>JANUWF010001217.1:1410000-4138889 GCA_026120185.1 Voacanga thouarsii | reverse complement strand
GGTTACTCAATTTTGTGAAAGAAAAACTGATACACAGAATCATTTTTTTGTTCAATCAGCACAATACGAGTTAGCATACGAAGTTGTTTGCTCTTTTTTTTTTTTTTAATTTTGGAGCTGTAATATCATTGTTTATCATGCTGAACATTTTTTTTCCTTGTGCACTCTGCCTCCTTGGATACATGTATATATGTAGCTATTTGTATATGTTTGTTGGAATGGAACGTCTTGTCCCTCTTTATTTCAACAGATGAATGACTACTGATGTAGTTAAGTTGCATCTTTTTTGCCATAACTATATCTGAAAAAATGTGAAAATCCAAAGAAAGAAGTAGCATTTTTGCCTAAATTTAATTTCATGAATCTCATATTATGTATTTCTTGTTGTTTAGGTTGTAACTTGCTTATCTATTGTTACTTGTAACATCACCAATATGGACAAATCTTGGATAAGTCTGCTTAGAAATTGCCGTGCATATCAAAATGGTGTTGATTTTTTTCTAAGATTTGCAATGAACAATGAACAACACAAGTTTGAATGGGAAGATATTGTGTCCTTGTGTAAAATGTGAAAATGGGATAATGAGGACTGAAATGGAGGTGCAAGAGCACCTCATAGTATTTGGATTTATTAAGGGATATTCTCATTGGATAGTATATGGAGAACTTTCATTGTCTAGTTCATCTAGAACAAGTTTAGGTAATAATTTGCAAGATGTTACCAGCTAAACTGATGACATGGATGGCTTGTTGGATGATGCATTTGGCATTCCAGTAGATGATAATATTGAGAGGGTTGAAACATCTCCCGGAGTTGAATGTTCAAACTCAGATGCTGAAAATTTTTACAAACTCATTAATGATTCTCAACAAGAGTTGTACCATGAGTGTAAGAACTTCTCTAAGCTATCATTTCTTATTCGATTGCTACATCTTAAGTGTGTGCGGAAGTGGTCTAACAAACATTTTGATATGCTTTTTGATTTGTTGCGAGAATCATTTTCTGAGGGTGTTGAAATTCCAAAATCTTATTATGAAGCTGAAAAGATAATGAAACAATTAGGTTCGAGGTATGAGAAGATAGATGCATGTCCTAATAATTGCACATTGTACTGGGGGGATAAATTGGGATGGAAATATTGTTTTACATGCAAAGAGTCTAGGTGGGAAACTTCGGAAAATGATCCTACAGAAGAGAAGAGAAAGATTGCAAAAAAAGTTATTTGGCATTTTCCACTGAAGCCTCAATTACAACGTTTGTTCATGTCCTCAAAGACTGCTAAATCAATGAGATGGCATAGGGAAGATAGAATAGATGATAGTTCTATGAGACATCCTACTGACACACCTACTTGGAAAAATTTTAGTTATTTTTATCCTGATTTTTCCAAAGATGTACGTAATGTGAGATTAGGCCTAGTTTCTAACGGGTTTAATCCTTTCAAAATTATGAATGTTGCTCACAATACGTGGCCTGTCATCTTGATGCCTTACAATTTACCCCCCTGGCTGTGTATGAAGCAACCATACTTCATCTTGTCTTTGCTAATACCTGGTCTGATTGTTCCAGGGAATAATCTTGATGTCTATTTAGAACCTCTCATTGCAGAATTAAAGAAATTGTGGGATGTGGGTCTATCTACATATGATGCATATTCCAAGCAAAATTTTCAAATACGGGCTGCTTTATTATGAACAATTAGTGATTTTCCTGAATATGCTAATTTGTTGGGGTGGAGTACTAAAGGGGTGTTTGCTTGTCCCATTTGTCATAAGGAGACGAATTCACAATGGCTGAAAAATAGTTGCAAGCATTGTTATATGGGATATCGTAGGTTCTTAGAACCCGACTACTCTTTTAGAATGGATGTTCGATCCTTTAATGGTAAAGAGGAGCATCGAGGGAGACCTACTTTTTTATCTGGAGATGTGATTTTAAATGAATTTGATGGTATCAATTTTAAGTTTGGTAAGCTGGTGAAAGATAACCAAAAATTGCCATTTAATTGGAAGAAAAAAGTGTCTTTTTTAAATTGTCTTATTGGAAGGATAACTTGATGCGACATAATCTTGATGTAATATATATCGAGAAAAATGTTAGTGAAATGATTTGTGCCATATTACTTGAGGTGGATAAGAAAATGGACCATAAATCACGACTTGACTTGAAAGAAATGGGAATTAGAGCAGAACTACATCCCCTTGTGAAGGAGAGTGGTGCATCTTCTTTGCTCCAGGCTGCATTCACATTGAGTAAAAATGAAAAATTGAATTTTTGTAAGGTGTTGAAAAGGGTTAAGGTTCCTAATGGATATTCTGCTAACTTATCTAGGTGTGTACAACTGAAGCCACCAAAGCTTTTAGGACTCAAGAGCCACGACCATCATATTTTAATGCAACAATTACTGCCTATAGCCCTAAGAAAAGCGTTGTCAAAATCTGTTCGATATCCCTTGCTTAGGCTAAGTAGGTATTTCAGACTACTTTGCTCCAAGGAATTGTTGTCTCGTGATATGATACAACTAGAGATGGACATTGTTTTCATTCTTTGTGAGCTAGAATGGGTCTTTCCAGCATCAGCTTTCAATATCATGATGTATCTATGTGTTCACTTAGCCTACGAAGCAAGAATTGCTAGTCCGGTGCAATTTCGATGAATGTATCCGATTGAGAGGTGTGCATTATCTATTTTAATTTTTATTAAATTTTCTTTTATTTTTAAATGTTGCAATTATAGTTATGGTAATTTCAAAACCATATTACTTCAGGTATTTGAGTACTTTGAAATCCTATGTACGAAATCGGAGTCGTCCAGAGGGTTCTATTGCAGAAGGTTATTTGGCTGAAGAATGCCTAACCTTTTGCTCATTATATTTAGTTGATTATGTCCAAATAAGGTTCAATCGAACAGCTAGAAATGAAGAAGATATGGCTGACTCTCAATTAGGTATTGATGTGTTTACAATGTCGGGGCGCTCATTGGGTAAAGGCACACCAACAAAGTTTGATCAAATATCTTTGAATAAAACACATCAATATGTACTATTTAATTGTGATGTTGTCAAGCCATATATTGAGTAAGTCTCCTTAAATTTTTCAATGAGGGATTGGAATATTGTAGATTTCATGACAATTACTGATTAAATCGACTTCTTCTTTGTATAGTCAACACCTTACGATGGTAGCTCAAAATCATCCACATGCTGGAATACATAAAATTGAGCATATTCATAGTGAGACATTCGCCCAATGGTTTGTCCATCACGTAAGTTAAAATTCTGTTTAACCTTTCTCTTGTGTGTCAAATTAAATTCTATTTTATCGTTTATATTGATTTTCCTTTTTTGTTTTTGTTTTTTTTTTTTTGGTGACCTAGGTTACTTTTTTGCAAATATCTGAAGATACCCATATTACACAAGATTTGGTTTATCTTTCTAAGGGACCTAAACAAGTTGGATTACAGTATTAGGGATTCATGGTAAATGGTTTTAGGTTTCACACAAAAAAAGTTGAACGTAAAAGAAAAACCTAAAATAGTGGAGTTTCTGTGAATGCAATTACTTCAAGTTTTTCAAGTACAAGGGATGAAAATCCTATTTTAAGTGATGTGGCTTATTTTGGAGCTTTGAAGAATGTAATTGAGTTGGACTACAGAGGCGATCGAAGAATTATATTGTTTGAATGTGATTGGGTGTCAAATGGGAAGAGACTAAAACAATATGCGGATAGATTCTTATTAGCAAATTTCGGCAATGTACCACCCCACAAAGAACCATTCATTCTTACCTCTCAAACAGCACAAGTATTCTATGTAGAGGAATCAAAGGAAAGTGATTAGCATGTTGTTGTTGTTACAAATGCAAGATCAGTTTATAAAATGGGAGATATTGTGGATGTTGATACACATTTGCAAGCTGAAATCTACAACCCTATAGTTGAAGAAGGGGATGAGAATGTTTGTTGGGTTCGTGAAGGGGATGATGAGGCTTAAGTTTAGTCTTATGACTATAAGAAGACTGTACTACTTTTTAATATATTGTTTAATGCAATATTTATTATATAAAATACTATTTTTTGACTTAATTGTTGGACTGAACATTAGTCAACATGTAGTGCAATATTGAATGTTGCTCTATACCTCCGTCAGTAACTGCATTTTGCCAATATTTGTTCTGTTGTCTCATTCTATTATCATATTCTATTTCAGGTTAATTTAAAAATAAGTTATGTTTAACCTTTTTTTTGAAGAATTGCCTTGGTTTTAGGTGAAATTAAAATTTTAATTTATTGATGCTTTATTGATTCTTTTTTTTTTTTTTGGGCGTTGGTTTTGATCAGATGGCTAGGACACGTGGGTTGAAGAAGAAAAGAAGTGTGCAGAAATGCGGAGACAATTCTCTAAATGATCAATTGAATATGCTAGCTGAACGATATGACATGCCTCCGTCTAACACACAATCGAGTTATCCAAATTGTAAGTATATGAAAACCATTTTCTTGTGATGACTTTGCTGAATCAGTTATTAACCAAACATGCTCTGGTTATTTTATTTTTAGGTGGGCAGTTGAATGGCTAATCTGAAAATCCTTTAGATGAACCACAAAATGTGCAAGTTGGGCAAATTCCTTTGGCTGCCAACCAAACCATGCAAGTTGCTAAACGCACTGAAATGCCTTTTTCTATCACACAACCAATTATTCCCACTTGTAAGTATATACTAATTAATTTTTTCCTCTAACAAAACCCAATACTAATCAAAATTGCCTTGGTTATTTAATTTTTAGTCATTGTGCAATTGAATGGCTGGCCTGAAAATTTTTTGGATGAACCCCAAATGGTATATAATGACCAGCAAATATCGTCCCAACCTACCACACAAACTTCTAGCGGAGTTGGTATGAGCACATCATGATTACAAATACAATGTTGTGTTGCTTTATTTTGCTAAATTATATTTTTCACCATTCTAATTTTAATGCTTGATGCAGAAAATTTAGCTAGAAGTAGTAGATCTAGAGGACCAACTTATTGTACTAACACATGGGGGGATCCTAAGAACAAGGGTCTAATTACAGTTGAATTTAACCATAAGGGACAACTCATTCGAAAGAAGCGAAAAAAGCTATTTAGTTTCTTGGGCACTATAGCTAGAAATGGCAAGCATGCCCCACTAAATTATGTATCATGGACAAATATGCCAAAAAGCTATAAGAAAGACATGATCGACATTGTAAAGGTAATAATGCCATGATCTCTACATCCTTTAATTTTAATGATTTTAGAATATTTTTTATTATAAATTTATTGTAGACAATGATTCTTGATAAATTTACTCCATAACAGGAAAGGTTTGATTTGCCACTTGGCGTTGAACCAAAAATTACTTCATCAATAGGAAAATTATGGAGAGCTTGGAAAAATGCTTTAAAAAAGGAATGGTTCAATGCTAATCAAACTGGAAATGTGCTGTCTTCTTGTGGAGAAGATCGGGTGCTTGAAAACCAATGGTTATGGTTGGTTTCTTTTTAGAATTCAGAGGCTGGCAAGGTAATGTTGAGCATTTTGTATTGCTCATTTCAAATTATCCAAATTGTAACTTTGATGGCAGAAAATTAAATTTCCATTTGCTGCTGTTTTTTTCAGCGTATTAGTCGAAGGAATGCTAATAGTAGGAAAAGCAGCAAATTGCATCAGAGAATGGGGCAAAGACCATTTGCACAAGTTTCTGAAGACTTGGTAAATTTTACTACATCCTTCAAATTTTTTTCCATAAATAATTAAATCCTTTGATTCAATTATTTTGTATGTAGGCCAAGAAATTAGGGCGTCAGCCATCCTGAGCTGAAATATTCGAGTGCTTTATGGACTTTAGTGGAAAACCAGAAAATAGCGAGATTGCAACTAAATTGGTACATGTTAATCCTTGATTCACCTTCAATTTTTTACCTTCTTTCAGCATAATTAATAAGCATTTTTTTTCTTTATTTACAAAACTTGATGACTGAGAAAAAAAAAGTGAACTTTCACCTAACTCCACTGATGAAATTGGGTCAGATGAAATTTTCTCACAAGTAATGGAACCAGACAGGAATAGTTGGGTTCGAATGTGTGGGGGAGGTGTTGCATCATTGGATCTTTGGGGCGAATTCCAAGTCATACTACTTAACATATTATCATGGCTGAACAAAGGGATAAGATAGTGAGACTCAACGAACAAGCTAAAGAGTAAGTAGAACTCATTAGGGAACAAGGTAGACTACTAGCTGAAGTTCGTGCGAATATGGCACAGAACAACAACAATATGTCAAAGCAGTCAAGGGTTGGTTCTCTAGAGTTAAACCTGCAAACTATCACAACCAATAATAGCAGTATATTAAGGGTACTGTTAGCTTATACTTGCAGAATCACATTTTATTTGAAATAGATATTTGATTTTCTTTTTCATATTTCAAGCTAAATGGCTGCATAGAATTTTGGTTGTTTTACACTAACTAAACTGATCACATTTTTTGCTAATATTTGGCTGTTTGTCTATCTTCGTTAGGGACATGCTACTGTTTCAATCTTGAATGTAAGGGATCCTTCAAAGATAGTTGCAATTGCACTTATTAGGAGTTTGGATCTTGAAAAGATGGTTAGCCCACATGCCTTGGGACAAGATTGGTGTGAGATTGACATCATTCAGCCACATTCTCGTGATGAGCCATTGATTCATCCATACTCCCTTCTGAAAACAATAGGAGATGCTCATGGTGCTCCTATTGCATGGCCAACAAGCTTGGTATAATTTTTTTTTTGGGTAGAAAGCTATGATCAGTTTTCTACTTCTATTTTATGGGCTATGCTTTTGTTTATGTATATATGTGTCTATTCTTTTGGTAGCCTATGACAAATGTGGAGTTTTGTCATTCTTTTTTATGCAGTGTTGTGTTCTGATTTTTTTGTAGGCTATATGTTAGGATTCGTAGACTCCTAAACGCAGAAAACATCCATGAATCCCTTCCGAGGATTCAAGTAAACGATTAAGAAGATCGTAGGTTTGTAGAATTACCTATGTTTGGTGTAATCGATATCTTTCAATTCTGATTCTGTTACTGTACTCGCAACCCGAACTATCACCAGACGCTGCAGTGTGCGAACGTCCTCTATCGGATACACGCCGTGAACTCACTCGTTACCCGAAGAGTGCTAGCGCCTAGGGTTTGAAAGGTTTTTTTCTAATCAATAAAGGCACGAATATTCTCAACAGAAATTGGCACACCCAAGAAGATGGCTAGGGTTTTCTTAAAAATCCACACTGAACCTTTTAAAGTCCAACCCTAATAATATCTTATCGTATTTTAATTTAAATTCAAATTAAATTAAAACTGATATGATAAGATTCTGCCATTATCACGGTAATTTAACTAATTAATTTACCGAGCCAGATTCTTATAATCTGGACATCATCCAGATACATCGAATGTGAATATATTTCCAAATTTATTGTATTTGGTAAGTTTTCTAAGTTTGATTAACTTAGACATATTTTTAGATTCATCGAATCTGGTCACCGAAAAAATAACCTAACAAGTTCACTTATTGTGTGACCCTATAGGTTTATTTAACATTGGTAGTATATCTAAATCATATTTAAATGGCCCATAAGTTATAAGCGATTTCTAACAAAATACTACAATTATCCAGGTTAAATGAAGATCGGTGATCTCTTTGAGCCAAACCATAATTTTATATTTAGTCATTTTGTCACACGATATCCAAATTAAGTATAAGGCACGGAGCATGTCATCCTCATTAAACTTAATCAATTATTTCTTGATTTCATAGTAGACTGTTCAAACAAATGATATCAATATCTTAGATTAATATATTTGAGCACAACCATGCATTTTAACAGTCTAATTTATCAAGGGGCCCATGGATATCTTTCCCATAATTGAGAGGGACAAATTCCTTCACTATCAATCGTATTCCTCTCATTAATTTATTCTATATCCAACTGTAATCTAATTTATTATCTAGTTAAAGACAACTTTAGACAACGTCAAAATATAGAATTTATCAAGTAGAAAACTATGGTGAATTTAGGTCAAAGGACTTTTAATATTATTATGGCTAGAAAGTACTTATGACATGTTCCATGAAATACTCTTACAGTGGGTCATGTCCAATATAATGTTCTTTAATATTTATTTATATTTTGACTTGATATCACAAATATTCATGACCAGTAAAACATAGCCATCCAGTCACAAACATACTAATCTTAATTTATTATTGTTCCAATAATAATAAACGATCAGGGACAGATTTAGAATAGTCATTTTATTCATTGTTGGTTTTTACTATCAAGTCACGTACTTGATGACCACAAAACAAAATACACTATTCATGAAAAGGAAAGTCTCATATTATTATATAAAATATAACGACAATATTATAAGTACAAATTGACTTTAGGGCATATCCCTAACACTATGGTTTTGTTGAGGTTTGATTTTTTTGTGGGTTATGGTTTTGTTTATGAGATGGTGAAGGAATTCTGTAAAATTTAGTATAGACTTTGATTCCTCCTTTCAAGAAGATAGTGTGATAGATTTGTTCTTTCAATGAGCATTATATTTTGCATTTGTTTACAGGTAAGATGATAATGCATTTTAGAAGGGTATTTATTGATTTTGTTGCTATTTGATTATTTTATTGGAGTTTTGTTGTAGTTTTGGTGATTTAATTGGAGTTCTACAATTAGTCATTTGCTTATTGAATTTCTAAAAAAAAAAAAACATTGATGTGTTGGACATCTATGAATTTGGAGATTTTCTATTTTACTTGTGTATATGATATTTGAGGAAGAATGTAGCTATCCTAAATATTTCACAGACATGACCAGCAGAGATATTTTACCGGTTGTAAAACACCTACTCTAGTTTTTAGTTTGCGAAAGTCTAACCTTGTAGTAGGAGAATGAAGGAAAGTCGATAGCGAGGAGATAAAAAGTTATTGAAGCTCTCTTGCATTGTGTAATTGATATTCTATTGAATGCAGAGATCAGTTCTTCTTTTTTTTTTTTTTTTAGGTTCCTTTTTGGATAAAATTTTCTTCAACAAAAATATGGGTTGTCTTTCTAACATGGCACTGTAGTCTATAGCATTATATTTTGCATTTGTTTACAGCATTATATTTTGCTAGTTCTCTTGTTGTTTTCATTGATTTGGTTTGGGATTTTGAGCATTCAGAGGTTAAGAAGTGTGGGCTTTTTATATGTGTTAATGTTGTGGTGTTTGAAGTTGTAAATTGTGAAGATTGGTGGCCTTGGCATTAATCTTGTTGTGGTGTTTGATGGGTGTTGTTGATTTTTCTGGGAATGAAGCGTTATTGTGAGTTGTTACTGATTGAGGAGATTTGGGCTTCAGAAGTGGTTTGTGTTGTTTAAAACAAAAAGAGGAGTTTAGCTTTGTAATATACTTAGAATTTGTTGTTAATTGTTTGGAAAATTTGTTGAGACAGCTGAATGTGTATAATGGTATCGTAAGAAAGCTGAATGATATTATTGTTGAAAATGAAGTATAGCCTTTTGAAAACTGAAATGCTGAAATGGAAATGCTGAAATGCTACAGTTTAGCCATTTTGGTGCAATAATTATTTGTTATAGCCTCAGGAGAAAACTGAAATGTTGTAGTTTTATTCACTTATTGCTGAAGTATAGCCTTTTGAAAACCGAAATGCTGAAATCCTCCAACGTTTGTTCATTTTGGTGCAATAATTGTTTGTTCTAGCCTCAGGAGAAAACTGAAATGTTGTAGTTTAATTCACTTCTTGCTAAAGTATAGCCTTTTGAAAACTGAAATGCTGTAGTTTAATTCACTTCTTGTTGAAGTATAGCCTTTTGAAAACTGAAATGCTACAGTTTAGCCATTTTGGTGCAATAATTGTTTTCTCTAGCCTTAGGAGAAAACTAAAATACTGCAATTTAATTCACTTAAGAGAATCCCTTCCATAGTTGAAAATTTTAATTCTCTCTCTTTTTTTTTCATCTTTCGTGAATGCTGCAGTTTTGGTATCAAGAAGCTACTGGTTTTTCATCATTTGTCTAACTTGAATGTGTCCAATTTATAATGGCAGGTTCGTAGGGCTCAAGACGAATAGGACTAAGGAGACAGCTTGGCTACAAGTTATTTTGATGCTGCATATGAAAGAAGTATAGTAAATCATTTGGCTAAATGGAAACATTTAGACATTAATGGAATTATGTCTTAATGGATACATTGAGATTTTATTTTGGATTATATAGTTTTGATGACTTCCTTGATGTATATATACATAGTTCTATATTTCCTATTGTATGCAAACATTTTATTTTGACTTTAATGTGATTTTGTATTATGGTCAAAGTTTTAAATTTTTTTATATCATGTAATTAATATATATATATATATATATATATTTATATGTAAGAACTGAAATATCATAAAAAATATAGTGACACATAGCCAACATACTATGAAAACTTAAAAAATGTTGTTATATTAAGTTTAAACAAGATGTATAAGTATCATAACAAATAATAATGACAGTATAAAATGTTACGAATGCTAACGAAGTGTCATATAATTGAAAATTGTCAAACACTATTATGACATTTATAAATGTTTTTGTGGATTTGAATTTGACCATTGACAACCGTTGGTAAGCATTTGCATAAACACAACTAACTGTTATATGAAGATCTTTTACTGATAGTTGTAAATGTCATTATAGATGTCGGTTATTATGACACTTTAAATTGTTAATATATATTTGAATTTTTTACAGTTATTAGACCCTTTTGTAGCATGTCAAAATGTTGTAATAAGGCCTCTGATATAACAATTATCCATATTAGGATACGTACATCTATTATGACATTTGGTAACGTCCTTAGTGACTATAGCAATGGCGTTTTAGAGAACATTTTGTGTAAGTGTCACAAAGTCAAAAATGTCACAATAGACTCTTATAATAACATTCTCACCTGTCACAACAGACTGTTTTTCTAGTAGTGTTTCAGTACTTTGGTGGACCTTAGGGTCTTATAAGTAGTTTAAATCGGTGGGCTTCCAACCTTCCAAGTACATAAGTAGTTAAGTTGGTAGATAGTCTAAATAAGTATTTTTAAAATTTTTGATAGGTTAAAAAATATTTAAAATTTAAAATTTAGTAAATATAAAAAATAATAATTAATGGATTTAGAAAGAATTCATTAATATAATATGTATGTAAATATTTTATAATACATAATTTAATATACTATATTAGTAGAAGAGATTTCAAAAACATAGAAGAGCAATATGTATAAATATTTTATAAATTTTAATTTAATATAGTACTACTAGTGGGGATTTTAAAAAAATAGGGAGGCCCCTCCTAACATAGCCTTGTGTCTGCCCCTAACTGCCACTATCGCTATTTTTGCTCCAACCTTTCTCTTCTTCTCTTCCTCTCCCTCAACCAAACCTAATCCTAAACCCTAGCTGCCATCCTCTGTTGGTGGAAAGGATGTGTAGCAAGGAAGAATTGATCAATTCATGCTCCACCCACTAATGATGTTTCTTCTACCCGTGGCCATAGGTGTCTTAGTTGTCTTATGCAACACTTCTTCTCTATCTAAAACTTTATTTCTCCTTCTTGATCCACCAACACCGTATCCTCTCCCTTCCTCATCACCATTGCACTCTTCCCATACTCTCTTACTACTCATTAACAATTCTTTTCCATCATTGTTGCCACCACCGCCTTTTCCCATCACAACCTCTGCACATAAACCTCAATTTTTTTCTTCTTTTTGTTTCCTTCTTCAACCAAACCCACACCCTTTCATCTCCATATGCCGTGCTGCCATGTCCATCCAAACCCTTCTCCTCATCCTCCTCCTATTTCATCTTCTCTATTTTGGTTTAACACCTACCCTTTTCTCTCTCTTGCTACCACCACCATTCCCTATCTACTCTATGGTATCACTGCCACAACTTTCTACTCTCTCTTTTGGCACCACAATCATAACCCCTTTCTTGCTGCCATCGCACTGCCCTTTCTCCCTTATCTCCAAATCTTCCATTTCCATTCCACTACGGCACCTTATTCCATGTTTTTCCTGATCTTCCATTCCCAACTTTTCTTCTTCCAATGCCATTTGAGTTCTCAAGTTCTTTAGTGTTCAATTTCATCTTCTTCTTTTTTAAGACACACACACACACACACACACATATATATTATATAGATATTTCACCTAATCTATTTCATTTTGTCTAAATCATTTGGATGAAAATGGGAAATATGGGGTAAATTGTCAAAATTGAATGCCCATGAGACAGTGTAAGTCACCCATTTTTGGTATTTTTTAAATTAATTTAAAACTTTTAAAATGCTTCCGTTTATTAAAAACACTTTTATAAAATATAAGTGTTCAAGCAAATAAAACTTGACCATTTTCAACACATAAAATAATCAGCGTGGTAAAATCAAAATGGACTAACGAACCCGAATTTCAAACGTTTGGGTTTGATTATTTTGGCTTATACACAATTTTGGACAAGTCATATTTTGACTCTCTAAATTTAATGGGTTAGTCACGAAAAACAAATTTTGACTTTCAATGACCATGAGAAAACATTTTATCAGCAAAAGAATTCACAAGAATTCAAATGAGAATCAATGACTCCTTTCATCTTCTTTTCTCCTTTATAATTTCCTTCACTCTAAACTAGCCTATATTTTAAATTTTTAGGGGGGAAAAGCAATAATAGAAATTGATAAGCTAAAGGACATTCAAGATATTTTGCATTGTCCATCCGTGGATGTCTAAATTATTAGGATGGATTTTTAGTTCAAGGGAACATTGAAACAATTAAATTTGTAGGGGTAACTTGAGAGGTTAGATTAAAAGATCAAGGGTTCTTTGGTAATTAACCCATTTTTTAAGAGAAAGTTTGGAAACAAGTATCTCACTATGATTAGGTCCTAGCTCTGCCACTACACCAGATTTATCTGTATTACTTTCCATCACATTCCAGTGATCCTCATTAATGCGTTGCCATCTCCCCACAGGCCACTATTTCTACCATCCTTTGCTCTAGGATCTAATCACTAATACCACTTACACCCTCCTTCTCCTTCCTTTCATAAACCATAGTGACACCTCCTTTCTTTTGCGTATCCTTTCCTAATGCGGTTGACCTCTTTTTCATTCCCTTATTTTTGTTTGGTAGTATAGGATACTAATGTATTATTAGAAGATTTGATTGTGTTGGTGAAGCTATATGATGACTTTGAAAGAATATTTAATGGAGATTGTTTTGTGTGTGTGTGTGTGTGTAGAGAGAGAGAGAGAGAGAGAGAGAGAGAATAAAAAAAAGTAAATGAAACGGTGGTGACAAGAAAGAGGGAAGGCAAATGGTAGATATTAGAAAGAGGGTGAAGAAGGGATTAGAGGGATTTGGTTGCAATCGTGCTAGTGGTGGTTTAGGAAGTCTTTCTTCGCATTGAACTCTTGGGACCCATTGATAAATGCAATAATAGGGATAAGATGGAAAAAAGAAGAAGAAAGAAGAGTAAAAGTAGAAATAGAAAAGAAAAACAAAAAATATATAAAATTTTATAATTTACTACTTTTACCCCTTATTAATTGTGTCACATTACTAGAATATATGAAATTGCCATAGAGTAGCCAAAAGAATTGTCTTACGATATCTTGTAAATAGCACAAGGACATAAAATGCTTAAATCTTTAATGACTCTTGTGATCAAACTTAAATTGTTTATAGATAATAGGCCAATTTTCCTTTGAAATTTTAATTCCATATTTGTTCTTTATAAAAGTCCTTTTTTTTAAAAAAAAAAAAGTTTCGTATTATGATATGTTATTTAATACTTTGTCTGTGCTTTGTTGCCGATGGAAATGGAAAAGCACCATGGATATATACTTCATAGGGCTTGACCATTGCATATGTATTTCATATGTAATCACCTTGAAGTTTTGCTTATTCCTTTGTCCTTCTCAGGATAATAGAGAACAGAAGTTTAGGAGGAGAGCGATTTGATTGATATTTGGTGTCACTGACCATGGAGATGATTCATTTTAATTAATTTCATTTACAGATGTTGTAACAAATAATGGTTTTCTATTTGTTAAGTTTGTATATTTTTAACCGAGTTTGGGGATGAATCATTCCCTAAAACATGTTTGTAATCAAGTTGGACATAAGCTTTTTCTTTGTTTTTTTTTCTTTGCTTTTGTGCTTGCTCTTTTTTGTTAGCACCAAGCATTTGCACTATAGGAAAAGCAGCTTTTGTGAAGGCCAAAACCCTCGCCAAATAGTTGCTAATATATACTTGTGGCGGCATTGTGATGGCAACAAACTATAGCTAAATCAGAAGTTGCTGACAAAAAATTTGTGAGTGAACACAAAAGAGCGATGGCTTAGCTATGGTGTGATGATCAAAGTCAACAACAAAGTGTGATACTTTTGCTACCACCCACTTTGCGATGGCCAGATACAGACAGCCGTCGATATACCATCACTAGTTGCTAAGGCTCAGGGACAACTGTAACAATTAAAATAGTTTAATTTTTTTTTTAACAAAAGGGTGAAGCTTATTTTTTATTGATAATAAGGAAGAAAAAAAATAAAGAAAAAGAAAGTCGATCGGCCTCAACTAGGTACAAACTTTTTAATACGAAGGGAGGGGATCTGCCATCTATCTAGGTTACATAAGCCTCTTGCTTCAATAGGTAATTCCGTAAAGGATTGGAAATATTGGGACCCTTGAACGAAGCACCCTAGATTTGCCAGATAATCAACTACTCTATTGGCTCCCCGAACGAAAGCTCTACCATATCATCTCTATTTTCTTGAAGAAAGTATGTGCTTTCCATGAACTAACTATCTTCCTTTGTAATTGATGAACTAGCAGCGGATTGTTAGATTGAACCACGATGCTTTGAAAATGAAGACGACAACATCATTTAAGCCCAAAATAAACAGCTTGAGTTTCTACTTGGTGATTTGAAGAGTGGCTAATATTCTTCGAAAAACTAAATATGACGTTGCCAGTTAAGCTGCGCACAATTACTCCGACCCCATAAGGCCCTGGATTTCCTTTGTAGGCACCGTCAACATTAACCGTAACCATATTAGATTTAGTCCAAGTAACCAGAATGATTCAAGGTGGCATGGGAACTTTCCAGCATATAGAAGTTTTGTGTATCTGCATGCCATTTGGCTGCCGAATCGGGTGAATCTGAGACCAATCTACAATAGCTTTAAGAATCCTCTTTCCCAACTATAGTAGAACAACCTTAGCTTCGTTGAACAAAACATCATTACGATACTTCCAAGTCTCCCATAAGAGCTCCGCAATGAAGAGTCTTGCATACTCAAGGACCAAAAGAGGAGAGAACCACCAAGAACAAATAAAGGAAGGCCTGTCTGCAAACGAAACTTGAATCTATAGAGAATTTGCCTCAACCTGCCACAAGGTCACAATCATAGGACAATCCTTAAAAAGATAATTCACCGTCTCACTCCCATTGCCGCAGAGGCTACACTTAGAGGCCAGAAAGAAATCCATGAGGGATAGAACTGAATCTAGAAGAACAAAACTATTTGCCAATTTTCACATAAAGATCTTGACTTTTCCTAGGAGACCAGAATTCCACAAGGTTCCCAAAAACTATATTTTGTCGTTTTTCACGAAGAAGCTCATAAGTTGAGGAAATGGAAAAAAAATCCCCCGAAGGAATTAGGTCCCAGAAGTGATTGTTCTGGCCATGCATCGTAATCTTTGAAGGAAGCTTGGAGAGAATCAATTGCGCCACATTTGGAGGCAAAATCTGATGAATGAGATCAGCTCTCCAGAATCCGTGTCTAACCACTTCAGCCAGTTGCATGTTATGCTGAATAACCCCTTCATGCATATCTGCTAATCGTCCCAGAGAAGACCACTTATCAAACCAGAAGGATAAAGAACCAGATTACGAGATGAACACTAGATGATCCTCAACAATGTGAGATACATTGAGCGTTGTACACCAGCAAAGCGAGGATGTAGGAGGGTTGGACAGAAAAAGAGGAAGACGATCCAAGGGATTGTATTTGGCGTTCATAAACTAAGCCCATAAAGTATCCTATAACCAGAACCACCACCAGCATTTCATTGCAAAAGCTACAGTTGTAGTACTCAGAGATTGTATACCTAAACCATTTTCCTCCACCGGGTAACACAATGATTTCCAACAGTGCCAATGGCGACGAAGGCTATGCTTTGATTTTCCCCATAAAAAATTGGCCAGATGTTTCTCAATATCTACTAAGACTCCTGAAGGGGGGAATAATGCTAAGAGGACGTAAAGAGGACTGGAATTAAGTACTAATTTCACGAGAGTCAGTCACCCCCCAAAGCTCAAATTTTTTAATCTCTAATTATCCACCAGAGACACCACTTTGTCTATTAAAGGCTAATAAGTAATTCTCTTATTATGACCTTTAAAGACAGGACATCCAAGATAGATGAAAGGCATTCTTCTCCTGGTAAAACCAAGCTGTGACTGTATCATCGAGCTCTTGAGTGATGGCTCATTGTCTGAGATAACAAACAAGCTTTTCCCCTTGTTGACTTGCTGGCCTGAAGTACCTTTATAAATAGCAATAAAGTTGAAGACTGCCCTTAAATTCCTCTTGGTGGCAACTGTGAACAGAATGGTGTCGTCCGCATAACTAAGGTGAGAAACTGTGATACATCTGGGGGGTAAAGAAAATGGGAGGATTTTGCCTAATGACATATAGGCATTCAGACCTCTTGAAAATAGTTCCTGGAATAAAAGGAAAAGGTATGGAGAAAATGGATCCCTTTGTCTTATTCCCTGCAAGGATTTGAAAAAACCAACTTACATTCTATTGATCAAAACGAAGAACTAACAATTGTTTAAAATATTAATGACTAGCTGCAGAATATGCTCGCAAAAACCAAACCTCCTCATAACCTGGATGAGAGTTGGCCATGACACTTTATCAAAAGCTTTTGCCACATCCAATTTTAAAATGATATTACCTCCTCGAGTTTTTTTGTCAATAGAGTGTGCCATTTCCTAAGCCAACAAGATATTGTCCGTAATGCTTCTTCCCTGTGGGAAACCACTTTGGTTAGCATATATCAGTTTTACCATCAATGGAGCTAGGCGATTAGCAAACACTTTAGTAATGATTTTGTTACTAAAGGTACACAGACTGATTGGTCTAAAATCTACAAAAGATTGAAAAATGGCTTTTTTGGGGATGAGTACCAAAAGAGTGCTAGAAATGATCTCGGCATAGAGATTCCTACAAAACAATCCCTAACTGCACCAACTATTTCCCTGTCAACAACTTCCTAACAATGAATACAGAAAAACCCTGTGAACCCATCCAGACCGAGGGAACTGTTTCTGTTTAGTGAAAAAATAGCATTTTTAATCTCCTCATAAGAAGGAAGCGTGCAAAGCAAAGAGTTATCCTCCTAAGAGATTAGCTGAGGAATGAAGTCCAATAAGTCACATGTGGCGTCCTTTGGAGGTTGTGAAGTATGAGTTAAGAGTTCCTTGAAAAACAATTCTTCATGCTCCCCAATTTCCTCCTGAGTAAAGAGAAGTTGATTAGAATTGTTGTGGATTTGGGAGATCCGAATCTGCTAGCATTTAGATTGGCAGTATGGATGAGAAGTTTTGTATTCTCATCTCCCTCTTTGAGCCATTTCATGCGTGCCTTGTCTCTCCAGAAAGTTTCCTCCACCTTTAGAGAGAAAGCATATTGCGATTCCGCCTATCGGAGCATTGCTTGATCAGTTGGATCGCAAGACTTGTCGTATAAGAACTCCAATCTGGTCACCTCGTCTTCCCAATAACCAATAGAAGAGAAGATATTTTCAAACATCGCTATGTTCCACTCCTTCAAAGCAGCCTTAACATTGACCAGTTTCCTATGCAGGATCTGCATACCATTTCCATGTTCCTCTGTTTGCCAGGCCCTCTTTACCACGTCCAAGAAGTCTACATGAAGAGCCCACATGGAAAGGAACTTGAACGACTTAGGGGAATTCGATGGTGGGATAAGTTGCACCGAAAATAATAAGGGACAATGGTCAGATCCAGTACTATGAACGTGGGAAACCTGGTTTGCATGAAAAAAAGATGCCCACTCCTAGTTAATCATCACTCTGTCTAAACATCCAAGACAAGGCCGATCCCCTCCACAAGAACAGGTGAATCTACTGCCTGAAAAATTACAGTCCTCTAATCCCCATAAGTGACAAAAATTATTGAATTCTGAGATGGCCGGTAGTGAAGGCGCCCCTGTGCCTGCATACTCATCAACCTTGGCAATAACATTAAAATCTCCTACAAGCAACTAAGGACCTGAATTAAAATAGTTTAATTTGAACTAGGATAATGTGCTATTGTTGTACACTCGTAACATTGCGAGTTCTTTGCAATAGCTTTCACATGGCAGTACCCTAGCTAATCTGTGACACTTCTGCTACAGTGTTTTTTTATTATTTGAATTTTTAGGATTAGGAATAAAAAGCCGTCGCAGTTTTATCGTTAATTTGCTGGAGTTTTACAACGGTTGTTTATAATTTTTTACTTAATTTAATCAACCATCGCAAAGTCCCTCGCAAATTAATGACGATACTGTGAATCTCTAGCAGTGGCCATTTATTTATTCTTGCAAAGCCGTAGCCTTTTTGGCAATTGTTTGTTTGCTAAGCCATCGCTATTTTGCAACTACTACAACCTAACTTTGGTTATTTATGTCTATTCCCTATAACATTTTAATATATTATACTCTTCTACCAAACTAATAAACAAACAGTATACCAAACACAAATATAATTTGAAAACAAAAAATTGCACATTTACCAACACCAGTAATAGATTAGTACACAATGGTCCAATAAACCCA
This sequence comes from Voacanga thouarsii, assembly GCA_026120185.1. NCBI lineage: Eukaryota > Viridiplantae > Streptophyta > Magnoliopsida > Gentianales > Apocynaceae > Voacanga > Voacanga thouarsii. Next base: position 4,119,917 of record JANUWF010001217.1, on the reverse strand, counting down.
TTTACAAAAAAAACTAGCATAAAATAGTCCAATAAACATAAAAAAAAAATTAATAAGTTAAGTAGCAAATAGAGTAGGAGTAGCTCCTATAAAGGGTGGAGGGGGAGGACCACACACCCTACCAGGAGATGATGGATGATGATTTGGCAGCGATACAGTGAAGTCGTCATCCTCACTATCACCATCACCATCACCATCATCAGCTCTCTCATCAACAATAGGAGGTAGCTATCGTGTAGGCAATCCAATCTCCTTAGCAATCACTGTTAGCAACCCAGTCATGTAACTATCACGTTGTTTGTATGTCTCTATCTCTCTCGCGTATTCATGCCAGATCCGCTGCGTAAACTTGTAACCTTGATATCCATCCTTTTATAAAAGTCATTGGCGGGAGCTATAGTAGAAGAGCATGAGGACAACTGACTCTGATGCAATTGTTGACGTATGTATACTGCCTTTGACCTTATACCAAAGACCCGACCCCTATTGAAGTCACCCGTTACCTGCAATAACATGGCATTCTCATCGGGTATAACGAATGAGATAATAGAACTGCTAGAAGAACTGTGTGAGTAACTCTGACGTAATTGATCCATATCCTCTTGAAATGAAAAATTAGTGACAATCGTTATGTAGATTAACATTCCAAGAATTAAATTAATGATAAATATTGAAAGTAATAAGTAATTATTACTATAGCCTTACAAGACCGCCCATTGACGAACTCTCCCTATTTGGGCCCCTTTCGGAACATGTGTACACTCTTAAACATCTCCATATAATTAAAACTACTCCCCTGCTCTCTCCATTGCATTTTATATTTAATTTAATGATAAAGCTAGGATAAAATTTGTAAAGAGCTAAGAAAATTCTATCAAAAATTAAAAAATTACCAAACAGTCCTCGTGCTAAAAAAAAAGCCTCGATCCTCCTGTATGAGTAGTACTGCCCTGAGACCTACTTCTATTTGCAGTGGTAGAAACCTGCTAATAATCCTCTGCCTCCCAATATCGAGTCATCTTAGTCTAATTAGTAGGATCTACCCAAGAAGGACGCTTACCACTTACACGAACCTTGCAGAAATTCAAAAATTTGGCTCGAAATTTCTTTTTCCAATTGAACCGAATCTGTGCACCATCTTTCTCTCTCCAACGAAAATATTTCTAAATAGCATATTAAAAACTTGTAATTAGAATATAATTCCTATTTGAAGTTAGATATAGTAGAATGCTTTTGATGATGCAAGATTATAGTCATATTGCAGGTCTATTACAAATAGACAATAATTGCTTAATCTTGCTCAAGATTTAGATGCCATCAATCTTGATCCTATCATTGTATTATCCGGAGGCAGAAATCCAAGCAATAGATAAGGCACAAATAAATATTCATTGACATTAATTCATTAGTAGGTATATAAAAATGTTTCCACTCCTAATTAACTGGTTACATAGTTTACATGGACTAAACTACACATTTCTTTTGAAAATATCAATCAAACATATTGGTATATGAATTGTAAGAACTACCACAAGACAAATAACAACATCATTATTTCACTTAGTAGGTATATTTTGTTTTTCACATAAAAAACTATCTAAGCATAAATTTATTCATGAGTGCTCTGCCCACTTCACAATCATATAGGTGAATTCATCAAATGTAATATGTTATAAATACAGTACCATCAATAAGAAATATACATTCATTGATGGTACAACTCAATCTCTCTAATATTTTGCATTTATAAGCACTAAAAACTCAGCACTAACAAAGGCATACTTTAAGGTCTTACTTCTCCTACTCATAGCACAAAATCATGCAAAATTCTCTATTCTTGGAGGTATTATAAACATGTCGCTTTTCCTTCTTCAAGTTAGCATTACATTTGATTGCCTAAATTCTACTAAATCTTACACTCATTCTTTATTACTTTATTACTCTAAATCTTACTCTCATTCTTTATTCCTCTCTATAGGAAAGTCAACTTCAATGAAATTCAAAAACCCAAATTAATCAACAATAGATGCAAGAATTTGAAATATTTGCAAACCTTTTTTACACATTCAAAATCCGAAAAAGCAAAATAAATAGAGAGTAACAAAAGCATTCTTCTTTGACACGCGATCTAGCTCACCGCATCTTGTAGTAGTTGATCTAAACGGAAATGATAGGGAAAAGAGATAGTGTGATGACTTTGGTATTCCTTTTTGTTCTGCCGCGAGAATTTTTCCGTGCTCACAACTATTCCTTCCCTTCACCCATTCAAGGAGAGGTATTTATCTAGAAAATTTGAAAACTCAAAAAAATGAACAACTTGGAAAATAAAAAAAAAATACAATATACTATTAGAATATTTAATGGGAAAAAATATATTTGTATTATTGAATTTATGAATATAGATTTTAGTTTGTGCTTATTTTCATTATGCTTGTTTTCGTTATTTTCAAAAAATATAATTCATTAGATTATTATGCTAAGAATTATTACAATGAAATCATAATCAAGCTATAGAAAAAACAATGAAACAATACATTCAACTTTCAATTTAAAGTAGTTTCATACCCCCCACTCCTAGAACCACATGTCCTTCACATTCGTAGGGATATGTGCACACGTAGGGTATACACCCTTGAAGTGCTGCTGGAATGTGTCGGTAAGTAGGGAGACACAATTTGTAGCACCAGCGAACCTTTTTCAAAAAACAAAGTCATTTGAAATAAAGAGAAGTGAAATGAATGAAAGCAAAACAAATTGAGGTATAAGACAATTTTTCCCTATGATTTTTATAGTTGGATGTGAGAAAATTAGACTACACATTTTAATACTTGCCCATCACCATGGGGAACTATGAGAGGCCTGCTCTCACTACCTTGTGCTGCTAGCATATTAGACGCTGCAAATGAAGGTCCAATTAGAGAAGGGTATCCACTCTCCTGTGGCACATCCTTAGGGACATGTAGTACTGGAAGTTGGGGAGCCCGACTCGGATAAGGTGTGCACTTAACATATCCTTCACCTGAACTATGGCGTATCGAACCAGATGATTGTCCTCCAAAAGCCATAGCTAGTTTAATGCAACATATAATAGAAGAACAAACACCGTAAGATCTACTAATTCTTATGCAGTTTTAATAATTAATTCACAGAAGATTACAAATATAGATAACACAGAAAATTACAAATAGATAAAATAATAATAATAATAATAATGAATGCATGCACATTACAGTCAATCCAAGACAAGCGGAGAAATGTGACAAAATTCACTAAGTTTGCAAAGCATAAAATAAGTGAAATGAAGCTCACCATCAAACTAAGTACTCTTTTCTTTAATAAAAAATACATATCGGGGAGTGAATTAATAGGCAAACTCCAAACATATGGAGTCATCATTACAAACCATGTTTAATTACATAGATCATCTTCCAATAAATATTCTCCACCATCTTTATTAGTTTGTATATTTGTTTTCCATTCATCGTCACCGTCTTACCCTCATTATTCTCCCCTCCCAACACCCCCTCCTTATCATCTAACACCTCGTTCAACCTGGACTCATGTGTAAGGGGACTAAGATCTACCACCAAAGATATACATATGACATTGTTGTCGTCAACGCCCTATTGATAAGCTATATCAACTAAAGGGGCATCAAATGCATAATGAGCTTTGGTTCTACACACTGCCAACCAATCAGATCTTTCTCTTGTGACTCTTAGATATTTAGAATAATATACTTGACTTGCCTGTTGTGCTAAAATAGAAGGATTATACTTCGGGTACCTTCTCCTCTCGTTAATACTAGTTAGTTTAAACTGTGGATGCACTCTAACTTCTCGATTTAGGATTTGATCAAACCAATCACATTTGAAAAGTATAGTAGCCTGTAGTGGTTGACCAGGAAATCGAACCTCTATAATCTCTTTTAAGATTCCATAGTAGTCGTTTTCAAATGTGTTAGAACCTCCTCTTTTAATGCATACTCCACTATTTGTTGTACTCTTCCCTTCACAATACTCATGGGTGTGAAACCGATATCCATTTACAATATATCTTTGAAATTATTTCACTTGTCTTAATGGACCCCAAGCAATGTTTTGAAAGGATTGATTTGTAGCTGCATTATGTCCATTGTGCACCTATATAAATATGAGTATATGGTAAGATAAGATATAAAAATACTGATTTTCACAAGATTATGTAAGGTCAAAAACTTAAATAATCTCTAAACGTTGATAAATTCATTTTCTATTCTTCTATCAACCTCTTCTTTTGAATTATTTGGTTCCGCGGATTGTACTTATGCAAGGAACATCCAAAAACGTGCAAAATAGAATATATTGGTTGTCTTATTGACAATCTACTAAACATAATCTGAGTGAAAAGGAGCTTTCCTCGATGTACGGTTGGACCTCTTCACAATTTAACAACATATAATTGAAAACTACTTTATATTTATTCGATGCGAGGACTCTAGTTTGAATATTTCCCAATATCTTTCTAGGACGTTGTATATAGATAGCATACATTTCTCCACCCTTGAGGTAGCACATTCTCCTTCTTCATTATGAACTACAATCATATGCATTATTTGCACATGCGATTTAAAGTAGTAGGAGCAGAAAATGGATGCTTCTTCAATAAGGTAAGCATTACAAATTAACCCTTCAAATAATGCCTTATTCTTTACCTTCATTTTCAAACGATACAATAATTTATGACCCAAGAATATAAATTATTAATATTACATGTATCAAATTAAATGAGAGGGAATAAAACAATGATTATATTTTGAAAGGATATATCCATCTATATTAAACTAGACCATAGACTTTGGCCTTATATGGTAAATGAATCATTAAATGTTCCATTACATCAAAGAACCTAGGCGAAAGATCTTCTTCAACTTACACAGAAAGACGGGTATATTTGACTCCAATTTTATCATATGAGCCACTGACAACTTTGGAACACATAAATCCCAATAGAACTGGCTTAATTCAGTTAGGACTGCCCATATATTAGCAAGAAGAAATTCCTCGAACAAAATCGGAATTAATCACTCTATGAACACATGACAATCATGGCTTTTCATTCCTGACGTCTTCAACTTTTTCAAATCAACACATCGCCCCAAGTTAGATGCAAATATATTCGGGAATTGCAAGTCTTTCACCCACTGTAATAGAATTTTTTTTTTTTATTCTGTCATCAATGTGTAGAATACTTTAGGTATAGAAACCCTTCTATTAGCTGCAATACTTATCGTCAACTGCAACCTATGACATAAAATTTAAATATCACGACGGGTCTTCAAATTGTCCTTTGTTTTGCCTTTAACATCCATAATTATGTTAAACACATTGTCTAAGACATTCTTCTTAAGTGCATTACATATATATTATGTTGAACCAAATGTGTACACCAATAAGGCAAATCTAAAAAAAAAAAAAAAATACTCCACTTGGCCTAGTATATGGTTGTTTTTTCTGCATCACTGTTACCAATTTCACGACATGATTTTGTTATTTCTTGGAAATGACACAATCTAGCCTAAATCTCATCAACAATACAATGTGGTACTAGTAGAGCTGTTTCAAGACCTTTATCTCTCCTAAATGTCCGTGTATCTCGCTTGTAAAGATGGTTCATTGGTAAAAAATGATAACGACAATCGAACTAAAAATATTTCCTGTGATGTTGTAGATGAAATGACTTTGTCCTTTCTATGTAATATGGGCATACCAATTTTCTTGTTGTGCTCCACCCACTCAGCATATCATATATGGGAAAGTCATTAATGGTCCACAAGAGTGCAACTTGCATTTGAAATTTTTGTTTCCTGGATATGTCATAAGCAGTCACCTCTTCCGACCTCACCTCTTCCGACCACAATTGATTTAATTCATCAACTAAAAAGTTATAGATAAATATCGACTTTATGCTTTGGATTTTTTTGGACCAGGAATAATGACGGTCAAGAACATCACTGAATCTTTCATACACATCCATGGAAGGATGTTGTATGGAGTAAGAATAAATGGCCAAGAAGAGTATTATTTATCTGACAACCCAAATGATGAAAAACTATTAGTACACAACCCAAGTCTTACATTTCGAACTTTTCCCGCAAAATCTTAATGACTTATACCAAAATGTTGCCAAGCCTTACTATCACGCAGAAGACTTATATGGCCATCCTCCGATTTGCTCTCAACATGCCACCTCATATGATTAGTTGTGATTTTGGATGCATATAACCTTTGTAACATTTGTGTTATTAGAAAGTAGAACATCTTTTTATAAGGAATCTCCTTATACTTTTCATTGTTCCTAACTTTCCTTTGCATATACTAAATATCGCCATAAAATTTGCAGTCTCTATAATTAATATTGTATTTTCAATAAGTCATTCATCTATTATTGCATACATCAATTCTTTGAACCGATAATTCAAACCCCAATACTAACTTCTTTATCTAATGGAAATCATTCAGAATCTTGTCTCCACTAGGCACAACCTCCTTTATTAGTTGAACCACCTGGTTAAATGCCTTTTGAGACATATTATTTTCAAATTTTATATTCAACAACCTACAAACCAAGCTTAATTGCAAATGGTTCATGCTCTAGTCCCAAATAGGGGTGTCCACAGCCCTAAGCATGTTATAAAAGTTCTAGGCTTCAGCATTAGCTGGTTCATCGATAGACTCTAATAGAGATTGGTCCAAAAGAAAATTAGAACCAGTTATATCTAAGACCATTTTTCAATACGAATCTCTAGAAATCACTTCTGCACCAGTAGTCGTAGTTCCACCAATTGAGATAGAAATGTCTGGCATTAGATTAGATGTTTCGCCATGACATATCCATCGATAGTAGTTACCAACAAATCCTTATTTGTATAACACTACAAGAAACATTAACTTTAGCAACGATAAACTGCGACAACCAAATAACGTCCCTAATTTGCTACAGAATTGCAATGGGGATGAGGGCAGCGACAAATGATTGACCATTCATCGCAACTCCATTGCTAATTAGCCACAGTTTTAAATCGTCACTAATTAGCGACGGTTCTACAACAGTGTTCAGAAAAAAAAAATCTAAATTCAGCAACTAACCATCGCTAATACATAGTTAATTAACGATGGTACTATGACGGTAATTTGAAATTCAAAAACTAAATCACAAGTTATCAAATAAACGTTGCTAATCCGTATCTAAATTGCGACTAAACCCTAAGCCATCACTAATTAAGATTTATATTGCAACGAAACCCTAAGTCGTGTCAAGGTCGTCGCTATATTGCAACCGAACCCTTATATCGTCGCTATTAGCAACTGGTTAGCTATGCTATTTATGTAGTCGTAGCTAAACCCTCACTATTTGCTACGGTTTAGCTACGGACTATCAAAAATTTTGATGGAGGGAAAATTTTTCATTTATCCGTAACTAAACCATCACTGTTTTCTATGATTTAGCTACGAATATATAAATTTTGATATTTTGTTTAAATTTTAAAGTTATTTGATCACCATATTTAAGTTCTATAATTATGTATTTCGATATATTTTAAGATGTGCATGTCATTATACGTTAATGACATATGAGATATATTTTCTCAAAATGCTAAATAATTAATTAATCTAGTTATATACTATATTGATATATTAATAGTTATAATTGTATACGCATATATGGTACGTATGTTATATATTAGTATTTAAATAATTATGTATGTGTGTGTGACATTTTTCCTATCTAAAAATTTTTAAATTTAAAAAATATATATATAATAGTATCTATATAATAATATAGATATTTTTAAATATTTTTAATTTTTTTTTGAAAATATATATTAATATATATCGACGGAAGTGTTATCTACAATTAAAAATATTATAAATGTCTTGTCATTATAATTCTTGAACTTTTGTTAAAATATGTTGCAAAGTATACATGATTCTATTATTTTTATTATACAACTTACCTAAAAGAAAATAATATTTCAACTTTTGTTAAATTTTAACTAAACTAATATTAACAAGTAAATATTAACAACTAAATTATAACTTTATTAAATGTTCAATTGTTTATTACATATTTTTATTAAAAAGACTAAAATTGTAAGAAAATTAATTATGAATTAACATATAAAATAAATAATTTATTATTTAATTTCTAGTTTAGTCTTATAAAAAAATTCATACAACCTATATGAAACTGTGTAATGGTGATCTAGCTATATATATTAATCTAAAATTAAATTATAAACAGTGAGAGGTGTCCCAACCAAAAAAAAAAAAAGAAAAATATATATTACCGTCACTAAGCCCTCGCTATCAGCGAGAGTTTAACGACGACATAATTGCCGTCGCAAAATCCTCCAACATATTTGACACTTGGTCATTTTTCCCAACGTGTTGTGAAAAATTATCTTTCCTGGCCCTCAGTGCTGTGTCCCCCGGCCCCCTTCCCCCTCTCTTGTCGTCCCACTTTCCGCCACCACGACTTCTCCCGGTACCCCTAAGCCATTATTGTTGGTCTGTATTCCCCTCCCCCCGCCGATCTAAGCCCTCGCTGTCGTTCGGTATATGAGTGGACGTCAGTAACTCCCGCTCCTCCTGCTAGTGTATGCCCTTGCCGTCGTTCAAAAATTTTGTGTTGACAGACAAGTACGTACTCTTACAATTTATATTTCTATCTTATAATTTAATTTCCAGTGCTTGATTAAATTGTACATGGAAAAGACCAAATTGGATTAGCTTTGGCAATAATGGTAACGTAGGGAAGAGAAAGGGTCTTCTTCTACTCCTTTGCTTGTTAAATATTTGAGTATAATAAAAAAAGAATGACTAGCACGGGGGGTGTTGTGAAGTTGGCTGTCTCTGCCACTGCCATCGCCAAGGCCTAAGTCACTGTCGGAGTATCCAAATTTATATGGGAAGTGTCGAGAGTTAGCCAGGGTTCAACTGCTGGAAAGAGAGGTTGGGTTTCTTGAGGTAAGTTCAGAGATGTCAGCTTTAACTGCTCTTTTCTATCTTGTGCTAACAGTTTCTCTAAATAATTGTACATATGTATGGGGCAGAAATGTAAAGAAAGAAAAGCCTTCATTTCATTATTGAAACAAATAGTATTATTTAGTTATTTACTATGTTTGGAAAACCAAAGTCACATAGAAAAAAAAAAAGCACAAATATTTAATGTAAAAGGTGATTTGTCCATGAGGATTTTCTCTATTGGAAAAATAGACTAAATTTGATAGTAAAACTTGCCAACAATTTTATGCTCACACAGTTTGCTGAATATTCCTATATTGTTATTCAAGGAATCTTGTTGTAGTTTAAGATTAGGATGAAGGTTTGCTGCAATAATTGTTTTGATGTTTTAAGCTATCGGCTGTACTGTTCTTTTCTTGGAACTTCAATGTTGCCAAAATTGTTCATTAGTGTTTTTTAAGTATCAAGATCCATATTAGTTTTCTCTCTCTGCTGTGCCCTCATTTTTTATGCATATGCTGACAGTAAGAATCCCATGAGATTCCTCTTAATGTAGGGCAGGTTAGCAATTTGAGTATGCATTTGTTTATGTCCCTCGTTTTAAAAATCTAAAAATTTTCTTGCGGTTGCTTAGATTTCTTCTAAGATATTAGTATATATTTAGGGGTTGATTTTGTGATGCATCGCTATTATGCCTTCAAAAGTGGCCTAGTGTCGTATTTTGAAATTTGGACCATATGGCCAAATTGGATATAAAGCTAATGCATCAAGTAAGATGGAAGTTGAATAAGAAAAATTAATTCATGGTTTAATTGGATTTTTGAAGTGATGGGAGTCAAAGACCAAGCATAAGGCAATTAACCTAGAGTTATTGAATTTCTTTTGCTAAGGACTGATGTAATTCCTTGCATCCTTATGAAATTTTTTTTTTACACGAATGTTTTTAGGATTTTTAAATCATTGCATTTTACTAAAATTATTTCATGTATGAAATAAATCTTTACTCAAATTCATAGAAAATGCCATGTGTAAAATACTTTGAAACTATGTATATTTTACACATTACGAAATGATTCATGATCATGATACACATATTATGAATTGTTTTATGATAATGATATTTTGAATATTGCCTATGAAATGAATTATGATCATAATATTTTAGAAATACCTAGATATGAGTTTTTATATCTAACTGGAGGCTAGTATATGTTTAACTTATATGAATGAATTCCCGTGAGTGATGGGTGATCATTCTCCGTGAATGGTGGGTGATAATTCCTTATGGGTAATGGGTGATTACCCTTAGGTTAGTTTTGTTGAATATATATATATATATATATATATATATATATATATTGTAATTTTTATTGAATTTTGGTTTATTTGAGATGGCTTAGTGCCTAGAAAAAGTCCAGTTTATAGGGAAAACTCTGCTGAAATTTGTATGGGTTGGATTTGATATTACGGATAAATTATTTTGTTTGGTTAATTAAATTAATTTTTTACCCTAATTTTGAGCAATTAGGGCAGAAATTATATTTGGAAAGGAAACTAATTTGCTTAAAAACTTTGCTATAAACCTTATAAAATTTTAACTTAAATTGATTCCATGATATGTATGGAATGTGTAGGGATGTTTTTATGCATGCTTGAATACTTTGATTAAGTTGCTTGATTATAAGAATTTTAACTTAGGCAACCTACTAGTGTGATTAAGATATACCAAGGAAGCTTTAAATCTTGTTCGATTAAGTGATTACTTGAAAGTTGTTTAGTTTGATTGACAAATGATTTGCTCGATTATATGACCTTGTGCATAGATTTGGTGCTATGATATGTTTAGAAAGAATAAAATTAGGGATAGTAAGCATAGAGTGCAATAATGAACTTGATGACTTTGGAACTAGGGGTAAATTAGAGTACTCTTGATGGAGGTTGAATAAGAAAATAAATTCATGGTTTAATTAGATTTTGGAAGTGATAGGGAGTCAAAGACCAAGCACAAGGCAATTAGCCTAGAGTTATTGAATTTTTTTTGCTAAGGACTGATGTAAGTCCTTGCATCCAAATGAAAATTTCTTTTATACGAATACTTTTAGGATTTGTAAATCCTTGCATCTCACTAAAATTATTTTATGTATGAAATAAATCTTTACTCAAATTTATTGAAAATACCATGTGTAAAAATATTTTGAGACTATTTACATTTTACACATTATGAAATGATTCATGATCATGATATACACATTATGAATTGTTTTATGATCATGATATTTTGGATATTGCCTATGAAGTGAATTATGATCATAATATTTTGGAAATGCCTAGATATGAGTTTTTATATTTAACTAGAAACTATTATATGTTTAACTTATATGAATGAATTCCCGTGAGTGATAGGTAATCATTTCCCATAAGTATGGATAATCATTTTTCGTGGGTAATGGGTGATTACCTTAGGTTTGTTTTGTTGAATGTTTTTTTTTTTTGTAATTTTTATTAAATTTTGGTTGATTTGAGATGGCTTAGTGCCTAGAAAACGTCCAGTTTATCAGGAAAACTCTGTCAAAATTTTCATGAATTGGACTTGATACTATAGATAAATAGATTACGTTAGCCTTGATTTTATCCAATAGGTTTTGTTGAACAACCATCTTCTTAATGCAAAGAACAACAAGACAAAGATCATAAACTTTGACCTTTTGTAATCAAAGCAATCAGACTAATAAATCTATCTTTCATAATCCTTCTCATTTTTTGATAGATTACATAGTATTCGTTTTTCTATCTTTCACTCATTGGAAAACAATTCAGTTGCCCCTAACCACACAAAAGAAACAATTGAACTTCACCAATAATGTAGCTCTACAGATTATAGGAAGATCAACCCCAAAATAGATGGATGTAAGCAACATAGCAGTTTCAAGTAAAAAATAGTATAAATACTAAACCCCAAACTTAAATAATGCATGTAGCAATGTATAAACCCAAACATGGCTTGTAATTCAACTAATTCCCCATTTCTTCTCTCATTCACATTAGAAGATAAGTCATTTTTTCCAGTGCTTTTTCTTTAGCTTTACTCGTCTACAGAATGGTACATCAGTTTCTATGCTTCAACTCAAAATATTGTACGTTTCAATTTAAACTATTGTAACTTTCATTTCTAAAAGTATTTTTTACCGTGATCGTTAAAAAAAAAAGTTTAAATCATATAAAAAATTATAGGCTTTTAGATCTTAAAAACTATTTTTCGTCTCTTTCATGTACCCTTCATATGTGTCTATCCTTCATTATCTGGTAATTAATCTATACACTTGCCTTGGGAGTTTTCATCATGTGGCAATCACTTTTTCATCATTCTAGTAAAATTTCAAAAATAACATGGACTATTGTTCTCTCTATTGGAATGTATGCTCTCTTAGACTAGGTTTCTAATGTAATTTTGACTTGTATTAATAAAAGTATTTTTCTCAGAATTTATTTGAGAAATTTCTTTATATTTGTACATGATTTTATTGGAAAAGACTCATAGTACTTAAGTAAATGATTCATGTGAATAGAGGTCTTTCATAGTAAGGTATGGATCATGTGATACTTAACACATAAACTACTGTTCATAACCGAATGATGAGAATGAGAATCTCATTATGGCAAGGTTATTGTGTTATGAATTCTAAATAGGGAATAACTTACCTTTAACCAATGAGTAATCTTTTCATTTCATAACACAAGCGTATTTCGAATACGTAGAACAAAACTTGTAGTAGTGGTTTCTAAAAGTACTATATAATAGAAATCTAGACTACTACTGCTACAACATAGACTTGTATTCTACAGCTTGAGTATAAGTTGGTAGTCTAACGAAGCTGGAAACGTGTATGCTTTGATATACTATAGTTGAGGTTCTTTAGAAGGACCAATATACTTGTATGTTGGGTATATGTGACTAGTTAGTCAAGACAAACTTTTACAAGATAGTATCTGCACTATTTCGCCCCGTGTGGTTGTCCAAATGATCAAATTATTCAAGGCCCTTGAGAATATAACTTGGATATTAATTTTAGGGTAGCTCTCTTGGAAAGCGAAAATATTCCAAGAAGCCATGGATCATTGGACTAGAAGTCTAAGGATGGTAGATATTTTTTAGAGAGGTATTAGTACACTCTTTTCTCTCTAAATTCACGGCGGTGTGTAGAGGAGTATTTTAGTTATTTCACCTATAGATTGAAGATATAGTTAACACAGTATTGTCATTGGGGTCAATATTTCCTTATGGTGATATTAGAAAATATTTAAAATGCAAAATACAACTATTTATATAGCGATGATGTTTTGGTTATTTTAGTAACCAAGGCAATATGGTTTTTTGGTCCTTGGAATAGCCCATAAGCCCCAATTAATTTTAGGTCAAGGAAATGGCCTGAATTGAAAATGATTTTATTTTATTCAAGAAGTCTAATTTATTTTTAGACTCAAATAAAATAAAAAAATAAGAGAAATTAAATTTATTATCTAGTTTAATTGGTTAATTAATTATTCAGGGCCTAAGCCCAGATTGAATAATTAAAAAAACTAACCTAGGCTTAAACTGGTTAATAAAAAGCTTAAATAATTATTTTAATTCATCTAGACTCATTAATTATTTATTAAGTTATTTTAATAGGCACAAGAAATAAATAATTAATGATTATTATTTTTGGGCTCATTGGGTCTAGAAAAAATAATAAACTAATTTTGACTCAATAGCCTAGACTAAAGAGTTATTTTGATTCACGTAATAGAAGAGTTAAGGTTTAGTCGAACCTCTTCTGTTGACAGCCTCCGAGAGTTTTGAAATATCAAAACTCCGGTATTTTGGTTATCTAATGAGTTAAATAATTGTGGGTTCTTCTTCTTCACGACAGTCACACAAAATATAGACAGAGATTTTTTTTTTTTTTTCTCCTGGCAAGCTCTCCTCTATCTCGTTCATACTTTTCCTTTCTTCATCTTCTTGATTTTGCTAATTAATAGCAAAGGATCAAGAAGGGACATTCCTCGCCTAAGTTGTTTCACCAAATAGATTAGGCGGTGGAAAATTTTGAAAAGCGAAAAGCTTCACGTTCATGCCAAGAAGAAGTCGAAGGATCACTAGTGTTTCGCCAGAATCGTTGTCGAGACAAGTAGCCGATCCAGTGGTTGGCACCTCTTCTTCTCAACCAAACAAACCAAGGACACTCAAAGGTATATATTTTTGACTTTCCGTTGTGCCATGTCTGGTGCCCTTTCTGGTGTTATTCACTACATGCATGGCTTCTATGTATTTTCGAAGCATCAAGTGGTATCAAAGCAAGATGCTTTGAATGGTGTAGGATTAATGCATGCTAGATAATAAAATTAGCAAGACTAAGTTGATAAATATAATGAGATCCTTCGTTGTATTGGTATGAGTAGTTTCTCTATAAACCTCACCGTTGAGGTATAGGAGGCTCTGTAAATTTTTGTTTTAATGCATTGTTTAGCTTTCGTGTAAATCCCATTTGAAAGGGTGTAGGCGGATGTGATTTTTTTTTGTTGAAAAAAATATATATATAACAAGAAACTGCCTTGGACTATCGCAAAGCGTTGCAGAGAAGTCTGGAGAAAAATCACAAACAAAACAGAAAAAAAAAAAAAAAAGTTAAGCCCAGCCTTCAAGCCGAGCCGCTGCTTGGTCTGCCTTAAGCCGAGGCAACGCCCAAGCCAACAGCGGCTTCCAGCCACAGCCAGGCCCAAGCGCACCTCGGCTTAGCCTCGCTAGATTGGGATGCAGAGAGCATCCTGGCCAGGATGCTTCTCGAGTCAGGATGGGGGCAGGCAGGGGTTGTGGGCACCCACCCATGGACCATGGCCCATGGGTCTTCCTATGGGTCATGATCCAGTGTGGCGGGTGAATTGGAGCAAGAATTTTTTTTTTTTATCCCATATCAGGTGAAGTTATTATTTTTGTAATATTTAATATTCTTTGAATATTTTGCACAAAAAAATAAGAAAATATTTTAAGATTAAACAAGATCATTAATTAATTTAATTAATGTGTTTAGTTCTATTATTTGGACACTTAGGATTAAAAATAGAAAAGTATGAAAACGTTTATAGTTTTCTAGTATTGTAATTATTTTAAGTCCTATGTGCACATTTTCTCAAAGACCAAAATCTTTGAAAAATTTTTTTTGATAAGGAAAAATATTTTTCTTTAATGAAATGGTTATTTTAATTTAAATAAAAATTAATCATTGGTTATTTTCTTAAAGGTTTTTTATCCTTGACATAGAAAATATTTTGGATTTAGAAATTTTTGTAAGTTAAAATGGAAAGCCATTTTAATTCATTTTAGCAAAGGAAAAGTTATTTTTATCAAATAAAACATTGAGATCAAAATCTCGAGGAATTTTAAATGGAAAAAATTTGAAATTATTAAGTTTTTAACTTAAATAAAATTAGTCTATAAGAAAAAATTTCTCAAAGGGTATAAACCTTGACATATAAATTTTTTATGGATTTAGATATTTCAATTTTAAGTTAAAGGAGAATTTAATTGAAAATTTTCAAATGATATTTTTTCAAAAAAACCCTTGTTTAAAAAATTAAGTGGGAGAGAAGTTCCAATGGCCCCACGACTTCCATCACGATCCTCATTAAAGATCATGAGTCTCCTCGCTTCACCCAAGGAGTGAATCCGTATAGGATGGAGATACCACAAGGATCTAAAACTAATGGAATGATGTAATTAAAAACTTGGGACACGTACTATGATCGGCCAACCCATGTTGAAGGTTATAGTCCGAGGTTTGTCCATAGAAAATGAGAAGAAATGGTCATCTCCTCAATGGAGTTATCTTCTAGATCATTACCTAGAAGAAAATTTAATTTGTAGTAGTTAACACATTTAGCTTAGGAAACTATTAATTTTTTCAAGAAGTTATATCAGTTTTCCTAAGAGCTAAGTTAATCATGTTAAAGAAAATAATTATGGGGTTAGCTATTATCAAGTTTAATATGAAGATAAAGTGCACAAAATTATTTTTGTTTTATAATATTGAGATTTTTTTTTATTTTTCAAAATTTCAGAAATGGTTAGTGGAGGTTCTTTCAATCACTTAGCTGTTATTCTCCACGAGAATAAGTTAACGAGTAGATCTATTAAAATGGGCCAGCCCGGCCTCGCCCACGTAGGTTGGCAGAAATATAGACCGAGACGGGCCAATCCATTTGTTTGATGGGCTGTCAAACCTTTAGCCCAGCCCTTCTGGCCCATGGGCTCATTTATATATAAATAATATTTTTAAAAAAATAAAATTTTATACCATATTTATATTTTTCAATTTTTAACTCTAACTCTCTAACTCTGATACCAATATAATGAATCAAATTATAATTTAAAATAAAATATAAATATCAAATAATGAATTAAGCATATTTTATCTATTATACTTTACACACATAATTCTACATAAATTTACAATTTTAACAAGTTTAAAATTAAACATCACCAATCACATATTAAAGTCCATAACTCCTAAATATACAAATGTAGTAATTCAATTTAAAAGTTCAAATTTAAAAATATCAAAGTTAAAAATCAACATTTATTTCACAATTTCATAAAAAGGCCATAAAAGGCTAAAAATATTGTTTATTCTACGTGCCAAAAAGATACATATTCTTCAATCATCTAAGATTTTTTCAATGATTGTATTTGAATCTGTTGTTGACGATAATGCAGAATCGGTTTCTAAATATTCGTATCGAGAAATGGTCTTAGATGCAGCTAGTCTTGATTTTTTTTACCAGACTAATCCCCATAAGAGTTTATTGATGAACCGCTTAATGTTGAAGCCTAGAACTTTTATGACATGCTTAAGGCCGTGGACACTCCTATTTGGGACAGGTGCATGAACCACTCACAACGGAGCTTGGTTTTTAGGTTGTGAAATATAAAATCTGAAAATAATGTCTCAAAAAATATTCAACCAGGTGGTTCAACTAGTGAAGGAGACTGTGCCTAGTGGTAACAAGATTCCAAATGACTTCTATCAAATAAAGCAGCTAGTGTCAGGGCTTGGTTTATCAATTCAAAAAATTGATGCGTGCAATAATGGATGCATGATTTATTAGAAAGATGATATTAACTGTCGAAAATGTAAATTTTGTGGCCATGCTCGGTATATGCAAAGGAAAGTTGGGAACAATAAAAAGTCTAACGAGATTTCTTATAAAAAAATGTACTACTTTCTAATAACACAACGGTTACAAAGATTGTATGCATCCAAAACTACAGCTGAACACCAGTACTACATTTGATTGGTGATGAAATTTGGTCTAGAGCATGTCATTTCTAAAGAATAATAGAATCAGGCTGTGACAATAGTAGTAGTGATGGCAGAAAAGCCAACAACAACTGGACCAAACGGAGTATTTTTTGAGATTTGCCCTATTAGCATACATATCTGGTCTGACATAATATAGATGTGATGCAAAATGAGAATAATGTGTTCGACAATGTGCAAAATGATTATGCTCATTTGTGTTGTCAATAAGGCATCTTCTTAATGTTCTATTTTGCATCTTCCAGAATATTCATTGCACAAGTACAATCTGGAGAACTAAACATTTCAAAAGAAGAGGTTGATAGAAGAATAGAAAACAAATTTAGTTCATGGTTTAGAGATTAGGTAAGTTTTTCAGCTCACATAATCTTGTGAAAATCAGGATTCTTATAGCTTAACTTACTATATACTCTTATTTATAGAGGTGCATAATGGACATAATGCAGTTACGAATTAATCCTTGCAAAACATTGCTTGGGATCCATCGAGACAAGTGCAATCATTTCAAGGATATATCATGAATGGATATCGATTTCACACAAACGAGTATTATGAAGGGAAGAGTACAACAAATAGTGGAGTATCGTTAAAGGGAAAGGTTCTAACACATTTAAAAATGACTACTATAGAATCTTGAAAGAGATTATAGAGGTCTAATTTCCTAGTCAACTACTCAATCAGTTGTACTCTTCAAATGTGATTGGTTTGATCAAACCCCAGACCAAAGAGTTAGAGTACATCCGTAGTTCAAACTAATTGATATTAACCAGCGGAGAAGGTACTCGAAGTACGATCCTTTTGTTTTTGTAGCGCAAGCAAGTCAAATTTATTATTGTAAATATCCAGGAGTTCCAAGAGTAAAATATGATTAGTTTGCAGTGTGTAAAACCAAAGATCATTATGCGTTTGATACCCCTTTAGTTGATACAGCTTATCAAGAAGACGTTGATGACAATAATGTCATATGTATATCTTTGGTAGTAGATCTTGATCCCCTTACACATGAGTCTAGGTTGAACGAGGTGTTAGCTGATAATGAGGGGGTTTTTGGAAAAGAGAATGACGAGGGTGAAGATGAAGCTAAGGATGAATAGGAAACAGATACCGACACTGATGAAGATAATGGAGAATAATTATCGGAAGATGATCTAAGCAAATAAACATGGATTGTGATGATTACTCTAAACATTTCGAGTTTTGCTTATTAATTCCCTCCTTGAGATGCATTTTTTTACTAAAAAAAATAGTATCTAATTTGAAGATGATTTCACTTAACTTACAAAAGCTATAATTATAGACTTACATGCATTTCCCCGATTCCCTTAGATTATTGTATTGTGCATATAGTTAGAATTTTCCGTATTGTTTATATTTGTAATCTTGTGTGAATTAATTATTAAAATTGATCTAAGTTGGAGTAGATCTCACGATATTTTTTTCTTATGTTATATATTACATAGAATTAGAAATGGCTTCCAGAGGACGGTCATCTGGTCTAATAAGACACAGTTCAGGTGAGTCAGATGGTGAGTGCACACCTTCTCCGAGCCGAACTCCACGACTTTCAGCACCACACACCTCTGTGGATATGCCACAACATAGCGGATAGCCTTCTCCTGTGGGGCCTTCATCTAAGTCGTCTAATATGCCAACTTCACAGGATATTAAGAGCAGGCCCTTCATAGTTCCCCATGGTGACAAGTAAGTATTAAATGATGGTATTCTAATTTTCTCATATTCACCTATAACAATCATATAGATAAATTGTCTTATTCCTCATTTTGTTTTGCTTTAACTCATTTCACAAAATCATTTCCAAATTTTCTTTGTTTTTGAAAAAAGGTTCGCTGGTGTTACAAATTGTGTTTTCTTGCTTACTGACACGTTCTAGCAGCACTTTAAGGGTGCATACCCTACGTGCGCACATGTCCCATCAAATGTTAAGGACATGTAGTTTCAGGAGTGGGGGTAAGATACAACTTTTGATTCAAAGTTGAAAGTATTATTTCATTGTTTGTCACTTATCTTGTGGTGGTTCTTATAACTCATATACCCTTTTTGTGATGTGTATATTCTAAAAAAAAGTGTAGTTTAGTCCATATAAATTGTGCTTGTAGTTAGGAGTAAAGATATTTTTTATATACCTACAAACATCATTAATTCATGCATCAATATATTTGTGCTTTATTTGCTTGGATTTCATTTTCATCAAAAATATTGGCATCATCATAAGCGCTCCACTATATCTAACTTCTAAAGTGTAATTATATTCTAATTACAATTTTTAAATGTGCTATTCAGAAATATTTCTGCTGGAGAAATGAGGACGGTGCATGGATCTGGCTCAATTGGGAGAAAAGTTGCTAGCTAGATTTTCGGATACCTTCTGCAAGGCTCGTGCGAGTGGCAAGCGTCCTTCTTGGGTAGAATCCGCTGATTGGACTAAGATGACTCGATATTGGGGGACAAAGGATTATCAAGGAGTTTCTACCATGGCCAAAAGAAGTAGGTCTCATGGTGGCACTACTCACACGGGAGGGTCAAGACCTTTTACTGAGCACGAGGACCATCTGGTAATTTATTTTATTCTTTTAACAGAATTTTCTTAGCTCTTCACATATTTTATCCTAGCTTCATTATTAATTTAAATATTATTGCAGCGGAGAGAGCGGGGGAGTAGTTTTACTTACATGGACATGTTTAAGAGTTTACACATATTCTAGAAAGGGCCCAAGTAGGGAGAGTTCATCAGTGAACGGTCTCGCAAAGCTTTGATAATAATTACTTATTGTGTTCAATATTTATCATTACTTTAATTCTTGTCAGGTAATCTATGTAACGATTATCATTATTTTCCCATTTCAGGAGGATGTAGAGCAATTATGTCAGGGTTACTCATAGGGTTCTTCCAACAGCTCTGTTACCTCTTCCGTCATGCCCGATGAGAAGGCCATATTATTTTAGGCATCGGGTGGCTTCAATAGGGGTCGGGTCTTCAATATGGGGTTAGAGGCAGCACGCGTACGTTAGCAATTGCGTCAGAGTCAGCTGCTTTCATGCTCTTCCACTACAGCTTCTGTCGATGACTTTGATAGGAGGATAGATGAAAAAGTCCAGGAGGATGAGCTATAGATGCGGCAACGATACGAGAGATAGATAAAGACATACAAGCAGCATAATGTCTACATGACTAGGTTGCTGACACTGGTGGCTGAGAAGATGAGATTGCCAACAGCACAACCGCCTCCTATTGTTGATTAGAGAACTAATGACGGTGATGATGATGGTGATGGTAAGGATGAGGACTTCACTATATCGCCCCCAAATCATCACCCACCATCTCATGGTGATGGCAGTGGTCCGCCTCCTCCACTCCCTAGGGGAGTTGCTCCTACTTCACTTGCTACTTGACTTTTTAGTTATTTATGTTCATTGTTCTTTTTTATACTAATTCTTATTGTAAATATATTTATTGGATAATTTTATATTCATTTCGATGCACATTTGGTGTTGGTAAATATGCAGTTTATGGATTTCAAATTCTATTTTGGTTTTGTATATTGTTTGTTTATTATTTTGATAGATAAGGATAATATAGGGAAATGTTACAAGGAATAGAGTTAAATGATAATATATTTGTTGTAGAAGTTGCAAAATAATGACGGCCTAGCTATGGAGGTCAATATAGCCGTCGCCAAATAACAAGCCATCACTAAAAACTCACAAATTAATGAGGGTATTGCGACGACCAATTAAACTAATTAGATTCAAAATTTTACATTCGTTGCTATTTCGTTGCAATTAGTTACATAATAGCGACAACCAATTTAAAGTAATCAGAATTCAAAATTTTACGGTCATCGCTATGCCATAGCAATTAGCTATGAAATCCCAACAGCTGCATATACACTAACCGAAATTCAAAATTTAACAACCGTCTCTACACCATAGCAAATAGTTACGTAGTAGCGACGGTCACCTTAAAATAATGAGAATTAAAACTTTTGTTGCCATCGCTATTCCGTAGCTGTTAGCTACGTACTAGCGACGGTTGTATATACACTATCGTCCTAAAACTATAGAAATATTTCCACACCTATGTTTGACTTTGATCGTTTAGTCGTAGCTAAGCCGTAGTAGTTAGCGACGATTGTTGAGTGCTCTTGCAATTTTTTTCACAGCGACCAATTATTTAGTGACAATTTGTTGTTGTCGCTATATATTTTAGCGACGGCATAGCAATGGTAAAAGCCATCACTAAAATGCTCCTTTCCTATAGTGTAAGTAAAGCTCAACTTGTTCCTGCTCAATATAGTTCTTGTTCTTGTACTTTGCACAAGGACATCGAATCACATCTGATCATGCATTAGACAACGCGATGACGATGAAAGCTTTAACCCCATCCTGAAACTCAATTGTAATCCCTTTCACACTGGGGACATGCCTTCTATACATCTAACTATGATCCTTCATATAAATTAGAGCATAAGATTCTACACATTAGATTAAAATGAGTATGAATACATTGAATAAGTGTTGAATAAGATTCTACTTCACTACCAAGAATGAATGTGAATTCATGCTTCAAGTCTCCCGAAAGGCAAGAAAATGCTCCAAACATTTTTCAACTCTCTACCAATAAGAATAGTTTTATTCTTATGCCAAAAATCCAGGAAATAACTGGTTATTTTCTTGTCTTTGTCGAGATTCGAAGCATGAACTCACATTCATCTTTCGTAGTGAAGTAGTCCTTCACAAATCTAGCAGGAACAATCTGAAAAAAAAAGTACAATAATCATGTTATCTTTGAGATTTTATGAATGACAAAAAGAAGCTGCCAACAGATGAAAAATTGTCAAGAGAAGTGGATAGTCTAATTACCAGATAATAGGGATCAGAAATATATGAAGGGTACATAAAAGAGATGAAGAAGGGTTTTGAAGATCTAAAAGCTTTTACTTTTTTATATGATTTGAACTTTTTTTTAATGATCACCGTTCTGCTTTTAGAAATGGAAGTTGGGAATGGCGATAGCCTCTTAGTTCCCATAAAACTCTCATATCTACAAATGAATAAAAGAAGATCCTTACTTAAGGTTATAAATGTCTTTTTGCAAATATGAGATTCTAAATGAAGGTTGAACAAAGATTAATGAAGGATTATGTAGATAATAAGGGCTACAGACATATAGATTTGCCATTGAACTCTCAATAGGTCACAGAAAATTCAGAGGATTAAGTAAGACGATGATTCGAAACAGAAAGGACTACGAAAAAGAAACAGTAAAGAATAGATGAATTAATTCATCATTTTTCATAATAGAAATGCCCTAATACTATGTTGAAAATGGAGTAGCAGAATTATGAAGATCAGTCTAGATCAATGGACAAACAATTGTGCAGAAAAAGAGTTGCTCTATTCACACTCACTTTTGAGAATATACAATGTGTATCTATACAATGCGAATGTAAAAAGAAGAACACATCACAATGAATAAAAAAACTCAGAAATTAGAGAATTACAGCTATAATCTTAATGAATATAACTAACTTCATTAAATGCAATAACTCATTCTACCACAAGATGATTGAAGTTTCTCACCTAGACATGTAAATTATGCCCAAAAGAGCCTAGAAATGTCTTTAGGATTTCAAGTAGTAGGCAGCTAGTGTAGGAAGCAAAAATGAAAAGCCACATGGACTTGAACACAAATATAAGATGCACTCAAGTAAACATCCTTAAGTTGTTTCTTTTCAAAGTGCCTAGGTATGTAAAGCCACCGCTTGATTACTCATCCATTGCCAAGACTTAGAATTAGACCAAGCAAAGTTTTTACATTAACATACAATTCTATTTCTATAGAATCATGACAGAGATTGACTTTTAGCTTAGTCTTAAAATCAAATATGCATGAAAAGGATTTACATCATAGCTTAAAGTAATAGCTAATACTCCAAACATGCATCAATTCTTGAAAAATGGAAAGCCTCCTACAGCCACTGATACCAACAAAATTCCTCATTTATAACCAGGCCCCAAAACAGAAAGAATGCATTGATACCAGATACGAGATTAAATAACAATAGAACCTCAAAGAAGAAATGCAAAAGAAATCATCTATAAGTGAATAATTTCCTGTACTACAAATTTTCAAGTTTCGATCTGCATTCTCATATAACTAGCTCTACAATGCTTTTTCAAACTCCGGAATTCATAAAAAACATCACCTAACTTCAATTAAACAAAGTTATGCATCAAAAATCACTTTAGCATTCATTAAAAGCTGGCATCAAGTTAATTAAATTACTCCATAAGCTGTGAAAGAAACCGAAATCAAATATATTACTTCAAAAATTCTAAAATTGGAATCTTAGCAATTTGCTGGACTATGATTACATTTTTTGCTCTCGAATATATCAAAGAGGCGGCTACTATTTCAAATATTCAAAATCAAATAGCACAGCATAGTCTGATAGCTAATTTGAGATTCTAAATCGATATCAATACAAATTTTTTGGAACAAAAAAAGACTTACCGAAGCCCAACAACTCCAATGCCAAAGCCCAAACCTAATTCACTTCGATGACAGCGAACTGTGATTCGATTCGAGTATATACAAAATCACTGCTCGGAAAGCGAAAAGTGAGAGTGAGAATGAAACGGCGTTCGCTACTAGGAAACAAGGGGTAAAATTGCAATCGAAGAGAAAGTTGAGAGTGAGAAGGACGGGTAGCAGGATTGCAGATTTGCCAATTGTTCTGGGTTTATTCTTTTTTTTCTTTTTTTGCGATGGCAAATTACCCTCGCTACGCAGTCTCTAATAGTGAGAGCCTACCCACAGAATATGTTATAAAATTAAAACAATGACAGCACTTGCAAAACCATCACTAAAAAACAACGTCTTAGCAACAACACCACCTAAATTTGAATTTACACTATTTAAAATATATTCAATTTAATATCTCTTACTTGTAATACATATTTTATAATAAAATAATAACCTAAAACATTGAACAAAAATACATTAGATGTGTGTATATAGATTACATATACATTATATATTTATTTTAATTATAAGCGGGATGAATTACGTAATTATTTTTCAATGTTTATCTCAAATCCAAATTCAAGATCATGTAGAAATTTTTTAAACAATTAACATAAATTTATATATACACAGACTACATATCAATGTTTTATTTTTATGTACAACTAATATATATATATATATATATGTGTGTGTGTGTGTATATATATATATATATATATATACATATATATGTATGTATGTATATAAAACTAATGAAGTGATTAATACATATTATTATATAACTAATATGTATAATCATAACTATGTATTGATGTATTCACATATTTATACACTATAAATTAAATAAGACATATCGACGATAATTGATAACAAAATTAAAACATATTTGTTAATACATACCTAAATCTAAATCTTGCAATCAATCAAAATTTAGTTTTCGATGAAATTTAGAAATAAGGAAGAGGTTGTCGCTAAACACTAGCTAAATAATGAGAGGGTTGCAACGGCAAAGGGTTTTCGACTCAAATTTTAAAAGTTGTAGCAACACGCTTGCAATAATTGCTGTGGAGTAGCAACGCGAAAGGGTATACTCTTATATTGAAGGCCGAACAACAAAAATTTAAAAAAAGTCATCGTAAAACTCTTGCAAAATTACTATGGAACAGCGATGGTATGTTGGTTTTTGCCCATCAAGCTTAAAAAATGGGCAGTTTTCTGAAAATTTTAAATAAGTCGTAGCAAGACCCTCGCAAAACTAGCTATGTCATTGCAACGGTTAGTTTATTATTAAAAGTAATTATTTAAACTAGCAATTAGTATAACAGTCTCAAACATCTTGTTAATTTGTGCTACTAGCGACGGTAAGCATTTGCCTACGCATGATTGTAGCAAAATTGAGTGCACTTAGCAAAGGCCGTGTAAAAATTTTACAAAAAGATTTGCAATTATCTTTGAAAAATGCACTGGTAGACTGCTTGCTAATTTGCAAGGGTTCTTTCAGCCGTGGCAATGCCGTCATAATTTTGTTACAGTTTATCGATAGATAGTCAACCCGTCTCCGCAGCATCATGCCATAGCTAAGCTACTACTAGCCACGGTTTTTTTTTATCGCTAAATGCCATCACAGTTTTTGCCCTTTCCTGTAGTGTTGAAAAGCTATGAGTGAAGAAGGAATAGTTTTATCTACTTTTAGATTGTGAAATCTAGGAGTACTTCATGTAGCATAAAGAATAATAGAATATAAGAAACAAATAATCTAGTGTAAGGAAAAATAGATATGTGAATTTGTCAAATTTATCAAATGATAAAGTCTAACAACGAAACAATGTAACATTATAGTCTTTACAAATCCAAAACCTAAGGGACTAAAATGCGAAACTATAATAAAATCCACATGATAAAAGAGGAGTTGAGATTGGAGAAAGAATGCTGACTTCTTGAACATTTTACCCTAAATATGGTATCATATGCTGTTAGTCCTCTTTATTTCTATTTCTAATGCTAACATATGTTGTCATTATCTTAGACAAGTACTTAGCTCCTGGTGAAGCATTCTTTGCACGTTCCTTCCACAAAAGCAACCATGGTCTCCTTGGCTTCAACGTTGCAAAATCCGAAGACCATAAACAAAGATGCTATAGCTTATAATCTTAGATCATAACTAAGCAAATAAACCAGATGAGAATCAGAGATAAAGGAGGAGAGAGCATCTCAAGGCCTTCCATTGAAGGTCGCAAGATGAATATCTATTTTGGATGCAATTAAATGGAATCCAATCCATTTAATAAGCCCAATTCATTTAACTGTATTTAATAAATGGATTTAAATGGATGGTGAATATTTATTTATTTATTTATATTCATCTATTTATAAATTTTTATCCAATAAAAAAACATCTTATTGTATCATTTTTCTATTATTATTTAAATATATTAGTAATGGGACCTTTTGATACCGTGCTCCAATAATGCCTCTTTTTGGGCTTCGGAACCATATTGATAGATGTGATACCTCCAATAGAGTAGCTATTGTAGCAATTAAAAGGGTAATATCAATACCCTTAAAGACGTCAAAAAACAAACTGGAGATCTGCCGATTATTTAAGGATTGGAAACACGTCACTATCATTAAGTTTATTCCTTCTTATTCTTTCTCCACTTAGTTTTACACTTCACTCTCGTTAACTTCTATCCAATCTGGAAAAGACGCCGGGAAAAAAAAACACTAAACCAAATTATTTGACTTAACAAAAGCCATTCAAGCAAAAAGATCCTTCTTTCATACCTACCTAGAGGTTTAACGGTATCAATCAGAAGCAACTCAAACTTCTTTAAAACTATCAACACAATTCTTCTTTTCATACTTAACAAGAGGTCTAAAAGCTACCAACGGGATTCTTCTTTC
Source organism: Voacanga thouarsii (assembly GCA_026120185.1). Classification (NCBI taxonomy): domain Eukaryota; kingdom Viridiplantae; phylum Streptophyta; class Magnoliopsida; order Gentianales; family Apocynaceae; genus Voacanga; species Voacanga thouarsii. The sequence goes on along the minus strand of JANUWF010001217.1, from coordinate 4,093,104 downwards.
AAAGATTATAGTTTGACTATACGGGATACGAATTTCTTTATAAAAAAAATGATGTTGATAGCTTTAAAGTTTGAATTGCTTCTGGGTAACTTATTCTATTATGTTGAATAGTTTGGTTTGAGTTTTTTTCCACTTCAACTGAACGGGAGTTAACAAGTATAAAGCTAGGGGGAAAATTTTTGAAAGAGATAAAAGAAATTTAATTATAATCTTTTACTATTAGAATATTAGCATGTCTCTGATTTGTATAAAAATAAAAAATTTCTAAATTTCTTAAAAATTAAGAGGAGCCTCTCCCTCATCAGTGATGGCAAATTTTTTTTATAAAAAGATGTTACCCTAAATCAGTATAATTAATTTTCTCTCATGATACATGATAAGCCAAACTAATAAATAAATTATAAACATGCTGAACCATGAGGTACTTGTTAAGCAAATTTACAAGCATCTTTGACAAGGCGATTGACAAGAATATTATTTATTTATTTATTTTTGGTGGCTAAATGATTGACAAGAATGTTTGACAATGTTGTAAAAGTATTTCTTTGACAATGAATCATTTTTAAAAACTACTTAAAATTGATGATTAGCAATGTTTCATGCTGAAGATGTTCTTGTTGGATTATGAAGGGATTTGAGAATTTAGGAAAGGATGTTTGAGAAGATTACACTATAAGATTATATTGAAATCCTAATAAAATAGGAATTATAATGTTTTGAAAGCTTCACACAATCTTTTAGCAGTCTCCTAATTTGATTAGGAAACAAATATGAAATTTATTGCAACATCTATTTAACCAAGTTAATTCTTTTCAGAAGTAAAGATATCTATAGAAAAAAAACATTCGAAGAGTGGGTGAAGCAATAGAGAAGAATTTTATGAAAACAACATGAGTGTTCTTAAAGCATAAAGCTTACCGGTTCTCTTTGCCAAAATATGTTTTACGATTCAAGTTAATTGCTGCATCAACATCGTATATTCAAAAAACACTTGAATCATTCTTATTTAGATTAAATACTTGATGTTACCTATGTCAATGAAATACTATTGTACTATAGCAATAAAGATTAAAGGGAGTTTAATCAGTAGAATTGAAGCTTTTCTGGTGGAAATGTTACCCATGTCAACGAAATACTATTGTACTATAGCAATAAATATTAAAGGGAGTTTATTTAGTAGAATTGAGTCAAGCAAAGGTCTTCAGGGAGTTTGTCACAAAGAACACTGGGAGAGTATTCTTAAAGTCCACTAGGAATTACTAGATAATTGAAATAAGTGTATTCTCATAACTTTTGTTAAAATTTTAGTGAATTTTTGAAACAAACATTGTAGACGTTGACTTATTAATAGTCGAATTGGGTTAATAATTTAGTGCGTGTTGAATTTTTTATTTTTATTTGTAAAACTAACACAATCTTAACATAAAAATTTAACAATAATATAGTAGATTGATGGACTAAGCCACACAGTACTCAAAACTAAGCCACACAATACTCAACCGTGCAGCTTCACAAACCTGAGAAAGACACATCTCTTAAAAGTATACGGATGTTAGCCTTACTTATCATTTTCTTTTATAAACGAACATGGCTCTAAACTTAAAATGTTAATCAAGCTCAAACGTTGAATTAGACTAATTCTAGTAACTTAAATGAATTTAACAAGAAACAGTGCTAAGTTCATCAAATATCAGAAACGTGAAGAAAAGACAACGAAATTTGTCCCTTAACGGTGCAGGCAACAACAACATCAATAGGCATAAGCATGAACTCCAACAAAATGAAAACAAAGCAACAAAAAACTAAAACTTCAAGCCATGAAAGAACTCCCGCATAACTAGTCTCCCAAGCATCTGGGCCGAAAGATCGCAGGCCTTATTTTCCACACAACGAAATTGCTGGACAGATTTGCCATAAACGACACTAAATAAAAATAAGAATAAACACAAATGCTATGAAACTTTGGCTGCTGGAAAGTTTGATATGAGCAAGAAACCTTGCTGTTATTACTGGTGCAGAACAAAACTCAGACAGCAGAGAAAATTTTCGCCTCTAGGAGAAATATGGTTCTGAGGAGAACAATTGCTGGCCTTAACCTGAAAATGATAAAAAGCAAATAGGCATAAAATTTGTTAAGTTAATCAAGAAAAAGGAAAGGAAGGGAAAGATGAAAATTAACATACATTCTTCTCTATAACCTGCCAAGGAAGCACTAATGAAGGTTGTTGGCAATCACAATTCTGGAGGATAAATTGACAGCTTCAGGGTGGTACTCTTATAACCCTTGTCTAGCGCTTGCTCTTGCATTTGAAGTTTCGCCAACTGAAGTTTCCTGGCAGAGGTGGCCACTGCAGCATTGCAGCAGTAAATGTCAATCAGCTGGAGAGTGGGTATCTGAACAAGGTCAGATGGAATGGCCTCAAGCTTGGTGCATTGCTTAAGATAAAGGCGTGTCAAACTTAGGAAATGACTTGCCAAAGCCTTCCAGGTAATTAAATCTGTTTTTCCAATGTGCAAAACTTTGAGAGCACGAAAACCATCATTTTCTGTGTCCCAATGTGCTCCCAGGAATGCATTGTCCTTCAATTTCAGCACCTCAAGTTTTTTCAGCTTTCCTAATGTAGACATCCATTCCCAATGAAGCATGGTATTTTCAAGAGTTAACCTCGTTAGTTTGGTCGGAAAGCTGTTCTCGTTGGGGAGGGAACTTAGTTTACTGGTTGTAGTAGCATTCAAGAGCTTCAGATTTTCGAGGAAATCAAGTCTTGAAAGAGCATCAAACAAACTGCCTTCACCAGTGGCCTCCAAAAAAGGGGCTAAAGTTCCGTAGATACCCAATTTCTTGAGCTGTGGAGATCTCTCAAAAACTTCTTTCCTGCAACTTTCAGGCGAGATTGCAGAAAGTGTTTGCAGGCTTGCATTGACTGACAAATCTTCCCTAGTTTTCAGCAAACTTGTTGATGCATTGGTCTCTAAATGCCTCAATTGTGTCAACTTCCATATGTCCGCTTTTATTTCAAGGCTAGGTTGTGTAGTCTTGACTATAAGAGTTTGGAGGTACCTCAGGTTGGACATTTCCTCAGGAATAATCTTCAAGTCGCAATAGATAGCAATGTACTTCAGAAGGAACAAGTAATACAGTTCAGCAGGAAAGCGAGTCAGCTTGATGGATCTAATATCCAACACCCTAACTAATTTAAAGGCTTTGGGGATGTTTGAGATGTGTTCTGAGGGCAAAACAAAATCTTCCTTGGCAAAACTCAAGAATGTGCGGACGTATTTACCTGATGGTTGACTTATAATGAATTCCAAGACGTTGGAATTAATGCAAAGGCGACGGTCACCATCTATAGATACGTCGGCCCACTCTTCAAATCTTTTTATTTCTCGAAAAAGCTCTTCCTTAATGGCCTGCACCTTGCAAAACTCACGCACTGTGTCATGGATCCTTATCGTTTTGATACGGCCATTTAACCTTCTTTTCTCCACCATCACTAGATTCCTGTCGACCAGTTCCTCCAAGTAGTCCTCTGCTATATCCTCTAAGGTTTCATCCCCATTAGATGACGGCACAAATCCTTCTGATATCCACAACTGCAACAATGTCTTTGACCGAATCTCAAGACCCTCACAGAAAACTCCAAGGTAAAGAAAACATGGCTTCAAACGATAAGGCAAGTTATCGAAGCTCAACTGTATCACAGAATTGGCTTGCTCCAGTCTCCCAAGATTATAAGTATCCATGTTGTCAGCCACTTTCTTCCACCAATAGTCTTCTTTCCGATGATTTGTGAGAATACCTGCAGTAACCACAATAGCCAGTGGTAGTCCATCACATCCATCTAGAATGCGCATCTCATGCTCTGCCAGGCCAGATGGGAATTCTTCCTTGCCAAAAACTTTCTGCCGTAGCAACTCCCGGCTCTCATCCATGTTAAGAGGCTGCAAATTATACGGTTTGAATTCGATCCCTTTCCTAACATACTCTGCCACAATCTTCTGTCGAGTAGTTATTAGGACCCGATTACACCTTTGGTTGTTTGGAAAACATGTTTTGAGATCATCCCAAGCTTCCGTAGTCCAGAGGTCATCCAAGACTATCAAAAAATTTTCTTTTTTCAAATAATTTCTAATTTCTTGTGCTAAGTCATCTTCAGACATCATATTTATTTCGTCAGTGACCGTGCCAAAAGTACTTAGAATTTTGAGGAAAACTTCCTTGGCGTTGTATTCTGTAGAAACTTCTACAAAAGCACGAAAGTAGAATTGATGTTCCGTGATTGGGTGCTTAAAGAGCTCTCTAGCTAGTGTTGTCTTTCCTAACCCAGGCATACCAACAATTGAGACAGTTTGTGTATTCTCTGCTCCTTCAGTAAGAAGTCTCATTACCTCCGCCACCCCGTCTTTCAATCCAACAATATCATCATCAATGGTAGGCTGTCACCATGAAAATTTTGAAGGAAGAATGTTGCGTAACATGCCATCAATGAATGCCAAAAACAAAAATTAATGACACTAATTAAACAATAGAATCTGCAAATCGATGATTACAAAAAAGGAAAACACAGAATGCTAAACTGGTTTACATGTGGATAAAAATGGATGAAATCATTAAAGGAGCTCACGTACTATGAGCCCCCAACCCAACTCATTATTGGGCTTTCTTTTTATGGATGTGTTGGTGGGCTTAACCCATGTGTTTAGAGATTAATTTAATATAGGAAAAATAGTTTTGAAGTTATTTTGTAATTAGATTTGTAAGAAGGTCATTAGTATAATAAGAAAGATCAATACGTTCTCGGATTTAACGTACATTGTTTTTTTGCAGACAAGAACTCTCTGTAAGAGATAACTTTGGAGAGAGGAGAAACCAGTGAGAGAGAAGGGCCCAGTAAAGAGATTGTGCCAGAAGTTTCAAATCTAGGTAAGTCTTCCGATATTCGTGCTTTGGTTCGGGTTAATTTTCGCTTAGGGCTCGATTACTATTGAATTGGGCGTAAGGGTTTGATTTGTGATTAATTAGGAGTGTGGCAATTGATTGTATTTTTGGGTTCTTGTAGGTGGGTAGATATTCCAATTGTGGATTGTGGATTGATTGGTCTCTGAATTTATCTGGTAAGAGATTTATGGCTTTTCTGTGTTTTCTGACTTCTGGTTTTCGAATATCAAATTATAAACCGTTTGCCAATGAATGTTATTTTCGTATTACTAAATCGGATTGAGCATGATGTATGTTTAATGCTTTAAGTATTGTGGTTGTGTGGGTTAAAGTGTGCAAAGTGAATTTTGTTTTGAGTTAATATTATGTTATGAAAATTGATTGATGCTTGAGTTGGTTTTGGGAAATTCCTAATCTCTATTATAAGGCTCTTGGCTAGGAGGATATAATACCTAATTTTTGGTTATAAGGCCCTTACTAGAGGGATACAATACCTAGTTTCAATTCAGGCCCTTCTCCTAACGGAATATAATAGTTAGGAGCTGATATCAGTAAATCGAAACATTGCACTCAAGCATGTCTCAGATTCTATAATATGTATGGTTCAGTTACGTTTTTAGGTGTGTGTGTGTGTGTGTGAGTTCAATTATGTTTTGTTAAAGCATGGTGGTTGGTTGTGTTCTCTCTCCCTGTTTTCTATTTGGGATATTGTGAGCCTTGTAAAACTAGAAAATTGGTCAAATTGCACTCTGTTTTGCTCTAAATTTCGGAACAGCGTCGCCTTTCCCAAGCAGACCTGGCACCGGCTCTACCACTCTCATCCGGCGCTAGCCTCATCATGCTCACCCGCCAGTGCCGATTCCCTTTCCTTCTTCAGACCGCAGTCCTTCGTTAGACTACCATCTACTCGTACACCATAATTTCGATGTTTTTACACCCTTTATCTCTATTTGAAGCCTAAGAGTGCTTTGTTTAATCCTTGAGAGCTCCCCTTGCACGGTTCAATGCTCTCTCTTAGTCCTTAGAGTGCAAACCAACACACCATAAAGAGTTTTCCTTGCATGATGATGAATTTTGTTAACGATTTGCAAAGGATAAGTATTAGTAACATGCTCAATCCCAGAAAAGCTATAATTTTCTTATTGAGCTAGTGAGTTCATCCCTTTTTTATTACCATTTTTGCAAAACATCAGTTAGAAAAAAAGGAGTTAGATGAGTGGTTTGAGGAAGACTTAGTGTAATAGTTATTTGAAAGTTTCTGAACCTTCCATTTTATTTTTAGCTTTTCAATAGTAGAATGATGATAGATTTTGTTAATGTTAAAGTGAGAATGTTTCTCGGATTATATTGTGATTTGAATTTGAGGAATTTGTATTTTGAGGTTCGATTATAATTTGAATTGATTAAGTAATTTTAGGAGTTATCCGTTGTGTTTCGCTATGGGTTCGATACTCAATTTTTAGAGTGCTGCCAGGTCATCCCCGGACTTGGGTCGTGACATTGAATGGTATTAGAGAAATAGGTTTTTGATTCTCTAAGTTCGAGTTTTCAGTGAATTAATTAAGTTAGAAATTAAAAATCACATTTAAGTTTGAATCAAGGGATAGGTAGAAGTAAGATAAGTACTTCTTGTTGTTTTGACTGTTTGGTGTTGCATTAATTCTTTTGTGTTGTTTTCTTTATTTTAGTATAGTAGCACGCGCATTTTTGGAGGAACTAGCAATGGCAAGAGGAAACAAAAGAACGATTCAGGAGGGCGCCAGTGACAATGATAGGGACAAGATAGTTGCGCGGGCTCAAGGCCAGACTAGTTAGGCAATGTGGGGTGTGAGTTCCTCTACCACGGTTTCAGCGCCGCGCAGGGTTTTCGATGTACTTCATGTAGAGGTCAGTCTGCCTCCACCTCCACTATTTGTACCACCGTCGGCTACTTCAGGGCCACCCCTAGCTTTTATGCTAATAGAGGTGCCCCCTTTCGTCCCATCAGCTATGCCGGGGATCAACACACCATTAGACATGCCTATAGCTTTGGCAATAGTGGCTTAGGCAATGCAAAACCAGCAGCTACTGCAGCAGGAACAGATGAGAGTTTAGTAGGAGCAGCTTAGACTTCAGGAGAAGCAATAGCGGCTCCAGCGGGATCAGGAGCACAGGTATCAGATGAATGATTCGAGAGCAAGATCATTATATGAGCGCATGAAGAAAATAGGGCTCCCAACATTCAATGGCATAGGTGGGCTGGGTAGAGCTGAAGAGTTAATTAAGGAATTGGAGCATCATTTCAAGACCATGGAGGTCCCGGAGGAAGTCAAGCCGAAGGTGGCTATTCCGTTCTTAGTAGGGGAAACGCTGAGATGGTGAAAATGTGTGAAGCCTATCTACTATTAAAGGGAGGAGTTGTTCACTTAGGAGAAGTTCAAACAGTTTTTTCTAGAATAATACTTCCCAAATACCTTTAAGATGAAAAAGGAGAACCAGTTATTTGAGATAGTGTAGACTAAGCAAATGAGTGTAACGGATTATGCACTCTAGTTTAACACTTTGGGAAAGTATGCTTCAGCTATCATGCGAGACCCTATCTCGAGGATGAACAGGTTTGTTTGTGGACTGCAGGCTAGAATTAGAGGAAGGCTATCAGCAATCAGACCTAGCAACTATAAGGAGGCCTATCAGAGGAGTTTGAATATAGAGGTGGAATTCAGACTGACGGACTCCAAGAAGGACAAGAAGAGATCTACATTATAGTTTGAGCATGGATAGAGCACCCGGTCAGCAGTGAGTCAGAAATAGGGTCCTAGACCCATGCACAACTTTGGGCAGAGTGTTGGGTCAGGATGGCCTGGATTCCATTTGGGGTGGGGATCTAGGGCTTGACCCCCAAGTCTTATGGACGCTAAAAGGTAGGCTATAGCTAGTGTTCCGAGGCCAGTAGTTTTAGGGCCCCGTACCGATAGTACTACAAGGTCTTCAGCGTTCAACACTAATTCAATTTGGAGGGATTGTAGCACATGTGGTAGGAAGCATCCGGAAAAGTGTAGATAGGCTATTGGAAGTTACTTCAAGTGCGGGAAGCAGAGTCACAAGATTGGTCAGTGTCCAAAGTTAGCTCAGAGGTCGAGGCAAGCAGTAGTCAGTTTAGGGCCACTCAAGGCCGGGGAACAACAGCAGAAGTCCAATGCATGAATGTTCACCCTCACCCGAGAGGAGGCAGATACATCAGATGATGTGGTGACAGGTATCATTCTGATTAACTCAGTACCTACTATGGTTTTGTTTGACTGTGGGAACAGACACCCTGTATAAGTATCCAACAACAACAGAGGTCCAACGCATGAATGTTCACCCTCATATCTCGTAGATTTGTTAAGACCCTCAAGACAAATTAATTTGTAGTCAGTTCACCCTCATCTCATTCATTCATATCTCATAGATTTGTTAAGACCCTCAAAACAACCCCTTACCTATTTAGCCAATCCTTATAGGGTGTCTGTTCCCAATGGCAAGGTGTTAGTCTCTAATCTGGTTCATAAGGGGTGTCGGGTGAGTCTTGGTGAGGAGGAGTTAGAGGCTAATCTGATACAAATTAACATGATAGATTTTGATGTCATCTTACGTATGGATTGGTTAGCTAAGAATCATGTTTTGGTATATTGTCAGGGAAAGATGGTGCAATTTGCGATTCCAGGTAGAAGAACTTTTCATTTTCAGAATCAGCGAAGAGAGCAGGGTAAGAAGTCTATTCCAGTGATTTCTGCAGTCAGGGCTCGTAAGATCTTGCAGAAGGGGTGTGAGCCGTATCTGGCCTATGTGATAGATGTGGAGAAGTAAGAACCACGGATAGAGGATATACCTATTGTGAACGAGTTTTTGGATGTATTTCTAGAGAATTTGCCAGAGGTGCTACCAGAAAGGGAAGTCAACTTTAGGATCAACCTTATACTAGGAGCAAAACCGATCTCTAAGGCTCCATATAGAATGGCTCCAGCAGAGCTGAGAGAATTGAAGACTCAACTTCAGGAGTTGTTGGATAAGAAATTCATCCGACGTAGTGTATCACCGTAGGGTGCGCCTGTCTTGTTTATGAAAAAGAATGACGGTAGCATGAGGATGTGCATTGACTACCAGGAACTGAACAAGATAACCATGAAGAATAAGTACCTATTACTAAGAATTTATGACTTGTTTGATCAGCTGAAGGACGCTAAGGTTTTCACCAAGATAGATTTGCGGTCGGAATACCATCAATTGCATATTAAACCGGATGACATACCGAAGAATGCATTTAGGACTCGTTATGGGCACTACGAGTTATTGGTTATGCCTTTTAGCTTAACTAATGCACTGACAACATTCATGAAGTTGATGAACAGAGTGTTTAAGGATGAATTGGATAAATATATGGTGGTGTATATAGACGACATCTTGGTATATTCACTATCGGAGAAGGTTCATCGAGAACATCTAAGGGTAGCTTTGCAGAGACTCCGGAAATAGAAATTACATGTTAAGTTCAGTAAATGTGAGTTTTGGTTGAGGAGTGTCACCTTTTTGGGTCACATCATTTCTAAGGAAGGTGTGTCAGTAGGCCCTAAAAAGATTGAAGCGATAGTGGAGTGGACAAAACCGACTATAACCTTAGACGTTAGAAGCTTTTTGGGACTGACTGGTTATTATCGAAAGTTTGTGGAGGACTTCTCGAGGATTGCTACTCCGTTGACTCAACTGACACAAAAGAGAGTCCAGTTCAAGTGGGGTGAAGCCTGTAAGCAGAGTTTCCAAAAATTGAAGGAGCTTCTGACTTCGACACTGGTGTTAGCATTATCTGCGGAGTCAGGAGGATTCACCATTTATAGTGACGCCTCGAAGAATGGATTAGACTATGTACTAATGCAAAACGGTAAAGTGATAGCTTATGTCTCTCGCCAATTGAAGCCGTATGAACAGAATTACCCTACGCACGATTTAGAGTTGGTAGCAGTGGTCTTTACTTTAAAGATTTGGAGGCATTATTTATATGGAGAGACATATGAGGTTTACATGGATCATCAGAACCTAAAGTATTTGTTAACACAGAAGGAGCTCAACATGAGACAATGTCGATGGTTAGAACAACTCAAGGGCTATGACTTAAGGATTCACTATATCACCTAGGGAAGGCTAATCGGGTTGCTGATGCTTTGAGTAGGAAAAAGTCGGGAATTTTGATAGTCATACTCACGGACCAGGATTAGTTGATTAAGGACTATAAGAGACTGGAATTGGAGGTGGTTCAACCAACTTCAGGCATTATGACCACCCTAACAGCTAGTTCATCGCTGGTGGAGTGCATTAAGAAAGCTCAGTTGTTAGATGCCGAATTGGAGAAGTTGAGGGCAGTAGCTATTGGAGGGGAACAACTAGATTTTTAGATTCATGAGGATGATAGTCTACGCTTTCATGGTAGATTATGTGTCCTAAAGATGAGGCATTGAGGGTTGAAGTGCTTAAGGAAGCGCACAACGCAAAACTCTCAATTCACTTAGGAGGAACCAAGATATACAAAGATCTCTAGAGGAACTTTTGGTGGAATGGCATGAAGTGGAGCATAGCTGAGTATGTGTCTAGGTGTTTGGTGTGTTAGCAAGTCAAAGAGGAACATCAAAGGCCAACAGGGTTATTGAAACCTCTAGAGGTTCCTATGTGGAAGTAAGAGCATATCATGATGGATTTCGTGGTTAGGTTACCCAAGTCCAAGACTAGAAAGGACACTATCTAGGTCATAGTGAATCGATTGATAAAGTCTTCTCACTTCTTACCTATGAAGGTGACTGTGTCTATGGGGGAATTGGTCTATATGTATATGGATGGGATTGTTCAGTTACACGGAGTGCCAATGAGTATCGTGTTAAACAGGGACACAGGTTTGCATCGCAATTTTGGAAGAGTTTTAATGAGACAATGGGAATCACTATCACCCTCAACACTGCATTTCATCCTCAAGCTGATGGGCAATCAAAACAGACTATTTAGACTCTAGATGATATGCTTCGAGCATGCGTTTTAGATTTTAAGGGTAGTTGGGTGGACAACTTAATGTTAGTGAAATTTTCGTATAATAACAACTATTTGGCTAGCATCAAGATGGCTCATATAAGGCACTCTATGGTCGAAAGTGTAGGTCACCGATATGTTGGGATGATGTGAGTGGAAAAGTTATAATTGGTTCGGAATTGGTGCAATTAGCATATGAGAAGGTGCAAGTGATCCGGAAAAGATTAAAAACAACTCAGGATTGTCAGAAAAGTTGGGCGGATAGCAAGCGGAGACCTTTAGAGTTTCAATGTGGAGACAAGGTGTACTTAAAGGTCTCCCCTACCAAAGGTGTGATGAGGTTTGACAAAAATGGAAAGTTAAGTCCGCGATACATGAGACCATATGAGATACTTGAGAGAATTGGGGAATTGGCTTACCGGTTAGCATTGTCACCGATATTGTCGAAAATTCATAGCGTATTCCATGTATCATAGTTGAGGAAGTATGTGTTGGATCCGAGTCACGTATTGGAGGTATCGCCTTTGCAAGTGCGGAAAGATTTGACTTATGATGAGGTGCCGGTAAGGATTGTGGATAGAAAGCTGCAGGTTCTAAGGCAAAGAACCATCCCGTATGTCAAGGTGCAATGGTCCAATCACTTAGAACGTGAAGCAATTCGGGAATTGGAAGAGGAAGTTCGTCAAAAGTACCAGTGTTTGTTCGATGATTCAGGTGCATAAGCTTTAGGGACGAAACTTTTCGTAAGGGGGGTGGAATGTGAGCCCCCAACCCAACTCATTGTTGGGCTTTCTTCTTATGGATGTATTAGTGGGCTTAGCCCATGTGTTTAGGGGTTAATTTAATATAGAAGAAATAGTTTTGAGGTTATTTTGCAATTAGATTTATAAGAGGGTCATTAGTCTAATAAGAAAGATCAATACGTTTTGGGATTTAGCGTACATTGTTTTCTGGCAGACAAGAACTATTTGCAAGAGACAGCTTTGGAGAGAGGAGAACCAGTGAGAGAGAAGGGCCTAGTGAAGAGATTGTGCTGGAGGTTTTGAATCTGGATAAGTCTTCCGATATTCGTGATTTGGTTCGAGTTAATTTTCGCTTAAGCTTGATTACTGTTGAATTGGGTGTAAGGGTTTGATTTGGGATTAGTTAGTAGTGTGGTAATTGATTATATTTTTGGGTTCTTATAGGTGAGTAGATACTCCAATTGTGGATTGTGGATTAATTGGTCTCTGAATTTATCTGGTAAGGGATTTATGATTTTTCTGTGTTTCTGACTTCTGGTTTTCGAATATCAAATTATGAACCTTTTGCCAATGAATGTTATTTTCGTATTACTAAATTAGATGAACATGATGTATGTTTAATGCTTCAAATATTGTGGTTGTGTGGATGAAATTGTACAAAGTGAATTCTATTTTGAGTTAATATTATGTTATGAAAATTGATTAATACTTGAGTTGGTTTTAGGAAATTCCTAATCTCTGTTATAAGGCTCTTGACTAGGGGATATAATACTTAGTTTTCAGTTATAAGGCCCTTGCTAGAGGGATACAGTACCTAGTTTCAGTTCAAGCCCTTCTCCTAATGGGATATAATAGTTAGGAGTTGATATCAGTAAACCGAAACATTATACTCAAGTATGTCTCAGATTCTGGAATATTTATGGTTTAATTACGTTTTTAGATGTGTGTGAGTTCAATTATGTTTAGTTAAAGCATGGTGGTTGGTTGTGTTCGCTCTCCCTGTTTTTTGTTTGGGATATTGTGAGCCTTGTAAAATCAGAACATTGGCTAAATTGCACTCTATTTTGCTCTGAATTTTAGAACAGAGTGTCCTTTCCCGAGCAGACTCGCTGCCAGCCCAACACTGGAAAATGTCGGGTTTTCTTTTTTTGCTTTGACTCGGCACCAGCCTCATCACACTCACCCGGCGCCGGCCTGGCACTAGAAATTACCGGTTTCTTTTTCTGCTTCGACCCGGCGCCATCCCTTCCCCTTGGACTGGTGCCTGCTACCCCTTATACACCGTAATTTCGATGTTTTTACACCCTTTATCTCTATTTGAAGCCTAAGAGTGCTTTGTTTGATCCTTGAGAACTCCCCTTGCACGGTTCAGTGCTCTCTCTTGGTCCTTAGAGTGCAAACCAACACACCATAAAGAGTTTTCCTTGCATGATGATGAATTTTGTTAACGATTTGCAAAGGATAAGTATTAGTAACATGCTCAATCCCAAAAAAGCTATAATTTCCTTACTAAGCTAGTAAGTTCATTTTTTTTTTATTACTATTTTTGTAGGACATCAGTTAGAAGAAGAGGAGTTAGACGAATGGTTTGAAAAAGACTTGGTGTAATAGTTATTTGAAGGTTTCTGAACCTCCCTTTTATTTTTAGCTCTTCGATAGTAGAATGGTGATAGATTTTGTTAATGTTAACGTGACAACGTTTCTCGGATTATATTGTGATTTGAATTTGATGAATTTGTATTTTGAGATTCGATTATAATTTGGATTGATTAAGCAATTTTGGGAGTTATCCATTGTGTTCCGTTATGGGTTTGGTATCCTATTTTTAGAGTGTTATCAAGTCATCTCCGAACTCAGGACGTGACACATACTAAGATCAAAAGGCAAGTAACATTTTTTTGGCACAACACCATCTACCAAACATTTCTTTCTTTTAAGGGTAGAGGCTTCGATCTTGTACCCTGTGAATGGTAAATGAATAGTAAGATGGAGTGAGCAAATGAAACCATCTACTAGGGTTTGCTATTAATATAGATCAGTCCTTTAAAGACCACGGATAATCTCTAAAATCAACAAAAGCATGTCTTAACAATCCTATGAAGACCAGAAGCAATTGTGCAAGACCTACAGACCCAAATAATATTCGTGCTGCCCCTTATCCAAGAGCGGGGATTTGGATCGGTTATGTATACAAGGGTTTTGGCGTAATGGGGAGAAAATAAAAAAATTTAGAACACGATAAATTTATGTATTTGGTTATTTTATTTTAAAAGTAATTTTGAATTATTAAATATATAAAATGACTATCTAATTTGTTTGCATGTAATAGTCATGTTAACTTCTATGATTGAGAGTTTTGTAACTTTTTCATTTCTTCGTGTTATATTCATATTAGTAATAATTATATGATACCAAAAAAATACTTTTACATGGTAATGAAAATCGATGACAAAAAGGCATTGAAATTTAAAAAAAATAAAAACTTTGTATTATTAAGAGAGAAATGTGAGATATTAATGCTATTGTAATATAGAAATAAAAATAATTATAAAAGATACATAAAGTTATAAAATCTAATTAACATTTAATATCTATTATTAGCACTAAACAATTAGATCAATCTTAATCTTAAACGGCCTGATTGAGCTCTACAAATGTTCCCCCAAGCAGGCACTCATCCAACTAGGGCTAAACATACAACTAAAATAAAATTATCTAAGTGGTGGTGTATAATAGGCAGCATGGTTGATAGTTGATAGTTGATAGTTGATTGCCTAACCTGTAATCCGAGAAAACTAATTAAAGCTCCGTTCTTGAAGACTTGCAACGGGAAAAAATACTTTGGAGATGTATAATAAAGAAGCTTGACTATATTCAACAACTTATCCATTAATAAAAGATGATAGAAAAGTCTGACAGAATATTATGTTTAGCGGGAGGAATGTATATGATCGAAATCATTAATATAAATTTAACTTCATTTTTTACTTTAAAAATTAAATACATTAGAGAATGATAGATAAAAAGGTAACTCAATCATTGCATCCCTCCTCTCTCCCTCTCAGTCTCGTATCAAATAAAAAAATTAAAAAAAATAAAAACTATCCTAAATGAAGTATTTGTTTCCTTTCCTATACCCCTCCCCTCCCACTTCAAAAACCGGTCCGTGTAAAAAGAATATTAGTAATTTTATAAAAACAGTCTTGAAACAATTTATTTTATCATAAATTCGTCCCAAAAATTTGTTTCATTTTTATTAGTCTAATAACTATTTCCTTTCATTTTATTGGATATAGCCACCAAACTAGAGTCGTAATCTGACCAATCGCATATGAAGTGGTCGTTTCCGCAACTGGAGTAGCAGTTAGGACAAATAAAAATAAAAGAAAAGAGTTAACGTTGTGATAGAATACACAATTTTAAAAAGCTATTTTTACAAATTACCCAAAGAAGATCAATCCCACATCCCAATAAGTTTAGGACAAATAGGATTTTTTTTTTTTTTTTTTGTAATAGGCCGCATCTAAACTAGGTCGAGAATCCATAGATCCACGCCCGACGCGATTAGAGAAGACATAAATGGGTAGGCTATGTAATCAAGACCAGCTGCAAACAGGTCTAATCCCGTTGAGAGGCCCGCCAAATTCTGTTAGAAGTGTTATATCCTGAAATCCTGAACTGCCCTTTCGCAATTCGGTAAGATCTAATTAAAACAAGATTATATTCGATTTTTTAATATATATATATATATATATATATTAAATTGTATTAAAAAATATAAACTTTTTCTAAGAAAAATAAGTTTTATTACTTAAAAAATTTAAAATACAAATCTATTAGGAGTTTTATAATAAAATTGTCAATATATTTATGTAAAAAACGATTTTTACAGTTACTTTTGTGAGGCAAATTTTCAGCTACCTTACTACCTTTATTTTCCACCAATATTTAGGGTGAACCTCATCTGAAACCATCACCCAAGAACCCAACTAAAAGTCAACCACCATGAAGAAGCACCAATAGACAAGTACGAAGCTAATCAGACCTTAAATCCTGTTTTCTCATCTGTCTGCCATTCGGTGGAGCAGACCAGAAAATATTACCGGGAGAAATTAAAATTTGACTGAGAAAGAATATGGATGTTACTATTTCCATTTTACAATATAAATCATTTTAAATTTATATACAAAAATTAAGAATTATAAATTTTAGATAATTTTAAAATTAAACTTTTAAAAATATCTTTAATTAATTAATAATTAAAAATAATTGAGTCATAATTAGTGAAAAAAGAAAAATTATAGTAAAAGGTATAATAGAAAATAATAGTAATAAATGCTTATAGAATTTTATAAAATAATTTATATTATGAAAAAAAATTAAATTTAAAACTATTTATATTATAAAACAGATATAGTAATAATTAAATAAGCCATCTAAAATAGAACCGGTACCTTTTCAACTCTCTGCTCATGCTTTCTGGCATTATCCAATTGCATGGCCCCAAATCCATGCTCGATGTTGGTGGCGGTATAAAGTTCCAGCACTTTTTGATTGATGACTTCTAGCTTCCTGCCGATATTGCGAAGCACCGTAGCGTGGTCAACCGCGGGAATTTCACCCATAACCGCAACTCTGCGTTTTTGCTCGGAGGCGGTGGCGATGTATGTTTCAATTGCATCCTCAGCTTCGTAAACCTTCTTCCGAACATCATTGGCTAATTTATCCAGAAAGTCACCGTCGTCGTACTCTTCCGAGCACTTCTTGAGAAACTCTTTGAGCATTTTCAAGCTCCTGGATCAGCGTCTTAGCATTTTCTTCAGCTCCAGCAATCAAATCGGGATTGTATTTCACGAACTCCTTGAGATTTTCCAAGAGAAGTCCCACTGCTGCATCTGAAAAACTTGCGGCCATCTCTTTTTTTTTTTTTTTTCTTTTTTCTTTCTCTGTTTCTCTCTCTCCTCCACGAAACGACTGAGGTCTGAGGGTGGCGTTGACGAAGCTTGCTACACAGGGCATTGGGAGCGGGAGTGATCTCACGTGAGGCTGTAGCACTATTCCGGAGCACAATTGAGTTGCCGCATATCAAGGTCAATTTCTTTCTTGAATTTTCAATTACGTAAAAGCAAGTGGATGAATAAAATTAACGCGAAAAATGAAGTTTTTGTCCCGCCAGTCCCCAGACTTCACACAAATTGAATGTTCTCTCTCTTTCTCAAACGGGAATCTCGGGCGGCGATTTAATGGCTTAAATAAAAAAAATCAATACCCAATGATGTGTTAATGTATTATATGTATTAATAAATTTTTTTTAGTAAAACAACCTCATTTTGTTATAAATATTTTTTATATAAAATTTTGTTCCATGTGCAAAAACTAAGTGAATCAAGACAAGCATACAAAAAACAAGATGATGATGATTTCTTGGATTGGGAATATATCTATTTTTTAAAAAAATACAAGTATAATTACAAATTTTTTAAGGAATTTATAAATTGAAATATCAGTATTTCAATTTATTTAGAATAAATAATAAATTATTAATATTTTAAAATTAAAATTTATTTACATTCATTCTTTCGTTAAAATAAAAAAACAATAGTATTTTTTAGAAAATAATTGGCATCTAAGTGTAAATATATAGCAAAATTATCAAATACGTATAAGAAAGTCAAGGTCAAACTGTTCACACTTTGGTGGTTTATTGAGGGAGGAGCAAACTAGTTATTTTGCTCTTTTTTGTTTTTTAATATAAGCCAATTATTTGAACTTCGCTCGACTAATTCTGACTGTTGGCACTATTAACCCAAACCTATTAATTTAGGAAGTTACATATTAATTAGAAGAATTTGTTAGTTTTAGTATTTATTAGTTTTAATTTCATTGAGTCTTGTTTAATATATAGTTTTCTATTATTTTTTGAATTTTCTAATGTTAGTTGGAGTTAAAGTCCTAATTAGAGTAGGAATTATATTATGATCTTGTGAAACATATTTATATGGTTTTGTGTTTAGAGTTATGTGAAAAGTGGGAGTTATAGAATAGAGCTTGGTCTTGTAGAATTTCTGAAAATACCATACAGGTTTGATTTGATATGTCCATAAGTGTTGAGAGCTAAACATATATTATGTTTTTTTATTATAAACTTTATCATCACCACTTTCTAAATTTTTATCAAATAAATTTTATAGTTTCTACAATTGTATCAGAGAGTTTTAAAATTCTACAAAGTGGTATCAAAGCTTATTTGAGCCATGCTTATCAGGCTCATCAAATCAAACTAGATTAATTAGAGTTAGATGAATCAAATGAATGCCGATCAGAGTTAGGTCACAACAGGAAAAATCACCATTTGCGACGGCCAAAAACCCTCGCAAAACCGTCGCTGACCGTTTTTGCGACGGTTTTGGCCATCGCAAAAAATGACGTCGCAATTTGCGACGGCCATGGAAAACCGTCGCAAAGCGACGGTTTTGCGAGGGACAAAAAAAATTGTTGCTATTTACGACGGTTTTGCGACGAATATTTTTTGGTCAAACTTCACCAAAGGAACAAATTTTGCGACGATTTTGCGACGAAAAACATTGACCCTCGCAAAACCGTCGCAAATTTGCGAGGGTTTTGCAAGGGCTACGGTTTGGACCCTCGCAAATTGCGACGGTTTTGCGAGGGGAGAATTAACCCCCAAGACGTAGCCCTCGCAAAACCGTCGCAAATTGCGAGGATTTTGCGAGGGGAGAATTAACCCCCAAGTCATGACCCTCGCAAAACCGTCGCAAATTGCGAGGGTTTTGCGAGGGGAGAATTAACCCCTAAGTCGTGACCCTCGCAAAACCGTCGCAAATTGCGAGGGTTTTGCGAGGGCACAAGGTTAGCCCTCGCAAAACCCTCGCAAATTGCGACGGTTTTGCGAGGGGAGAATTAAACCCCAAGTCATGACCCTCGCAAAACCCTCGCAAATTGCGACGGTTTTGCGAGAATTTTGCAATAATTTTTTATTTTTTATTATTATATTTATTTTAAATTATTAATTCCCTATAAATCAACCCTGAAATACTATACAAATAAATGCCAAAACTATGTTCATAATCCAAAAAAATACTATAAAAAATTAAAAATAAGCCCAAATAAATATAATTAAAATACTAAAATATAATATAATATAAAATACATAATAAGTATCTAAAAAAGTAAAATAATTCGCAAAAATAAGTAATAGTGTATAAAGAGTATAAAAATAAATATAACAAGTCTATGTAAGTAATGAAGGAGCAGCTGCAGAAGGGGGTGGAGGAGGGGAATGAGAGCCCCTACGTGGGCCCGAGTGCTCATCAGCTGGATCAAATCCATCGTCAGCATTTGGATCTTCATCTTCAGCATTAGCAGCCGCAATCCCCAATGGAGTTCCAAATGCAAGTTATTAACTTATGAGACTTACATATCCACTAAACCATTCTGCAAATTCAAGGCTGATTCTTCTATTGATTTCTATCTCTGATATAGTCGGAGCCAGACTTCGTAAGTGTGCCGTGAATACCCTGTAATGCATTAGAATTAGATTGAATGAGTCAAAATCATTATGAGGTATCGTTTATCGTATAAAATGTATGAAGTAGTAGCTCATACTCAATGTATGGCTGCACTTCACCACAATTAAGCAACATATAAATTCTTGCTGCAACGAATTCTTCAGAAGTAAGGAACCGAGTTCGAATTCGTCCTATCACCCGTCCTTGAACATTGCAGATTGACAGCCCAGGTTCTTGCACCCTCTCTAATCGTTCTCCCTCTTCATTACGCGCCGGAATTGTACGTTTTGGTTGTACATGTGGCTCAAAATAATAAGAGAATAAAGTGGATGCTTCCTCAACTAGATAAGCATTGCAGATTGACCCTTCAATTCTAGCCTTATTTTTCACCTTGATTTTCAATTGATGCGAATACCTGTCATTTAAAAAAAAAATTGACTTCAGTCACACACGCTTGGATCGTACCTGCTATGAAAAGAATTAGATTGAATGATTCGATTACCGTTCAAACGGGTACATCCACCTATATTGAATAGGGCCACAAACTCTTGCTTCGTAAGGCAAATGAATTAATAGGTGTTCCATTACATCAAAGAATGCAGGTGGAAATATCTTCTCTAACTTACATAACAATAAAGGAATGTCAGACTCCAATTTGGCCATATGAGCTACATTTAACTTAGGAGAGCATAGATCACGATAAAAAAGACTCAACTCCGTCAAAACACCCCATACATTAGAAGGAAGAAATTCCTTCAATGCAATTGGAAGTAGTCTCTCCATGAATACGTGACAGTCATGTGATTTCATACCGGATAACTTCAACTCATTCAAATCAGCACATCTTCCAATGTTTGAAGCGTATACATCTGGGAGTTGCAATCCCCTCAACCATTCAAGCAAAAGTTTCTTTTATTCTGATGTCAACGAGTAAACAGCTTTAGGTATAGCCACTTTTCCTCCTCCCACATTCAAGGCATGTAGCTCGGGCCTATGGCAATAAATTTCTAAGTTACGTCTAGCCTTTAAATTGTCTTTTGATTTACCCTTTACCTCAAGAACTATATTCATGACATTGTCAAATACATTCTTCTCATTGTGCATTACATCAATATTATGTCGGACCAAATTAGTACGCCAATACGGCAAATCCCAAAATATACTCCTTTTTGCCCAATTATTAGATATTCCTCTGCCATTACTCCTTCCAATTTCTTTGCATGTTTTTGTAATTTTTTCATAATTAGACAAACTATCCCAGATTTCTTCACCAGTAGGGTATTGCACAGGCTGTGATGTCTCAGAACCTCTATCATTCCTAAAAGATCTCGTATCCCTCCTGTAAGGATGATCCGATGGTAAGAAACGACGGTGACAGTCAAACCATGATTGTTTCCCACCATTTTGTAGATGAAAAGACTTTGTATTGCCCATACAATATGGACAAGCCAGTCTCCCAGCAGTGCTCCAGCCACTCAACATACCATATGCAGGAAATCATTAATAGTCCACAAAAGTCCCGCCCGTAGTTGGAAGTTTTGTTTCTTCGATATGTCATAAGTGGTGACACCTTCAAACCACAATTTGGTTAATTCGTCTATCAAGCGTTGTAAATAAACATCCACCTGGTGCTTTGGATTCTTGGGACCCGGGATAATGATTGTTAAAAACATAACTCGGATCCTTCATACACATCCACGGGGGAGATTATACGGTGTGAGAATGACCGGCCGGGATGAATATTGCTTACCCGACATCCCAAATGGTGAGAATCCATCTGTACATAAACCAAATTTGACATTCCGTACTTCTTTTGCAAACTCAGGATACATTCGATCAAAGTGTTGCCATGCTTCAGTATCACGAGGGTGACTCATGGTGCCTTTCTCCGATCTGCTCTCTCCATGCCATCTCATGTGTTCAGCTGTTGTTTTTGAAGTGTACAATCTTTGTAGCCTCGGTGTTATTGGGAAGTAATACATCTTCTTGAATGAAATTTCCCTTCTACTTGTGTTCTTCCCAACCTTTTTCTGTGCATATCGAGGATGGCCACAAAATTTACACTCTCTATGATTCATGTCATCTTTCCAATAAAACATGCATCCATTATTGCATACATCTATTTTTTGTACCAGCAAACCCAACCCGACCACTAATTTTTTCATCCGATAGAAATCATCGGGAATCGTATTACTTGCTAGGCACAACCTCTTTCATCAATTGCACAACATCGTTAAAGGCTTTACGCGAGAGGTTATTTTCAGACTTAATGTTTAATAACCTTGAAGCCAGTGAAAGCTGCGAATGTTGTGTGCATCCATCCCATATAGGAGTCTCTGCCGCCTTTAACATATCGTAAAACCTTTGTGCCTCCACATTAGGTGGCTCTTCAAAATGGTCTGCTGATGGAGCTTCAGGGGGAAAGTCAGGTCCTGCTACGTCTAAGACCATTTCGCGAGACAGATTTTCTTGATGTGAATCAAATTCTGGGATTGAGGTAGACACACTTGAGGGACACTCGAATGGCTCACCATGACATGTCCACCGGTAATACCTAGGCACAAATCCAGACTTCCACAGGTGGAGCTTAACTTGTGCTAGATCCAGATACTTTTTATTCTTACATTTTGCACACGAGCATCTAATTACGCTTGACATTGCATTTGATAAGGCAAATGTCAAAAAAGCCTTAACCCCTTCCTCAAATTCAATAGTGATCCCTTTTACACCTGAAGCGTGCCTTCTATACATCCAACTATGATCCTCCATGACGTCTAAATGAGAGAAAAGAACAATCAACTCAATAATTATAATCACCCCTTAAACAAAAGGAAGAGAAGTATAATTACATTTTCCTTTCTATTATCTAACAAAAAGAGGTCCAAAATATAGAATTTACAATTGCTATCTTTGGATACAGTTACACCTTCAATATCTACGTTTTAACCAAGTTCTACATTTAATTGAGGTGAAAAGTACAATTATTTGAAGAGTGAAAATAAATGTGGAAATAAATGAGAAAATTGAGGAATTTGATTAAGATTAAATAATATTAAAGCTAATTATATTCTTATTTTACACATTCCAATGGTTAAATAATAACATTTTATTTATTTTCATTCCAATGTTTATATTTGTTTAAACTCTCTCTATAACGTATATTATTCCTGCTATTATTAACATCCAACTATATATGAAATTATTATTATTATTACTCATTTCATTAGTCATATTCTTATTCTTATTAGCAATATTATTTTTAATAATAATGCTATTATGGGATATATACTCATGCTCAATCGAATAATATACTCCAAGATAAGGGTAGTTATTCTATTCCACAGGTAAGTAGCGGCGATTTTGAAAAAAATTTTGACAGAGTCTCCCCTGTAATTGGACATTTTCCAGGCACAGGGCCACCTCAAAATTATACAATCAAAATGCAATTGCAAACAACAAAGACAGATCATTCATTTATACAAAAAAATAATAATAATAAAAGGAAAACTAGGGGTAATCACCCATTACCCAGGAGGAGTAATCACTCATTACTCACGGGTAGTTATTCTACTCCACAGTAAATAGCGGCAGATTTTGAAAAAAATTTTTGACAGAGTCTCCCCTGTAATTGGACATTTTCCAGGCACAGGGCCACCTCAAAATTATACAATCAAAATGCAATTGCAAACAACAAAGACAGATCATTCATTTATACAAAAAAAAAATAAAATAAAAGGATAACTAGGGATAATCACCCATTACCCAAGAGGAGTAATCACCCATTACTCACGGGTAGTTATTCTACTCCACGAGTAAATAGCGGCAGATTTTGAAAAAAATTTGACAGAGTCTCCCCTGTAATTGGACATTTTCCAGGCACGAGGCCACCTCAAAATTATACAATCAAAATGCAATTGCAAACAACAAAGACAGATCATTCATTTATACAAAAAATAAAATAAAATAAAAGGATAACTAGGGGTAATCACCCATTACTCACTGGGAATCCAACATTTGAATTCAACAAAAAGGCAATTTATATGAACAACACGCACCTCCTACATCTTCATAATCTAAGGAAACGGATTTCTCACATAAAAGAGCCTTCAAAGCATTCTACTAGAGTTAAATCTTCCACTAGAGACACTAATATATTATTATAATCAAGTAATAAGATTACTAAACTAATCAGATATCAACCTTCCTATTATGGCATCATAACCAATCAAATTAATTTATAAGGGTTTATATAGCTAAAACATAGTTCCCATATAATTTGATCAAAGTAGTAATTTTTTTATAACAGGGTAAAAAGAGTGCACTTTGTACAAAGTATATCACATATAAGTATAGATCAAAACACATTGAATGTTTAAAAAGGACAACAATTCCAACTAACAATTCAGCAATTTCGAGTTCACAATTCCAAATTTAAATCAATAATCTCACATCAAACCACCATCATGTCACTCCCAATCTCCTCAAACTCAACCCCAACATCAATACAACTTTTATACATCAATTCAAACTCTGCTCATTCACAAATAATCACCCAAATTTCAAAGCTTCAGGGGAAATGCAAATCTGCCCAACACGGACTTAGTTTATAAGATAATGAAGTAGCTCAAGAGATAAATTCTAACTACTTACCCAAATGAATCAGCTTCAGCAACAGCACAACAGTAGCACAGGAATGGCAGTGGAGGCGCTCACTGAGGGGGGCGGGCTGAAGGGGGCAGGCAGAGCAGGGGGGCGAGGGGGATCCGCAGGAAGGGGGCGCGGGGCGCGGGTGGGAGGGCACGGGGAGGGGGCTGCGGGGGTGGGAGCACCGGGGAGTGGGGCTGCGGGGTGGTAGCACCGGGGAGTGGGGCGCGGGATGGGGGGGAGTTGAGGGGGGGCGCTGCGGGAGGGGGGCCGCGGGATGGGGGGAGTTGAGGGAGGGGGCATGGGAGGGGAGTTGATGGAGGGGGCGCGGGGGAGTTGAGGGAGGGGCGCGGGGGTGGGAGCGCCGGGGAGTGGGGTGCGGGATGGGGGGAGTTGAGGGAGGGGGCGCGGGATGGGGGGGAGTTGAGGGAGGGGGGCACGGGATGGGGGGAGTAGAGGGAGGGGGGCACGGGATGGGGGGGGAGTAGAGGGAGGTCGCCGGCGGGGAGAGGGGGAGAGATGGCGGCGGCGCAAGGGGAAGGGGAGGAAGAAGGATGTGGGAAGAAGGAGGGGGAAAAAAAAGGAGGGAGTGAAAAATTTTGGAAAATTTTAATTTTTTTTTAAATTTCTAGCTATTTCGTCGCAATTTGTGACGAAAAAATAAAACCCTCGCTAATTTCTCATAAATTAATACGAATAACATTATAAATCGATCTATACATTATAATTTTTATTATTTTTTAGTGATTCTAATAATAATATTATTATGTAAATTATTTTTCTTTATATATTTTAATTTATACACCACTTAATCAAATAAATAGATAAAAAAATTAGATATATGTATATATATAACTATATAGTATAATATATATTAATATGTTGGAGGTGAATAACATTACAAATCGATCTCTACATTATAATTTTCACTATTTTTTTTAGTAATCTCAACAATAATAACAGTATTTGAATTGTTTTTCTTTACATATTTTATTTTATACACCACTTAACAAAATAGATATATTAAAAAATTGGACATATGTATATACATAGCTAAATTAGTATAATATATATTAACATGTAGGAGACGAAGAACATTACAAATTGATCTCTACATTATAAATTTCATCATTTTTTTAGTGATATCAACAATAATAACAGTATTTGAATTATTTTTCTTTATATATTTTACTTTATACACTACTTAATCAAAGTGATAGATTAAAAAATTAGACATATGTATATATATACCTACATGTTATAGTATATATATATATATATATATATATATATATATAAACTAAACAGATACTTATATACATTATATACATATACTTATATATTAGAATAAGTATATAACATAACATAATTAACTATATACATTTACTTATGCAATACATTAGGTGTATAACATGACATAATTACATATACAAAATTATAATAAAATACACTAATTGAGACATGTTATTAAAAATATTTCAGTAAATTTGTCAAAATACACCATCACATAAACACATAAAGAAAAATTTTTAAAAAAAAGATTAAAACCCTATTTTGTTGTAAAACCCTCGCAAATTCGTCGCAATTAGTGACGGATTTGCGACGAATTGGGGTTTTGAGATTTTCTATAAATTTTTTCATTTATTTATTTTTTAATTAAAAATATTGACTGTCGCAAAACCCTCGCAAATTGCGAGGGCCCAAAATCCGTCTCAAAACCCTCGCAAATTGCGAGACCTTTGCGACGGACGTTCAAAAATTTTTAAAATATTTTTAAAAAAATAATCGATCGTCGCAAAACCCTCGCAAATTGCGAGGGTTATTTGCCGTCGCAAAATCCTCACAAATTGCGAGGGGACGTTCAATTTTTTTTTAATTTTTTTTTAAAAAATAGATAGTCGTCGCAAAACCCTCGCAATTTGTGAGGGCTGAATTACCGTCGCAAAACCCTCGCAACTTGTGAGGACTTTGCGATAGAAAAATTTTAAAATATTTTATAAAAAAACAATTTGTCGTCGCAAAACCCTCGCAATTTGCGAGGGTTTTGCGAAGGACGTTCAAAAAATTTTTTAAAAATATTTTTTTAAAAAATAACTTGCACATCGCAAAACCCTCGCAAATTGCGAGGGTTTATTGGCCGTCGCAAAATCCTTGCAAATTGCGAGGGTTTTGCGATGGACGTTCAAAAATTTTTTTAAAAATATTTTTTTAAAATAAATCGCCGTCGCAAAACCCTCGCAAATTGAGAGGGTTATTTGCCGTCGCAAAATCCTCGCAATTTGAGAGGTTTTTGCGATGGACGTTCAAAAATTTTTTTTAAAAAATATTTTTTAAAAAAATAAATTACCGTCGCAAAACCCTCGCAAATTGCGAGGGCTAACTACCGTCGTAAAACCCTCGCAAATTGCGAGGACTTTGCGATGGACGTTCAAAAATTTTAAAAATATTTTTTTATAAAATAATTTGTCGTCGCAAAACCCTCGCAAATTGCGAGGGTTATTTGCCGTCGCAAAATCCTCGCAATTTGAGAGGGTTTTGCGATGAACGTTCAAAAATTTTTTTAAAAAAATATTTTTTTAAAAAATAAATTACCGTCGCAAAACCCTCGCAAATTGCGAGGGCTAACTTCCGTCGTAAAACCCTCGCAAATTGCGAGGACTTTGCGATGGACGTTCAAAAATTTTAAAAATATTTTTTTATAAAATACTTTGTCGTCGCAAAACCCTCGCAAATTGCAAGGGTTATTTGCCGTCGCAAAACCCTCGCAATTTGTGAGGGTTTTGCGATGGACATTCAAAAAATTTTTTAAAAATATTTTTTTAAAAAATAACTTGCCGTCGCAAAACCCTCGCAAATTGAGAGGGTTTATTGACCGTCGCAAAATCCTCGCAAATTGCGAGGGTTTTGCGATGGACGTTCAAAAATTTTTTTAAAAATATTTTTTTAAAATAAATCACCGTCGCAAAACCCTCGCAATTTGCGAGGGCATAAATACCGTCACAAAACCGTCGCAAATAGCGACGATTTTGCGACGAATTGCGACGGGTATTTTGGCCGTCGCAAAACCGTCTCAAAACCGTCGCAAATTGCGACGGTTTTGGTCAACTCGCGACTTGTTTGGAAATCGTCGCAAATTGGTCGCTATTAGCGACGGTATTGAAGCCGTCGCAAAAAATTCGTCGCAAATCGCGATTTTTCCTGTAGTGGTGATATGGGTACATCCTATATACCTTGTCCAGTTCTTGCCTTTGATGGCAAAATAACTTTGAATCATGGTGTCTCAACATGCAAAATTTTCTCACTTTTGTATTTGGGATATTATTGAAGAGGGTTTTGAAAGACTTCATGATGATACCTAATTGACAGAAGAAGAAAGACAGGAATATAAAGAAAACCAGGGCATGGATGCCAAGGTACGTTATTATATTTATGTAACACTGGCATCAGATGTGTTCTAAAAAAATCATTGCAACATCAGCAAACGTGTTGTGTAGAATAGTGATGAAGTTTTATGGAGGTAAAGTTTCCTATGAAAGTTATATTAATAAAGAGATTTGATAAACCTTAGAGCAAGAGAGGTGAATAAGGTTTATGGCAAACAAAATTAAATTTTCAAAATTTTTTGAATGCTTTTGATAAGAACCAAGAGAGTTTTGAGTGCCAAAGAGCAAGTCTCTGTTTAGTTCAAAAGTACAATGAGGCAATGCTTTGAAACTTCCAGTAAATCACAAAAATAAAGAACTCACAAATCATAAGTCAAAACTTTCAATTGTTTCAGAAAAGATTTTAAAACTATTAATCACTCATTTCTGGTTTGAAGGTCATAACTTTTAACTCAAAAGAACAGTTTGAAAACATTCATAAATGCTAAGTAAAGTGCACAAGAGAGAGAGACAAAGATTTATAGTGGTTTGATCCTTAAATGATCTACATTCACTACCTTAAACATTCACTTAAGGATTTCAAAAACATCCACTAAACGCCTTTTTCCCAACTCAATGGTGATAGGTAATACCAATATTACATAAGAGGATTACCATACTTGGTTTTACACTCAACCTCTAAACATCAACCAATCAAGGATCACCTCAGTTGGGTTTTACTCCCAAACCTTAATATACACAGAATCAATAAGAATGAGATAAAAAATTACTCAAAGATGAAAAGGGAGATTTTTGTATTCTAAAGTATAAGAGTGTTTCCAAATAAGTTAGTACAAAAATCTGCTTGAAAATCGAGTTTTTGAAGCTTTTATAAGAGCTAAAATCAAAGTCCTAACGGCTAGTTATTTCTTTCAGGATTTTTAGGGGTTTGGATTCACAGAATGGAACGATGTGCGTCCAAAACGGCACTATATGCAAAGAGGTATATTTTGAAAAATACTACAGATCATTAGATGGATATTTTGGATTTAGTGGTCCATCCAAAACTACTCAATCAAGAATTTATAAAATCTAGATTTAGAGATACCATCTTTTTGAAATCATTTATAAGTACTTCAAGGTGAAAACAAACTGAACATAAGGTAAAGAAATATAGGAATTTACAAATAATATCTTAATCACAATTCCTAGTTTGTAATTCTTCACAAGACCTATGATATGCACTTTCTTAAATTGGATTTACACTTGATCAACCACTCTTGGACTCCATTACTTAAAAGTTGCTTAGCAATCTTATTTACATACCTTTGAAGAACTCAAGTCAAACATGTCATATTCAAAAATCTATCACATATAGATTACATATGTTAGTCCACATTAATATTTGTTATAAATTAAAACACAAAAGAATGCCCTTAAAGCTAACAATCTCCCCATTTTTAAGTGATAACAAACTTGATGGGATTGTGATAAGAAAAATAATATAGACTGTATGGATATGTTAGACAAAGAGAAGTAAAAATATATTCAACTGAAATACGTTCTCTCATTGTAGGACTCAAAAAGTGTTTATGAGTTTAATATAAAAATATTCAAGCATAGTCTCATAAATAAGGCTCAATGAGCATATGGCCCTACCAGCCTCCTTATCCTTCTTCCTTCCATATAGGGGACTATTTCTCAAGAAAATAGCCAAATAATGGTCACAAAAAATGTATAATTATGTCCATGAAGAGGTGTAGAGATTAGATCATAAAAAGTGATACTCCCCTAATAAAAAGATGCTAGCGATGGAGTGTGTTGGAAACTAAATTGGATTTCAAGACTTTGGACTTCGAAAATGTACATCCAAAATAGGTTAAAATGAGGAGATAGCTTCTTTAAAAGGACATTTTTGGACTGCTATTTTGGATTGAAGAATTGAGGATCCAAAACACCTCTTGTGTCTGTATAGGGTTAAAAAATAATTGCCAAAAAGAAACAACACAATTCCATAAGCATCCACTCAAATATCCTCATTATCCAAACTTAGTCACAATTCATAATCAAACTCAATCACAATCCATAATTTCCAAAAAAAAAAAAAAAACACACACACACACACACAATTTCCATAAGCATCCACTCAAATATCCTCATCATCTAATTTTAGCACAATACTACAGTAAATTTAGTCACAATCCACATAGTAAATTTAGTCACAAGCCATAATCATTTATCTCCCTTTGGCATTAATAAAAAAAATAGGAAATTAGCACTAATAGCAGGGGAATGCCCAAAACAGGGGCAGCAATAATATGGATATCAGTAATAACAAGAAGCAGTAGTAAAGTAGCAATAATATCAGTCTATGACCAAAATAAAGGTGTTCATAAAAATAGAGTGCATAGAGCATGAATGTTTACCGAATAAAATTTGACAGAAGTGGTCATAAATTAGCGGTCACACACTACAAGAAAAACATCAAATTAGCGACGGATTTTTGCGATGGCCTCTAGGCCGTCGCTAATTTGCGACAAAAAGCAACAGAAGTAAAAATTTTGAAAATAAATTTATTTTTTTAAATTTCTATCAGTAATCTGTCAGTAATTGCAACGGATTAGCGACGGAAATCTGACCTTCGCAAATTCATCACAAATTTGTGAGGAATTTGCGACAGTCATCCAAAATTTAAAAATATATATTTTTTTAAAATTTAAAAAAGCCCTCGCAAATCCGTCACAAATTTGCGAGAGATTTATGATGGCCATTCAAAATTTAAAAATAATTTTTTTAAATTAAAAAAATATCCTTGCAAATCCGTCACAAATTTGCAAGGAATTTGCGACGACCATCTAAAATTAAAAAATAAATTTATTTTTTTAAATTAAAAAAAGCCCTCACAAATCCGTCGCAAATTTGCGACATTTGTGACGGCCATTCAAAATTAAAAAAATAAATTTATTTTTTTTAAAATTAAAAAAAATCCCATCGCAAATCTGTCGCAAATTTGCAACGGCTATCTAAAATTAAAAATTAAATTTATTTTTTTAAAAATTTAAAAAAAATGACATCGCAAAACCGTCGCAAATTTGCGAGGGATTTGCAACAACCATCTAGAATTTAAAAATAAATTTATTTTTTTAAATTTAAAAAATACCATCGCAAATCCGTCACAAATTTGTGAAGAACTTGTCACAACCATTCAAAATTAAAAAATAAATTTATTTTTTTAAAATTTAAAAAAACCCGCGCAAATTTACTAGGGATTTGCAACGGTCATCTAAAATTAAAAAATAAATTTATTTTTTTAAAATTAAAAAAAATGCCCTCGCAAATCCATTACAAATTTGTGAGGGATTTGCGACGGCCATCTAAAATTTCAAAATAAATTTATTTTTTTAAAGTTAAAAAAAAGCCCTCGCAAATTTGCGACGAATTTGCGTGGGCTTTTTTTTTAATTTAAAAAAAATAAATTTATTTTTGCGAGGGATTTGCGACGGCTATCTAAAATTAAAAAATAAATTTATTTTTTAAAATTAAAAAAAAACCTTCGCAAATCCATCGCAAATTTGAGAGGGATTTGTGACAGCCATCTAAAATTAAAAAATAAATTTATTTTTTAAAATTAAAAAAAAAGCCCTCACAAATTCGTCGCAAATTTACGACGGATTTACGCCGGCCATCTAAAATTAAAAATAAAATTATTTTTTAAAATTAAAAAAAAAGCCCCTGCAAATCTATCACAAATGTGCGAGGAATTTGACGGCTATTCAAAATTTAAAAATAAATTTATTTTTTTAAAATTAAAAAAAATGTCCTCACAAATCCATCACAAATTTGCAAGGGATTTGCAACGGCTATCTAAAATTAAAAAATAGATTTATTTTTTTAAAAATAAAAAATAAGCCCTCGCAAATCTGTCGCTAATTTGCAAGGGATTTGCGACAACCATCCAAAAATTCTCATAATATTAATATGTGTGTATATATATATATATATATATATATACACATATACACATATACGCACATACACATATATATACATATATTAATATAGTATTTTTATATACATATAAATATGTTAATATACTTTTTTAATATAAAAATAAATATATATACATATATATACGTATTTATTTTATGTTAGTATGTGTGTGTCTATATATATATTAATATATCTATATATATACATATTAATATATTTATACACATATCTATATATATGTTATAATACTTTTTAAATATATTAATATATATATATATATATATATACATATTTATATATACATATATATATGATCATATATTTACATATTCATACATATATATATATATATATATATATATATATATATAAAATAGCGACAGATGCATATATGTCATATTCTTACATATATACATACATATATATACTGAATAATATCATGTGTATATTATATATATAAATATTTCAACTTAATAATGTCTTTTCGCATATTCTACTATTTCAATACACACACATATTATATCATATGTATATATATATAATCAAACTTTAAAAAAAAATTTGTGAATTTTTTAGATTAGTGACGGATTTACGACGGATCAGGGTTTCAATAACCCTTATCCATCGCAAATCCATCTCAATTAGAGAGAGATTTGCGACAACCATCCAAATTTTTAAAAAATTATTTTTTTAAAATTGAAAAAAGAAGCCTTCGCAAATCCGTTGCAAATTTTCAAGGAATTTGCAACGACCAATTAAAATTAAAAAATAAATTTATTTTTTTAATTTAAAAAATAAAGCTTCGCAAATCCGTTGCAATTAGCGAGAGATTTGTGACGGCCATAAAAAATTTAAAAATATATATTTTTTAAATATTGAAAAATTTGCTGTCGCAAATCCATGACTAATTATCAACGGATTTGAAACGAAAATTTCTGTCATCGCAAATCCATCACAAAACCCTTGCAAATCCGTCGTTAATTCACAAATAAAATTATTATATAATTAATATATAGCACAATAAATCACAATAACTTCAATAGCTTAGTGGTAGAACGCGTGTTCCCCCACAATAAGGATGCGGGCTCGAGCCCCAAGTCCGACATAATCTCATAATATTCTTGATGGATTGGGTTCTCGGTGAGCCGAGTAGGACCGATGGACGAGCGGGTTGAGTAGCTAATTAATTAATTTTTTAATAAAAATTTTTTGCCGTCGCAAATTTGTCGCAAAATTAATTAATTTTTTAAATAAAAATTTTTCGCTACCGCAAATTCATTTCTAAATTAAATAATTTTTTTCGTCGCAAAACCGTCGCTAAATTATTTTAATTTTTGTAAATTTAAAAAAAAATTTGCCATTGCAAATTTGTTGCTAAATTAATTGATTTTTTCAAAATTTAAAATTTTTTTACCGTCGCAAATCCATTGCTAAATTAATTAATTTTTTTAAAATAAAAGTTTTTTGCCGTCGCAAATCCATTGGTAAATTAATTAATTTTTTAAAAAAATAAAATTTTTTTGCTATCACAAATCCATCGCTATGTTGATTATAAACTTAATTATAATATTATCAATTAAATGACCATCGCAAATCCGTCACTGTTTGTGACGGATTTTCTTTCCGTTGCAAATTGCGACTTCCTTTTTAGTGACGGACGTAATCCGTCGCTTATCTGTCACTAAACGTGATTAGCGATAGTCGCTAATTTGATTTTTTCTTGTAGTGTCATGTGCCATAGCTCATGGAATAAGGATAGTTGTTGCAAATTTAGCACTGGCACCCTTCTTTGAATGTTATCCAGCATTCAAAACCTTTTCAAGAGAAGGAATGACAGGCTCAGCCTCTTGCTATTTTGGAATGTCATGTACCTTGGAGACATCTCTAGTACTCTTTTCTACTTTCTTTCCTTTTACATCGCTCAATTGAGTCCCCAAATTTTGCAGTTCAATTTTGACTTCAATACTGAAATAATCAAATTTTTCAGATAAGATATTCAAAGAATTTAGAATGCTTTGTGTTAGTCCACTCTCTTCAAGTCCCTGCTTACCTTTACTTGAGGATTTGTCTGCAATTTTATCTTTGCATTTTGTTCCAGTCGAAGCAGCAAGTACAACTTTCTTTCCTTCAGCTTTGATATTAGTTACCTTTTCCCTTTCTTCTTCTGAAACATCCCTAAGCAGAATCCATTGATTATCCATTCGTACAAAGCCCATTTTCTCAAATGAGTCCGTGCTATAAACATTGATCTTGGAGTGTCTAAGGGCACTTGTATTGAGATTCAAATTGAAATATTTGAAGACCTTGGTCAGAAGATTTCCATATGGTAAAGAATTGTTTGAGATATTTCTTGATTCAAGCATTAGCTTTACTACTAGAAATCCAAAACTAATCTGCCCCCCTCTGATAGGGCCAACATCAGTATCATCTGTATGATACTCATTGAAGTTTTGTACCTAAAGTTAGGTGCCACCATGGTTAAAACTATGTGGTGCAGAATTCTCTCGAATCTATTCGGCCACTTCAAGTTGCGATCATTTGAGTTTTTAAAACTTTTACCTCCAGTGAACTTAGCCTAAAATCTGTCTAGATTAAACAGATCAAATTCCTACAAAAAATTATTCATTTCAAAGAACTAAAGTCTATTGCCTCTGACTCCAAATATTCAGTTCAACATTCAATGATCAAACTCAAAACTTATACATGCTACCCATGATGTGTACCATTGCACCATGAATCATCCCCCTGTTTTCTCTAGTCTTCCTTTTCTTAGGTTAGAGTAAAATTTCC
This sequence comes from Voacanga thouarsii, assembly GCA_026120185.1. Taxonomy (NCBI): domain Eukaryota; kingdom Viridiplantae; phylum Streptophyta; class Magnoliopsida; order Gentianales; family Apocynaceae; genus Voacanga; species Voacanga thouarsii. The sequence goes on along the minus strand of JANUWF010001217.1, from coordinate 4,059,077 downwards.
AGACCAATGTAGTATAAAGTTTTTCATTTACAAAAAGTAAAGCCCCCCAACCAAGTGATTCTAACATATTCAAAACATTAGCAAAATTAAAAAAGGCCTCAAAGTCAACACGATGTCCAGTAATGAAAATTCTATTTCTAAACACCCAATCATTAAACTCATATTCACATTTTGAGTTAAAGAATTGGGATACCTAAGTCTCAGAGCTTTCTTGTATAGGAAGCAATTATGATGAGTCTGTCTGAGAAGCTAGATCCTCGGCAATAACCTTCTTTCTTTTTCTTTTGGCAGCATGTTGGGTGGCGGCAACTGATTTCGTTTCCGCTGCTGCTCTACTTTTTTTATTTTTCTTTGAATTTGGTTTAGTTCCCTTGTCTAATTTAGGAAGTTTTTCCATGGCAATAGAGAAGAGAGGATGTGGGTTTTCTGGTTCTGTGGGGAAGATGAAAATCCGAAGCTAGAGAAGGAAAGAGATAGAGAGATTTTGTGGCGGTTTCAGATTTCAAGAGGAAAGAGAAATAGCTTTTGAATGGCTTTTTGTGATTTTCTAGGTACTTAAGAGGATAAGTACCATTAAGTACACTCAAAAGACATTTTATCAGAGATTGGGTGAGCTACTTTGAAAAAATGCGGATTATTTTGAATTTTAAAAAAAAAGAATTCTGGATTCAAACACTTTTTCATCCAATCTGTAGAGAAAAATATGAATTTTATGTAATTCTAGGCTACTGCTATTTTGGACTTATACTAAGTCTAATTTATCTATCCAAGAAATCAAGAGATATTTTATTGAGGGGGTTTTGGATTCATATTTTCAAGATGTTACATCCAAAATCACCATCTAAAATTGCATATCTTCAAACGTTCTGTAAGAATGATCAAACAAGCTTTAACAAAATCGTTAATTATATAATCTAGTAATTCCCAAACTTCTTCGGAGATAATTAAATCTATCTTCAACCATAGGTTTAGTGAATATATCTGCAAGCTGATCATCGTTGGAATATGTTCCATACAAACATCACTCTTAAGCACATGATCTCTAATAAAATGATACTACCTCCGTCCCAACAAAATTAACCTACTTACTATTTTGGGTTGTCCCAAAAAATTTAACACTTTCTTTAAAAGGAAAATTTTTACTATATAATTTATTATAAAATAATCAATATACCCCACATATATTATTTTTATATATTTAGATTTAACATAAAGTATTGTGAGACCCATATATTTTTTATTTTTATTATACTATATTATATTATATTATATTATATTATATTATTATTATATTCTAACTTTTGCTTTTGCATAACATATTGTGTCAAGTCAACCATTATCAATTTTAGTGGGACGGAAGGAGTACTTGATTTCAAAGTGCTTAGTTCAAGAATGCAGAATAGGGTTTTTAGTTAGATTGATAGCACCGGTATTGTCACATAAAATAGGCATCAATTAAAATTAAGGCCAAAATCAAGTAAAGTATTTTTCATCCATAAAATTTGCGTACAACAACTTCCTGTTACTATGCATTCTACCTCGGTTGTTAAGAGTGAGATGCATGCTTGCTTCTTGCTGTACCAAGAGATGAGAGAGTGCCCAAGAAATTGACAGTGTCCACAAGTACTTTTTTTCTCAACTTTGCAGCCGGTATAGCAAGCATCCGTGTATCCTATAAGATCAAATGAGTTAGTTTATGGATACCATAGGCCATAATTAAATGTTCCAACCAAGTACCTAAGGATACGTTTTATAGCACATGAGTGGGATTCTTTGGGATATGATTAAAATCTTGTACAAAGACAAATTGAGAACATAATGTTGGGTTGACTAGCAGTGAGATATAGAAGACTTCCAATCATACCTCTATACTTTGATTTATTTACTTTCTTACCTTTTTCATCTCTGGAGATGTTCAGAAACCTTTTTAGGAGAAAGAATGACAGGCTCAGCCTCTTGCTGTTATGGAATGTCATGTACCTTGGAGACATCTCCAGTACTCTTTTCTACTTTCTTTCTATTTAGATTGCTCAATTGAGTCCCTAAATTTTGCAGTTCAGTTTTAACTTTAGTACTGAAATAATCAAAATTTTTAGATAAGATATTTAAAGCATTTAGATGCTTTGTGTTAGTCCACTCTCTTCAAGTCCCTGCTTGCCTTTACTTGAGGATTCCTCTGCGATTTTAGCGTTGCATTTTGTTCCAGTTGAAGCAGGTACAACTTTCTTTCCTTTAGCTTTGATCTTAATTAGGTTTTCCTTATCTTCTTCGGAAACATCCCAAAGTAGAATCCATTGATTGTCCATTCGTACAAAGCCCATTTTCTCAAATAAGTCTATGCTATAAACATTGATCTTGGAGTGTCTAAAGGCACTTGTACTGAGATTCACATTGAAATGTTTAAAGACCTTGGTCATAAGATTTCCATATGGTAGAGCCTTGTTTAAGGTATTTCTTGATTGAAGCATTAGCTTTACTGTCAGAAATCTAAAACTAATTTGTCTCCCCTCTGATAGGGCCAACATCAGTATCATTTGTATGATACTCATCGAAATTTTGTACCTAAAGTTGGGTGCCACCATGGTTGAAACTATGTGATGCAAAATTATCCTAAGTCTATTCAGCCACTTCAAGTTGCTATTATTTGAGTTTTTAAAACTTTTACCACCAGTGAACTTAGCCTGAAATCTCCTTAGGTCAAACAGATCAAATTCCTCCAAAAATTTATTCATTTCAAAGAACTGAATTCTACTGTCTCTGACTCCAAATATTCAGTTCAACATTCGATGATCAAACTTAAAACTTATACATCCTACCCGTGATGTGTAGCATTGCACCATGAATCCTCCCCCTGTTTTCTCTAGTCTTCCTTTTCTTAGGTTAGAGTAAAATTTTCAGACCAATGTAGTATAAAGTTTTTCATTTACAGAAAGTAAAGCCCCCCAACCAAGCAATTCAAACATTTTCAAAAGATTAGCAAAATTAAAAAAGGCCTCAAAGTCAACACGATGTCCAGCAACGAAAATTCTATTTCTAAACACCCAATCATTAAACTCAGATTCACATTTTGAGTTAATGAATTGGGATACCTGAGTCTCAGAGCTTTCTTGTATAGGAAGCTATTGTGATGAGTCTGTCTAAGAAGTTAGCTCCTCGGCAATAACCTTTTTTCCTTTTCTTTTAGCAGCATGTTAGGTGGCGGCAATTGATTTTGTTTCCATTGCTGCTCTGCATTTTTTATTTTTCTTTGACTTTGGTTCAGTTCCCTTATCTAATTTAGGAAGTTTTTCCATAGCAATCGAGAAGAGAGGATGTGGGTTTTCTGGTTCTATGGGGAAGATGAAAATCCGAAGCTAGAGAAGGAAAGAGATAGAGAGATTTTGTGGCTATTTCAGATTTCAAGATGAAAGAGAAATAGCTTTTGAATGGCTTTTTGTGATTTTCTAGGTACTTGAAAGGATAAGTACCATTAAGTACACTCAAAAGACATTTTATCAGAGATTGGGTGAGCTACTTTGAAAAAGTGTGGATATTTTGAATTTCAAAAAAAGAATTCTGGATTCAGACACTTTTTCATCCGATCTGTAGAGAAAAATATGAATTTCACGTAATTCTAGTTTGCTGCTATTTTGGACTTATACTAAGTCCAATTTATCTATCCAAGAAATTGAGAGATATTTTATCGAGGGGGTTTTGGATTCATGTTTTCAAGATGTTACATCCAAAATCACCATCTGAAATCGCATATCTTTAGATGTTCTGTAAGAATGATCAAATAAGCTTTGGCAAAATCGTTAGTTATATAATCTAATGTTGGGATTTCATCATACTTATCAAATAAGAATAGAGCAGAAATAATCATGAAATCCATACCCAAAGATCACATGTTTGTAATTAAAATGGGAATAGAGGAAGGAAATGAAGATTACCTTTTGTAGCAGAAAACAAAATTTTCTTGCACCAACCAAGGAACTAATTCCTCTATTTTGATCGTCCACCCAATGCCACTACAATCTAATAGTAGGATTATCTCTAGTAGTAATCCACACAAGGTTGAATTGCTCACAAAGCCCGCTCAAAACTATGCTAGTAGAAGATGAGCGGTTAGGTTTAATTGGATAAGAAAAATGATGAAGAGGAACGTCCAAAATCCTCCATTTTGATCGTCCAACTCCTTGTAGCAAAAGGGAACGTTTCCCATATTTATAGGTTTTAAAATTTGTGTTAATTGTAATTAAGTCCTCCAAGATTCAATGTCTATAATTGAACCCTTGAAGTTTATATAATTGCAACTAAGTCTCATGAATTATAATAAACTTATAATTCACTTATAAACATATCTTCTTCTCTTAATTAATCCCACAATATTATCAAATAATATATATTGAGAATTCAAACCTTTATTGTGTGTGAACCATTAGGTTTCCTAATCTTATTGGTAGTATAATATGAATTAATTCTAACAGTTTTAGAATTAATAATCCTAAATAAAATATATGATTAATTTATTAATTTATTAATTAATAAATTCATATTTAGCATATCAAGAGTAACGTCTAGCAATGACTATTAATCACCTAAAAGTCCAAAAAGTCAAGTGGCTTGACATGACCCTTTTAATAGCAAATAACAAATACAATAAACTACTTTCACCATATTATATCTCATTCGGTCTAGGGTATGAAATTAGTGCCAACTCCATTCAGAATATTATTAATTCTGGCCCGAATATTTTAATACTTGTTCAAGAAATTCATTACTCGATATGTGTATTAAATTTAGAACTATTTCCAACACATAGTCGCCTTGGTCAAGGATTTCATGAGTAATGATTTCTACAAGTGGACCCTGAGATATATTCTCCTATTATTAGGAATGGTGAATTCTTTATTGACCGTCTCAACTACTTTTGTTTACTTTACATTGTACCCAATATACATCTCATAGGCAGTTCTTGTAAGAATCCAAAGATTAGAATCAAAGTATAACGCTCGATAAACAAAATACCTTGAAGATTTCAAGTCTAAAGATACTTGCACACTTGCTATAATGAGATTGTATTACTGACACTCAATAGCTTATCCAAGTGATTATCTCATAGATAAGTCATCCAATAAATTTGTTCATATAATAAGCATCCACATATTAATCCTGAGTATCACAATACTTACGATTATGAGAACCACCGCTTGATCCAATCAAGGGATATAACATGTGCTAATCTTGGTATATTAATAATGTCACATCTCATTAATTCTATGATTATGGATTATTCAAGTACAAACACTACATAATGTAGTAGGAATCTCACATCATGATCTCTATCATGATTTTCTTAACACTGTGTTGTACTAGAGACTTTATCAAACAGTTTATACACATATTAGGATATAACAATCAAATTGAAAGATAAAGAATGACTCTTTTATTAATTATTATGCAATATACATGGTACAAGTGATTGCCTCTAAGGCACTATACTAACATCTAGTAATTCTCAAATTTCTTTGGAGATAATTAAATCTATATTCAGCCATAGGTTTAGTGAATATATCTGCAAGCTGATCATCGTTGGAATATGTTCCATACAAACATCACTCTTAAGTACATGATCTCTAAAAAAATTATGCTTGATTTTAAAGTGCTTAGTTCTAGAATGCTGAACATGATTTTTTGTTAGATTGGTAGCACTGGTATTATCATATAAAATAGGCATCAGTTAAAATTAAGGCCAAAATCAAGTAAAGTATTTTTCATCCATAAAATTTGTATACAACAACTTCCTGCTGCTAAGTATTTCGCCTAGGTTGTTAAGAGTGAGACGCATGCTTGCTTCCTACTGTACCCAAAGACGAGAGAGTGCCCAAGAAATTGACAGTGTCCACTGGTACTTTTTTTCTCAACTTTGCAGCCGGCATAGTCAGCATCCGTGTATCCTATAAGATCAAATGAGTTAGTTTGTGGATACTATAGGCCATAATTATATATTCCAACCAAGTACCTAAGGATACGTTTTACAACACATAAGTGGGATTCTTTGGGATATGATTAAAATTTTGCACAAAAACAAACCAAGAACATAATGTCGGGTCGACTAACAGTGAGATATAAAAGACTTTCAATCATACCTCTATACTTTGATTCATCTACTTTCTTACCTTTTTCATCTCTATTAAGCTTTAATGATGTACTCATAAGTGTAGTAATTTCTTTAGCTTTATTCATTCCAAATATTTTAAGTAGTTTCTTGGCATACTTAGCTTGATTTAGGAAGATTCCGTCTTTAGTTTGCTTGATTTGCAATCCGAGGAAAAAGTTAAATTCCTCTATAATACTCATCTCAAATTCTTGTTGCATAGTCTTGGCAAATTTCTTGCATAGAGAATCATTAGTGCCTCCAAAGATAATGTCATCAACATAAATTTGAACAATAAGAAGATTCTCAGAATTTTCAAATTTAATGAACAATGTGGTATCAATCAATCCTCTTAAGAAACCTTTTGAAAGTAGAAATCTACTAAATCTTTCATACCAAGTACGTAGAGCTTGTTTTAGATTATAAAGAGTTTTGGAAAGTTTAAAGGTATAGTTTAGAAAATGTTCATGAATAAAACTAGAAGGTTGCTCCACATATACTTTTTCTTCAACAAAACTATTTAAAAAGGCACATTTGACATCCATTTAATAAAGCATGACATCTTTGAAGGATGCAAAAGTAAGCAACATTCTAATAGATTCTAATCGAGTAACGGGAGCAAAAGTCTCATCATAATCAATGCCCTTTTATTGATTGAATCCTTGGGCAACTAATCTGGCTTATTTCTAATTACAACACCATACTCATTAAGTTTGTTTCTAAAAACCCACTTGGTACCAATCACAAGATGATCACGAGGTTTAGGAATAAGCTTCCAAATTTGATTTCTTTCAAATTGATTCAATTTTTCTTGCATGGCTAGAATCCAAAAATTATCATGCAATGACACATCAATGCAATCAAATTCAATGCTTGAAACTAAAGCAAAATTATCAACCAAATACCGTCTAGTTTTGACACCACAGCTTGGGTCACCAATAATATGCTCTTTTAGATGCTCGATTTTGTACTTCTAATTTTTTGGTAGGTTTTGATCAGTGTGCTCAACATTTCTTTGCTCACTTTATTCAGCTTATTATTCTTCCAATTTCTCTTCCTTGGTGTAGATATCGAGTGATGGAGCTTTGTGCTGATTATTGCCTTTTTCTTTTGTGATTCCTATATCATCATCTTTTTTTCTAGGGAAGTATATGTTGGATTTATCAAATACGACATGTACGGATTCTTCTACATATAGAGTTCTTTTATTATACACTCTATATACCTTGTTGTTGAAAGAATATTCAAAAAATATAGCCTCATCTAATTTGCTATCAAAATTTTCAAAGTTATCTAGAGTATTAAGGACAAAACATTTGTAGCCGAAAACTTTAAAGTAAGAAATAGATGAAACTTTGTCAAATATGAGTTCAGAAATAGATGGAACTTTGTCAAATATGAGTTCAAAAGGTGTTTTTCTTAGAAAGGGCCTCAGTATAACACGGTTGACAATGTAGCAAGTTGTATTCACAACTTCAGCCCAAAAGTATTTTGGAATGGAGTTTTCACAAAATATTGATCTTGCCATCTCTTGTAAAATTCTATTTTTCCTCTCAACCACACCATTTGGTTGAGGAGTTTTTACTGCTGAAAATTTGTATGGAACACTATTTTCATCATAGAATTTTGTAAAGTCATGATTGTAAAATTCTCTACTATTGTCACTTCTAATTGAAATCAATTTGCACCCAAGGGAATTTTGAACACATTTGAGCAGCTTTGAAAATTCAGAGAAAGCCACATCTTTTTGTGCAAGAAATAAAGTCCAAGTAAATCTTGAGAAATCATCCACAAGTACAAAAGTATATTTCTTACTACTAAGATTATTGGTCCTCATTGGTCCAAACAAATTTATATGTATAAGTTCAAGAGGTTTTGATGTTGAAATCATTTTCTTGGGTTTAAAAGATCCAAGATTTTTGGTTTGTTTTTCAAATTGACAAGCATAACACACTTGATTTTTATCAAATCTCATTTTGGACAGTTCTTTAATGAGTTCCTTTGAGGATAACTTATTCAGCAAATCAATAGATACATGACCTAGCCTTCTATACCAAAGGTAACCATCATCATCATTCAATGAGAGGCATCTAATATCATGAACCATAAGATTATCAAGATAAGACACATACACATTTCCAACACTGTTAGCAACAAAAATTGTCTCATTACTAGAGCTGTCTAAAATAGTGTAAGAATCCTTTTCAAAAATAATTTTACAGTCATTATCACATAATTGGTTGATACTAAGCAGATTGTACTTTAATTCATTGATTAACAATACTTGTTTGATAATAGTAGAGAATCCCTTACCAATGTTACATATTCTAAGTATCTTTCTGATAGGGCCTAAATTAGTCATATTTTTCCTAGTTATTTGATATTATTTTGTGATACATTTTGTACAATAACTAGTCATATTCCTTCCTATTTGATATTTCTCTTATAAAAATATTTTTCTATAATTTTATGCAAAAATAAGAGAAAAATTAGAGCTAATTATGTGATTTTCAGAATAGAGGCGGCGCCAACCTAAGAAGGACAGCCGGCGCCGGATTGTCACTGGAAGAACAAAGAAAAAGAAAGAAAAGAAGCATTAAATAGAAGTCAACAAAAATGGCCTGAAGAAAGAAAAGCAAAGCAAGACAGTTTTTCGATTCATGGCTCACGGCTAATTAAGCCAACAACAAAAAGGAAACAATTCGGTCAGCAATCAACAAGTAAAGAAAAGCATGAGTTTCGGTGGCCAATGTGGAGAAAGAAAGTCAACAAAAGGGGCTGACAAAGGACAAAAGGAAATTGAACAAGAAGCAGCAATTTTCGGTAGCTCTGGATGGTTTGCGGCTCAATTGAGCCGATGCAAGGTTAACGGCTCAATTGAGCCGACGCAAGAATAGATAAGAAGAAACAGCTTTGTGCGATGCATCAATTTTGGATGGTGGCTCAATTTAGCTGACATCAATGGAAAGTTAGCTTCAGCAAATTTCGGTTGACCGCACAACTTCAATTGGAAGCCAATTGCAGATTTCACAAATTCCAAATTCAACAAGAATTGCAAATCTTCAGCACTACATGACACAACAAAATTAGAAGTCCAAATTGAATTCAATTTCACAAAAAGTCAAGGCGGTGGACTTCTCAAATTCTTATTTAGGTATTTAGTATTTTATTTTAGACTTTTATTATTCTTTTTAGATTTTGATTTCTTTAGGTAATCTCTTCTTCTTTATTTAGGACTCTTTTAGAAACTTTGCAAGCCTATAAATAAAGACTAATTTACCCTAAGAAATGGGGATGCACAATGTAGGGATTTAGATTTATTTTAGAGTGCATTATCAATATTTTTCAAAAATAAATAATTTAAGAAGGATTGTACAAGAGGGTCTATAAAGAAGGAAAAAGAAGGCTTGTCTATGAGTATCTATTTCTTTCCTTTGTTTTCTTTTTCTTGAACAATGATATGTTAATTGTTTTATTGTAATTTGACGTTATTTTAGATATTCATGGTATTTAGAGATATTTGATCTTTTGATTAATTAGTTGCTCTTCTTGGTATTTAATTACTTGTACTTATTACGAGATTGGTTGATTGTTATTTTCTATTGAGTTGCTTGGAAAAGGGGTTGATGGTGGTTTCAATTCATTAGTTTCATATTTGTTGTCTCTTAACTTGCTTGAAAAATGGGTTAATTGCGAAGAACAAAGTAATTAAAGGTTAATTGATGTCAGCCAGAATATGGATTCATTGGTTAGTTTCATGTTTTAAATTTACCAGAATATGAAAATTTAGTAAAAGATTGTGTTTAATACATCTTTTGGGTAAGACTGGTTGAGACAGAATATGTGATACTAAGTTACCTAGAAGATAGGGATTCATGGATTGAAAAAGAAATGGTCTACTTTAATTCTTCATGATGCCAAGGGAATAATTAGTTATGATAATTGTTGAGTTCTTTAAGATTATGTTTGTCTATACAATGGTTTGAGTTACATACTCCTACATCCTTGACATGTATATATTTTTATTTTAATTTTTTTTACTTGTTTTTCACTTTATCGAGTCGATTAAACAATGAAAGAAAGATAATTTATGTCGACTTGTTCCTGGAGGATCGACACTCGTTTGAACCCTATGCTCGGTTAATAATGAATACGCTTGCTCGTATGTGTAATTTGGGTTGAACGTTTTAATTTAAACTTGATTGGAAATGTACTTAGTTTTAGTATGATTTTTATACCAAAGTCTGAACACATCACTTTCTCTTCTTCTTGTCTCCAACTGTGACAAATCCATTAATCGTGACTTAAATGTTTTCCAACAATCCGGCATTTCTAGTCATGTGCCTGGAGAATCCACTATCCAAGAATCACTTTGTGGAGCTCATCTTGTCCCATAAATATTCCTATGCATAAGATGAAAGAGTGATTTTTAGTTCACATGCCTTCTTAGGTCCAAGAGATTAATGATGATTTTTTTTACTGTCCAAATAATTTTCATCCCCGATTCAATTCCTTTCCAAATGCAACACCTAGATGTATTGTGTCCAAATTTACCACAATAAATACAACACATATGATTTGTATGTGAGTGTCTAGTTTTATCAAACTAGAATTTGTGACTTTCAGCTTTGCTCACATGCCCAAAACTGATACCATTTTTGTTCCCAACCATACACTACATTCTAAGCAGTTTGTTTAAATTTTCTTGATCATTTGTGAATTTTTCAATACATATTGTAAAATCATCAACTCTCCTTTTCATGTCATCAAAATTATTGAGCATAATTTCAAGAGAGAAAACTTTATCATTCAAGCATTTGTTCTCAAGTGTTAAACAGTCCAAAGAGGTAGAAATGACTTCTTTTTCAATATTTAGGCAGCAAATAGAATCAAGTAAGGTTTTGTTCTCGCTCATTAGCTTAACATTTGCATCTAACAAGGAATCAATTTTTATTATCATTTCCTTATTTCTTTTAGATAGCTTTTTGAGCTCATGGAACATGTCAACGAGAATCTCACTTGGATGATCAGAATTTTCATAAGTAGAATCATGTAATTCAATTACAGAATTGGAAGGAGTAAGTTTTACCTTATCTCTCACGACCATAAAGTATATGTTTGCAGTTTCGAGTTTAGATTCACTATGTTCTTCAGTTCTTGATTTTTCTTGATCCTAAGTTCCAATCGTCCCCTTTCCTTTCTTAGCTCTAATGTCCTTTCTTCTCTTCTTGTTGTGTTTGGCTTCCCTTTCTTTAACTATTAGACATTCAGCAATAAAATACTATATACTTTGCATTCATAGCATTGAGGTTTGAAAGACGAAGTTTATCCTTTCTTTTTAACAAACTTCTTCCTTTCGCTGAAGTTGCCTTTTCTGAACATATTTTTGAATTTTCTAGCCACCATAGCTAATTCTTCATTGTCTAGATCAGTGCCACAATCACTTTCAGATTGTCCACTAATAACTTTATTGTTTCTAGTTTTTAAGGTTGTTCTTCTTTTTCCTTTGTCATCATCATCATCATGCTCTTGAAAGCTCTTGAGTTTCATTTCATGGGTCAAGAGATATCTGATCAGCTCTTCAATTAGTAAGCTATTTAAATTCTTAGATTCCTCCACAACCAAGGTTTTTAGCTGCTAACCTTTTGGCAAAACTTCAAGTAACTTTTTGTTTTGCTCACTGAGAGAATAAATTTTTCCATATGCCTTCAGTCTATTGATGATGTTTGTAAATCTAGTGAACAAATTAATTATGTTCTCACTTGGCTTCATAGTGAACAGCTCATAATCATGGACTACAAGTCCTAACTTTAATTCCTTTACTTGATTAGTCCCCTCATGGTGACTTCAAGCAGTTTTCCACATTTTATAGACTGAATTACAACCACTAACTCAGTTATATTCATTAGCATTCAGGGCACAACATAATATGTTCACTATCTGAAAATTTAGTGTCATTTTTGCATTATCTTGGCTGTCATACTCCTCACTCTATTTCGGCACAGTTCTACCTTCAACAATTTTAGACGGAACAAATGGTCCTTTCTCGATCAAATTCCATAGCTCAAAGTTAATTGAGTATACATAGATTTTCATTCAATTTTTCTAAAATGTATAATTGCTGTTATTGAACAATGGAGGTTTATTTGTTGATGACCCCTCAATATATAGCAGGGATGAGGTGTTTGCCCTCAGGATCTTTCCTACAAGGTTGTTAAGCCGAGAACAATATAGACCAACGCTCTAACATCAATTGATAAACCATGGAGGAGGATGAATAAGGTTTATGACAAACAAAAATAAATTTTCAAAATTCTTTGAATGCTTTTGATAAGAACCGAGAGAATTTTTTTAATGTCGAAGAACAGGTCTCTATTTAGTTCAAAAGTACAATGAGGCAACGCTTTGAAACTACTAGTAAATCACAAAAATAAAGGCCTCATAGATCATAAGTCAAAACTATCAACTATTTCACAAAAGACTTTAAAACTAATCACTCATTTCTGGTTTGAAGGTCATAACTTTTAACTCAAAAGAACATTTTGAAAACATTCATAAATGCTAAGTAAAGTGCACAAGAGAGAGAATGACCGAAAGATTTATAATGGTTTAATCATTAAATGATGTACATCCACTACTTTAAGCATTCACTTAAGGATTTCAAAAACATCCACTAAAAGCTTTTTTCCCAACTCAATGGTGGTAGGCAATACCAATATTATATAAGAGGATTACTACACTTGGTTTTACACCCAACCTCTAAACATCAACCAATCAAGGATCACCCTAACTGAGTTTTACTCCCAAACCTTGATATACACATGATCAATAAGAATGAGACAGAAAATTACTCACAGATTGAGCAGATCTAATCCACTAAGCACAAACACCTTCTTACCTTTGGAACAATTTGATCACACTATAAAGCACAAATAAAAAAGAAGACTTTTGTATTCTGAAGTATAAGAGTGTTTTCAAATGAGTTAGCACAAAACTTTGCTTGAAAATCTAGTTTTTGAAACTCTTATAAGAGCTAAAATCGAAGTCCTAATGGCTAGTAATGGTTAGTTACTTCTGTCAAGATTTTCATAGTTTTGGATTCACAGAATGGAATCGTGTGTATCCACAAGATGAGTCTAAAATGGCACTAAATGCAAAGAGATATATTTTGAAAATGTTACAGATCATTAGATGGATGTTTTGGATTCAGAGGGCCGTCCAAAACTACTCAATCAAGAATTTATAAAATGCAAATTTAGAGATACCATCTTTTGAAATTATTTATAAGTGCTTCATGGTGAAAACAAACTAAACATACTGTAAGGAGACATATGAATTTACAAATAATACCTTAATCACAATTTCTAATCTATAATTCTTCACAAGGCCTTCATGATATGTACTCTCTTAAATTGTATTTACACTTGATCAACCACTCTTAGACTCTACTACTTAAGAGCTGCTTAGCAGTTCTATTTATGTGCCTTTAAAGAATTGAAGTCAAACATGTCATATCCAAAAATCTATCACATATAGATTATACATGTTAGTCCATATTAATATTTGTCATAAATCAAAACACAGGAAAATGCCCTTATGGCTAACAAAATTGTTCAAAAGAAATAAACTTTTGATTGTATTAAAGTTGAAGATAAGAAAGATTCTTGTTTTGAAAAAGTGGATGATAATCTTATTGTTGAAGTTGAAAAGGTTGATGACAATGCTAGTGAGGTGGAAAAGTTTAAAATTATACCTTCCAAGGATGAAATTGAAGAAAATCCAATAAGGTTCAAGATTTGATTGTCGGTAAAAATTTAGAAGTTAATGAAATTGAATTATCTGATGATTTGGAGAATTCTAATTTATTTGATATCTGCAGAGAATCTTAATTCTCTTTGGTTAATGAAGAAAACTTTTAGTTGGATGATTGTGAAAATTTTAATTCTGTTTATTCTCCTTATTGTATTGAAGAAATTGTTGTGTTAGGTTCTAGTGTTAATGATATGATGGAAATTCAAAATTCTTTGAAAGATGATATTTTTGAGAAAATGGATTGAGTTAATATTCTTGAAGTTAAAAATTTATTGAAGTCAAAGAAGGTATGGAATTTAGTGATTCTGTTAAGACTAAATTATTTGAAGAAAGGATCAAGAATGATCATGAATATGTGGATGCTTAAGATTTTTTGACGAAACAGAGTTGTTAACAAAGTTATTTGCAAAGTACAAGATTCATCTGTTCACTCGTGTGAAAATGAAAATTGATCACAAATTAGTATTGCACGAGTCATTTACAAAAGTGGAAAATGCATTGGAAATTTTAGTTCATGATGATATTGGAGCTTCGTTGAAGACATTGAAGAGTTTGGTTTAAAGGAGGCATTGTTGCCATTATTATGTAGGATTTCTAGATTAAATAATTAGATTAAACGTAGTGGAAAACAACAAGAAATCCAAGCTATGGATCACGGGTTTGCAGTAGAAACGAAAAAGGGAGAAGATCACGCTTATTACCTCGTGAAGCCGAAATTTAAAATTTTCTTGTTTCAAGAACGCAGCGCTATCCAGATCACAAAACCGGTTCACCGCAGCTCAACTGAAGTCCAAGTAAGAACTCCCTCTAATGATAATCCACACAAGGTTGAACGCTTACAATATCACAATTCTATGCTAGTAGAATTTAGGAGGTTAGGGTTTGATCAAGAAGAGAGAGGCAGAGAAACGGTTTCTCTGTTATTGCGTGAATAGTCTGTATCCCTAACCCTCAGGAAACCGTTTCCTTATATTTATAGATTTATAATTATCGCAAATTGCAACTTAGTCCTTCAACGTCCAATTGTCAACAAGTTGGTCCTTGAAGTTTACTTAATTATAATTAGGTTTCATGAATTATAACAAACTTATAATCCACCTATAAATATATTCCCTTCTCTTAATTAACCCCACAATATTATCAAATAATATATTTGAGCATTCAAACATTTATTGTGTGTGACCCATTATGTTTTCTGGTCTTATTGGTAGTATAATATGAATTAATTCTAACAATATTAGAATTAATAATCCTTAATAAAATAAAGGATTAAATTTATTACGTCTCTAATTAATAAATCCATATTTAGCATATTAAGAGCGACATCTAGCAATGACTCTTGACCACCCAAAAGTCCAGAAAGTCAAGTGGCTTGACATGAACCTTTCAATAGCAAATTTTCAGTGCAATAAACTCCTTTCAATATACAATATCTCATTCGGTCTAGAGCATGGAATTAGTGCCAACTCCCTCCAGAATATTATTAATTCTGGCCCGAATATTTTAGTACTTGTTCAAGAAATCCATTACTCGATATGTGTATCAATTGGAACCATTTCCATCACATAGTCGCCTTGGCCAAGGACTCCATGAGTAATGATTTCTACAAGTGGCCTTGAGATATACTCTCCTATTATTAGGAGTGGTGAATCCCTTATTGACCTTATCAACTACTTTCGTTTACTTTATGTTTTACCCAATATCCATCCCATAGGCGGTCCTAGATAAGACTCCAAAGATTAGAATCAAAGTACAACGCTCGATAAACAAAGTACTTTGGAGATCTCAAATCTAAGAATACTTACAAACTTGCTATAATGAGATTCTATCACTGGCACTCAATAGTTATCCAAGTGATTATCTCGTAGCTAAGTCATCCAATGAACTTGTTCCAAAACAAGCATCCATACGTTAATCCTGAGTATCCCAATACTCACGAATATGAGAACCACCGCTTAATCCAATCAAGAGATATAACATGTGTCAGTCTTGGCGTATTAATAATATCCCATCTTATTAATACTATGATTGGGGATTATTTAAGTACAAATACTACATAGTATTGTAGGAATCTCACATCATGATCTCTATCATGATTTCCTTAACACTGTGTTGTACTAGGGACTTTATCTAATAGTTTGTACACGTATTTAGACATAACAATCAAACTAAAAGATAAAGAATGCCTCTTATTAATTTAATATGCAATATACATGGTACAAGTGGTTACCTCTAGGGCATAACACTAACATATTAACCTAAACTTATCAATTTGGAAAGTTACATATGAATTAGAAGAGTTTTTTAGTTTTAATATTTATTAGTTTTAATTTTATTGAGTCTTGTTTTATATTTTTCTATTATTATTTGGATTTCCTAATATTAATTGGAGTCAAAGTCCTAGTTAGAATAAGAATTATATTCTAATCTTATGAAACCTATTTGTATAGGTTTGTGTCTAGAGTTATGTGTGTATGATGGAAGTTATAGAATAGGACTTGATTCCATAGAGTTTGTGAGAATACCATGGACGTTTAATTTGATGTGTCCATGAGAATTGAGAGATAAATACATATTATAATGTTTGATTGTAAACTTCATCACCCCCGCTTTCTAAATTATTATCAAATTTATTTTATAATTTTTACAATTGGTATTAGAATTTTTTTAAAGTCTACATTGGCCCTCAAAACCCCATCCCTGGAACTTTGGAGAAGTTAAATCGCAAGTTATACTTCGTCTGGCTTCATGTTCTCCACAAGACGTATAGTATTGCACACAGGTGCCCACTCCAAGTTGATTGGTAGGCTCCCAACCAATGTTTTCAGAACCAAACCAGTCATTGAACTGAAAAAGTTATTGGTTCACGGTTTAATGGTCTAATTGTAATTAGACCGTAATTGAACCAGTAATATTATAATTTAAAAATTAAAAATATTATTATTATTTTTTAAAGAAAATTGATCAATAATATAGTGTAATTTATGTCCATAAATATTCAAATTCATTATTAAAAGTAGTCATTTTTAGTTTATAACTAATAATCTAATACATTAAAATAGTTTATTGAATTATATAATTTAATTTGTCTCCCAAAAATTATAAATTTTGCCCAATTTTTTTTTTTAAAGAAATCGATTCACCGGTTGGACCGATCGGTCCAACACGATTCTCTCAAAAACCACTAGTTTTTAAGAAAACTGGTCTGAATGACCAAATCAAACCGGTTGGAGGACCGGTACCAACAACAGTGCTCCCAACAGGAGATTCCTTACCCTGCTAATAGCAAGATCTATCATAGATTGGCCAACCAATTAATATGTCTCCAAAGGACAACTAGATATTTTACTTAGTTATTAGTAACGCATCCCCAAGTATTCGTAGGAGATGAATTGCAACTCCTCAAGTTTTGTGTATATATGAATTGCAAATGAAAAATTTGTGTGTGGACCGTAAACTTATGGATCATATGTATTGAAGAGTTGTGTTGTATAGCTGCATGAATTATAATCTTTAAATGTATGCAATCCACGTGGATCGGGTCTATGATAGAATTTCCTCTTGTGGATACTTTGCATTTGAGTATGTACTAAAATTTATTTTGAAGTAAGAAGAAATTTGAATTGTAAAAAAATGTGGAGTTTAAAAAAAATATATATATATATATATATATATAATATTTTGTAAATAGATAACAGTTATGAAGAAATGAGAATTATTTAGATTAAAAATTCCAATTGAATTGAAAATTTCAACTCAATTAAGTTGCAATACAAGTGCACCCATTTTGGACAACAATTCAGTTAGAAAAATTTTCTCAATTTAATTAAAAAATTTGCAATCCAGATGATTCCCATGCAAATTCAAATTCTATAATTCAAGTTCCTTTTCAATTCAACCAATTTTTTTTCACAAAAGTTGCAATCCAAGTTTCTTTCAATTCTGGCTTTTTACCAAAGTGGCTTCAGCAATTACAAAGGAAAGAATAATTTTGAGTTAAATTAAGAAATTAGTTACCGCATTGACACAAGTTTGGGAAGGGAAAAAAAAAAAGGAAAAAAAGCCTCTTGGTAGTTCTTGCATTGGATTAGTATTAATCTCTCACAGGGATGAAATCAGAGACTTGGAATTGATGATACAAGTTATATAAAAAGATATATTAGAAGGACATTATTATATTTTTTTAAAATTTTTGGAGAATAAAATATAAAATTTTTAGAGTAAAACTATAAGGTTTTAGTAAATTATAATTTTTAGAGAAAATTATAAGGTTTTAAAACTAACTCCGTCCGTGATCTCTCATACTTTTGTAAGTTAAAAATACATGACTTATTGGTAGTCCTAGCTATAAATACTAATTTTTTGGATTAGTTTAAGCTTTTCACTGATATCTAATATTTGTTATTCTCTATTTTCCCCCTAATGGCCTACATGGAAATTGTGCCCAGAAAAAAGGCCCAAAATAAAAAAGAGAATAAGAAAAAAAAGTTCGATGCATATATTTTTTAATCATTCATCTTTTCAAATTTTATTTTTTGCATCTACGTAGTGCAATGAGCTTCTTTCTTTAAAACATTTAATGCATATAATTATTTTTTCTCCAAATAGAAACTTTGCTTTGTGGTTTTCAAGTGCATAATCTTTAATATTCTCTGTGGGCAGTGTGGATGTTTTTATATATTGATGGAAAGAACTAGACAGGTCTAAAATTCTTAATATAAAGTGTTGACATTATTTTTCGCGGAAAACCCGAGTGAAATTTTCATCATGATCAATATCTTTTCTAGTGCTGTTCTTTTTTTTTTTTTTCGTTTTCTTTTTTTTTTTTCTATTTTTGGCAGGAGCTCCTTGGGGAAGGGGATGGGGCCTTCAAACGATCAATTTTTATCAATCTAACAATTGTATTAGGTTCCATTAAATTTAAAAGAAATATTAATTTGGCAGGTCCTGACTGTACATAAAATATGAATGTCTTGATTTTACATTGATCTTTCCGGGAAGGGTAGCTTTCACCAAAGAAGGGCATCTTACAAAACCTTTCTCCGAGATTTTTTTTTTAATATATAAAAAATATTATTATCTTTCATTTTATTATTAGATAAAGGGTTAATTTCAATAAACCTCCTGTATTTTTATATATTTAACAATTGAATATCTAAATTAGGATTTTATTAAATATTAGGTATTTAATTGTCAAAATTAAAAATTTAGATATTCAATTGTCAAAATTAAAAGTTTAAGTACTCAATTATCAAAATTAAAAGTTTGAATTTCTAATTGTCAAACACATAAAAATATAGGAAGTTTATTGAAATTAATCCTTTTTTTTTTTTTTGGGTGCTATTAGAAAAGTATCTCTTAGATCTACGGGTATTAATTAAATAAAAAGCTTCCATTTATTTTCATGGCACCTCCAACAATTAAAGCCAATACCATGTACCCACATAATATGTATCGGTGAAGGGAAAGTTAAATTTTAATATGTTTTATTTTCTTTATTTTTTATAATTTGATTTAAAATTTTTAAATACACACATATATATATTAAGAATATCTTGCTCAATTCTTACTTTCAATTAACATCGCTATCAATTGTTTTACATTATAAATTAATTATTTTAATAACAACTAATTATTAAATATTTGATTGTTACTAATTATATTTTTCCTCTAATATATATTTCTAATAGTTTTTTTGGGGTTCGATAAAGCTATACTCATTAGTACTTTAACATACCACATAAAATATATAATTGTACTAACCACTAATTAATAAATTTTAATCAAATTGCTAAATATTTTTAGAAATTTTACAA
This sequence comes from Voacanga thouarsii, assembly GCA_026120185.1. Taxonomy (NCBI): domain Eukaryota; kingdom Viridiplantae; phylum Streptophyta; class Magnoliopsida; order Gentianales; family Apocynaceae; genus Voacanga; species Voacanga thouarsii. The sequence continues at coordinate 4,039,313 of JANUWF010001217.1, read as the reverse complement.
AATATGAAGGAGAGATAATAACAACAAATTATCAAACATATAAAAGTATAGGGGTTTACTAAAATTAATCTCAATTTTTTTTTGGTATTATTGGAAAAGTACCTCTTAGTTCTATTGGTATTAATTAAATAAAAATACTCCATCTTTTTTCATTGCACCCCAACATTGTAGGCAATGCTACGTACTCACATGGTATATGTTGGTGAAGTGAAAGTTAAATTTTAATATGTTTGATTTTCTTTATTTTTATAATTTAATTTCTAATTTTAAAATATTTGAACCAAATTCACACACACACACACACACATATATATATATATATATATATATATTAATTAGATAAGAATGTTTTTCTCTATTCTTAATTGTTACTAATTATATATTTTTTCTTTTAATATATATTTCTAATAATATTTTTGGGGTTTGATGAAGCCACAGTCATGAATACTTTAACATATTATATAAAATATATAATTTTAATAAAAACTAAATTAATCAATTTTAATCAAATTACTAAATATTTTTAGAAATTTTACAAAGTATAAAGGAGAGATAGAAAGAATTTTTTTTTATATATATATGATGAATATATGAATTTTATAATTTTATATATTATTGGTGTCATGTTTAGTTAGAAAATTTTAAATTAAATTGATATTTAAGAAGAAATAATTTTATTTAAAAAATAAAAATTAAAATAAAATAAGAAAGTAATAGGATAATCTTGTTTAATATAAGATTTTTAAAAAGAGGTTAATTTCAGTAATTTTCTCATATTTTTGCATGTTTGACAATTAGATACTCAAATTTTTAATTTTGACAATTGAGTATTTGAATTTTTGATTTTAATAATTGAGTATCTAATTTAGGATTTTGTCAAATTCTAGATACTTAATTGTTAAAATTAAAAGTTTGAGTACTTAATTATCAAATACATAAAAATATAGGAGATTTATTGACATTAACCCTTAAAAAATAAAAATATATTACTTTGGAGCTTTTCTCCTTTTTCGAATCTAAGGGAGAATCTTGAACAAGGAGTGATGTTTCATAAGATTAACTCGGATTACACCTAACAAATATGTTTCATTTTATCTTAATACCGGCTTTGTTTGAGGTTTTAATATTTAACAATCATAAGCTTTCTTTGAGGGTTAATATAAAATGCATAAATTTTTTATCTGAGTTATTCTTCTTTGCGGGGTCGTTGGTGGGTAGCGGTGAAAGGAATGGCATAGGTAAGCGAGAATGGTATTTAACATAAAATTAGTAGCTTGCACATATTTAATAAATATAATTATTTTATCTTAAGATTTTTTTTTAGGTCTTCAATAAAATATAATATAAAATACTTTTTTTTTTTTAAATTTTGAGGCGGAAACAGTTCCAGGAAAGGTGGTTGGGCATTTCATATTAAATTAATACCTTAATATTGCATTGAAAAATATTTTTTTTTTCTCTTATTAATATAGATTATCTTTGGAACTCTTAATGTAGAAATCTTGGGATATATAGAAATAAATATTTACTTTCCAAATAAACTATTTTATATTTCAATATTCACAGCTAATCTTCTTAATATAAGTGATACAAGTTTTACTAACTCGTGAATTTTACAATATTATTTCTTCAATTAATAAATGTAAGATAGTAACTTATATAAAATTAAAATAGTATTCTAAACATTTGTGTCAAATTAAAATAAAATATTAGATTTGGTGCAAAATAATTTTATTTGTGCAATATTAATAGTTTTAATATTCACTCTAAATAAATTGTAATGTTGATTTTTAAATCTATCAATTCTTTATAAATTAAAATCAGGGATAGATTTAGGTTGGGAGGGGGGTTGTCCATGTAAAACCCGCACTTTTAGAAAGTCTTTATTTATGGTGATATTTTAGAATTTATTAAGAGTTGAATTCTACCACAATAAGAATCAGAATTCTATTTGGTTAATATTTTAAGTAAGTAATGACTTGACTAAAATTATTTAAGAGTTAGGAAACCCTGCAATTTATTAAATAAGAAAATCTATGAAAAATATCGTTATTTTCCAATAGCCATCAACATATACAGAAAGAGGGGAGAGAGTTCAACTAGGATCTGAAGGAAAGAACACCGTAGGCTATTACAATTTTCAAACGTCGATATTAAGAGGTAAGTATGAATGAATTTCTTCAATTTTCTTGTATGAATAATAGAATAAAACGTTATTTTTGGTTAAAATTTCCTGAAAAAGTATGGTATTTTTTCAAAGTATAAGTTTTAATGATTGGTTAATGTATAGTGTATATTTCAGTATTTGTATTATATAGATACATGGTTCTATATGAATATGTTTGATGAATTTGGTATATGATGGTTTATGATGCCTCAAAGGTGGACTAAACCTTTTTGGAACAATGTTAACATTGAATTCGTCTTTTTGGAATTAATGTAAGATGAAGTTTTAATCTTTTTAAACCGCTAGAGCCAAGTTAAGCCTTTTTGGATTTTCCTAACTGAATAAATTAAATTCAGTTCGAAAAATGTAACGGTTATATGAATTTGAGTGAACAAATATTTTTATGTGTTTATATTCCTGGTCATTTATTGTGTGGTATTGAATGAATGTATTGTTTTAGTTTGGTTTCCATTCTTTAGATTCAAAAAAATGTTCAAAAAAAAAAAAAGAAAGAAAAAAACGAAAATGGCTGTATCGGCAATCGCTTGAGATGGGACTGTCGAGAGCTTTGTTTTTGGTTTAAAAAAAAATAATAATTATGTCCGTGATTTTCTTTTTCTTTTAATGACATGAAGTGACCCACGGAATGCTAATGGAAGCATTCTTTTTTTAAACAAAAAAAAAAAAAACAGTAGGTGGTGTGTGTATTGTTAGGGGCACGTAAGCATGCTTTATGAGTTTGTAAAAGACAATATATATATATATATATATAATGTTAATTCTATTATATTGATTAGTTTTGAATTTTGCAATAAAAGAAGTCATTTAGTTTATTTTAAATGTTTAAAATTTGTTAAGATTAAAAGTAATTTGATGTCTTTTGAATTATTTAGGTAAACAAAAGTTTGTATGTTTCTAAATTTGCTATAATAACGTTTTAGATGTTGGGAAATGGTTATTACTTTTTTGTAAGTGTGATTATTAATGTAGTATTTATGTATATATATCCATGTAAAAGTATAATAAATTTTATTCGAGAGAAGTGATTCATTACTATTTACTAAGCATGTGATTAACTTACCCCTTCAATATTTCATCCTTTCAGATTTAATGATGATCAGTGATGCGAAAATCCTTTTTACTAAAATTGTGTTAGACGTATAGTACGAAGTTAAATTTCAAAATTTTGTTTAGTGATTTATGTTATCTTATTTATTCTAAATTCTACCTTTGTTTTTGTACTCGCTGAGACAAGTGTAAGAATTAGTTTTATGAGTTTTGATATAATTTCTTTGTGGAAGATTTAATTATAAAATTATTTAGTTGTCATTTTGCGAAAAAATATATTTGGTTGTTTAAATTTTAATGTAAGGCTTCGTATTACTATATTACGACTCTAGCGGCATGGCCGTACCACATTTTGTGAGCACGGGGTGTGACAGCCCATCCTCCCATTCCCCCTCAAATTTTTTAAAAATTTGTAATTTACCCATAAAAAATTGAAACTTTTTACATTTTTTTTTAAAGATTTTATATTTTATCTTCCCTAATTTTTTTAAAAAAAATTATAATATTATCTCCTTAATATAATTTACCCCAACTCCAAGTTCTTATTTGCTCAATTCACATTTCCTCTCTATTAATATATCAGGTAAAATATATGCGATTAAAATACCTTGCATAGTACGAGTTTTTAGACTAGTGAATTCAATGAACTCTAGAGAAAATAATATGAGTTTATCCATCACAATTTTTTTTGATGTTTTGGGGTAATTTTGTTTTTTTTGGGTGGTGGGCGGTGGCATTCCAACATTAAAAATTTTTATAGGTATTGTGATACCCCCAATTCTACATAAGATTGGGATTAGGATTAAAAGTGTGAACATTATATAAAGATGAGCCTAAGTACTATTTGTCAACCTAAGACATTCATTTTAGCTTAACGAGAATGACGGCAAATAGTTGATCGTAGGTACTGTCAGATTTATAGTCGCGCTTCCGAATCCATAAGTATAGGATATTACAGGTATCATACACTAAAATCGTAGCTTTATTTTGTTAGATTTCAAAGAACTTCATATGTCTTTTGCGTTTTAAGAATTTGCTTTGTATTTTAACTTTATTAGGCTAGGAATATTTACTTCATACTTTTTGAATACTTACACCTTACGATATACCAGTAATTAGGAGATAATTGTTTGTATTTAAGCAACTGCCTAAAAGTGTTTTAGGAAATATGATTTAAGATATTGCCTAAAACCATTCTTGACATATATTTAAAAAATTATCTCATTAGGTAATTTGTTTAATTAGTTACTTAAAATGTTTTAAGTGACTAAGTTACTTATTCATCAAGTAACCCATTTACAAACTCTTTATATTGTGTTTGCACAAATTACTCCATATATAACGGCTCTATGTTAGATTTAAATTTAACTTGATTTTTTGATATAATTTATCTTTGCCAATGCACTGTTTAATCCATTACACATTGAATTGTTTCAAATGGACTTTTAGCATAAGCCGGCCTCTTTTTTTGGAGAAAACAGCATATCCCAATTTCACTAGTACAAGAACAATGGTACTTTTTCATAGACTTAATTTAAATAACTAAAATTAAAATATTTATTTTTGTTTAATCTTCATCTAATAAATTATTTTTTTTCAACATTTCTCTCTTTAAAAGTGAATGCTTTAATGTAATTACAAAAAGTAAAAGGAAAAAGATGTTTTATTTTCTATTTTTTGTGGAGCATTAAATGACACGAAAATCACTTTATATTATACCTTAAATGATTATTTTTCTGCACTACACATACATAGAACTTTGAAAGTTTTTTGGTGACTTGAATATTTGGATTTTTTTACGTCAAGTTTGTGTTTAATATATTTAATACTCCTTTAATTGTGTCGGGGTTCTTCACAACAAAATACAACTGTTTTTTTTTTTTCTTTCTATTCTTTCTTGAGGGAGGGTAGGAGAACGGGGAGAGATATTATGCCTAAAATTAGTGTCTCATTGAACATTTAATAAACATAATTATTTTTCTCTAAGGTGAAGATTTCTTTAAGGACAGTAACATGACATTTCTTCTTTATATATATATTTTTTGGGGGGGGTGGGGGTGGGGGGGGGGGAGGAGGTCTAGGGAGGGTGGAGGGATGCATTTTATGAAAAATCAAATCACATTACATTTAACAAACAATTTCTTTTTCTCTTAATAAGCTAAGTTTTTAGTATAATATATTAGTATCTTGAATTTGAGTTCTTTTTCTTTCTTTTTTCTTTTTTTTTTTTTTAAGGGGACAGGGGAGAGATGATGCCATTTTACATAAATCCTCATCTCATTTTACATAATAAAGAAGAGTTAAGGTAAGGTTTTTTTACAGAACTGTTTGCTTCGAAATTTTGAAGGAAAACTATAATTTTTATACTTTGCATTCTTCTAGTGATAAGAATGTTACAACAACTGCAATACACATTTGACTCTTAAAATATTAATATCACATATAATCTTTTATCTTTTTAATTTTTCTTATAATATTTTTAGAAGTATATACTGTGCAGCGCATATATCTTCGAACTAGCATATATTATATAATACAGAAAATATTTTTTTCCATGGGCTCTTTCAAGCTATGAGAACTCAAATCCAAAAATTTTGAATTTTCTATCTTTTTAGTCTATTTTAAAAATTAAATTATTTTTTTTTCGTGAAGCTTATCTATAAAATCAAAACATGTATTTAAATATTAAAATTTTAAAATTTTAAAATTTCTTTCTCCTTTAGCTTCTAGATAGCATGTTCAATTTTTATAAATTTTAATTTTTTACTCTTAAATTTTAAAATGTGTAATTTTAATCCTCAAATATTTTAAACATCTAAAAAATAGCCATTCCGTTAATTAAAGTATTTATAGAAGTTCATCACCTGGCTCCTACATGACCTGTTTTTTAGGTATTTCTGTCTAGTCATAACTCTCATAATGTAGCACCAAGTTTCCTTCAAATTCTTACAAAGCAGCTTTTGTATATGACAAAAAAAAAAAAAAAGAAAAGAAAAAAAACTGTTGCAACTTGTGCATCTTTTACTTTTCCTTTCAGTTTTTTTTTTTTTTTTTGGAGAATAATTCACTTATCTCTTCAAATCTGTTCTTCTTTTCTCTAGAGATACTAAGAAAACTGCTATCCGTCAAGAATTGAATTTGAGTTTCTTTGTTATCCATCAAGAATTGAATTTAGTTTCTTTTTTTTTTTTTTCTCATCTTTATATCTAGGTTTTGTTTATTAAAGATTGAAATCTGTAATTTTTTTTTTTTTTTTTGTGGTGTGGTTAGATTCAAAGACGTGCGAAAGAGTAATATCAAAATTATTGAGCTGCATAAGAGACATGGAGTTAGATTTTAAAATTATTGTTGATAATATGAGAAAATTTAAAGAGATGATAGTAAGATTAAAGTTGAAAAACAATATTTTAGAAGTAGAAAATAGAGGAATGAAAGCTAAAATATGCTAGCTTTATATCGTACTTGGATTTTTATTATTGGAAAGGCTATTTTTAGATATTTTAAATATTTGACGGTTAAAATTATATATTTTAAAATTTGATGATAGAAATCAAAATTTAAGAAAATTAAAGGATGACTAAATTTTGTATTTTATTATATCTATTAAATTAAGTTTGAATGATTTAGAGTTTGAAGTTATTTGTTTTTAGTGCCAGTTTAATGCTTTGCATTTTCACAAATCACAAGAGAAAGAAATTTTTGGTGATCCCAAATTTGGCATTTTTATCGGATTCTAATTTGATACTTACTTCTAAGTTATTCAAGATTTTAAACGATTAATTATTTTATTTTAATTTTTCCACGAGAGGAAATATTTGATAATTCTAAATTTGATCCCTTTTCTATGGGATTATAATTAATTTTACTGTAAAACACGTTACCCGCAAGGCATAGGAGATACGTAATACCCTGTGCATATTGAAATTTGTATTCTACGAAAATAAAAAATATATATATTTTAGCATCTAGCATAACACGTATGTATATTTTTCTAACTATTTCATATTTTTTCCTGCTAAATATCTGGGTTTATATGAATTCTGTACTAAGAGAATCTACTTTTTTTTTTTTTTAATTGAAAATTTTCTTAGCTCTTTGTATTTTCTACAGGAGGAATTTTCGCTTAAAAAAACCTCTAAGAAAAGGGGAATGAATTTCCAAACATGTCAACACTTCTCCTCTTCCTCTATCCTTTCCATTGCCCTTTTCATTTGGCCAGCGTTCTGCACCAACGGGATGTTTTACTTATGCATTCATTTTATTAAAGGAGTTTAGTTAAAAGGTTTCTTGCGCTGGATGAGATAGTTTGTGTTTGAATTTTTATAGTAACATTTTGGATTTAAACCATTTTTGTGATATGAGTTTTGTGCATACCTTTGGACAGCGATGACGGAATTCTATTAATAAAATTTTTTTGAAAAAAAAGAGTCTAGTTAAAAAAAAAAAAAGTTGAAATGATGTGGATAATTTTGGAGGGTTAAATTCAAAAATACTATTAAAAAAATGGTGGTTTTGTAATTTAGTTTTTTTTTTAATTATAAATGCCCATAATATATATACAAAATTTTCAATCAGGTTCTTCCACTTCTTTTCTGAAGGAAGGGTCAAAAGTTGACTTTTGACTAAATCAATTGCAAAAAACAAAATTTGAAGGGGTAAAGTGTAATTTTCCTTTTTTATCTTTCTTTCTTAGTTTTCCCTCCCCTTCCCCTTCATGTTGCAGCGACTTTGTAGCATTGTAATGAAGGACAAAGTGACGTGGTGAAACAACCAAAAAGAAAAAAAAAAAAAAACAAGGTTTTACAAATTGCAAAAACATCCAATCAAATAATCAACTTTTTGCCCTTTCATCATAAAAAGAACTGAAGGGTTATATTGAAAAATTTATAAATATTTGAAGGGAATTGAAGATTAAAAAATTAAATTACAAAAAGTACTATTTTTAAAGGACATTTTGAAATTAATTCATTTTTTAAAAGAAAACGACGAGAGTCTTCATCATACTTCACCAAAATGATGCAATAATGAAAAAAAAAAAGTGCTATTAATGCCCCAAGTTATGCATGTGTGCAATATAAGTGAAGAAACCAGCTATGAAAATGTCTATGTCTAGGAAGATCTCTATTGTTGAATGAAGAATTTTATCCCCCCATCCTTCGGGAGAAGGCCTTAGACTAAACCTTGGATAAGACAACTTTTAGGAGTTGAATACTACTCCAAAACTGTGGCCACGTACCAATCTTTAGATTCACTTCATTGCCTTGGACCTGTTCACGCTTGTGTCTGACCCATATATATGCCCCGCTAAGTGTCAGCCAGCCCATGCATTCCTCAGGCCATATCTAAACTAGTTTGGAGTCCGGCCTTGAGCCTTAATCTTGGCCTAAGCCCATATGGCCATCTCAAACACTCTAAATTCCAATTTGGACCGTGGGGTATTTACCAAATCCTGACCCCGGTATCATGAAGCTAACCACCGTTAATCTTGACTGTGTCAATTTGTTGGTCCCGGTCTAACTCAAGGGTGATCTAGGCACCATCCCGTGTGTCTCTAGGTCAAATTCAAAGGTCAGATATACCTCCCCAGTTGGAGAGGTCGATATTCTCGTCAATGCCTGTAGTTGCTGTGTACCCCGATACTCAGCAATCTCCTTCTCTAAATGCCTCAAGTTTACTTCATGTTTCCAAATAGTATTAATAGTTCGTTCACCTTTCAATTAAACCAAGTATTCCGTCTGATTTTTTTTCCTATTTTGCCCTTTTGTCATATGAATCGGTCTCATCTCTACATCTTTTTCATATTAGGCTCAAATCACTGGTGGAGATTGAATAATCTATTCCTTGTTTTGATAGGCAAAAGCACTTCAAGAAGCTCACATAAAACGTAAGATGTATCTTCAATCTATATGGGAGTTGCAATCAATAAGCCACATTGCCCAATTTCTTCACAGAATCTTGAACGAACCACCGTACTTAGGAAACAAGCCTCCTGCGAACGACCTTACTACTTGATTTTCTTACCAATTTAGGGTGTATATTCTAACATAATTGTTTACTCAATTTGGATCTCCATGTCCCTGTAACCTTGGTCGGCATATTTTTTCATTATTTGTTGGGCCAACGCTAAACTATCGCAAGCCGTGTTCACCAACTTCTATTTAGCACATACAAACCTGTACAATGTAGGACAATTTTCACCAGAACATTGTAATGGGATTTTATGGGGCATCGCTGATTGGAGACCATTTGCCAACTTAAATGGGGTCAATCCAATCGATGAAGACTTGTGCAAATTCTAACTAAGCTTAGCAACATCAAGTAATCCACCTAATTTTTCTTATCAGTAGTGATATAATGCTCCAACAATACATTACTCCTCTCAATCTATCGATTGGTTTGAGTATTGTTTCTTGTGCAGAACTTTAACTTTGATCTAACATTTTAAAAGTACTGTCCAAACTCTCCCTATAAATCTCATATCATGGTCATCGATAATATTCTCTGGCAAAACCAAAGTATTTCATAACAAGCCATGTTATGAAATATGTCAATAGCCTCATTCACTGAACAAGCCTTAAGAGTAGGAGCAAAGACCATATACGTACTTCAAGAAATAGTCAACTACAACAAAGATTGAAATCATGCGTTCATTTTTGGAAGGTCGGAGATGCAGTTCATAGGAACGGACTGTCATGGATGATTTGGTACAGGCAAAGGTTATAGCATTCCCGCTTCCTTCTCGTCACCATTTTGTCTAGTTGGCAAACCTAGTAAGACATCTCATAGGCCTTAATGTCACACTCTATCTTAGGCCAATAAAATCTCCTCGACAATAATGTTTTCTTCAATTTCATGTCTGAGTGACTAGCCTATTGTAGACTATGGGTCTCCTTGAGAAGTTGTTGTCTTCACTTCCCCACTAGGATATAGGTTCTATCTCTTTTGGCATAGAGTAAGCCATTACCTGTCTAATAGCACCTCTTTAGATCTTGTTTGACTTGGTTTAATAATTTTGCTTTAGTAATTTCATGCAGACGGTGTCCTCACGACTCTGCCTCTTAATCTTAGCCAGGAAGTCAATCTCCACCAAAGTAATGGCTACCATGTACTCTCTCACTTGTTTTTGCTCAATGTGTTTGCCAAAGTGTTATCTTTTTTCGAATCAATGTATCTATCAAAGAGTTATCTCTTGTCGATCTGTGAATCCAGTCAAAATTGAACTCCACCAAGAATTCTTACCTCTGTGCCTACGTGAGACTTAGTTTTTTTTAGGACTTGAAATATGTGTTCGCCATATTATCTGTCACTACCATGAATGGGGCTCCTGGAACGTAATATCTTCAAGTAATCAAATAATAGACAACTGCCATCATCTCTTTTTCATGAGTCATATAATATTGCTTACATTCATTCAGCTTTCGACTCTCAAAAGCTTCTGGTTGCTATTCCTGCATCAAAACTCCATCAATAGCATAGTTTGAAGCATCAATGTATACGTCTACGGGAGGTTGAAATCAGGCAGCTTCAATACTGGTTTGGAATTAATAGCCTACTTCAATTTCTAGAATGCATCATCGCTCTTAGCATCCCAATCACTTTTCTGATCCTTCTTAACAGGTCTATCAATGGAGCCACTATTCTGGGGTAGCCTTCAATGAAGTGCCTGTAATAGTTGTCTAATTTCTACAATGACCGCAATTCAGGCATTTTTTATTGGGGTAGACTAGTTCAACATGACTTCTATCTTTGTAGAATGCATCCTGAATTGACCCCTAGTTAATCATGTTCCCAAAGAAAGTAATCTCCATTCGTCTAAACTCACACTTTTATTTTTCACAGACAGTTCGTGTTCGTTCAACTTCTGGAACACCTTCTTTAGATGAACTATGTGCTCCACTAAGGTTTTGTTGTATACAAAATGTTGTCCAGGTATATCATCACAAATTCATTGAGAAAATTGTAGAGGACATCGTTTATCAAGTTGTCAAAACGGGCAGAAGCATTAGTAAGACCAAATGGCATGATAACAATGGCGGATCTATCAAGGATCTTAGGGGGCAGGGCTCCAAGTTTTACCAACCCCTTTATATATGTGTATATAATTGGCTCTCTCAACAAAAATTTTTAATATTTTAATGTTAACTCTCCCTAAAAATAAGACTCTAAAAAATATATTTTAATATTGTTATTCTAATTTAAAAATTAAAATTATAATGTTACTATTATTTATCGATTTATTTTAACTCTTCAATTTGTCTTTTTTAACTCTTCAAATCTCAATACATTTTGGACTCTTTTTTACTTATTCTTCAACTTGGGTTTTTACTTGGCTTGTACTTTACGCTTTCTAACCATTAATTGTTATTTATTAATTATTAATGTTAGTTGTTAATTTTTATAATAGATAATTATATAATCTTGAATGTATTCTTTGACTTGTTTGCACTTATCATTTATTGATTATTATCTATTAATATTAATTTTTAATTTTTGTACTAGATTTTTATATAATCTTGTGTTTTTTTTTTTTGAGGAAATAATCTTTTGAGTATACGCATGCGTAATTTATGTTTAGTAAAATATTTGCAAAAATTCTTTATTTATTTGTCTTGGACTTGTCTTATTGCTCTTTTTTTTTTTTTTTTAATATCTAACTTAGAGTTAGACTACTTTTATTTTTCAATAATTTAAAAAAAAAAATACAATTTTCTGTTGATGAGTAAGAAAATATACTAAGAAAATCAAATTAATAGAAAATAGAATAATGCATAAGTTCCTTGCATAAATAATTTTATAAGAACTTTATTTATTATTAATATATTAATTATATAAATAATTTCTATCGTTATTATAATGTATTGACATAATATAGTTGACATCCCTAAATTCATAATTCAAGATTCGCCACAGCATGATTAGGAATTCATATGAACTATACCTCATCACTATTGGGATTTTAACCTTGTCTCATTTGGCAATTCTCACTTGCCAATAGTCCGATCTCAAGTTAATCTTTGTAAAGTACCTCCCAGTCACTAACTTATTGAATAAGTTTGTGATGATGAACATGTCTAGGGCTTTATAATCCGTATAGAATCTAATGGAGCTATCTTTTCCTTTTCGTAACAATGCAAGGGTACTATAAAAGGGCTTTTGAAGAGACCATCCACTTAGGGCTGGCGCTAGCTTGGTTCCTCTAAGCCGGTGCCAGATCTCCTCTGCTGATGCCCAATTCCTCTATTCCCCCCACCCCCCTCCCCCCCCTATTTTGTCCTATTATCTAGAATTAAGCCAAGGCCGATTCATACATCTTGGGCTGGCACCGGTTCAATGCAAGAACGCTGAAATTAAGCTCGAAAGTGTACAAATTCTATACAAAATTCAAAGAAAACATTTCTACAACTAATTATATTAATTTCATCATAAAGTAAATGATTTAGCTAGCTATTACAAAAAAAACATCACAAAATCACCTCAAATAATTAGAAAAATATCGGTACATTTTGGCCCCTATCAATTCCCCCACACTTAAGTTTTCGCTTGTCCTCAAGCAAATACTTAAGACAAGGCAAAACAAAACACATTTTTAAGCAACCTATTCACAACACAATTACCAATTCACGTGTCAAATCAAATAGCAAAACATTGTCATTCATTTCACTAAGAAAGATATTATACCATTTATCCAACTCAATCAATCCCTAAGGTCAACTCAAGCATTAGATCAAATAAACACAAAACCGTTGAAATAAAGTTACACAAGTCTACATTCAAGAAACACCATCTACTCTTTCTTTAAGCCAAGAATGAAGTAAACATGATTCATATAAATCAAAATGGTCATAACTAAAATAAGTTTCAGTTGGCTCCAAACTACTACAATCCAAGTAGCAAACTAGAAACATTCTCACAAAATCAGGAATTCATAACCTCAAATAAATGGACTTTTCTTCACTCACCATATTGGCCCCCTATTATTCGTTCACTCATTTTTTCTACCCACACTTTTGTTTTCTCACATACTCATTTTCTCATCGTTATTTTTTCCTTTGTAGCAAAAGTCCCTTTTTTTTTTCTTGCCAAAATGGGTACATACATCCCTTTCTGCATTTTTTTAAGAGCATGCAACCAATTTCAGGCACTTGCATCTCCATTTTTTTTTTTCACTCATCTCACCTCTCACACTATTTACATCAACTTGGAATAAGGTATTTAGAAACTACCAACGAAACAAGCATTAGTTATGCATCTCGACTTACACTTCTAATGCTTGTTTTTTAGTGTAGAAAATATACATTAAAATGCCAACCACTAAAATCACATATATGGATAAGTATACTCATTGTATAGTATAGGGAATAGCAAATATTGAATCTAAGAAAACTTAAGCTCCCACCTTACTTTACCCAAATCTTTATTATTTAACCAATAAAATAAAAAGAGATAAATAAAACACTAACTTAATATACTAAAGAAAAGGTCAAGTCACACAAGACAAGTCACAAAAATTATCAAGGAGTGAAAACAAGGAGAAAGGACATGTAAATAGATAGAAATCCTTGAATACATAACAATTATTGATTAGAATTTATCACAATTAATTATCATCTTGGTACAAAAAATGAATAAATATAGACTTCACTTCTTTCCTAATCTATGAAATTACTGTCTTCCAGTTAATTTAGCAGATGTTCTAATCAATCAAAGTAAACAAAAAATGCATTAAATTTATACCTCATAAACATAAAATTAGATAATGACCCTATGCTCTAGGCGAAATCAACTAATATTTGATTACATGTCCTTAATTTCGTTTCTCAAGTCTATTAAGATTTAAAAAATATGAAATCAATGCAATGAACTTCTAACATCGTTTCTCAAGTTAATTAAAAGAAAACACATTAATAACCAATGATAACAAGCAATCAAATACTAAGGATAACAATAGATTGATTAAAGAACTAAAATCAATACAAAATCATGAATCCAAAAGAATATCCTCTAAAAATAATTAAAAAATTAATCTCAAATTGTCAACAAATTACAAAGAAAAGAAAAAGAAACCACTTATAGACAAAATAAGCCTTCTTTTTCTTCCTTAAAATCTTCTTGAGTAACATCCTCTTCTTCTCCAAGAATTCTCATTGATCCCTCTAAATCTTAGTGTTTCTCTAGGAGTTTTCTAAAGATATTATATTAAAGAATTGAAAACTAGTTTGTACAATATTATTTTCTTATATTTATAGGAGTTCTAATTGCCAAAAAGTGTATACAAGAGTCCTAAATCGATCCCAAATTAGTTCCCAAAAGAATTTTTATAGAATTTGCCAAAATCTGCTCAAAATATAAAATTCGCCACCTTACAGATTGTACCTGGCACTGGGTCCTTCATAAAATGCTTCCTGATGAATAGTATACACCTGGCACCAGGTTAGGAAGAACACCCAGTGCCAATCTTTCCTAAAATGCTTCCAAAACTCCTCTGTTCTACTATGTTCTTCCAGAAGTGACTCTCGGTCGGCCCAGGTAGACCACCCGGTGCCAGGTCAATACTATTTGGCTCAATTTTGGGCATTTTTCACCATATTCTGCATAAAATTATCAAAATATCTTTGCAAAGGTAAAATATCAAATAAGAAGGAATATGATTAGTTATTATATCAAAAGTATCACAAAAGAACCTCAAATAACTAGGAAAATATAAGTGAATTTAGCATTCCCCCACACTTAAACTTTACTTATCTTCAAACAAACAAGATTTAAACACTAAGCATTTAGAACAAGACAAAACAATTTAACAAATTTTTCCTTAGCAAATTCATCCATAATGAAGCAATAATCTTCTTCCAATTTTAAACATAAACTCATCATTCACTCAACGCTTTCAAAACCTTGTAAACTCATATATTAAATCAAACAATCCCAAGGCCATCAAAGTTAAGTTAAACAAATTTATATCTAGTATAAGAAAATCATCCTATTTATTAAGCAAAACATAGATAACATAAATCATACAAGTCAAACTATTTAACTAATTCAAGCATTGTAAACTCAAATTTAAACAATTCAAGTTAATAAAATAACCACTCATTTTTTTTTTATGACTTAGGGAATTGATAGCCTCAAATGAATGAATTTCTCTTCATGCACCGTATTAGTCCTCTTATAGTCATCATCATTTTTTAGCAATTTTCTTTTTCTTTCTTACTTTTTTTCCTTTTTGCCTTTGGAATAACCTCAAGAGAGTACATTGAACAATACTTGCTACTTCTCTCCATATCAACTCCCTTTTCAGCGAAAGGTCTTCATTTTTTTCCTTTTTTTCAAAAGATAAAAGCAAAAATTTTCAACTCATATTTGTTCCTTTTCACTTAATTTTTTATTTTCTCACATTTCTTATTCACAACTCAAAGTCAAGCAAACTTTAATTCTATAATAAAAGAATTAGTCAACAACTCTCCCCATATTTCATCATATCATCCATATTCAAATTTAAAGAATAAAACAAAACTCAAATATCAAATATAACCAACATTAACTTAAATTCTCAAGACTTAGCAAAATATAACTTAATAAACAAGTTAACTTTTTAATAAAAATCCAACCATAATGAATGAAAAATTCATATCCAAAGTTAAAAAGAAAATAATAACTTCATTATAGACAAATAAGCTCAATTTAGCTCTAAAATCTCCAAAATTTCAAATTGTCAAATTTTTAAATTTTTAAAATTTTCAACAAAATTGTTTCAAAATTTAGCTCGATACCAAGAAAATTGATAAAAACTCGAACAAAGAATATCACCAATCCACTTTCGCACACTTAAACTAAACAATGTCTTCATTGGCCAAAATTTATCACAAGAAAACATCTCCAAAGGGACCAAAAATGATAAAGAAGGTAGAAAGTTAGGCAATACTTCACAAGTACAATGATGCTCCAATAAATATTAAAACTTGGAGAAGAATGAAAGAGCTTGTTCAAGAAACATTTATTCAAACCTACAATAGAAAACATAAATAAAAGTAGAAGAAAAATAATAACAAATAAAGACACACCTAAATAAAAGAAAATAAACTAAAGAAAAAAACTAATAAAGATCTTACGAAAGCAAATCAAGAAACGACTCACACCCCCACACTTAAGGTGGGAAATATTTTCCTTATTTGGGAGAAATAACAGCTAACAACTCCAAACACAAAATAAATATACAAACTCTTTCTACTCATCATACTTCCTTATCAAACTTTTGAAAAAGGAATTAATGCCCATTAAAAAAGATCGGCATGCTGAATGTGGAAAGAAGAGATGGTTTTGAAAAATGGAGGATTCATAAAGAATAGTAGCTGCAATGAAAGTACATGCATGACTCTCCTTCCATATCACTTTTTTAGACATTCAAATCAAGTTCCCAACATAAAGATGTAAATTGTGTCTAAAAAATGTATAAACATAAGAATTACTACTTATCCCTTCAAAAGATTTGTTACAATTGAAATTTCCCTTTAGATTTAATAATTGAGTTCTTAAAGATGAAATTAAGAAATCCTTACTTTTCAATATATGGTCTACAAAAAACTAAGGTACCCCCCTTTAGATGGGGTAAATGGTAGAAATTACTACCATCCTTCAAGGACTTCTTATTATGTATTGTTGAAAGATCTAACTCCTTAAGGCATGGTAAGCTTAACACATCATCATTTGGACCATTGTTCTCCAAGAATTAAGAGGAATATAAGAAACCATGTGACAAAGAGAAGTTAGAATTATTAACACATAAGGTAGAATCGAATACCTCTCTTATCACATTATGCAATTGTGCCTCATATCATCTCTCCGCTCCTTGAAAGTCCCCTTGTTCAAGTGTATGCCTTTATAGTATCCTCAACCAACATGGCTAGTTATGTTCTTTGATGACTCATTCGTTGGGATGCTTCTTTATACTACTTAACAGATAAATTTGTATTGATGACAAAAGAATGTATTGAGGCTTCAAGTGACGTCTCACAAAAAGCATTAATCCGAGTTTTCAAATTTGCCAAATTCTCATCATTGTAACTCCTTTCATCTTCTGCCCAAAAATAATTATCCATGATAATGTCAATTTTGCACTCAAAGAAAAATAAAAATCAAATCAAAAATAAAAATAAAAAAACAAAAAAAAAGAAAAATAAAGAAAAGAAAAATACACAAATTATAAATATTAACAAATTGCCTAAACACAAAAGTTAGTGATGTTTACAAATACAATAAAGGCTAAGTCAACAAGACTCAAGTTTTTCCGATAGTGCCAATCCCCGGCAACGGCCCCAAAAACTTGATGCGTGTTTTTTAATGTAGAAAATATTACAAACAAATTATACAATTAATTAAGTTTTAATTAAAATGTCAATCACTAAAACCATACATACGGGTAAGTATACCCATCGTATAGTATAGGGAATAATAAGTATCGAATCTACGAGAACTTAGGCTCTCACCTGACTTTACCCAAATCTTTATTGTTTAGTCAATAAAATATGAAGAGATAAATAAAATTCTAACATAATATACTAGAGAAAAGGTCAAGTCACAGAAGACAAGTCACAAATAATATCAATGAGTGAGAACAAGAAAAAAAGACATGCAAATACATAGAAATCCTTGAATACACAACAACGATTGATTAGCACTTATCACAATTAATTATCATCTTGACACTATGAATGAATAAATATAGACTCCACTTCTTTCCTAATCCATAGAATTACCATCTTCCAGTTAATTTATTAGATTTTCAATCAAACCAAAAGATACATTAAATTCATACCTCATAAATATAAAATTAGCTAATGGCCCCCTATACTCTAGGCAAAATCAACTATCTTTGATTACCTAAACTCTTTATGCTTAACTTTGTTTTCCAAATCAATTAAAATCTAACAAATATGAAATCAATGTAATAAACTTCTAACATTATTTTCTAAGTCAATTAAAAGAAAATACGTTAACCAATAATAACAAGTAATCAAATACCAATTATAACATTAAATTGATCAAAGAACTAAAATCAATACAAAATCATGAATCCAAAAGAATATTCTCTAAAAATAATTAAATATTAATTTCAAATTGTCAATAAATTATATATATAAAAAAAAAGAAATCACTCATAGACAAGTGAACCTTCTTCTTCTACTTCCTTGAAACTTTCTTGAGCAACCTCTTTTTTTTCTCCAAGAATTCTTATTGATCCTCTTAAATCTTGGTATTTCTCTAAGAGTTTTATAAAGATATTACATTAAAGAATTGAAAACTATAAAAATTAGTTTGTACAATGTTATTTTCTTATATTTATAGGAGTTCTAATTACTAAAAAGTGTGTACAAGAGTCCTAAATCGATTCCAAATCAGTTCCCAAAAGAATCCTTATAGAATTTGTCAAAATTTGTTCAAAATATGAAATTCGCCGCCTTACTGATCGTAGCTAGCGCTAGGGTCATTTCGACCTACCTAACGCCAGGTCCTTCCTAAAATGCTTCCTGATGAATAGTACACACCCAGTGCTGGGTTAGGAAGAACACCCGTCACTGGGTCCTTCCTAAAATGCTTCCGAATCTCCTCTGTTCTGCTCTATTCTTCCAAAAGTAACCCCCGACCGCCCAGGTAGACCACCGAGCGCTAGGTCAATACTTTTTTGGTCTAATTTTGGGCATTTTTCACGATATTCTGCATAAAATCATCAAAATAACTTTTCAAAAGTAAAATATCAGATAGGAAGGAATATAACTAATTATTACATCAAAAGGATCACAAAAGAACCCCAAATAATTAGAAAAATATAGGTGGATTTAACCCCTATCAACCACATCAAGACCCTAAGAATAAAGTATTAAATATCTCATAAACATAAATAAGAGTAACTATAATTCTCAAGTCTTAAGCATATCATAATCTAATACAGAAGTTAAACTATGAAGTAACTCAACCAAATAAAGAATATAATATATCTCAAAATAAAAGAATTCATAATAGTTCTACTATATCAACTTATTAAACTACAATATACCAAAAAAAAAAAAAAGCCCCTAAATAGAAAAATTATCATATTATAAGCTCAAGAAAAATGCATACTTGGAAAATTATATCACTCCTAAATCCCCCCCCCCCCTCCCCCCTCCCTATACATACACATTTAAACTGTACATTATTCTTAACAACACAAAATATCTCAGAAAAACATAATCAAGAGACTTAAGACAAATAAGGAGGGAAGAAATAAGAGAAAGAAAATACTCTCCTAAGTTTCAATAAATCCACACATGCAAGCAAGAAAATGAAATTCCATCATAAGAGCATATTCCTTGACAATGTTGATCATTCTTAAAACAAAACAAAAGGGGAAAAAATCCATAAAAGAGAAAAAATAAATGAAAGATAAAGAAAAATAAAAAAAAATCCCAAAAATGATGAAAAGTAAATAACTTTCAAAGCAAAGTAAAGAGAAACATCAATCCTCCATCCCATCATCAATGTCATTAGTGTCATCCTCATCATCAACATCTGCAGGGGCAGGTATAGTGTGTCCCTGTTGTAGTTGCATCCACTGGGTGCATTGCTGCTCATGAGCATCTTGCTTCCAAGGAAACATCTACGGAATCAAAACTACAGAAGTATGGCTATCTTAGTCTCTATTCCAAGCTATAATTACTCCAACTTGGCCTCAAAATCAATTCTAGGTGATGGTCGTGAACCACTCGCTCGTATCCTAAGCTGTAGTGGAAGCTGTTCCTCATCCTCCTTAGGGGGAATCTTTTCCATGCCTAGACTTTAAACTTCAAACGGCGTCACCCATCTCCTTTCCTTCTTATAGTACTTGTGCCCACAATTAATCAAAGTCTACTCACTCACCACATCCCTTTCAGTGGTAGCCTCAATCAATTCCCTATTACAACTCACTCTAAAAGCCTTAAGGATTCACATGATCACTAAAGGAACAAGGGCTTTGGAGGAAAGGTGAAAATAAAGCCTGTCCCTCATAGACTGGATAATCAGTGGAGTGAGAGGGATAAGATTGGTACCAAGCATCTTAGAAAAGATATAAATATCAATGACTTTAGTCTCGGTAAACCCACTAGCCTTAGGAACAATTAAAGGCAAAGATATAGACTAAGGCTCTCAATCGAGCTTGGAGATCATTGCTAGAATAATAACGAGATGAAGTAGGTAGACCTTTCCTATATAGCCTAAACTCCTTACGAGTGTCATCAAAACTCTACTAAGGGTCCAAAACAATCCTTTGGTTATGATGGTCAACTGTTAACTAGGGTCCCTTATTATTGACACTTAGAATAACAGTCAGTCTAGTTTCATCAAACTTAATAACCTGTCCCTTAACCATAGTAAAGATTATCTCGAGGTCATTTTTCTTTTTATCATGCCTATTGATATAGAATTTTCTAACTAGGATTAGACAATACATACTTTGGAAACAAATGGTAGACTCCCAACTTATTCTCCTAAACATAGTAGAAAGCTAAAGAGAGTTATCTAAAGATGGCTTAATGGTCTTTTCCACTATGATTTTATTATTGGCACGTTTTTGGCACCACAACTGACAAGAAGGGTCAATGAACTGGGTAGGTTATGGAGGATATGGTTCAAAATAAGGGGCGGATGAAGAAGTTCTAGCTTGCTTAGAAGATTAGCCTATCCCCTTTTGTCTAAGAATGGTAAATGATGGAAAGTACTATGCTCAAGAGCTCAAAAAGGTTTGAAAAAATAGGAAAGTTCATAGTCAATCCCTACCCTTTCACAAAACAATCCACTACAAGTATAACCACAACTTTCAATCCACTATACTAAATATCTCACCAAAATACCAATTCAACCTCACAAAATCCCAATCTTCTCAAAATACCTGCACAAAAATGCATTCCAATAGCCAATACAATCTCATTATGAATTATCAAAGCAAAAAGGATATGTTAAAACCAATGAAAGTGATGCTAAATCATAACAAATTGTAATCAATTTATCAGCATATCCATAAAACAATTTCATCATAAATTCATAGAACATGATGAACATTACTTCACAATAATCTTCAATACAGCCACATGTTGGGAAATATGCCCTCTTAGACTAAGTTTCTGATGTAAATATTGAATATTTTAATAAAAAAATTTATTTTCAGAAATTATTTGTGAATTTATATTTTATTTGTGCACAATTACGTTTGGAAAAGACCCATTGTGTTTAAGTAAGTGGTCTATGTGAATGGAGCTATTTCACAGTAAGGTATAGATCACGAGTTACTTAACACATAAACGTTCGTTCTTAACCGATTGATAAGAATGTGAATCTTATCATGTCTAAGTTATTATGTTGTGAATTCTAAATGGGGAATGGCTTACCTTTAGCCAGTGAGTAGTTCACTCACTTCATGACATAAGCGTATTTCGAATACGTAGAACATGACCTATAGTAGTGGTTTCTTAAAAGTACTATATGGTAGAAACCTAGACTACTACTGTTATAGTGTGGACTAGTACTCTATGACTTGAGTATGAGTTGGTGGTCTGACGAAGTTGGAAGCATGTACTTTGATATGCTATAGTTGAGATTCTATCGTAGGGTCAATATACTTGCATGTTGGGTATGTGTGACTAGTTAGTTAAGATAGACTTGTACAAGATAGTTTCTATACTATGTTGCCCCTTGTGATTGTCTGAATGATCTAAATATCCAAGGCCCTGAAAAATATGACTTAAATGTTTGCTTTAGGGTAGCTCCCTTGAAAAGTGGAAACAATTCAGGAAATCATGGATCATTGGACTAGAAGTCTAAGGATGGTAGATGTCATTTATAGAGGTGTTAGTACACTTCTTCCTCTTTAAATGTACAGCGATGTATAGAGGGGTATTTTAGTCATTACACATGTAGGTCGGAGACTTTGTTAACGCAGGATTGTCCTTGGGGTCAATATTTCCTTATGGTGATATTAAGAAATATTTAAAATGCAAAATACAGCTATTTATATGACAATGGTATTTTGGTCATTTTAGTAGCCAAGACGTTGTGTCTTTTGGTCCCCCGTATAGACCATGAGTTCTAATTAAATACGGGCTAAAGAATTGATCTTAAATTAAATGAAATTTATTTTATTTAAGTAGCCTGATTTAATTATTGGGTTAGAATAAAATAAAGGTCCATGGAGAGAGAGAATTAATTAAATTAGTTTGGTGGGTTAATTAATTATTCAGGACTTTGGCCCAGTTTGAATAATTAGGGATTAATTTGGGATTAAACTAATATATGCTTGTTAATTAGACTAGTTTATTTAGGCTGAAAAAATTAATTATTTGTTGGGCCATTAAGTTAGTTCTAATTAGAATAATTAATTTAGTCCAAAAGGTTAAACTAAGAGTTCAATGGCCCAATCTAGTTTAACCTAAGATTTTATTTAGGTTAAACAGGAGGATTGGAAATTATCGTTATTTTGATAGACTCTTCTCTGTGAAAAAAACACACGCCACTCTCTCTCTCTCAAGAAAATATTCCTTAGTTTGGTTAGTTGTTCACCAAACAGAATTAGGCAGGCCATATACTGAAAGATCGAGAGTTTGATGTTCACATACATGCACAGACGAAGTAGGAGACTTGCAGGAATAGCACCAGAGATTTCTACCAGCGCACCTACTCCGATTGTACACATTCCAGTCCAACCAATTCTTAGAATGAGGAAAAGAGGTAAATTTTTTTTAACCTCGAAATCAGTACAGAGTGCAACCGGCGTCGGCTAGGGCTGCCGAGCCAGCGCCGGCTCTGTTCGGTTCCCCTGTTCTTCAGTTTTTTTAGTTTTTTTTTTCTTTCACTTCTGCTGCGTGCTCTATGTTTTCCCCTTTTAAGCCTTCACCACATACTTCCTTTGAAACAAACAAAGTCCTCAAACAGCTAATCTTTCATGCATTATAATCAATAAGTTCAATCTAAGAATTCCCTATAGCAAGAAAAGGGCCAACCATTGTATATTCTCAAAAAATATCAAATGAGCATATTCATTACACAACAACAAGTGTAGCAATATTATAAACCCAAATTAATTTGAAAGCAACTCAAAGATTACAAGCATTGGAATTTTGCAGTTAAAATAGTCAAAAAATGCTAAGAAATTCAATTTTTAAATTGAGCTGTGAAATTGAAAAGAAAAACATAATAAAATGATCACCAAAGCATGAGTAAACAATGTATGCAAACTTCTTAAAGAACACATCATACCTTGTAGAAGATTGACATTCAAGGGAAAATATTAGATTTTTGGATATTTAATCTGTAAAAGTTGAAAGATTTGATGAAAGATCAAAGATTTGATGTTCAAAAAGCATTTTTGTAGGAGAAATTGAAGCTGGCGGTGGATGGGTGTCAAGAGCTGGCAGTGGGTGAGAGGAAAAAAAGAGGGATTGCATATGGGTTTTGAAAAATAAGCCAAACTCGGCTTACGTGCGTCGGCCTTCTGACTTAGGCTGGTGCCAACTCCAAGGGAGTGAACCAGTTTCGGATCAAGTCTAACCAGCCAAGAAAAAAAATCCTACAACAGGCTGTTGCTAGGTTCAAGGTGTTGAATCGGTGTCAGCTTACTTCTGTGCAGTCCCGAATTTTTAAATTAAATTAATTTAAAAATAAAGTAAAAGAAAGAAATCAAAATGGAATTAATGTGGGGCGTTAAAACATGAAATAAACAAAAGTCATAAAAAACAAAATTAACAATTGTTTAAATAAATAGAAAGTAAGAAAGTAATTGAAAACTTCATTTCTTTCCACGATACAAGTCTTGTCAATTGGTCTCTATATTCTCAGGTAGAGATCTAATTTGACGACCTCGAAGAAGTTTAGCCAATTAACCAATTTGATTCTTCAAGTTGTGTATTGAGTTTTCAAATTCCTAGTCACAACATCAACTCCTTGAAAATGTGCCTCAGTTGAGCTTATCATTTTGTTTACCAATTTCTCCAATGATGGCTTTGGTGGTGATGCGTTGTAAGGCAAAGAATGCTAAACCCTTTGGTTTTCACTAAAGTTTGAGAAGTTTTGCCTAGGTTTGTATTGATTTATCCAAGAAAAATTAGGATAATTCCTCTGAACAGGATTTTAAGTAGTACTATAAGAATTATTACTTTGTATCCTATTCTCCATAAAAGTAACTTGTTCCAAGGACTTTTGGGATGAATTTATATTTTGACACTCATAATTGGGGTGACCTTCTCTACAAAAGTCACAATTTATATTCATTACTTGCCCTTAAGAAGGGACTACCACCAATTGTTTCACCTTTTGAGCAAATGCATCAACTTTAGCTTCTTAGGCAGCTACAACATCAATTTTGTGAACTCCTTGCATACGAGCCTTAGGCCTTAGATTTTTTCATAAGTAATTGTTCATAACAATATTTTCAACGAACTTATACAATTCCTCTGGGGTCTTAAAACTTGTTTCCCCTCAAGTCGATGCATCAATCAATTATTTTGAAGCAAAATCCAATCCACTATGAAAGATTTGCATTTATATGCCTAATTTGAACCCATAGTGAGGACACTTTCTAAGCATTTCTTTCCATCTTTCCCAACACTCATACAAATTCTAAGATTCCAATTGTTGGAAGGCAAAAATATCAATTCTAAACTTGACTGTCCTAACTAGAGAAAAATATATGGCTAGAAAATTTTTAACATGCCTATTCCAAGTAGTTATAGATCTCATTGGTAAGGATTTTAACCAATATTTAGCTCTATCCCTAAGAGAAAAAAGAAAAAGTCTCAACTTTATAGCATCTCTTGATACTCCATTCATCTTAAAAGTACCATAAATCTCCAGGAAACTAGCAAGGTGAGTATTAGGGTCTTCATAAAGTAACCCATCAAATTAGACCATGTTTTGGATTATTTAAATAATATTAGGTTTATCTCAAAATTATTGACTTCCACCCTTAGTTTAGCAATACTTAAACCAGTACTTGAAACTACAAGTCTAGCAAAATCACTCATAGTCCTATTGTTATTACCATTACTCCTATTATTATTACTTTGGTTAACTTCTATCTTTCTTGTTAAACTTAATTGGCCAGCCCTTTACCTATGTACCTTTCGAATCCTTATCAAAGTTTGTTCAATTTTTGAGTCAAAGTGCACTATGTCTCATTTGATTTGTCGGCTCATAAACCAAGAACTAAACCTGAAAAGAGAATAAGAAAATAAGGTTTTAGAATTTATAACTATTCAATTAAGTACAATCGATACACAGAATACTCTAATTAGGAAATCAGTTAGGAGATTAGTCCACATAATTATACAAACAATAAGATATGACACCTAATTACAATAAAGAATATATATGCATATTTACATGGCTAAATCAATAGAATCTAAGTTTTCATGATATTGTTCCTCGACAATGGCTCTAAAACCTTTATGTGTCAGATTTGGATAAATAAAATCATTCATTTTAAAATTCATTTCCAATTAAGTTTTAATTAAAACATTAATCCCAAATCATACATATGAATAAGTATACCTATTGAAAAGTATAGTATAAGAAATTAACGAGTATCGCTTCTCAACAAACAAGTACATACTGATTACTCTTTATCCTTTGTTTAACCTAACAACTAAATTGAGTAAGAAGAAACAAAATATAAATAAATAATTAAATATATACAAAAATATGAGAGAAGATAT
The DNA here is from genome assembly GCA_026120185.1 of Voacanga thouarsii. Lineage (NCBI taxonomy): Eukaryota > Viridiplantae > Streptophyta > Magnoliopsida > Gentianales > Apocynaceae > Voacanga > Voacanga thouarsii. The sequence goes on along the minus strand of JANUWF010001217.1, from coordinate 4,013,366 downwards.
GTAAGTAAATAGAAATCTCCGAAGACATAATAATAATTGACTATCAATTTTCTCAATTAACTATTATCTTGGCATCATGAAATAATAAATTAGGACCACTTCGTTTGCAATCTATGGGTTCACTAACTTATAATTAAATTAGTGGATATATTCTATCTTATCAATTCACCCAAAAGATGCATTAAACTCAATCTTTTAACAAATACTCCTATATTCTAGGTGATATAAATATAAAATTAGCTAATAATCTTATATTCTAGATGAAATCAAGTAATCTTTGATTATTCAAATTCTTATTCTTAATTTTTTTTTGGCAATCTAGTTAGGAAATAATAAATATGAAATTAATTAAATTGAACATCCTCCTAATTTCGTTTTTCAAGTCGATTAAAGGGAAAAAAACAATCAATTAATTTGTCAAATCAAGCAAGTAACCAAATATTAGAAATAACAACCAATTGATTGAAAAGCTAAAATTCTTACAAGATCATGAACCTAAAAATATCTTCTAAATACAACTAAAACATTAATCTTATTATTGTTCAAGAAAAAAATAAAAGGAAAAAATAGAACTCATAAAAAAGCTTTCTTCTTCTCCTATTGAAAACTCTTTTAATGCAATGCTCATTTTTTATGAATTCTCTTCTTCCAAGCTTGATTCTTTAATTAATCTCTAAATTCACTATATTTTGCTTGTGTTTTTCTTATTTTTATAACTTTTTAGGTTGCCAAAACGATCCCTAAGAGTTCAAGGCGGTGCGCAAGTCAAATACCAAAAGACTTCTTAGAAATTTCCTAATTCTACTCATAATTGTACTCCACACTGACAATCCCCAATGTAGGGCAGGCACTGGTTTGGTTCCTCTAAGCTAGCACCAGGTCTCCTCTATTTTTTCAATGTTCAAATATCAAAATCAACCTCTAAAATTTGCAAATTTTGCACAAAATTCAAAGAAAACCATTCTACAACCAATTATCTCGATTTTATCAAAAAATAAAGGAATTGGTTAGTTATTATATAATTGTTGTTGTCAAAATAGGAAGCCGATGCAAACGGGGATCGACTTCATATCCGATAAACATAAACGATCCGCTATGGTGAAACAGAAAATGGTATCAGATCTTTTTTGAATCTGGGATTGGGTTTCTTGAACTTACTATAGAAATGGTTCAAGAAAGTCAGCTGAGAATACTCAACGGAAGGACCTTTTTGGGAGAACAGAATGATACTTGTATTAACTTGCTTAAAGGAAAGTACAGAAAGAGTCTGATATTGTAAAGAGGAACAGAAAGCTGTAAGGAAAAACTGGAAATAAAGCTGTAAAGGAAAGCTATAAAAAAGCAGTAAAAAAGCTATAAGGAATTGAGATTCTAGACTAAAAAGCTGTAAATGACGATGAAGTAGAAGAAATTGAAATTGAATGTTGTTGGTTGATGGTCTGATTGTCCCTTGGTTCTAGGCAATACTCCCATTTTATACTTGCTGCAAACGAGTTACTAACAGATCATGGAGTTTCTTTCGGCCAAAGAATACTCCCAACGGTCATGCAGAATTCTTGCGCTGAAAGATCAAGAATCTGTTTTCCTTCTTATCGGCTCCATGGTACTGATGTTGACCATGACTATCGGCTGCTTGAAAGGTTGACTTTATCGGCTCGTCCCAATTTATCAAATCGACATCGGCTCAAAGTAACCGTTGTGTCGGCTCAGCAAAGTTGACGTCAACACATGCCCCCCAAGTCCCGTTGTTTCAGTAGACGCGAGTCAGCAAAACGATGGGAATCGTACAACTATTAATGGCAGCCATTCTTTTTCTAACAAAAATCGAAACTTCCTGAACGTTGTGGAATAGTTGTGATGCCTCGGCCTTAGAACCTACGGACGGCCTCAATTTCAAATCTCCTTATAAGTAGCAGTGGTCCCCAATCGGAACTCCTCACCTCCTACGACTTCTATCTTCTTCAGAATTCTACTGCTTGAGTGATTTATCGATCCTTTATCTTTTTTCCATAATTCCTTACGAATTGTAAATTTCCTTTCGGTAAAAAGACAACATTGTAATGGCAACCCCTACCGATAAGAACATTCTTTCCCCAGTCCAAGCCGATGCCAAACTGTTTGCCTTGGGCCCACGTCTCTTGCCTGCAGAAGTTACCGCTGAACACCTGCGGTTTGTTTTGCCTACTGATTTCATTTTCCCTTTGCAACAGGATACTTTTACCACCACCAATCTTTCCCCCTCTTTTCGTCATTGGCCCCGCAAACTCAAGAATTACAGAGAATGGCGAGACCACTGTTACGCCTGATTTGGGGCCATCTGGGTGCAATGGGGAATTTCAGACGCCATCATGATGACCGACTTCGAGATGGCGTTTGACTGTAATCTGTTTCCCGTCGTTCTTCCCTTTTGGTCCTCAGCGATAAACGTCTTCATCTTTTCGCACGGGATATTTTCCCCACCATTCTTGACATCTGCACCATCCTCGGCTTTCAATGTGAAGGCGATGAGATTTCGAGGCTTCATGATGAAGAAAACTTGCCAACCGTTGAGGCTCGTCTGGACAAGGCCTCCTCTTCATATAGCAACTTTATCAACGCTCAACGAGGGGTAGAGGATACTCCTTCAAACCAAGAACAAGCGGCCTTCCTATGGCGTTGGCTGTGTAAGTATGTTATCTGCTCCCATTCTACCGACGTCAGCAACAAGTACTGATACTATGTATCGGCTCTTTTACGGAGTAAAAGGTGCTGTAACCTTACCTCTCTGGTCCTCGTCTTGGTCTATCGCACCATTAATCAGCTGATGGTTGCCCTTACCGTTGGGGAAGATCCGACTAACCTTGGGGGCCCACTCTGGATTGCCCAACTTTGGCTGTATTAGTATTTACCCAACTTTAGCGTCAGTCAGCTTACAGGAACCCAGACGGACTCTTCCAAGTGGGCAACCGGCTATCAGTTGCTTCGGGTCCCTATAAACACTACTTCTGCTGAAATCATCGTCTTGTATCTTTACTAATGTCAAGACTTCCATGTTACTATATTCTTTCCATATGCTGCTCCCCAAGAAGGCCCTCTTTGGTTGAAAATCTTGTCGGAAAGCCCCAAAGCCACACAAGACACTTTATGGGCCCGAATTCTATGCCCTCAGAAAATTCTCCTAGGGGCTAAGCCTGGAGCTCGGAGTGCTAAGACCTCTTGTGAGAGGTACTACCCCCACTACTTCTCCCGCCAATTTGGGCTGATACAAGATATTCTCGCAGACCCGAGGCACGTTTCCTCCTTTTCCGTAAAACTAGTGCTATCGGCTGAAGACGTACAAACCTTAGCCGAAAGCACCTAGGCCATTCTGAGGTCTTTTGAATTTAAATCCTTCTAGGTGGTATTGGAGACTTTCCCGAACTTTAATTTATGGTGGAGGCTACTGAGTGGGACCTTGTTCTCTGCCCTTATAGGTGTCTGGCTTCTGCGAATTCCAAGGCCGGCCACCTCTTTGCCTGAACCATCATCTGCTAAGAAAGGAAAACAGGTAAAACACCCTGTAAGTCTTATAATAATATCGACCTTACATACTCCCTTGGTGCAGAAAACTACTGTTGCTGCTCCTGCTGTCCTAGAGGAGGAGGAAGAAGAGGTCAACGTCTCGTCCCTACTCCATCGATCAAAGAGGAAACATGAAACACTGACTCCTCCTGTTTCTAAGGTTTACTTTTGGCAATTCTTATCTTGCTCTGTTCCTCCAATGTTCAATTTTGTCTAATTATCAGCATAATCCTTTTTGCAGAAACGCAAACAAGGGACAGGGCGTCCGGTTATCATCGACACTTCTTCTGACTCGGAGAAAAATATTCTGTTCCGTACTTTAGCCGAAAGGGCGGCTGAAAGAACTACTCATCTGACGATAGATGCCCCGTAGGTGGAGGCTACGGCTCCTCCTCCCGCAGCTGACGTGTCGGCCTCCCTATCAGCGGCAACCTTTCCATCGGCTAAGCTTCTGACTCCAAAAAGTCCATCCTCTATTCCACCAAGGCCTGAAAAACAACCAGTGGTCGATGATATCGAAACAACTGTGCCTCCCCCCAACCAGGGAACTGGAGAAACTACTGCTCCCCTGCCAATGCTGACGTTTGCTTCGGCGCTGGACTTCCTTGATGGCCTCATCGGGGCTCCCTTGCCTACTAAGAAGTCCATTCTGGAAAATGTGAGTCGCACCCTTCTGCAGATTGTTCAATCAGCCGACCCTGACATGCCCCCTACACTTTGGGACTTGGCAATTGGGTGCCTGAGGCAAATGCGCTTCATTGGTCACTTCTTATTTAACACACAGCGCCGTCGGGCTGAAGCGCACGACCAGCTAGAACTTCTAAAACTGCATCGAGAAAAATGCAGTATTTGCAGAAAAAAAATCGCCGGGAATTCATAGGTTATCTTACGCTTCTGCGAGCTGACATTGTGGAGGGAAAAGAGAAAATTGAACGGCTCGAACGTCAAATATCTGAACTCCAAGAAGAACTTGCCTTTGAGAAAAAGGCCTTGGAGTAGCGGCTTGAGTCAGAGAAAGGGCTTCAGGAAACAGTTAACGCCATTAACGACTCCCTTCTTCAGCATAATGACGAACGACTAATGCTGGAGGTGGAAGAGGAACTACTCGAAGCTGAACTATCAAACTCAACCACCCTACTGAATGAGATGAAGTCCGGGTGGGATCGTTTTGTGGCTGAGTTGAACAAGGCTCTACATCCTTCGACTGCCGATGAAGCAGGCTTCCGGAACTCAAACTGAAGAAACTGCCCCTTCGACGGCCGGAACAGGCGTTCAAGAGATGTCTGTTGATGAGGTGGCCCTGCCTCCTGAAAGAGGAGCAGAAACGGAGGCTGAGATGGCTGAAAAAGAGATCTCAGTTCCTGATCCACAGCCAACGGAAACTGCCATGATGTTTAGTCAAGTGTCCTCTGAATTAGAAAATCCAAATCGGCTGGCGATTGTTCCTTATCGGCCAACACTATTTCCCCACGCCCCTTCCGATGATAGCTAATTTCTTTTGTAAAGATATTTACGGCTATCTGGTTGGCCTCTTGTGATCAATTCAATATATTAGAACAAACTTTTTTGCTCAAGAAGTTCTTCTCTCTTTTTATTTTTATTTTTATTTTTTTTTTACTCGCTAGTTCCCTCCCAGAACGTCGGATAGTACCGTTTCAAGAACTTACCGTTAATTGCTTTACCTACTTCCTTTCCATCGGGTGTCATTAGGCGGTAAGCTCCTCCATAAAAAACTTGCGTTACTAAGAATGGACCTTCCCAAGACGCGGACCACTTGCCGTACTTTGGATCTTTTGGTGCAACGGGGAGAATAGTCTTCCACACCATGTCTCCTTCTTGAAAATTTCTTTCACGAACTTTCCGATTGTACACCTTTGCTACCTTCTCCTTGTGTTATTTTATATTCTCCAAGGCAACCCAACGATCCATCTCAACTTGGTCTAAGCTCAGGGCCAAAGCTATCTGGTAATCTTCAGTCGTTAGACCATGCTGGTAGGCTATCCGGGCTGATTGCAAAGATATCTCAACAGGTAACACAGCATCCTGTCCATAAATTAGTCTAAACGGAGTAAAACCAATTGCAGTTTTAGCAGCATTCCGATGGGCCTATAACACTTCCTTCAATGTCTCATGCCATCTTCTTGGATTGTCTTCTACTGCCTTGGGGATCATGTCGATTAAGGTTTTGTTCATTGCCTCTAGTCCCCTGTAAACACCGTCCCTTGATCTGTTGTTATTATCTCTGAGATTCCAAAACGGAAGAGAATGCTTTGCTGGAGAAAGTTGATGACTGCTGTTTGTGTTACTTTAGCCAATGGTTGCACCTCTACCCACTTGGTGAAGTAATTCGTTGCCACCAATATGAATGTGTGCCTTTTTGTTGAAGGTGGATAAATATTTCCGATGATGTCCAGGGCCCATCCACAGAAAGGCCATGGCTTAATGATCAGATGCAATTTCGTGGAAGGAGTGTGCAATAAAGAGCCATGCTTTTGGCAAGCTTTACAGCTAACCGCATAAGCATTACAATCTGTAGTCATTGATGGCCAAATGAAACCATGACATTGAAGTGTCCATTTCAGCTTTGGGGCCCACTTGGTGTGCTCCACATAAGCCTTCGTGTACTTCTATCATAGCCCGTAAGGCTTCTTCTTTGGAGAGACACTTTAAAAGAATTCCGGTGTGACTCCGCCGGAACAAATCATTGCCTACCAATGTAAAGCTGAGAGCCTTTCGTTTCACATCTCGAGACGTTTATCCAGTCGGATTTCTTAAATAATTAACAATCTCCTGTCGCCAATCTTCTTGATACTCTGTGTTCGCTATCTGTTGGCACATCACTGCTTTCCTAAAACCTGAAGCTAGCTGAGCTAAATCATTAGTACTTTGGTTTTCTGTCCTGGGAACATGAACTAGAATGACCTCCTGGAAATGCTGAAGTAGCCCTTTTGCCTCCTGTAACTTACCTGACAGCAACGGGTTAGCACATTTATAATCTCCTACTACTTGTTGGATAACCACTTGAGAATCTCCTACAATTCTGACTACTCGAGCTTCTAGTGCTTTCAAGATCCGTAATCCTAACAAAAGAGCATCATATTCTGCCTGATTATTAGTTGTCCCATTCTTTAACTCAAAGTGGACCTTACCCTGCTATCCATTCGGAGATTCAAGAACCAGACCTACACCAGCCTTCTGTTGGGTACTTGAACCATCAAATTAAAAAACCCATGGTTTTAAAGAAACGTACCTCTGCGGCTTGTCTCCATCCGTTTGCGGTATCTCCAGAGAAGGATGTTCAGCTAAAAAATCTACAACAGCTTTTCCTTTTACAGCCCTTAGTGGCACATAAGTTAGAGAAAAAGCATGTAATTTGACCGCCCATGGTTTTAAAGAAACATACCTCTGCGGCTTGTCTCCATCCGTTTGCGGTATTTCCAGAGAAGGATATTCAACTAAAAAATCTGCAACAGCATGTCCTTTTACAGCCCTCAGTGGCACATAAGTTAGAGAAAAATCATGTAATTTGACCGCCCATTTCATAAGCCGCCCATTCAGTAAAGGGCGATTCAACAAGAGTTTGATTAAATCTACCTTACATAAGATATGTACTTTCCTAAATAACAAGTAATGCTCTAGCTTTGTGCATGCATAGTGGAGAGATAAGCATAACTTTTCAATAGGGGTGTACCGGGTCTCCGTATCTGATAGATTTTGGCTAAGGTAGTACACTGTTCTTTCTATCCCTTGCTGGTCATCCTGAGCCAATAAACTACCGATAAATCCTTCCGCAGTTGAGATATATAACTTCATGGGAAATTAATCTTTCCTAAGAAACTTTGTAACTCTTTCTTCGTCTGAGGCGGTCTTGCTTGTAAAATATCCCGGGCCTTATTCTGATCTATCTCAATCCCCCTCTAGTGTACTAAAAACCCAAGGAAATTCCCGGTCGTAACTCCAAAGGCACACTTAGGAGGGTTGATCTTCAAGTGGTGCTGATGCATCTGGAGAAATGCTTGTTCCAGATCAACTAAGTGTTGTAGGAACATGGGGGATTTTACGACCAAGTCGTCTATGTAGACTTCCATGGTGCTGCCGATAAGGTCGTGGAAGATGAGATTTATGGCCCGTTGAAAGGTGGCCCCAGTGTTCTTCAAACCAAATGGCACATAACCACCCATTCGAATAAGCCGATAGACCCCAGGCAACGGAACGCCATTTTGTGTGTATCCTCTTCAGTTATGAATATCTGATTATACCCTGAATAACCATCCATGAAACTCAAAAACTGGTTACTCGCAGCAGAATCCACTAACATATCTGCCATTGGCATAGCATACTCATCCTTCGGAGTGACCAAGTTCACGTTTCTGAAGTCTATGCAGACACGTAGTTGTGTATTCTTCTTAATGACTGGCACAATGTTAGATATCCATTCTGCATACCAGCACGTACGGATGAACCCACATCGGAGTAACCTTTCTACCTCCTCCTTGATCCTGGGTAGTAATGTAGGATTAAAACGTCTTGTCGGTTGTTTATGGGGCTTAAAGCCTTCTTTCACAAGTAGGTGATGTTCCACAATACTTCGGTCCAAACCGGGCATCTCATGATAGTCCCACACAAAACAATCCTTGTACCTACGAATCAGAAAGGTTATTTTATCCCTTCGCTCGATAATCAAATGTAAACTTACCTTGGCTGTTCTGTTCTCCCCCATTTCTCCTATATCTACTTCTATTTACAAATCTTGAGCAATAAAGCCAGGAGCTCGTCGGACCTCTGGATCTTCCAGTCGTAGGCCGCCTAGTTCCTCAGTGGTGATCAAGTTATGGGCCATCGTTAACTTGGCATATTGGCTTGGATCAAAGGTCAGATGATAAAATAGGGCTTCGTTCATGTGGATTTCGGCTGAAAACGGATTAGGATCAGCTGGGATCTGCTCTACCCGTTCTCCATCCCAAATCAGCATCATCTGGTGTAAAGTGGATGATATGTACCGATTTGCATGAATCTAATCCCTGTCCAATAAAACGGAATAAGTTGGCTTTGCATCAATTATAAAAAAGACTGTTTTACTGGTTTTAGACCCGACTGTGACTTCATAAGTGATAACGCCTTCTGCCGCAGCTACTTCTCTAGTGAAATTAACCATCTGTACATCAGTAGGGGACAAATCTAACTTATCTTTCCCCAGCCGTTTCAAGGTAGAGAAAGGCATTACGTTTAAGACAGCTCTACCATCAATAAAAATCTGAGTAAATGGCTTGCCATTGACATGTGCTTTGATGTACAGGGACCTGAGGTGGTTAACATTTTGGGCTGTTGGAATGGAAAAGAGCATCCCCTCTGGTGGAATTTGGACATCCACCAGCTCCACGGCGGCTCTTTCTTCTGCACGAAAATCCTCTTCCATGGATTCTTGACGAGAGGTGGCTCGGAAACTTGATGGCAAGATGCTGAGCATGTTTTGGCCATTATCAGGGGCTAGTTGTTCTTCAACCGATGCATCAATCAGCCGCCTTTGTTGTGCCCGCTTTTGCTGCTCTCGTCTTTTTTGGGACTTTGATGGTCGGGAACAGAGGCCAGGCAGAAATGTCTCCTTTTGAGGTACCTGCACGGTTAATTTCCCTTTTTTGCTATGGAAATGTGCTGCAAAAGAGGGAAGAGATAAATGAGTAAAAACTGATAGTTTACCATCCAATCTCTGGAAAGCTTGTTCTATTCCCCCAGGCTTGTTGTTTCCTGTATGTTCCTCCTGTGTCCCACATATTGTTTGCAGCATGTGTGCATCGGCTAACGGAAATGGATATGTGTCTACCAAAGTCTCTTCCTTTTTGTCTGCAAACTTCAATCTTCCATCCTTGATGGCCTTCTGAATGATATTTCTGAAAACAATACAACTGTTAGTACTATGCGAGAAAGAGTTATGCCATTTACAATACCTTTTTCCTTTCAACTCTTCCTGGCTAGGGATCTTGTGTCCATAAGCCAGGCGAATCTGCTTATCTGCCACCAGTTGGTCAAAGATTTTTTCAGCTTTTGAGACGTCAAACGAATAGGAGGGTCCTGATGCGGCAATTTCCTACTTACCTTTGCCGGGCTTCAAGTGAGGACACGTATAGGATGCACCATTTACCAATTCTGCTGCCATTACCTCTATAGCCTGCTCTTCGTTTTCCTCATTAGTATCGTCTATGATGGATATCATTGTCTGGCCATGAGAGAACTTGACATAACGCCTCTTCTCTTTCTCTTTGATTATCTCTTCTATTTTGACAGCGTGAGACAGCAGCCGGGATAAATCCGAGAAGTCTTGGAGAATGAGCCGTTCTTTGAGTTGCGGATGCATCCTGCTAATAGCAATCCTTGCACATTCTGTTTCAGGCAATTGGGTTGTACATTTGGACTTAATTTTCCAGAAACGTTCAATAAAATCCATAACATCTTCTGATCTCTTTTGTTTTATTGCCAGAAGGTCCGCGATAGAAACTTCCGGTACCAGTTTAAAGAAACGTTGGTGAAACATTCTTTCCATGTCAGCCCAGGAGTATACAGAATTAGGAATTAGATTGCATACCATGTGAATGCTGCTCCTGTCAAAGATAATGAAAACAGTTGTAACTTATGCCATTCATTATTTCCCAACTCACCGCATTGTGCTGTGAATCTTCCAATGTGTTCTATGATAGACTTATTGTCTTCACCAGAAAATGTTGAAAACTCCGGCAGCTTGTAGCCTTGAGGGAGCATTGCTATGGAATCCACCTACTCCGGGTAAGATTTTTTATATACGAGCCGATCCCGTGACTGCCGTCGAAATGTTTCCGTTACTATATCTACCGGCTGGTACGGCTGTTAAAACTGAGGTGAGGGACTTTGCATGACAGGTTGGGGACCTTGCCTTGTGGACGGTTCAGTACTTCCAATTCCCTACCCTGGGTTAGCCGCTGTGATTGCCGGATATAAATGAGGGTAAGGAATAGAGTAATTCGGCTGCCTCTCAAAAGGCGGCATGTTTCCCCTAACAAGGTTTGGAACTGCTTCATAAGTCGGTGGTAACCCTATTATTGGGACCGGACTTCTGCCAGGAAACATTTCTGCTGGCAATGTGTTTTGAGCCACCACTCCTAGCACTTGATGCCCCCCGGTAGCAGGGAAGCCCACTTCTCTTCACAGGAGGTGCATTGAACTATAAGAGGATACACTATCAGCCGATGGTATGGGGTATGTAGGTGTCGTGTTTGTCCCTTATGCATGGTAATCTGATGGCTGAGCAAAGGTTTGCATATTTTGCCTCTGTGCAAATTGTTGAAGCTCACTCTGAAGCAAAGGTCGAAAAATAGTAGCGAATTGTTGAATAAGTCCCTGTAAGAGCTCGCCAGTACATTATTTCATAGTATGTCGAATGACAGTCAATGAGGTGGATATCGACTGAGACACTGATGGTGGGGGCGAGGACTGACCTCCCTGCTCCACATAAATACCCTAAGTACAACTGGTAGTCGTAACCGAAGGATCAAAGACTCCCCAGAGATCACGGATTAGGGGTCGCTCAGATGTCTCCAGTGCCTGTAGCTACTGTGAATTGTTTGCCATTATTCGTCCTGACCGCAATAGCATGCGAATACTGACTTCTGGTCCTACTGGGCGTGCCAATCTATGTTGTTGTCAAAATAGGGAGCTGATGCAAACGGGGATCGGCTTCATATCCGATAAACACAAACGATCCGCTATGGTGAAACAAAAAATGGTATTAGATCTTTTTTTAATCAGGGATCGGGTTCCTTGAACTTATATAGAAAGGGTTTAAGAAAGTCAACTGAGAATGCTCAACGGAAGGACCTTTCTGGGAGAATAGAATGATACTTGTATTAACTTGCTTAAAGGAAAGTACAGAAAGAGTCTGATATTGTAAAGAGGAACAGAAAGTTGTAAGGAAAAATTGGAAATAAAGTTGTAAAGAAAAGTTATAACAAAGCAGTAAGAAAGCTATAAAGAATTGAGATTCTAGACTAAAAAGCTGTAAATGACGATGAAGTAGAAGAAGTTGAAATTGAATGTTGCTGGTTGATGGCCTGATTATCCCTTGGTTCTAGGCAATGCTCCCATTTTATACTTGCTGCAAACGAGCCACTAACAGATCGTAGAGTTTTTTCCAGCCAAAGAATGCTCCCAACGGTCGTGCAGAATTCTTGCGCCGAAAGATCAAGAATCTGTTTTCCTTCTTATCGGCTCCGTAGTGCCGATGTTGACCATGACTATCGGCTACTTGAAAGATTGACTTTATCGGCTCGTCCCAATTTATCAAATCGGCATCGGCTCAAAGTAACTGTTGTGTCGGCTCGGCAAAGTTGACGTTAACAATAATACTACAAAATTAATTCAAATAGTTAAAAAAATATAAGTACATTTAGGCTCTATTACTTGTACTAGAGATAGAGCACCCAAGACCAACTCGATCTTATGGTTAATTACACATCTACAAACAATCTCTTAGGTAACTACTTGAGCATCATATTTGGAAACTCATCTAATACTGTAGCCACCTTGTTCAGGATTTCTTGTTAGACATTCTTCTTGATTTCTACCAAAGAAGCCATGTTATCTCACTATACTTCAAACTAGATTTTATCTGTAGGGTGGACACCATCCTAACTTCTTGTTTTCCATTATCAAGGTAGGTTTCTTGCACAAAGGTAGAGGCCATATCATCCATAATAAGTATACTCCCAATATGTGGCATCACTTAGCCTTTGCCACTACTAAGACCCTAGAAGAAAATCGAAATCGTCCAAGGGAATTGCTATAAGGCTACTTCTATTTTGCCAAGGTTAGCCTACAATTTAATACTTGACTTACCTTGCATTAGCTTGGATTTAGAGTTGACTGCCTTTAATTGACTTAAATGTACAGCAACATCAAGTCCCAACCACTTCACTTTGCAGCCTAAAATAAAGTTGTTGGTTGCCTCTGAGCCCATAATAGCAAGCATTTTATTGACCTTAACTTGAGCTTTCAAGTATATTAACCATATTGAAGAGTTATTCTTATAGATAACGAATTCAGCAGCTGTAACGAATTGACATGTAGTGTAGCCACTTCGTAGCCCTCCTGGACTTGGGCCTTACCAAATTTTTCATGATTCTTGATGCCTTTCTTGGGACAATTTATTGCAAAATAAGGTCCCTTACATGTGTAATATCCATGTTTAAGGACCTCTTTGGACTTGAACCTTAAGTCTTGTCCTTTCTAACATCCTTGCCTTCTTTTTATAATCAACCATACAATCTATAGCTATTATTGCCTGTGCTAAGTTCTAAACTTCTTAGCGTCTCTGCTCTATCTGTGCCGAACTCTACAATTTAGTTGTAAAATTGCGAAACTTATTTTTCTTGGATATTTCTCTCATTTTCAGCACTAGTGAGCTGAATTTCTTTACATAGCGCTTTACGGAACTAGTGTACTTGAGGCTTCTTAGGGCTTCCTAAGCCAACCATGATGTGTTGGTTATTAAGAACTGCTGCTTCAATTCTGCCTTGAGCTCCTTCCAAGACTTGATCCTAGGTAAGTGCTCATCTGCCATGCAAGCATGCCACAATAGCTTGACATCTGCAACTAAGCATATAAATCTCATAGTTGTCTTTTCTTCTTTGGAATATAAGTAGTTAGGAAGTACTGTTCCATGTTCCATAAGAAATTCTCTAGTTCTTTAGTGCTTTACTACCTACCAAACTATTAGAATTTGTGAACTCTGATATACAAAAAACACCCACGAATCCTCTCAGAATCTAGGCTAAACAATTAAGTCAACTTAGGTTTCAAATGCATACCTTAGTGTAGTTTGGAACAACAACTTTTTCCTGTGAGCTTCACCGTAATATTTTCTTAACGAATAATCACCAGACGCTGCAATTTACAAAAGCCTCATGCAGCTTCAAATGGCGAACTAAGTCTAAGAACCCAGGAGTGCTAGTGCATGGGGTTCTTTGTGAGGTTAAAATTTTTTTGTAAGTATTTTATTTTTTATTTTTTTGAGAAGACGAAGTTGTGAGAAAAGTAAAATAGAGGGTCAGGGTTTTTAACCAAACAAAACCACATACCATCTGAGAGTTAATCTCTTATAATATTTTATCACATCTTATTTTAAGATCAATCAAATTTGAAAAAGTTATGATAAGATTCTCATATTATTTTTGTAATTTTACTGATTAATCTACCAAGCCATATTCTAAGAATCTAGATGTTCTCCAAATATATCAAATATGGACATCGTCCTAGATATAATGAAACTGGACACATTTCTAAATACATTGAATCTAGACATTTTTCTAAATTTTATAAACCTAGATACATTTCTAGATACATCAAATAAGGTCGCCAAAAAAATAACTTAATTTATTTGCTTAATATGTGACTCTATAGATTCATTTAGTACTAGTAGTATACTCAAATAATATTTCTATAGCCCACAAGTTATAAGCGGGTTCTAACAAAATATTATAACTATCCAAATTGCAATAAAGATTAGTGATCTCCTTAAACCAAAGCACAATTTGATATTCAGCTTTTTTGTCATATGATATCCGAATTAAGCATAATACATGGACCATGTCATACTTATATAAATTAATCAAATATTTCTTGATCTTTTAGTAACGTATTCAAACAAATGATATCAATATCTCTAATTTGATATATTTGAGCACGATAATGTATTTTAACAGTTTAATTTATCAAGAGGTCCATGGATATTTCTTTTAAGAAAAAGAGGGACAAATTCCTTTACTATTATTCATATTCCTCTTTTTGACTAACTATATGTCCAATAATAGTCTTATTAATCATCTGGTTAAAAACAATTTAAGACTATGTCAACATATAGAATTCATTAAGTAGGAAACTATGATAAATTCAGGTCAAAGGACTTATAATATTATTACTTGAAAAAAGAAGTACTTATGACATGTCCCATAAAGTACTTCTATAAGGTCTAACCTAATACAATATTCTCTAATAGTTATTTATATTTTGACTTGATATTCTATATATCTATGACTAGTAAAACATAGTCATCAAATTATAAACATACTAATTTTAGTTTACTATTGTCCTACCAATAATGTTAGAAACATTTTAAGAATAGTCATCCTACTTATTATAGAGTTTTACTATCAAGTCACGTACTTAATGATTATAAAGTGAAAAATACTATTTATGGAAATAAATGGCTCATATTATTGCAAAAAAAGATATACAAATTGCTTAGGATATATTCCCAACACGAACGCCTTCAGTTCTGGCACCTTTAGTTTGGACAATATGGTTATTATGTCGCGTTGTTGTTTTGTCACCAACTCTGCAGATTAAGGTATGTTTTATCGAGGCCACGTCTACCTTGATGTCTTCCACTTCTGGTCTTGAACTTGAACCAGTACTAGTGCTATTATTCTAGGCCTCCACCTAAGCTAACCAACTCTTCATGACTGGCAACAACTCTACAGAGGCATTGATGGTCTATATTAGGTCCATCACTCAAAAGTTTAATTTGTTGACCTTTACTAATCTTAGCGAGTCCACCTATTGAGCCTAGTTATGCTATTCTTCTAGGTTGTGTATTTGTATATGGAGTTGATTCCCCCTTTGGGTTAGGGATGGGGATTCAATTTTAAGGTCTACTAAGCCTATTACTTCAGATAAGAAGGCCACCATTGCCTCTAATTGAGCCATTTTTTTTTCTGTGAACTCTACCATAAATTACTTTTTAAGAACATGCTCTGATACCACAATTGTCATAAGGTTAATTTTAAATCTGAACATCTTCAACCCTATGCCAACAGTTACTTGGTCTGGTTTAACTGAACTACTCAACCTAACCCACACATGCCACGTAATAAAAGTATAAGTAAAAGAGATAAAAGAACACACAAACAATTATGAGCACCTGCAATTCATTTAAACTTATACTAATCAAGAATAAGGAATATAAAAGATAATGCCGAACTCTTGGTTACAAGCACTCACAACCTTCTTTAGACTTTTCACAAAGCCTATACTAGTCTTTCGTATATCTTTTAAGATAATTCTCTTTATGATTACAAAGGTTAATGGTTAAAATTGAATACCACTAGCTATTTATAAGTTTTCTTGAAGTAGTCCATAAGCCATTCAAAAACTAGTTCCTTCTAAGATTCAACTATTTTGATCTTATCCTATAAGTCTATGAATATCTCCACCGTTAGATTAAGGATCTTATCCCTATCCTTTTTGGGCATGACCTTGGACTTAATCTTAGATGAGACTTCTTTAAGAATTTAAATATTGTTATCTCTTTGTAGGCCAAGCATGTGGCCTCATACTAATCTTTATGTCTGCTTCCTTGTGTCAGGCCCTTATATGCTTATATCGGGCCCATACGTACCTAATTAAGTGTAAGTCCACTCGTTCATTCCTCAGTCTATATTTAAGTTGGTCAAAAATCTAGCCTCAAGCCTTTTATCTTGGCCTAAGCCCGCATAACCATCTCCAGCATTTTAACTTCCAACTTGTACCTTAAATCATTCATTAAATCTTAGCCTAACATCATGCAGCTAACTACCGTTACCCTTAATTGCATCCATTTGTTGGTTTCAATTTGACTTGCGGGTAATTCTAGCACTAACCCATGTGGCTCTAATCAACTTCAAGACATCTATGTTAGAATTTTGAACTTAATTCGTGTGTATACGCATACTATTTAGTATTTGGACATGTAAACATATATGTATGGCTAAACTAATTATGTGATTGTTATTTTTATAAAGTTTAAGGTTCAATTATAGTGACTTATAATTAATTGTATAGGCCTGTCATCTTAATCAAGTATAGGGTTATTTATAATGTGTAAAAATCTAAATGTGTATATACAAAAACTATGATTGACTGTTTTAGTAATTGCACCATAATATAAATATATTATAGTTGCAATTCCTTATTACATGTACTGAGAACCCTAGCCATCTCTTGGAATTTCCATCTTGCTCTAAAAAAGAAGGATGCGTGCGTAACAATTAGAAGAACTAACGAACCCGGATTTGTGATAGTGAATTATCATGGATCAATGTATACTTCTGTATACTATTGTATTTAAATAATCTTTTAGGTAATATTTTTCTCTTTGGGAATTCAATTAAGTGAATTTAATTAATTTTCATCAGTGGTATCAAAGCCACCTTAAATAAGAGATTATTTAGTTTTAACCGTAAATCTTTTACATATATATTAGTTGAGTCGTGTAGGAATAATACATTTATGTTCATGGTGAATAATTTGATTAATTTAGAATAATTTTATGGCCATAGTTTTGATTTGATAAATAAGATATATATTATCGAGTCTTGTAACAAAAAAGGTAGATTACGTCTCTATGTTTCTCTTTTGATGATGATGATGATGATGATGATGATTATTATGTATTATTATTATTATTATTATTATTATTATTATTATTATTATTATTATTATTATTATTATTATTATTATTAAAAAATATAAACACATGTTCACGAATCGCCCACGCACAAAAGATTTCGAATTCCAGCAGTCACGATGCATAGAAGATTGTATTGCTAATTTTAAATTTTCTAGGTTTCAAATTGAAAGCCACCCATGCATAGAAGACAGATTTAGAATTCCAGACAGCCTGCTTGCCTCTTGTGTTGGTTTGTGGCTAGTGGCTTGGGCACTAGAGTAATAAGTGGCACTACTGGGAATGGAACCTAGGTCTCCAATGAGAAGGTGTAGAGTTCTAACAACTACACTAGTGAAAGTCTTGTAATATTGGTGTGCTCCATCTAATTGATATTGTAGATTGAAGACTTGACTATTTTGTTAGCAAATTAGAAATTTAATTTGCAATTTCATTTTTGTGTCTAGGTTGGCCGTAAAATTGTTCTTTATTTAATATTTTTTTTATGCTTTTTTGGTTGAATTATAAATCATTCATGATAGCATGTCGTATAATTTGCATTCTTCTACTCTAGCTACTCCTATTTAATAATTAAATTTTATTCATAATAACTTAATGATGCTCTAACTTGCACATCTATGAGTTTATGTTGATTGGTGAAAGTGGTATCCAACCAAAGTAGGCTCTTATATAGAAGCTTTTCGATAATGAACTAATTAGATGTTATATTTTGTGCCAATCATACGGATAGCAATTGGTCCAAAAAAAGTTTGCTATTGTCAGGCTGAGAAGCTTAAACACATATAGTAATGAGCATGTAATGGTTATTAGGCATCCGTAGTTAGTATTAAGTCGGCTCAAAGGATAACTTAGTATATGACTAGATTTTACTATTAGTGTTTGATTACTACACTAAGGAGATCACTTGTAAGTTAACTTTATGTGAAAAGACAAGACTTAGCATTGCACTAGTCTTCTTGGGATGGATTGTTGTATGAATTTAACCCCTAAGGTAAAAGGTTTTTTTTCTTTTTTTTTTTTTACTTTTATGTGAGTGAACATTAATTTAATTTTCTTGTTCTCTAATACAATTACTGTAAGGATTCGTGAACTCCTAAACACGAAAAATATCCGCAAATCCCTTTCGAGGACTCAAGTCAAACGATTAAGACGATCTAGGGGTTATAGAATTACCTCCGTTCGCAGTAATCAAGATCTCTGTCTTCTGATTTCCGAGTATATGTGTAACACGGATGATCACCAGACGCTGCAATGTGCGAACGTCCTCTATCGGATACACATGACAAACTAGCTCGTACCCAAGAGTGCTAGCGCCTGGGGTTTTGAGAGGTTTAATCTTTTCTGGTAATGAATATTTTTGGAGAGGTCTACACAAGAATGTGGTTAAAGTTTTCTTTTAAAACCACCTGAACTTCTTGAAGTCCAACTCTCATAATATTTTATCATATTTTATTTTAAATTCAAATTAAATTAAAACTGATATGATAAGATTCTGTCATCATCTCAGTAATTTAACTAATTAATTTACCAAGTCAGATTATTATAATTTGGACATCCTCCAGACACATCGAATATTAATATATTTCCAGATTCATTATATTTGATCATTTTTCTAGGTTCAATTAACCTAGACATGTTTTCAGATATATCGAACCTGGTTACCAAAAATATAACATAACGTGTTCGCTTAATATGTGACCCTATAAGTTCATTTAATACTGGTAATGTGCTCAAATCACATTTAAATGACCTACAAGTTATAAAGTAAAATATTATAACTATTCAGGTTAAATGAAGATCAGTGATCTCTTTGAACTAAGCTATAACTTTATATTTAGTTCTTTTGTCACACAATATCCAAATTAAGCATAAGGCATGGAGCATGTCATCATTATTAAGTTTAATCAATTATTTCTTGATCTCATAACATACTGTTCAAACAAATGATATCTATCTTTTAAATTGATATATTTGAGCACGACCATGCATTTTAACAGTCTAACTTATTAAGGAGCCCATAGACATCTCTTTCAAAATTGAGAAGGACAAATTCCTTCACTATCAATCATATTCCTCTCCCTGATTTATTCTATATCTAATTGTAGTCTAATTTATTATCTGGTTAAAGACAACTTTAGACAAAGTCAAAATATAGAATTTATCAAGTAGGAAACTATGATGAATTCAGGTTGAAGGATCTCTAATATCATTATAGCTAGAAAGTACTTTTAACCTGTTCCATGAAGTATTCTCACAGTAGGTCATATCCAATTCAATATTCTCTAACATTTATTTATGTTTTGACTTGATGTCATATATATTCATGATCAGTAAAATATAGCCATCAAGTCACAAGCATATTAATCTTAATTTATTATTGTTAATAATAATCGATCAGGGACAATTAAAGAATAGTCATTATATTTGTTATAAGGTTTTATTATCAAGTCACGTACTTGATGACTACAAAACTAAATACACTAATTATGGAAAGAAATGTCTCATATTATTACATAATACATAATAATAATAGTATACATACAAATTATTTTAGGGCATATCCCTAACAGTTATTGGTATATTACTCAATTGTCTGCCAATTTGAATAATACTCTACAACTAAATGATACAAACTTTAAAGCTTGGAAGGATAAAGTTTTAATTTATTTGGGATGCATTGTTCTGGACTTAGCTTTTAGGGAGGCACATCCTACTGAGTTGACGGATAATAGTACCTCTAATCAGAAGAGGAAAATGGCTCAGTGGGAGTGCTTAAACAGGATAAATCTGATGATCATGAAGAGTATAATCCCAGAAACATTTCTTGGTAATATGTCCTAAAAGACTAGTACACTTAAGTTTCTCGAATAGTTAGAACAATACTTTGTAAAGAAAGAAAATGTAGAGACGATTAACTTTTTTGTAAGGTCTTAATTTATTTGGGATGTATTGATCTGGACTTAGCTTTTAGGGATTTACGTCTTACTGAGCTGACGAATAATAGTGCCTCTAATAAAAAAAAAAGGAAATTGCTCAATAAGAGTGTTCAAATCGAATAAGTTTGATGATCATGAAGAATACAATCCCATAAACTTTTCTTTGTAATATTTCATAAGAGATGAATGTACTTAAGTTTCTCAAACAATTGGAAAAATGCTTTGTAAGAAGAGAAAATGAAGAGACGATTATGTTTTTTGGTAGGGGCTAAATTTATCTATATTTTTTTAGTTATTTGAGGTTCTTTTGGGATACTTTTGATGAAATAACTAACCATATTCCTTCATATTTAATATTTTACACTTGAAAAAAAATATTTTGGTGTTTTATTGCAGAAAAATGGATTAAAGATGAAGAAACCATCGCCGTTGCAATGCACAGTCAGCGTCGGCAGTGCTCTTAGGCTGGAACAGAGGAAAATTTCGAGAAAATAGAGCAGATCAATCGTGAAGGAAGGAGCTGACACCGGCTCCACGCTATACAATGTCGGCAGGTTTTTCTTTTCGAAACAGATTTTGGTAATTTCAATTTGATTCTTTTGGAAACTTTTTCAACCACAGAAAAAGACTCTTGTAGGTACTTTTTCACAATTAGAACTTCTATATATACAAGAGAATAATATTGTACAAACTAATTTTTATAGTTTTCAATTCTTCAATGTAATATCTTTAGAAAACTCCTAGAGAAACACTAAGATTTAAGAGGATCAAGTGAAATTTTTGGAGAGGAAGAGGAGGTTGCTCAAGAAGATTTCAAAGAAGAAGAAGAATGCTTACTTGTCTATGAGTGGTTTCTTTTTTTTTTCTTTGTAATTTATTGACAATTTAATATTAATGTTTTAATTGTCTTTAGAAGATATTCTTTTGGATTCATGATTTTGTATTGATTTTAGTTCTTTGAATAATTTATTGCTATTCTTAGCATTTGATTACTTGAGCCTAATATCTTGTTGGATTGATTAGTTCTCTTCTAATTAGCTTGCAAAACAATGTTAGGAGATAATGACCAACTAATTAATTCAATACTAGTTATTCTTAACTTGCTTGAAAAAGAGATTAAGAGCAAAGACGTTGGTTGATGATTGTTAGAATATAGATTCATGAGCTAATTTCATACTTTAAATCACCTAAAATATAGGGATTTGTGTGAGGATTGATTTTAATGTATCTTTTGGGTAAATTAGTTGAGACATAATATATTCACTAATTTAACTAGAAGATAGTGATTCCATAAATTGCAAACGAAGTGGGTCTAATTCAATCATTCATGATTCCAAGATAATAATAAATTAAAAGAATAGCTAGTCAATCATTATTTTGTATTCAAGAATTTCTATCTATTTACATATCTTTTCTTCTTATTCTCTCTCCTTGATTATCCTTGTGACTTGATTTTCTCTTGTATATTAGGTTAGTATATTATTTATTTCTATTTCTTAATTTTATTAGCTAAACAATAAAAATTTAGGTAAAGTAAGATGGGAGTCTAAGTTCTCGTTAATTTAATACTTGTTATTTCCTATATTATACGATTGGTATACTTGCACGTATGTGTGGTTTTAGTAGTTAACATTTTAATTAAAACTTGATTGATTGTATAATTTGTTAGTAATATTTTCTACATTAAAAAGTACGCATCAAGTTTTTTGTGCTGTTGCCGGGGATGGGCACTATCAGAAACACTCAAGTCTTGTTGATTTAGCTTTTATTGTATTTGTAAATATCACTAACTTTTATTTAGGCAGTTTATGAATATTTCTAAGTTGTGTATTTTTATTTTCTTTGGTTTTTTTATTTGTATTTGTATTTTTTATTTTTTATTTAATTTTTATTTTTCTTTGAGCTCAAAATTAACATCATCGTGGATAATTACTTTTAGGCACAAGATAAAAAGAGCTACAAATAATGAGCATTTGACAAATTTGTAAGTTCAGATTGACGCTTTTTGTAAGATGTCACTTGAAGCCTTAATACATTCTTTTGTCGCCAATATAAATTTATCTGTTAAGTGGCATGAAGAAGCATCTCAACATATGAGCTCTACAAGAACACAACTAGCGAAGTTGATTAAAGAAGCCCTAAAGGTCCATACACTTGAACAAGAGATTCCTTAAGGAAAGGAGAGACGATATAAAGAACAATTGTCCAATGTGGAAGGAGAGGTATTTGATTCTCCTCTATATACTAATAATTTCAATATTTCTTTGTCATATAATTTCTTAGGTTCCTCTCTATTCTTAGAGGATAATGGTCTAAATAATGATATGTGGAATTTAACATGTCTCAAGAAGATAGATTTATCCATAATTCATCATATGAACTCCTTAGAGGATGTTAACAAATTCTACCCTTCACCCTATCCAAAGAGAGGTAACTTTGTTTTTGTAGACCATGCATTGAAAAGTAAGGATTTTTTAATCCCATTTTTGAAAACTCAAATACTAGGTTTAAAGGAAAATTTTAATTGTGAAAAATCTTTTGAAGGGTCAATTGGTGATTTTAAAGTTGATGCATTCATTAGATACCATGTACACTCATATGTTGAAAAAGTTATTTGTGTGTCTAAAAGAATGTTAGAGAATAAGGTTAATGCGTTTTGTTTTACTGAGAAAAATTATTTTCATGAACATGACATTTTTCAAAAATCTCCCTTCTTTCTACATTCATATTGCCTATTTTCTATTTTGAGCTTTAATTTCTTTTACAAAGCTTTGATGAGGAGTATGATGAGCGGAAAGAGTTTGTATATATATATATATATATATATATATATATATATATATATATCTATATATATATATATATTAATTGTTATGTGGCTTTTCCCCTAGTAATAAGGAGAATATTTTTTATTTTAAATGTGAGGAAATGAGTCGTGTCTTTATTTACTTTATTAGAATTTTTAATAGTATTTTACTCTAGCTTGTTTTCTTTTATTTTGGTGTGTCTTTAGTTTGTTTTTATTTTCTTCATACTTTTATTT
Organism: Voacanga thouarsii; assembly: GCA_026120185.1. NCBI lineage: Eukaryota > Viridiplantae > Streptophyta > Magnoliopsida > Gentianales > Apocynaceae > Voacanga > Voacanga thouarsii. Next base: position 3,990,379 of record JANUWF010001217.1, on the reverse strand, counting down.
GTTTCTTTTGTAGGTTTGAATAAAGTCTTCTTGAACAAGTTCTTCGATTCTTCTCTCGAAGTTTTAATATTTATTGGAGTATTATTATACTTGTGGAGTATTGCTTAACTTTCTACCCCATTTATTATTATTATTATTATTTTTTTTTTTTTTTTTTTTTTGTCTCTTTGGGGAAGCTTTCTTGTGTTTATTTTTTACCAATGAGGACATTGACCAATTTAAGTGTCGGGGACTGGTTTGGTAATACTCTTTGTCCAAATTTTTATCAATCATCTTGGTGTTTTCTTGATATTAAGCTACTTTGGAAAATTTTTGGATTTTAAAAAACAATGTTGTTGAAAATTTTGAACATTTGAAAATTGTGGAGCTAAATTAAGTTTATTTACCTATAATGAAGTTATGATTTTCTATTGGACTTTGGGTATAAATTTGCCATTCATTATGGTTAGATTTTTATTAAAATTAAACTTGTGTATTAACTGGAATTTTTATTAAGTCTTGAGAATTTAATTTAACCTTGGTTATATTTGGTATTTAAATTTTATTTTATTATTTAAGTTTAAATATGGAGAATATGATAAAATATAGAAAGAGATGTTAAATAATTCTAGTATTATAGATTTAAAATTTGCTTCATTTTGAATTGTGAATAAGGAATGTGAGGAAATAAAAAATAATTGAGTGAAAAGGAAAGAATGTGAGTTGAAAAAAAATTCTTTCATCTGTTGAAAAAAAAAAAGAAGAAGACTTTTTGCTTATAAGGGAGTTAATATGAAGAGAAGTAGCAAGTATTATTTGGTACACTCTCTTGAGGTTATCCCAAAAGTAAAAAAGCAAAAAAGAACAAAGAAAAAAATATGTTGAAAATTACTGAAAAAATGATAAATGATAACTATAAGGGAGACAATACGGTGCATGAAGATAAATCCATTCACTTGAGACTATCAATTCCCTAAGTCATTAAGAAAGTGAGAAGGAAAAAAAAAGGAGTGGAGTGTTTTCCTTATTTTATTAACTTGAATTGTGTAAATTTGAGTTTATAATGCTTAAATTGGTTAAATGACTTGACTTGTATAATTTATGTTATCTATGTTTTTGCTTGGAGAGTATGATAATTTTCTTGTACTAGATATAAGCTTGTTTAACTTAATTTTGATGGCCTTGAGATCATTTGATTTAATACATGAGTTTGAAAGGTTTTAAAATGGTTAAATGAATGACAAGTTTGTATTTAAGGTTGGAAGAAGGTTATGTCTTCATTATGGATGGATTTGTTAAGGAAAAATTTGCTAAATTATTTTGTCTTGTTCTAAATGCTTAGTGTTTTAATTCTTGTTTGCTTGAGGACAAGCAAAGTTCAAGTGTAGGGAATTAATAGGAGCTAAATTCATTTATATTTTTCTAGTTACTTAAAGTTTTTTTTGTGATACTTTTAATATAATAATTAGTCATATTCCTTCATATTTGATATTTTACCCTTGGAAAGGTGTTTTGGTATTTTATTGCAGAAAAAAGGATAAAAGATGAAGAAACCGTTGCCGTTGCAGTGCATAGCTAGCGCTGGCCGTGCAGAGCACTGCTGGCACCGGTCTTAGGCTGGAACAGGAAAAAAAATTGAGAAAAACAGAGCACATCGGGCACAATCGGCGCCGGCTGTAAAGGATAGAGCTAGCGCCAATTCCACGCTGTACAATGTCGACGGGTTTTCCTTTTCCAAGCAGATTTTGGTAATTTCAGTTTAATTCTTTTGGAAACTCTTTCAACCACGGAAAAGAACTCTTGTAAGCACTTTTTGGCAATTAGAACTTCTATATATATAAGAGAATAACATTGTATAAACTAATTTTTATAATTTTCAATTCTTTAATATAATATTTTTAGAAAACTCCTAAAGAAACACTAAAATTTAGGAGGATCAAGGGAAATTCTTGGAGAGAAAGAGGAGCTTTCTCAAGAAGATTTCAAGGAAGAAGAAGAAGGCTTACTTGTTTATTAGTGGTTTCTTTTTCTCTTCTTTGTAATTTATTGACAATTGGATATTAATGTTTTAATTTTCTTTATAGGATATTCTTTTGGATTCGCGATTTTATATTAATTTTAGTTCTTTGATCAATTTATTCCTTTTCTTAGTATTTGATTATTTGAGCATAACACCTTGTTGGATTAATTAGTTCTCTTCTAATTAACTTGCGAAACGATGTTAGGAAAGAATGACCAACTAATTACTTTAATACTAATTGTTCTTAATTTACTTGAAAAAGAGGTTAAAGGCAAAGACTAAGTAATCAAAGATTAATTGATGATTATTAGAATATAGATTCATTGGCTAATTTCATGTTTTAAATCACCTAAAATATAGGAATTTTTATGAGGATTGATTTTAATGCATCTTTTGAGTAAATTGGTTGAAACTAAATATATTCACTAATTTAACTAGAAGATAGTAATTTCATGGATTGCAAACGAAGTGAGTCTACTTTAATCCGTTATGATACCAAGATAATAATAAATTAAGAGAATAGCTAGTCAATCATTATTTTGTATTTAAGGATTTCTATCTATTTACATGTCTTTTCTCCTTATTATCACTTTTTGATTATCCTTGTGATGTTTCTTGTGTGACTTGATTTTCTCTAGTATATTAGGCTAATAGGTTATTTATTTCTACTTCTTTATTTTGTTGGATAAACAATAAAGATTTGTGTAAAGTAAAATAGGAGCCTAAATTCTCGTGAATTTGATACTTGTTATTCCCTATACTATACGATGAGTATACTTGTCCGTATGTGTGGTTTTAGTAGTTGGCATTTTAATTAAAGCTTGATTGATTGTGTAATTTGTTGGTAATATTTTCTACACTAAAAAACACGCGTCACTTTTACATAAACTTTTAGCCATGAGATATAGCAGTTCGAGAAATATTAGGGAATACATTCTTGAGATGTCTTATACTATCTCAAAACTTAAAACACTGAAGTTAGATCTTTCAAATAATTTGCTAGTGTATCTTATTTTACTGTCTCTTCCTTCTCAATTTAGTCAGTTTAAGGTGAGTTACAATGATAAATGGACAGTTAATGAACTTATCTCACACTTAGTACAGGAGGAAGAGAGGGTGGGACAACATAAAGATGAGAATGTTAATTTACCTTCGTTCTCAAGGGGCAACAAGAAAAGAAAAGGCAAAGTGACTGTGCATGCATCAGCAAAAAAAAAAAGTAAATAGGACAATCGAAAGATATCAAGTGTTTTTCTGTAAAAATCCCTCTCATGTTAAGAAGAAATGCCCTAAATATCATGCATGGCATGTGAAGAAAGGTATCCATCTAACTCTTATTTATTCAGAGTTTAATTTAATTTCAGTGCCAAGATATACTTGTTAGTTAGATTCAGCTACCACTGTTCATATAAGTATATCTTTACAGTGTTGATGATGAAAGATTTGTCTATTTGGGGAATAGCAGTACAGTGGAAGTTCAAGCCATTGAGATATTCAAACTATTATTAAAATTTGGTTATTATTTGCAATTGAAAGAGACATTCGTTATACTGTCATTTAGACGGAATTTAGTTTTTATTTCTATCTTGGATAAAGAATGATATTCTTGTTTATTTGGCAATAAAACAATGTCGCCTCTATTTTGATTTCGAATTGCTTGGAACTAGTTTTTTGTCCCCTTATGGTAATTTATGTGAGCTTGATATGGTTACATCTTGAATCCTTGCATGTGAATATATATTGCACCAAACAAAAACTAACTAATGAGGATTCCTATTCATTGTTGTACCAAAAATTAGGTCATATCTCCAAAAATAGAATAAAAAGACTTGTGTCATGAAATTCTCGAAACACTTAATACTTCAAATAATCTAATATGTATTAAGTGTATTAGAAGTAAGTTAATAAAGAAGAAAAAGGTAGGTATTGAGAGAGTTAAAGACATCTTAAAACTAGTACATATGGACATATGCGGACCATTTCCCACAACTTATTAGAATGGTTAATAGTACTTTATAACGTTCATAAATGATTACTCTTGTTATTATTACCTATTTTTAATACATGAGAAATCAGAAGCATTGGATAAGTTTAAAACATTTAAAGCTGAAGCTGAAAATTAACTAAGAAAAAGGATTAAATACGTCAAATTTGACCGTGGTGGTGAATACTACATTATGAATGACGGTTCAAGTAAATAATGTCCAGGACCATTCGCTAAATTTTTGGAAGAGTGTGAGATCATCCCTCAATATACTATACTTAAATCTCCCAACATAAATAGAGTTGCTGAAAACCGAATCAGAACTCTTAAAGGTATGGTAAGAAGTATGATTTGTCATACTATTTTACCAGAATCACTCTAGGGAGATGTACTTAAAAGTGCAATCTATATCTTAAATAAAGTAGCAAATAAAGTAATGACCAAAACCCTGTATAAGTTATGGATAAGTAAGAAACATGTGCTAAAGCATTTATGAGTATTGGTATATCCAGCTAAAATAAGGCCCTAATAAAAAGAAATTAGACACAAGAACAGTTAGTACTATTTTGTTGGATACTCTGAACGGTCATGAGGTTATAAGTTTTATGATTCTCAAAGTAGAACATTTTTCGAGACTAGAAATGCCCAATTCTTTGAGAATTTTGAGGTTGAGGGAGAAGATAAAGTAAGAAACATTATTTTAGAGGAAAATTTTGTTTCCCTTCCTATAGTTGTTCTTGGACATGCACAAGTTTTTGTACTTAAAAGTGTTCAACAACAACAACCAGCAAAGCAAAAATTGTATTTCCTCCTAACTTAGATCAACAGGTTGTGTTTAATCTAGATCATGTAGTTGCTCCTCAACCAATTATCTCTGAGGAGCAACCTTAACAACCTCAAGAACTAATGCCTTTAAAAAGCTCTATTCGAGAAAGAAGAAGTGCAATTCCAGATAATTACATTATGTTTCTTACCGAGCATATAGAAAGTATTGACTCAATAAAAGATGATCCTCTCGCCTTCTATCAAGCCATTGAAAGCTTGAATGCTCAAAAATGAAAAAATACCATAGGTGAGGAAATCCAATCCATGAAAGACAATGAGGTTTGGGATCTTATCCCTTTTACCTAAAGGTACAAAATCGATTGGTTGTAAATGGATTTTTAAAATCAACAAGAATTGCCAAGGTAACGTGGAAAGATATAAAGTAGGTCTGGTCGCTAAAGGGTTTACTCAAAAAGAGGACATTGACTATAAAGAAACATTTTCTTCAATTGCTTTGAAATACTCTTTTAGAACAATTATGATATTATTAGCACAATTTGATCTTGAGCTACATCTGATTGATGTTAAAATAGCATTTCTTAATAGAAATATTAATGAGACAATTTATATGGTACAACCAGAGAGCTTAGATTCTAAGCAATTGATTTACAAACTTAAGAAATTCATCTATAGACTTAATCAGGCTTCCCGTCAGTAGTACTACAAATTTCACGAGGTAATTTTGTCATTTGATTCTGAGACATATGTCGTGGATGATTGTGTGTATCATAAGTTCTATGGGGATAAGTATATTTTTTTGGTATTTTATATGGATAATATTTTGCTAGCTTGTAACGATGTAGGATTAATGTATGAAACCAAGAAATTTCTCTCAAAGCAATTTGTGATGAAAGATCTACATAAAGTAACTTTTATATTAGGAATTCAAATTCATTGAGATTGTTCTCGAGAAATAGTAATATTTAGATTAACGCAAAAGACTTGCATTGAAAAGGTACTACAACGATTTAAGGTGCAAAATTATAGACCACCTAATACCCTAGTGGCTAAAGGAGATAAACTTAATACAAACAATGTCCTAAAAATAACCTTAAATCTAAACAAATGGAAGGCATTCCTTATGCTTCAGTATTTGGAAGTCTCATGTACGCGCAAGTATGCACTCGTCCAAATCTTGCCTTTATAGTTGAAATACTAAGCAAATATTTGATCAATCTGGACAAATATTTGATCAATCTGGGCCTTGTTCATTGACAAGCAGCCAAAAAGGTCGTAAGGTATTTGCAGAGAACGAAGAACTACATGCTTACTTATAGAAAGTCAGATAAACTTGAAATCATTGGGTATTTCAGATTCCAACTTGGATGGATATCAAGATAGCATGAGATCTATATCATGGTACATTTTCCTACTTGTTGGAGGAGCGATATCATAAAAAAGTGCCAAACAGATACATAATGCTTCTTCCACTATGGAGGCAGAATTTGTAGCATATTATGAGGTGTCAAATCAAGTTATTTGGTTACAGAATTTTATGCAAGAACTACGTGTGGTTGACGGAATTGAGAAACCACTTAAATTAATTTGTGATAATAAGGTTGCAGTCTATTATTCAAATAATAACAAGAGCTCGACAAAGTCTAAATATATAGACCTCAAGTTCCATATTGTGAAAGAACGAGTTCATAATAGTATAGTTAGTATGCACTTATTAGGACAGGCTCCATACTTATGGATCCACTGACTAAAGCACTGACACCGAAAGCCTTATATTACTATTATGGGTATTGTATCTCTAGAAAGTGTTTAAATTCAATGGGAGTTTGTAATTTATATTTATACTCATTACTCTTATTAATGTTGCCATGATGATATACATTTTTTACCATTTGCTCATTAATACTCTAAAGTTCAATTATTCATTCCACCTTAGATGTTATATTTGGTTAAATAATCTCATATAGACCAGCTGGAAATAAAACATATAAAGATCACATTCACATGTAATTTCCATACTACACACCCATACTCAATTCAAATTATTTAGTTTAATTAATACATATGACCAATATTAGGTTTAGTTACACTTTTAATACAACGAAGGCCTCTTTAATATGTGTATTAACGAAATTCATAGATAGGATTGGTTTTAGATACCAAACTAAGTTTGTCAGCACCTATATTGATCCATAACTTTTCACATAGTTGTCTGGTCTATTGCATGTATATATGAACATAAGTCCAATTGGGAGATTGTTAGAATTTTAGACTTAATTCATGTGCACACACATACTATTTAGCATTTGGACATGTAAACGTATATGTATCACTAAACTAATTATGTGATTGTTATTGTTATAGAGTTTAAGGCCCAATTATAATAATCTATAATTAATTGTATGGGCCCATCATCATAATAAAGTGTGGGATTATTTATAATGTATGAAAACCTAATGATGTATATGCAAAAATTATGATAGGTTGTTTTAGCAATTACATCATAATATAAATACATTAGGATCGTGGTATCTAATTGTATGTACTAAGAATCCTAACCACCTCATGGAGTCCCCATCTCTCTTTAAGAAAGAAGGCAACATATGTAATAATCAAAAGAACTAACAAGTTGGATTTGTGACAGCAAATCATCATGGATCAAGGTATGTTTTCGTATCCTATTTGTATTCAAATAATCTTTTGAATAAAGTTTTATTATTGGGAAATTCGATTAAGTGAAGTCTATTAATTTCCATCAACCTATCCACAAGAAATCCAATCCATCGTTTAAAATATAATAGATTGAGGACTAGATATGACACCATGACGTAAAACTACATGCACAATCAAGTTTCTCAAGGATTTTGAAAGTGGCAATAGATAACTCATGCAAAGCATCAGACTTAAGCATAGATAAAGTGCTATGCTTACCTTCAAAATAAAACTTATTTCTACCTTTCCACAAAATCTACCACCCAGAGGGGTTTTTGACCAAAATGGGTCAAAAACCATTTAACCTACCCAAAGTGGGTTGAAAATTTGGGGAATGGCGTAGAAAAGGTTTTTCGCATTTGGCAGATGCGAGGTCTGCTAACACTTTGTGTTTGCCAGACATGAGGCGTGCTTACACTGCCCGCCTCATTTTTGTCAGAAAAGATCTGACAGACATGAGAAACTCCATTTCTGCATATAGCAATAAGAAAAAAAACTCTCACATACGAAGAAAAGTTGTCACTGTAGAAGAAACTTTTTCATTTTGTGTCAGTGAGCATGTGAAGGACTGCTACTCCCATAAACCTTTTTTTGCTTTTTTTTTAAATCTCATTTATAAAAAGTGGTCTATAGTTAATTCTCCATTCTTTGATCCATGCATCCCTTTGTTTGACTCCATCTTTTTCCTTTTCTTTTTTTTTCCCCATCTTTTTTTAAAATTTTTTAAATAATACTTGGAATTAGAATTAACATAAATTTCTAAATATACTATGTAAATGATTAATAATCCTTGTACTTTTTAAGAATAAATTTGAAAATATAACTAAAAAGTATTTATTGAAATTTCAATCAACATTCTAGGCTCTAGCTTTCAAGATGACCAACCTTAAACAGATTTATATTAATAAATAAATATAAATTAATTCAAATAATAATGTATTAAAATATAAATAAATAAATATGAAAATGATACTATAAAAATAATCTCATAAATAATTAAATACCAATATTCAGAATGAATAATTAAACTCTAAAAATTAGAATTAAATTTGAATGAAATAAAAAAATACTTCTGAGTTTTATATGGAAATGATTTTCATAATTCTAATGGTTACATTTAGATTAAAAAAAAACTAAAATTTTTTAATTTAAAATATAAATAAAAATATCATTTCAAATATTTGATTTTTAAATCTATATTTAAAAAATTAAAGATAAATAAAAATTTATTGTGAATATTTGAAAATAAAAAATAAATAATAACAAAAATTTATGTCAAATAAAATAAATAATTTTTTTTTATAATTGAGATTTAAAAATTATAAATTATAACTGAATAAAAAAAAAACTAAGCCTTAGTCGTAAGAAACTTTGGGTCGACTACATAAACCAATACCAGGCTATGTGTAATCATCCACATGAATTCTCTCTCGCCACTTCTTTCTATCGACCGTCATATTTTTATCCAAATTTAACAAAGACATATCTCTCCAAATCATCTCTATCCATGTCGTTCTAGGCCTGCCTCTATCTCTGTTGAACCTATCCTGCCTCCCCCCCTTCATCCTCCTAACAGGAACATCCCTCGGTCTTCTCTGTATATGTCCAAACTAACGCTAGCGGCTTCTTCTTATCTTCTCCTCAATAGACGCCACTCTCACATTTTCCCTAATGGTCTCATTTCTAACTCTATCTTTTCTAGTACACCACACATCCACTGTAATATATACAATTCAGCTACTTTCATTTTATGAATATGACGCATTTTAACTGCCCAATATTTCATGTCATATAGCAAAGTAGGTCTTACACCTGTTATATAAAACTTTCCCTTTAAGTTCAATGGTATATTATGATCACACAACAGTTGCACTTTTTCATTTCAACCAACCAGCCATAACTCGATGTACAATCTCGCCATCGAGCTCTCCGTCTTTCTAAATAATAGATCCTAGATATCAGAAGTAATTACCTACTGGTATATCTTTACCCTCCAAAATTACACCCTGAGCTATATTTTTGCTAATACTGAACTTGCATTCTATATACTCTATTTTACTTCTACTAATTCTAAAGCCCTTGGATTCTAATGTCTGTCACCACAACTTTAATTTAGCATTTATGCTGGCTCTAGTCTCATCAATCAACACAATATTATCAACAAACAACATATACCATAGCACAGCCTCTTGTATAATGCAAGTTAACTCGTTCATAACGGCTACAAAAAAGAAAAGGCTAAGCGCTAATCATTGATGCACCCCGATATAGTAGGAAACTCCGCAATCACTCTGATGCAACTCCTTACACTTATCTACGCTCCCTCATACATATTTTTAATGAGAGTAATATACTTTAGCAATACACCTTTCTTGGCCAGCACCCACCAAACTACTTCTCTTGGCACTTTGTCATATACTTTCTCCAGGTTAATAAATATCATATGCAGATCTTTCTATCTTACCCTGTAATATTCAATCATCTGCCGTAATAAATGAATTACCTCTATAGTGGAACACTTAGGCATAAAACCAAATTGATTATTTGAAATCTGTACAATGCCCCTTAATCTCTGTTCAATCACTTTCTCCCAAAACTTCATAGTATGACTCATAAATTTAATAATATGGTAATTGGCACAATCTTGAACATCCCCTTTATTCTTTTACAGAGGAATTAGAGTACTCTTCCTCCATTCTGTAGACATCTTATTAATTCTATATATCTTATTGAACAGACTTGTCAACCATGTAATACCTTTCTCTTCTAAACACTTTCAAACCTCAGTCAGTATACTATTCGGTCCGACTGCCTTTTTTGGTTTCGTCCTTTTAAGGGTCTCTTGAACTTCATACTTCTGAATATGACGAATACACGCACGGTTAACCTCGAAATCGCAAAGCTACCCATATTCGGAACTTGAATTTGATTCCCGTTAAATAACTTATCAAAATAGGACCTCTATCTCTCCTTGATTTCTTCGTCTTTAACCAAAACTCTGTGGTTGTCATCCTTCACATATTTCACCACCCCGATATCTCTAGTTTTCTTCTCCCTGAAACGTGTCAGTCTATATATATTCTTCTTCACATCTTTAGTATCCAACTTTTCATATATATCCTTGAAAATTATGGATCTTGCTTTTCTAACAGTTTCTTTAGCTTCTCTTCTCGCGGCCTTTTATTTCTCAAAATTCTCATCACTCTTGCATTTTCCTAAGTTTTTATAGCACTCTATTTTACTCTTTACAACTTCTTTCACTTCATTGTTTCACCACGATGCGTCTTTGTTTTGTATTACTCTTCCTTTAGATTCACCAAGCATTTTCTTAGCTACTGTCCTAATACATTGAGCCATCTTTCTCCACATAGTATCTAGATCCGAATCCATATCAGAAGACCAATCATCTGTCTGAACTACCTTATCGACAAAGGCTGTTCTTTCACCCCCCCTGCAGCTTCCACCACTTGATCCTAGGGTCAACCCAATGACTCTGCTGCTTACCATTTTTCCTAAAATTAAAATCGAAAACCAACAGTCTGTGTTGCGTAATTACACTCTCGCCTGAAATAACTTTACAATCCATATAACCACTACAAAACCTACGCCTCATAATAAAGAAGTCTATCGGACTAGCATTTAATTTGCTTCTAAAAGTCACTAAGTGAGAATCTCTCTTCTTAAACAAGGTGTTTGCTATAGTCAAATCATAGGCTAAGGCAAAGTCAAGAATAATAGTTCCTGCTTCATTTCTAACTCCGAAACTCTGACCTCCATAAACACTCTCAAACCCGCTCTGATTAGTATCCACATGTCCGTTGAGATCACCACCAATGAAAAGCTTCTCTGCATACGGTACACTTTGTACAATCTCATCTAAATTATCTTAAAATTATTATCTAACTGAATCATCAAATCCCACTTATGGCATATACCCACTAATAACAGTAGTAATCTCAATGCCATTCCTGATCTTGATACTTAAAATCCTATCATTCTTCTTTTATACTTCAACCACATCATCAATAAACTTACGATTAATAATAATTCCAACTCCATTTTTATTCGTAACTCTACCAAAATACCAAAGCTTTATAACCCTAAGGCGTTAGTACTCTCACCTTCTCACTTACCTATTTGGTTTCCTGAAGACACAAAATGCTAATCTTTCTTTTTTGCATAACCTCAACTAATTATATCAATCTACCGCTAAAGATCCTATATTCCAAGAAGCTAGACGAATCCTATCACTATAAACTGGCTTTTTATCTTGCACCCTTACATATTTGACACCGTATTCGGAGACCAACACGATGCATTGCTTTCGAGCAATGATCTAGCAACCCTCGTATATTTATCACTACACCCGTGTCTAGAAAGTGAAGCACGTCGCTGAGTAGGGAACACTCCCATGAAGTTTATTGGTTGGTTCATGTCATGGATGTGATTGAATTTTACGTTAACCATCACAAGTTTTACCACAACTCTCCTCATTTATTCAAGTTTGAAACTGGTAATGAAACAAAGCCCGTGAAACTCACAAGCGGAGTTATAAATTAAAATTGAAAGAAACATAAAAATTTATTCTCAAATATTTTTTTAAATAGAATAAAGTTAAATAAAATAAAATGCAAAGTGCATTGGGAGAAAAATATACAAATTAAAGTTGGGAAACCAACCAAGTGGCGTTGATGCAAGATCCTTGTGTCTGGTTGATTGTTCCAATAACAGATTGTTCTATTGGATGCAATACATGGTCTACATTTCTCGTAATGCAGCTTCAAGGACATCATATCAATATTTGCATCAAGATATTTTGATTTTTGATGCCGATTGCTATGTGGAATTCCTCGTATCTGTCAGATACGAGAATCCCTTTCTAACCTAAAATCGGAGTCAGGCAATATAAGCACACCTCGCATTTAGGTGTCAGGAGACCTTGCATCTATCAGATGCGAGAAACCTAAACCTCCTCTACGCCATTCTCCAAAATTTCAACACACTTTTAGTAGGTCAAATGATTTTTGACCCATTTTGGTCATAAACCCAACAGAGGGCAACAGAAACTTTAAATAATAGCTAGAATTTTCCCTTGTTAAAAAACAAAGAATGCAACTAAACACTTCCCATAAAAAAAAAAGGGGGCGGGGGAGAGGGGGGGGGGGGACATTTACCATCACCTTTGCAAGCATTGTAAATGGATCCAAAACAATCATCACAGTTTTCGTAGCTAGGCTATTATGATGGTTTCGTGCTACTCTTTTGGTCTTGCAAAATAATAATCAATTATAAGTTTAAAAAATAAATAATTGACTAAATAATATTAATATAGAAAAAGTAATATACGTAGTTAAATCATACATATGCATATAAGTAAATATAATTTATAAAATATATAAATTATGAAATCTCTAGTATTATATATGTGACTAAGTTGTTTTATATGAGGTTGTATATTTTGTTAACTTTTATATGATTTTTTTTATAACTTTTACATTCTTAGAAATTCTACGTGTAAATTGAGACTCTTTATGATTCATTTTATTTTATTTTTTTAAATAAAAATTCTAATATGGATATAGTCTACGTAGATCAATAGTTTTAAAAAATTATATTATATACAGTACAAATTATAGGATACAACTTTTCAAAACTGTTGATATACATGTATTCGGTTCATATAAGAATTTGTTCCTTGGAATGGTTAAGCCTATGTAGGGATACAACTTTATGAACTATAGCATTTTAATTAAAGGTTTTTTCTAATGTGTGCTCTATTCGGACACATATAAATTTAAATAAGTTGAGATATTTATGATAATTAATTTATATCTTACGTTCATGTAATTTCCATAAAAATCTAACTTAAATAGAATAATTGCATCATATTCAAATCAATATTTATTTAAACTAATTTACAAATTAAAATCAATCATGAAACTATGAAATCAATTCAATCTAAATCTCCATATGAGTAAAGTACTTGAGATAATTGTAGAATTTTTATCGTTGAATAGATTTAGTCCATTCAAAAAATAAATCATTAAAGAAAATAAATAAATTCACATGATCAACAAGGTATCTCTCTCGTTTTTTTAATGCATCGATATATCAATGCCAACCCAAGTTCAAATGTTCTTTTGACTTTTTATTTACTATATGGGTCAAATTAATTTTTAATATTTTCAAAGCAGATGAAGTCTGTATATATATATATATATATATATATATATATATATATATATATATATATATATATTCCCTAATGCTTCTTTAAAATTGTGGCTGAAAAAAAAAAAGGCTTGCCTATGAAATTCAAATTATGGTAAAAAAAATTGTTACAAAAAGTTAGTACTTATTATAGTAGCTTATAAATATATGGTCTATACTGAGTCTTTATTACAAGGAGAGAAAAAAACGTGGGGGTACAAAATTTACTTTTTATAGGGAAGGAGCCATGATCAACAAATGATCCAAAGTTATGATAAATTTGGTTCTTATGCTATGTTTTTTGCTTTCTTCAGAAAGATAAACAAGTGTTTTTTATTATTATTATTTCTTCATGCTCTTTTCAAGTAAGTACCATTTATACAAATAAGAATCCCCATCATTACATTTTTTTTTTATGTTATAGATATGAGATTTATAGGGCAATTACTTAAAAATATATTTTGTACTAGAGCTCTTCTTATATGATAGAAAAGGATCCCATGATCTTGAACTAATCTTACTTGGGATCTCAAACCCTAAGTTTGTCTAAGAAGAGCAACTCTAATTGTATTAGTGTCTACAATTAATTTTTTCTATATAACACTACTCGATAGAGCCTCATTGTTAAGAATTACAAGGGGAAAAAAAAGGCGCTATAAGATTTCATGTATTGAAAGCGTGTGTGGTTTGATTTGTCAAGCTCCTGTATTATTATTAAACTTTTCTTATGTTAATGCTACATTAGTTTCACAAGAAATAAATAAAAAGTTCAATAAATACAACAAATTATTAACGCAATAGGCCTACAATTGTGAGTCCTCAATCAATAAGAAGATCCACTAAACTTTAATAAGGTTACAAGGAATATACTTATTTCAATTATCAAGTGCTCCCTAATAGATTCTAATAAGAACATCACGCCAGTATTCTTTTGTCAAGATCTTAAATACTTTTGTTTGATCTAACTATCTCGATTGAACTCCCTTTAACCTTCATTGCTAAAGTCCAGTGACACCAAGAAACTTTTCCACCAAAAAGGTGTTTTCTTTTGAAGAAACTTGATTCAAGTTCCTCTAGAAGATATTATTTTATTGGATCTACTAACTTGAATCATGAAAAACACTTTAACGATGAAAACCAGGCTTCATTAATGGTGTTTGATTCAAGAACACTCAAGAGTATATGCATAAATTTCCTCACTCTGTTTTTTCTCGATCAAATTCTGAAGAATCTCACTAATTTTCATTATTCTTCTTTTCTCTACATTTTTGAAGCTCTTTGGTCGCTTTGTATATAGTTTAGCAGAGTGATTGTTTCCTTCAAGCTAAATACTATTTTTAGTTAATATTGTTGCACTACAATTTCTTTTACAAATGACTTCGCACTGTTTTTTCTTTTTTTAAATATTTCAAGGATTTACGCTTGGTATTTTTACAAACAAATTAGGTACTTGGCTACTTAAATATTATTTTTAATTGTTGGGTTAGTCATTCGCACTATCTAAAAAATCACTTTAACCTTCTGATTTAATAAATTCTTCTTCTTCTTTTTTTCGTTTCAAAGACAATTTAATATTGTTTAGTATCTTTTTATCTTCTAGAACTTTGTTTTTTCTTCTATTTTCAGATCTTATCTTCCTATCCAATTTCATATTTATAGTCAACCATGACTTTAGAATTTAATTTCGTAAAACACAATAAAATGATTTACAAAAAACAAATAACTAATAATTTTTTTTTCTTTGGTTTTATTTAGTAGTAGAACTATTTGACTTCAACATGCTCACTAAATTTTTGTTTCTTGTTTTTTACTTTATCTCCAAAATTTAACTTTCATGCTGAACTTTTTTCAAACATATATTTACCATGTGATTAATATTTATCATATAAACCATTTAATAGAGTAATAAATTTTGTTTTTACTTTTTTTGCGGGGGTTGTGGAAGGGGGGGGAGGGAATTTTTTCAATTAACTTGAAGCTCCTTCTTTTTAAGTTCTTCATTTAGATTTTAGTAATTTGAACATAATTAATTAGGTGGTTTATATTTAACGTATAACACACCTTCTAAATAGCTCAAGCATTTAAAAAACAAAAATCATTTTTTATCTTTTTTTTTTTTTAAAAAAAAAACTTTACTATTACAAAGGGAAAGGAGCATCGAACCCTCAATTTTTTGATGTGGTAATGAGTGCTTTAAAAATTAATTTTCTCATTATTTATGCTATGTAATGCCAAAGCTTAACCGTTAATGTCTTTGACTCTTTCTTTCTTTTTTTCTTTTTTTCTTTTTTTTTTTTTTTTTTTGGTGGGGGTAGGAGGGATTGTTGAGCAAAAGTCGTGATTCATTTGTCTTTCCTGCAAAGTCAACATATATTTAATTTCACTAATAAAAATTATTTCTTATTCCGTGTGGAAGAAATATGCTAACAGTAGTTTTGACTTGATTGGTGTCCAACGGGCACTAGTAAGTCCCCAATGAGAGTCGCATGCTGGAATATTCGAGCGTTCAACATGACCCTCAAACACCACAGGGTTCTGGAGTTTATCTCTAAACATCGTGTTAACATCATTGGATTACTGGAAACTAAATTGACTGTGGATGGATTTGACAATATCCTGCATAACAAGTTCATTAATTGGTCGGTAATACATAACTTGGTTGAGACGAAGGGGGGCAGGGTGGTCATCTTGTGGAATGGTGCTAGGGTGGATGTTCAATTATTCCACTGTTTGCCTCAGGCAGTTACCGTTCGTATCACATGTAAGGTTACTCATGTTTCTTACTACTTTAGTTTTATCTATACTTACAACTCTGTAGTAGCACGCATGGCGTTGTGGGAAGTTATTGAGTACTTATCTACTACACTGTCTGAACCATGGATCCTTATGGGAGATTTCAATGCTTATTTACATATTGATGACAAGATAAGTGACACCCCACTTTCTACACATGAAATTAAGGACTTTGCAGCAACTTGTACTAATACAGGCCTGGAAGACCTACCTTATGTTGGGCAGCGGTTTACGTTGACAAATTCTAGGGTTTAGTCTAAACTGGATAGGGTCATGGGTAATGATGCATGGTTCCAGTGCAGCGCATCAGTAGAATTCTTCCCCATTAGTTACCTGTCTGATCATTACCCCTGTCTATGGTCACTAGTTGACTACCATGGTGATTCTCTTCGTCCATTCAAGTTCCTTAACTTCTAGGCTAACCATGAATCATTTCACGATTTGGTTAAGGGTGTGTGGGTTCGTCCCTATATGGGACACCACCAGTTTACTCTTTGTCGTCGGTTGAAAGAGCTTAAGAGGGACTTGCAAAGACTAAACAAATGTGAATTCTCACAATTATCTGAACGTGTTCAACAGGCGAACAAGGATGTAATTAGTGTTCAACATCAATTACTTGAAAACCCTCAAGACCAGGACCTTATCTCTAAGTTTAAAGAGTGCAAACTGTCTGCTTGGCGTCTTGCAGATGCGGAATTGAAGTTCTACCGGCAGCTTGCAAAAGGGAAGTATATGGCACAAGCAGATAAGAATATAAGCTACTTCTTTAATATCGTCAAACGGAACAAAAAAAAGAGTTTCTTTGCTTCAATTCTCAAGGAGAATGGTTCTATGACTGACAATCCAAAGGCTCTTGCTGATGAATTTGTTGAATACTACCGTAATCTACTGGGGACGAGGGTGAAGGCGTGAAAAGTGGAAAAACACAGGGCACACAGTGGAAGCGAACATAAAAAAAAAACTGGAAAAACAAAAACAAGGAATCCAGGACAAGGCTGGCGCCGGCTTCAGCTGTCCTAGCCGACGCCAGTTGCGCCCTGTCCCAATCTCGAGGTTTTAAGAATTTTACCTTTCCTTCTAGTTCTCAAAGGTGGCTGGACTGGAACGTGCGCAACTGGGGTAGGTGTGCTAGCGGAAGCCTCTAGTGCGATTCCTGCAAGCCTCCTACTCCGCCTTTGCATGTATGTGAACGCCTAACTCTCGATCTTCCAGTATATGGCTTGCCTAACTACCGTTTGGTAAACAACTAATAGGCTAGGAAATTTTTCTGGAGAGAGAGAGAGAGACGCCTGGCTATTCCACAAAGAAGAAACCATCTCTCTTGTATGTCTGATTTTCAACAACGTTATTTCCAATCCTCCTGTTTAACCTAAATAAAAAAAAATCCTAAGTTAAACTGGACTGAACCATTAGACTCTTGATTTAACCTATTGGGTTTAATTAATTATTCTAGTTAGAATCAACTCAATGGCCCAACAAATAATTAATTTTTCAGCCCAAATAAATCAGTCCAATTAAATAAGCCTAAATCAATTTAGTCCCAAATTAATCCCTAATTATTCAAATTGGGCTAAAGCTCTAAATAATTAATTAACCCACCAAACTAATTTAATTAATTCTCTCTCCATGGACCTTTATTTTATTCTAACCCAATAATTAAATCAGACTATTTAAATAAAATAAATTTCATTTAATTTAAGATCAATTCCTTAGCCCGTATTTAATTAGGAGTCACGGTCTATACTGGGGACCAAAAGACACACCACCTTAGCTACTAAAATGACCAAAATACCGTTGCCCTATAAATAGCTGTATTTTGTATTTTAAATATTTTCTAATATCACTATAAGGAAATATTGACCCCAAGGACAGTGCTGCAAAGTCTCCGACCTACAGGTGTAATGACTAAAATACCCCTCTATACATCGTCGTACATTTAGAGAGGAAGAAGTGTACTAATACCTCTCTAAATGACATCTACTATCCTTAGGCCTCTAGTCCAATGATCCATGACTTTCTGGATTATTTCCGCTTTCCAAGGGAGTTACCCTAAAGCAAACATTCAAGTCATGTTTCCCAGAGCCCTGGATATTAGATCATTCAAACAATCACAAGGGGCGATATAGTATAGAAACTATCTTGTACAAGTCTGTCTTAACTAACTAGTCACACATACCCAACATGCAAGTATATTGGCCATACGATAGAACCTCAACTATAGCATATCAAAGTATATGCTTCCAGTTTCGTCAGACCACTAACTCATACTCAAGTTGTAGAGTACTAGTCCACGCTGTAGCGGTAGTAATCTAGGTTTCTACCATATAGTACTTTTAGAAACCACTACTACAGGTCATGTTTTACGTATTCGAAATACGCTTATGTCATGAAGTGAGTGGACTACTCACTAGCTAAAGATAAGCCATTCCCCATTTAGAATTTACAACATAATAACCTAAACATGATGAAATTCTCATTCTCATCAATCGATTAAGAATGAATGTTTATGTGTTAAGTAACACATGATCTATACTTTACTGTGAAAGACCTCTATTCACATGAACCACTTACTTAAACACAATGGGTCTTTTCCAAACATAATTGTGCACAAATAAAATTATAAATTCACAAACAATTTTTGAAAATAAATTCTTTTATTAAAACATTCGATTTTTACATTAGAAATATAGTCTAAGAGGATATATTTCCCAACAGAGGGTTGATTGTCAGAGAATCAATGTGGACTATGTTCGCATTGGCCAAATGGTACCCCATGACCAAAAGGACGACTTGGTTAGGCCGGTATCCGATCATGATATTAAAGTAGCTCTATGGGACATAGGTGATTGTAAGGCATCGAGCCCGGATGGGTATTCTGCATTATTTTTTAAGAAGGCTTGGGATATAGTTGCTCGGACCCTATGCGATGCGATTAAGGAATTCTTTTTGTCTATCAGAATCCTCAAGTTAATTGACCATTCAGTTATAACTCTGGTTCCTAAGTTGGCACATGCAGAAAGAGTGGGGGATTATAGACCAATTTCTTGTTGTAACGTTGTGTACAAGATTATTTCAAAAATTTTGACAGACAAGCTCAAAATTGTTTTACCTCATCTTGTGGACATCTCACAATCGGTGTTCATTTAGGACACACGCATGGGTGACAACATTCTTCTTGTTCAGGAGCTTCTGCGTACGTATGGTAGGAAAAGGGTTTCTCCCCGTTGTACAGTCAAGGTGGACCTTAGGAAGGCATATGACTCAGTAAACTGGGCTTTCTTAATGGAATTACTAACGGAACTGGGTTTTCCACATCTTTTCGTGGACTGGATTCAGCAGTGTGTGACCACTACCTCCTTTTCTATTGCTATTAATAGGACGGTGGCTTTTTTAGAGGTAAAAAAGGTTTCCGACAGGGGGATCCTATCTCTCCACTCCTATTTGTTATATGCTTGGAATATTTCTCTTGAGTCGTCAAAATGCGCACACTTGGAACTTTGTTCCACTATCATCCTAAATGTGAAACCTTAAGGATTACTCACCTCTCTTTTGTGGATGATCTTATGTTGTTTGCTAGGGGTGAATGTCCCTCAGTTCGCATCCTTCTTGACTGCCTGAATGAATTCAATAGGTTCTCTGGTCTTCAAATCAATAAGGATAAGTCTAATATCTATATGGCTGGTATTTGTAGCAATGATCAGGAGGGTCTTCTGGCAGATACCGGTATACCCATTAGGGAATTTCCTTTTCGTTAGCTTGGCCTACCTATCATGTATGGTAAAGTCCGGCTATCTCTCTATCAACCTCTGCTAGATAGAATTGGCTCCTACATTGGACGGTGGTATGCACGTTCACTTTCTTATGCTGGCCGACTACTGCTGATCCAGACTATCCTTCAGGGGGTTGAATGTTTCTGGTTGTCCATTTTCCCAACTCTGACTGCTGTTATTTGTCAATTGGATAGGATGGCTCGTGATTTCTTATGGGATTCGAAAAAGTCGTTGGTTGCCTAGAAGGATATCTACCTACCCAAGAATGCGGGGGGACTTGGTCTACGTCATCTATAGACTTGGAATGCAACGTTATCAACCAGAATCATTTGGGACATACAATCTGAGAAACAATCCTTGTAGGTCCGATGGTTAGATCATTACTACATTAAGGGCAAATCTGTTTGGGAAATTGACCACCACAAGGACCATCCTCCATTGTTTCGTAAAGTGTTAACAATTCGGGACTTGATTCTTGAGCGAGAAAATGGTTCTCGTTGTGTGTCTGATCTTCTCCATACCTGGGCTACATCTAACACCTCATTCACCTCATTGGTTTATGACTACCTTAGGTTGCCTTCCTCGAAGGTGTCCTGGGCAAAGACTATATGGAAGCAGGGGCTTACCCCCAAGCATTCATTCATGGTCTAGCTGTGTGCATGCTAAGGGGCGTTTGAAGACCAAAGATGCACTTGTGTTCCACTTGGATGATTTATCTTATCCTCTATGTAAAGCACATATGGAAACGACTAGCCATCTTTTCTTCAAATGCTCTTTTTCTGCATCTATTTGGAGGGAAATTAAATTGTGGTTGGGACTACCACAAGCAATGAATTCGGTTGGATCTTGTTTTAGGTGGTACAAGCGTGCAAACCGTGGCTCTTCCTGGATGGCAAAGGCTAAAGCTACTGCTATGGCTACCATATTCTATTACATATGGTCTGCATCTAACAAACCACTATTTGAGAGGAATGTTTGTCAACCATTGGATATTTCCAAAAAGATCAAAACACATGTGTACACTGTTATTTTTACTTTGTACCCTAATGTTCTGTCTAGTTTAAAGAATGGTAAGCACCACTGCTAGGTAATAGTCCTCTTGACTATGAACTAGTAAACATTCTTGTAACTATATTTTGATCAATACAAATCCATTTACATTGTGATTAAAAAAAAAAAAAAACAATGGGGGATTACCCTCTTAAGAGTTTAAACCTTCACACTTTGGTCTTTGGTCAAACTCAATTCTTCATAACTTGTTGTTTAAGTGTTTACAAAAGATGTTTAAATTCATAGCTAACCTAGGATATTTGTCAATTAGTCCTTAGGGTTTGAGATGCCTAATAGCATGCTAAAGGACTTAAAAAATAAATACAAGACGTGGAAAGTGATTTTACACCAAAATAAGACCAAAACTAAACAAAACAAAACAGCTCTTGTTAAGCTACAAAGTGCACAACCGTGCATGGCTTTGAGGACTTTGATTTTGCACCCCTTGAATGGCTTGATGCACGATGTGCAAAGCTCCTGAAGTCTATATGTTTAGCATATTTTTGCACTACTTTTGGCATAGCTATGCAACAAGCCGTGCATTCTTTGTACTCTTAACTCTGAAATGATGTTTTTGAATTCTCTTTGGCCTCCATTTACATTCCTTTGAATCCTCACATGTTTGGAGATTATTTCAAACTCTTATTCACCCTTGAATCATCCTCCAAAAGCTACCTTCTCCAAGGTTTATCCCATATATGCTTGCATTCTTTCAAGAAACCTCTTTAACTTGGTCCTCAATCAAGTCTCAATGGGATGCATTTTGATCTTCGTTCTTCCTCCTAGAAAATGTCTTTCTTACCTAAGTGGATTCCTATTAGTTTCTTAATCGATATGTCCGACATACTATTTTCCCTATGAAAATGAGTATTTTTTTGGTTATGAAATCAAGAAGATAAATTTAGTTAATTTTTAGATATCTATTTATCTAAAATATAAATGTGACTGTTTAGTTTTTTACATTATTTATTTATTCAAACTATAAATATGACTGTTTATTTTTCTAATATTATTAATTTTATGATAAGATAAAATTATGTTTATTAGATTCATTATTTTTCCTTTAAGATAATATATCTAACTTTCTATAAATTAGGTCCTTATAAAAACAAACATGATAGGAGTTCAAATCAATTCTAAAAAATTCTCTTATTTTTCTAGTTTCTTTACTTTACAATTTATTTCATGATTATATTTTAAATTAAATTTATAACTTATTATCGACACGAGACTTTATTGAAGTTACTCTAATAAAGTTTACAATCAAACTGGCTGATTTTTTAAATTTATAAGCAAGAAGAAGAAAAGTATTTTTCTATTTAATTTTGTATTAGCATAGCGAAACTCTCCAACTTGAGGTTGCACCTCTTGATATTCCAAGAAAAAAACATTTCTTTTAGACACTAGATGCTAAAATTCATTTAATTGCAATAGTCTTTGTAGATATTATTATAGAGGAAAATATATTATCATCACAAAATTTGTTAAAGCCATATTTTTCTTTGTCATTATCTTCATGAAAATTTACAAGTAGAATACATTAGAGTGAAAGATCTACTTGTTTTGACAAATAATCTATAAAAAAATATTTGACTATTAGAAGATGGTCGTTCTTCCACAAGTATAGTATGAATGGGCATACTTAATTGCAAAATTTTAAATCAATTACTGAATATAATTTTGTTATATTTAAAATTATCTTATAAATAAAATTGTATGGAAAAATATTATTGATGAAGATATATTAGAGAAAACTTCTCTACTTTTTATAACTTGAATGTGCAAAATTAGTATCTTATCTTCTCATAACTGAATAAAATAATAAATTATAAATTTAAAAAAATAATGAAACCCAACCAACTCCATTCCCAAAAGTGTATTGCGTTAGAACTCATAATTTTGGCCCTAAAAGGGGTCGTGGCCACGGCCGTGACCATGGATATATACACGATCATAATAGAAATATTTTTTATGATTGCAGTTACCAAAATAAAGTTACAAAAAATAATGATAACTATTAGGAGCGAGTAAAAATAATGAGAAAGGAAAATGAAATGATGTAGTCTCGGTAACTTATGAAGATAAATATTATCAATGTGATATAAAAGGTCATTAGTTCCATACCTATCGCACGACAAAACATCTTGTTGACCTTTATCAAGTATATATTAAAAAGAAAGACAAAAATAGTGAAGCAAACTTAACAACATTCAATTCACGATGATCAATATGATGATGCAAATCATGAAGATGTTAATGTTGATGTAACCATTGATGTGTTGATTATTTAAGTTTTTAAATATTTTGTCATGATCAGATAATTATTAAGTTTTTAAATGTTTAAGAACAATAATTATTATCTACAAGCACTATTTTCTTCAAATCTTGAAAAAATATATTAAAATTTAAAAATATTTGTCAAAATGGTTATTATATTAAAACAATGAAGAAAAATGATTTTGAGTATCTCTGGATACTCAAATAAACTCAAGTAAGAAATCTTTATTAG
The DNA here is from genome assembly GCA_026120185.1 of Voacanga thouarsii. Lineage (NCBI taxonomy): Eukaryota > Viridiplantae > Streptophyta > Magnoliopsida > Gentianales > Apocynaceae > Voacanga > Voacanga thouarsii. The sequence continues at coordinate 3,966,569 of JANUWF010001217.1, read as the reverse complement.
AAAAATTATTAGTCTATATTGTGCAAAATTCTATGCAATTGAAGTCCATCGCTTAGTAAATCAAAAGTTTACTACTCCTACTACATTTATTATTTGACATGAATGTTTAGATCATCCAAAAGTTATTATGATGCAAAAAATTAGGGATGGTAACAAAGTCGGGTCAGGCGGGGCCCGAGACTAAGAATACCGGCCCTACCTTGCCCTACCTTCCCCTATTTCCTCCGATCCCCTGCCTATCCTGGATATGAGGATCCCCGCTCCCAACTCGTCGGGGACAAAATAATCCCCAACCCTGCCTCCCAGCTATATTAAAAAATATATTATATATGTAATTATACTATAAAAAATATGATAATAAAAAAACCCCGACTGTTAAAAAAATATTTATGTAATTATTTATGTAATTACAGTAAAAATATGATTATAGAAAAGGTAAAAATATAATTTATTATATATAATATATTCACTCTATATATAATCTATTATATATATATTTATATTTATATAATGGGGGCAGGATGGGCCCTAGCTAGTGGGTCAAGGAATGGAGCCCGGCTTCGGCTCCATCCCCACTTAAACCAAGATAGGGTCAGGTCCCCAATTTAAGCGGGAAAATTGTGAAACCAATGAAAAATAATTAAAAATATGCATGGTCATCCCTAAAAAAGTCAAAAGATTTTGGCTTCAAAGAAATTTCATGTGTTGTATGTTCTCAAAAGAAATTAGTTATTATGCATTCTCCAACAAAAGTGGGAATTAAATCTTCATCCATTTTAGAAAAGATTCAAGATGATATACGTGGATCAATTCATCTACTATGTGGGCAATCAAATACTTTATGGTTTTACTCGATCGACGCATCAACCCAATGGTCGTATGTCAGTTTATTATCAATTTGCAACTTAGTCTTTGCGATTATACATAACTAGATAATTCGCTTAAGAACACAATTTTCACATCGTCTTATTGAAAGCATACATTTAAATAATGTCAAAGAATATTCCTCTCGTACCTTTGATATTTACTGTATGTCGATTGGCACTACTATTGAACATCTAATAGTTCATATTCATTCCTAAAATGGTCCAACCGAATCATAATTAAAATGTTACAATTAATTGTTAGATCATTGCTAATTAGAACAAATCTTTTTACATTTGGTTGGGGACATAGTATTTTGATGCTATAATATTTGTGTGTATAAGGCTAACAAGTTATCATAAATTTTCTCCCTTACAAATGACTTTTGGTTTAGAATCAAATATTACTCATTTGAAATTTTTTAGGTGTATAGTGTATGTACCAATAATGCCAAATTATGTACCAAATGGGTCCTCAAAGAAGGGTGAGGATATATATTGGGTATGATTTTTTTTCTATAATCAGGTATATTGAAATATTGGTTGGAGACGTATTCATAATAAGGTTTACTAATTTTCATTTTGATAAAACTTATTTTTTAAATTAGGGGGAGAAAATAATCAACATGAAAAGAGCTTGTTTGATCAATATCGTTGAATTATTTTGATCCACACATAAGCAGGAGCGAACTAAAAGTTCAAATAGTAATTCATTTGCAAATTAATTACCAAATTCTTTTATTAACTCCACAAAGGTAACCAAATCGTATATTTGAGTTATAGATACTCCTATTCGAATAAAAGTCCAGTAAGATAACATGAAATTCATATAATTACTATGTCAAAAGCACACTAGAAGTGCGAATGATCCCTTGCTTTTAAAGATAAAAATTCTCAAAAGAAAAGGGGATTAAATGATCAAGGTGATCAAATTGAAGAATTAGTTAATAAAAACCAATAGATAACTGATGAAAAGATCCAAATTGCTAAAAATAGTGAAAATAATATTGAAATTTCCATCAATTATACCATTTTTAATAGAAGTTGAAATCATATGAAAATAACTATTGATGATATTTTCTCATACAATATAGCACTTGATGTTTTAAAATATAATGATGATCTTGAATCAACATCAGTTGAAGAATGTTACTATAGAAGTGATTACTAAAAATAGAAAGTTGAAATTTAATTGGGGTTAAAATCACTTGCAAAGTATGATGTTTTTGAACTATAACCTGGACACCAAAATATGTAAAATCAATTGACTATAAATGGATATTTGTGTAAAGGCGAGATGAAAATAACAAAGTCGTGAGATATAAAGTACGTCTTATTGTATGAGGCTTTTCGCAAAAATTAGGAGTTGACTATAATGAAACGTATTCACTTGTGATAAATACAATTGCACTCCAATACCTTGTAAGTTTGACAATACATGAAAATGTTAGCATGCATCTAATATCTATGTTACTACTTATTTATATGAAAATTTTGATAATGATATTTCTATGAAAATCCTGGAATGATTTAGTATATTTGAAGCATATAATTCTGCTCTTTGTGAAATTGTTCTAGTAATTGCAAAAGTCATTGTATGGCCTAAAGTAGTCTAGACATAGGTGGTACAATTGTCTTAGTGATGCTTATTAAAATTAGGATATAAAAATGATCTAATATGTCCATAAATCTTTATCAAGAAATCTAGGTCTAATTTTGTGATATCCGCTATATATGTTAATGATATCAACCTTATTAGAATTCTAGAAGAGCTTGAGGCAAAGGATTGTCTAAAACAAGAATTGAAATTAAGGATTTGAGATAATTAAGTTTTATCTTGATCTGCAAATTAAACATTTGAGAGATGGTATTTTTTTTTTTTTCACCAATCAACATATATAGTAAATGTTCTAAAAAGTCCTTTCTAACCACAGAAGATGATGAAGTTCCTAATCCTAAAATACTATACGTCAGTGCAATTGGTATACTTATATACCTTACTAATAATACTCGATCTGATATAATATTTTTTGTAAATTTATTAATAAGATGTAGTTCTTCTCCAAAACGATGACATCGAAATGGTATAAAACACTTTAGATATTTCCAAATGACAATTAATCTTGAATTATTTTATTCAAATAAAAGTAATCTAATGTTGATTGATTATGCATATACTAGTTATCTATCTAGTCCAAACAAAACACATTATCAAATTAATTATTTATTTACATATATGATGATACTGTTATATCATGTACTCTACAAAATAGTCTATAACAGTTATTTTTTCTAATCATACTAAAATTATAACTATTCATGAAGTAAGTTTTGAATGTGAGTAGTTGTGATCAATGATCTATTGTATCTAAAAAAATTGTGGTTAATTCTCTGAAAAAGAAATTCCAACATTTTTTATAAAGAAAACGCAATTTATATAACTCATTGAGATGATGATATAAGAAAGATACGGCAAAACATATTTCACCAAAGTTTTTTTTTTTTTTTTTACTCATGAACTCTAAAAGAAATGTGAAGTAAATATGCAATATATTTGATCATGTGATAATCTCACAAATTTATTTCTTAAGACAGTATCGACTACTACATTTAAAAACTTAGTATATAAGCCAACTGAAAGATATAAAGTCTTCTCTAATCAATGTTTTTTTTCCGCAGAGTTTTTCTTAATCAAGTTTTTAATGAGGTAATGTTTTCTTCAAAATGAAAAGTGTACTATATTCCTTCATTATGTTTGTATCTCACAAGTTTTTTTAAGAAGGTTTTTAATTTGGCATTTTTGAGATTTTAAAAATGAATATCTAAAAGGAGATGAATATCTAAAAAGGAGTGTTATGAAATCAAGAAGATAAAAGTGGCTATTTATTTTCTTAAATATTCATTTATCAAGAAAATAAATGTGACTATTCAATTTTTTAGATTATTCATTTATCTAAAAGATAAATATGATTATTCGACTCTTTAAAATTATTATTTTTATAAATAAGATAAATTCATATTTATTTGTTATATTGCTTATCACTTAAGATATTATATCTAACCCTCTATAAATAGTAACTTTATATAAACAAATTGGATAGATGTTTGAATCAATTCTAAAAGATTCTCGTATTTCTCTAATTTTTTTTATTTTATAATTTTCTTACAGCTTGTTTTGTTATTCTATTTTAATTCAAATTCACAATATTTTTTGTACTCTTGAAACGGTTAAAAAGGTCTAAAGTTTATCATTTTTCTTCTTCTTCCTTTTAAGTATGGCGAAAAAATTTTCAAGCTTTATTATGCTGTAAATCATATAACATTCCATTTAAATGCTAAGTTTCTTTTGCTATACCTAGCTTGCTATTCTCTTTTGTTCAAGAATTTAATTTTTTTCTACTTATTTTTAATCTTTCAAGATAGTAACATTAAAAAATTAAGATTTTTATATTTCTAAATCTATGTACATAAAACCTGTATGAAATAAGCATTCCTATTATTGTGGCAAAAAAATTTTTAACTAAAGAAAATTTTGAAAACTTGTGCTCTACCTTCGTCTACAGCAAGAACGCATAATGCCTTTCATTTTACAATTATTTAATGCCATTCAATAACATTTAAATATGTACATGATTAATGATAGGGGTTAAAATCATCATTATTGTACTAGTTAGTTAAGGTTATTTTGAAATACTTTTATTGGAATAACTATACATATTCCTTCATATTTGATATTTTGCTTATAAAAAGTGTTTTTAACAAATTTGTGCAGATTTAAATAGATTTCGAGCAAAAAGTAAAAGATTTCAGATTGGACCCAGCGCCAGGTCTAGTTAAGGCACCAGGCGCCAAGTCTGTTCTGAAAAAACAACAATTTTGAGGAGAAACAGATTGGACCCAGTGCCAAGTGGATCGAAGGAATCGGGTGCCAAGTCCATTCTAATCAATGTCGGCGGGTTTTCCTTTTCCGAGCAGATTTTGATAATTTCAATTTGATTCTTTTGGAAACTCTTTCAACCACAGAAAATGACTCATGTAGGCACTTTTTGGCAATTAGAACTCCTATATATACAAGAGAATAACATCGCACAAATGAGTTTTCATAGTTTTCAATTCTTTAATATAATATCTTTAGAAAACTCCTAGAGAAACACCAAGATTTAGGAGGATCAAGGAGAATTCTTAGAGAAAAAGAGGAGGTTGCTCAATAAGGTTTTAAGGAAAAAGAAGAAGGTTTACTTGTTTATGAGTGGTTTCTTTTTCTCTTTTTTGTAATTTATTGACAACTTGAGATTAATGTTTTAATTGTCTTTAGAGAATATTCTTTTGAATTCATGATTTTGTATTGATTTTAGTTCTTTGATCAATTTATTGTTATTCTTGGTATTTGATTACTTGAGTATAATATCTTGTTGAATTGATTAGTTCTTTTCTAATTAACTTGAAAAACGATGTTAGGAGAGAATAGCTAACTAATTAATTCAATACTAGTTATTCTTAACTTGCTTGAAAAAGATGTTAAGGGTAAAGACTAAATAATCAAAGATTGATTGATGATTGCTAGAATATAAATTCATTAGTTAATTTCTTGCTTAAATTGCCTAGAATATAGGAAATTGTGTGGGGGTTGATTTTAATGCATCTTTTAGGTAAATTGATTGAGATAGAATATATTCATTGATTTAACTAGAAGATAGTGACTCTATGGATTGCAAACGAAGTGAGTCTACTTTAATCCTTCATAATTCTAAAATAATAATGAATTGAGAGAATTGCTAGTCAATCATTATTGTGTATTCAAGAATTTCTATCTATTTACATGTTTTTTGTCGTTATCCTCACTCCTTGATTATCCTTGTAACTTTTCTTGTGTAACTTAATTTTCTCTAGTATATTCGGTTAGTAGGTTATTTATTTATATTCCTTTATTTTGTTGGCTAAACAGTAAAGATTTGGGGAAAGTAAGGTAAGAGTCTAAATTCTCGTGGATTCAATACTTACTATTTCTTATACTATACGATGGGTATACTTACCCGTATATGTGATTTTAATGGTTGGCATTTTAATTAAAATTTGATTATTGTGTAATTTATTGGTAACATTTTTTACACTAAAAAACACGCATTAAATTTTTGGTGTCATTGCCGGATATGGGCACTATCGAAAACATTCGAATCTTGTTAATTTAGCTTTTGTTGTATTTATAAATATCACTAACTTTTGTGTGTAGATAGTTTGTAAATATTTCTAATTTATATATTTTTCTTTTCTCTATTTTTCTGTTATTTTTTGTTTATTTTTTATTTTCGATTTGATTTTGGTCTTCTTTGAGTGTGAGATGCAAAACATCATCATGGACAATTATTCATGGGCACAATGTCAAAAGAGCTATAATGATGGTTCGTTGGCAAGGTTGCAAGCTCAGATTAACGCTTTTAGTGAGACGTCACTTGAAGTTTCAATCAAATCCTTTGTTGCCAACACAAATATGTCCATTAGGTGGCATGAAGAAGCATCCCAATGTATGAACCATCAAAAAGTACAACTAATCAAATTAGTTGAAGATGCCATAAAGGCCCATATGCTTGAATAAGAGAATCCCCAAGGAAAAGAGAGAGGATATGAGAAATAATTGTCCAATATGGAAAGAGAGGAGTTGGATATTTCAACGCTACATCATAAGCAGTCCTTGGAGGATGTTGGTCATTTCTACCCTTTACCCCATTCAAATAGAGGTAATTTAGTTTTTGTAGATGTGTTAAAAAGCACGGATTTCTTGATCCAATCTTTAAGAACTCAATTTCTAAGTTTTAAGGAAAATTTTCATTGTAACAAATCTTTTGAAATATTAAATGGTGATTTTAAGTTTGATGCATTCTTTAGAGACCATGTGCACTTACATATTGACAAAAATATTTGTGTATCTAAAGGAATATTAGAAAATAAGGTTAATGCATTTTGTTTTATTGAGAAAAATTATTTTCATGAACATGACATTTTTCAAAAACCTTTATTCTTTCTACATTCATTTGCCTATTTTCTACTTTGAGCTGTAATTTCTTTTACAAAAGTTTGATGAGGAAGCATGATGAGTGGAAAGAGTTTGTATCTTCGTTTTATTATTATTATTTTTTTAACTGTTAGGTGTCTTTTTCCCCTAGTAATAAGGAAAATATTTTCCACTTTAAGTGTAGGAGAGTGAGTCGTATCTTTATTTTCTTTGTTAGGATTTTTAATGGTATTTTACTTTTGTTTGTTTTCTTTTATTTGGGTGTGTCTTTAGTTTGTTATTATTTTCTGTTTACTTTTATTTGTTTTTTCTTTTGTAGGTTTGAATAAAGTCTTATTGAATAAACTCTTCTATTCTTCTCCAAATTTTAATAATTATTGGAGCATTATTGCACTTAGGAAGTATTACTTAAATGCTCTACCTCTCTTATCATTTTTTATCCCTTTGGAGATGCTTTCGTATGTTAATTTTTTGCCAATGAGGATATTGTTTAGTTTAAGTATGGGGGAGTGGTTTAGTAATATTCTTTGTTCAAATTTTTATCAATTATCTTAGTGTTTACTTGGTATCGAATTACTTTGGAAAAATTTTGCAAAATGTTGATTTTGAAAATTTGAACATTTGGTAATTGTGGAGCTAAATTGAGTTTATTTACCTATAATGAAGTTATGATTTTCTATTTAACTTTGGATATGGATTTGTCGTTCATTATGGTTAGATTTTTATTAAAATTAAACATGTGTATTAAGTTGGATTTTTTTTCTAAGTCTTGAGAATTTAAGTTAACATTGGTTATATTTGGTATTTGAATTTGTTTTATTATTTGAACTTGGATATGGATGGTATAATGAAGTATGGGAAGAGTTATTGATTAATTCGTGTATTATATATTTAAAATTTATTTGACTTTGAGTTATGAATACGAAATGTGATGAAATAGAAAAACAATGGATGAAAAAAAAAACCATTGTTATGTGAAAAAAAAAAAAAAGAATTGAGTTGGAAAAAAAATACTCTTATTTTTAATTTTTGGAGACCTTTTGCTGAAAATAGGGCCAATAAGGTGAGTGGAAGAGAAGAAACACAGAAGCATCACTCTCTTGAGGCTATTTCAAAGGAAAGAAGGTAAGAAAAGAAAGAAAAAGAAAATTGTTGAAAAATAATGATGACTATAAGTGGGGCCAATACAGTGCGTGAAGAGAAATCCATTCACTTAAGACTATCAATTCCCTACATCATTGAAAAAATTTTGAGAGGAAACAAAGAGAATTGAGTGTTTTCCTTATCTCATTACTTGAGTTGAGTAAATTTGAGTTGAGTGATAATTAGGCATATTCCTTCCTATTTGTCATTTTGCTTGTAAAAAATATTTTTGATAAATTTGTACAAATTTAAGTAGATTTCGAGTAAAAAGTAAAAGATTCCAAATTAGACCCAGCGCCTAGTCCAATTGAGGCACCAGGCGCTAGATCTGTTCTGGAAAAGCAACAATTTTGAAGAGAAACAGATTGGACCCGACGTAAGGTGAGTTGAAAGGACCCCGGTGCCCGGTCCATTTTGATCCATGTTGGCAGATTTTTCTTTTCCATGCAAATTTTGATAATTTCAATTCGATTCTTTTAAGAACTTTTTCAACCAAGGAAAATGACTCTTTCAACCCGTCAACATTCTGATCAATGTTGACGGGTTTTCCTTTTCCATACAGATTTTAGCAATTTCAATTTGATTCTTTTAGGAACTCTTTTAACCATGGAAAATGACTCTTGTAGGAACTTTTTGGCAATTAGAACTCCTATATATATAAGCGAATAACATTGTACAATTGAGTTTTCATCATTTTCAATTCTTCAATATAATATCTTTAGAAAACTCCTAGAGAAATACCAAGATTTATAAGGATAAGGAGAATTCTTGGAGAAGAAGAGAAGGTTGCTCAAAAAGATTTCAAGGAAGAAGAAGAAGGCTTACTTGTCTATGAATAGTTTATTTTTCTCCTCTTTGTAATTTGTTGACAATTTAAGATTAATGTTTTAATTGTCTTTAGATGATATTCTTTTAGATTCATGATTTTGTATTGATTTTAGTTCTTTGATCAATCTATTGTTATTCTTAGTATTTGCTTACTTGAGTATAATATCTTATTGAATTGATTAGTTCTTTTTTAATTAACTTGAAAAAACGATGTTGGGAGAGAATGGCCAACTAATTAATTCAAAATTAGTTATTCTTAACTTGCTTGCAAAAAAGGTTAAGGTTAAAGACTAAGTAATCAAAGATTGGTTGATGTTTGCAAGAATATAGATTCATTTGTTAATTTCATACTTAAATCACCTAGAATATAGAAATTTGTGTGAGGATTGATTTTAATGTATTTTTGGGATAAATTCGTTGAAATAGAATATATTCTCTGATTTAACTAGAAGATAGTAATTCCGTGGATTGCAAACGAAGTAGGTCTACTTCAATCCTTCATGATGCCAAGATAATAATGAATTGAGAAAATTGCTAGTCAATCATTATTGTATATTCAAGAATTTCTATCTATTTATATGTCTTTTCTCTTTATTCTCACTCCTTGATTATCCTTATAACTTTTCTTGTATGACTTGATTTTCTCTAATATATTAGGTTAGTAAGTTATTTATTTCTATTCCTTTATTTTGTTAGCTAAATAATAAAAATTTAGGTAAAGTGAGATAGGAGTCTAAATTCTCATACATTCAATACTTGTTATTTCCTATATTGTACGATAGGTATACTTGTCCGTGTGCGTGATTTTAGTAGTTGACATTTTAATTAAAACTTGATTATTGTGTAATTTATTGGTAATATTTTCGACACTAAAAACGCATCAAATTTTTGAACATTTGCAATAATTCGTTTAACAATAAATAAATATATAAATACGAAATAATTTGAGAAGATATTCAGCATGGCACAGGTCTTTTAAGTCAGTCATCTATATTGCGACAAAAAAAAATACATTTAATGCATTTTTCACTTAAATATAGCTATATATACTACTGAAATAAATATAGCTTTTGAAAAAAATTTCATTGTAAAGTATTTGTATCTTTGATTTCATGTTCTTCTTTGCGAGGATTCAGGAAAGGAACAGAGATATTTTACTTATAATTTGCTCGTATTATTCCCAATAACTATATATACTCCTTTTCTTAATTATAAACGCTTCCTTTGATAGTTTAACACAAAATCATTACCAACACTATTTCTTTGTTCTTTTTGTGTAATATCAATACAATATTCATACAATATTCACTTCACATATCAGATCTAACAAACATAATTCTTTTATTTTCCTCTCAACAAAGGCTTTCTTTGTAGCAACAATGCAATTGATGCTACAACAGTTACAAGACAAGACTTCAACCGTGTCATCAGAAGCCAGTCCTGAAGATGACCCTGAAGAATTTGATTTATTGGATTGACGACAGCAATAATGTCAGCCCTACCATCAGCATGACGATAGTCGTGATGCAAGCAATGATGTCAGCATGATGCCAGCCATGATGACAGCAGTAATATCAGCAGAGTTACTGTTCACATTTACTATAGCAGTTACTGTACACTGTAGCAGCACGGATTGCGGCACTGTTGCAGCTACTGTAGCAAATAGTAACTTTCAATTTTTGTCTATAAATAGGCATTTCAAGTCATTTGTAAAGGGAGCTCTCTCTCTCTAGTCTAGAACTTCTCTCTCTATACCCCCCTTTCCCAGAGTCTGTACCCTGTAGTTCCTCCCGGAGTTCCTGTATCCCAGCCCCAGTCCGGTGACTGTGTACCGGCTCCGACCGGTGCCTGACTTCGGTGACCCTTTTTCCGGTTGGTTACTATTTCCAACCCAAATAAATTGTAATTTATTTTAATATGTATATTATAATGTATTGTTTTTAAATTATTTCCTTTTTAAATCAGCAGATCTAACATATAGTTGCATTTGCTTCAAAACATTGGAATAGTTCTCAACAGAACTATCCTACGATCAAAAAAGAAATTTTAGCAATTGTTTTATGCATTCAAAAGTTTCAATCTGATTTACTAAATCAGAAATTTTTATTACGAATTGATTGCAAAGCTGCAAAATATGTTTTGCAAAAAGATGTCAAAAACCTTGCCTCAAAACAAATATTCGCTAGATGGCAAGCTATTTTATCTATTTTTGATTTTGATATAGAATATATCAAAGGTTCTTCAAATTCAATTCCTGATTTTTTAACTCGGGAATTTTTACAGGGTCGTTAGCCCATGGCTCCCAAACCCAAAAATAAAGCTTTGAAGCTTAAAGAGCTTCCGGCCTTGCCTCCACCTGTTACCCAACAGTCTCCAAAGAAAGAGTCCACTGGACCATCCAATACCGGTAAAACCCAATTTACCAGCCCAAAAGACTATGCTATGACCATAGCCCAAACAGCTGTTTCACAGCCTATCAAATTAGAGCCCATTCCTTTCAGAACTCTAACCTCCAAAAGTTGGGCCGATTTAGTAGATAGTGATTCACAAGATGCCCAAACCCAGTCTGCATGGACCTTAGCAGACATTCAAAATTGGTGTCAGAAGATGGGCTTTTCAATGCCCACGTCAAGCCAACAGATGGGTTTCCCATCAGCCAGCCCAAGTCAGCTTACCCAAGCTGATTCCGAACCGGTAAGTCAGGTAAATATCTCTGACCCAAAACTTGTGGTGGTATCCAACCCCACAAACACTGGGCTTGCAAAGCCCAATACCACAAACACAAGCACGATGCAATCGGCATCCTCAAAGGCTCTTTCTTCCGAGCCACAACCCATTTCTTCCAGACTCTCCGGTACACCAGAGACTGCTTATGTCAAGACTCCAGGAGTCTACAAACTCCTTCAAATGGAACCAGAATTCTGGAATTCCAATCCCCAATTGGCAGCTAGGCAACTCTTTGGCCCAGATGTCAATTTTGTTCAAAAATCTCAAAAATTCACCCAGAAATACTATGAGTTTATTCTGGTAGACACTGTGAGTGCTTCATTTAATCCTCACAGAGACAAAAAGACTGAATTGTTCATTACGAACACCTCAGTTCAAATCCATTCTATCCCTACTCCTACGGCATGGAAAACATCCCCAACCACATTCAAAAAGTTTTCACAACCTTTTGATCCCATGGTATATAACTACTGGGATTATCAAGCTGCATGGGTAAATACTTTTACCTATCAAAACAAATTTCAAAATCATTCATGGTTCTTTTATTTCAATAAAAGGACACCAGCCCAGATTGATTTCCCTCATTGGTTTATCAACCAATGGTGGCCCATCTATGGCCCAATTGAAGAAATTCTTCCTCAACCGGTCCAAGAAGGATTTGATTATTTTTGTTCCAGATATTCAAATCCCCATCCAGCAGTTCCCTTGCTGCTTCAGTTTTTCAGCATATTCAAGCTAGCTTGGATATTCTCCCAAAAATTTGCTTATCACAAAGAAGCAAATCAGCATGGCCTTCCATATCTTGTTCTTCAAGGCCATTGCAAATGGTGGAAAGATTGGGATGCTAGAAATTCTTACATCCCATCTATCGAAAAATGGTTCAATATGAACCCTAAACAGCTATCTTTGAAAGATAGCCAGCAAACTGAATTTCTCCAGCAGAAATCCATTGCAGCTGCCGACCAAACTAAATTTAGCCTTTTCCAAACTAATGTTCGATTTTTAGGACATTATATTCAACAGGGAACTATTACACCTATTTCCCGATCAATCCAATTCTGTCGACAAATTTCCCGACCAAATTCGGACAGGACTCAACTCCAACGATTTTTGGGATGTTTAAATTACATTTCTGAATTTCTCCCAGGAATCAAAAATCTGATTAAGCCTTTACATGATAGGCTTAAACAACCTCCTCCTCCATGGACTAATATCCATACATCCATTGTCAAAAAGGTCAAACTCCAAGTTAAACAACTTCCTTGTTTAGCTCTTCCTGACCCTAATGCATTCAAAATTGTTGAGACTGATGCCTCTGACATTGGTTATGGTGGCATTCTCAAACAAAAGAAAAATGGCAAAGAACATATAGTTGCATTTGCTTCAAAACATTGGAATAGTTCTCAACAGAACTATCCTACGATCAAAAAAGAAATTTTAGCAATTGTTTTATGCATTCAAAAGTTTCAATCTGATTTAAAACAAATTTCAAAATCATTCATGGTTCTTTTATTTCAATAAAAGGACACCAGCCCAGATTGATTTCCCTCATTGGTTTATCAACCAATGGTGGCCCATCTATGGCCCAATTGAAGAAATTCTTCCTCAACCGGTCCAAGAAGGATTTGATTATTTTTGTTCCGGATATTCAAATCCCCATCCAATAGCTTCCTTCGTTGCTTGGTTTTCAAAGCATATTCAAGCTAGCTTGGATATTCTCCCACAAATTTGCTTATCACAAAGAAGCAAATCAGCATGGCCTTCCATATCTTGTTCTTCAAGGCCATTGCAAATGGTGGAAAGATTGGGATGCTAGAAATTCTTACATCCCATCTATCGAAAAATGGTTCAATATGAACCCTAAACAGCTATCTTTGAAAGATAGCCAGCAAACTGAATTTCTCCAGCAGAAATCCATTGCAGCTGCCGACCAAACTAAATTTAGCCTTTTCCAAACTAATGTTCGATTTTTAGGACATTATATTCAACAGGGAACTATTACACCTATTTCCCGATCAATCCAATTTGCTGACAAATTTCCTGACCAAATTCTGGACAGGACTCAACTCCAACGATTTTTGGGATGTTTAAATTACATTTCTGAATTTCTCCCAGGAATCAAAAATCTGATTAAGCCTTTACATGATAGGCTTAAACAACCTCCTCCTCCATGGACTAATATCCATACATCCATTGTCAAAAAGGTCAAACTCCAAGTTAAACAACTTCCTTGTTTAGCTCTTCCTGACCCTAATGCATTCAAAATTGTTGAGACTGATGCCTCTGACATTGGTTATGGTGGCATTCTCAAACAAAAGAAAAATGGCAAAGAACATATAGTTGCATTTGCTTCAAAACATTGGAATAGTTCTCAACAGAACTATCCTACGATCAAAAAAGAAATTTTAGCAATTGTTTTATGCATTCAAAAGTTTCAATCTGATTTACTAAATCAGAAATTTTTATTACGAATTGATTGCAAAGCTGCAAAATATGTTTTGCAAAAAGATGTCAAAAATCGTTGGAGTTGAGTCCTGTCCAGAATTTGGTCAGGAAATTTGTCAGCAAATTGGATTGATCGGGAAATAGGTGTAATAGTTCCCTGTTGAATATAATGTCCTAAAAATCGAACATTAGTTTGGAAAAGGCTGAATTTAGTCTTTGAAAGGACTAAACCTTGGTGTTTGATAATTTGGGATAAAACATGAAGATGTTTAAAATGTTGGTCCAAATCTTTTGAAAATACAAGAACATCATCGATGTAAACAATGATGAATTTTGAATATGGATTGAAAATTTCATTCATAATTTTTTGAAATTCAGAGGGGGCATTTTTTAATCCAAAAGGCATTACATTCCATTAAATGCTGGCCAAATGGAGCTGTGAATGCGGTTTTGTAACGATCTCTAGGATCGATCCGGATCTGCCGGTATCCAGATTTTAAATCAAATTTTGAAAAGACTACTTTGCAGAATGTAGGCGATTTAGTAAATCTTTTTTGTTAGGAATAGGATACCTAATCCATCTAAGTCTTTGTATTGAGAGGCTTGTAATTAATTACAAGTCGAGGAACTCCCTTTCAATTTCAGCATTTTTATATACATAAAATGCAGCACAACTCCAAGGAGATGCCTTGGAAGTAATAATTTTCTTTTGGAGAAGATCATTAATTTCTTTTTGACATAGAGTGGTTAACTCATGATTCATCTGGATTGGTCTAGCCTTGGTAGGGATAGACTTTTCATCGAAATCAGGCTCGTATGGAAGTCTGACAATGTGTTGTTTCCTATGCCAAAAGGCATTTGGAAGATCAGAACAAAGATTTTTCTGGATATGGGATTCCAGAGCTTTGATTCGAGATTGGATAAGTACTTCCTGCAATTCTTCTTTGGAGTCTTTTGAAGTTTAAATCTTCTTTTAGAAAATTTATTTGTGATTGTTTATTTTCTAAGAATTGAAGTTGTTTTTCAATAGGAGGCCTATCGAAAGGAATAAAAATTGGTTGATTCAAGTGAGTTACTTGAATACCATTTTTGAGGACCATAAAAGGAATGATCTGTTGGATGAAAGGAGTGCCTAATATCCTTGGATGAGTGATATCTTTGACCAGAAGGAAAGAGGTATGAGCAGGATAAGGATTCATGTTTTACCTCGACATCGATAATTTGAAACTAATACCTAGTTTCTTGCCATTGCGAGATCTAAGGCTTTCTTTAGTTTTTTCAAAGAACTTAGTAGGAATAAGTCCTTCTTGGATACAATTGAGATCGGCTCCTGTATCTAAAAGAGCTGGAATTTCAAGAGTAAAAGAACCATTGATGACAAGAGTAATCTTGATATGCCACTTTTGAATAGATACTTTTGAAAGATGGTTCGAGAAATTGGCTTATTTCTTGAACGAGTTGTAGCTTCAGGTTACGGGGAGCAGTTACGAAGGAATGGTCTTTTACGCACGAGTTCGTTGAAGAACTAATCTGTCCAACTCTTGAGAGGCTTTGATTTCTCCGATTTCTTCTTTCGAATAGCAATTTACGATTGAAGATCTTGAATGGTTACTAGATTTTTGCGGTTTAAGAGGAAACCTATTGAGGATATACGTAATATTGTAGGTGTTGACAAGCCTAGGATGATTGTCAAAAGGATTGGATCTCGAAGAAGACGGTTGTTGAAAAGTTTGTTTAAACTTATCAAGGTATTCTTTTTGCTAGAATTATCGGGAAGATTTCCTATTAATTCTAAAAGGAGATCTTGTTCTTTTGTAAGAACATTGATGGAAGGCTGATTTTGTTCAGCTTCAGATGATGAAGAAGACCGATTGTCATCGTCTTGAATTTGATTGAACTGCTGATCATATTCATCATCAGCTTGATCGGACTCAGAATCAGAAATAAAAAGATTCTGAATTTTATTAAGTATTTCTGGATCCAAGGAAAGTTCATGGATCTTTTGGGAAACTCGACAATATCGGGCCATATGCCCCGGTTTGCCACATTTGAAACAAGTAATAGTTTTGGACTTGTCTTTTGAAAATTGAGGTTTGATAAATTTGGATGATTTGGTCTTGGGCTTAGGAGGAAGAGCTGGATATTTAGGAGAATGGGCTGGATACCTATTCTTTCTAAATGTGGGCCTACTTCTATAATAAGTGGGCTTGGGCTTGTACTTCTTCCTATGTGGTTTGGTCGACAAGAAGGCGGGCGAGGCTGTTCACGAGAATGAACCCAAATCATGCCGTCTTTGGGCTCGGTCTTTGGCTAATTGTCTTAACATTTTGTCTTGTCGACAAACTTTGAGGGCAACTTTGTTGGATTTGGCTAGTCATTTGGCCAAAGGTAATCGACCATAAGGTATAACACCGTTATCTTGGGTTTGGAGTTCTTCACGAACTAAATCACGAAGGGATTTGGGAAGGCCATCTAAGAATTTTTCTTTCCGATCGCGGCTATTTCCATCGAGTCGGCATATATTACAGTAAGGAAAGTATCCTTATACCATCTAAAGTCGGACGGGGTTTTGCATTTGAGATTGTTGAGAATCTCGGTGGATTTATCACGGAAAATACCTGGATTTCCTATGAAAGTTTTGACTAAAGTAAAAATCGGTGTTGACACTTGCATGCGGGATTGGTTCACCATTACGGAGAATAGGTTGGTTATTTGCATCTGTTTTGACGGCATGCAAAATCTCATGTTTGTCAAATTCGGTGAGATGTTCATCCCACCATCCTTTGAGTTGGCACTGTAAAGCCGGCTATAAGGACATGGGCGACAGGTGATCCGAACTACCATGGGTTGTTCTATAGGCGGTAGCAACCATAGTCATTTGTTGGAATTTAGCGAGAATGTTGTATTACGTTGCCCATCTATGTTCCATTCATAGATGTTGTTGGCATTATAGGAGTTACGCATAATAACGGGACTTTCTTCTAGGGCTACATCCGGATGGGTGGCTCTAGAATAATAAAGTTTACGGGGATTTCTCCAATTAGGTCTACCTAATCGAAGAGGAACAATGTCTTGGGGTTCGGATTGGTTATACGGAATATGCTCGGAAACGAGAATCCGAATCGGTTTCTTGTAAAGCGATGCTGATTGATGAGTTGATGCCTTTTGTTTGGAAGCTGGATGCGGGAGAATCGGGAATGAATGATTTTTCAATTTCTGCGATCCTTTTTTGAAGTTCATTAAAGATTGGGGGAGTAGATTTGCTTTGAATTTCTTTATGAAATTGAGTAGGAATTTCATATGGTTTGAATAAAGGAATTGTTGGAGAGATATTAGGAATGGAAGTTCTTTGGAGTAGAGACACTCGGTGTAGTTGTTGAAGTATAAACACTTGGTGGTTTGGAAATCAAATATTCACCAATTGTTTGTAAATATTTGTTTGTGTAATTGTTTTGATCTAATAAATTTTGAATATCTTTCGCAGAATCTTGCTTCCTCGGTATCTCTTCTTTTGAAAGGGGCGACGATAATAGTTTACGTGCCAATTTGAATTTTGAAATTTTGATTTGGAGGGAGCTCGGATGAAATCTTGGTTCCACTGGGAAGTCTGCCATGTTTTTGAAACATTAACGAGAATGAGCAAAAGGATAGTCAATTTTATTGATTGAAGTATAAGCTTCAAACCATAAAAAGAAATCAATTTGCTTTTCAACTAATTTTAAAAATTTATAATATTTATCTTGGATCTGTTGTCTATCGGATCCTTGATAATTTCGAAAAACCATTCCCTTTTTAAAATGTTTGTTGGGGAATAAAATTCTTTTCTTAATTGTTCTTTGTCAATGACAAATTCTTTTTGTAAAACATTGAGGTCTCCAATCATAGCGAGAATGAGTAGGAGATGTAGGATTGTCATCGGACTCGAGCTGCGAAACATATGTAGCACAGGGAATCCTTAGATCTTGATCGACATCTTGTAGGCTGTGTAACTACGAGAGGATGTGGAATGCCTAGGTGGTTGAAACCTAAACGATGCACCTTTTCGAGATGCGAGAAGTTGATGGAGGATATGAAATCCTTTGGGTGAGAGACCTTTGGAATGTTATTTCAACATTTCCGAGAAGGAGATTGATGAATTTACGAGGCTGTAGTATTCTCGGGTTTTTCGAAGGAGTAGCTCCGGTTAGGAGCCAATTTGAGGAAGGTTGACCTCTTGCCAAGAGATAGGTTTTGGAATTGAAAGATGGGATCTAGTGAGATCGGTTTGGAACAAGATCGTCTCACCTTTGTTTGAGACTCTCATTGCTCCGGTATTGAATGCGAGAATTCATAGCCTTATATTGAATTACGTATAGAATGGCTACTTGGGAGAGATCCAGTTTTGATTTTGTAATTTCTTTGTCCGGACATTCGAGTTAAGGAATCTAAGAGGTTCCTATCTTGAAGAGAGACGAGTAAAATTTGGAAAGCGATCAAAATAGGCGGCCCATTGCAAAGGCTGGTTTCTACCATACCTAACAAGGAATCATTGAAGTTTAGGAATCGGGTATCCCTAAGACATAAAAGAAGAGAAGTATCTAGACCTTCTCTGGATAAGGGTTTAGCTCCGATCTGGACAAGACCGAAGTGGAGGTATTTGTATTTTTGTCTGAATTTTTCCAGAACTCTGGGAGTAAGAAGTTGGATCTCCTTACTTTCAGAATTAATCTCGACTGTTTCTTCAACAGTCTTGATAACATAGTCACTACTAAGTGACCATCTAGGATTTTTGTAAATTTCTTTGTCGGAAAACTTGGGTATTTTCCAGTTATCGATGGATTGTTGGAGATCAGAGAAGTGGAGTTCTTCTTTGATTTTGGAAGAGAGGGAAGGAGAGATGGGGTAAGAAGAAGATGAAGAAGAAGAGGAGGAGGGAGATCTAAACATTCGTGAGAATGACATAATGAAAATGCAAAAATAAAACAAGTAATAAAGAGCAGTGAGTAAAAACAACAGTAAGTAAAAACACGAGTATTTACAGAAAGTAAGGTCGCATACGGAATGCTAAAAGATTTAAAACATATGCATATGCATGGCGAAATTAAAAGGCGGCTTGGCCGACCATATGCATGATAAAGTAGAATATAAATAAGTAAAGACTTAAAAAGGAAATAACTTAAAAACAATACATTATAATATACATATTAAAATAAATTACAGTTTATTTGGGTTGGAAATAGTAACCAACCGGAAAAAGGGTCACCGGAGTCAGGCACCGGTCGGAGCCGGTACACAGTCACCGGACGGGGACTGGGATACAGGAACTCCGGGAGGAACTACAGGATACAGACTCTGGGGAAGGGGGTATAGAGAGAGAAGTTCTAGACTAGAGAGAGAGAGCCTCCTTTACAAATGACTTGAAATGCCTATTTATAGACAAAAATTGAAAGTTACTATTTGCTACAGTAGCTGCAACAGTGCCGCAATCCGTGCCGCTACAGTGTACAGTAACTGCTATAGTAAATGTGAACAGTAACTCTGCGGATATTACTGCTGTCATCATGGCTGGCATCATGCTGACATCATTGCTTGCATCACGACTATCGTCATGCTGATGGTAGGGCTGACATTATTGCTGTCGTCAGTCCAATAAATCAAATTCTTCAGGGTCATCTTCAGGACTGGCTTCTGATGACACGGTTGAAGTCTTGTCTTGTAACTGTTGTAGCATCAATTGCATTGTTGCTACAAAATCTTCTTTGGACTTGGAGGCTGCAAGGGTGGCAGCTGCAATGGATTCTATTTGGAGAAATTCGGTTCTTCGGCTATCTTTCAAAGATAGGCTGTTTAGGGTTCATATTGAACCATTTTTCGATAGATGGGATGTAAGAATTTCTAGCATCCCAATCTTTCCACCATTTGCAATGGCCTTGAAGAACAAGATATGGAAGGCCATGCTGATTTGCTTCTTTGTGATAAGCAAATTTTTGGGAGAATATCCAAGCTAGCTTGAATATCTTTGAAAAGCTGAAGCGACAAGGAAGCTAGCTGGATGGGGATTTGAATATCCGGAACAAAAATAATCAAATCCTTCTTGGACCGGTTGAGGAAGAATTTCTTCAATTGGGCCATAGATGGGCCACCATTGGTTGATAAACCAATGAGGGAAATCAATACGAGGTCTGGTGTCTTTTTATTGAAATAAAAGAACCATGAATGATTTTGAAATTTGTTTTGATAGGTAAAAGCATTTACCCATGCGGCTTGATAATCCCGGTAGTTGTATACCATGGGATCAAAAGGTTGTGAAAACTTTTTGAATGTGGTTGGGGATGTTTTCCATGCCGTAGGAGTATGGATAGAATGGATTTGAGCTGAGGTGTTCGTAATGAACAATTCGGTCCTTTTGTCTTTGTGAGGATTAAATGAAGCACTCACGGTGTCTACCGAGAATAAACTCATAGTATTTACGGGTGAACTTTGGAGATTTTTGAACAAAATTGACATCCGGGCCAAAGAGTTGCCTAGGCGCCAATTGGGGATTGGAATTCCGAGTTCGGTTCCATTTGAAGGAGTTTGTAGACTCCTGGAGTCTTGACATAAGCGATCTACGGTGTACGGAGAGTGCGGAAGAAATGGGTTGTGGCTCGGAAGAAAGAGCCTTTGAGGATGCCGATTGCATCGTGCTTGTGTTTGTGGTATTGGGCTTTGCAAGCCCGGTGTTTGTGGGGTTAGATACCACCACAAGTTTTGGAGTCGAGAGATATTTACGACTTACCGGTTCGGAATCGGCTTGGGTAAGGCTGACTTGGGTTGGCGATGGGAAACCCATCTGTTGGCTTGACGTGGGCATTGAAAAGCCCATCTTCGACACCAATTTTGAATGTCCGCTAAGGTCCATGCCGACTGGGTTTGGGCATCTTGTGGATCACTATCCACTAAATCGGCCTGACTTTTGGAGGTTAGAGTCTTGAAAGGAATGGGCTCTAATTTGATAGAGTCGTGAAACAGTTGTTTGGGCTATGGTCATAGCATAGTCTTTTGAGGCTGGTAAATTGGGTTTTACCGGTATTGGATGGTCCAGTGGACTCTTTCTTTGGAGACTTGTTGGGTAACAGGTGAAGGTAAGGCGGAAGCTCTTTAAGCTTCAAAGCTTTATTTTTGGGTTTGGGAGCCATGGGCTAACGACCACTGTAAAAATTCCGAGTTAAAAAATCGGGAATTGAATTTGAAGAACCTTTGATATATTCTATATCAAAATCAAAAATAGATAAAATAGCTTGCCATCTAGCAAATATTTGTTTTGAGGCAAGGTTTTTGACATCTTTTTGCAAAACATATTTTGCGACTTTGCAATCAATTCGTAATAAAAATTTCTGATTTAGTAAATCAGATTGAAACTTTTGAATGCATAAAACAATTGCTAAAATTTCTTTTTTGATCGTAGGATAGTTACGTTGAGAACTATTCCAATGTTTTGAAGCAAATGCAACTATATGTTCTTTGCCATTTTTCTTTTGTTTGAGAATGCCACCATAACCAATGTCAGAGGCATCAGTCTCAACAATTTTGAATGCATTAGGGTCAGGAAGAGCTAAACAAGGAAGTTGTTTAACTTGGAGTTTGACCTTTTTGACAATGGAAGTATGGATATTAGTCCATGGAGGAGGAGGTTGTTTAAGCCGATCATGTAAAGGCTTAATCAGATTTTTGATTCCTGGGAGAAATTCAGAAATGTAATTTAAACATCCCAAAAATCGTTGGAGTTGAGTCCTGTCCGGAATTTGGTCGGGAAATTTGTCGACAAATTGAATTGATCGGGAAATAGGTGTAATAGTTCCCTGTTGAATATAATGTCCTAAAAATCGAACATTAGTTTGGAAAAGGCTGAATTTAGTCTTTGAAAGGACTAAACCTTGGTGTTTGATAATTTGGGATAAAACATGAAGATGTTTAAAATGTTGGTCCAAATCCTTTGAAAATACAAGAACATCATCAATGTAAACAATGATGAATTTTGAATATGGATTGAAAATTTCATTCATAATTTTTTGAAATTCGAGAGGGGCATTTTTCAATCCAAAAGGCATTACATTCCATTCGTATCGGCCAAATGGAGCTGTGAATGCGGTTTTGTAACGATCTCTAGGATCGATCTGGATCTGCCGAGTATCCGGATTTTAAATCAAATTTTGAAAAGACTACTTGCAGAATGTAGGCGATTTAGTAAATCTTTTTTGTTAGGAATAGGATACCTAATCCATCTAAGTCGTTGTATTGAGAGGCTTGTAATTAATTACAAGTCGAGGAACTCCCTTTCAATTTCAGCATTTTTATATACATAAAATGCAGCACAACTCCAAGGAGATGCACTTGGAAGTAATAATTTTCTTTTGGAGAAGATCATAAATTTCTTTTTGACATAGAGTGGTTAACTCATGATTCATCCGGATTGGTCTAGCCTTGGTAGGGATAGACTTTTCATCGAAATCGAGCTCATATGGAAGTCCGACAATGTGTTGTTTCCTATGCCAAAAGGCATTTGGAAGATCGGAACAAAGATTTTTACTGGATATGAGATTCCGGAGCTTTGATTCTAGATTGGATAAGTACTTCCTGCAATTGCTGCTGGAGTCTTTTGAAGTTTAAATCTTCTTTTAGAAAATTTATTTGTGATTGTTTATTTTCTAAGAATTGAAGTTGTTTTTCAATAGGAGGCCTATCGAAAGGAATAAAAATTGGTTGATTCAAGTGAGTTACTTGAATACCATTTTTGAGGACCATAAAAGGAATGATCTGTTGGATGAAAGGAGTGCCTAATATCACTGGATGAGTGATATCTTTGACCAAAAGGAAAGAGGTATGAACAGATAAGGATTCATGTTTTACCTCGACATCTGATAATTTGAAACTAATACCTAGTTTCTTGCCATTGGCAGATCTAAGGCTTTCTTTAGTTTTTTCAAAGAACTTAGTAGGAATAAGTCCTTCTTGGATACAATTGAGATCAGCTCCTGTATCTAAAAGAGCTGGAATTTCAAGAGTAAAAGAACCATTGATGACAAGAGTAATCTTGATATGCCACTTTTGAATAGATACTTTTGAAAGATGGTTCAGAAATTGGCTTATTTCTTGAACAGTTGTAGCTTCAGGTTCTGGGGGAACAGATTCTGAAGGAATGGTCTTTTCTGCACAGAGTTGCTGAAGAACTAATCTGTCCAACTCTTGAGAGGCTTTGATTTCTCTGATTTCTTCTTTCAGAATATTAATTTCTGATTGGAGATCTTGAATGGTTATAGATTTTTGCGGTGTAAGAGGAAACCTATTGAGGATATCTGTAATATTGTAGGTGTTGACAAGCCTAGGATGATTGTCAAAAGGATTGGATCTCGAAGAAGACGGTTGTTGAAAAGTTTGTTTAAACTTATCAAGTCAGCTTACCCAAGCTGATTCCGAACCGGTAAGTCAGGTAAATATCTCTGACCCAAAACTTGTGGTGGTATCCAACCCCACAAACACTGGGCTTGCAAAGCCCAATACCACAAACACAAGCACGATGCAATCGGCATCCTCAAAGGCTCTTTCTTCCGAGCCACAACCCATTTCTTCCAGACTCTCCGGTACACCAGAGACTGCTTATGTCAAGACTCCAGGAGTCTACAAACTCCTTCAAATGGAACCAGAATTCTGGAATTCCAATCCCCAATTGGCAGCTAGGCAACTCTTTGGCCCAGATGTCAATTTTGTTCAAAAATCTCCAAAGTTCACCCAGAAATACTATGAGTTTATTCTGGTAGACACTGTGAGTGCTTCATTTAATCCTCACAAAGACAAAAGGACTGAATTGTTCATTACGAACACCTCAGTTCAAATCCATTCTATCCATACTCCTACGGCATGGAAAACATCCCCAACCACATTCAAAAAGTTTTCACAACCTTTTGATCCCATGGTATACAACTACTGGGATTATCAAGCTGCATGGGTAAATGCTTTTACCTATCAAAACAAATTTCAAAATCATTCATGGTTCTTTTATTTCAATAAAAAGACACCAGCCCAGATTGATTTCCCTCATTGGTTTATCAACCAATGGTGGCCCATCTATGGCCCAATTGAAGAAATTCTTCCTCAACCGGTCCAAGAAGGATTTGATTATTTTTGTTCCAGATATTCAAATCCCCATCCAGCAGTTCCCTTGCTGCTTCAGTTTTTCAGCATATTCAAGCTAGCTTGGATATTCTCCCAAAAATTTGCTTATCACAAAGAAGCAAATCAGCATGGCCTTCCATATCTTGTTCTTCAAGGCCATTGCAAATGGTGGAAAGATTGGGATGCTAGAAATTCTTACATCCCATCTATCGAAAAATGGTTCAATATGAACCATAAACAGCTATCTTTGAAAGATAGCCAGCAAACTGAATTTCTCCAGCAGAAATCCATTGCAGCTGCCACCCTTGCAGCCTCCAAGTCCAAAGAAGATTTTGTAGCAACAATGCAATTGATGCTACAACAGTTACAAGACAAGACTTCAACCGTGTCATCAGAAGCCAGTCCTGAAGATGACCCTGAAGAATTTGATTTATTGGACTGACGACAGCAATAATGTCAGCCCTACCATCAGCATGACGATAGTCGTGATGCAAGCAATGATGTCAGCATGATGCCAGCCATGATGACAGCAGTAATATCAGCAGAGTTACTGTTCACATTTACTATAGCAGTTACTGTACACTGTAGCAGCACGGATTGCGGCACTGTTGCAGCTACTGTAGCAAATAGTAACTTTCAATTTTTGTCTATAAATAGGCATTTCAAGTCATTTGTAAAGGGAGCTCTCTCTCTCTAGTCTAGAACTTCTCTCTCTATACCCCCTTTCCCAGAGTCTGTACCCTGTAGTTCCTCCCGGAGTTCCTGTATCCCAGCCCCAGTCCGGTGACTGTGTACCGGCTCCGACCGGTGCCTGACTTCGGTGACCCTTTTTCCGGTTGGTTACTATTTCCAACCCAAATAAATTGTAATTTATTTTAATATGTATATTATAATGTATTGTTTTTAAATTATTTCCTTTTTAAGTCTTTACTTCTTTATCTACTACTTTATCATGCATATGGTCGGCCAAGCCGCCTTTTAATTTCAGTTTCATGCATATGTTTTAATTCTTTTAGCATTCCGTATGCGACCTTACTTTCTGTAAATACTCGTGTTTTTACTTACTGTTGTTTTTACTCACTGCCTTTATTACTTGTTTTATTTTTGCATTTTCATTATGTCATTCTCACGAATGTTTAGATCTCCCTCCTCCTCTTCTTCTTCATCTTCTTCTTACCCCATCTCTCCTTCCCTCTCTTCCAAAATCAAAGAAGAACTCCACTTCTCTGATCTCCAACAATCCATCGATAACCGGAAAATACCCAAGTTTTCCGACAAAGAAATTTACAAAAATCCTAGATGGTCACTTAGTAGTGACTATGTTATCAAGACCGTTGAAGAAACAACTGAGATTAATTCTCGAAAGTAAGGAGATCCAACTTCTTACTCCCGTAGTTCTAGAAAAATTCAGACAAAAATACAAATACCTCCACTTCGGTCTTGTCCAGATCGGAGCTAAACCCTTATCCAGAGAAGGTCTAGATACTTCTCTTCTTTTATGTCTTAGGGATACCCGATTCCTAAACTTCAATGATTCCTTGTTAGGTATGGTAGAAACCAGCCTTTGCAATGGGCCGCCTATTTTGATCGTTTCCAAATTTTACTCGTCTCTCTTCAAGATAGGAACCTCTTAGATTCCTTAACTCGAATGTCCAGACAAAGAAATTACAAAATCAAAACTCGGATCTCTCCCAAGAGCCATTCTATACGTAATTCAATATAAGGCTATGAATTCTCGCATTCAATACCGGAGCAATGAGAGTCTCAAACAAAGGTGAGACGATCTTGTTCCAAACCGATCTCACTAGATCCCATCTTTCAATTCCAAAACCTATCTCTTGGCAAGAGGTCAACCTTCCTCAAATTGGCTCCTAACCGGAGCTACTCCTTCCGAAAACCCGAGAATACTACAGCCTCGTAAATTCATCAATCTCCTTCTCGGAAATGTTGAAATAACATTCCAAAGGTCTCTCACCCAAAGGATTTCATATCCTCCATCAACTTCTCGCATCTCGAAAAGGTGCATCGTTTAGGTTTCAACCACCTAGGCATTCCACATCCTCTCGTAGTTACACAGCCTACAAGATGTCGATCAAGATCTAAGGATTCCCTGTGCTACATATGTTTCTGCACTCGAGTCCGATGACAATCCTACATCTCCTACTCATTCTCGCTATGATTGGAGACCTCAATGTTTTACAAAAAGAATTTGTCATTGACAAAGAACAATTAAGAAAAGAATTTTATTCCCCAACAAACATTTTAAAAAGGGAATGGTTTTTCGAAAATTATCAAGGATCCGATAGACAACAGATCCAAGATAAATATTATAAATTTTTAAAATTAGTTGAAAAGCAAATTGATTTCTTTTTATGGTTTGAAGCTTATACTTCAATCAATAAAATTGACTATCCTTTTGCTCATTCTGTTAATGTTTCAAAAACATGGCAGACTTCCCAGTGGAACCAAAGATTTCATCCGAGCTCCCTCCAAATCAAAATTTCAAAATTCAAATTGGCACGTAAACTATTATCGTCGCTCCTTTCAAAAGAAGAGATACCGAGGAAGCAAGATTCTGCGAAAGATATTCAAAATTTATTAGATCAAAACAATTACACAAACAAATATTTACAAACAATTGGTGAATATTTGATTTCCAAACCACCAAGTGTTTATACTTCAACAACTACACCGAGTGTCTCTACTCCAAAGAACTTCCATTCCTAATATCTCTCCAACAATTCCTTTATTCAAACCATATGAAATTCCTACTCAATTTCATAAAGAAATTCAAAGCAAATCTACTCCCCCAATCTTTAATGAACTTCAAAAAAGGATCGCAGAAATTGAAAAATCATTCATTCCCGATTCTCCCGCATCCAGCTCCAAACAAAAGGCATCAACTCATCAATCGAGATCGCTTTACAAGAAACCGATTCTGATTCTCGTTTCCGAGCATATTCCGTATAACCAATCCGAACCCCAAGACATTGTTCCTCTTCGATTAGGTAGACCTAATTGGAGAAATCCCTGTAAACTTTATTATTCTAGAGCCACCCATCCGGATGTAGCCCTAGAAGAAAGTCCCGTTATTATGCGTAACTCCTATAATGCCAACAACATCTATGAATGGAACATAGATGGGCAACGTAATACAACATTCTCGCTAAATTCCAACAAATGACTATGGTTGCTACCGCCTATAGAACAACCCATGGTAGTTCGGATCACTGTCACGCCCATGTCCTTATAGCCGGCTTTACTGTGCCAACTCAAAGGATGGTGGGATGAACATCTCACCGAATTTGACAAACATGAGATTTTGCATGCCGTCAAAACAGATGCAAATAACCAACCTATTCTCCGTAATGGTGAACCAATCCCGTATGCAAGTGTCAACACCGATTTTTACTTTAGTCAAAACTTTCATAGGAAATCCAGTATTTTCCGTGATAAATCCACCGAGATTCTCAACAATCTCAAATGCAAAACCCCGTCCGACTTTAGATGGTATAAGGATACTTTCCTTACTGTAATATATGCCGACTCGATGGAAATAGCCGCGATCGGAAAGAAAAATTCTTAGATGGCCTTCCCAAATCCCTTCGTGATTTAGTTCGTGAAGAACTCCAAACCCAAGATAACGGTGTTATACCTTATGGTCGATTACCTTTGGCCAAATGACTAGCCAAATCCAACAAAGTTGCCCTCAAAGTTTGTCGACAAGACAAAATGTTAAGACAATTAGCCAAAGACCGAGCCCAAAGACTGGCATGATTTGGGTTCATTCTCGTGAACAGCTCTGCCTCGCCTTCTTGTCGACCAAACCACATAGGAAGAAGTACAAGCCCAAGCCCACTTATTATAGAAGTAGGCCCACATTTAGAAAGAATAGGTATCCAGCCCATTCTCCTAAATATCCAGCTCTTCCTCCTAAGCCCAAGACCAAATCATCCAAATTTATCAAACCTCAATTTTCAAAAGACAAGTCCAAAACTATTACTTGTTTCAAATGTGGCAAACCGGGGCATATGGCCCGATATTGCCGAGTTTCCCAAAAGATCCATGAACTTTCCTTAGATCCGTAAATACTTAATAAAATTCGAATCTTTTTATTTCGATTCTCGAGTCCGATCAAGCTGATGATGAATATGATCAGCAGTTCAATCAAATTCAAGACGATGACAATCTGTCTTCTTCATCATCTGAAGCTGAACAAAATCAGCCTTCCATCAATGTTCTTACAAAAGAACAAGATCTCCTTTTAGAATTAATAGGAAATCTTCCTGATAATTTTAGCAAAAAAGAATACCTTGATAAGTTTAAACAAACTTTTCAACAACCGTCTTCTTCGAGATCCAATCCTTTTGACAATCATCCTAGGCTTGTCAACACCTACAATATTACAGATATCCTCAATAGGTTTCCTCTTAAACCGCAAAAATCTATAACCATTCAAGATCTTCAATCAGAAATTGCTATTCTGAAAGAAGAAATCAAAGAAATCAAAGCCTCTCAAGAGTTGGACAGATTAGTTCTTCAACGAACTCGTGCGTAAAAGACCATTCCTTCGTAACTGCTCCCCGTAACCTGAAGCTACAACTGTTCAAGAAATAAGCCAATTTCTGAACCATCTTTCAAAAGTATCTATTCAAAAGTGGCATATCAAGATTACTCTTGTCATCAATGGTTCTTTTACTCTTGAAATTCCAGCTCTTTTAGATACAGGAGCTGATCTCAATTGTATCCAAGAAGGACTTATTCCTACTAAGTTCTTTGAAAAAACTAAAGAAAGCCTTAGATCTCGCCAATGGCAAGAAACTAGGTATTAGTTTCAAATTATCGATGTCGAGGTAAAACATGAATCCTTATCCTGCTCATACCTCTTTCCTTCTGGTCAAAGACATCACTCATCCAGTGATATTAGGCACTCCTTTCATCCAACAGATCATTCCTTTTATGGTCCTTAAAAATGGTATTCAAGTAACTCACTTGAATCAATCAATTTTTATTCCTTTCGATAGGCCTCCTATTGAAAAACAACTTCAATTCTTAGAAAATAAACAATCACAAATAAATTTTCTGAAAGAAGATTTAAACTTCAAAAGACTCCAGCAGCAATTGCAGGAAGTACTTATCCAATCTCGAATCAAAGCTCTGGAATCCCATATCCAGAAAAATCTTTGTTCTGCTCTTCCAAATGCCTTTTGGCATAGGAAACAACACATTGTCAGACTTCCATACGAGCCTGATTTCGATGAAAAGTCTATCCCTACCAAGGCTAGACCAATCCAGATGAATCATGAGTTAACCACTCTATGTCAAAAAGAAATTTATGATCTTCTCCAAAAGAAAATTATTACTTCCAAGGCATCTCCTTGGAGTTGTGCCGCATTTTATGTATATAAAAATGCTGAAATTGAAAGGGAGTTCCTCGACTTGTAATTAATTACAAGCCTCTCAATACAAAGACTTAGATGGATTAGGTATCCTATTCCTAACAAAAAAGATTTACTAAATCGCCTACATTCTGCAAAGTAGTCTTTTCAAAATTTGATTTAAAATCCGGATACCGGCAGATCCGGATCGATCCTAGAGATCGTTACAAAACCGCATTCACAGCTCCATTTGGCCGCATTGAATGGAATGTAATGCCTTTTGGATTGAAAAATGCCCCTTCCGAATTTCAAAAATTATGAATGAAATTTTCAATCCATATTCAAAATTCATCATTGTTTACATTGATGATGTTCTTGTATTTTCAAAAGATTTGGACCAACATTTTAAACATCTTCATGTTTTATCCCAAATTATCAAACACCAAGGTTTAGTCCTTTCAAAGACTAAATTCAGCCTTTTCCAAACTAATGTTCGATTTTTAGGACATTATATTCAACAGGGAACTATTACACCTATTTCCCGATCAATTCAATTTGTCGACAAATTTCCCGACCAAATTCGGACAGACTCAACTCCAACGATTTTTGGGATGTTTAAATTACATTTCTGAATTTCTCCCAGGAATCAAAAATCTGATTAAGCCTTTACATGATCGGCTTAAACAACCTCCTCCTCCATGGACTAATATCCATACTTCCATTGTCAAAAAGGTCAAACTCCAAGTTAAACAACTTCCTTGTTTAGCTCTTCCTGACCCTAATGCATTCAAAATTGTTGAGACTGATGCCTCTGACATTGGTTATGGTGGCATTCTCAAACAAAAGAAAAATGGCAAAGAACATATAGTTGCATTTGCTTCAAAACATTGGAATAGTTCTCAACGTAACTATCCTACGATCAAAAAAGAAATTTTAGCAATTGTTTTATGCATTCAAAAGTTTCAATCTGATTTACTAAATCGAAATTTTTATTACGAATTGATTGCAAAGCCGCAAAATATGTTTTGCAAAAAGATGTCAAAAACCTCGCCTCAAAACAAATATTTGCTAGATGGCAAGCTATTTTATCTATTTTTGATTTTGATATAGAATATATCAAAGGTTCTTCAAATTCAATTCCCGATTTTTTAACTCGGGAATTTTTACAGTGGTCGTTAGCCCATGGCTCCCAAACCCAAAAATAAAGCTTTGAAGCTTAAAGAGCTTCCGCCTTACCTTCACCTGTTACCCAACAAGCTTCCAAAGAAAGAGTCCACTGGACCATCCAATACCGGTAAAACCCAATTTACTCAACCTCAAAAGACTATGCTATGACCATAGCCCAAACAAATTGCTTTCACAACTCTATCAAATTAGAGCCCATTCCTTTCAAGACTCTAACCTCCAAAAGTCGGGCCGATTTAGTGGATAGTGATCCACAAGATGCCCAAACCCAGTCCGCATGGACCTTAGCAGACATTCAAAATTGGTGTCAGAAGATGGGCTTTTCAATGCCCACGTCAAGCCAACAGATGGGTTTCCCATCACCCAACCCAAGTCAGCCTTACCTAAGCCGATTCCGAACCTGTAAGTCGTAAATATCTCTCGACCCAAAACTTGTGGTGGTATCCAACCCCACAAACACCGGGCTTGCAAAGCCCAATACCACAAACACAAGCACGATGCAATCGGCATCCTCAAAGGCTCTTTCTTCCGAGCCACAACCCATTTCTTCCGCACTCTCCAGTACACCGTAGATCGCTTATGTCAAGACTCCAGGAGTCTACAAACTCCTTCAAATGGAACCAGTACTCGGAATTCCAATCCCCAATTGGCGCCTAGGCAACTCTTTGGCCCGCATGTCAATTTTGTTCAAAAATCTCCAAAATTCACCCGTAAATACTATGAGTTTATTCTCGTAGACACCGTGAGTGCTTCATTTAATCCTCACAAAGACAAACAGGACCGAATTGTTCATTACGAACACCTCAGCTCAAATCCATTCTATCCATACTCCTACGGCATGGAAAACATCCCCAACCACATTCAAAAAGTTTTCACAACCTTTTGATCCCATGGTATATAACTACTGGGATTATCAAGCTGCATGGGTAAATACTTTTACCTATCAAAACAAATTTCAAAATCATTCATGGTTCTTTTATTTCAATAAAAGGACACCAAACCTCGTATTGATTTCCCTCATTGGTTTATCAACCAATGGTGGCCCATCTATGGCCCAATTGAAGAAATTCTTCCTCAACCTGGTCCAAGAAGGATTTGATTATTTTTGTTCCGTATATTCAAATCCCCATCCAGCTAGCTTCCTTGTCGTCAGCTTTTCAAAGATATTCAAGCTAGCTTGGATATTCTCCCAAAAATTTGCTTATCACAAAGAAGCAAATCAAGCATGGCCTTCCATATCTTGTTCTTCAAGGCCATTGCAAATGGTGGAAAGATTGGGATGCTAGAAATTCTTACATCCCATCTATCGAAAAATGGTTCAATATGAACCCTAAACAGCCTATCTTTGAAAGATAGCCGAAGAACTTAATTTCTCCAAATAGAATCCATTGCAGACTGCCACCCTTGCGACTCTCCAAGTCCAAAGAAGATTTTGTAGCAACAATGCAATTGATGCTACAACAGCTTACAAGACAAGACTTCAACCGTGTCATCGAAGCCGACCTCGAAGATGACCCCGAAGAATTTGATTTATTGGATCGACGACAAGCAATAATGTCGACTCTACCATCAAGCATGACGATAGTCGTGATGCAAGCAATGATGTCGACATGATGCCAGCCATGATGACAGCAGTAATATCAGCAGAGTTACTGTTCACATTTACTATAGCAGTTACTGTACACTGTAGCAGCACGGATTGCGGCACTGTTGCAGCTATTGTAGCAAATAGTAACTTTCAATTTTTGTCTATAAATAGGCATTTCAAGTCATTTGTAAAGGGAGCTCTCTCTCTCTCTCTCTCTCTCTCTCTCTCTCTCTCTCTCTCTCTTCAATTTTTGTGCTATTTATATTTTTGAGGGGCGAGGTGAAAGTAGGGGGCATTTAGATAAAATCACCTCATATATCACATCTAAAAAAATATTTTTTTTCTTTTTTCTCTTAATAAAACATTTTCTCGGGGTTCTAAGACAACTGTCCAGTTGGTTTTCAATTTTTTAGGAGAAGGGTTTTAGGTACGAGAATGGCACGTGAAAATTATATGGTAATTTTTTCCTAAAAATTAAAAACTGCCTTTAAATTTTTTTTATGGACATTAAAACCATTGATTTTATGTTCTTTTTTATTTTTCTTTTGAATTGAGTGATGGTTGAGGGAAAAGAGGGAGCATTTGACATAAAATTTATACCATACCTAAAAATATAATTATTAATTTCAAGATAAACTTTGTTTAAGGTCTATGTAAACTATTAATAATCTTGACATATGTTTTTTTATCAGGGCGGGGTGGGGATGGGGTAAGGAGAGAGGATGGTTCGGGCACAAATTTGATACATATTTATATATAAAAAAAAATTGACTGTAACATGGTAAGGTTGGATATAACGACTACAACTAAAGTCAATTATACTTAACATGGTAATTAATTATATTTAAAATTTTTATGGTCCTTAAGTAACTTTCATAAAGATTTAGGGACTTTTTTGTAGTTGCAAATAGTATACAAATTAAAAGATCCTCCTATAATTATAAAATAAAATTATACATTTTTTCTCTTAATTCTTTCTAAACTATACGAAAAATATATGGTGTATAACATGGGCACTTAAGCTGGGAACTCATATGTAACAATATTGTGAAATCTCTCTGGACACATCTTAGGCCTGTCTTGTACCGAGGGGCGAAATAATTTTATGTCTGGTATTTAATTAGAAATAATTTTCATCCAAATAAAATCAGAGGAAAAATATTGAAATTTTAATAGTAAAATATTTTTTATTAAAGAAGACACAAATAGTTTAGTATAAAAAAAAATCTTTAGAAAAGATAAGTAAAATGATAAATTTAATTAATATGTAACGTCTATTATTAAAAATAAAGAATTAAAAATTACAATTAAAATAAGTATTCGTCAAAAGTTCAACTCCAACTTTCTCCAATTATTAAAAAAAAAAATTACCATTCAAATCACTAAAGGCTCAAAATCTTTTGCTCGTCAAACAGATAGAAAAATATTTAAAGTGCAAGCATACTTTTGAACCATTCAACGCTTATTATTGTTCTTTCATTTTCGTAGAAAATAATAATTTGCTTCTAACTCAATTACTATTTTGTGTAAAAAGAATTATTAAAAAATAAATCCTTTATAGCCTTTCTCGCTCTTTTTTTCTATCTCACTCACTGACTGTTCTTCTTCTTTCCCAATGATAATCTAAATATATATACTAAGAGTGGAGAAGGGAGTGATTTGTCTTCAACATATTATTTTAATAATTTTAATTTTTCTCGTTTTTATTTTATATTAATCTAATGGTTGATATTTATTTAAACTTTATAAAAGTTTAAATTAAAAGGTTTAGATTTTATCAAGTATTTCAAATAGTTTTATCTATGGTCTAGATTCGTTTGGTCGTTAATGATAATTCGATAATTTTACATAACTTTTATTTGTCTTTATTATTCCTTTAACTCACCCTTTACACCCTAAGACTATACATCTTCCCCTCAAAATGCAAAGAGCCAAAAATTTCTCCAATTTATCAGAGATTTGCAAAGTTAATGATAATTTGGTAATTTTACATAATTTTTATTTTTCTCTACTATTTCTTTAACTCACTCGTTACACCCTAAGACTATACATCTTCCCCTCAGAATGCAAAGAGCCAAAAATTTCTCCAATTTATTAGAACCATAAAAGGAACAACCTCGAACCATAAAAGGACCATAGCATTCTACAATATACCGGAGATGTATATTTGAACTGAAAGCTCCGATTGACACTTGACTCAGTGCAGAAAGGCATACACTGAGGTTGAAATATAGACCACAAGAATAGTGAAAACCAGAACAATTAGAGCAAAAACTAAATCAACTGCAGATTTATTCCCACAAGACAACATTCCCAGCCTTATTTCAATCACATTCACTATGGAAAGCATCATGAACAAGCATCCCATTACCGAACCCAGTGCCAAAGCCAACATCCCAAATATCAAGACCTCCAAATTGATGTGCGCTCTAAAGGCCTCATCCACATCTTTACTGTTCAAAAGATTAATGGCCTGTTTGAGGCTCTGAGCTACGAGGGAGAAGAAGAGGAAGAAGCTGAAGGAGACTACCTCAAATACTAGTTAACGCTAAATATGCATCAGCTCTTCATATTACTTCTCTGGGATTACTTCTAAAACGCAGGTCAGGAGGGTCGGTGACAACTATTAGTATTTGGAGGGTCCTTTGTGCTTTGCTTATACCGGCCTTCTATCTCGTTGGCCCAGCATATTATGGTGAATGTGAATTAAGAAGAGAAGAATAGATTTTGCTGAGTTCACAGACACGGCCAAGCAGAGGTGGGGATTCGGGCAACTGAGGACATTTCTGGTCCAAGGGTATTTCTATAGATTTCAGACGAAAGGCGCTGAAAGAGAAGTGCCAATATCATTCCCCTTTCTATAATTTTCATTAGTAAATTGGTAAGAGTTATTCCACTTTGATGAGCAACTCACTTAGAGTGGCCTACTGGGCAAGGATGGATATGGCATTTATCCCGGGACATTCGTCCCACACCATTGGATAATCTATCATGTAGTTGATTCCAGTACGTATTAATGCATTTTCAATCTGCTAGG
The DNA here is from genome assembly GCA_026120185.1 of Voacanga thouarsii. NCBI lineage: Eukaryota > Viridiplantae > Streptophyta > Magnoliopsida > Gentianales > Apocynaceae > Voacanga > Voacanga thouarsii. The sequence goes on along the minus strand of JANUWF010001217.1, from coordinate 3,931,234 downwards.
TCTTGAACCAAATGTAGCATCACAGCTCAGGACAATCCGGTAAGAGAGAGAAGAGAAAACACTACAGCAAATTTCTATGTAAGACAATCCGTTTTAACTAATTTGGAAACAAACAATGCTAAAGTGCATCAAATTTCTCAAGTACACGAAGAGAAGAGGGAAGTGAAACTAACTCCTTAATTTTGCAAGCAGTAACGAATATAAAAGACATAAGCCTGAACTCCATTAAAAGGAAAATACAGCTACCAAAGAGAGAGAGAGACACAGAGAGAGAATTCCGAGCCATTAACTCAGATTGAGATTCCAACTATCAAAGCAAAAAGCATTACCTGGAGAAATCCTCCCTGTCGTGTTTTCCAGTCCTTTAATCGGCCAAAAGATTGCTGGTGTTATCTTCCACCTTGAGCTTGCTGGACAATACTCAGTGGACACTGATTTGACAATCAAAATAACCACAGAGGCAACGAATATTTGGCACCTGAAAAGTTTGAAATGAGCAAGAGAGAGCGCATGGCAAAACTCAAACAGCAGAGGAACTTTTTGCCTCTACCCACATATGTGCTTCTGGGGAAGAAAAGCTACCGTTGTATACGAAAAGAAGGAAAGAAAGGAAAACCTAAAATTATGTACAGATGATCAAGAACAAAGGAAGAGATAGAAAGAGATGGGAAATTAAAGCACATTCCCTCTACTTACCTGCCAAGGAGGCATTGATGAAGATTGTTGCGGCAATCACTGATCTGGAGGATAAACGGATAGCTTCAGGATGGTACTTTTGTCATCCTTGTCTTGGGCTTGCACTTGAAGTTTTGCCAACTGAAGTTTTCTGGCAGAGGTAGGCACCCCACTATTGCAGCAGTAGATGTCCATCAGCAGGAGTGTGGATATGTTAACGAGGTCAGGAGGGATAGTTTCCAGCTTGGTGCAGTACTTGAGATAAAGATGTGTCAAACTTGGGAAATCACTGGCTGAAGCTTTCCAGGTAATTAAATCTGTACTTCCAATGTGCATAACTTTAAGAGCACCAAAACCACCTCTTTCCGTGTCCCAATATGCTCCCAAGAATGCATTGTCCTTCAATTTCAGCACCTCAAGTTTCTTCAGCTTTCCCAACGTAGACATGTGTACCCATTCAAGCATGGTATTCTGGAGAGTCAGCCTTGTTAGCGTTCTTGGAAAACTGTTCTCACTGGGGAGGGAACGCAACTTGACAGTTTTATTATCATTCAAGAGCTTCAGATTTTCAAGGAACTCAAGTTTTGGAAGAGTTCCAAACAAACTGCCAGGACCAGTGGCCTCCAATGTTCCGCAGATGCCCAATTTCCTGAGATGAGGAGCCCTATCAAATACTTCTTTCCTGCAACTTTCAGGTGAGATTGCAGAGAGTGTTTGCAGGTTTGCATTGATAGACAAAGCTTCCCTAGTTTGGAGCAAACTTGTGGATGCATTGGTCTCCAAATGCCTCAATTGTGTCATCTTCCATATGTCAGCTTTTATTTCAAGGCAACGTCGTGTAGTTTTGACTATAAGAGTTTGGAGGCACCTCAGGTGGGACATTTTCTCAGGAATAGTCTTTAAGTCACAAGAGATAGCAATGTACTTCAGAAGGAACAAGAAATATAGTTCAGGAAAGCGAGTCAGGTTGATGGATCTAATATCCAACACTCTGACCAATTTAAAGGCTTTAGGAATGTGTTGGATGTGTTCTACAGGCAAAGTAAAATCTTCCTTGGCAAAGCTCAAGAATGAGCGGACATATTTACCTGATGGTTTACTTTTAATATATTCCAAAACATAGGAATTAATGCAACGGCGACGGTCATCATTTGCAGTTATGTTCCCACCCTGTTCAAACATTTTTATTTCCCGAAAAAGCTCTTCTTTTGTGCCCTGCACCTTGCAAAATTCACGCAGTGTGTCATGTATCCGTATTGTTTTAATCCGACCATTTAACCTTCTCTTCTCCACCATCACTAGACTTCTGTCAACCAGTTCCTCCAAGTAGTCCTCTGCTATATCCTCTGAGGTTTCCTTCCTGTTAGCTAGTGGCACAAATCCTTCTGATACCCATAATTTCAACAATGTCCTTGAGAAAATCTCAAAATCCTCACGAAAAACACCAAGGTAAAGAAAACATGGCCTCAACCGTGAAGGCAAGTGATTGAAGCTCAACTGTATCACAGAATTGGCTTGCTTTGTTTGCGCAATATTATAAGTTCCCACGTTCTCAGCCACTTTCTTCCACCAGTGACCTTCCTTCCGATGATTTGTGAGGATACCAGCAACTACCACAATAGCAAGTGGTAGTCCACCACATCTGTCTAGAATGAGCGTCTCATGCACTGCAAGGTCAGATGGGAATTTGTCCTTGCCAAAAACTTTCTTCCGCAATAACTCCCGGCTCTCCTCGGTTGTAAGAAACCGCAACTTATATGGTTCAAACTCAAACCCTTGCCTAGCATACTCCGCCACATTCTTGTGTCGAGTAGTTATTAGTACTCGACTGCGCTTCTGGTTCATTGGAAAACATCTTTTGAGATCATCCCATGCTGCTGTAGTCCAAACATCATCCAAGACTATCAAGAAGTTTCTTTTTTCCAAATAATTATTAATTTCTTGTGCTAACTCATCCTCAGACATCCTATTCATTTCCTCAGTGAGGATGCCAAAACTACGTAGAATTTTGAGGAACACTTCCTTTGTCTTGTATTCAGTAGAAACTTCTACAAATGCACGAATGAAAAATTGATATTCCACAGTTGGGTGCTTAAAGACCTTTCTAGCTAGGGTGGTCTTTCCTAACCCAAGCATACCAAAAATTGATACAGTTTGTACATCCTCTGGTCCTCCATTGAGAAGTCTCATTACATCCTCCATTGCATCTTTAAATCCAACCATGTCATCATCAACTGGAGGCTGTTGGCATAAAAAGTAAGAGACATCATATCAACAAACTAGAAGGGAGATACTTGAATAACTTAAATATGAAAACGAAATTATTTCAGGAAACGAAAAGCACCGTAACAAATGAATTCATACCTTGAGTAAAATGGATGAAAGTAGCCAAACGACTATAAGTGCTCAAGTTGGACAAAATTCACAAAAATTTAACATATTTGGAAATAAGTGTAAACATTCCATTAACGAACCACTAAAGCAACAGTTCTTAAGAACATGTCAATGAGCCTGAGCAAATATGAGAACCGTCAATGAACATTAATGGAAAACCTGATGAGGTCTCTTTGTTTCAATACATCTCCCCGAAACATTTTTCACTATCACCTTCTCCTAGACCAAATTGAATGTCATAGTTTGTAGAGAAAATATGATATTTATTTTGGACGGAGAGAGTATTTAGCACTAATAAGTAATAACACAATAAAAGGATGTGTGCGAAAAAACTTTGGTTACCAATAGGATCCTTCAAAATTCATACTAACCCCTTATTCCAAATTTTGCGTAGCACAAACTTGACCATGTTATTTATAGATATAGAAACGAACTTGTCACGAATGCAATACATACTACAAGGGAAAGTTTTTTGGTCAAAGTTTCAATAGACTTGTATTGCACTTTCAAATAGCGACTTTAACCACGCCGGTCTGAGTGATGAACTGAGAAAATGAGAGCATCAATTGGTTTTTCTATTCAAATGAATCTGTACAGTTAGATAAATAGGGAAGAGAAAGACAAAGCGATGATCATATTTTCCCCCTAAAGTTTGCCCAAAATACGAATGATTCCCTCATGGTCTAAAAAATTACAGGATAATCTTAAAACTGACAAAGGTTGACTAGATAAGTATAAAAGAGTATACAAAAGAGTAAACAGCATTCTCACCAACTCCATCATTCTCAATTCACACCATTGCCCTCAAAACCCAATGAAAAAAATAGGTGAAAAGAGAAGATGGAGAAAGACAATCCAACCCCAAATTCTGCCAGCCAAAACGAAACTAAGCTCCAATCAATAAATAATCCAAATTGATCAGACGAAATTAATTAGATTAAGTGTTTTTCACTTCAGTCTATATTTTGGACTACCTTCACTATATTTTGCTAATTGGGAGTACCTTCACTATATTTTGCTAATTGGGAGTAACGGTAATAATAGCAAAGCTTGAGTAAAGGAAATAGTACAAGAAGTAAAGTAAAATTGCTCATCAGATAAGAGGAAATTTGGAACAGAACTTATACCTTTTTGATTCTCTGCTCATGCCCTCTGGCATTATCCAGTTTCATCGCCCTAAATCCACGCTCTAACTTGGTGGTATAAAGTTTCTGCGCCTCTTGTTTGATGGTTTCTAGCTCCTTGCCAATGTTGCGAAGCTCCATCGCGTGGTCAATCGCGTGAAGTGCACCCTTAACTACACCTCTGTTTTTCTGCTTGGAGGCAGTTGCAATGTAAGTTTCAATTGCGTCCTCAGCTCTGTAAACCAACTTCCGGACATTCTTGGCTAAGCTGTCTAAAAAGTCATCCTCGATATACTCTTCCGCGCACTTCTTCAGAAAACCTTTGAGCACTTCAAGCTCCTGGCAAAGCGTCTTAGCGTTTTCTTCAGCCCCGGCAATCAGATCGGCATTGTATGTCACAAACTCCTTGAGATTTTCCAAGAGAAAATTTACTGCTGCATCTGGAACTCCTGCCATCTCCTCCTAAACGAGTGAACAGAGTAGAGGGATCGTTGATAAAAGTTACTCCACAAATCTTTTTCAACTTTTGCGGTGGAAGAAGACTTTAGTCATAATTAGTTGACTGCACATTGGATTGATTTCATATACACTTAATGTCATGTTTTTTCACCGTTTAGAATTTCCCTAATAGTATGCTGGATTGGAATAAGAAATTATGGTAAAAAATAGTATATGTTAAATTATAATGCTAAAAATATAGTAATTTTTTTTAGAAGTAAAAGTTAAATTTCTTAGTCACTTAATTTATATAATCAATGAGAGAAACGAGAGATGTGAGATTTTGACTAAAATGGTAGCATTTTAAAACGTAACTTTGGCTGGGGTACCGATTTTGGGATATCTCCGGGAGGAGGAATTTCGCGTCTATTAGACACGAGGTCTACTCCTTAAAATTTATTCTCCGCGCGCATTAAATGTCCTCAAATTTCTCGCGCGCATTAAATGCTGAAAGCCGAAAGTGAATGTATCTCGTGTCACGAGGTACCATCAAAAGTGCCACAGGCCCATTTCAACTCCATTCCCCAATTCAAATGCATGCAATCAACATTAATTTTTTTTTTATTTTACACCTATAATTTTAGTTTTAATTAATTTAATTTTTTATTTAAATAAATAATTATATTTAATAAATTTTTTGTATTTAATTTCGTTCATAATACAAAATAATAGTTATTTTTATTAAAATTTTAAATTATTTTAATTTTCAATGAATATTAAAATTAAATTTTAATTTATTTTTATCATCAAAAAATGATAATAAATTTTAATCTTTTTAATTTATTTTATTATCTTTAATTCATTAAAAAATAACAATTTTTTATTTTTTAAATTTCTTTAAATTTAAATTTAATTTTTAGAATTTAATTTAAAATTTTAGATGCTAAAATTTAATTACAATTATGTATAAAAATAATTATAATTAATTTTAAATGTCAATAACATGCACCTAAAATCTTCACGAGGTTTGACAATTTGATTTCTCTGCATGATTTCTCTACAGAGAAATCCTTAAAAAAAACATGTAATTTCGGTTCTATTTAATTTAATTTAATTCTTTAGCAAAAACATTTAGAATTTTTTTTTAATTTAACATTAATTCTTTAGCAAAAATATTATTTTATGTAGACATGCAATTTCGGTTCTATTTAATTTAGTTTTTTATTTAAATAAACAATTATATTCAATAATTTTTTTTATTTAGTTTCGTTCACAATACAAAATCACAGTTATTTTTAATTAAATTTTATATAATTTTAAATCTCAATTAATACTAAAATTGAATCCTAATTTATTTTTATCGTAAAAAATGACAATAATTTTTAATCTTTTTAATTTATTTTATTGTTTATCTTTTAATTCGTTAAACATAATAGTTTTAAAATGATAATTTATTATTTTTCTAATTTCTTTAAATTTACATTTAATTTTTAGACGCTAAAATATAATTATAATTATGTATAATTAATTTTAAATGTGTACGTTAAAAACATGTAATAATTTTTTTTGAATTTCACATTAATTTGTTAGCGTAAATATATTTATATATAGACATATAATTTATTTTATTATTTGTCTTTAATCTATTAAACATAATATTTTTGAAATAATAATTAATTATTTTAAATTTAATTTTAATTATTAGAGTTTAATTTATTAATTTGAATGCTAAAATTTAATTACAATTATGTATAAAAATTAATTATAATTAATTTTAAATGTCAATAATATACACATACACATAAAATCGTCAAAACCAATTATGAAAACTAGTCTCACAATGAAAACCTCGACGATTTCGCTGAGGTTGAACTCGTCTCGCTGGTTGTTGCTAAGGATGTGCTTCAGGTTGTCCCTCTTCTTGTTCATTTGTAGCGTACAACGAACCTACATCGTCCTCAGACTGTCTATATTGTCTACGAGACGGTTCAGTGGATGTACCGGTAGCAAACTCGCCCCCCGAAGAAACATACCTAGGATCGAAAATTAGGTGTTGCGGAGTTAAAAAATCATCGTGATCACCTGAAACCGCTGCACCAGGGACAAAGTCGTCTGCAGCTGGCAGAACTAGAACGTAGTCATCATCGACCGCTACAGGAGCGCCTGGCACATAAACATCTTCATCTCCATGCACCGATGAATAGTACTGCTGCGGGGGAACCTCCTCAACTACAGCGCGCCGACGTGCTCGTCTACCGCCCCGTCTTATTGGTGGTTCTTGTCGAGGCACTTGTTGCGGAATCGGCGGTATCGGATTAGCAGCATACGATCGTCTAGATGGCTCATACGGCATTTGATTTAGACGATCGGATTTGCCACTGGCAGCCAAAGTACGCATGGCAATATCGGACATTCTTCCGATTGCCTGTTGCGCGTATGATGCATCATGCTGAGACGCTTCATTACCTATGTGCCAGATCCGGTGCAGTGCGTCGATCTGCATATGCATTTTTAAAAATATCATTAAAATTTTAAATAAGTCAGAATTCTATATATATACTTATATGAACGAGGAAAAATAAACTTACGAGTACTTCAGCTGCTGAACTACTAGACTGATAGCCCACGGGATTTGGTTGTTGTATGGTAGGATTGCTAATTAATCGCCGTGTGTGAGTCCAATACCATGCAAAATAATCAGGCGTAACAACAGCTTGCCCGAAAGTGGGCTATCCGGTGATGGTAGAAGCATGTCTGTTGATCCAATTAGCATGGTGTAGCGCATCCACCTCATCCCATCCAGCACCAGTAGTGCGTAGGTCTCGCTGATGCAGATTTACCCCCGTGTCAACAGCATTCGGAATTATTTACAACAATCCAAATTGTCGCATAACTCGATCGAGGCAATGTAGCTCAATCGTCTCTCAACACAGTAGATATATGACAAACATTTAAATTTGTTGGCCATGCGTACAGTACGGAGGTAGAGATGCTAACATGTTCGCATCATAAGGTTGCCAAATAAACTGCAAAATAAATAAATTTAGTTTTAAATAATAAATAACAATAAATATTATTTAAAATTCGATTCCAAGCTAATAATATCGTAGTAATACATACGTGATTGTATCGCATTAGATCCAACTGATCTTGTACGCAATAAGCACATGTGTTGGCGTGTGGGACAATTCCAGTGGACTCTGTCATACTGCTCCCCTAGGCACATTCGGACCAATGTCCTTCAGCGGACGTACTCTGTCGGGTCTAATAATGGGAATACGCTCCCAAGCCCATAACTGTACTTCCAATGAAATAATAATATTAGAAAAATATGATTGATTTAACATAGTAAAATTCGCATTTTGGATTTAAATTCGTACCTGAATCAATAGAAGTGGACAACTGATCTGATGCGCCGTATAAACAGTAGCGTTGCACATACAATGGTACAAATGAGCTAATACTGCACTACCCCAACTCAGTGTACCAGCCAACTCGAGATTGCGTATATACCTAAGGAAGCGCAGATGAACTCGATTTCTGGATTTATCAGAGAACAAAAATCCACCAATAAGCTGCATATTGCAACACTTTGCATGCTGTGCAACCATATCAGGAGTCGCGTGCGCTGGGAGAGGTTGAGCCAGTGCTCTCTCGAGTGAGCTTAACTTCAATCGAGATCCATCCAGGTCTGTACCTGTAGGTCGAAAACCAAGGAGCGCGTCACATAGATCTAGTAGCTCTGCCTGTAGACAGTTGAACCCATGGCCAATAATTGGATCACCCTCCACGCGTAATCCAAAAAGAACCTCGACATCCTGCAGTGTAATTGTGGTCTCTCCCATTGTAAGATGGAACGTGTATGTCTCTTGGCGCCATCTTTCCACCAACGTTGTAATCAGGGGATGATCAATCTTCATGTACGGCAAACGAATAATCCCGCCAAATCCAGCTATGTCCATAAGTTGCTCGACTCGTGGATCGAATGGTCGAACAATCCAAAAAGCACTGTCATTGCGCTTTGCAGTAAGGACAATATCTTCCAACTGTCCTGCCCATATATGTGTCGATCTATGTCGACGCTGCAGGGTCAATAAGTCTGGAATAATAGGGCCGGGTTCAACTCCGTCTTATACAGGGTCCATCAACGGTATCCTAAAACGAAAAAAAAATGATTAAAATATATTGTTAAACAAAATAAAGTGAAAATTATCATCATTTATGCAACCATAATACCACGAAATATATAAACAGACGTGATGAATATTATTACACACATAAGAGGCTTTGATACAACATATCAAAGAAGAAATACGCCATCAGTCATATGAATTACGAAAATAGAATAGGTAAAATATTCTATCTTCAATCTACAGCACCATGGGTGCAACTCCTACGAAATAAAGTGAAAATATCATCATTTATGTAACTATAATACCACAAAATAGATAAACAACGTGACAAATATTATTACAAACATAAGATGTTTTGATACAACATATCAAAGAAGAAATATTACATCAGTCATATAAATTACAAAGGCAGAACATGTAAAATATTCTAACATCAATCTACAATACCGTGGGTGCAATTCCTCCTATTATGTCCGCTGCGATGGCATAACCCACATCGAGGAGATGAATCAGGATTACGCTCATCCATTTCATTCCGAATACGCGCTGTCCGCATTCGACCAGATCGTCGATTCTTGAAACGGTGAGCGTACGGCGCCAAGATTAAACCAGGGTCGCGCCAATAATTCTCGTGCGGGATGGGTCTAAATTGTGGCGTATACGTTAACCTGTAGGACATTGTTGTATTCTCCGATGACACGAGATCCCCAAGGTTCAGCCCCAATTGCTGACATGCTGAAATACGTGCGAACAAGGAATTCCATATATTTCCCATTTGCAACAACTGCATGACCTGGTACCAACATTAACTTCGTAAGAATTATTTCCCTTTCCATGCTCTCGATGTGCTGACACCACACTAAAAATATCCCTATCCTGATTAAAAACCAGCACACGGTGCCTTCTTCCTTTTGTCTCATTCTTCACAAACTTTGCCCATATAGTCGAAGGGAAGTGATACCTGCCGTGATTAGCCTCCTGTCGATGATCGTTGAAATATTTGACTGTTTTTTTGAAAGAAGACTCAACAATAACCTTGATGGGTAGGGCACGTATGCCTTTGACGACACTGTTGAATGATTCAGCCAAATTAGTTGTCATATTACCCCACCTATGACCACCATCATAAGCACGCGTCCATTGTTCCTTCGGAATCAAATCCAACCATGCCTTGGCTTGGGGGTTCAGCATACTAATTTCTTCCATAATCTGCAAAAATTTTCGCTTCTTACTTTGATCTCCAGCTGCATACATCAACTTCTTCAACTGATGATTCTTGAACTTTGTATTGAAGTTACTTCGGATATGTCTGAAAAAAAATCTGTGCACTGCCATTGGCTCCTGCCAATCGGGTAGTCGATGAAGAGCATTCACTATCCCAACGTGTCTGTCGGATATTAAACAAATTCTTCGATCCTTAAGTACATGCGCCCTGAATAACTACAAAAACCAACTCCAACTGTCATTTGTTTCCTCATCAACGACTGCAAAAGCAAGGGGTAATATATGATTGTTGGCATCTTGACCATCAGTCGTTAATAATTTTTCCTTGTATATACCCCTAAGGAATGTCCCGTCGACGCTGACCACCGATTTCATATAAACAAATGCATCAATGCATGGCTTAAACGCCCAAAAAACATATCCAAATGTCTTTCCACCATTGCTGTCCATAGGTAGGAAATGCCATGCCACTACGGTACCTGGATTGGCATCTTGCAAGGCTTGCATATACCGTGACAGTTGTGCAAATGAAGAAGGCCAATCACCATAAATCATCTCAATGGCATGCCTGCGCGCGTTCCATCCTTTCTTGTAAGACGGAGTGAAATGTAAAGTGTCATGTATATGGTTGTTTATCTCGCTGACCGTTATTTCTGGATTATTGTGAATCATTGACATAATATGCTTTGCCATAAATTTGACGCTCATGTTGCGATGGTTGCCGTCTATTGTTCGAACTAGACAAATGTGCTCTCCATGCCATCGAGTAATTTGCCACAGTCCACAATCTTTTTTCTTTCGTGCACGAATTCGCCAATAACAGGGATGTTGGGGAGTTGAATTTTTGCATTCGGCAACCCAAGATGCGCTTTTGCTTTCCTGTACTATGAACTCACGACCTAATCTGACAGACCACGATCGAACTGCCCAAAGTAACTCTTCCTTATTTCTAAACCACATTCCAATCTTCAAGTCATTATTAGATTCTGACCATAAATCCATCCGACTGCTTCCCATCGCCGTTCCATCACATTCATTTTCCATTTCTTGAGCAGCAGTCAACCTGTCAAGATACATTGAATATGATGGATTATACAACCGGTTTGGTTCAGCAAGTATATTACCAGGTTGTGGCATTACAGAAGGACCAGCTCCATGTTCTCCAGCATCACGATCTCCCTCGTCCTCGTCGGGGGTATCTTCCGCATTCGGTCCATCAAGGTCGAATGTTGCTCCTAAACCATCTACGATCGCCTCTGGAGCACCTATCCAATTGGGTTCTCGAGCAACCCACTCATCGACTGAGGTAATATTCAATGAAATATCTATTTCTGCAGTAGAAAACAACGGCGTGGGGTTGGGCTGTGTTTGTATAGGCTGCATATCGACATGAAATGGAGGCGTGACAAACCCCATTGAAGTTGGTCCGACGACTGAGACATCCGGAACTATTGAAGTATAAAGGGATTGAAAATTATCACTTGGGAGATGTCCAGGATTACTGGCGTAAGCAGGTGTAGGCGCATTTAAATCAATATTAGCCCTGTGCACTGGAGTGGCTGAATTCACTAATTTAGTGAAGGATTCCGTAATAGGCATGGGGTTGTATTGTTCTGCAACGTTTGTATCTGTTACATTTTGAATCTATACCATCTCATGATGAACGTGCAAATCGATTGGTTGTCCCTTCACGGTGGATGTATAGTCCCACAATCCATCCATATCTTCATCGTCACAAATAGAAGTTGTTGTAGACCTTAGTGCAGTGCCAAAAATAATATCTTCTCTCATTGTTATTTATAACTGAACAGTAGACATGTCTCATCCATGAAGTGTACATATTTTGTTAACTAAACCGATGTAACTAACTCGATTTTTAACAATCAATGCCTTGCGACATGGACCATTAAAAAAATCGCCGTTTGGGGTACGTATAATCTCGCAATCCAAATACAACCATAATCTAACAGGTTGTTCTTGTAACATTGTGCCTAAATAAACAATGTAAAAGAATTTATCTATTAAAAAAATAAATATTCAAAGTATGTCGCAACTTTGAATTAATACATGAAACTAATATCATTATTATTCAACACATCTCAATCCAAAACAATTTATTGTGCTATATAATAGAATATAAATATAAATCAATTAATCGTCACAAGTAATCAAATATCAAATAAAATATAACGATTTTTTAACATGGACGTAAATTAAATTAAATATAAATATAACTAACTAAAAATTACAAATAAATTAAATTATTACATTCACCATAAAAGGTAAATTAATATAAATCAATTAATCATCACAAATAATCAAAAAGTAAATATCAAACAAAATATAATGATTTTTTAACATAGACGTAAATTATAATTATTTTAAATTAAATTAAACATAAAAAAATAACTAACTAAAAATTACAAATAAATTAAATTATTAAATTCACCATAAAAGCTAAATTAATATAAATCAATTAATTGTCACAAGTAATCAAATATCAAACAAAATATAATGATTTTTTAACATTGACGTAAATTAAATTAAATAAAATATAAAAATAAATAACTAAAAATTACAAATAAATTAAATTATTAAATTCATCATAAAAGGTAAATTAATATAAATCAATTAATCGTCACAAGTAATCAAAAATCAATTATCAAACAAAATATAACGATTTTTTAACATGACGGTAAATTATAATTAAATTAAATATAAAAAACAACTAATTAAAAATTACAAATAAATTAAATTATTAAATTCATCATAAAAGGTAAATTAATATAAATCAATTAATCATCACAAATAATCAAAAAGCAAATATCAAACAAAATATAACAATTTTCTAACATGGACGTAAATTAAATTAAATTAAATATAAAAAATAACTAACTAAAAATTACAAATAAATTAAATTATTAAATTCACGGTAAAAGCTAAATTAATATAAATCAATTAATCGTCACAAGTAATCAAAAATCAAATATCAAATAAAATATAACGATTTTTTAACATGGCGGTAAATTACAATTAAAGTAAATTAAATTAAACATAAAAAATAACTAACTAAAAATTACAAATAAATTAAATTATTAAATTCACCATAAAAGCTAAATTAATATAAATCAATTAATTATCACAAATAATCAAATATCAAATATCAAACAAAATATAACGATTTTTTAACATGGACGTAAATTAAATTAAATTAAATATAAAAAAAGCAACTAACTAAAAATTATAAATAAATTAAATTATTAAATTAACCATAAAAGCTAAAGATAAGGCTCACCTTTAATTTTTAATATATACTACATTAAATTTTTTCATTTAATTTGAAAATGTATGCATAATTAGATATTTTTCGTCTAATTTATATTAATATTTTCCTATTCAAATTATTAGAAATAATAAGTCGATCATTTTTCCTTTAACCTAAGAATAAGTAATTTAGTCAAATATCAACCATACGCAATTTATACCATTCAACAAAACATAAAATAGACAAAATTAATAATTTACTTTACATTTTGATTAAACAGATCAAAACATATTATAAATCAATCAATATTTTACTAAACATAATATTTAAAAATGTCAATTAATTTCACTAAAATATCATCGCCTAATAATTAATTTTTTAATATTAAATTTAAATATATCTATTTGAACAAATAAATAAACTAATTGATACAATCTCTATTTTTCTTTTAAAAAAAAATCAGTAATATAAAAGTCGCGTGGATGGCTCGAGTATACGAGCAGCAACACTTTTTCTGACTTATAATTCCAGCACAAACCTCCAATGATAAATTGGTAATGATAAAAAAAAATAAATATGATATATTATTTCAGGAGAAGAAAATAATTTAAAAAATAGATGAAATGTTTCTGTTGGGTGTGAGAGCCGACAGCTTTCGGTTCTTGTGTTTGAGAGTTTGAGACGGCAGAGCAAAAGCTGTGTTTGAGAGAAATGGGAGTGAAGATGAATTTACATTACCTCGGCGCATTTATAGGCAAAATTTAGCCTGTTCCTCTCGTGAAGTTGCAAACCGATGGGAATCACGTGAAAGTAGAATCTCTGTGGAATCAGAGATTCCACAAAAAGCAGCCAACATCGCATTTGCCAGACGCGAGGTCGTTAGCTTTTCAGAAATTCATGGCCGGCATCTTCTGCTGTTTGACTACTTTCTCTGCACGATTAACTGCTTCCCCTGCATGCATCTGACGGGCTAACTTGGCATTCCTCGTGTCTGTCAGACACGAAGTACCGCTGCACCTCGTGTTTGGCAGACACGAGATTTCCCTTCTCGTGGGGTATCCCAACTTTCTTACACCCAATCGGAGTGACTTTTTAAAAAGTCACCATTTTGGTAAAATCCCAAGAGAGAGAGAGATGATGTTAAAATAAATTGGGTGAAACATTCGTAGTCGAACAAACCACCAAAAATGCCCACGAAAAGTAACATAATTTGCTGAAAATGACTGCAAATATCAAGCATGCTTTCCGGAACAAATAAAATCTTTTGCTTTTTTTCTGTTTTCTTTTTCTTTTTTTCACTTCATGTTTTCTGTAATTTTCGTTCGTAAATCACAGAGTTATTCCACTTTTCTTGTCAACCAATTCCACGTTCGGAACAGGCAATCAAGAAAACAAGCTCCTTAAGAGAAAATGCTAAAAAGTTCCGTCAAATTTCTCAAGTACATGAAGAGAAGAGGGAAGTAAAACAAGCTCCTTAGTTGTGCAAGAAGAGCAACAACCATAAAAGACATCAGCCAGAACTCCATTAAAAGGAAAAACACAAAGCGCGCGCGCACACCCAAAAAAAAAAAAAAAAAGAAAAAAGGCCAATTCCAAGCCGTGAACTCGGATTGAGATTTCCAACTTTCCATGCAAAACCATTACTCGATGAAATCCTCCACGTCTTGTTTCTCAATCCTTTGATTAGCAAAAACATTGCTGGCCTTATCTTCCAACGTGAGCTTGCTGAACACGGCTCAAAGTTGATACTGACTTGATAATCAAAATGGACACAGGTAACGAACATTTGACAGATGGAAAGTTTGAAGTGAGCAAGAGAACCCCTTGCTTTTATTACTAGCGCATAACACTCAAAACAACAGCGAAACTTCTCGCCTCCGCCCAGCGATATGATTCGTGGGAACTAGAGCTGGCCTTAACCTGAAAATGAGTAAAAGAATATTAAAAGAAAGACAATCCTTAAATTCTACAGACATGATCAAGGAAAATGGAAGAGATGAAAAGTTTTGGCAGGTTTCCTCTACTAACCTGCCAAGGAAGCATTGGTGGAGGTTGTTGAGGCAATCACTGATCTGGAGGAATAACAGACAGCTTCAGGGATGTACTTTTGTCATCCATGTCTTGGGCTTGCACTTGAAGTTTTGCCAACTGAAGTTTTCTGGCAGAGGTACCCACAGCACTATTGCAGCAGTAAATGTCCATCAGCTGGAGTGTGGATATGTTTACGAGGTCAGACGGGATGGCCTCAAGCTTGGTGCAATGCTTAAGATAAAGGTGTGTCAAACTTGGGAAATGACTTGCCGAAGCCTTCCAAGTGGTTAAATCTGTAGTCCCAATGTGCAAAACTTTGAGAGCACAGAAACTATCACTTTCTGTCTCCCAATATGGTCCCAAGAATGCATTGTCCTTCAATTTCAGTACCTCAAGTTTCCTCAGTTTTCCCAACGTAGACATGTGTCCCCAATCAAGCATGGTATTTTGGAGAGTCAACCTTGTAAGCTTGGTAGGAAAACTGTTCACGCTGGGGAGAGAATCCAATTTAACAGTTTTATTATCATTCAAGAGCTTCAGATTTTCAAGGAACTCAAGTTTTGAAAGAATATCGAACAAACTGCCCTGACCAGTGGCTTCCATAACACGGGCTAATGTTCCACGGATTCCCAATTTCTTCATCGCTGGAGCCCTATCAAATACTTCTTTCCTGCAACTTTCTGGAGAGATTGCAGAAAGTGTCTGCAGGTTTGCATTGATCAACATATCTTCACTAGTTTTCACCAAACTTGCAGATGCATTGGTCTCTAAATGCCTCAATTGTGTCATCTTCCATATGTCTGCTTTTATTTCAAGGTTAGGTTGTGTAGTCTTGAACATAAGAGTTTGGAGGTACCTCAGGTTGGACACTTTCTCAGGAATAATCTTCAAATCGCAATACATAGCAATGTATTTCAGAAGGAACAAGTAATATACTTCAGCAGGAAAGCGAGTCAACTTGATGGATCTAATATCCAACACTCTGACTAATTTAAAGGCTTTGGGGATGCTTGAGATGTGTTCAAGGGGTAAAAAAAAATCTTCATTAGCAAAAGTCAAAAATGAGCGAACATATTTACCAGATGGTTTACTTTTAATGTATTCCAAGAGATTGGAATTAATGCAAAGGCGACGGACATCATCTGGAGAGGTGTTCCAGCCCTCTTCAAGCCTTTTTATTTCTTTAAAAATCTCTTCCTTTTTGCCCTGCACAATGCAAAATTCACGTAATGTGTCATGGATCCGAATTGTTTTAATCCGACCATTTAACCTTCTCTTCTCCACCATCACTAGATTCCTATCAACCAGTTCTTCCAAATAGTCCTCTGCTATATCCTCTGAGGTTTCCACCCCATTAGCAAGCGGCACAAATGCTTCTGATACCCACAATTGCAACAATGTCTTTGACAGAATCTCAAGGCCCTCACGAAAAACCCCTAGGTAAAGAAAACATGGCTTCAAGCGACAAGGCAAACTATTGAAGCTTAACTGGATCACACACTTTACTTGCTCTGTTGTCGCAGGAGTACAAGTCTCCATGTTCTCAGCCACTTTCTTCCACCAATAATCTTCATTCCGATAATTTATGAGGATACCTGCAACTACGAGAATAGCCAGTGGTAGTCCATCACATTTATCTAGAATGCATGTCTCATATATTGTTAGGCCAGATGGGAATTCGTCCTTGCCAAAAACTCTCTTCCGAAGCAACTCTCGGCTCTCATCGGCTGCAAGAAACCGCAAATTATAAGGTACAAATTCACATCCTTGGCTAACATGTGTGGCTACATTTGTGTGTCGAGTAGTTATTAAGACTCGACTGCCCTTCTGATTGTTTGGAAGGCATCTCTTGAGATCATCCCATGCTTCAAGAGTCCGGACATCATCCAAGACTATCAAAAATTTTTGTTGTTCCAAATACTTTCTTATTTCTTGTGCCAAATCATCTTCATACATCCTATCCATTTCCTCGATAACAATGCCAAGAGTACGTAGAAGTTTGAGAAACACTTGCTTTGCCTTGTATTGTGGAGAAACTTGTATAAATGCACGAACAGAGAATTCACATTCCATAGTTGTGTGCTTAAAGACCTTTCTAGCTAGTGTGGTCTTTCCTAACCCAGGCATACCAACAATTGGGAGAGTTTGTACATCCTCTGGTCCTCCATGGAGAAGGCTGATTACATCCTCCGTGGTGTCTTTAAATCCAACCATGTCATCATCAACAGGACACTGTTGGTATGAAAAATAACAGATATCAGATCAACAAATTTGAGGGGATATAAATATATATGCACACCATATCATCATCTGAACAATGGAATTTGCAACAACACAAAAACTGCATACCAAAGGAATGTTATACTTTTTGTAAAATAGATGAAATAAATCAAATTCACACAAATTTTATATATTTGGAACTAAAAAAGTGTAAATATTGCAGTGGTGAAGCGCTAAAGCAACTAAGTCTCAGCAGAAACAATCCACTGTGTAGATCTCATCTTTCAATACACCTCTCCAAACCATTTTTAACTAAAACCAAATTGAATGTCACAGTTTATTTTGATATTCTATTTGGATGCAAGGAGTATTAGTTTTATCATTCCATTAGTTTGCACAAGCAATATTGCTAGAGCAGATCACATATCTAACATTTCAAGAATTACACCAACGTCTTTCGCAGTTGCGCTTACTTTTGCTGCGTTGACTTTGAGTCTCTAAACTAATGGAAACTTTAGCCATTAAAATTAACATTTCTATACTTCCAGATCCTCGATTGAGATTTGTACGTATTTCTAAGGAGCAAATTAAAATTAATCATCATTTTCTTTGATTCCTTGATTGATTGAAATTCCTATCTGACACAGCACTATTAATCTTCTAGACAACGGAGGTCCTTGATCGGTAATTTTGGTCATTTGTAGAGAGTTTTTTTTAGGGAAGAAATCATGTTTTCCTTTTTCTTTTCTCTGTGTTTTTTCTTTTTGGTGGGGTAAACAAAGTAAATTCCCTCTGCAAAAGCTTGACTAATAAAGAAAACAGTACTTGAAGTAAAGTAAAATTGCTCAAGCGATAAAGCAATTTTGGAATGAAACTTTCACCTTTTTGATTCTCTGCTGATGCCCTCCGTCTTTGTCCAATTGCATGGTCTCAAATCCATGCTCCATCTTGGTGGTATAAAGTTTCTGCGCCTCTTGTTTGATGGTTTCCAGCTCCTTGGCGATATTGCGAAGCTCCACAGGGTGGTCGAGCGGGCTAGCTGCACTGCCAAACACACCTCTGATTTTTTGCCTGCAGGCGGTTGCAATATAAGTTTCAATTGCATCCTCAGCTCTGTAAACCAACTTCCGGACATCTTTGGCTAAGCTATCCAGAAATTCATCCTCGCAGTACTCTTCCCGGAACTGCTTGAGAAACCCTTTGAGCCATTCAAGATCCTGGCACAGCGCCACAGCTGTTTCTTCAGCTCCGGCAATCAAATCGGCGTTGTATCTCACGAAACCCTGGAGATTTTCCAATAGAAAACCCACACCTGCATCTGGAGCACTTGCCATCTCCTCTCTATTTCTCAGTGCTTCTCTCTCTACTGAGTGAGAGTGGTCGCCGATGAATTTGGGTCTACAAAGCTTTATCGAACTTTGCGAGATGGGAAGGTCATTTCCTGTGTAGGCTGTAGCTAGAAATTAAATACTAGAGTGAGCCTCTGATTTGAGTTGACCAGAGATGGCGAAGTCTTTCTTTCACTTTCAAGCACGTAAAAGCGCGTCGATGAATAATAAAATTAATCGATAGTTCCGAATCACTGCCCGAAATTTTGGAGTTTTACAATTGAGTACCGCTTTTTAAATAATTCCAATTGCCCAAGCCGTACCGCTTTAAATCATTTATTTTAAAAAACAAAAATTCGACTCCCAATACTTAAAATTAATAATAAGTAAAGTTGATGGGTAAAGTCATATGAGTTTGACACATTAACAAGTGAAATAGGTGATTTTTTATTGACGTGGTAATGGCTGGATTAAAGAAGTTTTTGTGAAGTTGTTTGTAGTGTTCCTTCAAGTTTCTTTTTAGGTCTGTTAACTATGTATGGATTTAGGTTTCAGGATTTGAACTTGATTCATAGGTTTCATACGGTTTTCCTTTGGTGTGTGAATAAAGATTATTTCTTATTGTCATTAGAGGAGGTTTTTTATGAGATTGAAGTCTGATATTTATAGGAGTTTGGTTCCTCCGTTTCATTTGTTGGAATTCAATGCCGAAGATTCTTGATTTTGTTACTTCGAATTCCTTGCATTGGTTGGGATTTATCGCCGAACCTTCTTTGTTTTGTTGCTTCGAATTCATCGCTTCAAATTCATCGCCAAAGTATTCAATTCGATCCGCATCCCCAAGATGCAATTTAATACTTGGGCTCTGATGTATAGGTCTTTAATCATAATAAATCTTTCTGTTCTCACTTCCTCTGAATCTTCTATACTATTTCAGCTAGATTACTGCTGCTGCAACAATTACAATTGTTGTATGAAAATAGAGATTTTTGTTTCATTTGAAAGAGAGAGGTTAGGAGAATGGGTTCGGAGTTGATCTACAGGGGACACGAGTCCCAGCCGGTGACAGATGAGTATTCGCCGAAGCCACAAAAGCCATGGTCGTTGGTGGTTCAGTTGATTCATAACATGCTCCAGGAGCAGCGATTAGTTTTCGTATTTGTCGGCATTGCCATTGCCACGCTCTTTTTCACAATCCTACCCTCATCTTATTGCAACGCCCTCTCTTCCCAATCGTTCCTGCCAACCGAATCGGGGGCTCATTGATTACCTTCTAGCAGAATCAGGGCGGGGTCGGACCCTTCAGTTTGGGCGGGAAAATCCCACTAGGCTTGAAAAGGAAGGGCCTAAGGACTGTGGTCATTGGTGGCGCCGGATTCGTTGGCAATCATTTGGTTGATCGCCTGATCCAAAAGGGGATAATGTGATCGTAGTTGATAATTTCTTCACGGGAAGGAAGGAGAAAGTGATGCACCACTTTGGTAACCCCAAATTTGAGCTCATAAAAAACGATGTCGTCGAGCCTCTCCTGCTTGAGGTTGACCAGATCTACCACCTGGCTTGCCCTGCTTCTCTTGTTCATTACAAGCACAACCCTGTCAAGACTATCATATCCTTCTGCTACCATTGCATTTCCTTTTTCATGTTCTTACTTTTAGATTCTGAATTTTGTAAATTGATTGAATTCCTTAATTAAATTTTTAGGTGGGTTCACAAGACAAATGTGGTGGAGGACTCTGAACATGCTTGGATTGGCGAAGAGAGTCGGTGCCCGCTTCTTGCTAACAAGCACCAGCGAAGTGTACGGTGATCCTCTGCAGCATCCTTAGGTTGAGACCTACTGGGGAAATGTCAACCCCATCGAATTCATCATCGAAGCTTCTTGACATGTCTTCAGATGTTATCGCATTCATGTATGTGAATGTGGTGGGGGGATAACTACACCGGTATGAGTTTGATCCCCAATTTATCTAAAACAACTACCAAATCTTTAAATGATCTGTTAAGGATTTAATAACATTAGAACTTCTATCATATGCTCAACCTGTGTCTCGACTTAAGTTTAAGGATTTTTTAAGAAATATTTTAGTTCTTTTCTCCCTTATATGGTTCACTTTACTATTGATATTTATTAGAGGATCTTTTCTATTTAACTAGGACTGCAAATGGGTTGGAATATGCACGAAATGTATCTATTGTCATTGTTAACTGACAATATTACCTATTTAGTTGTTAACATATTTCATTAATGAAATTTGAAAGGAGATTCAGGTATTATATTTAAAATTCCTCTTCTCATAAATTATGTTTGCCACTGTTGTGTGTTGGTTTTCATAGGAATTTATCTGCTTCAAATCTTATTAATTTTTAAGAAGTTTTTTTTCTCTGCCATATTGAGTTGGTTGATTGGCATGGAAGTCTGCATACTTTTCTTTATGCATTAGAGTTTCTAATTCCAGTCTGTAAAGTTAACACATTTTCAAAACGTAATGGTGATGGTAAGTGCTGTTTTGGGGGACAGCATGTACTCTGTTTATGTTCTGCAAGATGCACTCTGAATGGACATTTGCAGGACAAAAATATAGAGCACAAGAGTTGAGTAGGTGGCAAAAGTTAAGCAATCTGCCATATAGATATAGTTGTTTGATTCCCTAAGAGCTCCAATTGTCAAACTTGCATTGCTTATCCGGTATTGTTGAAGGAGCTAATGCACATTGTTTATTGAGTTATATCCTTATTCTTTTTTCTTTGTCTTTGGCTTCTAAATTGTACATTTTTTTCCCCTCTCATGACTTCCGCCACTACTTTTAAATACAGATGAAAGCTCAGGCCATTGTTAACAAGAAGACAGAATTGACATTATAAAAATGAACGGTACTAATAGCTAGAATGGAAAATGATCGCAAATTGTTACCTGAGTTTGCTGACATTTAGCTTCTCAAGCTTTCTTATGATGGGCATGACCCACGGCATTTCTACTGCACACACCATAGTTAGAGGACTTGGCAAGACAACTATGGCTCAACTAGTTTATAATGATGAAAAGGTGAGAAATTATTTTAATTTGAAGATCTGGATTTATGTGTCTAAAGATTTTGATAGAAGGAAGATCATGGTGGACATTGTAGAATCTGCACAAACAAGAAATGCGAACTCCTGGCTATGGATCTACTTAAATCTCAACTTCAGGACTCATTGAGTGGGATGAGATCTTTGATTGTTCTGGATGACATATGGAATGAAAACAAAGAAGAATGGGACAAATTGGGTGACCTCCTGAAAAAATGTGGTGCAGAAGGAAGTAGAGTTGTTGTTGTTGGTGTTATACCCTAGAGGCAATTATTTGTACATTGTATATGACACATTTTATTTTAATAAAAGACATTATTTATCTTACAGTATCTTTTGTTTACTTTTGGGTAAAATAACTGTTAGATAAAGTATCCAATACAACATTGTGTTAAAGAAATCATGATAAAGATCATGATATGAGATTCCCACTACACTGTATAGTGTTAGTACTTAAATAGTCCCTAGTCATAGTATTAATGAGACTAGACATCATTAATGCATTAAGACTAGCATATGTTAGACTTCCTGATTTGATCAGGTGGTGGTTCTCATATCCGTGAGTTTTGAAATACTCAAAGTTAACACGTGGATGCTTGTTAATAGAATAAGTATATTGGATGACCTAATTATGAGATAATCACATGAATAACTATTTAGTGCCAATGATAAAATCTCAATATAGCAAACGTGCAAGTATCTTTAGACTTGAAATCTCCAAGGTACTTTGTTTGCTAAACATTGTGCTTTGATCCCAATCTCTGGAGTCAGATCGAGGGTCGCCTATGGGATGGGTATTGGATACATTGTGAGGTAAACGAAAGAAGTTGAGAGGGTCAATAAAGGATTCACCATTCTTAATAGTAGGGGCGAATATCTCACGGCCACTTGTAAGAATTACTACTCGAGAAGTCATTGGCCAAGGCGACTGTGTATTGGAAATAGTTTCAATTGATACACATCTAAAGTAGTGGGTTCCTGGTACAAGTACTATTATATTCGGGCCAGAATTAATATATATTCTGGAGAGAGTTGGTACTAATTCTGTACTCCAAACCGAATGAGATATTATATGGTGAAAGGAGTTAATTGCACTATAGTTTGTTATTGAATGGTTCATGTCAAGCCACTTAACTTCCTAGACTCTTGGATGGTCATGATGTGTTGCTAGATACCGCTCATGATCTGAGAATATGAGTTTATTAATTGATAAATTAATAAACCAATCATGATTAGAATAATATGATTATGGATTATTAATCTCAAAGACGTTTGGATTAATTCATATTCGCTACTAATTGACTGGGAAACCTAATAGGTCACACACAATAAAGGATTATATACTCAAGATGTTATTTGATAATATGGTGGGGTTAATTGCGAGAAAGAGAAGTTGTTGTGGTAAAATTATAATTAGTTATAATTTATGGTTCAATTTATAATTGTGAGAACTTGACGTTTCTAATTACAATTATGGAATTCTAATTGTTTTAGAATCCTGAGATGGAGTAATTTCAGCAGGTTTTTCATGATATGTGTGAGACACACACAAAACCCTAGCTGGAGAGGAATTGACGCCAAAACAACATCTCCAAACATTCTCTTCTCTCTCGTTTTTCTTCAGCGAAGAGGAAACGACTAACCCTAGCCGTCACTTTGGTTTATACTAGCACATAAATATCTTGGTGCTTGAGTGTGATCTTTCGTGTGGATTTCTATTAGAGATAATAACACATTGTGATTATAGTGGTTGGACGTTCAACTCTCGTGGTGTTTGATCAAGAGGATTGCTGAATCGCGCCTCGACTTAAAGAAGGAAAAATTTTGTTTTCAAACGCTCAAAGAAAGGTAAAGTTGTTACCTTTGTTCTCTTTATGTCTTATTTTTCACACATATGTGGATCCTGGGTTGGTATCTTATTCTTATTTTTTCGCTGCACACTATATGATATGTGTGAGATACCCAACAGTTGTTACCACTCGAAGTCATGGAGTTGCTTCAATCATGGGTGCTACTTCTATGTACCATCTCAAAAAATTGACCAAGGAAGCATGCTGGGTTTTGTTCAAGCAACAAGCCTTTGGCCCTGAAGAAGAGGATAGGCATCCTACTTTGCTGGCAATAGGGAAAATGATTATCAAGAAATGTGGTGGTCTGCCATTGGCAGCAAAACTCTAGGAAGTCTATTGAGATTCAATAGGGAGGAGAAAGATTGATTCAGTGTTGAAGAAAATGAACTTTGGAATCACGAAGAATGTCAAAAGAGTAGCATCTTGCCAGCTCTTAGGCTGAATTACACTAATTTGCCAGTGCATCTCCTGTATGAGTAAATTTCTCGATCAGTATGATCATGGAAGCAATTTATGAGCTGCCATTAAATTCCAAACCTCTACCTCCATTTCACAGTAGTTGCCTTTTTTTTTTTTTTTTTGGTGGCTAAGGCCTTTTGCGTTCACTCCTCTTTTCACTCATTGTTGTTAACTCTTCACTTGAAGCATAACTGCAATAGACCCAATTTCTATTAAAAGAAGTTTAGAAATAAATTTTTACTCTTTTAAAATAAATAAGATTTATTACAATTTACCCCTATTAAGTTATGAGTAATAATATTTTAGCATAATAAGTTGTAAAAAAAATATCAGACTAATTGTAAGTTAATGAAGATATTGATTAATAAAATTTATTTTTTTAATCAAATATCTATTTTGCTAAAAACATAATAAATCAAAGTTG
The DNA here is from genome assembly GCA_026120185.1 of Voacanga thouarsii. NCBI lineage: Eukaryota > Viridiplantae > Streptophyta > Magnoliopsida > Gentianales > Apocynaceae > Voacanga > Voacanga thouarsii. The sequence goes on along the minus strand of JANUWF010001217.1, from coordinate 3,906,600 downwards.
TAAGATCTAGAACATTGGTAATGCACCAACTTAAATTATTATTTTAATTTTTGCTATTTTTTATACCAATGAACATAATGGAAAATGAGTTCACCAAGAAGTCTCAATCCTTTGGAAGTAGAATTTACGGCGCAATTTGTATATATAAATTCACGAATAATTGATAATTGAAATTAAAAAGTTTAAAATTTAATAGTAATAGATTGATTATGTGTAATTTTTTAATAAATAAATATTAATTTTACGTGTAGAGATTTTTTTGTTATTTATTTTAATATTAACACAAATTATACCCCTTGTATTTTAAACACAATAAATTTTATTCCCTTACAACGCACGAACTATCAACTTAATCTTAATCCTATGTATTGGGAAGCAATCACTCAAGGAATAAAAATTTAAAAAATGTATAGGTAGGAAGTAACTTGGCGGCATTGGTTTCCGCGTTCACCGGTCCTATGTGCAGTAATTAATATTTTTAGCTTTTTTTTAATTTACTTTTGTCAGGTATTCGATTCAGAATATTAATCATTTTTAAGTAAATTTAAAATTTCTTTTAACAAAATACAAGTGATTTCAATAATATTTATACTTTTTTCTAAAACTATCTCTATGAAGACTTTTTGTCCCATTATTATTTAATTTTACTTATCTCATTCTCTTTATCATTTATATTATATTTAGTATGGGTGAAATATAAAATGAAAAAAAGGAGAGGAGTTTCCCAAATTCGAAGGTTTGGAAGACTAGAAGTAATTAAAAACACTAAGTAATATATTTGGCATTACTTTTTTATTTTAAAAATTAAATAAGATACATAGAATAAGATATAAAAAGATAAAATCATTTAATAGTTCTTTTTCTTCTCCTTCTCCCTTACCCTTAACAAAATAAAAAGAAAAAAAAAATTCCCTCCCATCCCCACCCAAAACTCTCTTTTCGTGAACCAAACAGTGTTAATCTGTTTGCTTGCCACCCTTCCTGATAACTACTAGAAGACATTTTAGAAAGTCTAACTGATAAAATGTATTGCTTTAAAAATTTTTAATTCTTGTATATATTTTAAAATGACTTATCTTTGAAACAGAGTAAGAAATTATGAAAAAAATTAATATATGATTATCACTTTGAAAATGCTGTGAATGTCAAAGATCGCTAAATTATAATATTATTTTTTAAAATATCTTTTCATTTAATTTATTCCTTCACTTGAAGCATTTTAATTTCATCCTTCATTATACACGTAATGTAGCAACTAATTGGTCACAAATGAATGGAAGTACTATGCTCGAATAATTAAGACAAAATAGGGAAACGTAGTCCTTTCATGACGCGTAATACAATGTCGGACGCGGTTACTCTTTTGGAGTTGTCTCTTTCTTCTTTAGACTGCTCATATACTTTTTACTTACTTTGAAATAGCAAGGTAATTTCCTCTGATCCAACCTTTTTTTTTTTTTTTTTTGCTAGGTCCTGTGATCCTACTTCCTTTGTGACTTTTAGAAGGTTTTTCAGTGGATGAAGTTCAGAATTTGAAGTTAGGGGTATATTATTAAAAAAAAAAAATTCAATGATAATATTGAAAATTTGTCCAATTTAAGTAAATTTTAATATTCTAATTTTTTTTTTTTCTAAAGGATATAGAGAAAGTTCAAAAATCCTGGGAGGAGTGCTTAAGACATACCCTCGCTTAGGCGTCCTCGAGCCACTGGATCTCTACACGGACAAAAGAAAAAGGAGAGAAGGTGGATGTACACATCCTAAAAATATAAGGCTTAAATATTTTAGTCCAACCATGTAAAATTTACTATTTTTGGAATTCTTTTATTATGAAAATATCTTGAATTTTTAAGATTCAATTCTAAAACAGTAAGAATTAAAATTTTATTTGGTTACTATTTTTTTAAAAAAATAGAGATTTGGGTGAAATTATTAAAGAATAGAAAAAACTCTAACTCTTAAGATTAATTAAATACGAGAATAGGTAAAAAAAATATTATTATTTTATTATAACCATCTACAAATAGAAAGAGAGAAAGTCCGACTAGAGTTTGAAGAAAGAAACACCATAGTTGTTATAATCTTCAAATGTTGACATTAAGAGATAGTTATTTATAACAGGAACGAATTCCTTCTATTTTCTTATACGAATAATATAATAAAATATTATTTTTTTATTAAAAATTTTTGAATAAAAATGTGGTATTATTTCAAAATATATATTTTAATAATTGATTGATGCATGGAATGTATTTTAGTGTTTGTATTCTGAACATTATACATATATTATTTCTTACAAATATATTCGATGAAGTTTGTACATAATAAGATCTATTTTTATTTTTTTGAATGTGATGTTTTTAAGGTAGGCTAAATATTTTTGAAATAATTTTAAAATTGAATTCGTCTTTTTAAAATTTTTATAAGACGAAATTTCAATCTTTTTAGACATTAAATTAAATTTTTTTGAATTTTTCTAATTGAATAAATTAGAAGGACGAAATAGTTATATGAATTTGTGTAATATTTGTATGATTTATGTTCATGGCTGTTTGTTGTGTTGTAAGGATATGTCTGTTTTGTTTATTTAATTTTGGGTGTTTTCTGTTTTTTAATGTAAAACAAAAAGATTATCTTGAAAAAAAGAAATGTGTTTCGGTTTTTAAAAAAAAAAGGAATATTTTGCAAACTATCTGTTGGTGGTGTCCAGGAAGCGAAGTACACCACTGCGTGTTTTGTGTAAATAATTTTCCTTTTTAAAAAAATGTTTTTTGGTTTGACAAAAAAAAAAAAAGAAAAAAGAAAGGCTTTCCGAGGATGGAAATTCGTGGCCATGACTCCACTGCAAGCCCCATTGAGGTTTCTTAAAAATAAAATAAAATAAAAACTGTGATGTTCCTGTTATTAAAAAAAAAAAACGAGAATTTTGTTGAATTTTTATGAGCATCACAGATTATTATTGATTGAATTACTCTCTGATTGATTTTTTTTATTCCTATATCTAATTTTGAATATATAATTTTTATTTGATATAAAAATTTAGAAGAATATTTTATTATAAAATAAGTTATTATTCTATCTTTACTAATTAGATAAGTTAGTAGTAGAATTCACGAGTTGGTAAAATTTATATTTTTTAAATAAAAGAAGTTTTTTGTGTAAGTTTTGAAAAAAATATGCTTATTATATAAAAATAGACATTTATTTTTAAAATATAGATGTAATTATTTAAATTCGTACAAAAAAAAAAATACTTGATAAAAGTTGCTTTTTCGTCAACAGATCGTTGGTATTTGCATACCCATTCCTTAACTATTTATTTTTTATTCAGCATGAGCATTCCACTTGATTTTGGTTTCAATATTTTAAGGGACCTTTTTATAGGAAAATGAAAAACATATAAATCATAAAGTCAAAAGTGCCCCTGCCAAAAGCTACCATTTAGGGATTGGGGGTTGGCAATTGGTCGAAAAATTTTCAAAAATCACTTTTTTTTTTTTTGGAAAATTGAGTTTTTTAAAAATTTTATATAAATTTTACATTCCTTTTATTATTTTTACTGTCTTATTATTTGTATTCTTTCAAGTTCGAAGTTTTAATTCTATCTATACCGTAATTGTTCCATTCACTTCGTTGACATTCGAAGGCTTTACTAGCTCTTAGTTCTTGGAGTAGGAATTTATAATTTTTCTTATAATATATGAAATGTGCATTTGTATTTTGAGTATTTATTAATGAAATTTTAGTTTTAGATTTGATTTCTGCAAAGACTATGCGTTAAACAATTTACTTAGTTTTAAGCATGTATAATTTATAAAATTGGCACATCTAAGGCAGGGCGGTGGTCATGGCCGCCCGTCTCATTTAGTCTTTTTTAAGAAAAGAAATAATAAAATTTTTAAAGAAATATTTATCAATTTTACTTTCACACGTATTGTGAGTCTCGACCCAACTTATCATCGGGCCTTTCTTTCATAGATGTGTTGGTGGGCCTAACCCGTGTGTCTAGGGATTATTTCAGTAAAGGGGATAGTGTTGGGGTTATTTCGCAATTAGATTTATAAGATGGTCATTAATTTAATAAAGAAGATCAGTTACGTCCTAGAATTTAACGTGCGTTGTTTCTGGCAAATAAGAACACTCTCACACAACAGCTTTGGAAGAAGGGGAATCAACGAGAGAGAAGAACTCGGTGAAGAGATTGTGTCGGAAGTTTCGAATCTAGGTAAGTCTTACGGTACTTGTGCTTTGGATTTAGTTCATTTTTACTTAGGGATTAATTATTGTTGAATTTGGCGTAAGGGTTTGAATTGGGGGTTAATTAGAAGTTTGGCAATTGGTTGTATTTTTTGGTTCTTGTAGGCAGTTATATACATTAATTGTGGATTATGGATTGGTTTGGTCTCTGAATTGACTAGTAAGGGATTTATGATTTTTTTGTGCTTTCTGACTTATTGTGATTTTGGTAAAATTGAGAATGTTTTGCTAATGATAGTATTTTTGCTATGAAAATGGATTGAGCATGATGTATTTGCAATGTTTTGAGTATGATGATTTATTGGATAGAATGGTGTAAGTGAAGCTCTGTTTCAATAATGTTTGTGTTATAAAATTTATTAATGCTTGAGTTGGTTTTGGAAGAATTCCTAATCTCTGTTATAAGGCCCTTGGTTAGGGGGATACAATACCTAATTTCAATTCAGACCCTTCTTCTAACAGAATATAATAGTTAGGAGTTGATATTAATAAACCAAACCTTGTACTAAAGCATGACTCAAATTCTATAATATATTATGATTTAGTTACGTTTTGGTGTGTGAGTTCAGTTATGTTTTGTTAAGAATGGTGGTTGGTTGTGTTCTCTTTTCTCGTTTTCAGTTTGGGATATTGTGAACATTGTAAAACTCGAAAACTGGCCAAACTGTGTCCTGTTTTATTCTGCATTTCAAAACTGTTTTACCATTCCCAAGAGGAGCCGGTGCCGGCTCTAACTCCCACAACTGGCCCCGGCTGCATTCTGGAGTTCACCGGCTTGCCAGCTTCAAGCTGGCTGACGGATTAAAATGGCAAAAATCATCAAAATAAAAGCATGCTAGGAAAACGAAAAATTTACCTCTGTGATTGAATGACCCTCTTTGCAGTGGTGTAGATGTCTATACAAGGATACTTGAGGCTATTAGATCACGTCCTTACAAATGTTTACTGCGTCTCATTCACACGAAACCTTTGATCTTTCGAAATGGTGCCCGTAGCGCAGTCGGTGAAGGTTTAAAGATTGGGTTTTGATAAGCCTTTGAAAGCTTCGTCGAAAATGCTTGTTGGGTTTCTGTCTCTGTGATTGAAAATGAACTACGAAGTCCTGTGAACCAGTTCCTTCCTTCAATTCATTTTCATTCATTTCAACATATCCCCTGAGAGAGAGTCCATTCGCGTGCAAACAAAAAGCTTCCATGCTTTCTGTTATCTTTCATGCGAAACAACACAGGTTCTATTATGCTTTATTTATTTATTTAACTAATTAAATTAATAATTAAATAATATATTTTTAAAAAAATTTATTTTACCATTGGTCTTATTTATTGGGCCATATAAAATTATTTATTATTGGGTTTGAACACTCATAAATAATAAATCTCAATTATTTATTTTTTAAATTTTATTAAATAGCCCAATAAATAATTAATAAGTCCAAATAGACCAATATAAAATTTCATACCTCTTATCTAATTTATATCCAGATTAGTTTTTTAATTATTCATTCTGGGCCTTGGGCCCTGAAGAATTAATTAACCAATTAAACTAGATAAAATAAATACTCTCTCTCGAACTTTTTATTTTATTCTAGTCCAATAATAAATTAGACTAATAAAATAAAACCCATAATTATCAAGACCAATTCCTTAACCTAAATCTTTCAGGACTTAAAGGCCATTTCGGGGACCAAAAGACACATCGCCTTGTCTACTAAAATAACCAAAATACTCATACTATATAAATAGCTATATTTTACATTTTAAATATTTTTTAATATCACCATAAGGAAATATTGACCCCAAGGACAATGCTGCATTAGCAAAGTTTTCGACTTACAGGTGTAATGACTAAAATACCCCTCTACGCATCGTCGTGCATTTAGAGAGAAAGAGTGTACTAACACCTCTCTAATAGATATCTACCATCCTTAGACTTCTAGTCCAATGATCTACAACTCTTGGAATATTTTCACTTTCCAATGGAGCTACCCTAAAGTAAACATCTAAGTCATATTCCCCAAGGCCCTAGAAAATAAAATCATTTTCACTTCCCTGGATAATAAAATCATTTGAACAATCACAAGGGGCGATATAGTTTAGAAGCTATCTTGTACAAGTCTGTCTTAACTAACTAGTCACATATACCCAACATACAAGTATATTGGCTTTATGAAAGAACCTCAACTACAATATATCAAAGTATATGCTTTTAGCTTCGTCAGATTACCAACTCATACTCAAGCGATAGAGTATTAGTTCACGCTGTAGCAGTAATAGTCTGGGTTTCTTTTAAATAATACTTTTAGAAACCACTATTACAGGTCATGTTCTACGTATTCGAAATACGCTCATGCTATAAAGTGAGTGGACTACTCACTGACTAAAGGTAAGCCATTTCCCATTTGGAATTCATAACACAATAACCTATATGTGATGAAATTCCCATTCTCATCAATCGGTTAAAGACAAACATTTATGTGTTAAGTAACCCGTGATCCATACCTTACTGTGAAAGACCACCATTCACATTGATCACTTACTTATACATAATGGGTCCTTTCTAAATGAAAATCGTGCAAAAATAAAATGTAAATTTACAAACAAATTTTGAGAATAAATTCTTTTATTAACAAATTCAATAATTACCTCAGATAAACTAGTCTATAGGGTATATATTCCAACAATCTCCCACTTGTACTCTAAGACTAAGAAAGTTCATAGGTGCCCACTCCTTTGGCGTCTAAGTGTCTCTTGAAAACTCTTGCAGCCAAATGCTTGGTGAAGGAATCTGCTAGGTTGTTCTTCAAGGCTATCTGTTCCACCACGATTTCCCGTCTCTGAATGAATTCTCAAATCATGTGGTACTTCCTCTGGATGTGCTTCCCCTTTTTGTGATTCCTAGGTTCTTTGGATTGCGAGACTACTCCAGAGTTGTCGCAATATACCACAATCGGTCTATCCATGTGTGACACAATTTCAAGTTCTGAAAGGAACTTTCGGAGCCAGACTGCTTCTTTTGACGCTTTCGAAACTATCACATACTCAACTTCCATGGTTGAGTTAGCAATACAAGATTACTTGATACTCCTTCATGAAACACCTTCTCTAGATAAGGTGAAGACATATTTACTAGTGGATTTTCTCTCATCCTTATCTGTTTGGAAATCTGAGTCTGTGTATCTAGTAAGAACTAAGTCGTCAGCCTTGTAAACCAACATATAATCTTTCATACCATTGAGTTACTTAAAAATATGTTTTACAGTTTGCTAATGAACCTCCTTAGGGTTTGACTGATATCTACTAACTAAGCTTACGGCAAAGCAAATATCTGGCTTAGTACACAGTATGACGTACATGAGACTTCCCACAGCCGAAACGTAGGGAATCCTACTCATCGTGTCTTTTTCCTCTTGAGACTTAGGACAGTCTTTAGAACAAAAAGACAACCCATGTCTGCAAGGGATTAGAGCTCCCTTGCATGAGTCCATGCTAAACTTAACCAGCATCTTGTCAATGTATGTCATTTGAGATAATCCTAGCATTCTCTACTTCTTATTTCTAAGAAGCTTAACCCCGAGAATGTAACTGGCTTCTCCCAAGCCCTTCATACTAGATTGACTAGACAGCCAAACCTTAGTAGATGACACTATCCCTATATTATTCCCAATAAGTAGAATGTCATTTACATATAGGATAAGAAAAATCACATTTATGACTTCAAATTTCTTGTACGCGCATGGTTCATCCTTGTTTTAAATGAAACTGTAAGACTTTACAGTCTCGTCAAAACGAATATTCTATGTTCTAGATGCATGTTTAAGTCCATACATGAATTCCTGGCCTTTAGCAATAAAACCTTTCGGTTGGAACATATAGATGTCTTCGTTAAGATGGCCATTAAGAAATGTCATCTTAACATCTATTTGCCATATCTCATAGTCGTAATGACATGCAATGGTAAGGAGGATACGGATGGACTTAAGTATGGCTACCAGGGAAAATGTTTCATCATAATCGATTCTCTTTTTCTAAGTATACCTTTTCGCCATAAGCCTAGCTTTGAAGGTTTTCACCTTCCATCCGCACCCCTTTTCCTCTTGTATAGCTACTTACACCCAATGGGTTTTATCCCTTCAGGTGAAGTTATAAGATCCCAAACTTGATTGAAGTACACAGACTTAATCTTGGCTTTCATTGCTTCATGCCATAGATCTGCATCAGCATCATCAATAGCTTCCTTGTATCTAGTGGGATCTTGTTCCTGATGGTTAGAGACTAGCTTGAAAGCCTCTTTTGTCCATCTTTCTGGAACTCTAGATACCCTCCCACTACGACAAAGCTCCATTTGTACAGGTTCTTGAGGCTGTGCCTCTTCTTGTTCCCTAATCAGGTCTGAAGAAGTTGATTCCAAAGATAACTTCTCTTCGAGTTCCAACCTTATTGAACCTTTAGTGGAAGTACTTTGATCATCCTCCAAGTATCTAGTATTAGTACTTACCAGTACTTTCTGCTTCTTGGGATGATAAAAGTAACCTCCTTTTATCCCTTTTAGATACCCAACAAAGTAGTATAATTCTAATATTGGTTCTAACTTGTCTCTCTTGATCAGTACATAAGCTAGACAGCCCCATATCCTGAGATAATTTAGACTTGACTTACGCTCAGTCCACATCTCATAGGGTGTCATAGGTACTGACTTGGAAGGCACCAAATTTAGAATGTATGCTGCTGTTTCCAAGGCATATCCCCAAAAAGAGATCGGAAGAGTAGCATGAGACATCATGCTTCAGACCTTTTCCATTAACGTCCCGTTCCTGCCCTCAGCTACTTCATTCTATTGGGTTGTACTCGGAGCAGAGAGGTGGGATACTATTCCATAATGTACCATGTAATCCTTAAACTCACCGAGAAGGTATTCTCTACCACGATCCAATCGTAAGGTTTTGATCAATTTACCTGTCTGACGCTTCATTTCAGCCTTAAACTCTTTAAACTTGTTAAAAGAGTCAGATTTGCGCCTCATCAGGTAGACATAACTAAACCTTGTACAATCATCCGTGAAAGTGATGAAATACTCAAAGTCCCCTGTAGCTTGAGTAGATAAAGGACCACACACATCAGTATGAACAAGACTTAATATCTCCTTAGCTCTATCAGCCTTTTGGATGAACAATCTTTTAGTTATTTTTTTTTATAAGGCAGGATTCACATTGAGGCTAACTTTCCAATCTTAATGAGCCCAATAGCTCATCATGGATTAACCTCTGAATCCTGGTTGAATTAATATAGCACAACCTTAGATGCTAAAGATATTAGTCATTGACATTGGTCTTTCTTTTCTTACTTAAATGTTCAAATTGAACATTATTTATTTTATTGTTTGTAGGATTTAAAAAGAATAAGTTTCCACTCATATACCTTGTACATAAAAATTTTTCATTTCTACTGATAGTAATACCAGAATAGAAAGAAACAGAATATCTATGATTTATTACATTTGCAATTGAAATCAAATTTTGTCTAAAACCGGGTACATATAAAACATCCTTTAATACAACTACTTTATTACAATAGAAAACAAGATCTAGTTCTCCCACTGCAAGGGCCCATACTCGTGCTCCATTTCCTACTCGTAGTCTATGCTCGCCCTTCTGAAGTCTTCTTATCTTCTTAAACCCCTACAAGGAGTTATAGATATGATTAGTGGTACCAGAATCAATAATCCAAGTGAAATTGATCCAACCACTGAAATAAACTCTAGATAAAGAACAATACCTGTAGGGTTTTTCTTGGCCTGAAATTTTGGACACTTATTTTTCCAGTGTCCCTTCTACCCGTATTTGAAGCATTTGCCCTTAGGCTTGTTGGGTTGGTTCTTGGGCTGGGCCTGTGTGTTTCCCTTCTTCTTCTTGAACTTCTTGGCCTTGGGCCCAGTTTTAGAAGAAAAAGTCCTAACAATCATAGCCTTGGACTGTGGCTTTATGACCTTCTCCGCCACTTAAAGCTCTTTCATTAACTCAGTTAAAGTCATGTTTAATTTGTTCATATTGTAGTTCAACTTGAACTGAGTAAAAGAGCCAGGTAGAGATTCAAGAACCATGTCCACTTAGCTCTCAGGGTCAATAACAGCCCCTAAGACTTTCGCTTCCTTGAAAGCAGCAATTATTTTGAGCATATACTCCCTAACTGATGCTCCCTCAGCCATCTTAGTGTTTATGATCGTTCTAAGAGCTTCCTGCCTTATGGGCCGGCTCTTATCGGCGAATATTGTGGCTAATGATTGGCTAATGTCATATGTAGTGGCCATGTGCTCGTGTTTTAACTGGAGCACATTAGACATGGAGGCCAACATGTAGCATCGAGCCATCTTATTGGCCTTCTTCCATACTTTTTCAACTTCATACTCCTCAGCAATGGAACTCTCCACGATAATAGAGTAGGTTTCAAAGAGGACATACTTATACTCTTCAACAGTGAGTATTATGTCTAAATTCATTTTTCAGTCCATATAATTTGGACCCATTAGCTTGTTCTCATTGAGAATAATGGCCAAAGAACTGAAAGAACCTCCACCAACCATTTCTGAAAAATCGAAAATAAAAGAAAATTCAGTTTGTGAATTTATCCTCATATTAAATCCGGTAATAGTTAAACTTATCACCATTATCTTTAATAAGATTGATTTGGCTCTTAGAAAAACTGACATAGTTTCTTGAGAAGATTAACAATTTTCTAAGCTAAGTATATTAACCACCACAAATTAATTTTCCTTCTAGGTAATGATGTAGAAGATAACTCTATCATGGGATGACCGTTTCTTCTCATTTTTTATGGACATTCCTCGTACTATAACCTCCAACGTGGACTGGCCAATCATAGCATGTGTCTCGAGTTATTAATTATATCTATTAATTAGTTCTAGATCTTTGTGGTATCCCCATCATATACGGGTTCACTTCCATGGTGACACGAGGAGATCCACGATCTCTAATGAGGATCGTGTTGGAAGTCGTGAGGCCGTTGGAACTCTTCTCCCACTTAGTATTTTAAAATAAGGATTTTTCTTGGAAAATGTCTTTTGAAAATTTCAATTAAGTTTTCTTTTAACTTAAAATACAACATCTAAACTCATAAACATTTCTATGTCAAGGTTTATATCATTTGAGAAATTTTTGCATGGATTAATTTTATTTAAGTTAATAAACTTAATAATTTCAAAAAAAAATTCAATAAAACTTTCTAGAGATTTTGATTTCAAGTTTAATTTGACAAAAATAATTTTTTTTTGTTAAAGTTCAATCAAAATGGTTTTTTATTTTAATTCATAAAAATATCTAAATCCAATATATTTTCTATGTCAAAGATAAAATTATTTGAGAAAATATCCAAGAATTAATTTTTGTTGGAATTAAAATTAACCATTTGATTTAAAAAAAAATATTTTTCTTTGTCAAAAATTCCCAAAGACTTTGGTCTTTGAGAAAATGAGCACATAGGGTACAAAAAGAAATAAGCATGCTATAAAATTGTAAACATTTTCATGCTTTTCTATTCTTTTAACCTAAGTGTCTAAATAATAGAATTAAATACATTAATTAATTAATGGTCTTGTTTAATCCTAAAATTTCTTTTACTATTATTTTTCATGCAAAATATTCAAGGAATATTAATTATTGTAATAAAAATAATTTCACATGGGATCAAAAATCATTTTTTTTTATTTGGGTCGAGTCCAGTGCACCCACCACACTGGATCATGGCCCATAGAAAAACCCATGGGCCGGATCCTGGCGGGCAGACCCGGGACCCGCCTGTGCCCGCTCAACTGCGCGGTCAAAATGTTGACCGCACAGTGAATTGCAATTGCAGGTTGCAATTCCAATCCTCACTGATGCCTTCAGCGAAGAAAGATTCCTCGCAGGGGAGGAGATGCACTCGGCTTGGAGTTGCGGCTCAGTGGTTCCTCCCACATCCAATGGCGGCTCGGCTCTAATAGCTTGGCTCGGCTCTGGTGGCTTCAATAGTGCCTTCTTCTCCAGAATGCATCCTACTAGCTCTGTTTCGATTTCTTCTTCCATTTTTAATCAAAACTCATCTAAACAATTGTCTATACCCTTAAAAACACTAGGCTTACACAATATCTATAAAAGTAATCAAAATATATTATTCCTATACTTCCACTTGCGAAACTTACAGTAAAACTAACCATACCAGAAAACACGCCCTACTAGAAAAAGGCTGATTACCAATAGACCATTCCCAACAAACCAAGTTCGGTTGGTAATTACCAACAAATTACCAACAGATTCCCAACAAATGCGGAATGTATTGCATTTCAATTGCTTACCAACAAATTACCAATTGTGTGTATTCTGTTGGTGATTTTGCTATTGGTAATCAGTTGGTAATGTGTTGGCAAACGGGAGGAAAAATATTTTCCAACCGATTACCAACAAAATATAAGTGGTTGGTAACTATGTCAGATGGTAATCTGTTGGTAATAGGGAGGAAATGTTGTTCCCACTAATTTACCAACGGAATATCAACAGAAATAGGTAGTTGGTAGCTAATTCAGTTGGTAATATGATGGTTTATTTTTTACCAACGTCATTACCAACCAACATATCCGTTGAAAATATAGTAATCAATCTCCAATAAACTACAAACGGAATTACCAACTGTTCATATTTAATTGTTAATATTTGTATTGGTAATATGTTGGCAAGCATATAGGAAAATATTTACCAATTGATTACCAATTAAATATGCGTAGTTGGTAACTATGTATGATGGGAATCTATTAGTAAAAGGAAGACGAATGTTTTTTCCTTGTCGACGTTCCAACAAAATACCAACTGAAGTGCATAGTTGGTAGAAGTTTAAGTAGAAGAAAATTAGATTTATTAAAGATAAGCACGTCAAATTGGCGATCTAACCGTTAGATTTGTTAAAATTATTAGAAAAAGTATTGTGATAAAATTTGAAGGTAATCGAATATATTTAGCTATACAATCTAGCACAATCTCTATATAATGGCCTAAAACTTAACTCGTTCATAAAGATAAGCACATCAAATTAACGATCCAACCATTAATTTGTTAAAATTACTAAAAAAAGTATTATAACCAAATTTGAAGGCAATCGGATATATTCAACTATACAATATAGTATAATCTCTATATAACGGCCTAAAATCTAACTCGTTCATAAAGATAAGCATGTCAAATTAATGATCCAACCATTAGATTTGTTAAAATTACTTTAAAAAAGTAGTGTGACCAAATTTAAAGGTAATCGGATGTATTTAGTTACACAATGTCACATAATCTCTATATAACGGCCTAAAATCTAACTCGTTTATAAAGACAAGCACATGAAACTGACAATCCAACAATTAAATTTGTTAAAATTACTAAAAAAAATATTGTGACCAAATTTGAAGGTAATTGGATATATTTAGCTACATAATGTAGCATAATCTCTATATAACAACCTAAAACTTAACTCGTTCATAAAGATAAACACATCAAATTGACGATTCAACTGTTAGATTTGATAAAATTACTAAAAAAATTATTTTGACCAAATTTGAAGGTAATAAGATATATTCAGCTATACAATCTAGCATAATCTCTATAAACGGCCTAAAACTTAACTCGTTCATAAAGATAAGCACATCAAATTAACGATTCAACTGTTAGATTTATTAAAATTACTAAAAAAAGTATTGTGACCAAATTTGAAGGTAATCAGATATATTTAGCTACACAATGTAACATAATGTTTATATAACGACCTAAAACCTAACTCGTTACAAAGATAAGCACATCAAATTGATGATCCAACCGTTATATTTGTTAAAATTACTAAAAAAAAGTATTGTGACTAAATTTGAAGGTCATCGGATATATTTAGCTACACAATCTAATATAATCTCTATATAACGGCCTAAAACCTAATTCATTTATAAAGATAAGCATGTTAAATTAACGATCGAACCGTTATATTTGTTAAAATTACTAAAAAAAGTCTTGTGGCCAAATTTAAAGGTAATCAGATATATTTAGCTATATAATCTAGTATAATCTCTATATAACGGCCTAAAACCTAACTCGTTCATAAAGATAAGCATGTTAAATTGACGATCCAACCGTTACATTTGTGAACATTACTAGAAAAAGTATGTGACCAAATTTAAAGGTAATTGGATATATATTTAGCTACATAATCTAATATAATCTCTATATAATAGCCCAAAACCTAATACATTTATAAAACTAAGCATGTTAAATAAACGATCCAACTGTTATATGTGTTAAAATTGTTAAAACATATATCGTGACCATATTTGAAGGTAATCGAATATATTTTGCGACTTAATCTAGCATAATCTTTAGATAACAACTCAAAAAATTAGAAGAGTAATAAACTTTGTAATAAATAATTACAAGGTTAAAAAAAATAAAATATACCACTTGCATTTTGTGGGATCCTTAAAATTAAATTTGTTTTAAGAAGGATTTCAAAATTTAAACTAAGTTTGTCAAAGTAAAAAAAAAAAATGTTGATTTCAAAATTTAAACTAAGTTTTTTGAAGTAAAAAAAATAAATGTTTAGGCAATGAGAAAGGGTAAAATAGAATAACTTCAAATTATGTAGTTTTGATATTATAATATTTACTTTTGTATACATATTTCAAATATAAGTAAGTACTATAGTTTTATAACAATTTAAAGTTAAGTATAATAATAAATATATTTAATAACATTTATTATATATTATAATATATTCATAACTCACTACTACAAAATAAGACTAATAAAACACTTATTTTGAGACACTTTACCAATAAGTGCCATATTAAATTTTACTAAGCCACATAACTCATGTGCCTTATTATTTATGATAAAACTACGTAGTTTTGAACCAAAATATATAGAAACTAAAAAAGGAGATGAAACAACAATGTTTTGCCAATTTAATTTCATGCGAAAGGGGGAAAATATGAGAATAAAAGGTGGGAACAAATAAAAAAAAATAAAGAACTAAACAAAAAGGAAAAAAAAGGGGGGGCGGGGGCTTTAGAGCTCAAACCTATCTCCTCCACTCCACTCCATCTCCGGGTTTCGAGAGAAAAATCAAAAAGCCCAAAACAATGCTTTTCCAGTAGCGATTTCCTCCCTTTCCTGGTCATTTTTGCTTCGTTGATTTCTTCGAGCAAAAGAACACTTAGGCTACTTCAAGAAAGACTTCTTCGTTTGTTCAACCATGCATGGTTGCAGCTGATAGTCACCGAATATGAATGGGGGCTGGTTGGGACTTTTTGGAGGCAAAAACCCTCCAACTGCGTAACTCTTCTCCATTTGATAGATTGGACTTATAAGGAGAGATATCAAAATCTTTGTTAGCAAAACACCTTGGACACTTGTGTGTCAGGTATAACTTTAGATTTTGTGGTTTTGTGTTTCGATTTTGCACAATTTACTTGGTTTTAATTACATGGGCTTTGGTCACTACAAAATTTTAAGCTTTTCTTTCTATTAATTTTCGAATGAATCATATATTTCCTTGGGCTTGTATTGTAGCTACAACTTTCGATTTTGTGATTTTTTTTCCCTTTAATTTTAGCTCAAAGGGACTACTTTTTCATGGGTTTTAGCCATTATAGATTTTTTGATTTTTTTTCTAACGATTTTGATATTCTGACATTTTTAACACATAAAGATTAAGTCTTTATGGACTTTTGGTCCAAAAAAAAAGGAAAAAGGCATTGCAATGATATGAGATATTACCGATGTGCAATCTCAAAAGACAAAACTGTGTTGAAACCTTATCTGATATCATTTGTATAGAGATAATGTGGAGATATATATTCAAATTTCTGTTTAATGTTTCTTTGCTATAAAATTTGGGCCTAGGCTTTTCAAACTTTCTCTATTTAAATCAAGAATTATACACATATTTCGGATTAGTTTTGCTGATTATTGATTTTGAAGTCGAAGCTTTTATTTGAAAATAACTCTGTCTCTAGCTTATTTTTCTGGGTTCTTTCTAAAAACAGGAACCTTCTATGCCAACATTTGCAAATATATGGTTTTTGTTTCTATTTCTAGTGTACTAAATCTCTTTTGTGTCCCACCATAGCACAACAGGCCTTTTGGAAATACTATTATTGATAGAGTATTAATAGAAACTTAATTGCTAGTATTTTTTCCTTTTTCAAGGTTCGATGAATGAATTTGTTAAGCTCCTTGCCAATATGTCTTTTTATTTTAGTATTCTTTCCACTACCTACCAAATGTATCTATTAGTTCTTAGATGTTTGCGAAATAGAGCCATATTTGATTCCAACAGTCAATTCCAATAATCTTAGCTATTTCATATTTGTATGACTTCTAAAAGAAATTTGAAGAGTGTGGTGCTTACATCTTATTAGTTTCACTTTGTTCAATAAAGTAGCAAAAACTGTTTCAAAAAGTATGTGGCTTGTATTTGATCATGTTAGTTATAAGTCAGTGTTTTTGTAATATAACACAAGATCAGGACAATTTTTTTTTTTCATTCTAATACTTCAAAATGTCAGTTAAATTATCGTGGTTATGAAGTAATTGTCAAAAATTTATGCACTTTGTTGTCCCAAATTTTTTTATCAACTATGCAAGATAGTTCCCCAAGAACGTATACCAAATACACTTTGTTGTCCCAAATTTATACTTGAGACTGCCCTTCCCATTTTGGTTTTGTAATTCCCTGCATTCAGTTATCAAAGATGTCACATGATTTTCTCATTCAAAGAGCATAAACTTACATTCCATCCTACTAATCCTGATTAAAATGTTTGCTACTTTATGGAACTTATTTATGCTTCTAGAAACTCTTTGCTACTTACATTCCATCCCCTTTATTCTTGGATTTATTCTTTGCTTGCATGCTGGAGCCACTTTCCTTTAACTTTTAGGCACAGGAAATAGAGATAGAAGCAGCATAAGTACACTTGATTGCTCTAGTGATCAATACGCTATGCTTGTGACATAGTGGTTTTATTGACATCTGAAACATTAAGTCTAAATTCGGGTTTAACCAAAAGCTGCTTAACCTATTACAAAAACCACTTACAAAGCCATGCTCAAACAATCATAGAAATGTACAGACCTTAGTTACTTAGAAAGATAAGTAAGCGTTGTAATCTACCTTTAGTTTAGAAATATTCTCTCTCCAAAAAAAAAAAAATCAAGAATTAAAAGGGAAAATAGGAGCAATAAAGAATAATATATTCTATTTGAGCTGTGACTAAGAAATTTTCTGCTACAGTTAGCTGCCATTGGGATTTCAATCAAGGTCTTGGCGTAGCCAAGAAACTCTAAAATGAGCATAAATAGCCTTTTCAGTAAAATTGCTTGAGGTAAGGTAGTTCATCAGCCACAATAGTTCCCAATAGTCAAGTATTCTGGTTTCTAACCCTTAGATATTTTGGTTTAATCTATGTTAAATATTTGAGGTGGATTGAAGGAAATTTAGTAGGTTGTTGCTTACAGCAGTTAGATAAATTGATTATGCAAATTTCTTATGGTGGATATTCTTGAATTCCATGGTGAAATTTTCTGCTATGTTGTTTGATATGTTATGGCAATTTGTTTGTCCTTAATTGGGTTGTTAAGGGCATTTTGTTTACTATTTGATTGAGTTGCTTTGAAATTGTGTGTGTCAGTTGTGGCATTTGTGTTGAATGAGTAGATGTTTTGGTAATTTTGGAATATTTTAAATCTGTTGATTAGTTTTATGTGTTGAGATTTGAGAAGAAGGGAATTGGTGTTGAAAAGAGTTCTAGAGAAAGGGTGATCTGTTGAATACATTGGTTTGGATTGTTGATTTTTTCTGGACAGGGTCAAGAGGATTGTGTGATTGATTGATGATGGTTGCATTGTGTTGATTGAATAAAGGAATGCTGAGTTGAGATTATGAATAGGCATTGAATAAAAGTCTTTGTCCATAGGTACACCATACATACAACATAAGGCCTCAAAAAATACATATATACAGCATACATACAACATATGTACAATATACATACACCAAAACCATATGAGATGCACTTAAATTGTATCAAAAGTTAGCAAAATATGTACCAGAATTATGTAGACTTCTAGCAATTATAATGCCAACTAAGATGTTTTCACTAGTTCTCATAAGAAGGAAAAGCTTCCATTATTCCATTTTCCAAAAAATTCATGCCCATAATCATAAGCCAGAAATGCATTAATAGTTCCATACTTAATTTTCTCATCTGACTAAGATCTATCATAATTATTCCATTATGCATTGTACCAATTGATTCTAGCAAGGTTTCACTAATTCCCTTTCTTTACCCAGCACTAGCACCGCCAACCTCTCCAAATTATACTTTCCATAGTATCCTTACTTCACATTCTTGGAGCACTCTGCCAACTTTCACCAATCTCACAGCTTCAAGAACTTTACTTTGAAGTTCTCAATCTTCTTCATAGTCACTTCCATTCCATCACCAGAAACAATAGCATTATTGTCAGACAAATCAGTAAAATCTCATATACCATCGAAAAATACATAAGTACACCATACATACAGCATACATACTACAAAACCATATGAGATGCACTTAGCATCAAAGTTAGCAATATATGTACCAGAATTATGCAGACTTCTAGTGATTATAAAGCTAACTAAGAAAGCATATAGCATACATATAACATACATACAACATAAGGCCTTGAAAAATACAACATACATTTAGCATATTTACAATATATATACACTTTATATATATACAACATACATACATATAGCAAACATACATTATATATACAACATACATACGACATACATACATTATATATACAACATATGTATACTTTATATACATACAACATACATACAACATATATACACCATTTGATTGTTAATCTCCTGTGAATTTATTCCACTAAGTTGCTATTTGAGTTGCAATCCTACCATTTGAGTTACTAAACTCTTCTATTTAACTCCTTTCCTTCCATCCTTCATAAACGTTGGATAAGAGAGAGAGAGAGAGAGAGAGAGAGAGAGAGAGAGAGAGAGAGAGAGAGAGAGAGAGAGAGAGGGGGGATGAAGCCTCTTGTCATTAGTATTCAATAGTTATTTAAAAGTGTTGTACCTTTTTGTTTTTTGTTCGAAATAGACTTTTATATTGTTCAAGTAACTTGAATCGAAAACATGGTCAAATAATAAATGATTTCATTTAACACAGTTATGCAACGCTTCCACTTAGCACATTTAGGAAATCCATAAATATACAATCTAACAGGGTTAAGAGTTAGACTTAAAAACAGAAAACTGATTGTACATTCTTAGTTTTAAATGCTGTCATGATTGAACATACATCTTTTGGTTGTCCTTTTTTTAAAAAATTTTTTCTTATTTTTAAGACTGCTCAAATGTCAAAAACTAATGAGCTTACATTATTGTGATACATGAATCTTGTTTTCACTCGAAATGTTGTCTGTTTGAATTTATGGGTACTTAGAAAGTATGGATACATCAAGTAGAATGAGAGGGTAACTATAGTAGAAGATGATGATGATGAACTGTGAAAAAAAATAGAACTAATCAGTTGTATCATGATACCATCAATTTGCTATTAATGTGATCTTTTCACCAAAGTTTTATTTATTAAGCTATAAGTTAGAGAGCTATTTAGGTCATTTTTTTTATCCACTATATTTATCTTTCGAGTATTCTTATTTGTAATCTATGCATTGCTTTCAGATGGCACCTGGTAGGAAAGGAATGCAAAAAAAGGGCGAAAGGTAGGATGATGTAGAGGTCAATCAAACAACGACTCCGAGGATCAACCTTTGAATTCACCCCAATAGAAAATCAGAATTCTCCAAATACTAGCCAGAGAGCAGCGGATGATTTCCATACTCCACCACCTATATTGCCTGCTCCTATTGATGGTCACAATGGGAGTAATTCTAGAGAAAACCATACATCTATATCTTCAATATAGATGTATGGCTTTTGGTATGAATGTACTTTTAATATTATGTAGGATTGCTTTATTATATATGTGTATGGATTAAATAGTGATAATATAATTATACTTACCAATAGAAAATCTATTAATACTTACCAACAAAACAATTTGTTAGTACATACCAACCGAAATTTACAAGTGCTTACCAATAAACAATCTGTTGGTATTTACCAACGCAAATTTGTAGGTGCTTACCAACAGTAATTTGTAAGTGCTTTCCAATAGATTGCTGTTGGTAAGTAACAACAACAATTTACAATTGCTTACCAACAGAGTATGCTTACAATACCAACTGAATTGTAGTTGGTAAGCTATCAATAGACATGATATTTTTCGACATTTACCAACTAAGTACCAATTAAATTATTTGTTGGTAATGAATAATATGTATCAACAACAGAAATAACCAACTAAGGAATTGTTGTTAAAGTACCAACAATATTACCAACTAAACAATCAATTGAAAAATCTACCAACAAAATAAACAATTCAAAAATTTTCAACGATTTTGCCAACTATGTAATTAATTTGTTGGTAACATAAAAAAATTACCAACAGAAAATACTTAACCCCAAAGAAATCATTACCAACTGAAATATAATATTACTAACAGTGAAATCTATTGGTAATTACCAACAGACTTAAAAAATTCTTGTCGGTAACACTTTCCAACAAGCATTTTACCCACGAACCAAATTCTGTTGGCAAACTAGTATTACCAACAGAAATGAGACAACTACCAATAGAATTTGACAGTTGGTAATTAGCCTTTTTCTAGTAGTGACGAAGGATTATAGATTTCAACCAAAACAAATATTTTCTTATTTTAGTTAAGCTTAGCATGCTTTCTACATTTGCCAAACCATGGCTTTGATACCAATTGAAGGATTAAAATGGCAAAAATCATCAAAACAAAAGCATGCTAGGAAAACAAAAAATTTACCTCTGTGATTGAATAGCCATCCTCGCACTGGTGTTGATGTCTATACAAGGATACTTAAGGTTATTGGATCACGTCCTTGCAAATGTCTACTGCGTTTCATTCACGCAAAGCCTTTGATCTTCCGAAATGGTGCCCGCAGCGCAGCCGGTGAAGGCTTAAAGATTGGGTTTCAACAAGCATTTGAAGGCTCCGTCGAAAATGCTTGCTGGGTTTCTGTCTCTGTGATTGAAACTGAACTATGAAGTCCTGTGAACCAATTCCTTCCTTTAATTCATTTTTATTCATTTCAACAGATCCCCCGACAGAGAGTCCATTCGTGTGCAAAAAGAAAGCATCCATGCTTTCTGTTATCTTGCACGCGAAACAATACGGATTCCATCCCGTATTATTATTTAATTAATTAATTAATTAATTAATAATTTTTTAAAATTTTATTTTACCATTGGTCTTATTCATTGGATCAGATAAAATTATTTATTCTTGGGTTTGAACACCCATAAATAATAAATCTCAATTATTTATTTTTTAGACTTTATTAAACAGCCCAATAAATAATTAATAAGCCCAAATATACTAATATAAAATTTCATACCTTTTATCTAATTTATATCCAGATTAATTTTCTAATTATTCATTCTGGGCCTTGGGCCCTGAAGAATTAATTTATCAATTAAATTAGATAAAATAAATATTCTCCCTTGGACCTTTTATTTTATTCTAGTCCAATAATAAATTTGACTAATAAAATAAAAATTATAATTATCAAGACCAATTCCTTAACCCAAATCTTTCAGGATTTAAGGGCCACTTCGGGGACCAAAAGACACATCGCCTTTACTATTAAAATGACCAAAATACCCATGCTATATAAACAGCTATATTTTGTATTTTAAATATTTTCTAATATTACCATAAGACAATATTGACCCCAAGGACAATGCTGCATTAGCAAAGTCTTCGACCTACAGGTGTAATGACTAAAATATCCCTCTACGCATCGTCGTACATTTAGAGAAGAAGAGTGTACTAACACTTTTCTAATAGACATCTACTATCCTTAGACCTCTAGTCCAATGATCCATGACTTTTGGAATATTTTCACTTTCCAAGGAGCTACCCTAAAGTAAACATCCAAGTCATGTTCCCCAGGGCCCTGAATAATTAGATCATTTGAACAGTCACAAGAGACCATATAGGGTAGAAGCTATCTTGTACAAGTCTGTCTTAACTAACTAGTCACATATACCTAACATACAAGTATATTGGCTCTACGAAAGAACCTTAACTCCAGTATATCAAAGTATATGCTTTTAGTTTCGTCAGACTATTAACTCATACTCAAGCGGTAGAGTATTAGTCCATGCTGTAGCAGTAATAGTTTAGGTTTCTTTTAAATAGTACTTTTAGAAACCACTATTACAGGTCATGTTCTACATATTCGAAATACGCTTATGCCATGAAGTGAGTGGACTACTCACTGGCTGAAGGTAAGCTATTCCCCATTTGAAATTCATAATACAATAACCTATACATGGTGAAATTCACAATCTCATCAGTCGGTTAAAGACAAATATTTATGTGTTAAGTAACTTGTGATCCATACCTTACTGTGAAAGACCACTATTCACATGGATCACTTACTTAAACACAATGGGTCCTTTCCAAACGAAAATCGTGGACAAATAAAATGTAAATTTACAAATAAATTTTGAGAATAAATTCTTTTATTAATAAATTTGATAATTATATTAGATAAACTAGTCTAGAGGGCATATATTCCAACACCGGCGCCGTTTCTTCTTCTTGGACCGACGCCGATTATACCCTGTACTTTGTGATTTTGTTGATTTTGAACCCATTATCTCTTTTGGAAGTTTAAGAGCGCTTTGTTTAGTTTTTGAGAGCTTCCCTTGCGATGTCCAATGTTCACTCTTGGTCCTTGGAGTACAAACCAAAACACCATAAAGAGTTACCTTCCATAGAGGATGAATTTGTTTAATGATTTGTAAAGAATAGTTATTAATAACATGCTTAATCCCAAGAAAGCTATATTTTTCTTACTGAGCTAGTGAGCTCACCCCCATTTTATTATCATTTTTGTAGGATATCAGTTAGAAGGGAAAGAGTTAGACGAGTGGTTCTAGAAGGATTTGGTGTAGTAACTGTTTTAAGGTTTCTGAACCTTCCATTTTATTTATAGCTTTTAGACAATTAGAATGATGATAGATTTTGTTGATGTTAAAGTTAGAACTTTTCACGGATTATATCGTGATTGAATTTGAGGGTTTTGTATTTTGAAGTTCAATTATTATTTGGATTGATTAAAGAATTTTGGGGTTATCTGTTACATTCTGTCATGGGTTCGATATTCTATTTTTGGGGTGCTGCCAAGTTATCCCCGAGCACGGGGCTTGACATTGAGTGGTATTAGAGACATAGGTTTTGATTCTCTAAGTTTATATTTTCAGTGAATTAATTAAGTTAGGAATTAAGAAGTGCATTTAAGTTTGAAACAAGAGTGGGTAGAAGTAAGAGAGGTATTTCTGATTTTGACTATTTGGTGTTGTATCGATTCTTTTGTGTTTTCTTTTCTTTATTTTATTATAATAACATGCACATCTTAAGGAACTAGCAATGGCGAGGAAACAGAAGAATGGTTCAGGAGGGTGCTAGTGGTAGTGACAAGGACATGGCAGTCACGCGGGCTCAGAGCCAGGCTAGTCGGGTAGTGTGGGGTTCGAGTTCTTCCACTATGGTTTCAGCACCGCACAAGGTTTTTGATGTACCTCGTGTAGAGCTCAGTCTGCATCCATTTTCACCGTTTGTACCGCTGCCAGCTACAACAGGCCATGCCTAACTTCTATGTCAACTGGAGTGCCTACCTTCATTCTATCAGCTATGCCGGGGATTAGCACACAATTGGATATGCCTACAACTTTGGCTATGGTGGCTCAGGCAATGCAGAGTTAGCAGCTACTGCAACAGGAACAACTTAGAGTTCAGTTGGAGCAGCTTAGACTTCAGGATGAACAACAGTGACTTTAGCGGGATTAGGAACGCAGGTATCAGAGAAATGATTCAGGAGCAAGAGCATTGTATGAACGTATGAAGAAAATGGGGATCCCAACATTCAATAGTGTAGGTGGGCCGGGTAGAGCTGAAGAGTGGATTGAGGAACTGGAGCATCATTTTGAGACCATAGAGGTCATAAAGGAGGTCAAGTCAAAGGTGGCTATTCTATTTTTATTAAGGGAAGCAATGAGATGGTGGAAAGGTGTGAAGTCTATCTAATGTCAAGGGGAGGAGCCGTTAACTTGGGAGAAGTTCAAAGATATCTTTTGGAACAGTACTTCCTAGACACATTTAAGATGGAGAAGGAGAATTAGTTCTTTGAACTAGTGTAGGTTGAGCAAATGAGTGTGACAGACTATGCACTCCAGTTTAATGCTTTGGGGAAATATGCTCCAGCCATCATGCAAGACCCTATCTCGAGAATGAACAAGTTTGTTCGAGGATTGCAGGCAAGAATTAGAAAAAACTGTCAGCAATCAGGCCTAGCAACTATAAGGAGGCCTATTAGAGGAGTTTGGATATAGAGGCAGAATTCAGATAGACGGACTTTGAGAAAGACAAAATGAGATCTAGATCACAGTTTGAGCAGGGCAGAGCACCGATCAGCTGTGAGTTAGAAACAAGGTCTTAGACCAGTGCACAGTTTTGGTCAGAGTGTTGGGTTAGGGTTACCTAGATTCCACTTGGGGCAGGGACCTAGGGCAGCACCCCCAGGTCATATGGATACCAAAAAGAGGGTTATGGTGAGTGTTTTGAGGCCAGTTGTTTTAGGGTCCCACACTGATAGTGCTGTAGGATCTTTAGCATCTAATGCGAACTTAATTTGGAAGGATTGCAACACTTATGGTAGGAAGCATCAGGAGATTGCAGATAGGCTACTAGAAGTTACTTTAAGTGCAGGAAGTAAGGTCACAATATTGGTCAGTGTCCAGAGTTAGCTCAGGGACCGAGACAAGCAGTGGTCAGTTCAGGGCCACCTAAAGCAAGGGGACAACATCAAAGGTCCAATACACGAGTGTTAGCCTTCACTGGTGAGGAGGCAAATGCATTGGATGATGTGGTGACAGGTACCATTCTTATTAACTCAGTGCATGTTGTGGTATTATTTGACTGTGGCGCATCTCATTCATTCATATCCCATAGATTTGTTAAGACCCTCAAGAAAACCCCTACATACTTAGCTGATTCCGATAGGGTGTCTGTTCCCAACGGTAAGGTGTTAGTCTCAAACCTGGTTCATAAGAGGTGTTGGGTGAGTATTGGTAAGAAAGAGTTAAAGGCTAATCTAATACAAATCAACATGGTGGATTTTGCCGTCATCTTGGGTATGAATTGGCTATCTAAGAATCATGCCCTGATAGATTATCGGGAAAAGAAGGTGTATTTTGCTATTTTGGATAGAACCGCTTTTCATTTCCAGAGTAAGGGAAGAGAGCAAGGCAAAAAGTCTGTTTCAGTAATTTCTGCAGTTATAGCTCACAAGAACTTGCAAAAGGGGTGCGAGGCGTATTTGGCATATGTGGTTGATGTGGAAAAGCAGGAATCACTGATAGGGGATATTCCTATTGTGAACGAATTTTTGGATGTATTTCCAGAGGATTTGCCAGGTGTGCCACCAGAAAGGGAAGTCAACTTTAAGATCAACCTTATACCAGGAGCAGAACCAATCTCCAAGGCTCCATACAGGATGGCCCCAGCAAAATTGAGAGAATTGAAGACTCAACTACAGGAGTCGTTGGATAAGAAATTCATCTGACTCAGTGTATCGTCGTGGGGCGCGCCTATCTTGTTTCTGAAGAAGAAGAACAACAACATGAGGATATGCATTGGCTACCGGGAATTGAACAAGATAACCGTGAAGAATAAGATTTGTTCATGCAGAAAGAGCTCAACATGAGGCAATGTCGATGGTTGGCACTGCTCAAGGACTATAACTTGAGGATTCACTATCACTCAGGAAAGGCTAATCAGGTTGCTGATGCTTTGAGTATGAAGAAGTCAGGAATTTTGGCAGTCATGCTCACAGACTAGGATCAGTTGATCAAAGACTTTGAGAGATTGGAATTGGAAGTGGTTCGACCAACTACAGGTGTTATGGCCACGTTAACAGCTAGATCCTCATTGGTAGAATGCATTAAGGAAGCTCAGTTGTTGGATGTCGCATTGGAGAAGTTGATGGCAGTAGCTCTTGGAGGGGAATAACCAAATTTTCAAATACATGAGGATGGTAGTCTACGCTTTCGTGGTAGATTATGTGTTTCAAAAGATAAGGGCTTAAGGGTTGAAGTACTTAAGGAAGTGCACAGCACAAACTCTTGATTCACTTAGGAGGAACTAAAATATACAGAGATCTCAAGAGAAATTTTTGGTAGAATGGCATGAAGCGGAGCATAGCTGATTATGTTTCTAAGTGTTTGGTGTGCCAACAAGTCAAGGCGGAACATCATAGACCAACAGGGCTATTGAAACCTCTAGAGATACCTATGTGGAAGTGGGAATATATCATGATGGATTTCGTGGTTAGGTTACCCAAGTCCAAGACTGGGAAGGACACTATCTGGGTCATAGTGGACCGACTGACAAAGTGTGCTCACTTTTTACCTATGAAGGTGACTGCTTTTATGGAGGAGCTAGTCCAGATGTACATAGCTGGGATTATCTGCTTGCACGGAGTGCTAGTGAGCATTGTGTCAGACAGGGACACCCGGTTCATATCATAGGTTTGGAAGAGTTTTAACGAGGCAATGGGAACGACTATCACCCTCAGCACCGCGTTCATCCTCAAACTGATGGGCAATCGGAGTGGACGATTCAAACTCTAGAAGATATGCTTCGCGCCTGTATTTTGGATTTTAAGGGTAGTTGGGTGGACAACATGATATTGGTGAAATTTTTGTATAATAATATTTATTAGGTTAGCATCGGGATAGCTTCGTATGAGGCACTTTATAGTCCAAAGTATATATAGGTCACCGATATGTTGGGCTGATATGGGTGAAAAAGATATAACTGGTCCAAAATTGGTATAATTAGCATATAAGAAGATGCAAGTGATCTGGAAAAGATTAAAAGTACCTCAACATCGTCAGAAAAGTTGGGCAGATACCAAGCGGAGGACTTTAGAGTTTCAGTGTGGAGACAAGGTGTACTTAAAGGTCTCTTCTACCAAAAGTGTGATAAGGTTTAGCAAAAGTGGGAAGTTAAGTCCGTGATACGTAGGATTATATGAGATACTTGAGAGGATTGGTGAATTGGCTTATCAGTTAGCGTTACCATCGACATTGTCGAGAATTCATAATGTATTCTATATATCACAGTTAAAGAAGTATGTGTCGGATCCAAATCACGTGTTGGAGATATCGCCGTTACAAGTGTGGGAAGATTTGACTTATGATGAGGTGCCAGTAAGGATTGTGGATAGGAAGATATTGGTCCTAAGATGAAGAATCATTCCGTATGTCAAGGTGCAATGGTCCAATCACTCAGAGTGGGAAGTGATTTGGGAGTTAGAAGATGAGGCACGTCAGAAGTACCTGTATCTATTCGATGATTCAGGTGCATAAGCTTCGAGGACAAAACTTTTCATAAAGGGGGTGGAATGTGAGCCCCAACCCAACCCGTTATTGGACCTTTCTTTTATGGATGTATTGGTGGGCTTAGCCCATATGTTTAAGGATTATTTCAGTAAAGGGGGATAGTGTTAAGGTTATTTCATAATTATATTTATAAGAAGATCATTAGTTTAATAAGGAAGATCAGTTACATCTTGAGATTTAACGTACGTTATTTCTGGCAGACAAGAACGCTTTCGTAGAGACAGTTTTGGAGGAAGAGGGAATTAGCGAGAGAGAGAAGAACCCAATGAAGAGATTGTGTCGGAGGTGTCGAATCTAGGTAAGTTTTACAGTACTTGTTCTTTATATTGAGTTAATTTTTGCTTAGGGATTGATTAATGTTAAATTGGGCGTAAGGGTTTGAATTGGGGGTTAGTCAGAAGTTTGGCAATTGATTGTGTTTTTGTGTTCTTGAAGGCAGTTAGATACATTGATTGTGGATTGATTGGTCTTTAAATTGACTGGTAAGGGATTTATGACTTTTCTGTGTTTTTGATTTATTGTGATTTTGCCAAAATTGGGAATGTTTTGCTAATAATAGTATTTTTGCTATGAAAATGGATTGAGCATGATGTATTTACAATGTTTTGAGTATGATGATTTATTGGATAGAATGGTGTAAGTGAAGCTCTATTTTAGTAATGTTTGTATTATAGAATTGATTGATACTTGAGTTGGTTTTGGAGGAATTCCTAATCTCTATTATAAGGCCCTTGGTTAGGGGGATACTGTTGGAATATATGCTCTCTAGACTAGATTATCTGATGTAATTATCGAATTTATTAATAAAAGAATTTATTCTCAAAATTTATTTGTGAATTTACATTTTATTTGTGCACGATTTTTGTTTGGAAATGACTCATTGTGTTTAAGTAAGTAATCTATGTGAATGGTAGTCTTTCACAGTAAGGTATGGATAACGGGTTACTTAACACATAAATGTTTGTTCTTAACCGATTGATGAGAATGGAAATCTCATCATGTATAGATTATTGTGTTATGAATTCCAAATGGGGAATGGCTTACCTTTAGCCAGTGAGTAGTCCACTCACTTCATAGCATGAGCATATTTCGAATACATAGAATATGACCTGTAATAGTGGTTTCTAAAAGTTGAAGGCTTGAAAAGAGAAAAACACATAGCACGTAGCGGAAGCGAAAGCAAAAAAATTGAAAAAACTGAAGAACAGGAGAACTCCAGGATAGAGCCGGCGCTCCGGTAGCCCTAGCCGGCACTGGTTGTGCTCTATTCAAATTCTGAGGTTAAAAAATTTCTTACCTTTTTTCCTTTTTCTAAGAATTGACTGGACCAGAATGTGTGGAACCGGGGTAGGTACGTTGGTGGAGACCTCTGGTGCGATTCTTACAAGTCTCCTACTCTATCTGTGCATGTAAGTGAACACCAACCTCTTGATCTTCTAGTATATGGTCTGCTTAATTCCGTTTGGTGAACAACTAATAGAATTAAGGAATATTTTCTGTAGAGAGAGAGAGAGAGATGCGTCTCTTTTCCATAAAGAAGAAACCGTCCAAGAAGAAAAAAAACCAACGATCATCTCCTCTGCTCTCCTGTTTAATCTAAATAAAATCCTAGATTAAACTGAATTGGGCCATTGGACTCTTAGTTTAGCCTTTTTAGACTAAATTAATTATTCTCATTCGAACTAAATAAATGGCCCAACAAATAATTAATTTCCCGACCAAAATAAACTAGTCTAATAAATAAGCCTATATTAGTTTAGTCCCAGGTTAATCCCTAATTATTCAAACTGGGCCAAAGTCCTGAATAATTAATTAACCCACCAAACTAATTTAATTAATTTTCTCTCTCCATTGACCTTTATTTTATTCTAACCCAATAATTAAATCAGGCTACTTAAATAAAATAAATTCTATTTAATTTAATATCAATTCCATAACCTGTATTTAATTAGGACTCACGGTCTATACTGGGGACCAAAAGACACACCGTCTTGGCTACTAAAATGACAAAAATACCCTTACTATATAAATAGATAATTTTTACATTTTAAATATTTTCTAATATCACCATAAAGAAATATTGACCCCAAGGACAATACTGCGTTAGCAAAGTCTCCAACCTACAGGTGTAACGACTAAAATACCCCTCTATACATCGCCGTACATTTAGAGAGGAAGAAGTGTATTAACACCTCTCCAAATGACATCTACCATCCTTAGGCTTCTAATCCACTGATCCACGACTTCTTGGATTGTTTCCGCTTTCTAAGGGAGCTACCCTAAAGCAAATATCCAAGTCATGTTTCCCAGGGCCCTGGATATTTAGATCATTCAGACAACTACAATGGGCGATATAGTATAGAAACTATCTTGTACAAGTCTGTCTTAACTAACTAATCATACATACCTAACATGTAAGTGTATTGGCCCTACGATAAAACCTCAAATATAGCATATCAAGTACATGCTTCCAGCTTCGTCAGACCACCAACTCATACTTAAGTCGTAGAGTACTAGTCCACGCTGTAGTGGTAATAGTCTAGGTTTCTACCATATAATACTTTTAGAAACTACTACTACAGGTACTGTTCTACGTATTCGAAATATGCTTATGTCATGAAGTGAGTAGACTACTCACTGGCTAAAGGTAAGCTATTCCCCATTTGGAATTCACAACATAATAACTTAAACATGATGAGATTCTCATTCTCATCAATTGGTTAAGAACGAATGTTTATGTGTTAAGTAACCCGTGATCCATACCTTATTGTGAAAGACCTTCATTTACATGGATCATTTACTTAAACACAATGGGTCTTTTTCAAACGTAATTATGCACAAATAAAAAAGTAAATTCACAAATAATTTCTGAAAATAATTTTTTTTATTAAAACATTCAATATTTACATCAGAAACCTAGTCTAAGAGGGCATATTTTCCAACAATCTCCCACTTGCACTCTAAGACTAATTAAGTCCGTAAGTACCTACCCATATGGCGTCTAAGTGTCCCTTAAAGACTCTCTCAGTCAAAAGCTTGGTGAATGGATCAGCTAGATTGTTTTCGAAGGCAATCTGTTCCACCACACTTCCCGTCTTTGGATGAAATCCCGGATCAGGTGGTACTTCCTCTCGATGTGCTTCTCCTTCTTGTGGTTCCTAGGTTTTTTGGATTGTGATACTGCTCCAGTATTGTCGCAATACATCACAATCGGCCTGTCCATGTGTAGCACGACTCCATGTTCTGAAAAGAACTTTCGGAGCCAGACTGCTTCCTTGGATGCCTCCGAAGCTGCCACATACTCAGTTTTTATGGTTGAGTCAGCAATGTAAGATTGCTTAATACTCCTCCATGAAATGGCTTCTCCAGACAAGGTGAAAACATATCCACTAGTGGATTTTCTCTCATCCTTATCCGCCTGAAAGTCTGAGTCTGTGTATCCTATAGGAACCAAGTCATCAGCCCTGTAAACTGGCATATAATCTCTTGTTCCCTTAAGGTATTTGAGAATATGCTTTACAGCTTGCCAATGAACCTTTCCAAGGTTTGACTGATATCTGCTAACTAAGCCTACGACAAAGCAGATATCTAGCCTAGTACACAGCATGGCGTACATGAGACTTCCCACAGCAGAAGCGTAAGGAATCCTGCTCATTCTATCATTTTCTTCTTAAAACTTAGGACAGTCCCTTGAGGAAAATGACAACCCATGTCTGTAAGGGACTAAAGCTCCCTTGCATGATTTCATGCTGTACCTGACTAGCATCTTGTCAATGTATGCCGCTTGGGATAATCCTAACATTCTCTACTTCCTATTTCTAAGAAGTCTAATCTCGAGAATGTAGCTGGCTTCTCCCCAATCCTTTATACTGAATTGACTAGATAGCCAAACCTTTGTAGATGACAATGACCCTATATCATTTCCAATGAGTAGAATGTCATCCACATACAAGACAAGAAAAACCACATTAATGCCATCACGTTTCCTGTACACACATGGTTCATCCTCATTTTGAATAAAACCATAAGACTTTACAGTCTCATCAAAACGAATGTTCCATACTCTCGATACCTGCTTAAGTCCATAAATGGACTTTTTAAGCTTGCAAACCATATGTTCTTGACCTTCAGTAATAAAGCCTTCCGGTTGGGACATATAGATGTTTTTGCTAAGATGGCCATTTAAAAATGTCGTCTTGACATCCATTTGCCATATCTCGTAGTAATAATGACATACGATGGCAAGAAGGATACGGATGGACTTAAGCACGGCTACCAGGGAAAAGGTCTCCTCATAATCGATTCCCTCTTTCTGAGTATACCATTTCGCCACGAGTCTAGCTTTGAAGGTTTTCACCTTCCCATCTACTCCCATCTTTCTCTTGTATACCCACTTATACCCAATGGATTTTATCCCTTCAGGTGAAGTTACAAGATCCCAAACCTGATTGAAGTACATAAACTCAATCTCGGCTTTCATTTCATGCCATAGATTTGTATCAGCATTATCTATAGCCTTCTCGTATCTAGTGGGGTTTTATTCCTGATGGTCAGAGGCTATCCTAGAAAGCTTATCCAATCAATCTCTCCGGAACCCTAGACATTCTGCCACTTCTTCTTGTTCCACAATCGGGTTAGAAGAAGTTAATTTTGAAGATAACTTCTCCTCTAGTTCCAATCTAGTTGAACCTTTCGTGGAAGTATTTTGATCATCCTTTAAGTATCTAGCATTAGTACTAACTAGTACTTTCTACTCCTTAGGATGATAAAAGTAACCACCATTTGTCCTTTTTGGATACCCAACAAAATAGCATAATTCTGACATTGGTTCTAATTTGTCTCCCTTGACCAATACATAAGCTGGACAACCCTATATCCTGAGATGATTCAGACTTAGCTTACGCCCAATCCACATCTCATAGGGAATCCTAGGTACTGACTTGGAAAGTACCAAGTTCAAAATGTATGCCGCTATTTCCAGGGTATATCCCCAAAAAGATATTGGAAGAATAGCATGAGACATCATACTTTGGACCATTTCCATCAATGTCCTGTTCCTTCTCTCAACTACTCCGTTCTGCTGAGGTATCTCTGGTGCAGAGAGTTGGGATACTATCTCATGATGTACCATGTAGTCCTTAAATTCACCAAGGAGGTACTCTTCACTACGATCCGATCTTAAGGTCTTAATCAATTTACATACCTGTCAGACGCTCCACTTCAGCCTTAAACTCTTTGAACTTGTCAAAAGGGTCAGACTTGCATCTCATCAAGTAAATGTAACCAAACCTTGTACAATCATCCGTGAAAGTGATGAAGTACTAAAAATCCCCTCTAGCTAGTATAAACAAGGAACCACATACATTAGTGTGAACAAGACTCAATACCTTATTGGCTTTATCCGCCTTAGGGGTAAATAACCTTTTGGTCATCTTTCCCATTAGGTAGGATTCACACTGAGACCAATTTTTCAATCTCAATAAGCCCAAGGGCCCATCATAGATCAACCTTTGAATTCTGGTTGAATTGATATGACTTAATCTTAGATGCCAAAGATAAAAGTCATTGACATTGGTCTTTCTCTTCCTGTTAAAGGTTTAGATTGAGCGTTATTTAATTGATTATTAATAGGGTTTAAGAAAAATAGATTCCCATACATGTCCCCAGTATATAAAATTTCTCCATCTCTACTGATAGTAATACCAAAATGGAAAGATACAGAATATCATTGATTTCTCCATCCCTAGGTTAAACTGGATTGGGCCATTGGACTCTTAGTTTAACCTTTTTGGACTAAGTTAATTATTCTCATTAGAACCAAATAAATGACCCAACAAATAATTAATTTTTCAGCCTAAATAAACTAGTCCAATAAATAAGCCTATATTAGTTTAGTCCCAGGTTAATCCCTAATTATTCAAATTGGGCCAAAGCCCTGAATAATTAATTAACTCACCAAACTAATTTAATTAATTTTCTCTTTCCATGGACATTTATTTTATTCTAACCCAACAATTAAATTAGGCATTTAATTTAATATCAATTCCTTAGCCTGTATTTAATTAGAACTTACGGTCTATACTGGGGACTAAAAGACACACTATCTTGGCTACTAAAATGACCAAAATACCCTTACCATATAAATCGTTGTATTCTACATTTTAAATATTTCCTAATATCACCATAAGGAAATATTGACCCTAAGGACAATGCTGCGTTAGCAAAGTCTCCGACCTACAAGTGTAATGACTAAAATACCCCTCTATACATCACCGTACATTTAGAGAGGAAGAAGTGTACTAACATATTTCAAAATGACATCTACCATCCTTAGGTTTCTAATCCAATGATCTACGACTTTCTAGATTGTTTCCGCTTTCCAAGGGAGCTACCCTAAAGCAAACATCCAAGTCATGTTTCCCAAAGCCTTGGATATTTAAATCATTCAGACAACCATAATGGGCGATATAGTATAGAAACTATCTTGTACAAGACTGTCTTAACTAACTAGTCACACATACCCAACATGCAAGTATATTGGCCCTACGATAGAACCTCAACTATAACATATCAAAGTATATGCTTCCAGCTTCGTCAGACCACCAACTTATACTCAAGTCGTAGAGTACTAGTTCACGTTGTAGCGATAGTAGTATAGATTTCTACCATATAGTGCTTTTAGAAACCACTACTACATGTCCTGTTCTACGTATTCGAAATACGCTTATGTCATGAAGTGAGTGGATTACTCACTGGCTAAAGGTAAACTATTCCCCATTTGGAATTTATAACATAATAACCTAAACATGATCAGATTCTCATTCTCATCAATTGGTTAAGAACGAATGTTTATGTGTTAAGTAACCCGTGATCTATACCTTACTGTGAAAGACCACCATTCACATGGACTATTTACTTAAACACAATGGGTCTTTTCCAAGCATAATTGTGCATAAATAAAAACGTAAATTCACAAATAATTTCTGAAAATAATTTTTTTTATTAAAATATTCAATATTTACATCAGAAACCTAGTCTAAGAGGGCATATTTCCCAACAAAAGTATTATTTAAAAGAAACCCAGACTATTACTGCTATGGCGTGGACTAATACTCTACAACTTGAGTATGAGTTGGTAGTCTGACGAAACTAAGCATATACTTTGATATGCTGTAGTTGTGGTTCTTTCGTAAAACTAATATAGTTGTATGTTGGGTATATGTGACTAGTTAGTTAAGACAGACTTGTACAAGATAGCTTTTACGCTATATCTCCCCTTGTGACTGTTCGAATGATCTAATTATCCAGGGCCCTAAGGAATATGACTTGGATGTTTACTTTAGAGTAACTCCCTTGAAAAGTGAAAACATTCCAGAAGTTGTGGATCATTGGACTAGAGGTCTAAGGATGGTAGATGTCTATTAGAGAGGTGTTAGTACATTATTCCTCTCTAATTGCACGGCGATGCGTAGAGGGGTATTTTAATCATTATACCTGTAGGTCGAAGACTTTGCTAACGCAACATTATCCTTGGGGTCAATATTTTCTTATGGTGATATTAAGAAATATTTAAAATGCAAAATATAGCTATTTATATAATATGGGTATTTTGGTCATTTTAGTAGCCAAGACGATGTGTCTTTTGGTCCCCGGAATGGCCCTTAAGTCATGAAGGATTTTGGTTAAGGAATTGGTCTTGATATTTATGGATTTTTATTTTATTAGTTTAATTTATTATTGTATTAGAATAAAATAAAAGGTCTGAAAGAGAATATTTATTTTATCTAGTTTAACTGGTTAATTAATTATTTAGGGCCCAATGTCTAAATTGAATAATTAGAAAATTAATCTGGAACTAGATAAAAGGTATGAAATTTTATTTGGTCTATTTGGGCTTGTTATTATTTATTAGACTGTTTAAAGTCCAAAAAATAAATAATTGAGATTTATTATTTATATGTGTTCAAGTCCAAAAATAAATAATTTATCTGGCCCAATGAATAAGACCAAGGCACAATTAAATTTATAAAAATAATAATAAAAAT
Organism: Voacanga thouarsii; assembly: GCA_026120185.1. Classification (NCBI taxonomy): domain Eukaryota; kingdom Viridiplantae; phylum Streptophyta; class Magnoliopsida; order Gentianales; family Apocynaceae; genus Voacanga; species Voacanga thouarsii. Next base: position 3,870,640 of record JANUWF010001217.1, on the reverse strand, counting down.
AAAAATATTAAATTAATTAATTATTAATTAAAAAAAAAGACAACACGGGATGGATCCCGTGTTGTTCTGTGTGAAGGATAACAGAAAGCATGTGTGCACATGCTTTCTGTTTTCACGTAGAGGAATTATTCTCTCTCGGGGTGTGTAAATGCAATATGAATTGCAGTGGAGCAGAGGTCTTTTGGTGATTGATTGAGATTTCAATTCACAGAAGCAAGGAAAGAAAACAGCTCTGCGTATTTCATTTTTGCATTCACAGAAGCTAAACTCATTTTTCGAAAAAAATCCAAATTTGATCAAAACTCAATCTTTAAGCCTTCACCGGTTGTACTACGGGCACCATTTCGGAAGATCGAAAACTTTGCGTGGATAGACGCAGTAGACGTTTGCAAGGACGTGAGCCACTAGCCTCAAATATCCTTGTATAGACATCTACACCAATACAAAGAGGGCCACTTAATCACAGACATAAAATTTTCGTTTTCCTAACATGCTTTCATTTTGATAATTTTTGTCATTTTAAGCCTTTAGATACAATACCTAATTTTCATTTATAAGGCCCTTGCTGGGGGGATATAGTACCTATTTTCAATTCAAGCCATTCTCCTAATAGGATATAATAGTTATGAGCTGATATCAATAAGCTGAAACCTTACACTCAAGCATGGCTCAGATTCTGTAATATGTTATGATTTAGTTACGTTTTAGTGTGTGAGTTCAGTTATATTTATTAAGAATGGTGGTTGGTTGTGTTCTCTTTTCTCATTTTTTGTTTAGGGTATTGTGGACCTTATAGAACAAGAAAACTGGCCAAACTATACCCTATTTTGCACTGCATTTCAAACCCGTTTCGCCATTCCCGAGAGGAGCTAACGCCGACTCTAACTCCTGCAATCGGCGCCGGCTGCACTCTGGAGTTTTTCGGCTTGCCACTTTCAAGCCGACGCTGTTTCTTCTCCTTGGACCGGCGCTGACTATACCCTATACTTTGCTATTTCGTTGATTTTGAACCCATTATCTCTATTGGAAGTTTAAGAGCATTTTGTTTAGTTTTTGAGAGCGTCCCTTGCGATGTCTAATGTTCCCTCTTGGTCCTTGGAGTACAAACCAAAACACCACAAAGAGTTACCTTCCATAGATGATGAATTTGTTTAACGATTTGTAAAGAATAGTTATTAATAACATGCTTAATCCCAGAAAAGCTATATTTTTCTTACTGAGCTAGTGAGTTCACCCCCTTTTAATTATCATTTTTGCAGGACATCAGTTAGAAGGAAAAGAGTTAGACGAGTGGTTCGAGGAGGATTTGGTGTAGTAATTGTTTGAAGGTTTCTGAACCTTCCACTTTATTTACAACTTTTAGACAATTAGAATGATGATAGATTTTGTGGATGTTAAAGTTAGAACTTTTTGCGGATTATATCGTGATTGAATTTGAGAATTTTGTATTTTGAAGTTCAATTATTATTTGAATTGATTAAAGAATTTTGGGGTTATCTGTTACGTTCTATCATAGATTCGGTACTCTATTTTTGGAGTGCTGCCAAGTCACCTAGACACGAGGTGTGACATGTATGGAAAGTTTTAAAAAATACACTATTATTTTTCAACTTTAAATTTTTAATTCTTACCTTAATTTATGATAATTTATAATGCCCATGATAAAATTTTTTAAATACGATAATATACTATGCATGGCTAGACATATAACATAATTATTAATCTATGAAACAAAGAGCCTTTTTCCGACTCGTTTCTTGTTCTTGTTCATTTGTCCGTACTGTTATCAAAGAAAAATTTAATCTTTCACTTGTCAGGATCCTTACCTAACCAAATATAATAAAAAATTTATTATAAAATATCTTTTAGTACCATCCTTCTAGCTAACCTACTTTTTAATATATTATAGAAATTTACATTTTACTTCCCTCTATTGTGAATTGGATAATAAATTGGTGGATCGAATAGTAAATTGGCAAAAAAGAAGAAGAAGCTAATTTTAGTGTTCTGGCAGCCATCATAAATGTCATTCCTCCCTAAAAATATTTTCGAAATCTCAGTTCTAATAAATAATTGTATTACATGTAAATACATATTATACTTTTTACAAAAAAAAAGACTTTTTTTAATTACACACACACACATATATATATATATATATATATATATAATTTTAGATAGGTCTGTCTTTTAATTTTTAATTTATTTTTTAACCTTTTTAACTACAAAATAATTTGTTATATTTTTGCAATCTGTGTTTCCCAATATATATTTAACGTATTTTCTAATTAGTAAATCATCAAAAGAATTAAAATATCGAGTCAAAGTTCATATTCCAGTCTCAAGTGACAATTACATATTCACGGATTCATTGATTTATAAGTATATACACAAACAGAATTCCTACTATTACTACTACTATCAGAGACGGAAACTGGAACTTTAGGTTAAGAGGGGCAAGTTACACTAAGGCTCCGTTTGATTTGCAGTAAATGAAAGTTATATAAGGAATTTGATTACTTGGCATTTAAATCTATACAATCTGAATCCTTGATGATTCCTTAATTGTTTGGAAAGAACAGGAATGTTAAGTAGGAAAATAAATGGAATCCTTCTAAATTGTTTGGTTTTCTAAATTGCGATTGAGAATGGAAATTAAATTTGTTTTAAATTACCTAAAATAGCCTCTGTACAGCATAAAGTTTAATTAGCCAATCACATTTAACTTAACATTTTTTATTTGGGTTTTTTTAAAACATTTTTGCCTCCCTCTTTTTTTGGCTTTGCTGTCCCATCATAACTCTAGTGCATACAAATTTAAGTAAATAAATATAAATTCAAGTTCAAAATACTTTAGTTTCAATCTCAAAAAAAATTCAAAACCAAATATTAATCTGCACATTTAATAATAGTCTTTTATTTCATCAAAAATATTTTTTAAAAATCCTCCTACTATAATCTGCAGACTTTATATTTTTCATAGTATATTTGGTATAACTGATCAATATTTATTTACAACCAAAATATATTTAAGTTTATAATTAAAAAATAATATTATTTAGTATTAAAAAACCAATCCTTGTAAAAAAAGATAGCATAAAAAATAAACCACTTCAAAATAACTGAATCCCTGGGGAAAAAAAAAAATCAAATCCCATAATATGATCTTATACATCAGTCTCACATTAATGTTTAATATAAAATTCAAAAGATAAAAAAAAAAAAAAAGGACTCCAACTTGCTTAGAAGAAATAAACTGAGAAATAATTCCTACTTAAGAAGTTGTCTAAGAAATTGCTCTTTTTCAAAGTCTTTAACAGTAAAAAAATAGTCTACCAAATCTGCATCATTGCCAAGTATCATTCCAACTTTGTGTTGTTTCGAAAATGATAGACCTTCAATTTTTTGAAATTTATCATTAAGCTTGTTTCTAGTCTTAAAGTTTTTGGACGATTGATATGCATTTTACTTAAAATGACCAGTAAACATGTCTGTGATGCATTCCAATCCTAAAACCAATTTATCGGTACTACTTCTTTTTCTCCATGTGTTTTTAGAACCTCCTTCATTTCCTCCTTGAGCTTGAGTAGTGGTTGAATTTCTATTATTAGTAAGTTGAAATTATCTTCATTAAAAGTCTTTATATCATTTTCGTCTAAATTTTCTTCAGTATTTAAATTTTCAAGTATATTTCCCGATGCTTCAACTTCCTTTCCAGTTGCTCTATCAATTCTCCAAATAATAGCTATTTGATCGTAGTAAATGAAAGACTTGTTTCTAAAAAAAAAAATTTATCTAGTTGACTCTATAAATCCACAAAATACACATATTATATAAGTGTCATATGTAAAAAAAATGCATACATAATAGAAAAAGAACAAAATTTAGAATTTACCTTTAAGTAATCATCCCATACATCATTAGGATTGAGAAAAAAAAAAAGGACTCACAAAACACTTATTGGAGAAATCCTTTGCATAGAAAATGAGGGAACTCACGGAAAAATATTTAGGAAATCTAAAATACGAGCTTTTTCAATGGAATGCGTAATTAAAAGCATATGGCGGCTACACGTTATTTATCAACAACATGGGAACTCACAAAAAAGAAGCTTATGCAAGTTGAAGTAGGCGGTAGAGAATAAGGGACTTCTGTCTATGTTTGAAAAGCAAATAAAATCTTTAATTATTGTTGCTTACGAAAAGAAAAGTCGATGGAACTGTCGATCGACTACTGTTTCAATGAACATAAACAGTTCGATGGATAAGTCGAATAAAAGACTTGAGTTCCTTGAATTTATTATAGAAATGATCTAAGAAAGTAGAAATATTGCATGCAAAAGCAAAGTAGGACTAAACACAGTGTATTTCGATTAAGATGATGAACAAAAATAAAAGTATTGGAATTTGAAATCAAAGCAAACATAAAACGGAAAGCTTGTACTCAAAAGTGTAAGGAAAATTCTAAGGAAAATGTAAACAAAGTTGTAAATGAAAGCTGTAAGGAAAGCAATAACAAATGCAGAAAAAAGGAAATTGAAAATTAGAAGAAAATTTGGTAATTTGGTTTGAGATGATTGTTGTTGTGTTCTTCAATCTGGGATCCCTGCTCATTTTATACTTGTTGTAATATAGTTGTCGACTAACTGAATGTGGAGAGAATCCCGCTTTGTGGCCTGTCCATGGCGGATGAGAACGGTAGTGTTTTGCTGATTGTGCCGCAATGTGGGGGTGATGGCTCATCAGCTCTTGGTTCCGATATTGACCGGATACAGCAATTGAAGATTTTCTTGACGTCATAATCCGTTTGGCAGAATTCGTATCGGCTTTAGCTAAAAGTTACCGTTGCAGCGGATCGACTAAAGATAATGTCAACACATGCCCCCTCGAGTCCCGTTGCTTTGATAGTGCGAACAGGTGAAGCGACGAGAATCGTATCTTTTTAATTTCATAGTCGTTCTTTTTCTGACAAAGTCGAAACATCCTGGTCGTTGTGGAAGGGTGCCGACTCCTCGGCTTCGAAGCCCACGAACGGCTAGTCTTTTGAATATCTTTTTTAGATAGTCATGGTCTCCATTGTTCCTCCTTCACCAATACGAAATTCTTCATCTGCAATAACTCTATCTTGATCAGACTTCTATCTTTCTTGTGAAATTCTCCACCATTTTCTGCATATTTTCTTTGATTGATGAACATTTGAATCGCCATGGCCGCTTCAATTGATCATTCCCCTTGGCTTTGACCAAGCTAAGGCCAATCTATACGCCTTGGGTCCCCAGCTATTGCCGACGGAAGTTACTGCCGAACACTTGCAGTTCACCTATTTGAAGGGTTTCATCCTTCCGTTGAATCGGGACAATTTTTCTACGGTTGGCCTGTCCTTTTCTTTCCACCACTAGTTGCGTCCCTTGAAAAATTACAAAGAATGGTGTGACCATTGCCAAGCCACTTATAATGCCTTTTGGGATCAATGGGGGCATCCGTGATGCTATCATGATGTCTGATTTCGAAATGGCCTTCGACCGCAATCTTTTCGCCGTTGTTCTGCTGTTCTAGTCCCGGATGATCAATGGCTTCATTTTTCCCCATGGTATGTTTTCACCCACTATACTGGACATCTGCACCATTTTGGGCTTCCATTGTGATGGTGATGAAATCCCTACCCTTCACGATAAAGAGAACTTACCAGCAGTTGAAACCCATCTGGACAAGTCTACGGCCTCTTATGGCAACTTTATAGCTGCCCAAAGGGGCATAGGCAGTGTTCCGTCAGAGCAAGAACAGTATGCCTTTCTATGACTGTGGCTCTGCAAGTACATCCTCTACTCTTACTCGACGAGGATAAGTAATGAGTACCGATACTACGTATTGGCTTTGCTGAGGAAGAAGACGCATTGTGACCTGGCTTTTCTGGTGCTGGCCTTGGTATATTGGCTGATGAATTAGATGATCTCAGCCCTGTCAGCTGTGGGTGGCCCAATCAATCTTGGTGGCCCTCTCTAGGTCATGCATTGTGGCTTTATCGGTACATTCCCTAGTTTGGCATCAACAAGATTCCCAGAGACTCCACGAATTCTGCCAACTGAGCCACATGCTATCGGTTATTAAGGGCTCTTGTAAATAGGTCTTCCGCTGGTACCATTATGACCTACCTTTATCGAAATTGTCTCCAGAACGTGCCCCACTTCTTTCCTTATTCCACTCGGGAAATCAGCCCCCTCTGGTTGTCGAAGCTTGTCGATGCACCGAAAGCCTCCCAAGAGACTATCTGGGCCAGAATGTTGTGCTCCCAAGAACTCTTTCTTGGGGTAAAACCAAGCACCCGGAGTGCCAAGTCCTCGTGTGAATGGTATGACCCATATTGCTTCTCATAGCAATTTGGGCTAATTCAAGATATTCTTACTGATCCTGATCATATTTTTTCTTCCACTGTCATACTTGTCCTATCGGCTGAAGATGTGCACATTTTAGCCGATAGGTCATTAATCGTTATTCGTTCTTTTGAGTATCACCATTTTCAGGTTGTCAAAGAGGCCATATCCAACTTCAATTTGTGGTCGCGACTGCTGAGTGAGATACTCTTCTCTGCCCCTGTGGAGATGTGGTTACTCAGATTGGTGGGATCAGCATCGGCGGTGGTAGAAATATCTGCATCGAAGAAAAGTAAACAGAGCAAAGCCTCTGCTTGTCCGATCGCTGCGCCATTGTTCCGTACACCGCCAATGAAAAGAGCCCCCATACTTCTACCTACCGAAGAGGAAGAAGAAGAAGAAATCGTCCTCCTCTTACTGCGGCAGTCAAAGAGACGGCAGGCTACTCATACTCCAGCATTTGTTAAGGTTCGGATTGATGCTAAACGTTCTTTTCCTTTATAATGCTCTTCAACCTTTGGCTCAAAGCTAATCTCGCATTGCCTTCTTTTTCAGAAATAGAAGACCAGCCAGCTAGTTATCTCTGACTCTTCCTTAGAGTCATCGACAACTATGCCCCCTTATCTCCTATAAAAATGGCAACGGCAGAGGAAGGGACTTTGACTATTTCGCCTTCGCGATTGTTGCCTCTGCGTCCGAAGTGCCTACCTCAGAGAGAATGGCGGTTGACAAGCCTGTCACGCCTCCTGCAGAAACAACCCTTGAGCCTCCAACGGAACCTACCCCTTCTCGACCGGAAACGACTGAAACCGTGACACTGGAGCTTTTGCGGAATCTGATGGGAACTGACTTGCCGACTAGCCCCTCTTCTTAAGACGTAATCAGCCGAACCCTCTTGCTACTGGTGCAATCAACCGCTTCCAATAACCCAATGGAATTGAAGCGCCTATCAGCTAATTATCTGGGGTATATGCAGTTCACCAAGCGCTTCTTTTCCAACACCTAAAGCAGGCGGGACGAAACTTCCCGTCAACTCTAAGCTTTAAAGGCGCTCCAAGAACAAGAAGCGTTTTTGCAAATGCATCGTCAAAAGGCCTCTGCTTGCCTGAGTATCCTTCGAGCTGAAATTTTTGAAAGGGTTGAAAGAATTGAAGGCCTTGAGAAGCATGTGCGAGCACTCCAGGCAGAATTAGATTCTGAAAAACAGGCCCTAGATGAGAAGCTTGAGGTCGAGACTGCCTGTCAACAAATGGCCTTCTTCGCCAAAAAGTCAACAGCCAAATTCTAGGACAAACGACTCATGCTGGAGGTTGAAGAAGAGCTGCTCCAAATGGAACTGCAACATTCGGACAAGTTTCACCGACATGCAGTCTTCGTGGGATAACTTCCAATCTTACCTGGCCACTTACTTTGTAGTCCCAATGAAGCTGGTCCTTCGGGTACTCAAACTGGGGATGCCAAGATGCATCTGCCTTTAATGGAAGAATTGGCTACTGAACTAGAGCTGGCCCCGGAAGAATCGACCACCCAACCGGAAGAAGAAAGGAGACCCTAATGGCGACCGCTCTGCCCAAGGAAGATTCAAATTGGCTTGCCATAGTTACTTTTGCCCAGTCGATTGAAACGCCTTGCACTCCTTCCAAGGAGGATTGGCTTCTTACTTTTATTTTTTTTTCCTCAAATGTAGCAGTCATCTGATCTGCTCTTGTTTGTGATCAGCCGTTTCGTGTGAATGCCAATATACTTCTTTTTTTTGTTGTTTTTCTATATACATTTTTCTCTTTCTATCTCTCTCTCTCTCTTTTTTTTTTTTTGTTCCTTTCTTTTTTTTTCCCACTCTTCATAAAACTTTTTCAAATACTTACTGATAATGGCGTTATTTACTTTCTTTCCGTCGGGTGTCATCAGCCGATAGGCACCTCCCTTGAAAACCTGTGTAATAAGAAAAGGCCCCTCCTATGAGGCGGACCACTTACCATAGCGTGGGTATTTTAGTGCCACGGGTAGAATAGTTTTCCAAACCATGTCTTCTACTTGAAAACTCATTTCTCGCATTTTTCGATTGTAGGTTCTTGCTAACTTCTCCTGTAAGAATATATGTCCTCTAAACTAATTTTATCTGATGTAATTATTGAATTTATTAATAAAAAAATTATTCTCAAAGTTTATTTGTAAAATTTATATAACCGGGGTATTTTGGTCATTTTAGTAGCCAAAGCGATATGTTTTTTGGTCTCCAAAATTGCCCTTAAGTCTTGATAGATTTGGGTTAAGGAATTAGTCTTGATAATTATGGATTTTATTTTATTTTATTTAAATAGTCTAATTTATTATTGGACTAGAATAAAATAAAAGGCTCGAGAGAGAGTATATATTTTATCTAGTTTAATTGGTTAATTAATTATTCAGGACCCAAGATCCAGATTGAATAATTAGAAAATTAATCTAGATATAAACTCGATAAAAGGTCTGTTATTTTATATTAGTCTATTTGGGCTTGTTAATTATTTATTGGGTTATTTTAGAAAATAAATAATTGAGATTTATTATTTATGGGTATTCAAACCCAAGAGTAAATAATTTTATCTGGCACAATAAATAAGATCAAGGGTAAAATAAAATTTAAAAATAAAAATAAAAATAATTAAATTTTAAATTAATTAATTAAATAAAATAAATAGAAACAACACGGGATGGATCTGGTGTTGTTTTACGTGAAGGATAATAGAAAGCATAGCTACTTTTTGTTTTCATGCTGTTGGTCACTCTCTCTCGGTGGAGGAACAAAATGAAAAGGAAATCAAGCAAAATGTGATTCTGGCTTTTCATTTTTTCACTTCATAGAAACCAATTCAATCACAGAAGCCTTCAGAGGCTAAGCAAAACTCTAATCTTTAAGCTTTCACAGGCAGTGGAAAGGGCATCATTTCGGAAGCTCAAAGTCGACATTTATAAGGACGTGATCCAATAGCTTCAAGTATCCTTGTACAGACATCTTCTATAGTGTCGAAAAGGTCATTCAAACACAAAGGTAATTTTTTTGTTTTGTAAGCATGCTTTTGGTTTGATAATTTTTGCCATTTTTGACCTTCAATTGGTATCAGAGCTATGGTTTGGCCAATGTAGGAAGCATGCTAGACTTAACTAAAATAATAAAATATTTGTTTTGGACGAAATTTGTGATCTTTCGTGTTTCTGGTATGGGTAGTTCATGCTCTGTACGTCTCGCGGTTGAGACATAGGAACCTCTATAATTAATTTTTGTGACTTTTATAGTATTCGTGTAAGCCTATAATTAAAGACATAGGCGTTTGTAGATTGTTTTGGATGATTTATGGTGAAATCTATGTAAAAAACGAAGCCCAATAGCGTCTGAAACGCAAAAGAAAAACATAGAGAAAAAGGACCAAGCCAAATCGAGTCGAGCCGTTTAGCCTGCGAATTGTGAGGGGAGCCACCGAGCTGCGGCTTGGAGCCTTGACCCCTGGCGAGGAAAGCTTCCTTGCGCGGTGCGAGGAGGCAAATCTTCAATTTGCAAATTGAAGATTGCCGCGGTCAGCAATTTTGACCGCAGTAGTGGGTGGGTCTTCTAGCTGGTGTAAACAAGGGACCACACACATCAATGTGAACAAGACTCAATACCTCCTTGGCCCTATCCGCTTTAGGGGTAAATGACCTTTTGGTCATCTTTCCCATCAGGCAGGACTCACGCTGTGTCCAATTTTTCAATCTCAATGAGCCCAAGGGTCCATCATGGATCAACCTCTGAATCCTGGTTGAGTTGATATGACCTAACCTTAGATGCAAAAAATAAGAGTCATTGATATTGGTCTTCCTCTTCTTTGTTAAAGGTTCAGATTGAGCGTTATTTAATTGATTGTTAAGAGTTTAGGAAAAATAGATTCCCATACATGTGCCCAGTACATAAAATATCTCCATCTCTACTGATAGAAATACCAGAATGGAAAGATACAGAATATCCTTGATTTATTAGTTTTGCAACTGAAATCAAATTCTATCGAAATCCATGTACATATAAAATATCTTTCAAAACCACTATTCTATTACAATAAAAAACAAGATCCAATTCTCCCACTGCAAGGGCCCAAACTTATACTCCATTTCCCACACGTAGTCCATATTCGCCCTTCTGGAGTCTTCTAATCTTTCTAAACCCCTACAAGGAGTTACAAATGTGATCAATGACCCCTAAATCAACAATCCAAGTGGAAGTTGATCCAACCATTGATATAGACTTTAGATAGAAAACATTATCTGTGGGGTTCTTCTTGGCTTGAAGATCCGGACACTCCTTTTGCCAGTATCCCTTCAGCCCACATTTGAAGCACTTGCCCTTGGGTTTGTCTTTAGATTGGGTCTTGTGCTGGGCCGCTCTGTTCCCCTTCCTCTTCTTGAACTTTCTGGGTTTGGGCCCAATTCTAGAAGATGAAGCCTTAACAATCATAGCCTTAGATTGTGGCTTCATAACCTTCTCCACCATCGGGAGTTCCTTCATCAACTTAATTAAATTCATGTTTAACTTGTTCATGTTGTAATTTAACTTGAACTGAGTAAAGGAACCCGGTAGAGATTTGAGAACCATGTCCACTTGGCTTTCGGGGTCAATGACAGCCCCTAAGATTTCTGCCTCCTTAAAAGTAGCAATCATCTTGAACATATGTTCTCTGACTGATGTTCCCTCAGCCATCTTAGCATTAATGATAGTTCGAAGTGCCTCCTGCCTTACGGGCCGGCTCTTATTCGCGAACATCGTGGCTAATGATTGAGTTATATCATACGCAGTGGTCATGTGCTCATGTTTGGATTGGAACACATTAGACATTGAGGCCAACATATAACAACGAGCCATCTAGTCGGCCTTCTTCCATGCCTTCTCAGCCTCACACTCCTCAGCGGTAGAACCCTCCCCGATTACAGGGTAGGTTTCGTAAAGGATATACTTATACTCTTCCGCTATGAGTATTATGTCTAAGTTCTTCTTCCAGTCCGCATAGTTTGGTCTCGTTAGCTTATTCTCTCAGAGAATAACGGCCAACAGACTAAAAGAACCTCCCACCATTTCTGAAAAATCGAAAAATAAAAGAAAAAGATTTAGTTTGTGAAAACAAAACAAATATGTGCACTTTATCCTTATTATCAAAACTGATAATAATCAATTTGGCTCTTAGGAAAACGGACATAGCTTCTTGGGAAGATTAACAGTTTTCTAAACTAAGTGTGTTAACTACCACAAATTAATTTCCCTTCTAGGTAATGATCTAGAAGATAACTCTATCGAGGGAATGGCCATTTTCTCTCATTTCCTATAGACATACCTTACACTATGACCTCTAACGAGGGGCTGGCCGATCATAGTACGTGCTCTGAGTTATTAATTACATCCCTCCATTAAATCTAGATCCTTGGGGTATCCCCATCCTATACGGATTCACTCTCAGGGTGACACAAGGGGACCCACGATCTTTAATGAGGATCATGATGGAAGCCATGGGATCGTTGGAATCCCTCTCCCACTTAGTCTTTTAAAACAAGGGTTTTTTGAAAAATATCCTTTTGAAAATTTCCATCAAGTTTTCCCTTTACTCAAAAATAAAATGTCTAAATCCATAAAAATCTCTAAGTCAAGGTTTATATCCTTTGAGAGTTTTTTCCATGGACTAATTTTATTTAAGTTAAAAACTTAATAATTTCAAAAAATTTTCAATTAAAACTTTCTAGAGACTTTAGTCTCAAGTTTATTTGACAAAATAATTTTTCTTGTGCCAAAATTAAAACAAAATGGCTTTCTATTTTAACCTTACAAAAATATCTAAATCCAATATTTTTTCTATGTCAAGGATTAAATCTTTTGAGAAAATATTTAAGGATTAATTTTTGTTCAAGTTAAAATAACCATTTAATTTGTAAAAAAAAAAATGTTTTCCTTGTCAAAACATTTCCAAAGACTTTGGTCTTTGAGAAAACGTGCACATAGGTACCAAAAATAAATAGCATGTTAGAAAATAGTAAATGTTTTCATGCTCTTATATTTTTAAACCTAAATGTCCAGATAATAGAATTAAACACATTAATTAATGATCTTGTTTAATCCTAAAATCCCTTACTAATATTTTTCATGCAAAAATATTCCATGAATATTAACTATTGCAAAATATTAACTTCGTTTGGTATGGACCCCAAAACCAAAAGAAATTGCAAGAAAAATTACAAGGAAAAATTAAAAAATTTCTCCTTAGTCTATTGCACCCGCCGCACTGGATCAAGCACCCATCTGCTCTGTGGTCCACTGCACCCGCCGCACAGAACCAGAACCCATGAAAAACCAACTCATAGACCGGCCTTCCAGACCTTGGCCGGCGCCAGTTCCAGCACCCCAAGGCGGCGCTAGTTGCGATTTGACGGCCTGATCCTGCAGTTTTTTTTCTGCAAATTTTCCTTATTTTTCTGCACAACTTCTGGCTTCGATAGCTTTTCGATTTCAAACAAAAAATATTCCATGAATATTAACTATTGCAAAATATTAACTTCGTTTGGTATGGACCCCAAAACCAAAAGAAATTGCAAGAAAAATTACAAGGAAAAATTAAAAAATTTCTCCTTGGTCTATTGCACCCGCCGCACTGGATCAAGCACCCATCTGCTCTGTGGTCCACTGCACCCGCCGCACAGAACCAGAACCCATGAAAAACCAACTCATAGACTGGCCTTCCAGACCTTGGCCGGCGCCAGTTCCAGCACCCCAAGGCGGCGCTAGTTGCGATTTGATGGCCTGATCCTGCAGTTTTTTTTCTGCAAATTTTCCTTATTTTTCTGCACAACTTCTGGCTTCGATAGCTTTTCGATTTCAAACCAAATACAATGAAATCAACCAAAACCAACAATCACCTATACCTATAAACATTGGGCTTACACGATTTGTTAAAAAAAACAGTAAATTACAAATCTCTTATACCTCCACCCGCGAGGTTTAACAGAGAATCTATCCATATTATAAATAGTAAAGGATCACAATTTTAATCATATATATGTGTCCAGTTTTATTCATCTAGTACATGCTCCCTATATTTTCATAAAACCTTCATACTCTGATACCAATTGAAGGCATAGAAAGCGAAAAACACAAGGCACCCAGCGGAAGCAAAGATCAAAAACTGGAAAAACTGAAGAATAGGAGAATCCCGATCAAAGCCGGCACCGGTTGTGCTCTGGCGGGACTCCGAGGTTAAAATTTTTTTACCTTTTTTCCTCGTTCTAAGAGTTGGCTAGACAGGAATATGTACTACCGGGGTAGGTACGTTGGTGGAAGCCTCTGGTGCGATTCCTGCAAGTCTCCTACTCCGTCTTTGCATGTAGGTGAACGCCAATCTCTCGATCTTCTAGTATATGACCTGCCTAAATTCGTTTGGTAAACAACTACAGACTAAGGAACCTTTTTGAGAGAGAGAGAGAGAGAGATCTAGCTTTTCACAAAGAAGAAGTCGTCTCTCAGGGAGTGTGTGTATCTGACAACGTTGTTTTCAATTCTTCTGTTTAACCTAAATAAAAACCCTAGGTTAAACTGGATTGGGCCATTGGACTCTTAGTTTAACATTTTGGGCTTAATTAATTATTCTAATTAGAACCACATAAATGGCCTAATTAATAATTAATTTCTCAGTTCAAATAAACTAATCTAATAAATAAGCCTATATTAGTTTAGTCCTAGGTTAATATTTAATTATTCAAACTGGGCCAAAGCCCTGAATAATTAATTAACCCACTAAACTAATTTAATTAATTCTCTCTCTATGGATCTTTACTTTATTCTAACTCAATAATTAAATCAGGCTATTTAAATAAAATAAATTTAATTTAATTTCTTAGCCTATATTTAATTAGGACTCACGGTTTATACTGGGACCAAAAGACACACTGCCTTAGCTACTAAAATGACCAAAATACCCTTGCCATCTAAATAGCTGTATTTTGCATTTTAAATATTTCCTAATATCACCATAAGGAAATATTGACTCTAAGGACAGTCCTGCGTTAGCAAAGTCTCCGACTTACAGATATAATGACTTAAATACCCCTCTATACATCGCTATATATTTAGAGAGGAAGAAAATATACTAACACCTCTCTAAATGACATCTATCATCCTTAGGCTTCTAGTCCAATGATCTACGACTTCCTGGATTATTTTCGCTTTCCAAAGGAGCTACCCTAAAGCAAACATCTAAATCATGTTTTCCAAGACCCTGGATATTTAGATCATTCAGACAACCATAAGGGGCGATATAGTATAGAAACTATCTTGTATAAGTCTATCTTAACTAACTAGTCACACATACCCAACATGCAAGTATATTGGCCCTACGATAGAATCTCAACTATAGCATATCAAAGTATATGCTTCTAACTTCGTCAGACCACCAACTCATACTCAAGTCGTAGAGTACTAGTCTACGCTGTAACGGTAGTAGTCTAAGTTTCTACCATATAGTATTTTTAGAAACCACTACCACTAGTCCTATTTTACGTATTCCAAATACGCTTATGTCACGAAGTGAGTGGACTATTCACTGACTAAAGGTAAGCCATTTTCTATTTGGAATTCATTACATAATAACCTAAACATGATGATATTCTCATTCTCATTAATCGGTTAAGAATGAATGTTTATGTGTTAACCCGTGATTCATACCTTACTATGAAAGATCTCCATTTACATGGACTACTTACTTAAACACAATAGGTCTTTTCTAAGCGTGATTGTGCACAAATAAAATTGTATATTCATAAACAATTTCTGAAAATAAATTCTTTTATTAAAACATTCGATATTTACATCAAAAACCTAATCTAAGAAGGCATATTTCCCAACAGATCATTGGACTAGAAGCTTAAGGATGGTAGATGTCATTTAGAGAGGTGTTAGTACATTTTTTCCTCTCTAATGTACGGCGATGTATAGAGGGGTATTTTAGTCATTTCACTTGTAGGTCGGAGACTTTGCTAATGCAGCATTGTCCTTGTGGTCAGTATTTTCTTATAGTGATATTATAAAATATTTAAAATACAAAATACAGCTATTTATATAACAAGAGTATTTTGTTCATTTTAGTAGCTAATGCGATGTGTCTTTTGGTCCCCAGTATAGGCTGTGAGTCCTAATTATATACATGCTAAGGAATTGTTCTTAAATTAAATTAAATAAAATTTATTTTATTTAAATAGTCTAATTTAACTATTGGGTTAGAATAAAATAAAGGTCCATGGAAAGAGAGAATTAATTAAATTAGTTTAGTGGGTTAATTAATTGTTCAGGGCTTTGGCCCAATTTGAATAATTAAATATTGACCTGTGACTAAATTAATATAGGCTTGTTAATTGGACTAGTTTATTTGGGTTGAAAAATTAATTATTTATTGGACCATTTATTTGGTTCTAATTAGAATGATTAATTTAGTCCAAAAGGCTAAACTAAGAGTCCAATAGGCCAATCTAGTTTAACCTAGGGTTTTATTTAGATTAAATAGGAGAATAAAGCAAAACGTTGTTTTTCTTTTCTCTGCTCTGGGTCTAGGAAAAACGCGATTTTTTCTTCTTCTTGCGTGAGAAAAAAAAAAAAAAACCAGACACCTCCTTTCTCTCTCCAAGAAAAATTCTTTAGCTCTGTAAGTTGTTCACTAAACGTGATTAAGCAAGCCATATACTGGAAGACCAAGAGGTTAGCGTTCACATAAATGCATAGGCAGAGTAAGAAGCTTGCAGGAATCGCACCAGAAGTTTCCACCAGCGCACTTACCCCAGTTCCACACATTCCGATCCAGCCAATTCTGATAACGAGAAAAAGAGGTAAAAAATTTTTTTCCTCTCAGAGCCCCTCCAGACCGGGACCGGCGTCGACTAGGTTCTGGAAGCCACTTGCGTTTTTTGTTCTTCAATTTTTGCTTCCGTTGCGTGCTTTGTTTCCCCCTTTAAACCTTCAATTGGTATCAGAGCATAAAGGTTTTGTACAAATATAGGAAGCATGCATCTAGTTGAATAAAATTGAATACATATGTGTGATTAAATTGTGATCATTCGCTGTTTTAGTATGGATAGATTCTCTGTTAAACCTCTCTGAAAGAGGTATAAAAGATTTGTAATTTACTATTTTTCTTAGCAAATCGTGTAAACCCAATCTTAATGGGTATAGGTGGTTGTTGGTTTGTTGATTTCATTATATTTGGGTTGAAATCGGAGAGTCAACGTAGCCAGAAGTTGCGCAAAAATATAGAAAAAATTCGCAGAAGAAAATTGCAGCAAAAATCAAAGAAGAGCTTGGTCAGACCAGAATCGGCGCCGGCTCGGGTCTGGGATTTGGTCTGCAAGGCAAAACATGAGTACATGGCCACTGCGTACGACATAAGTCAATCATTAGCCACGATGTTTGCGGATAAGAGCCGGCCCGCAAGGCAAGAGGCTCTTCGAACTATCATAAACACTAAGATGGCTGAGAGAGCATCAGTCAGAGAGCATATGCTCAAGATGATTGTTGCTTTCAAGGAAGCAGAAATCTTAGGGCTGTTATTAACCCCGAGAGCCAAGTGGACATGGTTTTCGAATCTCTACCGGGTTCGTTTACTCAATTCAAGTTGAATTACAATATGAACAAGTTAAACATGAGTTTAACTGAGTTGATGAAGGAATTTCAGATGGTGGATAAGGTCATGAAGCCACAATCTAAGGCTATAATTGCTAAGGCTTCATCTTCTAGAACTGGACTCAAGCCCAGAAAGTTTAAGAAAAAAAAGGGAAACGCAGCGGCCCAACCCAAGACACAACCCAAAGACAAACCCAAGGGCAAGTGCTTCAAATGTGGACTGAAGGGATACTGGAAAAAATAGTGTCCAGATCTTCAAGTCAAGAAAAACCCCACAGGTAATGTTTGCAATCTAGAGTCTATATCAATGGTTGGATCAACTTCCACTTGGATTGTTGATTCAGGAGCAACTGATGACATCTGTAACTCCTTGCAGGGGTTTAGAAAGATTAGAAGACTCAAGAAGAATGAACATGGGCTATGTGTAGGAAATGTAGTACAAGTCTAGGCCCTTGCAGTGGGAGAGCTGGATCTTATTTTTTATTGTAATAGAATAGTGGTTTTAAGAGATATTTTATTGAATTGCGACAGAATTTGATTTCAATTGCAAAACTAATAAATTAAGGATATTCTGTATCTTTCCATTCTGGTATTTCTATCAATAGAGATGGAGAAAATTTATATGTTGGGCACATGTATGGGAATCTATTCTTCTTAAATTCTATTAACAATCAATTAAATAACGCTCAATCTGAACTTTTAACTAGGAAAAGAAAGATCAATGTCAATGACTCATATCTTTGGCATCTAAGGTTGGGTCATATTAACTCAACCAGGATTTAGAAGTTAATCCATGATGGGCTTTTGGGCTCATTGAGATTGAAAAATTAGCCTTAGTGTGAATCCTGCCTAATGGGAAAGATGACCAAAAGGTCTTTTGCCCTAAAGGCGGATAGAGACAAGGAGATATGGAGTCTTGTTCACACTAATGTGTGTAGTCCCTTGTCTACACTAGCAAGAAGAGTTTTTAAGTACTTCATCACTTTCACAGATAATTATACAAGGTTTGGTTTTATTTACCTGACGAGACGCAAGTTTGACTTTTTTGACAAGTTCAAAGAGTTTAAGGCTGAAGTGGAGCATCAGACAGGTAAATTGATCAAGACCTTACGATTGGATCATGGTGGAGAGTACCTCCTTGGTGAATTCAAGGACTACATGGTACATCATGGGTTAGTATCCCAACTCTTTGCGCCGGGGACACCCCAGCAGAATGGAGTAGCTGAGAGAAAAAATAGGACATTCATGAAAATAGTCCAAAGCATGATGTCTCATGCTATTCTTCCAGGATCTTTTTGGGGATATGCCCTGGAAATAGTAGCATACATTCTGAACTTGGTGCCTTCTAAGTTAGTACCTAGGACTCCCTATGAGATGTAGACTGGGAGTAAGCTAAGTCTAAATCATCTCAGGATATAGGGTTGTCTAGCTTATGTACTGGTCAAGGAAGACAAGTTGGAACCAAGATCAAAATTATGCTATTTTGTTGGGTATTCAAAAGGGACAAAGGGAGGTTACTTTTATCATCCTAATAAGCAAAAAGTATTGGTAAGTACCAATACTAGATATTTAGAGGATGATCAAAGTACTTCCATGAAAGGTTCAACTAGGTTGGAACCTGAGGAGAAGTTATCATTGGAATCAACTTCTTTTGACCCGATTGTGGAACAAGAAAAGGCACAACCTCAAGAACCTGTACAAATAGAGTCTCGTCGTAGTGGGAGAGTGTCTAGGGTTTCGGAGAGATGGACTGGAGAAGCTTTCGAGCTAATCTCCGACCATCAAGAACAAGGCCGCACTAGATACAAGGAGGCTATTGCTGATGCCAATGCAAATCTATGGGATGAAGCAATGAAAGCTAAGATTAAGTCTATGTACTTTAATCAGGTTTGGGATCTTATAGCTTCACCTGAAGGGATAAAACCCATTGGGTGTAAGTGGGTATACAAGAGAAAGAGGGGAGTGGATAGGAAGGTGGAAACTTTCAAAGCTAGACTTTTGGCGAAAGGGCATACTCGGAAAGAGGGAATCGATTATGAGGAAACCTTTTCCCCGGTAGCCATGCTTAAGTCCATCCGTATCCTCCTTGCCATTGCATGTTATTATGACTACGAGATATGACAAATAGATGTCAAAACGGTATTTTTAAATGTCCATCTTAGCGAAGACATCTATATGTCCCAACCAGAAGGCTTTATTGCTAAAGGATAAGAACATATAGTTTGCAAGGTTAAGAAGCCCATTTATGGACTTAAACAGGTATCGAGAGCATAGAACATTCGTTTTGATGAGACTGTAAAGTCTTACGATTTTATTCAAAACGAGAATAAACTATGCGTGTACAGGAAACTTGAAGGCATTAATGTGATTTTTCTTGTCTTGTGTGTGGATGACATTCTACTAGAAGGATGGTAGCACTTGTAACCTTTGTATTTTTCACTATAGCCTACAAAAACACATAAAATAGTCTTAGGATCAAACTTAGTATTTTTTGTATCCCATGTATATGGGAAACATTTGGAGCTAAACACTCGTAGAGATGTATAGTCCGGATAATTCCCATGCAACATAAAATATGGAGTATCAAAATGAAGAACAAATGATGGAAACCTATTGAGAAGAAAAATAGCAGTAGAAAAAGCCTCTAACTAGAGATATAGAGGTGCATAACTGTGAAACAACATGGTCATACCCAACTCTCTTATAATACGGTGACGACGCTTAACCATACCTGTTTGTTCTGGAATATAAGGACATGAAATTTGATGAACAACACCGGTAGAAAGAAAATGAGATGCGAGTCGAGAATTAACAAACTCTCCCCCACCATCAGAATGAAAGATTTTTATTTTCTTGTTGAATTGACGTTCAACATATTGTTCAAAAGCTAAAAAAGCAATAAAGAAATCAGATTTATTATGTAAAGGAATGATCCAAGTATACTTGGTAAAATCATCGACTAAACATGCATAAAAGTGAAACTTACCAATAGATAAAACTTGAGTAGGGCCCCAAAGATCACAATGTATCTTTTCAAAAGCATTAGAGCTTGAGTGTTCAGATCAACCAAATGGAAGTTTACTTAATTTTCCTAACTGACAACTATCACACAAATGATCTACTTTGGAAGAGACCTACAACTTCAATGAGTCCTTTATTCTTTAACAATGGAATGGTAGAAAATTGTGGATGACCTAAATGTTGATGCCATATGTTTGTAGAGCCTGATTTGAATCTGTAAGAAAAATGCGCTTCTGGCTCATTCAGCAAGACATATAAATTACCCTTCCGTGTCCCTGTGATGAGGGGATGACCTGTGTTCCGTGCCTTTACACAAAAATTAACGTCAGAGAATTCACAATTAATAGAAAATTGAGAAGTGAATTGACTTACATAAAGTAAATTCTTCTTAAGATTGGGCATTAAAAGAACATCATGGAGATGTAACACATGATTTTTTTGCTTGATAAAAGAATTGCCAATCCCTGTTATTGGTTAAGGAAGATCTATCGCCAATAATGATAGAATCAGTTCCTTTATACTGATGAATATGTGTTAACATACCTTTTTGTCCAGTCATATGGTTTGATGCACCAGTGTCCGAAGTCCATTCTGTGTCAATGACTGAGTTATCCAATGTAAGTGCGGCAAGCGTTTGTGATAGTTCATGATTCTGACCTGTCTTCTTTGATAACCACCAGCAAATTTTGGCAATATGACCACATCTGTCACAAATTTGACAGGTAGCTTCCCGATACAATTCCTTTTCTTTGGCAGTCATTCTTCGTTCTCCAGGTGGTGGTGGTCTGCGTTGTTGATTAGTAGTACCTGAATAATCTTGGGGCTGATCACGAGATTGTTGGACTTGAAAACCACGACCATTAGAAGTGAAGGTGCTGGGTTAGTCTCTAGACATAAGTTGTCGGTGTTGTTTCTGTTGTTGCCCGTAGAAGGCTAAGTATGGAGTGAGATTAGAAAAGGTGGCTTCAGACTGACTTGAGAACCAGTTTCGATGATGATCCAAATTCTGCAATTGAGAAATTAGTTCTGGATAGGTTGGTCTTGTAGGTTTCAACATTGTTGTGGTAAAGGTTTCATACTGTGGGCCAAGGCTTGTAAGTAGACAAAAAAAAAATTTCTTGATCAGGAACAGGTTTGCCAATGGCAGTAAGATTATCACATAAACATTTAAATGTTCGTATATGGTCAGCAATGGTTTTCTTTTCATCTTTGCGCAAATAAGTGAGTTGTTGTCGAAGCGTGAACTCACGCTCTTGAGAGTCTTGGGCATATGCTTCTTTGAGCGCTTCCCAAATTGCAGATGCTGTGTCTAACCCAATAACAAGTCCAAAAGTTTCTTCAGAGAGACTACCAATTATCCAACCTCTAAGGAGCCGATCAGATTTTTGCAAGGCAAGAAATTTTGTTGTTAATGTTGATGAGGTATTTTCTGTGTCTGTGGTTTTTGGATTTGACGATGTATATTTTGGTGGAATAAGAATTGCTTTGGTGAGATGATGAATCAAATCTTGGCTTTCTGCTAAGCCTAATACTTGTTCTCTTCATAATGGGTAGTTTGATGGAGTGAGTTTTAGTGTAACAAAATTACCAACATTGAGAGATAAAGAAGTCATGATGAAAAAAAGATCGTTCCTGCTCTGATACCAAGAGGAAAAACAGAATTGGAGGAAGCTTTAATGTTTTTGTTTATTACACAGGCTTCCCTTTCTAAATACAAGAACATTGAATATATTGTACTCTTTAAGCTAATATGGCTCAACTGATGCCGTAAAACTAGCCATAAAATAAGAGATAAAATAAATTAAAGATACAAAATAATCGAAATTTCCTTTATCAGATGAACTATCATATGTGTAGGAAGTTGTTACTTTTTGGAATCTTGGACACTAATCATATCCCTTGACTTGATATTGAAATAATATTTGAATGAGCATATCCTTCCTTATCACTCCATTAAACGTAAACCTACCTTATAACTCCTGAGGCTCAGTCAACTGAATCAAGTTTGCCAATAATCAAGACCTGCATACGAATTCTAATGATTTATTATTTGTATGTCAGCACTCTGTGATTGACAAGAAACACCAGAGTATGACCAAACGGCGATATAATTTTAAACTGTAAAAGAATTAAATTTATAAAATTTATATCTTTTTAAACACAAAGAATTAATTGTGGTATTTAGATAAAAATGTTTATTTTTTAAAATAAACATTAGATGAAAAATTTATCCCTCTTTCAAGAAAGAAGGTTAAATTGCAATGTTTAAATTAAAAATAAATGTCTCAAAAATAAAATTATATATTTACTATGAGATTTTCTCTCATGCACATTGGGTGAATTATGATAGTGAAATAGACAAATAATTTGTGACAAACGAGTTGATGTACTGCGCTCGAATAAAGCCAAAACAGCAAAATTCATTTCTCAGGTGACTTAACTGAATGGGCCCTCTAACAGTAAGATGGGATACCAGTCTCATATTTTCATGAATATTTAGGTACATAGTGTTTTTGTAAATAAGGTGATTTGAGTTCCAACACAAAGTTCGAAGTTAGAAGAGGAAAAAGTTAGACATCTATTAATGAAATTTCACAAATTTGTACGTGTAGACTTCAATAATAAAAATTAACCATACACCTATTAATGTTCCAAAAGAGTAGTTTAAATCAAACTTATGATTTTATCTAATTAATGACAAATTGTTAAATTATTTTAAAATAAATAGATTAATTTTAATGTATCATTAAATAATTCAAACTCAAAAAATTACCATAATAAGTGATGTACTTAATCAAAAACTAAAAAAGTAAATATGACATGTTTAGTTTAATATTATAATCTTTAATTTGATTAAAGTTTATAGAGATTAAAAAAAGATTTGACAATAGTTTCATAGTAATTTTTTTGAAACAACAAATATATTTTAATATATAGATAAATTGGCGAGTTTTGTCCCTAAACATTTTTATTTTTTCATAGTTGGTCCTTATTTTTTATTTTTTAACTTTTTAAATCCTTTATAAATTTTTGTACAAATTATTTGGTCATTCTGACCCAATTATGGCCGTCAATACTGGGTCAACAGCTTATCTTTGACTTGGCAAAAATAATAGAGAGTATTTTGGGTACTCAACTTTTGTTATTCCCGCCAATTTAATCTCACGTGGGCCACTTGTGACAATTCAACCAAATCAAACATACCTATTGCTTTGTTGAGTTGATGACTACTATTCTTTCTTCATCAATTTGACATTAGTATTAGGGTTTCTCTCTTCAATCTAACCTAAAATCACCTATTTTGACATAAGTTTAGTGAATCTAGAGTAGATTGAGGACAAAGACTAAGGATGACTAAAAGAGTGATGAAAGGGACTGGAAATAGATGTTTACATGGTTAAATTTCTTCATGGCATTCCAGCTAAAAAAGTATCTTACGGGGATGCTCGACTTAGATACGATTGAGCAATACTTTGGGTAAGATAATTTATGAATTTTCTAAGCATCCATGAAGATCTTGGTTTGCCTTCTATCGGTTGAGTTAATGGGTGTTGTGAATTTTGTAGTATAATCTAGAAGGGTATAGCAGAGGAGAAGAGAAAGGCATTTGCATATCTGGACTCACTATAGTTTCACATATATACATGTAAGAGCAAAGAAAAGGTGTTAAAGTGGTTAAAGAAGAAAGGTACACTATAAAAAAATTTTTGATTTTGCCTGGTTGGTACCCATATCCCATGAGGGCCAAATTCTTTTTTTTTTTTTTGAACTTTATTTATGAAGAAAAGCTCTCCGTTCTTTTCATTGTACAACATTTTTATTGTAATATGAAAGGTTTTAAAATCATAGTATTTTTGTTATATTTATGAATAGGAAAATTATTTAGCAAAAAAATTAGATGGGATAACTTTAACCTTGTCAAAGTAAAATAATGAAATCTGACTACATGCCAATACCTGGTACATGCAGGAGAGAGAAACCGAAATGTGCTTTTAACTTTACTTTTTTGTGCATGAAAATTGATTAATCTCATCAAACTCTCCCAACCCAGTAGTTAGAAAGTCTGAATTCTAGCCCTTCGGATGAGGCCTCTGTTATTTGTTTGAATTTATTTATTTATTTTTAACTAGGGAAAAAAAAAACATGAAAGGCACAGCAATATTATACAGAAATGTTCGCTAACAAGTAGATTTCTTTAAGTTTTTCTTGGTATTAACAGACCAGAGTTATTCTAGATTTCTGATCCCCAAATTCAAGTAATTTTAACCACGTTATTGATTCTGGTACTACTACAATTCTAGTTTCTCTGTTTTTGTGTGTGTGTAAGAGAGAGAGAGGCGTGCAAACAACATTATCAAGCTTAACGAATAGCAAGAAATCGTGCTAAGTTCATCAAATAACAAGTACAAGAACAAAAGACGGAAAGCGAAACTCGCCTCTTAACAGTGCAACAGCATAAAGAGGCAGAAGCCTGACCTCCATTAAAGGGAAAATACAGCAGAAAAACTAAACTTCCAAATCATGAACTGAGATTGAGATTCCAATTTTCCATGCAAATGAAGCAATATTGGAAGTAGTCCTCTCTTACTGGTTTCTCAATCCTCTGGCCAAAAGATTGCTGGCCTTATTTTCCACACAATGAGCTTTGCTGACAGAATTCTCATAAATGACACTGAATAACAATAAGCACAAATGCAATGAACATTTGGCAGCTGAAAAGTTTGATGTGACCAAGAGAACCTTGCTTTTATTACTAGTGCAGAACAAAACTTAAAACAACACAGAAACTTTCCGCCTCTACCCAGAAATATGATGCCAGGAACAAGCTGGCCTTAACCTGAAAATGAGAAATAGAATAGAGAAAGGATAGACAATCCGTAAAGTTCGAAGAGACGATCAAGGAAATGGTAAAGAGAGGGAAAGAGAGATGAAAATTTTAAACAAATTTCTTCAACCAACCTTCCAAGGAAGCAGTGATGAATGTTGTTGAGGCAATCACTGTTCTGGAGGATAAATTGACAACTTGAGGGTTGTACTTTTGTAATCCTTGTTCTCCGCTTGCACTTGTAGTTTCGCTCAGTGAAGTTTCCTGCCGGAGGTAGCCACTGCACCATTGTAGCAGTAAATGTCCAACAGTTGGAGCGTGGATACATATACCAGGTCAGATGGAACACCCTCAAGCCTCTTGCAGTGCTTAAGATAAAGGTCTGTCAAACTTGGGAAATGACTTGCCGATATATTCCAAGTAATTAAATCTGTATTCCCAATGTGCAAAACTTTGAGAGAACGGAAACTATCATTTTCTGTCTCCCAATATGGTCCCAAGAATGCATTTTCCTTCAGTTTCAGCACCTCAAGCTTCCTTAGCTTTCCCAATGTAGACATGCGTCCCCAATCAAGCCTGGTATTTTGGGGAGTCAGCCTTTTGAGCTTGGTAGGGAAACTGTTCTCGCTGGGGAGGGAGTGTAATTTAACAGTTGCATTGTCATTCAAAAGCTTCAGATTTTCCAGGGCTTCAAGTTTAGAAAGAGTATCAAATAAACTGCCTGGGCCAGTGGCCTCCAAAACAGGGACTAATGGTCCACAGACACCCAATTTCTTGAGCTGTGGAGCCCTCTCAAAGACTTCTTTCTTGCAACTTTCAGGCAAGATTTTAGAAAGGGTTTGCAGGTTTGAATTGATGGAGAAAGCTTCCTTAGTTTTCACCAAACTCGTAGATGCACTAGTCTCAAAATGCCTTAATTGCGGCATCTTCCATATGTCTGCTTTCATTTCAAGTGCACGCTGTGTGGTTTTAACTATAAGAGTCTGAAGGAACCTCAGGTTGGCCACTTTGTCAGGAATCATCTTTAATTCGCAACACATAGCGATGTACTTCAGAAGGAACAAGTAATATAGCTCAGAAGGAAACCGTATCAGTTTGATTGATCTAATATCCAACACCCTGACCAATTTAAAGGCTTTGGGAATGTGCGAGATGTGCTCTACTGGCAAAATAAAATCATCCTTGGCAAAACTTAAGAATGAGCGAACAGATTTACCTGTTGGTTTACTTTTGATGTATTCAAGAACACCGTAATTGATGCAAAGGCGACGATCTTCATCTGGAGAGATGTTGGTGTCTTGTTTAGACTTATTTATTTCTCGGAAAAGTTCTTCCTGTCTGGCTTGCGCCTTGCAAAATTCACGCAATGTCTCATGGATCTTGACACTTTTAATACGCCCTTTTCAAGAACACCGTAATTGATGCAAAGGCGACGATCTTCATCTGGAGAGATGTTGGTGTCTTGTTTAGACTTATTTATTTCTCGGAAAAGTTCTTCCTGTCTGGCTTGCGCCTTGCAAAATTCACGCAATGTCTCATGGATCTTGACACTTTTAATACGCCCTATTCAAGAACACCGTAATTGATGCAAAGGCGACGATCTTCATCTGGAGAGATGTTGGTGTCTTGTTTAGACTTATTTATTTCTCGAAAAAGTTCTTCCTGTCTGGCTTGCGCCTTGCAAAATTCACGCAATGTGTCATTGAGTTTTACACTTTTAATACGCCCATTTAACCTTCTTTTCTCCACCATCACTAGACCCCTGTCAACCAGTTGCTCCAAGTAGTCCTCTGCTACGTCCTCTAGGCTTTCTTCCCCATTAGAGGGAGGCACAAATCCTTCTGATACCCACAACTGCAACAATGTCTTGGAGGGAATCTCAAAGTCCTCCCGGAAAACCCCAAGGTAAAGAAAACACGGCTTCAAGCGATAAGGCAAGTTATTGAAGCTCAACTTTATCACATAATCGGCTTGCTCTGTTTTTGCAACATTGTATGTTTGCACGTTGGTAGCCACTCTTTCCCACCTGAGGATACCTGCAACTACCACAATAGCCAGAGGTAGTCCGTCACATCTGTCTAGAATGCGTGTCTCATGCTGTGCCAGTTCAGATGGGAAGGGATCCTTGCCAAAAACTTTCTTCCGTAGCAACTCTCGGCTCTCATCAGGGTTAAGAAACCGCAAAGAATGAGGTTTTATTCCTTGACTAGCACGCTCCGCCACAGACTTGTTTCGAGTTGTTATTAAGACCCGGCTGCGCTTCTGGTTGGTTGGAAAAGCTCTTCGGAGATCATCCCATGCTTCCGGTGTCCACACATCATCTAGGACTATCAAGAAATTTCTGGGGGCCAAATAATCTCTAATTTTTTCTGCTAAGTCATCATCAGACATCTTGCTTGTTTCCTCATTGACAGTGGCAAAAGTACGTAAAATTTTGAGGAATACATCCTTTGTCTTGTATTCTGCAGAAACTTCCACAAATGCACGAATAAAGAATTGAAATTCCACAGTAGGGTGCTTAAAGACCTTTCTAGCCAGTGTGGTCGTTCCTAACCCAAGCATACCAACAATTGAGACGGCTCGTACGTCCTCTGGTCCTTCATTCAGAAGTTTCAATACCTTCTCCATTTCGTCTTTAAATCCAACCATGTCATCATCTACTGGAGGCTGTTGGCATGAAAAGTATGAGATATCATATCAACAAGTTTGAAGGGAAATACTTGGATAACATAATATGATTGTCAAATTATATATTCTCTCATATCTAAACGTCCGATTTGGAAGGAAAAGTATATCTAAATATAAATGGAGAAAACTCATTTCTTGTTGAAGGTAAATAAGTGGTGGAAGTAAATTGGGGAGGGGAACAGCTCCCTAACACCCCTTCCACATTTGCAAATCTTCCTCTCCAATTTTGGAGGGTTAGGATGTAAATTAAAGTTAAAAAGACAAATGTGCTCCCTTTTTTCCAACTTTTCAACGATTAGAAGTAATAAATATAATTGATATAATGGTAAATTTAATATAATAAGAAAATTTTTAAAAATATAATAAATTTAATATAACAAGAAAATTTTCATTTATTTCTTTCACTGTAACCAAACAATATGGGAGTAAATGTTCTGAGTGGAAGTAAACATGTTAATTTCCACCCCTTCTCCGTTTCCAAACCAAATGAAGTGCAATAGGTGTAAAGATTCCAGTGGTGAAACATTGAAGCAACACAGTATCAGCAAAAGCATTTCAACATGTAGATCTCATCTTCGATAGGCTTTTATATGTAGAAATTGAAGAGCAAATATACATCGGACCCTACAAGTTCTAGTTCAATGTCTTTGTCAGCCCATGCCACTGTTAAATCAAGCAATGAATATGATACAAGGGACTATATAGAATCATTGATACAAGGCTTAAAAACCATTCTGGTCCCCTCTAAAACCTGAAAGGTGGTGATTTATCTAATTTTCACATATATTAGCTAATGAATATTCACTTTTAATGGGGTGAGAACTGAATTGGTGCAATTTATTAGCACCCTTGTTCTAAGACTACAAGTCAAGTGCTCAATTCTAATATCCGGCATTTATTGGTTTTCCCGCTTCCCGTAAAGATTTTCTGAAACATTTTTAAATAAAACTTACTGCTTTCCAAAATTGAATACCATATAATACGAAAATTGTGACATTCAATTTGGATGGATGGAGTATTAATTATATATTTTTCCATTTGGTTGGTACTGGTAAAATTTGCTAGAGTTGCAGAGCACAAATTTAAAAATTTCAAGAATTAACTTAGACCACAAAGCTTTAATGATCTATCTTTTAATCGTAATATTTTGTCAAAATCACATTTTGACCTCAAAACTTAAGAAGGTGTGCAAAAAAGCATTGCCAATGCCATCCCATGCAAATTCCATACTTAAACCACTTATGACAGTGATTTCAACTTCCACACTAATACCTTATTCAAAGACTCTTTATTGTGAATCGGTCAAACTCGGTGCGTATCCTCTCCCTCAACTCCTTCCCCCGTCATTTCCTCCACTGTCAAGGATTGCCAAGTGTCCCTCATATCTTCTCTATTTATTTTTTCTTCTCTAAATAAAAAAATAAAATTTTATAATCTACATAATAAATTTTTATTGGGAAAAAAATAACTAATAAACCTAAATAATATCTTTTATTTTTTTAAAAAAATAAATAAATAATAAACCTAAATAATTTAAATAATAAGCTTTTATTTTGAAATAATAAGCGTAAATAATCTAAATAATAAAATTTTATTTGAACAAAATAAATAATAAACCTAAATAATAAACTTTTATTTGGAAAAGAAAAAATTAAATAGAGATGATAGGAGGGACACTTGACAAATATTTGAGGGTGGGAGAGAGGATGGGGGAGGGATTTCAGGACTCCCCAAATGTCCCCATTATCTATATTTTTTATTAGTTTAAGTAAAATTTTATTATTTAAGTTTATTATTTAGGTGTATTTTTTACATTATTTATTTATTTATTTATTTAGGTTTATTTATTTTGGTTTGTTATTTATTTAGGTTTATTACTTAAGTTCATTATTTATTTACTTAGGTTTATTTCCTAATAAATTTATTTAGGTTTAATAGTTAAGTTTATTATTTATTTAGTTAGGTTTAGTTATTTGGACTTATTATTTATTTATTTAGATTTTATTATTTATTTATTTTCAAATAAAAGTTTATTATTTAGTTTTATTATTTATTTATTTTTCTAAGTAAATGTTTATTGTTTAGATTATAAAAGTTTATTTTTATTTAAAAAAGATGGAAGAGACACTTGGCAAGTTATGATAAATGGGGGAGAGGATGGAAGAAGGATTTGGAAGAGAGGATCCTAACCCTATTCCGCTCTGTGTGGGCATAAAATATGATTAATTTGAATTTTCATATGCCTACACTTCGGGGTGACATGGTTGGCGGAATGACTAATCTCAACCTTAACTCTTTAAAAATGAATGCCACGGTTGACGATTAGCTGATTAACAGTTACAATTATTGTTGGTCAACCAACTAACTACCTGTTTTTTCTTTTTAATTTAAAGATTTTTTTTGGTAAAATTAAAAGGGGAACTTAATTGATATCATCTTATGCTTGGAACTTAATTGAGTCATTCTTTTTTTCAAAAATTTCAGAGAATAAACTAATATTGTTGAAATTTGAAAAAAAAAATTGAGAAAGATAATTAATATGAAATTACGAATAACCACTGAGAAAAAGAGTTTTCAGATAATTGAAGCGAGAAAAGTGAGACACGAGAGAATATTAAAAATTAAAAGAGACTTATATAACAAAAATGAAATGATGAGTATTTATTTATTTATTTATTTATTTATTTATTTTGAAAAAAGTTTAATCGATAGTCCAACTGGGGGAAATATATACTACATAATCATAATAAAAAATTCAGTAATTAATAATATTATTATAATTAAAAAAATATTATGAAAAACTTTTAAGATGATATTGTAGACTGTAATGTGGCAATTATAAAAAAAATTTAGTATGGAAGTAATAAATATATAGTGTATCCAGGTGTACCCAATCTTAGAGTCCTTTTTAGTATTGAAGATTTCAAAGTTTGACTATCATCGTAACAATAGTTATACATTTTAATTAATTTCGTTATAAAATTTTACTATAACATGATATTTTCGGATTACAAGCTAATTTAAGTTGATTAAATATGAAAAAAAATTAAATATAGAATCTTTAATGTTACAAAATAAAAGTTTATCTTACCATTAATGTTACAAAATTATGCATAAAATGAAACTTATAATTTATATGCAAAAGACGTTTAACTCTTAAGTTGTTTCTAAAATGGTTAG
Organism: Voacanga thouarsii; assembly: GCA_026120185.1. Lineage (NCBI taxonomy): Eukaryota > Viridiplantae > Streptophyta > Magnoliopsida > Gentianales > Apocynaceae > Voacanga > Voacanga thouarsii. Next base: position 3,839,905 of record JANUWF010001217.1, on the reverse strand, counting down.
ATTAACTATAGTTTGTCATTGAATGATTCCAACAGGGGGAAAAAATAGTAAGTGTATATTTTGATAATCAAAGACTAATCAAATGAATATGGTTGTGTAATTTAATATTGTAATCTTCAATTTTATTAGAATTTGTAAAGATAGAAAAACATTTGGCAATGATTTCATGATAATTTTTCCAAGTAACAACGTATTTTAGATTTCATGTATTTTAACAAAAAAGGTCATTCATTATTATGTTATCATATTAAATGAAAAGTAGAACATCTAAATACATAAGGAAAATTAGTCATTCTAGTCCTTTAACTTTTTTGTTTTGGAGGGTTAAATTCTTCTTTATTTTCAACTAGTTAGGTCCCTTAACAAATATTTTTTAATTGAAAATGTCCTTTTATCCGCTACCGTCACTACCTCCATCAAAAGGTAAGGGTAATTTTGGGACTTTACTTTTTAACTCACCACACACGAATAGAAAAATTAACTAATTTAATCTCTTACATTTTTTTTTATTTTGGACGGTTATGTCCATTTTCTTTATTTTCACCTAATTAGGTCTCTTAACTAATTTTTTTTAACTGAAAAAGTCATTTTAACTGTTACCGTAAATTCCATAATCAAATGGGAAGGATATTTTTAACATTTCACTTTTCTCAAAATTAAAAAAAAAATTATTGATTAATATATAACACAATTACCCCCACCTCCCCACCCCCATTTTTATTTTGGCATATTGCCATTGTTCAGTTGCGGATTTTTCCTAAAAACAAATCGTGCATTTGATTATTGAATTATGATGATTATTTTTAAAGTGACTTTTGATCATTGCAAATTTAGAAAAAAATTATATATTTGTAAATTGAAAATTAAATATGCAATGATTATTATTATTATTATTATGACCATTAAATTATTAGCATAAGAGAGAATTAATTTTTTCTAAAGAATAGTGGGAAACAATTTGGAGATAAATCTAATTGAATTTGCCATACGTTAAAAAATCGGAGTGAAATTTATAGTAATGGTTAAAAGGACATTTTCGGTTAAAAAAAAAAAATAGTTAAGTGACCTAACTAAGTAAAAATAAAGAAAAATGACCTAACCCTCCAAAACAAAAAATATAAGAGATTAAATTGGCTAATTTTTATATCAGTGGATGGTGAGTTGAAAAGTGAAGTTTTAAAATTGTCCTTAACTTTTGACGAGAATAGTGACGGTAACAGTCAAAAGAACTTTTTCAATTAAAAAATATTTGTTATGAGATCTAACTAGTTAAAAATAAAGAAAAAGAACATAACTTTCAAAGCAAAAAAATTAAAGGATTAAAATGATTAATTTTCCAAATACATAATTTACATACGCAATAACTATGCACCATCTTTTGGTAATGGGTAGCAATTAGTAAAGGCCAGGATAGCACAGCACCGGGAAAATAGTACTAGAAGCAAAGCAATTTGGAAATTGGAATGGGAAGCGTCACCTTTTTTTGACTCTCTGGTCTTGATGACCCTTGTCAACTTGCATGGCCTGACCCTCTGGTCTTAAAGTTTAATGAAAGTTTTCAGTGGTGGCGCTATCCAGTTCTACCCATAAAGTTAACATGAAACTTCTCTAATAAAATATAAGTTATTTTAATAATATTTATGATACTTTTTCTAAAACTATCTCTGTGAAAACTCTTTGTCCCATTTTATTTAATCATACTTTTCTCGTTTACATTATCTTTAGTTAAAGTGAAATATAGAAATAAAAGAGGAGGGAGAGTAAATATGGATATAAATATTAGCAAAAGAGGATTGAGAGGAAATGTAAATATAAATTTTAGTATTTTTGTGTTATTTGAAATATAATATGGGGGAAAAGTTACTTAGGAGGAATACCAATCGTTCATTTCAACAATTCTTTTCCTCTCAAATTTGAAGGGTTGGAAAAAAATTAAAAATACTAAATGACAGTTAACATTAGTTTTTATTTTAAAAATTAAATAAAATATAATAAAAATAAAATAAATAAATAATAATTCTCATCTTTTCTCCTCCTTCTCCTTATACAAAACAAAAAGAGGAAAAATGATTATTTGTTCCCTTTCCCCTCCCCCTTTCTCTTAGGCGAAGCAAATAGTGTAAATCTATTTGAATGGTTCGCTCACTAATATCTAGTGAAGACATTATAGAAAGTTTGACTAATAAAATATTGCTCTAAAAATTTTAATTTTTATTTATACTCTAAAATAATTTATATTTTAAAACAAAAAGAGTACTAAATTATAAAAAATTATTATCCTACAAATGTCTAAGATCACTGATTTAATATGTTACTTCTTTGTCTAAAATTAAATGTCTATCTTGATTTAGTACAAAAATTTTTAAAAATATTTTATATTAAAAAATTTATCGCTTTAACTTTATTAACTAAAAAATTAATACTAGAACCTTTAAATTAGTAAAACTTAGATCTGAGGTTCTACGTATTCCAAGTTGCACAATATAACACACAATTATGTAATAGTCATAATTTTATGCAAATAAAATAGCATAACACAATATCATTCTATGTATGAGTAGATTGGGATATAAATTTCGTTTCATTTCAATATCTAATTTAGACACTTAACGGCGATATAATTTTAAAGTGTAAAAGAATTAAATTCATAGAATTTATATCTCTTTAAGCGAAAAAGATTAATTGTGGTATTGTTGACGTTATTTTTAACCGATCTGTTGCAACGGTAACTTTCAACCGAAGCCGATATGAATTCTGCCAAACGGATGATGACGTCAAGGAAAATCTTTAGTTGCTGTACCTGGTCAACACCAGAACTAGGAGATGATGAGCCGTCACCCTCACATCACGGCACTATCGGCAAGACACCACCGTTCTCAATCGCCAGGGACGGGCCACGAAGCGGGATCCTCTCCACGTTCGGAAAGTCGGCAACCATGCCACAGCGAGTATAAAACAAGCAGGGATCTAAGAATAAAGAACCCAACAACAATGATCCAAATTACTAAATTTTTTTCCAGTTTTCAATTCCCTTTTCTTGCATTTTCTTTTCTGCTTTCGTTTATAACTCTTCTTACAACTTTGTTTACAGCTTTGTTTACATTTGCCTTACAGTTTTCTTTACTCCTTTGATTACAAACCTTCCATTTTATGTTGTTTTGATTATCAATTTCACTGTTCTATATTCATTCATCATTTTAATCAAAATACACCGCGTTCAGTTTTGTTTTGCTTTCGCGTGCACTTTTTCTGCCTTCTTGGATCCTTTCTATAGTAAGTTCAAGGGACCCATGTTAAAAGGCTTGGCTCAACCATTCATCTTTCCATCAGATTGTTTATGTTCATCGGAAGAATAGCCGATAGATAGTTCCATCGACTCCTCTTTTCGTAAGGTAACATAAATTGACACGCCCAGTGGGACCACACAAGTAGTTGTTGTATGCAATTGCATTCAAGACGCATTATGGCTAATTCTCAACAGCAATCCTCTGGGCCTTCGTCGGAATTCTCCGATCGGCTTACGGTTCAGACTTTACGGGGAGCGTTTGATCCTGCACTAACAACGTCCTGCAGCACCACAGTCACCATCCTTGAGCAACAGGAGGCATAGTCTTCGCCTCCTCCCCAGGTGTCTCAGCTTACGCTTACTTCTTTAAGTGCTATACGGCAGGCCATGGAGTAGTGTATGGGCAAGCTCATTCAGAGTCTTATTTTTTAGTTCGCCATGGTGTTCCGGCCTTTGCTATAGAACGGGCTCCATAATTTCGAACAAAGGAAAAATGCTCACGAAATGTCTCAGGTAGGTGTGTATCCTCCCTCCTCATGCATGGTTGCACCTTCTTATGGGTCAGTACAATTATTGCACCGAGAGCAGTCTATGCCAATGCTCGCGGGGCACCAAGAGAATCCAAGATTAAATGCACCCGACATAGTTCCTGCGGATCCTTTTCTAGGAAGAGCTCCACTATATCTGATTACAGGGACCCAGGCGTCAATGGGGGCACTAGTATTCTATGATCAGAATGCCACTTCAAACAGGAATATTTGTTCTTCGTACGGAGGATCTCAGAGTTACGTGGAAGCTTGTTGGGTATCTCAGGCTCGTATCCTATACGGCGCAGTGGAAAATAAAATGAGATACCATCCCAAGACCCGCTTATGTGTGGAAAACAAGACATAAAGATAATAAAGGTAACAGCTTTTTACCTTTGTTTGATCATCTTAAAAACAAAATTTCTTCTTCAAGTCAAGGCGCAGTCCAACAATTCTCTTGTGCAAACTCCACGTGGGTTGAACGTCTAATCACTATAATCACAATATATGATTATCTCTAATAGTAATCCATACAGAGGAATACTCAAGCACCAAAATTTCCTGTGCTAGCAGAAAAAGATAGCGGCTAGGGCTGTTTCTCAAGACAATCGAGAGAGATAGAGAAGAAGATCGTGGCTGTTGTTTTCGTGTGTTCTACACATAGCTAGGGTTTCGTGTGACTCATCATATATGTCACATGAAATTTCCCTCCCAAAACTGAGAATTCTAATCCTATTAGAATTCCCTAATTATAATTGGAAATATCAAGTTCTCACAATTACAACTTGGATCTCAAATTATAACTAATTATAATTTGTCCACAACTTCTCTTTCTCTCAATTAATCCCACTATGTTATCAAATAACATCTTGAGTCAATAATCCTCTATAGTGTGTAACTTATTAGGTTTCCCAGTCAATTGGTAGTGAATATGAATTAATCCAAACGTCTTTGAGATTAATAATCCATAATTATTAGAATTAATCCTATTAATTCTAATAAAGATTGGTTTATTAATTCATCAATTAATAAACCCATATTCCCAGATCATGAGCGGTATCTAGCAACACATCATGACCACCCAAGAGTCCAAGAAGTCAAGTGGCTTGACATGAACCCTTCAATAACAAACTTCAGTACAATTAACTCCTTTCACCATTCAATATCTCATTCGGTTTGGAGTAGGAATTAGTACCAACTCCCTCCAGAATTAATTCTGGCCCGAAAACAATAGTACTTGTACTAGGAACCCACTACTGTAGATGTGTATCAATTGGAACTGTTTCTAATACACAATCGCCTTGGCCAAGGACTTTCTGAGTAGTAATTCCTACAAGTGGCTGTGAGATATTCGGCCCTACTATTAGGAGTGGTGAATCCTATTGACCCTCTCAACTACTTTCGTTTACCTCACAATGTACCAAATATCCATCCTATAGGCGGCCCTCGATCAAGCTTCGGAGATTGGAATCAAAGTACAAAGCTCAGCAAACAAAGTACCTTGGAGATCTCAAGTCTAAGGATACTTGCACATTTGCTATATTGAGATTATATCACTAGCACTAAATAATTATCCATGTGATTATCTCAAAGTTAGGTCATCTAATGAACTTGTTCCATTAACAAGCATCCATCTGTTAACTTTGAGTATCTCAATACTCACGGTTATGAGAACCACCGTCTGATCAAATTAGGAAGTCTAACACATGCTAGTCTTAACACATTAATGATGTCATGTCTCATTAATACTATGACTAGAGACTATTTAAGTACTAACACCATCCAGTGTAGTAGGAATCTCATATCATGATCTCTATCATGATTTCCTTAACACAGTTTGTACTAGGGACTTTATCAAATAGTTATACTATTTAAAGTAAACAAAAGAAACTATAAGATAAATAACGCCTTTTATTAAAATAATATGTGTCATATACAATGTACAAGTGATTACCTCTAAGGCACAACACTAACAAAGCTGTCTCCATCGCGTATCCTGTCATGGCAACAGTTTACCTAGTGCAAGGAGCAGGATATCTTGAGATGGTTTCATTCCCCGCACAACCCGGCTATGACAGGATCACCCATGTAGAATCATCAGCCAGTACCATCGGTTGATGTCAGCTCAATGACAGAGGTATTATATCGACAGGCCAGAGATCGGCCAGTGTATCAGAAGCCGTACCCAGAATGGGTGGACTCTATGGCAGTACTACCATAAGGATTTAAGTTACCTGAGTTTTCTACATTCTCAAGAGAGGACAATAAGTCGACTATGGAACATATAGGGAGGTTTACAACATAATATGGAAAGTTCAGAAATAGTGACTGGCAAAAATTACAATTATTCTCTTTGTCTTTGACAGGAACAGTGTTTACTTGGTATGCAAACCTGGCACCTAGTTCCATGTACTCATAGGCCAATATGGAACGAATCTTTCATGATCGTTTCTTTAAATCAGCACTTGAGGTCTCCATAGCGGATCTGTTGGCAGTTAAGTAGAAGTCGTTTGAAAGTGTAGCAAAATTCATCGAGCGTTTTCGGCAAACTAAAGCCAAATACACCACCCAGTTGCCGAAAATGGAGTGTGCCAGGATAGCCATCAGTAGAATGCATCCGCAACTCAAAAAGCATCTAATCCTCTAGGATTTCTCCAACCTCTCCCGACTATTGTCCCAAGCTGTCAGAATAGAAGAAATGATCAAAGAAAAAGAGAAAAGGCGGTCAGTAATGTTTTTTCAAGGGCAAACCATGATTTTGGTGGTGGACGATGTCGCCGATAATAAAAAAGAACAATTACTAGAAATGATGGCAGCAGAATTAGTAAAAGGTACATCTTATACTTGTCCTTTTCTGAAACCCGGTAAAGGGAAAGAGGAAGCTTCCCATGCAAGACTATCCACATACACATTCGATGTGTCAAAGGCTGAGCAAATCTTTGATCAAATGGTTAAAGATAAACAGATTCTTCTACCATTCGACCACAAGGTTTCGGGGCCAGAGGAGCTGAAGGGCAAGAAGTACTGTAAGTAGCATAACTCCTTTTTCCATAATACCAATAGCTATGTTGTTTTCAGGAACATAATACAGAAGGCTCTACAAGAAGGAAGGATAAGATTCGCTGACAAACGAGAGGAAACTCTAGTTGATACAAACCCATTCCCAACAGCAGATACAAGAATGGTGCAGACATGCAAGAAAGACATGGAGCATCAGCTGGGAGATTCTTCAGTCAAGAAGTATTCTGAGATTTTGGAGGGGAAAAGACCAACATTCCAAAGGCTAAATGATCGGTTATCAGTTTTCACTCGGCTCACAGTTCCGACCTTCACGGCTTATTTCCAAGGGAAAGATGAGAAGTTTACAGTGCACATGCCACGTAAAGAGCCGTTCTTCTCGGGACATCGTTCCCAACTTACAAAAACTCAGAAATGATAGGAACAAAGAAGACGGGCTCAGCAGAAATAGGAGTTGGAAGAGTGGTCGGATGAATAGGTGTATACTTCCATAGGTCAGAACATGCTCAGCATTCTCCCATCACAGTTCTGAGTAAAGGCCGAGTAAGAAAAGTTAGAAGAAGATTACTATGCAACGGAAGAGGCGGCCATAGAGCTTATTGAGTTTAAAATGCCATCGGAAGAGATGTTTTTTCCGATCTCCATGGCAGAGCATACCAATCACCTCAAACTATTGTACATCAAGGCGCATATCAACAGAAGACCTTTCTCTCGGATTTTCATCGATGGAAGGGCTATGCTGAATGTGATCCCATTGGAACATTAAGGCATTTGGGCAAGGGCCAACATGATCTATCTCCTACAGACATCCAGATGCTGAATTTCACCAGGGAGGCAGCTAAAGCAGAAGGGGTTTTCACTTTTGAGGTGGCTGTTGGATCCAAGGTTAGTAAGACTGTCTTTTTTGTAATCATTGCAAAATCGGCATATTCTGTCTTACTAGGTAGGGATTAGATTCATGCAAACCATTGTGTGCCATCAATGCTCCACTAAATAATGCTAATTAGGGATGGAGAACGAGTAGAAAGGATACCAGCCGACCCCAATCCGTTTTCTACAGAAATACATATGAATGAAGCTGTGTTCTACCGTTCTACCTTTGACCCGAGTCATTACTCCAAGTTTACTATGGCTCATAATCAGATCACAACGAAAAGTTTGGAAGATCAATGTCCAAAAACAGAGGACCTTGACGTTCGGCATGCACCCGGGTTCATCGCTCAGGACTTGTTAACAGAAGTGAAAATCGGGGAACCTGGGGAGAACAGAACCACAAATGTGAGTTTATGCTTAACTTTCGATAAGCAAAAGGCTCTGATGGTACTGATTCGTAGGTACAAAGATTGTTTCGTATGGGATTATCATGATATGCCAGGACTGGATAGAGGTATTGTGGAGCACTGCCTGTTGATTAAGGAAGGTTTCAGGCCTCATAAGCAGCATGCCTGGCATTTTACTCCCGCTTTGTTACCCATGATTAAGGAAAAAATTGAGAGATTGCTTCGGTGTGGTTTCATCTGTATCTATCGATACGCGGATTGGGTGTCCAATATTGTGCCCGTTATCAAGAAGAACGGCTAACTGCGGGTTTACATTGACTTTAGAAATCTAAATTTGGCTACCCTAAATGATGTATACACCATGTCGATGGCTGACATGTTGGTAGACTCGGCTGTAGGAAACCAATTTTTAAACTTCATGGACGGATATTACAAGTATAACCAAATATTCATAGCCGAAGAAGGCACCAGGAAGATAGTTTTTCATTACCCCGAGTCTATCAGTTTATTCGAATGGTTAGTCATACCTTTCGGATTGAAGAACACTGGAGCCACTTTTCACAGAGCCATGACCCTCATTTTCTATGATCTCATCGGCAAGACTGAAGGCATGAAAAAAGGAAAAACACAGAGCACGTATCAGAAGTGAAAGAAAAAAAAAACTAGAAAAACCAAGAATAGAGGAATTCCCGTCCAGGGCCGGCGCTAGCTCTGGCGGCGCCGGCAGGACTCCGAGGATAAAAATTTCTTACCTCCTTTCCTCATTCTAAGAATTGACTAGACCGAAATGTGTGCAACCGAGGTAGGTGTGCTGGTGGAAGCCTCTGGTGCAATTCTTGCAAGCCTCCTACTCCGTCTTTGCATGTAGGTGAACGCCAAGACTCTCGATCTTCCAGTATATGGCCTACCTAATTCCATTTGGTGAACAACTAACAAAACTGAGAAATATTTTCTAGAAAGAGAGAGAGAGAGACGTGTGTTTCTTTTTCCACATAGAAGAGTCTGTCAAAAAACAACGATCTTGCCAATCCTCCTGTTTAACCTAAATAAAACCCTAGGTTAAACTGGATTGGGCCATTAGACTCTTAGTTTAGCATTTTGGACTAAATTAATTATTCTAATTAGAACCAACTTAATGGCCCAACAAATAATTAACTTTCCCAACCCAAATAAACTAATCCAATAAATAAGCCTATATTAATTTAGTCCCAAGTTAATCTTTAATTATTCAAACTGGGCCAAAGCCCTGAATAATTAATTAACCTACCAAACTAATTTAATTAATTCTTTCTCTCCATGGACCTTTATTTTATTCTAACCCAAAAATTAAATTAGGCTACTTAAATAAAATAAAATAAATTTAATTTAATATCAATTCCTTAGCCTGCATTTAATTAGGACTCACGGTTTATACTAGGGACCAAAAGACACACCGCATTGGTTACTAAAATGACCAAAATATCCTTGCCATATAAATAACTATATTTTGCATTTTAAATATTTTCTAATATCACCATAAGGAAAAATTGATCCTAAGGACAATGCTGCGTTAGCAAAATCTCCTACCTATAGGTGTAATGACTAAAATACCCCTATATATATCGCCGTACATTTAGAGAGGAAGAAGTGTACTAATACCTCTCTAAATGACATCTACCATCCTTATGCTTCTAGTCCAATGATCCACGACTTCCTGGATTTTTTCCGCTCTTCAAGGGAGCTACCCTAAAACAAACATCCAAGTCATGTTTTTCAGGGCCCTGGATATTTAGATCATTCAGACAAGCACAAGGGGCGATATAGTATAGAAATTATCTTGTACAAGTCTGTTATAACTAACTAGTCACGCATACCCAATATGCAAGTATATTAGCCCTACGATAGAACATCAATTATAGCATATCAAAGTACACGCTTCCAACTTTGTCAGACCACCAACTGATACTTAAGTCATAGAGTACTAGTCAACGCCGTAGTGGTAGTAGTCTAAGTTTCTACCATTTAGTACTTTCAGAAACCACTATTACAGGTCCTGTTCTACGTATTCGAAATACGCTTATGTCATGAAGTGAGTGGACTACTCATTGGCTAAATGTAAGCCATTCTCCATTTGGAATTCACAAAATAATAATCTAAACATGATGAGATTCCCATTCTCATCAATCAGTTAAGAACGAATATTTATGTGTTAAGTAACCCGTGATCCATACCTTACTATGAATGACCTCCATTCACATGGACCACTTACTTAAGCATAATGGGTCTTTTTCAAATATAATTGTGCACAAATAAAATATAAATTCACAAAAAAAATTCTTTTATTAAAACATTCGATTTTTACATCAGAAATCTAGTCTAAGAGGACATATTTTTCAACAATCTCCCACTTGCACTCTAAGACTATATAAGTTCGTCTGTGCCCACCCATATGACGTCTAAATGTCTCTTGAAGACTCTTTCAGCCAAAAGCTTGGTGAATGGATCAGCTAGATTATTCTCGGAGGCAATCTGTTCCACCATGACTTTCCGTCTCTGGATGAAATCCCGGATCAGGTGGTACTTCTTCTCGATATGCTTCCCATTTTTGTGGTTTTTGGGTTCTTTAGATTATAATACTGCTCCAGTGTTATCGCAATACATCACAATCAACCTATCCATGTGTGGCACGACTCCAAGTTCTGAAAGGAACTTCCGGAGCCAAACTGCTTCCTTGGATGCCTCCGAACCTGCCACATACTCAGCTTCTATAGTTGAATCAGCAATGCAAGATTACTTGATACTCCTCCATGAAATAACTCCTCCAGACAAGGTGAAGATATATCTACTAGTGGATTTTCTCTCATCCTTATTCGCTTAGAAGTCTGAGTCTGTGTATCCAATAGAAACTAAGTCATCAGCCCTATAAATCAGTATATAATCTCTCGTTCCCTTGAGGTACTTGAGAATATGCTTTACAGCTTGCCAATGAACCTCCCCAGGGTTTGACTGATATCTACTAACTAAGCCTACGGCAAAACAGATATCTGGCCTCTGGCCTAGTACACAGCATGGCGTATATGAGACTTCCCACAGCCGAAACGTAAGGAATCCTACTCATTCTATCATTTTTTTCTTGAGATTTAGGACAGTTCCTTGAAGAAAATGACAACTCATGTCTGCAAAGAATTAAAGCTCCTTTGCATAAGTACATGCTATACCTGGCCAGCATCTTGTCAATATATGCCGCTTGAGATAATTTTAACATTCTCTACTTCCTATTTATAAGAAGTCTAGTCCCGAGAATGTAGCTAGCTTCTCCCAAGTCCTTCATATTGAATTGACAAGATAGTCAAACCTTTGTAGATGACAATGACCCTACATCATTTCCAATAAGTAGAATGTCATCTACATACAAGACAAGAAAAATCACATTAATGCCTTTAAATTTTCTGTACACGTATGGTTTATCCTCGTTTTGAATAAATCCATAAGACTTTACAGTCTCATCAAATCGAATGTCCCATACTCTCGATGCTTGCTTAAGTCCATAAATGGACTTCTTAAGTTTGCAAACCATATGTTCTTGGTCTTCAGTAATAAAGCCTTTCGGTTGGGACATATAGATGTCTTCGCTAAGATGGCCATTTAAAAATGCCGTCTTGACATCCATTTGCCATATCTCGTAGTCATAATGACATGCGATGGCAAGGAGGATACGGATGGACTTAAGCATAGCTACCAGGGAAAAGGTTTCCTCATAATCGATTCCCTCTTTCTGAGTATACCTTTTCGCCACAAGCCTAACTTTGAAGGTAAGCCTAACTTTAAAGGTTTCCACCTTCCCATCTACTCCCCTATTTCTCTTGTATACCCACTTACACCCAATGGGTTTTATCCCTTCAGGTGAAGCTACAAGATCCCACACCTGATTGAGGTACATAAACTCAATCTCGACTTTCATTACATCATGCCATATATTTGCATCGGCATCAGCAATAGCCTCCTCGTATCTAGTGGGGTCTTGTTCCTGATAGTCGGAGACTAGCTCGAAAGCTTCTCCAGTCCAACTCTCTGGAACCCTAGACACTCTCCTACTACGACGAGGCTCCAATTGTATAGGCTCTTGAGGCTATGCCTCTTTTCGTTCCATAATCAGGTCAAAAAAAGTTGATTATGAAGATAACTTCTTCTCCAATTCCAACCTAGTTAAACCTTTAGTGGAGGTACTCTGATCATCCTCTAAGTATCTAGTATTGGTACTAACCAGTACTTTTTGGTCCTTAGGATAATAAAAGTAACCACCATTTGTCCCTTTTAGATACTCAACAAAATAGCATAATTCTGATCTTGGTTCCAACTTATCTCCATTGACCAGTACATAAGTTGGACAATCCCATATCCTGAGATAATTCAAACTTGGCTTACGCACGATCCACATCTCATAAGAAGCCATAGGTACTGACTTGGAAGGCACCAAGTTCAGAATGTATGCCGCTATTTCCAGGGCATATCCCCAAAAAGACATTGGTAGAGTAGCATGAGACATCATGCTTCGGACCATTTTCATCAATGTCTTGTTCCTTCTCTCAGTTACTCCGTTCTACTGGGGCGTCTCCGGCGCAGAGAGTTTGGATACTATCTCATGATGTATAATGTAGTCCTTGAATTCACCAAGGAGGTACTTTCCACCACGATCCGATCGTAAGGTTTTAATCAATTTACCTATCTGACGCTCCACCTCAGACTTAAAATTCTTGAACTTATCAAAAGAGTCAGACTTGTGTCTCATCAGGTAAATGTAACTAAACCTTGTACAATCATCCATGAAAGTGATGAAGTACTCAAAACCCCCTATAGCTGGTGTAGACAAGGGACCACATATGTCAGTGTGAACAAGACTCAATACCTCTTTGGCTCTATCCTTCTTAGAGGTAAATGACCTTTTGGTCATCTTTCCCATCAGGTAGGACTCACATTGAGGCCAATTTTTCAACCTCAATGAGCCCAAAGGCTCATCGTGGATTAACCTCTGAATCTTGGTTGAGTTTATATGACCCAACCTTAGATACCAAAAATAAGAGTCATTGACATTGTTTTTCTATTCCTTATTAAAGGTTCAGATTAAGTGTTATTTAATTGATTGTTAATAGGGTTTAAGAAAAATAGGTTTTCATACATGTGCCCAGTACATAAAATTTCTCCATCTCTACTGATAGAAATACCAGAATAGAAAGATACAGAATATCCTTGATTTATTAGTTTTGCAACCTAAATCAAATTCTGTCAAAATCCAGGTACATATAAAATATCTTTCAAAACCACTATTCTATTACAATAAAAAATAAGATCTAGCTCTCCCACTGCAAGGGCCCAAACTTGTGCTCCATTTCCCGCACGTAGTCTATGTTCGCCATTCTCGAGTCTTCTAATCTTTCTAAACCCCTGTAAGGAGTTACAGATTTGATCAGTGGCTCCTGAATCAACAATCCAAGTGGAAATTAATCTAACCATTGATATAGACTCTAGATAGAAAACATTACCTGTGGGGTTCTTCATGACTTAAAGATCTGGACACTTATTTTTCCAGTGTTCCTTCAGTCCACATTTGAAGCACTTACCCTTGGGTTTGTCTTTGGGCTAGGCCGCTGCGTTTCTCTTCTTCTTCTTGAACTTCCTGAGTTTGGGCCCAGTTCTAGAAGATGAAGCCTTAACAATCATAGCCTTAGATTGTGGCTTCATGACATTCTCTGCTATCTGGAGCTCTTTCATCAACTTAGTTAAACTCATGTTTAACTTGTTCATGTTATAATTTAACTTAAACTGAGTAAAGGAACTTGGTAGAGATTCGAGAACTATGTCCACTTGGCTCTCGGGGTCAATGATAGCCCCTAAGATTTTCGCTTCCTCAAAAGCAGCAATCGTCTTGAGCATATGCTCTCTGACTGATACTCCCTCAACCATCTTAGTATTTATAATAGTTTGAAGAGCCTCCTGCCTTGCGGGCCGGCTCCTATCCGCGAACATCATGGCTAATGATTGAGTTATGTCATACAGAGTGGTCATGTGCTCATATTTGGACTGGAGCACATTAGACATGAAGGCCAACATGTAACAACGCTCCATCTCATCGTCCTTCTTCCATGCATTTTCAGCTTCACGCTCCTCGGCAGTGGAACCCTCCCCGATAACAGGGCAGGTTTCGTAATGGACATACTTTTACTCTTCCGCTGTGAGTATTTTGTCTAGGTTCCTTTTCCAATCCACATAATTTGATCCCGTTAACTTATTCTCTCTAAGAATAACAACCAATGGACTAAAAGAACCTCCCACTATTTTTGAAAAATTGAAAATAAAAGAAAAGAATTTAGTTTGTGAAAACAAAATAAATTTGTGCACTTTATCCTTATTATCAAAACTGATAATAATTAATTTGGCTCTTAGAAAAACTGACATAGCTTCTTGGGAAGATTAACAGTCCCCTAAACTAAGTGTATTGACCATCACAAATTAATTTTCTTTCTAGGTAATGATCTAGAAGATAACTCCATCGAGGGGATGGCCATTTCCTCTCATTTCCTATGGATATACCTCGCATTATAACCTCCAACGAGGGGCTGGCCGATCATAGTACGTGTCCTGAGTTATTAATTACATCCCTCCATTAGATCTAGATCCTTGTGGTATCCCTACCCTATACGAGTTTACTCCTAAGGTGACGCAAGGGAACCCACGATCTCTAATGAGGATCGTGATGGAAGCCATGGGACCGTTGGAACGCCTCTCCCACTTAGTCTTTTAAAACAAGGATTTTCTGAAAAATATCATTTTGAAAATTTCTATTAAGTTTTTCCCTTTAACTCAAAAATAAAATGTCTAAATCCATTAAAATTACTATATCAAGGTATATATCCTTTGAGAGATTTTTTCATGGACTAATTTTATTCAAGTTAAAAAACTTAATGATTTCAAAAATTTTCCAATTAAAACTTTCTAGAGACTTTGGTCTCAAGTTTATTTGACAAAATAATTTTTCTTGTGCCAAAATAAAACAAAATGATTTTCTATTTTAACTTACAAAAATATCTAAATCCAATATATTTTCTATGTCAAGGATTAAATTCTTTGAGAAAATATCTAAGGATTAACTTTTGTTCAAATTAAAATAACCATTTAATTTTAAAATATATTCCCAAAGACTTTGGTCTTTGAGAGACCGTGCACATAGGTACTTAAAAAAATAGTATGATAGAAAACAGTAGACGTTTTCATGCTTTTCTATTTTTTAAACCTAAGTGCCCAAATAATAGAATTAAACACATTAATTAATTAATTAATTAATGGTCTTATTTAATCCTAAATCCCTTACTAATATTTTTCATGCAAAATATTCCACGAATATTAACTATTGCAAAAATATTAATTTTACTTGGTATAGACCCGAAAACAAAAAGGAAAACGTAAGAAAAATTACAAGGAAAAAATCAAAAATTTCTCCTTGGTCCACTGCACCCGCTGCACTAGATCAAGCACCCCATCTGCACTGTGGTTCACTGCACCCGCCACACAGAACCAAGACCCATGGGCAACTAGCACGCGGATCGGATTCTAGACCCGAGCCGGTGCCAGTTGGGCTCTGACGGGTTCTTCCTGCAATTTTTTTTCTGCGAATTTTCTCTGTTTTTCTGTGCACCTTCTGGTACCATTGGCTCTTCGATTTCAATCTCAATACAATGAAATCAACCAAAACCAACAATCGCCTATACCCTTTAATATCGGGCTTACACGATTTGCTAAGAAAAATAGTAAATTACAAATCTCTTATACCTCCATCAAAGAGGTATAACAAGAGAATCTGCCCATACCAAAACATCGAAGGATCACGATTTAATCACACATATGTGTCAGTTTTATTCAACTAGATGCATGCTCCCTATATTTTCACAAAACTTTCATGCTCTAATACCAATTGAAGGCATGAAAAAGGGAAAATATAGAGCACGCAGCGGAAGCGAAAGCAAAAAACTAAAAAAACCAAGAACAGAGGAATTCCCGTCCAGGGCCGGCTCCGGCAGTCCTAGCCGGCACCGGTTAGGCTCTGGCGGGACTCCGAAGTTAAAAATTTCTTACCTCTTTTTCTCGTTCTAAGAATTGACTGGACCGAAATGTATGCAACTGGAGTAGGTGTGCTGGTGGAAGCCTCTGGTGCGATTCCTGCAAGCCTCCTACTCCGTCTTTGCATGTAGGTGAACGCCAAAACTCTCGATTTTTCAATATATGGCCTGCCTAATTCCGTTTGGTGAACAACTAACAGAACTAAGGAATATTTTCTAGAGAGAGAGAAAGAGACGTGTGTTTCTTTTTCCACAGAGAAGAGTTTGTCAAAAAACAACGATCTTGCCAATCCTCATGTTTAACCTAATTAAAACCCTAGGTTAAATTGGACTGGACCATTGGACTCTTAGTTTAGCCTTTTGGACTAAATTAATTATTCTAATTAGAACCAACTTAATGGCCCAACAAATAATTAATTTTTCCAACCCAAATAAATTAGTCCAATAAATAAGCCTATATTAGTTTAGTCCCAAGTTAATCTTTAATTATTCAAATTGGGCCAAAGCCCTGAATAATTAATTAACCCACCAAACTAGTTTAATTAATTCTCTCTCTCCATAGACATTTATTTTATTCTAACCCAAAAATTAAATTAGACTACTTAAATAAAATAAATTCCGTTTAATTTAAAATCAATTCCTTATCTTGTATTTAATTAGGACTCACGGTCTATATTGGGGACCAAAAGACACACCGCCTTAGCTACTAAAATGATCAAAATACTCTTACTATATAAATAGCTGTATTTTGCATTTTAAATATTTCTTAATATCACCAAAAGAAAATATTAACCCCAAGAACAATACTGCGTTAACAAAGTCTCCGACCTACAAGTGTAATGACTAAAATACCCCTCTATACATCGTCGTGCATTTAGAGAGAAAGAAGTATACTAATACCTCTCTAAATGACATCTACCATCCTTAATTTTCTAGTCCAATGATCCACGACTTCCTGGATTGTTTTAGCTTTTCAAGGGAGCTACCCTAAACTAATATCTAGGTCATGTTTCCCAGGACCCTGGATATTTAGATCATTCAGACAACCACAAGGGGCGACATAGTATAGAAACTATCTTGTACAAGTCTGTCTTAACTAACTAGTCACACATACCTAACATGAAAGTATATTGGCGTTACGATAGAACCTCAACTATAGTATATTAAAGTACATGCTTCTAACTTCGTCAGACCACCAACTTATACTCAAGTCTTAGAGTACTAGTCCACGCTGTAGCGATAGTAGTTTAGGTTTCTACCGTATAGTACTTTTAGAAATTACTATTATAGGTCCTATTCTACGTATTCGAAATACGCTTATGCCATGAAGTAGGTGGATTACTCACTGGCTAAAGGTAAGCTATTCCCCATTTGGTATTCACAACATAATAACCTAAACATGATGAGATTCTCATTCTCATCAATCAGTTAAAAACGAATGTTTATGTGTTAAGTAACCCGTGATCCATACCTTACTGTGAAAAACTTCCATTCACATGGACCACTTACTTAAGCACAATGGGTCTTTTTCAAACGTAATTGTGCATAAATAAAATATAAATTCACAAACAATTTCTGAAAATAAATTCTTTTATTAAAACATTCATTTTTTACATCAGAAATCTAGTCTAAGAGGGCATATCTCCCAACAAAGACCATGGAAGTCTACATTGACGATTTAGTGGTTAGGTCGCCGACTTTTTTACAAGTCCTACAGTAGTTAGAGCAGGCCTTCCTTCGAATGCGCCAGTACCAGTTAAAAATCAACCTTACCAAGTGCATTTTCTGAGTTTCAGCCGGCAACTTCCTTGGGTTCCTGGTACATCAGAAAGGGATTGAAGTGGACCGAAACAAAGCAAGGGACATTTTATAGGCAAGGCCACCGCAAACCAAAAAAGAGCTCCAAAGCTTCTTAGGAAAGGTCAATTTCTCGTGACATTTTCTGATAAACGTCGCAGGTAATCAAAAGGCGTTCTCTTCTCTACTCTGGTTAAAGTCGTCTCTGAAATTTGTCTGGCAACTAGAGCACCAGGCAACTTTTGATCAAATCAAGGCTGCTTTATCACAACCACCGATCTTAGTACCGTTATGGGATAAAGTACCCTTGAAACTATACATTTCAGTGGCCCCGGAGTCTATCAGTTGCCTACTAGCTCAGGACGATGTACAAGAGGTTAAAAAGGTAGTGTACTACCTTAGACAGAACCTGACAGACACCGAGACTAGGTATTCCCCTGTTGAAAAACTATGTTATCTTTATATTACGCTTATGTGCAACTAGAACATTATCTGCTATCTAGAGAGATGCAAGTCATGTGCAAAATTGATCTCGTCAAATACTTGCTAAATCGTCCATTTCTACAAGGACGGCTAATGAAATAGGTTATTAAGTTACATGCTTTCTCCCTAACTTACTTACTTTTGAAAGCGATGAAAGGTCAAGCCATAGCCGGATTTCTTAACTGAGCATCTATGCTTAGAAGTGCCTAGTCCTGAAAAGGAAGAGGTTCAAGGATACATTTCACACAAACCATGGATGTTAGAATTTGATGGATCTAGCACTCAGAATAAAGCAGGTGTCGGGTTAGTTATAGAAGCCCCTTGTGGACGGCAAGAAAAAATCTTGTTTAAATTAAGCAAAAGGACTTCAAATAATCAGGCTGAATATAATGCTCTCATCTTAGGACTTTGAATCCTGAAGGCTTTGGACACATGAGTGATCAATATAATAAGGAATTCTCAGATTGTCATTCAACATATTTCAAGTGAGTACAAATGCACTAACCCCGTGTTGCCCGACAAGTTACAGGAAGTAAGAGCATTGTTGCATTATTTCTCGGAGGTTATCTTGACTCATGTTCCTTGAGTGGAGAACCAAAGGGCAAACGACTTGGCTCAAATGGCTTCAGGTTTTAAGAAAATAATTAGGATAGTAATGTGCCAGCAGATATCAAAAGAGAAATATGAAGAAGACTGGCGTTCCGATATTATCTCATACTTACGAAGGCTTACAGGTTAGGCATCGCAGGAACTAAAATTCAAGGCACTGAACTTTGTACTGATTGGGAACGATCTTTTCAGAAGAAGCCATACAAGGGTTTTGCTGAGATGTTTGTCCAAACAAGAAGCAGGGTAGGCGTTAGCCGAGGTGCACGAAGGTCTATGTGGTGCTTATCAGGCGGGTCTTAAGTTAAAGTGGACTCTACAACGACATAGATTTTACTGGCCCTCTATGGCCATAGACTACATAGCATATGCAGCCGGATGTGAGGAATGTCAGAAGCTTGGCCCTTTAATTCATACCCCCACCACTGACCTGCACCTTATCATCAAGCTATGGCCGTTTATGGGTTAGGCTCTAGACGTCATCGGCAAGATCCACCTACCGTCAACTAAAGGGCACACATTCATTTTAGTGGCGACCGACTATTTCACCAAGTGGATAAAGGCACAGGCTTTGGTCAGAGGAACTTAGTCTACCGTTATCACATTTCTTTAGTAGAACATCCTCTTCCATTTCTGCATACCTAAAACTATAACAGCTTACCAAGGAACTATGTTCACGGGAGATAAAGTAAGTGATTTTCTAACTCAATTTAAAGTTAAACTACTTCTCCATATTATGCACAGGTCAAATATGATACCCTAATCCCACATGGGATTGGGATGAGAAGTGTGTATGGTATATAAGAATGAGTCTAAGTACTCATTGTCAATTTGAGATATCTATTTTAGCCCAGTGAGGACGGCGGCCAAGTAGTTGACCGTGGGTACTGCCAGGCCCATAGTCACACTCCCGAGTCCGCTTGCACGGGACGTGACATTTGGTATCAGAGCAGGTAACCAATCCCCGGTATGAGAACTAAGTGTTACACCATGCGCGGTGAGAGCCACATCTAGAATCTCATGCCACCTGATTGGTCCTGGGTTTGGCCCCTAAAGTATGAATCTAATGAGGACACTTGGGTCTAAATGAGAGGTGAATGTGATATCCCAATCCTACATGGGATTGGGATGAGAAGTGTGTATGGTATATAAGAATGGGCCTAAGTACCCATTATCAATTTGGGATATCCATTTTGGCCCAGTGAGGACGGCGGCCAAGTAGTTGACCGTGGGTGCTGCCAGGCCCATAGTCGCACTCCTGAGTCCGCGGGCATAGGGCGTGACATCAACGGTCAAGCAGAAGCGACAAACAAGACTTTGATCAGTATGATCTGTAAGTCGTTAAAAGATAAACCCACAAGATGACATGAAACCCTTCAAGAAGTGTTGCGGGCATATCAGAATGCTTACAAGACCGCTACAGGTTTTACTCCATTTTGGCTGACATATGGCTAGAATGCGATACTACCCGGTGAGTTATCACTACGGTCGGCTCGAGTAGCTTACCAACACTGCTTGTTAGTTGAAGACTACAAATTGGCCCTGACCATGAGTTTGGACCAAACTGAAGAAGACTGCTGGATAGTATTGGAGAATATCAGAAGGCATAAAAAGAAAGTAGCAAGAACCTACAATCGAAAAGTGCGGGGAATGAGCTTTCAAGTTGGAGACATGGTCTAGAAGACTATTCTACTCGTGGCACCAAAGGATCTAAGTTATGGTAAGTGGTCTGCCTTATGGGAAGAGTTTTTTCTTGTTCCACAGGTTTTTTATGGAGACGCTTATCGGTTGATGATACCCAATGGAAAGGAAGTAAATAATTCCATAAATGGTAAGTACTTGAAGAAGTTTTATCCTACATTCTGGGAAGGAACCTTGGTAGGAGAAGAGTAAATTAAAAAAAAAAAGAGAGAGAGAGAAAAATGGAGGAAAAAATGTATATAGAAAAAACAACAGAAAAGAAAAAGAAGTATGTTGGCATTTCACATGAAACGGCTGATCACAAATAAAAGCCGATCAGTTGGCTACTACATTTTTAAAAAAAAAGAAACAAAAATAGAAAGTCAATTTTCCTCAGAAGGAGTATGAGGCGTCTCGATCGGCTAGGCAAAAAGAATTATGGCAAGCCGATTCGGATCTTTCTCAGATAAAGCACCTGCTATTGGGGCTTCCTCCGTTTCTTCCCAGTGAGCAATGGGTTCTTTCGGGGCCAGTTCTGGTTCAGCAGCTATTTTTTCTGTTGAAGATGGACACATCTTAGCATCCTCGATTTGAGTACATACCTGAATGACCAGCTTCATCGGGACTGCAGAAGAAAGCAGCCAGGTAAGATTAGAAGTCATCCCACGAAGACTGCATACCGGTGAGCAACTTATTCGAATGTTGTATTTCCATTTAGAGAAAATCTTCCTCGGCCTCCTGCATAAGCCGTTCGTCTCAGTATTTGGCTGCTGACTCTTCGGCAGAAAAGGCCATCTGCTAACAAGCGCTCTCGGCTTTAAGCTTCTCATCCAGGACCCGCTTCTCGGAATCCAACTCTGCCTAGAGTGCTCGCAACTATTTCTCAAGGCTCTCAATCCTTTCAACCCTGTTGAATATTTCAGCTCGAAGAATGCTCAGGCGAGTAGAGGCCTCCTGGCGATGCGTTTGCAGAAACTCCTCCTGTTCCCAGAGTGCCCCCAAGGCTTAGAGCTGACGAGAAGTTTCATCCCGCCTACTTTGAGTACTAGAAAAGAAATGCCGTGAACTACATATGCCCCCACATAGTCAGCCAATAGGCATTTCAATTCCATTGGAACATTAGAAGCGGTCGAATACACTAGCAGCAGGAGGGCTCGACTGACAGCATCTTGGAAAGATGGGTTAGTAGGCAAGTCAGTTCCCATCAGGTCCCGCAAGAGTTCTAGCGCCATGGCCTCAAACGTTACTGACTGAGATGGGGTAGTTTCCGTTGGAGGCTTAGGGGCTATTTTCGTTAGAGGCTGGGGGGCCATTTCCATAGGGGCGTGACAGGTTTTTCGACCGCCATCCTCTCTGAGGTAGGGACTTTGGACGCAGAGGTAATAATTGGCGAAGACGACATAACCAAAATCCCTTCCTCTATCCCTACCGTTCTTACAAGAGACAAGGGGGGTATTGCTGTCGATGACTCTGAGGAAAAGTCAGAGATAACCAACTGACTGGTCTTCTATTTCTGTGAAAGAAGGCAATACGAGGTTAGCTCTAAATCAAAGGTTGAAGAGCATTGAAAAAAAGAAAAAACATTTAACTTCAACCTAAATCTTGGCAAATGCTGGAGTGTGAATGGTCTGCCGTCTCTTTGACCACCTTAGCAAGGGGAGGACGGTTTCTTCTTCTTCTTCTTCTTCCTTTTCATCGGTAGGTGGAAGTATGGGTGCCCTTTTTGCTGGTGGAGTACAGAACAAAGGCGCAGCGATCGGACTAGCAACAACTTTGCTGTGTTTGTTTTTCATTAGCGCATACATCTCTATCACCACTGATGCTAATCCCGCCAGTCTGAGCAACCACGTCTTCATAGGGGTGGAGAAGAGCATCTCGCTTAGTAGTAGCCACCACAGGTTAAAGTTTGGTGTGGCCTCCCTAACAACCTGGAAATGATAGTACTCAAAAGAATGGAGAATGGTTAAGGACCTATTAGCTAAAGTGCGCACACATCAATCGATAAGACAAGTTTAACTGATAGGATAAGCATGACAGTGTAAGAAGAGATATGACCAGGGTCAGCAAAATATCTTGAATTAGCCCAAATTCCCGTGAAAAGCAATGTGGGTTGTACCGTTTGCATGAGGATTGCTTAAAACTCCGGGCACTTGGTTTTGTCCTAAGAAGAAGTTCTAGGAGCACAACATTCTGGCACAGATGGTTTCTTGGGAGGCTTTCAGTGCTTTGGGAAGCTTCGTCAACCAGAGAGGGGCTGTTTCCTGGGCGGAGTAAGGAAAGAAGTGGGGCGTGTTTTGAAGTCGGTTCTAGTAAAGGTAGGCTGTGATAGTACCGGCAAAAGACCTATTTGCAGGGGCCTTCAACAGCTGATAACCAGTGGCCCAGTTGACGGAACCCGCAGAGTCTCTGGAGATATTATTAACACTGAACTGGGGAATATATTGATAAAGCCACAACTGTATAACCCAGAGAGGGCCACCAAGATTGGTCGAGTCACCCCCAGCCGATAGGGTTGAGATCATCTAGTTCATCAGCGGATACACCAAGGCCAGAACTAGAGAAGCAAGGTTACAATGCCTTTTCTTCCTCAACAAGGCCAATACATAGTATTGGTACTTATTGCTTATCCCCGCCAAGTGAGAACAAAGGATGTACGTACAAAGCCATAGCCAAAGAAAGGCAAATTGTTCCTGCTTTGACGGAACAGGACCGACGCCCCTTTGGGCAGCCATAAAATTGTCATAAGAGGCAGTGGATTTTTTCAAATGGGCTTCAACGGCTGGCAGGTTTTCTTCTTCATGTAGGGCGGGAATCTTATCACCGTCTCAATGAAAACCCAAGATAGTGCAGATATTTAGTATCGTAGGTGAGAACATACCATGGGAGAAGATGAAGCCGTTGATCGCCAAGGACCAGAATGGCAAAACGGCCGCGAAAAGATTGCGGTCAAAGGTCATTTCGAAGTCAGACATCATGATAGCATTACAAATGCCCCATTGGTCTCAAATGGCATCATAAGTAGCCTGACAATGGTCACATAATTCCCTATAGTTTTTCAGGGGACACGGCTAGTGGTAGAAGGAGAAGGACAGGCCAACGATGGAAAAGTTGTCCTAATTCAGTAGAATGGTGAAGCCCTCCAGATAAGTGAACTGCAAATGTTCTGCGGTAACTTCCGTCGACAATAGCCGAGGGCCCAAGGTGTAAAGATTGGCCTCAACTTGGATCAAAGCAAGGGGAGAATGATCAACGGGAATAGCCATAGAGATTCAAATGTTCGTCAATCCAAGAAATATGCGAAAATGGAGATGAATTTCACAAGAAAAATAGAAGTTTGATCAAGATAGAATTATTGCAGAAGAAGAATTTTGTATCGGTAAAGGAGGAACGATGGGGACCACAGCTATTTAAAGAGGAAATTCAAAAGACTAGCCATTCGCGAGCTTCGAAGTCGAGGAGTCGGCACCCTTCTACAATGATCGGGGTGTTCTGATTTTGTCAGAAAAAGAACGGCTACAAGTTAAAAATGTACGATTCCTGTCACTTCACTTGTTCGCACCATCAAAGCAACGGGACTCGAAGGGGCATGTGTTGACGTCATTTTTAGCTGATCCGTTGTAACAGTAACTTTCAGCCGAAACCGGTATGAATTTTGCCAAACGGATGATGATGTCAAGGAAAATCTTCAGCTACGGTACCCGGTCAACATCGGAACTAGGAGCCGATGAGCCGTTACCCTCACATCGCGACACGATCGGCAAGACACTACAGTTCTCAACTACCAAGGACGGGCGACAAAGCGAGATCCTCTCTACATTCAGAAAGTCGGCAACCATGTCACAAGGAGTATAAAGCAAGCAGGGATCCAAGATTGAAGAACCTAACAATAATCATCTCAAACCAAATTATCAAATTTTTTTTAGTTTTCAATTCGCTTTTCCTGCGTTTTCTTTACTGCTTTCGTTTGCAACTCTTCTTACAGCTTTGTTTACGGCTTTATTTACATTTGCTTTACAGTTTTCTTTACTCATTTGATTACAAAATTTCTATTTTATGTTGTTTTGATTATCAATTCTAGCGTTCTATATTCATTCATCATTTTAATCAAAATATACCGCATTCAGTTCTATTTTACTTTTGCGTACAATATTTTTACCGTCTTAGACCTTTTCTATAGTAAGTTCAAGGAACCCACGTCTTTTAAAAGGTCTAGCTCAACCACTTATCTTTCCATCGGACTATTTATATTCATCGAAAGAGTAGCCAATAGACAGTTCCATCGGATCCTCTTTTCGTAAAGAAACAGGTATTTAGATAAAAATATTTATTTTTTAAAATAAAAATTAGATGAAAATTTTATCCCTCTTCCAAGAAAGAAGGTTAAATTGTAATATTTAAATTGAAAATAAATGTCTCCAAAATAAAATTATGTATTTCCTATGAGATTTTCTCTCGTGCACATTGGGTGAATTATGATAGTGAAATAGACAAACGGTGACAAACGAGTCGATGTACTGCGCTGGAATAAAGCCAAAACAAGAAAACGCATTCCTCACGTGACTTAATAACTGCAAACGCGTGGGTTTCAATTGCATCAGTCCCCGCGTCGAACAATGTCCCCATCGGTAACTGCTGTGGAGCGTGGAGTTGTCTTATCTTCTTTTGCCTCCTCGGAGACTTTTTACTCTCTTTGAAATGGCAAGGTAATTTCTTCCCATTCAACCTTTTTCGAATGATAATGTTGAAATTTTGTATAAAAAAGTAAAAATTAGCGGCCATATTTATTTATTTGTTTCAGATATAATTAAATAAAATTTATTCTATTTATATATTTATTAAATTGATTTAAATGTATAAATATAATAATTTTGAATATTTATTTATATTTCTTATAAAATAAAAAATATTTTATTTTTTATTAATAAAAAAGAATGTAATAAGATCACACATAATAGTAAAACTGGTCATTTAAATTAAATAAATAAATATTTATTTTATTATTTTATCATTATGAATTAAAATATTAATAGTGAGATTCATTAGTAGGATATATTAATTGACTTTTTAATATTTAATTAAATATTTTAAAATTTAATAAATATTTATTTAAATCTACTAAATTAATTAAATTCAAATAAACTTCCCTGGTAAAGAGGTGCAATAATTCTACAGTACGTGTGAACCAGATGAAGTCAAAGTCAATTTATGTCCTACCACAGACTTAACTGAATGGCCCTGACACCAGCAGTCTCATATTTTCATGAATATTTAAGTATATATTTTTTTCGTTTATAAATAAATAATTTAATTTTTTTATTTAATTAAAAATAATTATTTACTTTCTAAACGTAGAGTGTATTTAATTTTTTTTAATTTTATTATTAGCACAATTTTTTATCAATTAATTAGTATTACAATTATCCATATTAAAATTATTTTAACCAATAATAAAATTACATTATCTCATAAAAATAATCAAAAGTATAATTTAATGAGGTGATATGGGTGAAAAGAAGAGAGAGACATGTAATTATTAGAGTGATGTAATTAAAAAAGTGGTGGGATTCAAATTAATGAAGTGAAAAGGATAATAAAAATATTTCAAAAAGTATAATGGATATTTTAATTATTTTTATTATAAAATTTCATAATTTCTTAATATACGTAATTTTTATAATTCGATCAATTATTTGTGGACGGAGGGAAAGTGTTTTTGTAAATAAGGTGATTTGAGTTCCAACACAGTTCGAAGTTAGAAGAGGAAAAAGTTGACCATACACCCATTAATGAAATTTCAAAAATTTGTACGTGTGGACTTAAATAATAAAAATTAACCATACACCTATTAATGTTCGAAAAGAGTAGTTAAAATCAGACTTATGATTTTATCCCAAAAAAATGATAAATTGTTAAATTATTTTAAAACAAATAAATTAATTATAGTATATCATTAAATAATTCAAACTAAAAAATAATCTTAATAAGTGATGTACTTATTATCAAAAACTAAAAAGGTAAATATGACATGTTTAGTTTAATATTATAATCATTAATTTGATTAAAGTTTATAGAGATTAAAAAGATTTGACAATAGTTTCATAGTAATTTTTTTCAAACAACAAATATAATTTTATATATAGATAAATTGGCGGATTTTGCCTCTAAATATTTTTATTTTTTCATAGTTGGTCCTTATTTTTTATTTTTAACTTTTTAGATTCTCTATAAATTTTTGTACAAATTATTTGGTCATTTCGACTCAATTATGGCAGTCAACACTGGGTCAACAACTTATCTTTAGATTGGCAAAAATAATAGAGGGTATTTTCAGTACTCAACTTTTGTTTTTCCCGCTAATTTAATCTCACGTGGGCCACTCGTGACAATTCAACCACATCAAACATACCTATTGCTTTGTTGAGTTGATGACTACTATTCTTTCTTCATCAATTTGACATTAATATTAAGGTTTCTCTCTTCAATCTAACCTAAAATCACCTTATTTTGACAAAGATTAGTGAATCTAGAATAGATTGAGGACAAAGGCTAAGGATGACTAAAAGAGTGATGAAAGGGACTGGAAATAGATGTTTACATGGTTAAATTGCTTCATGGCATTCCAGCTAAAAAAGCATCTTATGGGGATGCTCGACTTAGATACGGTTGAACAATAGTTCGGGTAAGATAATTTATGATTTTTCTAAGTATCCATGAAGATCTTGGTTTGCCTTCCATCGATTGAGTTAATGGGAGGTGTGAATTTTGAAGTATAATCTAGAAGGGTATAGCAGAGGAGAAGAGAAAGGCATTTGAATACTTGGACTCACTCTAGTTTCACATATATACATGTAAGAGCAAAGAAAAGGTGTTAAAGTGGTTGAAGAAGAAAGATACACAGCAAAAATAGTTGACTTGCCTGGTTGGTGCCCATATCCCATATGAGGTTCAAATTCGTTTTTTTTTTAACTTTATTTATGAAGAAAAGCTCTCCGTTTTTTTCAGTGTACAACATTTTTATTGTAATATGAAAGGTTTTAAAATCATAGCATTTTTGTTATATTTATGAATAGGAAAACTATTTAGCAAAAAAAATTAGATAGGATAACTTTAACCTTGTCAACTGAAAGTGAAAGAATGAAATCTGTCTACATGCCAATACCTAGTACATGCAAGAAGAGAGAAACCGAAATGTGCTTTTAACTGTACTTTTTGTGCTGAATATGGGTTTATAATTAATTGATGAATTAATAAATCAATCCTGATTAGAATCAATAGATTAATTTTAAATTATTAAGGATTATTAATCTCAAAAACGTTTGGATTAAATCATATTTGCTACCAATAGATTGGGAAACCTAATATGTCACACACAATAGAGGATTAAGTACTCGAAATGTTGTTTGATAATATTATGGGGTTAATTGTGAGAAGGAAACGTTGATATGGTCAAATTATAATTAGTTACAATTTTAAGCCAAATTATAATTGTCAAATCTTGATGAATCCAATTACAATTCATGAATTCTAATCCTTTTAGAATTCTGGAAAGCTTGATACCATAGTGTTATACGAGATATCACGCGATTTAAAATGGGTTGCAGAAATCTTTAATATAGAGGGAATTGTTCTCTCGGTCACAAGAGACTAAAAGGATTACAGTACGCACACGTGGTTCTCTTGTTCTCTCTCACAACAAAGGAAAAAACATAGCCGCCTTCTAATTTTTTGCTAGCCCAAAAAATATTGGCTGTCTTGAGTAATTGTTCTCGTATGGATTACTATTAGAGTCAATTTCACGTAGAGATTGAGGAGATGAGACAACTTGTGGTTGCTGTTTTGATCAAGATGTTTGCTAGATCGTGCCTCAATCATCGTCCATCAGAAGGTTTTGAAACCAGACGGAGTAAGGTAAAACTCATATCTGTCTCTTCAAACCCGTTTTACTCTCTGGCATGTGTTCGTGGAATTAGGATTTTCCTTTGCACAATTTAGATTTTGCATGTCCTAGTTCCCTTCAGTGGTATCAGAGACAAGTTGAGGTTCTATGTCTATGATTAGAATGGGTTTTTATGCTATGAAATTTGTTTCGAGCATGCAACAGTGTTCTGGTTTTATTACAGAAATGGTTTCTGTGCTTGTTTTCATGAAAATCGTTTCATTACTTATCTTCCTATGATAAATTGTTTCATGCGTATTTGATGTCTGAAAACTGTTTCGGCATAGTTTTGTTTTATCAAAATGTTTCGAGTACTCGAACTTGATTCATGAAATTGTTTTATGCTTTTCGATTGAAGTTTAGGTGTTCTGGATTATATCTTGGTTGTGTTGGGTTCTTATTGCAGTGTTTTGGTTCTATAAACTTTACAGAATGTTTTTCTACAAAAAGGAAAAAAATGGTTTCTGGTTTCATTTCTGTGATTTTGTTTGATGAAAATTGCAGAGGACAAAAATATTTTCATTTGGTTATTTTTCGAAGAAACAGTTCTTCTGGCTTTATAGTATTTTCTACTAACAGAATCCTTGTTTGAGTTTTGAAGACAATTAAAAACAAGGGTCTTTGCACAAAGAATTGTTCTTTGGAATTCGCTGCAAAAATTTGGAGTATTTTGCCCAGAAATCGTTTCTGGAAGATGAAAAAAAAAATGTTTTTGTTTGCACAAAACTCCCCAAGCCGCGGCTCGCTTGGGAATACAAGGCCAACCGTGGGTGATCGTGGGTAGGATGTATGACAACCTTCCCAGGATGAGTTTTCGTCTCTTATGTCTTTGAGATATTTAAAAAAAAAAAAAAAAAACTTCCATTTCGTTTGTTTTGTTTTGGTGGCCCACGAAGATGATTTTTTCTTTTTCCACTTGCGCCCTAACTCTTCTCAAAAACTATGTTTTGGGACTAACCAATATTAATTTTTAAAA
The DNA here is from genome assembly GCA_026120185.1 of Voacanga thouarsii. NCBI lineage: Eukaryota > Viridiplantae > Streptophyta > Magnoliopsida > Gentianales > Apocynaceae > Voacanga > Voacanga thouarsii. The sequence continues at coordinate 3,810,226 of JANUWF010001217.1, read as the reverse complement.
TTGGTTTTGGAAACTAATATATATATTATCTAAAATAGTGATTTTAGATATGCGAAATTTTTTTTTATTAATTCTCATTTTTAGAATTAAATCAAATTATGATTAGTTTTTAATTGAGACCCATGAATTGGAATAAAATTATATTTTAGAAATTAATATATATATTTTTAAAATATTGATTTTAGATTATATATTATTATTTAATTCTGAAAATTTGATTTTAGCAATTAATAAATTTCTAAAATATTGATTTTAAATTTTATCCTAATTAAATTTCGAGCATTTAATTTTAGAAATTAAATCTAAAATATTGATTTTAGATTTTATCCTAATTTAATTTCTAGAATTTGATTTTAAAAATTAAATCTAAATTTGTTTTATTTTTCCAAAATAGAGATTTTGGAATTATAAAGTTATATGTTTAATTTTTGTTTAAGCATAATTAATGGCATGGTGGATGGTTATGGACTAAAACCAAATTATATTTGTTCATACATTTTTACAGTTTTTGTTTTTATTAAATAGGACCTGCAAGTCCTACATTCTCTAAAATTCTTGTGTAACTCTCTTCTCATCTAACTCCCCTCGAATGTAACTCAATGCTTCTCTATTTAGAAAATTTATGTAATTAGATTACATAGGTTAGATAGGGATAGAATTATTTTAATTTTGGATATGACAACCAAAATAAGGCGAGAGGATAAAACCTTCTACTTAAAACATGCATGACCACATAGGGTTAATCATGTTAATTTCCTTTTTGGTTCAAGAAAATTAATTTAGAAAAATTCCATAACCATACTACGTAATCGCTTTATTAACATGATTATCAATTTATGTGATTTATTGATATATTTATGCATGCCATTTGATAAATCACTAAAAGGAATAAATTCATCAATTAATATTAAATCTAATTCATGCCGTTAATATAGTAAGAACGAGAGTCCTTTTTCGAGACCAAGTTGTTGGGCTAACCCAAGCCTACTCGACATCAGACATGTTCAAGCTATGGAATTAAATTCTTGATTAATGGGTCAGGTTTAATTAAATTTTTTGTCCCAATTGGGCTAATTCAAGCATAAAGAAATTTAGAGAAAATATTGGGGTAGCCCAAAAGGCTTTAAGATTAAAAGATGTTAATCACCCAATGATCCGGTAATTACATACGATGTAATTGGTATTGGATACCTACCATTGAACTCAATAGTGGCTTGTTGGGCAAACCAAATGTTATTTTTGAGAAATTTTGGATACCGATCCACTAGGAAAGCTTCTAATGGGTTTTCTCGAATCAATAGTAGGGGCTATTGGTTTGAATAAAATAGTGGAACAACAATACGATTAATTAAAGACCTAATTATTTGCATTATATGTGCATATACAGTTAGTTAATTTTCTCTATCTTTACATTTAGGTCACGTGTATCATGTCAACCAACCTAAACTTACGTAGCGTCTTGGAGACCAACAAATTAATTGAATCGAACTATCTCGATTGGTATAGAAATTTGAGAATCGTTCTCAAGTTGGAAAGGTTGCACTATGTGCTAGATGCTCCTATTCCTCTATCACCAGCTCAAGATGCTCATGCTGATAAGCATGCTATCCACAAGAAACACAAGGAGGACAGTGACACGGCATCTTGTATTATGCTGGCATCAATGACTCTTGAGTTACAAAAACAGTAAAAGTATATGGATGCTCAATCGATGATTCTCCATCTTCGAGAGCTACTTGACGCCCAAGCCAGAATAGAGAAATATGAGATCTCGAAGCAACTGTTCCATTGTAAAATGGCTAAGGGTGTTTCTGTGGCTACTCATAGGCTAAAGATGCTGGGTTTGATGAGAAGCTTAGATCTCTTGGGTTCGTGATAGACCATGAATTAAGTGTTAACTTAATTCTATAATCTTTACCTAATAATTTTTAATAATTTTGATTAGCTATTAGATGAATAAGATTAAGTTCACTATTCCTCTATAAAGAAGGATTCCAATGCGGTCTTGATTGTAGAATCTTTTTCTTCCAAGAACAAAGTTCAAAGGAAGAAGAAGAAGGCTCCTACTAAGCCCTAAAATGGTGTGAAGAAGAAGGATACAACTACCAAAGGCCCATGCCATCAATATGGAAAAATGGGCAACTGGAGGCATAACTACAAAGCCTATTTAGAAACCGTTAAGGAAAAAAAGTAGAAGAAGAAGCTTGCATGTACTTCTACTTCTACTTTTGGTATATTTATGATTGAGATAAATATTATCTTTAGAAATAAGATATGAGTATTAGATACCAAATGTAGATCTCATTTGTGTAATAACTTGTGGGGACTAAAGGGCAGTAGAAGGTTAGAGAAAGGCGACGTGAACCTGTGTATTGCAAATAGAGCAAAGGTTGCTGCATTTGTTGTGGGGATATATGAGCTGAACCTGCTTTCAGGATTAGTTTTCAAACTAAAAAAATTGCTATGTTGCATCAGTTTTAATGAAAAATATTATCTAAGTTGCGTGCTTAAACTTGTATGGATTTCATTTGATATTTAAGAATAAATGTTATTTTTTTTCATTGAATGATATTCATTATGGTTCTACAACTTTGGTTAATGGTTTATATGTTCTAGACATAGATAATCTAATTCTCAATATAAATAATAAGAAACCAAAGATTGATAACCCAAACACCTCTTACTTATGGCATTGCCGTTTAGGTCATTTAAACGAGAATCGTGTTTCTAAGTTACACAAGTTTAGTGACTTAAGGTCATTTGATTATGAATCATATAGCACTTGCGAGTCTTATTTACTAGATAAAATGGCTAAAACTTCTTTTTTCTGGAAAAGAGAAAAGGGCTAAAGAGTTATTAGAACTCATATATTCTTATGTATGTGACTCAATATCTATACAAGTAAGAGGAGGTTATAATTATTTCATAATCTTTATCGATGATTACTCATGATATGGGTATTTATATTTAATGAAATACAAATTTGAAGCTTTTGAAAAGTTTAAAGACTTTAAGAATGAAGTAGAGAAATAACTTGGCAAAAGCATTAAGACTTTGAGATTGAATCGAGGAGGTGAATACTTAAACCAAGAGTTTCAGGGTTATCTTAGAGATAATGTGATATTATCTCAATGGACTCCACTACATACACCTCAACATAACAGTGTATCTGAGAGAATGAATCAAATACTTCTAGACATGGTACGGACCATGATGGCTTCCGCAGACTTGCCAAAATCATTTTTGGGATACGCACTAGAGACTTTTGTTTATATTCTAAACAGAGTTCCGTAAAAAACGATTGATACCATCCCATTTGAGATGTTCATTTGCAAGAAACCAAAGTTATCTCACTTAAGAGTATGGGGTTGCCCTACCTTTATTAAAAGGCTACAGTCAGACAAACTTGATAGTAAGTCTGACAAATGTTTGTTTGTGAGTTATCCAAAAGAATTTTTTGGATATTACTTCTATCTCTCCTCTGAAAACAAAGTGTTTGTTTTGAAGCATGAAGAAGAGCAAACAAACAAAGATCAATCGTCTGATCCCACATCTATTGAGAGAATAGATGAACATTCTATTACACAAGATCCTTGTAGATCGAGTCGAATATATATGGTACCTGAGAGGTATGGATTTCTCATAAGTGACCACAATAACGTATTGCTCATAGATGAACATAAGCCAACTACCTACAAGGAAATTCTGAACAATTCAGAATCTGACAAATGGCATGAGGCCATGAAGTCAGAAATTGATTCCATGTACGAGAACCAAGTATGGACTTTGATTGATTCACCCAAAGGAATTAAACCTATTGGGTGCAGATGAATTTTCAAGAATAAAATTGACATGGACGATAACACAGTTACCTATAAAGCACGTGGCTAAGGATTATGGTCAACGATATGGTATTGACTATGATGAAACATTCTTGCCAGTAGCCATGCTAAAATCCATCAGGATACTCCTAGCTATTGCTGCTCATCATAATTATGAGATCTGGTAAATGGATGTGAAAACTACTTTTCTAAATGGAAATTTGACTGAGAAAGTATATATGACACAACTTGAGGGTTTAATATCCAATGATAGTACAAAAGTGTGTAAGTTGCAAATGTCCATTAATGGGCTTAAGCAAGCTTCTAGGAGTTGGAACATCTATTTTGATAAAACAATCAAAGAGTTTGATTTCATTTAAAACATGGATGAGCCTTGTGTGTACAAGAAGGTTAGTAGGAGTACAATCATTTTCTTATTACTTTATATAGATGACATATTACAAATAAGAAATGATGTACTTGTCCTACATTCAGTTAAAATTTGGTTGTCCACGAAATTCTCCATGAAAGACCTTGAAAAAGTAACCTACATTCTTGGAATAAGGATCTATAGAGATAGGTTAAAAAGGTTGCTAAGTCTTTCACAATTTACATACATAGACAAAGTACTCAAGAGGTTTAGCATGGATCAATCCAAAAAGAGATTCTTACTAATGGCCTATGGGATAAGCCTTTCAAAGTCAATGTCTCCCAAGACATAAGTTGAAAGAGATCACATAAGTAAGATTCTATATACTTCGGCAGTTGGATCTATCATGCACGATATGATATATACAAGGCCTGATGTATCATGTACTCTTAGTTTGGTGAGCAGATATCAATATGACCCTGGTGAGGGTCATTGGGCGGCTGTGAAGAATATCCTTAAATACTTGCGAAGGACTAAGAATGTGTTCTTGGTTTATGGAAAAGGTGATTTGAAAGTAAATGGATATACTGATGCCAGTTTTTAATCTGATAAAGATGATTTCAAATCATAAAATGGCTACGTGTTTACGCTGTATGGAGGGGTAATAAGTTGAAAAAGTTCCAAACAAGAAACTATTGCTGACTCTACGACAGAAGTTGAGTACATAATCGCTTCTGAAGCAACTAAGGAAGACGTTTAGATCAAGAGTTTGTGAAGGAATTGGGTGTGGTCCCTAACGTTGTTGGTCCAATATCATTGTATTGTGACAACAATGAAGCCATTGCACAAGCAAAGGAGCCACGGTCTCACCAATGATCCAAACGCGTACTACAATGCTATCATCTGATCCGAGAGATCATAGATAGAAATGATGTAAAGATAGAGAGAGTTTCCACAGATGAGAATATAGCTGGCCCGCTTAAAAGTACTATTTCAGAATAAACATAGTAGACATATTAAGTCATTCGGTATTAGATACATGAATGATTGGCTCTAGTGTAAGTGGAGGTTTATTAGTGTTGTGCCTTAGAGGCAATAACTTGTACTTTGTATATGACACATTTGTTTTATAATACAAGTGCAGTTTGTTTTCTTTACTTTTATATAAAAAAACTATTAGATAAAATTCCTAGTACAATATTGTATTAAGAAAATCATGATAGAAATCATGATGTGAGATTCCTACTATACTGTATAGTGTTAGAACTTAAATAATTTCTAGTCATAGTATTAATGAGATAGGACATCATTACTATGTTAAGACTAGCACGTGTTAGACTTCCTGATTTGATCAGATGGTAGTTTTCATATCCGTGATTATTGTTATACTCAAAGTTAACATGCGGATGCTTGTTATTAGAATAAGTATATTGGCTTACCTGACTATAAGATGATCACATGAATAACTATATAGTACCAGTGATAGAATCTCATTGTAGCAAACGTGCAAATATTCTTAGACTTGAGATCTCCAAAATACTTTATTTACTGAGTATTGTACTTTACTTCTAATCTCTGGAGTTAGATTGAGGGCTGCCTATAGGATGGATATTGAGTATAATGTGAGATAAATGAAAGTAGTTGAGAGGATCAATAAAGGATTCACCATTCCTGATAGTATGAGTGAATATCTCACGGCCACTTGTTAGAATTACTACTCGTGAAATTCTTGGTTAAGGTGATTGTGTATTGGAAACAGTTCCAATTGATACACATGTAAAATAGTAGTTTCTTGATATAATTACTAATATATTTGGGTCAGAATTAATATATATTCTGAAAAAAGTTGGCACTAATTCCCTACTCTAAACCGAATGAGATATTGTATAATGAAGGGAATTTATTACACTGTAGTTTATTTTTGAAGGGTTCATGTCAAGCCATTTGATGTCCTGAACTCTTAGATGGTCATGATGTATTGCTAGATACCGCTCATGATTTACTGAATATAGATTTATTAATTGATGAATTAATAAATTAATCCTGATTAGAATTAATAGATTAATTCTAAATTATTAAGGATTATTAATTCCAAAGACGTTTGGATTAATTCATATTCATTACCAATAAACTGGAAAACCTAATACGTCATACACAATAGAGGATTAAGTACTCGAGATGTTATTTGATAACATTATAGAGTTAATTGTGAGAAGAAAATGTTACTGTTGTCAAATTATAATTAGTTATAATTTTGAACCAAATTATAATTGTCAAATCTTGATGAATCTAATTACAATTTATGAATTCTAATCCTTTTAGAATTCTAGAAAGCTTGATACCGTAGTGTTTTATGGGTGATATACGGGATATCCCACGATTCAAAAGGGGTTGCAGAAATCTTTGATATAGAAGGAATAGTTCTCTCGGTCACAAGAGACTAAAAGGATTACACATACGCACGATTCTCTTGTTCTCTCTGACGACAAAGAAGAAAACCTAGCCGCCTTCTAGTTTTCTTCTAGCACAGAAAATATTGACTATTTTGAGTAAATATTCTCGTGTGGATTACTATTAGAGTCAGTCTCACGTAAAGATTGAGGAGGCGAGACAAACCATGGTTGCTGTTTTGATCAAGAGGTTTGCTGGATTACGCCTCAATCATTATCCATTAGAAGGTTTTGAAACCAGACGGAATAATGTAAAACTCATATCTATCTCTTCAAACCCGTTTTACTCTCTGGCATGTGTTCGTAGGATTAGGATTTTCCGTTGCACAATTTAGATTTTGCATGTCCTAATTCCCTTCAAATGAGTCATTCAATAAATAGATTCTTTAAGCAAGATCAAAACCTCTATTGTAGTTATTGGAGAGAATAAGAGTGTACCTTATGCTGCGACACCAGTTAAGGAGTGGGACATTTGTGGCATCCCTTGTGTACATGCAATTGATACTGAAATAAAGATCTGTTCTTGCATAAAGTCGGACATTTGTGGCGTCCCTTGTGTACATGCGGTGACTACTCTATAGTATATTAGACAAAAATCTAAAACTTGTGGATGAATATTATAGCATAGAAGTATATGAAAGAGTATATGGGAAAATTGTGTGTCCATCCAATGGCCTAAATATTTAACCATTGTTGTCCCCAGAAAATATTAGGTTACTTGGAAGGCCTAAAATGAAGAGAAGGCCTGAGGTTGGAAAGAAAAGCTATAAGACTAAGGAACAAGGGTTCAAAGGATGAGGATGGTTGGTTTTAGCATTAACAAGTGTAGAAAATATAGACTTTCTTGACATAATTCCATAAAATGCCCAAGGAATCTTGTTAGTAAATCTGATACTATTAAACAATGCAATGAAAATATTATATTTGGTTGCCAAAATGTGCCAACTGAAGTTGAAAATGCTTATAAATGATTATGATTAACTTGACTATAATAAATGATTATGCAAAGCTCCTACTGTTGTAAATGATGCAAAAATAGCCTAATATGGCTCAAATGGCTTAAAGAAATTCAAATCTAGGCCTTGTGAGGGTATGGAAAATGTGAGCCAATCTAATACTGATTGGTAATTGCCAGCCCATGAAGACCACAATGTTATTGGGGCAGACCAAGGTTGGGAATGTGGAATTCAAGAAACTACCTAAAATGAAGAAGTAGAACCAACTGCCCTAGTTAATAGGGGAGAGGTAATACTTCATTTCATTTTCATTTTTGGGGACTCACTTTGTTGATTCAGCATTGAAGAGAATTCTTTTTTTAAAAATAAATTTAAATTGAAATTTTGTTTTGTGCAAGGTTCTAAAAATCAAATCGGTCATCAAACCGGTGAAGCAAAAGGTTCAATGGTTCACAAGTTCGAACGGGTTGAACCGTGGTCGAATCAAAATGTAATTAAATATTTTAAATATTATTTATACATAAAAATATTATTTGTTATTATATATATATCAAAAAAATTAAACTAAATAAAAAATATAAAAGATGTCTTTTAAAACTAATAGATTTTAAATAAGAATAACTTAGGTATTTGCAAAAAAGGTTTAAAATATAAGAATAAATTTGTTTTTTTAAAAAAAATCAAATTTGACTGGTTTGACCAGTTTATATTTGATCAGTTCGACCAATTTTGACCGGTTCTCTTGCTGCCGACTTATAACATATAGTCAGACTGGACCAGTGCCCAATTTTCGGTTCAATCGGTTGAACTGATCGGTTCGATCCGACTTTCAGAACAGAGGTTTTGTGTTGGACAAATGTTTGTTTGATAATCTATCATGGGCTAATAAAAGGTCAAGAGACCCTCAAGATACAACTGGCATGGAGCAATAGAGCAAGATGTACTGTGTAAGGTGCAAGCTTGCATCCTAAGGTCAATATGTTGGATACTATGAGGAGGCACAACTAGATGGATTGTGGTGGAGTTTTGTGTTGCAGTTGTGACACTAGTTGCCCAAATGGCTCATTTTGTATGTTACATTATGTGTTCAAAATGGAATTTTGTCCTAGTTGCAATTGTTTTTTATAGTAGTTAATATTATAGCATGGTTGTGTTTTGAAGATTGGTTGGAAAAGATAATGGTCTAGTGGTGGTTATTTTTTTGTTAATTCTAGAAAGTGGATATTGTTCGATTGTGTATGAAGGGGGAAAAGATAGCCTTCTAATATTGCGTTTTTTTTTTGTTGTCAATTCTAGAAAATGGATATTATTCGGTTGTGTATGAATAAGGAAAAGATGACGGTTTAATTGTGGGGGGTTTTTTTTTTTTGTGTGTCATTAGGTAGAAATTGGATATTGTATTATGTATGAATAGAAATGATCATATTCCTTGGACAATTCATGTCCTTTTTATATGATGTTTAAGAGTTGCAATAATGTCTGGATTTTTGTATCAATATTCAGGCAATTAATGATGTTCATCCCTCCTTCATTTTTTGGGTGGCAATTTTCTGCCTTTGAAGTAGGTTAGACACACACACACCCTTGTTTTATAAGTAAATTACCAGTATGCCAAAATAATATGGAATAGCAAGAACTTCTAACAAATTTTTAGTTGAACTTATTATGTAATCAATGGATAAGACCTATAGGACATCAACCATTTAAGTGATCTAGAAGATAAACTTACTATATAAACTTTGAGTAGTACAATTAAAGTCATAAGTCATCCAAAAGACACAACAAGCCAAACATGCAGGAAATGGCTTCATAACTTTTCTACTACTACATCAATAATCTAATACCTAGAGTTGATTCCTTCATCCACTACCTAACATCAATAATAAAACATAACATATTCTATTAAAAAGCTCTGCCTACACATTTCCTTTCCTTTTCAAAACAATGAGATTTACATTAATAGCAAAACATGGCAATGACTATTTTTTGTCCAGCCATATGACCATCACTAAGAACCACGACAGAATGAGAGCAATCCAAATGCCATTTTTCCCCTCTAAAATAATGTCCTTTCTACTTCTATCTTCCTAATCCTCTACAACAAACCAGGTATGACAATCTTAGATCTTTCGCATATGGAAAGATCATCCCAAAAAACTAATTTATATTTCTTTACAACTTGAAAATAGAGAAAAAAAAAACAAATAGTTTTTCAATCTTTGAACATAGTTGACATATTCATTGCAAATTTTTCACTCACCTACATATTTTCACATGCTACAAATCGCCTTCCTGGATTTTTATCAGTCAATGAAATTTGAGTCAAAGTTGCGACGCGACAATAGCATTCTACTCGTGGGTTCTTTGAAAATCAATTTCTCTTATTGTACCTTGAACTCGTATAGCTTGAATTTCCTTCTTAGCATTGTACGATGTAGCCTTAGATGTTTATTTTTATCAGATCTAGGGTTCTACTATGGGATAAGAAGGAGAACAAAAGGGGATTTTGGATTCCAAAATGCATATTTCTGTTTAGGACATTTAACTTGGGGGAATAAATACTTACAAAAAAAAATGGCAAGAATAACAAAAGTTAAATATAAAAAATATCCCATATTATTTTTGCTAAGCTGAAAATAAGCTGTGTTGACTTGCCAGAATTGGGTTAAAATGACTAAATAATTTGCACAAAAATTTATGGAGGTTTTAAAAATTTTAAAAATAAAGAAAAAGGACCAACCACCAAAATAAAAATATTTAGCAACGAAGCCTTCCACTTTGCCTTTATATATATTATTCTTTCCCCCCACAAATCCTCTCTCAAATTCATCAAGAGAAAATGAATTTAGTAGATCAATCAATTTGATACCCAACTCTTAACTATATCTCTCGAAATCAATGGAAGCGAGTACGCCCAAACCAATCAATCCACACAATATAACGAAACAATTAACTACCAAAATATGCTTCAATTAAACTAAAAAAGTATCCAATACAAAATATAATAAGGGTTCATCCGTTTAATTACAATTTAAATCAATATAGCTTAACATTTATAAAATAAGATTTCAAAAAGAGATGGAGAAAAAATCATGGATAAATGTGCCCCCTTTCTTCCTTGTAACCTCCTTGAAAATGCTCTTCTCCTCTTCAAAGGTAATCTTGATCCTTCTTTGGTGACATCCCTTGGTGTTTTTTAAGGGTTGTCCAAGGGTTTCTTTCTAGGAAATAATGCCCTAAGTGTTTATAATAGAGTGTTTATATTTTTCTCTTTAAAACCCTCAAAGTTGCAAAACAAGGATTGTTCTGCGAAGTTGAGTGTTGCCACCTATGTTTGCTTTACCAGTGCCATTTATACTATTTTTTTCTAATTCCAGATGATAAATGACACTAGTTATGTTGATCTAAATGGCACCACTAATCCTCTAAAGTTTGAACCTTTGAAGCATCTGAAACTGAATGGCACCAGTCATCTTGGCTTGTGCGGCACCGCATACTTCCTCTTTTTTAGCTCCTTTGGTAGTTTTCACCTTATTTCTTCACCAAATCTTCACTCTAAATATTCTATACAAAACGAGATGAAAATAGAAGAATGATTACTCATCTATCTAAGAACTATTCACAATAATAAGATAAATAATATGCACATTTTAAGCATTCATCAGTTAATTGGACAAAACTATGTAGACTAGAAAAGGAATTTGAACATAGTACTCATAGCTAAAGAATACAAGTATGTTTTTGCAGACCCCTATATCGAGATTGGAAAAAATTTCACTACGAAAAGGAATGAGACTGAGAAGGCGAGCAAAAAAAACTGATAAAATAGCTTGATGCTATATATTAGCGTCCATGTCTAATGTTCTCCAATCCAAATAGAGAACAAGCCCGTTGCTTAAGTTATAGACTGCTTTCTAAGGGAGATGCTCACTAACAAGACTTGGCCTATAACGTAGGAAGCTCTTAAGATAATCATGAATACCAGGATAGTTGAGGGAATATCAATCAAAAAGTACATGCTTAAAATGATTGCTGCTTTCAAAAGATATGAACACATCTAATAGAAATCCATACGAAGAATTCACTCAAGAACGGCACAAGGAAACCAATACTAGTCAGTATAATCTTATAGCGGCTGAGATTGTTTTGGAGAGAAAAGAATCTTGGAACAAACTTCTGAAGAACAACGAAGGAAAACTATTCTCAATATTTTTCATATGAAAAATGACATTATATATATATGTTTTCTTATACTCTGTATATAGTTTCTAATCTTTCGAGGAAATAAATAGAAAGGGCCCTATTTTCTTTTTTCCAGTATGGGCCTTAATTTCAAAAATTATAATTAGGCCCTCGAATTATAACAAGCTTATAATTCGACTACAAGGCTTTTAAATAATTATAATTTCACATAATTAATTATAATACTTTATAATTAGTCCATAATAACTATTTCTTCTCACAATTTAATCTCATAATATTATCATATAATATCTTGAGTACCAATTCTTTTATTATGTGTGACTAATTAGGTTTTCTAGCACATTAGTAGCAAAATATGAATAAATTCTAAGCACTACAGAATTAACAATCTTTAATAATTAGAATTAATTTAGGATAAATTTATTATTTTTTTAATTAATAAATTCATATTTGGCAAATTATGAGCGGCATATAGTAATATATCATGACCATCTAAAATTTCAGAAAATCAAGTAGCTTGACATGAACACTTAAATAGTAAAATATCAGAGTAATAAACTCTTTTTATAATATTATATCTCATTTGGTTTAGAGTATAGATTATGCGTGTTTTTTAGTGTAGAAAATATTATCAACAAAGTCTACAATCAATCAAGTTTTAATTAAAATGATAATCACTAAAACCATACACACAGGCAAGTATACCCATCATATAGTATAGAGAATAACAAGTATTGAGTTCACGAGAACTTAGACTCTTATCTTACTTTATCTAAACCTTTATTATTTAACCAATAAAATAAAAAGAGATAAATAAAACACTAACCTAATATACTAAAGAAAAAGTCAAGTTATACAAGAAAAGTCACAAGGATAATCAAATAGTGAATACAAGGAAAAAAGACAAGTAAATAGATAGAAATTCTTAAATACACAATAATGATTAACTAACCATTCTCTCAATTTATTATTATTTTGATATTATGAAGGATTAAAGTACATTCTAATTAAATCAGTGAAAAAAATTCTATCTCAACCAATCTACTCAAAAGATGTATTAAAATTAATCGTTACATAAATCCCTATATTCTAGGTGATTTAAAGTATGAAATTAGCTAATGATTCTATATTCTAGCAATTATTAACTAATCTTTGATTACTCAAGTTCTTTACAATTAATCCATTTTGCAAGCAAGTTAAGAGATAATAAATATAAAATTAATTAAATTAAAACCACTATCAACCTCTTTTGCAAGCAAATCAATAAGAAAAATCAACCAATTAATTCCTTAATTAAAACAAGTAATTAAATACCAAGAACAATAATCAATTGATCAACGAATTAAAATCAATACAAAATCATGAATCCAAAAGAATATCCTCTAAAGACAATTAAAATATTAATCTCAAATTGTCAATAAATTAAAAAGAAGAGAAAAAAAAAACCACTCATAGAAAAGTAAACATTCTTCTTCTTCCTTGAAACCTTCTTGGGTAACTTCCTCTTCTTCTTAAAGAATTCTCCTTGATCTTCCTAAATCTTGATTTTTCTCTAGGAGTTCTATAAAATATTATAATGAAAATTCATGAACTAGAACTCTTCCTTGTACAATATTACCCTCTTGTATTTATAGGAGTTTATGTTGCCAAAAGTGCCTATAAGAGTCCTTTCCTGTGGTTGAAAGCATTCCTAAAAGAATTCAATTGAAATTGTCAAAATCTACTTGGAAAAGGAAACTTGCCGCCTTAAATCGGCACACAGTCGGAGCTGGTTGTGCCAACCCCGTTTTCCCAGTGAAGGGCTGGCGCATGCTGTGCTATGTCAGTCATGCTCTGTTGCAGCGTCGATTTTTACCTTTTTCTTAATTTATTCTGTATTAAAAAAACCAAAATACCTTTCCAAAGATATAATATCAAATATGAAGGAATATAACTAGTTATTATATCAAATGTATCACAGAACAACTTCAAATAATTAATAAATCAATTATGATTTTAGTCCCTATTACATTCCCTCATACTTGAATTTTTGCTTGTCCTCAAGCAAACAAGAATTAAAACACTTAAGCAATAGCTTATGAACAAGTCAAATCAATTCATCATATTTTTCCTTAGCAAATTCATCCATAATAAAGCAATAATCTACTTCCAACTTTAAATATAAACTCGTCATTTACTCAACCCTTTAAAAACCTTATAAACTCATGTATTAAATCAAACAATCCCAAGGCCATCAAAGTTAAGTTAAATAAGCTTATATCTAGTATAATAAACTATCCTACTCCTCAAGCAAAAATATAGATAATATAAATCATACAAGTCAAGCCATTTGACCAATTCTAACATTATAAACTCAAATTTACACAACTCAAGTTAGTGAAATAAGAAAACACTCCACTCCTTTTTTTTTTCTTTTCTTTGACTTAGGGAATTAATAGCTTCAAGTTAATGGATTTTTCTTCACGTACTGTATTGGCCCTCTTATAGTCATCATCATTTTTTCAGTATTTCTTTTTTCTTGTCCTTTTGTCTTTTTGCCTTCGGGATAGTCTCGAGAAAGTACACCGAATAATACTTCCTACTTCTCTCCATATTAATCCCCTTTTCAGTAAAAAGGTCCTTTTTTTTTTAATTTTTTTCTCAAAAAATGGAAGCAAATTTTTTCAACTCACATTTTTTTCTTTTCACTCAATTTTTTTTTTTTAAATTCCTCACATTCCTTATTCACAACTCAAAGTTAAGCAAACTTTAAATCTATAATGTAAGGATTAATCAATAACTCTTCTCATATTTCATCATATTATCCATATTTAAATTGAAAGAATAAAACAAAATTCAAATATCAAATATAACTACGGTTAATTTAAATTCTCAAGACTTAACAAAATCCAATTTAATGCAGAAGTTACTTTTTTTTATAAAATCTAACCATAATGAATGACAAATATATGTCCAAAGTTAAAAAGAAAATCATAACTTCATTATAGACAAATAAGCTCAATTTAGCTTTATAATTTCTAAATTTTCAAATTTGTCGAATTTTCAAAATTATCGAGGACATTGCAACAAAATTATTTTCAAATTTCAAATTTTTTTCAAAATAGCTCAATACCAAGAAAAAAGCAAAGTGATTGATAAAAATTTGGACAAATAATATCATCAAACCACTCCTCCACACTTAAATTGGACAATATCCTTATTGGCCCAAAATTAATACAAGAAAGCATATTCAAATAGACAAAAAATTATAAAGAAAGTAGAAAGTTAAGCAATACTCCCCAAGTGTAATAATACTCCAATAAATATTAAAATTTGGAGAAGAATAAAAAAGCTTGTTCAAGAAATCTTTATTCAAACTAGCAAAACTAAACACTCATAAAAGAACAAAGAAAATAATAACCAAAATAAAATACAAAAAAGACTAATAAAGCTCCATGAATAAACATAATGACTCACTCCCCCATACTTAAACTGGGATATAGGCTCCTTATTACTAAGGGAAAAAAGACACCTAACAAAATCAAACATAAAACAAAGATACAAACTCTTTCCTCTCATTATGCTTCTTTATCAAATCTTTGTAAAAAAAAAAAAAATTAAAGCTTAAAGTAGAAAATAGACATGATGAATGTAGAAAGAATAAAGGTTTTTGAAAAAGGTAATGTTCATGACAATGATTTTTCTTAGCAAAGCAAGCCATATAAGCCTCAATCATTAGCATTCCGTTAGACACACAAATGTTTTTTTCAACATATGAATGCACATGGTAGACGAATGTATCAGCATTGAAATCACCAACTAACCCTTCAAAAGAATTTTCACAATTAAAATTTCCCTTTAAACTTAACATTTGAGTTCTCAAAGATAGGATAAAAAAAACCTAACTCAACACATTATCAATTGCATCAGTAGGCTCCATGAATTGAGAGGTATCCTATTTTTCTGCGTTTTTTAATTCCCTATTACATATTTCATCAATCAACTTTGCTAGTTGTATTCTTTTAGAGCTCATTCGTTGGGATAATTCTTTGTACCCCTTAATTGAAGTATTGACATTGTTAACAAAGGAATTTATTAATACTTCAAATGACATCTCACTCAAAACATCAATATGAGCTTGTAATTGTACCAATCTATCATCATTGTAGCTTATTTGATCTTATGTCCAATGCCATGTACTTCTCCAAGAATGATTATCCATGATAATGTCAACCTCGCATTCAACAAGAAAAACAAAAATCAAATAGAAAAGAAAATTAAAAATAGGAAGAAAAATTCAAACAAATCAAAAACAAAATCATACACTAAAAAAAACATAAATATACACAAAGTTCCTAAAAATAAAAGTTAGTGATATTTACAAAGACTAAATTAATAAGACTCAGGTGTTTTTGATAGTGTCCATCCCCGACAATAGTAGTAAAAACTTGATGCGTATTTTTTAGTGTAGAAAATATTATCAATAAAGTTCACAATTAATCAAGCCTTAATTAAAATGTCAATCACTAAAACCACACATACATGTAAGTATACCCATCATATAGTGTAAGAAATAGTGAGTATCGAATTCACAAGAATTTAGACTCCCACCTTATTTTACTTAAATCCTTTATTGTTTAACCAATAAAATAAGAAGAGATAAATAAAATACTAACCTAATACTAGAGAAAATGTCAAATTACACAAGAAAAGTCACAAGGATAATTAAGGGATTAGAATAAGGAGAAAAGACATATAAATAGATAGAAATCCTTGAATACACAATAATGAATGACTAGCTATTCTTTCAACTAATTATTATTTTGGCATCATAAAGGATTAAAGTAGACGCACTTTGTTTCTCAACCAATTTACCCAAAAAATGCACTAAAATCAATCATACATAAATCAATATATTTTATACGATTTAAAGGATAAAATTAGCTAATGACTCTATATTCTAGCAATTATCAACTAATATTTGATTACTCAAGTTTTTTACAATTAACCCCTTTTTGCAAGCAAGTCAAGAAATAATAAATATGAAATTAATTAAATTAAAACCACTATCAACCTTTTTTGCAAGTAAGTCAACAAGAAGAATCAATCAATTAATTTCTTAATTAAATCAAGTAATCAAATAACAAGAACAATAATTAATTGATCAACGAACTGAAATCAATACAAAATTATGAATCCAAAAGAATATTCTCTAAAGACAATTAAAACATTAATCTCAAATTATTAATAAATTAAAAAGAAGAAAAAAAAAAACCACTCATAGACAAATAAGCAGTATTCATCTTCCTTAAAACCTTCTTAAGCAACCTCCTATTCTTCTTCAATAATTCTCTTTAATCCTTCTAAATCTTAGTGTTTCTCTAGGAGTTCTATAAAATATTACAATGAAAACTTAAGAATTAGAACTCTCCCTTATACAATGTTATTCTCTTGTATTTATAGGAGTTTAAGTTACCAAAAAGTACCTACAAGTGTCCTTTCCTGTAATTAAAAGAGTTCCCAAAAGAATTCAACTGAAATTATCAAAATTTGCTTAGAAAAGAAAACCCGCCACCTTAAATAGGCACACAGTTGGTGTCACAAATGCCTCTGAGCCAATGCCGACTATGCCTCTGTGTGAGCCTCGTTTTCCTAGTAAAAGACTGGCACCTATTGTGCTGTGCACAGCAGGCGCTAGTCGTGCACTGTTGCAACATCAATTTTTTCCTTTTTTGTTGATTTATTCTGCATAAAAATATCAAAATACCTTTCCAAAAATAAAATATCAAATATGAAGGGATATGACTAGTTATTACATCAAATATATCACAGAACAATCTCAAATAATTAAGAAATAAATAATTTTTAGCCGTATCAATCGAATTAGTGTTAACTCTCTCTAAAATATAATTAATTCTAACTCAAATTTATTAGTACTTGTTCCAAAATTTACTACTCAACATGTGTAATATTTGGAACTATTAACAATGCATAGTTACCTTGCTAAGAACTTCTTGAGTAATGATTCCCTATAAGTAACCGCGAGATATACGTCCCTAATATTCGAAATGATAAATCCTTTATTGATCTTTTCAACTATATTCATTTACTTTACGTTGTACCTAATATCTATCTCATAAGTGATCCTTGATAAGACTCCAAATATTAGAATTAAAGTACCTTGGAGATATCAAGTCTAAGGATATTTACACATTTACTATAATGAGATTCTATAACTAGTATTAAATAGTTATCCATGTGATTATCTTATAGGTAAGTCATCTAATGAACTTGTTCAAGTAACAAAATATCGATGTGTTAACTTTGACTATCACAATACTCACGGATGTGAAAACTACCACTTAATCTAATCAAGAAATATAATACGTGCTAAGTTTTATACATTAATAATGTTCTATCTCATTAATACTATGGTTAATGATAGTTTAAGCACAAGTACAAGAACATTTGGAGATTCCAAGTCTAAATATACTTACACATTTGTTATAATGAGATTCTGTCATTGGCATTAAATAGTTATTCATATAATTCTCTCATAGGTAATTCATCCAATGAACTTATTCAAATAAAAAATATCGACGTGTTAACTTTGACTATCACAATACTACCAGATGTGAAAACTACCATTTGATCTAATTAAGAAATATAACACGTACTAGTCTTTGTGCATAAATAATATTCTATCTCATTAATATTATGACTAGGGATATTTTAAGCACAAGTACTACACAGTGTAGTAGGAATCTTACATCATGGTATCTATCATAATTTTCTTAATACTATATATTGTGTTTAGGGCTTTATCATTCAGTTTTATATACATACACATATAAAACAAAGAAACTAAAAGATTAAAAAAAAACCTTTTTTATTGATTAAGTGTGTAAAATACATTGTACAAATGATTCCTTCTAGTGCATAATCCTAACAGAGATCAGAATTGTTCTATTTCGTTGGATATCCAAAAGGAACTAAAGGTGTTTGTTAGCATTCATGCTAGATACTTGAAAGATGATCAGAAAATGTCAACTAGTGGTTTTAGTCAGTACAAATGGCCATGAGATATACGCCCGTACTATTAAGAGTAATGAATTCTGTATTGACCATCTAAACTATATTCGTTTACTCTACATTGTATCTAATATCCATCATATAAACGGTCCTTAATAAGACTCTAAAGATTGGAATCAAAATAACTTGGAGATTTCAAATCTAAGGATACTTGCACATTTGCTATAATGAGATTCTCTCATTAGTATTAAATAGTTATTTATGTGATTATTTTATAGATATGTTATCCAATGAACTTATTCAAATAATAAGTATCGACGTGTTAACTTTGAGTGTTACAATACTCACGGATGTGAGAACCACCGCTTGATCTAATCAAGAAGTATAACCCGTGTCGGTCTTTGTGCATTAATGATTTTCTATCTTATTAATACTATAATTAGGAACAGTTTAAGCATAAGTACTATATAGTGTAGTATGAATCTAATATCATAATATGTATCATGATTTTATTAACATTATATATTGTACTAAGGGCTTTATCATTCAGTTTTATAAACATACACATATGAAACAAAGAAACTGAAAGATAAAAAATACATTTTTATTGATTAAGTGTGCAAAATACATTGTACAAATAATTGATTCTAGGGTATAATCCTAACAAAGATCAAAATTGTTCTATTTCATTAAGTATACAAAATGAACTAAAGATGTTTGTCAGCATTCATATTAGGTACTTGGAGGATGATAAGAAAATGTCAACTAGTGGTGTAAGTTAGATGGAATTGCAAGAGAATGCATCATACCAAATAACCCAATTGAAGAATCAAGAGAGACACAACTTAACATTCTTATATAAGCAGAGCTTCATCGAAGTGGGAGGATTAGTTATATTTTGGAAAGATAGACAAGAGAGATCTTTGATCTAGTTTATGAACATCAGGAATATGATCTTACTAGATATGAAAAGGTTATAGCTGACCTTGATGCAGATAAGTGGATAGAAGCAATGAATACAGAGATCGAATCTATATATGTTAACTAAGTTTGGAATCTTGTTACTATACCTGAAGAGATAAAATTCATAGAGTGTACGTGGATATACAAAAGAAATAAAGGAGTAGGTGGGAAGGTTTAAACCTTCAAAATAAAGTTGGTGGCAAAATAGTTTACTTAGAAAGATGGTCGATTATGAGAAAATCTTTTCATCTGTAGCCATGCATAAATCCATCAAAGTTCTCCTAGCTATTACTTGTCATTATGATTATGAGATATTATCAATAGATATCAAGACTACCTTCCTTAATGGTAATCTTAGTGAGAACATTTATATACTCTAATTAGAAGGGTTCATTGCAAGAGGTCAAGAATACATAGTTTGCAAGTTTAAGAAATCTATTTTATAGACTTAAACAAGCTTCAAGGGTATGGAATATACAATTTAATGAAATTGTAAAGTCATACAATTTTGTTCAAAACATGGATAAATTATGTGTATACAGGAATTTAGATGGTAAGAATGTGTCATTCTTGGTGTTGTATATAGATGATATCCTATTAATTGGAAATGATACAGGGATATTATCATCTATTAAGGTTTAACTATCTATTCAATTCAGTATGAAAGATTTGTGAAAAGCTAATTACATTCTCTGAATAAAACTTCTTAGAAATAGAAAGTAAAGAATGTTGGCTCATCACATGCATCTTATATTGACAAAATATTATCAAAATATAGCATGGATTAGTATAAAAGGGCTTTAATACCTTTTAGATACAAACTGATCATATCTTTCATGCAGTGTCCTAAGACACGGGAGGATAAAGAAATGATGAGTAGGTTTTCCTTATACTTTTGCAATAAGAAATCTTATTTATGCTATACTTGTACAATGCCTGATATCTACTTTGTTGTAGTCATAGTTAGCAGATACTAGTTAAGCCCTGGGGAGGAATATTGACAGGTTGTAATGCATATACTTAAGTACCTTAAAGGAATGAAAGATTATGTACTAGTTTACAGAGTTAATGACTTCGTTCCAATAAGATACACAGACTCTGATTTCTAGGGAGATAAAGATAAATATAAATCTACTAGTAAATATATATTCACTTTATCTAGAGAAGAATTTTATAGAGGAATATCAAACAATCTTACGTTGTCGATTTTATTGTAGAAGCTGAGTATGTGGTAGCTTTGGAAGCGTCCAATAAGGCGGTTAGCTCAAAAGTTCCTAATAGAACTTAGAGTCATGCCTAACATAAATCAGTTATTGTGATAATTATGGAGTGATATCACAACACAAAGAACCTAGGAATCATAAGAAGAGCAAATACATAAGGAGAAAGTACCACTTGATTTGGGAATTCGTTTAGAGATAGGAGATACTGGTGGATCAGATTTCTTTCAAGAATAATCTAACGGATCTATTTACCAAACCTTTGGCAGAGAAAGTGTTTCGACGACACTTGGATGTCATAGGAGTAGGAACATATAAGCTATCGTAGTCTTTGTAGTGCAAGTGGAAAGATTGTTGGAAATATACCCTTAAATATAAAAAAAAAAATCTGTAAATATATTTATTTTGCAATAATGAAGTATTTTTTATTAAATTTGTATTCACATTTTTCATATATGAAGGTACAAGTATGTGAGTAAGTGATCTACACTTCACAATAAGGTATAGATTATGATTACTTAATATACAATAAAAAGGAGTTTGTGATTGATTGATGAAGTTGAGTACTTCATCAAGATTTAGAACATTACACTATTGTTTTTAGATAGAGAATAGTTTATCTTTAATCAATGAATAGTCCTCTTACACTAATAGTGTAAGCATATTTGAAAAAATTGGATTACGTGATAGTAGTCTCTATAAAAGTATTATAGTAAAAAAAAAATTGGACTTTTATTACACTGCGTGGATGAATACTCTATAATTTGAGTATAATTGGCAGTTTGGTGAGACTGGACGTATATGCTTTAGTATGCTATAGGTGAAATTATCACTATGAAATTAATATTCATATATGTTGAGCATATATCTTTAGTTTGATCAGCATATATTTTTACATTTTACATTACAATCCAAATTAATATTCATGTATATGTTGGACATGAGTAATATAGCTTCTATATCTTTCTTCATAAAAGGATCATTCCCTTGTAATGATGTAAAATAATATGTGAAAATCTAGAGTCTTGGCAAGTGACTAAAAGTATACTATTAGAGATCATAAATGTTGAACTAAAGATCAAAGAATGGTAAATTGCATTGAGAAATGTGATAGTACCAATCAGTCCTATCAATAATAGGTATTACTAGAGGAATATTTTCATCATTATCTCTGTAAGTTTAAAATAACACCTATACAATATTATTCTTGAGGTTAATATCTTCATATGGTGATGAACGAATATATTTAAAATGCAAAATGTAACTATTTATTTAGTATGAGTATTTTGGTCCTTTTAACAACCAAAGATAATATGTTTTTGGTTTTTTGTAAAGTAGCTCTAGAAACCTAAATGGTTATTTTAGTCATTACACAAATTATTTGGATTGTTTGATGAATGAAAAATTTTATTTTATTCTAAAAAGTCTATTGGGTTAGAATAATTAATTAAGTCTAAGATTTATTCATGGATTAGATTAATTAATTAATTCTAGGAAGCTCAGATTAATATATGAGTTTGAATAAAATAAATGAGGATTGGCCTAATAATTATATTGAGTTATATATTTATTATTTTGAGCTCTAGTTAAATAAAATGACCAGATAAAATAATAAATAAAGTGATATTGGTTGTTATTATTTTAGATTTTATTTAAAGACCCAAGACAAAAAAAATTCTCAATTGGTAGACATAACCCTAAACTGTCTTGAATTAGGGTTAGCCAGCCATGAGGGTTTATATTAAACCCTCTAGGATACCAACCAAAATGGTTGGACAAGAAGCCCTAGCCACCATCTTCCTCCTTAGTCTCTCTTAATTCTTTCTCAAAAAACAATCTTAATCTACTTTCACCAATAGTACAATTTGTAAAGTTGAGAAAATATAAAATTGTATGAGCTTTATGCATAGGAGCAGATGTTTGGTAGGCCTTCCAGTTAGTACTACTTTGAAAGTTCCAGATAAGTTTCAGACTGCCTACCAGAATCTAGTTAGTACCACAATTTCTTCTTATTTAAGGAGAAAAAATAAGCATACGATCCTAAATTATAGTTTAATTTTTATTTTCCGTTGTACTTGTGTGATATTCTATCCTACATATCCATTTGTCTTTATCAAAAAATCTGGGTTTGGTTTTGTGATATTTGTTATATATGTTGATGATATCAATCTTATCGGAACTTTAGAAAAACTCTAAGAGGAAAGAAATAACCTGAAGCAAGAATTTAAAATTAAAGATTTTGAAATAACCAAAATTTGTCTTGATTTACAAATTAAACATCTAAAGATGGTATTTTTTATTCATTAATCAACGTATACAGTAAAGGTTCTGAAAAGGTCTTACGTAGATTAAGTACATTTGTTGAGTATTCTAATGGTTTTAGGGTTCTTAGACATAAAAAAAAAAGATCCATTCCAACTACAGGAAGATCATAAAGGACTTCTTGATCCTAAAGTACTATACCTTAGTATAGTTGGTGCACTAATATTCTTTGCTAATAACACTAAATCTGATATAATATTATATGTTAATTTATTAGTAAGATTTAGTTCTTTTCTAGCACGATGACATTGGAATGGTATTAAACATGTCTTGAGATGTCTGTAAGGGTCAATTGATCTCGGATTGTTTTATTCAAATAAAACTAATCAATGTTGATTGGTTAAGTAGATACTGGTTATTTTTTGACCCATATAAAGTGCATTCTCAAATTGATTACTTATTTACATGTGGTATTTTGCTACATCATAATACTCTACAAAATAATCTATAATAGCCATTTATTCTAATCAAGCTGAAGTTATAGTTATTCATGGATAAGTCGAGAATGTGTGTGAGTGAGATTAATGATCCATTATATCTGAAAAATTGTAGTTTATCGTTTGAAAAGGAAATTTAATAGTTATTTATGAAGATAATGTAGCTTGTATATCTTAATTAAGAAGTGGATATATTAAAGGAGATAGAAAAAATATACTTAACCAAATTTTTTCTTCATTAATTAACTATAAAGGAGAAGTGAAATAGATATGCAACAAATTCAATTTTGTGATAATCTGAGAGATTTATTCATTAAAATATTATTTACTATTTCATTTGAAAAATTAGTGTATAAAATTGAAATGCATCGGTTGAAAGATATGAAATCATCTTGAATGATACTATTAAGAGGGAGAATATATATATATATATATATATATATATATATATATATATATAATGTGTGTGTGTGTGTGTTATATACACTTTTTTCCTAATCAAGATTTTTTCTACCGAGTTTTTCTTGATCAAGTTTTTAACGAGGTAATATTCTTTACAAAAAAGAAAATATACTCTTTTTTCTTTCACTAAGTTTTGTCCCACAATATTTTTCCTAATAATGTTTTTAGCGAGACATTTTTGAAATATTGAAAATAAACAGTCAAATGAGAGTGTTATGAAATCAATAAGATAATATGATTGTTCATTTTTTCGAAAGAATTGTGAGTGTTCAATTTTCGATATTATCCTTTTATCCAAAAGATAAATACAACTATTTGTTTTTGTAAGGTTATTAATGAATAAGATAAAATCGTATTTATTATATTTATTTCTTATCATTTAAGATGGCGTATTCGAACCTCTATAAACATGGATCTTATGTAAACAAATTAAATATCAATTTGAATTTAAATGATTCTCTTATTTCTCTCGTTTCTATAATTTATTTACTTTATAATTTTTATAATTTATTTCATAATTTTATTTTAAATCAAATTCACAACATAAAATACTTTTTAATTTCATCTTTCTAGCTAACGTACCTTTTAATATATTATAGAAATTTACCTTTTACTACCCTCTGTTGTGAATTGGATAATAAATTGGTGGATTGAATGGTAAATTGGCATAGAAAGCTAATTTTAGTGTTCTGGCAAACATCGCAGATGTCAGACCCCTATAAATATTTACGGAATCTCAGTTCTTAAAAATAATTATATTAAAAATTTACCTTTTCCTTCCCTCTATTGTGAATTGGATAATAAATTGGTGGATTGAATGGTAAATTGGCATAGAAAGCTAATTTTAGTGTTCTGGCAACCATCGCAGATGTCAAACCCCAAAAAATATTTACGGAATCTCAGTTCTTAAATAATTATATTAGAAATTTATATTACATGTAATACATCTTATACTTTTTTACAAAAATATGATTCTAATTATATAAATTTATATAATTTTCGATAGGTCTCATTTTTTAATTTATTTTCAAATTTTTTCAACTTCAAAATAAGCTGTTATAGTTTTGTAATCTATATTTCCTATTATATATTTAATATATTTTTCTAACTATTAAGTCGTCAAAAAATTTAAAATATCAAATCAAAGTACATATTTAAATCTCAACAAAACAATTACATATTTACGGATTCATTGATTTATAAATATAAACATAAACAGTACTCCTCCTCCTCCTCTTCATAATAATAATAATAATAATAAAGGATGATAAGAATGAGATATAGAGAGTTAAGAAAAAAAAAATTAACATTAACGAATTGATAACATCAAAGAAAATTAACAAAATAAAATTTGAGTTTTAAAAGCGTTTTGCACATCTTTCACTTTTCAAAGTACTAACGATAAGAAGAAAAAAAAAAAATCTAAAAAACTGACTCTCATGTGTTTTTTTTCCTTTCTAACCCGTCTATTTTTTTTTTTTTTTTAACAGAGAATAGTGAGCCCCCCTCTTTTCATAATGTGGGCCTCAAACATATTTTATTAAAAAAAAAAAAACTTTAATTAGATCAAAGAGACCTTCTACCGAATCGGGCCCTCAGGCAATTACCTTAATTGCTTTAAGACTTCCACCGGTCTGGTTCCCAGCAATTCTTCCCCCGGTTTTCAACTTTGTCTTGCACTTAGGGGTAGGATGAGCCGAGTTGAGTTGAATTAAAGCCAGTTCAAGCTCAACTCACTCAAATTTGATCAGTTCATAACTCAACTCATATCCGATATAAGCTAATTTTATTGTCTTGCATATAACTTATAAATAGTTCAACTCAACTAATTTGTTATAAATTTATTGCAAAATTAAATAATAAACTTAAAAGTCATATTATACTTATTCACATTAAAATTAAAACAATTGATGAAGATAAAAAAATAAATATAACCAATTAAATAATTTTAGAATAATTTAATGTTATATATTTTGAAATATCCCACAGCATGCGATAATTATTTAAAAGAAATAAAGTATTCTTACCTATAATTTAAATAAAATAAAAACAAGTAAAAATCTAACTAAAAAAAATAATGCAGTTTCGATAACTTTTTCATATAAGCAATGTAACCTTCATAATTTTTTCTCTACGTATAAACATTAAAATTAAATTATAAAATTACAATATAATGTATATAATAAGCAATGTTTATTATTAATAATTAGATAAAGTAAAAATATATTTAACATTTTTTCTTAGTGCAATATATTTCTTTT
Source organism: Voacanga thouarsii (assembly GCA_026120185.1). Classification (NCBI taxonomy): domain Eukaryota; kingdom Viridiplantae; phylum Streptophyta; class Magnoliopsida; order Gentianales; family Apocynaceae; genus Voacanga; species Voacanga thouarsii. Next base: position 3,783,750 of record JANUWF010001217.1, on the reverse strand, counting down.
TAAATTAATATATATGATTTTTTAAAAAATAATATATATATATATATATATATATATATATATATATATATATATATAATTAAGTATGATTCAAATCAGTTCGAGCTTCTTTTTGCTCGAGTTTTACTCATATTTTAAATAAATAAAAAATCTTTATCCATATATTACTTATTTGACTAACGAATTGAGCTCAATGAGTTAAATATAAAATTGAATCACGAGGAGCTCTGTACCTCTAATAACAACCCTTCTTCCTTCTTTTAGTAGTTTTCTCTCCACAAGAATTCTCTTATGCTAATCTGCATATTTAAATCGGCATCAATTATTATATTTTCTTGAGGTTCTTTTGTTATTCAGATTTAATCTAAACTTTTTCTCCACCTTTTTTTTTCGATAAATTTAAAAAACGTTGATATGTCTAGAATGAATGGTAAAGTCTTTTTCATTTTTCCTTTTCCTTTTCTTCTATGGCAAAATCAGGAAGATGATTGTTTTGCCAATGACGCCTTATTTTGTTCTCTTCCACCTTCGACTGATTATCCGCTTTCAAAAGAGATAACGGCCTCAAATTGCTTAATACTATCTCTTTTTCAATACCTAGTACGGGTAAGAAGAGAGAAACCGAAAGATGTGCGCAGTGGATTCATTTAAGGAAAAGCAACCTCTAAATTCGAGTAATTTTAACCATGTTGCTGATTATAGGACTACTACAATTTCAGTCTCAGAGAGAGAGAGAAAGGGGGCGGTTTATTTGCAAACAACAATATCAAGCTTAACGAATAACAAGAAACCGTGCTAAGTTCATAAAATAACAAGTACATGAACAAAAGAGGGAAAGCGAAACTCGCCTCTTAACAGTCCAAGCAGCAACAGCATAAAGAGGCAGAAGCCTGACCTCCAATAAAAGGAAAATACAGCAGAAAAACTAAACTTCCAAGTCATGAACTGCGATTGAGATTCCAATTTTCCAAGCACATGAAGCAATATTGGAAGTAGTCCTCTCTTACTGGTTTCTCAATCCTTGGCCAAAAGATTGCTGGCCTTATTTTCCACACGACGAGCTTTGCTGAACGGAATTCTCATAAATGACACTGAATAACAATAAGCACAAATGCAATGAACATTTGGCAGCTGAAAAGTTTGATATGAGGAGAACCTTGCTTTTATTGCCAGTGCAGAACAAAACTCAAAACAACAGAGAAACTTTCCATCTCTACCCAGAAATATGATTCCAGGAACAGGTTGGCCATAACCTGAAAATGAGAAATAAAAATAGAGAAAGGATAGACAATCCATAAAGTTCGTAAAGATGATCAATGAAATGGTGAAGAGAGGGAAAGAGAGATGAAAAATTTAAACAAGTTTCTTCAACTAACCTTCCAAGGAAGCAGTGATGAATGTTGTTGAGGCAATCACTGTTCTGGAGGATAAATTGACAACTTCAGGGGGGTACTTTTGTTTTCCTTGTCTTCCGCTTGCACTTGTAGTTTCGCTGACTGAAGTTTCCTGCCAGAGGTTGCCAGTGCACTATTGCAGCAGTATATGTCCAACAGTTGGAGCGTGGATACGTGTACCAGGTCAGATGGAACTTCCTCAAGCTTGGTGCAATGCTTAAGATAAAGGTGGGTCAAACTGGGGAAATGACTTGCTGATGCCTTCCAAGTAATTAAATCTGCATTCCCAATGTGCAAAACTTTGAGAGCTTTAAAACTATCATTGTCTGTCTCCCAATATGGTCCCAAGAATGCATTGTCCTTCAACTTCAGCACCTCCAGTTTCCTCAGCTTTCCCAATGTAGACATGCGTCCCCAATCAAGCATGGTATTTTGGAGAGTCAGTCTTGTGAGCTTCGTAGGGAAACTGTTCTCGCTGGGGAGAGAGTGTAATCTAACAGTTGCATCAGCATTCAAAAGCTTCAGATTTTCCAGGAACTCGAGTTTAGAAAGAGTATCAAATAAACTGCCTGGCCCAGTGGCCTCCACAACAGGGGCTAATGTTCCACAGATACCCAATTTCTTGAGCTGTGGAGCCCTATCAAAAACTTCTTTCTTGCAACTTTCAGGCGAGATTTTAGAAAGGGTTTGCAGGTTTGAATTGGCGGAGAAAGCTTCCTTAGTTTTCACCAAACTCGTAGATGCACTGGTCTCAAAATGCCTTAATTGCGGCATCTTCCATATGTCTGCTTTCATTTCGAGTGCACGCTGTGTAGTTTTAACTATAAGAGTCTGGAGGAACCTCAGGTTGGCCACTTTGTCAGGAATAATCTTTAATTCACAACACATACCGATGTACTTGAGAAGGAACAAGTAATATAGCTCAGAAGGAAACCGTATCAGTTTGATTGATCTAATATCCAACACCCTGACCAATTTAAAGGCTTTGGGAATGTGCGAGATGTGCTCTACTGGCAAAATAAAATCATCCTTGGCAAAACTTAAGAATGAGCGAACAGATTTACCTGTTGGTTTACTTTTGATGTATTCAAGAACACCGTAATTGATGCAAAGGCGACGATCTTCATCTGGAGAGATGTTGGTGTCTTGTTTAGACTTATTTATTTCTCGGAAAAGTTCCTCACGTCTGGCTTGCGCCTTGCAAAATTCACGCAATGTGTCATGGATCTTTACACTTTTAACACGCCCACTTAACCGTCTTTTCTCCACCATCACTAGACTTCTGTCAACCAGTTGCTCCAAGTAGTCCTCTGCTATGTCCTCCAGGCTTTCTTCCCCATTAGATGGAGGCACAAATCCTTCTGATACCCACAACTGCAACAATGTCTTGGAGGGAATCTCAAAGTCCTCACGGAAAACCCCAAGGTAAAGGAAACACGGCTTCAAGCGATCAGGCAAGTTATTGAAGCTCAACTTTATCACATAATCAGCGTGCTCTGCTGTTGCAATTTTGTATGTTTCCACGTTAGTAGCCACTTTTTCCCACCAGTAACCTTCTCTCCGGTGATTTGTGAGGATACCTGCAACTACCACAATGGCTAGCGGTAGTCCGTCACATCTATCAAGAATGCGTGTCTCATGCTGTGCCAGTTGAGACGGGAAGGGATCCTTGCCAAAAACTTTCTTGCGTAGTAACTCTCGGCTCTCATCAGGTCTAAGAAACCGCAAATGATGAGGTTGTATTCCTTGACTAGCACGCTCTGCCACAGGCTTGTTTCGAGTTGTTATTAAGATTCGGCTGCGCTTCTGGTTGGTTGGAAAAGCTCTTTTGAGATCATCCCATGCTTCCGGAGTCCACACATCATCCAGGACTATCAAGAAATTTCTAGGGGCCAAATAATTTCTAATTTTTTCTGCTAAATCGTCCTCAGACATCTTGCTTGTTTCCTCATTGACAGTGGCAAAATTACGTAAAATTTTGAGGAATACTTCATTCGTCTTGTATTCTGCCGAAACTTCCACAAATGCACGAATGAAGAATTGAAATTCCACAGTAGGATGCTTAAAGACCTTTCTAGCCAGCGTGGTCTTTCCTAACCCAAGCATACCAACAATTGTGACAGCTTGTAGGTCCTCTGGTCCTTCATTTAGAAGTTTCATTACCTTCTCCATTTCGTCTTTAAATCCAACCATGTCATCATCGACTGGAGGCTGTTGGCATAAAAAATATGAGATATCAAATCAACAAGTTTGTAAGGAGGTAACATAATATGATTGCCAAATTATATATTCCTTCATATTTGAATGTCCGCTTTGAAATGTCTTGAAATAAATATTATTTTTTACAATTCACTTCCTGACACAATGCTCTACTAACCCATGGGCCCATCACTAACCTTTCCAACCAATAAGAAGGATGATGTGGTGACATTTTTTTTTATTAAGTGGACGATGTGGTGACTTATTTATATATAAATAGTCTCTCAATTTTTCGTACTAAATAAAATATTTAAATAGGTTCCAAAATTTTTAAAATTTTGTATTTGTCCTAAAATATTGAAATTTTATAGAAAGATCTCTTTAAATGTTAAAAATTATAACATTATTCTCTAATATATTCTTTCATATAATTTATCTCTCTAACTTCAACTTTTTTATTCCATCCCTGGACGGAGGGAATGAAATAATATTCAGGATAGAACAATAGAATTTGCAAAGGGATTATTCAAAAAGAACAAATGAAAAATAGCATACTAAAGGAATGTTATGCTTTGGGGAAAAAACGAATGAAATTAGTCAAAGACTATAAATGCTCAAGTGAAAACACAAGGAACAAAATTCACACACGATGAAGATATTTTGAACTAATGCTAGAGTGAAAAGAGGAAGTATTTGAGGAAGGAAAATAAATGGAGAAAACTCATTTTTTGTCCAAGGTAAATGAGTGGTAGAAGCAAATTGGGAGGGTTAGGATGTAAATTAAAGTTAAAAGAAAAAATGTGTTTTTGCCTTCTAATTTTTCAATTTAAAAATAATAAATTCAATATATCTAGAAATCTTTCATTTACTTTTCTTTTACCATATTAAACAGTATAGAAGTAAATGTTCTTAGTGGAAATAAAGGTATCACTTTTTCTCTTCCTCCCCTTTCCGAACCAAATGAAGCGCAAAAGGTATAAATATCCTACACTACATGTTGCAAGATAAATGTTTTTTAGAGCAAAGTTTCATTAGATTTGTCTAGTGTTCTCAAACCTGGACACCCGGGTTTAGATAAGTATTGAACTAAGAAAATAAGAGCATCCAATGGTTTTTTTCTCCCTAAACCAACCTATGCAGTTAGGTTAAATGGGAAACCAAAACAAAGGGATAATTTATATATTTTCCTCCCTATTGTTTGCCCAAAATATCCCTCTAGATTTCAGAAACTACAGATCAATCCCAAAACTAACAAATGTACATCAGACATTAAATAATACTATAACAATAGGACCAAGATATAATTAAAAAGGTCAACCTAGGCCTGTCAATTCAGATGTATGATGGCCAATCTCAGCCCAGCAAGATCACAATTTTAGAGCATGAGCTCTGTCCAAATGAAAAATGCAGACTTTGATCGGTTTGAAATAATTAGAAAAAAAAATTATAATTGTTTTATAAAAATAAATTATCATAATTAAAATATAAATTTACATAATCATAATAAAAAAATTTACGTAATTCAGTATTATGTTATCATTTTGGATTGAATTATCACATGAAAAGTATAACGTCCAAATACATCATTTACATACGTAATAACCTTTTAAAAAAACATAATTAATAAATAATATGTAATTATATAAAGTCGAGTTTATATCGGGTTGAGATTCAAGCCTAACTTTTAGGCCGAACTCAGATCAGCCAGCTTAGAACTCCGTCCAAATTAAATTGGGTTTGGGCCAGGTTCGGGCCTGCCCGAACACATTGGCAGCGTTAGGTAAATCTCAGCCTCTCCAACTCCATCCCTATACCAACACAAACAATCGCGCCAAAAACCCAATAACAAAAATAGGGACAATTGATCAGACCATGTTCTAAATTAGATGTATTCGGTAAAGGATATGGATTAAATGCACCATGTTTTGGTAATGGTAGTAAAGGCCATGATAGCAAAGCGCTATAACTCTGCTTATCAGAAAAAGCAATTTTGAAATTGCAATGGGAAGCGTTACCTTTTTGACTCTCGGGGCTTGATGGCCCCTGTCAACTTTCATGGCCTCGAATCCCAGGCCGACCTTGGTGTTATAAAGTTTCTGCACCTCTAGCTTGATGTTTTGGAGCTCCTTGCTAATATTTCGAAGATCCAGAGCGTTGTCAATAGCCAAAAGTGCACCCGCAACTACACCTCTGCTTTTCTGCCTGGAGGCAGTTGCGATGTAAGTTTCAACGGCATCCTCAGCTCTGTAAATCAATTTCCGGACATTTTTGGCTAAATTTTCCAGGAATTCGTTGTCGCTGTACTCCTCCGTGCATTTTTTGGCATAGCTTTTCAGCAGTTCAAGCTCGTTGCACAGTGAGTTAAAATTATCTTCAGCTCCGGCAATCAAATCGGCGTTGTACATCACGAACCCCTTGATATTTTCCAATAGAAAACCCACAGCTGCATCTGGAACACCCGCCATCTCCCCTCTCTCTGTGTTTCTCTTACTACCGTGGTGAGGTTTGTAAAGATGGTCTACGCTCTACCAAGCTTTTCTGAACTTGAAAAGGGGAGTGAGAAACCTCATGGCCACAGCTGTGACCTTTAGCAGTTAAATACTTGGCCATAGCTTTCCCGATGAGTTGACCGGAGACAGCCAAAGCCTTTCTTTAAAGCAAGTGGATGAATAAATTAACTCGAAATTGAAGCATCCGGCCGGCCCCAACTTGGTATATATTCCCATTCTCAAATTGATGTCTACTTCAGCATTATTTGGACCCAAAAAAGGCATTATTTCCTGATCCGTAGTGTTACTTCATTTCTAAAATTTGTGTTCATATTATAGTAGATGGTTGAATTTTACTAATACTTTTGATAAAATTGAAATTTAAGAATTGAAGTTTAAATATTTAAATACTAAATTTTAAAAATCTAAGTGTGAAAATTTAATTCTAAAATTTGAAATTTAAATTTAAAGTATAATTTAATTATAATTAACTTTTAACATTTAATTTTAGATAAGAAATATTAATTAATTAAAAAACGTTATCCCAAGGTTGGTATCTATGAAATACTATTTGTATTAAAGAAGGATTAAAAAAAATTTTAAAAAGCACTCTTACTTTCTCCCAAATTAATGTATAGTTATACATGTATCTCTATTTTTTTTAATCTCAATAATTAAATTATCCATTGGATTCAACGCATGTATCTCATATATATGTATATAGTTTATTAGACTTGAGCTTGATAATAAAATTCAGCAGCAAATTAAGCATCTCAGAAAGTTGAAAGCACGGAAGAAGAAGCATAATAAGTCAGCACAACAAATGGTTTCAATTTTAAACTTATACGACCTAAAAAACACTAGAGACGATTTTTTTGAATTTGATAATGATCAATTTACAATAGTGCGAAAGTCGCAAAGGGAAAAGAAACAAAGGAGTACAAAATGCCTATGCATGGCTAGCAATTCGTACATTTCGTTTATGATTTTTATAGGCCTCTAGCCCTTCAAAATGTATTATTTTATTTATTTATATTTTTAATTAATAAAATATTCACCTTTGGGTGGTTTAACCAAAAAAAAATGTGTATAATTTATTTTTTCTTCCTAAGCTGATTTAGTTAATTAATTTGATTTGTCTTTACAGTAGTTTTCCATTTTTCTTGCTGTGAACTAGGATCAATTCCTCATACACACAAAAAAGACCAAAACTTGGAGCGTTCATTAGACGATTGTGTCTTTTAACTTTTCAAATAATTTAGTTAGGAAAACTTTTTTAATCTATTTTGCCTTAATTAATACAAATAATTAAGTGGAACAACTAATTATTTCTTTGCCTCAAATCAATGATGGTGTGCACTCAAGATTGACTCAATCAACTTATTGGATACTACAAATATATATAGTAGCAATAAAACAATAAAGAATAAAATGGTGCAAGTTGATGCATTTAATTAGTTGCTGCCTTCACCAGTCCCTCAAGCAATTCATATATTTTCTTTTCTTTCTAAGTTTACTTTGTAGTTTTCTATTAATATATTTTTATTTCTTTTGGACACACCATATATATATATATATATATATATATATATATATTGTATTGTTTAAAATGTGAAAAGACTTTTATTATATAAAACAATCATGAATGTTATAGGTCATTAATATAATCTACTGTTATATTATTTCTGTACTATGGCCACCGTTCCTATTGCTTGGTATCTCTCTCCTCCATTTTCTTTTCTTCTCCTTCTTTTACCTCCACCAACTCCTACTTTATATTTTTAATAGACATCTCACAGGCATTAGAAGAAACTACAAGAAATATCATTGCTGCAGCTATTCAAAACTACTCTTTAAAAAAAAAAACAGATTTTCACTCTGTAATTTTCTTTTTCTTGGTTGTGTAAGAAAATTTGTGTTTGGTGAAGAGGAGTTGAAAATTCATTGCATACTTCCATTTCTTTATTTAAACGCAACAAACAATAAAAATGGTGAGAGGATCTGAGAAATTCACAACAATTGTGCTTTTGTTTTTTTGTGGGTGGACAAGAAAGAAGATGCATCGGTTGAGCATTTGGCGAGGAAATTAATTTGGAGCCTTGAATATAAAGCAATTGGATTTTATTTCACAATTTTCTAACTGACCTGACCTGACCATTTTTTATTACTCATTTTTTTACCTTTTTTTTAACTTTTTAATAGTTGGAGACAAAATAGAGACAAAATTACTTTTAATTTTTTCCTAAAATAGAGACAAATCACAAATAAAAAGATATTTAAAAACAGATAATTTTTTATGTCTCTAAGATGAGAGAATCAGAGAGATATCATCTACAAAGATGGATGACAATCTGTTTATATTTTTAATTTATCGGTAAATTTATTTAAAGATAGAAATACAACTTTTAAAGGTGAATTTTATCTGTCTCTAAAATTATTTCTCCAATAATAAAATATGTGTATTTGATGATGACTCCTATTACCCCACCCGTGAAGTTATTTAACATTTCATCCCCGTTGATATGTAAAGAAGTATAAATAAAAACATCTTTCAGCTCTTACCTAACATATAAACATTATCAAAGCAAGTTGTATCATTCCTATCTGGCTGCCTGCTGATGCATTGACTCAATGGAGCCATTGAAATTACAAGAATCATGAACGTGAAAGATCATTATTTTATATATTGGTTGCCATGTTTCCAGATTAATGGCTTTGTTTGTTTATTCCTTTATTATTTTTTCTGAAATCATGAATGGGTTTCTCTCTCCTGCACGAGGCCAATCGAAATTGGATTTGAAGCATACGTTGGTGTCTTTAAGGAACATACGATCAGAAGCAGACAAGAAGAAGAAAGAGACGGGAAATTGGACACTCCCAGAAAATTTTCAAGAGTTTTTAAAATCCTACTACCTAGCTCCGATAACTGAGAAAAGGGAAACAAAAAAAAAAAAAAAATGCCATTAGATTGTGTGAATATTATGATAATATTTATCTTGTTTTTCACTCTATTAAATTTATATTATACTATATTTTTTTATTGTGCCAAAACGGTACACTATATTTTTTATCATCCTAAATGTTTGGTACAAATATAAAACATAATGTTATATTATATAATTAAAAATTATGTAAATGTGAAGATAGTAAATGAAGTAATCATTCTTGGGTTACTTGATAATCTTTTTAAGTTTGATTAGTGTAATAAGTTTCTATAATTTGTTTTAAGTTGGATAATCTTTTTATGTATCATTGTACTATAAAATTATACTTTATATTGTGTAACAGTACACCGATGTATATGGTTTTTTTTAAATAGAAAATTCTGAATTTGTTCAGTGACAAAAAGCACAATTGAGATCGATTCTTTTTATTTGAAAAGGAAATTGGAAGAGGAAAAAAGTTTAAAAATAAAAAGAGACCAAAAGGAACGGAAAAAACTCTTTCCCCATCTCTTTTTCTGTGCCCTCTTTCTTTGTTGAATTTGGCTATCTAATATGTAGTCTTTTTTAATTGGGAATTTTGGGTGTATTTGGATTGTATTTTTGTGAGAAAAGTTTATCTAAATTGCAAATAAATTTTAAAAATATATAATATAATATTTTGTAAATAAATAGAAATTTTAAAAATAAAATTACTCAGATTTTTTTAAAAACTGAATTGAGAAATATTCTTAACCCAATTACTATCTAAATCAATGAGTTGGCAAGCCATCACTTGTCACGTGACACAGTGTCCCATCCTTCCTCTCCCGCAAGTCTCAACTACCCTTCTTCTCTATCCTGCAGACTGTTTCGCTTTTCCTTTGGTGCAATCTCTTTTCCTGTTCCCGAAGAATCATGTAGTTAAAGGGAAAAAAAATGATTAAAAAAAAATGAAGAACAGAGTTGGGATCAAGAACGACGCAATACTATTGTGGTACAATTTGATATGCCTATTAAAGATAACCAGTTTCAGTCTCCACGTATTTGCCCGAATATATATTTATAATGTTTGTAGTATTTACGAAATTTTGTAATAGGAAAATTAATCAATTTAATCTTTTACCTTTTTCATTTTGGAAAATTAGGTTCTTTTTTTTTTATTTTCACCTAGTTAGATCCCTTAACTAATTTTTTTTATCTGAAAATATCATTGTAACCGTTACCATCAATTCTACGTCAAATGTTAAGGGCATTTTCGACACTTCACTTTTTCACTCATTATCAGAGTTACCAGGGCAAAGCTCAACTGCTAATCAACTACGAGCTAAAGGTTATCGTTAGTAGGCTAAAGGTTTCCGTTACCAGGGCAAAAGATCTCAAGAACGTCAACTGGCATAATGGCTGGCTGGCTCAGGCCTACGCTGTCCTTTGGATCAACCCTAAAGCCAAATGCTCCACCTTATACGTTGACATCGTCCACGCCGGTTTAGAAGACGGCACTAAGCCACTTATCAGCTCCAGTCGTATTTTCATCCTGGAAATTGTCAATCTAGTAGGTATTGCCGCGGCATCGAGAGGAAGCTCGAGCTCAAGCACCCTTCTAGACATCCACAAGGTAAATTGGTAGTTAAGGTTACCGTCCGATAGTCCTGGTATCGTGTTCCAAATACGTACCACGCACCTCCCTATGGTGTTTCACCACCTGGATCCAGAGACTACACTGCACCATCAGCATCTTATGGTGCACCCTACGAGGTCACACCATATTTGTGATACCCTATGGTGTGCCCACTTTGCCCTATGGTCAACCTGTTTATGGGCAGCTTGCCTACGGGACCACCCAGGTGGTGTATGAGAAGAAGAAGAAAAGTAAGTTTGGTGAGATGGGAACGGGATTGGCAGTGGGTGCAGTTGCAGGGGCACTGGGTCGTCTCGCTTTAGCTGAGGGTAGGCGAGTGTGACGGAGGAGAAGTCTGATTTTTATTTTTATTATGTGGTTTCATTTTTATTAGAAATGAAGGGTGAATTCGTCTCCAAATTGAAGACGAAATGGTTAATTTTCCAGGTGAGTTCAATGATAGGAACGACAAGGAACAATAACCTTGAAATGGAGAAAGGGTTGGCAGGAGGAGAGGTTTGGTCAAGTTTAGCCGAGGGTGTTAGTTACGTTGAGGACAAGATCACTGAGGACACTGCGGAGAAGGTTGAAGATGATCTGGTCTATGATGATGCCGGTGACTGTGATTTTCCAGCGACTGGAGACTTTTGGTTAATGTTGGTTGTAGTTTGATTAGTGACATATTTGTTGATGTCATTAATTGCTTTGTTATGCAAAACAATTTTATAAAATATTTTAAGTGATTTCTTGTTTATCTTCAATGAGTGGAAAAGTGAAATATCGAAAATGTCCTTAACATTTGACGGTAGAATTGATGTTAACGGTTAAAAGGACCTTTTCAGGTAAAAAAAAAAAAAATTAGTTAATGGACCTAACTAGGTGAAAATAAAGAAAAAGGACCTAACCTTCCCAAAAAAAAAAATGGTAAGGGGCTAAATTAACTAATTTTCCTTTTGTAATACAAGCTCAATTTAACAAGGTTAAGAAGTAATTTTCAAAGAAGATGAAATGAGTTACAAGATTTACCAATAAATATTAAGGAAACATTTTTTTTTTCAACTTAAGAATACCAAAGATATGTAGATTTTTGCTACATTAATAATGACCTTGAGTTCCCATCAGTTGACAATCTGAGCATTTATTATTGTTCAATGTTGGAGACATTCGTCGTAGGTTTAGGTTGAGTAACTTGGTCAAGTCGAACTAAATTGCTATTGGCACAAGGTTAAAAAAGTTCGAATTTGAACTTAACCTTGTAACAATTGGGGTATCAAAATACTGTTCTCGGGGAGCAGTTCAATGTTGGAGTTTATAGACAAAAGTGCTCAATTGGAGGCGATGATAGTCCCCTTGCCCAAAGTAATAGGCTTAGTAGACCTCAGAGTTGGATCTCCATCCCTGGCCTAGACGGGAATCAATTCCATATATGGGTATGCAACATAGAAGAATGCATAACCAAACTCACGTGTAGACTCGTTGAGATAGGCAAAGGTCGACAAATCAGAATCCTTGTTAAAAAATGAACTAATATTTGGTGTTGCTATTAAAAAATGAAACCATGTTTGGTGTCCTTTTTCAAAAGACCTATGTTGGTAAAAAGTCTTAAGGCTCCATTTGATTTTTAAGGAAAATAAGGTAGGAATGTAATCATGTTTCTTATTTTTAAAATCTAGTATTTAGTCCATTATTTATACTAGGTTGTTGCCCGGGAATGTATTTATTTATTTTTTTTTGTAAATACATTATGAAATATAGTTTTTGATGTATTTGATAGAAGGGTTTTAATAGTTACATATGTATCTGATATTTTTAATCTTTTTATTTTAGGATATATTTTATGTATTTAATTGAATCATGTGAATTTGAAATTTTTTTTTGTTTATAATGTGAATTTGGTTTTCAGAATGTTCATTCATTTATGTATTTTGCTAGTTTAGCATTATTTTCTATACATATTGAATGAAAGGTGTCTTTTTGTTTTGCAGATGTGTCTATGTACATTGGATTGTTGATTAGTATTTTTGTTATGTTTTTTTAAATAGTATTTCATATTTGGTGTATTTATTGTTCTATTTTTATGTATATATATAGCTTTATATAGATTTTTTGTTTTCCATTAATTGTTTAAAGATTGGTGTTGTTTTGTTAGGGAACTGTTTTTAAGAGATGGATTTGTATAATTTAAGTTCGAGGAAATATCAACTTATAGGGAAACCGGAGATATATCATTTTCTTTCTGAGACAATTGTTCTGAATTCTATTGATATGCAGGGTGACATAGTGCATTTGTTGATTCCAGATAGAAGAGATGATTTTGCGCGCATGATAGTGATGAGGAATTTCCTGAATATGTGGAGGTCCTTGTTCCTCTTTCAACTCGTACGAGTTTTGATGCTGAATTTTGTACGAACTGGTGGTTAGAGACACATGATTGGGTGTTTAATGATGGAAATAAAAAATTTCCATTAAGTATTATTTTTATTAGTGAGGGTTTTCTTGCTGCAAGTGATTCAATGAGGATATTTGATTATTTTGTGAATTTTTATGATCCTTTTGTTGTTGTAGTGGTGGAATCTTGTGTTGATCGAAGTGTTCATAAAGAGCTGTTCAAGAACTTTAGCTATTTGAAATTAAAGCTTCATTGGTTATAAGAGAATACTATTTGGCTATACTATGATAATTGTAAGGTGTTTTTGCAAGTTCATCATGGTGATACAAAAAACGCTGTTGATATTTTTTGAGTTTCTGGAAACAGTGTTTCTTTACAGAAGGATCAAAGTAAAGAGATAAATTTGAAGCTGGTGAATGTTCAGGGATGAAGTGATGAAGAAATTCTAAAGTTTTTTAGATTTTTAAGATATGATTGTGTTAGTAAAGCTTTGTGACTTTAAAGTGTTGTATTATTGTTATATGTTTAAATAAAATAATTTATGAATCAAGTTTATTTTGTTTTGTATTAATTTTTCAGATTGTTCAATTACTAAATCTGTTCCATTGGTCGTACATTTTTCATTGAATTTAGGTTATTTTTTTTAAAATTTCGTTTGGGACAAAGAATTATCTGAAGTGAAATGAATAAAACAGCAATGGCAAGCTTGAAGTGTTTGTACCTCAAAAGGTCTCTGTACTTTTGTATTACCTTTCAAGCATTTACTCAAAGAAAAATTATTGTTCTTCAACCGAGCATAACCTAAGTTCTCACTCTCTCAGAGACACCATTAAACAATTGGTTTTTTAAGAAAATAATAAGAGTAAAACCTATTGAATCCTCGTACTGTGGAGTGCTAGAAGACGGTGTTGTCATGCTTAGTAGCATTCAAAGAGCTGATTGCATTAGATATGGGGAAATCCCTTTTACGCAGCTCTGTGTTGCCTGTCTCAGTAGCATTCGAAGACCCGATTGCATTAGATCTCGGGAAATCATTTTTACGGAGCTCTATGTCGTGTGTTTTTGTACCAATAGCATAAGAGAGAGGAGGTGTATCAAAGATGGACTGTGCGTGAGTTTCGAGTGTGTTGGAGGTTTGATTTCTTTCGATTTCCCAATAGTTTTGTGTATTTTTTTATTTTTTTGGTATTTGTTGTTTAATCTCTGAACCGTGATGATAGATGTGTCAGGGAATTGGTAGATTTGGTGAAAACCCAATTGCATTAGCTCTCTGGAAATCCTTTTTACGAAGCTCTGTGTCATGTGTTTTTGAACCAGTAGCATAAGAGAGAGGAGGTGTATCAAAGAAGGACTGTGTGCGATTTGAGTGTGGTGAAGGTCTGATTTCTTCTAATTTCCCAATAGCTTTGTGTAATTTTTTTGGTTTTTTTTGTATTTGTTGTTTAATCTATGATAGATCTCTTAGGGAATTAGTAGATCTGGTGAAATCCTTTTTACTGAGTTCCATAATTTCTATATTTGTTTCAGTAGCATAAGAGAGAGGAGGCGTATCAAAGAATGACAGTGCGTGAGTTTCGATTGTGTTGCAGGTCCAATTTCTTCTGATTTCCCAATATATTTGTGTAAATTTTTTATTTTTTGGTATTTGTTGTTTAATCTAGGAACTTTATTTAGTTTAAATTTGTTAATTTTAACATTATGTTGAGCTAATTTTCAGTGTTTTTTTTTTCTTATTTTAGATGTAGAAATTAAGGTTTTGTTTTGTCCTGTGTTTTTTTTTTTTTTTTTGTGGTTTTTTTGCTATTTGGTAGAGGTGTTGATGATAGATCTGTTAGGTAATTGGTTTTTTGTTAGAGGTGAAGTACAAATGATGTGGACTAAAGGTTAATTAATTAGTATCAGTAGCATATAGTGGTTATTTTTGCCTCTTTAAATCACTGAAGGCATTTGACATATATTGGTTTTCTTCATGGTGTTAGTATTAGTAGCATCATGATGTTATAAGAAGAAAAAGCATATGAGAAATATACATTTGCTGTTTGAAGTCTTATCTTTGATAGTCTGTAAGAAGAAAAAGTATCTGAGAAATAGTACATTTTCCCCTGTTCTTTTGTCCTATCGTATTGTTGTTTCAAGAATTTATTTAATGTAGGTGTTATTGTAGCAAGTTTTTCTTGCATTGTTCCATTTTTCATTCGCTGAGAAATAATACACTTGCTATTTAATTCTTATCCTTGATAGTGTGCAAGAAGAAAAAGTATTTGAGATATAATACATTTATTCTTGTTCTTTTATTCTATCCTTTTGGTGTTCCATGAATTTATTTAATGTAGGTGCTATTGCAGTAAGTTGTTCTTTCATTGTTCTATATTCAAAAGTACTTGTTTTTCTATTTTTCATTTCAATTCTGTAAATTGTTATTCCATTTACTGTTCTGTAGATGAAGGTGTATTTAGTTATTTTTTTTGTTTGATGAAATTTCAGGTTTGTTTGACGGAAGAAGGTTAGAGAAAGTTAAAAAATGAAGGAAATCTGTTTGTTTTGGTAAGTTTGGGTAAGTTTAGTTAGTTGCATCATATGTTTGAGTAACTTGGTTATTGTAAGCTTTGTTGTGGGAATAAGAACTACAAAACAATGTCTCTTCTTATACACTGCTCGTAAACATATGGAACATAAATTACTATTGTACCCTTTGTTTTTAATGTAAAACACACACTCATTCTTCTTACTCAGTAGTATCAACTGTTAAAAGTCTTTTTTGTTTAGTTACTTTTGAGATAGATAAGTGGGATTTTAGTGTGTGTATTTGCACTTTAAAGTTTTCAGTTTGTTAGGATTTCAAGTGAGTGTGATTTAGTATTTTGTTTCATTGAATAAAGGTCATATACTATGTGCATTGTAATTTATTGTGTGTGTGTGTGTTTTTTTTTTTTGTCTACAATTGTGTTTTTATTCAGAGATCTGCTTAGGAATATTTTTTGTTTTGGCAGAATTTATTTGTTTCTGAGGTATGGGTATGTTATTATGTTTGATTTATTCAACTTCTAGGTTTGTCCCAATCTCTTGGCTTTGATCGACAGTTTTAGCTATTTGTTCATGGATCTTAGCCTTCTCTTTTGGCTAAGAAACCATAAAGGAATTCAATAACGTTTGACAGTCGTTGTTTTCAATAGTGATTATTTAATTGTGACATTCAATTCCTGTTGGCTCAATCTTTTCAGTGTTATATTTATCATTTAGTCAATTTCAGTAATGTTCTTAAAGAAACATGTATTTTTGCTTGAATCAAGAAAGTTGTTCCTGCATTGTTCCATTTTTCATTTGCTATTTAATTCTTATCCTTGATAGTGTGCAAGAAGAAAAGTTATCTGAGATATAATACATTTTTCCTATTCTTTTATTTTATCCTTTTGTTGTTTCATTGTTCCATATTCAAGGGTACTTGTTTTTTCATTTTTTATTTCAGTTCTATAAATTGTTATTCCATTTACTATTCTGTAGATAAAGGTGTATTTATTTATTTGTTTTGTTTGATGAAATTTCAAGTTTTTTTTTTAATTTTTTATGGAAGCAGGTTAGAGAAGTTAAAAAATTAACATAGGTTGTTATCTGTTAAGGTAAATATGCTATAAGCTTAGTGGATGTGATTGTGTGCTAAGTATATTAGGCGTCAATATAAGCATGATTGAGCAACTATTCGGTATTTTACGACGATGGTTTATTATTAAAAGCCCAAGTATGATGCACAATTTTATAAAAATATTAATAGAATTGAATATGTAAATGCTTTTTTTTTTGTAGTCTACAAAACCATAAAGGAGTTTTGCTAAGTTAGATGTGCTATTAGCTTTATATATTTCCTTATGTGCTATGTATATTGAGTGTCAATATAAATATGTTTGGGGAACCATTCGATGTTTTATAATAATGGTTTACCATCAGAAGCCCACGTATAATGCACAATTTCATGAAAATTGATTAGGAAGATAAGCAGGTAAAGAAGAAATCAACAGTTCCACCCTCCCCCCCCTTATTGGCTCGGTGGAGATGAATTGGTAATAGTTTTCGAAAGCATGCATCTCTTTGATACAAAATCCATCATCTTCTTTCTATTGGAAATATGGTATTTCACAGTTCCAACATTGATTTTCTTTTTGATTATTTTGCTCATGCGAATGGACTGGCCCTCTTTTTGTAGAGTTCATTATCATGGCTGTTTTTTAATTGCTAATTTGTTTACTGGTAATTCTTTAATTGACATGGTTACATTTATGACGCAAACTGCTCTTGACAGTGCATGATTTACATATTCTATAAGTTTTAATGGTATGCGTCCTTGGAAATGGAAGCATGCCAGCCTTGGCAAGGATTCTAACATCTGGAAACCTCTCCAAATCAGTTGGAGGTATAGAAGAAAGGTTTGGTAGCAAGGGTTTTTTTCTTTTTTTTGGTGGGGGGTATTTGAATGTCTTCTTGAAATTTGCAGTCTTTCAGATATGGAAATATTTGGTTTCCTGTGTTTGTATGTTACGGAGATTTTGAGCAAGTAATTAAGCATCTCAATATAAATACTATGGAGAAAATGCTTAATGAAACGCAAACCAGTTAAGGTAGATATGCTATAAGCTTAGTGGATGTGATTGTGTGCTAAGTATATTGGTGTCAATATAAGCATGATTGGGCAACTATTTTATATTTTGCAATGATAGTTTACCATCAGAAGCCCACGTATAATGCACAATTTCATGAAAATATTAACTAAATTGAATATGTAAATGTATTTTTTATTCTAGTCTACAAAACCATAAAGGAATTTTGCTAAGTTAGATGTGCTATAAGCTTTGTGAATTTCATTATGTGCTAAGTATATTGGGTGTTAATATAAATATGTTTGGAGAATCATTAGTGCTTTGAGACGATGGTTTACCATCAAAAGCCTACGTATGATGCACAATTTCATGAAAACATTAATATGATTGAATATGTAAATGTGTCCAATCTTCTTATGAATGGACTTGCACATGGTACTTTTTCTGTAATTTTGTTTTTTGATAGAGATTTATTTAAGAATATCTTTTGTTTTGGCAGAATTTATTTGTTTCTGAGGTATAAGTATGTTATTTTGTTTGATTTATTCAGTTTCTGGTTTTGTCCCAATGTCTTAGCTTTGATCGGCAGTTTCAGCTATTTGTTCATGGATTTTAGCCTTCCATTTCAGCTAAGAAACCATAAAGGAATTGAATAACGTTTAACAGTTGTTATTGTTTTTAACAGCGACATTTAATTCTTTCTGGCTCAATCTTTTCAGTGTTATATTTATCATTTAGTCAAATTCAGTACAGTTATGATAGAAACATGTATTTTTTCTTGAATAAAGATTTTGTAAATAATGAACATAGGTTATCATCTGTTAAGCTAGATATGCTATAAGCTTAGTGGATGTTGTGTGCTAAGTATATTGGCCGTCAATATAAGTATGTTTAGGCAACCATTCGGTATTTTACGACGATAGTTTACCATCAAAAGTCCACGTATAATGCACAATTTACAGTCATTGACTTATTTTATTGACTCTAACATTTTTATGACACGGTTACATTTATGATGCAAACTACTTTTGACAATGCATGATTTACATATTCTCCAAGTTTTAATGGTATGCGTCCTTGGAAATGGAAGCATGGCAGCCTTGGCAAGGATTCTAACATTTGGAAACCTTTCCAAATCAGTTGCAGACTTGCAGGTATAGAAGGAAGGTTTGGTAGTGAGGGATTTTTTCTTTTCTTTTTTTTTTTTTTGGGTGGGGGGTACTTGAATGTCTTCTTGAAATTTGCAGTCTATAATTTTGGTTTTTCATTGTTGATGGAACATTTTTTTTTTTACAAATTATGTTTAAAGGAGAAGATTTGTAAATATTTTCTGAAGAATGTATAAGTTATGTTGTTCCAAGCAAAGGAGAAAACAGAAATAGAAATATTTAATATTTTCAAAAAAGTGTTGGTAACTGTAGCAGATATCCATCTTGTGAATCACTAAGTTTGCAATGAAAAGTTACCGAAATGTATTTTATTTTCCAAGTCCATGGCCAATTGTACTGATATACTACTTCACAGTATAGTAACTGAAACAAAAGATAGATTTATCATAAAAATGTTAGTCTCAATGAAATAAGTCAGTGACTGTAAATTAAAATTGGCTAAGGTAGTTATATTTTTGGCAGTGCCACTGACCTTTATTAGAACATAGGCTGGGATTGACCTTTATAACATTGTAAGACTAAATTTTGCTAAGGTAGTTATTTTTTTTCCAGTACCATTGAGCTTCATTGGAACATAGGGTAGGAGTGATGTTTGGTTACTCATTACTATAGATATAAAATACTTATTGCATTTGTCATGTATGTAGTGAACTTTGTAGTAGTATATCGAAAATCATACTTGAAATAGTGTTGTTTTCCCTCTTGTTTATGTGCTGTGGACAGTTGTATCATTTCTGTTTTCTTCATGCACGGTCATATCCTGTAGCATTGACATTGTTACTAAATGAATTATTAATCAACAGATTTATAGTGGTTGAAATTTTCAAAAAAAATATCAGATTTAATATTACCATTGGGAGTTTTGTAAAAATTTCACGATAAACAATGTTCTTTGTATGAAATTTGAACTTTTGACCTTTCTTAATAACCAATATTTTCAATCCATCTGGTGTTTTCACTTTTGAAAGAGCTACGTAAAGTTGACCATGACTGAAAACTGGTTTAGGTATATATGGTCCAACTACTGATAGTGTTTGTCCTCGGCTTTTATTTGTTGTCATTGCATAGCATACTCTGACCGGGAACTGCCTCCTTATCAATGTGAATAGCAATTTTGTATCAGCTATAGACACATCTATTCTAAGAATAAGTATTTTTTCTCCAATGTTGGATCCTGAATTGATTCTACCTTCAATTACTTTGCTTTGTGAGACTATCAACCTTATTCCATTGCACATACCTTTACCTAGGTTCACATTTCTTAATAGCATTATGGGAATACCTCTTTTTAACAACAACTTATTATCTGGTATTCCTGGAGCTGAGGCTATTTAAAAACTCAACTGGATATAATATTTCTTCATCCAGTAATTTTCCCATTGCCTTGTCAATTCTATCTGCACTGATGTATTTTATTGCTTCACTTGGTACTTTGTTAAGAACAAAATCATTGATTTCATCTACAGTTTCATTTCGAGACATAAGAATTGTCCTCTCTATCAAATAATTGACGTCTATTCTTTTATCTTCAAAATCTGGGTATGTTGCTTCAAAAATTGCTTTTATTGAATGTTTAGCACCATCAATCATGTATTATGTTGGGATTTTTATCCAAGTTGCTTCGGTGTCATCTCCTTATGTTTTTGCCTCTTGCTGAGCATTTCCTATTTTCAATAGCTAATTAGCAAATGCTTGTGTCTTTTGTGCTTGTTCAATGTTACATTCATTAAGCTGCGAAGTCTCATATTTTAGGTGAGTGTCAAAACTTTACACTCATTCCAAAGATAAGAATAGTTTAATGAACATGTACTAAATCTGCTCGCCCGCCTTTTGGAATGATTGGGAGAATTTGTTGAAAATCTCCACCCAAGAGCACAATTTTTCCTCCAAAAGCCTTGTTTTCATTAAATGTCTCTTTCCTCTTAGGATATCTTTCAATGTTCTATCAACTATTTCAAAGACATACCTATATTTGAAGTGATTTTTAGCTGATATGAAAAATGTTGTTTTTCTTTTTTTTTTAATACATAAATATGTATATTTTTCACTTTCGCAGCGTGGTTTCTTTTTTTATGTAGTTTGTAAAAAATGATGCAATTTAAGTTGGATACATACTTGGAATTCATAGGTGCTTCGTCCCATATGATAAGAACAGCTCTTTTGATTAATTCAGCGAGTTGCGTATTAGCTTTGATTGAGCATGTGGTCTCATCATCAGTTGTTATTAGTATTTTGAATATGCTATGTGCAATTCTTCCTCCAGGTAGCAATGATGATGCAATGCCTATATTAAGATTTGATAAGCACGACATTAGAATGTGTTATATATACAATTGATAGATGGTGGAAATAAACATTTTACTAATTACCTGATGAAGCTATAGCCAGTACTATTTTTTATTCTAATATCAATTTGTTGATTATTGCTCTGTACGCAAATGTTTTTCCAGTTCTGCTATATCCATATAGGAAGAAAAATTTTTCAAGATTATTTTCTACAACATTTAACACAACATCATATGCCTTTACTTTCTTTGCATTCAACTTTTTTAACATTGATTCATGCTCAATTCTCAATCTTTGTGTCATACATCATTTCTTCATAGATGCAACTTGAAAAACCTTAGAGGGGAGGGGGGTGAATAAGGTTTTTGGCAAGCTAAAAACTTTTTTTGATTTGTCTAAAATGCAGAACAAAGATGATCAACAAGGTGCTTGGACTAACTTTATGGAAACATAGAAAGTTATCCAAATACTCGTAGATGTGTATCCAAATTTAGACAAAGAAAAAATTTCTTAAGCAGTAAATGAATGATAGAAAGATATAAGACAAGGAATGTATAGTGGTTCGATCTACAAAGATCTACGTCCACTACTTGAAGCTCACACTTAAGGATTTTCAACTCAATTTCATTAACTCACTTAATGAAACAATACCACATACAAGAGAGGATCACCACACTAGGTTTTCCAAAACCTCTCAATCAAGCAAACACATCAAGGATCATCCTAACTAGATTTTACACCACAACCTTGACACATACATTAAATAAAGTTCACCCCAATGAGTTTTACCAAACAACCTTGAACATTAACCAGCACAAGACTTACCCCAACGGGTTTTACACCACAACCTTGTACTACAACAGAGATTTGGATATCAATAGAATAGTAAAGAGCTCACTTACTTGAGCAGATATTCTCTTGGATACAAAACACAAAATACTTTTTCCTTTGATACAAAATGAAATCACTTTGAAGCATTGATAAAAGGAGATTTTTGAAAATGTTGAACAATAGTGTTTTGAAGATGAATGTTTCAAAAATCCTGTCTCTAAACTTACTTTAGATGCTATTTATAGAGCCAAAAAGTGAAGTTCCAACGATCATAAAGACACGGTTATAATTTTCTGTTTAAACTTATCTGTGTTTTAGACTCGGGTTTTGGACGACGATGCATCCAAAAAGTAAATCCAAAATGGCACTTTTCAGGTAGAAACTTTTCAACACAATTTACAGGATTTTGGATGAATCTTTTTGATTCAAACTATTCAATCCAAAATTTTGAGATTTTCAAAAATTTTGAAATCTTCTCCTTTGGTACTTCAAAGTAAAGTTAAATGAATGAAAAGATAAAGAGACATATGAATTAATAGATATACCTTAATAACACTTCCTAGTCTAAAGTTCTTCATAAAGTACTTTTGATATGCAACTCCATATACTTCATTCTTCTCTTTTGATCTCACATTCTTGAATTCATTCATGAAAGAGTTGCCAAAATAATCTTATTAGAATGCCTTAGAATATTAGAGGTCAAACATGTCCTACACAATAAATTAACAAGTTAGTCAATATCAATGTTTGTCATAAGTCAAAACATAGAAGAAAACCCTTAGGGTTAACAATCTCCCCCTTTTTGAGTGATGACAAACATAACACAAATGATATATAATGAGTGAACATGTTGAATGAAAGAGGTGCAAATAAGTGCAATCTCACAAAATAGGTCTCAAAGATAGCTTATGAATATTAACTTGTAAGCATATCCCAATGAGCTTTAAAGCCTTTCATATCTCTATATAAATATTCAAAATCATTTAATAAAGAAGAGATAGTAGACAAGTCATACGATAAGATACTCCCCCTAAATATATGCTTATATGAACATTTTAAATATAAGAGGGAAAAGCAAAAATCAAGATTTGAATGTCCAAAATGTGTGTCCAAAAGAATTTTGGATGAATGTATAAAATGAGTCTTTTCAGAAATTCATTTTGGATAAATATTTTGGATGTCCTAAAATTCAATTATGACTTCTTATAAGAACATTTGTTTTGGATCTAAAATTTTTGAGTCCAAAACTCACCATGAGTCAGTGCACGAGAATCTAGTCTCACGGATACCTTTAACACTCAGAAAATTTTCTTTGAATAAAGTAGTTGTAAACTGAATGTCATAACCAGAAGTTTAGAAGATTTTCAGTGAGCATATATAGTATCAAATCAATTCTTCTCATAACAGTTCATGTTTAATTTCAGTGCATAACTTGTTCATATCAATAGTGGTTTATGCGGTTCATATTAGTAACAGTTCATGCAGTTATCAGTCATAACAGTTCATGTCCGTTCCTAACAGTTCATGCGGACATCAGATCATATCAATTCATCATATTAGTTTTCATAACGGATTATCATATAGTAGTTCATTACATCAATTTTCATAGTAGTTCATTCAGTTTATCTTTCTCTCCTCACAATAGTCTTTTTCTCCCCCACAACTGTTCATCATATCAGTTTCTCATAACAGATTAAAACAGTTTATATATCAGCTTTTCATAGCAATTTTCCAAAAAAAAAAAAAAAAACGGTTCATCATTCATCATTTTCTCCCCCACAATAGTTAACAGATAAGTTTATCATTCAGCCATATCAATTAACAGATCAGTTCATCATTCAGTCACAACAGTTAAAGGTTAGTTTATCATTCAACCATATCAATTAAAGATCAGTTCATCAGATCAGTGCATCATATCAATTCATCATTCTCTCCCCCTTTGTCATCAATAAAAAACAAGAATATTAGAAAGATAGGAACATGCATAATATAAGAAGACTTAAAAGAAACAAGTATCCAGCAGTAATTATCCAAAAGCATAACGTAAAAGATAGAAAAAGTAAATTGTTCAATTGTGCAGAAAGTAAATTGTTGCGAGATCATCAGAAAATTATGCTGCCCAACAGTGTTGTCTAGGATATATTTATTGTTTCAACTTTTGATCTAGCACCCTTCTTGGAATGTTGACCTGCAATTCTGTTTGATTTTCTTTTCACCACAACATGTTTTTGTCATTTTCCAGAAGATTTGGGCTTGGGAGAAGTAGAAGGAATTACTAATTCCTTTATGGAAGATGGTTGTTGAGATGGTTCAGGAGAAGGAGCCTTTTCTTCAGCAGGCAGTTCAGACTTGTCCTCTGAAATAGGTTCATCTTTTTCATGATAAGATATCGGAGGGGAAGATACTGGAACAGTAGGCTTAGCAAGGTTTTCAACAGCAGAAATTCTATTTCCAAGGCTTTGAATTTCTAAGCTGAGAAGGTCTAATTTCTCAGCTAAAGAACTGATTGCCCCCAAGATGCTTTCAGACAAGCCTGTGTCTGGATCTTTTCCTTTGGCAAAAGATTCTGCCTGAAGAACTTCATCAAGTTTTCTCTTTGTTCCAATACCAGGAACAGACTTCCCTTCCTCCTTAATCTTCATCAAATTTTCCTGCTCTTTTCCTGCAGTCTCCCTTAGCAATTTTCATGTATTATTTTCCCTTACATAGCTCATTCTTTCAAAGGAATCAAAAGTGTAAATATTTGTTTTGGATGGATCACAGGGAGCAGAATTTAAATTAACTTCAAAGAATCTAAAAACTTTTGTCAGCAAATTTCCAAATGACAGAGCTTTACTTGATGTGTTTCTTGACTGTAACATCAGTTTAGTTGCCAAAGACCTAAAATTAATCTGCCTTCCTTCAGCTAGAGCTAACATAATCACCATCTGCAGAATACTTATTGATGTCTTATACCCATAGCTAGGTACTATCATGGTCGACGCCATGTGATGCAAAATGCTGCCAACACCATTTAGCCATTTTGAACTCCTATTTCCAGAATTTTCAAAATTCTTCCCACCAGTGAATAGTTTCTTAAAATTTTTCAGATAAAAAATGTCATTTCCTTTAGGAAATTTGTTTAGCTCAAAGTATTGGAATCCAACATCTCTTACATTACAAATCTTATTGAGCAGTCTATGATCAAACTCTATGTCTTTTCCCTTCACTCTCGATACATACCAACGAATCATAAAGCCACCCTCAGTTTCTTCCAATTTCCCTTTCCTTATGTTAGCATAAAATTCCTAGACCAGAGGGATGTATATTTTCTCATCAACAGACAATAAACTCCCCCACCCAATATGATCAAACATGTCCAGAATATTTGACAGATTCAGAAAAGCAAAATGGTATAGCCGATAACCACAGATAATAGCATAGCATACATGAAACTTCCCACAGTTTGAAGTATAAGAGATCCTACTCATGTTCTTCTTGTCTTCCTATGTCTGAGGACATTGCTTGAAAGATAAGGATAATCCATATCTAAAGAATATAATAGCCCATTTACATTGATCCATGCTGTACTTGACTAATGTCTTGTTAATGTAAACAGACTGGGATAAGCCTAATATTCTTTGCTTCATATCTCTAAGAAGCTTAATGCCTAGAATGTAGCTAGTTTTTCCCATATTTTTCATGCTGAATTAACTAGATAGCCAAACCTTAACGGATGATAATATCCCTATATCATTTCCAATTAGTAAAATGTCACCTACAAAAAGTACCAAGAAAATTACTCTGCTATTGTCTGATTTCCTATACACTCATGATTCATCCATGTTTTAAATGAAACAATAAGCTTTCACGGTTTCATTAAAACGTATGTTCCATACTCGTGACACTTGCTAAAGTCTATAGATGGACTTCTTAAACTTATAGACCATTTGTTCTTGACCTCTAGAAACAAAACCTTCTGGCTGGGACATATAAATGTCTTCACTAAGATAGCCATTTATCTGTATCAACATCAACAATAGCCTCCTTGTATCTAGTGTGATCTTATTCCTGATTATCAAAGACTAGATCATATATCTCTCTAGTCCACCTTTTTGGAACTCTTGTGATCCTCCCATTACGATGAGACTCAGTTTGTATAGAAACATCCGATTGTGTTTCTCTTAGTTCCTCGATCGGGGTGTTAGAAGCACCTAAAATTAAATTAGTGACCAAATTCTCTTCTAACTCTATTCTGCTTGAACCCGTGATGGATGTAACTTGTTCATCCTCTAAGTATCTAGCATTAGTACTAACAAGTACTTTGCTCTTGAGGATGATAGAAATATCCACCTCTTGTTCCTTTTGAATACCCAATGAAGTAGTATAACTCTGATCTTGGTTCTAGCTTACTTCATTTTGTCAGCACATAAGTTAGACAACCTCATATCCTGAGATGGTTTAGATTAGCTTTTTGTCTAAACCACATCTCATAGGGTGTCCTAGGTACTGATTTGGAAGGTACTAAATTCAAAATATATGCTACTATTTCTAAGGCTTACCCAAAAAAAAAAAAAAAAGAAAAAGGAAGAGATGAATGACTCATCATGCTTCTAACCATTTCTATCAAAGTTTTATTTCTTCTCTCAACTACTCCATTTTGCTGGGGAGTCCTAAGTGCAGTTAACTAAGATACTATATCGTGATGTACTAAGTAATCCTTAAACTCACTAAGGAGGTACTCTCCATCACGATACGATCTCAAATATTTTAGTAATTAATTTACCTATTCAATGCTCCACTTCGACCTTAAACTCCTTGAATTTATCAAAAGAGTCAGACTTACTCTTTATTAGATAAATATAACCAAAATGAGTGTGATCATCTGTGAAAGTGATAATGTATTCATAGCCTCCTCTAGCTAGTGTAGCTATCAGACTACAAACATTCATATGAATTAGTGCTAGTATTTCTATGGCGCTATCCGCCTTTTTGGTAAAGGACCTTTTGGTCATTTTTCCTTTAAGGCAAGATTCATACTGAGGCCATTCTTCCAGTCTTAATGAACCTAAAGGTCTATTATGGATTAACCTCTAAATCCGATTGGAATTTATATGTTCTAATCTTAGATGATACAAATACGAGTCAATTTGATATGGCCTTTCTCTTTTTATTATCAGATTTAGTTTAAATATTGTTTACTTGACTTTAAATAGGATGTATATAAAAAAGATTCCCATACATGTTTTCTGTACAAATTAAATTATCATCTATACTGATAGAAATACCAGAATGAAAAGAAATATATAAAATATATTTTAAAACCAACTTCCTATTACAACAAAAAATATTCAAGATCTCCCACTGCTTCAACCCATATTCTTGCTCTATTGCCTACTTGAAGTTTATGCTTACCCTTACTAAGTCTCCTTATCCTTTTGAACTCTTGCAAAGAGTTACAGACATGGTCAGTAGCTCCAAAATCAACAATCTAGGAGGATGTTGATTCAACCATCAAAATAAACTTTAGGTATAGAGAAATACCTGAAGTAGACTTGGCTAAGAAGTTCGGACAATCTTTCTTCTAATGCCCCATAGCATCTGGTCAGGCCAAGCCCAACGGGAAGTTCAAAGGCAAATGTTTAAAGTGTGACATGGTCAGTGGTTCCAAAATCAACTATCCAGGAGGATGTTGATTCAACCATCAAAATAAACTCTAGGTATAGAGAAATACTTGAAGTAGTCTTGGATAAGAAGTCCGGACAATCTTTCTTCTAATGTCCCTTCTTGTCAAACTTTAAACATTTGCCTTTAGATTTCCCGTTGGGTTTGGCTTAACCAGATAATATGGGCTGGGCCCTTGCATTGTTCTGGACATTTTTTCTTCTTGAATTTCGTAGGGTTTGCCTTAATTCTAGAAGAAGAAGCAGAACGAGAGATCAAAATCTTTGACACGAGCTTCATGATCTTCTCTGTCACCTGGAGCTCTTTTATAAGTGATGTGTAAAGGCTTAAAATAGCAAAAATAATGAAAACAAAGGCATGTTAGAAAAATAAAAATTTAACCTCTGTGATGAAGTAGTCTTCTTCGGACTGGTGTAGATGTTTGTATAAGGATATTCGAGGCTAGTAGCTCACATCCTTGCAAACGTTTACTGCGTCTCATTCACGCGAAGTTTTCGATCTTTCGAAATGGTGTCCGTTGCGCAACTGGTGAAGGTTTGAAGTTTGGATTTTGATCAACTTTTACAAAAATTCTCAAGAATGGGTTTGGCTTCTGTGTATGTAAACTAAGAATATGCTGAGTTATTTTTTATGCTTTCCTTCTGTGAATTGAAAGCTAAAAAATCAAAAACCTCTTCAGACCAACACTCCTTTGCAATCCATATACACACCTCGAGAGAGAATAATTTCTCTGTGTGAAAACAGAAAGTACCCATGCTTTCTGTTATCTTTTACGCAGAACAATACGAGATTCATCCGGTGTTGTCTTTTAATTAATTAAATAAATTAATAATTAATTAAATTAATTTTTTTTATAACTTTTATTTTACCTTGGTCTTATTTATTAGGCCAGATAAAATTATATATTCTTGGGTTTGGACACCCATAAATAATAAATCTCAATTATTTATTTTCTGAACTTTATTAAACAACCCAATAAATAATAACAAGCCCAAATAGACCAAATAAAATTTCATACATTTTATCTATTTCCAGATTAATTTTCTAATTATTCAATCTGGGCCTTGTACCTTGAATAATTAATTAACCATTTAAACTAGATAAGATAAATACTCTCCCTCGCCTTGACTACTAAAATGACCAAAATACCTATACTATATAAATAGTTATATTTTATATTTTAAATATTTCCTAAAATCACTATAAGAAAATATTGACCCCAAGGATAATGTTGCGTTTGCAAAGTTTTCAACCTACAGGTGTAATGACTAACATACCCCTCTACGCATCGCCGTGCAATTAGAGAGGAATAATGTACCAACACCTCTCTAATAGACATGTATCATCCTTAGACCTCTAGTCCAATGATCCATGACTCCTGGAATATTTTCACTTTTCAATGGAGCTACTCTAAAGTAAACATCCAAGTTATGTTCCCCAAGGCCCTGGTTAATTAGATCTTTGGATTGCGACACTGCTCTAGAGTTGTCACAATACACCACAATCGGTCTGTCCATGTGTGGCACAATTCTAAGTTCTGAAAGGAACTTTTGAAGCCAGACTGCTTCCTTGGACGCTTCCGAAGCTACCACATACTCAACTTCCATGGTTGAGTCAATAATACAAGATTGCATAATACTCCTCCATGAAACAGCTTCTCCAGACACGGTGGAGACATATTCACTAGTGAATTTTCTCTCATTCTTATCCGCCTAAAAATCTGAGTCTATGTATTCAGTAGGAACTAAGTCGTTAGCCCTATAAACTAGCATATAATCTTTTGTACTATTGATGTACTTAAAAATATGCTTTGTAGCTTGCCAATGAACCTCCCCAGGGTTTAATTGATATCTTTTAACTAAGCCTACAACAAAGTAGATATCTGGCCTAGTGCATAGCATGGTGTACATGAGACTTCCCATAGCCAAAGTGTAGGGAATCCTACTCATCTTGTCTTTTTTTTCTTGGGACTTAGGACAGTCCTTAGAACAAAACGATAACCCATGTCTGCAAGGGATTATAGGTCCATTGCATGAGTCCATGCTAAACTTGGCCAGCATCTTATCAATGTATGTCGCTTGGGATAATCTTAACATTCTCTACTTCCTATTTCTAAGAAACTTAATCACAAGAATGTAACTGGCTTCTTCCAGGTTCTTCATATTAAATTGACTAGATAGCCAAACCTTTGTAGATGACAATGTCCCTACATCATTCCCAATGAGTAGAATGTCATCCACATATAGGACACGAAAAATCACATTTATACCTTCCAATTTCCTATACACGCATGGTTCATCCTTGTTTTGAATGAAATCTTAAGACTTTACAGTCTCATTAAAATGAATGTTCCATGTTCTAGATGCTTGCTTAAGTCCATAAATGGACTTTTTAAACTTGCAAACCATATGTTCCTAACCTTTAGCAATAAAACCTTCATGTTGAGATATATACATGTCTTCGTTAAGATGGCCATTAAGAAATGCCGTCTTGACATTCATTTGTCATATCTCATAGTTGTAATAACATGCAATGGTAAGGAGGATATTGATGGACTTAAACATGACTACCAGGGAAAAGGTTTCATCATAATTGATTCCCTCTTTCTGAGTATACCCTTTCGCCACAAGTCTAGCTTTGAAGGTTTTTACCTTCCCATCCGCTCCTCTCTTCCTCTTGTTTAACCACTTACACCCAATAGGTTTTATCCCTTCAGGTAAAGTTACAAGATACCAAACCTAATTGAAGTACATAGATTCAATCTTAGCTTTCATTGCTTTATGACATAGATTTGCATCGGCATCAGCAATAGTTTCTTCGTATCTAGTGGGATCTTGTTCCTGATGATCAGAGACAAGCTCGAAAGCCTCTGATGTCCATCTTTCTAAAACTCTAAATATCCTCCCATTACGACAAAGCTTCGTTTGTATAGGTTCTTGAGGCTGTGCCTCTTCTTGTTCTATAATCGGGTCTGAAGAAGTTGATTCCAAAGATAACTTCTCCTCGAGTTTTAACCTTGTTGAACCTTTAGTAGAAGTACTTTGATCATCCTCTAAGTATCTAGCATTGGTACTTACCAGTACTTTCTACTCCTTGAGATGATAAAAGAAATCTCCTTTTGTCCTTTTTAGATACCTAACAAAATAACATAATTTTGATCTTGATTCTAGCATATCTCCCTTGATCAGTACATAAGTTTTACAGCCTTATATTCTGAAATGATTTAGACTTGATTTACGCCCAATTCATATCTCATAGGGTGTCCTAGGTACTGACTTAGAAGGCACCAAGTTCAGAATGTATGCTGCTATTTCCAAGGCATATTCTCAAAAAGAGATTGGAAGAGTAGCATGGGACATCATGTTTCGGACCATTTTTATTAATGTCCTGTTCATTCTCTCAGCTACTCCATTCTGCTGAGGTATACCAGGCGTAGAGAGTTGGGATACTATTCCGTGATGTACCATGTAATCCTTAAATTCACTGAGGAGGTATTCTCCACCATGATCCGATCGTAAGATTTTGATCAGTTTACTTATCCGATGCTCCACTTTAGCCTTAAACTCTTGAATTTGTCAAAAGAGTCAGACTTGCACCTTATCAGGTAGACATAACCATACCTTGTACAATCATCCGTGAAAGTGATGAAGTACTTAAAATCCCCTCTAGCTTGAGTAGACAAAGGACCACACACATCAGTATGAACAAGACTCAATATCCCTTTAACTCTATCAGCCTTTTGGATAAACGACCTTTTGGTCATTTTTCCCATAAGGCATGATTCACATTGAAGCCAACTTTTCAATCTTAATGAGCCCAAGGACCCATCATGGATTAACCTCTGAATCCTAGTTAAGTTAATGTGGTCTAACCATATATGCCAAAGATATGAGTCATTGACATTGGTCTTTCTCTTCTTACTTAAAGGTTCAGATTGAGCGTTATTTATTTGATTGTTTGTAGGATTTAAAAAAAATAAATTTCTATACATGTGCCCTGTACATAAGACTTCTCCATTTCTACTGATAGTAATACCAGAATGGAAAGAAACAGAATATCCATGATTTATTAGTTTTGCAACTGAAATTAAATTCTATCTAAAATCAGGTACATATAAAATATCCTTTAATACAACTACTTTATTACAATAAAAAACAAGATCAAACTCTCCCACTACAAGGGCTCATACTCGTACTCTATTTCCTACTCGTAGTCCATGCTTATCCTTCTGGAGTTTTCTTATCTTGCTAAACCCCTGTAATAAGTTATAGATATGATCGGTGGCACTAGAATCAACAATCCAAGTGAAAATTGATCTAACCATTGAAATAGACTCTAAATAGAGAATAATAACTATAGTGTTCTTCTTGGCCTGAAGTTCTGGACACTCATTTTTCCAGTGTTCCTTCTACCCGCATTTGAAGCATTTGCCTTTGGACTTGTTGGGCTGGTTCTTGAGTTGGGCCTATGCATTTCCTTTCTTCTTCTTGAACTTCCTGAGCTTAGGACTAGTTCTAGAAGAAAAAGTCTTCTCAATCATAGCCTTGGATTGTGGTTT
This sequence comes from Voacanga thouarsii, assembly GCA_026120185.1. Taxonomy (NCBI): domain Eukaryota; kingdom Viridiplantae; phylum Streptophyta; class Magnoliopsida; order Gentianales; family Apocynaceae; genus Voacanga; species Voacanga thouarsii. The sequence continues at coordinate 3,751,640 of JANUWF010001217.1, read as the reverse complement.
CATGACATTCTCCACCACTTGGAGCTCTTTCATCAACTCAGTTAAAGTCATGTTTAATTTGTTCATATTGTAATTTAACTTGAATTGAGTAAAAGAACTCAGTCGGGGTCAATAACTGCCCCTAAGACTTCCGCTTTCTCGAAAGTAGCAATCATTTTGAGTATATACTCCCTGACTGATGCTCTCTCAGCCATCTTAGTGTTTATGATAGTCCTAAGAGCCTCCTGCCTTATGGGTCAGCTCTTATCGGTGAATAACGTGACTAATTATTGGCTAATATCGTATGCAGTGGCCATGTGCTCATGTTTTAACTGGACTATATTAGACATGGAGGCCAACATGTAGCATCGAGCTATTTTGTTGGCCTTCTTCCATGCTTTTTCAGCCTCACGCTCCTCTGTGGTGAAACCCTTTCCAATAACATGGCAGGTTTCAAATAGGACATACTTATACTCCTCAATAGTGAGTATTATATCTAAGTTTCTCTTCCAATCCACATAGTTTGGTCCCGTTAACTTATTCTCACAGAGAATAACGGCCAAAGGACGAAAAGAACCTCCACCAACCATTTCTGAAATATAAAAAATGAAAGAAAATTTAGTTTGTGAAAAAACAAAATAATTTGTGATTTTATCCTCATATTAAATCCGATAATAGTTAACTTTATCACTATTATCTTTAATATGATTAATTTGGCTCTTAGAAAAACTGACATAACTTCTTGGGAAGATTAACAATTTTCTAAGCTAAGTGTATTAACCAGCACAAATTAATTTTCCTTTTAGGTAATGATCTAGAAGATAACTCCATCATGGGATGACCGTTTGTTCTCATTTCCTATGGACATTCCCCGCACTATAACCTCCAACGCAGGCTGGCAGATCATAGCACGTGTCCCGAGTTATTAATTACATCCATCTATTAGTTCTACATCCTTGTAGTATCTCCATCCTATATGGGTTCACTCCCAGGGTAACGCGAGGGGACCCACGATCTCTAATGAGAATTGTGATCGAAGGCGTGGGGCCGTTGGAACCCCTCTCCCATTTAGTATTTTATAATAAGGGTTTTTCTTGAAAAATATATTTAAAAAATTTCAATTAAATTTTCTTTTAACTCAAAATAAAATATCTAAATCCATAAAAATTTCTATGTCAAGGTTTACACCATTTGAGAAATTTTTTCATAGATTAATTTTATTTAAGTTAATAAACTTAATAATTTCAAAAGAAATTTTTAATAAAATTTTCAAGAGATTTTGATCTCAAGTTTTTGACAAAAACAATTTCTCTTGTTAAAATTCAATCAAAATGATTTTTTTATTTTAATTCACAAAAATATCTAAATTCAATATATTTTTTATGTCAAGAATAAAATCCTTTGAGAAAATATCCAAGGATTACTTTTTGTCCGAATTAAAATTAACCATTTGATTTTAAGAAAAATGTTTTTCTTTGTCAAAAATTCTCAAAGACTTTGGTATTTAAGAAAACATGCACATAGGGTGCAAAAAGAAATAAGCATGCTAAAAAACTGTAAATATTTTCATACTTTTCTATTCTTTTAACCTAAATGTCTTAATAAGAGAATTAAACACATTAATCAATTAATGGTCTTGTTTAATCCTAAAATTTCCTTTACTATTATTTTTCATGTAAAATATTCAAAGAATATTAATTATTGCAATAAAAATAACTTCGCCTAGTATGAGACCAAAAACAAAAAAAAAAAATTTTAAAAATTCGGTTGAGTCCATGCACCAGCTACGTTGGATCACGGCCCATGGATGGACCCATAGGCCGAATTCGGGTGGGTGGACTCGACCCACCCGACGCCTGCCCAGTTGCGCGGTCAAAATTGTTGACCGCACAGCATCCAAATTGCAAAAATGCAATTTGGAATAGTGGCTTTAGCGAGGAAGCCATCCTCACCACATGTGAGCCACGGATGGCTTGCAGCCGCGAGCCGCAGCTCCTCTCTCCAAATCTGGTCGGCTCGGCTCACTTCGCAGCTTGGCTTAACGGCTTATTTACACAGATCTTCTTCTCCAACATTTCTTCTGCGTACTGTTTCGATTTTTTCCTCTATTTTCAATCAAAATTCATCTAAACAAGCGCCTATACCCTTAAAAACACTGGGCTTACACGATATCTATGAAAGCGAGTAAAATACATTGTTCCTATACTTCCACTCACGAAGCTTACAGTGAAACTACTTATACCAGTAAACACGAAGGATCACAGATTTTAACCAAAACAAATATTTTTCTTATTTTAATTAAGCCTAACATGCTTCCTACATTTGCCAAACCATAGATCTGATACCAATTGAAAGCTTAAAATAGCAAAAATAATGAAAACGAAGGCATGTTAGGAAAATGAAAATTTTACCTCTATGATGAAGTGGCCCTCTTTGGACTGGTATAGATATTTGTATAAGGATATTCGAGGCTAGTGGCTCATATCCTTGCAAATGTCTACTGCGCCTTATCCACGCGAAACTTTCGATCTTCCGAAATGGTGCCTGTAGCGCAGCCGGTGAAGGCTTGAAGTTTAGGTTTTGACCAACTTTTACAAAAATTCTCAAGAATGGGTTTAGCTTTTGTGTATATAAATTGAGAATACAAAGAGTTATTTTTTATGCTTTCCTTCTGTGAATTGAAAGCTAAAAAATAAAAAACGTCTTCAAACCTCCGTTCCTCTGCAATCCATATACACACCCCGAGAGAGAATGATTTCTCTGCATGAAAACAGAAAGCACCCATGCTTTTTGTTATTTTTCATGCAGAACAACACGAGATCCATCCCGTGTTGTCTTTTTTAAAAATTAATTAATTAATTAAATTATTTTTTTTATAAATTTTATTTTACCTTTTTCTTATTCATTGGGTCAGATAAAATTATTTATTCTTGAGTTTGGATAGCCATAAATAATAAATCTCAATTATTTATTTTCTGGACTTTATTAAACAATCCAATAAATAAAACATGCCCAAATAGACCAAATAAAATTTCATGCATTTTATCTAGTTCCATATTAATTTTCTAATTATTCAATCTAGACTTGTGCTGTAAATAATTAATTAGCCATTTAAACTAGATAAAATAAATACTCTCTCTCAGATCTTTTATTTTATTCTAGTCCAATAATAAATTAGATTAATAAAATAAAAACCCATAATTATCAAGACTAATCCAAATCTTTCAAGACTTAAAGGCCATTTTGGGGACCAAAAGACACATCGTCTTGACTACTAAAATGACCAAAATACCCATACTATATAAATAGCTATATTTTATATTTTAAATATTTTCTAATATCACCATAAGGAAATATTGACCCCAAAGACAATGTTGTGTTAGCAAAGTTTTCGACCTATAGGTATAATGACTAAAATACCTCTTTACGCATCGCCGTGCAATTAGAGAGGAATAGTGTATTAACACCTCTCTAATAGACATCTACCATCCTTAGACCTCTAGTCCAATGATTCACGACTCCTAGAATATTTTCACTTTTCAAGGGAGCTACCTTAAAGTAAATATCAAAGTCATGTTCCCTAGGGCCCTGGTTAATTAAATCATTTGAATAGTCATAAGGGGCGATATAGCGTAGAAGTTATCTTGTACAAGTCTATCTTAACTAATTAATTACATATACCCAACATATAAGTATATTGGTTCTACGAAAGAACCTCAACTACAGTATATCAAAGTATATGCTTCTACCTTCGTCAGACCACCAACTTATACTTAAGCGGTAGAGTATTAGTCCACGCTGTAATAGTAACAGTTTGAGTTTCTTTTAAATAGTACTTTTAAAAACCACTATTATAGGTCATGTTCTACGTATTCGAAATACACTCATGCTATGAAGCGAGTGGACTACCCACTGGTTAAAGGTAAGCCATTTTTCATTTGGAATTCATAACACAATAACCTATACATGATGAGATTCCCACTCTCATCAATCGGTTTAGAACAAATATTTATGTGTTAAATAACCTGTGATCTATACCTTACTGTGAAAGACCACAATTCACATAGATCACTTACTTAAATACAATAGGTCCTTTCCAAATTAAAAAAAAAATGGTACAAATAAAATGTAAATTTACAAATAAATTCTTTTATTAATAAATTCGATAATTACATCAAATAATCTAATCTAGAGGGCATATATTCCAACACAATGAGATTCATATCTAACTTGTTCATGTTGTAGTTCAACTTGAACTAAGAATATGAATTAGGCAGAGTTTTAAGAACCATGTCAATTTGGCTCTCAAGATCTATTGTTGCACCTAGGACCTCAGCCTCCTCAAAGTAGGCAATCATCTTGAGCAGATGCTCTCGAATCGATGCCCCCTAAGCCATCCTAGTGTTCATGATTACCCTAAGAGCTTCCTGCCTTGCTAGCCGGCTCTTGTTAGCAAACATAGTACGTAATGACAAATCCATATCGTACGTAGTGGCCATGTGCTCATGTTTAGATTGAAGTACACTAGACATCAAAGCCAACATATAGCATTTAGCCATCTCATTGGCTTTCTTCCATACCTTCTCAGCCTCTCACTCTTGATTAGTGGATTCTTCCCCAATCTCAAGACAAAATTCCGTAAGAACATATTTGTACTTCTCGACAGTGAGTACTATGTTTAGGTTCCTCTTTCAGTCTACATAATTTGGGCTTGTCAACTTATTCTCCTTGAGAATGATTACCAATGGACTGAAATCAGACATTTCTGAAATATGGCGAAAAATATTCATTTAGTTTGTAAGAAATAAAAATGCACATTCTTTATATTATTTCTTTAATAATAGATAACTCTTAAAACCATTATCAATAATATAAATAATTTGGCTCTGAAAAAAGCTAATAGAACTTTGTAGGAAGATTAATAGCATCCTAAGTTAAGTGTATAACCGTCACGAATCAAAACTTCCTAAAATAGGTAATGGTCTAGAAAAAGTTTCACTGATAGGATGACCACTAATTTACACTACTTACGGGCAATCTAATGCTAAAACCTCCAACGTAGGTTGGTCAATCCTAACAAATACCCTAAAATTTTAATTTTACTCTTCCATTAGTTCTAGATACTTGTGAAAAGCCATCCTATAGGGGGTCATGCTTAGAATGACACGAGAAAATCCACTATCTTTAATGAAAGTTGTGATAGAAGCTATGGAGTCGTTAGAACCATTCTCCCACTTAACCTTTTATTGAAAATAGAGTTTTCAGCCCCAAAACATTTTCTATATCTTATGGTTTCATTAACTTTAGTAAAAATCTAAAATTCAGTATTATTCTCTATGTCAAGAATTAAATCATTTGAGAGAATAAACTATGAATTTATTTTGCTATTCTAAGTTAATAACCAAGAAAAACTTTATTAAATAACCTTAAGTTCAACATTATTCTCTATTTCAATGATTATATCCTTTAAGAGAATAAACCATGAACTCTTTTATTTTTTAAAGTTTCTTAGATTAAAACGTTTTATCAAAAATCGTCCTATCTAATGAGATTTTGGTCTTATAAGAACTCATGTATTTTATTACAAAAATGAAATAAGCATGATACCAAAAGTAAACTTTTTCATACTCAAACTATTCATTTATTCCTAAGTGATCAAACAATGGATTAAACATAATGAATTAAAAATTAATGATTTTGTTTAATTCTAAGGTGGCACTATCCTTTACTATTTATTTTCATGCAAATTATTCATCTCTAGATAAATAAAACTATTGCAGAAAATTAGCCTCACACAATGATTTCAAAACATGATTACATCAAAGAAAAAATGAGGTACAAAACTTCAATAGTGCTCTCCTATTTCTTGGACAACTTGTCGCCTCTCTTCTCGTCCAAAACTGCGCACAACTGACTCTGGGCAGAATGGACTTGGTGCCAAGTCCGATATGTTTTTTCCAAAAAAATAAATAAATAAATAAACCAGTTGGGCGGAGTGGACCTTACGCCTAGTTTGTTCGGCCCACCCGGCACCGAAAAGCTTGACTTCTTTTATTCTCTAATAGAATGTCTTCAACAATAATATTAATTAGATTCCATGATTGCTTGACTTCTTTTGTTGAACACTCGAAAAGCTCTATAATTGTTAGAATATCCAAGAAAGATCCCTTCATTGCTTTTTTCATCAAATTTACCCAATTATTCTCTGTCATTCAAAATGTAGCACTTACTTTCAAAAATATGAAAGTAGTTTAGTTGAGGCTTTTGACCATTCCAAATTTCATAGGCTATCTTATTAGTGTGTAGTCTGAAGTATATTCAATTAATGATATGTGATACAATATTTACCGCTTCTACCCACCATCTGTGTGACATTTTTTTTTTTACATTTGACATAAATCTTGCCATTTCTTGTATGGTTCTATTCTTCTACTTAGCAACACTATTTTATTGAGGTGTATTAGGTGCTAAAAACTCCTATTGAATTCCATTCTCAGCACATAATTTATCGAACAGTTTGTTATCAAACTCTCTTCCATGATTACTTCTCACCTTTACTCTTTTTTGAGTTTGCAGATTTAGACATAACTTTTGAAAGGTTTTGAATACTTTTGACTTTTGTCTTACAAAACTTACCCAAGTAAATCTAGAATAATCATCAACACATACCATAACTTATTTTTTTTCCACCAACACTTTCTATCTGAGTTGGTCCAAACAAGTCTATGTGAATCAGTTTAAGAATTGATTTGTGACAATCTAATGAATTCTCTTATGTTCTGATTTGGTCTACCTACCACTTTCACATGCAACACAAACAGTTCTAATATTCTTACTTAGCTTTGGTAATTCACGAACAACTCATATTAAACTCAATGTCTCTAATAGTTATAATTAACATGCCCTAACTTCTGATGTCACACTTGAACCTCATCAGATTTAGATAACATATAATTGTAGGAATTTGACATGCATATCTAATAGCAATTGTTAGATATCCAAAAATTACATAATTTTTAATTTTGTCAACAACAAAACACTTAATTTTGTCAAAGCTAACCATCATATTATCATTACATAGGTGGCTAATTATGTTTGTCTTTAGACCATCAACATGCAAAGTTTTGAGTCTCGGCATACCTTCAATATTCAATATATTGATTCCAACCTTGTTCTTTGAGCCATGATCAAAAGTAACTGATCCACCATTTTTTCATTTATAATTTATAGTACAATCCTTTTTCCTGTCATGTATTTTGAATAACTACTGTAAAAATACCATACATCCTCCATAGTGGCCTTCAGAGACATGTGAACATTATGTGCTTTGATCTCAACCTTTCTAATCTATAAACAGTTCACCTTCAGAGATTTCTTACTATTGTCAAACTCTGATTTGATAGGCTTTTGACCATGTTGGAGATCTTTAAACCTCTTCGAATAGTTCTTCTATTTATGACTTGCAAGAGAACAATAATAACAGTGAACAAGAGATTTCTTATGCCTTTGTTTGAACTTCCTCAACCATCTGTTCTTCTCTACATCTGTCAAACTCTTCTGATCTATAACAATAGGTTAGTTAGTCTCATCACAACCCAAACCAATTTTGTCAAGTGGGAATTTTCCAAAAGAGAGAATTTCATCTAACTTTACCTTTCTAGTATTCAGCCTTATAATGGCAAATTCAACATCTATTAACATTTGACTAGTTTTCTACAATAGTGATTACTAATTCTTAAGTATTCCTCATTTTGTTCAACTTTTTTTTCAAATAGCCCAATTGTTCATTGTTGAGAACTGAGCAATCGTTGAAGTTCTTCAACTTTTTTCTTTAACATTTCGATTTGCACCATACCTTCACGCCATTTTAAGTACAACAACTCGCATTCCTCTAACAATATTTTTGGTGACATCTCATCATCATCATTGTCAGATTCATCCACATTGTCTTCAACTACTTCTTCTGATGATTCTATTTCTGAAATTAAGTACTTTAAAATCAATGCATTAAATGCGACATTGCTTAATTGACCAATATCATCTCCTTCATCAAAATTAAACTCAGTAGGATAATCCAGTACTGAGGGACGGGAAAACAGAGGGTAGCATGCAGTTACGGGAAAAATCAAAGAAAAAAAACCTGCAAGCCTTAAAGGCCACACGGAAGCGTGAAAATCATACATTTGTGCTCCTTAAGCCTTCTAGGTTGAGTAGAAGTGGATTGAATGATGGGAATCGCTTCACCTTGCCCAGTTGAAGAAGCTTCCGATTGAAAACCGCCTAGCCTCCTACTTCGCCTTGTTTGCATGAACGCCAAACCTTTCAACTCTCGGAATATTCCTCTGTCCAACCTCTAGTCGGTGAACACAACAGTGAAGAAGAACGGTCTCAAATCTCCTTGGTTCTCTTGCTATTGGTTAGCAAAGCTCCAAGGAGAAAAACAGAGAAGAGGGTGGCGTGAGAGACAGAGAGAGAGACGTGAGTCTATGTTAGTTAGGGGAGATTAGAGTTAGCTTTTTCCAGAGACTTGTTTATTAGTCAGCCAAAATTAGGTCTCTCAATATTTGATAAACATATTCCCACGATATCATATTTCAAAACACCTGGATGTTATCCTGAGAATCAGTTTGGCTTAACCCTAAACTCTTCTTAACCGTATTTGGAAAAAACCCTACGGTCCAAGCTATTGGGCCGAAATAATATTTATTATTTCTCTTGGACCCAAAGGCCCAAAATAATAAACATTAATTATTTATTTTCTGGGCTTATATAAATAACTCAATAAATAATTAATGAGCCCAAATTAATCATAATAATTAATCTTTAATTATTTATTTCTTGGGCTTATCTAAATAACCCAATAAATAATTAAAGATTAATTATTTCCCCTAGTTTAAGCCCAGGTTAATTTCTTAATTATTCATACTGGACCTAGGCCCTGAATAATTAATTAACCAATTAAACTAGATAATTAATTTCTCTCAACTCTTATTTTATTTATTTATTTATTTTATTCTAGTCTAATAATAAATTAGACATCCTGAATAAAATAAAATAAAATAAAATTCTCTTCAACTAAGACCAATTCCTCAACCCAAAATTAGTTAGGACTTACGGGCTATTTCGAGGACCAAAAAGACACATCGCCTTGGCTGCTAAAATGACCAAAATACCCATGCTATATAAATAGTTGTATTTTACATTTTAAATATTTCCTAATATCACCATAAGAAAATATTGACCCCAAGGACAATGCTGCATTAGCAAAGTCTCCGACCTACAGGTGAAATGACTAAAATACCCCTCTACATATCGCCGTACATTTAGAGAGGAAGAAGTGTACAACACCCCTCTAAATGACATCTACCATCCTTAGGATTCTAGTCCAATGATCCACGACTTCCTGGAGTGTTTCCGCTTTCTAAGGGAGCTACCCTAAAGCAAATATCCAAGTCATGTTTCCCAGGGCCCTGGACATTTTAGACTATTCGGATAACCACAAGGGGCGATATAGTGCAGAAACTATTTTGTATAAGTTTGTCTTAACTAACTAGTTACATATACCAAATACACAAGTATATTGGTTCTACTATAAAACCTCAACTATAGCATATCAAAGCATATGCTTCCAGTTTCGTCAGACCACCAACTCATACTCAAGTCGTAGAGTACTAGTCTATGCTGTAGTGGTAGTAGTCTAGATTTCTATCATATAGTACTTTTAGAAACCACTACTACAGGTCATGTCCTACGTATTCGAAATACGCTTATGTCATGAAGTGAGTGGATTACTCACTGGCTAAATGTAAGCCATTCCCTATTTGGAATTCATAATATAATAACCTAAACATGATGAGATTACCAGTCTCATCAATAGGTTAAGAATAATTGTTTATGTGTTAAATAACCCGTGATCCATACCTTACTGTGAAAGACCACCATTCACATGGATCACTTATTTAAACACAATGGGTCTGTTCCAAACGAAAATCGTACACAAACAAAAGTAAATTCACAAATAATTTCTAAAAATAAATTTTTTTATTAAAATATTCAATTTTACATCAGAAACCTAGTCTAAAAGGGCATACAATCCAACAATCTCCCACTTGCACTATAAGACTAGGTAAGTCTATAGGTGCGCACCCTTATGGCGTCTAAGTGTCTTTTGAAGACTCTCTCAGCCAAAAGCTTGGTGAATGGATCTGCTAGATTATTTTCTGAGGCAATATGTTCCACCATGACTTCCCGTCTCTGGATGAAATCCCGGATCAAGTAGTACTTTCTCTCGATGTGTTTCCTCTTCTTGTGGTTCCGAGGTTCCTTAGATTGCGATACTGCTCTAGTGTTGTCGCCTACCACATACTCAGCTTCCATGGTTGAGTCAGCAACACAAGACTGCTTGATACTCCTTCATGAAATTGCTCCTCCAGACAAGGTGAAGACATATCCACTAGTGGATTTTCTCTCATCCTTATCCGCCTAGAAGTCTGAGTCTGTGTATCCTGTATGAACCAAATCATCAGCCCTGTAAACTAGTATATAATCTCTCGTTCCCTTAAGGTACTTGAGAATATGCTTTACAGCTTGCCAATGAACCTCCCCTGGGTTTGACTGATATCTGTTAACTAAGCCCACGGTAAAGCAGATATCTGGCCTAGTACGCACCATGGCGTATATGAGACTTCCCACAGCCGAAGCGTAGGGAATCCTACTCATTCTGTCCTTTTCTTCTAGAGACTTAGGACAGTCCTTCGAAGAAAATGACAACCCATGTCTGTAAGGGATTAGAGCTCCCTTGCATGAGTCCATGCTGTACTTGGCCAACATCTTGTCAATGTATGTTGTTTGGAATAACCCTAACATTCTCTACTTCCTATTTCTAAGAAGCCTAATCTCGAGAATATAGGTGGCTTCTCCCAAGTCCTTCATACTAAATTGACTAGACAGCCAAACCTTTATAGATGACAATGTCCCTACATCATTCCCAATGAGTAGAATGTCATCCACATACAGGACAAGAAAAACCACATTAATGCCTTCAAATTTCCTGTACACGCATGGTTCATCTTCGTTTTGAATAAAACCATAAGACTTTACAGTCTCATCAAAATGAATGTTCCACGCTCTCGATGCCTGCGTAAGTCCATAAATGGACTTCTTAAGCTTGCAAACCATATGTTTCTGGTTTTCAGCAATGAAACTTTCTGGTTGGGACATATAGATGTCTTCGCTAAGATGGGCATTTAAGAATGCCATCTTGACATCCATTTGCCATATCTCATAGTCATAGTAACATGCGATGGCAAGGAGGATGCAGATGGATTTAAGCATGGCTACCGAGGAAAAGGTTTCCTCATAGTCGATTCACTCTTTCTGAGTATACTCTTTCGCCACAAGCCTAGCTTTGAAGGTCTCCACCTTCCTATTCGCTCCCCTCTTTCTCTTGTACACCCACTTGCACCCAATGGGTTTTATCTCTTCAGGTGAAGCTACAAGATCCCAAACCTAATTGAGGTACATAGACTCAATCTCGACTTTCATTGCTTTATGCCATAGATTTGCATCGGCATCAGTAATAGCCTCCTCGTATCTAGTGGGGTCTTGTTCCTGGTGGTCAGAGACCAGCTCAAAGGCTTCTCCAGTCCATCTATCCGGAACCCTAGACACTCTCCCACTACGACGAGGCTCCATTTGCATAGGCTCTTAAGGCTGTGCCTCTTCTTGTTCCACAATCGGGTCAAAAGAAGTTGATTCCGTAGATAACTTCTCATTACGTTCCAACCTTGTTGAACCTTTAGTGGAAGTACTTTGATCATCTTCCAAGTATCTAGCATTGGTACTGACTAGTACCTTTTGCTCCTTATGATGATAAAAGTAACCTCCATTTGTCCCTTTTGGATAGCCTACAAAGTAGCATAATTCTGATCTTGGTTTCAACTTGTCTCCCTTGATCAAAACATAAGTTGGACAACCCCAAATCCTGAGATGATTCAGACTTACCTTACGCCCAATCCACATCTCATAGGGAGTCCTAGGTACTGACTTGGAAGGCACCAAGTTCAGAATATATGCCGCTGTCTCCAAGACATATCCCCAAAAGGACACTGGAAGAGTAGCATGAGATATCATGCTTCAGACCATTTCCATCAATGTCCTGTTCCTTCTCTCAGCTACTCCATTCTGCTGGGGTGTTCCTAGCGCAGAGAGTTGGGATACTATCCCATGATATACCATGTAGTCTTTGAATTCACCTAGGAGGTACTCTTCACCACGATCCGATCGTAGGGTTTTGATTAATTTACCTGTCTGACGCTCCACTTCAGCCTTAAACTCCTTAAACTTGTCAAAAGAGTCAGACTTACGTCTCATTAGGTAAATGTAACCATACCTCGTACAATCATCCGTGAAAGTGATGAAGTACTCAAAACCTCCCCTAGCTGGTGTAGACAATGGACCACACACATCAGTGTGAACAAGACTCAACACCTCCTTGGCTCTATCCGCCTTTGGTGTAACAGACCTCTTGGTCATCTTTCCCATCAGACAGGATTCACACTGAGGCCAACTTTCCAATCTCAATGAGCCTAAAGGCCCATCATGGATTAACCTCTGAATCTTGGTTGGGTTAATATGACCCAACCTTAGATGCCAAAGGTATGAATCATTAATATTGGTCTTTCTCTTCTTAGTTAAAGGTTCAGACTGAGCGTTGTTTGATTGGTTGTTAATAGAGTTTAAAAAGAACAGATTTCTATACATGTGCCCAGTGCATAAAATTTCTCCATCTCTATTAATAGAAATACCAGAATGGAAAGATACAGAATATCCTTGATTAATAAGTTTTGCAACTGAAATCAAATTCAGACGAAAACCAGGTACATATAAAATATCTTTTAAAACCACTATTTTATTACAATAACAAATAAGATCCAACTCTCCCACTGCAAAGGCCCAGACTTGTGCTCCATTACCCACCCGAAGCCTATGTTCACCCTTCTTGAGTCTTTTAATCTTCCTAAACTCCTGCGAGGAGTTACAGATATGATCAGTGGCTCCTGAATCAACAATCCAAGTGGAAGTTGATCCTACCATTGATATAGACTCTAGATAGAAAACATTACCTGTAGGGTTTTTCTTGGCTTGAAGATCTGGACACTCCTTTTTCCAGTGTCCCTTCCTCCCACATTTGAAGCACTTGCCATTTGGTTTGTCCTTGGGCTGGGTCTTGGGCTGGGCTGCTGCATTCCCCTTCTTCCTCTTGAACTTTCTAGGTTTAGGCCCAGTTCTTGAGGAAGAAGCCTTAGCAATCATGGCATTTGACTGCAGCTTCATGACCTTCTCTGCCATCTGGAGCTTCTTCATTAGTTCAGTTAAACTCATGTTCAGTTTGTTCATGTTATAGTTCAACTTGAACTGAGTGAAGAAGCCCGGTAGAGATTCGAGAACCATATCTACTTGACTCTCGGGGTCAATGACAGCCCCCTAAGATTTTCGCCTCCTCGAAAGCAGCAATCATCTTAAGCATATGCTCTTGGACTGATGCTCCCTCAGCCATTTTAGTGTTTACAATAGTTCGAAAAGCTTCCTGCCTTGTGGGCCGGCTCTTGTCCGCGAACATAGTAGCCAATGATTGACTGATGTCATATACAGAAACTATGTGCTCGTGTTTTTACTGGAGCATATTAGACATGGAGGCTAACATATAGCAACGTGCCATTTTGTCAGCCTTCTTCCATACCTTCTTAGCCTCTCGCTCTTCGACAGTAGAACCTTCCCCGATAACAGGGCAGGTCTCATAAATGACATACTTATACTCTTCAGCTGTGAGTATCATGTCTAGGTTCCTTTTCCAGTCCACATAGTTTGGACCTGTTAACTTATTCTCCCTGAGAATAACGACCAATGGACTAAAAGAACCTCCCACCATTTCTGAAAATCGAAAATAAAAGAAAAAATTTAGTTTGTGAAAACAAAATAAAATTTGTGCACTGAAAATAATTTGGCTCTTAGAAAAACTGACATAGCTTTTTAGGAAGATTAACAGTTCCCTAAGCTAAGTGTATTAACCACCACAAATTAATTTCTCTTCTAGGTAATGATCTAGAAGATAACTCCATCATGGGATGGTCGTTTCTTCTCATTTCCTATGGACATACCTCGCATTATGACCTCCAACGTGGGCTGGCTGATCATAGTACGTGCCCCGGGTTATTAATTACATCCTTCCATTAGATCTAGATCCTTGTGGTATCCCCATCCTATACGGGTTCACTCACAGGGTAACGCAAGGGGACCCACGATCTCTAATGAGGACCGTGATGGAAGCCATGGGGCCGTTGGAATCCCTCTCCCACTTAGTCTTTTAAAATAAAAGTTTTCTGGAAAAATATCCTTTTGAAATTTCCATTAAGTTTTTCCTTAGCTCAAAAATAAAATATCTTAGTCCATTAAGATCTCTATGTCAAGGCTTATATCATTTGAGAGATTTCTCCATGGACTAATTTTATTTAAGTTAAAACTTAATGATTTTCAAAAATTTTCCAATTAAAACTTTCTAGAGACTTTGGTCTCAAGTTTATTTGACAAAATCATTTTTCTAGTCCAAAACAAAACAAAATGGCTCTCCATTTTAATTTACAAAAATATCTAAATCCAATATATTTTCTATGTTAAGGATAAAATCCTTTGAGAAAATATTCAAGGATTAATTTTTGTACAAATTAAAATAACCATTTAATTTTTGAAGAAAAATATTTTTCTTGTCAAAAATGTTCCCAAAGACTTTGGTCTTTGAGAAAAGGCACGCATAGGTACATAAAAAAAATAGTATGCCAGAAAACAGTAAACGTTTTCATGCTTTTCTATTTTTAAACCTAAATGCCTAAATAATAGAATTAAACACATTAATTAATTAATTATCTTATTTAATTCTAAAATCCCTTACTAATATTTTTCATGCAAATATATTCCAAGAATGTAACTATTGCAAAAATATTAACTTCGCCTGGTATGGGACCCAAAACAAAAAATAATAAAAATAAAAAAAATTACAAAAAAATAGCTGGCGGTCCACTGCACTAGCCGCACTGGATCCACGCCAGCATGGCCTGCGGTCCACCACGGCTGCACCGGATCAGAATCCTCAGCAACCCGCGAACTCAGCCCGCCCGCCCGCCCGAGAACCCGCAACCCGCTCCACCTTCCCGCCCGCGTGTGCGCCCGCATCCGCGCTTCCGGGGCCTCTTAGACCCGCACGCTAACCCGGAAGCTATTGCAATTGAATTGCAACATTTCAAATGCATTCGGCTTGGATTTCACGGAAATGGCTTGGCTTACGCGGCTCGATGACAGCAGCTTGTGACACAATTTGGGGAGCGGCTCGGCTTGGCTCGGCTGAGGCTCGGCTGTAACGGCTTATGAATAGTGTCTTTCTTCTTCGTTTTTTTTCTCCGTGTGAATTTTCTGCAGCTTCTTCTGCTCTTCGACTTTTTTAGTCTTCCTTGGCTTCTTTGGATATTTTTACTTACAAAAACTCATCCAAAACAAAAACATAACTGCCTATACCCATTAAAATTGGGTTTACACAATCAACAATCAAAGCAAAAAAAAAAAAAAATTTACAGAATGTCCTATGCTTCAACGGTGAAGCTCACAGTAATGCTATCCCATACCAAATCAGCGAAGGATCATAGGTATAATCATCTTCTCCATTTTTATTAACTACCATGCTCCCTAAATTGATCAAAGAACCATAGTCTCTGATACCACATTGAGGGACGGGAAAACAGAGGGTAGCATGCAGTTACTGGAAAAATCAGAGGAAAAAAAACCGCAATCCTTAAAGGCCACACGGAAGCGTGAAGATCATACCTTTGTACTCCTTAAGCCTTCTAGGTTGAGTAGAAGTAGATTGAACGACGAGAATCGCTTCCCTTGCCCACTTGAAGAAGCTTCCGGTTGAAAACCCGCTAGCCTCCTACTTCGCCTTGTTTGCATGAACGCCAAGCCTTTCAGCTCTCGGAATATTCCTCTGCCCAACCTCTAGTCGGTGAACACAACAGTGAAGAAGAACGGTCTCAAATCTCATTGGTTCTCTTGCTATTGGTTAGCAAAGCTCCAAGGAGAAAAACAGAGAAGAGGGTGGCGTGAGAGACAGAGAGAGACGTGAGTCTCTGTTAGTTATGGGAGATTAGAGTTAGCTTTTTCCAGAGACTTGTTTATTAGTCAGCCAAAATTAAGTCTCTCAATATCTGATAAACATATCCTCGGGATATCATATTTCAAAACACCCGGATGTTATCCTGAGAATCAGTTTGGCTTAACCCTTAACTCTTAACCGTATCTGGAAAAAACCCTACGGTCCAAGCTATTGGGCCGAAATAATATTCATTATTTCTCTTGGACCCAAAATGCCCAAAATAATAAACATTAATTATTTATTTTCTAGGCTTATATAAATAACCCAATAAATAATTAATGAGCCCAAATGAACCATAATAATTAATCTTTAATTATTTATTTCTTGGGCTTATCTAAATAACCCAATAAATAATTAAAGATTAATTATTTCCCCTAGTTTAAGCCCAGGTTAATTTCTTAATTATTCATAATGGACCTAGGCCTTGAATAATTAATTAACCAATTAAACTAGATAATTAATTTCTCTCAACTCCTATTTTATTTTATTTATTTATTTTATTCCAGTCTAATAATAAATTAGACATCCTGAATAAAATAAAATAAAATAAAATCCTCTTCAACTGAGACCAATTCCTCAACCCAAAATTAGTTAGGACTTACGGATTATTCCGAGGACCAAAAAGACACATCGCCTTGGCTGCTAAAATGACCAAAATACCCCTACTATATAAATAGTTGTATTTTGCATTTTAAATATTTCCTAATATCACCATAAGGAAATATTGACCCCAAGGACAATGCTGCATTAGCAAAGTCTCCGACCTACAGGTGAAATGACTAAAATACATCTCTACACATCGTCGTACATTTAGAGAGGAAGAAGTGTACTAACACCCCTCTAAATGACATCTACCATCCTTAGGCTTCTAGTTCAATGATCCACGATTTCCTGGAGTGTTTCCGCTTTCCAAGGGAGCTACCCTAAAGCAAACATCCAAACCATGTTTCCCAGGGCCCTGAACATTTTAGACCATTCGGATAACCACAATGGGCGATATAGTGCAGAAACTATCTTATACAAGTCTGTCTTAACTAACTAGTTACATATACCCAATATACAAGTATATTGGTTTTACTATAGAACCTCAACTATAGCATATCAAAGCATATGCTTCCAACTTCGTCAGACCACCAACTCATACTCAAGTTGTAGTAGCGGTAGTAGTCTAGGTTTCAATCATATAGTACTTTTAGAAACCACTACTACAGGTTTTGTCTTATGTATTCGAAATACGCTTATGTCATGAAGTGAGTGGACTACTCACTGGCTAAAGATAAGTCATTCCCTATTTGGAATTCATAACATAATAACCTAAACATGATGAGATTCCCAGTCTCATCAATAGGTTAAGAACAATTGTTTATGTGTTAAATAACCCGTGATCCATACCTTACTGTGAAAGACCACCATTCACATGGATCACTTATTTAAACACAATGGGTCTGTTTCAAACGAAAATCGTGCACAAACAAAAAGTAAATTTACAAATAATTTTTGAAAATAAATTCTTTTATTAAAATATTCGATTTTACATCAGAAACCTAGTCTAAGAAGGCATACAATCCAACAAGTACATCATTATTATCATCACTCAAAATGGCATTATAAAACTTATTTTTTAACTTTTTCCCTAGATTTCTATAATCAACTCAAATATGACCAATTCCATCACATTCATAATATTTTGGTTCTTTTCAATACGTTCTTGATATCTATAGATTTTTGCTCTACATTAACCTTCTGCTAAACTTAGGCTTTTTGTTGAATGGCCTGCTAAAAGGCTTTATGCTTTCTTAGCATTTTGTTAAAGCTTCTTGTCCATAAACCTATGTCATCAGCAGAATCTTTGTTTTCATTAGATTCGCCTTTAGCTTTCAGTGCTTTTTCTTTGGATTTTGGTTGCGATGAAGATTCATCCTATAAGTTTGCAAAGAACTCATTAGTTCATCCAGTTGCATTGTTGATACATCCATATATTCTTTAATGGTATCAACTTTTACTTAAAACCCTGGTGATAAAGATCTCAATGTTTTCCAAATCAACATTTCTTCTGAATATTGTTCTCCAAGTTAAAATGCTTAATTGATAGTGTCTCTTAATTTGTTTCCAAATACAGTAATAGTCTGATATTCACCCATCCTTAGTTCCTCAAACTGGATTATGAATATCTGCCACTTTGACATTCGAACAATACGTGTTCTCTGATATATTGTGTAACACCCTATTACCTACATACCCCAAAAGGGGCAGGGATGTCACCTCATCCTTAGGACAAGGGGTCTTTATAATTAGGTAATATAAAATATAGAAAAAAATAAACAAAAAATGAACTTATTACAATCCCAAAGCTAATACTTATACAAGTCTCAAAACAAATGGAAGGTAACTAAAATCTCCAACAAATAAATATATCAAAATAAATCTTTCAAGCTCATGACAATATAAGTAAATCAACCTTTGAAGCAGGATCGACCTGAGGACATGATATAAAGAGGTGTGAGAAATATTTCTCAGTAATTCTTATGTGTGCTCATGACAGTTTAAGAAAATATTTCATGTATGCAAGTTTTGAACAAGTCACAACAAAAAGTCTGCAAGTCCAAAAATTTTCTTTTGAATACTGAGTGGTGTATTATCAACATTTGTAAAGTAAAAGTGCTTAACTTGTAAAGAAATAACCACTCAAATAAATTTGACTATGAAACCGTGCAACATGAATAGACATGGCACTACATATTGTGTACCATGACAAAAAAACGATCAAAATGCTACACTTTGTGCATTATGACAAGAGAATGATCAGGATGTCACACTTTGTGCATTCTAATACAATGTGGGTGTACGGTCCACCGGGTGAGATATTCTTCCATCTCTATACCCAAACTTACCAGTTGTCCATTCCAAAAATAAATGGTCTACCTGAACTGTAATTGCTAGCTCAGACTGGTTTGACCAACAAGAATTGTCGTCTTGTCTAGGTAAAGCTCGTCCCTCAGAGGTGGTCTCCTACTAAGAGATTTACCCAACCCTTCAAAGACAAATTCTAATAGTCTACCATTATTGAGTATTCAACGTTACGTTTATTCCACTTGAGAAATGTAAAATCAATGAAGAACTTTTAAAGTAGCACTTATGGTTTTCAAACAACTTTAGGCAAAAAATTGTTTAAGGAAAATTTATTATTTTGTTTGGAAAATTATTTGCTTGACTAAAATTATTTTATTTCAGTAGAAGAAAAAAGTTGTCCATAATTGCATCTCATAGTACATCTTCCACGGCAATCCGTGCATTTGACTTGCTGAAGTGCTTTTTTTTACAAATATCTTTATGCAAGGATTTACCTTGAACTCTTGATTTCACTTGGTAAAATAATCCTCCAAGTCTTGTTCAAGGCAACCTAACTCTGGCTGGGATAAATACACGGTATATGTCATTATTGGTGTACAACTAAGCAACAAAATTAAATAGATACAAATAACTCCCAACTTTACATATACATAATCATTAGCAACACTCAAATATGATGTTAATGGTTTAGGAGTTCTAAAATTAATTAATAAAATATTTTAGAGGTTAACATTAATATAAGAATAATTTGATACTATAGTAACATAAGTAAGTGATATAAGTATTAATTGAGTATAACAAAAAATAGTAATATTGTCAAAAGTATTGAGAAAATATTGATAATTTTACATATAATATTATTGCAATAAGGAGAATAAAATAGTAATGATGATATTATTTTGTATATATTTATATTTATTATTTTTAAAGAAAAATAATAGTAATAATATTTATTATATTAATATTAACAATAGTATCATTAAATAAAAATATAATGGCTAATGGTGATAATAATAATATTAATTTTATTAATATTTCTCTACAATAAAGATGTTTTTGTAGTAGTAGTAGTAGTAGTAATAATAATAATAATAATAATAATAATAATAATAATAATAATAATAATAATAATAATAATAATAATAATAATAATAATAATAATAATAATAATAATATCAGTAACACTTAAAAATAGCAATACTAATAATAATGCTTATAATATTATTATTAAAAATAACAATATTAGTAATAATGTTAATGATAAAAGTAATTATAGCGATTTAAGTATAAAAAATAACAATAATATTGCTATTAGTATTTAAAGGTAGTAATAATTTTGCTATTAATAAATAAAATAGTAATCATACAAGTAGAGTGATAATAATAATTTTCATACCAAAAGTAGCATCATTAGCCATATAAATGTTTGCATGGTAATTGGCGACAAGATCAACAATATTAGAGTTTTAGCAAAATCGTAATAGCAACAATCTCTCTATCCACCATATCATCTCATGCTAGTGTCATATAGACCCAATTCACAAATATACTAAAAACATATCATAACCTCATGTTAAAATCAAAATCAAAATCTACTTCATAAAATAGTCCTAATCATAAAATCATCCATGTCATATAAACATGAATTTATTTTCCCCAACACCACTAGAACATCCATCATCATATCAATAAGCCATCATCCTATTAATCTTGAGTTCGAAAATAAATGAGGGAGTTAGGACAAAATACTTGTTTGATGACTGTTTTGAGTTGAATGTGTTGTTTTGACAAATGAAAAGCCTTGAATGCTTTGATGAGTCCTCTAATGATTGAAATTGTCCAAAGATGGCCACCAATGACTTGACCAAGAGAGACAGAGTATGAAAGAGAGATTAAGCTGATAAAGAAAAGAATAAGGATAAGATAGTTGCACTTATTTTACCTTTTTTGGTATTCTTCTTGTCCTGAACGAAAATGTTTGCTTGATCCGAAAGAAGGATCAAGTTTGGTTGTTTTGGTATTATAAAGTATACTAAGGATGAGTATAGATTGAATTCTAGTAGATATAAGAGTTTTAGAATTGTTTGGGATGTTTAGAAATGACTAAATGGTTGAAGGTAAATAATGTGTATTCTTGGTGTTCTTGAGAGAATAGGAGAGAAAGTTAGATGAAGTGGGAGAGTGTTATTGGATTGGTGATGGCCGAATGGCCTTGGTTGATGGAGTGTTTCGGTTTAGTTAGGTGAAAAGGATTCTAGGTGTTGTTCAAATTTGAATTTTGAAGAATGGTTGAGGAAATAGTGGAGATTCTTGAGGTGAGATGTTACTAATGATGATTTCTTCTTGAAGGTCTCTAGTCCTTCAATGGTGGTTCACTAATTTGGCTAAGACTTGGTAGAGAAATGGAGAGCTCTTCTAGTCTAGGTGCTGGCCGAAAATGGCTGTGCAAAATGAGTGAAAATTCTGGTTTCTTACCTTAGTTAGGTGAGTGTTTGATGGAGTAAAAGATGGAATTTAATTTTCAAGTTCAAATTTTGAATGGAGTGAAGTTATGAGAGGTTTGAGGTGATTTAATGGAGTTCGAATGGCCAAGGTTGGTAAAGAAGGTAAGATGTTCAACTATGGTTTCAAGGTGGCCGAAAATGATGAAAAGAATGAAGGAGAAAACTGATTTTTATCTTTGCTAAAAAGAGGCTAGAAAAATTCTAGCAGTATAGCTACAAGAGTTTATAAAATCTAGGATGATTTGTTAGAAAAAGTTTAAATTATTTTGAATGGATTTGCAGCTGTAAATAGAAGTGTTTCAAGGTCTATTAACGGTGGTTTCCAACTATCATCTTGAAGAAAAAGAAGAGAATTTTAGATGAACTTATGCATGGTTTGAATGCTCAACTCCTATGGCTAAAATACTTTGTGGTTTGTTGGAAACTTTTCTGGTTTGTTAAAGCTATGTTAGCTCCGAATTTCCGAGGGATTTTTCAGCTTTTTACACACATGAAATAGTTGTTGATAGCAAGGAAAGAAGAGGTATTTTTGCTACATCTTTTTGGAATTTTAGCCAAGAGGAAGAACTGGAAATAATTCCAGCGTTGCACCAAAATAAGAATAGGTAAAATGAAGTTTTTCAGAAAAGAAATTATGGTGATTTAATTTGGAAAATAAACACACTAGTATCACTCCTATATTTCTGCCAACTAATTCTCCAAGAGCTGAAATTTTCCTTTTAAAAATTTAAGTCCAAGATCTAAAATATTTTAAAACGTAATTTAAAAGAATTCAAGAAATATGAATTTTTCAAATTCAAACATGTTAAGACATTGGTTGCTAAAATGATGGAGATTAGAACTCTCCTACATTTTCTTTTAAAACAAGATCACATTGTTAGAATATTACCATTGTGTCTCCCCTAAGACAACATTTCTAGCTTCTTGAAATGCAAGAAATAAAATTCAAATATTAGTTAGGATAATTAAAAATAATATTTAGTTGATGGCATTTGAACTCAAGACCTTAGGAATTAACCACAAAGCTCTAACCACTTAATCACATTAATTCTTACTCTTATTTTCCCAACCTAATTCTCTTCCCTTCAAAAACCCAAGTCTCTTCTTCTCTCATCCCTAAGAAAAATTTCCTAATTGCCCCCAGCACGCATTTAGCCTAAATAATTCACAATAACCACATATAGCAATTCTTAAAAATGCACAATTTCACCCATAAAGAATTTATTCATGCAATATACTATGGATTGAAACCCTTCCTTCTATTTCTAGGGTAGTCTTAGGTGGGGTTTTACATAATATTTGCAATTTATCTCATGCATCTTTGGCAGCATGACAAGGTGAGCTCAACTTGAATTCCTCAGGCATAACAGTAGTAAAAATTGTGTTTAATGACTTAGCATTAGCATTATCAAGACGATATTCTTCTTCTATCCATTCTTTAAGTGGTTTCAATTTCTGCTTCACCAGAACTAGTGCCTGCCTTCACTAGAGGTTTCCATAATTTTAAAACAGATTTTCAAGCAATAGTATCAACAATTTTGAGGAATATTTCCATCTTGGCTTTCCAATAGCATAGTTTGTACTTTTCAATAATGGTGGTTAAGTAACAGAGGCTCTTTCTTCTATCAGTCTAGACATTTTTTTTAAAACAACTTCCAAGATCTTACTTGTATTAGTAGCAACTCCAATATGATGAACCACTCTGATACCATTGTATGTTACGTTAGTTTGACAGACTACAAAATAAGAAGTTTAATAAATACAGTAAATTGGTAATGTAATTTTGCTATTAACAAGCCTATATCTGCGGATCGTAGACTAGTAAAGAAATCCCCTAAAATTTTAAACAAAGTTACAAATATAACACTTATCTCAAATCATCAAGTGATTCCTTAGTGAGCTGTAACAGAACATAATCCAATGTTCTTATTGTCAAACTTACAGAAGACCATTATTAAACTCAACCATCATGATTGATCTCCCATTAATTGTTATTGTAGAAACTTAACGGGTCTTCGTTTGACTCTAAAAACCTTCCTCACCAGAAAGATAATTGCACAAAAGAAGTAACCGATTGAAGCTCTATTAAAAATTAAGCAATGTAGAAGCAAATAACTTGATTTACTGATGTATACTTTAGCAGTAACAGAAAGCTTCATTAATAGCATATGCATCAGTAACTCTCAAAGTATAAACATGAATTCTTTACTCTATCTTTTGCTCAACTCTTCAAAGAATATTCTTGTCTTTCTTTTTACTTTAAAGTCAGCTCATATACTTGTGATAGAGTTATTGTTTCATTATTGAATTAAGAGGCTGCCAAATTGTTTTTCTCCCTTACATTTCCAAAAACTGTGCAATCCTACTTTTACTTGAATTTATCCTTTTTCATATAAGATTTTCATTGCATTCTTGTCCGTGATATTCCCCGTATTTGTCAAAACTCTTTAGGAATTTAGTTTTCTAATCTGCTTCAAATTATTATCACATCAAATTGTGCCAATATTTGTTGTTTCCCAAGCTGTTGACATGTTCACAAGTTTTATTCGTTCCTACAAATAATTATTATTTATTTATCAATATATAACATGTATATATATATATATATATATTTATATATATAGGATTTCTTATACATATATACTTTCATACCCTTCTTGGTAAGTTAAAGTATTTTCACTACATATTTGTTTGGGCTAAAGGCAACAATGCGCTTAAAAAGTGTATACTTTTGTAATTATACCCCTTACTTTTAAAATTTAGCAATAATACCCTTCTTAAATTTAAATTCTTTCAAATATATCCCTCATATTTAAAATTCAATAATAATACCATTTTTAAATTTAAATCATTTCAAATATACCTTTCTATCAAGAATTTAATGGGATGCTCCAAATTTGACTGTTTAAAAAGATGTGATTATAATATGTTTATTATTATTAAGGGTAAATTGGTAATCTCACAAATTATCTTCTCCAACTAATAAACATTTCTTGGCGAGATTGAAAAAAATTACTTTATTTCTATAAATCTCACAAATATTGAAGATTATAATCAAAATCATTGGTGGAAGAGATTTATTATAATCAAAATCACTCCTAAGGGATTTATAGAAATGGAGCAATTCTTTTTATTCTCACAAAAAATATATATATTCATTGTTTGGAGAAGACAAAAATTGAGATTATCAATTTGCCCTTAGTAATAATGAGTATATTACAATCACGTCCTTTTAAATAGTTAATTATGGAGCATTTCATTAAATTCTTGACAAAAAGGTATATTTGAAAGAATTTAGACTTAAGAAGGGTATTATTGCTAAATTTTAAATGTGAGGGGTATATTTGAAAAAATTTAAATTTAAAAAGGGTATTATTGCTGAATTTAAATGTGAATGATATATTTGAAAGGATTTAAATTTAAGAAATGTACTATTGTTGAATTTTAAACGTAAGGGATATAATTACAAAAGTATCCATTTTTTTAAAGGCATTTTGCCTTTAACCCTATTTGTTTCTCTTCTTATAGTCCTGTTTTCTTAATTTCATTAATATTCTTTCTCTAACCTTCTCTCTTCTCCTCAAATTAACATTTTTACTTTCTCTTTGATCTATCCTCTTTCCAACCTTTTTCGTGATTACCCTATTTTCTCAGTCTTCTCATTTCTATCTCCGTTCTACATATTTTTCATCTTTGTCGTTTCAACCCAAAAAAATTTAGCCTAGGCCTAATCCATAAAAACACATTTTGATCCCATTGCAAATTCTGGTAGGTTTTGTCTTGCATTTCTAATTAGATTAGAATAAGGTAGTGTGATTAAAAATCTATTCCTAATGTATTTGGAATTAGGAAGTTACTATTGTCTTGTGTATATTAGAATTAGGAAGTTACTCTTATTATATCCCATGTGTATTAGAAGTCCTATGACTTAGTGCTTATATAGAGGTGGAGTCATAAGTTTTTCATGGAGTCTTGATTTGTTCTGGTGTATCCATTGTTATGGGCATATGGATATAGGTTAGGTAAGTGTATGAGTAGTGCAAGACAAGATGTGTACAAAAAGTTTAGATAGAATATCAAGAATACTCTTGTATAAATTTCCTAGTGGCTATTAGTAAAGTGTTTATCATGATCTTTGTCAGTAGGCTTAGTTAGATAAGCCGAATTACGTAAATTTTTTATGCCTTATTTTATTCTTTATGTTCTTTTTTTTTTTTTTTGCTCTCATTAAATATCCCTATTTAGATTTCCTAACAAGTTGTATTAGAGCCTAAGTTTTTACGATTTTGTGATTTTGACATGATGAAATTCGATAAAAAGAATAGTTAAGACAATAAAAAATTAGATAAATACTCATCTCTCTATAAATGGACATATGAGTTAATATGTTTTGTATTAACAGTGTTATGTCTAACGAGAGGTTGTCGGACTCTAGTAAAAATTACTCAAGCAATTATACACCTTACACAAATGGAATAGGTTATGAACTAAAAGTATCTAATAGTAGATCTGAAGCAAGTAATTAATCTACTTTACACAATTAAAGAAAAAAACAAACAATTGCAATTGTCATAAATGGCTATATACTCATTGGAAAAAGAAAGATAAGGATTTGCAGTGGTAGTATGATAACATTGCCATATGCAAAGATATCCTCACAATATTCAAATATACAGTTAGTTCTTCTCTCGTAGATTTTAAATTTCGGATATTGTCTCCAAGGGATTAATTGTCTTCAATTTGAAAGTAAGCACTTTTATCCTTTGTGATAGTTGTACTTATAGTGCATTGAAGTGTTAAAAATAAAATAAAAAGGAGTTCTTCGAGTGGGACGTCTTTGGATGGTGTAACAGATGCCCTAAAGATGCGTGTTATCTAATTTTCTTGAGTCAGTAAGATTCCAATTGTTGCAAATTTTAATTGAGGTAGAGTCTCAAAATCACACATGACTAGAATATCCTATTGTGATGAGAGGTGTATAGGTAACACGATTCACTTGCAAGTAAGGAAGTATCACGATGACCTGAAAGGGGAGTATGCACATGACTTTTAAGGATAGATGATAGTATGAGAAGAGATCTTGCAAAAGTGATGAGAAAAGATTGCGGCTTTTGCCTACTAGTCAATAGATCATGTTGGACTTGAGTACAGCTATGCATATTCATTGACCATGTTGAAGGTTGTGTTAGGGCTGTACTAATTTGGGTGTTTAGTTAGGCACCAATAAAACTCTAGTGGTTGTGAAGGTCAATGGAGTCAAGAGGATTACAAGTTTGATGTTACTATATATCTTAGAGGCTAGTAAAGATAGAATACAAACTAAGCTGGAGAATGTTAGATTTTATCTTGTATTCCTAATTAGATAAGGTAGTTTAATAAAAAAATAATAATAAAGAAGGTATTTCTATTATATTTAAAATTTAGAAATTACTATTGTCCTATGCAATTAGAATTAGGAAGTTATTCTAACTACATCTCATGTTACTTAGGAGTCTTATAACTTGGTACATTTGTAGAGGTGGAGTCATGAGCTTTTTATAGAGTCTTAGTTTGTTTTGGTGCATCTAGTGTTACAGGACGTATTGGTATAAATTTGGTGAGTGTATGAATGGTGCAAGATAGGTTGTATAGGATGTGTAGAAAGAAAATACCTTGCTACAGCACTCTAACTTGGATGTTTTTTGTTGGCATTTTGTTTTAGGCTAAATGGATTTTGTTTATACGTCTTGATAAATAGATGATAGCATATTGGTAAAGAGAAATCTTGTGTCATCATTTAGAAAGTTATAAAGTAATATGCAGCAATCTTAATACTCTTTATTCTCAATTATGTGTCTTATCATTTCATATATAGTACTAAATTGTTTTTTTATTTTTATTTTTTAATATCTATCATTTAAGAAGAGAGACCCTAATGAGAGAATATGGTTTTATTTTGTACTTTTAACTTCCTTAGAAATCATTAAAAATATAAAAAAGTTATATATATATATATATATATATATATATATATATCTGTGTGTGTGTACGTATGTATATAATATACCAAGTTAAATATAGAGTTTAAAATGAAAAAAAAAATACAGAACTTAAAATTCTCCATAACAAAGTAATTGTGTTCTATCATCTTCTCAATAAAATGTTTCTCACAATATCTCAGTTTATTTACCAAAAAAAAAAAAAAGTATATAAGCAGCACACATAATATTTGTTCTACTTACACCAAAAGTATATAAAAAATAGATATAATGTGGGAAATATGCAATAAAAGTGTCCACATTATAAAAAGATTTTTTTTCAAAGAACAAAATTTAATTATATATTAATTTACATAAACTTCTAATTTCAAAACAGAGTCTTCACTTGAAGTAGACATCATGTTCAAATCATACACACTCATTGACCTTGTGTCACCAAATAAATTTGAATCTTCATTCACATATAATTCATTTATACTTATGTTACAGCCAATGACATTATTTTGTTGAATCCTATACTTTAGAAATGCTTCTACAATCTCAAATTATTAAAGATCCCATTTAGTTGCGATTAAACCTTTTGTTTTTCTTTTAGTTGATGGCCTTCCTTTATCACATTGTACATTTTCTTAAAAACTCAAGGATAGCCTTCAATAATAAGTTGAAAATTTTTCTCACAAGAATCTTATTTATCAATAATAGGTCATTCTTCGTACTTTTCTTGTAATTCTATAAGCAATCTTTGCACAACATAATCTTCATTGTTTGAGGTCTCAGTAATAAGAAGTGAAGATCTTATATCAATAATCTGTTAGTGATATATAATTACTTCAAGACATAATCTATTATTTTTCTAACTATATATCATCTGCGCCTAAGACAATCCCATGGTTGGCAAAAATTTTCAACTAAATATTGCTTACATTGTGTGGTTATTGGCCATTTCATATTACTTTGCTAGCTCTTTCAAGGCAAAAAGGATATTTGAGTTGCAATTTCTCTAAATATGGATTATTGCACTAATAAAGAATGTATTTTATAATATATAGTAATATATTAAAAACTTTTTTTTAAAATATTATTTTTTTAAAAATAATTTAAATTGGTAAG
Source organism: Voacanga thouarsii (assembly GCA_026120185.1). Taxonomy (NCBI): domain Eukaryota; kingdom Viridiplantae; phylum Streptophyta; class Magnoliopsida; order Gentianales; family Apocynaceae; genus Voacanga; species Voacanga thouarsii. The sequence goes on along the minus strand of JANUWF010001217.1, from coordinate 3,723,018 downwards.
TATATCAATTTAGTTGATACGGATGAAGTATCATTAAAACAAATAGCATTAATTAGAAAATATTGGATAAAATTGTGCAAGTTGATGCAATTTGTTGCTGCCTTCACCAGTCCCTTAAGCAATAAAAGTATTGAATAAAGAGACATCAACTAATTAAGTCGTGCACTCTAACTTAATTCAAGTATTCTTTTAGTTAGGGGAAAATTTTAAATTCCTTTTATTTAGGTTGGAATATTTTATTTTAGTTTAATATATAATAGTTTAAAAGAGTATGTAATTATAGATAAAATTATAATATTATGTTTACTAATTAAAAAAGGATAGTGATGAGACTGTACATTAGATTCTAAAACCTTAGATTCCCTACATTGGATTCTAAAGCCTTGAGAAACAATAAAAGGAAGAGCCATTCTTGGCACCTCAAAGTGGAAAAGGATAGTGTTCTTAATTACCTCTCCATGGGGAAGTCTATACATTCATGTCTTACTAACATTAATCATTATCCCGCTGGTGATATGGCTCTTGATCTATTCATTCAGTATATGCAGGCTTGCATCTATGAATTTTATGCGAATCAATAAGAAGGCACAGCAGATGTGAAAGTAATTTTTATGGTACTACTTTTTATAACGTAGCAAAACATATATATAGTTTTTTATTTCATGTTCCAATTAAATTTGAATATAAAATACCTTTAATCTATTACAGAAGTAAAGGATGATGAAAAAATAGATGACTAGAGATTAAAATACATTACTTTTGGACATCTTTTATTTTCTTCAGAATCAAACGCATGAAAATAAGGGAAAAATCAAATTCGATGTAGCACAGAAAGAAAAGAAACGAGAGGGGGACATGAATGAGGCAGGGACCGACAGCTTCCAAGTATGAGAGAGACTCCCATGTGCAACATTTTTTAAAATACTCTACCTAACTTCGATAATAGAGAACACAAAAAAAACAAAAGCAAAACGGACGACTTTAGTTTAGGTTGGCTTTGCCCAGTCATCCAACATTAAAATATATCTTATTTGTTTTTCCACATCTTTATTGTTAGGTACAAGTGTGAAAAGGTCAATACGAAGATAATTAGTTTCATATTATGCTGATCCTTTTGTACTTTGAATTAATTTCTCTCAGACAAGAGGTTGAATGATGATAATATTATCTAGAAACCAATCTTGGGCTGCTTCAGTTTCGTCAGAAACTTCTTCATAAAAAAATAATAATAAAAAGATGAGGTCCAGAACGTCCACTCTCCGAAATATTCCGTTTTTGATAATTGATCTCCATTTACTTGAGCAACAAGAAGACAAGATAGCTAAATGTTCGTACATTGATGTTTTCCCAATCTGGATAAGGTTTTTTTGGCTCGCAGGGATACTTTTCCGTAGAACGAAAATTTATATTATTTTTTATATATAATTAATATTTGATTTATAATTTTATATTTTAAAATAATATTTCAAAAATAAATCAAATATAAAAATTTACACTTTATTAAAAGTAAACATTTTAAATTGTGTTCTTTCATTCTTTTTTACAATTAAAATGATCTATAATTTTAATCACTATCAAAAGTTAATAATATTATTCTTAAATATGTGACTAAAGGACTTGCAAAAAAATCAACTCCCATTTTATTTTTTAATTTACTCTTGACAATTTGTTAAGATAAAAAATAAGTACAATTTTTAAAATTACAAAAAAGATAAAAAATAAAGTTCATAATATATTTTACATTATCTAATTTATGACAAAAATATAAAATTCTTAGACTTTAGATTAAGAATGGATCACTAAATAAAAGGACCTTCATTTAAAAAAAACTTTTGTACTCATATATAAATATTAAAACATAAAGAACACAAAAAAATTAAATATAATTCTAATGTTATTTTTTATATTTAATACGAAATCAATTCAAAATTCAACATCAAGTCAAAAAAGTATATTCTATAATATAATTATTCTTTAAAATTAAGATATTTTTCCATCTTAACTTTAAATAAAAATCTATAGATAATGTAAATAAAAAATATAAACATGTTATAAAATTAGAGTAGTGTTAGAATAAAATCTACACACTACACACTAAGAAAATTCTAACTATTCTTTGCACAAGAATTTTTCTCTTTCTTTTCTCTCACAATTTTCTCTAATCTTTCTTTCACAAAATAATGGTGTATTACAAGTTTAGAGAATAGCTCTATTTATAGAGCTCTAATTAGTGGATTACATCATGGCATACATCATCTTCCACTAATCTTAATTAGTGGTGTCTCCACTAAATGGTGGACATCCATAAAAATCTTCTCTAATTATTCACATAAATCCATAATTAGTGGAGCCTCCACTAATTAATGGAGATTCCAATAATTCATAACGCTCCCCATTGGATGTCCATCCATTACATAAAGAATATGCCTAGTTAAAACCTTATTAGATAAAAACCCAGTGGGAAAAAAAATCTAGTGAAGGAAAAAGAGTACACTATTCTATATGTCTGTTTATTACTTCCCCTGATGAGATGATTCCTTTAAATCTTTAAACCGGCGCATACCGATTTTATATCTCAACTTTTCAAATGTTGCAGTCGGTAAAGTTTTCGTGAAAATATCTGCGAGGTTGTCACATGACCGAATTTGTAGCACATCAATTTCACATATCTTCTGCAGTTCATGAGTAAAGAAGAATTTTGGTGAAATATGTTTTGTCCGATCTCTTTTAATATATCCTCCTCGTAATTGAGCTATACAAGTTGCATTGTCTTCATAAAGAGGAGTTGGAATATCTTTGATTGATGATAATCCACAACTTTCTCGGATATAATGAATCATGGATCTTAGCCATACACATTCTCGACTTGCTTCATGAATGGCTATAATTTCAAAGATGATTTGAAGAAGTAATCGCTATAGATTGTTTCGTAGAACGCCATGATATAGCAAGGATTTCCACATGTAAATAGATAGCCCGTTTGAGAACGTGCTTTATGTGGATCGGATAAATAACCAAAGATCTCGCATAACCTATCAATGTTGGACTCGGTTTTATTTGAATAAAATAATCCGAGATCAATTGTACCTTGGAGATATCGAAGGACTTGTTTAATTCCATTCCAATGTCGTCGTGTTGGTGAAGAACTAAATCTTGCTAATAAATTGACAAAGAAAAGCAATATCGTGTCGTGTATTATTAGCAAGATACATCAATGCACTAATTGCACTCGAGATATGGTACTTCAGACCAAGGAGTTCTTCATCATTTTCTTGAGGTCTGAAAGGATCTTTATCCACATTTAATGATCGGACGATCATTGGAATACTCAATGGATGTGCTTTGTCCATGTAAAATCTTTTTAGCACTTTTGTCAGTATATGTTGATTGATGAATAAATGTTCCACTCTCCAGATGTTCAATTTGTAAACCAAGGCAAAATTTGGTTTTACCAAAATCCTTGATTTCGAATTCTCTTTTTAAATAATCAATTGTTTCTTGGAGCTCTTCAGGAGTTCCAATAAGATTAATATCATCAACATATATAGCTAATATCACAAATTTAGAACCAGCATTTCTTAATAAAAACATATGGACATACCTGGTCATTTTTAAATCCCGCTTTCAATAAATATTCACTAAGACGTGTGAACCACATGCGCCTGCATGGCTTCGTGCCATATAATGATTTCTGTAACTTGATGGAGTAATTTTCACGAGGATAATGTTTATATGCTTGTGCATATGAAATCCTTAGGGATTTTCATGTAAACATCATTTTCTAAATTTTCATACAAGTAAGCAGTGACAACATCTAATAGGCGCATATCTATCTTTTTATGTACTGCCAAACTGATAATATATCAGAGTGTAATAGCATCAACAACAGGAGAATAAGTTTCATCATAATGAATACTTGGTCTTTGTGAAAAACCTTGGGTTACTAATCGCGCTTTATATCAAACGATTTCACTCTTTTCATTGCGTTTTCGCACAAATATCCATTTGTAGCCAACAGGTTTTACACTTTCTGGTGTTCGGATTGGAGGTCCGAAGACTTCACGTTGTGTCAGTGCATTTAACTCCGATTGAATCGCATCTTTCCATTGCAGCCAATCTTTTCTATGCCGACATTCATCAACTGATATTGGTTCAGGATCATCACTATCCTGTATAACATCAAGAGATATTATATGCAAACATATGATCAATAATTGTTTCTATTCGATTCCAACTTCTACCGGAAGTGGTATAATGGATAGAAATTTCAGTGTTACTTTCATTTATGTCTGGTTCTTTGTCATAAGTTTTCTCTTGGTCTTTATCATTCTTTGCTTTAATATGATCATCTGGACCATTAATCCTCTCTTCTTTCGAGGATTTTTATCTTTAGAACCAAGAGGTCGGCCATGCTTTTGGCATGCTTTTGGCTCAGCAGCTATATGTAAAATCTTTTGTTCTGTTGGAACTTCAATTAGAATAGGAGCATTTATAGCTGGCATATGCAATTTTGTTACTCTTTTAGAGTCAACAAAAGCGTCTGGCATTTGATTTACAATGCTTTACAAATGAATTATCTTTTGAACTTCAAGTTCACACGCGCTTGTATGCGGATCAAGATAATTTAATGATGTTGTCCAATCACGATCTTTCTTGTACTGTTTTTGTTCTCCCCCTAATTTAGGGAATAATGATTTCACTAGAGAATAAGAAAAGAAATATAAGAAAATGATGACAAGCAGGAAATGCCAAGAAAAATATCTCCTTTTTTTTTCACTCTTCCCGGTACCGACTTTTCATCTTCCTCTCTTGTCTTTTCTTCTCCTCCGACCCTCTACCTACCATCTACCTCTTCTTCTTCCTCATATATATATATATATATATATATATATATATGTGTGTATCGATATATATCTCAGTTATCAGTCATTAGTAAACATCAAAAACAAAAATCAAAAAGCAGATATGGAGACTCGTAATTCATTTGAGACATGGTCAAATTTTGACTCGATTTCTGCAGCAGATGTTGATGTATTTTCCTTTCCAAACCAACCGCTTCTACCTAATTCGAACACAGAAGATTTTGATATGTTTTCCTTTCCAAACCAACTGCTTCTGCCTAATTCGAACACAGAAGATTTTGATATGTTTTCCTTTCCAAACCAACCGCTTCTACCTAATTCGAACGCATAAGATTTTGATATGTTTTCCTTTCCAAACCAACCGCTTCCTCCTAATTTTAGGTGAGATACCTTTGAGGGCTTCCATTTGTTTTTAGTATGCTTGATAATGAAATTAAACTCTCTTTTGGTTTGTTTTTGATGTAAATCAGTGGAAGTTTTGAACATACTGCTTTGGACCAAGTTGATCTGCCTCTACAAGATACTGCTTTTGATACTGTTCCTCTTGATGCTATTCCTTTGAATGAGGATATGCTTGTGCATGATCCTTTCTACTCTCTAATGGATTTTGAATAAAGTCAGAATATGTTTCCAGATTATTATACATTTAAACATGGATTTTGAATGGTATTACCTTTACTGATATTATTTTCTTTTTCTAAGAGAAATAATGAGTGGTCTTGGCAACGAAGTCGGAGTAAGTACTCATGAAATGCATAATATCGAAGTTCAAGATATTATTGCAGACAAAATTCCTGGGGAGAAGAAGATGATTAAGAGGCAGAGAGAAGAAGGGCAATAACTCCGAGACACTATCAAGAGAAACAATTTCGCAAAGATTTTTACCTACCAATCAAGAGCGCAGCCAAAGAATTGAATATTGGCATAACCCGTCTCAAGAAAAGATGTAGGGAGTTAGGAATTCGTCGATGGCCTCACAGGAAATTGGTGAGCTTGGAGACCATAATCAAGAATGTTCAGGTTATTTCTCATACATACTTATAATTTGCAAGTATGAAACTATGAAAGATTTATAAGTAAATAACCGATGATATCACTTCGATTTACAGGAGATCCAAAATAAAGAAGAAGGAGGACATATGGCTGAGAAGAAGTTGAAAGAAGCCATTGCGATATCGGAATGTGAAAAACAGTTGGTGGAAGAAAGTCCTAATACGCAGTTAGAGGACCAAACACAGAAATTGAGACAAGCATGCTTCAAGGCCAAATATAATAAGAAATTTAATTATAATAAACTTAAGGAGATTATAAAATCTCAAGACTCATTTCGCAATAATTTTACGGCTAATTCTACTACTAGTCTCGATGCTGGCTCAAAGGGGAAAGAAAAGGAGGAGGATGTCGAAAAAGATGAGCTGAAGTCCATAATTACTAATTATTTGTCTTCCTCTAATGTAAATATTGAAAAAGAACAATTACAAACCTTCATCTTACATTTGTCAGCTCAATTACAAAAGAGCAACTATAAGCATGTATCCTCAAGTTCATATAAACACTAGTGATATGAATAAAAGATGTGATGCTTATTATTAATGGAAATATCTTTTTCTCTTATTATCTTTTCTGTTCCACTTCAGGTGGCCAGTATTTCTCTGTGATAAGGGAAACATCGAGTGTGTCAATGACCATAACCACGGCCACTGCCACAACTACGACTATAACGATGGCTTCTACTGGAGCCAACAGCATTCACTTCTGGGAGTGTTGTTGAGCCAGTTCATCTGGCTTCATGATTTCTCAATAATAACTCATGTTAAAGCTGTCAATTTTGGATACCCTTTTTCTCGATATTGTTACTGTAGGACATGAAAAGTGGAGAATGTCTTCTCCAATATAACTTCATCAGTAACTTTTTCTCCGTAAAATTTTTAACTAAGATGTAGTTTTATACATCACGGAGTTCACGGTTTTACAATCTTGCAACTTCAGGTGCAACCATTCATACCGTGCAGTGGGTAGTACGACCATCTTCAGGTGGTCAAATCTTTCTTTTTATCCACATGACATATGGATCTCCTTTTTTTTAGCATTTAGATGCATTTCTGTATGACATATAAATTTTTTTTTCAGAAATATCAAGGGCTACAAATTCGAATTTAGCGAGATCAATAAATGCGTACCTGTCTTCTGGGTTTAATAACGGCAGAGACTCGTGCTGATAACGTGTTATAAAATTAGGGTAGTGTTAGAATAAAATCTACACACTACACACTAAGAAAATTCTAACTATTCTTTGCACAAGAATTTTTCTCTTTCTTTTCTCTCACAATTTTCTTTAATCTTTCTTTCACTAATCTTTCTTCCACAAAATAATGGTGTATTATATGCTTAGAGAATAGCTCTATTTATAGAGTTCTAATTAGTGGATTACATCATGGTATACATCATCTTCCTCTAATCTTAATTAGTGGTGTCTCCACTAAATGGTGGATATCCATAAAAATCTTCTCTAATTATTCACATAAATCCATAATTAGTAGAGCCTCCACTAATTAATGGAGATTCCAATAATTCATAACAAAACAAATTATATTACAAAATCATTCTTGTAAATAGGAAAAAATAAAACAAAAATTATCACTATATATATAAGATAAAATAAAGAAGAAAAAAGACTCGTTAGCATACCTACGAATACTTAACATTGTTGGTACCCTCTCTAATAAAGAATTGAGGGAGATAAATTTTAAATTGAGAGAAATAACTAATAAAGAAAAAGAGAAAAATAAAAAGATAATTGCTAAAAATGTAGATAAAAGATTTTTTTTTTAAGAAATGATAATGGTAAAAAGTATAAATAATATAAAATAATTAAATCTTGAATTTGATTTTTTTTTTCTTATAAAGAAAAAAACTGAACATTCGAATTCATTCGTCCCCGTGGGAAACAGTTTGCATTGAAACCTTTGCTTTCCCTAAAAATGTGGTCCAATTGGATGCTACAAATACATGTTACTTTCATCCAGTATTTAAGCATTTAATTTTGATATTATATTTTATATAAAAATAAAAATTATATTATATAATAATATAATCTAATATAATATTAAAAATACATAAATCATACGATATTTTATATTAAATTTAAATATATAAAAATATTAATTATTTTATAATATATAATAAATAATATATTTTTAAAAAAATTGTCAATTTTGTGAAATAATTCAAAATAATGAATATATTAATTTAATTAGGACAGATGAAGTCTCGAGAAAAAACAAGAAGCATTAATAATTAGAAAAAAAGGAACAAAATGTTGAAGGTTGATGCAATTAGTTGCAGCACCATTGGCTTCACTAGTCCCCTTAGTAATAAAAGTATTATATTAAGAGACATTAGCTAATTGAGTTGTGCACTCTAAATTAATATTGGGATAGATAATGGAAGTAACACACAAATATATAGAAAGAGAATAGAAAAATAAATAAATAAAACAGAATACAAAAATTTAATGTGATTTGGTCTCTCAATTAGACCTATATCCACGATCTCGAAAGGAAACACTTCACTATATAATTTTTGGACGGATAAAATTACAAACCCTCACAAAATAACTCAATGCTTAAAAATCTTTCAATTTACTAGGCTCAATGAGTTGGTATACTCTCATAAAAAAAAAACATTAACATTTTTATAGGAAAATCCTCCCTTACCGTTTTTTAAGATCTCCCATGTGGGATTGAGAAAAACTCAACAAATCCTCCATTTTCTCAAATTTTCAAATTACAACAGAATCTAAAAACCTAACTCTATTTCCAATCGTTGTAGTCTTCTTCTCTGTTGCTTATTCTGTTTTACTTCCTTCAAGTCATTTCTTTAAGGAATGACCATTAAGATGGTAGATATTTTTACTCTTCTTTCTTCCTTGCATAACCAGATAGTTCCTTTTGTATATTTTGCAAGACTTCCCAATTCCAACATACTTGTATCCTTTTGATGACATCACACCTAATAAAATAATATTGACACTAGAATCAGGAACATACCTTACATCAGGAAGTATTTTGACTTCATCGTTGTGGAGCTTAAGGCGGATTCGTCCAACGCCTTCAACCTTCATCTTAGAGTTGTTTCCCATATTGACATGACCAAAATTTTCCAATTGCTAATCATCGAACATGTCTTGGTCCTTGCAGATATGTAAGTCTAATGCAGAATCCATTATCTAATTTGAATGCTTCTCATCAACAGTATCATCCCAACATCTCATCAATAATAGATCATCGCTCATGACCATATTTGTAAAGGAATCGCTTACTTTGGCCTTACCCTTCATTTGTTCTCTTAGAGCTCTTCAATCCTCTTTCATTTTTGGGCAATGACTTGGATGTGACCAATCTCCCCACAGTAATAGCACTCAAGGTCGCTATTATCACTCTGTTGTGGTTTTCCTCTTCTTTAGTCACCTCTTCTTCTGCTTCGACTCCTCCTTCTTCTCCAACTCTCTGTAGCTAGTACTCGACTATCTTCAAATTGATTTTCTTTTATCATTTGGTGATTTTCTTTTAAAAACTTCGACACCTCATTCAGTTGCAGAGTGCTTTTTCCTGTTAGTAGTGACTGCACCAGTGGCGTGTAAGAATGCTTGCTCCTCATCTTCAATCTTCTCCCTTAAATTTTTAAGTTGAGATATTAACTCATTAAATTATTTATATGGTCAATAATGTTACCCCATTCTTCCATCATAAGCAAATATAGATTCATCTTCATCTTCAAATAGTTAGTTAGTGTTTTCGATACATAATTTTTATCTAAAGTCTCCCACATCTTCTTAGACGATGTCTCCTTCAACACTGTAACTTTAATAATTGGAGTCAATACTGATCGAATAGTACTAACCAACCTTTTTTGAATAGTACTCCAATCTGAATCCTTCATCCCTTGTGGCTTCTCATCTTCTAATGCACAATCAAGAGCTTATTGCACTAAGTAGTCTTGAGTTGTGCATTGTCACATAGTGAAGTCAATCTTTCTATCAAACAGTGGAGGTAAAATCTCATTCTTCATATATGTGATATTTAAAGAATCCATAATAAGATATCTTAACTCCACATGACACAAAAAATTACCTCTTACTCAAAACTGTTGATGAAACACCTCCTGCTCTCCTTAGGCCCAAACCTTCTCCCAAGTCGGAACTCGGCTCTGATATCATTTTTTAGGATGAGAAACGAAAGCAATACACAAATATGTAGAAGGAGGAAAGAAAATTAAATAAATAAAATAAAACACAAAAATTTAACGTGGTTTGGTCTCTTAATTAGACATACATTCACGACCCTGAAGGAAAACACTTCACTATGTAATTTTTTAACAGACAAAATTACAAACCCTCACAAAATAAGTCAAGGTCCAAAAATCTCCTAATTTACTAAGCTCAATGAGTTAGTGCACTCCAAAATATAAAAAAAAAAAGAAAGAAAGAAAAACTAACCTTTTTCTAGGAAAATCCTCCCTTACCATTTTTTAAGTTATCTTATGTGTGATTAAGAAAAACTCAACAATTAATTCAAGTATTCTTTTGATTGGTGGAAAATTTTACCATTCCCACTATCTAGACTAGATATTTTATTCTAATTTAACACAACAATTTAAGAAAGTATGTCATTATTGGTAAAATTATTATATTACCTTTATTAATTAAAGAAGTTAGTGGTAAGATTCACATATTAATAGAGCTCATATACCCTAAATGAAGGAAGTTAATTGTGAAGATAGAGAAAAATATGATTATTTTAGAAAAAAAAAATCATTTTCAAACATCCTAAAATAGAACTATATGTTTTTAAATTCGGATGGAAAAAGTTAATTAATCAGTGAATCTTATCCCAAAGTTGGTATCTATGACCAATTACTTGCATTAAAAAAAGGATAAAAAGGGATTTATTACCAAAAAAAAAAACACCATGTATTCTTAGCCGATTCTCAATCTACTCCTTAAAAAAATTTGTTTCAATATTCCCTTTATTTGAAGTTCCATTGAAATGATTTAGACAATCACAAATCAGTCATATATAATGTCTAAAATACCCTCAATTTATCAACTTTCTGCCATTGTTTTTATCCAAAAAATCATAGAAATTGAAAAAGAGAGAAAAAAAAAAGCAGGCTATGTCGCACAAGAAGAAGCAGGGGATTGTAGCATCTTCCTAACTACCTTCTTCACGCTCATCTTTGTAATTATTATCTTCTACTTCCATTCCACTTTTTTTCGACTTTTGGAATTATCATCAACTCCATTGCATCGAATTATAAATGGTATCTCAAATTGGGATTTTGTGAAAGCACAAAAAACTTGCCATTAAAAATCTATTTTCTTGCTGGAAAGCAGAGTAGAAAGCCTCCTTCGATCATCTATGTTTTTCCTCATATACCACAATTTCTTTATTCACTTATGAGTTTTCACATCTAGATATCTCCCTAGTTATTTGTTTTGTGGGCATGCCTTTTTTTGCTGTTCAGCATTCTTGAGAAGCTTGAGAGAGTTAGGGAGAAGTAGACAAAGAAGAAAAAGAGAAGGGGAATCAAGGGATGGTGTGACAAAGGATCGAGGGGTAGAATGGAGAGAAGTATTGAGAAAATCTCAATCGGGATAGTTAATAAGAATAGAAAAATAAGATGAAAAATAAAATAAGATACAAAATTTACATAATTTGCCTTATCCAACCAAGCTTACATCTACAGCGAAGTTTAGGAAACACTTTATTAATAGTCACCATGAGATTTACATAAGGTATTCTTTGTATTTTTCAAGCTTTGTCTCACACCACTCATACACTCATCTAACCTACATCCATACACTCTATAATATTGGATACACCAAAACAAATGAGGATACCCTAGAAAGCTTATGACTCTATCTATATAAAAGTACTAAGTCATAAGATTCTTAATTAACATATGATATAGTAAAAGTAACTTTATAATTCCAATATACATAGGATAATATTAATTCCATAATTCTAAATATATTAGAAATACCCATTGTCCTAGTCTGATTAGAAATGTAACACAAAATCTAACAATCTCTATCTTAGCTTGTATTTCGTCTTTGCCAGCCTCTAAGACAGCAGTAACATCAAAATCGCAATCCTCTTGACTACATTTACTTTTACAACCACCAACATTTATTGGTGCCCAACTATACACCTGAATCAGTGTGATCCTAATAATTTTAATTATTCATGATTTGATTTGGTCAATGAGCATACGTAGATGTCCCTGAGTCTAACATAAACTATTGACTCATACGAGAAAGCCTCAATCTTTTCTTGCATTTGCAGGATATCTTCTCACACAATCATCTATCCCCTGAAAGTCATTGTGCACTCCCTTTCCAGGTTATCGAGGTATTTCCTTACTTACAGATGAATACCGTTACCCATACTTCTCTCGATACACTGGGATATTCTAGCCATATGTAATTTCAGAACTCTACCTTAATTAAAAACCACAACTATTGGGATCCTACTAGCTCAAGAAAATTAGATTTCACACATCTTTAAGACATCTATCACACCATCCAAAGTGCGTTCCACTTTAAGAACTCCTTAGGAGACAACATTCAAAATCTAAAATCTATTCGAGAAGAAGTATCTATATATTTGAAGACTGTGAAAATATCTTCACATATACCAGTATCATGATACTGCTACCGCAAATCCTCATCTTTTCTTTTCTAATAAGTGCATAGCCATTCATGACAACTACAATCGTTTGTTCTTTTCTCTAATTGTGTAACCTGGGTCTACCTGTCTCAAATCCACCATCAGACTTTTGGTCTATAACCTATCTGATAAACCTTGGGGGAGGGGGTGAATAAGGTTTATGGCAAACAAATGCAAATTAAAAAATTGATGTCTTTTGAGAAGGGCAAACTGAATGGCAGAGTTGCTTCGCAGCTTTATGAATCCAGAAAGGGATCTTTTAAATCATCATAGAATGGTGAGAGGATGGTATGAAATAAAGATACGTAGTTAAGCTATCAAGGACAGACTTACTACAAAATGTAAGAGTCTTAAATAAACTACTGATTTTAGAGAAAAAGATACAGCAATTAAGATTTGAGAATCAACAAAAAGAGTAGTGAAGAAACTTAAGTAAATAGCACAAGAAAAGACTTAAAGATTTATAATGTTTCAATCCTTATATAATCTACATCCACTACTTTACGTTCTCACTTAAGGATTTTAACACCACTCACTAAAACCTTTTTCCAAATCAATAGTGGTAGATGACATCAATCTTATATAAGAGGATCACCACACTTGGTTTTATACCCAATCTCTTTAAACACAACAATCAAAGCTCACCCCAATTAGGTTTTACCTTTTTAACCTTAATACAAAGTTGATTGAAGAAAAAGTACATAAATAGCTCACAAATTGGAGCAAAATATGAACAACTAAGCACCAATACATTTTATATTTGGAATAATTTTATTTCACTTTGAAGCACAAATGAAAATGGAGATTTTTGTACTCTAAAGTGTAAGTATATTTTTGAGAGAGATAGTACAAAAATCTGCTTCAAAACCAAGTTTTAGAAGCTTTTATAAGAGTCAAATCCAAAGTCCCAACGGTTAGTAATGGCTAACTACTTCTGTCAGGATATCCAGGGTTTTGGATTCATAAGGTGAAAGGATATGCATCCAAAATGTGAGTCCAAAATGGCACTTTAAGCAAAGAGATATATTTGAAAAATATTACAGATCATTGGATGGTGTTTTGAATTCAAGGGTCCATCCAAAACTACTTCAATCGAAAAATTCATATTTAGAAATATCATTTTCTTTTGAAATTATTTTTAAGTGCTTCAAGGTAAAAATAAATTGAACTTAAGGTAAAGAGTCATAGGAATTTACAAATAATACATTGATAATAATTCCTAGTCTATAATTCTTTTCAAGGGCTTCTCAGTATGCAATCTCTTAAGCTGGTCTTATACTTGATCACCCACTCTTGGATTCCATTGTTTAAGAGTTGCTCAGCAGTCTCATTAGCATACCTTAGAAGAATTGAGGTCAAACATGTCCTATCACATATAGATCACATAAGTTAGTCATTATCAATGTTTGTCATAAATTAAAACATAAGAGAATGCTCTTAGGGCCAACACTGTCCAATTCACGTAAGGTATACAACTGTATGCTTAATTTTACCAATGTCTAACAACCTCTCTCTAGATATAACCCCATTAATAAAACGCACATTGATCAATATGTCGTTTCCAAGAGAGATTCATGTTTCTATATCTTCTACTACGTAAACTATTCTTTTTTATCAATTTTCACCGTCTCAAAATCTCGAATCCCAAAACCCTATAGAAACCTAGGAACCAGGTTCTAATGCCACTTGTTGGGAAAATTTCAATTGAAATGGTTAGCGAGAACAGAAAAATGAACATGAATAAACCAAGGTACAAAAGATTTATGTGATTCAACTTATTTAACCAAGCCTATATCCACGGCGAAGATTATGAAATACTTTATTAATAACCATCATGAGATTTACATAAAGTATTCTTGGTATTTTTTTCAAACTTTGTTTCACACTATTCATACACTCACCTGACCTACATCCATACACTACATAATATTGGATACGCCAGAACAAATGAGGATACCTTAGAAAGCTTATGACTCCATCGATATCTAAGTACCAAATCATAAGACTCCTAATTAACATAGGATATAGTAAGAGTAACTCCCTAATTCTAATATACATAAGACAATAGTAATTTTCTAATTCTAAATACATCAGGAATACCCATTTTTTAATCAAATCACTTTGTCATAATCTGATTAGGAATGTAAGACAAAACCCAACAAAAAGAAGACATGGGCAATAGCAGCGGGGGATGAGGGAGGAATAAGGGAAAAAAAGAAGTAGTCACGGTGGACAAAGATGGTGGAAAAGAGAGAAGGGTCAATAGAGGGGAAGAAAAGGTGATGGCAGGAGGTAAGTAAGAAGAAAAAGGGTAACGACGACAACAACGATGGATAGAAGGGAGGAAGAATGAAAATGGTAGCTAGGGTTAGGTTTTGTAGGTGCAAAGATGTTTTTAGAGTTTCAGTTTAGAGAAGACAATAATAAGGGTAGGTTTAGTATTTTATATAAATAGTTAAAAATTTAATTTTTTTAACTGTTAAATTGATAGCATAGTTAGAAAGAAGGGAAAATGTTGTAATTAAGAGATATATTGAAAATTAACTTAAAGTACAGGATGTTTTTTATAATTAACCCAAAAAAATTGAAAAAGTACTTTTACTTTCTCGCACATGAATGTATAGTTATACATAAATCTCTATTTTCCTCTCGACAATAAATTCTTCATTGCATTCAAAGCATGTATCTCATACATATCTATATATAATTTATTTTTTCTTCCTAAGCTCATGGTGACATGTTCAAAGTACCTTCATGATATTCCACCATTTCTCATTTAGTTAATTAATTTGATGTGTGTTTACTGTTTTCCATTTTTCTTTCTGTGAACTAGGATAGACATATACCCAAAAAGGACCAAAACCTGGAGTGTTCATTAGATGATTATGTCTTTTAACTTTTCAAATAATTTAGTTAGGACAACTTTTTTAATCTATTTCGACTTTTTTAACACTAATAATTAAAGTCGAACAATTAAATATTTCTTTGCCTCAAATCAACGATGGTGTACACTCAAGATTGACTTAGCCAATCAACTTATCGGATGCTACAAATATATAAATTAACAATAAAACAGGTAGCATTAAAATAACAATAAAGAACAAAAGATGCATTTAGTTGCTGCCTTCACTAGTCCTTCAAGCAATTTATATTTTTTTTTCATTTTATTCTTACATTTACTTTGTAATTTTAACTCTACCTGTGAGCTTTGCAGACTTTGTTTGTGGTGTTTACTACTGGTCTCAAGCCCAAATAAAGGAGGAGAATTGCAATAAGGCTTGTGACGGTTAACGTAAAATACAGTTACATTTATGATACAAACTAATCTGTTGACTTTGTGGGAGCGTTCCCTACTCAGCGATACATTGCACTTTACTGAACTTGGGTGTAGTGATAAATGTGTTAGGGTTACTATTTCATTGCCTGAAAGTAATATGCCATGTTGGTCCCCAGATACATTATCAAATATATATGGGGTGCAGAGTTAAAAAAGATAGTTCATAGTTATAGGATCCATTTAGCTTCTTGGAATATAAGATTTTTGACCGGTAGATTGACAGAATTCCCTGAAGTTATGAAGAGAAGAAAGATTAACATTTTGTATCTTCAAGAAACTAAATGTGTGAGTGAAAAAGCAAAAGTAATAGCGCTTTGGGGTTATAAGTTTTGGTATTCAGGCAGAGTTAAGAATAGAAGTTGAGTTGGGATAATTATTGATCATAAGTTCATTGATGATGTGATTGAAATGAGGAGGAAGAATGATAGGATTTTGAATATCAAAATTATAAATGGAGGCAAGATTGCTACTATTATTAACGCATATGCTTTATAAGTAGGACTTGATGATTCAGTTAGGTAACATTTTTGGGAATATTTAAAAGAGATTGTACAGAGTGTACTGTGTACGGAGAAGCTTTAGTAGTAATCTGGATGGACATGTGGGTTTTGATCGGAGCAAGTTCAAAAGTTTTCATAGAGGTCAGGTTTTTAGAGATAGAAATGAGGTATGAACTACTATTCTTGACTTTGCCTTAACTTATGATTTAACCATAGTAAACACTTGGTTTAAGAAGAGAGATTCTCACTTGGTGACTTTCATAAGTAGGTTAAATGCCAGTCAGATAAACTTCTTTATAAAGAGGCGTATTGTAAAGTTATTCCAAATAAGAGTGTGGTTACACAACAGAGGTTCTTGGTTCTCAATTTTCATTTTAGGAAAAAAAGTAAGAAAAATATCCATCAAGTTGTCCCTAAGATCAAGTGATAGAAGCTAAAGGGGGATGAAAGAACAGTCTTTGTTGATAGGGTAGTCTTGGCAGACGAATGGTCTTCCAATATGGATTTGGATTTGGATTCTACGCAGAGAAAGATGGCTCAAAGTAATAGGGTAGTGGCTAAGAAAGTGCTTGGTGAATCTAAATAAAGAGTACTACTAAACAAGGATGTGTCATGGTGGAATAACGAAGTGAGAAAAACTGTAAAGAACAAAAAAGAGTGCTATAGAAACTTAAGGTAGTATAGGAGTGCCGAGAATATTGAGAAGTATAATGTCACGAGAAGAGAAGTAAAAGAAGTTGTTAGAAAAGTAAGATTAACAGTTTTTAAGGATTTATATTAAAAACTGGATACAAAAGATGGGAAAAAGAATATATATAGACTTACTTGTTTTAGGGAGAAGAAGATTAGAGATATCGGTATTGTGAAATATGTGAAGTACGATAACCATAGAATTCTTGTTAAAGATAAGAAAATCGAGAAGAGATAGAAGTCCTATTTTGATATGTTATTTAATGGGAATCAAGTTCAAGTTCAGGATGTGGGTGACCTTGTGATTCCAAATGAAAAGATTAATTGTGAGTTTGTTCGTCGTATTCAGAAGTATAAAGTTTGAGAGGCCCTTGAAAGGATGAGACCGAAGAAGGCAGTGGGGTCAGATGGTATACTGATTGAGGTTTAGAAGTGTTTAGGAGAGATAGGTTGATAAGTCTGTTCAACAAGATATACAGAGTTAATAAGATTCTTATAGAGTGGAGGAAGATTACTTTGATTCCTCTATATAAGAATAAAAGGGATGTTTACGAATGTATCAATTACTATGAAATTAAACTCATTAGTTATATAATATAGATTTAGAAGAGAGTGATTAAACACAGGTTAAGAAGCATTGTAAAGATATAAGATAATTAATTTGGTTTTATGTATAGGTGTTCCACTACAGAGACAATTCATTTATTACGGTAGATGATTGAATATTACATGGAAAGAAAGAATGATTTGTATATGGTATTTATTAATCTGGAGAAAGCCTATGATAAAGTACCTAGAGAAGTACTTTAGTGGGTACTAGTAAAGAAAATGTATCGTAGAAGTATATTACCCTCATTGTATGATGGAGTATGTACAAATGTAAAGAGCTGCACCGAAGTGACTGTAAAATTTTTCGATACTATTGGGATACATTAAATATCAATATTTAGTCATTTCTGCTTCGCGACCATTATGGATGAATTAACTTTTGCTATATAGAAGGCTATGTCATGGTGTATATTATTTGTTGACAATATTGTTCTGGTTGATAAGATTGGAGCTGATGTAAATACTAAATTGGAATTGTGATGACAAACGTTAGAATCTAAGGGCTTTAGAATCAATAGAAATAAAACAAAATATATAGAATGCAAATTCAGTACTAGTAGAAATACAAATCAAAGTGTAATTTTGGATGACAGAAATATACTAGTAGATGATTGCTTCCGATATCTATAATCTATTATTCAGAAAGATAAAGAGCTTAATAGCGACATTACATAGCAAGTTAAGGCAGGTTAGTTGAAATAAAAAGTGCGACTAGTATTATGTGTAATCATAGTATACATTTAAATCTAAACGGAAAGTTCTATAGAACAGTCATAAGACCTGCTTTGCTATATGGTACGAAATATTGGGTAGTTAAAAGGTTTTATATTCACAAAATGAAGATAGTTGAGATGCGTATATTATGGTGGATGTACGAGCATAATATAAATTATAGAATAAGAAACAAGACCATTCGGCAAAAAGTGAGAGTATCATCCATTGAAGAAAAGATGAGAGAAATCTATTTGTATTGGTTTGGACATATACAGAGAAGATCGAATGATACCTCTATTAGGAAAATTGAGGGACTAGACATGACAAGTTGGATAAAGGTAGAGATAGGTCTAAGACGATATGAATGAAGGTGATTAGAAGAGATATGCCTCTATTAGAGTTGAATGAAAGTATGACGGTCAATAGAAAGAAGTAGAGGAAGAGGATTCATATAAATGACTATATATAATCTTGTATTGGTTCATGTAACCGATTTCAAATTTCTTGCGGTTAAGATTTTGTTTTATTATTGTTATTGTTATTGTTGTTTACTTTGTAATTTTCTATTAATATATTTTTCATATATATATATATATATATATATATTGCATGAAATGTAAAAAGACTATTATTATAAGATTATTATTAAAAATGATGTGAATCTGAAAGGTCATTAATATAAAAGCCTATGTATAATTATGCTTATATATGATTTACCATTCAATTCATATTTTTATATATCTGATGTCGATAAAAAATGAGGATTATCTATTTTAGCTGGGTATGCCTTAGGCTAATTTTTGGCTCCAAAATCAATCTTTTCTCAATTGGAGAGTTATGAGATGAGTGCATCTTTTTACTTTGAAAATAATGTTGTTAGAAAAACTATTGTACTCCGTGTCGATTTCATTAACACATATAAGTGGAGTAGAGAAATATTTCTTTACTAAAAATTAATAATGGCATACACTTAATATATGTTAACATAACAGATCAACTCATTAGTACTCCCCCTGTCGTTATTTATCTGTCACAGTTAATTACTTTACACAATTTTAAAAAAAATTAGTTAATCACTTAAATTCATACAACTTTATTTATATATTCCAAAAGTATCCTTAGATTTAATACTCTCCAGAACTATTTTCTTACTTTATTTGCTTAACTTTCTCTCTAAAGTTATTACACTTTCATTTTTCAAAATTATTTAATATAAGAGTATAGCAGTAAATTAATATTAATGACACTTAAATTTTTTTAATGTAACAGATAAAAAAATATTAAATTTTTTTTTGGTGATAGATAAATAAGGATAGAAGGAGTATAAACAAACATAAAAATAAGTAGCATTCATTATTTGAAAAATGGAATAAAACAGTGCAAGTTGACATAATTAGTTGCATTCAAGTACAGTGGAGAAAGAGACATAACAGTGCCGCGAGCCAATTAAGTTTTGTACATCTCGAATATGATGTGTTTATTCGAGTATTCTTTTTATTGGTGAAGAATTTTATTATTCGACATGAAAAGAATGAGTTGCCCCATAAAAATTTTAAATTTTATAATTTATTTAAAAAATTATTTTTTTAAAAAAAATAAAATTTATATTTCACAATCTTAATTTTTTTTTAATTTATAATATTATTCTCTTAGTATAACTTGTTTCGCAATCTAAAGTCTTTGTTCTCTTGTTGGTTAATTCAATTGATTCCTTAAATGACTTTTCTTTCTTATAAGTTTCTTTCTCAAAAAATTTCCTTTTTGATTAGTTGTAATTAGATTGATAGTTGACATATAAAAAAAATGATAGTTGACAGAAAGATAGATGGCACTAAATAGTTTAAATTATAAATTGAAGAAAAAAAAATATGGTTATTAGGTAAAAGTAAACTTCACTTTTTTTTTTTTTTTAAGAATAAATATGGAACCTTTTGGTCGGAGTATAAGAATAACTAATGGTTTCACAATAGTAGACCGATGCTTAGTTTGGTTAGACTGTTTTGTGAAAATAAATAAAAAGAAGAAGTAAATGTGGAGGTAAATAGGACATTTATCTCATTTGGTTGGATGTAGATGTGGAGGGGAAGTAAATCAGGAGTGGTACCACTTTCCCTCCACATCAACATTTCATTCCCTTCCAATTTAGAGGGATTGAGAGAGAAAAAATAAAATGGGAGTAATAATGACAACATTGATCACATTTTTAACATTAAAATTTTTAATAAAATAGATAGTGAGGGATAAAATAGTAAACTAAATTAATTATTTCCTTTCTTCTTTTCTCTCATTCCCTTCCTATTTTCACTCCAACCAAACAAAATAAGAATAAATATTTAACTTCCCCTAGTAGAAGTAAAATGTGTCACTCCTCCTCCCCTTTCCTTTTCTCCTCCCTTTCGTGAACTAAAACAAACCTGAATTAAACCTCAAAAGCTGAAGAAAAAAGACTGAGAGGGTGAAGACAGAAGATGGAAAAGAGAAAAGATTGGAGAGAGAGAGAGAGAGAAAGATCCCTTGGATAAAGGAGAGAGAAAGCGGAAAAATAGATATGTGTTATGAAATTTTGAGAATAAAATCTACACAATAAGAAATTTTTAACTATTCTTTGCACAAGAATTTTTTTTAAACTTCTCTCTTTCTTTTCTCTCACAATTTTCTCTAACAATTCTTTCACAAAATGATGGTTCATTTCAAGCTTAGAGAATAGCTCTATTTATAGAGTTTTTAATTAGTGGAATACATCATCTTTCACTAATATGCATTAGTGGTATCTCCACTAAATGGTGGACATTTATAAAAATCCATAATTAGTGGAGCTTCCACTAATTAGTAGAGCTTCAACTAATTCCTTAATAATTCACAATATATTCATAACACTCCCCCTTGAATGTTCATCTATTATATAAAGAATATGCATCGTTAAAATCTTACTAGATAAAAATTCAGTGGGAAAAAAAATCTAGTGAAGGAAAAAGAGTACACTATTCTATATGTCTATTTATTACTTTCCCTGATGAGATGATTCCTTTAAATCTTTGAACCGACGCATATCTATTTTATATCTCAATTTCTCAAATGTTGCAGTTGGTAAAGTCTTCGTGAAAATATCGCGAGGTTGTCACATGACCGAATTTGTAGCACATCAATTTCACATTTCTTCTGGAATTCATGAATAAAGAAGAATTTTGGTGAAATATGTTTTGTCCGATCTCTTTTAATATATCATCCTCGTAATTGAGTTATGCAAGCTGCATTGTCTTCAAAAAGAAGAGTTGGAATATCTTTGATAGATAATAATCCACAGCTTTCTCGGATATAATGAATCATTGATCTTAATTATACACATCCTCGACTTGCTTCATGAATTGCTATAATTTCAACATGATTTGAAGAAGTAGCTGCTATAGATTGTTTTGTAGAACGTTATGATATAGCAGTATTTCCACATTTAAATAGATAGCCCGTTTGAGAACGTGCTTTATGTGGATCAGATAAATAACCAACATCTGTATAACCTATCAATGTTGGGTTGGTTTTATTTGAATAAAATAATTCGAGATCAATTGTACCTTAGAAATATCGAAGGACTTGTTTAATTCCATTCCAATGTCGTCGTGTTGGTGAAGAACTAAATCTTATTAATAAATTGAAAACAAAAGTAATATCAGGTCATGTATTATTAGCAAGATATATCAATGCACCAATTGTACTGAGATATGGTACTTCAGGTCCAAGGAGTTCTTCATTATTTTCTTAAGGTCGAAAATGATCTTTATTCACATCAAATGACCTGGACAATTATTGAAATATTCAATGGATGTGCTTTGTCCATGTAAAATCTTTTTAGAACTTTTACTATATATGTTGATTGATGAATAAATGTTCCACTTTTCAGATGTTCAATTTGTAAACCAAGACAAAATTTAGTTTTTCCAAAATTCTTGATTTCGAATTCTCTTTTTAAATAATCAGTTGTTTCTTGGAACTCTTCAAGAGTTCCAATAAGATTAATATCATCACACATATATGTTGGATTGTATGCCCTCTTAGACTAGGTTTCTGATGTAAAATCGAATTATTTAATGAAAGAATTTATTTTCAGAAATTGTTTGTAAATTTACTTTTTGTTTGTGTGCGATTTTCGTTTGGAACAGACCCATTGTGTTTAAATAAGTGATCCATGTGAATGGTGGTCTTTCACAGTAAGGTATGGATCACGGGTTATTTAACACATAAACATTTGTTCTTAACCTATTGATGAGACTGGGAACCTCATTATGTTTAGGTTGTTATGTTATGAATTCCAAATGGGGAATGGCTTACCTTTAGCCAGTGGGTAGTTCACTCACTTCATGACATAAGCGTATTTCGAATACGTAGAACAGGACTTGTAGTAGTGGTTTCTCAAAGTACTATATGGTAGAAACTTAAACTACTACCGCTACAGCGTGGACTAGTACTCTACGACTTGAGTATGAGTTGGTGGTCTAGCGAAGCTGGAAGCATATACTTTGATTTGCTGTAGTTGAGATTCTATTGTAGGGCCAATATACTTGCATGTTGGGTATGTGTGACTAGTTAGTTAAGACTGACTTATACAAGATAGTTTCTGCACTATATCGCCCCTTGTGGTTGTCCGAATGGTCTAAATTATCCAGGGCCCTGGGAAACATAACTTGGATGTTTGCTTTAGGGGTAGCTCCCTTGGAAAGCGGAAACACTCCAGGAAGTCATGGATCATTGGACTAGAAGCCTAAGGATGGTAGATGTCATTTAGGGGGGTGTTGGTACACTTCTTCCTCTCTAAATGTACGGCGAGGTGTAGAGGGGTATTTTAGTCATTTCACCTGTAGGTCGGAGACTTTGCGAATGCAACATTGTCCTTGGGGTCAATATTTCCTTATGGTGATATTAGGAAATATTTAAAATGCAAAATACAGCTATTTATATAGCAGGGGTATTTTGGTCATTTTAGCAGCCAAGGCGATGTGTCTTTTTGGTCCTCGGAATAGCCCGTAAGTCCTAATTATTTTGGGTTGAGAAATTGGTCTCAGTTGAAGAGGATTTTATTTTATTTTATTTTATTCAGGAAGTCTAATTTATTATTGGACTGGAATAAAATAAATAAATAAATAAAATAGGAGTTGAGAGAAATTAATCATCTAGTTTATTTGGTTAATTAATTATTCAGGGCCTAGGTCCAGTATGAATAATTAAGAAATTAACCTGGGCTTAAACTAGGGGAAATAATTAATGTTTAATTATTTATTGGGTTATTTATATAGGCCAAAGAAATAAATAATTAAAGATTAATTATTATGGTTCATTTGGGCTCATTAATTATTTATTGGGTTACTTATGTAAGCCCAGGAAATAAATAATTAATATTTATTATTTTGGGCCTTTTTGGGTCCAAGAAAAATAATAAATATTTATCTGGCCCAATAACTTGGATCTTAGGGTTTTTTCCAGATATGGTTAAGAGGAGTTTAGGGTTAGGCCAAACTGATTCTCAGTATAACATCCGAGTGTTTTGAAATCCCGGGGATATGTTTATCAGATAATGAGAGACCTAATTTTTGGCTAACTGATAAAACAACTCTTTGAAAAGAAAAAAAACCCTAATTCTTTCCCAAGCCACAAGACTCTCACGTCACTCTAGTTCTCTCTCTCACGGTTTTCTTCTTCTTGTTTTTCTCCTTGTTCTTTGCTAACTAATAGCGAGCAAACCAAGGAGAATTGAGACCGTTTCTCTTTCCCATTGTGTTCACCAACTAGAGGTTAGGCTGAGGAATATCCCGAGAGTTGGAGAGCTAAGCGTTAATGCAAACAAGGCGAAGTCGAAGGCTAGCGGGTGTTCAACCGGAAGCTCCTTCAAGTGTGCAAAGCGAGGCGATTCCAGCTGTTCAATCTATTCCTACGCAACCTAGGAGGGTCAAGGAATGCAAAGGTATGATCTTCACGCTTCCGCATGGCCTTTATGGCTCGCGTTTTATTTTTCTCCAATTTTTTTTAACTTACGGTGCATGCCCCTGTTTCTGCGTTTTCCATCAATATATAGCTAATATCACAAATTTAGAATCAGATTTCTTAATAAAAGCACATAGACATATTTGGTCGTTTTTAAATCTCATTTTCAATAAATATTCATTAAGACGATTGAACCACATGCGCCCAAATTACTTCAGGCCATATAATGATTTCTGCAATTTGATAGAGTAATTTTCACGAGGATAATGTTTATATGCTTCAGGCATATGAAATCCTTCGGAGATTTTCATATAAACATCATTTTTTTAAATTTCTATACAAGTAAGTAATGACAACATCTAATAGGCGCATATATATCTTTTCATGTACTACCATACTGATAAGATATCAAAGTATAATAGTATCAACAATAGGAGAATAAGTTTCATTATAATTAATACCTGGTCTTTGTGAAAAACCTTGGGCTACTAACCGTGTTTTATATCGTACAATTTCATTATTTTCATTGCACTTTCGCACAAATATCCATTTGCAGCCAACAGGTTTTACACCTTCCAGTGTTCGGACTGCAGGTCCGAAAACTACACGTTTTGTCAGCGCATTTAACTCCGATTGAATCGCATCTTTCCATTGTAGTCAATCTTTTCTATGTCGACATTCATCAATTGATATTAGTTCAGAATCATCACTATCCTGTATAACATCAAGAGATATATTGTATGCAAACATATTATTAATAATTGTTTCTATCCGATTTCAACTTCTACCGAAAGTAATATAATTGATAGAAATTTCAATGTTACTTTTATTAACTTCTGGTTCTTTGTCATCAGTTTTCTCTTGCTTTTTATCATTTTTTTTCTTCAATATGATCTTTTGGATCATTTAATCATCTTTTCTTTCGAGGATTTTTATCTTTAGCACTAAGAGGTTGGCCACGCTTCTGGTGTGCTTTTGACTCAGCAGTTATAGATATAATATTTTGTTCTGCTGGAACTTCAATTCGAATAGGAGCATTTATAGCTGGAATATGAGATTTTGTAACTCTTTTAGAGTCAACAAAAGCGTCTGACATTTGATTTGCAATACTTTGCAAATGAATTATCTTTTGGACTTCACGTTCACATGCGCTTGTGTGTGGATCAAGCTAATTTAATGATGTTATCCAAGTAAGATCTTTATTCTACTGTTTATGTTCTCCCCCTAATTTAAGGAATAATAATTCATCAAAATGACAATCAACAAATCTTGCTGTGAATACATCTCCTATCAGGGGTTCAACATACTTGATAATAGAGGGAGAATCATATTCAACGTATATCCCATTTCTTCTTTGAGGACCCATCTTTGTACGTTGGTTTGGTACAATTGGAATATATACAGCACACCAAAAAATTCTCAAATGAACAATATTTAGTTTTGAATCAAAAGTCAATTGCAAATGAGAGAATTTATGATAACTAGTTGGCCTTATACTTACAAGTGCTGCAACATGTAAAATAGCATGTCCCCTAGTAGATGTTGGGAGATTTATTTTTATTAATAATGGTCTAGTAATTAATTGTAATTTTTTAATAAAAGATTCAGCAAGACTATTTTGTGTATGAACATGAGTTACAAGATGTTCAACATTAATCCCAATTGACATACAATATGCATCAAAAGCATGTGATGAAAATTCACCAGCATTATCCAAACGGAGATTTTTAATGTGATGGTCGAAAAATTGTGCTCGTAATTTAATTATTTGAGCAAGTAATCTCGCAAATGCCATGTTGCGAGTAGATAATAAACACACATGTGACCATCGGGATGATGCATCTAGTAAGACCATAAAATATTTGAATGGTCCACATGGTGGATCAATAGGTCCACAAATGTCTCCGTGAATCCGTTCAAGAAATGTAGGACTTTCAACTCCTACTTTTACTGATGATGGTCTAACAAGTAATTTTCCTAGGGAACATGCAGCACATGAGAATTTTTCTGACGTCAATATCTTTTTATTTTTTAATGGATGATCATGTATATTCTCAATTATTATTCTCATCATGGTAGATCCCGGATGACCCAACCGGTCATGACATATGCTAAAAGTTGTAGGATCAGTAAACTGTTGGTTTACGAGATGATGAATTTCAATTACAAAGTATAAACTAGTAGAAAAAGACGACAGTTTTTCTAATACAGATTTCTTACACAAATTAATTTGAGTAATATAAAGATGTTCAATACCATTTTCCTCATTTGTTTCAACATGATACCCATTTCTGCGGATATCTTTAAAACTCAATAAATTTCTTTTGGATTTTGAGGAAAATGGTGTCTTATCAATAATAATTATTGTTCTTTTAGACAACAATATACTAACTCTTCCGGAGCCTTTAATTACATTTGTACTACCATTTATCGTATAAATATTTACTTCTTTCATTTTGAGATAAGAAAAATATTTCTCATGTTTGAGTATGGTGTGTATAGTTCCACTATCAATAATACATACATCATCATTAACAACAGCCATCTGAACAAAAATATATATGTAAATGTAAATATTATTAGAATATAATGAAAATTTAAAAATATCAAGGTGAGGCATTAGTTCTTCTAGACACTGCCATCACCAATTAAATGGTCTATCTTATCGTCTGGGTGTTCAAAAAAATCCGATACATCCATATGGGTAATATTGATATTAAGATCTTCAGGATCAATATCATCATCCTCAGCATCATTTACTGGATGTTGAGAAAAATTTGCTTCAACATTTTTATTGTTCTTTTTCAATGAAGTTTAATACAATTCCATTAAATGCTTGGTCGTACGATAGTTACGTGATCAATGACTTTTCATGCCACATCTATAACATGTATCCTCATAATTTTCTTCTATTTCTTTTTTTTTCTTTTCCCTTATGATTTTTTCTGTTCCGTTTCAGGTGGTCAGTATTTCTCACAACTTGATTATGACTGTGATAAGAGAAATATCGAGCGTATCCACGACCATAGCCACGACCACGACTACGAATATAACGATGGCTTCTGTTGGAGCCATCAACATTCACTTCTAGAAGTGCTGTTGAGCCAGTTGGTCTGGCTTCATGATTTTTTAATAATAACTCATTATTTTTTTCTGTAATGAGGAGGGCAGTAATTAAATTTGTAAATTTTGTATACCATTTTTCTCGATATTGTTACTGTAGGACAATATTCGAGACATGAAAGGTGGAGAATCTTCATCAGTAACTTTTTCTCCGTATAATTTTAACTGAGATGTAATTTTATATATTGCGAAACTATATTCATTCACGGTTTTAAAATTTTGCAACCTCAGGTGCAACCATTCATACCGTGCAGTAGATAGTATGACTATCTTCAGGTGGTCAAATCTTTTTTTTAAATTTATCCACAAGACATATGAATCTTTTTCGGTAAGATATTCCATTTTTAAATTTTCGTCAATATGACAATGAATAAAAATCAAAGTTTTAACCTTTTGTTGTGCAGATACACTATTCTTTTCTTGAATAGTTTCATTAAGGCCTTCAGCATTTGGATGTATTTCTGTATCGAGAACCCATGACATATAATTCTTTCCAAAAATATCAAGGGCTACAAATTCGAGTTTAGCAAGGTTAGTCATAGAGATCAATAAATGCGTACCTATCTTCTGACTTGTGTAACGATAGAGACTCGTGCTTTAGTCTTCTGGCTTTTGTAACGGCAGAAACTCGTGCTGATAACGTGTTATGAAATTTTGAGAATAAAATCTATATAATAAGAAATTTCTAACTATTCTTTGCACAAGAATTTTTTTTCAAACTTTTCTCTCTCTTTTCTCTCACGATTCTTTCACAAAATGATAGTACATTTCAAACTTAGAGAATAACTCTATTTATAGAGCTCTTAATTAGTGGAATATATCATCTTCCACTAATATGCATTAATGGTATCTCTACTAGGTGGACATCTATAAAAATTCATAATTAGTGGAGCTTCCACTAATTCTTTAATAATTCACAATATATATTCATAATCATAACAATATGAAATGGGGTGGGAAGATTAGAGAGATTCGAGTCCATAATTTTTGTGTAAGGAAATTGCATGATTAATTAAAAGCAATTGTCATGGTTATACGAAGGCTAGCGATATTTTTTGAGCAAATTCCCTCTTGCCAGAGCCTGTGTATGACTATTTTGTCCTTTTCTGTGAACCATGAATAGCCCACTAATTTAGTGTGTTTTCGTTGTAGGCCCAAAGTTGATTTTTAATGCAGAAATTCTAATATGGATCTATTCAGATAAACTGTATATATTAATAGATTATATTTTATATAATATAATTTTTTAATATATATAATTCATACAAAAATTTCTGTTTATAATGTACCTTGAACAAGCCTACTTGTCCTTCACACCGTCATCGTCTTGTTCAATAGAGAAGAAATTGTCATATTTGTGTAAAGAAACACGAACCTCACAAACAAGACTTTTCATCTCCTTACCTAGTCTCATCTCGTCTTCCACAAGCAGCCACGAGGTCTGCATCATCTTTGTCTTTTTCCTTATAGATTGGAAAGACAAAACCCACTACTTGGGTATACAAATTCAGAGGGCATCACCCTTCACACTTGTCTTTAAATATTGCCCCCAAGCACAAATGCGTTCTGGTTTTCAAATTTATACCTGAAAATTGCAAGATTCCAAACAATAAAATAAAAGGAAACAGTGGTTTGCTCCAGTAATTTTTGAATTTTTTATCAATTAAAAAGATTGGGAATTGGTTTGAGAAGATTATCCTGTTATAATTTTTATAAATTTTCAAATTATTTCACCAATTTGTAATTGGACTAGAGAAAGAGATAACAAAAATATTATCATTTTTTATTAAAATAAATTTTGTCACGTGACTACTCCACATACTATTAAATTTTTGCCTCTTTTAATCTCAATTTCAACTCACCCCACACAGTCTCCATAAACTCTAATTTAGATAGAACATATACGACATCTTCTAATTACAACTTATTTAAGTTAAATGTATAAATTAACAAATTAGTTATAAAATTATGAAACCAACTAAAATATAATTACATAATGCTATTATATAATTCCAACTTTTTTTGCTTTTTCCTCTCATTTAGAAGATTTTTTATACCTTTATGCTAAAAAAAATACATATTATTGAAATGCTTTCACAAAGCCAAATTTTATTTTATTTTTTTAAAAAAAATTATGCATCCAAATCCTATTTCAACCCTAACCAATTGATACATAAAAAAAGAAAAAAAAAAGATACTCAATCCCTATCATATTTGTTTTAATTGATTTGTTAATTTGTTCAATTATTTTGAATACATTTTAATTACAAGGTGAAATTATTATTTTTTTCTAAATTGAATTATTTATATTACTACATATTACTATAATATATTATTATTATTATTATATATACAAGTGAATTAATTACAATATATATTTTAACTTATCCAAATTAACGTGTGTTTAAGACGCATTAAAAAAAAACCACAAAATGAAAAGAAAAATGTTCTTGTTTCTGCAGAACGTAGAGACATAGGGAAACGGTTCCTTGTTCATAACAAACAATAGGCAAGTACACAGGGAAAGGCAGCCAAAGCTTGCCAGCAGTTGTGCTAGGAATATGGTGGGGAGATCTATAGAACCTGACCTCCACTAATTAGAAAGGGAAAACACACAAGATAGATGGTTATGGCCTTGGATTTTCTCCAGCTGATATTCTCACTTTCCAAGCAAAAGAAAATTTTGCTTCTCAATATTGCATCAACTGGACAGACATCGATGGCCTCATTTTTCAAAGATGAACTTGTGAATAGAAAAAGAGTGCAATACATCCACACCCAATATAGAAACATTTCACAGCTATGATGCTGGCTTTATTGTCTAGTGCACACCAGAACCTGAGAACACCGAGATATGTAACTCCGGGAACAAGAGCTAGCATTACCCTGAAAATGTAAGGAAAAAGCAAACCTTGAGTCACACAGCAAGATAATGGCTCTTGGGAGAGAGATATGAAGAGTAATACATGGTTGCTTTTCCTAACCTGCCAAGGAAGCATTGATGGAGCTCCATTTTTCAGCAATCACTGATCGGGGGGGTAAACATTGAGCTTAAACTTCTGCTGGGCTTCAAGTTTTGCCACCTGAAGTCTCCTGGCGGAGATGGCCACCGGAGGATTGTTACAATGAAGGTCAATCATCTGGAGCGTGGGTATACCCTCCAAGTCAAGTGGTATGGCCTCAAGCTTAGTGCAATGCTTGAGATAAAGGTGTGTCAGTACTGGAAAATTGGTTGCAGCAGCCTTCCAGACAGTTAAATTAGTAGCTCCAATAATGTGCAAAACTTTGAGATGTTTAAAGCCGCCATCTTCTGTATCCCACTTGATTCCTTCAAATGCATTGTCTTTGAGCTTAAGCACCTCAAGGTTCTTGAGCTTTCCCAGAGTAGACATGTATTTCCAATCAAGCAGAGTATTCATAAGAGTGAGTTTGGTCAGGCTGCTTGGGAAATGGTTCTCACTAGGAAGCACATGTATCTGCTTAGCTGTTTCATTCAGGAGCTTCAGATTTTCCAGTGATTGTAGTTTCGAAAGACTATTGAACAAACTGAGTTCACCACTAGCCTCAAAAATCGGGGCTAATTTTCCGCGGATACCCAATTTCTTCAGCAATGGAGACCTATCAAACACTTCTTTCTTGCAACTTTCGGGTGAGATTGTAGAAAGGGTCTGTAGATTTTTATTTTCTGAGGAGTCTTCCCTGATTTTGGCTGACAAAATGGCAGATGCATTGGTGTCTAGATGCCTCAATTGAGCCATCTTCCATATATCCGCTTTTATTTCAAGAGTACGGGCTGTAGTTTGAACAATAAGTGTTTGTAGGTTCCAAAGGTTAGACATTTTTTCAGGAAGGATATTGAGTTCACAGGAAATGGCAATATACTTCAGAAGGACCAAGTAATAGATTGCGGGAGGAAAACGCATCAACTTCATTGATCTAATATCCAACACTCTGAGAAGATTGAAGGCCTTAGGAATTGATGAGATTTGGTCGAGTGGCAAAATAAAATCTTCTTTGGCAAAACACAAGAATGAGCGTACATGTTTACCTGAAGGTTTGCGTTTAATGTAATCTGGAATATTGGAGTTAATACAAAGACGGCGGACCTCATCATCTGTTAAACTGTTAGCTGCCGGTCCCCTACTTTTTTCCAGGAAAAGATTTCCTTTCTGGGCTTGATCCTTGCAAAATTCGCGCAACGTATCATGGATTTTGATTGTCTTGACCTGACCATTTGACCTTCTCTTCTGCACCATCACCAAACTCCTATCAACCAGTTTCTGCAAGTAAAATGCTGCTATATCCTCCGAAGTTGCTTTCCCCTTACTCGGTGACGGAATAAACCCTTCAGACACCCACAATCGCAATAATGTGCGTGCAGAAATCTCGGAGTCCTCACGAAAAACTCCAAGGTAAAGAAAGCAGGGCTTGAGGTCGTAAGGCAAGTGATTGAAGCTTAACTTGATAACATAATCAGTTTTTTCTTTGATGTTGGGGTCATAATTTTCTACACCATCAGCCACCTGCCTCCACCAATGAGATTGGCACCGATGATTTCTGAGAATACCTGCAATTACCACTATTGTAAGTGGTAGTCCTTTACACCTGTCTAGGATGAGTAGTTCAAGATCCTCAAGATCAGATGGACATTTGTTCTCGTCAAAAACCTTCAACCTTAGTAACTCCTGACTCTCGTGGTGATGGAGAAGGCGCAAAGGATATGGCTCTGTTTTCAATCTAGCGCTCTCTGCCACATCAATATGTCGGGTAGTTAGTAAGATTCTGCTACGCTTGTCATTGACTGGAAAAGCACATTTCAGATCATTCCATGCATCTATAGTCCACACATCATCCAAGACTATCAAATAATTCCTTTTCTCCAAAAGCACCTTAATAATTTTCGCTAAATCTTCTTCTGGCATCTTCTGCATCTCATCGGTGACTTGGGTAAAAGCCTTTATGATTTTAAGTAACACTTCTTTTCTCTTGAAATCTTTAGAAACTTCCACAAATGCACGAAGAAAGTAGTGATATTCGACTTTTGGATGACTAAAGACTTTTTTTGCTAAGGTTGTCTTTCCCAACCCTAGCATACCGGTGATTGAGACCACATCTAGCTGCTCTGGTCCTTCGGTGAGAAGTTTAATTACTTCATTTGTTTCCTCTACAAGTCCAACAACAGTATCATCCACGGCAGGCTGTGGAATTATTAAAAAAAAAAAAAGCCTAAGTTTAACAAGAATTACAAATTCGAACAAAAGGCAACGATGACTATCATAATCATTAAGCTATATCTATATTTTTCTTTTGCTAAGTGAAGTATTAACTGTTAATATTAGCAAAGTGACCAGACACAGTAGATGCTCCTCCTTTATCACAAAGTACAGCAGGGCGAAGGAGAGAGAGGGGAATATATCCAAAAAAATATTGGATAATAAGTTATATGTTATGAATTATTAAAATCTCCATTAATTAGTGGAGGCTCCGCTAATTATGAATTTATGTGAATTATTAGAAGATTTTTATGAATGTCCACCAATTTAATAGAGACACCACTAATTGAGATTAGTTGAAGATGATGTATGCCATGATGTATTCCACTAATTAGAACTCTATAAATAGAGTTATTCTCTAAACTTGTAATACACCATCATTTTGTGAAAAAAAGATTAGTGAAAGAAATATTAGAGAAAGAATTGTGAGAGAAAGAAAGAGAGAAGTTTGAAGAGAAATTCTTGTGCTAAGAATAGTTAGAATTTTCGTAATGTGTAGTGTGTAGATTTTATTCTAACACTACCCTAATTTTATAACACTATATCTGTTTTAGCAGTAATTGGTATTCATGCTAAGAACCTATTCGAGACAAAAGATAGGATTTTAGACCTTATCTACGGAAACAAAACTGCTTTCAGACAGATTTATATGTTGATAATTTGGAATATGCTATTTGTAAGCGGAATTTTTTACCTTGAGGTTCTTTGCTCCATCTTCTGCGCCTGGAAGTCTTTCGAGCTTCATGGTCTCAATCCCAAGATGGGCCTTCTCTTTGTAAAATTTCGCTACTTCTGCAGTGATTTCCTCTATATCCTTGGCCAAATCCCTTATCCGAAGTTTGTGTCCACCCTGATGTAACAGTCTCTCCAATCCGCCCCTGAGTTTTTGCCTAGCAGTTTCAACAATGAATGACTCAACTGCATCCTCAGCTTTATGAACCAAGTTCCTGACGCTGTTGGACAACTTATCCAAAAAGCCGTCGTCGTCATAGTGTTCAGTGCAGTCGTGGAGGTAGCCTTTCAAGTTTTCAAGCTCCTCGCGGAGTTTTTTGAAGCTGTCCTCTGCGCCGCTGATTAATTCATAGTTGTATGTAAAGAACCGCTTCACATTTTCTAGAAGGAATCCAACTGCAGCATCTGGAAGATTTGCCATCCCTCCAGCGTGCAAGGAGTCTCGACGATGAGTGGTAATTGGTATAGAAACACAAGTGAGTACTTTTCCGACTTGTGTGTGAGAGATTCTCCAGCAGTAGAGAAGTTAAACAGCGGTGGGGGGAGATGACTCTAGTCCACTATTGGATGCCAAACTCCGAGTTGACCAAGAGTTGTTGTCCTATAATTATATTTGGGACCTCCAGCTGTGAACCATTATTTGAAAGCATCGCATCGAATAGGACAAGGTCTATTGAGAGTAGAGTAGGGACAGCGAAATGTAGCAATACTCAATTGCGCATATCGAGTTCTCTTGTTTAGTAATTTCCTTTTAAAGTTAAATAGTCAACTAGTAACAAAATTGATACTTTATAGTCATCGGTGTCAAAAACTGCCCCCTTACTGATGTCGGCGACTAAGCGTGTGAAAGACCGACGATTTATTTCGATTGGAATTTATTCTATTTTAATTTAATTATTTTATATATTTTTATTTTAAAAAATTATTATTTATTCATAATTCATTATATTCTCAAGAACTTACTTATATTATATATTTAACAATTTTTATAAAATTCAACTCAAACAAATTCTTATCTATTTATATATTTACTTGGATTGAAAATTTTCAATCTAATTCTAAATTAAAATTTCATTCTAATTTAAATATATTATTATTTTATATAAATTTTATTTTTTAAAAACTATAATCTACTTATAATAAATTATATTTAATAATTATTTTATAAAAAATTTATCTTAAATTAATTTTTATTTATTAATACCCAAAATAATTCTTTTACGCTTATGCCGCAATTGCGCCAAGTAAAGAATTATGTCCATTAATTGTTTTTCCACATCGTATAATGTGAAGATCATTAGTTTCACTTTACGCTGATTTTTGTACTTCGAAATAATTTCTCTTAGAGGGTATAAGAGCAGTTATAAAAAATGAAAATGACAGGATTTTTTTTTTGTCCGTTAAATAGTTAATATAAGATATTAATTTTTATTTTTATTTATATTTTAATTAAAATATAAATAGTTAAATAAAAATATTCATTAAAATTAATTTTTTCTCTTTTTTTATTAGTTTTCTTCCCCTCCTTTTTCGTCAATTTTAAACGAAAACTAAGTTTAATGTTTTTAAATTAATTTAATCTCTTCGTTTACCTCCCTTTCCTTTTTTTTTTTTTCCTTCCTTCCCCTTCATAAAAAGCAATCTTAACACCTAAAATTATTTTCTCTTTTTTCCTTTCCTTTCAAATCCTTCAATTCAAACATACTGTAAGACTGTCGGTATTGGGTTCTACAACCTTGAGAGAGAAAAAAAAAAACAATAATAATAAAAGAGGAGCAATGATTGGCTCATTGGAAGGGGAAAATGGATAGCATTGTAAGCAGATTGAAAATTTTTAATTTCATTTCAAATTAAAATTTTATTTTAATTCAAATATAATATTATTTTTTATATTTTAATTTTTAAAAAATAATCGTCTACTTATAATACATTATTTTCTCTCTTTAAACCTTACTAAACTTCGCATATATAATAATTTTTTTTATTAAAACTCATCTCAATCCAATTTTATAAATTCTTATCTACTTACAATTACATCTCCATGATCAAGTCAATGGATTCATTTCTTACTACCGTTAGTCATTATTCCACTGGGAATATGACTTGATCTATATATTCAGTGTATGCAGGCTTGTATCTAGGAATTTTATGCCGACAAAAAAAAGGCAAAGCAAGATGTGAAAGTTATTTTTAAGGTACTACTTTTTATCATACAGCAAAACATACATATACTGCCTTCATTTCATGTTCCACTTAAATTTGAATATGTTAGAGTTGGTGCTGTGAAACCCTAACAAGCAATTTTGACAATTTGAATATGCATTTCAGTTCATTTAGGAAACAATTATTATTGGTATAATTTGATGTGGTGTAAATCTGAAGAGTTTTTATAAACCAATGTTCAGAAGATCTCTAAAAAATCCCGAGAGGATCTTGGAGCTAAATCTAGAGAATATTTTATTCTGGGAATGATAAACTTAAGAAGGAAGAAATTGCAATGGACTTAGGAAACGCATAAAGAAATAACTGGTTTAGCAGTTTCTTATTTCAATGAAATCATAATACCTCTATCAAATACTTAAAGGAGCCGACTTGGATACACCATTGATGATTTATACAGAGTCCCTTTGTTAAATGTTTTGCATCAAAGATTCAAGATATTTTGTTTTAATATAACATATCTTTTAGACGGAGTTTGAATCAGAACAATCTTTTAAAGTGATATTCTTTGTAGAGGAAAGAATATTCTAATAGTCAAACAAGGACCCGTCGAGTTGCTGCAATCATAGTTGAGTTCAAAAATGGTCTTCTACAACTTTGACAGAAAAAATATTGTGTCGTGTTTTGTTAGAATCTACTAGGCACACTTGGTGAATTGAAATAAGTGTTGTCATTGAAACTTTTGTTAAAGTTTAGTATATCCTTTTACTGGTTGTGGACTCACAAACGTAAACTTATTGATAATCGAACTACATTACCAATTCGCTGTGTTTGTTAGACTTCTTACTTTTACTATTTGCCAAACTAATGTAATTTTAACAGGAAGGTTAACCAAACCACAGGAAGCTGACAAATCAAATATAACAAATGGCATCAGAGTGGTTCATCATATTGGAGTTGTTATTAACATAGTAGGTGCGATCTGCAAAGTTGGTTTGAAAAGAGATGTTTGGACCAGTACATGAAGGAGCCTCTATCACGAGACCACTGTTGTTGAAAAGCACAAACTATGCATACTAGAAGATTAGAATGGAAATTTTTATCATAAATCTTGACATTGCTGCATGGAAAGCTATTCAAAAAGAATGGAAACCTCTGACAAAAGCAAGCACCAGTTTTGGTGTGTCTGAATTGAAATCAATTGATGATTGGACATATGAAGAGTGTTGTCTTGCTAATGCCCATGCTAAAGCATTAAAAATAATTTTTTCTACTATTGGACAACAAGAATTTAAATTAATCTCAATATGTGATAGAAATCCACTCAAGCAATATACTAAAGCTAAAGAAGGGGGATGGAGATTCAAACCAAATTCTATGGTACCAAGGAAAATGCCAAATTATAAAGGCTTTTAATAGAGGATCCAAGCAACACAAGCCACCAAGCCCATGGTTATGAATATTATCAAGAAGTGGGTGCCAAAAAGAAGATTGGAAGACTTTCAAGAAGATAAATCAAGAATCAAGAAAGTTATCAAGTGATGGAGGATCAAAGAAAGGTAAAAAAGATCAAAACTTGAATAACAATTTGTGTCGAGGATCAAAGTAGCACAAGAGAAAGGTTGAAGGCAAGAGAAAATAAGCCGGCGGTGAAGAACAGTGTTCACTCGGTGCCAGGCCTAGCAAGGCTACCTTGCACCAAGCCTTCTCAGCCTGTTGGCCAATTTTGATAGTGCGGACTCGGCGCCAGGCCCAACAAACTAACCCGATGCTAGGTCATTTCAGGCACAACCTTATTTTGATTATTTTTCCTGTTTTATTTTATATTTGTTTCCAATTTAATTTTCACAACTTTTATTATGTAATAGGGATATTTTTAGACCTTTTAAATATTTGAATGGCTGAGATTTCATCTTACCTTAGTTAGATTTACTGCCTATATATGGCATTATAATATTTCAATGTAACAACTTTGGATATTGATAGAAATCAAAGAGTTTCCTTGAGAGCTTTGAGAGGTTATTCCTCTTGAGTAAATCCCATGGATATCAAAATCATTCTTAGGGCCTAGTCCTTCCCTATATATTAAGTCTATAAACCCTTTTAGGATAGATCAGTTAGCTTGCTAATTTGGGTCTTAGGTTATAGATAATCTAAGGTTCTTATTCCAAGAAAAGTTGGTTGCCTAAATCATCTTCTTCAAAGTGTTCTTGGTTTTTTGTTGAATCAAGGGTCTTTGGTTGTGATTTGGATGACTTAATTCTCATTTATAATGTTCTAAGTTCTCTATTTTGGCTTAGGGTCCTAGTATTTTAATTGGATGTCTTGTTTCTTTACAAAAATCACTATTTTGAACTCTTTCATGGGTCTTGCATTTTGCCCCAATTTTAGCCACGAAATTCATTGAGAAATCACTCCCATGATCATATCAAATAATTTGGTATCAGAGAGAGAAAGCTTTGATTCTTATTACAGCTTGAAGACTTTGAACAAGGCTTTAAAATTGGTTAATCCCGTAACTTAAATTTGTGCTACAAAAAAGTCAAGTTTTCTTTGATTTTTCTTGTGTTTTATGTGTTATAATTTTACCTTGTTGATAGTATAATCATTGGGGATTACAAATTTTTTGTTGTTTGTTGATTTTGGGGGCTAAAATTACTTAAATTTTCTGCTATATCTTGAGTTCCGAAAATTACCTACAAAATGTTTGATATTTTGCTTGAGTGAACTTTCCACTTGAAATTGTGGCTAAGACTTTTATGAATACTTATATAATTGGTTAGCTATTATTTTCAAGTATCTTGGGGACGTTGCTTGTCCAATTGTGTTCATTATATTTGTTGAATTCTTACTCTTATTCTTGAGTGATATGTTCCTTGAACTTCTAGAGTTTCATTGCAATTCTTGTTGGGTCTTGTCCATTCACCCATTCCTTAGTTATTGAAGTTGTTGAACTCTCTTGAATTCATTGACTCTTAATATAAACTCCTTGAGGCTCATTGTTGTTGATGAATAAACTTCTATATAAGTTTATTTGGTTGTCTTTAGAGGGTTAGTAAACTTGTCAAGTTTGGACTAGCCTCTAAGCTATTGGGGAGATTTTGTGGAAAGAATTCATTGAGGAAATTGAGTGCTTGAAAAGGCAAGAGTGTAAGCTTTTTCTTGTTAAAAGCCAAAGGAGAGTTAAACACAAGGGTGAGTGCATATACTTGAGGGAGTGATTGTAAGGAATTACTTTCTCATTTTATCCAAATTTTCTAAGTGCGAACCCTTGAAATTCTCAATACAATGTCCCAAGGAACTTCATTTGATATTTAAGTCGCCTTTGAAATTTTCAAAGCAAAAATGGAAGGTATGAGGTGGGACATTGAGGGGATGAAATCTAGCTAAAGCCAAACCTCAACGAATGCTAAAACAGAAGATAGCCTTAGAGTGAAAAATGAGTACAAACCCCCACCTCTATTATATGACCAACCAATGAAAGGATGTGAAGAGCGTTTTATGGGAGGTTATCAAAAAATTCCAATAAAAGGAACAGGTAGGAAAAGTTTAGGGTTAGGAAAGAAATTGAGAGGTGCAAGGAAAGGGACCTACCCTAAGAAGTCCACATATACCAATCCCATTTTTCAACATTCACCAAACCAGAAAAATACGACACCAAAACAATCATCAAAGACAACCCTAAAGCTAAGAGAAGAAACAGGTAATGAAAGAATATTTGAGGTTGGGAAGGTTTGTCCATTGATTGGTGTTACTAGAAAGATTGAGGGTACGAATGATGTTGTCAATGAAGAGAATTCACAAAGGAGTAACATCCTTTACATTAGCTACCTTATCCAACAAAAGCCTTGTAGTATAATTATTAATAGAGGAAGTTGCACAAATGTGATAAGTGCTACCTTAGTGAAGGACTTGGGATTAGAAACCATAAGAAATCCTAAACCATACAAACTCCATTGGTTGAGAGATTGTGAAGAAGTAAAAGTAAACAAACAAATTGAGGTTGAGTTTGCTATGGGGGTCTATACAGATGTGGTGCTATGTGATATGTTCCCAATTCAAATAGGGCATATTTTATTAGGAAGGCTATGGATGTTTGATAGAGATGTGACGCATAAGGGGAGAGAGAATAAATATACATTGGAAAAGGATGGAAAGAAGATAACGCTACTTTCATTTCCCTCTAGTGAGGTGCTTAAAGATCAAAACATTGTGAGGAAAAAAGACAACAAAAGAAGAGTTGAGAAAAAAGAAGCAAAAATAAGAGAGGAAAGAATGAGAGCTTAAAAAGAATACAAAAAAGAAAGACGATGGAGATAAAGTAAGTGAGACCTTCTTGCGCTTCAAGAGTGAAAATAATGTGAGAGAGGCTACAAAAAAGAAAAGTGAAGATGAGGGAAAAAATGAGTTTTACTTGAGAGAGCATAAATTTGTATTTTTATATTCACAAAAAAATTCTTGTTTGAGATCATACACAGGTATTAGTTCGAGGTGAATCGTCTTCAAGAAGGGAGAAATGATAGGAATCTACCCAAGCAATATGCTAAAGCTAAAGAAGGGGGAGGGAGATTCAAACTAAATTCTATGGTACAAAAAAAAAAGGCCAAATTATGAAGGTTTTTAATGAAGGATCCAAGCAACACAAGTCACCAGGCCCATGGTTATGAAGATTGTCAAGAATGAGGTGCAAAAAAAAAAAAAAAAAAAGATTGGAAAATCTTCAAGCAGACAAATCAAGAATAAAAAAGTTGTCAAACAATGGAGGATCAAAGAAGGGCCAAAAAGATCAAGGCTTGAACAATAATTTGTGTGGAAGATCAAAGTAGTACAAGAGAAAGGTTGAAGGCAAGAAAAAATAAGCCGACGGTGAAGAACAGTGCTCACCTAGTGCCAAGCCCTCTCGACCTGTTGGCCAATTTTGACAGTGCGGACCCAGCGCTAGGCCTGACAAGCTGACCCTGCGCCAGGTCACTTTGGGCACAACCCTATTTTGATGATTTTTCCTATTTTGTTTTATGTTTGTTTTCAATTTAATTCCCACGACTTTTATTATGTAATAGGGATATTTTAGACTTTTTAAATACTTGAATAGCTGAGATTTCATCTCACCTTAGTTAGGTTTACATGCCTATATATATGACATTATAACATTTCAATGTAATAACTTTGGATATTGATAGAAATCAAAAAGTCTCATTGAGAGCTTTGAGAGGTGATTCCTCTTGGGTAAATCCCATGAACATCAAGATCATTTTTAGGGCCTAACCTTTCCTATGTATTGAATATATAAACCCTTTTAGGATAGATCAATTAACTTGCTAATTTGTCTTAGGTTATAGATAATCTAAGGTTCTTGTTAGAGGTTAAGTTAGTTGCGTAAGTCATCATCTTCAAAGTGTTCTTGATTTCTTATTGAATCAAGGGTCTTTGGTTGTATTTGGATGACTTGATTCTTATTTCTAGTGTTCTAAGTTCTTTATTTTAGCTTAGGGTTCTAGTATTTGAATTAGGTGTTTTGTTTCTTCACGAAAACTACTATTTTAAGCTCCTTCATGGATCTTGCATTTTGCTCCAATTTTAGCTATGAAATTCATTGAGAAATCACCCCCAAGATCATATCAAGTAGTTTGGTATCAAAGTTAGGTCACAGGTTCGACTCCTAAGTGAAACTCCTGCTAACATTGCCTAAGTTTCGAGGTCAAACCTTCTCGTGAAAGGGAGGGCATGTTGGGCAGCCCCTGTGGTGGTACGAGCCTGGTCCTACGACTGCAGGTGTATATGAGAGGGGTATGCGCCCCCACTA
Source organism: Voacanga thouarsii (assembly GCA_026120185.1). Lineage (NCBI taxonomy): Eukaryota > Viridiplantae > Streptophyta > Magnoliopsida > Gentianales > Apocynaceae > Voacanga > Voacanga thouarsii. Next base: position 3,681,515 of record JANUWF010001217.1, on the reverse strand, counting down.
ATAGCTATTGCTTTTGGTGGAGTTGGTCATGCCTTGCTCATATCAATATGTTGCGCTCCTAAAAAAGTATAGGATAAATTACAAATAATATTCGAAAGTATAAGCACTGTTGGAATATCAAAACAGTAGTTGTTGAAAACACAGTTTGAGAAGCTGAAGATGGGTGAACATAAAACAGTTACCATTTTTGGCAACAAACTAAGAGATATTGCCAATCAAGCTTATCAATTTGGTGAAGAGTACTTAGAAAAAGATTAATCTGGAAAACATTAAGATCGTTGCCACCAAGGTTTCAAGCTAAAGAAACTACTATCGAAGAGTGCAGAGATGTGTCAACAATGCAACTAGATGAGCTAATGGGTTCTTTGTAGACTTATGAAATAAATCTCTAATCGCATTGTTGACACAAAATGTTGAGAAAACGCAAGCAAATGAATAAATCTTTTGGGAGATCATTCAACAGGAAGCCAGAAGTTCAACAAAAAAAAAAAAAAAACATATAGCAAAAATCCACATAGAACAAGAATATTCCGAAAGGATCAAAGTATCATGAATGTGGTGGAATTGGTCAAATTTAAATTGATTGTGAAAATTTGAAGAAGAAATTGAAAAACAAGTCCTATAATATCACTTTAAGTGATGGTGAGGATAATGTTCAGGATTATCAGGATGCATTTAGTTCCAACGAAAGAGATGATTTTGGTCTGTCAAGCAACATTGCATTTAATGCGATAGTTGAGAAAGGTTTAAAGCCAGAAAATGAATCTTCAGTGGAAGTCATTGAGAACAATGAGGATGCCTCTGACAATGATGGTGGGAAAATGTCACCAGAAACACTTCTATAGAAATGTGAGCTACTAGACTCAAAATGGTGAGAAGGAGTGGAGCAGATCATATTATTGAAGAAACAAGTTGAAGAACTTAAACAATTACTTAGAGATCAACAGCAAATAATAAAGTTGTATAAAAAGGAAATTGATCAAAAAGAACATAATTGAGAGAAATGATGTATGTGAACTTATGCCTAGACCAAAAGATGTCACAAGTGGGAATTTTGAAACACAACAGATGAGCTTGGTGATATTACAAGAAATAAGACAAGATTTTTTAAATAGGTTGAAGGTATTGACTTCAACAAGACATTTGTTCCTGTAGTAAGGTTGGAATCTGTTAGACTGTTAACTGCAGTAACTTGTGCTAAGAACTTCACTCTTCAACAAATGGATGTGAAGAGTGTTTTCTTGAATGGATTTCTACAGGAAGAAGTATATGTTGAACAACTAAAATGTTTTGTCAATCATGAGTTCTTGGATCATATATACAGGTTGAAGAAAGCTCTATATAGTTTGAAACAAGTACCCAGGGCATGGTACGAGAGACTTACAAACTATTTGCTCAAATAAGGTTACAAGCGATGGGGATGTGACAATGTTTGGGAAGAAACTTGGTGAACTAATATTATTTCTTGTATTATAGATTAAAAAAATGTAGGATGGGATTTCAATATCTCAAACCAATATACCAACAACATAGTTAAAAAATTCAACATGAAGGATAAAAATATGTCAGAACTATTGTCATTATACCCTAAAAACAATCATTTCTATAATGTATTTTGTATTTTGCACATTCATTTATGATAATGAATTCTTTATTTATTAGTTTATTTGATTATTTCATATGTATAAATGTAAAAAATCGATAAATAAATTCTCTAGCACAATACACAGTGTTAAAGAAATTATGATGCAAAATTCTTATTACACTATATAGTGTTTGTACTAAAATTATCTCTAGTCATAATATTAATGAGACGTAACATTATTAATGTGAAAATAATAGTACATATTATACTCTTTGATTAGTTCAAGCAGCGGTTCTTACAATGTGAGTATTGTGATACTCAGAGTTAATGTATGGAGGCTTGTTGTGTGAATAAGTTTATTAGATGACCTAATTATGAGATAATCACATAGATAATTATTTAGTGCTAGTGATAGAATCTCGTTATAATAAATGTACAAGTATTCTTAAATTTGAGATCTTCAAGTAACTTTATTTACCGAGTATTGTACTTTGATTTTAATTCTTGGAGTCTTATTGGGATTGCTTATAGGGTGGATATAGGGTACAATATAAAGTAAATGAAAGTAATTAGAAGATCAATAAAAGATTTATCACTCGTAATTGTAGGAGAGTATAGCTAATGACCATTTGTAGAAATTATTACTCAAGAAATCCTTGGCCAAGATAACTATGAGGTTTTTTACTAAAACAAATGGGTCCGAATTTGAAGATACCCCTATCGTTCCTAGCTGGCGAAAGCTTGACATTTGTGGTGAAAAAGAATATCGTGTTTGGCAGGCGCGAGATCCTAAGTTCCTCGCATTTGGCAATCGCAAGGTGTTAGGAAGACGTGAGGAACTACACGCTAGCAAAAGTCTGACATTTGTGGTGAAAAAGAATTTCGAGTTTGGCAGGCGCGCGATCCATTATAGAAGATCTTGCATCTAGTAGATAGTGTCCTACTATGACAATGGGATTATAATTTTATTATTCAATAAAATAAAGTAAAAATATCATCATAAGACATAATTAAATACATGAAATGACTCGATTTGCAATGTCTTCTCATATTATGATATGCATTTTAATAGTAGACATGTCCAAGCCTCGAATTGCATATATTTTATTGACTAAACCAGCGTAACTAACTCGATTTCTAACAAACAGTGTCTTGCAATATGGACCATTAAAAAAATTACCATTTGCTGTGTGAATAATCTCACAATCCCCATATAGCCGTAATCTTACAAGTTGTTCCAATTGAAAGGATCGTGGTAGTATATTAGAGAAAAAATAAACAGTGGAGGACTTTAAAAATTATGCCTTTTTTCTTAGTTTTAACCACAGAGAGCTTAGGTTGTGTCGAACTGTAGATTGCTGAGCTTCTGGTGTTCTTCTTGAAAATCCTGGCTCTTGTTCAACCAATTTTCTATTGCATTGCATAAACTTTGACCTTCGATCTTTCGAGGTATGACCTTACCTAATACTGGCTGGTGAAAGCTTGGGATTAGGATCAACTGTCTTTTTCTTGATTCACTGCTAAAAAACAGAATCAAGAATACCTTTCTCTTGAATTTCTATTAACTAGAAATCAAGAGAATACTACCTACACTAGAATACTTGAAGATTTCCTATGGTAGAGAAAGAGAGAGACGAAACAGAGGAGAGGGAGATGGCCAAAGAAGAAGAATTGAGGGTTTAGGTTTTTCTAAAGTCACAAAAACGTCTGTTCAATTTTACCAATCCTGCTTGACATAAAGAATATATATATCAACCAAGACTGGCCAACTAGGGCTTAATTAAAAGCTCGAGCCGTCCAAGCCTTTACTTAGCTGGCCAACCCTAGTCCAGGTATGCTAGGGCTTGCTCCATTAGGCTCTGGTCTATGTTCATATTTCATCTTTTAATTATTTATTTAATTCTGGATTAGACCAATCCTAAAATAAATAATTAATTACCTAAATATACTAGGCCTTTTATCCTAAACATTTTTCTAGTTTAGGCTTAGGCTAACTTTAATTATCTAATTTGGGCTTTAGTTCTAAATAATTAATTAACTCATAAACTAGACTTTTAATTAATTCCTTCTTTGGACCTTTTATTTTCTTTCAACTCAATAATAAATTAGACTTACAAAATAAAATAAAATTCATTTATTAAAGACCAAATCCTTAGCCTAAAGATATATCATCATTGACTACTAAAATGACCAAAATACCCCTATTATGTAAATAACGATATTTTATATTTTAAATATTTTCTAACATCATCATAAGAAAATTTTGACCCCAAGGACAATGCTATGCTTAGCAATGTCTCCGACCTACAAGTATTTTGACTAAAATACCTATACGTAGCACCCATAATTGAGATAGAAAAAATGTACTAACACCCATCTTAATGATATCTACCATCCTTAAATATCATATTTAATAATCCATAATTTTCAGTATGTACCCGCTTATTTCTGAGAGCTACCGAAAAGCATATAATACTAAGTCATGTGCTCAGAGTGTTGGATTATATATATTATCTTAGATAATTACAATAGGGTGATTCCTCCATTTAAGAGTATAGAAATTATTTTATATTAGTCTATCTTAACTACCTAATCACACATACCAACATACAAGTATATTGATCCTATGATAGGACCTCACCTATAGTATATCAAATATATGCTTCCAGTTTTGCAAGACTTCCAACCTACACTCAATCTGTAAAGTATAAGTCCATACTGTAGCAGTAGTAGTTTGAGTTTTTCTTATTTTAGTACTTTTAGAAACTATTACTACAAGTTCAGTTCTACGTATTTTAAATATACTTATTGTATGTAGTAAGAGGACTACTCACTGGCTAAAGGTAAGTCATTGTCTATTTAGAATTCATAGCGTAATAACATTTGTCTTGATTAGCAATGGATAATGGGCCGGCCCACACGGTTTCGGGCCATGGTCGAGGACCGGCCCGAGTGGAGTGCGGGCCTGTCCCTTGGTTCGTGAGGCCCACGAGCCGGTGCAGGCTGGCTAGTGGGCTTATTCTTCTTTTTTTTTCTCCTACTTAACACAATTTTTAAAAATTATAAAAAAGTTACATTGAAGTAATGGGGGGTTTGGCTTGGACCCCTACCCGTTTTATTAATTAATAAAATAAAGATTACATAAGAGGGGAACTTGATGCCTAAACCTCTTAAAAATATAACAATGATTAAAATTTAAAAATATAATAAATATCCTAAAAATAAAATTAAATACATAATATTACTTATCCTAAATTTCTAATTACAAAAATACTAAACTAACTACTTGGTTCACCCCATTCATCATCTGAGTAATCATCAATAATCCACGAATTAGCCGTCTTATCTTTGGCTGCAAACCAACTACTACAATACATTAACATCTCCAAAGTTTGAAGAGCTAATTGAGATCTTCTTTCATTGATTGTTCGAGCGCTCTCACTGAAGACGCTTTCCGATGGCACTGTAGAGACTAGTGGTGTCAAAAGAACATGTGCCATTTTAGATAAAATGGGGTATTGACTTACATGAACCTTCCACCAACCACAAATATCAAAATGTTAATTTTTATTTTCTATCAAGGGCTGCATCTCATAAATTGCCATCTCGTTGTAGGTGGTAGTCGATCTTTTTTGACGTTTCATAATACTCTATGGATTAAATACTATGAAATTGAAGAGGTATATTTTCGCAGAAGTTGAAAGTGACTACTAGATGATGAAGTTTGCCTACTTAAACTAGGAGAACTAGAATAAGAAGACTCAAACTTATACAAATTATACATGTTAGATAAAGTTTTAACTGTTTTATCTTTTATGTCTTTTATCATACATTGTTTAAGTGTTTGTGATTTATTAAAATCTAATATTTCATATAACTATTCAATAATACTATGAAAATCAGACGTCTTTACTCTAGGATCCATACACAATGCCATACAATACAAAATAGGAGTATCTTCATTATATTTTTTATATTTTTCAAACACACTTCTCATAAAAAAAATCATATTGAGGATGATACATTTATTCACCAAAAATATGTGCTACCTTAGCAAGTGTTGGAAGAATATGATGAGTAGTGGGATAATAGAATCCCGATAAAAGTTCAGTAGCTTCTTTGAAAGTAAATAAAAATGTTGAAAGTGCAGTACAATTTTCAAAATGAGTTTCAGTTAGTGGAGATTGAAAATTATTACTATTACAAAATTCAATAAGTTGGTTTTGAAAAGGTATAACACTTTCAAACATATCTAAAGTTGAGTTCCATCTAGTTTTACAATCTAATCTAAATTTTTTAAAAGATACACCTTATTCTTGGCATAATGCCTTAAAATTTTGTTGCTTAGTTGGGGAGGTTTTAATAAATAAAACAACATTTCTAATTATATTAACAATATCATCAATATATTTATATCATTCTTTAACACATAAATTAAGTATATGACAAGCACACCTAGTATGAAATAAAATACCATCTAATATAGGATTCATAGTATTTTTTAAAATTGTTATGGCGGAATCATTATTTAAAGTATTATCTAAAGAAATAGAAATAATTTTATTTAAAATCCTATATTCATGACATGTTTGAGTAATCATTCTAGCTATACTATTACCTATATGAGGATATTCAAATAATTTAAAACAAATAATTCTTTTTTGTACTAACCAATCATGATCTATCCAATGACATGTAATGCACAAATAAGATTTATTAGTAATTGTAGTCTAACCATCACAAGTAAGAGCAAATTTCCAATTACAAGAATCAAACATGGCAATTAGATACTTTTTCATTTCTTCATATATCTTTATTATATCATTTTTTAATGTTGTTCTAGGAATTCTTTTCTATGCTGTTGACAATTATTTTGCATATATTGTTCATAATGTGGATTTTCTGTAAAATTAAAAGGTAATTTAGTTTGAACAATCATTTTAGCAAATGAACTTCTATTTTTTTTATGATCATATTAAAAATTATCAACAATTTGACCTCCTGTAGTACGTATTTGTTGTTGTTTAAGTAGGTTTTCTAACCAATCATTATATGACATTTTCATATGTCTAACTAATGTTCCCGTCCCTCCTCCCTTCTTATGTGCATATACCACCCTACAAATTTTACATATTACCCTATCATTATCATTATATTTTTCAAAAAGATTGCAAACTATAGACGTTTTTGCTTTAGTTGTAACATCCATTGTTTCAACATCATCCTCACCTATATTAGATTCGTCAGGATTAATTATTGGAGTTGGTTGTGATTGTGAAACATTAACATTAGGCCTACTAGGATTTTCATCTTCATTACTTATTTCACTATTTATTAAATTCAAAGTTGGATTTATATTAAAATCAAAATGTGCAGATGATTGGGATGAAGAAAAATGATGATATTGATTTGGATCCATTATTTCTTTAAAAAAAAAAACAAGCAATCAAAATTCAAATAAAAGTTCAAAAAAATAAAGTATTAACAAATAATGAAATAAGAGAATTGAAAAATATAAAAAATAAATTAACTTAAAAATTAAACAAATAACTAAAACAAATAAACAATTAATAAAGCTAAAATATGAGAATGTAAGATTAAGAAATACTAACTCGTTGATGACCAAGATTCAAGAATAACAATACTTTGTGGAGCTTTTTACTTCTTGTATCCACTATTCCGCTACTCAACAATCTTCCAAAATATGAAGACTTTCTTGAAGAATTGAAAAAATATAACACAAAAATAAATTCTATTTTAATATTTTTTGTAGAGAAAATGAAGAATTGGAGAGAGTTTGATGAGTTGGGTTGAATTGGGGGGGGGTATTTATAGAGTTTTGGAGGTTAAAAAAGAGAATATAACCGTTAGGGACCAAAAATACAAAAAAAAAAATATTTCAGCCGTTAGGGGGCTGAAATGCAATAAATAAAAATTGGAGAGCCGTTGGCAACGGCTCTCTCCAGGCGAGCCGGCGCGTGGTAGCCAAGGGGTTTACCCCCTGGCCCGGGACCTAGGCCCGGACCGGTGCACAGTGGGCGGTTCAGCCGCGCGGGTCGGGCCAGGCCTGGCCTAACACACCGGCCCACTGGCCATTGCTAGTCTTGATGAGATTCCTATTGTCATCTATCAGTTAAAATCTACTGTTTATATATTAAGTAACATATGATCCATACTTTACTGTGGAAGGCCTCTATTCATATGAATCATTTATCTAGACATAACGAGTTTTTTTCAACTAATATCGTGCAAAACAAATTAAAGTAAATAATACAAACACTTCGAGAATAAAACTTTTATTTATTACATCGAATTTTACATTAGATACATAGTCTTACAGGTATTCATTCCAACAATCTCTCACTTACACTCTAAAACTATGTAAGCCTATAGGTGCCCATCCCTATAGCATCTAAGTATCTCTTAAAGACTCTTTTTGTTAAAGGCTTGGTGAGTGGATCAACGAGATTGTTCTCTGAGGTAATCTATTCCACTATGATTTCTCGTCTCTAAATTTTCGAATCATGTGGTACTGCCTCTCGATGTACTTTTCCTTCTTGTAGTTTCTTGGTTCCTTGGATTGTGCGATAGCTCTTGAGTTGTCACAATATAGTACATTTGGTTTGTCCATTGTGGTACAACTACAAGTTCTGAAAGAAACTTCTAAAGCCATACTACTTTCTTGGATGCCTCTGAAGTTGCCATATACTCTGCTTACATAGTTGAATCAGTAATAAAAGATTGCTTTATACTTCTCTATAAAATAGCTCCTCTAGACAAGATAAAGGCATATCTATTAGTAGATTTTCTTTCATCCTTATTTGCCTAGAAGTTTGAGCCTGTGTACCCTTTTGGAACCAAATTATCGGCTCTGTAAGTAGCATATAATCCTTTGTTCCCTTAAGGTAGTTAAGTATATGCTTTGTAACTTGTCAATGGACCTCTCCCAAGTTTGACTGATATCTGTTAACTATGCCTATGGCAAAATAGATATTGGGCCTAGTGCACAGTATGGTATACATGGGACTTCCCACAGTTGAAGTATAGGGAATCCTACTTATCCTATCTTTTCCCTCTTATGTCTTAGGACAGTCTTTTGACTGATATCTGCTAACTATGCCTATAGCAAAATAGATATCTGGCCTAGTGCATAGTATGGCATACATAGGACCTCCCCTAGGTTTGACTGATATCTGCTAACTATTCCTATAGCAAAATAGATATCTAGCCTAATGCACAGTATAGCATATATAGGACTTTCCACAACCGAAATATAGGAAATCTTACTTATCCTATCTTTTTCCTCTTGTATCTTTGGATAGTCTTTTGAGAAAAGAGATAATCCATGTCTGCAAAGAATTTGAGTTCCTTTACATAAGTCCATCCTAAACCTGGCCAACATCTTATCAATGTATACAACTTGAGATAATTCTAACATTCTCTACTTCCTATTCTTAAAAAGTTTAATATCGAGAATGTAATTAGTTTCTTCCAAGTTCTTCATGTTAAATTGACTACAAAGTCAAATCTTTGTAGATGATAATATCTTTACATCATTACCAATGAATAGAACATCATCTACATATAACACAAGAAAGACAACATTAATGCCTCCTGTACACGCATAGTGCATCCTCATTTTGGATAAACCGGTAAAACTTTATAGTCTCAGTAAAATGAATATTCCATGTTCTTAATACTTACTTAAGACCACTAATTGACTTCTTAAACTTACATACTATGTGTTCTTGGCCTTTGGCAACAAAACATTCTGGTTAGGACATATAAATGTCTTCACTAAAATAATCATTTAGAAAAGCTATCTTGACATTCATTTGGCATATCTCATAGTCATAATGACATGCAATGATAAGGATGATGCGAATGGATTTAACCATAGCTAAGAAGGAAAAGATTTCTTCATAATTAATGCATTCGTTTTTAGTGTAACCCTTTGCCACAAACCTAGTTTTGAAGATTTTCACCTTCTTATTTGTACCTTTCTTCTTTTTGTATACCCACTTACACTCAATGGGTTTTATCTCTTCAGGTAAAGTTATAAAATCATAAACCTTATTGAAGTATATAGACTCAATCCCAACTTTTATTGCTTCATGCCATATATCAGCATCAACATCAGTAATAGTCTTATTGAACCTAGTAGGATCTTGTTTCTGATGGCTAGAGACTAGGTCGAATACCTCTCCAGTCCATTTTTCTAGAACCTTAGATACCCTCCCATTTGCTAGAAGTTGACTTAGAAGATAACTTTTCCATTAGTTCTATTTTGCTTAAACTTTTGGTGGAAGTATTTTGTTCATCCTCCAAGTATCTAACATTGGTACTTACTAGAATTTTTTACTCATTTGGATGATAAAAGTACCCTTTTTTTTTCCCTTTTGGATACCCAAAAAAATAACAAAATTCTAATATTGGCTCTAGTTTATCTCTCTTGATTAGTACATAAGATGGATATCCTTATATCTTAAGATAATTTAGACTTGGCTTTCGCCCAATCCACATATCATAGAATGTCCTAGGTACTGCCTTTGAAGGTACCAAATTCAAAATGTATACTGCTATTTTTAGTGTATATCCCCAAAAAGAAATTAGAAGAATTACATGAGACATCATAGTATGGACTATTTACATTAATGTCTTATTCCTTCTTTGAACTGCTCCATTCTACTGGGGTATCTTAGGAGCACTTAGCTGAGATACTATCCAATGATGAACAATGTAATATTTGAACTCACCTAGAAAATACTCTTTATTATAATCTGATTGAAGGATTTTGATTAATTTTCCTGTTCGATACTCTACTTCAGTTTTAAACTCTTTGAACTTGTCAAAAGAGTTAGACTTAAGCCTCATCATGTAAACGTGACCATACCTTATACAATTATCCGTGAACATGATAAAATACCCAAAACCTTCTCTTACTGCTATGGACAAAGGACCACATACATTTGTGTGAACTAAACTCAATACTTCCCTGACTTTATCTGCTTTTCGGGTAAAAGACTTTGGTTATCTTTCCCATAAAGCACAATTCACACTGAGACTAATTTTTCAATATTAATGATCCAAAGATCTATCATAGATTAATCTCTGAATCTTGGTTGAGTTTATGTAACCTAATCTTAGTGAGGGAGACGGAAACAGGGGAGCATGCACGGTTTAAAAAAAACGGAGAGAAAAATAAACCGCAAGCCTTGGAGGCCATACGGAAGCGTGAAGATCATACATTTGCGCTCCTTAACCCTTCTAGGTTGAGTAGGAGCAGATTGAACGACTGGAATCGTCTCGCTTTGCCCACTTGAAGAAGCTTCCGGTTGAACACCCGCTAACCTTCTGCTTCGCCTTGTTTGCATCAACACCAAGCTTTCTAGCTCTCGGAATATTCCTCTGCCTAACCTCTAGTCGGTGAACACTATGGTGAAAAGGAACGGTCTCAATTCTCCTTGGTTCACTTGCTATTGGTTAACAAAGCTCCAAGGAGAAACCAGAGAAAGAGAGAGACGTTGAGAGAGAGAGAGACGTGAGAGCCAGAATGAATGGCGTGAGTCTCAGTGTGTTGTGTTGGGAATTAGGGTTTTCCTCTACCAGAGATTAGTTTATTGGTTAGCCAAAACTAGGTTTCTCAATATCAGATAAACATATCCCCGGGATTTCAAAACACCCGAATGTTATCCTGAGAATCAATTTGGCCTAACCCTAAACTCCTCTTAACCGTATTTGGAAAAAACCCTAAGGTCCAAACTATTGGGCTAGAAAAATATTTATTATTTTTCTTGGACCCAAAAGGCCCAAAATAATAAACATTAATTATTTATTTCCTGGGCTTATATAAACAACCCAATAAATAATTAATGAGCCCAAATGAACCATAATAATTAATCTTTAATTATTTATTTATTGGGCCTATATAAATAACCCAATAAATAATTAAACATTAATTATTTCTCCTAGTTTAAGCCCAGGTTAATTTCTTAATTATTCATACTGGACCTAGGCCCTGAATAATTAATTAACCAATTAAACTAGATAATTAATTTCTCTCAACTCCTATTTTAATTTATTTTTTTTTATTCCAGTCCAATAATAAATTAGACTTCTTGAATAAAATAAAATAAAATAAAATCCTCTTGAACTGAGACCAATTCGTCAACCCAAAATTAGTTAGGACTTACGGGCTATTCCGAGGACCAAAAAGAGACATCGCCTTGGCTGCTAAAATGACCAAAATACCCCTGCTATATATACAGCTATATTTTGCATTTTAAATATTTCCTAATATCACCATAAGGAAATATTGACCCCAAGGACAATGTTGCATTAGCAAAGTCTCCGACCTACAGGTGAAATGACTAAAATACCGCTCTACACATCGCCGTACATTTTGAGAGGAAGAAGTGTACTAACACCCCTCTAAATGACATCTACCATCCTTAGGCTTCTAGTTCAATGATCCACGACTTCCTGGAGTGTTTCCGCTTTCCAAGGGAGCTACCCTATAGCAAACATCCAAGTCATGTTACCTAGGGCCCTGGACATTGTAGACCATTCGGACAACCACAAGGGGCGATATAGTGCAGAAACAGTCCGTCTTAACTAACTAGTCACACATACCCAACATGCAAGTATATTGGCCCTACGATAGAACCTCAACTATAGCAAATCAAAGTATATGCTTCCAGCTTCGCCAGACCACCAACTCATACTCAAGTCGTAGAGTACTAGTCCACGCTGTAGCAGTAGTAGTCTAGGTTTCTATCATATAGTACTTTTAGAAACCACTACTACAGGTCATGTCCTACGTATTCGAAATACGCTTATGTCATGAAGTGAGTGGACTACTCACTAGCTAAAGGTAAGGCATTCCCCATTTGGAATTCATAACATAACAACCAAAACATGATGAGGTTCCCAGTCTCATCAATAGGTTTAGAACAAATGTTTATGTGTTAAATAACCCGTGATCCATACCTTACTGTGAAAGATCACCATTCAAATGGATCACTTATTTAAACACAATGGGTCTGTTCTAAACGAAAATCGTGCACAAACAAATAGTAAATTCATAAACAATTTCTGAAAATAAATTCTTTTATTAAAATATTCGATTTTACATCAGAAACCTAGTTGAAGAGGGCATACAATCCAACAATCTCCCACTTGCACTTTAAGACTAGGTAAGTCCATAGGTGCCCACCCCTATGGCGTCTAAGTGTCTCTTGAAGACTCTCTCAGCTAAAGGCTTGGTGAATGGATCTGCTAGATTGTTTTCTGAGGTAATATGTTCCACCACGACTTCCCGTCTCTGAATGAAATCCCGGATCAGGTGGTACTTCCTCTCGATGTGTTTCCCCTTCTTGTGGTTCCGAGGTTTCTTAGATTACGATACTGCTCCAGTGTTGTCGCAATACATCACAATTGGTCTGTCCATATGTGGAACGACTCCAAGTTCTGAAAGAAACTTCGAGAGCCAAACTGCTTCCTTGGATGCCTCCGAAGCTGCCACATACTCAACTTCCATGGTTGAGTCATCAATACAAGACTGCTTAATACTCCTCCATGAAATTGCTCCTCCAGACAAGGTGAAGACATATCCACTAGTGGATTTTCTCTCATCCTTATCTACCTGGAAGTCTGAGTCTGTGTATCCTGTATGAACCAAATCATCAGCCCTATAAACCAGCATATAATCTGTCGTTCCCTTGAGGTACTTGAGAATATGCTTTACAGCTTGCCAATGAACCTCCTCTAGGTTTGACTGATATCTGCTAACTAATCCCACGGCAAAGCAGATATCTGGCCTAGTACACAGCATGGCGTACATGAGACTTCCCACAGCCGAAGCGTAGGGAATCCTACTCATTCTGTCTTTTTCTTCTTGAGACTTAGGACAGTCTTTCGAAGAAAATGACAACCCATGTCTGCAAGGGATTAGAGCTCCCTTACATGAGTCTATGCTGCACTTGGCCAGCATCTTGTCAATGTATGTCGCTTGGGATAACCCTAACATTCTCTGCTTCTTATTTCTAAGAAGCCTAATCCCGAGAATGTAGCTGGCTTCTCCCAAGTCCTTTATACTGAATTGACTAGACAGCCAAACCTTTGTAGATGATAATGTCCCTACATCATTTCCAATGAGTAGAATGTCATCCATATACAGGACAAGAAAAATCACATTAATGCCTTCAAGTTTCCTGTACACGCATAGTTCATCTTCGTTTTGAATAAAACCATAAGACTTTACAGTCTCATCAAAACGAATGTTCCATACTCTCGATGCCTGCTTAAGTCCATAAATGGACTTCTTAAGCTTGCAAACCATGTGTTCCTGGCCTTCAGCAATGAAGCCTTCCGGTTGGGACATATAGATGTCTTCGTTAAGATGGCCATTTAAAAATGTCGTCTTGACATCCATTTGCCATATCTCGTAGTCATAGTGACATGCAATGGAAAGGAGGATGTGGATGGATTTAAGCATAGCTACCGGGGAAAAGGTTTCCTCATACTCGATTCATTCTTTCTGAGTATACCCTTTCGCCACAAGCCTAGCTTTGAAGGTTTCCACCTTCCCATCCGCTCCCCTCTTTCTCTTGTACACCCACTTGCACCCAATGGGTTTTATCCCTTCAGGTGAAGCTACAAGATCCCAAACCTGATTGAGGTACATAGACTCAATCTCGGCTTTCATTGCTTCATACCACAGATTTGCATCGGCATCAGCAATAGCCTCCTCGTATCTAGTGGGGTCTTGTTCCTGATGATTGGAGACCAGCTCAAAGGCTTCTCCTGTCCATCTATCCGGAACCCTAAACACTCTCCCACTACGACGAGGTTCCGTTTGCACAGGCTCTTGAGGCTGTGCCTCTTCTTGTTCCAGAATCGGGTCAGAAGAAGTTGATTCCGTAGATAACTTCTCCTCAAGCTCCAACCTCGTTGAACCTTTAGTGGAAGTACTTTGATCATCTTCCAAGTATCTAGCATTGATACTGACTAGTACCTTCTGCTCCTTAGGATGATAAAAGTAACCTCATTTTGTCCCTTTTGGATAACCAACAAAATAGCATAATTCTGATCTTGGTTCCAACTTGTCTCCCTTGACCAGTACATAAGCTGGATAACACCAAATCCTGAGATGATTCAGACGGAGTCCTAGGTACTGACTTGGAAGACACCAAATTCTGAATATATGCCGCTGTTTCCAGGGCATATCCCCAAAAGGACACTGGAAGAGTAGCATGAGATATTATGCTTCGGACCATTTCCATCAATGTCCTGTTCATTCTCTCAGCTACTCCGTTCTGCTGGGGTGTTCCTGGCGCAGAGAGTTGGGATACTATCCCATGATGTACCATGTAGTCCTTGAATTCACCTAGGAGGTACTCTCCACCACGATCCGATCGTAAGGTTTTAATTAATTTACCTGTCCGACGCTCCACTTCAGTCTTAAACTCCTTGAACTTGTCAAAAGAGTCAGACTTGCATCTCTTCAGGTAAATGTAACCATACCTCGTACAATCATCCGTGAACGTGATGAAGTACTCAAAACCTCCCCTAGCTGGTGTAGACAATGGACCACACATATCAGTGTGGACAAGACTCAACACCTCCTTGGCTCTATCCGCCTTTGGTGTAAAAGACCTTTTGGTCATTTTTCCCATCAGGCAGGATTCACACTGAGGCCAACTTTCCAATCTCAATGAGCCCAAAGGCCCATCATGGATTAGCCTCTGAATCCTGGTTGAGTTAATATGACCCAACCTTAGATGCCAAAGGTATGAATCATTGATATTGGTCTTTCTCTTCCTAGTTAAAGGTTCAGATTGAGCGTTATTTGATTGGTTGTTAATAGGGTTTAAAAAGAACAAATTTCCATACATGTGCCCAGTACATAAAATTTCTCCATCTCTACTGATAGAAATACTAGAATGGAAAGATACAGAATATCCTTGATTAATAAGTTTTGCAACTGAAATCAAATTCTGACGAAAATCAGGTACATATAAAATATCATTTAAAACCACTATCTTATTACAATAAAAAATAAGATCCAGCTTTCCCACTGCAAAGGCCCAGACTTGTGCTCTATTACCTACTCGAAGCCCATGTTTGCCCTTCTCGAGTCTTCTTATCTTCCTAAACCCCTGCAAGGAGTTACAGATATGATCAGTGGCTCCTGAATCAACAATCCAAGTGGAAGTTGATCCTACCATTGATATGGACTCTAGATAGTAAACATTACCTGTTGGGTTTTTCTTGGCCTGAAGATTTGGACACTCCATTTTTCAGTGTCTCTTCTTGCCACATTTGAAGCACTTGCCCTTTGGTTTGTCCTTGGGCTGAGCTGCTGCATTCCCCTTTTTCCTCTTGAACTTTCTGGGTTTAGGCCCAGTTCTTGAAGAAGAAGCCTTAGCAATCACGGCCTTTGACTGTGGCTTCATGACCTTCTCCGCCATCTGGAGCTCCTTCATCAGTTCAGTTAAACTCATGTTCAACTTATTCATGTTATAGTTTAACTTGAATTGAGTAAAAGAGCCTGGTAGAGATTCGAGAACCATATCCACTTGGCTCTCGGGGTCAATGACAGCCCCTAAGATTTTCGCCTCCTCGAAAGCAGCAATCATCTTAAGCATATGCTTTCGGACTGATACTTCCTCAGCCATCTTAGTGTTCACAATAGTTCGAAGAGCCTCCTGCCTTGCGGGCCGGCTCTTGTCTGTGAACAGAGTTGCCAATGATTGACTTATGTCATATGCAGAAGCCATGTGCTCGTGTTTTGACTGGAGCACATTAGACATGGAAGCTAACATATAGCAACGTGCCATTTCGTCAGCTTTCTTCCACGCCTTCTCAGCCTCTCGCTCATCAGCGGTGGAACCTTCCCTGATAATAGGGCAGGTCTCGTAAAGGACATACTTATACTCCTCAGCTGTGAGTATTATGTCCAGGTTCCTTTTCCAGTCCACATAGTTTGGACCCGTTAACTTATTCTCCCTGAGAATAACGGCCAATGGACTAAAAGAACCTCCCACCATTTCTGAAAATTGAAAATAAAAGAAAGAATTTAGTTTGTGAAAACAAAATAAAATTTGTGCACTGAAAATAATTTGGCTTTTAGGAAAACTGACATAGCTTCTTGGGAAGATTAACAGTTTCCTAAGCTAAATGTATTAACCACCACAAATTAATTTCCCTTCTAGGTAATGGTCTAGAGAATAACTTCATCGTGAGATGGCCGTTTCCTCTCATTTCCTATGGACATACCTCGCACTATAACCTCCAACGTGGGCTGGCCGATCATAGTACGTGCCCTGGGTTATTAATTACATCATTTCATTAGATCTAGATCCTTGTGGTATCCCCATCCTATACGGGTTCACTCTCAAGGTGACGCGAGGGGATCCACGATCTCTAATGAGGACCGTGATGGAAGCCGTGGGACCGTTGGAACCCCTCTCCCACTTAGTCTTTTAAAATAAGGGTTTTTGCAAAATATCCTTTTGAAATTTCCATTAAGTTTTTCCTTAACTCAAAAATAAAATATCTAAGTCCAATAAAATCTCTATGTCTAGGCTTATATCATTTGAGAGATTTTCTCCATGGACTAATTTTATTTAAGTTAAAACTTAATGATTTCAAAAATTTTCCAATAAAAACTTTCTAGAGACTTTGGTCTCAAGTTTATTTGACAAAATCATATTTCTAGTCCAAAACAAAACAAAATGACTCTCCATTTTAATTTAAAAAAATATCTAAATCCAATATATTTTCTATGTCAAGGATTAAATCCTTTGAGAAAATATTCAAGGATTAATTTTTGTACCAATTAAAATAACCATTTAATTTTTGAAGAAAAATATTTTTCTTGTCAAAAATGTTCCCAAAGACTTTGGTCTTTGAGAAAAAGCACACATAGGTACATAAAAAATAGCATGCTCGAAAACAGTAAACGTTTTCATACTTTTCTATTTTTTTAAACCTAAGTGCCCAAATAATAGAATTAAACACATTAATTAATTATCTTGTTTAATCCTAAAATCCCTTACTAATATTTTTCATGCAAATATATTCCAAGAATATATATATATATATATATTGCAAAAATATTAACTTCGCCTGGTATGGGACCCAACACGAAAAAGAAAAAAAATTAAAAAAATTGAAAAAAAACTCTGATGGTCCACTACACCGCGTCGCACCGGATCCGCGCCCGCATGGCCTGCGGTCCACCGCAGCCGCGGTGCACTGTGCCGCACCAGATCTCCCTCGCTGCAGCCTGTGGAGCCGACCCGCGCCCACAACTGCGTGCCCTCTGCTGCCGACCCGCGAACTCGCCCCGATAACCCGCGCATTGACCCGCGTGCCACCCGGTCTCCAATTGCAATTCAATTGCAAATTCCGAATGCGAATCGGCTTGAATTCTATGCAATCGGCTCGGCTTACGTGGCTCCAGCAGCACGGCTCCACTCACAGAAATAGTTCTCGGCTCGGCTTAGGCAGCGGCTTATGAACAGTATCATCTTCTTCATTTTTTTTCTTCTTTCCGTGCGAATTGCAGAGACTTTCTTCTTCGTTTTCTCCTTATTTCTTTGGCTTCTTTGGACATATTTACTTACAAAAAACATCCAAAACAAAAGCACAACAGCCTATACCCATTAAAATTGGGTTTACACGATTAAACTTCAAAGCCAAAAAATTTTACAGAGGGCTCCTATGCTTCAACGGTGAAGCTTACATCAAGCCTATCCCATACCAAAACAGTGAAGGATCACATGTATAATCATCTTCTCCATTTTTATTAACTACCATGCTCCCTATATTGATCAAAAACCAGTGTCTCTGATACCACATTGAGGGAGACGGAAACAGGGGAGCATGCACGGTTTAAAAAAAACGGAGAGAAAAATAAACCGCAAGCCTTGGAGGCCATACGGAAGCGTGAAGATCATACCTTTACGCTCCTTAACCCTTCTAGGTTGAGTAGGAGCGGATTGAATGACTGGAATCGCCTCGCTTTGCCCACTTGAAGAAGCTTCCGGTTGAACACCCGCGAGCCTTCTGCTTCGCCTTGTTTGCATCAACGCCAAGGTTTCTAGCTCTCGGAATATTCCTCTGCCTAACCTCTAGTCGGTGAACACTATGGTGAAAAGGAACGGTCTCAATTCTCCCTGGTTCACTTGCTATTGGTTAGCAAAGCTCCAAGGAGAAACCAGAGAAAGAGAGAGACGTTGAGAGAGAGAG
This sequence comes from Voacanga thouarsii, assembly GCA_026120185.1. Taxonomy (NCBI): domain Eukaryota; kingdom Viridiplantae; phylum Streptophyta; class Magnoliopsida; order Gentianales; family Apocynaceae; genus Voacanga; species Voacanga thouarsii. The sequence goes on along the minus strand of JANUWF010001217.1, from coordinate 3,662,674 downwards.
ACGTGAGAGCCAGAGTGTATGGCGTGAGTCTCAGTGTGTTGTGTTGGGAATTAGGATTTTCCTCTACCAGAGACTAGTTTATTGGTTAGCCAAAACTAGGTTTCTCAATATCAGATAAACATATCTCCGGGATTTCAAAACACCCGGATGTTATCCTGAGAATCAGTTTGGCCTAACCCTAAACTCCTCTTAACCGTATCTGGAAAAAACCCTAAGGTCCAAGCTATTGGGCCAAAAAAATATTTATTATTTTTCTTGGACCCAAAAGGCCCAAAATAATAAACATTAATTATTTATTTCCTGGGCTTATATAAACAACCCAATAAATAATTAATGAGCCCAAATGAACCATAATAATTAATCTTTAATTATTTATTTCTTGGGCCTATATAAATAACCCAATAAATAATTAAACATTAATTATTTCTCCTAGTTTAAGCCCAGGTTAATTTCTTAATTATTCATACTAGACCTAGGCCCTGAATAATTAATTAACCAATTAAACTAGATAATTAATTTCTCTCAACTCCTATTTTATTTATTTAGTTATTTTATTCCAGTCCAATAATAAATTAAACTTCCTGAATAAAATAAAATCCTCTTGAACTGAGACCAATTCGTCAACCCAAAATTAGTTAGGACTTACGGGCTATTCCGAGGACCAAAAAGACACATCGCCTTGGCTGCTAAAATGACCAAAATACCCCTGCTATATATACAGCTGTATTTTGCATTTTAAATATTTCCTAATATCACCATAAGGAAATATTGACCCCAAGGACAATGTTGCATTAGCAAAGTCTCCGACCTACAGGTGAAATGACTAAAATACCGCTCTACACATCGCCGTACATTTTGAGAGGAAGAAGTGTACTAACACCCCTCTAAATGACATCTACCATCCTTAGGCTTCTAGTCCAATGATCCACGACTTCCTGGAGTGTTTCCGCTTTCCAAGGGAGCTACCCTAAAGCAAACATCCAAGTCATATTACCTAGGGCCCTAGACATTTTAGACCATTCGGACAACCACAAGGGGCGATATAGTGCAGAAACAGTCCGTCTTAACTAACTAGTCACACATACCCAACATGCAAGTATATTGGCCCTACGATAGAACCTCAACTATAGCAAATCAAAGTATATGCTTCTAGCTTCGCTAGACCACCAACTCATACTCAAGTCGTAGAGTACTAGTCAACGCTGTAGCGGTAGTAGTCTAGGTTTCTATCATATAGTACTTTTAGAAACCACTACTACAGGTCCTGTCCTACGTATTCAAAATACGCTTATGTCATGAAGTGAGTGGACTACTCACTAGCTAAAGGTAAGCCATTCCCCATTTGGAATTCATAACATAATAACCAAAACATGATGAGGTTTCCAGTCTCATCAATATGTTAAGAACAAATGTTTTTGTGTTAAATAACCCGTGATCCATACCTTACTGTGAAAGATCACCATTCACATGGATCACTTATTTAAACACAATGGGTCTGTTCTAAACGAAAATCGTGCACAAACAAATAGTAAATTCACAAACAATTTCTGAAAATAAATTCTTTTATTAAAATATTCGATTTTACATCAGAAACCTAGTCTAAGAGGGCATACAATCCAACACTTAGGCGCCACAAGTATGAGTCATTGACATTAATCTTTCTCTTCTTATTTGTTACAAGTTCATTTTAAGCATTATTTACTTGATTGTTTAAAGGGTTTATGAAGAACAAATTACCATACATGTGCCCTGTACATAAAGTTATTCTATTTTTACTGATAGAAATATCAAATTTGAATGAAATAGAATATCTATGACTAATTAGTTTTACAACTGAAACTAAATTCTGTTTAAGATTGAATACATATAAAATATCCTTTGATAAAATTACTTTACAGCAACTCTAGATCTCCTACTACTTATGCGCATATTCGTGTTCTATGTCCTACTTGGAGACCATGCTCACCTTTCTTGAGTCGCTTTATTATCCTAAACCCCTGCAAGGAGTTATGGATATAGTCAGTGGTTTCAAAATCAACAATCCAAATAGATGATGATTTAACCATTATGGTTAACTCTAGATAGAAGGTATTACTTGTAGGGTTCTTCTTAGCTAAAAGATCTGGACACTTATTTTTCTAGTGTCCCATTTTTACCACATTTAAAGCATTTTTCCTTAGGCTTGGCATTGGGTTGGTGCTTAGAATGGGCCGCTGCATTACCCTTCCTCTTCTTGAACTTTTTGGACTTAGGCCCAGTCCTTGAAGAAAAAGACTTCAAAATTAATGCGTTGGACTGTGGCCTTATAACTTTCTCTACTATTTGGTGCTCCTTCATCAATTCCATTAGAGTCATCTCTAACTTGTTCATGTTGTTATTCAACTTGAACTGTGAGAAAGAGTCCGACAAAGTCTCAAGGGCTATGTCCACTTGACTCTCAGGGTCAATAGTGGCCCTCAGGACTTTTGTTTCTTCAAAAGCAGCAATTATTTTGAATATATATTCCTTGACTGATGCTCCTTCAAACATTCTGGTATTCATAATTATTCTAAGAGCCTCTTACCTTGCAGGCGAATTTTGTCAGCAAACATAATAGCCAATGATGTACTGATGTTAGAGGCAGTGGACATGCTCTCGTATTTAGATTAGAGCACATTAGACATGGAAGCCAATATGTAGTAATGTGTCATTTCGTTGGCCTTCTTCCACGCCTTTTTAGCCTCACGCTCTTTATTAGTGAAACTCTCCCAATCACATGATAAGGATCATATAGGTCATACTTATATTCCTTTGCAATAAGTATTATATCTAGGTTTCTTTTTCAGTCCACATAGTTTGGACTCGTTAACTTATTCTTATAGAGAATAACAATCAAAGGACTAAAAAAGCCACCACTAATCATTTCTAAAATTCGAAAAATAAAAATTCTCAGTTTATGAAAAAATAAACAAATAATTTGTGCACTTTTTCTCGTCTTAAATCTGATAATAGTTAACCCTATTATTATGATTATCTATAATATAATGAATTCAGCTCTTAGAAAAATTGACATAACTTCTTGGAGGATTAAAAATTTTTCTAAGCTAAGCGTTAACCATCACTAATTGACTACCCTTCTAAGTAATGATCTAAAAGATAACTCCATCGAGGGAATTGTCATTTCTTCTCATTTCCTATGGATAAGTCTCGCACTATGACCTCTAACGTGGGCTGGCCAATTATAGCACGTATCTCGAGCATCGATTATGTTCATTGGTTAGTTCTAGATTCTTGTGAAATTTTTATCCTATACGGGTTCACTCTCAGGGTGACGCGAGAAGACCCACAACCTCTAACATGGATCGTGATAGAAGTCATGGAGCCGTTAGAACCCCTTTCCCATTTAGTCTTTTGAAATAAGGGTTTAACCTTTTTTTCAAGAAAAAATTTCTTTGAAAAATTCTCTATTAAGTACCACACTAACTTATGTAAAATGTCTAAACTCATAAAACCTCTATGTCGAGGATGACACCTTTTGAGAGGCTTGCCATGGATTAATTTTACTTAAATTAGAACTAATGATTTCAAAAATATTTTCTTTGAAAAAACTCTAGAGACATTGATCTCTTATTTTATGACAAAAATGTCTTTCAAAAACCAAATTAAATAGGTTTTTCATTAACTTTACACAAAATCTCTAAATCTAAATATTCTCTACGTCAAGTATGATACCATTTGAGAGAATAATCACGGATAAATTTTGTTCCAAGTTAATAACTTTTTAATAAAATAAAAACATTTTCCTTTGTCATATATTCTAAAAATAATATGCACCTTGGTTTGCTTGTAAAAGGAAAAAACATGCTTGAGAACAGTAGATAGTTTTCATGCTATTTCTATTCTTTAACCTAGATGTCCACGTAATGGATTAAACATATTAATTCAATTTAATTAATGATATTATTTAATCCTATTCTTTTTACTATTTTTTACATGCAAAATATTCCCAGAATATAACTATTGCATAAAGTAATCTCCTGTAATATAGGACACCAAGAAGAAAAAAAAATTACAAAAATTGCACTCCCAGAATACATTTAGTGCCAGTTTGTTCCTAACCACCCGACGCTGGTTCTTGCCCATAAACTCATGTCGTTGTGCCAGAACAAATTCGGCGCCGGCTCAAGCTATGGATTGGTGCCATTTCACGTCTGCTGTATAATTTCTTCTTTGCCTAATGATATCCGGTGTTGGTTCTGTATGCTACCCGGCACTGGTTCTTAGTTAATGCACATTTTCTGCATTCTTCTTACACTACTAAAAATTGGACCAAACACAACGGCAAAAAAACTGTCGTATTTGAGCTCAAACCGTCGTTTTTACTTAATACGATAGTCAAACGACGACTTTTTCACCGTTGTAAATAATGCCATCGTTTTTAGCTTAAGACAGACAAAAAAATCGTCTTATTTGCTTAATACGATGGTTCAAATACGATGGTCGTGCAAAGGATCGTAATAATTCAATCCAGGAATTGGATGTGGAAACCGTCGTATATGTAGGAAAACCGTCACAATTACTAGAAAAATACAACAGTCTAAACCATCGTTAAGTAGAGGGATAGTTCGTTGGAAGAGTTCCAAACAAGGCACTACTGCCGGTTCAACCACTAAGGCTGAGTATATAGACTATAGTGGCTTTTGAAGCGGTTAAAGAAACAGTTTAGACTTTGGTTGATCTACCTAAAGGAATCAAACTTATAGGGTGCAAATGGATTTTCAAGAAAAAAACTGACATGAATGTTAAAGTATTTACCTATAAGGCACTATTAGTTGCTAAAGGATATTGTTAACAATAAAGTATTGATTATGACGAGACATTTTCACCAGTAGTAATACTAAAATTTGTCAGAATACTCCAAACACTTGCCGCTCATTATGATGATAAGATTTGGCAAATAGACGTGAAAATGGCTTTCTTTAATGGAAATCTAACTGAGGAAGTGTACACGATACAATTTGAGGGTTTTACATAACAATAAAAAAAATACTAACATGTGCAAACTGTAAAGGCCTATGTATAGACTAAAGCAAGTTTCTAGGAGTTGGAATATATGTTTTGATGAAAGAGATAAAGAATTTAGTTTTATACAAAATATGGATGAACCTTATGTGTATAAAAAGGTTAATAGGAGTGCAATTGTTTTTCTATTGTTGTATACATATGACATATTAGTAATAGGGAACGATGTCTTAGCCCTTCAATCCATCAAAATATGGCTATCAAAAAACTTCTCCATGAAAGATCTTGGAGATGCAACCTACATTATAAGGATAAGGATCTATAGAGATAGATCAAAGAGGTTGTTCGTTCTTTTCAGTCTACACACATAGACGAAGTATTAAAGAGATTTAGTAAAGTTTAATCCAAAAAAGGATTCTTACATATGACTGATGGGGTAAGTCTTTTAAAATTTGTGTGCCCATAAACATAAGATAAAAGGGATTGCATGAGTAGAATACCATATGCTTCGACTATTAGATTTATCACATATGTTTTGATATGTACTAGGTCTGATATATCATGTGCTCTTAGTTTAATCAATAGATACCAATCTGACCTTGGAGAATGTCATTACAGTTGTCAAGAATATCCTTAAGTACCTAAGAATGAAAAATGATGTATTCTTGGTATATGAAGTAGGTGATTTACAAGTCAAAATGGTATACTGATATCAGTTTCTAATATGATAAAGATGACTACAAATCACAATCAAGCTACATCTTCATATTGAGTAGAGTTCCAAACAAGACACTACTGTTGATTCAACAACTGAGGTTGTGTATATAGTGGCTTTTGAAGTGGTTAAAGAAGCAATTTAGATTTAAAAAAAAAAACATTACAGAATTAGGAGTGATACTTAGCATTGTTGGCCCATTACCTTTGTATTGTGACAATAATAGAGTTATTGCACAAGCAAAGGAATCACAATCTCATCAACGATCCAAGCATGTACTTAGGCGCTATCATTTGATTTGAAAAATCATTGATAGAAAAGATGTAAAGATAAAGAGAGTTCCCACGGATGAGAATATAGATGATCTACTCACTAAAACACTACTCCAGGAGAAACATAATAAACATGTTGAGTTATTTAATATTTGATACATGAATGATTGGCTCTAGTACAAGTAGGAGATTGTTGGCATTGTGCCTTAGAAACAATCATTTATATAATGTATTTTGTATTGTGCACATTCATTTATGATAAGACATTCTTTATTTATCAGTTTATTTGATTATATATATATATATATATATGTATGTATGTATGTATATATATGTATAAAACTGATAAATAAAGTTTCTAACACAAGACATAGTGTTAAGAAAATTATAATAGAAATAATAATGTGAAATTCCTATTAAATTATATAGTGATTGTGATAAAATTATCTCTAGTTATAGTATTAATGATACAGGATATCATTAATGCACAAAAACTAGCACATGCTATACTTATTATTTAATTCAACCGGTAACTCTCACATCCGTGAGTATTAGAATATTCAAAGTTAACGTGTGGATGCTTATTGTATGAATAAGTCTATTGAATGACCTAACCATGAGATAATCACATGGATAACTATTTAGTACCAGTGATAGAATCTTATTATAGCAAATGTGCAAGTATCTTTAAACTTAAGATCTTTAAAGCACTTTACTTACTGAGTGTTATACTTTAATTCAAATCATTGGAGTCTCATTAGAACTACCTATAAGATGGATATTGGGTACAACAAAAAATAAATGAAAGTAGTTAAGAGAGTCAATAAAAGATTCATTACTCTTAATAGTAGAGGAGTATACCTCATGGTCACTTGTCGAAATTATTATTCAAGAAGTTCTTGGCTAAGGCGACCATAGATTAGAAACAGTTTCAAATAATACACATGTTAAGTAATAAATTTTGGAAACAAATGCTAATATATTTGGGCCAGAATTAATACTGTTTTGAAAAAAGTTGACCGAATGAGATATAGAATGATGAAAGAAATTTATTGTACTAGTATTTGCTATTGAAAGGTTCGAGTTAAACCACTTGATTTTCTAGACTTTTAGATAATCATGATACATTGTTAGATATCGCTCTTGATATACTAAATATAAATTTATTAATTAGAGAATTAATAAATTAATTAAAATTATTGAGGATTGCTAATCCTACAATTAGTAAAACTAGTTCATATTTTGATGCCTATTAATAAAAAAACCTAATAGGTCATACACAATAGAGGATTGGGTGCTCAAGATATTATTTGATAGTATTACGGGATTATTCGTGAGAAGAATATAATTAAAGGGTTCAATTATAAATTAGTTATAATTAAAGGGTTCAATTATAACCTAGTTATAATTGAAAGCATTTAATCACAATTTCTAGAGTTGTTGAAACCCTAAATCTAGTTAGTTTGGCTCTTTTAATATATTAGGAGAGTCAAACATTGGGAATCAATTTTTTTTCTTCCTTTTGAGAGGCAATGAGTTTATTTTCCCAAAAACCTAGTTGTTGTCATCAACAATCTGCTAGCATAGATTGACGGAATATCTTGAGCATTTTCTTTCTGTGGATACTGTTGGAGGTACCCCCTATATTTGGACTGCAATGGTTGATCACGAACCGAAAGAAGAAAGGTAACGCTATTCAACTTCTTGTAGTATGAAGGAGCATGTGAGTTTGCAGAAGGTTCTTGAGAAAAAAAAATTGAATACTATTCAACCTCTGTAACTTGTAAAGGTAATCTACAACTCTCATTCATCTTCTTTTGATCTATTTTTTCACATAGGAGTGATCCCGTGATATGGATTTTAGCTTACTTTTCCTTTGTGAATTTATTTCTTACATGAATAAAATCTAGTAGGAACACCTATTAGTGTTTCACAGAAGTTGTCAAATGACGACAAAGGACAAGAGATAGATTAACATTTGTACAGAAGCATAATTGGAGGATTGCTATATCTTACTGCAAGTTGTTATGATATCGATTATAGTATTGGTGTCTATGCAAGATATCAAGCTAGTCCTAAAGATTCGCACTTGAAAGTTGTCAAAAGAATTCTGAAATATTTGTTATACTTTTGAACATAGTATTTGCTAGCCCTAAGGGCTTTCTCCTATGTTTTAACTTATGACGAACACTGATGTGAACTAACTTGTGTAATCTATATGTGATATGATATGTTTGACCTCAATTCTTCTAATGCATTCAAATCTGATTGTTAAGCAATTCTTGAACAACGAATTCAAATATGGGAAATCAAATCAAGTTCAAAGGTTATGAGGTTGTATACCAAGAAGTTCTTATAGAAGAACTTTAGACTATGAAGTATTATTAAGGTATTTTTTTTACTAATTCCTATGTCTTTTTACCTTTTGATTCAATTGATTTTTATCTTGAAACACACAAATAAAAAGATTTCAAAGTTTTGAAAATCTCAGAATTTTGGATTGAGTAGTTTGGATGATTTTGCATCCAAAAAATTCGTTCAAAATCCTATAAATAGTATTGAATTGTTTCTGCCTGGAAAAAAAAAATACCATTTTGGACTTACCTTTTGGTTGCATTTTATTCAGAAATTTGAGTCCAAAACATGGATAAATTTAACAGAAAAATTATAGTCATTTTATAGCCGTTGATACTTCACTTTTTGGCTCTATAAAAAGCTTCTAAACAAGATTAGACATAAGATTTGTGTGGCATTCTTCTAAGAAACACTATTGTTCAATAGAATACAAAAATCTCCTTTTATCAAGTGCTTCAAAGTGAATTTATTTTGTATCAAAAAAGTAAAAGTGTTTGTACTTTGTACCTTAGTGAACATCTGTTCAAACAAGTGAGGCTTTACTATTCTATTGATATTCAATCTCATTTGTAGTACAAGGTTATGGTATAAAATCCATTTGGGGTGAATCTTGATTAGATTGAGAGGTTTTAGAAAACCAATTGTGGTGATCCTCTCTTGTATGTGGTACAGTTTGATTTCATTAAGTTAAGTAAATGAAATCTGGTTGAAAATTCTTAAGTGTGAGCTTAAGGTAGTGGACGTAAATCTTGGTAGATCGAACCACCATACATTCTGTGTCTTATTTCTGTGCATACGTCATTGACTGCATTGTATTTCTTATTTTAGTATGAATCTGGATATATCTTAAAGTGTTCTTGGATAGCTTTCTTCGTTACTATAAAGTTGGTCTAAGAAACTTGATGATCATCATTATTTTATATTTCAGACGATCTAAAAATTTTTAGTTTGCCAAAAACTTTATTTACCCCCCCCTCTAATGTGAAACCCTAGTTGAAACCAACCTTAGAGTAAGGGGGTTGGGAGGCATATCATATTTTATTGCATGCTTAAATATATTTTTATATGATTTTATGTGCTTTGGATTTGTGATTTGTAGCTTAGAAGGCTTGATTGTGTTTATTGAGTAAGAAGGGCAAAATGGTAATTTTTACTTGAGGTGAAAATAGGGAGATAGCTTGAGGATTAAATAGGAAAAACATTTTGGAGAGAAAATAAGAACAAAAGTTGTTGTGGTTTAGTGGTTAGAGCTTTTGAATTAATTCTTGAGGTCTTGGGTTCAAATTCCATCATTTGAGTTTTTGCATGATTGCATTTTATTTCTATTTAGGGAGGCTATTTTCGGCCTTGTGTGCTTTAGGGAAGAGTAGAGGTGTTGTCTTAGGGGAAACATGATAGGAATGTCCTAATCCTACTCTTGTGCCCTACAAAAATTTCTAAAGGAATTCATACCCTTCTTGATCCTTAGTTTTTCTTACTTCTCAATTCATTAAGTTGTTCAATGCATTCAAGCCAATTCTATTCCAGAAAATTCCAACAAAGTGCTGTGGCTTTGAAGGTTCAAAATGTCTAAGTGTAAGACTTCTTGTGGGCTGAAAATGGGTAGGAGTTGTGGAAGCTTCCCAAAAGAATTAATCTCCATGGTTGAACCTTCAAAACTCCACCCTAGCTATGTTCATTTTCTTCATGTAGTAATCTGGAATTTTTTCCAGCTTCTTGTTCAGACCATGTGTCAAAATTTTCAGCCACCTTTACCTCTCAAATTCTGCTAGAACAATGGTCAAACCACTCAGCTTGAAGACTGAAAATCACAGCCAAAATCGAGCTGTACAAAATCTGTGCAAACCAGAAAATTTTTCTGGACAATTTCGCAACTTTGGTGAGCCTAAACCAAGCTGTTTTCTTTCAGTTTTTCACCCAGCATCTTAGCCACGTTTTTCCTCTATAAAGAAGGCTGGAAACCAGCCTTGAAAGACCTCTAAATACCCATTCAAATCCTCTGCAAACCGACTGAACAATGGCAGCAAAATCTGCCCAGAATTTTCCATCAAACTTGCAAAAAAAAAAAAAAAATGGGCAAAATTTCCAGCTTTCTTCCTTCTTTAACCTTGGCTGAAACTTCACCATTTTTCTGTACAAACTCCTCTTGAATAGCCATGAACTGACCTTCATCATCTTCTCCAACATTCAGCTCGAAAAACCAGTCCATGGCTGCTCCTAAAAACTCTCAATCAATCACTCCAATCAAGCCATTAATTGGAGACCAAAATTCTAGCAATCATATTTAGTAAACTACCATAATTCATCTTTCAAACAACTAGAAATCCCTTCACCTTTGTACTCCATATTTTCGGCCACCATTAAACCCCTTCACGCAGCTTTCATCCCAGCAAAAACACTGATCAACCAACCGGCCATTAGAGCTTCCAAAAGCTCTCCATTGACCAAGATATTCTTGCGATATTTTGTTTCCAAATTTGATGCCCTAAAATATGATTTCAAGCAACCAGCCTTCCTTTTCCTCTCAAACCAGAAAAAGCAACTACCAAAATCTCTCAAACAATTTGGCCACTCCAATCCCACAAAATTTCGGCCAGCTTCAATCAAATCCTCTCCATTCTCTTCAACCTTCAAGAACACCTACTAACCTTCTCTCGCCTAAGACCACCAAAACCACTTCAATCTTCTTCAAAAAAATTCCAGATTGTACCTACTCACTTCTGTGAATCTATTCCTACTACTTTTAACATCAAACTCGGAAATCAAGCCCTCTCATTTGGATTAAAAAAACCAGTATTTTCGAGAAGGCGAAGAACACCTTCAAGGTAAGCATGATCAACCACCCCACCTTCTCTCATCATCAACTTCTAATGAAATATGTATATATAAACATACTAATGGACTCTTTTTTCCTCTTCTCTCTCTCTCTCTCTCTCTCTCTCTCTCTCTTGGCCGAATGGTTCTTCAACCATGGCCATATTTTCTTCATCTCCCTTGGACGGATCAAGTCTCATAAGAGTTAGGATCCATTTGAAACTACTCCAAGGTACTCATCAATCAAGTAAGCCTCTTCAACATCTTTTTAAATTCTAGATTCATGTCTCTAGGATGATATTGGAAGGAGATGAATTATGATTAGAGTTTGAGCATGTGTTGTTGTGATGAGTTGAGATTGAAGCATGAATAAATGTGTGTATATGATGGAGATGGGATTGATGCATGATGATGATTGGTCTTGGTTAGGTTAAATGATGTTTTAGGGTTTTGTTGCATGCTCTCCATGTCGTGAGTGGTATGTGATCAAGCATGTTAGAGATTATGTCACCTTTGGTGAATAGGGTTTATGATCATGTATAATTGTTAAAACCATGATTATGTTTATGTTAGTAGAGTTTGGATCATGTCTTGGTAAATTTAGATTTATGCCTTTATTCATGATTTGGATGATTTGATGAATTGGAGTGGAGTGTATGTTCATGATTGTGGTTAGCATGTGGAAATATGATCATGACCTTGTTGTCCCTAAGTTAATTTTATTTCATCAATAAAACAATTATTACTATAATTTCTTCTAGTAAATTTCGAAAATCCTAGGAAAATGTGGATTTGGTCTTTTATATAAAATAGTGATATTTTAGTCAAATAAATAATAGCTTTTATTAAAGAAATAAAATATATAAATATTATATAAAATAATAATATCAAATAAAGCCTTTTATATAAGTAATCATAATAAGTGAAATATTAAATTTTGTAAGTTCTATATTCATAAATACTATTAAAATTTATTTATTATCTTTTAATCAAAACCTATTAAAATTTACTTACAACTAATTTTAGTTACCAATTATTTTCTAACAATAAATTATCAATAGATTATTAATTTAAATAATTACATCTAGGTCCTAGGACCCTTCATCAAATAAACCCTAATTTATTTTTAACAAGATTTAAACTTTCAACTTATAGTACCTATTTTCCAAGCCCTAGTTATTTTAATATCAAGCTAGATTTATTTTATAAACCCTTTTATTTGTTATCTAGCCTTAAAGTTTGGGACACTAGGGACATGATTGGAGTAAATTGAGCTAGTTTTATTTGTGAAAGTGAATTTTGATTTGAGTTTAATTATGATTTATATTTACCCCAAGCGGGGTTAGGTCAGCTGTTGAAGACCTTTAATTTATCTCAAACTAAGAATCAGATAAGCTCTTGCATAAAACCTGATTGATGTAAAATGGTTCTATGGCAAGCCAATTGTGGAGTGCGTGGTCACTCATTTCTGTAAAGGCAATTGAGGATTGTCTCCTTTTTTATTTCAGTCAAACAGATTATTTGAAAATCAATAAGCAGATTTACTCAAATTCTAAAACTCTTTCTAAAACCAGCTTTGCCCCAAACTTTAGAAATCCTTAATTGTCATTTTCAAGTGGAACTATGTTTTATTCATTTTCCTAAGTGGGATATATATTACGTTGAGTACTCAATAAGGGTGGACTATTAGGACTAGTCTTTGAAGGGTTAGGGTAAGTTCCTCAGTAGGTGGCCACCTCTGAAGGATGAGTCCTTCCCGGATAAGATGTCAGTCCAGTAAGTCGTGCCGGTCCGAGCTAACAGTTTTCAGTTAAGTGGACTGTGTGTTGTCGGAATAGACAATCGGTTTTGTTTGGGTATAGAGAATGAGGGGTATCTTACCCGGTAAGCCGATTACCTACTTTTTGTCAGTCTGCACATAGTGTGGCATTCTGACCGTTGTATGGTTATGGGGCCCAACATGTGGAAACCCATGACCACTTTTTGAGTGGTTGATTTTATTGAACATGTATAGTTGGAAAAGCCAAAAAAAAAAAAAAAACACCAATCTTGATTTTAACTATTGTTTATTGCTTGCTAGTATTTCTCTTATGAAGATTTTATACTTTGCATCCACGAACTATTTTCACTAGACACTCAAAGCATACACGAATTTACTGAGATTTTTACCTCATCACCCTTTTTACCATGATTTCAGGTCGATCCTGCTGTGGGGATGAGTAGCTAGTGTTGTCCGCCTTGGAAGAGATTTTATTATTTATTTTTATGTAATGCTTTGGGAGCTGAGAGTGAATAATTTTATTTCTGGATTTATTTTGAATTCTTGGATTGTATAAGTTTTAAGTATTATTTTATTCCATTGTTTTGACTGTATGACCTAGTTATAAAGACCCCTTGTCCTTTGGACGAGGCGACATCCCCGGCCCTATCGGGCCTAAATAGTGGGGTGTTACATCTAAGGTTTTTCATTTGTTATCAGAACTTGGTCTACATATTCTTGGTTTAACAACCTTGTAGAAAAGATCTTCATGGCAAGCTCATCATTTTTTCCATATGTTAAAGGATCTTCAACAAATCGACCTCCTTTGTTCAATGGAAACAACTACACATTCTGAAAAAATATAATAAAAATTTATGTGTATTCCATCAACTTTAAGTTATGGAATTTGATAGAGAAAGGTCATTTTATTCCGTCAAAATTTGTTTATGGCATAAAATTTCCTAAATAGAATAACGAGTAAAGACAATGCTAAGATGACTTCAAATTTTCAGGTTATGAACATTTTATACTGTGCATTAGATGCGACTGAATACAATCGAGTTAGTGGTTGTGATTCAACCAATGAAATGTGAAAATTACTTGAAATCACCCATGAGGGGACAAACCAAGTTAAAAAATCAAAATTGGGGCTTCTAATTCATGATTATGAATTATTCACAATGAAGCCGAATGAAAGCATCATTGATATGTTCACCAGATTCACTAATATCACAAATGGTTTCAAAGCCTATGGGAAGGTTTATTCCTTGGAGAACAAAATCGAAAAATTCTGAATGCCTTACCTAAAAGCTAGCAGCCTAAAGCTCTTATAGTGGAAGAATCCAAGGATTTAAAATCCTTACCAACCGAAGAGCTGATCGGATCTCTTCTAACACATGAGATGAAACTCAAAAGGTTTCAAGAATCTAATAATCATGATAAAAGTAAAAAAGGAATAGTATTGAAAGTTGAAAAAGAAGATGAAGAAACTAGTCAATCTAACAGTAGTGAGGGTACAGAAATAAACAATGAAGATTTGACTATGATAGGAAAAAAATTCAGAAGAATGTTCAACAAAAGGAACTACAAAAGAGGAAAGAAGTTCATAAGAAAGAAAGGACAAACCTCAGCATTCAAACCTCAATATTATGAATGTAAAAGTACTGAACACTTCATTGTTGATTGTCTAGTTGCAAAAGGTAAAGAAGGAAGAATGCTTAGAAAGAAGAAAGACCTGAAGGCAAAGAAAGGTAAAGGATTAATGGGAACTTGGGACTTAAATGGGATTGAGTCTGAAGATGAAGATTCTAAGAATAAAACTACCAACATATGCTTTATAGCCATGGAAAACGAGGTAAACTCTACTACAACTAATTTCATGTCTAATTCGCTTATATCTATGACTGAAAAGCATGATGATCTGAATGAGCTGTTAATTGATATGTTTCATGAACTAAAAAAACTGTCCAAAAAAATAAAGAAATGAAGTTGAAGATTAACTGTTTGATAAAAGAGAACGAAATGTTGTTGAGTGATAACAAAATGTCTCTTGAGTCACATGTGAGTGCTATTATTGAAAAAGATGTGATCATGACTACTTTACAATATACATCTCTGGAAAATAGAAATTTGTGTAATAGAATTCAAACTCTTGAAAGTATGGTTAGCACTTTTGATAATATAAAAAATAGAGTCAATGACCTTACCATATGTATTGAAAAATTCACAAATGGTAAAAGTAATTTGAAAAAATTACTCGGAACTCAACATCAAATAGGAAATCGAAATGGCTTAGGATATAAATATGAGAAAAAGGACAAAATTCAAAAGCCTAAATTTGTTAAAGCTGGAAATCGAAATGGCTTAGGCTATGGACATGAGAATAAGGACAAAATTCACAAGTCTCAAATTGTTAAATCTGCCTTATGTTACTCAATACACAAAGCTTGCACATATTGTGAAAAATTGAGACATATAATATCGAGATGTCTTATTAAAAGAAAAGTGGAATCCGGTGGAATAACTTTATGAAAAATTAAAGGAAATGTTACTAATCTTCATAGACCCAAGAAAGTGTGAGTAACAAAAATCATTCCTCCTTCTCATGTATAGACACATTCTTTAAGCTTCACCAAATGATTCTTGGACAGCGGTTGTTCAAGACACATGACCGGAAACGCAGCTTTGTTAGAGGATATATAGACCACAAATGAAGAATTCGTTATATTTAGAGACAAGAAGAAAGGAAAGATTCTTGACATTGGTAATATTGGTAAAGGTTCCTCAACCATTATAAAACAAGTATTACTAATTGATAATTTGAAATATAACTTGCTTAGCATTAGCTAATTATGTGATAATGGCTACAAAGTCATCTTTGAAAAGGATTCTTGTTCTATAATGGACAGCTCAAATCTTGAAACAATCTTTACTGCCAAACGTGTTGGAAATATGTATGTATTCTATCTAAATGACCTTATAGCTAATGGTATTAGATGCCTATCCGTACATAACAATGATGGTTATCTTTGGCATAGAAGATTAGGTCATGTATCTTTTGATTTACTAAATAAACTGTCTTCAAAAGAGCTTGTTAGGAGACTGCCCAAAATGAAGTTTGATAAAAGCAAAATTTGTGATGCATGCCAATTTGGAAAATAAATTAAAACCTCTTTTAAATCCAAGAAAATAATTTCAACCTCAAAACCTCTCGAATTAATTCATATGGATTTATTTGGACCAATGAGGACTGTTAGTCTTGGAGGTAAGAAGTATGCATATGTACTAGTTGATGATTTTTCTAGATTTACTTGGACTTTATTTCTTGGACAAAAGGATGAAATCTTTTCTGAATTTTTGAAACTGATTAAACGCATCCAAAACCCTATTGGATGCAAACTGATTTCTATTAGAAGTGATAATAGTAAAGAATTTTGCAACAATAAATTTACACACTTCTGTGATGAAAATAGAGTCTTTCACAATTTTTCAACAGCCAAAACTCCTCAACAAAATGGTATTGTTGAGAGGAAAAATTGCACTTTGCAAGAAATGGTTAGATCAATGCTTTGTGAAAATGTCCTTCCAAAATACTTTTGGGCTGTAGCTGTTAATACAGCTTGCTATATAGTAAACCAAGTTATGCTGAGACCGTTTTTGAGAAAAACACATTTTGAACTTATGTTTGACAAAACTCCATCAATATCTTATCTTAAAGTGTTTGGTTGTAAATGTTTTATCCTTAATACCCAAGACAATCTTGGAAAGTTTGACAGCAAGTCCGATAAGGCCATATTTCTTGGATACTCTTTCAATAAAAAGGCATATAGAGTGTACAATAAAAGAACTCTTTGTATGGAAGAATCCGTGCATGTTGTATTTGATTAATCTAACATTTATGCTTCAAAGAGAGATAATAATGATGTAAGAAATTTAAAGGAAGACAGAATAGATCAACTCAAAGTTCCACCGCTAGATACTCATGCAAAAGAAGAAGAAATTGAAGAGCTACAAACTGAACAAGGAAAAGAACAAATTGAATATTCTACGAATCAACAATTGCCAAAAGATTGGAAATACAAAACGGGTCATCCCAAATAACAAATAATTGGTGATCTAAACTATGGAATTAAAACTATACGGTATTTCATTGATAACTTTGTTCTTCTCTCAAATATAGAACCTAACTGTGTTGATATAGCATTGCATAATGAATTTTGGATTATTGCTATGTAAGAAGAATTAAACTAATTTGAAAGAAATCAAGTTTGGAAACCTGTCCCTAGACCTCTTGATCGTCTGGTTATTAGTACTAAATGGGGATTTAGAAATAAACTTGATAAAAATGGAGCTCTAATTAGAAATAAAGTTAGTTTAGTTGCTCAAGAATTTAATCAAGAAGATGGTATTGATTATGATGAGACATTCGCTCCTGTTGCTAGGCTAGAGTCTATAAGAATGCTTCTTGTTTTTGCATCCTTCAAAAATTTCATGCTCTATCAAATGGACATTAAGAGTGCATTTCTAAATGGTTTTATTGAGAAGGAAGTATATGTTGAACAACCTCCTAGTTTTATTCATGAGCACTTTCCAAATCACGTTTTCAAACTTTCTAAAACTCTTTATGGATTAAAGCAAGCTCCACGAGCTTGGTATGAAAGGCTTAGTAGTTTCTTGATTTCAAAAGTTTTTTTCAAGAGGCTTGATCGATACCACCTTATTAATCAAATTTAATAATTCCGGTAATCTACTAATTGTTCAAATCTATGTTGATGATATCATTTTTTGTGCTACTAATGACTCTTTATGCAAGATGTTTGCTATGACAATGCAGCAAGAATTCGAAATGAGTATGATGGGAAAACTAAACTTCTTTCTCGAATTGCAAATTAAGCAAACCAATGATGGAATCTTCATAAATCAAGTTAAGTATGCCAAGGAGTTGCTCAAAAGGTTTGGAATGAATGAAGCAAAAGAAATCTGCACACCTATGAGTACATCTATAAAGCTTGATCAAGATGAAAAGGGTAAGAAAGTAGATGAACATAAGTATAGAGGTATAATTGGAAGCTTACTCTATCTTACTGCTAGCCGACCTTGTTAGTGTTATACTCTAGAGGCAATCATTTGTACATTGTATATGTCACATTTTAATTTAATAAAAGGCATTATTTATCCTACAGTATCTTTTGTTTACTTTTGCGTAAAATAACTGTTACATAAAGTCCCTAGTACAACACTATGTTAAGAAAACTATAATAAAGATCATAATATGAGATTCCTACTATAATGTATAGTGTTAGTACTTAAATAGTGTCTAGTCGTAGTATTAATGAGATATGACATCATTAATGCGTTAAGACTAGCATGTGTTAGACTTCCTGATTTGATCAGACGATGTTTCTCATATCCGTAAGTATTGAGAAACTTAAAGTTAACACGTGGTTGCTTGTTAATAAAACAAGTACATTGGATAACCTAACTATGAGATAATCACATGAATAACTATTTAGTGCCAGTGATATCATCTCAATATAGCAAACATGTAAGTATCCTTAGGCTTGAGATCTCCAAGGTACTTTGTTTACTGAGTATTGTGCTTTGATTCCAATCTTTGGAGCCAGATCGAGGGCCACCTATGGGATGGATGTTGGGTACATTATGAGGTAAATGAAAGTAGTTGAGATGGTCAATAAAGGATTCACCACTCTTAATAGTAGGGGCGAATATCTCACAACCACTTGTAGGAATTACTATTCGAGAAGTCCTTGGCTAAGGCGACTGCATATTAGAAACAGTTCCAATTGATATACATCTAGAGTAGTGGGTTCCTGGTATAAGTACTATTATATTCGGGTCAGAATTAATATATATATATATATATATATATATATATATATTCTGGAGGAAGTTAGCACTAATTCTGTACTCCAGACCGAATGAGATATTATATGGTGAAAGGAGTTAATTGCACTGTAGTTTGTTATTGAAGGGTTCATGTCAAGCCACTTGACTTCCTGAACTCTTGGGTGGTTATGATGTATTGCTAGATACCGCTCATGATCTGGGAATATGGGCTTATTAATTGATGAATTAATAAACCAATCCTGATTAAAATTAATATGATTAATTCTAATTAATTATGGATTATTAATCTCAAAGACGTTTGAATTAATTCATATTCACTACCAATTGACTGGAAAACCTAACAGGTCACACATAATAGAGGATTATATACTCAAGATGTTATTTAATAACATAGTGGGGTTTATTACGAGAAAGAGAAGTTATTGTGGCCAAGTTATAATTAGTTATAATTTATGTGCCAAATTATAATTGTAAGAACTTGATAGTTCTAATTACAATTAGAGAATTCTAATTATTTTAGAATTCTTAGATGGAGTGTTTTCAGTAGGTTTTTTCATAATATATGTGAGATATGCACAATACCTAATTTGATACGCTATTCACGGAAACAACATCCTTCAAAAAAAAAAAAACCCTTCTTTTCTTTCTCTCTCTCTCTCTCTCGTTGTTCTTCTACAACCCTAGTCACCCTGTTGGTTTTCTACTAGCACAGAAACATCTTGGTGTTTAAGAGTGATCCTCCGTATGGATTTCTATTAGAGACAATCACATATTGTGATTGTAGTGGTTGGACATTCGACTCTCGTGGTGTATGATCAAGAGGATTGCTGGATCGTGCCTTAGACGAGAAAGAAAAATTTTTAACGATAGGGACTCACTAGAAAGGTGATCTTCTTCTCTTTATATCTTGTTTTCCACACATATGCGAATCTTGGGATGGTATCTTGTTCTTATTCTGTCCACTACGCCATATATAATATACATGAGATACCTTACAGTGGTATCAGAGCCTTGCTATGTGTGGTTTGTTGACATTTTTTTTTGTTTGCATGAAAGTTGTTTCATGTATTCGTGTATGTTTCTGTTCACTGTGAAAAATTATTTTCACTCAAGTCGAAATCGTTTCGGGCATTGTGGGTTTCTTGTTTTTAGTTCTGGGTCATTCTTGCATTCTGGAATATGTAATTGCAGAATCCATGGATTGTATGAATAGTTTCCCGTATTGGTTTTTTTTTGGATGAAAATTATTTTCATCTTGATACAGAAGGCTTTCTCTAGTTCTGGTTTCATTCAGAAAAACGTTTATGGATATTTCTGTATTTGGAATTTGATGTGGGTTGAGTCCGTAGCACAATATGCTTGTGTAATAGTTACAGCATATTTCGAAAGTTGTCAAAAATTGTTTTCTGTATGTGCTACAGGATTTTTTATAGGAAAAGCGTTTTCTATGAATATGTGTTGTTGCCTTCCATTTCATTCTATGAATTTAATCTTCTGTTTTGATTTTGTTTAAACTAACAAATTGGCTATTGTTTTGAACTTCAAAATAGAAAAATTCTATTGAGAATTGTTCTCACTAAACCACTGCAAAAGATGAAGGCTCCAGAAATTGTTTCTGAAAAAATAAAATTTAAAACCTGACTGTAGCTAGCGCCGCCTCAGCTCCTAACCGGCACCAATTCTGTTCTGTTTCGCGAGAAATTATTTCTGAAAAATTTTTTTATTTAAAACTAGACTGCAGCCGACGCCGGTTCTGTTCTGTTTCACAATATTCCAGCAATTAATAAATTTTCTAAAATAGAATTTTAAAAGAAAAAAATCTCATTTGATAAGAGGCGGTAAAATAAAATTTTCTTTTAAGAGGGCGCTGCCCCCTTAACCCCCGCCCGCTGACCGGCCAGCGGGATCGCCGTTATTGCTACTAGAGACGGGACCCAAAAGCATTTTCTCAAAATTAATTTTGAGACAAACAATTTTATTTTTCTAAAATAATGATTTTGAAGATTTAAAATTAATATATTTTTCTCAATTATTAATTTTAGAATTTGTTTTATTTTTTAAAATAGTGATTTTGGAATAATAAAAATTATATGTTTATTTTGTTTAAGCATAATTAATGGCATGGTGGATGGTTATGGACTAAAACCAATTATATCTGTTCATGCATTTTATAGTTTTGGTTTTTTATAAAATAGGACATGCGTGTCATGTCTTCTTTCTTATGTAATTTTCTTCTCATCTAACTCCCATCGAATGTAACTCGATGTTTTCTCTCTTTAGGAAAATATGTAATTAGTTTATATAGGTTATATAGGAATAGAATTATTTTATTTTGGAGATGGCAATCAAAACAAGGCGAGAATGTAAAACATTCTACTTAAATCATGTATAAACTCATAGAGTTAACTATATTAATTTATTTTATGGCTTAAAGAAATTAATTTAGGGTAAAGTCCATAACTAGACCAAGTAATCGCTCTATTATCATGATTATTAATTATGTGATTTATTGATTTTTATGCATGTCATTTATTGAAATCACTAAAAGGAACAAATCCCTCAATTAATATTAAACCTAATTCCTTCTATTAATATAGTAAAAATGAGAGTCCTTTTTCGAAACCAAGTTGTTGGGCAAACCTAAGCCTACTCGACATTGGGCATGTTCAAACTATGGAATTAAATTTCAGATTAATGGGTCGGATTTAACTAAATTCTTTATCCCGATTGGGTAAACTCAAGTATAAAGAAATTTAGAGGAAAAGTTGGGGTAGCCCAAAAATGATGAGACTCCGCTTCATCAAGGAGGTCAAGATCAAGGAGGAGGAGACGTGACCATGCAAGGACAAGGACCGGTGACAAGATTTAAGCCTAAGAAGCTTTAAGATGAGTTGCAATTGCTCATAGAACCATGCTTGAAGATGGAAGAGGGTTGAAAGGTTGAGGAAGCTAGCCAATAGTTCATTTTGATGACTATCCAAGAAGGACCCCAACAAGAACTCAAGCCGGCAACAAAGACGGACGAAACTCGACCAAAAAGGAGGCCTCCAGAGGACGGCCGGCGCCGCCCCAAGCAGCTGAACCGGCGCCGGCTTCAATATGCCCAACAACGGCTTTATTCTGGCATTCGACTACCCAAAGACAGATTGCAACCGATGCCGGCTGTAGTGTCCAAACCGGCTTTTTATGTTTTCTCCGACTTTCTCCAATTTTAAGTGTTTGTAAAAACTTATTAAGACTCTAAACTGTAATAGAACCTCAGGGATTACTTAGCTAGGGTTAGGATAGTATAAATAGAACCTTTAGTGATTTGACAATATAATTCACACACTTTAATTCAAATTTGAGAGAGAATCTTGAGAGGCCCTAGCTTCCTTGTTCATCTTGTTCAAGACCATGCTTAAGGGTTAGTCCTACTTATGAATGAGTTTATAAATATTTTGAATAATCCAATGTGATTTCTTTGAATGGGTCTTAGTTACTTTATTCTTCTAAGGTTTGTTTGAATTACATTACTTGGGTGCCTATTTTCTCTATTCTATTTGTTCTTGTTTGCCTTTGTTGCTTCAAGGATATTGGGGTGAGATTATAATAGAACTTTCTACTATTCTTGAGGGTCTTTGAAGCTTAGTTCTTCAAGGGTTTAATAGAGGGTAGGTTGTTATTTCATTTTCTTCTTTTTGTCTCTAGAAGAATCTCTGTTTTGGTCCCATTGGTTAAGCTGAACACATAACCAACTAAACTACTCACAACACCAAGAAAAATCCCACATAAGGTCATATCAAAGAGTTTGGTATCAGAGTAAGGAAATCTTTGATTCCCATCAAAGCTAGAAAGCAAGAAAAGGAGCCCTACAAAGTTGAAGAAAAAAAAATCGAGAAATCCCGTAACTCAAAAACATGCTCCAAAAAGGTCATGAAATATTTGTTATACCTTGATTTTTCTTTTGGAAAATTGCTCCTTGATGTGAATATAATCCTTGGGAAAAATTTTATCTTGTGTTTGTGGTGAAAATGGGTTTGAATTTGAGTGAAAATGTTGGTTGTTCTTAAGTGACGGGATTGTATCCAAGGTGTTTGATAAATGTTCCATGAGAATCCTTTTAGCTATAGTTGGGAACTTTGATTCTTGATTTTTATTCCTTGAGATATTGGGACTTAGTATATCACTCTATTTTTGAATTCCATGCTCATGGAACTCAACTTTATTAGTACACACTTGTGATCATCTTGTTCTTCATAATCCTAGTTCTAGTTTTTTTTGTTTATTTGTTCTTGCTAATTCTTGTTTGTTTCTTGCTTAGAAGTGTTTCTTGTGTATCTAGTGTTCGTTCTTGTGTTGATTGAGTTCACGTTTCTTGAAATTCTTGATTAAAACTTGTTTTCTTGAGGTACCCAACAAGTGTTTGTTGAAATTTTCCTAAAACCCCATAATTGAAAAAATCCATTGATTTATGTGATTTACTAAGTTGGATTAAATCTTTTAGCTATTGGGGAGAATTGAGATTGAACAAGAAGGCTTGAGTATTGAGAAAAAGGTAAGAGGGTGAGCCTAAAAGAGCAAACACGAGCGTGGAGTGATCAACCTTGAGAGCCAACACGCAAGGAAGTGAAGTGAGGATCTATTTTTTTTTTTTCTAATCTCTTTTGTTTTGCAGGTATAAGTAAGTAAATATTCCATCACCATAGCCCATGAACAAGAGATCTCTAGGCCTAACCAAAATGGACCTAGTAGACCTCAAGAAGAACAAATTGATGCTAAGGGTTTGCGTGAAAACTTGCAAGCTATGATGAGGACTATGCAAAGTGAGTTCCAAAACATGATAAGGGAGTTGATAAATCATTTTGGACAATCTTCTACTATCGCACAAAGGAGAGGTCAAGAGCGATTTGAGGTACCTAGCCTTAGGATGAGGGATGGTGATACCCATACTCCTCCGTTAAATGCCCAACAAGGGAAAGAGTGGAACAAGCACTCTATCAGGGGACTCTAACAATCTCCTATGAGAGCGGAAAGACATGCTATGAGAGGAGAATAAGGTAGAGGTCAATGAAGGAATGGTGGGAACAACCTAAGGGGGTTAGAAAGAGAGGTTGAGGGAGTTGATGAATAATATGAGGGGGAACAAGTTGAGGCCTTTGGGGAACACCATAGAGGATGGGGTAATAGAAGAGGTAAGACAGAAAGAAATAATGAGGAGAGAGAGTTGAACCACATCAAATTGAAAGTGTCCACATTCTATGGCAAGAGTGACCCCGAAGCTTATTTCGAGTGGGAAAGCAATATGGAGATATTCCTAGAGAGTCATACTTATAATGATAGGTCAAATGTGAGGTTGGCTATCTTGGGATTTTTGGAGTATGCCTTGGTTTGGTGGGTGCAAGTTAGTGCACAAAGGAGACAAATGAGAGTAGAAACCATGGCTATTTGGAATTTATTGAAAGATATGATGAAGGTAAGATTTATAACACACCATTACTACAATGATCTTTATCAAATGGTCCAATCACTCAAGCAAGGGAACAAGAGTGTGGAAGATTACCATAAAGAGATGGAAGTAATGTTGATGAGAGCTCAAATCAATGAAGATTCTAGAGCAACAACAGCAAGGTTCTTGGGAGGATTAAATAGGAAAATTGCCAATTTGGTAGAATTGCACCCCTATGACCGATTGAAGGATATGGTACATGCCGCTATGAAGATTGAGAGGCAATTAAAGAGGAGGGCATTTACCACCACTTCCAAACCCCTACACTACTAGCAAGATGCCAATTGAGAATGATGAAACCCCTAAGCCATTCCAAAGGGAATTCTACAAATCTAGAGAAGATTGGAAGCCAAGGGAGGATTGGAAACCTAGGGAAGGTTGGAACAAGGACAAGGGAAAAGCTATGGAGAGGCCACAAAGGAATAGGGATATCAAGTGTTTTAAGTGCCTTGGATATGGACATACTTCCCGTGAGTGTCCAAACAAGAGAATAATGTATACTAATTCCTATGGTGAGATTTCTACCGACGAAAAAGAAGAGGGAGAAAGAAACCAAGGAGACCAAGAGGGAAATTGCGATAAGGAAAGTGATGACGGGAAAGTTGTTGGTCAAGAATACTCTTTGGTAGGAATCACAAGAAGGTCATTGAATTCACAAGCCATTGAGGATTAAGATCACCAACAAAGAGAGAACATTTTCTACACTAAGTGTCTAATCAACAAGACCCCTTGTAGTGTCATTGTGGATAGTGGGAGTTGCACTAACGTGATTAGAGCAAACTTGATTGAAAAATTAGACATGAGTTGGATTAAACACCCCAAACCCTACAAATGACAATGGTTGAACGATAGCGGGGAAATGAGAATAAACAAACAAGTTTTGGTGTCTTTTGAGATGGAAAAATACAAGGATGATGTGTTATGTGATGTGGTACCCATGCAAACGGGTCACTTGCTCTAAAGGAGACTTTGGCAATACGATAGGCATATGAACCATGATGGGATGAAGAATACTTATTCCCTACTCAAGGAGGAAACTAAGTTTACCCTCATCCCCATGACCCCTAGTGAGGTGAACAACGATTAAAGAATCATGAAGGAGGAAGAAAAAAAGAAGAAAGCGCAAGATGTCAAACAAAAACAAGAAGTTGAGAGGAAAGAACAAGAGAGGAAAGAAAAAAAGTTTAGAGAGAGGATGGGCAAATAAATACCTTTGACGATCAAGGGTAGGAGTGAGCAAGGACAAGAGAGGGGAGGTAAAAGAAGAGTGAATTACTTAGCAAAAGAAAATGAGGTCATAGAGACTATAGAAGTTAAGGAACCAGTTATTCTTCTTTTATGCAAAGGTTCTTATGTTTCTACTAATGATTTTTCATTGTCTTTGCCTAATGAAATTTCAGCTATTCCTCAAGAATTTGAAGTTGTTTTTCCAAAGGAGGTAGTCAACCGAACACTTACCCAATTCTTACGGACTATAATCAAGAAGGACTTGAATAATTGGGAGGAATGCTTGCCATACATTGAGTTTGTTTACAAAAAGGCTTTTCACTCTACCACTTCTTATTCTTCTTTTGAAATTGTGTATGGTTTTAACCCCCTAACTCCTTTAGAATTGGTTCCCTTGTCTAAAGGTGAATGAATGAACCTTGATGGAGCTAAGAAGGCGGCAATGGTGAAAGCATTCCATATAGATGATGGCAATGATTTGGAGACGAATCCTTTTCAAGGAGGGAGATATGATGAGATTCCACTTCACTATAGAGGTCAAGATCAAGGAAGGGGAGGCATGACCATCCAAGGACAAGGATCGATGACAAGATTTAAGCCCAAGAAGCTTCAAGATGAGTTGCAATTGCTCATAGAACCATGTTTGAGGATGGAAGAGGGTTGGAAGGTTAAGGAAGCTAGCCAAGAGTTCATTAAGATGACTATCCAAGAAGAACCCCAACAAGAACTCAAGCCGGCAACAAAGACGGACAAAACTCGACCAAAAAGGAGGCCTCCAGAGGACGGCCGGCGCCGCCCCAAGCAATCGAACCGACGCTAGCTTCAATCTGCCCAACAATGGCTTTATTCTGGCATTTGACCGCCCAAAGACAGATAGCAACCGCCACCGACTGTAGTGTCCAAACCGGCGACGGCTCTATCCTGGGCAGTCGATGGCTACCCTGCGTTTTTTAAGTTTTCTCTGACTTTCTCCAATTTTAAGTGTTTGTAAAGATTTATTAAGACCCTAAACTGTAATAGAACCTCAAAGATTACTTAACTAGGGTTAGGGTAGTATAAATAGAACCTTTAGTGATTTGACAATACAATTCACACACTTTAATTCAAATTTGAGAGAGAATCTTGAGAGGTCCTAGCCTCCTTGTTCATCTTATTCAAGACTATACTTAAGGGTTAGTCCTTCTTATGAATGAGTCTATAAATCTTTTGGATAATCTAATGTGGTTTCTTTGAATGGGTCTTAGTTGCTTTGTTTTTCTAAGGTTTGTTTGAATTACATTACTTGGGTGCCTATTTTCTCTATTCTATTTGTTCTTGTTTGCCTTTGTTGCTTCAGGGATATTGGGGTGAGATTATAGTAGAACTTTCTACTATTATTAAGGGTCTTTAAAGCTTAGTTCTTCAAGGGTTTAATTAAGGGTAGGTTGTTATTTCATTTTCTCCTTTTTGTCTCTAGAAGAATCTCTGTTTTGGTCCCATTAGTTGAGCTGAACACATAACCAACTAAACCATTCACAGCACCAAGAAAAAGCCCACACGAGGTCATATAAAAAAGGCTTTAAGATTAAAAGCTGTTAATCACCCAATGATCTGGTAATTTTATACGATGTAATTGGTATTAGATACCGACTAAAAAACTCAATGGTGGCTTGTTGGGCAAACCTAAGGTTATTCTTGAGAAATTTGGATACCGGTCCACTAGGAAAGCTTCCAACGGGCTTTCCCGAATTAGTAGTGGGGGCTATTGATTTGAGTAAAATAATGGAGTAAAAATGTGTTTAATTAAAATTCTAATTATTTGTATTTCATGTACATATACAGTAGCTAATCCTCTCTATCTTTACATCTAGGACACTTGCATCATGTCTACAAACCTAAACTTACGTAGCATCTTGGAGACCAATAAGTTAACCGAATCAAACTACCTCGACTAATAGAGAAACTTGAGAATCGTTCTCAAGTCGGAAAAGTTGCTCTACGTGCTAGATGCTCCTATTCCGCCACCACAAGCTCAAAATGCTCATGCCGATGAGCATGCTGTCCACAAAAAACACAAGGAGGATAGTGATACAACATCGTGTATTATGATGGCATCCACGACTCCCGAGCTACAAAAATAGAACGAGCATATGGATGCTCAATCGATTATACTACATCTTCGAGAGCTGTTTGACACCAAAGCCAGAACTGAGAGATACGAGATCTCGAAGAAACTATTCCATTGCAAAATGGTAGAAGATTCTTCTATGGCCACTCATGGGCTGCAAATGTTGGGTTTAATAGAGAAGCTTGGATCTTTTGGGTTCGCAATAGATCATGACGAAAGTATTGACTTAATTCTACAGTCTTTACCTAATAGTTTCTCACAATTTGTGATTAACTATCAGATTAACAAGATTGAGTCCACCATTCCTGAGTTGATCAATCTTCTCAAAATTGCGGAGTCCTCCATGAAGAAGGATTCTAATGCAGTTTTAATGGTAGAATCTTCTTCTTCTAAGAAGAAAGTTCAAAAGAAAAAGAAAAAGGCTCTCATGAAGCCCAAATGTGGTGTGAAAAAGAAAGACGCTGCTACCAAGGGCCCATGCCATCATTGTGGCAAGATGGGTCACTGGAGGCATAACTGCAAGGCCTACTTGGAGACTGTTAAGGACAAGAAATAGAAGGAGAAGCTTGCAAACACTTCTACTTCTACTCTAGGTATGTTTATGATTGAAATAAATACTGCCTTTAGAAATGAGATATATGTATTAGATATCGGATGTGGATCTCATTTGTGCAATAACTTGCAAGGACTAAAGGGCAGTAGAAGGTTAGAGAAAGGCAACGTGGACCTACGTACTGCAAAAAGGGCAAACGTTGCTACACTTGCTGTGGGGACATACAAACTGAACCTGCCTTTGGGATTAGTTCTAGAATTACAAAACTATTATTATGTACCGATTTTAATGAAAAATATTATCTCAATTGCGTGTTTAGACTTAAATGGATTTCATTTTATATTTAAGAATAAATATTATTCTTTTTCATTGAATGATATTTATTATGGTTCAGCAACTCTGATTAATGGTTTATATGTTTTAGACTTGGATAATCCAATTCTCAATATAAATAATAAGAAACCTAAAATAGATAACTCTAACACCTTTTACTTCTGGCATTGTCATTTGGACTATGTGTTAGGGGATAAATTAGTCATATTTTTTCTAGTTATTTGAGGTTTTTTTGTGATACATTTTGTTCAATAGCTAGTTATATTCCTTCATATTTGAGATTTTACCCTTGAAAAGGTATTTTATTTATTATTTCAGATTTTTAAGGTAAAATGAAACAAAAACATCGCAAAACAGAAGATATGTGGTGTCGTCTAGGGCCCTAGAACCGGCGCCGGCCATGCACTATTGATGCAAACTTCGAAGCAACGAAAAAATTGGTGAGACAGAGTAAAACAGAGTCAAACCGGCACCGACTGCATTCTGGTCTTCATCATGTGAAATTCGAAAAAAAATCGGTGAACTAGTAGAGAAATAGAACACAACCGGCACCGGCTCCGAGAGCTAAGGCAGCGCCGACTGTGCCCTGAAGCTAAGGCGGTGTTTTGATTTTTCTACGCCGTTTTTGGTAATTTGGGGAGTTTTAGAACTTTCCAACTTTTACTCAGACAAGAACACTGTACTTACGAGTTTAGGCACTTCCTAAGCCTATAAATAGATGAAAAACATAAGGAAAAAGGGGAGAATTTATTAATCATCATAGAAAATCACTCAATCAAATGAGGAATTCTTCAATTCAACGAGAATTGTACAAGAAGATCTTCAAAGGAAGAAGAATGAGGCTTATCTATGAGTACTTTCTTTTACTTTATTTTCTTTTTCTTGGATAATGATTTGTTAATTATTTCATTGTAATTTGACATTGTTTTTAGAGGTATTTAATCTTTGATTCATTGATTGTTACTCATGGTATTTAATTACTTAGGTTGATTGCGAGATTAATTGATTGTTTTCCATTAACTTGCTTGAGAATAGGGTTGATGGTGTCAATTTATTGATTTCATATTTGTTGTCTTTTAACTTGCCTGAAAATGGGGTTAATTACTAAGGACAGAGTAATTAAAGGTTAATGGATGTCTTCCAGAGTATGGATTCATTGGTTAATTTCATATTTTAAGTTTGCCTGAGAATGGAACTTGAATTAAGGATTGTGGTTAATGCATCTTT
Source organism: Voacanga thouarsii (assembly GCA_026120185.1). Taxonomy (NCBI): domain Eukaryota; kingdom Viridiplantae; phylum Streptophyta; class Magnoliopsida; order Gentianales; family Apocynaceae; genus Voacanga; species Voacanga thouarsii. Next base: position 3,632,955 of record JANUWF010001217.1, on the reverse strand, counting down.
TGGATAAGACTGGTTGAGACAGAGTATGTGATGCCAAGTTACCTAGAAGATAGGGGTTCGTGGATTGGAAAAGAAGTTAGTCTACTTTAATCCTTCATGATGCCAAAAGAATAATTAGTTATGATAATGGTTGGGTTCTTTAAGATCATGATTGTCTAAACAATGGTTTAAATTGCATAATTCTACATCTTTGACATGTATATATTTTTATTTTTATTTTCTTTTGTTTGATTTTATTCCGTTTTTACTTTATTGAGTCGGTTAAACAATGAAAGAAAATGGATTAATGTCTACTTATTCCTTGAGGATCGACATTCATTTGAACCCTATTTTCGGTTAATGATAAGTATGCTTGCTCATATGTGTGATTTATGTTGAACGTTTTAATTTAAACTTAATTGGGAATGGACTTAGTTTTTGTATGATTTTTACACCCAAGTCTGGACACATCACTATGTAAACGAAAATCATGTTTCTAAGTAACACAAGCTTGGTGACTTAAGGTCATTTAATTATGAATCATATAGCACATGCGAGTCTTGTTTACTAGGTAAAATGGCTAAAATTCCTTTTTCAAAAAAATGAGAATGGGCCGAGTTATTAGAACTCATACATTCCGATGTATGTGGCCCAATGTCAATACAAGTAAGAGAAGGTTATAACTGTTTCATAACCTTTATCGATGATTTCTTACGATACGGGTATTTGTATGTAATGAAATACAAATCTGAGGCCTTTGATAAGTTCAAAGATTTCAAGAATGAAATAAAAAAATAACTTGGTAAAAGTATTAAGACTCTAAGATCTGATCGATGAGGAGAATATTTGAGTCAAGAGTTTTTGAGTTATCTTAGAGATAATGGGATATTATCTCAATGGACTCCACCACATACACCTCAACATAACGGTGTATCTGAGAAAATGAATCAAACCCTTTTAGACATGGTACGGACCATGATGGCTTCTGCAGATCTACCAAAATCGTTTTGGGGGTATGCACTAGAGACTTCTGTTTATATACTAAACCGAGTTTTGACAAAATCGGTTGATTCTACCCCATTTGAAATGTTCTTTGGTAAGAAACCAATGTTATCTCACTTGCGAGTATGGGGTTGCCCTGCCTTTGTCAAAAGATCACAGTCAGATAAATTTAATAATAAGTCTGACAAGTGTTTGTTTGTGAGATATCCGAAAGAATCTTTCGGATATTACTTTTACCTCCCTTCCGAAAACAAAGTGTTTGTTTCGAAGCATGCCGTCTTCTTAGAGAGGGAGCACATGCTCAAAGGGGACAGTGGGAGTAAAATTGAACTTAGTGAAATTTAAGAAGATCAAACAAATAATGATCAACCGTCTAATCCCACATCTATTGAGAGAATAGATGAACCTTCTACTACACAAAATCCTCATAGATCCAGTAGGATACGTATGGCACCTAAGAGATATAAATTTCTTATTACTGACCACAATGACGTATTGCTCATAGATGAAGATGAGCCTACTACCTACAAGGATGTTCTGAACAGTTCAGAATCTGGCAAATGGCTTGAGGCCATGGGGTCAGAGATGGATTCCATGTACAACAACCAAGTATGAACTTTGGTTGATCTACCCAAAAGAATTAAACTTATTGGGTGCAAATGGGTTTTCAAGAAGAAAACGGATATAGATGGTAACGTAGTTACTTATAAAGCACGACTAGTGGCGAAAGATTATCGTCAACAATATGGTATTGATTATGACGAAACATTTTCGCTAGTAGCCATGTTAAAATCCATCAGGATACTCCTAGCCATTACTGCTCATTATGATTATGAGATTTGACAAATGGATGTGAAAACAACTTTCCTAAACGAAAATCTGACTGAGGAAGTGTATATGACACAACTTGAGGGTTTCACATCCAATGATAGCACAAAGGTGTGTAAGCTGCAAATGTCCATTTATGAACTTAAGCAAGCTTCTAGGAGTTGGAATATCTATTTTGATGAAACAATCAAAGAGTTTGGTTTCATTCAAAACATGGATGAGCCTTGTATATAAAAGAAGGTCAGTGGGAGCGCAATCGTTTTCTTATTGCTTTATGTAGATGACATATTGCTAATAGGAAATGATATACCTATCTTGCCAACGGTTAAAGTTTGGTTGTCCCAACAATTCTCCATGAAAGACCTTGGAGAAGCAACCTATATTCTTGGAATAAGGATCTATAGAGATAGATCCAAAAGGTTGTTAAGTCTTTCGCAGTCTACATACATAGATAAAGTGCTAAAGAGGTTTAGCATAGATCAATCCAAAAAGGGATTTTTACCAATGTCACATGGTGTAAACTTTTCAAAGTCGATGTCTCCCAAAACACAAGTTGAAAGGGATCACATGAGTAAAATTTCATATGCTTTGGCAGTTAGATCTATCATGTACACTATGATATGTACAAAGCCCGATATATCTTGTGCTCTTAGTTTGACGAGCAGATACCAATCTGACCCTAGTGAGGGTCATTGGGCGGCTGTAAAGAACATCCTTAAGTACCTACGAAGGACTAAGAATGTGTTCTTAGTATATGGAGAAGGTGATTTGAAAATAAACGGGTATATTGATGCCAGTTTTCAATTTGAAAAAGATTATTTCAAATCACAATCCGACTACGTGTTTATTTTGTGCGGAGGGGCAATAAATTGGAAGAGTTCCAAACACGAGGCTATTGCCGACTCTACGACAGAAGCTGAGTACATAGCCGCTTCTGAAGCAGCTAAAGAGGCTGTTTGGATCAAGAAGTTCGTGACGAAACTAGGTGTGGTTACTAGCATTGTTGGTCCAATATCTCTGTATTGTAACAACAATGGAGCCATTGCACAAGCAAAGGAGCCACGATCTCACCAACGATCCAAACACGTACTGCAACACTATCATCTGATCCGGGAGATCATAGATAGGAATGATGTAAAGATAGAGAGAGTTCCCACGGATAAGAACATAGCTGACCCGCTTACAAAAGTACTATCCCAAAAGAAACATGATAGGCATGTGAGTCATTCGGTATTAAATACATAAATGATTGACTCTAGTGCAAGTGGGAGTTTGTTAATATTATGCCCTAGAGGCAATCATTTGTACATTGTATATGATACATTTTATTTTAATAAAAGACATTATTTATCCTACAGTATCTTTTGTTTACTTTTATGTAAAATAACTATTAGATAAAGTCTCTAGTACAACATTGTGTTAAGAAAATCACGATATGAGATTCCTACTACACTGTATAGTATTAGTACTTAAATAGTCCCTAGTCGTAGTATTAATAAGATAAGACATCATTAATGCGTTAAGATTAGCATGTGTTAGACTTCCTGATTTGATCAGGCGGTGTTTCTCATATCCGTGAGTATTAAGATACTCAAAGTTAACACGTGGATACTTGTTAATAGAACAAGTATATTGGATGACCTAACTATGATATAATCACATGGATAACTATTTAGTGCTAATGATATAATCTCAATATAGCAAACATACAAGTATCCTTAGACTTGAGATCTCCAAGGTACTTTATTTGCTGAGCATTGTGCTTTGATTCCAATCTTTAGAATCAGATCGAGGGCCGCCTATAGGATGGATATTGGGTACATTGTGACGTAAACGAAAGTAGTTGAGAGGGTCAATAAAGGATTCACCACTCCTAATAGTAGGGACGAATATCTCATGGTCACTTGTAGGAATTACTACTCGAGAAGTCCTTGACCAAGGCTACTGTGTATTGGAAACAATTCCAATTGATACACATCTAGAGTAGTGGGTTCCTAGTACAAGTACTATTATATTTGGACCAGAATTAATATATATATATATATATATATATATATATATTCTGGAGGGAGTTGTCACTAATTCTGTACTCCAGACCGAATGAGATATTATATGGTAGAAGGAGTTAATTGCACTGTAGTTTGTTATTGAAGGGTTCATGTCAAGCCACTTGACTTCTTGGACTCTTGGGTGGTCATGATGTGTTGCTAGATACCGCTCATGATCTGGGAATATAGGTTTATTAATTGATGAATTAATAAACCAATCTTGATTAAAATTAATATGATTAATTCTAATTAATTATGGATTATTAATCTCAAAGACGTTTGAATTAATTCATGTTCGCTACTAATTAACTGGGAAACTTAATAGGTCACACACAATAGAGGATTATATACTCAAAATGTTATTTGATAACATAGTGGGGTTTATTGCAAGAAAGAGAAGTTGTTGTGGCCAAGTTATAATTAGTTATAATTTATGGACTAAATTGTAATTGTGAAAACTTGATGTTTCTAATTACAATTACAGAATTCTAATTGTTTTAGAATTCCCAGATAGAGTGTTTTCAGTAGGTTTTTTTGTGATATATGTGAGATATGCACGATACCTAATTTGATAAGCTATTCACGGAAACAACATCCTTCACAAAAAAAAAAACCCCTTCTTTTCGTTCTCTCTCTCTCTCGTTGTTCTTCTGCAACCCTAGCCGCCTTGTTAGTTTTCTGCTAGCACAAAAACATCTTGGTGCTTAAGAGTGATCCTCCGTGTGGATTTCTATTAGAGATACTCACACACTGTAATTGTAGTGGTTGGACATTCGACTCTCATGGTGTTTGATCAAGATGATTTCTGGATCGTGCCTCAGACGAGAAAGGAAAATTTTTAACGACAAGGACTCACTAGAAAGGTGATCTTCTTCTCTTTATATCTTGTTTTCCACACGTATGCGGATCCTAGGATAGTATCTTGTTCTTATTTTTTTCACTGCGCCAAATATGATATGCATGAGATAAGACCTGACATTATATTTTCAGTATGTCTTTGTGCTCGTTTTCAATCTTGTCCAAATGAATCATCTATGTGCAGTAAAACGCATACTTCGATATCTAATTGGCACATATGATTATGGCTTATGGTATCCTCACACTAACACATTTGATCTTATAGGATACACTGATGTAGATTATGCTGGCTGTAAAGTTGAAAGAAAAAGTACTAGTGGCCATTGTCAATTTCTTGGACACCCTCTTGTGTCATGGCACAGCAAAAAATAGGCTTGTGTATCCTTATGCACAACTGAGACTGAATACATTGTAGTCAGCAGTTGTTGTACATAAATTTTGTGGATGAAGAATATATTGCTTGATTTTGGTCTTAACTTTAATCGCGTACCTATATTATGTGACAATACAAGTGCTATCAATCTAACAAAAAATCCTGTTCAATATTCTAGGGCAAAGCATATAGAAGTTAAACATCATTTCATCCGAGATCATAAGCTCAAAGGCGATATATGTGTTGAATATATTTCAACTGATGAACAACTTGCACATATCTTCGCTAAACCTCTAGCTGAAGAAAGATTCAACAATCTGATAAGAGGTTTGGGAATTACGAAAATCTCATAACTAACTGTTTGGCATAAGTCTTTTTTATTTTGCAGGACTAGTGAAGATAAAATTTTTGGACATAGTGTTTGTATCCAAAACACACCAATAATTGTTTGGACGCGGTATTTAAGTCAAAATCTCACATCCAAAATGCATTTCTGAAAAAGTTTCGTTTGAATGATTATTTCAGGTTAGGTCAAAATCCAAAACTTTTTTATATATACTTTATATTTTTTATAACTACTTCCATATTCCAATTTTTGAATTTCAAAAAATTGGTTTGCGCGTTTCTCTAAATTTCTGTGATAAATTTATCTTTTCAATGTACTTTATATCACATTTCTCCAAACATTCAAAGCACTTTGTTTTTCTCCCAATCTTTGTAACCGACATCTTCCAAAACTCTCTGTGTTCTTCTGCTTCAAAGAAAACCGTCAATCCGAAAAAAAAAACCCCTAATTTTACTAATGGCAAAAATGAAATCATCTGCACCAAAACCCAAGAAGGTGCACAAAATGTCTCCAAAGATGAAAAAGAAGTGTTCAACTTTAAGCAAAGTGAAAGGAAAAGAAATCTCCCCTGAACCAGATTTATCGGCGTCACACTATGACTCATCAAAGTTTTCACCGGAACAAATGAGTTCTGGAAATCAGGTACTCTGTTTTATAGACTCTAAATGTGAATCTGATTACAATGACTGGGTTTCAAGGAATAGAACAGTTATTTCTGGATATCGAGCTAATCCTTCGGCCTTTCTAAATCTCTCAAATGTATTAGATATGTTTGAACACATTGGATGGGATAGTTTACTTTCTGTTGATGAAAAGTTATTTACTCCACTTGTTTGGGAATTTTATGCCAATTTAAGAAAATGTCGTCTTGAGGAAACTGTGGGAGATCTTATGATTCGGTGGTATGTGTCAAGAGTTAAAGGAAAAGATATTGAGTTTGATCACCGTTTGCTAAATAGGATCTGTGATGTAAGGGATGCAGGATTTCAATATTTTGAGTTGAATGAATTTCCAGAGAGAAATGATATCTTTGAATTAAAAAAATTTGAGGAAATCTTTGCTGGAGGAAAGAGTTTTGGGAACTCTGATAACAGAAGTACAAAATGGCTGAATGGAGTTGGAAGGATCTTGCACCATATGGTTTCTACTATGGTGGTTCCGAGCTTCGGTCATAGGACCTCCATAAGCATTTTGAAGATGGTAATCATGTTGGCTTTGGTAAAGAAAAGGCAAATTAATTTTAGGTTTTTAGCTGCTAAGTTAATGCTGCAATCAAGGAATACCTCTAGCAAAGCTTTGCCTTTTGAAAATCTGTTATCTAAAGTGTTCAGTTATTTTAATGTTGATTTAAATTCAATTCCCTATGATACGACAAAAATGAATGTTTACAACTTTGATTCCTTTGAAAGAATGGGTTATGTAAGAGTGGACAATAAATGGAAGCTACTAAGAGACACTGAGGGTAAAGAAAAAAAAAAGATTGATAAAAATTAAAGTAGAAGGAAAGTTTGCTCCTACTGTTGGAACAAAAAGAAAGCTTGAAGATGATCCTCAGGCAAAATCCTCTGCTAAGGGAAAAGAAAAGGACGTGAGACTATCAGTGAGTATTTTAGATGCTATCAACTCACTGGCTGTGAAATTGGGTAATCTCAGTTCTAAGTTTCAAAGTCTTGGAACTTGATTGACAATAGTAGAAAAGATTGTAAAAATAGATGCACCGGTGCCTACCCCTACAATGTCTGCTCAAGAAAAGGAAATAAGAGAAGAACCGGTCATTGAAAAAGAAACTAAACTGCCTGCTGCGGAGGAAGTGCATACTATTGAGCAAACCAAGAAAAAATCCCTGATTATGGAAGCTGTAGCACCTTCTTCATCCTCTAAACCACATGTCTCATTTGGAAAAAGACAGAAGCATGTTGTGGTTAAAAGAAAATCCAACAGGATTACTGGTCAACACTCTAAAAAGGGTGCCAGATCAAAAGTTGAAACAATTAACATTTCCTGAGAAGACCAGTTTGACAAAATAATCTTCAGTTGATATTTCTCTCTAATATCATCAACAATTTACTTTCCTATCTTTAATTATGCACAAGGATAACTACTTAAATTCTGACTATTTCCTATCTATCTATATTCTATTTCTTCTACTTCATTTTTGTTATTACTCTTTTTGATTGATGACAAATGGGGAGAAGATTAGACTAATATGAATGAGACTGATATGAATGACTGGGAAGATATTAGATTGATATGAATATGAACTAATCTAAATGACTAGAAAGATATGAACTGATATGAATGACTGGGAAAATATTAGACTGATATGAATATGAACTGATCTGAATAACTAGGAAGATATGAACTGATATGATACTATTTAGGAATAGACTGTTATGAATGACTGGGAAGATATTAGACTGATATGAATATGAACTGATCTGAATGACTAGGAAGATATGAACTGATATGATACTGTTTGAGAATAAACTGATATGATACTGTTTGAGAATAAACTGATATGAATGAGACTGATATGAATGATGGGGAAGATATTAGACTGATATGAATATGAACTGATCTGAATGACTAGGAAGATATGAACTGATATGATATTATTTGGGAAATTTTAGGTTAGTTACTAAAATAATTAGCTATGACTGAAAATATGAATTTGCTGCAAATATGAAACTGACTGGAAATGTTTGCTTAACTGAATATGATTACTGGAAACTGCTTTTGGAATAGTGGGATTATTTTTGGCTAAATTTTTGCATACATTTCTGCAAATTTACTTAAGGGAATCTTTGTGCTAATAATATTTGATTTCAGTTTGTTGTTATCCAAAATTAAAACTTCTGTTTGATATCATGATTTTTTTTTATCAAAAGTACACTCTTCATATTTGAGGTATCTTTGAGACTAGATAAGATGTTGATATGATTCTGTGACAATTTTTTTTTTTTTTTTTGTCAGAGGAATGTTTTCTTTATGTTTAAAACTTTTTGAGATTCTGAAAATTTTATTATTCCGTGCATTATGTCATGGGGAGTTTTGGACTCATATTTTCTTGATCCAAAAATCCTTTTTCAAAGATTCATAGTGTTTTAGACATACACCTTTTGGATATCCAAAAACTCGTATCCATAAGGATTTTATACATACCTTCAAAAATGTTTTGGACGTTCGTTTTGGATGTACAAAATTGATTTTAGTTTTTCCTCTCATTTTGAAATATGCAAACATTAAGGGGGAGCATCTCATCGTTTAACTTACCTGCAATATCTCCTTTATAAAATTTATTGAATCATTATTTCTTTTTGGAATAATCGTAAGGATATGGAGATAGGTTAGGCTATAGGCTTCTTAAGCCATGCTTATTCTTTATATATATTTTTTAAATCTCATAAGCACTCTTTGAATCCGAATATGAGAGATTGTATTTCAATAAAAAATATTCTTATCTCTCTCGGATTAACATGTTCATACTATATACATCATTGTTCTTTATATATCATTTCTATCAAGTTTGTCATTACTCAAAAAGGGAGAGATTGTTAGCCCTAAGGGTTTTCTCTTATATTTTGACTTATGACAAATATTGATGTGAACTAACTTGTGTAATCTATATGTGATAGGATATGTTTGACTTTAATTCTTTTACGACATTCAGATATGATTGTTAAGTGATTCTTGAGCAACGAATTCAAATATGGGAGATCAAATGATGTACAAAGTTTATGAGTTTGTATGCCAAGAAGTCCTTATAGAAGAACTTTAGATTAGAAAGTATTATTAAGGTATTTCTTATTAACTCCTATATCTCTTTACCTTTTGATTCAATTAATTTTTACCTTGAAACACACAAAGAAAAAGATTTCAAAGTTTTAAAAATCTCAAAATTTTGGATTGAGTAGTTTAGATGATTCTACATCCAAAAGATTCGTCCAAAATCCTATAAATAGTATTGAATTGTTTCTGCCTGAAAAAGTGCCATTTTAGATTTACCTTTTGGATGCATCGTCGTCCGAAACTTGAGTCCAAAACACGAGTAAATTTAACAGAAAAATTATAGTCATTTTATAGCCGTTGGTACTTCACTTTTTGGCTCTATAAAAAGCCTCTAAACAAGATTAGACGCAAGATTTGTATGGCATTCTTCTAAGAAATACTATTGCTCAATAGAATACAAAAATCTCCTTTTATCAAGTGCTTCAAAGTGAATTCATTTTGTGTCAAAAAGGTAAAAGTGTTTGTGCTTTGTACCTTAATGAACATCTGCTCAAACAAGTGAGCTTTTACTATTTTATTGATATTCAATCTCCTTTGTAGTATAAACTTATAGTATAAAATCCATTTGAGGTGAACCTCGATTTAATTATTTGATTAAGAGATTTTGGAAAACCAAGTGTGGTGATCCTCTTTTGTATGTGGTACAGTTTGATTTCATTAAGTTGAATAGATAAAATCTAGTTGAAAATCCTTAAGTGTGGGCTTAAGGTAGTAGACTTAGATATTGGTAGATTGAATCACTATACATTCTGTGTCTCATTTCTATGCATACATCATTGACTGCATTGTATTTCTTGCTTTAGTCTGAATTTGGATATATCTCAAAGTGTTCTTGGATAGTTTTCTTCGTTACCATAAAGTTGATCCAACAAACTTGATGATCATCATTATTTTGTATTTCAGACAATCTGAAAATTTCTAATTTGCCAAAAACCTTATTCATTCCCCACCTCCCCCCCCCCTAAGGTTTTTTAATATTTATTTTAGCAAGGATTCCAACATACATTTATTTGGTATAGTGATGTAGACTGAGCAAGTAATTGTGATGATCATAAGAGTATCTTTAGAGGTTATGTTTATCCCAGAAACAATCTTGTATCATGGTACAACAAGAAACATAAATGCATATCCCTGTCAATAGCAAAAACCAAATATATTAGAGCCGGTAGTTTTTGTACTCATTTGTTGTGGATGAAATAGATGTTACAAGACTATGGTGTTGGATAACAAGAGTTAATTGTTTATTGTGGTAACCCAAATGCTATTGATATTTTGAAAATTCCAATTCAAAACAACAAGGCAAAGCATATAGACATAAGGCATCATTTTATTAAGGAGCTTGTTGAACAACAGATTGTGAAGATTGAATATGTTCATACTAAAAAACAACTAGCAAATATCTTCATAAAACCACTTAATACTAGGACTTTGCTTACTTTAAGACATACCACTCTATGTCAAACTTTGTACATAGCAGAATTTTTTTGTTACATATTTTTGTTTGTTTTGTTAAAATTAAAAATAAAAAATTTCTTAAGATATGTTACACACATGTAGAAGCTTTGACATGACTCGATCTCTGCAAAAAGAGGCGGTGTTCCAATCAAACATCTCCAAATTCTGTGTCTTATTCAACTTAACAAGCAAAGCATGAGGCGGTTAGTAGAAGGTTAAAAGTAGCAAGCTTCCAAAAAGAGTCAAATCCTTTCAACATTGGTCACGACTCATTAAACTTTAGCTATTTCATTTATTCATGATTGTGGTTGTGTCATAAAGCTTTCACTCTTGGTAGTTCAGCGAAGACAGGAACGACAATCAAAACTCTAGCAATGGCCAAGAAACTTCTGTGTCGTCTGTGCCAAGACTTAGTTGCTGAGGATGATGAAGCCCCTTTGCAAAGGGCAACAGCTAATAGAAATCTCTATTTCAACTATTTCTCAAAAAGTTACCATGGGTAACAATACTACAAACTCTGTCTTTGATATTATTCTGAACACCTGTCGAAATATTATTATTAATGGAATCCAGGAATTTATTCTATATTGTGTTTATCACGATAATATGGAAGTTCGTAAGGGTTATAGTTTTAATATTTCTGAGTTCTTTTTGAACAAGCATGTTGAGAATAGTGAGAGTATTGATGATAATGACATTCTTATATTGTCTATGGACTTGTCCTTGGTCTAAATGTTTAAGGAAATTAGAGCTGAAAAGGGTTTTTGCTCAAAAGAAATTGTGCCTTCTGTTAGTAATGAATAGAGTATTGCAACTACAACACCTAGGTTATCTACGATTCTAATTGCAACTACGAATCCTTATTTTCTGTATGCTTTGCAATCAAATCTTGAGCCTGATGTAGTGAGAAGAATGATGGATGAGAGGAATAGATTGTTGTTTTTTAGTAGTCAACTTGCAAGAATTGAAGGAATTGATGTTTCTGGAGCCATTGTCCCTATGACTAGAGATACCATCTCTATTGGCATCCTCTCTGAGCAATAAACTGCATCTCTGTTGTCACACTTGTTAAAGTTAATGGGACAACATAAACTTCTGAATCAATTCTAACAAAAAGGAAAAACTTAGCCACTGATGATATTAATGTGAATATCGATAAGGAAAGTGATGTTATGGATCTAGAAATACTTGAAGGTAAGTCCACTGCCAAAAAAAGAAAGACAAAAACCTCTAGAAAGGAAGGAGTCCTTGTCAAGAAGTCAAAAAGGCTTGTAACAATATCTGAGATTCATATATTTTGTGACAAGCATAGTGAAGAGGAGTATAAAATTGTCTCTGATAAAGGATTTTTGGAGGAAAGGAAGATAGATTTCACAAAGTTCAAGACGTTTGATTTGAAGTCAATCCTGATAAATGTTATATTACTTGAATCAATAGATTTTGTGGAGCTGTACAATGATTCTCTAGTGAGAGAATTTTATGCAAATTTAAAAACTACAATCACAGCCTTCTAAAGCATTTCATTATTTAGAGTTTGTGCGTGGATCTCTGATTGCATATTCAGTCCTAAGGATATCTCAGCTATATTTGACATTTCCTATGACAAAACTATCCAAGGACTTGGGAAGGAAGTTGCCATATCTATAGCACGTCAGACACTTGCAAGAAGAGTAGTTAAAGATTAGCTAACTGACGGCTATCTGAAATCTTCAACTTTAATAGGATTCTATTTTACATTTTATAAAATTTCTTATTATAATTGATTACCAACTTACAATGTGTCTATTGTACTCAAGGATAGAGTTGTCTTGCTATACGTAATTGGGCACAAGTTCAATTTAGGAGATCTGATATTTCAACAAGTGGTGAAACTTGCTCAAATGACCGCTCACAATACTATTTTGTTGCCCTATCCATGTCTACTTACTGAGTACTTGAGTGCATGTCCTAGTTATATGATTTTCAAGGATATAAAGATTCTCAAGTAGCCTCTGAAGAGGCCTCCTGTTTCAACACTAGTGGCAGTTACTCGACGTTCTCCAAGAATTAGGAATTTGCCTTTTGAAGCATCTACTGAGTCTGGCTCTATATCTCAAGCTTTTTCATCAGAGTATACTACTCGACATCAACAGCTTAATGCTTGACATCAAGTTGCCTTACCAGGTGCCTCTGTTGATGCAATCCTTAGCAGGCAGGACACTGTTATGGCTACTCAGCAACAGCTTCAGATTGATATTTTATCCATCTCTAATCTCTAATTGGCTTATTTTTTTATTCAAAAAAGGGAAGTAGAAGGCTATATGTTGTGTTGTTTGCTGGCTATTGTTTGTTGTGTTTGTGTTCAAGGTGAGTCTTGCCTGGGGAGTTTTATTGGCTTAAAGGACTTGAAAAGTTGAAGGATTTGATTTTTCTTCCGATGGTTTACTGAACATGGTTTGATGAACAATGTGATGCATTTTCTAAACAATTTTATGGACCACTGTAATAGTAATTAAGCATTTGCATACTTGCTGTTTGCTATTTTTTATATTATTTCTAAATATCTTGTTTGTTGAAGCATTAGTGCACAATTGTGCATTGTTGGATGTTGTGTTGGAACCCATGTCATACTACTAGAAGCACAACTTATGGTTTGCACCAAACAATGCCAAAGGGGGAGATTATTAGAGTTGGTGTTGCTAAAACCCTGATAAGCAACTTTGACAATCTGAATATGCATTTCAATTTGTTTAGGAAACAATGATAAGTGGCATATTTTGATGCGGTGTAAATCTAAAAAAATTTTCGAAGCCAATGTTTAGAAGATTTCTAAAAAATCCCAAGAGGATCTTGGAGCTAAATCTAGTGAAGATTTTATTTTGAGAAAGATAAACTCAAGAAGGAAAGGAACTGTAATAGACTTAGGAAATGCGTAAAGAAACAACTAGTTTTGTTGTTTCCTATTTCAATGAAATCACAATACCTCTGTCACATCCTTAAAGGAGCTGACTTGAAAAAAGACTAAAGAGACAAATTCTAAAAGTATTTTCTTGAGAGAGTCGAGCTATAAACAGCCAAAGTGAAATTCATATTCATATCTTGAGAAGGTTTGATGCAAACACCATTAATGATTGATGCGGAGTCTCTTTGTTAAATAATTTGCATCAAAGATTCAAGACATTTTGTTTTAATATAACATATCTTTCAGACGGAGCTTGAATCAGAACAATCCTTCAAAGTGATCTTCTTTTTGGAGAAAAGAATATTCTAATAGTCAAACGAGAACCCGTCGAGTTACTACAAGTGTGATTGAGTTCAACAATGATCTTCTGTAACTTTGACAGAAAAGAGCACTGTGTCGTGTTCTATGAGAATCCACTAGAGACATTTGGTAAATTGAGATAAGTATTGCCATTGTAACTTTTGTTAAAGTTAAGTAGATCTTTTTACATGTCATGAACCTGCAAACATAAGCTTGTTGATATCTATACTGCATTACTAGTTTCTTGTGTTTGTTAGACTCCTTATTTTATTTTTTGTCAAACTAACACAATTTTAACAAGTTTAACAAAATCACAGGTAGTTGACAAATCAAACCTAACAGAAAATAAAATACTTTTAGGGCTGGTTCGGTAGCTTAAAAGAGAAAAGAAAAGAAGAAAATTTTTAAGTTATGAGAGAAAGGGAGAGAAAAAAATTGGAATGATTTATGTCTTATGTTGTTTGGGAGTTTAGGAGAAGAATGAAAAGAATTGTTCTTTTTTTATTTGGAAGTTTGAAGAGAAAAAAATGATAAAAATTAATTTATTAAAATACCCTTATTTCGCAAAGGATATACAAGAAAATAAAATTTGTTATATCAGAATAAAATGGCCACAATTATCATTTAAGAAAAATTTTTAGAGATCCATCCTTTTCTCTCTAAAAGTAGAAAGAAAGGAGCTTGAAGGTTAGAGTGATCTTCCATCATCCCACTTTTCTTCTTCTCTTCCTTAAAAAAAGCTGGTAAACAAATAAAGAGAATACATTTCTCTCCAACTCCCTACTCCTCTCCAATTTTTATTTATTTTTTTTTTTGAACTCCCAAACCAACCCTTAGTCTATTACATTGATGTTTTCCCAATCTTGATAAGGACTTTGTCGTCGGTTCTTTTAAGGAAAAGGCAATAGTGAACAACCTTGTGAAGTTTATTGAACTGAACATTCAAATTCATTCGTACCAATGAGTTACAGATTGCATTGAAACCTTCACATTCCATAAAAATGTGGTCCAAGGATAAAACAAATACATGTTACCTCTGACTCCATCCAAGATGATGGGCGATTAATTTGATACAAAATTTTATATAAAAATAGAATTTATAATATAATAATATATTATAATAAAAATATTAAGAATATATGCATTATAATATTTTATATTAATTTAAATATATAATAAAAATATTAATTATTTTCTAAAATGTTATTTTTGAAGAATGTGTTAATTCTTTTAAAACAATAAAAAATGTTAAATAAGTCAATCTGATTAGAACCCGATGGAGTATCAATAAAATAAATAGCATCAATAATTTGAAAAAGAGTCACGAAATGGTGCAAGTTGATGCAATTAGTTGCTGCCTTCACGAGTCCCTTAAGCAATAAAATTATTGGACAAAGAGACATTAGATAATTAAGTTATGCAGTCTAAATTAATTCAAGTACTCTTTTGATTAGGCCTCTGAGGCATAGTTCAGTGATTCACAACCACATCTCGGCAGGTTCATATTAGGATTGATAGTTACGAAATTGAATCTCGTTCAGTAATCCCTTCATTTGAGGTCAAGTCGAAGTTGAGCTAGTGAGACAAATCCTGTAATTAACTTTGTGGGTTGATGGTTTTGGAATTGAATCCCGCTCAACTATCGTTCCACCTTAATTAAGATCGAGTCAAAGTTGGGCCGATAAAGCAAATTTCACAATTTTTGGTTTGCTTGAATTGAGAGATCAGTTGAAAAATCAGCTCACAGGGGAGTATTATCCTAAGTATTCTTTTGATTAGTGAAAATTTTTACAATTCCCTCTATGTAGATTTGAATATTTCATTCTAATTTAACATAATAATTTAAGAGAATATATAATTATTGATAAATTATTATCTTATATTTATTAATTAAAGAAGTTAGTGATGAAATTCATATGTTACTAGAGCTTCTATACCTTAAATGATGGAGGTTAGTCATGAAGATAGAAAAAAATATGTATATGATTATCGCATTAAATTAGGAGAGTGCCAAATCGTTTTTATCTCTCATGTTTCCAACAACACTGCAATCCCACATTTACTTGAATTCATCATCCTTCATGTAAGATTTTTATTAGATTCTCTTTAAAGATATTCTCATGTTTTGCTGAAATTCTTCTAGACATTAATTTCTAGATTGTTCTCAAATTAATCTCACATTAAACTGTGCCAATATTTACTGTTTCTTAAAAGGACTGTTATACCATCACCAAGTTGTCAAAGGCTTTTGTTAAAGATGCGACAACACTAATCCTAACATTATTGAATTTTTGTTATGAATATCTTAAAATTATTGAAAACTCCATTAATTAGTAGAGGCTCCACTAATTATGGATTTATGTGAATTATTAGAGAAGATTTTTATGGATGTCCACCATTTAGTGGAAACACCACTAATTAAGATTAGTGGAAGATGATGTATGCCATAATGTATTCTACTAATTAGAACTCTATAAATAGAGCTATTCTCTAAGCTTGTAATACACCATCATTTTGTGAAAGAAAGAATTGTGATTGTAAGAGAAAGAAAGAGAGAAGTTTGAAGAAATTCTTGTGCAAAAAATAGTTAGAGTTTTCTTAGTGTGTAGTGTGTAGATTGTATTCTAACACTACCCAAATTTTATAACACGTTATCAGCACGAGTCTCTACCGTTATTAAAGCCAGAAGATAGGTATGCATTTATTAATCTCTATAGCTAACCTTGCTAAACTCAAATTTGTAGTCCTTGATATTTCTGAAAAAAAAATTATATATCATGGGTTCTCGATACATTAATGCATCTAAATGCTGAATAGAAAAATTTGACCACCTGAAGATGGTCGTACTACCAACTGCACGGTATGAATTATTGCACCTGAAGTTGCAAAATTTTAAAACAGTGAATTCTGCGATGTATAAAATTACATCTCAGTTAAAATTATACGGAGAAAAAGTTACTGATGAAGATATCTTGGAGAAGACATTCTCCACTTTTCATACCTCGAATATTGTCATGCAGTAACAATATCGAGAAAAATGGTATCCAAAGTTGACAGATTTAACATGAGTTATTATTGAGAAATCATGAAGCCAGATGAACTAGCTCAACAGTACTTTCAGAAATGAATGCCGTTAGCTTCAGCAAAAGCCATCGTTATAATCGTTATAGTAGTAGTTGTGGCAGTAGCCGTGGTTATAGTCATGGACACACTCGATATTTCCCTTATCACAAAAAAATATTGGCCACCTGAAGTGAAACAGAAAAGATAAAAATGGAAAAAGATATTTCCAGTAATAAAAGGATATTTTCAATATAATAAGCATCAAATTGTTGAGATTTTACATTTGGATGTCAATATACTACATGACTACTAATAGTTCAAAAAAAAAAAAACTATCTCGTGATTATATGTCTAATGTTCACGTGTATTTCCTTCAATCATCACACTGGTGTTCACGTGAACTTGAGGATGCATACTTGCAGTTACTCTTTTTCAATAGAGCTGACAAATTTAGGATGAATGTTTGTCGTTGTTCTTCTTCCATGTTTGCATTAGAAGAAGACAAACAAGTAGCAATTATGGACTTCAAATCCTCTTCTTCGGCATTCTCCTCCTCTTCCTTCTCCCTTGGGCTAGCATCTAGACTAGCAGCAGACTTAGCCGTGAAGTTACTACGCAATGAGTCTTGAGATTTTCTCATCCCCTTAAGTTTCTTATTATATTTGGCCTTGAAGCATACTTGTCTCCATTTCTGTGTTTGGTCCTCCAACTGCGTATCAGGACTTTCTTCCACCAACTTTTTTTCATATTCCAGTATTTTAATAGCTTCTTTCAATTTCTTCTCAGTCATATGTCATCTTTCTTCTTTATTTTGTATCTCCTATAAATCGAAGTAATATCATCAATTATTTACTTATAAATCTTTCATAGTTTCATACTTACAAATTACAAATGTGTGTGTGAGAGAACCTGAACAGTCTGGATTAGAGTCTCTAAGATCATCAACTTCCTGTGAGGCCATCGACGAATTCCCAACTCCCTACATCTGTTCTTGAGACGGGTTAAGCCAATATTCAGTTCTTTAGCCGCGCTCTTGATTGGCAGGTAAAAGTACTGTGAAATGGTTTCTCTTGATAGTGTCTGGGAGCTATTGCCCTTCTTCTCTCTCTGCCTCTTAATCCTCTTCTTCTCCATAGGAATTTCGTTTGAAATAATATCTTGAACTTCGATATTATGCATGTCATGAGTACTCACTCCGAATTCGTTGCCAATACTACTCATTATTTCTCCTAGAAAAGAAAATAATATCAATAAAGATAATACCATTCAAAATTCATGTTTGAATATATGATAACCTGAAATCATATTCTGACTTTGTTCAAAAACTATTAGAGAGTAGAAAGAATCATGCACAAGCATATCCTCATTCAGAGGAATAGCATCAAGAGAAACAACATCAAAAGCAGTCTCTTGCATGGGCAGATCAAATTGGTCCAAAGCAGTATGTTCACTGATTTACATCAAAAACGGACCAAAAGAGAGTTTAATTTTATTATCAAGCACACTAAAAAAAAATGGAAACTCTCAAAAGTATCTCACCTGAAATTAGGAGAAAGCGGTTGGCTTAGAAAGGAAAACATATTAAAATCTTCTGCGTTAGAATTAGGAGAAAGCGGTTGGCTTGGAAAGGAAAATATATCAAAATCTGCTGCAGAAACCAAGTCAAAATTTGACCATGTCTCAAATGAATTACGAGTCTCTATATCTGCTTTGTGATTTTTATTTTTTTATATTTACTAATGACTAATGACTGAGATATATATCGATACATATATATATATATATATATATATTTATGCGAGGAAGAAGAAGAGGTAGATGATAGGTGGAGGGATGGAGGAGAAGAAAATACAAGGAGGAGGGAGAAAAGATGGTACCGGGAAGAGTAAAAAAAAAAAAAGGAAAAGATGGTACTGGGAAGAGTGAGAAAAAACAAAAAGGGATATTTATAATAAATTTCTCGGCATTTTCTACTTGTCATTATTTTCTTACATTTCTTTTCTTATTCTCTTGTGTAATCATTATTCTCTTGTTATCATTTTCTTATATTTCTTTTTCTTTTCTCTTATCATTATTCCCTAAATTATGGGGAGAACAAAAACAGTACAAGAAAGATCTTGATTGGACAACATCATTAAATTATCTTGATCCGCATACAAGCGCGTATGAACTTGAAGTTCAAAAGATAATTCCTTTGTAAAGCATTGCAAATCAAATGCCAGACGCTTTTTTTTACTCCAAAAGAGTAACAAAATCTCATATGCCAACTATAAATGCTCCTATAGTAATTGAAGTTCGAGCAGAACAAAAGAGCTGCTGAGCCAAAAGCATGCCAGATGCATGGCCGACCTCTTGATTATAAAGATAAAAATCCTCGAAAGAAGAGAGGATTAATGATTCAGATGATCATATTAAAGCAAAGAATGATAAAGACCAAGAGAAAACTGATGACAAAGAACCAGACGTTGATGAAAGTAACATTGAAATTTCTATCAATTATATCACTTCCGGTAGAAGTTGGAATCGGATAGAAATAATTATTGATAATATGTTTGCATATAATATAGCTTGATGTTATACAGGATAATGATGATCCTGAACCAATATCAGTTGATGAATGTCGGCATAGAAAAGATTGACTGCAATAGAAAGATGCAATTCAATCGGAGTTAAATGCACTGAAACAACGTGAAGTCTTCGGACCTGCAGTCCGAACACCAGAAGGTGTAAAACCTATTGGCTACTAATGGATATTTGTGCGAAAGCGCAATGAAAATAATGAAATCGTACGATATAAAGTACGGTTAGTAGCTCAAGGTTTTTCACAAAGACCAGGTATTGATTATAATGAAAATTATTTTCCTGTTGTCGATGTTATTACACTCCGATATCTTATCATATTAAAGATAGATATGCGCCTATTAGATATTGTCACTGCTTACTTGTATGAAAATTTAGAAAATAATGTTTACATGAAAATCTCCGAAGGATTTCATATGCCTGCAGCATGTAAACGCTATCCTCGTGAAAATTATTCTATCAAATTACAAAAATCATTACATGGCCTGAAGCCATCTGGGCTCATGTGGTTCAATCATTTTAGTGAATAGTGATTGAAAGCGGGATTTCAAAATGATCAGGTATGTCCATGTATTTTTATTAAGAAATTTGATTCTAAATTTGTGATATTAGCTATATATGTTGATGATATTAATTTTATTAGAACTCCTGAAAAGCTCCAAAAAATAATTGATTATTCGACATCAATGATGGTCGTAAAATTACACTTTGCCTTGGTTTACAAATTGAACATTTGGCAAGTAGAACATTTATTCAACATATACAGCAAAAGTTCTAAAAAGATTTGGCATGGACAAAGCACATCTATTGAGTATTCCAATGATCGTCCGGTCATTAGATGTGAATAAAGACCTTTTCCAACCTCAAAAAGAGGATGAAGAACTTCTTGGTCCTGAAGTACCATATCTCAGTGCAATTATTGCATTGATGTATCTTGCTAACAATACACGACCTGATATTGCCTTTACTATCAATTTATTAGCAAGATTTAGTTATTCACCAACACGACGACATTGGAATGGAATTAAACAAATCCTCCGATATCTCCAAGCAGCTACTTCTTCAAATTATGCTGAAATTACAGCCATTCATGAAGCAAGTAGAGAATTATTCATTATATCCAAGAAAGTTGTGGATTATCATATATCAGAGATATTCCAACTCCTCTTTATGAAGATAATGCAGCTTGCATAGCGCAATTACGAGGAGGATATATTAAAGGAGATCAGACACAACATAGGTCACCAAACTCTAGAAGAAATGTGCAATTGATGTGCTACAAATTCGGTCATGTGACAATCTTGCAGATATTTTCACAATGACTTTACCGACTGCAACATTTGAGAGTTGAGATATAAAATCGATATGCGTTAGTTTAAAGATTTAAAGGAATCATCTCATCAGGGGGAGTAATAAATAGACATATAGAATAGTGTACTCTTTTTCCTTTACTAGTTTTTTTTTTCCCACTGGATTTTTATCTAGTAAGGTTTTAACGAAGCATATTCTTTATGTAATGAATGGACATCCAATGGGGAGTGTTATGAATATCTTAAAATTATTGGAAGCTCCATTAATTAGTGGAGGCTCCACTAATTATGGATTTATGTGAATTATTAGAGAAGATTTTTATGGATGTCCACCATTTAGCGGAGACACCACTAATTAAGATTAGTGGATGATGATGTATGCCATAATGTATTCCACTAATTAGAGCTCTATAAATAGAACTATTCTCTAAACTTGTAATACACCATTATTTTGTGAAAGAAAGAATTGTGATTGTAAGAGAAAGAAAGAGAGAAGTTTGAAGAAATTCTTGTGCAAAAAATAGTTAGAGTTTTCTTAGTGTGTAGATTTTATTCTAACACTACTCAAATTTTATAACAATTTTGTCAATTACCTTAACAATATTTTCCATTGGAGGCATTGGAAGGTGATGTAACGTAACCAAAAGAACTTGCTTTATGAGTCCGATTGTGTAATCTCTTTGGTTATATGTTTTCTTCTTTATTTCCCCGCTGTCCTTTCTTCTTCTTTTATAAAAATACAATGTTGATGTTGTACATATTGAGGGGAATCCAAAAAAAAAAAAAAATCAGAGTACTCACTAGATGATTGTGTCTTTTTAATTTTTCAAATAATTTAGTTAGAAAAACTCTTTCAGACTTTCCATCTCAACAATTATACAGATCATGTGGAATAGTTAATTAAGATCAATTTAATTTCTTTACCTCAAATTAACAATAGTGTACACTCAATATTGGCCCCACGAATCGAATCATTGGATACTGTAATTATGAACTGACAATAAAACAAAGTAGTATTCAGAACGACAATTAAAAAAATGGTGCAAGTTGAGGTGATTAGTTACTGCTTTCACCAGTTCGGCAAGCAATTGATATATTTTCACTTTTTTCCCGTTTACTTTTATACTTTTTTTAATTAGTCTATGGTGGGTATGAAGTGTGAAATGTTATTGTAAGATTATTATTGAAAATGACGTAAACGTAAAAGGTCATCATTATAGACTAGGATAATTATTTTGTACTACAAAATTCTTTCGCATGCACCATGACGATTGACGATGATGAAAAAGTAATAGCATATAATTATTTGATATACAATTCCATCAAGACGTCGACATTTTGATTTAAAAATAAATATTGTTATGAATTATTGGAATCTCCATTAATTAGTGGAGGCTCCACTAATTATGGATTTATATGAATTATTAGAGAAGATTTTTATGGATATCCACCATTTAGTGGAGACACCACTAATTGAGATTAGTTGAAGATGATGTATGTCATGATGTATTCCACTAATTAGAGCTCTATAAATAGAGTTATTCTCTAAGCTTGTAATACACCATCATTTTGTGAAAGAAAGATTAGTGAAAGAAAGATTAGAGAAAGAATTGTGAGAGAAAGAAAGAGAGAAGTTTGAAGAGAAATTCTTGTGCAAAGAATAGTTAGAATTTTCTTAGTGTGTAGTGTGTAGATTTTATTCTAACACTACCATAATTTAATAACACGTTATCAGCACGAGTCTCTACCGTTATTAAAGTCAGAAGACAGCATGAGTCTCTGCCGTTATTAAAGTCAGAAGACAGGTACGCATTTATTGATCTCTATGGCTAACCTCGCTAAATTCGAATTTGTAGCCCTTGATATTTCTGGGGAAAAAAATTATATGTCATACAGAAATGTATCTAAATGCTAAAAAAAAGAGATCCAATGTCATGTGGATAAAAAGAAAGATTTGACCACCTGAAGATAGTTGTACTACCCACTGCACGGTATGAATGGTTGCACCTGAAGTTGCAAGATTGTAAAACCGTAAACTCCGTGATGTATAAAACTACATCTTAGTTAAAAATTTTGCGGAGAAAAAGTTACTGATGAAGTTATATTAGAGAAGACATTCTCCACTTTTCATACATCGAATATTGTCCTGCAGTAACAATATCGAGAAAAAAGGGTATCCAAAATTGACAGATTTAACATAAGTTATTATTGAGAGATCATGAAGCCAGATGAACTGGCTCAACAGCACTCCCAGAAGTGAATGTTGTTGGCTCCAGTAGAAGCCATCGTTATAGTCGTAGTTGTGGCAGTGGCCGTGGTTATGGTCATGGATACACTCGATATTTCCCTTATCACAGAGAAATACTAGCCACCTGAAGTGGAATAGAAAAGATAATAAGGGAAAAATATATTTTCATTAATAATAAGCATCACATCTTTTATTCATATCACTAGTGTTCATATGAACTTGAGGATACATGCTTATAGTTGCTCTTTTGTAATTGAGATGACAAATTTAAGATGAAGGTTTGTAATTGTTCTTTTTTAATATTTACATTAGAGGAAGACAAACAATTAGTAATTATGGACTTCAGCTCCTCTTTTTCGACATCCTCCTCCTTTTCTTTCCCATTTGAGCAAGCATCGAGACTAACAGCAGAATTAGCCGTAAAATTACTGCGAAATAAGTCTTGGGATTTTATGATCCCCTTAAGTTTATTATAATTAAATTTCTTATTATATTTGGCCTTGAAGCATGCTTGTCTCAATTTCTGTGTTTGGTCCTCTAACTGCGTATTAGGACTTTCTTCCACCAACTGTTTTTCACATTCCAGTATCGCAATGGCTTCTTTCAACTTCTTCTCAGCCATATGTCCTCCTTCTTCTTTATTTTGCATCTCCTGTAAATAGAAGTGATATCATCGGTTATTTACTTATAAATCTTTCATAGTTTCATACTTGCAAATTATAAGTATGTATAAGAGAGAACCTGAACATTCTTGATTATGGTCTCCAAGCTCACCAACTTCCTGTGAGGCCATCGACGAATTCCTAACTCCCTACATCTTTTCTTGAGACGGGTTATGCCAATATTCAGTTCTTTGGCTGCGCTCTTGATTGGTAGATAAAAGTACTACGAAATTATTTCTCTTGATAGTGTTTGGGAGTTATTGCCCTTCTTCTCTCTCTGCCTCTTAATCATCTTCTTCTCCCCAGGAATTTTGTCTGCAATAATATATTGAACTTCGATATTATGCATTTCATGAGTACTTACTCCGACTTCGTTGCCAAGACCACTCATTATTTCTCCTAAAAAAAGAAAATACTATCAGTAAAGGTAATACCATGCAAAATCCATGTTTAAATGTATAATAACCTGGAATCATATTCTGGCTTTGTTCAAAATCTATTAAAGAGTAGAAATGATCATGCACAAGCATATCCTCATTCAAAGGAATAGCATCAAGAGGAACAGTATCAAAAGCAGTCTCTTGTAGGGGTAGATCAACTTGGTCCAAAGTAGTTTGTTCAAAACTTTCATTGATTTACATAAAAAACAAACCAAAAGAGAGTTTAATTTCATTATCAAGCACACTAAAAACAAATGGAAGCCCTCAAAGGTATCTCACCTGAAATTAGGAGGAAGCGGTTGGTTTGGAAAGGAAAACATATCAAAATCTTCTGCGTTCGAATTAGGCAGAAGCGGTTGGTTTGGAAAGGAAAAAACATCAAAATATGCTGCAGAAACCGAGTCAAAATTTGACCATGTCTCAAATAAATTACGAGTCTCCATATCTGCTTTGTGATTTTTATTTTTTATGTTTACTAATGACTGATGACTGAGATATATATCGATATATATATATATATATATATATATATCTGTATGAGGAAGAAGAAAAGGTAGATGGTAGGTAGAGGGTCGGAGGAAAAGAAAAGACAAGAGAGGAAGACGAAAAGTCGGTACCGGGAAGAGTGAAAAAAAAAGGAGATATTTTTCTTGGCATTTCCTGCTTGTCATCATTTTCTTATATTTATTTTCTTATTCTCTTGTGAAATCATTATTCCCTAAATTAGGGGGAGAATAGAAACAGTACAAGAAAGATCGTGATTGGACAACATCATTAAATTATCTTGATCCGAGCACAAGCGCATGTGAACTTGAAGTTCAAAAGATAATTCATCTGCAAAGCATTGCAAATCAAATGTCAGACGCTTTTGTTGACTCTAGAAGAGTAACAAAATCGCATATGCCAGCTATAAATGCTCCAATTCTAATTGAAATTCCAACAGAACAAAAGATTTTACATATAACTGCTGAGCCAAAAGCATGCCAGAAGCATGGCCGACCTCTTGGTTCTAAAGATAAAAATTCTCGAAAGAAAAGAGGATTAAATGATCCAGAAGATCATATTGAAGAAAAGAATGATAAAGACCAAGAGAAAACTGATGACAAAAAACCAGAAGTTGATGAAAGTAACACTGAAATTTCTATCAATTATACCACTTCCAGTAGAATTTGGAATCGGATAGAAACTGTTATTGATAATATAATTGCATACAATATATCTCTTGATGTTACGCAGGATAGTGATGATCCTGAACCAATATCAGTTGATGAATGTCGGCATAGAAAAGATTGGCTGCAATGGAAAGATGCGATTCAATCGGAGTTAAATACACTGACAAAACGTGAAGTCTTCGGACCTGCAGTCTGAACATCAGAAGGTGTAAAACCTGTTGGCTACAAATGGATATTTGTGCGAAAGCGCAATGAAAAGAGTGAAATCGTTCAATATAAAGCGCGATTAGTAGCCCAAGGTTTTTCACAAAGACCAGGTATTGATTATGATGAAACTTATTCTCCTGTTGTTGATACTATTACACTCCGATATCTTATCAGTTTGGCAGTACATGAAAAGATAGATATGCGCCTATTAGATGTTGTCACTGCTTACTTGTATGGAAATTTAGAAAATGATGTTTACATGAAAATCCCCGAAGGATTTCATATGCCTAAAGCATATAAACATTATCCTCGTGAAAATTACTCCATCAAGTTGCAGAAATCATTATATGGCCTGAAGCAATCTGGGCGCATGTGGTTCACACATCTTAGTGAATATTTATTGAAAGCGGGATTTAAAAATGACTAGGTATGTCCATGTGTTTTTATTAAAAAATCTGGTTCTAAATTTATGATATTATCTATATATGTTGATGATATTAATCTTATTGGAACTCCTGAAGAGCTCCTAGAAACAATTTATTATTTAAAAAGAGAATTCGAAATCAAGGATTTTGGTAAACCCAAAATTTGCCTTGGTTTACAAATTGAACATCTGGAAAGTGGAACATTTATTCATCAATCAACATATACAGCAAAAGTGCTAAAAAGATTTTACATGGACAAAGCACATCCATTGAGTATTCCAATGATCGTCCGATCATTAAATATGGATAAAGATCCTTTCCGACCTCAAGAAAATAATGAAGAACTCCTTGGTCCTGAAGTACCATATCTTAGTGCAATTGGTGCATTGATGTATCTTGCTAATAATACACGACCTGATATTACTATTGCTGTCAATTTATTAGCAAGATTTAGTTCTTCACCAACACGACGACATTGAAATGGAATTAAACAAATCCTTCGATATCTCCAAGGTACAATTGATCTCGGATTATTTTATTCAAATAAAACCAGTCCAACATTGATAGGTTATGCAGATGTTGGTTATTTATCTGATCCACATAAAGCACGTTCTCAAACGGGTTATCTATTTACATGTGGAAATACTGCTATATCATGGCGTTCTACGAAACAATCTATAGCAGCTACTTCTTCAAATCATGCTGAAATTATAGCCATTCATGAAGCAAGTCGATAATGTGTATGGTTAAGATCCATGATTCATTATATCCGACAAAGTTGTGGATTATCATCGATCAAAGATATTCCAACTCCTCTTTATGAAGACAATGCAGCTTGCATAGCTCAATTACGAGGATGATATATTAAAGGAGATCGGACAAAACATATTTCACCAAAATTCTTCTTTACTCATGAACTCCAAAAGAAATGTGAAATTGATGTGCTACAAATTCGGTCATGTGACAACCTCGCAGATATTTTCACGAAGACTTTACCGACTGCAACATTTGAGAAGTTGAGATATAAAATCGGTATGCGTCGATTTAAAGATTTAAAGGAATCATCTCATCAGGAGGAGTAATAAACAGACATATAGAATAGTGTACTATTTTTCCTTCACTAGATTTTTTTTCCCACTGGGTTTTTATCTAGTAAGGTTTTAACGAGGTATATTCTTTATGTATGGATGGACATCCAAGGGGGAGTGTTATGAATTATTGGAATTTCCATTAATTAGTGGAGGCTCCACTAATTATGGATTTATGTGAATTATTAGAGAAGATTTTTATGAATGTCCACCATTTAGTGGAGACACCACTAATTGAGATTAGTTGAAGATGATGTATGCCATGATGTATTCCACTAATTAGAGCTCTATAAATAGAGCTATTCTCTAAGCTTGTAATACACCATCATTTTGTGAAAGAAAGATTAGTGAAAGAAAGATTAGACAAAGAATTGTAAGAGAAAGAAAGAGAGAAGTTTGAAGAGAAATTCTTGTGCAAAGAATAGTTAGAATTTTCTTAGTGTGTAGTGTGTAGATTTTATTCTAACACTACCCTAATTTTATAACAAATATATATTTTTTAGAAATTATGTCAATTATTATATTTTACAGGAATTAGAATGAGTATAAGGCTCTTTGCAGGAGAAATTTTTATATGAACCCGATCTAGCGTAGATCAAATATTTTGAGTATTATATTATATGCAGTGTGAATTATACATTTTTTTAAAATACAATATTTTAAAGCAATGATTTACTATGAACTTAATCTATATAAAAATCTTTCCTTCAGGAGTATCACTCCTGTTACAAAGTACTGTAGGCCTATGTAACCATAAAAATTACATGTTTGAGACCATCTAGTTATATTATGGATAGTTCAATTACATTTATATTTTTTTCGTTTTAAAATATTTATTTATAAAATTTTTTATACACAGATTAAATGTATTGAAAATAATATTACAATTTAGATAAAATTCTTATTCCAGCTATATTAAAAATATGATAGCTATTGATTAGTGAAAATGCTCAAAAAATAAGAAAAAATAAGAGTTTTAGAAAATTATGTAATTAATTTAAAATAAATAGAGATATAATAAGAAGAAACTAATTATTAATTTTAAATATATATATATATATATATATATAAACAGTATTTTAAAAACAAAATCATAAATCATAAATGAATATTTTAAAACTGTTAAATACCATTTAGGATAGTCCAAAAGCAATAATCTACTTTGTTGAATGAGCTCTTTCCCTCTCCAATTCTTTGTAAATGAGTGTCTTTTTAATGCAAGGATTACGTTACAAGCATCCCATTGAAAGAATAATCCTTGGAATAATAATCCTTTTAAAACGCCTTGACTTTTCACAGTGGCAAACTAGGCCATCCTTTGGCGAAGTCTCCCACGAGGGATTGGGGAAATGGCGTACGCATTTCTCGGCAAAAACATTTTTCTTTCAAATTAAATCACAGCCCAGAGGGTATTCGATTAAAAGAGATTAATTGAAACCATCATGAGGTCATAAAAGGGTCGGAGCCCTACCCTGATTGACTTCCTATTGCCACCTCAACCTTGCTCGGCTACCAAAGCAGAGTCAAATAGAAAGAAGAGAGACTGTACCGAGTGGAGAAGGGATATTTTTTAAAGATTTGGGATTCATTGCAAGAAAGAAATAGAGATAATTAAATGGGAAAAAAAAGCGATTAAGAAGAATATAAGTGTCATTTTAAGTAATTATTATTTTGAGAAATAACTTTGACAATATGATATAGAAGCACATATAACCGGGTTTTATGAAGGCTTTATTGGAGAATAAAACCGAAGTCATATGTATGCTAGGGTGGGAAAGCCGAGAGATATTAGGGGAGGAAGGTACAATTCTTCCTCAATTGAAAAGATATAGGGGTAATTTTGTAATGCGGTAGTTTCGAAAAGAATTGGAACTCCAATAACCATTAAAGCTAATATCATACCCCATTAACGGAAACATGGTCTACTTTGGTCTTTGTGAGTGTACTTAAAAAAAAAAAATAGAAGGGTTTCTGGGAAAACAAACGAAGACATAGACTACTTTGGCCCTTCTGTGTGGACTTTTTTTTTTTTTTAGAAGGAGAGAAGAAAAGACAAAAAATGAAAAGAAATAAAAGAAATAATATCATCTAATTCAGTATCAACTTGTGTGTAGCTATAATACACATCATCAATGAAAATTACATTTGTTTTTTAATTTTGACGCCCATTAAAAGGCATCATTAAAGTGTAATACATGATGTGCTATTATATATTAGTGCACGTGATAAGCAATTCCTATTAGAAATATTTTGCTTAATAACATACATTATATTTTTTATATATTTTTTCTCTCTATGTATATATATGCTCTGAAAATTTGTAATAATGTTTTAAAACAAAAAAGATTATTCTCTTCGAATTAGAACAAAAGAGCCTTCAAATTTATTTGCTTCAAGGAAAGTGCATGTTAAAATGGCAAGAGAAACCTGCCCATTAGTAGTAAAGGGTAGAACTTGCACTTGTGTAGACTTTTTTTTAATTTTTTAATTTTTTTTAGAAAGAGTAAAAAAAATAAGAAAAATAATGTACGTAATTTAGTATCAACTTGTGTGTAGTTATTATATGCATCATCAATAACAATTACATTTTTTTTTTCAATTGTGAAACCCATTAAAAGGCATCATTAGGGTGTAACACATGGCATACTATTATATACAAGTGCGCGTGATTAGCAATTCCTGTTAGAGATATTTTGCTTAACAACCCATTATGTTACCCATTGTGTTTTTATGTTTTTTTTCTCTCCATATATATGCGCTCTGAAAATTTGTGATAATGCTTTAAAACAAAACGGATTATTCTCTTGGAATTAGAACAAAAAAGCCTTCAAATTTATTTAGTTTCAGTGCATGTTAAAATGGCAAGAGAAACCTGCCCAGTAGTAGTAAAGGGTAGAACATGGAGAGTCAGAGAAGCCAGACCCCCACTAATTGCAAGGAAAAATACACGCGGACAAAAAGAAAACAAAAAATTCCTGAACCCTTTGATTTTTCTCCAGCTGAGATTCTGAACTTTTCCAAGAAAAACAATCCTGCTCAGAGTCCCCCAAGATCAATGGCCTTATTTTCCCCAAGATGAACCCAAAACGCACAACGAAACAACTCGCTGCTGGAATGCTGGTTTTATTTCTAGTGCAGGGTAAAACTCAACAACCCTGAGAAATGTAAGTCCGGGAACAAGACCTGGCATTACCCTGAAAGTGTATGGCAAAAGCAAGCCTTAATTAAGTAGCACGGCAAGAAAATAAAAGCCAGCTGGTGGTGGATAGAGAGAGATATTGAAGAGCAAATACATACCTTCGTTTATTGACCTGTCAAGGAAGATTGATGGAGCTTGCTTATGAGGCAATCACCGAACTTCTTATTGAAGAGCTTGCTTATTGATCCGGGGGATAAACATTGATCCTGAACTTCTTGTCGGATTGAATTTTTACCACCAGAAGTTTCCTGGCGGAGGTAGCCAGCAAAGGATTGCAACAATGAAGGTCAATCATCTGGAGTGTCGGTATATTTAGAAAGTCAAGCGGTACGGCCCCAAGTTTAGTGCAGTTCTTCAGATACAGTTGCGTTAATATGGGAAAACAGGCGGCAGCAGCTTTCCAGTCAGTTAAATTAGTAGCTCCAATGTGCAAAATTCTGAGACGATTGAAGCCGCCATCTGCTGTATACCACTTTTCTCCTTCAAAAGCGTTGTCCTTGAGCTTCAGCACCTGAAGGTTTTTAAGCTTTCCCAGGACAGACATGTGTTTCCAATCAAGCAAAGTATTGAAGAGAGTGAGTTTAGACAGTCTGCTTGGGAAGAGGTTCTCGCTTGGAAGCACATGTATTTTCTTAGGGCTATCATTCAGGAGCTTCAAATTTTCGAGCAGTTCTAGTTTTGAAAGACTGCCGAACAGTCTGGTGTGGCCACCAGTCTCAAAAATTGGGGCTAATTTTCCACAGATACCTAATTTCTTTAGGTAAGGAGTCCTCTCAAATACTTCTTCCCTGCAACTTTCGGGGGATATTGTAGAAAGGGTTTGTAGATTTTGGTTTTTTGAGGATTCTTCCTTGATTTTTGACGACAAAACAGCAGATGCTGTAATGTCTAGATGCCTCAGTTGTGGCATCTTCCATATGTCCGCTCTTATGTCAAAGGTACGGGCTGTAGTTTGAACAACAAGTGTTTGTAGGCTCCAGAGGTGAGAAATTTTATCGGGGAGGGTCCTGAGGTCACAAGAGATGGCAAGGTACTTCAAAAGGATCAAGCAATATAGTTCCGGAGGAAAGAGACTCAACTTCATAGATCTAATTTCCAACACTCTGAGAAGTTGGAAGGCCTTAGGGATGGTTGAGATTTTATCTTTTGGCAAAGTAAAATCTTCCTTGGCAAAGCACAAGAATGAGCGGACATGTTTACCTGAAGGTTTGCGATCAATGTAATCTGGCACGTCCTTGTTAACGCAAACACGGCGGTCATTATCCGAAGACATGTTCCCGGTTTGTCCCCTCCTTATTTCAAGAAAAAGATTTTCTTTCTGGGCTCGTTCCTTGCAGAAGTCGCGCAATGTGTCATGGATTTTGATTGTCTTAACCTGGCCATTTGATCTCCTCTTCTGCACCATCACCAAACTCCTATCAACTAGCATCTGCAAGTAAAAATCTGCTACACCTTCCAAACTTAAATTCCCCTTACTCGGTGACAGTATAAAACCCTCAGAAATCCACAGCCGCACCAATGTCCGTGCAGATATCTCGGAGTCCTCTCGAAAAACTCCGAGGTAAAGAAAGCACGGCTTGAGGTCATAAGGCAAGTGATTGAAGCTCAACATGATAACATAATCAGTTTGCTCTTTAACGTGAGGATCATAATTCTCCACCCCATCAGCCACTTGCTTCCACCAATAAGCTTGATCCCGATGATTTCTAAGAATACCTGCAATAACCACTATTGCTAGTGGTAGGCCTTGACATCTTTTTAGGATAAGGTTTTCATGCTCCCCTAGATCTTGTTGACAAACATTCTCATCAAAAACCTTCAACCTCAGTAACTCTCTACTTTCATCATCATGTAGAAAACGCAAATTATGAGGATCTGTTTTCTTTCTTGCGAACTCTGCCACATCTCTATGGCGGGTAGTTATCAATATTCTACTGCGCTTGTCATTGTTTGGAAAAGCACATTTGAGAGTTCCCCATGTATCTTTAGTCCAGACATCGTCCAAAACTATCAAATAGTTTCTTTTCTCCAATGACTGGTTAATAAACTTTGCCAAATCATCTTCCGACTTCTTCTGCATTTCTTCTGTAACTTGGCTAAAAGCACTTATGATTTTCAGGAGCACTTCTTTCTTCTTGAAATCTTGAGAAACTTCAATAAATACGCGAATGAAGAAGTGATATTCGATTTGTGGGTCATTAAAGACTTTTTTGGCTAATGTTGTTTTTCCCAACCCAAGCATACCTACAATTGAGATCACATCTAGATACTCTGGCCCTTTGGTGAGAAGATCAATTACTTTTTCTGTCTCATCTTGAAGGCCAACCACAGTGTCATCCACGGGAGGCTGTTGGAATAACAAATTAAGATATATGACAACTACATATTTGAAACAAAGTGCAAAGAAATATATATAACCTGCTTCTACGATGGAACAGAGATGTGGCATTTTGTAGACTAAGTTCTAAACCGAGACAAGAGACAAGGCATTTTGCAAAAGCTGATTACAGTTAATTTCACTTAACAGAGTGCCGTCTGTAAAGGATCATGTTACCCCATTCATGTTCCCCATCAATCTTTTAACCAGCCTTTTAATTAACAAACCGTCGAAGCAAATATTTTCTTTGCTCTAAATTGAACGTATATATTTGATTTAGCACAAACATCTAAGAGATTTTACATCTAAAAAACCATATTATTTTTATTTCCTTGCCTTAAGAATTGTTATGGCAGCCATACCAATCCTTTTCCCTAAACTTGGCCTAGTGATGAAATTTTAGCTTCAATATCTTCTCATTCTAGAAAAGTTGACATACATTTGGACTAATTTCGTACAAAATTGCTGATATTTAACTTGGTATGGGAAGCATCTTGCTAGTTTTTAAACGATTCTGAACAGGAGTTGGTTTTGGTACAAAAGTCCATTTTTAATTATAAGAAATTATAAGAATTTTAATGTTGGGCTTTCTTTCCCCAAAATAAAGAGTTCCGTTTCTTTCTTAAAGAAAAAACTACATAGAGTATGAGTAATGATAAATGCTAGTACCATTTTCATTTTCTTTTTGAATAAAAATTTTCCCCTAAAAACCTCTACTTCTGCTTTTTTTATTTTTTTTACAAATCGAAATGTCATTGATTCACCCTGTAATCAATTGGTGATTGGATTGCAATTGAACCATGAAGTTACAAATACATAATAGTGTTTTTTGTTACTAATAATAATGTCCTTATGGTACCATATAAAAGTAAAGTGAAATTTCAAATTGTATAAAAGCAGCTATAAATTCTTGATCTCATAAGAAAAATAATATAAGATATCTATAGCATAGAAACTCAACTTCATGCAATAATCCTAAACAACTAACAAGTAAAATGAAAAAAATTCTCTTGGATGTGTCTCTGACTTAAATCTATATTTCTATCTATTAATTAAACAAAAGTGACATTTTCCTAATCCAATTTTAAAACCTCAGTTGTTTTCAACTCTTAAACTAAACAAGCTTCTTGAGTAAGTATCAACATAATCCAACACATTTTCACTTAAATACAATATGATAATACATAAAACTGTGTATGATTACATTGTTAACAAATAATGACTTCTATAATAAATAAAATTCATACTTTTATCATATCGAAAACTTTATTTTTTTCCCCATTTCTCCACTATACTTCAAGAAATTTTTGAAAGTATATAGCAATAATAATTTGGGGTTTCATTTGATTTAAAAAAAAAATTGATTTCTTTATTTTTAGAACCATGTGTTTTATTATGATAATACATTAATTATTATTATGATACATTAAACATTAATAAAACAGCCAACTGAGGACTTCATCACAGCACAAGAGAGAGAGAGAGAGAGATATGAGACTATTGAAAATACACTTCAAGAGAAAAAAAATATGATTAGAAATAATACATTTCCATTAACTATTTATTATTAAAGCAATAAATCAACAAGCAAAAAGACTTTAGCTCTTCGCTTCACGAGTAAAGTTATTGAAAGTTGATTGAGAGTAAGAATAGGATAGGGTATTTTTGTCTAAAAAATACATATTAATTGATAGAGGTATAAATTTAGATTAAAAATATATGGATTTAGCCCTTCTCTTCACGAGCTAAAAGGGGGAAAAAATCACATTTTAAAGCATAATAAACTAAAATAAAGGAGGTTTCTAGTGCTACTCTTGCAATACACAACAGTGCCGTGTCCACTATCCACTACTATCTAGGCTGTTAATATTATTTAACAACTTTATATTGAAAACAATATGGCTATTTGCATGTCCAATAGTAATGATTTATTGGTCATATATTACTTCCCTCACAGTTTACTTTTTTATAATTCATTGCTGTCAAAAATCATATTTTAGTAATTCTAATTCGAACAATGTAGAAAGAAGTTTGTGCAAGCTTCTTTTTTGTGAAACGATGTTTTTCCTATTCCTCCTTGAAAACCTTTTAAACAAAATGAATTAACTTAATCTTTTTTGTGAAAAAATAAAAATCATGAAAAGCTTCAACTCATCTAAATTTTGTGATATTCCTTATCCAAGCTACCAAAGAATGTTGCAAAAGATTAATTAAAAAGTCTCTTGTAAAAAAATACATCACTATACAAGTCTTCAAATATTGAGAACATGTAAATACAAAAAATAAAATATAAATTTAAAAACTTTATCTTAGCTCATGTTCATTAAATCTAAGGACGCAACTAATTGAAAAAGGAAACAACTTATAACATTAAAAATAAGATATTCAATGGTAATGGATGAAGGATAAAAGGCCTTGTTGTCCATTAGGAGATAAATAAGGGACAGTGCCAATGACAAAGAAAAATGTGCCATTAGTGGCTCTAGGAAATAAATTAAAGTACTGATAAAGTCACAATAAAATGATCATATTCACTTCTCAAAACAACTTAGCAAGGATCACCTAAATAATTAAGTAGGGGTTTTTTTTTGTTTAAAAAATAATTAAAATATAGTCACTGACTGTCAAGAGTTTGATAAATCGTATAATAATTAACCATTAAATTGATGAAGTTCTCCTTAATAATAGATGGCATGGTATTCAAGAAAGTAGTAAAGCATTTCAATTCTAGATGCTTGAGAAGAAGAGGAATAGTGATGATATTATTAGCTTAGTAAACAATAATGAGAAATATTATTATGTTAATTATTCTCATTACTATAATTAGTTTATGAATTTAGTTCAATGATTTTGAAATAGGATAATTACTTGTTGATTACACACAACTATTATACAAATTTGCGGAGTTATCATCAGATCCAGTAGAAATCTACTTTGGGCCCCAAGAAACTACTCTCCTATTTGAATTTCTAATCTCTATTCTGTAGTTCACAAAACATATTTCAGTTTCAGAAACAGAGTTATTAACACAAGAAATGGCAGTTCTTTCATTTTCTGGGCTATCGTCCATGGAGACGGATCTACCAAATTAGAAAGCGAAGGCAACAAAGAAGGAAACAACAAATTTGCATCTAGAAAGATGTATATTGGCATAAGCAATTTCAAGTCCGATCTTTTTTTTTACCTTTAGGTTCTTTGCTCCTTCTTCTGCTCGTGTAGCCTTTCCATGTATCATGGTCTCAATCCCAAGACTGGCCTTGTTTTTGTAAAAGTCCTGCACCTCAGCACTGATATCCTCTATCTGCTTGCCCAATTTTAGAACCTGAGTTTTGTATTCGCCCTCATGAAGTATTTGCTTAAACCTGCCCCTGTGATTTTGCTTGGAGGTTTCGACAATGAATGTCTCAATTACATCCTCAGCTCTATGAACTAAGAGCCTAACGTTGTTGGCCAAGCTCTCAAGAATGCTGTTGTCGTACGTCTTAGTGCACTCCTGAAGAAAGCCTTTCAAGATCCCAAGCTCGTTGATGAGCTTGTTGAAATTGTCCTCCGCCCCACTGATCAATTCATAGTTACGGCTAATGAACTCCTTAACATTTTCTAAAAGGAATCCGATCGCGGCATCGGGGATAAGTGCCATCGCTCTAGCTCTGCCAGGGAATGTAGATGATCTTTGTCATTCTCTGATATAAGAGCCGAAGTAGTGTTGAAGAATTGGATGTACCAATGCTTTCCAACTTTTGTACAAGGGACTTGCAAGTTCGTGGAAACTTCATCGCTGTACGACAGCTTAAAGTTGACGCAACAGAAAGACCTCCTTCATAAAAACGTTAACGCATAAACCCGCTTTTTCTTTAATTTTTTTTTTTTGAGAAGTAAATTGTTAGGAGTTGCTTGGATGGAGGATTTTGGACTAGTAAATGGGAATGAGATAGAATCGTACCTATGATTTGTGTGTTTTCTCGGTGTCTATGTATTTCAAAGTAAAGCAATTCTAATCATATTGATAAAGTAGACATAAATAAAGAATTATTATGAATTATTGGAATCTTTATTAATTAGTGGAGGTTCCACTAATTATGGATTTATGTGAATTATTATAGAAGATTTTTATGGATGTCCACCATTTAGTGGAGACACCACTAATTGAGATTAGTGGAAGATGATGTATGCCATGATGTATTCCACTAATTAGAGCTCTATAAATAGAACTATTCTCTAAACTTGTAATACACCATTATTTTGTGAAAGAAAGATTAGTGAAAGAAAGATTAGAGAAAATTGTGAGAGAAGAGAAAGAGAGAAATTCTTGTGCAAAATAGTTAGAGTTTTATTAGTGTGTAGTGTGAAGATTTTATTCTAACACTACCCTAATTTTATAACACGTTATCAGCACGAGTCTCTACCGGTACAAAAGCCAGAAGACTAAGCACGAGTTTCTGCCGTTAATAAAACCAGAAGATAGGTACACATTTATTGATCTCTATGGCTAACCTCGCTAAATTCAAATTTGTAGCCCTTGATATTTCTAAAAAATATATATATATATCATACAGAAAATGCATCTAAATGATAAAAAAAAAAGAGATCCATATGTCATGTGGATAAAAAAAAAGATTTGACTACCTGAAGATAGTCGTACTACCCACTGCACGATATGAATGGTTGCACCTGAAGTTGCAAGATTGTAAAACCGTGAACTCCGTGATGTATAAAACTACATCTTAGTTAAAAATTTTGCGGAGAAAAAGTTACCGATGAAGTTATATTGGAGAAGACATTCTCCACTTTTCATACCTCGAATATTGTCCTGCAATAACAATATCGAGAAAAATGGTATCCAAAATTGACAGATTTAACATGAGTTATTATTGAGAAATCATGAAGCCAGATGAACTGGCTCAACAAAGACTCTGCAGTGAATGTTGTTGGCTCCAGCAGAAGCCATCGTTATAGTCGTAGTTGTGGCAAGTGGCCGTGGTTATGGTCATGGACACACTCGATATTTCCCTTATCACAGAGAAATACTGGCCACCTGAAGTGGAACAGAAAAGATAATAAGGGAAAAAGATATTTCCATTAATAATAAGCATCACATCTTTTATTCATATCACTAGTGTTCATATGAACTTGAGGATACATGCTTATAGTTGCTCTTTTGTAATTGAGCTGACAAATTTAAGATGAAGGTTTGTAATTGTTCTTTTTCAATATTTACATTAGAGGAAGACAAACAATTAGTAATTATGGACTTCAACTCCTCTTTTTCGGCATCCTCCTCATTTTCTTTCCCCTTTGAGCCAGCATCGAGACTAGCAGTAGAATTAGCCGTAAAATTACTACGAAATGAGTCTTGGGATTTTATGATCCCCTTAAGTTTATTATAATTAAATTTCTTATTATATTTGGCCTTGAAGCATGCTTGTCTCAATTTCTGTGTTTGGTCCTCTAACTGCGTATTAGGACTTTCTTCCACCAACTGTTTTTCACATTCCAGTATCGCAATGGCTTCTTTCAACTTCTTCTCAACCATATGTCCTCCTTCTTCTTTATTTTGCATCTCCTGTAAATCGAAGTGATATCATCGGTTATTTACTTATAAATCTTTCATAGTTTCATACTTGCAAATTATAAGTATGTATGAGAGAGAACCTGAACATTCTTGATTATGGTCTCCAAGCTCACCAACTTCTTGTGAGGCCATCGACGAATTCCTAACTCCCTACATCTTTTCTTGAGACGGGTTATGCCAATATTCAGTTCTTTGGCTGCGCTCTTGATTGGTAGGTAAAAGTACTGCGAAATTGTTTCTCTTGATAGTGTCTGGGAGTTATTGCCCTTCTTCTCTCTCTACCTCTTAATCATCTTCTTCTCCCCAGGAATTTTGTCTGCAATAATATCTTGAACTTCGATATTATGCATTTCATGAGTACTTACTCCGAATTCATTGCCAAGACCACTCATTATTTCTCCTAGAAAAAGAAAATAATATCAGTAAAGGTAATACCATTCAAAATCCATGTTTAAATGTATAATAACCTGGAATCATATTCTGGCTTTGTTCAAAATCCATTAGAGAGTAGAAAGGATCATGCACAAGCATATCCTCATTCAAAGGAATAGCATCAAGAGGAACAATATCAAAAGCAGTCTCTTGTAGGGGCAGATCAACTTGGTCCAAAGCAGTATGTTCAAAACTTCCACTGATTTACATAAAAAACAAACCAAAAGAGAGTTTAATTTCATTATCAAGCACACTAAAAACAAATGGAAGCCCTCAAAGGTATCTCACCTGAAATTAGGAGGAAGCGGTTGGTTTGGAAAGGAAAACATATCAAAATCTTCTGCGTTCGAATTAGGCAGAAGCGGTTGGTTTGGAAAGGAAAATACATCAAAATCTGCTGCAGAAATCGAGTCAAAATTTGACCATGTCTCAAATGAATTACGAGTCTCCATATCTGCTTTGTGATTTTTGTTTTTGATGTTTACTAATGACTGATGACTGAGATATATATCGATACACACACACACACACACACACACACACACATATATATATATATATATATCTATATGAGGAAGAAGAAGAGGTAGATGGTAGGTAGAGGGTCGGAGGAGAAGAAAAGACAAGAGAGGAAGAGGAAAAGTCGGTACCGGGAAGAGTAAAAAAAAAAATGAGATATTTTTCTTGGCATTTCCTGCTTGTCATCATTTTCTTATATTTCTTTTCTTATTCTCTTGTGAAATCATTATTCCCTAAATTAGGGGAGAACAGAAACAAGTACAAGAAAGATCGTGATTGGACAACATCATTAAATTATCTTGATCCGCATACAAGCGCGTGTGAACTTGAAGTTCAAAAGATAATTCATTTGTAAAGCATTGCAAATCAAATGCCAAACGCTTTTGTTGACTCTAGAAGAGTAACAAAATCGCATATGCCAGCTATAAATGCTCCTATTCTAATTGAAGTTCCAACAGAACAAAAGATTTTACATATAGCTGCTGAGCCAAAAGCATGCCAGAAGCATGGCCGACCTCTTGGTTCTAAAGATAAAAATCCTCGAAAGAAGAGAGGATTAATGGTCCAGATGATCATATTAAAGCAAAGAATGATAAAGACCAAGAGAAAACTTATGACAAAGAACCAGACATAAATGAAAGTAACACTGAAATTTCTATCCATTATACCACTTCCGGTAGAAGTTGGAATCGGATAGAAACAATTATTGATCATATGTTTGCATATAATATCTCTTGATGTTATACAGGATAATGATGATCCTGAACCAATATCAGTTGATGAATGTCGGCATAGAAAAGATTAGCTGCAATGGAAAGATGCGATTCAATCGGAGTTAAATGCACTGACAAAACGTGAAGTCTTCGGACCTGCAGTCCGAACACCAGAAGGTGTAAAACCTGTTGGCTACAAATGGATATTTGTGCGAAAGCGCAATGAAAAGAGTGAAATCGTTCGATATAAAGCGCGATTAGTAGCCCAAGGTTTTTCACAAAGACCAGGTATTGATTATGATGAAACTTATTCTCCTGTTGTTGATGCTATTACACTCCGATATCTTATCAGTTTGGCAGTACATGAAAAGATAGATATGCGCCTATTAGATGTTGTCACTTCTTACTTGTATGGAAATTTAGAAAATGATGTTTACATGAAAATCCTCGAAGGATTTCATATGCCTGAAGCATATAAACATTATCCTCGTGAAAATTACTCCATCAAGTTGCAGAAATCATTATATGGCCTGAAGCAATCTGGGCGCATGTGGTTCACACGTCTTAGTGAATATTTATTGAAAGCGGGATTTAAAAATGACTAGGTATGTCCATGTGTTTTTATTAAAAAATCTGGTTCTAAATTTGTGATATTAGCTATATATGTTGATGATATTAATCTTATTGGAACTCCTGAAGAGCTCCAAGAAACAATTTATTATTTAAAAGGAGAATTCGAAATCAAGGATTTTGGTAAAACCAAATTTTGCCTTGGTTTACAAATTGAACATCTGGAAAGTGGAACATTTATTCATCAATCAACATATACAACAAAAGTGCTAAAAAGATTTTACATGGACAAAGCACATCCATTGAGTATTCCAATGATCGTCCGATCATTAAATGTGGATAAAGATCCTTTCCGACCTCAAGAAAATGATGAAGAACTCCTTGGTCCTGAAGTACCATATCTCAGTGCAATTGGTGCATTGATGTATCTTGCTAATAATACACGACCTGATATTGCTTTTGTTGTCAATTTATTAGCAAGATTTAGTTCTTCACCAACACGACGACATTGGAATGGAATTAAACAAGTCATTCGATATCTCCAAGGTACAATTGATCTCGGATTATTTTATTCAAATAAAACCAGTCCAACATTGATAGGTTATGCGAGATCGTTGGTTATTTATCCGATCCACATAAAGCACGTTCTCAAACGGGTTATCTATTTACATGTGGAAATACTTGCTATATCATGGCGTTCTACGAAACAATCTATAGCAGCTACTTCTTCAAATCATGCTGAAATTATAGCCATTCATGAAGCAAGTCGATAATGTGTATGGTTAAGATCCATGATTCATTATATCCGAGAAAGTTGTGGATTATCATCGATCAAAGATATTCCAACTCCTCTTTATGAAAACAATGCAGCTTGCATAGCTCAATTACGAGGAGGATATATTAAAGGAGATCGGACAAAACATATTTCACCAAAATTCTTCTTTACTCATGAACTCCAGAAGAAATGTGAAATTGATGTGCTACAAATTCGGTCATGTGACAACCTCGCAGATATTTTCACGAAGACTTTATCGACTGCAACATTTGAGAAGTTGAGATATAAAATCGGTATGCGTCGGTTTAAAGATTTAAAGGAATCATCTCATCAGGGGGAGTAATAAACAGACATATAGAATAGTGTACTCTTTTTCCTTCACTAGATTTTTTTCCCACTGGGTTTTTATCTAGTAAGGTTTTAACGAGGCATATTCTTTATGTAATGGATGGACATCCAAGGGGGAGTGTTATGAATTATTGGAATCTTTATTAATTAGTGGAGGCTCCACTAATTATGGATTTATGTGAATTATTATAGAAGATTTTTATGGATGTCCACCATTTAGTGGAGACACCACTAATTGAGTTTAGTGGAAGATGATGTATGCCATGATGTATTCCACTAATTAGAGCTCTATAAATAGAACTATTCTCTAAGCTTGTAATACACCATTATTTTGTGAAAGAAAGATTAGTGAAAGAAAGATTAGAGAAAATTGTGAGAGAAGAGAAAGAGAGAAATTCTTGTGCAAAATAGTTAGAGTTTTATTAGTGTGTAGTGTGAAGATTTTATTCTAACACTACCCTAATTTTATAACAAGAATTTATTAAATTCATTGTTGAGTTTTAATATTTCTATTATTATTCATATTTTTAAATATAAATTATATATATATATATATATATATATATATATATAGATAAATAGAAGAGGAGTCCACCTTCTACAACACTTGACTTTGTAGAGTAATGACACATGATAATTTTTCTAAAAAAAACACTATTTTTACTTTTTACAACACAAAAAATGGCTTTGCATTTCTTGAAAGTTTAAAGGAGGGAATGGCTTTATGGGATTTTATGGAAAAAGCTTTAATACTTGGCTGACTCTTCATCTCCATACACTTCTTTCCTTTTTCTTAGCCCTGAAGAATTTCTTACTCTAAATAATGCAATTTTCACTGGTATTTTCTACTCAACTCATCTCAAAAAACCCTCTGATTTCCTTTCACAAAGATAATGTAATTTCATGATCATAGTTAGATTATAAGTATTCATTTCAACTAATTAAACTTTTACGTGTTGCTATCTATAGATAGAGTTGATGTGCAAGACTCTTCTTGAGTTTCAATCAAATAAAGGAGACGTGCTCCATGCTCACAAAGTAAGTCAGTGAGATGATCTTGGGCATTAAAATTATAATTAGTCTTAAATCTGATATTTTTTCATCTTCTTATATAATTCTACTCATTTTTTTGAAAAATTTGTGAA
The DNA here is from genome assembly GCA_026120185.1 of Voacanga thouarsii. Lineage (NCBI taxonomy): Eukaryota > Viridiplantae > Streptophyta > Magnoliopsida > Gentianales > Apocynaceae > Voacanga > Voacanga thouarsii. The sequence continues at coordinate 3,590,191 of JANUWF010001217.1, read as the reverse complement.
TTAAAGTTTAAACATGTTCATTATTCTTTATCTAGAAATTGATTTATCTGTGGATGACTCATGCAATGGTAGTTCTGGAAAGGCCTATACTTGTCCTATGTTTTTGAATTTTTTTTAATTTCTTTTATTTATGGAGTTCTTTTGTCAGTACTAATCTTTTGCCTAAGCGACCATTGATTTTGTTTTGTAGTTCGGCACGCATGATGTTGTTGTTCTGAAACCAAACAAGGATGATCCAAGTTCTCCTGCCCTAGGGCAGGGTATTGTTTACTGACTAAAGGTATTCTTGCAGTGGAACACATGTTGAAATTCATCTGTGATAATAATATCTCCATCTACTGGAAATTTTGATTTGACAATGGTTTTGATGTTGATCCAGATTCATCTATTACCGTGGGTTTTGATGATATTCCTAAAGATGATTTAAACAGCCCACTACGGCTTGAAAAATTGGCAAATGAGATATACGTTTAAGCAAAAAAGATTTGTTTGGCTTCTTTACGTTTGGCTCTCATTGGGCAATGTTCAAGTGCAACAAGATAGATGGGAGAATAGAAGTGATGCCAAATCCAACTTAAGATTAAACGGAATCTCTCTTCAAGCAATATTATACAAAGTTTTTCTTGGAATGTTTCTTGATGTTAATTTTCTTTTGCTAATTGTAGATATCAGTCATGAAGTTCAAACATTTCTAGAATATTCATTCGATCATCTCACTTAATCACTATAGAATAATTTCAAACATACTGCTATAGAGAAGCTATGAGGTATTTTTATATCTAAAAGCAAGAATCATTGTTGTTGCAAGTTATCTATTGTCAGACGAAAGACACGTTAATTCAACTCGTATTTTTTGGAGAGCAACCTCCTGCATTATCCAAGAAAGATATCAAATTTACTCCATTTAACTCTAACCTTGATCATTCTTAGGTGTTTGAAGCACGATTTACTTATTTTGATTGAATTTTGTATGCATTCAATTTGGTGTACATTGTTTGAGTTTGGAGTTGTTTTAGGGTAATCATGTAAAATTTAGGCCTTAACATGAATATTCCTTTTACAAAATTGAAGTTTTTTTCCTTCTTTTTTCTTTTCTTTTTCTTTTTTTAGACTTTTTCGATAGTAAATATTAAGTTATGTTACATCGCAATATACATTACTCCACCAGTGACTAGCAAATAAGTAATATGATAATTAATCTCAATGGTTAATGTTTGGTGCTTTAATATGATAATTAATCTCAATGGTTAATGTTTGGTGCTTTGTAAAATGTTTAGCTAATCACTAAAAGAAATAACCGATTAAATGTGTAGCTAATTAGCCTTGGTTTATGCTTTCATATGCCATTGCTTTTGATGATGTTACCTCATCATCTCTTATTTATCAGCATCTTAATGTTTTAGACTTCCGAAAGAAATCAAAGAATTTCTTTTAAATGTGTACTTTTACCTAAACTTAACCTTGTCAATAGGAGTTTTGCTTGCTTAGGATGTCTAACAAAGAGTAACAAATACTAAATATTTTGAATTAGTGATTCTGATCCGAGTCACTTTGAAATTAAATGTAGTGAATTTTACTATGGATTAATTCTTCCATTTTCACCTATAGACATGAATATTGATGGCATTTTGTTGATTATAGTGTAATTCCATCACTCATCAGAATTCCTATTAGCTTTTATGGATTTGCCTGTTAATAATTTAATTGTAACCTTTGGACGGGGCGACATCCCACCTATTTGAGTGCGTAAGTAGTGGGGTGTTACATTAATGGTATTCAATTTTGTTAAACAATCAAACCACAAAAATGAATCTGCAATGGGCTAAAAAGAGATACTACTTTAAAGACTTATCAGTGCTTTGATGATAATATACTTTAGTCAGTTCCTACCCATGAGTTAGGGCAGTGGAATCACTATATATACATGATTGCATCTTGGGAATTCAACAAGTGATGCCCAAATAGTTCGCGAAATGTTATAGTTCATCAATTGGAATTAGTTCTAACTAATTAGCCTGTGATCCTCCTAGCACTCCCCACTTCTCTCCAACAACTAGGGATGGCAATTTCCCCGCTTAAATCGGGGACGGGCCGGGGCGGGCTTCATTCTTCGGCCCGCCAACCGGAGTCGGGCCGGGGATGGGGATTGCATGATCCCCGCCCCCGGTCCGGACCGCTTTACATATTATATATATATATGTATATGTATATATAAGTAGATTATATAAATATATATATACACACACATACATATAGAGGTGAATTATATATGTGTTGTATATGTATACATACTATATAAATTATATATATATTATATATGTATACATACTAATACACACACACACAAACACACACTATATAAATTATAAGTAGATTATATATATTATATATGATTATATATGTATATAAAGGTAGATTATATATGTATATAAAATAAAATAAAATAGAAAAGAAGAGGAAAAATAGAAAAAGAAAAAAATTATCAATTATAAATTATTAATTTTACTATCATTAATCTAGTGATATGATAAATACATGAATTATTGAAAACCACCACAAAAATTTTTTATATGATTAAAAAATTTTGAATAAAAATATATTGGAGGAAATTTTTTTTTAAAAAATCTTTATAAATATTTTCGGGCCCAAACGGGCCCCCGCTTCCCCGTTGGGCCGGGACCGAGGATTGTTTTATCCCCGACGGACCAGGGGCGGGGATCCCCGCCTTTTTCCGTAGCGGGGACAGACCGGGGATGGGAATACGGGGGCAATGCGGGGGCGGGGCCGGGATTTCTAGTCTCCGACCCGGCCCCGTTGCCATCCCTACCAACAACCCCTCACATTTCTCTCTTTTTGCACCCATTTAACATGCCGTTATTGAATGCATTACTATTCAAAGCAGGAAAAGCTATTGATATTCTTTCCCTATTGTCAGCCATCTTCTATTCGACTTTATTCATACCTAATGCCCCTTAATTCTCAAACCATAAGAGAAACATTGTAAATGTTCTGGATTAGAGTTCACCACTGCATTGTCGAGAATTTGTGTGTCTTATTATTAGCCTTGGATTAAATTATAGTTTCATCCAAAAAGACTCAATTTTTAATTTCTAAAGCTGAATAAAATTACCTAGTGACCAAGAAAGCACCAATGGCTACTAAAGCAGAAAAAAATAAAAAACCATATTATACTAAATCCAATTTGGTTATCAACCAAGATAACAAAAGAAAACATTTGCATCTCCTTGCCCAGCCCAGCCTCTGCTCAGTAAAAAAAAAACATTTGTTAGTAGAATCACTACATATACATGAATGAATATCTAAAATTCAACATGTGATACCCAGGTAGTTGAGAGAGAGGATATAGCACATTTAACTCGATGGTAGATCATTTGAAAGCTCGTATGGGACATAGCCTAAAAAGATTCTGTCTAAGAGCCACATCCTGATAATCCTCAACAGTACCCAACTTCATATAATATAACTTGGAGAACATCACACATATTCAAACCTCCCAGATTATATTATCCCAAATAAGGTTACTGTGAATACTCACAAACTAAAAATCAATTTACCCCTGGTGATCATTTGGCACCCAGATAAACATAGCCCTAGGTTTGCATATGTTGTCATTACAACTTGCAAAACATTCAATTTAAAAAAAAAAAAAATTCCTCTCTAAATGGTTTATATATCTTGAGAAATCAAGGAAAAAAACACAGTGATTAAGTCAACAATGCCTTATGAAGAAACTAAGCATCATTCCACACAGATTCCTAATCCAAAAAAAAAAAAAAGCCTAAGAAGCTTATATCAGTAGAAACCGAAGCTGAATGAAACCTTGCATCTTGATTTCTCCTACCTTTTCCTATACTAAAAGGTACCATCTTATTTTTCTCAGAGTACACAAACAGAAAAAAAAAAAAAATTGATCATATTGAAATAAATAAATTAAAAGAAAACCATACCTATAGCTGTGATTCACTCATATTTTGCAAACAAATGGAACTTCTAATCCAAATAGATTTCCTAAAACTGATCATAGTAAAAATAAACCCTTGATTTTAATTAAGTAAAATCACAAGTTGAACAAAGACTTCGATTGGTATCGCAACAAACAAACAGCATGGATGGCTGTGAATCCTCAATTGTTACCTAATGGAATGCCCATGCCTTTTTGTGAATGGATATTCGTATTGGCAATGGACGGTGTTGAGTTTGAGGTTGACAAGATCTCTAGGTTAGCACCTGGTATCTCATCTCATTCTCACTTGCCATAAAAATTGTTTGTATGAATTTGTTTTTGTTTGCTTCTTCTACTGAATTCCTCATCCTATGATAGCGATAATTTCAAACTTATTTCTTTCCAAGAAGCTTTCCGCTATTTGGCAGAGCAGATCCCAACCATTTTAGTCAAATTTGATTAGGAGGAGTTTCTGAGTTTATGCTGAAGAGTTCATTGATTGACATGAGTGGTGGCCACACATGGTTGGAGCAATAATAGTAATGTTTGACAAAATGGATGTTGCATACCAGCACCATTCTACTCTCTGTTTCACATGGCATCATTTGGATACATTATACATAATGGATGTTGCATAACAATACCATTTAAAACCCACACATGTGGCTTAGTACACCAATTGCACCAAGGCTCTACATCCTTTTTCATGGCTGTAGACATTGGAATAAAAACTCAATATACACTTCAAAATCATATGTTCAGACCTTAAAATCATTCGAATTCTATTAGCTTCTTACTTATTATTGTACTTTTCCATGAAATGATGGTTAAATTTTTTTGAAAGGAAAATGATGATTATTATATTAATAACAATAAATTACAATCAAGGTGAATTCACCAAATGTAATTAGTGGTTTGTTAATAGTTTCTTCCTTCATGTTTATTTCAACGTATTAACTTCAGAAAAATAATATGTTATGATAAATAATATAATTAAAATAATAAAAAAAACCAAATTATTTATTCCGAACAATACTCGGACCACTTACCAAGTGTTTTGTTGATAATTAAAGAAACAAATTACTATTATTAGGGGTATGTGCTCTACTCTTATTCTAAAGCATACATGCATGGGAGAGGGGGAGCTGAGTTAAACCAGCTTGAATATAACTACTAAAATTTTAAAGTACAATCGACTTAACTAAATTATTAATGCTAGAATTATAATATTTAGAAATAAGAGTTTTATATTTTTTAGTGGATTCTTTTTTTTTTCCCTTAGAAAGTAAAGGTATCATACATTACCAGAAGTTAGAGAAATATATAACCAAATAAATTTGTCTAAGTTATCCACTTCTATCACACAAGAAGGAATATGCTCTTTCGGAAAGAACCAAACAAGTTACAATCACAGGGCTATTTTGCAAGATTGTGGGCAGCTTGGTTACATTCTATAGGAACAAAATTAATCTTCTAGTCAGGATTTCTCTCAACTCCAACTTCGGCTTGTTCAATTAGTCTTTATAGTTCCAAACTTCCAGCCCATTTCAACAGTGGAACCATTGATACCCTACACACTTTCAAGCGCGTCCCCACTACGATTGCCCTTTGAAGCTTCCCTTCTTCTCTGCCTTTCATGCTGCCGCGGCCTGCTGTAGGCGCATCTAGAGTATAACTCCTCAAAGTTCAACATCTTAGAAAGAAAGATGATTTCTTGCACCATCTGCGAACCCACCGCTTCCTATCAAATTATTAGTAGTAGATTAAATATATTTATAATATTTATATTTTAAAGTTAAATAATATACATGTGTGTGTGACTAATTTATTTACGAATTATTGAAGTATTAAAAATAAAGTATTTATTTATTAAATAAAGAATTATTTAATTTATAATTTAATTTGAAATAAGTCCATAAACTGATATAAAACTTCATTTTTGGCATAATTGCTGCGGGCAGTAACATGATGCAAATTGAAGTTGAGATTTTCCCTCTTATTTATTTTTTTTTCTTCCCCCTTTGGTTGGGGTTGGTGGGTGGTGGTGCGGGAATGCCAGATTAGTTACTAAGAAAAATCTACATACAAAAGGACAGAAGAAAAACCACCAAGCCCTAACTGATCTAAGCAATAATATTAGACAAATAAAACTAATGTTTACCATAAAAATAATGAGTTGCTTGCCAATCTAAGATGCATAAACCTCTGATCTTTGTAGGTAAATCTTGCAGCTCTACAAAATCAAAGGATTAATTTAAATTGTCGCTAGGATTGGCCTCTCTGTTGATGTGCTTAATGCCATTCACGTCTGCATTGTAAGTGGTTAAGGGCCTTAGGGCCTTTCTAAGATTGTGATCCAAATGCCATCACAACCTTTTTCTTCTTCCAATCTATTTTGAGTTGCTATAAAAAATTAAAAAATACTTAATTATAAATAAATTATTATTATATTATTATTATTAATTAATAAGTGATTAAATCCAAACCTTTTCAAATCTAAATTCATACCCCAATCATTTAATATATTATATTTAGACAAAAGTACCAATTTTCTCCTACACTTCTAACACTTCATCAACATTCTAAAATTTGATATTTTTAAATAATTACTCTGTTAATTACAAAAAATCTATGGTGTATCGCAATATTTCCTTCTTGGTTTCTATATTAATGATTAGATATTCGTTAATATGATTTTAAGAGTATAAAATTAGTAACACACTTTTTTTTAATCATTTTCATGTTCACTTTACAAAATGGTAGTGAAACATGTAGGTATATAATAAAATGGGGTGGATGAAAAAAAAAAGGCAATTAGTAGCCGTTGATTACAATTTTAAAAAAAAACTGTTTGATAATTTTTTATAGGTGAATCAAGATTCACCCAAAAAAAAAGTAAAAAATATGGAATAACATAACCAACTTTTGGATTTAGAGGTGAGAAGGGAGAAGAGTGAGGAAGTAAGGATTTCTAAAGTGGAGAATGGAGATGTTTTTTGTTTATATGTTATATATTAGTAATTGATAAAGGTGTAGATTTAGATTGAAAGAATATGGATTTAGTGGTTCTTTATTAATTATAAAAGTTAGTGGTAACATTTAGAACTTGATCTCTTAGATAGACAAGATTAGCGATAAATATTTATTAAAAAAATATTTATTTTAACAAGATTATGTTTAAAATTTTCAAAATAGAAAATTTAGATGGAGAAAATATTCAAATTAATTTAATTCGATCACTTCAAGTTTTAATCAACTTTGCACGCTCTTGCACGAACCAACAAGTTTTGAAGGCAGAGGAAAGAGAAGGAAGGGAATGGGAGATTTGCATCGATTGAAGGTATTTAGATAGTTACTAGAAAAAGATTGGATAATAAAATAATAATTTATATATTTATCTATATTTCTATGTAAATATAAATATTTTTAATAAAGATATTTTAATTGCCATTAAAAAAAATTAAAGCTAGTTTTGCCTTATTCCATTTCCATCTGTATTTGGATAGAAATCAAATTAGAACTTCTAACTTTATCACAGAACCCAATTCATCCATTGCCCCACCCTTTCTTTTTTTATTCCAGTCCTCTTCCCAAAAATAAATCTAAAAACCTATAGGCGACTCTTCTCCTTTCTTCTACTCTTCTTTCCCTCAATACAAAACACAACACAGTTGCAGATATGTAAGGACGGATTTAAGAGTGGGAGGTGCGCCTCCGAAATTTATTTATTTATTTATTTATTTATTTTTAAAAAAAATGAACTGTTTTTGAAATAGTATGTGTAAATCTTATCCTTATCCTAATTTTTTAATTAAAAAATTTCTAATATTTTTTTTTTTATCTTTTATTTCTATAACTTTGCTCCCTCAAATGCAATGTTTTGATTCTATCCTTGCGGATAAGGATAGAAATCATTAGGCCACAGTAACTTCCTCGCCAGAAATGAAAAATTTCGTCACATAAGCTAGAAAATTGTTTCCTTGTTAAAACATAGTGTAAAAGAACAAATAAAAATTACAAAGCAGAAATATCTCGAGCCACACAAAAGCAATTCCAAAACCCAACAGATCCTAGTGTGAAAATCTTACCCAGGCTCTTACGTAAGATACTAACAAAGAGAATATTTGGATCCAAAATTATCTGAAACAAAGGGGTCATGATTTACACGAGGCTAAAACCAACATTTTTTGTTTCAATCCTTACTTTCCATAACGATGCCTTAATGCAGCAAAGAGATACCAAAAAAAATTGGCAGCACTTAGAACTGCCAATACCCAATAATAGTTGTCCAGCCGACTCTTGAAACCAATTGGTGCGTCCTCCCCTCTCACTTATTCTACCTACAACATAAACCGATAAAACGCTTCCCGCTACTCCTAGACCAGATACTCCTTGGGTCATATATGCAGCGTACTTTTTCATTGATTCAGAAGCCTCATCAATAAATAACCCAATTTTTTCAAAACCTATCAAATTCTCAGACCAGGCGCTAGAGAGAGAAAGTTAGAGAGAGAAGCTCTCAACCGATTCCTTTGGCTCGGTGCTGCCTCTTCTCCGTGCGCGTATGTCCGCTACTGCTGCTCGGCGTTGTGAGCTCATCTGACCGGCACTGCCCTCCGTGTTTCGCCTGCATTCTGGTCTGCGGGGTAGTGCAAGGGCCCTGGTGTTCTTTCTGTCCGTGTTCTGCTCAGCGACTCCGTCTGCAGAACCGACGTGCGCGGGTGGTTGGTGCTTGGAGTGGCTTAGGCCGGTGCCCCTGGTGCTCCTCCAACACTAGCCTGTGCGCTCGTGCTATCCGGCTGCAAGGCGCTGTGCTTGGTCTAGCTAGGCGTTTATTTTCGCCTGGGATCGTGTTGGTTCTCTCCTGTCGGGACTGATCAGGCTTGGTTTCGTTTCTCTTTGTTATTATCTTCGTTTAACTTGGATTCGTGAGTTCTGGTTTTTCTGCTCTAGTTTATTGCTTTACGTTGTTTTTATCCTTTGGTGGGGTGCTGTTTCTCTGACCGGTGCGCGCTCTTGCGCTTACTCGGTTTTTGTTCTTGTTGGTTCTCGGTCGAGACGGTGAACAGTTCACGGTTTGATCTTGGTCCAAAATCCCTGTTCCCTGCTACAGTGTTATAATTTGAATCCTATCTGATTTTGAATTCTGTTCGTTGGTGCTCTTCCCGCTCCAGTCTGTGACCGACCTTGTTTCCCTTGGGCCAATAGTGCCCCAGCTGCTATCCTCTGGGCCAGCCGCCCGTGCTGTGGCCCGTGCGTAGGCCTGTCCTGGGCTTGCCCAGTCGTTCGGCTTATAATGACTAAGAAGAAAAAAAGCAACCACAAGCGGGCTGTTCTGGCTAAGCCCACTGTGTGTATTAGCAGCTTCCCTGTAGCTGATCCGGGACTTGATCTATTTCCTCAATTGGCTTCCCCGAATGGCCCCATGCAGTGCCCATCTTCCTCATTCAGCTTTGATCAAGAGTCCTGCACTCCTTCTGCTCAACCGGAGTCGCCGTCTAATCTAACCCCCTCTGCGAAGTCCTGGGCGCGGCTGTTCAAGAAGGATTCGGTTTCTGCAGATGTTGGTCTTAAACTTCTGGAAATTCCGGTGAATGGGGACATGGTTGTTTTGGATGGCATTGATATACTTGACCTTGAATCTCGTCTTGGGTTCTGCCTCCTTGGTTTCGTTGCAGGTCGTTTTCCGGGCAGCACAACCATCCAGGACCTAGCGTCCTCCTGGGGTGTTAAATGTCAGTGGTATTCCCATAATTCTGGTTGGCTTGTCTTTAAATTCCATTCAGCCGAGGATCGGCAGGCTGTCTTGGACGGTGGCCCTTATTCGGTGCTTGGCCGTTTCTTAATGCTCAAACTCATGCCCCCGGAATTCAATTTTTCAATGGATGAAGTGAACATAGTCCCTATTTGGATCACTCTCCCCTGCCTTCCGTTAGTTTGTTGGAATAAACTCGCCCTGAGCAAGATTGTGTCCGCCGTGGGGAAACCGATCATGTCCGATTCTTGTACTGCCAGGATGGAGAGGCTTTCTTTTGCTCGTATTCTTGTAGAGGTGGACACTTCAAAACCTCTCACTAGGGAAATTCGTATTCGGATGCCATCAGGGGCTACCTTACTGCAACCGGTCAAGTTTGATGTAGAGCCTACTTTTTGTGCATCATGTAAGCGGTTTGGTCACTCCGAGGCTGTCTGTCTATCGCGCCGTGTTGCTCCTGGAACCGACACCCCTCTTCCAGGGTTCAAAAACCTCCCCCACCCCCTCCTGTTTCTGGTTCTGCGGGCATTCTGCCCTCTCCTGTTGGTCCTCCTCCCTTAGGGGCACAGGACGTTGCTCAAGTTCGGTCTGCTACTCCTCATGCTGCTTCTCCTAGCTCGGCTACTTTGGACCCTGGTCCCTCTGCACCCCCCCCTCCAGTTGTCTTGCCTCCGTCGCCGCCCGGTGCTGCTCGGGCCACTCCCATCGGTTCTCTTATCTCCCTTAGGCCTCAGGCCCCCACACCCAGAGGAAACTCGGTCCTCCCCATAGCCCGGCCTGCGCGGCCAGGGGCTGAGGCTGTCCCGCCTGGACAACATGCATCTAAGGCAGCTAAGAAGACTACAGTGGATAAGCAGAAGGCGCCCGTCCCCTCGGGCCAACCCCTATGAGGATTGCTTGTTGGAATATCAGAGGGCTTAATAAAGCCCTCAAACAACATGCGGTGCGAAGTTTTCTTCACCAGCATCGCGTGGATGTCATGGGTATACTTGAGACTAAACTATCGGCTTCCTCTCTTACTTGGCTCCTCCGGACTAAGTTCCCCACTTGGGAGTATTGTTCTAACTTTGGTGATGACACGGGTGGTCGGATTTTGGTGCTTTGGAATCCCGGTGTTGTGTCGGTAGATGACATCTCATCGTCGAGCCAGCTCCTCTCGTGTCGGATCACATGTAAGCTAACCAACACTTCCATTTTCTGTAGTTTTGCATATGGTAAGTGCACAGTGGTTCAACGGCGTGCCCTATGGGATTCCCTTCGTGCTGCCACTATCATGCAAGCTGGCCCCTGGATTATTTTGGGCGACTTCAACTCCTATCTCTCCCCCTCGGATAAGCTGCATGGGACGGCTCTCGACCCCTATGCACTCCAGGATTTTTCTCGGTGTTGCTCCGAGGTGGGCCCGGAAGATATGCCGTTTTACGGGAATTTTTTACATGGACCAACAACCGTGTCTGGTCTAAGTTGGATCGCGTGCTGGCCAATTCGGCCTGGTTCCAATCTCCTTTGGCTGGTTCGGTGCAATTCATGCCCATTGGTTGTGTTTCTTGATCACAGTGCAGCCCTGTTATGCCTGGAAAATGGCAATGCCCCTCGGGCTTCGGTTCCGTTCCGTTTCCTCAATGTATGGGCAGGACATTCGGATTTCCTTGGCCTTGTTCGCAATGGTTGGGAAGTTTTAGTGGAGGGCACTCATCAGTTTTGTATCTCTAAGAGGCTTAAATTGTTGAAAGGTCCCTTAAAGGCTCTAAACCGTGAGGTCTTCTCCCATCTCTCGCAGCGCGTTAGCCAGGCTTCGGCGGATTTGCAGACGGCCCAGGCTCTTTTACTTGCTTCCCCGCTCGATCAGACCTGTGTGGCTGCGGTTCGCAGTGCTCGCCAACATGCGTGGCGCATGGCAGAAGCAGAGCTAGCGTTGTTCCAACAGCTAGCTAAGGCGCGGCATCTGTCCCAAGCGGACCGCCCTACAAGCTACTTTCATGGGCTTGCTCGGAGGAACTCCAAACGTAACTTCATCTCCAGCGTTTGCCGACCCGATGGGTCAAGGACCTCGGGGCTAACTGAACTTGCTGATACATTTGTATCCTACTATGTGAATCTCCTGGGCACTCACTCCCCATGTTCCCCCCCGGACTTGGCTACTGTTCGTGCAGGACCCCTGCTCTTGGCCCATCATGTCCAAGACTTAGCAGCGCCTGTCTCACCCTCTGAAATTCGTGATGCCTTATGGGACATTGGTGATCTTAAGGCACCGGGACCGGATGGCTTCAATGCATGTTTTTTCAAGAAGGCGTGGCCGATTGTTGGACAGCTAGTTACTCAGGCTTGTTTGGAGTTTTTCTCTTCCGGCAGACTCCTCAAACAGTGGAACCATGCTCTCATCTCCCTTATTCCCAAGGGACATTGCATCAACACCGTTGAGGACTACCGGCCTATCTCTTGCTGTAACGTTTTATATAAGATTATTTCCAAGACCTTGGCCACTCGCCTAAGCCGGGTTCTTGATCACCTGGTGGACTCCGCACAGGCGGCCTTCATTGGTGACCGACTGCTAGCGGATAATGTGTTCTTGGCGCAAGAACTCTTCAAGGCTTATTCTCGTAAGCGTGCCTCTCCCCGATGCGCTATCAAAGTAGACTTGCGAAAGGCATATGATTGTGTGAATTGGGACTTTTTGCTCGGCCTAATGGAGGAACTTGGATTTCCGCCTGTGTTTTGTACTTGGATCCGGCAGTGTGTTACCACCTGCTCGTTCTCCATCTCGCTGAATGGGAACAGCTATGGTTTCTTCCCGGGTCGCAGAGGCTTGCGGCAGGGTGATCCTCTATCTCCCTTCCTTTTCGTCCTGTGCTTGGAATATTTATCCCGCAGCCTCCGGGTGGCATCGGCATCACCTCAGTTCCATTTCCATCCAGGGTGCCAAGGCTTAGGCCTTACGCACCTGGCATTCGCTGATGATCTTCTTCTATTCTGCCGAGGGGACTGCCAATCAGTAGGTATACTAGTGCACTGCCTTCACCAGTTCCAGGCTGTCTCGGGACTTTCGGCCAATGCTTCGAAGTCTAGCATTTTCTCTGCGGGTTTGTCGGATGATCAGCGCCTGGATATATTACACCTTGCGGGGTTCCAGCAGGGGTCTTTCCCCTTCCGGTACTTGGGAGTGCCCATTGCTGCGGAACGAATGCGATGCTCGTTTTACAAGCCTTTGCTGGATAAGATTAGCCGGACGGTCAATGGCTGGACTGCCAATTCCCTCTCATTTGCGGGCCGCTTGGAGCTGATCACATCGGTCCTCCAGGGTGTGGAGTGCTTCTGGTTATCCATATTTCCTACTCCACAAGCTGTTCTGTCTGCTCTCATGCGCATGGCCCGCCAATTCCTTTGGAACAGCAAGAACTCTATGGTGGCTTGGCCGAACCTCTGTAGGCCGAAGGACGAAGGGGGTTTGGGCATTAAGGAGCTGGGGGCCTGGAATGCTGCACTTTTGGCCCGTGTCCTTTGGGACATCCACCGGGATAAACGTACGCTGTGGGTCCAGTGGGTTCATCACCGATACTTAGGGACTCGCTCGGTCTGGACGATTTCTTGCTGCCCGGGCTCGTCCAGTCTAGTGAAGCGCATCTTCCAGCTCCGGGACAGTTTGCTTCGCGCCTCTGGTGATGTGTCGGCTGCCGTTTCTCTCTTGGAGTCCTGGGCAGCTCACCCTAAGTCGTTTACCAGGATGGCCTATGATTTTTTTCGCAACCCGGCACCGCGAGTCCGTGGGGACGCACCGTCTGGGGAAAGGTGCTTGTGCCCAAGCATGCCTTCATTCTTTGGCTTGCTGCGCTGGGCAAACTCCGCACCAAAGATAGACTTCCATTTGTTACAGCAGACCTTTCATGCCCTTTTTGTTCTATGCATCCGGAGTCCTCTCACCACTTGTTCTTCCGATGCCGGGTGACCAGTCAAGTATGGGATGATATTAAGCGCTGGGTACGGACCCGCAGAGCCATGACTTCCTTGCCTAGCTCGCTGAAGTGGTTAACGAAGGAGGCCCGAGGCACCTCCTGGCCCACCAAGCTCAAATGTTCAGCACTCGCTGCCACGGTCTACACTATTTGGGATACTAGGAATCGCTTCTTGTTTGAAGGGTCGTCGACCTCACCAGCCCATATGATATGTAGGGTCAAAACGATTGTATACAGTGCCCTCTTTACTCTGTATCCTTCCGTTCTGACTCGTTTTGAGAACAGTGGTTTTGCCCTTCAGGCATTACTTGTTTAGATGATAGGATCCTAGGTAGCCTTCGGGTTGCCTTGATATGTACATTCTGCCCATCTCTTTATATCACATTTACATTTCCATCAAAAAAATAAATAACCCAGAAATACTGTGCTCAAAAATTGAGTCATGACCAGCTAGAAGAAAGTACCGTGGAAGCAGCAAGAATGCAGTCATTGGGAATTTTTTCATCAGGTTTATCGAGTAGTCCAAGATCTCTAATCACACAACGCCTTCAAATCATTGGATAAATTGCGATTTTTGGTTTCACTGTGAGAGGAGCGAGAAAATTCAAGGAACAATTTGTTTTGGAACAAACCATGCTTCAAGTTAGTTCGACTAATAATAGCATTCGAATTCGCTCTATTAATGAAAAAAAAAAAAAGACATAACATAGTTGTTCTACAAAATAATATTATTACTTCTGAAATAATCAAATAAAAAAGATAAAAATTAGTTCCACAATAATAACATTGACGATTCCCTAGAAATTGAACTCATCTTCCTTCATCTTCTTCTTATGTAGCGTGTGATGAACCTTCATCTTCTTGGGACAGCTTATGTCGTCTGTGAGATTGACTAGTAGATGAACCGGCAACAAACTCATCAACTGAAGATAGATTCCTGCAATCCAAGATTAAGTGTTGTGGAGTAATATTAGCATACTTATCAGTAGTTTCTACAGGATCATCTTCTCCTCTTTGTACAGCTAGGTTGTGATCTTGTTGAGAAATATCAATTGCAGCACATTTGCATGTCCGCCTATCACCCCTTCGAACTGGTGGTACTTCCCGATCAACTTGTTGCGTAATTAGTGGTGTCGGACCAAAAGTATAGAGATGTCTAGATAGCTCGTATGGTGGGCGGTTCAAGCAATTTGATTCACGAGTGGCAGTTAATGTGTGTGTGCAAATATCTGAAATTGTTTTGAATGTTTGTCTTGACAATGCATCAGCATTTTGTGCTACTTTATTACTTATGTACAAGATCTAGTGCATTGTATTAACCTACATAATCATTTCATAATGTCAATAAAAATATATAAATCGAAATTATACAAATAATTATATAACTATGAAAAAAATTACTTACCAATACTTCAACTGCCCCATTATTAGATTGATAACCCACAAGATTATGTTGTGATATAGTCGGATTGCCAATCAATCGCCTAGTTCGAGACCAATACCATGTAATATAATCATCTGAAACTACATTCACACCAAAGGTGAGATATCCACTCTGAACATGTGCATGCCGATTAATCCAATTTGCCAAATGATGATCATTAATCTCGTTCCACCCAACATTAGTAGTTCTCATATCACGTGTATGCAAATTCACATGGGTGTCAACTCCAACAGGGATTGCTTGCATTAATCTAAATTGTCGCATGACCCTATCAGGACAGTGTAACTCCATTATCTCCCAACAAATGAGAGACGTGACAGACATCCAGATACGACTTCCATGAGTACAATATGGAGGTAAAGTCGCTAACATTTGTTTGTTATATGGCTGCCAGATAAACTATATAAAGATACGTTATGAGTACCTATTAATAAATAGCAAATTTATTATTGCTGATAGCAAATTGATAAGAATAATACTTACATGATTAGGCCGCATCTTATCCAATTGATCCCTGTACATAAGCAGTAGATGTGTCAAAGTACGAGAAAATTCTAAAGGGCCCTCCCATGCTGATCCTCTTGGTGATTTTGAATCAATATTCCTTATCAGACGTACTTTATCTGGTCTGATAGTAAGTACACGCTCCCAAGCCCATAACTATTTTTAAATTAATAATAATTTAAAAAAATTATCTTAAGATTATTTTGAAATCATGCTAATAAAAAAATAGTTAATGAAAAATAAAATTGATTTCATACCTGAATCAATAGTAATGGACCACCAATGGTATGCGACGTGTATAATGTAGCATTACACAGACAACGGTACAAATATGCTAATGTTGCACTTCCCCAACTAAAGGTGCTCGATAACTCTAAATCACGCAATAGAATCAGAAAGCGCAAATGAACCATAGTGCCAGACTCATCCGAGAATAGAAAATCACCAATAAGTTGCATAATACGACACCATGCATGTTGTGCAATTATTTCTGGAGTCACATGTAACGACAATGGTTGACTAAGAAGTCTCTCAAGTGCAATTATCTTCAATCGACATCCGTCAAGGTCTGTGTTTGTGGGTCGAAATCCAAGAAATTTGTTACACATGTCTAGCCACTCTACAGTCGTGTGCGTAAACTGACGATCACAAATAGCATCACCATCTACACGCAATCCGAACAGTACTTCCATATCTTGTAGGGTGATAGTAGCTTCTCCAACAGTAAAATGAAATGTATGCGTTTCCTGCCACCATCTCTCTACTAATGCTGTAATCAACGAATTGTCAATTTTCAAATAACTCAAACGTCGAATTCCACCGAACCCGGCTTTATCTATAAGTTGCTCAACACGATGATCGAATGGTCTTGCTTTCCAAAATGTACTATCATTGTGCTTTGTAGAGAGCATGCTACTATGTAATTGTCCTGCCCAAATATGTGTCGATCTATGTATATGCTGCAAAGTCAATAAATCTAGTATAATAGGTCAAGGAGTTGAATTGTTCTAAACTGCAACATCTGAAACTGTCATAGGATTCTGTAGCATCTCATGATGAATATGTAAATCAATTGGTTGTCCCCTTACGGTAGAAGCATAGTACCACAATTTTTCCATATCATCATCATCCGTTATACAAGTTATTGTAGATTTGATCACATTACCAATAATATTGTCCTCTCTCATTGTGATTGGCAACATAACACGAGATGCAACCAACCCTCGAACTACACATATTTTGTTGATTAAATCAGATAAGCTAATTCGGTTTTTAACAAAGAGACTCTTACGAGAAGGACCATTAAAGAAATGACCCTGTGCTTCGCGCCGAATCTCGCAATCCCAATATAAACGCAATCTTATAGGTTGTTCTAGTGACATTGTATCTACATTCATAATGTTAATTTTCTATTAAAAAATAGAAAGAGGTCAAAACTTGTTCTATATAAACCAACATCAAATTAATCAAGTAATCAACATAAAATCAATTAACTACATCAAAAATATATTATTTGACAGAAAAATAGAATATCATCCAAATATAACATTTTTCATCAAAAATATAAAAAGAGAACACACACATTCCCAATTACAAAGCTAATTCTATCCTCTTTCTTCTCTATGAGTTTCTTGAAAAGAAATGTGATGAATGGGAAGAAAGTCACAATTCCAGGATTTAGCCCCTTGTGTAAATTAAACTAGTCAATGACCTGAGAACCATACAATAGGTACAAGTACGAAACTAGTAAACAAGCACATGCTAATAAATTGACTGACAATTTTTTTTTTTTTTTTTATGTCAAGAGAGCCATTAAATAAAATAATTAATCTCATTATTTTGAGTAATTCAGTACAGAGATTAAATTACCTTTCTTTCACACAACACAACAGATATAGTGTCCATATTTAAATTAGACATAACATAAACAAAAATATAAAAACTTGAACCGCAAATCTTTGACATGATAATTTTTATTTTCTTTAAATTCAATTTTTATTTTTCATTCATTTTTTGTTTATAAATTAAAAGAATTTGAAGGGAAATATATTAATTTTCATTTAATTTATATCTATGTTTTTCATTTAATATTTTTACAAACTTGGAATATTGAATATTCAAAAAGATAAATTTTTATTTTCTTGATTTAAGTTTTTATTCTTCCTTCATTCTTTGTTTATTTTTTAAAGGAATTTAGATAACATTTTATTTTTCAACTATTATTTATTTCAAGTATCTTAAATTTAGAAACTTTAAAAGTATAAATTTTTATTTTTCATTTATTTTAAATTTAAATGAATTTGAGAATAGTATTTTTATTTTTCATCTAATTCAAATGTTTTATTTCATTTTCATCGATTTTTTTTTAAAAAAAAGCATTTGAAACAAATTTTTATTTTTCATTTAATTTCAATTAATTCTTTTTAGGTCCAAATAATTTTAAATCTCAATTATTTGAAAAGCTAAATATTTATTTATTTTTTGTTTGACTTAATTTTTTATATTTAATTTTATTTTCAAAGATTGACAATATATTTTTATTTTTCAATTAATTTAAATTTTTATTTTTCTTCTATTTTTTTATTTCTTTCTTACCTACTTTCTCTCCTTTCTTCCTGTCCTTCCGTCTAAAACTATAAATAAATCGAATATTCATAAATAAAAATTTGTTCGAGTTCATTCATGTTCTTAGAAGGCTCGGTAGCACAGACAAGTGAGTGAGGATGCATGAAGAATTTTGCGGTGTTATTCAATGTCTCCCCCCTGATTTGGTAGGCAGTTTACCACTTCAATGGCCTCCACGAAAATATGAACGATATTACATTTCAAAATTTGAGTCATGATATATCTACAATCATCGGCAAGATCAGTAAATTGTTACTAATATTTAGCTTCATTGTGTGTGTCAGCCTGGGAGTCCATGTCTACCTCGTTTTTTATAATTTCAAACTGTCAACCATAATCCAAAGTCTAATTATCTAATTTGAAGCAATGATTCTTTATACAGGCTATCAAATGCTACTATGAATCACCAGTAACAGTCAAGCAAGCAACATAATACTAACTTTACCACGGATTAAATTGGACAGATATAGATGAAATGCCCTTAGAATTCTAGTCCAACCTTTCACCGGTACTCGTGGAAAGGGTGTCCAACCTTTTTCACCGGCACTCATGGAAGTACCCTTCCCGGATTTTATTAAAAAAAAAAAAAAAAAAAATCCAGGAGCCCTCAATTGTAAATACTCATGGTATCATGTATAATTGCAATTAATAATCCAGGATTCAAAACTCCACAAAAAAACAAAAACTGAGCACCTTCCATAACTATCTAATAATCCTCTGATTTAGACCAATATAGGATAAAAATCATTACTAAATTCTACATTCTGTTTTCTTTAAAAAATAATAATAATGTATACTTACAATTGCAATAACAGATGCAAGACGCGGCAACCAGGCAGCTTCGTTTCTCCGGCTTCTTCGGCGGCGACTCCGCGACACACACCCTATGTTCAACAAAAAAGATCAACACTTCATCAACAAAAAAAGCATCTCCTACTTTCTTTTATAAAAAAAAAAAGAAAAAAAAAAGAGACTTGCCTAGGAGAACGGCGGTCGCTTCTTTGAGGAGATCCTGCGGCAGCTACAAGGAATGATAGATGCCTCTCTGTTGGCGGAGGAAAGGAAAACTCGATGCGTCTGATGGAGGAGGAGGAGGGGGTGGGGCAAGAAAAATGGGAGGAAACGAAAGGAACGAAAAGATGAGTGCCGGGTTGCGAATGGGAAGAAAGTAACAATGGTAGAAGAGTTGGGGGGAAGTGCGGCTGACGGGGACGTGATGAACGAAGGAATGGAGTTAACGCGAGGTGCCATTCCCGAAGAAAAAAAACATTACACGGTGGATTTCGAAGCAGACCTTGCCATCAACAAGTCGAGGAATCCCTATCATCGCCCGATCCAAAGAGGTTGATTTTTTGGAAGCAACCTAATTTGCTCAAAAACCCTATATAATATAAATATTGTTATAAAATTAAAGTAGTGTTAGAATAAAATCTTCACACTACACACTAATAAAACTCTAACTATTTTACACAAGAATTTCTCTCTTTCTTTTCTCTCACAATTTTTTCTAATCTTTCTTTCACTAATCTTTCTTTCACAAAATAATGGTGTGTTACAAGCTTAGAGAATAGCTCTATTTATAGAGCTCTAATTAGTGGATTACACCATGGCATACATCATCTTCCACTAATCTTAATTAGTGGTGTCTCCACTAAATGGTGGACATCCATAAAAATCTTCTAATAATTCACATAAATCCATAATTAGTGGAGCCTCCACTAATTAATAAAGATTCTAATAATTCATAATAAATATAACATTAATTTATTAATTATTCTTAGAATATAAAGAATAATTATAGTTACTATTACAAGAAGTGAAACAAATAAATAAAGATAATCATAAACTAAGACATTTCGTACAAGATTTGGGATGAAGAATTCATTCCCAAAATAATTAGTATAAAGAAAAAAGAAAAAAAAAAACCTTTTGGGTGGCAATGACATAATCTTCAATCTCATAGAAAAAGAGAATTAAGAGTATCAAAAATTTTTAAGTGATATACGGAGACAACAAAGGTGACAAGAGCTTCAACTTCTGTTGATAAGATCGTAAGTCAGTTATAGACTTATAAATAAATCTTTTGTTGTAGTTTAAATTGCCACCATTTCATTTATATTTGGAATAGTTAAAAAATACTATGATAGTCCTATTGTTTTATATATTACTATTTTTATTGTTAGTTGGAAATACATAGCAAAATCAGTCCAACAATTAATAATATAATAAATTAAATTGTTGAAACTCATATAACAACAACAACAATAATAATAATAATAATAATAATTATTATTATTATTATTATTAGTTTATGAGTCATATAAGTCGAACTCACAATTCAAGCTCAACTCGTATTTTAAATGAGTTAAATATCTTGATTTTTATATTACTTATTTGATTCATGAGTTAAACTCGTCGAGTTAAAAATCGAATCGATTCATAAGCTACTTATGAGTTGGCTTAACTCACTTCCACCCTTAACCAAGTATCCCACATAAGGATATTTCCTTACTTAAATTGAGAGCTTGGTATGACCTAAGATTCCACTATTTAAATGGAGATGGGCCAGGATCAAGCTTCATCTCTCCACCAGTCGAGGGTGCGTCGAGGACAAGAATTACATGGTTCTTAACTCGTATCGACCCGCATCAATATATATATATATATATATATATGTGTGCGTGTGAATACCTTATATATAATACACATAGAAGTACTTTAATATACACAAACTTATCTATAATGCATATTAATATATATATATATATATATATATATATTTTTTATACATCAAGTATAAAAATTTTACACACACACAGAGACATATATGCACAAAATTTGAGTATATATAATTAGTATGCAAGAAATAATATACATATAAAGATAATTTTATTTATAAAAGAATAGATTATAAAAAATATTTATATTTATAATAGTGTATAAGTATGTGTATGCATATTTATATAATATATATAATATATTAAAAATCTAAATATATATACACACACCCTACATAATTAGTATGTAAGTAGATAAGTGTGTGCATAAATGAGTAAAATATAAAATACTTATACTTTTATATGTGTAAGATATTCTTATACATGTTATATATACATACAAAACATATATAAGAATATCTTACACACACATATATACCTACGCATATATATATATATATATATATATATATATATATATATATATAAGTACTAGATATAAAAGAAAATATATAAGTAGTGTATAAGTTTATTTTGACATGAAATATGAAATTTATTATGTTTCATAATTTATTGTGGTTCATATAATTTAGTTATTCGGAGTTTTCTTTTTGTATTTTATTATCATTTTGTAAATAAGTTGTGATTGTATTTAAATTTAATGATGAATGTGTTGATCTAATTTTTTTACAGTTTTTCATTTTATTTTTTAATTTTAAACTCAATTAAAGAATTTAGATCCAATTAGCCTACTGGGAGGAGGTCGGGGATGGGGATCTCTATCTTTTCTCATATCAGAGATGCACCCGGGATTGAAAGAAATAAGAAAATTAGGGGTGAGGCCGAAATTTTTAGTCCCCAACCGTATTGTCATTCCAAACTCCATAAGTTTTGGTTTAATTCATTATTACAAATACATTTTTTTTTTCTGTTCTAAACACAATAATTTTTGTCAGCACTATTCTTACAAGCGAAGGTGCATTCCAAGAGAGAGCAAGACTATTGTCAACTATCCATGTACATACAGCAATACACAAGGCAAATCCACCATTGAAACTTTCCCTTCGATAGTCACAGTACATTAAAATTTGAAAAGGAATTAGTAAAACTCTTTTTTTTTTTTTTTTTTTTTGCTAATTGAATTACTAGTAAAACTCTTTGATACTTTATATTGGTTACTGTTTAATGGGAGAGGTTGCACACAGAGGAAGGGCCCCAAGTGTAAATGGTGGATTTGTAGCCACTGCGTGTGAGATAGCCATGAGTTTACTGCAAGACTTGTATTGGACTCAAATAACACTATGTTTGGTTCACCGAGGGAGAGGAAGCAAAGACGGATTTACTTTAAAAAATTTAAAAAAGATATTTTAAAATTTTATATTTTATTCATTCCAAAAAATTTTCACAAATCATAGTGTTATTCTTATAATATTTCTTTTTATACAACTTCCCCCTTTTAATCTTAAGTCCCTAGTTTTATCCCTTAGGGGAGAGGAAAGAGAAGGGAGAGGGAACTTTTACTTAGAGAATAAATATAATTTACTTCCGTTTGGTTATGGTGAAGAGAAGTAAATGATAATTTATGTCTTAATCGGTTTAAATTTGAATGAACTATTTTGCTAACGTGGAAACCATTTATCTTTTTTACTTAACCAAATAATATAAATCACTTATTTATTTCCAAATTTATATCCCCTTCATTTTTTCTCTCTTTTCATCCCACCCAAACATAATGTAAGTCTACACCTAGGTGTCCCCATCACCACAAGAAAATTAGGTAAAAACTTTAGTAATGAAAATAACTCAAAATTTCATCGCCAAAAATGAAAATTTTCTTCACATATGCCAGAAAATTGTTTCCTTTGTTAAAACATAGTCTCTAACGGTGAAAATTTTGGTCACGAAAGGAAAGTCACAATTAGAGTTGATTGGAAGTTTTAAAAAACTATGAATCATATAATGCAAAGAAAAATGCTATTGATTCCGTTACACATGGAAATCTATTAGATGATGAGCTGCATTTCAAGCAGGAGCTGAGAAGCACATACATATTTGCTAGGAATTTTCCAGGACCTTTGACCACAAAAATACAAATGGCATACCGTATAAGCAAAAATTACAAAATAGGCAATTCCAAAACCCAACAAATCTTAGTGTGAAAATCTTACCCAGGCTCTTACATAGGATACTAATAAAGAGATTATTTGGATCCAAAATTATCTGAAACAAAGGGGTCATGATTTACACGAGGCTAAAACCAACATTTTTCTTTTTCAATCCTTACTTTCCATGACGATGCCGTAATGCAGCAAAGAGATACCAAAAAAAATTGGCAGCACTCAGAACTGCCAATACCCAATAATAGTTGTCCAGGCGACTCTTATTCAAGGTATCTTGAAACCAATTGGTGCGTCCTCCCCTCTCACTTATTCTACCTACAACATAAACCGATAAAACGCTTCCCACTATTCCTAGACCAGATACTCCTTGGGTCATATATGCAGCGTACTTTTTCATTGATTCAGAAGCCTCATCAATAAAGAACCCAGAAATACTGTTCTCAAAAATTGAGTCATGACCAGCTAGAAGAAAGTACTGTGGAAGCAACATGAATGCAGTCATTGGAATTTTTTCGTCAGGTTTATCGAGTAGCCCATGATCTCTAATCACATGAAGCCTTCGAGATTCGACTATAGAAGCAATTATGCAGCAAAGAACAGCGAACACTATACCCACTGCGGGTGCATACTTTGTTTTTGCTATACCCAAAAATCGTGATGAAAATCCTAGCTTAGAGTAGTTATAGAATGCTAGTAGGATCGTTATAGGGACCTTTAGCTTTCCTACCTTGTAATTCAGGCGATTTGCTTGCTCAACGAAGTAAGTATTTCCAATGGATGTTATCACTCCTGAAATTACGATGGTTATCCAAAATGGAATCATGCGAATTGTGATTTTTGTATCTTCGACCTCTGAAACTGTGCATAGTCTCCATTTGTTCTTCCCTTGTTCTTCTACAATGGCAGCCTTCTCCAAGAACCTGAAGTTAGGAAAAGAAATTGAGAATTTCCCAGTGAAATTTGACAAGCCAAAGGAGATCGCGAGACTGATTTGGCAAAAAGCAAAAAGAGTGAAGTATTGATTCCATATACCTTAGGCCCTGGATATGTTTACCCTCATATTCATCATATTTATGCAGGTCTCGAATGTTTTCCGGACGTTTATGGCGCATTTTGCAAGTGGAAGCTATGAGCACTCTGATTACATTAGTCAGTAAATTCTGTTGCGGTTTACGATCGTTAACGTACCGACAAGAACCGCTCACGAATAGTATTGTTGCCACCAAAGTACAAATTGCAGGAACTCCAAACCGGATCGACCACGGCTTTACATATGGAAGCGCAATGATTCCGATAACTGGAACAAGTATTACCAGAAAGACGCGAAATGAGTTGTTGCCTTTCAGCAAGGATAGCATTGCCTCGACTGGATCAAATTTTACTTCTTCGGTAGCTGCTTGTGCCTCTTCTTTTCTTTGGGAATCTTGCTTCATTTCCAATTGCTTGGATACAAATGCAACTAGAGAAACAATGTGACCTGCTACGCCAATAGCTATCAATGCTAAAGATGTATAGAAGAGTGCTTTCTGTGTCCGACCAAGGCATTCAGGTTTGTATTGACTACAGGTCCCGGTAGATTTTGAGAGCACCGGTGGAGTAGACATAGAGAGTAATCCCAATCCCTGGATGTAGTCGAAGATGAGTTATCAAAAAGGCGAACAATACCGAAAGAAGTGCAGATTTTCTTGAATCATAGCGACCTTTATAGAAAATGTATAATCATTCGACAATGAATAAGTGGTTCGGTTCAATAAAAGGGTCTATTAAGTGGTTTCACTGCAAATTACAGAACAATTTCAACAGGGTAAGGTCATCGCATACTAACAAGCGAGCTCAGCTGTAAACATTTTGGTATAGATTTGTAAAGAATTTATGATGGTTCATTAAAAACTATTTACCAATCAAACTTCAACTGCAGATTCAATCGACACTGTCCTACTGAGTTCACATATTGTCTTAGCCAAATTCTCCATATATGGCTATAACTATTTTTCCTTCTTTAGATAGAAAGTTGAAAATTTCAGTACATGGTAAGGGCAAAGACATGCTACCTTCAACTTTTGGGGCACTTTTCAGAGAAAATACTCTGTCCTACTAAGAAAAATTGTTTTCATCTTCATATTTCAGACCTTCACAATTATGTTTTTTGCTTTAAATTGTTCATCTCATGACACAAGAACTTCAATCAATCAGGTAGCAATCATCAAATTATAAAAGGTTAGCAAAAAGATCAGGACAAAGTATGAACTTACTACTGTAGAGGCTATGCTGGAAAGGACCAGCATCAAGTAGTTGCCCAGAAAAGCATCCACTCCAAGGACAAAGAACAATGGCAGTACTTTTGTAAGGGCACTGTATACATTCTGTATTCCAGAAGCACGAGTAAAGTCTAGTTTCCAGACATTCGTTAAGTACGTTGGCATAATCCAGATCACGTATCCAGCCAATATATCAGCCCATATCAGAACTGCAAGAATGCAGACAAAAAAAGAAGGAATGACTAATTAGTTCTTCACAAGAAGTAAACAATGTCTCTTCGAGTGCAGCAATATGCAACACTAATCATGGCATTAAACCGAAGAATATGCAAAAGGTTTTTTTTTTTTTTTTTTTTTGGAACTAGACATTAATTGTAATGCTCAAACTTACCAACTACTCTCTTGAAAGAAATCTCCATCCTTCCTGCAAAATAAGATTGTAGGCGCAAGAGAAAGCAAAATGAAGAAAGAGAGGAGAGGGAAGTCACAAAGGTTTTGAAATAACTTGAAAATGCTCTCTGTTCTCTTCACAGATACAGAGAGGAGGGGAGATGGGGAAAGCAAGAATTCAATTCTGGAATGGAATGGGATTCATGAACGTCAACCTTATATGCCTTCGGTCTCACTAGTTGTCAGTATCTTATTGCCAACTCGGTGGGAAAGGACACGATGTCTCAGTTGGGGCCAGGGAGTGCAGCCGTGCAAGTTGCATTAAAATATCCTAAAAAAAACTATATTTAATACCTTTGGTGGATTAATTATTTTGATTAAATATTTATTGAAATTGCTTTAGGAAACTATAATCTGCATTTCAGAGGGATAAATTAGTCTAATGTTGTAATGCTGGAAATGCAAACCCATAAGAGATCTCGAGATAAATGACAATTGCTAATGATGTACATCTTTTTTTGCTTTTTATTTTTATTTTTTTGATGTATAGTCTATCAATAAATTAATAATATAATACTCACCGTATAATAAATAAAAATAATAATTTAATTCTTCAAGAATAACAAGAATAATAGCTTATTTAGTAAAAAAAATTTAATGAAATAATTGATCCCGATATGTTTTTTTTTTTTTTTTTGGGTAAATAAATCTCGATACGATAGTGTAACAGATACCTGTTCTTTAATCTTAGAAAATGTAGAGTTGGAAGCATCGACGAGGCAGAAGGAAAAGGAAAAGGAAAGCAGAATGTCGACTCTTCAGATAAGGCCTCCCAGAATTAAACGGAGATCAAATAGGACAAAACCCTGTTTGGTGACGGTTGTGCTCCAATCATTTTTTCGTTGGCATCCAATAGTTGGCTTTGGAAAAACTCCTAAGAAAACAATAAATAATATTTAAAATTGCTGTCTGAAACGTTGAAATGGACCTTGTGATCATGTAATCTATTGGCACAAACTTTGGGAAACGTTTGAAGAAGAGATATTGGTAATTAATTAATTTACAATAAAAATTTATATTCATTTCCCACTTGGTATTAAACTATTAGTCTGTTATAATTTTGGAATATAAGTCATCACCTAATTAGCCCTTAAATAATCTTTGTTTCATCATACTTGTCCCCAAAATGTTGTTTTAACCTTTTTGAGTCCTTAAATCATTTTGAGTGACCAATTTTAGCCTTAGAGACATCACTCATGCACCTCGGGAGAAATTGGATTTAGAGACACAAAAACTTCATCTCCAAATGCCCAAAATTCATCTCTAAATAATTTTGAAGATGGATTTGTTCCTTAGTCTCAAATTTTAGAGATGAAGTTTTCATGTCTTTAATTTATTCCTAAATTTAGGCAGGGATATATCTGTCTCTAATCCATCTTTAGATTGAAGGGTCAGATACTAAAGTTAATTAAGGTTCGAAGTTTTTCCCCAATTTGACCGAAATTAAGTCCAACTAGAAAAAAAAAAAGAGTAACCTACTTGTGGGAGGATCCCCGTTTCTAGCTTGGACGCATTCAAACTAAAAACAGAGGCATTAGGAAATTCATCTTTACTTATTGAGTGAAAATGGATTTCAAAAAATTTGGATATTAATATATATATATATATATATATATATATATATATATTTACCTATATACATATACTACTTTTCATCTCACAAGTGTTGTTCCCCAATCTGTTGAGAATTTGTCACCTAACAAAGTGAAAAATTACTTTTAATCAAATATCATGTCTCCAAAACCAACTAAACTTTTGAAGTAATAAAATCAATCAGAAATTAACCAATTGAGATTTTTTTAAAAAAAAGAAATACGAAATAATCTATTTATTTCCAGAACAAGCATTATAAAACTAGCATGGCTTAATCCTTTGTTATAGAATTTGAAATTAGCATTAAGCAATGCCATTTGGTTTGTTCTGGAATCAAAATAGGATCCCAAACAATTGAATTCGTTAAATAACCTTTTTCCTTTGGGAGAGGGGAGTAATCTTACATTTTATACATGAATAAGGCAAGTATATAGTATTTACCATGAATGTCAAAATAGTGGCAACAAAACTCTTAATCATAGATGACCCTCTCAAGCGATACTCTTATATTCCAAAAAAAGAGCCTAATAAATTATCAAAAGGTATTAGTCACAGTGTGTATAATTAAAGCAGTATATTTGAAAGCAAATTATTCCTGTTTCTTTTTGGTCCAACAAAACATATCCTTTGATTATTACCAAATTTCATACTGTAGAATGAACAAATTTAAGAATAAGGATAAGAGTTCAAAATTCAAACACTGTTCCAAAGGTCTTAGCAAATGACAATAGATCATAATGGAACTATGACTTCTATATCAATCAAACATTGAACAAAGTTCAGCAAGAAGATAATGTTAAAGAATGTGAAAGTGAAAAATTCAAAAGTTACATTCGTTTTTGTTTAGATCAAAGAACTTTTAGCAATTTTAGTTATACAAATAAAGTAATAGGTATGTTGCCAAATTCGATAGAAATATAGGATAACATATTTGATATATGTTCAAATTACCTTATTAGCTTAAGCTTGAGAATACAAGGCACTAAAATACTAAATGTGCCCAAATATTAATTTTGATACATAGGAAACACGAGGCACAACACCAACAGTAGAGAAGTCTGATAGGCCAAAATCAAAGAATACATCTACAATCATTTTTCAAAATTTAAAGAGCCCTAATAGTGTAAATCCAATGTACACAACATTAAGAGTGTTCATATTCAATTATCAGTTATCCTGAACATAATTCACATCCACCAACCTTTAAAATCTTCTTTCCTTGCCATTCTTAAAAAGGTAGAAGGATTATGACCCACATCAAGGTTCACCTAAGTCCATTTTGAGCTCATGATAGAGAATATTTTACTATTCTCCTGATTGTGTTATAAAATCTTAATCAAAATCAATATACTAATCAATAACATGTAGTGATACAAACATAGAAGCCTTGCACCACTGCAGTTTTCCAAACATTAGAAGCCATTTCCGAATTTGGTTGTAGATAATGCATAAGTGTCTCTGTTGATAAATCAGAAACCAGTGATTTGAAGCAAAAAATTAGTTTCAGAACAGACTTGAATGAGATGGTTCTTGAACCTGACTCTTTGTCTTTCTCCTTCCAGCTCTGGTATTCGACATCATCAAAAGCACATTTCTTAATCCTCTGTTGTAGTGATTTGCTTTGGAGGTTTCATGATGATGCCCAACAATGTTTTTTGAAGTTTTGGTTGGATATGTGTGCAAAATGCAACAGATCAAAATAAAATATAGAAGTAACACTTTCATATTTATAGCTATGAGTTCAAATATTTGCAAAGAAGGAATGGTCCTGAAATTTTGTGGAGGGGAATTTTTCAGAACTTTCTTATGAGTATGTGTAGTTCAAAAGCAAAAGTGTCTATATGGGGTTCTGTCAAAAGTCCAAATATGATATTTTGGAAATCAAAATGATAGTTTGTAGACATAGTAGTGCTACTTGTGGTTGCTATATTTGTTATATATTCCACAGATAATATATTTACAGAATTTTTTGAGCATGAAGTTAGGCATTGCGCTGTTTTTTGATTCCTTTGCTTCTCGAAACTTCACCAAGTGTTGTCCTAATTTGTTGAGAGTTTCTCACCTAAGAAAGTGGAAAAGTACTTTTAATCAAATACCATGCCTCCAGAACCAATTGAGTTTCTAAATTAATAAAATCAATAAGAAGCAGATGGATTTGAAGAAGTTGAGTCCATCTTGTGTAAAAATTCAGAAGTTGCAGACATTTTTCTTTAATTCAAAGACCTTTTAGCAACTTTAGCTACACAAAATAAGCTGGTTTATTTGGAGGATTGTTGAGTAATTGGTTAGAATTCAACTTTTGCAGAAGCAGCAGCAAAATAATATAGTTGTACATTCACAGTTAGTTAATTTACCATGGTTCTTTCCTATATCATGAGTCAAAATTAATAATGCAAAAGGCAGCTAAATAGGAAAAGACTTGGCTACTCTTTTGCTATGATAATATTGGAATATTCCTAAATTTCTTTAAAATCTTGCAATATGCTATTTAGCTGCTCAAAATTTTGAAACAAGTAGCAATAAATAACAACAAAATTTGAGTCAAGCGGCAGGAAAAACCGCCCAAAATGGAAACATAAAACCATCATTTGATATGGGCAAAAGCCACATTAAAAAGCGAAAACCAAACTTGTAAAGCGCTTTCTTTTTTCCCCCTATTTTTATTCAATGATTTAATAGTAATAAGTATTGCTTGGTCAACATGGGATTGCTAGTAAAATTTGAAAATTATAGGACGAGAGGGTGAAAATCCTGCTGTTAGTAAATAGAGAATTGGAACACCGCCAAAGTTCTCACGTCTGTAGACAGAATATTATATCCTTCTTTCCTGTAATCTCATTTTCCATTTTTCTTTTGGTTCTTTCAGGTGCACAAGTACTAGAGATTCATCAAATAGTAAAAAAAAAAAAAAAAAGTAGTACGATTTTCTTAGTTGTATTTATGGTTTGCCGTCTCAAAATAATTATGCCTAGCCTTTAAGATATAAATGAGAAACTTATGCCGTTGCACAATAATATTATAGATAATATTTATCATGTATGCTTGATGTTGAAATTCATCTATATTCTTTGAGTTTTGAAGCTAATATTAAAAAAGATAATATAACATAAAATCAAAATCGTGCTAAAGCGATGACTCTTCTTCATTATATTCACAAAGATTTGAAGGATGAATATCTTAATATAAAAGATCCACTTTTTATGTGTAATAATTTAAAAGAATGATATGACTACCATAGGATAGTCATTCTTTCAAAAGCTTATCATGATTGGTTGCACTTGCGTCTACAAGATTTTAGATCGATAGGTGCATAATAATTCAATATTCAAAATTTCTTCTCAATTGAAAGTATTTGGAGAAAAATTAATGAAGATGTGTCGAAGAAAACTTTCTCAACTTTTCATGCTTCGAATATGCTCTTACAATAGTAATATTGAGAAAAAATTATTTAAAATGTAAAAAATTGATATATTATCTCCTAGTAACCGAACAAAATAATAAAATATTGATAAAAAATCATAAAATTTGACTATCCTGTTCTATTCCATTTTTTTAAATGAATACAACTAGAACTTCTCATTTTGTCCTTGAAAGAGGCTAAGGTCATGTTTGTGACTGTAGTCATTAATGTTGACGTGGATGCAGACGCAATTATAGTAAAAATATCCCTTATAATAGTAGTCGTCAACATACCTTATCAAATTCTAAAAATCACCACTGTAAGTAGGCAAAGAATGATGAGAAAAGAAAAGGGGGAAAAAAATGATGTTTGTGAATATTAATGCTACAAATGCGGTAAAAAAGGGTATTAGTCACGTGCTTGTTGTACAACAAACATCTTGTTGACCTCTATCAATATCACTTGAGAAGAAAGACAAAAATATTAAAACACATTTTAGTTCTCAAGACTACTAATATAGAAACAAAAATTGATAATGTTGAAATTGATGTGATGCGTTTGGAAGCGATAGATTTCTTTGAGTATCCAAAAAGTAGAATTGATCATTTAATTGGTGATAAAAATGTTTTAAAAAGTTAAAGTTTTAATATTTATATTACTGGAGAATGATTAATGTACATATTATCTTATACTTTGAAAATATCATTATTTTATTATTAATGTTTTCATATTCAAATTGTAAAATATAGATATCATTTCTTATTCTAACTCAAAGAATGGAAATAAAGATATATGATTCAATGATGGCGGTACAATGGGTACTATATTGAAAGACAAAAGATATTTCTCTCGCCTAAAGATTGAATAAACAAATATCATTATTATAGATGGTAGTACAAAATTGATCGATCGCTCCAAAAGAGCTAACATATTTCTATTTGGATAGACAAAATTTAAGATACATAATGCATTATTCTCTTCAAAGTATTGAAGAAATTTATTAAGTATTAAAATATCTACCAAAATAAATATCGTATTGAGACAATGAGTGAGGAAAATTATGAATATTTATGCATTACAACTATTGTCTCAAGAAAGGCATATCTATTAGAAAAACTATCATCTGTTTTTTTTACTTGTATTACGCAAAAATAAATGCTATTGAAATACATAATTTATTAAATTAAAAGTTTACTGATCCAATTAATTTTACTATTTGGCAAGACCAATTAAGTCATCTTGAATCCATAATGACATGAAGAATAATTGAGAATTACATTGTTAGCTCTAAGGGCATTCTCCTATATTTTAACGTGTAACAGATATTGATAAGGACTAACCTGTGTGATTTATATGTGATAGGACATATTTGACCTCAATTCTGTTAAGGCGTATAAATGAGATTGCTAAGCAACTCTTGAGTAATGGAATCCAAAAATGGGCGATCGAGTATAAGATAAGTTTAAGAGATTGCATACCAAGAAATCCCTGTGAAAGAACTTTAGATTAGGAATCATTCTGATAAGGTATTTTGTGTAAATTCCTATATCTTCTTTATCTTATAATTCAGTTTATTTCCACCTTGAAGCACACAAGTAAAAATATTTTAAAATTTTAAATCTTCATAATTTTGGATTGAGTAGTTTGGATAACTCTGCATCCAAAAGCCTCGTCCAAAACTCAGTGAATAGTGTCAAGTCGTTTTTGCTTAAAAAGTGACATTTTGGACTCACCTTTTGGATGCACCCTCATCTGATCCTTGAGTCCAAAACTCTGAAAAATCTGATAGCGTGAAACTAGCCGTTAGAGCTCTACCTTTTATTTTTTGCTCTTATAAAAGGTTTCAAAACTGAATTTTAAAGCAAATTTTTGTCCTATCTTTTTAAGAAACATTCTTACTCTCTAGAAAACAAAAATCTCCCTTTTCATAGTGCTGCAAAGTGAAATCAAATTGCTTCAAAAAGGTAAAGGTTGTTTGTGCTAATTTGTTTGTATATTTGCTCAAAATAGTGAACTATCTTTGGTTCATTTCTATAATCCTCTTTGTGTACTAAGGTTGTGGTGTAAAACCCATTTAGGGTGAACCTTTATTTGTTAATTGATTGAGAGGTTTTGGTAAAACCAAGTGTGGTGATCCTCTTATGTAATTGGTATAGATAGACACCATTAAGTTGGGTGAGTTTAATGAAATCTAGTTGAAAATCCTTAAGTGTGAGTTTAAGGTAGTAGATGTACATCTTGGTAGATCGAACCACTATAAATCTCGTGTTTACTCTCTCTGCATTTAAATTCGTCAAGTTGCAAACTTCCTTACTTAAATTTTTTTTTTTTTTAAATCACTCAAAAGAAATCTTTATGTTTCTCACCAAGCCATCTTCACTATTGTATTAATTGCACATCGTGTGTCTAATCTCATTCAGATTGTAGTTGATATTTAAGATATTCCAAAAGTTTCTCGTTGTATCAGTTGCAATCTTTTCGATCTGAAATACAAAGGAGTATCTCAAAATAAATTTTTGAAAAGCATTTTAAATTTGCCAAAAATCTTATTCACCCCCTAAGGTTTTTCATTTGGTATCAGAGCGTTGGTCTACTCTATCTTCGGTCTAATAACTGTGTAGAAATGATCCTTATGGCAAACTCATCTACTCTTCCTTATGTTGAAGGATCCTCAATAAATCGACCTCCTTTGTTCAATGGAAGTAATTATACATTTTGAAAAAATAGAATGAAGATTTATATTTGTTTAATCAACTTTCAGGTGTGGAATCTAATTGAGAATGGACCATTTGTCCTGTCAAAATTTATTGATGGTAGAAAAGTGTCTAAACAGAGTGATGAATATGATGCTAAGACAACGCCAAAATGATATTAAAATTTTAAGTTATGAATATTCTGTATTGTGCCCTTGATGCCACTGAATATAACTGACTTAGTGGCTGTGATTCAATCCATGATATGTGGAGATTACTTGAAGTCACCCATGAAGGGACAAATCAAGTGAAGGAGTCTAAGTTGGGACTTTTGATTTATGATTATGAATTGTTCACTATGAAGCCAAATGAGAGCATAACTGATATGTTTACTAGATTCACAAACATTGCAAATGGACTTAAAGCCTATGGGAAAATCTATTCCCTTGGTTAACAAAATAGAAAAATTCTGGATACTTTGCCTAAGAGCTGGCAACCTAAAGCTCTAGCTGTGGAGGAATCCAAAGATCTGGAAACTTTACCAACTGAAGAGCTAATTGGCTCTCTCCCAATGCATGAAATGAAACTCAAAATGTTTCAAGAATTTGATGATTATGACAAAGGCAAAAGGAGAATGGCACTGAAAATTGCTAATGAGGACGCTGAAAATAGCCAATATGATAGTGATGATGAAACTGAAGTAGATTTCGAAGAATTGGCCATGATTGCAAAGAAATTCAGAAGAATGTTCAAAAAAGAAAACTTCAAAAGAGGAAAGAAGTTCGTGAAAAAGAAGAAACAGACCTCATCATTTAAGCCTCAATGCTATGAATGCAGGAGTACGGAACATTTCATTGTAGACTGCCTAATAGCCAAAGAAAAAGAAGGCAAAATGCTCAAAAAGAAGAAGAATGATCTGAAAACAAAGAAGGGCAAATGACTAATGGGAACTTAGGACCAAAACGAGTCCGACTCTGAGGAAAATGGAGATTCTGAAAATGAAACTGCCAACATATGGTTCATAGCAGTAGAGGACAAGATAAACCCCTCCTCATCTAACCATGTAGCTTAATTGCATGATTCATCTTGCGATAATATTGATGATCTAAATGTTCTTCTTGTTGATATGTTCCATGGACTGAAAAGATTGTAAAAAAAGAACAAGGAGATGAAAGTGAAAATTGATTCACTATCAACTGAAAATGACAATTTGATAAATGAAAACAAAACTCTACTTGATTCTATGTGCTACCTGAATGTGGAAAATGAAATCATCTCTACTTTCTTGAATTGCTCTACTATTGAGAATAAATGTTTGTATAATCGAATTTCATCTCTTGAAGTCATGATTTGTGAATTTGATAATATGAAAATGAAATTTGATTATCTCACTACTTGTATTGAAAAATTCACTGATAGTCGAAGCAACTTGAATAAACTTCTTGGAGCACAACGGATGGCTGGAAATAAAAATGGTCTTGTCTATAATAATATGCACAAAACAGGAAAACACATGTCCTATTTTGTAAAAACTGTCTCGTCATATATGACACATAATTGTTACATATATTGTGAAAAATCTAGACACAAAGCATCTAGGTGTCATGTTAAGAAGACGTGGAATTCGGTACAAAAACAGTTTGAAAAATTAGAGGAACCATTACTAACCCCCGTAGATCCAAGAAAATGTAGGTACTAAAAATCACCCTCCCATCTTATGTATAGGTACATTCATTGGAGAAAATGAGTTTCACAAAGTGGTTCTTAGATAGTGAATGCTCAAGACATATGACCGGAAATGTAGCTTTATTAGAAGATGTGCAAGTTACAAATGATGGATTCGTTATCTTTGGAGATAAAAAGAAAGAAAAAATACTTGGATAGGTAATATTGGTAAAGGATCTTCAACCATTATCAAACAAGTATTATTGATTGATGAGCTGAAATACAACTTGTTTAGCATTAGTCAATTATGCAACAATGGTTGCAAAGTCTTTTTTGAGAAAAATTCCTGCTTTATTATGGACAGCTCAAATAATAAAACAATTTTTGTTGCTAACCGTGTTGGAAATGTTTATGTATTCTATCTTGATGATCTTATAGCTCATGATATTAGATGTCTTTCCGTGCATGATAATGATGGCTATCTTTGGTATAGAAGATTAGACCATGTATCATTTGATTTACAAAATAAATTATCCTCAAAAGAGCTTGTTAGGAGACTGTCCAAAATAAAGTTTGATAAAAGCAAAATATGTTATGCATGCGAATTTGGAAAGTAAATCAAAACTTCTTTCAAATCCAAGAAAATGATTTTCACCACAAAACCTCTTGAATTAATACATATGGATTTGTTTGGACCGATGAGGACTACTAATCTTAGTGGTAAGAGGTATGCTTATATTCTAGTAGATGATTTTTCAAGATTTACTTGGGATTTTTTTTTTTTGGACAAAAAGATGAAGCATTTTCTGAATTCTCTAAATTATTCAAATGTGTCCAAAACTCTATTGAATACAAATTGATTTCAATTAGGAATGACAATGATAAAAAAATTTACAACAGTGAGTTTACACTTTTTTGTGATGAAAATGGAGTTTTTCACAACATTTTAGCTGTTAAAACCCCTCAACAGAACGGTATTGTTGAGAGAAAAAATAGAACATTGCAAGAAATGGCTAGATCAATGATTTGTGAAAATTTTATTTCAAAATATTTTTGGGCTGAAGCTGTCAATACAGTGTGCTATATTATTAACCGAGTGATGTTGAGACCCTTTCTAAGAAAAACACCATTTGAACTTATGTTTGACAAAACTCCATCAATTTCTTATTTTTAAAGTATTTGGCTGCAAATATTTTGTTCTTAATACCTGAGACAATCTTGAAAATTTTGATAGTAAATCCGATGTGACTATATCCCTTAGATACTCTTTCAATAAAAATGCATATATAGTATACAATAAGAGAATTCTATGTGTGGAAGAATCTGTACATATTGTCTTTAGTGAATCTAACATTTATACATCAAGAAAAGATGATGATGACGTAGAGATTTCAAAAGAAAAAGGCAAAGAATAGCTCAAAGCATCATCGCTAG
Organism: Voacanga thouarsii; assembly: GCA_026120185.1. NCBI lineage: Eukaryota > Viridiplantae > Streptophyta > Magnoliopsida > Gentianales > Apocynaceae > Voacanga > Voacanga thouarsii. Next base: position 3,553,619 of record JANUWF010001217.1, on the reverse strand, counting down.
ACATTTATGCTAAAGAAGAGAATTGGAAGAGCAACAAGCTGAACAAAGCAAACAAGAAACTGAAGAGTTTACTGATCAAGGACTACCAAGAGATTAGAAGTACAAAACTGCTCATCCAAAAGAGCAAATTATTGGTGATCCTAACCGTTGAGTCACAATTAGATGGTATTTTGTGGACAATTTTACTTTACTCTCTAGTATTGAACTTAACTGTTTTGATGTGACCTTACATTGCAATTTTTGGATACTAGCTATGCAAGAAGAGTTGAACCAATTTGAGAGAAATCAAGTTTGGAAACTCGTCTCTAAACCACTTAATCATTTGGTTATTGGTATTAAGTGAATTTTTAGAAACAAACTTGATAAAAATGGAGTGGTCATCAGAAATAAAGCCAGACTTATTGCCTAAGGATTCAATCAAGAAGAGGGCATTGACTATGATGAGACATTTGCTCCCATTGCTAAACTAGAGTCTATAAGAATGCTCCTTACCTTTGCATCATTAAAAAACTTCATACTTTATCAAATGGGTATTAAAAATGCATTTTTGAATGGTTTTATTCAGATAAGGTATATGTATAACAACCTCCAGGTCTTATTCATGAGCACTTCCCAAATCACGTTTTCAAACTCTCAAATGCTCTCTATAGTTTAAAACAAGTCCCACGAGCTTAGTATAAAAGGCTTAGTAGATTCTTGCTCTTAAAAGATTTTTCAAGAGGCCTGATTGATACTACACTGTTTATTAAGTCAGAAAATTCTAATGATCTTCTTATTGTCCAAATTTATGGTGATGATATTATTTTTTGTGCTACTAATGAATCCCTGTGTAAAATGTTTGCTAAGACTATACAGCAATAATTCGAGATGACATTATGGGAGAATTCAACTTCTTTTTCTAGCTGTTGGAGTTCTACTTTTTGCTCTTATAAAAGGTTTCAAAACTCAATTTTAAAGAAAAATTTTGTGATATCTTTCTAAGGAATACTCTTACCCTCTAGAATACAAAAATCTCTCTTTTTATAGTTCTTTAAAGTGAAATCAAATTGCTTCAAAAAAGTAAAGGTTGTTTGTATTAATTTGTTTGTATATTTGCTCATAATAGTGATCTATCTCTGGTTTATTTCTATAATTCTCTTTGTGTATCAAGGTTGTGGTGTAAAATTCATTTGGATGAACCATGATTTGTTGATTGATTAAGAGGTTTTGGTAAAACCAAGTGTGATGATCCTCATATGTAATTAGTGTAGATAGACACCATTGAGTTAGGTGAGTTTAATGAAATCTAGTTAAAAATCCGTAAGTGTGAGCTTAAGGTAGTGGATGTACATCTTGGTAAATCTAACCACTATAAATCTCGTGTTTACTCTCTCTGCATTAAAGTTCATCAAGCTGCAAACTTCCCTGCTTAATTTTTTTTTTTAAATCACTCAAAAGAAATCTTTATGTTTCTCACCAAGCCATCTTCACTATTGTATTAATTGCACATCGCGTGTCTCATCTCATTTAGATAGTAGTTGATATTTAAGATATTCCAAAAGCTTCTCATTGCATCAGTCGTAATCTCTCCGATAAAAAATAAAAATGAGTATCTCAAAACAGATTTTTGAAAAGCATTTTAAATTTACCAAAAACCTTATTCACTCCCCCCTCTAACGTTTTTCATACATGACCACCAGTTGAAAAGTTAAAGGATATTAAATTCAAATGAATTCTCTTGTGCTGTTATTCTCAAGGAAAATTGGTTATTAAACTATTACTTAAAAAAATGGGGTTTGAATCTCTTACATTTTTAGAGTGGATTTATGGTAATATATGACCAATTGACCAACCTTTTAGATGATTTAGATATTTTATGATTCTAATTTATGCATAAACTTGATGGTCAAATGTATGTTTATTATCAACAGGCAAGTTGGTATTTATAAGATTGCTTACTCAAATAATTCGATTACGAGTGTAATTTCTAAACCATCATACTAAAAGAATCCATCTAGATAATGCTAGATTACGAGTGTAATTTCTAAACCATCCTACTAAAAGAATCCATCTAGATATTGCTAGTGAATTTACATGTAAAGCATTTGATACTCGTTGTATATCTATTAGAATCAATATTGAACATCCTACAACTTATGTCATTATCAAAATTGAAAATCCATTATGCTATATCATTATTAATGAGAACAAAACTCTCTATATCTATTTAGGGACATATTATTTTGCTTGTAGTAGCACTTGTGTGTATTCGACTAGTAAGTTATCTTAAAATTTCTCCTTTGCAGTTAATTTCTGGCTATAAAACCAATATTTCTCATTTGATAATTTTTGGGTTTGCAATTTATGTTCTAATCACACCAAGTGAACAGACTAATAAAATGGGAAACCAAGAAAGATTGGTGGATATATGTTCAGTATGAATCTCCATCTGACATTAGATATCTTAAACCATTAAAAGGAGGTGCATTAATAGTAAGATTTGTTGATTGCTATTTTGATGAAAAAATATTCCCCATATTAGGGGGAGGAAACAGGTAACAATAAAGGCAATCATATGGGTAACATCATTGAATTATCTTGATCTGCACTCATGCACTAGTGAATTGGAAGTTTAAGAGATAATTCATTTAAAAAAATAGTAAATCAATTAACAGATGTTTTTGCTGACTCAATTAGAGTGAAAAGTCACATATTTCAGTTGAGATTGTTCTCATTCGGATAGAAGTCTAGGTAGAACAAAATACCAATGTTGTAGCTAAGGAGTCTAAAGCGCGTGCCTGAAGAGTGGTAGACCTTTTGGTTTTAAAGATAAAAATTCTCGAAAGAGAAGAAGACTAAATTATCAAAGTAATCATAATAAAAAGTTAGATAAAAGGACCAACATATAAATGAAAAGATAAACTCTTGATAGCAATGACAATACAAATTTTTTTTATAAATTATATCATTTTTGGGAGAAGTTGAAATAGATTGGAAAAAATTGTTGATAATATTTTTATATATAATAGAGCTCTTGATATTTTGGGAGAAAATCTTGAACCAAAGTTAATTGATGAATGTCAATATAGAAATTATTGGCCAAAATAAAAGGAGGCACTTCAATTAAAATTGAACTAACTTACAAAACGTCAGGTTGTTGGACTAGTAGTCCGAACACCAGTAGACTATAAATAGGTATCTGTGCAAAAACAAAATGATAATAATAAAGACATGAGATATAAATTTAAAGCACAACTTGTGGTGTAATAATTTTGCAAATATTAGGAGTTGATTATAAAGAAACGTATTCATTTATGATTGATTATATTGCACGTTGATATCTTGTGCATAAAAATCTAGATATGTATCTAACGGTTGCTATTACTATTGATTTATATGAAAGACTTATTGATATTTACATGAAAATCCTTAAAAGATTTAATATGCTTGAAGTATACAAGTCCAGTTTTGGAGAAACTTATTCTCTCAAGAAACATATATTTTTTTTTAATGGATTACAACAGTTTGGACATATGTAATATCATCGTTTTAGTAATTATCTGTTAGAAGTAAGATAAGAAATGATTTGTTATATCCATGTGTTTTTATAAAGAATTTAGAATCTGACTTTGTAATATTAGTTGTATATATAGATGATATTAATGTTATTGGACCTCTTAAAAAACTTTCCAAGGTAATAAATTATTTGAAACAAAATTTAGAACTAAGGAATTGGGAAAAATAACAAATTTTTTGTAGTTTACAAATTGAACATATATTTATTCATTAATCAATATATTTGAAGAAGGTATTGAAAAAAAAACCATGAATAAAATACATCCATTGAGTACTTCAATAGTCATTAGGTCACTTGATGTAAATAAATATCCTTTCCGACCTCGAGAGAATTATAAAGAGTTACTTGGTCATGAAGTACCTTATTTAAGTATTATTGGTACACATCTTACTAATACTACAAGACCAAATCTATCATTTTTTTTTTGTTTATTTACTGAGAAAATTTAGTTCTCCTCCAACGCAATGATATTGAAATGTTATGTGTCCTTTGATATATTCAAGGGATAATAAATCTTGAATTATTTTATTAATAAATCCAATACAAAATTAATTAGATATGTAGATGTTGGATATTTATCTAATTCACACAACGTACGTTTTCAAACAAGTTATTTATTTACAGGTGATGATATCACTCTATTATGGCATTCTACAAAGCAGTTATAGTAGTCATTTCTTCAAATTATGCTAAAATAATAGTCACTCAAAGGACAAAATTGAAAATGTGTGTGGCTGAAGTCACTAATTTATTATATCCAAGAAAATTATGGTTTATTCTTTGAAAAAGAAATTCCAATAACACCATATGAAGATAATAAAACTTTTATAACTCAACTAAAAATATGATATACATATTGATTCATTAGATTCAAAAGAAATGTGATATTAATGTGCAATCTAACAAATTTATTGATTAAGATAGTATCAACTGTGAGAAATTAATATATAAGATATGAAGAGATGTTGACTGATATTATCAAGACATTGAACACCTTTTTCTTGACCAAGAGAGGGAATACACACACACATATTGTACTCCCCCCCCACCCCCCCCCCCCCAAACTAAGGTTTTTTCTATTAAATTTTTCTTGATCAAGTTTTTAATGAGGCAATGTCCCATCTAAAAAGAAAAATATACTCTTTTTCTTACCATATTTTTATCCCATACAAATTTTCCTATAAATTTCTTTTAATGAAGCATTTTTAGGTTTTGAAAATGAATATTCAAGGGAAAGTGATATGAAATCTAAAAAATAGAGGTAGCTATATATTTTTAAAAACTATTCATTTTTATAGAAAAACGTGACTACATAATTTTTAGAATATTCATTTATTTAAGAAATTAATGTGACTGTTCGTTTTTCTAAAGTTTTCTTTTATCTATAAAGATATAATCGTCTACTTTATCCTCTACAAATAAGGGATTTATGTAAACAAATATATTATCAGTACATAACTCAACCATATGAATGAATAGTATATTCTTTTTATTTTACTCTCTACAATTTTCTTTATAATTCTCTATTTTACAATTTTTTAAAATTTTCAAATTTTATTTCATGATTCTAGTTGAATCAAGTTTACAACATAATTAAGATTATTGCCAAACATGTTCATATTTTTTGGAGGAAGACACTTTCATAGTTAACAACTCATGAGTACTTTCTGTATGAAGTTAAATATTAGCAATTTGTTAAGAACTCTTTCTGTCAAAAAGACTTGTTAGACAACAACCTTGACACAATTGATATTAAAAACAACAACAATAATAATAATTAAAAAGAAAATTTATCTAGAAAAGAAAAAAAATAAAAAGAGATGATAGAAGGGACATTTGTCATCTTCTTAAGAGTGGCGGTGAGGATGGAGAAGGAATTTGAGGAAGAAGTCCGATGGCCATTAAAAAAGGCAAAGGTAAAGTTGGTGTGGTTGTGCAACATTATGCAGTGGATATGACAGCGTCCGCATCTATTCCCTTCTCTTTCCTTCTCGCCGGGAACATGGTGTCATGCCCCGAACCCGAGGATGGCATGGTAAAATCCCAAAATAGAATACCGAACCCGAAACCAGAAACAGACAAAACAAACTACAATAACCCAAATGCCATTAACTGAAACACAATGGAAAACTAAATCCAATAAACTTGTACTATTCCAATAAACGCTAAAACCTCAATTGTCATTAGTACAAATCTGACATGAATAAAGTATTACATAAGTTCTTCAGAAAGTCACTTTAGGTCCTCCTCGAACCACTCGTCTAACTCTTCCCCTTCCAACTGAGAATCTGAAATATTATGTAAGGAGTAAGTTTACTAACTCAGTAAGGAAAACATGTTTTAACTGGAATTGAGCAAGTTACATAAGTAATAGATTCGCAAAGCATTTAACCTTTCAGCAGAAATTTGTAGTTTGTCATGGTTAGGGAGATGGTTGCGGTCCGAGCTCAAGAAAATTCTCACACTAAACTCACAACAGAGGTCGGTACAACAAAGCATTAGGATTCTTGATCAAAAGTTGGAGAATCAGAGTTTTGAAGGGAATCAGAAAGGTTGTGTACCACCTTAGAAGATCTAGGAATATCACACAAAGAAATAAGAGGAAGGAAAAGAAGAACAATGAATTCCTTAATTTTACTCAATACTGAATCGAATAATGCATAACCAATACTCGAATACTAAACTAGGGTTGTTTATTCAAGGAAAATAGTGGCTAATCAGTCAAGGGAAAAAATCATCACCTATACAGAAGAAAATCGGCACCAACATGGAACAGAGCAAGGCTGGCGCTGGGTAAGACAGGCACAGTTGGCGCCAGGTGCCGCCTCGGCGACACTAGGGTCGAGCAGAATGGGGCCGGCATTGGGTGCGCTTTGGAATGCGTGAACGCGATTTCCAAAGCACCAAAAGTCAACTTGCAACTCCCCAATCCCATGAACCAATCCAACCATTTCCTTTACTAAGGAAAACATTAGTTTTATGTACCAAAACCCTTTAAACATACATATATACATACTTAAACATAACTTAATTCCAGAAGATGATTCATGCTTGGGAAAAAAAGTTTTGGCTAACTGATATCAGTCTCCTAAATATTGTATCCCGTTAGGAGAAGGGCCAATACATAGAATAGGTTGGCTAGGTATTGTATCCCCCTGCCCAAAACTAACAGAAAGGACCCCTAGAACATATAGCCTTTGGTCCCTATCTCCTGCAAAAATTACCGCCAAAGTTTATTCCAGATTTCCCTGTTTCTATAAAACAACAATGCCTCCTTGATAATATTTGGAAATATAGGAACCATAAATCTTTTGCTAACCTTCTTAAAGCCCTATCTGGACACCTGGCTCATTTAAATGGACAAATCCAAATGTTAGCAAATAAACTCAGTTCTTCAAAGCCCAATACCGAGGAAGAAGAATTCAGGCCCAAATCCATTTCAGCACTTGAAAACTAAATCCAAATGCTAAAAATTTCTCTCAAAGGAAAAGAAAAGCTTGTAGAAAAAACTGCTGAAAACAAAGAAAAGATAATAAAATTTGTAGAAGATAATCTTTTGGAAAAAGAAAAAGCATGGAAAAGTTGCCCCTCCAGATTTCCTAAAGATATTAGAATCTAGATCTATAAATTAGTCCTGGCAGATAGAATGACTGAACAGCTGGCATTGCAACAATTCTTGAGAAAAATATGCAATAAGCCGGTCCAACACTATGATGGTTTATCCTTCCATGTTATCAGTTATAAAGATGAGAAAGACCCTACCAAAAGTTTCACTTTTGTTGGTAGAGTCATCAAGCTATCAAAATGGACAAATAAAAAGATTCTTGGTTTAGATTTGTCTGTTAAAAATCTGATTCAGCATGGCATGTTAGCAAGGCTCTATATCCCTGATGGATTTTATGACCTAGCTAATAAAGTACTTACCGACAGACAAATAAATCATGTGGTAACCCTACTTACAGAAATGGATGCTTATTCCATAGGGTTCTTAAAGATGGATTTCTGTGCAGTTCCCCCCTCTTTTAATATTAATTATCCTGATGACTGCAGAACAGAAATTCTATTTTCAGCTTTTCCTCATACTAAGCCCTTGATTCCTTATGTTCATGAAAATCTGATCATTATACCCGAAACCCATAATTCTATACTTTATCAGATTTATAACTATAGGGCATTAAAGCTTACCCACATGGCCACCACTTCATTCGGTATAACTCATAAACTAATTTGTAAATCCAGACATTTCAAAATCTTTCTCAATACTTGGTCCCCCCTCAAGTATACCCAAATATATGTTCCTTTTCCAAGCTTATTTATTGAAGACCCTGAATTAGTCTCCTATTATTAGAGGAACCATCTCCAGAGTATGATTACCATTCAAGGAAGTCTCGGTAATTTTAATTCAATGGAAGACGCTGGAATAGCAGAGGAAGACCTGGATGATGAGTTTGGCAATCTAGTAAATGCTATGGAAATCTAAAAGTTAGAAAAGTTGTAGTCTGTGGAATATAGTCCCCACTAAAAAGTTGTGATTCTCACTTTTATTACTACCACTCTGTGGAAAAACTGTGAGAAGCGTCAAATCAGGAAGAAGTTGCGTCACCTTCTTTTCTGAAGAGTCGTCTGCTTTTCTTAAAGAGTCTTTTAATTTTCTGAAGAGTCGTCTGCTTTTCTTAAAGAGTCTTTTGCTTTTCGGAAGAGTCATTTGCCTTTTGAAAAGTTTAGAGAGTCTTGGGTAGTTTCGGCATGGCTATATAAAGCCATTGCTTCTGAAGTTATGAACCCACACATACACTTCAGAGAAACTTGCTTCCGTTTCCATGGTCTCATTTCTCATTTGGCATTAGAGTTACTGTTTGTGGAGGTAGGATAGCTCAACTGCTTCAGTAGTACCTAAACAAAGTTTGTCACAGAGTCTGTAAAATCATTTGTCTTCTTTGTAAGGTAACTATGGAGTAGAGACTTTTGGTCACTCAAGACTCCTTGCATAATGAATAAGAAGTGTTGTTTTTATTAGCCTTGTCTTGAATAATCATGTTCCACTTCTCAATATTCGTTGAGGGACATAAGTATATAGATCTCTGAGGTATATTGGATCAATGAAACTCTTTTAAATTGGGTGAAGCAAGTAACCCATTGCACGGATAGAGTCACTCTACCAGTACCTCAGACATATCTATATATAAGTTGTTCATGTTATTTGTTTATGCATACTGATTTTATTTGCATTACATCAACTAGTATAGGGATCTTTTGGTTATCATGAATACTCAGATGAAAGGTGAAAGAATCTCAGTAAGGGAAAAAGAACTCGGTGGTCTTTAGTAAGTCCTGTGAAAGGCAGTTGTGACCCCGTAGTGTGATCCTAATACTGAAGAAACGTAGTAATTAGAAATCTGAGAATTATATTCCTAGTAATTTAAAAGAAAAGATCTATGTTACTGATCTAGTGCAATATGAAAAGGGAAGTATGTTACTAGTATAATAGGAATTAGGATGGAGAAGGGGAATTTAGAGTATTTAGACTTGGCTGATAAATCTTTTGTAAAACAATAAACTTCAGATGGTCATTATGTTTGGTGTTTTGAGAGAACCACTTCAAATTCTGAAAAATTCAAACATCCCTTTCATGGTACAGACCCTTAGCAGAATTTAGTTGTAGATTTCCTGTCAATCATAGTCAACAATCAGTTCAAGTTAAATCAAATTATAACTGATCTATTAAGCGAACATGCTAGGCATAAAAGTAAAATCTTAAAAGAGATTAATATAATCAAAGAAAATTTAGATTATATTAAGAATAACATAGGAATTAAGACTAGAAATCTCTTGTTAAAGGAAGATTTAAACCAGATAACCCCAGGTTTACAGAATTCTAAGAAAATAGTCGAAACCTTAGAAGAAAATAGGAGAGAGTTAACTCAGATAAAACTCCTCTTGGAACAAAATAGAGATACACAAAAGTACTGTGAGGTAATCTTAGGAATTAAATTATGACAGAACCAATAAATAATCCTGATTATCAGCAAGCTTTAATAGAAAGTAGAAAATATTTATCAAAAGCAGTAGGAATCTTCACAAAAGAAAATTCAGAATACAATGAACCAGTAGCTCCTTCAGACCAGATAATAATTAGGCAAAATAATGTAATAATGCTTTTGCTGTTAAATATTCTAGAAAAATTAGAGCAACCGAGTACTAATTTGGAAATAACATCAAAATTAGATGATCTCAGTGATGTTATCAAAAGATTAAATTTAGATCTAACTAAAGTACCAAAGAAATCAAGATCCAAAATCTTTGCTACCTGGAAATAAGAATGAGGTATGATTTCGATATCTTATATATCCCGGAAGATCAACCGGAATTTGTAATAATCCATGAAATAATAGATTATGGAGAAGTAGAAATTTTGGAATATTGGATTAAACACAAATATAGCATTTACCAAATTAGCGGTGAATTAATTCATAGGTGGGAATATGTAGAGAAATTCTGATATGACACATTCAGGAGTATCAGAAAAGGAAAAAATTAGACATAATCACTTATGGTAGAATTGAAAAGGTAATTGACAGATGCAGAAAAGTTAAACCTTTCAAAACAGTTGAAACAATTGTAGATCCTGAAATACAATTAGAAAATTTTTGGAAAAACAAAATGTAAAGTATTCCTCCTAGATACATGTATTATTATGACATAATAAACCTCAAAAATTAGTTAATTTATATAGAGAAAATATAGTTTCTAGTCCTAATGATGAAAGTACTGTGACTTTACCCATCATTAATCAAGAGAGTAAATTTAAATTGCTCAAAGAAAATTATGAACTCCTGCATTTTGGATGTATAATAATAGGTATCAAGGGAATCCATAGGAATAAATTAGGAACCAAAGTATTTATAGGTCTCCTAGACACTAGACATAACCATATACTATCTGCAATTATAGGAAATATGGAGATAGATATGAATAATCAAAAAAGCCAAATAGCTTATATTTTACCAGACTTTTCCTTCCCAATAGAACAATTAGATACAAATCTGAAATTAGTCATAAAAAGCAAAGGCTATGATATGATCTCGAAGTACACAAAACAGAACGGGATCATCCATACCACTTCCAAGCCCCAAGCATCAAATAGAACAGAACCAGAAATCAGAAAGCAGAATAGTACCAGAGCAGAAATTTAAATATCCTAAAAACCATACTTATCATTATAATAACCCAATCACAGTAATGAACTGTATACCATGCTCAATCCAAATTTTGTACTAACATAATTTTTCCAGAATTTCAGAACAGAGGAGAATTTATTGAAAAACCAGTTAAGAACAAAAAACGCAGATAAGTCAAAATCCCTTACCATAAACATTGAATTACAAACTACTCTTATCACCTCCAATTCCTTTCTCCCCTACAATCTAGTTATCATTACCCTATTAGAATCATCAGACACACAATTTCTCCCAAATCGAAATCTCAAAATCAAGAACCCTATATATTAATTAAACCTAGATAGAAGCGTAAGGAGAACACAAGTTACCTAAACTTGTAGTCTCAAGCACTTCCCCTTCCCTTGTCTCTTCTTCCTGGCCCTTCTTTTCTTCATGAACAGCCTCTGAATGAAGAACAATGTGAATGTCAGAAACAACGTACTGACAGAACGTAAGTTAGTCCTAAGGGTAATAATTGCCAATGATCCCCTAATTACTCCCTCTATTAATTAAGCCCTTAACCTCATGGGTTAAAGCCCATAACAGATATCATAAAGAGAAAGCTCCAAGACCCCAATTGAACCGTGGGCTCACACATGGTTACATTATCGCCATTATTAGATCAATTATTGCCATGTGTTTAAAAATTTAGAGAATTAGATGAAATTTTTAGACAGAGCGAATCTTCTAGTTTTTTAATTTATTCATATAATCTTTTAAAATGTAAAATCACTTATTATACTTTTATATTTTATATTTTTTAAAATAATTAATACAATGAAATAATTTAATGGCTTCAATTGATATTTCACAAACACAAACCAATTCTTAATGCGACAATGGTAATAATAAAATGATAAGTTAGAAGGGAATTTGCAATCAAGACATTATTGAATTGTAAAGAAAGTTGACGAAGAGTGTAAAATTTCTTCTCTATTGTTTTGTTTTTTTAGTGTTTTTATGTGTTTTTTATAAGAGGATTTTTTTCCCCATTCCTTTGTGACATGCTCCTTGATTTTTTTTTTTTTTTAATATTAATCCTAACCCGATACAAGTTTGGACCTTCCACCAGGCCGGGCCCTAGGCGGATTACGGCCATGGCCTGTTAGCAGTGGCCATTGAGTCTGCAAATGAGTGCCATCTTGCGATTAAGACAGTTGAATCAGCCTGCCAGGAGATGGTGCAGAAGGTTAATATCCTACTTGGTGACCTATCAGTGCCTGGAGATTTCATATAACCTTGGCGAGGGAAGGATGGAAGTCCATTTGATGCAGAGGGAGGGGCAAGTTTGTCATCTTCTTTCATTGAACCTCGGTATTGGATAGAAAAGTCGGATAGAAGAGGTTCCAGCATCTACAATGGCTGCCACTAGAGTATATCGTCCTTAATAAAAGTTCTCTTATTTCCTCCCAAAAGAATCCTCTTTGATTTGAAATTTTAATGGTAATACCACTAGATTTTAGTTTCCCATGACAAAGTGGAGGAGAGAGGAAAGGCCATATAATCATTGTGAGAAACTAACAGAGAACGTAAAATTTGGTTAGAAATCAAATGAAAACACAGAAGAATTACAGCTGTGGCGTCTAAACATTTGCTGATTTTGGTGTTATGTTATGAAACTGGATCTTTAAGACCAGAAGTAAAAATTGCAATCAATGGTTAAAATTAACGGAAGACTTCAAATATTGAATCCAATGACTTCTGATAGTCAGTTAATCTCACCATCTCATTGAAAGAAAGTAATAAATTTATTATCCATCAAACGAAACACAAAAAAACAGCAGAGGAAGTGAATGGAAACAACAGAGGTATAAACCTCACCTCAACCGCAAAGAAGAAGCACACCCAAATCTAAATGAAGCATAGTGTTCCATTTCTCCAGAGGAGAGCCGACATAAGCCTAATAAACCCACCCAACCACAATTATTGAGCCAAAACACACACCAAAATGTTAATATTTTCCAATTTTATCCGGCTGAGACTTGAATTTCCAGGCAGATTAAGATTGAGAAACTTCCATGTTCCCTTGCTTCTGAGCTCTTCAACTGGCTGGAAGTTCAGCAGCCTAAGTTCCCTCGTGGTATAACTGCTGAAAAGAGAATCATTGATCAATTCAGCTGTATTCACTAGTGAAACCAAATCCAAACTCTATAAACATTAGCTGCTGGAATGTTGACTAGAGACATGAGTATTGCTGAGCTGCTATCCAGCAATCAATTCAGAGGGATAGAATCTTTGGTAGCACCACTTAGAAACTTTTCCAATGATCGAGAGTAGAAATATCATGAAATCAGCAGAAACAAAGAAAGTACGAAAACAAGTTCAAATAGCACATCATTATGACAAGGAAACAAGAGAACCCCAAATGGAAGCCAAATTCCTTTTCACTAACCGAAGAGGAAAGCAGTTGTATTCATTTATCGGGGTGATCACTGATCTGGAGGATAAACAGAGAGCCAAAATACATTATTCGTGGAGTTCTTTTCCTGGGCCCGCACTTTAAGTTTTAACAATTGAATTTTCCTTGCAGAGGAAGCAACTGAAGAGTTGGTACAATACAGGTCAATGTTCTGGAGGGTTGATACATCTGCAAGGCCATGTGGGACAGCCTCAAGCTTGCTGCAATGCCTCAAGCAAAGGGAAGTCAATACGGGGAAATTATTTGCTGAAGCCTTCCACAGAACTAAATTGGAACTGCCAATGTGCAAAACTTTAAGCCGACGAAAAACCCCTTCTGTCTGCCACAATTCTCCCCAAAATGCATTGTCTTTCAACTTAAGCACCTCAAGATTCTCCAACTTTCCAAGTGTGGACATGTGTCTCCACTCAAGCAAGGTATTCAACAGAGTTAACTTAGTCAGCTTTCTCGGAAAAGTATTCTCATGAGGAAGAGCATGTAAGTTAGAAGTTATATCGTCATTCAGCAGCTTCAAATTTTCAAGCAAGTCTAATTGGCAAAGACTTTCAAACAAAGTTGACTCACCATTGACCTGTATAACAGTGGCTAACTTTCCAAATATACCCAATTTCTTGAGCTTTGGGGTCCGCTCAAACAATTCTCTTGTGCAACTTTCCGGTGAGATTGTGCACAAGGTTTGGACATTTGCACTGGATGAGGATTCTCCCTTACATTTCAACAAATATGTGGATGCATTTGTGTGCAGATGCCTCAGTAGAGCCATTTTCCATATGTCTACTTTTATGTCAAGAGTACGGGATGACGTCTCAATAATAAGAGTCTGCATGTTTCTTAGGTTGGCCACTTTTTCAGGAATTATCTTGAAGTTGCAAGATATGGCAATGTACTTCAAAAGAACCAGGTAAAGCAGATCACTCGGGAAACGAGGGAAAATGATTGATCTAATATCCAGCACCCTAAGCAGTCTAAATGCTTTAGGAATGGATGGGACAAGATCTAGGGACAAGGTTATTTCTTCCTTGGCAAAACTCAAGAATGAACGAACACGTTGACCAGATGGTTTGGAAGTAATATAACCTAAGACATTAGAATTTATGCAAAGGCGACGGTAAGTATCCAAAGTTGGATGCTCAGATAAAAAGGTAGCCGGGTTAAACCTTTTGATCTCTTGGAAAAGATTTTCTTTCATGGCCTCTTTTTTGCAAAAGTCACGCAACGTATCATGGATACGACATGTTTTAATCTGACCATTTGACCTCCTTTTCCCCACCATCACCAAATTCCTGTCAACCAAGTCCTCTAAGTAATCCTCTGCTATATCCTCCAAGGTCATATCTCCATCCTGCTGTATGAACCCTTCAGCGATCCATAATCGGACCAATTTCCATACCAGAATCTCAAAGTCTTCACGGAACACCCCAAAGTAGAGGAAACAAGGCCTCAAACGGTGTGGCATGTGATTGAAACTTAGCCTTATCACTTCATTGCTTTGTGATTGATCCCTAGCAACATAGTCATTCACACCATCAGCTACTTTCTTCCACCAGTCAGTTCTATCTCTATGGTTCAAAAGAATACCTGCAACAACCACTATTGCCAACGGTAGCCCATCACATTTGATCAGAATACGTAACTCATACTCCTCCAGTGTTGATGGGCAATTATTCTGACCAAAAACCTTTCTCCGCAGTAACTCTCGACTCTCATGTCCATAGAGAAAGCGCAGACGATGAGGCTCAAGCTTTGGATTAGCATAATTAGCTACAGGGTTGTGTCTACTGGTTATTAGAACCCTGCTGTGCTTGTTATTGTTGGGAAATGCAACTTTGAGATCATCCCATGCCTCTGTGGTCCAGATATCATCCATGACAATCAAATATTTTCTGGTCTTCAATTGCTTACGAAGTTCTTCAGCTAATCTATCTTCTGACATCATGTTTATTTCCTGAGTGAGCTCGGTAAAGGCACCCAATATGTTAAGAAATATTTCCTTTCTCTCATATTCCTGGGAAATGTTGACAAAAACACGAGTGTAGAATTCATATTCGATTTTTGGGTCATTTAAGACCTTTTTAGCCAGTGTTGTCTTCCCAAGCCCCAGCATACCAGTGATTGAGATTACTTCTAGCTGCTCTGATTCTCCAGTAAGAAGTTGAATTACCGTTTTTGCCTCATCCTCAAAACCAACCACATTGTCTTCCTCCACTACAAGAGCCTGTCAATTAAAATCAAGCATATTATCCTACGTGAAAAAACCAAAGACAACATAAAGGCAGACTCAAATATAGAGATACGGAATTTGCACATACTCTTTGTACTAAAGTAAGGTCTTTACTTTTTTAGTTTTTACAACCAGTGAGACTTATAAAAATTATAAGTCCTAGAAAATTATATGCAAAGGCTCACCTCACAGGGGGATGTCAATCACAGAAGGTAATTTCATGACTCATTTGAGAAACAGAGGCATTAGCATGAAATCTTTTTCCCTGTGTGACGTATTTGATGTAGAGGAAAAGAAACATCTCTTCACAAATTCAAGCTGAACCACTTTTGCACAATTCTTCTCTAGCAAAATTTTGGTTCCAATTTCCCCAATAAATCCATGACTATGTTACTCTTAGAACCATTTCTCTTCTACTCTAAAACCCAAGGTATCCACTAAAATTCTTGCTTGTATCATATGGATGCCATTCCTATATTTTTAGTCTCCTTAAAGATCTCACACGTATATCATATTATAATGAATCAACAATTGTGCCCTTAATTACCTCACATTATTCAGTTTCAAAACTTAGCAGTTCCTTTTTTCTGTACAAGAAAAGTTCATTAGATTAGCAAGAACAAAATATCAGATTGGCAAGGAGATGCAGGAGAAATATGTGGGGGGGTTAGATTTAGCCAAATTTGTGGATGCACTCCTGATCTCTACCAAGGTATTGTACACTCTCCTGAATTTGTCCCAATATCAAAAGCTCAACAGTTCCAGTAATTCGTAATACGATCTAACCTTTTTGTAAGCATACCTTAACCAAATCAAATGCACTAAAGTCCCAGGCTAGATTATCCAGCTCTTGTTTGAAAAAACAAATAGCGCACGAATCATAAACAACAACAAAATGAGATCCCTTCTTGTGAGTGTGTGTGTGTGTGTATATACACAGATGCTTGTACCTTCTTCTTCTTCTTATCCACTCTGCCAGGTGTCTCCTCAATCCTCAAGACCTCGAAGCCAATTTGCGCCTTGCTTTGGTAAAAGTTAGTAACCTTCGCACTCACCTCTTCAATCTGCTTGCCTACCTTTCGAAGGACCGATACATAATCAAAGATGTGAACACCTCTACTAAAACTACTTCTGCTTTTCTGGGACGACTCACAATAGATGTAAGTTTCAATGGCATCTTCAGCTTCGTGCACAACGATTCTGACCTCGTTGGCCAATTTCGCAAGAATTTCACTGTTGCTCTGCCTTTCTGTGTACTCCTTGATGAAGGCTTTCAAGGTATCCAGATCCTGACAAAGCTTGGCGACATTTTTGTTCACTCCACCGATCAAACTGGAGTTGTATTCAACAAATTGCTTCAGATTTTCCAAGAGAAATCCCACTGCAGCATCAGGAACATTTGCCATATCCGGAGATATCTGGGAAGAGAGTTGAAGTTGAAGAAACGGGGTCAACTCACTTCACACATAGCAGAGAGCAGCACCTCTCCTCTGCTGTGCAAAGCCCAGTGCTTTCTGGGCATTCTAGGCTCTAGCTAGTGCAGCTGTTGTGGGGTATATATTCGGTTTTCTCTCTAAGCTTGGATTAAAATTTTAAATTTTTTCGTTTGAAGCAAATCCAATTCAACATCCTAAATTACTATAAATTATACACTTGACTCTATTATTGTCTTATTACTTGACTTTAACCCTGTTTGGACAACCTTCATTAATTTTTCAATGTATGTAAGATTAAAGCTTAAACCAATTACTCATATCAAAGAAGCAGAAAAGAAAAAGTCCAGTGAGTTACTTTTGGTTTGATTTTCATGGGCTCAGTTCTTGTGACAAATAAGAGCGACCATTTGGCTTCTTCTTCTTCTTCTTTTTTTTAATGCATAGAGGGACATATATGTAAATTAATTCAAAATCTATCTTCTAATAATGAGTGATTCTAACAAATTGAGCTAACCCTTACTACAGGCTTTAATTATTTAATTTCAAATATTTCTTAAAGGTGGTTGGCGAAGGGTAATTGAGGATTGATTCAACTCTGATTATTTAACAAAAGTTATTAAATAATAATTTGCATATGCATGGTGGCAAAGAGAAAAAGAGACAAATATTTTTGAATTTCTTTTTTTTTTTTGCGCTAGATAACCTTCATATAGAAAATTATGCGTTAAAATCTTTGCACGTTTAGTATTTTTTTTTAAAAAAAAATACCTTTTCTTCTCACTTTTTATTTTAAAATATTAAAAACAAAATTTCATTTTAAAAAAAAAAATAAACTTGATTCTTTAAATTTTATAACAATCTCTCTTATCTGAGAGAAACAAATTTCTACTAACCCGTGTCTTATTACTAACTTTTTTAATTAATAAAAATAATATGATAGTTTAATCATAATCAAATTAAAACATTCAAATGTAAATCGAAAGAATTCGTGACAAGAAAGAAATATATCCAAAGTTGAAAGTGCAGTTCACCACTAATTAAATTGTTCTCCGTGGATTGAATATTTGCTAGGTATTGTACGATTTTGTTTTTTAAATATTTGTGAAATGCTTGAAGTTAAACGAATTAATTAAATCTTGACACCTTGCCCCAATTTTTTTTTTTTAATGAAATAAATTGAACTAGCAATGTATTAGGAAGAGGTGTTTAGAAAAATTCGAAACCGAGCCATTCAAATCAATCCAAACAGAGTTAAGAGTTTTTAATTTGGGTTTAGTTTTGAGGTCAAGTAACTAAAAATTGGGTTCAATTTAAAAATTATTCAAATTGAACTAAATTAAATCAATATATTATATTAGTTTGAAGGATTTGATATAAGAAATTTAAATTTAATAATAGTCTATATTATTTTTATAATTTAATTTAGAAAAATAGTGAAAAATGACATTAAACTATTTATATTTTAGATATTATATCTCTTATTTTTTTATTTTTTATATCCTTAACAAATTTTGTATATTTTAAAATATTTTTTCACTATTATAAACAAAATTTTTCGATAAAAATTGATATATATTGGTCACGTGAGCAAGTAATCAATAATAAAATTATCATAATTTTATCTATTTCTACCAAATTAATATTTAGAAACAATTATTTAGGACAGTGGAATGAAATTATAAAATATATAAAATTTATTGACAATATAAAAAAATAAAAAAAATAAGTAATATAAACTGTGATGTGTAAATAGTCTGATGATATTTTTTACAAAATTTCTTTTAATTTATAGAATATTTTGAAAGTTATATATTTGAAGTGTAAGTAAAAACATAGCGTTATATACATGTGAGTTGTATTATTAAAATCAATCAAATTAAATTGAACTAAAACCAATATAAACTAAACTCAACAATATAGATTTTTAAATGATTTAATTTCTAATAGTACTGAACTTACATTTCATATACTCTGTTTTACTCCGCTGGTGAGTTCCACGGACTTTATTTACAGTGTTTATTTCTGGTCTTAAATTCGAATAAAAGAAAAGAGTTACAGTAAAATTTGTGACGATCAACATAAAATACAATCACATTTAGTGACATGAACCAATCGTGAATATATATATTTTATTAAAATTAACTATATTATTTATTATTTATTATTTGTTTATATTTTATAAAAATATAGAATAAATAAATTTAAACAATTCAAATTTAAATATTAAATGAAATTTTCAAACTCAAACAGAATTTAATATTATCAAATAATAATCGAATAAATTTAAATATAAATTTAAATTTAATTAATAAATAAATAAATTTAAATACTATTTAAATTTAATTAAATTTAAAAATAAAAAATATAATACTTAATTCAATCGTATTTAATTATAAAAGTTTAAACCATCCATCTTTAGGTGACGTGCGGTAGAACATATTGAACACTGCTAAATAAATGTCGCGAAATGGTTGAGTGAAAAAACACGAAATTTCCTTCGCCCACAACTGTGATTCCTTTCGTCCAACAATTGGCGTTGAAATCGAAGAGGGACGCGGCAAGGTCTCGTCGGACTTTTTGAAGTTCGAACCATGCAAAGTGAAAACACAGGAAAAAAATGGTAAAAGAAAGTATGTTTCCGGTTTTCACACCAGGGAATACTGAATAGAACGTTAATGGAATTATTGATGGGCCTTTTGGACATGCATAGGCAAAGTACTCCGTTTGGCCCTGCTTCAACGCAATTGTCATCGTCTTTTTGGGTCGACAAAAAACGACTAATCTACAAGTCTATGTCAAAGTTAAAATGAATTTATTGGAGAATTCATAGCTTGGATGGATAGTCAATTATTCCACGAAGATATTAGTAAAATACCACCAAGTATTAAAAATTAGGATGTGCAATGGTTTACGAAACTCACCTAATTTTTGTATTAAAAAACTTGTTCAAAATATTAGCCACGTACACATTTTTTTAATAAAAAAAGTAGCATTATCTGTTTAATTATTTTTTATTTTTTATACTATAATAATTTATTCGTTTAAATTAGAAATCCGGCCTAATTCAATCTCACTCGATTGAGAATAGAGATGGAACAAGGTCGGAACGAGGATTGTATTGCTTCTGTCCCACCTTGCTCTCGCCTCCTGCCACCCATTAATTCTTTTATTTTTATATTAATATATATATTTATAAAAAAAATATTATTAACATATTTTAAGAGCATATTCACTTAATTTAAAATATAATGAATAGTTAAAGATTCTAAAACTTTTTAAAAGGATATATGATAATATTTAATATGAAAGAAAAGCAATATTTTTTAAAATCAATTTGAATTAGTGTGAAATTATTTTATATTAAAATAAAGCTTAAAAAATGGTTGATTTTGTACAATTAAACGATTTTCATATTTATTTTTTAAATTTACAAGTTTTCTTAAATGTTTAATGAATTAAATTATAGTGGAAGATTTAATTTCTCAAAATTGTACTTTATTTCAATACCTTGTTACGTTTTATTATTAAAAATATTGTATTTTGATCTGTTTTATTTGTTGTATAGAATTATATGTTGAGATATTATTATTTTATTATGAATTTTTTAAAATTCTCAAATATAAATTTATTGAATTTTTATATCCAATTAGAGATTTTGTTTCTCCCCTTGGCCTACTAGACCACCGTTTCCTCGCTTGTGGACAGGCAGGGTGAGGTAGGGATGTCAATTTCCCGGAATAAAGCGGGGCCCAGCCCGTCGGGACTAGGGATTCCTTGGTTTTAGCGGGAATGGGATTGAGGACGGGCTTCATTCCTCGACCCGTTAGGCAGGGCCGGGCTGGAGACGGGGATTGCATGATACCCGGCCCGTCCCTGGCCCCAAGCAGCCCGCATAGCATATATAATTCATAATTATATATCTAATGTATGTGTGTGTGTGTATATATATATATATATATATATATATATATATTTATATATATAATAATTAGTAATTAAGTAGATAAGTAAAAAAATTTTGCATGTTATATTTTTATTGTGATAGTGTAATAGAGAATTTATACGGAAAAAAGACTTTCATTTCTAGCTTCTTATTTCTTTTTAATTTAAAAAAAGAAAAAATAAGAAATTATCTCTTTTTCTTTTTTCACAAGAGTTTTCGATTTATCAGAAGGAAAATTGGGGATAGAACTAATAAAGAAGATACATAAGAAATAAAAAATAAAGTAGTAAAATACTTTAATTTAATATACATAGAAATTAGAAGACTCTATAAATATATTTATTTTTTTTAATCTTCCGAAAAAGAACTAATAATATTATTATTTTTAAATTATTATATGTATAAAATATTTTTATATTGTTATATTATATATATTAAGTATCAAAATGTATAATATGTATATATATATATATATATATATGTATATATACATATTATATATATATATATGTATTATATATTATTACACTTGATAACTATTCTAGTAATTTTATTTTTTCTTCTTTTTTATTTTTATCCCAAAAAGTAAGTGTGTGTATATATCACAACATATGAGTACATATAATTAGTATGTAAAAAATAATATACATATATAATAAATGTATGTGTGTTTATAAAATAATTGATTTTAAAGTATTTATATTTATGATAATAAGTGTATGTGTGTGTATTTTATTTATTCTTATTTCTCTAATATTCTAAATATTATATTTTTAAATAATTTGACTAATAGTACTTTAGACAAGTTTATTCATAACAATTATTATTCTTAGAATTTTTTATTATTGTATATATATTTGAAAAGATATTTATGAAATAGTTCAAATTAAAAAAAAAAAGAGAAATTGAGAATGACATTATAAAGCGATGTCAACGTGGATACAAGTTTGTCTCTCAAAACACTAAAGGTCTTGAAAGGCATAAGCAAAAAGTACTTGGTTTATAGACCTGTATTTAGGTGGATAGTTTATTCCTTTCCTCTTACCTTAAATAATCACAATATTTTTTGTAAATTATAAATTAAGTACTGAAATATTAAGATTTATAACGTACTAATTTAGTGATTTTTTTCCAAATTGAGAGTTTAAATTGATATTACATAGATATGTAGCATTTCATTTGCTTGAGGGTCATATTAATCTCTCTTATAATTGATAGAATTTTTTTTCTTTGCTAAATTTCATTACATATGGAGTTAATTACTTGATTTGCACACGTCTCTTATTTTTAGACCTTATTTGATATGATTTTTTTAAAAAAAATTAAACACAACAATTAATTAACAATTATAAAATCAAACCTCATTTGTTTTGGTACAAATTTTAAATTTATCTATTTAAATTTTAGATTTAAATCTAAACATAGTCTAAATGTTCTTTTTTTCTTAAATTTTTTTGAAGGATATGATCGAGGATTTGGACTATTTTGTTTTGCAAACCACTAGGTAAACATGAATAGAAGTAATTAATTGCTCTTATCATCAAACAAGATTCATGAGCAAGAGGAAGAGGTAGAGAGAGATGCTCTCAGCTCCACGGAGTACTCTTTTCGCGTCTTGCTCATCATGTTCGAATTTCTAGCTTTGCTGGCAGAACATGACTCCTTACTAGTTAGTCTCTCTAATGTATATGCTATCTAGTGTGGTATCTAGTTGTGGAGTGTGTAGTAGTAATATTTATGGTGGTTCTTTGGTGATCTCCGTCCCTCCTGCCTAAGCTTACAGTGGTGGAATTCGGATTATTTTTAGGTTATGCTAAACTAGGGTTACATTAACTGTTGGTTCCTGCATGTGTATCTGCTTGGTGCTTTTATCCGTTGCTCCTGCTGCTCATATCCACGTCTCTATAGCTATTTGTTCTGGTTATATTGTCATCCTTGTTTGTGTGTAGCATCACATGCAGTAGGTGGCTCCTTATTTAGCAGATTGTTGCGGGATGGTTATGTTCCTATTTTTTCTGTGTTTATCTGTCTTATGGTTTGGTTCTGCTTCATTCCTCTATCTTCTATACCAGTCATCCGGTTCATTTGATCTGCAAAAACCACTTGCTTCTTGCTGAAACCAGTTTGTCATTGTTATCATATTGATTTGGCATGGTCTAACTCCCGAATCTGGTTTCAAATTCAAAATCCCATCATACATACCACCTCTAATCTAGCCTTGTCCACATCTCTAGTCCACTTACTTCTTGCTGTCAGCTTTCTAAACTTCCTACCCCGAGGAATTAACTACCTCCTACATCCTTCCCCTTGTCGGTTCTTAATATTCTAGATAGCCTTGGGTCCTGCAAGATTGGACCTAATGGTCCAGACCAGAGGCCGAATGAAGACAACCATCTTTGGGGTGCAGTCTTCCCCCACTCACCATACATCCTTAGCCCCCCTCCCAGACAGAGTCTTGTCTTTCTGTTGTGGTCGAATTGGACAGGCCAGACATCGCCTCTTCTTTTGTGCCCCAATCTGAGCCTGCGACAAATCCTAACCCCAACCCTCCACTACCATCTACACCAATTGACCTGGTCCCACCTCTGCTATCCACAGAACCCAATCAACCAGCCCCCTTGTTGGTCCTAAATGCTGCAAGCGTGCCCCCCCTTCTGCTCATGTGCCCTCTGTGCATTCTGTCCTAAGTCTGGCCGACACTAACAGCCCTACGCAGGCCACAAAATTCAACCATTACTCGGTGCATTCAGACAATCCAGTTCGCTCGTGGGCTAATGTTGTTAAAGGGAACCGTGATATATGCAATGGAATGCGGTTAAGGCACATTTCTTACTCCGGGGACTTAATCAACATTGATGTTCTGGACTGCATAGATGTAGAGGCGAAGTTGGGCTACTGTCTTATTAGCATGTTTGGTGGAAGGTTCCCGAGTATGAAAGCTGTTCTGGATCTTACAAAACAGTGGGGTGTTCAGTCTAAGGTTCACACACATGCCTCGGGTTGGATTATTTTTCGGTTCAATACTGATACTGATAGACAGTTGGTTCTCCGTGAGGGGCCTTATGCAGTATTTGGTAGGTCGTTAATGCTCAAGATAATGTCATCAAAATTTGATTTCTCCTTGGATGAGGTCAGTATAATGCCCATATGGATAACATTCCCAGCACTGCCTCTTGGTTGCTGGAATGAAACGGCTCTGAGTAAGATAGCTTCTGCTGTTGGCATCCCAATTATGTCAAATATGCTCACTACTAGGCTGGATTGGTTGTCCTATGCTAGAGCCCTGGTGGAGGTTGATGTCTCTAAACCACTAGTGAAGGTGGTTCCGCTCCGTCTACTATCTAGGAAAATTAAACAGCAGACTGTGCGATTTGAGTATGAACCAGCATTTTGTAACCATTGCTGTAAGTTTGGACATTATGCGGAGGGTTGCATGGGGGACAAGATGAAAAAGAAAAAGCAGTTGTTGAACTCCAAAAGGAATACTACCAACACTAGGGAAATGGACAAGCTATTGAAAAGAACAAGAACCCGGTCTGCACCTGCTGGACAACACCCTGGAATGCGTTCGCCTACACTAAAGGGGATAAGCCCTAAACATATTGATAAAGGAAAGGCTCCTGTATAGTACGTTGGACAGGAACGTATCGAGAAAGACATGTATGCTGCTTCAACTAGTGCACAGGGACCAATTCAGGCGGCCACAAAGAACAACACAGGGCAAGTTGTGGGTACTACGCATATTGTCCCCATGGACAAACCGGAGCATGCTGGAGTTGCTGCGTAGGGTGACATGCATGTGTATGTTGGGCATGGTGCTCAGATGAAGGAGAGAAGGGGGCGCTCGAGGGTCAGACGGTTGGGGGTTAATTCCTGTTCAAATTCTCGAGTTAATTCCTGTTCAAATTCACAGAGGCACGTTCAGTTTCGTAAGAGAACATTGGCAAACTCCACTAGGAATGACCAAAGCTTAGTGCCAATCCCAAAGTTGGTTCTGAACACTGGAAAGGCAACAGAGCATGCCACAGGGTTTATACGATCTGTATGGAAGAAATATGCTAATCGTAGTATTGACTTGATTGGTGCCCAACGGGCACTAGTGAGTCCGCAATGAGAGTCACTTGTTGAAATATTCGAGGGTTTAACATGACCCTCAAGCATCACAGGGTTCTGAACTTTATCTCTAAACACCATGTAGACGTTATTGGATTATTGGAGACAAAATTAGATGTGGATAGACTTGACAGTATCTTACTGAACAAGTTCGCTAATTGGTCGTTCATACATAATTTTGTTGAGACGGAGGGGGGTAGGGTAATCATCCTGTGGAATGCTATTATGGTGGATGTTCAGCTTTTTCACTCTTCGCCCCAGGATATTACTGTTTGTATCACTTGTAAGGTTACTCATGTCTCTTCCTATTTCAGTTTTATCTGTACTTAAAACTCTGTTGTGGCACGTAGGCCGTTGTGGGAGGCAATTGAGCACCTATCTACTACTCTGTTGGAACCATGGATTCTTATGGGGGATTTTAATGCTTACCTTCATATTGATGACAAGATTGGAGGTATCCCATCTTCAACTTATGAAATAAAGGACTTTGCAGCACTTCGCACCAATACGGGCCTGGAAGACCTTCCTTACGTTGGGCAGCATTTTATTTGGACAAATTCTCGGGTGTGGTCTAAACTGGATAGGGTGATGGGTAATGATGCATGGTTCCAATACAACATCCAGGCGTCTGTTGAGTTCTTCCCCATTGGCTATCTGTCTGATCACTGTCCGTGCCTTTGGTCTCTAGTTGACAATCGGGATTATTCTCGTCGTCTGTTCAGATTCCTTAATTTCTGGGCTGATCATTTCTCGTTTCAGGATTTGGTTCAGGGTGTGTGGCTCCGTCCCTACTTGGGGTATCACCAGTTTACTCTTTATCGTCGGCTGAAAGACCTTAAGAAGGACTTGCGGAGATTAAACAGATCTGAATTCTCACATTTATCTGGAAGTGTTGAACAGGCAAACAAGGATGTCCTTACTATCCAACAGCAATTAATTGATAACCCACATGACCTAGAGCTGATCTCTAAGTTCAAAGAGTGTAAAACTGTCTGCTTGGCGTCTTGCGGATGCAGAATTGAAACTCTACCGGCAACTTGCAAAAGGGAAGTATGTGGCTTATGCTGACAAGAATACTCGTTACTTCTTTAACATTGTCAAAAGAAACAAAATAAGGAGCTTCATCGGTTCTATCCTAAAGGAGGATGGATCTATGACTGACAGTCCAATGGCCCTTACTAATGAATTGTTGAATACTATCGGAATCTTTTGGGGACGAGAGTTGATTGCCAGAGCATCAATGTGGACTATGTTCGTGCTGGACAAATAGTCCCTCATGACCTAAAGGATGATTTAGTTTGGCCGGTCACTTATCAAGATATTAAAATGGCACTATGGGATATTGGAGATTGCAAGGCACTGGGACAGGATAGGTACTCTACGTTATTTTTTAAGAAGGCTTGGGGTACAGTTGCAAGGAGTCTTTGTGACACGATTAAGGAATTTTTCTTGTCTGGGAGAATCCTCAAGCAGATCAACCATTCTGTGATCACTCTTGTTCCTAAGTCTGCACACGCAGACAGAGTGGGGGACTTTAGACCAATTTCTTGTTGTAACGTTGTGTATAAGATTATCTAAAAAATATTGACAGACAGGCTCAAAATTGTTCTTCCTCATCTAGTGGACATCTCACAGACAGCTTTCATTAAGGACAGACTCATGTCTGACAACATCCTACTTGTTCAGGAGCTTCTGCGTACGTATGGAAGGACAAGAGTTTCCCCCCGCTGTATGGTCAAGATGGACCTTAGGAAGGCATATGATTCAGTAAACTAGAATTTCTTACTAGAATTACTTACTGAATTGGGTTTCCCACAGCTATTCGTGGAATGGATTCAATAGTGTGTCACCACTACTTCTTTCTCAGTTGCTATTAATGGGACAGTGCACGGGTTCTTTAAGGGCGAAAAAGGTCTTTGACAGGGTGATTCTATCTCTCCACTCTTGTTTGTCATATGCTTGGAATATTTCTCTCGAATGGTCAAAGTGCGTACACTTGGTACTTTGTTCCACTATCATCCCAAGTGTGAGGGATTAAGGATTACCCACCTTTTCTTTGCTGATGATCTTATGCTGTTTGCTAGAGGGCATCGTCCCTCCATTCGCATTCTCTTGGATTGCCTGGAAGACTTCAATAGGAGCTCAGGCCTTCAAATTAATAAGAAAAAGTCTAATATCTTTATGATTGGTATTTGTAGCACTGATCAAGAGGGTCTTCTTGCTGAAACTGGTATACCGATTGGGGAATTCTCTTTTTGGTACCTGGGAATACTGATCATGCATGGTAAAGTCCGGCTATCTCTCCATAAACCTCTGATGGATAAAATTAGCTCCTACATTAGCCGTTGGCATGCTCGTTCTCTGTCTTATGCTGGCCGCCTACTTCTGATCCAAACGGTCCTTCAGGGAGTTGAATGTTTCTGGTTGTCCACTCTCCCCACTCCGGCTGCAATGATTTCGCAGCTGGATAGGATGGCTCGGGATTTCCTATGGGACTCAAAAAAGGCATTGGTTTCCTGGAAGGATATCTGCTTACCCAAACATGCGGGTGGACTTGGTCTACGTCATCTACAGACTTGGAATGCGACACTTTTAACAAAAATCATTTGGGACATACAATCTGAGAAATAATCCTTGTGGGTCCAATGGTTAGACCACTACTACATAAAGGGCAGATCTATTTGGGACATTGAACACCACAGGGAGCATTCTCCTCTATTTCGTAAACTCCTAGCAATTCGGGACTTGATACTTGACCGGCAAAATGACTTGCTCTCTGCTTCTGCTCTTCTCCATACATGGGCAATATCTACCACATCCTTCACCTCCTTGGCTTATAACTACCTCCAGGTGCCTTCTTCGAGGGTTTTCTGGGCAAAAACTGTTTGGAAGCAGAGGCTTACACCCAAACACTCATTCATGGTCTGGCTATGTGCTAGGGGACGTTTGAAGACAAAAGATGCACTTGTGTTCCGCTTGGATGATTTATCTTGCCCTCTTTGTAATGCCCATATGGAAACGACTAATAATTTAATTTTCAAGTACGCTGTTTCAGCATCTATCTGGAGGGAAATTCGTCTGTGGCTGGGCTTGCCACAAGCTTTGGATATGGCTGCCTCTTGTCTTAGGTGGTACAAACGTTCCAACCGTAGCTCCTCCTGTATGGCTAAAGCGAAGGCTACTGCTATGGCTGCCACGTTTTATTACATTTGGACTGCTCGTAATAAAGCATTATTTAAGGGGACCTTCTGCCAACCGTTGGATATTTTGAAAAAGATCAAAACACATGTGTACACTGGTGTTTTTACATTGTACCCTAATGTTCTGAGTAGTTTCGAGGATGATTTTCATCTCTGCTAGTCAATAGTCATCTTGACTATAAACTAGTTAACATTCATGTAAATATTTTTTTGATCAATATTAATCCTTTTACATTGCGATAAAATTTTTTTTTTTAATTGCTCTTATCTTGCAAATATCACAAAAAAAGGAACTATAATATAAATAATTTTAATGTAGTGTGCTAATTAATTTAACAATAGAGACATTATTAAATTGATGAATAAAAAATAAAATAAATAATATAATTTAATAATTTAATAATATAACTTATATTTTATTTATGTTAACTAAAAAAACTTTATATAAATTAATCTTATATTAGCTTAAATAATTAAAAAAATACTTTTAAAATCAGTACCAACATAAAATATTCTACCCAATTGAACCCTACCCAATAGTCTAATACGATAATACTCGTAACCTATCTTCCTCTTCTCTCTGTTATTCCCCACGCCACTGCCGCTCTGCCCTCTTCTTTCTTCCTTGTTCTCTTCTGTTTTCCTCTTCCTTATTCTCTTCTGTCAGCCACCCTCTTCCTTGTTCTTTGTTAGATCTTCTGTTAGACACCGCAACCGCCCTCTTCCTTGTTCGCTTCTGTTAGACACCGCAACCGGCAGCCCTCAAGCTCTGAGCCAAGACTTAGCTGATCGATCGGCTTCTCAGGTTCTCCTATCTCTGAGATATCTCTGTGTAATATGGATTACCCTCTGGCTGAAGTTCATACTTTATTTCGTGGTTCTTCATGTGTGTATTTCTGTTTGTCAAATATTGATGATGTTGGTAATGGATGTGGTGTGTTAACTGCATTTTTTGGTGTTATGATCTAAGTTTTAGTTGGATTGCTTCTTTATGCATTAAAGGCATCTTGGGGTATCTTTAGATTTCTGAAATTATCAATTTTCTTCTAATTTGATATGCTTAGCCCAGAATAGCACAGAATTCTAGTCTTTTTCATCAGTTTATGGATTCTAGTGTCGGAAGACATAAGATAGGGGCATAACTCGAGAATATGCATGTAATCCAGAGGCATAATACATTTGACGATTTTTGGTTAAAGGAGAAAATACTGCTGCGCCTCCTTCACTGTTTTGTTTTTCTTTCTTCTTTTACACCAGTTCTTTGTGATAACTGATAAGAACATCTCTTGATTGCTGAACTTATCCTGTCACTTTTTGGTTCTTAGACTAGTGTCTGCCCTTCAAGAGTTTTCTATTTCTAGCGTTGGAAAATTATCATTTTTCTGTGGAGATTAGGTGAAGGGCTGGTTTGTTATTTACTAAGTTGGTCATAATACTGGAATTAAAGTGTTTGACATTTGAGATGACAGAGAAATTTGAATGTTATCTCAAGTGTTTGACATTTGAGATGACTAAGTTGGCCATTATTATTATTATTATTATTATTATTATTATTATTATTATTATTATTATTATTATTATTATTATTATTATTATTATTATTATTATTATTATTATTATTATTATGTTATTGTTGTTGTTGTTGTTGTTGTTGTTATTGTTGTCAAAATCAAATAAAAAATTGTTAATTTAGTGATGTAACACCAGGACTTGTATTGTTTAGTAGCCATTAGAGGGATATTTATGGTGAGCAATTAGAGCATCTTTTTCTACCTCAGCTCAAACAATGAGTAGTATTGACCTTTTCCTTTGCAATACAAACTGAAGAAATTAATTGAAATAAAAAATATATATATCTCAAAGGAAAATATTAAAAATGGCCAAGATTTCATTTGATTGGGGATTCATTCCATATTAACTCCAATTATTAACTATTTAATTTGTCTTAAAACGTACAAAAACTTTTTTTTCCATTTTTTTACTCCAATTATTTTTCAAGTAAATTTTTATTCCAACCACCTCCTACAAGGAGCAAAATTCAGTAAAATTGATTGCAGTAATCATGCTCAAGTATTCTTTTTCCCTTAAACAAATTACAGGACATATAATCCCCAATCATTCGACTCATGTGATTTTCAATCTTCTTCCTCTTTCCATGTAGATTTTTTCTATTTGACCTTTCTCCACATTCTAGTGAGAAAGAAAAGGCAATAGGTTATTTTAATCCTTGCCCTATCTGTTTCTGCAATAATGCTTTGCTAATTGCTAGTATTACTTGAGATGGCCTAAGTTAATTCACTAAAAGAAGGGTTGCTGTTTGACCAAGATAATTCAACTTGAATGGCAATTAATTGCTATTACACATATACTTTATCATTGTAGTTAGAGTTATTTTCTATTACTCAATATTCATCTTTTACATATTTGTCTTTTCAACTTAGTAGATGTCACATCAAGATCAAGTTAGTGAAAATTCAGTCAAACTCATGGAAGAAACTACTTCAACCCCATGTGATAGTAGCAATCCAATGTCATATCCTATGCAGCAAGTGAATATAGCAGTTGATGAGAGTATTGAACCTGAAGTTAGAGAATCTCAACAGCCAAAAAGCCAAAGTGATATTGGACCTATTGGAAGGCAAAAATCAGCAGTGTAGAGTCATTTTAGGCAAAAAATGATAAATGGCAAACAAAAAACTGAATGTATTTATTGCTCTCAAGAGCTTGTTGCTGGTGCAAAAAATGGAACAAGGCATTTAAATGATCACATGAAATCATGCAAAAAGAGAAAGCAACAAGACATTAGGCAAAGTTTTTTAACAGGTAAGGTAACTGATCCTTCTTCAAATGTTACACAAATGTCGACTTATGTTTTTTGCCAAGAAGTTGCAAGGAGAGATCTTGTTGAGATGGTAGTTATCCATGAATATCCGTTGTCTATGGTAAATCATTTTAGATTTAGAAAATATTCAAACTCTCTGCAACATTTGTTTAAGATGATCTCAAGAAATACTTTGAAGAAAGATATCTTAAAAATTTTTGATGATGAGAAAAAAAAGATAATGGCTTTATTGAACAAAAATCGTTGGAGGATTGCTGTCATTTGTGACTTGTGGACTGCTAATCACCAAAACAAGTCTTATATGGTTATCACTGCTCATTTTATGGATAATACTTGGCAATTACAACATAGAATTTTGAGGTATTTTTTTGTCTTAGCTTTTCTTCTTGAATTTGATTGTTTACTATAACGTAAAGCTAGTTAGTTAATACTTACACATTTGCTCTTTTTCTTTTTTTGTGTTATTGAAAGGTTTATCTATGTGCCATATCCTCGTACAAGTGATATACTTGCTAAAATTTTAGAAGAAAGCTTCTTTGATTAGAATATTGATAGGAAGTTATCTACAATTACACTTGATTACTGTTCTAGTAATTATGCCATTGTTGAAAATCTCTTGGGAAAGCTTCAACCCAACTCTCTTATGTTACGTGGGAGTTTACTCCATATGCGTTGTTGTGCACACATCTTAAATTTGATTGTTCAAGATGGATTGTGAGTTATACATGAAGAGATTGAAAAGATTCGTGATAGTGTTAGGTTTTGGACAGCTTCACCTAAAGAACAACAGAGATTTGAAGAAGTTGCACATCAAATAGGTACTCCATGTTCCAAGAAGCTAATTTTAGATTGCAAAACTAGATGGAATTCAACCTTTTTTATGCTTTCGACTGTATTGGCATGCAAGGATGTGTTTTATAGGCTGAAACATAGGGAGCGTTTATATACTTGCTTGCCAACTGAAGATGATTGGGTTTTGGCACAAGAGATTTGTGATTATTTGTGCATATTTTATGAGGCCACCCAAATATTTTCAAAAAGCAACTCTCTAATTGTAAATTCGTTTTTCCTTACTGCTTTCAATATTAGAATGGAGTTAGAGAAATGGCTTGCAAGTGAGAATCAATTGGAAAAAACAATGACTGAAAAGATGGTTTATAAATTTGATAAATATTGGAGAGATGTGCATGGAATTATGGGTGTAGCTGTAGTATTGGATCCACGGTATAAGATGACTTTGGTGAATTATGTTTTTCCACATATATTTGGTGATGATGCTCCTATGAAGATTGAGAAAATCAAAAAATTTTGTAGTGATTTGTTTTCTGAATACAAGTCAAAAAATGAGAAATCTTCAAGTCAATCAACAACTTCCTTGTCAGTTCAATCTCTTCAACATCTTGGAAATTGGTCAACGACAACAGTGGAAAGTAGACTTGCTGGATTTTATAATTTTGTAGCACAAAATAAGAATAACTTGCAAGACAAAGACATAGCTTGATCAATATTTGGAGGAAAAAGTTTTACCATGGGGTATTGGGGAATTTGATATCTTAAATTGGTGGAAGTTAAATGAAACCAAATATCCCATTCTTCACTTGATTGCTAGGGATATATTTTGTATTTCGGTATCCACAGTTGCTTTAGAGTCTGGATTTAGTATTGGAGGAAGAATGGTAAACCCATATCCCTATAAATTTCATCCAGCATTGGTTGATGTGTGTCCAGAATTGGTTGTGTACTGATATTTGTACTAATAGTAAAGGTATATATAATAAATATAATTTATGAATTGTGTCGTCATTATATTTATATTTTAATTAATTATTGCTTTTATAGGTTCTTCTTTGAATACTATAGAGTTTGGCTCTATTTTAGAAGACGTGGATGCCGATGATGAGAGTTGGGTAATTTTTTAAAACTTATTATTATTTATATATATATTTTTTGTATTGTTAATTTGCTTTATTAATATTTTGAATAATGTACATATATTTAAAAAATTACTAAAAATATTTCTTTTAT
Source organism: Voacanga thouarsii (assembly GCA_026120185.1). Lineage (NCBI taxonomy): Eukaryota > Viridiplantae > Streptophyta > Magnoliopsida > Gentianales > Apocynaceae > Voacanga > Voacanga thouarsii. The sequence continues at coordinate 3,520,647 of JANUWF010001217.1, read as the reverse complement.
AGGTGAGTGGAACTACCGAGGTTGGACTTGAATGAAGTTTGGATTCGGCAACTTCAACTTTTCTGGACTTATATTACATTGTATGCTTAAGTAAGGATATTCTTTACATTGTATGGTATGTTGAACTTGGACTCTTGGGTTGTATTTCCAATTTTTTGTCTTGGTTTATGTTTTCATTTTGTGGATTGATGTGTGTTAGGACAATTGGACTTGTAGCAGTTGAATCTCCTTTTGTGAAAATAGCATGTCTTTGTCTTTTATTTCTATGAGGTTAGGAATTGTTTATTTACATGGATTATTATTGTATTTCCAATTTGCTGTCTTGGTTTATGTTTTCATTTTGTGGATTGATGTGCGTTGGGACAATTGGACTTGTAGCAGTTGAATCTCCTTTTGTGAAAATAGGATGTCTTTGTCTTTTATTTCTATGAGGTTAGGAATTGTTTATTTACAGGGATTATTAAATTTGGCTTGAGATGTGTTTTATTTAGGAATATGGTGTTTAGAATTTTTATATTTATTGTTGGGCTGAAATTAGGCCCTCGCTTCCCCACCAGGCTGAAACCGGGCCCCCGCTTCCCCGCCGGGCCGGGACCAGGGATTATTTTGTCCCCGGTGGGCTGGGGGCGGGGATCCCCGCCCGTCCCCATGTTGGGGACGGGCCGGGGATGGGGGGACTGGGGCTACACGGGGGCGGGGCCAGGATTTCTAATCCCCGGCCCGTTGCCATCCCTAGGGCGAGGGAATAATTTTGTCCCTGGTGCATCGAGATTAGGGATTCCCACTTTGTACCTGTTATGGGAAACGGTCAGGGATAGGTTGGGATATCACAAAGTTAGAAAGGCTCAAAATTTCTAATTCTCAACTCTTCCCTACTCAGGCTGTGGATTGCAATCCTATTCAAACTAAAAATTTATCTTAATTTAAAATAATAATTTTAATAATTTTAATTTTTTAAAAAATTATTATATACTCACAATACATTATTTTTTTTCTCTTTAACTCTATTTATATTTCATATTTATGTCATATATTTAATAATTTTTTATTATATTCAAATAAATTCATTTCAATTCAATTTCTATCTAATTTTATTCAAAGATAGAATATACGGCGCAATCATTTATTAAACGGGGATAACACAGTACATTTCAAAAGACTTGTTCAAAGTTGGCCCAAAATAATTTTGGGCTTTGTCAGGACAAGTCCAGAGTTGCATATCAAATATAGTATTTTTCAGAAGAAATATTACATATTTTTTGTATAAGAAAAACGAATTGAACCTTAAAAACAAATTTGACAAAAGAATTATTATGAAAATAATAATAATAATTGAAGGAACTAAAAGTAACAAAAATTAAAGAATATACAAGATTTATATAATTTTATTAATACAATTTACATTTACGATAGAGAGATAATTTTTTTATTTTTTAAAGAATATTATAGAGATATTACAATTATAAATTCTAAAATTACATATTTATAAAAATGTAAGTTAATATACATCTCAAGCCCTCAACTATTTCCAGATACTTCAAAAAAAAAAAAAAAAATTTAAATTGTACTTCTAAAATTTTTCGTGAACTTACAATTTTAGTTTATCTTAATAATTCAATACAACTAACAACAATAAATTTCTTTGTATAATTTATCTATTTACTTAAATATTTATGCATTATCAAAAAGGTTCATATCTTATGGAATTGAAATAATAACCATGTTTAAATTGTTAACTAAAAACAAAGTTTTATTAGAGAAATTTACTCTAAACATGACTTTTTAGACCAACAATCATATAACAACAACTGACAGAGACTGGCCTAACGCTTATGACCTTTTAGTGAGAGGTGATCTAAAAGTTCAATTTTAGACATAATTTTTTCGTTATATTATTCGACAAAACCAATATCCTTATAACTGTTGTAAATTTGATTCAAAATAGAATCAGTAAATATAAAATTCTAAAACAAAGATACTAGAAGAGGAGAAAAGAGAGAAAATCGCTTAGATACGATTTCATTGATTCATTGTTCGTTTGTTTATATATGACTTCTATTTATAGAGGTAACGATACAGAATCTGAAAGGTTAAGAAATGAATTTAATAATCTTAGAAAATGAACAGTCACATTTATTTTCAAGAAAATGAACAGCCACTTGACCTTTCATATTTCATAACACTCTCCCTTGGATGTTCATTTTCAATCACTTCAAAAAATGCCTCGTGAAAAACCTTCATAGGAAAAACCCTATGGGACAAAAACCTAGTGAAGGAAAAGAGTACACTTTCCATTCTAGAGGGAATACCGCCTCATTAAAAACCTGACTAAGAAAAAATCCAGTAGGAAAAAAATCTTAATTAGGGAAAAAGAGTATAGTATACGTACTTCTCTTAATAACATCTTCAAGATGACTTTATATCTTTCAACCGACGCATTCTAATTTTACGTACTAATTTTTCAAATGAAGCAGTCGGCAATGCCTTAGTAAGTAAATCTACCAGATTATCACATGATCGAATCTGTTGCACATCAATTTCACCTCTCTTCTGGAGTTCATGAGTAAAGAAAAATTTTGGTGAAATATGTTTTGTCCTATCTCCTTTAATACATCCACCTCTTAATTGAGCTATACAAGCTGCATTATTTTCATAAAGAGGTATTGGAATTTCCTTTTTAGAAGGTAATCCACAATTTTCTCGGATACAATGGATCATTGATCTCAACCACATACATTCTCGGCTTGCCTCATGAATAGTTATAATTTCATCATGATTAGAAGAAATAACTGCTATAGATTATTTTGTAGAGCGCCATGATATAGCAGTATCACCACATGTAAATAAATAACCAGTTTGAGAACGTGCTTTATGTGGATCGATAGATAACCAGTATCAGCATATCCAATCAACATTGGATTGGTTCTATTTGAATAAAATAATCCAAGATCTATTGTCTCTTGGAGATATCTTAGGACATGTTTAATCCTATTCCAATGTCGTCATGTTGGGGAAGAACTGAATCTTGCTAATAAATTCACAAAAAATGCTATATCAGGTCTAGTATTTTTAGTAAGGTACATCACTGCATCAATTGCACTAAGATAGGGTACTTCAGGACCAAGTAATTCTTCATTATCTTCTCGAGGTCAAAAATGATCTTTATTTATATCTAATGACCTCACGACCATTGGAGAACTTAATAGATGTGCTTTGTCCATGTAAAACCTTTTAAGAACTTTTGTTGTATATGTTGATTGATGAATAAAAATACTATCTTCCAGATGCTCAATTTGTAAACCAAGACAAAACTTAGTTCTGCCAAAATTCTTGATTTCAAATTCTTGCTTCAGGCTATTTCTTGCCTTTTGGAGTTCTTCTGGAGTTCCAATAAGGTTACTATCATCAACATATATTGCAAGTATCACAAAATCATATTCAGATTTCTTAATAAAAATACATGGACATAGTGGATCATTTTTATATCCTGATTTTAATAAATATTCACTAAGACGATTATACCACATGCGTCCAGAATGCTTTAAGTCATATAATGACTTTTGTAATTGAATGGGATAATTTTCATGAGGGTTCGAATAATATGCGCTAGGCATACTAAATCCTTTTGAGATTTTCATATAAATATCATTATCAATGTTTCCATATAAATAAGCAGTCACAACATCCATTAGACGTATGTCAATCTTTTCACGTACTACTAGACTCACAAGGTATTGGAGTGTAATTACATCCACCACAGATGAATATGTTTCATCGTAATCAATACCTGATTTTTGCGAAAAACTTTGTGCCACAAGTCGTGCTTTATATCTTACGACTTCATTATTTTAATTTCGCTTTCACACAAATACCCATTTATAATCAATTGATTTTACATCTTCTGGTATTCGGACTACAGGTCCAAAAACCTCACGCTTTGCAAGTGAGTTTAATTCCGATTGAATCGCATCTTTCCATTTTGGCCAATTATTTTTATGATGACATTCTTCAACTGATATTGGTTCAAGATCCTCATTATCTTTTAACACTTCAAGTGCGATATTATATGTAAAAACATTATCAACAGTTATTTTCGTCCGATTCCAATTTCTACCAGAAGTTATATAATTAATGAACATCTCACTATTCTGTTTACTATTTTCAGATATTTGGATCTTTTCATCAGTTTCCACTTGATCCATTTTTCCTAATTCTTCAATTGGATAATTTAATCCTCTTTTCTTTCAAGGATTTTTATCTTTTGAACTAATGGGTCGTCTACGTTTCTAACGTATTTTTGATTTAGTAGCTATAGGAATTGTATTTTGTCCTGCTAGGACTTCTATCTGCATAGAGACATTTATAGCTAGAATATGCGATTTAGTTACTCTTGTAGAGTCAGCAAAAGAATTTGGCAGTTGATTTGCAAGTATTTGTAAATGAATGATCTTTTGAACTTCTAGTTCATTTGCGCTTGTGCGCGGATCTAAATAATTCAATGATGTTGTCCAGACAAGCTCCTTTTTATGTGGTTTATGTTCTCCCTCTAATTTAGGAAACAAAGTTTCATCAAAATGATAATTATCAAATCTTGCTGTGAATACATCACCTATTAATGGTTCAATGTATCTAATTATAGAGGGAGAAATATATCCAACATATATCCCCAACCTTCTTTGATGACCCATTTTGGTACATTTATTTGGCGCTATCGGTACATACACGACACACCAAAAATTTTTCAAATGAGCAATATCTGGCTTGGAACCAAAAGCCAATTGTAAGAGAGAAAATTTGTGATAACTTTTTGGCCTTATGCGCACAAGTGTTGCAGCATGCAAAATAGCATGTCCCCAAGCAATTGTAGGAGATTTGTTCTCATTAATAACGGTCTAACAATTAATTATAACCTTTTAATGAATGATTCAGCTAGACTATTCTGAGTATGAACATGAGTTACTGGATGTTTAATAGTAATGTCAATTGATATGCAATAAGTATCAAAGGCTAGGGAGGAATATTCTCCAGCATTATCTAGATGGATTCTTTTGATAGAATAATTTAGAAATTGTGCTCTTAAGCGAATTATTTGGGCAAGCAATCTCGCAAACGCTAAGTTGCAAGTTGATAATAAACTGACATGTGACCATCGGGTCGATACATCAATTAAAATCATAAAGTATTTGAATTGCGCACATGGTGGATTAATTGGTCCACATGTATCACCATGAATTCTTTCTAGAAATATTGGAGATTCAAACTCCACTTTTGTTGGAAATGGTTTAATAACCAATTTTTCGTAAAAACATGCAGCATATGAAAATTTATTAGATGTCAAAATTCTTTGACTTTTCAAAGAATGACCATACGCATTTTCAATTATCCTTCGCATCATAATAGTTCCTGGATGACCCAAACGGTCATGCCAAATGATAAATGTAGCAGAATCAGTAAACTTTTGATTTACTAAATGATGCACTTCAATTGCATGGATTTTTGTGCTATATTGGCCAGATGAAAGAGATGGTAGCTTTTCTAATAAAGATTTCTTACCTGACATTATTCGAGTAATTCAGAAATACTCAAAATCATTTTCTTCCATTGTCTCAATGTGATATCCATTTCAGCGAATATCTTTAAAACTTAATAAATTTCTTTGAGATTTTGAAGAAAATAATGCTTTAGGAATAACAATATTTGTTCCTCCGGGTAATACAATATTAGCTCTTCCAGAGCCTTCATTCAACTTTACACTACCACCTATAGTATTAACATTTGTTTCTCCCCATCTGCATGTAAGAGAAATATTTTCTATCTTTCAATATGGTGTGTGTTGTACCACTATCAATTAGGCATATATCTTCAATGCCACTTGTGTATCCAATAAGCGGAATAATAGCCATCTGGGCATAACAAAATATTTATAAATTTAAATACTCAAACAATAAAAACTTTAAACGCTAATTACTATCACAATGCCAAAAGTATAAAACATAAAAGAAATATATTAAAAATAAAATTTTAATTCTTCTGGATATTTCCATCACTAATCAAATACTCAATTCTTCCTTTAGGATGCTCAAAGAAATCAGCCACATCTTTTTTATCAATAGATGCCTGATACAAATCAACAAGGTGTTTTGCCGTACGACAGGTATGAGACCAATGACCTTTCATGCCACAGCGATAACATTTATTTTCATAATTTTTAGCAATAACATAATTTTCTTTTCCTTTCTCGTTAGTTTTTGGCCACTTCTGGTGGTTGTCATGATTTTTTGTAACTCTGTTTTGACTATTGCGATCATAATGAATATTTTTATCACGATTATATATACGTCCACGGCCACGGCCATATCCACGACCACGATCACGACCACGACTACGACCACGACTTCTTCTAAGGCCAAAATTACGAGTTCTAACATCATTCACTTCTGGGAATGGAGTAGAACCTGTTGGTTGAGCTTCATGATTTTTCATTAATAGCTCATTATTTTGCTCAATTACGAGAAGACAAGATATTAATTCTGCATACTTCTTGAATCACTTTTCTCGATATTGCTACTGCAGGAGCACATTTGAGGCATAAAAATGGAGAATATTATTTCTAACATATCCTCATTAGTAATATTTTCTCCACACAATTTTAGCTGCGAGCTAATTTTAAAAATAGTAGAATTATACTCACTAATGGATTTAAAATCTTGTAATCGCAAGTGTATCCAATCATACCGTACCTTTGGAAGGACGACCATCTTCTGGTGATCAAACATTTCTTTCAAATTATCCCCAAAATAAGTGGATTTTTCACAGTAAGGTATTCAACCTTTAAGTCATCATGAAGATGATGGCGGAGAAAAATCATAATTTTAGCATCATTTTGTGATAATGATGGATTTCCTTCTACAATGGTATCTGTCAGACCCATTGCAACTAAATGCATTTCAGCATCTAGTGTCCAAGATAAATAGTTTTTCCCAGTAATATCAAGAGTTACAAATTCAAGTTTGGTGAGATTTGCCATATGAATAATCAAATAGGAAAAGTACTTACCTTCCTTTTTTGTTCTAGAAAACTTCAAAAACAAACTAGACTTCTTGATTGCATGGATCGAGAGAGAACTTTGATGGTGTTGGCTTGGTTATCACTTTCAATAGAACAACTTCAATAGTGTCACCGTGACTATAATCTTCAGTAAAATAACTTTGGTAGAGTCTCGTGCTGATAACGTGTTGTGAATTTGATTCAAAATAGAATCAATAAATATAAAATTGTAAAGTAAAGATACTAGAAGAGGAGAGAAGAGAGAGAATCGCTTAGATACGATTTCATTGATTCATTGTTCGTTTGTTTACATATAACCCTTATTTATAGAGGTTACGATACAGAATCTGAAAGGTTACAGAATCTGAAAGGTTAAGAAATGAATTTAATTACCTTAAAAAATGAACAGTCACAGTATACGAACAGTCACATTATTTTCAAAAAAATGAACAGCTCTACTTGACCTTTAATATTTTATAACAGTAACTATAAACACATGCATTAATATCGTTGTAGTTAGGGATGATAATTTTTTTACTTAAAAAGGGGATTCGGCTTGGTCTAGCTTGGTTGGGTCGATTTAAGTGGGGCCGAGGCCAAGACTAGGCTTTATTTCTTGGCCCGTCAATCGGGGGTGGGACAGGGACGGAGATTGTATGATCCCGTCTAGGCTCGACCCGCCCGGCCCGTTCTACATAAATTTTATATTATATATGTATATATATATATATATATATATATATATATATATATAATAAATACATATATAAGTAGATTATATAAATATATATACGCACACATACATATAGAGTTCGATTATATATGCGTTGTAATGTATACATACTATATAAATTATATATATTATATATGTATACATATCAATATCAATATATATATATATATATATATATATATATACTATCTAAATTATAGATAAATTATATATATTATATATGATTATATATGTATATATAGGTAGATTATATATGTATATGAAATAAATAAAATAAAATATAAAAGAAGAGGAAAAAAGAAAAAGAATAGGAAAAATTATAAATTATCAATTTTACTCTTACTAATTTAGTGATATGATAAATATGTAAACCATTGGAAATCATCACAAAGTTTTTTGAAATGATTAAAAAATTTTAAATAAAAATATATTGGAGGCAATTTTTTTTTTAAAATCTTTATAAATATTTTCGGGGCTTCCCTGGTGGGCAGGGATCGGGGATTGTTTTGTCCCCAGCGAACCAGGGACGGGGGTCCCCACCTTTTTCCATGGCGGGGATGGGCTGGGGCAGAGAAATGGGGGCGGGGTCTAGATTTCTAGTGCCCGGCCCGACCCCATTGCCATTCCTAATGGTAGTACCATGTTTTTTTTTTTTTTTTTTTTTTTGGTAACACATTTTAGGGCTTATGTTGAGAATTCTTGAAATCAATACGTGATCTTATGTTTAAAATTTACGTAAGTGGAGCACCGTAGTTTTCTTAAAGTTATTAATGTTACTGCAAGGGATGTCAATCGGGTTGGGGCGGACTGGGGGCTTGAAATTCCGACTCCGCCCTGCTTTCCCCCGTATCTCCGTCCCCAAGCCATCCTCGACAAAGAGAAAGGCGGGGATCTCCACTCTCGGCCCACTGGGGACAAAATAATCCCCGTTCCTGACCCAGTGAAGAACCGGGGATGTGGGGCCCGGTTTCGAACCTGCGGGGAACTAGGGATGCGGGGCTCTGGTTTTGGCCGAGTGAAAAAAAGTAAATTTAAATAAAATTTTATAAAAATAATAATTTATATTTTCTTAGTAGGAAAAAGTAAATATAAATAAATTCTAAATAAGTACTACTAATATTAAGATTTAATTTAGAAATAATATATACGTGTATGTAAGTGTGAGATATTTTATATTAATAATCGAATGAAATTAAACATTTGCAAATAAGTTTAGGTATGTTCAATTACTAATCCAACAAATACTAATCAATCTTGAACGAAGTTGTGTTACGAATAAGTTCAACTTTGTTGCATTACTAATAGAACAAATATTATGTTGAACAAACATACAAATATTTACATTTTTATCAAATTTATCATTGTCATTCTAAATTATAGTCAAATATTATATTATTACAATTTATATTCTATTTTGTATCTTATCTCTGTGCGAAAAAAATTTAAAGTTAAAATATTAATTCGAGATAAATAAAATTTGAATGGTAGTATGAGATACAATACAATCATAATTTGTAAATGACAACATAATTTTAAAATAAGTAATGACTCTATAAATATAAGTTTATAAACCAAATATTTTTACTCATACCTCTTCAAACCTTCAATGGTTTGAGAAACAAACTTGTATCTATGCCGCTTTATAATGTCATTCTTAATTTTTCATTCACTCCCCCCCCCTCCTTAATTGGAACTATTTCATAAATGTCTTTTTAAATGTATATATACAATAATAAAAAAATTTTAACAATAAGAATTTTTATAAATAAAATTATCTAACATACTCTTAGCCAAATTATTTAAAAAGATTAAAAAAAACGTTTATAGTATTAGAGAAATAAGAATAAATAAATAATATTTTGAATATTAGAGAAATAAGAATAAATAAATTATTGGGTAATATTAAAATAATATTATTAATACTAATTAAAATTTATAAAAATATTGTAATGTTTAAAATATTAATGAAAAATAAAATATTCATAGGGTTTTACCATCCTAACTATTATATTATTTGTTAGCATGTTATTTGTTAGTGCATTAAAATTATAAATTTATTAATATAGGTATATTATTATCTCACATAAAAATCTATAATTTCATACATTAAGACATTTTCTCACTTATCATGGTTAAGTAGATATAATACAAGACACACACACACACACACACACACACACACACACTATGTATATAAATATATATACATATTATATAGTATTTATATATTTTATTTTTACATATATTATATATAATTATTTTATTATATGTAATATAAATTATAATTTTTATACATATGTACTATGTGGGTTAGGCGGGCTGGGGATCATGCTATCCCCGTCCCTGACCCGGCCTCACCTGGTGGTCCGAGGTATAGAGCTCTCCCCCGACCTTGTCTAGATTTAAATCGAAGAATTTTCGATCCAATCGAACTGAATTGAACTGGACCCCAATTTAAATGGAAAAATTGATATCCCTAATTACTGCTTCAAAAATTCATCCCAATTAACTCATAGTTTTTGTACGTTGGAGAGGAAGGAGAGGGGCGGCTATTTCAGCAACTTAAAGGCATTAATTAATTCATCTCATAATACATATATCCTCATTCTCCAACCCCCCCTCCCCTCCCCAACCCCCTCTTTTCCCCCTCTCTCTTATTACCCACTAGGAAAGTATAATATTCGTGCAATGAACTTTTTAATATGGAAAAAGAATGGAAAATTTATATCTTTTCACAAATAATATATCCATTAGAAAATTTTGTCACCTCTTGGTGAAAGCAATTTATACAAAAAGAAAAATAATTGTTCATTACGTATGAAAAGCTCTAGATGCATGCACCCAAAAGTGTATGCATATATTTTCTTCCCCTTCAATGAAAATAAATAAATAAATCAATAAGGCAACTAGAACTGCCCATGTATTTGGCATGGCTAAGAATAATAATGTGTTATTGCCCTTTCTATTCTCCTTGAAAATATCTTTTGCTGTTATTCTTTCGGCCGGTTCTCCACGGCTTTGTACATTCTTCTTTTTTCATTCTTCATTCCTGCATCAATAAATGTTTTGATTATTTTTATATAGTAGGCCTCTTAAAGATCAAAGCAAAACATTATTACAATATTCAACAGTACAATTTGTTAATTGAAAAAAGAAAAAGGGAAAACTGTAGTTACTTGGTTTATTTCTTCTTCTGGACTTTGCGGGCGGAATGAACACCCCAGTCCCTTCACAAGCTGAAGCTCTCCACACATGGTTGCCATTTTCCGACCATCTGTTGAAGGAAGCTGCCCCGACGTTATTCAAAAACTTGCCTTCTTGACGATCTTCTGCAATATCATCATCTGATGTCAGCCGCAAAATCTGTCTTTTGAGTTCAACATAAAAGGCATCATCCTCGTAATAATCTTGATAGCCACCATGAATGGAAGCTCCAGTGGTCATTTCCATCTTAGCACGACGCGATAACAGCTGATGCTGCTCAATGAAGGCAAGTTTCCTATATATACAATCAAGATTGGTTGCCGGATGAAATGTTCTTTGATTTGTTCAAATGTTACACATGAATCCAAATTAATCAAGTTAACTAAGAGGGACTCTTTAGAGTTCTCATGTCCTTGTCACTAGTAACTGGCCATGTAAAATGGAATTAAACATTATTAAACAAAAGAAATTGGGCATCAAGAAGAAGAATTTGTTCTGACTGGATGAATTTTTCAGTTAAAAAACTAAACCTATGAATATTGTCTGCCGCCTTTGTTTGGAGGATTGTGAAATCCAAATTTTAAATGACCAGGGGAACGGAAGTTCAATTTGATCCTTTTTCGTTAGGCCTTATCTTAATTAGAATTTAACAAGTAATTTTTCAGACTAAGCATTTAGATTCCCTTTAAGGAGCTCGTTGGTGCAATTTACTTTCCATTTCTTGGACCTTTCACCTGCTTCCTTCCCTACGGATACACTCGGTCTCCTAGTTGCTATTGTCATGGAGCGATAAATAAGGTTAAATTACAGAATTCACCCTTAGCCTTTGCAAGCTCTCCATATCAATTGTATACCAAAAAATAACCCTAAGGCATATGATACAACTATAAAGAGTGAGTTTATAAATGATAGTATTCTTATGAAGTTACGAGTTTGATTCTTAATTTTGTATTGTATATCTAGTGATTATATTCTTCTTAAATCCCCATGACGAGGATTGTGAAGGTAATCGTGACAAAGCATTATCTAAAAAAATGTATTATGACTATCATATCATTTATTTGCTCTTAAGTTTTCAATCCATCACGGTTCCATAAAATATCCATACATTAATAGAGGAATACTTTATGGTTTTTTCTTGCAGGTTGTCAGCGCGTGGATTTCCTTTTCTTGCTTGGCTCCTGATGGTGAGAAAAATCCATCAAATAAGTTGTTCGATGGCTTGGAGTTTGGACATTGGACAAATTTAAAATCTTACTGTGTTGACAAAGGTTGGTAGTTTAATTATTTTTTCTTTTATAACTAATAATTAGTAACTTATTCTTTTTTAACGTATAAAAAATTGTTAGTTAGATTTTGCCCCTTAAGGTTCATCTAAAATACAAGAAGAACCAAGGGTTGTAGTTGGTGGTGGCTGTATACTGTGGAGATGGGCTTTACGATGGTGGCGGATTGTTCAAGTCATGGTGAGCTGAATTTTCTCTTTTCTGTTTTAAATCAGAAACTGAGAGACTACATGGTCCAATCCAATTAGACAAATTCTCAGCCCATTTAGATCCAGTCGAATGATTCAAATTGGGCTTGGATTAAATTAAAGAAATGGGGTTAATTTTCCAAACGCTGGACTCAACCGTTGGCAACTGTCAAGTTCCAGGCATTTCATGCACGTACACTTTTAAATTCCACATCTCTCTTCATTTTCCCCCTCAGTTTTCATGACTTGAAGTCTTCAACCAAACCATGCATCCGTCGGCGGCAGAGATTAATGATTCAGTTTCGCCATCGCCGTTAGCCCCACCAAAGCCTCCATCCCCTGTGTCAATGCAAGTTCCTTCTGGTCATGATCTTCCAGCGAAGACCTCTGGCACCACGCAGACGAAGAAAGCAATAAATCCCAAGAATCCCCTTGGGGCATCCAAGTTTTCTTCCCATTCCCTTGTTCCTTGGTCCACTGGTCTTTGTGATTGTTGCGAAAACGTTAGTAGTTGTAAGTTCACTTTGGCATGTAATTTTCTCTCATTTCATCACGATAGAAAGTAGAAAATAACTATTATTCTTTCAATTATTGAGTTTATGAATAAGAACAACTTTTATTAAATAAGAAAAGTGGCTAAACTTACTTTCTATTCTTGAAATCCTTCACCATGACACTTGAAAGTTCATGATTTCTAATTCATGACTCTTTGCCCTTAATTCTATACGTATTCAAAAAGTTTAATTGTTAGTTTATGTTTAGACAAATATTACAATCATAATGTTTGCATGGACCATAATGTACTGACTACTCAGCATCCATGCAAGTTACTAATAAGTAATAAACGTATAAAATTATTGGATGGACTACATATAATTATTAACTTGCAATTCATATGTTAGAATTTGCAAAGACTAGATCTGTTGCTAGAATTTCAAATAGAATCTTACATTTTTTTCTTCTGTTGATCTTCTAGGTTGCTTAACATGTTGGTGCCCATGTGTTACGTTTGGTCGGATTGCCGAGATTATGGATAGAGGATCAACTTGTACGCTCTTTAACCCTAGGTTTCCCTTGATTTTCTAATAATAAAAAATTTACTCGGTCATTTCTGCCTAGGATCATGATCAGCCTATAATAAACTTTAATTTTCTGCAGCATGTGGAGTTAGCGGAGCACTATACATGATGGTATTCTGCATTACGGGCTGCCCATGTTTGTACTCTTGTTTCTATCGATCCAAACTAAGAGGACAGTACTTCTTGGAGGAAAGGCCTTGCCCTGATTGCTGCGTCCATAGCTGTTTTGAGCCCTGTGCCTTGTGCCAAGAGTATCGACAACTCAGGAATCAGGGGTTCGATATGTCCATAGGTATCCTCTCTCCATTCCTTCCCTCTCGAAATATTTTTGTGCAGTCAAATTATCAAAATATTATACTCTCATAAAATATCGCATCTATCGACTGATTCCACACTCTAGCAAATTAGATAAATTCAGAATATGACTCTATTAGTTTCGATTCGACTTTAATTACAAGGATAACTGAGTAGATATTCGATTTTACAGTTTTCCATTCACGGTGCAAATATCAATAGGACCACGACCAGTTGATCAGTTGTGTCCCGAGAAGCTATAACATATAATGTTTTCTTGATTTTTAGCCTTAAGGCTTAATTTTGCGTTTGGAATTTTCATGGCTAGACGTTGATGAATTGAATTGAACAGGATGGCATGGAAACATAGAAAGGGGGAAGCAAGGTCCTTCAGTGCCTCCATTTGTGAAATCTGACATGAAGCGCTAGAGGAAAGACCTCCTTGCTTTCTTGCTCTATTTGTCTTTTTCCTGTTTCATAATTTTGAATAGGATATTGAGTAATGTATTATTTTGATGACTTAAAATATATTTATGTCTGAATAGTCCAAATTAATATGTTTCTGGGGACGATAATAAAAGGTTTTGCGGGACTCATCAATCATTTGGTTTGAGTGGTTCATAATTTTTTTCTGTTGTTTAACTTTGTTTACCCCTAGATTGAAGATGAAAGTTATCAGCATAACTTTTTAGACGAATTTAGCAGTGGATTGAAGATAGATGTGTCATTCAAAGTTTTGATTTGAGATCAGATGCCCAAAAATGTGTTGCAAAAGCATAGAATCGCTTGCAACGTGAAGGCCATGTGATTTTGGTAAGTTGGGATGGATTTGACCGCCTCAATGTCAACTTGCACAGTTGAGTAGGCCTATCATCCTTATGATGAGTGCGTCGGGATTTCAAGACCTAAAGAGCGTCGGGATGATCAAGACCTAAGGATGCGATGAATACAGCTTCCTAAGTGAACTTACAAATGAACTTTAATTCAGGAACCACGCGGTTTTGACTTTCTTCCCTTTTTTTTTTTGTTTTAGTGCAACCCTACTTTTTACGTTTACATATCTTTGTTGGGATGGGCAAGGTATAAGCCATATATAAATATATAGAAAGAAAAAAAATAAATACATAAAATAGAATACAATTTAACGTGGTTTGATCTCTCAATTAGACCTATGCCACAAAGTTTCAATTAAATCTACATCCACGATCTCAAGAGAAACACTCTACTAATTTTTGGACGGATAAAATTATAAACCCTCAAAAAATAACCTAAGGCCTAAAAATCTTCTAATTTACTAGGCTTAATGAGTTCCCAAAACAGCATTAACCTATTTATAGGGCAAAACAACATTAACTTATTTATAGGGAAATCATTCATTACCATTTTTTAAGTTATCTCATGTGAGATTGAGAAAAAAAACTCAACAATCTTTAGGTATCGCGTTTGGATAAGTTCATGGAGATAGGAAAGCGAAGCCCGTCAAGCTTTTCAAAATCAGGAGAACTGAATCACAGGACCATGTGCTGAGGCCGTATTCATGATGATAATATGAAGAAAGAAGGAGGAGGAGAAGGAGAAGGAGATAAAAAAAGAGAAGAAGAAGAGGAAGAGGAAGAAGATAATGCTCTTCTCCAATATTCATGAAACAGATGAATCTACAATATTTATATGGACGGATTTAGGGGAGGGGGAATTTTTTAAAATTTTAAAATTAACCCTAGAAAAATTAATTTAAAAAAAATTTCTTTAAAATTTTATATTCGTCATTTCAAATTTTTTCAAAAATTATATAACATTTTCCCTTTGACCCCCCAAACCCTAAGTTCTTAGTTTAATCTTTGAATATTTATACAAAATGATATGAGGTTAATAATACTTTTACTTATTTATTGAGAGAAATAATAGAATGATGTGATTAAATTCTAGCCTTCTAAAATATTAATCATTATCAAATAATTTGTCATGATACAATCAAAATATTAAAAGATATCCAAATTCATGAATACAGGTGAAGAGAACCGTTTAAAAAAGAAGAAGGAACCACTAGACCAGGGCAAGAACCAAAATTTTTTGTACGTATCAATTTATGGCCGAGGTTTATCATCAAACATCGGTGGTCAAAAAGATTGAAGATGCGTTAAGAATATATAAAGAAGGTTGGCCAGTTGCATATACCAGCCAGATTTTATTCTCAGAAGTATTTGTTCTCTTTATCTTTCTGATTCTGATAGGCATCACATTCATGGTGCTCAACATCTCCCTTTGGTCGGTCTTCATCTTTCCCTTTTCCTTTTGGTATTTCCCCCCCTTTTTTTTTATTTTTTTTTTGTGGGTAACTTCATCATATGATCATCTCTTCAACTTGTTCCTGTTGCCTTCTTCCTCATAAACTATATCACGCAAGCAATATTTTTCATTTCTAGAATATGTTTGCATTACGTACGGTGTTTCAGAGTTTCATCATTATTAATTATCTGTTTCATTAAAGTCTTAACTCGAAAAGGAGGGTGGAATAGAGTTGAACTAAAAGATTGTTTTTGATAAGGGAGAAAAACATACAAAAAATGAGAATAAAAATAAATAAATAAAGATTATGTCATCAAATATTGTTTTTGAGAAGAAAAATAGATAAGATACAAGAATTTAACATAACTTTCTCATACTACCCAACCCATACTTTTGATAATAAGACTCCTTTACATAAGAGTTCAAGTATTAATTATAAATTTATGTGAGAATAGAATTACATATAAATATAACAGTTAATTTCTTATAAAGGAGTGTTTCTTAGCCAATTAGGCGACTCCTTAATTAAGTATTCTTAACCTAAATAGAGTTAGAAAACAAAATAAAATTTTCAATTCTCTACCTTGATTTGAATTCTAACTTCTCAAATAAATAGTCACAAGGTAACAAAATTTGCTCCAAATCATTTTCACATAAGCCATAAGTTAAACTCAAATTCACAAATCAAGTCCAAACAAGATTTGAATTTGTCTTCAAGAAAAGGCTGAACCACTAACCAAATAATTGTTTCTTTAGAATAGAAACTAACCCCCTCCACAAGGTCACATACTTACCTATGCAATGATTTAATGTCCGAATAGCAAAATCACACTCAGATCTACCCATTATTTGTCGAAAGTTGCCACCAAATTCAGCGTCTGATTTGTGACTGATGGAGGACAGAAACACAAAGTAATTAGAAATCGCAGCGACTGAATAAATTTCAGTTGTTAAATTGGTCGCAAAATGGACGTTGTTTCTTGTAGTGAGTAAATTTCTGCAATATGTCCTTAAAAAAAACAAAATATTTATGAGCTCCAAAAGCAACAAAGAAACTATTTCAAAACTCCACCTGCAACTACAAATGAGAGCCCAAGATATTTATAAGTGTCAAAAATCAAAATAACTTCAGTGGACAAATGTTTCATTTTAAACTTCAAACTATCAAAATTTAAACTAGTTTTCGCAGTTTTTTTAATCAAAGCACAAAATTTGTATCTTCAAAGGGCTTAAGACATCATCTATTTTTTTTCTAAATCTACAATGAATAATCAAAAGAAGTAATGTAGACTAATGGAAGTACTTTAGTTCATAAAAATAGACATGGTTCCAAATTGAGTTGGTCAACAGTATGTCTTATGATGCAAAATATCTCCAAATTAATGTTTTTAATACTTCCACAAACCCTTGTTTCTTAAATAAATTACTAAATAAACTTTCTAATTGATATCATCAAGCTTCTCATCCATAATAGTAATAGGTTTATTATCCTTGTGAGCTTCAACTGAAGTAATCACATATTTTTCATAAATTCAAATTTTATTGATAGCATAATTACTAAAAAATTAAACGGAAAAGTCTAACCTTTGCAAATCCAAATCCGGCTTGGCTCGAGTAGATCTAGACAATATAGATCTAATTGACTTAAGTTTGATATCACTTGTTATTTTTAATACCGTTTATTAGCAAGTAATAAAAATTCTGATAATAAACAAACTATCTAACAATAAAATATGAGAAAAATTAGATAAATAATTTAATATAATTCAATCAATAAGACCTACATCTATAAGCCAAAAAGAAGCAATCTTTACTAATTAAACATTATATGGAAGAGACAAAAAAGTAAGAACTCTCATAATTCTCTCAAATCCAAAACTCACCAGCTAACGAAAACCCAATAAAGTAGTATAGATCTTTAATTTAACTCAGTGAGACTATCTAATTAATACTTTTGCTAAGGCTCCTTTATATAGAAGTTAAAATCTAACAAGTACTGATTTTAAATTCAAATAAAAATAAAATTACAAATATAAAGGATAATTTCTAAATAAATATTTCTAAATCCATTAGACAACTCCTTAACAAGTATTTCTAACCTAAATAGCGTTAGAATATAAAATAAATTATTTAGCTACAGAAAGTTTGGGTGCCGAAATGGTTAATTTTTGATAGCATATATGAAGATACAATATTGCCTTTTACTAAAATAAACCATAATACAAAAATCCCATTCATTTTTAGTTATGCATGCAAGTTCCAAAATACAAAATTAATAGTTCTTAATAAAAGTTTAGTTTGATTGGTTCGAACCTTCATGATAAAAGCTTAATTAAAAATTGACATAATATTTGCACATTTTATGCAACTATTTTAACAATATGCGACGCTGGTTTGTGAATCCGATTATTATATGTTTTAACTATATTTTTAAGTTTAGTACAAAATATTGCATGTAATCATACGTTCCTTCTAGAGGAGATGTCTCATTCCCATACCCTGCATTATGTAGTTTCACAAAAACTTTGCAAGTGGAATGATGGTGATATGCTTAGAAAGTTAGAATGCAGAGATAGGATGACGAACTATATCTCGAGATAAGGTTTCAGTCCCTTGAATTTCAATATTCTAAGGAAAACTATTAAGATATTCAGTTCGTCTGTGTACTTTGATTTGCATCCATTTTGGACAAAAAAAGAAAGATCTACAAAGATCTGGTTTCTGAGAGATAATAAAGTAACTTTGATTCCTCAACCTTCAATGCCAAAAATGGCGACCACTGTGGTAGCTGGGGAATGTACACATTGCATATTCTTAGTGCAAGTGGGAACTTTCTGACTAACCAAGTTGGCTTTTGACACAGAAACGTTTGCATTCTTTTTCGGCTCCGAATGGCATGAATGAGCACAATAAGAAGAAGCATGTTCCACGGATGTCCTCAAAGCAGGGAAAGGCAGTTTCTAAAATGCGTTGGAGAGTTTGGTCTTCTGAAGTAACTTGGATGACTTGCCCAATCTAAGTCCACCCATAAAGCTTCCACAGTGGAGATCATTTAATCTCGATCTAGACTCTTCTCTCCACTTTGAGGACAAATTTTATTGTAAAATATTTGCTATGAAAAGATGTTTTGGAGGGATATGTGTATTGACTCCTGTTTACATGCATTGGCTTACAATATGGCAAATCCATAACAAACAATGATGAGAAAAGAGGGCCATTTTATTTGAAACTTTGTCATTCATCACCTAATTCTTACTTGTAACCACTAAAAATCGATTAGAACAAGAATTGACCTAATGGGATACTTTTTTTTAACTTTCTTTCTTGGGTAGTTGAAGTACCCAGGCCACTTGTGATTGTACCAAAAGAATTTTAAATACAAAACTTTTTATTTTTTGATATATAATATTATAGGTGTTTTTTTTTTCAGTTTGACATGTATGCCATAAAGACAAATTTTATCTAAAATAATATCAAAAAGTCAATAACATAGTGGAAATAACATTATCTTTGCACAATTGGAGCTAGCTCCATGATGCGGATACAGCGTGTTCAGTCCATGAAATGTTTTTCCCATGTCTAGAATATGCTAATTAATCTCTTGAAGTAATTATTTAAGTTAGTTCTCAACTGGGACTTAACATAAAGGTGTTGAATTAAGGAAGAACCCTATTGATTAGCCTCATCTTAGTAGACTCGTGTGAAGACACAGGCAACTGCCCAATTCTTCCATTCCCACTTTGATTTGATACCCATGTTTGGCCTTATCTTCCACCTCGTGTATATAATCACAGTTGCCGTAGTCCAACTCTCTCTAAGCCACTACAATCGTCTTCACTTTACACCCTATGAGAAAGAGGAGAATGGCTGCCATGACACTTGATCCGGGTCTGAGCCTTCAAGTCAGCAAGGAACATCAGAAACCTAGAGTTCTGATTGAAGAAATTGATGGGCTTATTAGGGTTTACAAAGACGGCTACGTGGAAAGACCTCTAGTCGTCCCTAGTGTTCCTTGCGCGGTGCCACCAGAGTTATGTGTGACTTCTAGAGACGATATCATAGACCAGTGCACCAATAATTGGGCTCGTTTCTACATTCCAAAATGCCAGGGGAAGCTCCCTTTGCTAGCATACTTTCACGGCGGTGGATTTTGTGTTGGCTCAACTTCCTGGAGTTGCTATCATGAGTTTCTTGCAAGATTAGCAGCAAAATCAAACTGTGTGATCATGTCTGTGAACTATCGCCTTGCCCCTGAATGCCCTCTTCCGGCAGCATATGATGATGGTTTCAGGGCAATACTATGGCTTAAAGAACAAGCTCTTACCGGAGCAAACGAATGGTTGTCAAGCAAATGCAACTTCTCTAGTATCTTCCTTGCCGGAGACAGTGCCGGTGCGAACATAGCCTACAACATCGCCTTACGGCTGGGATCAAAGGGTGCATTCGAGCCCTCGAATATTAGGCCTCTGAACTTCAAAGGGACTATTCTGATACAGCCGTTCTTTGGAGGAGAATCAAGAACTCATTCAGAGAAGTCCATGATGCAACCACCAAGGTCTGCACTTACATTAGCAGCCTCGGATACATATTGGAGACTGTCATTGCCTTCCGGAGCTAATCGTGACCATCCATGGTGCAATCCGACTGCGAAAGCTGCTCCAAAATTGGAAGATCTGAGGTTTTTGCCGACTTTGGTTTGCATTTCTGAGATGGATATTTTGAAAGACAGAAATTTGGAATTCTGTGGTGCTCTAAATAGTGCTGGTAAGAAAGTGGAGCATGTGGTATATAAAGGTGTTGGGCATGCATTTCAGATTTTGAACAAGTCTCAGATCTCTCAAGCTCGAACTGAAGAGTTAATCTGCCACATTAAGAACTTCATCAGTAGATAAACCAAGAAATATCTTTCCTTAAGTGGTTTGAAATTACATTAGCACTTGGGAGGAAAAATTTAGGAACAAATTTTGTCTTTCTTTGTATTTGTCTGTCCCATGTGAAGTGCTGTCAATTATTAGACTCATATAATTGTTTGATGTCTGATGTGAAGTACAAAGGTTTACATGCATCCATTTCTTCTCAGACAATTTGTAACACCAAATTATTATCAAAACCTGTTTGCAACTTCAATTTGAATTTCTTCTTCCAAGAAAATTACTTATTTTTCTACGAAGGGAGGGGCTGACTATATATATCTCATCAGCATTAAATCTTGAGACTCACTAATTTTGGTAAAGAAATCTCTACCAACTGAATTGAATTACTGTGTTCATTTTTATTGACATCGACCCACAAATCAAGCTTTTTTCCCCCACCCCTTTAAGGTTGCAATGACAAATTGTTCCTAAAATTTAAGATAGTATATATCCTAATTCAGATGAGAACAAATGAAATTTGCTGTCTAAATGGTGCCAAAGATGACGTTACAGAAGTAAGTTGAAATCCTTGTAGTATCAGCCCACCATCTCCAAAAGAAAGGAAAACTGATAATATCCAAAGGGCTTCAGACTTTTCAACGCGTATTGTGGCAGTATTTACATGATGCTATGTGCTGCTGTCACTTATTGGTGGAGAATAAAATGAGTGACTAATCTTTTGTGAAAATTTTTTTTCCAAAGGAAAAATAATGTTAATCTGGTTCATATTTGATTTTGCTTCCTATGCAGTTTAGATCTTCACAAGTTCTGATTTTTTTGGGGCTTATAAATTGATTAAGAGATAAAATCTGTAAACTATATAGGGTATGATGTAGATCAACAAGATTTAAAAAAAAAAAATTATTACAAACTTTGATATCATATTGCTACCAATGCTCTTTTATTTTCAACAGATGTCACACTCAAGAACAAGGGCTTCAAGCTCCATTCCAGCACATCTGATATGATTTCTCAAAGATTCAACCACTCTTCAATTTCGTGGCTCAAAGTGTCTCAAATTGCAACAATAACAAAAACATTCAAAACAGAGAATTGAAGATGGAATTTGATCAACAAAAGATGCTTGTTCCACAATTCAGAATCCTGGTAAACTAGCAACCTAAGACCCAAAGATTAATGGAAAAAGTCTACCATATTAATACCCAAGAATCCAAAACCTAACAAAGGAAATTGAGCTAGAGGGATAGAGAAATGTGGGAACTCATTTAAGAACCTAGAGAGAACCTTATTGTAATACTCCACTACATACGTCGGGTCGAGAATATCGTCCTATCTTTTGGACCATGGGTCTTTATAATGCAATATAAAATAATTAAATAGACAATTCTGATAGATACTGAATTAAAATTTAAAACTTAGAATCTTAGTCTATTACATTCCGAGAAATCTCAAATCCCAAAATATAAAGTTCTAATCATTTGAAACTTAAAAGAGTGACATAATTGTTTTCAGGTCCATAGTTCAATATAGAAAGGATAAAATTCTAATTGTCTCTTAGTCTTCCAACACAACTTATCTTGAAAACATGATTAGGCAAAAATTGTGTGTTTGTCATTACAAAAAAAAAAAAAAAAAAGCAATTGAACTCAATTAGCTTCGGATTAGCAATGGATTACGACCGTCGTTAAAATGGGAGTCGCTATTAGCAACGAAATAAAAATCCGTCATTGATTTGGGATGACCATTTAATTAATGACATTATAATTAAGTTTGTAATTAAACGTAGTTGTTTGCAACGGCAAAAAAAAAAAAAAAATAGCAACAGATTTGCAACTATAACAAAAATATTTTTTAAAAAATAATTAATTTAACGACGGTAAAAAATTTTTATTTTAAAAAAATTTAATTATTCAACCGGACCTGGGCCAATTGGGACCCGATTAGACCGAACCCAACCTGTCAAGGATATTATGAGATTATATCAAACATGGGGCTCGAACGTGCATCCTTGATATGGGGGAGTACGTGCTCCACCACTAGGTTATTAATGTTCTTATGATTTTTGTGGTATATATTAATTGTATAGTATATTTTTTGTAGATTACCGACATATTAGCATCAACCCAATTTTTTGGTGCAAATCCGTTGCAAATTAGCGACGGATTAATGAAGGCTAGCGTAAAAAATAATTAATTTTAGAAATTTGAAATTCTATTACAAAGCCGTCGTTAATTAGCAAGGAATTTGCGATGAATTTTAATTTCTTTTAGTTTTAATTTATGATTATATGAATCCATCACAAATCCATCGCTAATTAGGGATGGATTCATGACGTTGCAAATCCGTCGCTAATTAATGAGGGATTTGCGATGGATTTTAATTTTTTTAATTAATTTATGATTAGATGAATCTATCGCAAATCCCTTACTAATTAGCAGCAGTTTCATACTCGTCACAAATTTGTCGTTAAAATCTGTCACTAATTAACGAGAAAATTGCGACGAATTTTAATTTCTTTTAGTTTTAATTTATGATTAGATAAATTTGTTGCAAATCTATCTCAAATTAGCGATGGATTCCTAGCAATAGATTTGCAATGGATTTTAAGTTCCTTTAGTTTTAATTTGTGATTAGATGAATCCGTCGCAAATTAGCGACAAGTTCACGCCGTTGCAAATCCGTTGCAAATTAACGATGAATTTTTGACAATAGTTGGAAAATAAATAAAAAAAATTTATTTTCAAATTTTGGTTTTCCATCGCAATGTCATCGCAACTTAGCGACATATTCTTTTGTTGTCTCTATGCCATCGTAAATTAGCGATGACAAAAAATTCATTACTAATTTCCGTCGCTAAACTGCATTTTTCTTGTAGTATGTGTTACGATTTATAAAATTAATGTCATGATGCATGAGTGATAGTGATTCAAATGGATAGAGTCATAGTTTGCATTGTTTTAGGCATTTCCAAAGTAAAATATTATTTTTGAGAAAAATCTGGCAATTACAATTTCAGTACAATGCATAAACAAATTTTGTCGGTTAAATTATTCACAACACATTTCTAAAACACAATATTCATTTATTCAAAAGTCCTGAATTCATTTTTCTACATTATATATCGCCAAGCTACCATACCATGAAATTGTTGTTACGATACGTCTTAAATAATTAAGGTATACATAATGCAAAAATATCATGCAAGGTGTATGTCTATACCTGAAAGAATCCCCCAAAAATATGTCTCATCTATCCATTAAATGGATCCTTCAGTTTTACCCTTGAAAATTGTGTGGCTAACTCAGGACTTAACTTAGCCATCTAGAACTATTGTCTCATTTTGAAAAAGACAAATTTCTGGAAATAACCAATCTATTGAAATTCTTTCCTAATCTAACAGAAACTAGTCCTAGAGCCTCACCCCATTGAGTATTCAATGTCTAAATAACTCAAGTGATTCAAAAAAAATTACTATTTTGATTTAGAATACTCAAATTTCATTCTCCCAAAATTCGTTCCAGTCTTAAAGTATAATTTCAATTTTCACCCCAAATTAATTTCCAAAACCATATTATTAACCCCTATATCCATTCTCTGAAAAAAAAAAAATATTATCCAAGGCATAAGAAATTAGTATTCATAATTTGCCTTGTAAAATCATCAATATTTGCACTACAAGAAAAATGCACTTTAGCGACGGAAATTAGCGACAGCTTTGTTACCGTCGCTAATTTGCGACGGAATAGCGACGGCAAACAAAAATTTTTAATTTAAATTTATTTTTTAAAAATTTTTTCAGAAGCCATAGCTAATCCCTCGCTAATTAGCGAGAGATTAGCTAGTCTCTCGCTAATTAGCGAGGGATTAGCTACGATATCGTAATTAACACTAATCAATGCCGTAGCTAATCCCTTGCTAATTAGCGAGGCATTAGCTACAACTTATTGTCCCTCGCTAATTAGCAAGGGATTAGCTACGGCTTCAAAATCCATCGCTAATCCGTCGCTAATTTATAAAAAAAAACTATATAATTAATATAAAGAACAAAAAATCACAAGAATATCAATAGCCTAGTGGTGTAGCACGTGCTCCCCCACAACAAGGACGCGGGTTCGAGCCCCGTGTCCGACATAATCTCAAAAAATTATCTGACGGGTCGGGTCGGGTCGGTGGTCGGGCCGAACCGGTTACGCCGGGTCTTGACTAATTAATTTTTTTTAAATAAAATTCGTTGGCCGTCGCTAATCCGTCGCTAAATTTAGCGACGACCTTAATTGCAAATTTAATTATAAATATCATTACTTAATATCCGTCGCTAATTCGTCGCTATTAGCGACAGATTTTTGGTCCGTCGCTATTTGCGACGCCAGTCTTAGCGAGGGTAAAAATCCGTTGCTAATCCGTCGCTAAACTCAATTAGCAACGGATTAGCGACGGATTTGACCGTCGCTAAATTGTTGTTTTCTTGTAGTGTTGGAGCTATCATAAATAAATTTCATGCAATGATTTTTACAATTGCATGAATGAAAAATTCATAAATTGACGTTCACATGCTTTTTATGATGTAGAACACATGACTTCATACCATTATTCAATGTCCATCATAATACCTTATCAAAACAAATCATCCATGAGTATGTCATGGGTATTTGTAAATGGACATAATTTTCATGCGCAAGTACTTTTTCAAAATGACATGTTCATATTCCAAATCATAGTAGGCATGTTGTGATCATAAAAATCTTCTCATGAAATTGTTCAAGAATGTGTGTGTGTGTGTGTTGTGTGAATCAATCATGGTGTAATGCATGGATTTACAAGTCCTAAAACACATGTATACAAAAAAGGGTGCATGATATGTAAGGACTTATCTTAGTCCTTTGCAAAAAGAGAGCGATAAATAGTTCAATTCCCTTGAGCTTGCTGCTTAAATTCCACCACGTCTAGTATTCAAATAAATTATAGATTAATTCTTAATTCCTTTTTAATTACTTAAGCTATGATATCCATATCTCACTAAATCAATCACTATCTCAAAACCTCAATAAATTCAATCACAATATTCTAAGCGCATAGCACATATTCTTCTACATTCAAGGATCAAGCAATCGTACAATTACTATTAATTCATACTAAACAAATCATGTCCTCAAATGGATTCAAGAGTTAGGGGTTCTACATGTAACTTAGTCATATTAGAGGCTACCTAGATGCCTAGGTTAAAGTTCTTAAGAATTAATCAACCAAATCCAAGCATCAAAGTGAACATAACAACATTCCTAGACATTATATACACATCATGAAATCATTTTAAGTTAAGTTTCCACAAATCTTATAACAAACTTTCCAAGGAAAAATAGTTTCTACTTCAAACAGTGTTTTTGCCCTAATGGCTTAAAACAGGGGTCAAAAGATAAACTTAATTAATCAAGCAAAATAGTTTTTCTTTTATAAAATTTTTCACTTTAAAACCTTAATGTGTTGAGTGAATTTTCATATAAATTTCTCCCAAAAATTCCCCTTAAAAGTTAGTCAATTTGATTTTTGAAATAAACCTGCAGCTACAATGAATCGACTAGGAAGATTTGTGCGACCAATTTAAAAAAATTCATAACTTCCAAACCACAAAAGATTTTTCAAAGATTCTTAGTTTGAAAATTTTCTCAAATCTTGAAGTTTATATAGGACAAAAATTAGAATTAAGTTAAATTGGGAAGGGCAATTTTCAGAGGTTTAAATTCATGCAATTTTCACTATGTGCAAAGCCTCTTAGCAAAAATCATAAAACCTTATTTCTGACATTTTCTCCATACAAAAACCATACCACAATGACTTCAACACATCATAGAGTTTTCAGACAATCTAAATCTAACATGGCCTTCATAAATTTCAAGCTCAAAACATTACATCATTTTAGTATCAAGACATTTCTAGAAAGCAGTTAATCTTGTAACCTCAAGTTAGTAACCCAAATGACTTTAAAACAACATGAAATTCATTGATTATATCATATACTCATAATAACACATTTCGCCACGTGGTTTCCTTCAAGGTTTTCATTCAAAATAATTCAAAAATATCAAAGTTCTTAATGAAGATAAATTTGTCAAGCAAGATGCAAGTTTTTGGTCTTAGAAAATGACGAGAAAAGTACGGGCTTTTGGTATCAACTCTTGGGACTCTTGTCAATGCTCAAAAAACTAGAGAGTGTAAGCTTCCTTTCACCCCAAAGCAAGCTGGACTCCTTGCATTTTGAAAGAGGAATCAAGGGAAAGGAAAGTAGAGCTCTCAGTTGTAAGAGATTCTTAAAGGAGGAAATGCTTTCCATCTTGAACAAGGTTGCCGGTTGCTTGAAAGAAGGGATGAGGGAAGTCTGAGTTCTGGAGATAAGGGAGAGGAAAATAAATTTTAGAGAGAAATTAAGATGGTCAGCTGCTAAGGGAGTGAGGGGAGAAATAGGTTTTGTTTAGGGTATTTTTCAATTAATGGTAGAGATGAGTTTGTTTGAATTTTATAGGAATTGGAAAGCTATGATTAAATATAATTCAAGGGTTAAGATTTAAAAGATCCAATGGCCTCGAATCTCTCCTAGGTGGTAATACTTATAGGGACCTTTCACTAGCTTTTAGGGCTTCAAGCAATAGTTAAAATTATTTAGTCTAGGTTAAGGTTGATTGGTCTATATTAAAATCAATCTTAATTGACTTAATCAAAATAATCCTAGTCTAATAATTTGAAATCCAGTTAAATAATTGACATATAGTTAAAATCAATTGGTCTTTTATTGACCAAGATTATCAATAAGTAAAAAATCAAAATTACTTTAAAATAGTTTTTTAAAAAAATTATGAAAACGATTTCTCTCACTAGAGAAATTAAAAATAATATTTCTTTTACAAATAATACTTTAATTTAATAATAATTCATGTACTACTTTTGGACGTCAAATATTGACTTTAATAAACACGTGTAAATCATGTTATTTCCCCTAAGAACATTTATAATTCACACAAGATTTAAATCAATCAATCACATAATAAATTCAAATAATTGACATGGTAAATAGTAATTCTATATAATTTCTAAAGTGAATTTATGCGAGATATTACACTTAGGTGCTAAGACCAAAACTAGAGTTTTCCAATTGAATTATCCTTGTAGGTTTAGAGCCTTGAATCTAGGGTAGGGCTAAAACCTAAAAATGGTATTGAATTTTTGGAAAGAACCAAAGAAGACACCTTCAAAAGAAGTTCAATATCTCAATTTGATATTTGATAATCATCCAATATTGTTTAATAAGTGTTATAAGAGTATTTAAATACATAACAAGATTTAGACTAATTGGATTGCAAACACTAACTATTAAGAGGCCCATGAACATGTTTTGAGACCTTAAAACTTAATACAAGTTGTGAAATTAAAATCAAACCAAAAGAAAGTCAACAAACAAGAACAAAGCATAGTATTAAGTTCACGGGCTTATTTTTAGCAACTCTCAACTGTACATGATGTCGTGTACAAAAATTGAAGCCTGCACGGTTTGGAGCTTTTGGCACGGCTGTATAATAAGCTATGCATACCTTATGCATTTACTTTCAAACTTGTCTTCAAAGCTCTCCAAGGCTTTTCCTTGAGTTTTTTTGACCTTTCACATGAATTATTTATTACATTTGACTCCTTTTGGTCCTCCTTCCCTCACCTATTTCTAGACAAACTTTTTTGTCATGATTTGTTAGCTTGACAAATTTGCTTGAAATCTCTTAAATCTTGATGTGTCCTAAGGAAGCATGAGCTGTGTCCTGACCTTCATTTCCTCTTCCTTAAATGGTAACAAAAAAAAAAAAAAAAAAATCCTTCATACCTGAGCCATTTTGTATCAATATCACCTTCTTAGTTAGAATCCTTAGAAAATTAACTCTCCCTTAGCAAGTATTTATGGTTATTTATGTATTGTATATTTTATTTATTTTATGATGTAGTCTTAAAAAATTAAGTAAATCTACGACCAACAGCTTATCCAATAGGTGTAGCTTGTAGATCAAATTTATTGAAAAATACAAGAAAGGATGACACAGTAGCAAATATCTCAAGTTGTATCTAGACTATCAAGAGGTAGATGTCATCTAGGAGGTAGATTATATTTATGTGTATGCATTTAATTGACATTGTCACATTAATTGTCGTTAATGTTGGCTATATAATAAATAATTGTACTAATTTCTAATGCATATTGAATTTGATTTTGGTGGCATTTCTCCAATTCAAGTTTTTTAATATTTTCCTATTATTTGTATTGTTTGAGTATTTAAAATGTGTACACACCAAGTTTTGAATCTAAAAATTTGTTTCTCGGCACAAAAAAAAAATTTTAATTTTAGTGATGGAAAGACCAACCACTATTCGGTTGCAACTTGCACTTTTCTAGCACCGAACTACAGAAATATCCCTCACTGGTCAGTAACAAAAATAAATTTGTTGCTAACCTAAGCCATGAATAATTCATTGCCGATTAGCTATGGAAATTTTCGTCACTAATTCTATTATTCTTTTTCTAAACAATGCTCTTAGTCCACAACAGAATTTTCATTTGTCACCGTCCATTCAATGATGATGATTCGGCAAGAAAATGTTTCCGTCACTAAGTGTAGATGACGATATTCTTGTAGTGTTCTTTTGCGCCTTCTATCTTCTAATACAATCAATCAAAAAAAGATGTTCATTAATTTATGTTTTTTTGAGCAAATTTATGTTAATATTGCAATATTTGTGTTGAAGTTCTTTTACACCAATTTACATGTCACAGAATAGATCTTTACTCTTTTCCCAATTCTTATTATGGGTTAAAATATATGTTACTTTCAATCTTAATTTTTTTTTCACTCATCAAAATCCATCTTTAGAATATCTAAGTTATTAATCCTCAATAAAAAATAAATCAAAATTAACAATCAATATGTTGAGGTTATTGTCAATGTTGACGCCTGACAAATATCTTCAATAAGAATTCTTGACATATTGAAGTTGTTTAAGAAATTACTTTATTGGTAATGTTTGATGCGTGAATAATTTGAGTTAGATTAGGAAATAGAATCTCAAACAGGACTCTAGAGAATATAAGGAAGAATCTTTGTGGTAATATGCTGAAGCTTTTGTTGAATTCAAGTAAAAGAATGACTACGATGATTTAAAAAATTTAGAGAAAATCTTTAGTAGTCTCCTAAGTTGTTTAGCAAATAACTATCAATTTGTTGGCTATTTATATTCAAGCAAGGCACTCCAAAAATTATAGGAGTTTCATAAGCTTAGATTTTAAGTGTGGTTGAGGTAATAGAGAAGGAATTTATACATATTTTGAGTGGTTTTGAAGCATACATATTCATATTGTTGCTGGTATTCATTGTTGAAGTATGCTTCCCAATTCAAGTTATTTGCTACAATAATTTCAATTTTTCTTGAGGAACTTGAATTAACTTTCTTTGAAAGAAACTACCTTTCTAATGGAAAGGTTTCTTGAAGTTACATGAAGAACTGTTGTGCTATAACAACGAAGGTTAAAGAGAATTCAATCAAGGTAGTTGGGTCTACCGAAGGTCTTCATGAGTTTGACAAAAGAATATTGGCGTGATGTTCTATTAGAATTCATTAGAAATTATTATATGATTGAGATGAGTGTATTTCTATAACTTTTGTGAAAGTTTTAGTGGATTGATTTATTGATCTAGGACTCACAGACGTAAGCTTATTAGTAGTTATACTGTATTATAATTTATTGTATTATTAAACTTTTTATTTCTATTTGTCAAACTAACGCAAACTTAATAGGAAAGTTTAACAATAATACAGAAGATTAACAAATCACAACTAGTATCCAAGTGGTTCACCATGTTAAAGTAACTATTAATTTAATAAGTGAGATCTTAGTAATTGGCTTGGAAAACTATATCTAGACCAATAAAAGAAAGAAGATATATGACTCGACTACTATTGCTAGAAGGATATTAAATTATGCTTTCTAGAAGACTAGAATGTAAATCTTTATAAAAAAACTCTTGGCATTGCTGCATGGAAAATTATTATACAAAGATATAGTATATGAAGGAACAAGCATTATAATGATGTTAAAGTTGTAGATATTGACAACAAAATTCAAAGAATTGAGGATGGACTATTACTGTATTCAGTAAAAAATTAAGAGATATTACTAATCATATATTTCAACTTGGAGAACAATATTTTGAAGAAAAATTGATTCGTAAGATATCGAGATCTCTACCATCTAGATTTTATAGTTGCTGATGTTGACAACACAATTTAGAGAATTGAGGATGGGTGAACATGAGATTGTTATTGTATATATTTGGTAGCAAATTAAGAGATATTGCTATTTAGGCATTTCAACTGGAAGAACAATATTCTAAAGCAAAATTGATGCATAAATATTGAGATCTCTGCCAGCTAGATTTCATGCCAAATTTGCTGCTATTGAAAAATATAAGGATATATCAATAATGCTACTACATGACCATATGGGATCATTGTAGGCTTATGAGATAACTCTTTAGTCTATGCCAAAATTTAAGAAGAAAAGAGTTACCTTGAAAGTGAAGATGATTTTGATGACAATGAATCAAATGATGAAATTAACTTTTTGACAAAATAAATCAACAAGCTAATAAGGAGACAAAAGTAGAAGGGCAAACCATTTGGAAAACCTTTCGACAAAAAAGTAAAGAGTATAACAAAAGAACTATCTTGAGCAGAAATCATTAGAAAACAAGAGTGGCATTAAAGGACCAAAATGCAGAGTATATAGAGGATATAGACATATTCAGATAGAATATGAAAACTGTAAAACCCCACCTAAACCTTTTTTTTTTTTATGTAACGTAAATATATTAATATATGTAAGAGAAATTTACATGGGTTACTAGTTGCCAGTCAAGGAGACTGGCAGCTAGTGGTACTCAAAAACAGGATTCAAAGGTTTGCAGAACATCATGGTACAAGTTAAAAATAATAGTGTACATATGTGTTTTAATTTTCTTTATAATCTCCAATGGTAGGCAAACCGTATCCTCAAAAATGGCCTTATTACGAGCACACCAGATGTAGTAGAAAGTGGCTGCCAAAGCAGTAGATCTAGCCTTACTGAACCACGAGGTACCACGGTTGCCACGCTTATACCACTTGAGACAAGACTTGGCCGAATTCAAAGTGAATGGTAGATGAAGCCACGTTTTCACTTCCATCCAAAATAGCTGCAGAAATTGAGCATCTGAAGAATAGATGATTAGTCATTTCCGAATATACCTTACATAGAGGACAAGACAAGTCGTCCATCCTGAACACAAGTGTATCCTTAGTCTTCAGTCTACTCTTAGCACACAACCAAAGGATGAATGAGTGTTTGGGAGTCAATCCTTGCTTCCATATGGTATTAGCCCAATACACATTCCGTACACTTGAACGAAGATAGTCATACGCAAGACAAGTGAAGGGATTATTGCTCAGTGCCCAAGAATGAAGAAGATTAACCGCACATTGAATATCCAGTTCGCGCTCTATAATCCTGTATTGTTAACAGCCTGCGAAACAAGGGTGAGAGTTCCTCGTGATGATCACACTCCCAAATAGATCTGCCCTTCAAATAGAAATGGTTCACTCATTTGACCCACAATGAATGTTTCTCCACTTGGATGTCCTAAATGATTCTAGTCATTAGTGCTTCATTTCAAGTGTGCAAGTTCTGCAATCCAAGTCCGCCCTCATTTTTTGGAAGACAGATATTCTTCCAAGCAACCATAGATTTCTTTGAGTCCCATAGGAAATCCCTAGCCATCCTATCCAACTGACATATGATCGCAGATGGCGTAGGGAGAATAGATAACCAGAAGCACTCAACACCTTGGACAACGGATTGTATCAGTTGGAGGCGGCCAGCATAAGAAAGGGACCGAGCAGACCAACGTCTAATGTATGATCCAATACGATCAAGTAATGGTTTGTAGTAAGTAAGCTTAATCCTGCCATTCATGATTGGTAGGCCAAGGTATCGAAACGGAAATTTCCCAATGGAAATTCCAGTAATATCTCGAATATTCTCCTACTTATTCATACTAATCCCAGCTAGATAGATACTAGACTTGTCCTTATTGATTTCAAGACCCGAACATCTTTTAAATTCATCAAGGCAATCAAGGAGAATGCAAATAGAAGAGCAGTCACCCCTAGCAAACAGCATAAGGTCATCCGCAAAAGTAAGGTGAGTAATCCTTAGCTCCTTACACTTGGGATGATAGTTAAATAGTGTTCCAAGTGTGTGCACTTTGACCACCCGTGAGAAATATTCTAAGCAAATAACAAACAACAGGGGGGATACCGGATCTCTTTGGCGTAGACCCTTGCACTAGTAAAGAAACCATGGACAGTCCCATTGATAGCAATAGAGAAAGAAGTAGTCGTGACACATTGCGCAATCCAGTTCATAAAGAGAGGAGGGAACCCAAGCTCATGAAGTAGATCCAGTAAAAAAACCCAATTAACAGAGTCATAAGCCTTTCGTAGGTCCACCTTTATTGTGCATCGATGAGACACCCTTCTTCTACTATACATACGCATAAGTTCCTGAACCATTAAAATGTTGTCAGTCATGAGTCTGTCCTGAATGAAAACTGATTGGGAAGTGTCTACCAGGTGTGGTACAACCAGTTTAAGTCTGTCAGCCAAGATCTTAGAAGTAATCTTGTAGACCACATTACAGCAAGATATAGGTCTATAGTCACACACCCTCTCAGCATGATCGGATTTCGGAACCAGGGTGATAATAGAATGATTAATCTGCTTAAGAATTTTTCCAGAAGTGAAGAATTCTGATACAGCATCAAAAAGACTCTGGCCACCCGTACCCCAAGCTTTCTTGAAAAATAATGCTGAGTAGCCATCAAGGCCAGGGGCTTTACAATCACCAATGTCCCATAAGGCTAATTTGATATCCTGTATATTGACATCCCTAACCAAATCCATCTTCATGTCATGAGGAACCATTGGCCCAGCTCTTACAAAATCCACATTGATTCCCTGGCAGTTTAACTTAGTCCCAAGAGTCTTTTGAAAGTAACCCACAAATTCATCAGCAAGATCTTTTGGGCTATCAGTCATGTTGCCATCATCCTTCCGAATTGATGCAATAAAGCTCCGCTTTTTGTTTCGTCTGAAAATGTTGAAAAAGTAATGAGTGTTTTTATCAGCATGAGCCACATATCTTCCCTTAGCAAGTTGTTGGTAGAACTTCATTTCTGCCTCTGCGATACGTATTGCCGAAAGTTTACAGTCCTTGAAATGTGCCATAAGGTTATGATCCACAGGGTTGGAAAGTAGAAGCTGTTGGGCATTGACAATTGCCTGGTTAGCATGTTCAACACGATTAGACAGATGAGAGAATTCCACATAGTTTAGCTTCCGCAAGTCACGCTTCAGCACTTTCAAACGACGACAGAGGGTGAACTGGTGGAATCCTACGTATGGCTGTTCTCAAGCCTATTGCACAATATTTTGGAAAGAGTCATGGTCAGTCCAAAGATTAAGGAATCTGAAAGGACGAACAGCTCCCACATTGTTCTCAAACACTGACCAAATAGCAGGACTATGATCAGAAATGCAGCTAATAGGTAAAAATTCCACTGATGCCTGGGTAGACGACTGAAATCATTCCTCATTACCCATTACTCTATCAAGTTTGGACCACACCCTAGAATTTGTCCAAGAGAATCTCGGTCCGACGTAAGGTAGGTCTTCCAAACCAGCTTCATCACATAATGTCGCAAAATCCCTAATTTCATATGAAGAAGGTTGTGAACCGCCAAGTTTATCATCCACATGCAGATAGAAATTAAAATCTCCAAGAAGGATCCATGCCTCCGACATAGAAGACGATAGTGACTGGATATCAACTCATAAGTTTCTACGAGCCACTACAAAATTGTAAGCATCAATAAAAGTGAAGAAGTATGTAGCATGAGTAATCTTACAAGTGATATTCACAGTGATAGCCTGAGGCGAACAGTGGATTAAATGGACATCCACCTTTGCACCGTTCCATAAGATGACAATTCTCCCACCTTCAGCTTTGTCCAAGTTATGAATAGGTGACCAATTGGGGAACTTGGTTTGTAAAATGTTGTGTAGCCCAGCAGAAGTGAGCTTAGTTTCTAGTAAGCCAATAACATCAATACAGTGTTTAGAAATAAATTTCTGAACACCATAATGCTTGAGGGTCTTATTGAACCCTCTAATATTCCAGTATGCTACTCTCATTGAGGATTATTTGGTGCCTATTGGGCCCCAAACAAGTTAATATTACTTCGTGCATTTTCCTTCCATACCGGGCAAATAGAACTTGTTGTCTGGGCAGTTACTTTCCTAGCATCCCTTATTTCCTTTTGAGCTTCATTAACACAGTCTGCAGGCCTAGAGGGAGAGGTAGAAATTCTCCTTGTAAAGTGAACATACTACTGAGATTTTGATCGCCAATGGTGGTGTCCCTCACGTCTAACCTTAGACCTACCCCTTCTATCCAATATCTCCCTACTTGGTCCAACAGATGAGGAAGGTTCATCACAAACAGCAGACCGTCTTTGTCCAAGTGTATCATTTTTGGCAGGTTTTTCCATGTGAACATGCTCGGAACTATTTTGTTCCAAACAAATATCTGGTTGTTTTCCTCTATCATTGGAAGAATTCCTTACTAAATCAGGTGATGGAGAACGTAGAGGGTTTTCCTGTCCCACAGGTGCCGACACATACCTCTTCTGATTTTTTTTCGTTTTCTTCTGCCCAACTGCAAAGCCGTCAGTCTTGGGGGCCAGATTTTGTTCCTTTGTTTTCATTTTTTCCCCCATGCATGCATCTGTGACATGCCCAAATTTACAACAGAAGCTACAATAGGTAGGTTCAAATTCAAATCTAACTACCTGCTGCTTGATTTTACCGGATGGTAAACGAATTGGCACTAGCTTTACTAGAGGCTTGGACACATCCACTTCAACAAGAACTCTAGCATACGACACATGATCAAAATTTGCAGTTAGCATGTCGGTCATCACTGGAATTCCAATAGCAGAGGCTATCTTACTTAGAGCTTTCATATTCCAACAACCTAGTGGCAAGGCTAGAAACGTTACCCATATGGACATTATGCTCACATCATCAAGAGAGAAATCAAAGTCCAATGCCATCATCTTGAGCATCAATGATCGTCCAAACACAGCATAGGGTCCCCCTCGAAGAACTTTTTGCCTATCGTCTTCCATTTTGAATCTAAAAATCAGCCACCCTGAAGCATGATTATGCACCTTTATTTGAATACCCCATTGCTTGGTGAGGTCCATGATAGCTTTCATACCAGGGAATCTGCCAGCAAACATTCCCACAAGGCAGAAGCCCATCTTTTCCTCAGCATCCACTAAGTCCAAAGCTTCAATTTCAATGACCTTACTTGAGCTGGGCATATGACTGAGTTTTAATCCATTTTGCTGTACCCGGTTCCCTTTCACAATACTAGCCCAAGATTGAGAATTTTTGTTGGTGTTCAGAGGATTGGAATGGGGGAGAGGCTTGAGATGAGAGGATGAAATGTCTTCCACCGGATTGATAAAGGAATTTGTCTGTGATGGGGAAGTATTCCCCACACCTGGACCATGAGGGTTAGAGGGATCCGGGGAAGCAGGCAGGGGTATGCTCCCAACATCGTGGCCCACTGAGGAGGACACTAGGATAGGTTCTGGAGCTTGCAAATGAGGTAACTCAATAATGAGAGAGTGAGATTGAGGCGGACTGGGGTTAGGGACCAAAGATGTCTCGAGTAAGGTTAGTGATGACGGGTTTAGATTGGCCATGATCATGGCTGGGGCAGTGGGAAACCGAGATTTAACCTGGGGAGAAGATAGGAATTTCTGGGGTGTGGAAGACGACATCACTCCAGAAGATGTCAGTTTTCTCTGGCCTCTGGTTTGGACCATTAGGTCCAGGCTATCAGACAGCACAGCAGGCGGATGTAACAATATGTTGAAGTAGGTAGCAGAAAGACCGTATGCGAGGGGTGGAGTAGGTAGGAGACTTCTTGGGATAGGAGGGGTAGAAGACTGAAAATTAGTTGGAGCAGTTAGATACTGGCAGAGCGAACTCCTAATTGGAGCCTAGCACAGAAGGAATATTGAAGACTGAGGCTGATTCCAACAGCATTCAAACTAGTTTTCAAATGAAGAAAATGGTTAAAACAGATCGGGAAAAAAAAAAAAACATCTGAAGCCAGGAATAGAAGGAGGGACAAATGGAACAGGAGAAATATCAACTCAATATGATACCTAGCCTCTGGACAGAAAAAAGGTTCACACCCTTACAACTAAAATAACCAAATCCGAAAGCTAACAGAATTTAGATAGATAAGACAGACCAAGGTCGACAAGAAAAACCAGGAAAATGCAAAAGACTATAAGATTAGAGCGCCGATTAGAATCATGTAGAAGCATCAAAGGCAGAAAACATAAGAGGAAACCCTAGCACAGCAGTACCTATGGACAACCAGGCTCCAGGAACCGACAAAGAAATGAAGGTCAGACATATCAAGGTTAACCGGACACAGCTCCAGATGCCGAACCACACCCCACAATATCACATAAGTAGAGCACCAAAAGCGGATAAATACAAAACTAACTAGAAGGAAGAACATGCATTAACAGTATAGCTTGAAGACCTATCATTGGCAGCAATGGAGATGAGAGTCAGGAAGAGGACTCAAGGGAGTTGAGAGCTTCTCTCTCTACCTCTTCTCTCTCTTCATCCTCTTCATCTTTCCCCCACCTAAACCTACTTTAGAGTAAGAGGGATGGGGTGCACAATATATCATCTTACATAAAATATATTCCTTGAATGATTTTTTGTGCCTTAGAATTTTAGTATATGGGTTATATGGTTTATTTATGCTTGTTAAGTAGTAAGGGTAAAAAGGAAATTTTGCTTAAGGTCAAAATAGAAAGAAGGCTTGAGGCTTAGATTAAAAAAGAATTTTGTTGGGAATAAGAACAAGAGTTAGTGTGGTTAAGTAGTTAGAGTTTTGTGATTTAATCTCTAAGATTTTGAGTTCAAATCCCATCACCTAATTTTTATTCTTAATTATCTTAACCAATGTTTGAATTTTTCTTTTTCTTACATTCCTTAAAGTTAGGAATGTTTTCTTAGGGAAGACACAATGGTGATGTTCTAACCATGTAATCTTGTCCTAAAAGAAACTCTAGAAGTGTTTTGGTCTACATTATTTTAGCAAGTCTTGTCCTAACTTATTTAAATTTAAACTATTTCTATTTCTTTAATTCTATTCAATTTCTATAAAATGTCTTGGATAATTCTTGGCTTGAATTTTTGAAATTTCCAGCCTTTGAGATAGGAGGATGATCGAATTTGAGAAAGAAAAATAGGAAGGAGGTTTTTAATTAAATCACCATAGCTTTTCTTCCAAAAACTCCATTTTCTTCTTATTCTTGTTTTGGTTAAAATCTGAAATTTTTTTCAGAAATTCTTCTTGGCTGGTTTTCGAAAATTTCAACAACCATTACCTACATAATTCTTGCTAGCAACCAACTATTTTGTGGGAAGATGAAAGATGAAATCCTTGAAATTTCGCAGCTTGAATAAAGCCCAACCAAACCAGAAATTTTTCAGCAAACTACCAAGACTTATACATGAATATTGAGCTATCCATTTGTGCACAAGAACACCTGAAACTTTTCTCTTTCTTCTCCAATATGGTGGCAGAAAAACCACCATTAATAGACCTTCAAACACCCTTAGACTTTAGCTGCAAATCTGGTTCAAAGAGGTTCGAAAATTCTACTCAAATCTTTCCAAATCTCAAAAACTTAGTAGCTAAAATTCTAAATTTTTTTCAGCTTGCCTATCCAATGCAAGGACCGATTCCTTCATCAATCAACTTCATATTTTTTGCCACCTTGCAACCATGAATAGAACACCTTGTTTTCTTCATCTACCGTGGCCATTAGAGCTCTATTAACACACCTTAAAACACTCATATCTTTACTCCATTCAAAACTTTTCAAATTTTGAAAATTAAATTTCAGATTTTCCTCTATTAAACTCTCACTCAGCTAGATGATTAAACCAGAAATTCTCTGCTACTATACAGCCATTTTCGGCCAGCTTCAAGGCTGAAACAATCATTCATTTTATGATCAAAACATAGCTAGTTTAGCCATCCACCATTGAAGGATAAGAAACCTTCAAGAAGAAAACACCATTACCTAATCCTTTACCTCAAACATCTTTACATTTTCCTCAATTTGAAAATCGAAATAGCTGAAACTCTCTCTCTCTTTCTTGGATAACCGAAATCCTTCCCCCTCTAGCTAGGCCATTTGGCCATCATTCACAAGACATACACAAAACACTCTCCCTCAATTTCCTTTCAAAAACACCAATAATATACACTAAACTTCTTCAACCTTCAATCATCTCTATTCATCCCAAATCACTCAAAAAACTCTCAAAACAATTAGGATTCAACCTATACTCACTATAGGCCAATCCATAACACGAAATTCACCAAAATTGATCTTCCATTCTGATCAAACGTACTTTTTTTTTTCAAGAACTAGAAGAACATTAAGAAGGTAAGTTTGAACACCTTGGTCCTTCTTCACCTCTTCATCACCATTTCATTATCATCTTAACATTTCTCTCTCTCTTGGACAAACCATTGATGGCCATTCTTGAACAACTTCAATCAAGAAAGGACTCATCAAGCACCCAAGGATCTTCATTGGGCAAGGCAATATCTTCAACTAACGATCATTAAAACAAGTATTTCTTTCATGATCTTTTCCTTAAATTTTCAAACTCAAAGCTTTTAGATGATGAATTTGATGGGTTGATCAAATAGTATCGGGTTGGAGATATGTATGTAGGTGAAGGGAATGATATTAAGACATGTGTATTGAGGCTTAGGAGCTATTGTTAGATTATACTTAGAGATCATTATATGTTCATTATTATTGAAGGCTTTATGTCTCTAGTATGGATGTTTTGATGTATGATAGATATGATATCACAATTGTTTGATTATGCATTCATGATATTATTTTTATCAATAAATCCCTAGATAATATTACTGCTAGTGGAATATTAGCTTTGTTGTGATGTATATTATTACAAGCCTATTTTTGATAAATCAACATGCTATTTATTAAATGTATATGTGTATGAATATGTATAAATTTTTGTACTAGTAATTCACTATGGTCATTAAGAATTATTGTTAGAACTACTTTTGTTGTTGTTGTTGTTATTATTATTATTATTAGTAGTAATAATAATACTAGTATCATTTTTTAATTTAATTTACTAATTTTGGTAGGCACTAAATATTTTTGGGAATTAATAATTACTTAAAATATTATTATTTTATTAGATAAATAATAAATGTTATGTCTATAAAGCATTATTAAATATAAATAATAATAGGAATAAATTAATATAATATCAATACCTTTTAAATTTAAATTATTTATAATAATAAATATTATTGGCAATTATTATCAAAATAATTTATTTATTATTAATATTTTTACTATATATTATTAGAAATTATTTATTATTAATATTAATTATTATTAATATTACTTAGTATTTATTATTTGTTAATGAATAGTTAATATTATAATTTATATTTATTTATTATAACACCTATTTAGTTTAATTTATCAATTTAATCTTAGTCTATAAAGTACTTTATCAATTAATGTTAAAGTTTGAGGTATTATTGTCATAACTAGATGTTCTTATAACTAGTTGAGCCTAAGTATGTTAGGCTTAGAGTTATTTATTTAAGCAAATGTTGTCTGAATTTTGAAACTTATACCCTATATTTACCCCAGGTTGAAACTACCAGTGCCACAACCTGCATCACAACCCACACCACAACCCGCACGTCAACCAGTCATATCTTTGGAAGAAAGCAGTGATGATGAGGTTCAAATAATTAAGCCATCCCCTATACCTGTAATAGATTTGGTCACTGATAGTGAGGATGAGGATATTGGTATGGAGTATGTCCCAAACCCATCTAGCCCCGTGGTGATGATCTGAGGGAGATAGACTATGAATCTCCACTTAGATCCTCTTTTGTACCCCCACCCAACCATGTTGAAACTGGAGAGAGTTCTAAGAGACCCGGGAAGGAATCTATGGACTATGGATTTGGGAAAAGTGCAGGGATAGAGATTTCTAAGAATACCAGATGTTGGTTATATGATGCAGACACTGAGGATTCTGATGAGGATTACGGGCAAAGTTTTTCTAGATTAGGAAGCTATTAACTAATGCTTTCAATAAACTCCTGTGTTAAGGGTTCATTTATATTTAATGCTTTATTTTAAAATTTATGCAAATAAGAGTACCTTGGTGTACTCCAATATTGGAAAATGCAACTATTTATACAAAGCTTGCATTTGATTTTCTTTTACTTAAGTCTGAATGTAAAGGCATGCTCGATTTAAATATTTTGAACTTTGATGCATGACTTATCATTTGGGGGCGATAGTATAGAATGACACTAAAGCATCGCGTAGCAGCAACCAGTAGAAGGGTTCCTGAAGTAGAACTTGTGACTCCAGAATATGATGCAACTTAATTTTCCTCACCAAATAAGGGGAATGAGAATGAACCTGAGTAGGAAGTGGGGTTTGAAGAACCTGCGAAATATGACTGTGGGGCAAGCATTTCACAAGATGACTAAGATACTGCAAACCTTATCAGAATGCAGGAACTCGAAAGGGAAAGATGAAGCTCTGGAGAGGTTTTTGAAATTCTAACCTCCCATATTCTTGGGAGAAGCCGAATAAGGTCAGAAAAGAAGAGCAGTGGATAGAGCAAATAGAGGACATCTTTGCTACACTCCAATACACTGAGAATCGGATAGCTAAATTTGCTGTATTTAGACTGAGAGGCCCAGCTCAGGCCTGGCAGCAATGAGTCTAAGAAGATTGGGAATTGATGAATTAAGGCTGGACGTAGGCTAATTTTATGGAGGCATTCAGAGCGGAATATATCCCACAGTAAATAGTGGAGAAAAAGGAGGACGAGTTCCAGAATTTACAGCAAGAGAGTATGATTGTGGGTCAGTATGCTGCTCGTTTCACGCAGTTGTCAAAGTATTGCAAGAGACTAGTAGATATTGAGCAGAACTGAACTAGGAAGTTTGTCAAGGGACTGAGATAAGATCTGAGAAGGGCTTTGCCACCGTCTCCACCAATGACATATTTTGGGGTAGTAGACGCAGCAACCCAAATAGAGAATGAGAACCGAAGTAGGATGGTATCAAAACCTTTCTTGCCGCCAAGGCAACCACCGAGGCATTTTCAGAGGCAGCAAGCTAATAAGTGACTTGCCCACCAGTAGTGGCAGAA
Organism: Voacanga thouarsii; assembly: GCA_026120185.1. Lineage (NCBI taxonomy): Eukaryota > Viridiplantae > Streptophyta > Magnoliopsida > Gentianales > Apocynaceae > Voacanga > Voacanga thouarsii. The sequence goes on along the minus strand of JANUWF010001217.1, from coordinate 3,478,183 downwards.
TCGAGAAACGCAAGCATGTACGACACTGATTGGTCCTATGCAGAATCTCCCATCGTGCCTACGTTGCGGAAAGAAGGGTCATGTGGAGAAGAACTGCTAGTTTAAGGGAGCTGAAAGGAAATGCTATAATTGCGGAGACCTGACGCATCTTCGAATCGCTTGCCCAAAACTCCTTCGAATTAGGCAAGGAAACCAGCCCAAATCGCGGGAGCCAATCGAGCCAATATCGTGGGAGCCTCCGGAATTGGAACTCAGAAGCTGCAAGTGAAAGCAAATGTTTTTGCTTTCAATTGAGAGGAAGTAGAAGCAAATATAGCAGTGGTGGAAGGTACGTTTTGTAACACCCCGCTACCTAGGCCCGCCAGGGCCGGGGATGTCGCCCCGTCCAAATGATAAGGAGTCTTTATAACTAGGTCATACAAATAAAATAGCAGAATAAAAATAATACTTTAACTTAAAATTTATTACAACTCAAGATTAAATCCACAAATTCCCAAAAGAAACACAAATCCATAAATAAAATTATCCACTCTTAACTCCCCAAAGCAATACATAAAAATAAATGACAAAATTCTCTTTCAAGGCAGATAACACTAGCTACTCATCCTCACAGCAGGATCGACCTAAAATCATGGTAAAAATGGTGGTGAGACAGAAATCTCAATAAGTCCGTGTGTGCTTTGAGTGTCCAGTGGAAATAATTCGTGTATGCAATGTATAAAATTCTTTATAAAAAAAATTACTGGCAAGCAATAAACATTAGTCAAAAGTAAGAATGGTGTTTTGGCTTTTCCAACCATACGTAATCAATAGAATCAACCACTCAAAAGAAATGATCATGGGTTACCACACGTTGGGCCCCATAACCGGTCAGAATGTCGACACTTTGTGCAGACTGACAAAAAAGGTAGGTGATCGGCCTATCGGGCAAGATATTCCTCATTCTCTATACCCAAACAACAACCGGATATCCATTCCGGCAAAACACAGTCACTTGACTGAAAAAAATAAACTGCTAGCTCGGACCGGCACGACCTACTGGACTGACATCTTATCCGAGAAGGACTCACCCTTCAGAGGTGGCCACCTACTGAGAGACTTACCCTAACCCTTCAAAGACTAGCCCTAGCAATCCACCCTTATTGAGTACTCAACGTAACTTATCCCACTTGGGAAAAATGAACAAAACACAGTTCCACTTTAAAATGGCAATTAAGGGTTTCCAAAGTCTTTGTCAAAATCAGTTTTAGAAAGAGTTTTGAGTTTGAGTAAATCTACTTATGGATTTTCAAATAATTGTTTGACTGAAATAAGGAAAGAGTCAATCCTCAATTGCCTTTATAGAAATGAGTGTCCATACACTCTGCATTTGGCTTGCCATAATAAACATTTTTCATCAGTCAGGTTTTATGCAGGAACTTACTTGATTCTTGCTCATAATAAAAGGTTTCCAATAGCTGACCTAACCCCGCATGGGCAAATACAAACCATAATCAAACTCAAGCGAAAATTTACTTTCTCAATTTAAAACAACTCAACTCACTACTACCATGATCCTAGTGTCCCAAGCTTTAAGGCCAAACAATAAATAAATAGGTTTATAAGCTAAGCCTAATTTGAAATTTAAAATAATTAATGTTTTGGGAAATAAGTACTAATAAGTTGAAGGTTTAAATCTTGCTAAGCTAAATTCAAAGTTTAATTGGTGAAGATTCTTAGGTATTAGGTAAAATAATGATTTATTAATAATTAATTATTTGAAAATAATTGCTAGCTAAAATTAGTTGAAAATAAATTTTAATGGGTCTTGATTGGAAGATAATAAATAGACTTTAATAGGTTTTGATTAAAAGGTAATAATTAAATTTTTAATAATAAATATTTTACTTATTATGATTATTTTCATAAAAGGCTTTAGTTGATTTTATCATTTCATATAATATCTATATATTTTATTTCTTGAATAAAAGCTACCATTTATTTGGCTAAAATATCTTTTTAGTAATTCAAATCCACTTCCTAGGGTTTTTTGAATTTTCTAGCAAAATCATAATATTAAATATTTTATTAATGAAATAAAAAATTAGCTTAGGGACAACTGGATCATGATTATATTTCTATGGCTAACCACAATCATGAACATACATAACCCTTCCATTCATCAAATCACCCAAATCATGCATATAAGCATAGATCTAAATTTATCAAGACATGATCTAACCTCTACTAGCATAAATATAATCATGGCTTCAACAATCCCATATGAATATAAATCATATTCACCAAAGGTGACATAATCTCTAGCATACTTGATCACAAATACTACCTATGACATGGAGACATGCATCAAACCCTAAAACACCATCCAATCAACCAAGATAATCCATTTATGCATAAATCTCATCTCCAACATATTCATACATATATTCATGCTTCACTCTCAACTCATCACAACAATATATACTCAACCCTATTCATGATTCATCTTCTATCAACATCATCCTAGAGACATGAATCTAGAATTTAAAAGAATGGTTAAATAGGCTTACGTGATTGATGAATACCTTGAATGGACTCAACTCTTAGATGTCTAAATCCGTCCAAAGAAGATGAAGGAAGCATGGCCATGGTTGATGAAATCATTCGACTAAGAGAGAGAGAGAGAGAGAGAGAGAGAGAGAAGAAGAAGAAGAAGAAGAAGAAGAAGAAGAAGAAAGTCCATTAGCATGCTTAAACACATATATGTTCATTAGAGATTGAAGATTAGGGAAGACGAAGTTGATTGAATAAACCTACCTTGAAGGTATTCTTGAGTCTTCACAAAATTTCTGGTTTTTTTTATCTAAAAGTGCAAGTTGAATTTTGGAGTTTGATGTTAAAAATGGTATGGATGGACTCACGGTAGTGTATAGATGAAATTTGAAATTTTTAGGAGAAGTTTAAAGTGATTTGGAGAGGTATTAGGTGAAAGGAAGAAGTAGGTGTTCTTGGTGTGCTATGTGTTCATGAAGGTTGAAGAGAATAGAAAGTTTTTGGGATTGGAGGCTGCCTAATTTCTGTAGGGATTAGGGCTATTGAATTGCTTGTAGGGTTTTGGAAGATGATTTTCTGATTTGGAAAGGAAAAGGAAAGGTTAGTTGTTGAAATCCTTAAAGAATATTTTTGGGAAGCAAATTTAGAAACTAGATATGACAAGAATATTTTTTATTATTGGAGAGATTTTGGGAGGTTGCCATGGCCGATTGCTTGTGCAGTATTTCGGCTGGATGGAAGCTGGTTGAAGGAGGCTAAGGGTGGCCGAAAATAAGGAGTATAATGGTGGAGGAAAGGTCTGGTTGTTTGAGGGATATTTTGTGGAAGGTTGCTAAATTATGGTGGCTGGAATTTTGGTAACTAATCAAGCATGATTGCAGAGATTTGTTGGAGAGATTTTTGGGTAGCCATGTCTGAATTTCATGCAGAAGCTTGGGGAGGACAATGGAGTTCAGCTCATGGCTGTTTAAGGAGGGTTTGTACAGAAGAAAACTGAGGTTTCAGCTAGGGATGAATTAGGAAACAAAGTTGGAAAGTTTTCCTGCACAGAATTTTCGTAAGGCTGGAATTTTCTGGGCAGTTTTCGGCTGCCATTTTCTAGTCAGCTTGCAGAGAGTTTAAAGGGGATTTCAGGAGTCTTTCAAGGCTGGTTTCCAGCCTTCTTTATAGAGGAAAAATGTGGCTAAGATTCTGAAAAAAAACTGAAAGAAAACAGTTTGGTTTCGGACCTCCAAAGCTGCGATTTTGCCCAGGAATTTTTCTGGTTTTGCACAGCTTTTGTGCAGTCCAAAAATGGCCAGAAATATTTAGGTTTGAAGTTGATCAAAAGGGCCATTTTCTGGCAGCATTTAGGAGGGAATAATGGCTAAGAATTTCGACACCTTGAAGGCATAAGAAACTGGAAAAATTCCAGTTCAATGCATGAAGGAAAATGAACCTAGCTAGAGTGAAGTTTTAGAGAGTTCACTAGAAAAATTAATTCACTTGAAATCCTTCCCCCTCTTCCATGGTTTCAGTCCACAAGATGTCTTTCCCTAAGACATTTTGAACCTTTAAAGCCACAGCACATTGCTGGAATTTTTCTAGAATAAAATTGACTTGAACAAATTGAACATCCTAATGGATTGAGAAATAGAAAAAATTAAGGATCAAGAGGGAATGAATTCCCTTTAGGAATTTCGTGTAGGGCAAAAGAGTAGGATTATGATACTCCTATCATGTCTCTCTTAAGAGAACATCTCTACCCTACTTCAAAGTATATAAGGCCGAAAATAACACTTCTTAAGCAAAAATAAAATTTAATCAAGCTAAGGCTCCTATGATGGAATTTGAACCCAATACCTCAAGAATTAATTCCATAGCTTTAACCACTAAACCACAACAACTCTTGTTCTTATTTTCTCTCTAAAAATATTTTCCTATTCAATTCTCAAGCTATAACCCTTTTTCCACCCCAAGCAAAAATTACCATTTTGCCATTCTTACTCAATAATTATAATCAAGCCCTCTAGACTATAAAATACAAATTCAATGCATATAAAATTATATAAAAATATATTTAAATATGCAATGAAATATGATATGCATCCAACCCCCTTACTCTAAGGTTGGTTTTGACTGGGGTTTCACACGTTTACTATCTAAGGTCGTTCAGTTAATGCATTAATAGACCCTGGATTCACCCATTCCTATCTAAACAAGAATTGTGCATATCATTTGGGTTGGGATGGAGTAGAATTACCTTTTACTTTACTGGTGAGTACGCCTTTGGAAAAAATGGTGCAAGCAGATCGGTATGTGCAGAGTTGTAAGATTGGAGTGGGGAAAAAGAGCTTGGAGGCTGACTTGATAGTCTTAGTTATTGATGACTACGACCTAATTTTGGGTATGGATTGGCTAGCCAAGCATAGAGCAAAAGTAGATTATAAGAGTAAGTCTGTCCAGTTCATTAGACCTGGTTGTGATGTGCTGGAATTTAATGAGAAGTGAGTAAAGGAATTGAAGTTTGTGATAGCTGAAGCAAAACCCCAAGTTGCTAAAGCGAGGATGCCAAGGATATATGGTTTACGTGATAAACAAGCTTAAGGATCAGTACACTCTGAAAAATACTGAAGTGGTAAAAGATTTTTCGGAAGTGCTTCCTATAGAACTCACTTCTCTCCCTCCCAATCGAGAAGTTGAGTTCACCATAGACCTAATTCCAGGAGCGGAACCTATATCCCGAACCCCATATCAGATGGCACCAACAGAATTGAAGGAATTAAAGAAGTAGCTAGAGGAATTGGTGAAGTAAGGTTACATAAGTCCTAGCACGTCACTTTAGGGAGCTTTAGCGCTATTTTTAAAGAAGAAAGATAGGATATTGAGGTTGTGCATCGACTATCGGGGGTTAAATAATTTGACTATCAAGAAAAAATATCCCCTGTTTTTAATTGATGAGCTGTTTGATCAGTTGCAAGGCTCCAATTGTTTCTCCAAATTAGATTTGAGATAGGGATACTATCAAGTGTGGATTAAGGAGGAGGATATTCCTAAGAAGGTTTTTAACACTAGATATGGTCACTACGAGTTCGTGGTGATGCCATTTGGAGTGACTAATGCATCGGCAGTACTTATGGATTTGATGCATCGTGTTTTCTAACCATACTTGGATAAATTTGTGGTGGTATTCATCGACGATATACTTATATATTCCAAGAGTCTAGAAGATCATATAGAACATCTAAAGCTGGTATTGGAAAAGCTGAGAAAGCACAAGCTTTATGCCAAATTTAGCAAATGCGAATTTAGATTGGATAATGTGTTATTTCTTGACCATGTAGTGACCAATGATGGAATCAAAGTGGACCCAGCAAAGGTTAAAGCAGCTTCAGACTGGAAGCAGCCAGAAAACATCATCGACATCAGAAGCTTTTTGGAGTTGGCCAACTATTATCAGCGGTTTATTAAAGGGTTCTCAATGCTAACATCACCTATGATTTGGTTGTTGAGAAAGAATGTGCCCTTTGTCTGGAGTGAGACATGCAATAAGAGTTTCCAAGAGTTGAAGTGGTGCCCTTTGTCTGGAGTGAGACATGCAATAAGAGTTTCCAAGAGTTGAAGTGGAGGTTAATGACGGCTCCAGTGCTGAGTTTGCCAGTAGGAGATAAACCTTACGATTTGTATATTGATGTTTTCAAGGAAGCTTTGGGAGCAGTACTGATGTAGGATAGGATGGTAATAGCTTACGCCTCTCGGAAGTTGAAGCCTCATGAAGTCAATTATCCGACGCATGATTTTGATCTTGTTGCCATTATTTTTGCATTGAAGAAATGACGACATTATCTATATAGAGCCGAGTATGAAGTGTTCACAGACCATAAGAGCCCAAAATATTTTTACTCAGAAGGACTTGAATTTGAGACAGTGGAGATAGATGGAATTTTTGGAGGAATATCATTGTCCTATCAACTACCATCCAGGGAAGGCCAACATTGTTGCTGATGCCTTGAGTTGTAAAGTCAAAATGGCAAAATTGAGAACTCAAAGATTCAAGTAGTCTAAGAGGTGTTGGATAGAAGGACGGAAGTGCAAGAAGAATGGATTATCGTTAGTAACCTGAGATTGGCACCGGAGTTAAGGCAGGAAATCATCAAAGCACAGCAAAGCAATGCGAAATTTCAACAATTTAAGGGTAAGGGACTTAAGTAGAAAGGCGGTGATTTTTGGCAAGACGAGGCGGGAGTGATGTATTTTCGATATTGTTTGTGTGTGTCTAATGAGCAGCAGCTGAAGGATAAGATTTTAGAAGAGGCGCATAAAAGCAAGTATGCTATTCATCCGAAAAAAATAAAAATGTATCAAGATATAAAAAAAGCCTATTGGTGGCTCGAAATGAAGAAGGACGTGGTGAAGTATGTTTCCACGTGCCTGACCTGTTAGAAAGTTCAAGCGGAGCACAAAAAATCGACAGAATTGTTGCAATCTTTACCGATACCGGAGTGAAAATGGGAAGAGGTGACTATGAACTTCGTTACTGGACTACTTATGGTAAGGTTCAAAACGGACGCTATATGGGTAGTGGTTGACAGATTGATTAAATCATCGCATTTTGTTCCAGTAAATGTAAGACACTCAATGGAAAAATTAGCTCAAACATATGTACGTAAGATAGGTAGATTGCATGGAGTACCTTCGAGTATCGTATCAGACTGAGACCTGAGGTTTATATCCCGATTTTGGGCAAAGTTTCAAGAATCAATGGGTTCTAATTTGAAATTCAGTACGACGGCACACCCACAAACCAATGGTCAGTCAAAAAGGGTTATTTAGATATTAGAAGATATGCTAAGAGCTTGCGTATTGGATTTTGGGGATAAGTGGATTGATTACGTACTGTATGCGGAGTTGGCTTACAATAATAGCTACCAATCTTTGATTGAAATGGCTCTGTATGAAACGTTGTATGGACGTAAGTGTCAAGTGCCTTTGTATTGGAGCTAGTCGGAAGACGGTCACATGAGCAAGCTGGAGAAGTCTGCATTCAGGAAATGTCAGATAAGGTGAAGCTGATCAGAGAAAGGTTGAAAGCGGCTCAAAGCCGACAAAAAAGCTATGTGAATAATAGGCAAAGGGAACTGGAATTCTAGATAAGAGACAGTGTGTTTTTGAGGTTGACTCAGAGTAGGGGAATCTTGAAACATCCGAAAGGTGAAAAACTAAATCCGAGATATTTGGGACCGTTTCTAATCACAGAAAGAATTGGACCAGTTACGTATCGGCTAGATTTGCCGGATGGTTTAACTGGAATACATGATGTCTTCCACGTGTCTCAGCTGAAGAAGTACAATGGTGACCCAGGACATGTTCTTAAAAACGAACTGTTGGTATTGCAACCCGACTTGAGTTATGTGGAGAAACTAGTTAAAATTTTGGACCGAAATATCAAGACTCTCCTGAATAAACAGATACCAATGGTAAATGTGCAGTAGGGGCATCATAGCATTCAAGATGTCATGTGTGAAACAGAAGAATAGGTGAAGCAAAAATATCCCCACTTGGGATAAATGTACACGCTGAATTTCAGGACGAAATTCTTCTAAGAAAAGGAGGATGTAAAACGCTACCTAAACCTACCCTAGAGTAAGAGGGATGGGGTGCATAACATATCATCTTGCATAAAATATATTCCTTGAATGATTTTGTGCGCCTTAGAATTGTAGTATATGGGTTATATGGATTATTTATACTTGTTAAGTAGTAAGGGTAAAAAGGAAATTTTGCTTGAGATCGAAATAGGAAGAAGGCTTGAAGCTTAGATAAGAAGAGAATTTGGCTGGGAAAATAAGAACAAGAGTTAGTGTAGTTAAGTGGTTAGAACTTTGTGATTTAATCTTTAAGGTTTTGAGTTCAAATCCCATCACCTAATTTTTATTCTTAATTATCTTAACTAATGTTTGAATTTTTCTTTTTCTTACATTCCTTAAAGTTAGGAATGTTATCTTAGGGAAGACAAAATGGTGATGTTTTAACCAAGTGATCTTGTCCTAAAAGAAATTCTAGAAGAGTTTTGGTCTTTATTATTTTAGCAAGCCTTGTCCTAACCTATTTAAATTTAAACTACTCATATTTCTTTAATTCTTTTCAATTTCTATAAAATGTCCTGGATAATTCTTATTTTGAATTTTTGAAATTTCCATCTTTTGGGATAGGAGGATGACTGAATTTGAGGAAGGAAAATAGGAAGGAGGTTTTTGATTAAATCACCATAGCTTTTTTTTTTTTTCCAAGACCTCCATTTTTTTCTTATTCTTGTTTTGGTTAAAATCTGAAAAATTTTCCAGAAATTCTTCTTGGCTGGTTTTCAAAAATTTCAACAACCATTACCTATATAATTTTTGCTAGCAACCAACTATTTCATGTGAAAATAAAAGCTGAAATTCTTGGAATTTCATAGCTTGAACAAAGCCTAACCAAACCAGAAATTTGTCAACAAACTACTAAGACCTATATATGAATATTAAGCCATCCATTTGTGCACAAGAATACCTAAAACTTTCATCTTTCTTTTCCAAGATGGTGGCTGGAAAACCACCATTAATGGACCTTCAAACATCCCTAGACTTTGCAAATCTGGTTCAAAGAGATTCGAAAATTCTGCTCAAATTCATCCAAATCTCAAGAACCCTTCTAGCTAAAATTCAAAATTTTTCTAGCTTGCCTATCCAGTGCAAGGACCGATTTTTTCATCAATCAACTTCATATTTTCGGCCACCTTGTAGCCATGGATAGAACACCTTATCTTCTTCATCTACCATGGCTATTAGAGCTCCATTAACACACATCAAAACACTTCTATTTTTACTCCATTTAAAACTTTTCAAACTTTAAAAATTAAATTTCAGATTTTTCTCCATTAAACTCTCACTTAGCTAGATGATTGAACCAGAAATTCTCTGCTACAATACAACCATTTTTGGCTAGCTTCAAGGCTGAAACAATCCTTCATTTTTTGATCAAAACATACCTAGGCTAGCCATTCACCATTGAAGGACAAAAAACCTTCAAGAAGAAAACACCATTATCCAATTCTCTACCTTAAACATCTCCATATTTTCCTCAATTTGAAATTTGAAATAGTTGAAAGTCTCTCTCTCTTTCTTGGATAACCGAAGTCTTTCCCCCCTAGTTAGGCCATTCGGCCATCATTCACAAGACACACACGAAACACTCTCCCTCAATTTCCTCTCAAGAACATAAAAAACACACACTAAGCTTCTTCAACCTTTAATCACCTCTATTCATCCCAAATCACTTCAATAACTCTCAAAACAACTAGGATTTAACCTATACTCACCATAGGCCACTCCATAACACGAAATTCACCAAAATTGATCTTCTACTTGGATCCAACGTACTTTTTTTTCAAGAAATAGAAGAACATCAAGAAGGTAAGTTCAAACACCTTGGTCCTTCTTCACCTCTTCATTGCCATTTCATTATCATCTTAACCTCTCTCTCTCTCCCCCTCTCTCTCTCTTGGCCAAACCATTAATGGCTATTCTTGAACAACTTTAATCAAGGAAGGACTCTTCAAGCACCTAAGGATCTTCATTGGGCAATGCGATATCTTCAACTACCGATCATCAAAACAAGTATTTCTTTCATGACCTTCTCCTTAAATTTTCAAAATCAAAGTTTTTAGATGATGAATTTGATGGGTTGATCAAATAGTGTTGGATTGGAGATACGTATTTGGGTGAAAGGAATGATATTAAGATATGAGTATTGAGACTTAGGAGCTATTGTTTGATTATGCTTAGAGATCATTATATGTTCATTATGATTGAAGGCTTTATGTCCTAGTATGGATGTTTTGATGTATGATAGACATTATACCACCATTGTTTAATTATGCTTTTATGATGTTATTTTTATCAATAAATCCCTAGATAATATTATTGCTAGTGGAATATTAGCTTTGTTGTGATGTATATTATTACAAGCCTATTTTTGATAAATCAACATGCTATTTATTAAATGTATATGTGTATAAATATTGATAAATTTTTGTACTAGTAATTCACTATGGTAATTAAGAATTATTGTTAGAACTACTTTTGATATTATTATTATTATTATTATTATTATTATTATTATTATTATTATTATTATTATTATTATTATTATTATTAGTAGTAGTAGTAGTAGTAGTAGTAGTAGTAGTATTATTATTATTATTATTATTATTATTATTATTATTATTATTATTATATTTAATTTAGTAATTTTGGTAGGCACTAAATATTTTTGGGTTTAATAGTTACTTAAAATATTATTATTTTGTTAGATAAATAATAAATAATATGTTTATATAGCGTTCTTAAATATAAACAATAGGAATTAATTAATATAATATCAATACCTTTTAAATTTAAATTATTTATAATAATAAATATTATTGGTAATTATTATCAAAATAATTTATTTATTATTAATATTATTTACTATATATTATTAGAAATTATTTATCATTTATTATTAATATTACTTATTACTTATTACTTATTATTAATATTACTTAGTATTTATTATTTGTTAATGAATAGTTAAATTATAATTTATTATTTTTGTATTATAGCACATATTTATTTTAACTTATCAAATTAATCTTAGTCTATAAAGTACTTTATCAATTAATGTTAAAGCTTGAGACGTTGTTGTCAGAACTAAATGTTGTTGCAACTAGTTGAGCCTAAGTATGTTAGGCTAAGAGTTATTTATTTAAGTAAGTGTTGTTTGAATATTGGGACTTATGCCCTATATTTACCCTAGGCGGGGTTAGGTTACCTTGAACTATCTTGGAAGGATGTTGTACCCAGGAAAGGCAAAAAAGATCAGGTAAGTCTTTGTATAAAGTTATTTGAAGATCAAAATCACCTTGGCAAGTCAAACATGATGTATACATGAAAATGTACTGTGGATGCAATTATGAACAATTTTCTTTTTTTTTCCAATCAATCAAACAATTTCTAATTGAACAAGCAATTTTACACAAAAGGCTAAACCTTTTTTAAAACCAACTTTGACTAGAATTTTGGAAACCATAATTATTATTTCAAAGAGAACACATTAGATGATTCTTTTTTTTCCAAAAGGGACAAATATAATGTTGAGTACTCAATAAGGCTAGACTACTAGGGCTAGTCTTTGAAGGGTTAGGGTAAGTCTCTTAGTAGGTGACCACCCTTGAGAGGTGAGTCTTTCTTGGATAGGATGTCAGTTCTATAGATCATACCGGTTCGAGCTAGCAAGTGCAGTCAAGTGGACTGTGTATTTTCGGAATAGACAACTAGTAAGTTTGGGTGTAGAGATGGAGGAGTATCTCACTCGATAGGCCGTACATCTACCTTGTGTCAGTATGCGCAAAGTATAGCATCCTAAACATTCTTTGGTACATGGTACATAAAGTGTGGTGTCATAGCTACTTCTTTTGAGTGGTTACTTTTATTGTATACATATATGGCGTTTGAAAGAAAAACATCACTCCTAACTTGTGAAATCCATTTAAGACTTGTCAGCACTTTACTTTTATGAAGATTTCTCAATTTGCATACATGAACTATTTTACCTGAAGCACTCAAAACACACACGGGCTTATTAAAATTTATGTCTCGCCACCTTTTTATATTATGTTTTCAAGTTGATCCTGCTGTGAACGTTATTAATCAGAGATTACCTTTATTTTGAAGATTTATTTATTTTTCTTTGTATTTCATTGTGAGAGACTCTAGCAGACATTTATTTATTTTGAAAATTATTCATGTATTGTTTGAGTTATAATAAGTTTAAATTTGAATAATTTCTTTCATTCTTTTATGAGTCCTAATTATAAAGATCCCTTATCTTATGGACCGGGCGACATTCCTAACCTTAATAGGGTATATAGGTAGTGGGGTATTACAGAAACTGTCTGAGAAAGATGAAAAAGAAATCTTAAACATAATCCTTAGTGATTGTGAAGAGGATCAAGACAATCTTGATGAAAATAGCATTGATGGAGATAATGATGATGGTTAAGCAAGCAATGCTATTTTTAATGATGTAATTGAAAAATTCGAACCTAATGTTAACAAAGATTCAGTTCATTATGAAATAATTCTAATATAGAAACTGCTGATGACTCTAAAGGTGAAGACGTTGGATACAAATGGCTCTATGCAAAATGGCTAGAAGTTATCAACATGAACAAAATGCTAAAGTGGGAGATAAAAATGTTTACACAGTTAAATTGTTCACAACACCTAGAGATTATGGAACTACAATAATAGGTTCAACAAAGTGAAGAAAAGTTGTAAAGTTGTAATCTAAAGCTAGAAGATACAAATAAGAAATTGATAGACGTTGAGCAATCTATCAAGAGGATGAACTTAGGGAAAGCAAAGCTTGATAAAGTTTTTTTTTCTTTTAGAAGACATCTACATGACAAAAATGGACTTGGTTATGATGAGTTCTATAATATAGGAAAATAAAATATAATAATTTCTAACAAGAAAGCATGGCTAAGGAAATTCAAATTTAACCTTTGAAATGTACAGTTACTTATGATTATTGTTCCCTTGCAGGTTATAGATGGAGACACTATTTGAGGATATTCAAGGATCTCCTACTTGGTTAATTGGATGCTTGTCAAACTTGAATTTGACAAAGGTCGCAAAGCACCATAAGTAATATATGAATAGGTTAGAATGAATGAAATCAATGTCTGCGTGGTGCATGTATCATTGAAAGTAGTTGTGGAAGATGTATGGTGCCTTGATAGTGGATGTTCAAAATATATAACAGGTAAAAAAAGATTTTTTTTTTGTTAAAAATGAGCACAAAAAAGATGAGCCGATTACATTTGGTGATGACTCAAAGAACATAGTGATTGAAAATGGTATGTTAAACGTTGAAGGTATGTTTAAACCTAAAACTTTGCATATTGATAGGTTGAAAGCTAATTTGATCAGTATAAATTAATTATGTGATGATAACATGATTGTTAATTTTGACAAAGACAAATGCCTGGTAGTTGACAAAATAGAAAAATGTATAATTTCTGAAAATAAAAATTTTAACAATTACTATCAGATATGTACAGCCAAAAGCTATAACTTCATGATAACTAAGGCTAATGAGATTGAGTTGTGACATTAAAAGTTAGGTCATATTAATTGCAAACTATTGTATAAAATAAGTTTAACTAGTGCAGTTTGTGGATTTCCTAAACTAGGTAAGAATGCCAAAAGAATTTGTGATTCTTGACAAAATATAAAATAGACTAGATAACCATATAAGAAAGTTCAACGCTTGTTACAACTACAATACTTATACTTTTGTACAAGGATCTGTTTAGACCAACACAAATAGGAAGTATTAATGGAAAGAGGTATATTACAGTATGTGCTGATGATTATTCTAAATTCACTTGGGTAGATTTTCTAAGTCCAAAATTATATGCATTTAAAGTATTCATAAAGTTGTGCTCAAACTTGTATACTTAGAAAGGTACAAATTTAAAGAGATTAAGAAGTGATCAGTAGAGAGAGTTTAACAATAAACAGTTTAATAAATCCTATGTTGAGAATAGTATTTAGTAAGAGTTTTCAATACCAAAAACACTTTAGCAAAATGGTGTTGTGGAGCATAAGAATAGAACCATTCAGGAAATAGCAAGAGTAATGTTGAACGCTAAGAAAATGTCACACAGATAGTAGGCAAAAGCTATGAACACTGCTACACATATTATCAATAGAATGTATTTCCGTTCTCACACCAATAAGACAACATATGAGATTTGAAATAGTCATAAACCTCTAGTGAATTGTTTTCATGCCTTTGGTAGTAGATGTTATATTATGAATAACAAAGAACAATTGGGTAAATTTGATGCAAGAAGTGATAAAGGTATCTTTCTTGGATATTTCAAAAATAATCGAGCATATCGAGTCTTCAATAGGTAAAGCCAATTTGTTATGGAGTCAGCAAATATTGTTGTAAAAGATATTCTTCCATACAGAGAAAATGTGTCAACATCTCCTATGATGATGAGGAGCTGATTAATATAAATAAAAAGCAAGGAATACCTGAATTTGTTAACTAAGATGAAGAATAAGACTCTAACAAAAAATAGAAAGAAGTTCAACAAAAAGTTCCATCTTCTAGAGTAAAGAAGAATCACCATTCTAACTTGATCATTAGAAGTCTTGATAAGTCTAGAAAAACAAGAGAGAAACTAAAAGTTGATTACAATGAGATGATTAAGTATGCATACTATACTTCAACACTCGAACCAAAGAATAATAAAAAACCCTTGACAAATGGGCATTGGATTGTTGCAATAACAGTTCGAGAGGAATGGTATATGGGAATTTGTACCTAGGTTGAAAGATGTAAATGTAATTGGTATAAATTGGGTGTTTCCTAACAAGGATGATAAGCTTGGAAATATCACTAGAAATAAGGTCAGGTTAGTTACTCAAGGCTACACTTGAATTAAAGGCATTGAATTTGATAAAACATTTACTCTCGTAGCTAGATTAGATTAAGTCGGACTCTTACTCGTAGTTGCTTGTGCAAAGTATTTCACACTTCAACAAATGGATATTGAAATGTGAAATATTTGCTCAAGGATGTTGAGGTTGCTCAAGGCTACACTCAAGGTGAAGGCATTGACTTTGATGAAACATTTGCTCCTGTAACTAGATTGGAATCAGTCAAACTCTTACTTCTTGTTACTTGTGCAAAGAATTTCACAATTTAACAAATGAATGTGAAGAACGCTTTTTTGAATGGACTTTTGCATGAAAAAACTTATGTTGAACAGTCTGAAGACTTTGTCAATCTAGAATTTTCTGATCATGTCTTAATATTGAAAAAAGCTCTTTATGGATTGAAGTAAGTACCATGAGCCTGTATGAAAGGTTAACAAACTTTCTCCTAAGAAGAGGCAACAAGTGAAAGGGAGCAGAGAAGACTATGTTTATTAAGAAACTTGGAGCAGACTTCATGATAGCACAAGTCTATGTTGTTGACATTGTGTTTGGTTCAAAATAAAAACAAATGCCAATAGGTTTTGTTGAACTCATGCAAATTGAGTTTAAGATAGTATAGTTGGTGAACTAATTATTTCTTGATTTGTAGACCAAACAGATGAAGGACGGGATATTTATCTCCCAAACCAAATATGCTAACAATCTTTTTAGGAAGTTCAACCTGTATGGCGCGAAATCTTTCAGAACACCAATTAGTGTCAGTTAGAAGTTAACAAAAGATGAAAAAGGTCAAACGTAGACCAACATCTCTATAGAAGTATAATTGGAGGATTATTATACTTAATGCCAAGTCATCTTAACATTTTATATAGTGTTAGTGTATGTACTCGATTTCAAGCAAGTCTTAAAGAATCACATTTGGAGGTTGTCAAAAGAGCTCTTAAATATGTTTGTCATATTGTTGAGTATGGTATCTATTTTAGCAAAGATGCTAGTAGTTAGGGTGATGCTGATTGGGCTGAAAACTCTGACGATCATAAACGTACTTCAAGAGGATACTTTTATATTGGAAATAATCTTGTGTCATGGTATAGCAAGAAGCAAAATTACATTTCCATATCCACAACAGAAGCTGAATATATTACAGCCAAGAGCTGTTATACTTTTTTGTTATGGATGAAGCAAATATTGGAAGACTATGGTATTTTACAAACAGAGTTGATTGTTTACTATGATAACACAAATGCAATTGATATATAAAAGAATCTAGTCTAGCATAGCATAATGAAGCACATTAACATTAGGCATCACTTTATAGAGAACTTGTGGAATAAAAGATTGTGAACATTGAATATATTTTAACATAAAAGCAACTGGCAAATATCATCACAAAACCTCTGGATACTATGTGGGGAAGAGCTACGAATAGCTCTCGGATTATACTCATTTTGACATAGTCAGCCCTGTTATGTCAAGCTTGTATAGTACATTAACTAGTTATGTTTTAGTTTAAAAAAAAATAGAAAAATAAAAAAAAGATGTGTTGGAAACATGTAAAAAGTACGATGAGACTTAATTAACTTTGCATAATTGGTAACATACTAGAGTGTGCACCAGAAAGAGTTTTCTAAAATAGGCACATTTTTTTAATTTAGACACCGAAGTTAAAAGGTGGTTTCATAGGAAACTAAAAGACGCAACCAAACTTCAACAGTAACAAACATTATTTAAAAAAACTCTGTTAAGCCTTTTATATTCTCTCTCTCTCTCTCTCTCTCTCTCTCTCTCTCTCTCTTGTTCTGAGAAATTCCAAAGAAACACAAAACCCTAGCAGTGGCTAAGTAACCACAATGTCGGTCTCATCGTGCAATTTCAACTGTGTGGATGATGTGGTGACAAGGGTAACTTAGTCAACCGCAATCTCTATCTTAATTTCTTCTCTATCAATGACTACGAGTAATATCTCTAGGCACAATGAATCGATTGAATATCTAATACTTGAAGAGATATTATTTTTTCTATTGGTGGACCTAAAAATTTTATTCTTGCTAGTCTTTTTCCTGAAAATGTGAAAATTTGTAAGACTTATAAGTTTTCTATTCCTGAATACTTTATGAGTAAGGCTACTGAAGAAAGGAATGTTAGTAAAAGTAATGAACCAAATATCATTGTGGACCTATTGTTGGTCCAAATGTTCAAGGAGATTAGTGCAAAAAAAGAAACCCTTGAAAAAGCAATTGTCATAAGTATTGAATTGGAAATTCTTGAGCCACCAAAACCATATGATTTTTCAACAACACCCATAGCACCAGTTGATCTAATGTTTATGTTTGCTTTACAATCTTTCTTGGGACCTGATGATGTAGAGAGAATAATAGAGGCACAAAATCTAGTGTTGAATACTAAAAAGATAATTGATAGTATAGATGATATAGACACGACTGGCACTATAACCTCTTTAGAACCAATGGAAGCCAGCCCTGTTAACCGTGTTGATCTGTTAAATCTATAGACCCTGTGGCTATGACTTTTAAACAAATTGAGCCAACAACTACTTTGGATTTTGTAACATTTGAAAAGGGCAAGATAGTTGTGGATGAAAAATATAATTCAATATGTAAAAGTCGTAGACTCTAGTAAGTTTGAACTTGTTGAGGTCAAAAAAGAAAAGAGCCTTTGTGAAAGGCAAATATCAAGTAACTGTGAAAAAGTCAAAAAAGTAGGCAATGGCTTCTAGAGTGAATCTATTATGTGATAAGTCAAGCGAAGAGTAGTTCAAAATTACTTTTGATAAGGAATTACTGGAGGAAAGAAGGATTGATTTCACAAAATTCAATTCCTTTTATTTGAAATCAGTATTGTAGAAAGTGGGCCTTCTTAAGTCTATGAAATTTGTTAGACTGTATAATGACGCTCTAGTTTGTAAGTTCCATGCAAATCTGAAGCTTACAATCATAAAGACAAAAGGACATTTTTATCATTTTGTTTTTATTAGAGATGCCCTGTTGCTTTTAGTCCTGAAGATATTTCTGTTGTGTTTGATTAACCACTCTATAACACAATTGCTAGTCTTAGTGAGGAAGTGGATATGAACACTTGTATGTATGACTGTAATAGGGGATGTGGTTACTACATGGTTAGAGGAAGGATATATGAAGTCATCAACTCTTTCAGGGTTCTACTTTACTCTGTATAAAATTTTTTGTTATAATTTCCTTCCAACTAATAATATTTCAATTGTACTCAGAGATAGGGTTATATTAATATACAAGATAGATTGTGGTATACAGTTTAATCTAAGTGAACTTATATTTTAGCAAGTGATAAATTTGCACAACTTACATCTAATGGTTCAACCATGTTATTATATCCATGCCTATTCATAGAGTATCTATGTGTTTGCCCTAGGTATATGGAAGTCAAATATAACAAAATTATCTGGGATCTCAAGTCTTTCAGGCCTCCATTGAAAAAACCTTATGTATCAACCTCTATTGTACCTGTAAGACTCCTGTGAAAAAGTCATTATGCATTGGTGGTTCCTCATTTTACATTCCTGACTCTATTGATCCTGAGCAAAATTCCAAACTTTCACCACTGTTATCACATCTCTTTTTGCTCAGTATACTATGAAGCTAGATACTTGTTCTAATCAACTTGCTTTGTTAGTTACCTCTGTTTAATCTCTCACGAGCAAGCTGGACTCTATCTTGACCAATCAAGAATAAATTCAAACTGATCTGTTTACCCTTGATGATATGGTTACTTGCTCTCATACCTAGCTTGGTCCATAGGGGAGAGTATAGAGTTGCATGGAGTTGCTGATGGCTTGAGTAAGGGGGAGTGCTATTGATGGTCTGCATAAGCGGGAGTATAAGTTTCTGTTGCTACTGGTTCCAACTTGTTGGTTACTTAATTTTACTACTCACTTTTCACTAACTAGGTCTCAACATAGTATGGCTTTGCCATTGTGAAAAACCTTAGGGGAGGGTATGAATAAAGTTTTTGGCAAGCAAAAGTAGATTAAAAATTTGGTCTCCAAATAAACAAACTTTCGAGATGAATAGCAGAAAGGCTTTGTAGCTTCAAGAGTGCTTTGCGATTTCAAGAATGCGACCAGGAGTCTTTTAAGTTCAGCATAAAATTATATGAAATAAATATGGGTAGTTGAGATCTTAAATGGTTGGTTTAAATCAGAATGCAAGGATCATAAATAGCCGAATGATTTTAGTGAAAAAAGAATAGAGCATTTAAAGTCAAAAGTCAGTGAGAGAGTAGTGAAAAAAATTTAAGCAAAAGGCACGAAATAAAACTCAGGAATTTATAGTGGTTCGATCATCAAATGATCTACATCCACTACCTTAAATTTTTACTTAAGAATTTCAATACACTCAATAAAATTTTTTCCAAACTCAATGGTGGTAGGTGATACCAATCTTACATAAGAGGATTACCACACTTGATTTTACACCCAACCTCTTTAATCACAACAACCAAAGTTCACTCTAACTGGGTTTTGCTTCCTTAACCTTGATATAAGATTGATTGAATGCGGGATTATAGAAATAGCTCACAGATTCGAGCAGAATGCGAATAAATGAGTACCAACACCTTTTATGTTTGGAGCAATTTTGATTTCACTTTGAAGCATAATGAAAAAGGAAAATTTTGTATTCTAAAATGTAAAAATGTTTTAGAGAAAGATAGTACAAAAATCTGCTTCAAAAACGAGTTCTGAAAGCTTTTATTGGAGCCAACTTGAAGTTCCAACGGCTAGTTACTTTATATAAGAATTTCCAGAGTTTTGGATTCACAAAGTGGAAGGATGTCTGTCCAAAAGCTAAGTCCAAAATGGTACTTTTTTAGAAAGAATCACTTTGAAAATATTACAGAGTATTAGATAGAATTTTGGATTCAGAGGTCCATGCAAACTACTAAATCTAAACATCTGACGATTTACTCTTTGAAATCATTTTACTTGTGTGCTTCAAGGTAAAACTAAATTGAATCATAAGGTAAAGGAGATATAGGAATTTACACATTAACACCTTAACAATGATTCCTAGTCTATAGTTCCTTTACAAGGATTTCACGATTTGCGAGCTCTTAAGATGATGATATACTTGACTTGAATTCTTTTGCTCAAGAGCTACTTAGCAGCTTCATTTGTATGCCTTAAAAGAACTGAGGTCACATATATCCTATCACATATAAATCATATAAGTTAGTCCTCATCAATATTTGTCAAATTTGATGGGATTGTGACACGAAAATAATGATATACACAGTACGGACATGTTAGACCGAAAGAAAATATAAGAATATTTTTAACTGAAATGCATTATCTCATTATAGAACTCAAAGAGTGCTTATGAGATTAACATAAGAGAATTTAAGCATGTATTCATAAATATGGCTCAATGAGTCTATGACCTAATCTACCTCCTTATCCTCCTTCCTTCCATATAAGGACTATTTCACAGGGAAATAGCCGCATAAAGGTCACCAAAAAGAATGTATAGTTATGTACATAAAGGAGTGTAAAAGATAAATCATAAGATGTAATACTCCCCCTATGTATGTGCATATATAAACAGAGGATAACAAGATGCTAGCTATAAGGTGCGTTTGAAAATAACAAGATTTTGGACTTCCAAAACGTGCATCCAAAATGGGGTAAAATGAGGCAGAAGCTAGCCTTTTAAAGAGTCATTTTTGGACTGCTATTTTGGATTAAAGAAATGCCAGTTCAAAACTCTCCCTTTGTATGTGTTGGGTAAAAAAAAAATTTAAAAATAAAGATTAATTACTTTTCCTAGAATTGATCGAGCTTAGTTCTCTCAAGGAAAATCAACACAAGGATGTTGATGTGCAACCAAAAGGAAGCAGCGCAGATTTTATAAATGTCTACTCAGGTATCCTCATTGTCCAAATATTTAACAAAGTGCATATCATAACCATAATCAAAATAAATCATCCAGCCAAATCTCAATCAATCAGAATGCATAATGAACTCATACCTACACTTTAATCTCCTTACTCCATAATAATAATAACGTCTTAACATAGTATCCATCAAGTCACCCAATTTTTCACAGCCCGCATTCTCAAGCCATTACCATAAATCATCTCAAATCATATAAGTTTATCATCTGCATAAACAATCATAGTCACAATCCATAAATTCATAATTCCACAATAGTCACAACAATATATCCGCAATATGTTGCACAAATTTCACATATAGTCACAAATTCGTAATTACATAATAGTCACATATATCCAAAAGATATTCAAAATCCTTATAAATTCATAAGCCTCATAAATCAATATACTTTAACAATTCACAATTCTTATAAATCAATATTATTTCTCCCACTTTGTCATTAATCAAAATGCAAGAAAGATACAATAAGAGATTCAAAGATAGAGTGCAGATTATCAATCCCTGATCGAGAGAGTAATCATATAGTCAAAAGGATCATCAGAAGATTTGTGTAGAAATAAAATTGTTCAGGTAGAAAAAAAAAATTATTCAAACACTAGAGTAGAAATTGTTCATCAAAGGAAAGTAATAAAGTTGGTTAGGCATAGAAAGTCAGCAAGCAGCACGCATGATTGGCCAGTTAGGAAATGTGGATGGTCATAGTCTTAATCTCGGCACCTTTCTTGAAGTGTTGTCCAACAATTCGGTTGGACTTTCTTTTTACTACCATGTGCTTCTGGCGTTTTCCAAAGGAACTTCTAGGTATGATTGGCTTAGGAGCTACCAATGCAATTGTAGGGGCAATAGTTGCCGGAACTTCACTCTCCTTCCCTTTATTCTTCTTACTTTCTTCTGCTTTCTTTGGTTCCTTTTCCTGTTCTTGTTTCACTTCTTGCTCAATCTGTTTATCAACAACTTCCTCAACTTGAGGCGAGGTAGTTTCTTGTTCAGGCATTTGTTCTGGAGAAGGAACTTGTTCATCATAGACTACCTTAGTAGTCTATTCCATTTTCTTTTCCTCCACTCTACTCAATCTAGTTCCTAAATTTTGTACTTCAGTAGTAACTTCTGTCCGAAAGCTATCAAATTTTTTAGTCAAGCTGTTCAAAGAATTTAGGATGTTTTAAGTCAAACTATTTTCCTCTGTTTTTTGCTTGCCTTTGTTTGAGGATTCTTCTCCTATATCAGACTTCCGTTTCATTCCTGATTGGCCGATAGATGCAGTTCTTTTTCCTTCAACCTTGATCTTTAACAGCTTTTCTCTTTCCTCATTCGACACATCTCTAAGTAGGACCCATTCCTTGTTTACTTTGTACAAATCCTATTTTTTTTTTCAAAGGATTCCATGCTATACACATTTATCTTAATGTGTCCAGGAGCACAAGTATTTAAATTCACATTGAAATGCTTGAAGTATGGTAGTGCCTTGTGAGATGTATTTTTTGACTGAATCATGAGCTTAACCACCAGAAAATCAAAATTGATTTGTCTACCCTCAGACAGGGCTAATATCAATAACATTTGCATGATACTCACAGATATCTTATGTCCAAAACTTGGAGCAACCATAGTCGACACCATATGGTATAAAACTCTTCCAGGACCATTTAATCATTTTGAATTTCTATCACTTGAATTCTTAAAACGCTTCCCACTAGTAAACCTTGCCTCAAATCTTCCCAAGTCAAATAAATCTGATTTTTCAAGGAATTTGTTCATTTCAAAAAATTGAATCCCTCGATCTCTAACTCCAAAAATTTGATTCAACAACCGATGGTCAAATTCCATGTTTATAGATCCTACTCTAAAGGTATACCATTACACCATAAAACCTCCTACAGTCTCCTCGAACCTTCCCTTTTTCAGGTTCGCATAAAACTCCCAAATCAAATGGGTGTACAGTTTCTCATCAATTGACAGCAAAACCTCCCATCCAAGATTTTCAAACATGCTCGGAATGTCAGAAAAGTTCAAAAATGCCTCAGCATTAACCTGATACCTAATGACCACAGTCCTATTTTTAGATAGCCATTCATTAAATTCAAAGAAATCGAGTTACCTAAGTTTCCAAGCTTTCCTATACAGGAAGTTCTGTTGATGAGATGGTTTGCGAAGGTGTTTCTTTAGTAATGATTTTCTTTCCTTTTTCTTTGGTGGCTGGTTGTGCAGCAGCAACAATTTTAGTCCTAGTCGCTGCTTTACTTTTCTTGCCCTTCTTCGTCGTTTACCTGATTCCTTTATCTGATTTTGATACTTTCGTCATGACAAAAGAAGGAGGAAGATGAAGGATTTTTTGATTCAGTTGGGGAAGATGAAAATACAAGGTGAGAAAAGCAGAGAGAACAATGACGGTTTCATATTTCTAGAAGAGAGAAAGAAATAACCTTTTTGTGAGTTCCTAGGTTCTAGAGAAGATAAGTACAATCAAGTACTTTCTATTAGAGATCTGCACCAAAGATAGGGTCACATTTTTTTTGAAAAGCGCGGTCATTTGAAAATTCAAAAAGTGACTTTTGGACTTATGTACTCTTTTATTCGAACAACAAAAAGGGGGGGGGGCTTTTTATAAATTTTGGGCTGCTGATATTTTGGATTTGGACTGAGTCCAAAATAGTTCGTCCAAAAAGTGGAATAGAATATGTTCTGTTGAGGGGATTTTGGATTCATGTTTCTCAGGTATTGCGTCCAAAATCTCTATCCAAAAGGAGTAATTTCAGAAGTTCTGCAAGAATGAACAAATAAATCTTTGGCAAAATTGACAGTTATATAATTCTAGTAATTTCCAAACCTCTTCTCAGATGAATAAATCTATTTTCGGCCAGAAGTTTTGTAAAGATGTTAGCAAATTATTCATCGGTTGAAATATATTCAATACACACATCACCTTTAGGCACATGATCTCTAATAAAATGATATTTAATTTCAATGTACTTAGTTCTAGAATGTTGAACATAATTTTTGGTTAAATTGATAGCACTGGTATTATCACATAAGATAGCCACACAATCAAAATTTAAACCAAAGTCAAGTAAGGTGCTTTTCATCTACATAATTTGCGCGCAATAACTACCTGCTGCTTGTATTCAGCTTCGGTTGTTGAAAATGAGGCACAAGCTTGCTTTTTGCTATACCATGAGATAATGGAATGTCTAAAAAATTGACAATGTCCACTGGTACTTTTTTTTTCAACGTTGCAGTTGGCATAGTCGGCATCTGTATATCCTATAAGATCAAATGTGTTAATTTAAGGATACCACAAGCCATAATCATGTGTTCCAATTAAGTATCTAAGAATCTGTTTTACAACACATATATGAGATTTCTTTGGACATGATCGAAATCTAGCACAAAAACACACTGAGAACATAATATCAAGCCTACTGGCAGTAAGATAGAGAAGACTTCCGAACATACCTCTGTATTTTTATTCATCCACTTTCTTACCTTTTTCATCTTTATCAAGCTTTAGCGAAGTGCTCATATGTGTACTTATTTCTTTTACTTCGTTCATACCAAACCTTTTGAGCAGTTCCTTAGCATAAGAAAATTTCATCTTTGGTTTGCTTGATTTGAAGATCTAGAAAGAAGTTAAATTCTCCCATCATGCTTATTTCAAATTCTTCCTACATTATCTTGGCAAATATAGACCTCTTAAGATGACAATATACTTTACATGAATTCCTTTGCTCAAGAGCTACTTAGCAGTATTGTTTGCATGCCTTGAAAGAACTAAGGTCATACATGTCTTATCACATATAGATTACATAACTTAGTCCTTATCAATGTTTGTCATAAGTCAAAACATAGGAGAAATGCCCTTAGGGCTAACACATTGATATTATTGATGGCCAACTGGAATAATATGCACAATATTAATTTGAAGCATGTAATAGTAATTAGGGATGAATTACTGTCCATCTTCCTAATTTTATATTTGACTGCTTATTTCTGTTTCCCTGGAAATCTGTTCTATTAAAATTTTACGTAGAATACTTATGTTATGGCAAAGACTTAGCATACTATGGTTTTGCATTAAATAATGCAAAAGGGAGAGGTTGTTAAGGTTATTGTTAAGGTTGACGTCTGACAAGTATCTTCAACAAGAATTTTGACATACTGAAACTGTTTTAGAAATTACGTTATTAACAATATTTAATGTGTGAATAATTTGAGTTGGTTTAGAAAATAGAATCTTAAGTATCTAGAGAATCTAAGGAAGAATCTTTATGGTAATATGTTAAAGATTTCATTGAATTCAAATAGAAGAAGGAATGCGGTGATTTAGGAAACCTAGAGAAAATCTTTAGCAGCCTCCTAAGTTGTTTAGGAAACAACTATCGATCTATTGCTGGCTATTTATATTTGACTAAGGCACTTCAAAAATTATACGATTTTCATAAACTTATATTTTGCAAATGGTCAAGACAACAAAAGGAATTTATAGATGCATATATTTTGAGTGGTTTTGAAGCATACATATTCATATTGTTGCTAGTATTCATTGTTAAAGTATGCTTTCCGATTCAAGTTATTTGCTGTAATAATTTAAAATCTTCTAGAGGAACTTGAATCAACCTTTTTTGAAAGAAACTACCTTTCTAGTGAAAATTCTTCTTGGAGTCAAACAAAAAATTGCTATGCTATAGCAACAAAGGTTGAAAGGAGTTCAATTGAGATAGTTGGAACCAGTAAAGATCTTTAGGAGTTTGGCAAAAGAACATTGGTGTGGTATTCTATTAGAATCTAATATGAATCACTAAATGATTGAGATAAGTGTATTCTTGTAACTTTTGTTAAAGTTTTAATGAATTAATTTATTGGTCTAAGACCCGTGAATGTAGGCTTATGATAGCCAAACTGCATTAACAATATGTTGCATTTGTTGGACCTTTTATTTCTGACTGTCAGACTAATGCAAACTCAATAGGAAAATTTAACAATAACATAGAAGATTGACAAACTAAACCACACATAATATACTAACTATTAAAGAATAGATCAATGCTTATAATTTATATGGTTTTTCTTTCTCTCTCTCTCTCTCTCTCTCTCTCTCTGTGTGCATGGTACTTTTTTTTTCTTTTAATAATAAAATATCAATATAGTGCACTTCAATTCCAATAATAACCATCAAATTATCCCTTTAAAAAAAGAAAATAAAACAATCAAATAATACTATGTTCTCTTTTGGATCCTTTGATTTTGTTTCAGAAATTCTCATACTTTTTCCCTTCCTATCTTATCTATCATTAAATCTCTCTCAAATTAAATCTTTAGATTATCTATTTTCATCCCCCCTCTTTCTCTCTCCCCATTGTCTGATATTTACTTGTAAATGGTCCCAATTTACATGTTTGACCCGACCCATTCCATTTTAAGGGCATGCAGAGATGCATATGTGTTTTTTTTTTTTTTGGGAAAACATAATTTTATCACTATTCTTGAATTACAATGGAGAGAATGAAAGCAATGAGATGCACACGTGCAAATTTTATTTAATTGCTCAAATATCAGTGGGATTTTGAACCCCTCAGGCAAAGGTGCATATTCACCCCAAAAAGAGAGAAGGAGAAAGGAAAAAAAGCAAAGGTACATCCACCTCTAACATTAGCTACATTCTATATGCATTGTCTTTAATTAATAAACAACATCACAAACTAGATTCAAGTGGTTAAATGCCAATATGGCAAAAAAAAAATTGCCTCCAACATCAGGTACATTCTATATGCATTGTCTTAATTAATAAACTGCATCACAAACTAGATTCAAGTGATTAAATGCTAATATGGCAAAAATAAATTCTAATAGTTTATATAATATAGTACATATTGTAATGGTACATCCGTCTCTAACATCTGGTACATTCTATTTGCATTGTCTTTAATTAATAAACTGCATCACAAACTAGATTCAAGTGATTAAATGCCAATATGGAAAAAATAAATTCAAATCACTACAAGAAAATAGATAATTAGCGAGGGACAATTTCGTCGCTAAACAAAATTAGCGAGGAAATTATCCCCCGCTAAAGTTTCTTTCTCGCAAAGGCAAATATTTGCAACGGATTAAAATTTTTGTCACAAGTAGCGACGGATTTGTAAGGGAATTAGTTAGCAGTCAATGACCTTCAGCAATGAATTTTGAAACGGATCTGCGAGGGATTTTTTAAATCCGTCACAGATCCCTTTCTAAATAAAAAGGGATTAGCGACGGATTTATCTTAATAATTAATAAAAGTAAAATGTCCGTAACTAGGGAATTATTTCGTCTCTAATCCCTCACTAATTTGTGAGGGATTAGCTATGGATGGATTTTTCATATTTGAATTTGTTGCTAATCCCTCGCTAACAGCGAGGGATTAGCGATGGAAGATTAAACAGATAGAATATCCACCTCTAATCCGTCTCTAATCCATCATTTTTAGCAAGGGATTTGCGACGGAATTTATTTTTTCTCTCTAATCCTCTTCTAATCCCTTGCTAATATTCTATAATTTTAAAATATTTCCTATATTAGAAGAAAATTTATCTGTCAAAGTAATGTCAATATTCAATTAAATTTAAAAAACTCATCAAATAGTATAATTAATAAATATAATAATGAAAAATATGAATAATACATAAAAATGTTGTCCAAATATCCTAACTATGAAGTAGCAATTGGTACGGATGCTGTAGCTGACAGAGGGGGCGGGGGTGGATCGGATGGGCTTGGCTGATGATCAGGATGTGAATCTGGGGGACTGATGACAAAGTCATCCTCATCCTCAGCATCGTCTTCTTGAACAGCTGGCATCGGTGGTGGTGGAGGTAGATTCAAATTCTGAGATATAAGCGCCAGGTACTCAGTCAAGCTCTAGCAGTGACTCCAATATACTTGTACCTGATGCTCAAGCCTCTCTCGCCTCTTCCTCTTCGTGTGTAACTCTCTGTAACTAGCTCACATCAAACGAGGTAGAAGAAGTCGATGACTCGATGTAGATGACTACTGTAACCTTTGTCTCACCCTCGAAGAGTCGAAGCCTAATCCGTATACTCACCCTTTCTTGCACGCTCTGTTATCCACCTCGACGAATAGTGTCTTCTCGTTAAGTACCCTACTTGGTACGACTGTACTCGTAGAATTTATCTAAGAACCCAACTGCGTATGACGCTCAATAATAGCAGTGACTGTATCCTGTCGAATTTGGGGTAAGGAAACACGCATAAAATATTTAAAATTAGCGATCAAAATATAAATAATATTAAACTTAAAAATGTATAAGATTGTGTATTCTTACTAGCGTATGACGTGATCGATCACTGATATATTGGACTTTCTTCGGCCCGTCTTGAAACATGTGGGTGTATCTGAGAGGTCGATGTAGTTGCAGTCAGGACCTAACTGTCTCCACTATCATTGTAACAAAAAACGACTAGATGTTAATTTTTATGATGGACTAAGTGTAAAATAGCTGATTTATCGAACAGTAAAAAATTTTATACTTACCATCCACTCCTTATGCTCAGTAAAAGAAATGGATCCTCCTGTGTGTGACGCCTCACCAGTGGATCTGTTTCGCTTAGCAACGGAAGAGATACGCTGTCACCTATCGGACCCCAATGCTCCAATAAAGCAGCCCAATGGCCTGGGAAAATATACTTAGGGCAGCTACCTCCCTGCTTCTTTCGTGCCTTCAATAATATGTCTGAAAGTCTAGCCTTACACTTTTTCTCCCAATTAGCTTAGATCTATGCGGCATGCTCAGGGCGCCAACAGAAGAAAGACTGCAAAATCAAAGTAACCGTTACAAGTAATTACAAGTAAGAAAACATTTAAAAATACTACAAATTATTTATTATTATAATAATAAGTTAAATTATAAATTACATATCGAACTCACACTCCAAAGATCGAACCACATGTTTCGAACATCAATTGGAACCTGTGAGAAGGTAGCACAGGCTTCAGTGTAGTGTTGCCTAAAAATCTCAACTATCTCCCTTAGACTTCGAACCAGATGTGTGAACCTATTCCGAGAAAATAGATATGTAATATAAGACAAAGTTATAATTTTGCGAGGTAAGATAAGCGTATAATAATCAATTATATAATCAACTTACGAGTCACTAACTGGCTCAATCATCAGTTGCGTATCCTCAGTACGGGGAGCACCAACTGTGAATCTCGAAGAACCTAGGATTGGGCTAGGGACCTGCTTTGATCAGTCCTTATCTGGGAGTAACGGCTGTGGAGCAAGTATATGTGGAGCGATGCTCGGGGACGATATGTCATCCTCCTTCGACGACTCACGAGTTGTTGATTGAACATCGGGTGAGGCATTGGAAGTTATATGTGACTAGAATTATTTAAAAATATAAAAATGGTCATATTTTGGGAGAAGAAAAAAATAATAAATTTAAAAGTATAAAGTAAAGTAAAACACTTGTAATGTAACGATAGCATAACTAATAATTGTTTCTATACATTAGTTAAACTTAGTCCTAATATATAGACTTCCGTCATCATTGGATAAGTAGCCTTTCACATCTCGTCTGTAGACGATCCTCTCTCCCATTCTTTTTCCTCGTCATCGTTTTCATTGTTAGGTTGTGCTTCCTAAATCATTAAGCCTGAATCTATAACATCGACTGTATCTCCAATATCGGAATCATCTGCTAACCTTCCAAAGTTATCATCTTCAACACACAGATTGATTGCCATCGTGTAATCTACTTCCTCCTGATATGGTACCTCGACAACGGGTGCGTCAATGACATGTCGAGCTTTCGATTTACAAACAAATACCCAATCAGATTTTGGTCTTTTGCTCCCCGGTTAAGATATGAAATATACTTGAGTTTCTTGTTGAGCTAACATAAATGAATCATATTTTGGGTAATTCCTCTTGCAGTTGATGTCAACAAGTTTGTAGTGAGAATGAATTTTAACCCCCTGATTTAGCATTGCATCAAACCAATCACTCTGGAATAGGACAACTTTTAAACAAGGAGTCCTAGAGAACTGAAGTTTGACAATCTCCTTCAACACTTCATAATAATCGTTGGCACTATCTCCATCGCCTTTAACACAAACTCCGCTGTTAATTATTTTTTTTCCAAATGACCGATCATGTGTATGGAACCTAAAACCATTTATGAAATAGCCATGGAAGTATTTCACTTGTCTCGAAGGTCCCCAGGCTAAGCTTTTTAAATGTTGATCAGTCACTTGATTTTGTGGATTATGGACCTAGCAAAAACAAAATGTTAATGCACCTTCATTATTAATGTAATTTATTTTAAAGTCTTATTTTGAATTTGCTCAACTCACGTAAGTCCTGAACCATTCAGCAAACTTCGACTCTATTCTTCTATCAACTTCAGAGTCTATTATACTCGGCACATGCAATCCCAAGTCCTTTTTGAATTTCCTAAAATGACCAAAATGAACATATAAGGATACTTGTTCTAAGTATTGACGTAAAAAATCGAGAAATGTGCAATAAGAATACTTATGTAATGTATGGTTGAACCTCTTCACAGTTTAGGTATATGTAATTTGTGGCAGCCTTAAATTCATTCGAAGTAAGATATCTATTCTGAATATTTCCCAAAACCCTCCCTGGAACGGTACATATAGACAACACACTATCTGTTGAGTTTGTATCAAGAACGCTTTCATCATTTTGAGCCATAGTTATATGTTGAGTTTGCAAATGCGGTTCAAAATAATAGGAGAAGAATGTAGATGCCTCTTCAACTAAATAAGCATTGCAAATTGACCCCTCCACTCTCGCCTTATTTTTAACTTTGGTCTTCAAACGATACAAAAACCTAATGCATTTTTTACAATTAGAATTGATTTACATAGTAGATGTATATATGGATATAATAATACACAATGTTTTACCTCTTGAATGGATATATCCATCTATATTGAATAGGGCCACCAACCCTAGCCTCGTATGGCAAGTGGACCATAAGGTGCTCCATCACGTCAAAGAAGTTAGGTGGGAAGATCTTCTCCAATTTACAGATGAGTAATGCAATATTATCTTCCAATTGCTTCATATGAGTTGTGAAAAGTTTAGGAGAACATAAGTCTCGATAAAAGAGACTGACTTCAGTTAAAACGTTCCAAATCAACACCTGGAGTAATTCTTTAAATGCAGTTGGAAGTAACCTTTTCATAAACACATGGCAGTCATGGCTTTTTATTCCTGACATTTTAAGCTTATTCAAATTAATACACCTGCTTAAATTCAAAGCATATCCATTCGGAAGTCGCAAATCTCTAACCCACTCAAGTAGAAGTCTCTTTTATTCTAGTGTAATAGTGTATTTAGCCTTTGGCATTGATGTCTTCCCGTCATCCAATCTAGTCACATATAATTCAGGTCTATCACAATATATTTCTAGATCACGTCACTCCTTTACATTATCCTTTGTTTTTTCCTTTACATTCATTACTGTGTTAAAGATATTATCAAACACATTTTTTTCATTGTGTATCACATCTATGTTATGACGAATTAAATGTGTTCTCCAATATGGCAAATCCTAAAAGATACTCTTTTTGGTCCAATTATGGTAGATGCCTCTGCCATCATCCATACCAAACTCCATAGTTGTATCGGTTATTTTTGGTAAATGACACACTCTATCTCACATACCATCTCTAGAAGCACGTTGTATAGGGTATGTAGTCTTATGACCTTTATCCATTCTAAAAGACCTAGCGTCTCTTCTGTATGGATGATCTAAAGGCAAGAAGCACCAGTGGCAGTCAAACCAAGATTGTCTATTTCTATTTTGCAAGTGAAATGATTTTGTCTACTCCATGCAATACAGACATGCTAATCTGCCAGTTGTGCTCCAACCACTTAGCATTCCATATACTGAGAAGTTGTTTATTATCCAAAGAAGTGCTGCTCATAGACAGAAGTTCTGTTTCTTTGAAATATCATATGTCGAGACTCCACTAAACCACATCATCCTTATTTCATCTACCAAAGGTTGTAGATAGATATCAATTTTATGTTTCGAATTCCTAGGTCCTAAGACAATGACTGTCAAAAATATAAATGGATCCTTCATCCACATCAAAGAAGGCAAATTATATAGAGTAACAATAATAGGCCAACAAGAATACTGTTTCCCCGATATTCCAAATGGTGAAAATCCATTTGTGCATAACCCAAGATGCATATTCCGAACTTCAACTGCAAATTCAAGATAACCGCGATCGAAGTGTTTCTGAGCTTAACCATCGCATGGATGGCTCATAACGTCCTCTTCCAATCGACTCTCCTCATGCCATCTCATGTGCTTCGCTGTTGTGGAAGATGCAAATAGTCTTTGCAATTTGGGTGTTAATGGAAAGTAATACATCTTTTTGAAAGGGACGTTTTTCTGTGTTTGTCCTTTGCAACTTTCTTCTTCGCCATATATCTGCCATGTCCATAGAATTTAAGGTTCCTCCTATCACTATCCTCCTTCCAATAGAGCATGCATCTATTTGGGCAGACATCTATCTTCTAAACAGGTAGCCCTATACCGGATACCAGTTTCTTTGTTTGATAAAAGTCATCCAGAAGCTTATTACTACTTGGTAATACCTCCTTCATCAATTGCATCACCTGATTAAAGCATTTCTCCGATATGTTGTTTTCAGATTTAATATTCAAAAGTCTAAAAATAACTAATAATGTACTGTGATTCTTGCATCCATCCTATATAGGAGTTTTTGAAGCTCTCAGCATGTCATAAAATTTCTACGCATCCGGGTTAGGTGGTTCATCCACATTCTAGGATGATGAAGGTTCAGTTGAAAATTAATGTCACGCTGCATCAATCACCATATCTCAAAATCGATTATCAGAACTTGACTCAGCTGTAGTTGTACAACCGCCAATAAAATCACACGGTGACGAATTAATACCCTCACCATGACTAGTCCATCTTCGGTAATTAGCAACAAAGCCAAATCTGTACAAATGTAGCTCCACTTCATCTGGAGAAAAGTACACTTTGTTTTTATACCTTCCACATAGATACCTTATAACTGAGGCTGGACCAATTGACAAACAATATACAATGAATCGCTTGACCTCTTGATCAAACTTAGATGTAATTCCTCTAATCCCCTGTACGTGTCTTCTGTACATCCAACTACAATCATCCATCTACATTTAGGCCATAACCATGTAGCTTATTAGCACTTGTATAATTCGAATGAAGAACCTTGGTGATTGTGGAGGTCGAGGACCCTAATATACTCATTATGAATTATGGAAGAAAGATGAATAATAATACTATAGAAATACTATCAACTATCAAGTTGTGTATTCTATTTTTAAAAAAAATTGACAGATTTTCCCTTATAACTTGAACGTTTTCTAGGCACAAAACCATCTCAATTTACCCAACATTCATTGTAAAAAATACACAAAACACAAATAATCTCATAACAATTAATCAAGATAATAAAGTATTCTACACAAGGAAGCTTGGGCAAATTTGTGAGAAAGATGGCGAAGAATGTTTGCTAAGATTGAGAGGCAACTAAAGCAATGGGTGTACTTGTATAGCAAGTTACTTGTATAGAACATTTGCTAAAGATGGTTATGTCAATAGAAGGATACCTCTATCCATGAGAGAGATTTTCCATGAGTGTACTTGTATAGCAATTTTTCTCGAAAAGGATTTCTCAACTCAATTGGAAAAAAAAATCAATGGCAAAGAACGTTTGCTAAGATTGAGAGGCAACTAAAGTGGAGGACGTTTGCTAAGATTACATGGCGGTAACTTAGTAGATTGCTTTGTAGTGAATTTGTGTGTTGTATGATAGTGTTTTGAAGGAATTATGAAAGGATGATTATGGCTGTAATCATAGAAGAAAAGAATATAAGAGAAAATTGAAGAGGAGAAGTAGTGTTTGTGATAGAAATTTTGAGATATTAAAATGAAGGATTATATGGATTAAGTGTTGGCCATGTGCTAAAACAAGAAAATAACATATGGAAATACACTAGGTAAGAAACAATAAGAATTTCTTGGCATTAAGTCACCTCAATTTAAAAAAAAAATTGACAGAATTTTCCTTATAACTTAAACTTTTTTCCAAGCATAAAGCCACCTCAATTCACCCAACATTCATTGTAAAAAATACACAAAACACAAATAACCTCAAAACAATTAATCAACGATACTAACTATGAAGGTAATCACCTATTACCCATAGGAAATAATCACCCATCACTCACGAGATTCTAAAGATACAATTGGAGGGTTTTCTTACTTAAGAAAAGCTCGTCTGTCCAGTCAAATCAATGAAGAACTGTATGTCTAACCTGTGCGTAACAATAACATAAGGTTACTATAGAACAAATTATAAGTGTAACATAGTCTGGGCAACAGATGTAATGAAATCTTAATCAGTTAAGTAAATAGAATGAGATTAAAATGTATTATCCATCAGTGAACTTTTGAGTTCCAAAAGGCCAAATGAGGCTAAAACAAAGGATTAGAGACAAAGTCATACCCTTACACTTAGAAATCAATAAATTTGTAAGTAAATAATCCATCAAGTCTTAGTTACAAATAATGTTTCATTTTTCCTTAATTCCATCATTTTTATCTATTTCCTAGCTATATCATAGCTTATGAATACATTTCTCCAAATTTCATTCTTATGCCTACTCATTTATGCCTTCATGAAATAAATACATTACTCTTAATAAAAACTCAAGAATATGAACATGGTAGAGAACATATCTTTTCCCTTCAACAATGGAAAATAACTTACATTTATTCAACTAAGAAGACTTTAGAAAAACTCCCATATTAGTTCAAATATGGTTAAGGCCGTTATAGTTTTGGGTAAAGTATGGTTAAGTCTAAAAGAAATAAAGGAAATAAAAAAGGAAGTAAGCTTTAGGTAAAGTTAGGATCTCAATTAACTCAATCATAGTACCACTATAAACTCATTAGGTGCGCACAAAATAAAATAATCAAATGTACACATATAAATGTAAGTTAAGAACCCTTACAAAACTTTGTAAAAGATACTTAAGTATTTCATCAAACACTTGGTAAGCAAGTAGTTCAAATGAGGATTTTCAACAATTAGGATATTATCACAACATTAAAAATTTAATTTATTGATCAATCAACTCAAATATGGAAAATATATCACAAGAAATTCAAAAGTCCGGGTAGATAAATTGATATGAGCCAAGATGCACCAATTTGTTTTCCGATCTCAAGTTGAGTTTAAGGAGAAATTTATGGCATTCATAAAGTGTCCTAACAATTTGTAGCTATCTCAACCCTAAAGAAACAAGTTTTTAGATATTCAACACTCAAATCAAAGAAATTTATCATAAGGAATTCAAGTTACCAAGATACATATTAGTATGAATTCAATAAAACACTAATTGTTCCCAAGCAGTTATCAAGTTCACAATGAAAAATTTCTGGTAGTAAATGGATAATAAAATCTCACTAAAACACCTTGTTTGTAAGTAAAGCCCCCCTAAAGTGGGACAAATCATTAGCAAAATGACCAAGTGTAAAATTTCAAGTCCACTCCTAGAAGCTTTCATCGCTTTTCAATTCCCCTAATCCACCAATTCTCTATCCTATCACTTCCATATAAAGGACAAAAAGGTAGGGAGAGAGAAGGTTACCTTTCTTAAGCCTGCATAGGGGACAAATTTTGGCAACTTATCTCTATTTCATAGAACTGATAAAAAAAGCCGAGAATATGCAAAACATAACTAGTTCAATCAAATTTGAGCTAAAACCAATATTCTCCAACATATTTCATAGAAAGACCCAAATGATACACTCTTAGGCTTTATCTAAATCCACCCTGACTACCATATCTTGCATGTTTTACTGTGTTATGGTATGAACAATCTTTTGTACAATCAGAATAGTATCATTAAGCAATAGTAAACCAAATTTTCGGCGCCCATAGAACAAGTTTCAATTTTGAGAAGAAAATTACAGTGAGACTAGCATTTCTTTCACAAAACATTAATTCTCAAGTGATTCCATATCTTCCTAGACTTTATTTATCATGTCCTCGTGAAGAAATCATACAAACAAAGCATTCCATAGTTATTTAAGCAAATCTAGACAGAAGGTTTCCTACTTCAATTTTTAAGCATTTCAACTGAATAAAAAGCATTCTTCCTTTATAAAACTTTATTTCCATAACACATATTATCTCTCTAACATAAGGATAATAAGTTTGCATCACATATTTTGACTAATAATCCATAAAACATTCAAATCATGTTCACTGTCTAGCTTGGTCATTTTCGGCCATATGGAATAAACAAGATAGGAAAATGAATTCTTTGCTTACCTCTTGTAGCTTTAATATTGTATAATGAAAGATGACAAGATGAAGGCTTGATCTTCAAGTTCTTGATCATTCTATGGAATGTTTTTGTAAGGAAAGATTTCTAAGAAATAAAATGGAGGAGGTAAGGCTACGCTCTTTTTGGTCACAAAGAAAAATGGAAGGGAAGATGATGAAATTGCCTCAGTTTTTTAGCTCAAAACCACAGAAAAATGTCTCTTCCAACCTCCAAAAAGTGATGCTAGCTTGAGTAAGATGGATTGTAAGGCCAAGAAGTGAATGTGTGTGCTGTGTTTTTGGTTGGATATTGAAGAACCCAAGCTGTCAGCAGCTTGGTAACTAGGTCTCACTTAAGGCTCCTATCTAAAAAAATAGTTGCATAGGTCTCACTTGCACTTTTAGGGTGATTCAACAATCTTAGATTCTACTAAAACACATCAAACACCTTGTTTGCAACACATCAAAAATTCATTTCACAGCATTATTTTCCAAAACTTCAACAATACCACCAATACATTCAACAGTTCAACAAGATTAAACCATTGTAATCACAAAATCTTTCACAATATCACCACATCAAATCCCAATCTCTAGTCAAACACCAATTCTCAACATATTTGCATAATTTCTCACCCAGCTTACTCTATTCCTTGCTCAAATCTATAAACATAATTTTAACACCATGCATACATTCTCAGCAACAATAGATAATGACAACTCAAACAATACAGCTCAACAGAAGCATCAATATACATCAAGTAGGCGAAGTAGCAATTTGACAACTAAAATTTTCACATAGCTCAACAATTCAACTCAGTAGCATAAATTCCATTTGAATCTAGTAAACGTTAATAGAATGCCTAACACAGCTTCAACCAAATTTAGAATTTAGTGAAATGGTTCCAGAAGTAAGCAGACAAGCATCAGAACCCATGCGATTAAATCCACTGATTAGAAAAATGACACTAAACTAAGAAGGGATAATAAAGATAACTAGTAGTTTTAGCACTAAAAGAGAGATAAATGCCTCGATCAATTGCGGTCCAATGCGGTGCTCAAGCTCCGGTGACAGTGGTTGAGGTCGAGATACTGTGGCACTGGCGACAGTCGTCCTTGTGTTGATGAAGGTCACCGGTGGTGGGAGGGAATTGCAGCTTTGGTCAGATGGTCTTTCGGTGGTAGTTCAGGCAAGGAGAAGGTAAGGCCGCCTACGGGATTGGAAGGGATTTGATAGATTAGCCGGAGAAAAGGGGAAAGAACACAAGGAAAGGGAAGACAGAAGATTAAATGGCAAATAAAATCACAGAAAATATAGAAAACTAGAAAAACAAAGGCTCAGGAAGCGCGAAAAATTTACCTCTTCCTTTTCTCAAGGCTGGCTGCACTGGGATTAACGGCACTAGGATAGGTGCACTAGTGAAAACCTCTGGTCCGATTCCTGCAAGCCTCCTACTGCGTCTGTGCATGTACATAAACGCCAAGCTTTTGACCTTCCAATATATAGCTCCGCCTAACCACTGGTGGTGAAGACTTATAGGACTAAGGAATGGTTTAGATCTTTCCTTGACAATATCCTATAGAACAGTGTCAAGATAAATAATTCTCTGCCTCTGTATCTAAAAGAATGATACCTAGAGAACTTTTAACCAGAGAGAAAATAGCTCTTAGAAGAAGAAAATTGTGTGTTTTGATATGTCCAAATATCACACACATTTTGTTCTTTTATTTGCCAATCCCATAAAAACCAGATAACCTCAAAGCATCATAGTATATCCATGACTCTTATCCCAAGCTAATATCCAGGAATTTCTGAATATTGAACAAATGTGATTTTTCTTTTCTGCTAACCGAAAAAAAGCCTCAGGTGAAACTGGACTTTAATTTAGCTCATTGGACTCTTAGTTTAGCCTTTTGAACCAAATTAATTATTCTAATTAGAACCAAATAAATGGCCAAATAAATAATTAATTTTCTAGCCCAAATAAACCAGTCCAATTAACAAGGCTATATTAGTTTAGTCCCAGGATATATTTAATTATTCAAACTAGGCTAAAGCTCTGAACAATTAATTAACCCACCAAACTAATTTAATTAACTCTCTCTTTTTGTGGATCCTTATTTTATTCTAACCCAAAAATTAAATCAGACTACTTAAATAAAATAAATTCCATTTAAGTTAAGACCAATTCCTTAGTCTGAATATAATTAGGACTTACGGTCTATACTAGGGATCAAAAGACACACCGCATTGGCTACTAAAATGACCAAAATACATTTTTCATATAAATAGTTGTATTTTACATTTTAAATAGTTTTTAATATCACCAAAAGAAAATATTGACCTTATGGACAATGCCGCATTAATAAAGTCTCCGACCTACATGTGAAATGACTAAAATACCCATTTACACATCACCGTGCATTTAGAGAGGAAGAAGTGTACTAACACCTCTCTAAATGACATCAACCATCCTTAGGCTTTTAGTCCAATGATTCACGACTTCCTGAATTGTTTCCGGTTTCCAAGGGAGCTACCCTAAAGCAAACATCCAAGTCAAACATATTTAGATCATTCAAACAACCACACGGGGCAATATAGTATAGAAACTACCTTGTACAAATCTATTTTAACTAATTAGTCACATATATCCAATGTACAAGTATATTGGTCCTACGATAGAACCTCAACTAAAGCATATTAAAGTACATGTTTCTAGCTTTGTCAGACTACCAACTTATACTCAAGTCGTAAAGTATTAGTCCACGCTATAGCAGTAGTAGTCTAAGTTTCTACCATATAGTACTTTAAGAAACCACTACTATAAGTTTTGTTCTACATATTTGAAATAAGCTTATGTCATGGAGTGAGTGGACTACTCACTGGTTAAAGATAAGTCATTCCTCATTTGGAATTCATAACACAATAACCTAGATATGATGAGATTCCATTCTCATCAATCGATTAAGAACAAATGTTTATGTGTTAAGTAACCCGTGATCCATACCTTACTGTGAAAGACCACCATGCACATGGACCACTTACTTAAACACAATAGGTCTTTTCCAAACGTAAT
Source organism: Voacanga thouarsii (assembly GCA_026120185.1). Classification (NCBI taxonomy): domain Eukaryota; kingdom Viridiplantae; phylum Streptophyta; class Magnoliopsida; order Gentianales; family Apocynaceae; genus Voacanga; species Voacanga thouarsii. The sequence continues at coordinate 3,438,722 of JANUWF010001217.1, read as the reverse complement.
TGTGCACAAATAAAATGTAAATTCACAAATAATTTCTAAGAATAAATTCTTTTATTAAAATATTCGATGTTTACATAAAAAACCTAGTCTAAGAGGGCATATATCCCAATAATTTTCCAATTGCACTCTTAGACTAAGTAAGTCTGTCGGTGTCAACCCCTATGGTATCTAAGTGTCTCTTGAAGACTCCCTCAGCTAAAGGCTTAATGAATGGATCTGCTAGATTGTTCTCTGAGGCAATTTGTTCTACCACGATCTCTCATCTCTAGATGAAATCCTAGATCAGGTAGTACTTCCTTTCGATGTGCTTCCCCTTCTTGTGGTTCCTGGGTTCTTTGGATTGCGATACTACTCCAGTATCGTCCTAATACATCACAATCGGCATGTCCATGTGTAGCACGACTCCAAGTTCTGAAAGGAACTTCGGGAGCCAGACTGCTTCCTTAGATGCCTTCGAAGCTGCCACATACTTAGCTTTCATGATTGAGTCAACAATGCAAGATTGCTTGATACTCCTCCATGAAATGGCTCTTCCAGACAAGGTGAAGACATATCCATTAGTGGATTTTTTCTCATCCTTATCTGCCTGGAAGTCTGAGTTTGTGTATTTTGTAGGAACCAGCCCTGTAAACCAACATATAATCTCTCGTTCCCTTGAGGTATTTGAGAATATGCTTTACATCTTGCCAATGAACCTCCATAGGGTTTGACTAATATCTGCTAACTAAGCTTACAGCAAAGCAGATATCTGGCCTAGTACATAGCATGACGTACATGAAACTTCCAACAGTCGAAGCGTAGAGAATCTTACTCATTCTGTCTTTTTCTTCTTGAGACTTAAGACAGTCATTTGAACAAAAAGACAACCCATGTCTGCAAGGAATTAGAGCTCCCTTGCATGAGTCTATATTGTACTTGGCCAGCATCTTGTCAATGTATGTCGCTTGGGATAATCCTAACATTCTCTACTTCCTATTTCTAAGAAGCTTAATCCCGAGAATGTAACTGGTTTCTCCCAAATCCTTCATACTGAATTGACTAGACAACCAAATCTTTATAGATGACAATGTTTCTACACTATTTCCAATGAATAGAATGTCATCCACATACAAGACAAGAAAAACCACATTAATGCCTTCAAGTTTCCTGTACACGCATGGTTCATCCTCGTTTTGAATAAAACCGTAAGACTTTACAGTCTCGTCAAAACGAATGTTCATGCTCTCAATACCTGCTTAAGTCCATAAATAGACTTTTCAAACTTGTAAACCATATGTTCTTGGCCTTTAGCAATAAAGCCTTCTGGTTGGGACATATAAATGTCTTCGCTAAGATGGCCATTTAAAAATGCCGTCTTGACATCCATTTTCCATATCTCGTAGTCATAATGACATGCGATGGTAAGGAGGATACGGATGGATTTAAGCATGGCTACCGGGGAAAAAATTTCCTCACAATCGATTGCTTCTCTCTGAGTATACCCTTTCACCACAAGCCTAGCTTTGAAGGTTTTCAGCTTTCCATCTGCTCCCTTCTTCCTCTTTATACCGACTTATACCCAATGGGTTTTATCCTTTTAGGTGAAGCTACAGTATCCCAAACTTGATTGAAGTACATAAACTCAATCTCGGCTTTCATTACTTCATGCCATAAATTTGCATCAGTATTAGCAATAGCTTCCTCATATCTAGTTGGGTCTTGTTCCAGATGGTCGGAGACTAGCTCGAAAGCTTCTCTAGTCCATCTCTCTAGAACCTTAGACACTTTCCCACTACAACGGGGCTTTGTTTGTATAGGCTCTTGAGGTTGTACCTCTTCTTGTTCTTTAATTGGATTAGAAGAAGTTGATTCCGAAGATAGCTTCTCCTCGAGTTCCAACCTAGTTGAACCTTTAGTGGAAGTACTCTGATCATCCTCTAAGTATCTAGCATTGGTACTAGCTAGTACTTTCTGCTCCTTAGAATGATAAAAGTAACCACCATTTGTCCATTTTGGATACCCAATAAAATAGCATAATTCTGATCTTGGTTCTAACTTGTCTCCCTTGATTAGTACATAAGTTGGACAACCCCATATCCTGAGATGATTCAAACTTAGCTTACTCCCAATCCACATCTCATAAGGAGTCCTAGGTACTGACTTGGAAGACATCAAGTTCAAAATGTATGCCGTTATTTCCAGGAAATATCCCCCAAAAGATACTGGAAGAGTAGCATGAGACATCATGCTTCGGACTATTTCCATCAATGTCCTGCTCCTTCTCTCAACTACTCTATTCTGCTGGGGTGTCCTCGGCACAGAGAGTTGGAATATTATCCCATGATGTACCATGTAGTCCTTGAATTCACTAAGGAGGTACTCTCACCCACGATCCGATCGTAAGATCTTGATCAGTTTATCTATCCAACACTCCACTTCAGCCTTAAACTCCTTGAACTTGTATAAAGAGTTAGACTTGCGTCTTATTAGGTAAATATAACCAAACCTTGTATAATCATCTGTGAAAGTGATGAAGTACTCAAACCCCCCTTTAACTGGTGTAGACAAGGGACCATACACATCAGTGTGAACAAGACTCAATATCTCCTTGGCTCTATCCACCTTTGGGGTAAATGACCTTTTGGTCATCTTTCCCATTAGGTAGGATTTATACTAAGGCCAACTTTCCAATCTCAATGAGCCCAAAAGCCCGTTATGGATTAACCTTTGAATCTTAGTTGAGTTGATATGACCTAACCTTAGATGCCAAAGATATGAGTCATTGACATTGGTCTTTCTCTTCCTAGTTAAAGGTTTAGATTGAGTATTATTTAATTGATTGTTAATAAGGTTTAAGAAGAATAGATTTCCACACATGTGCCTAGTACATAAAATTTCTCTATCTCTACTGATAGTAATACTAGAATGGAAAGATACAGAATATCCTTGATTTATTAGTTTTGCAACTGAAATCAAATTTTGTTGAAATCCAAGTACATATAAAATATCTTTTAAAACCACTATTCTATTACAATAAAAAATAAGATTCAGCTCTCCCACTGCAATGGCCCAAACTTGTGCTCTATTTCCCATGCGTATCCCATGTTCGCCCTTCTAGAGTTTTCTAATCTTTTTAAACCCCTGCAAAGAGTTACAGATGTGATCAGTGGCCCCTGAATCAACAATCCAAGTGAAAATTGATCCTACCATTGATATAGACTCTAGATAGAAAACATTACCTGTGGGGTTTTTCTTGGTTTGAAGATCTAGACACTCATTTTTCCAGTGTTCCTTCTTCCCATATTTGAAGCATTTGCCCTTGGGTTTGTCTTTAGACTGGGACTTGGATTGGGCCGCTGTGTTTCGCTTCTTCCTTTTGAACTTTCTGGGCTTGGGCCCAATTCTAGAGGAAAAAGCCTTAGCAATCATAGCCTTTAATTGAGGCTTCATGACCTTCTCCACCATTTGTAGCTCCTTCATCAACTCAATTAAACACATGTTTAACTTGTTCATGTTGTACTTCAACTTGAACTAAGTAAAGGAACCCGATAGAGATTCAAGAACCATGTCTACTTAGCTCTCAGGGTCAATAACAGCCCCTAAGATTTTTGCTTTCTCGAAAGCAACAATCATCTTGAGCATGTGCTCTCTGACTGTTGCTCCCTCAGCCATCTCAGTGTTAATTCTTGTTCGAAAAGCCTCCTGTCTTGCGGGCCGACTTTTGTCTGCGAACATCATAGCTAGTGATTGGCTAATATCGTACGCAGAAGCCATGTGCTCGTGTTTTGATTAGAGTATATTAGACATGGAGGCTAACATATAGTAGCGTGACATTTTGTCAGCCTTCTTCCATGCCTTCTCAGCCTCTCGCTCTTCAGCGGTGGAACATTCCGCGATAACATGGCAGGTTTCGTAGAGGACATACTTAGACTCCTCAGCTGTGAATATTATGTCCAGGTTCCTCTTCCAATCCACATAGTTTAGATCCGTTAGCTTATTTTCGCGGAGAATAACGACCAACTAAAAGAACCTCCCACCATTTCTGAAAAAAAAACAAAAATAAAAGAAAAGATTCAATTTGTGAAAAGACAAAATTAATTTGTGCACTTTATCCTCATATTAAAACTGATAATAGTTAACCCTATCACTATTATCTTTAATATGATTAATTTGGCTTTTAGGAGAACTGACATAGCTTTTGGGAAGATTAACAGTTCCCTAAGCTAAGTGTGTTAACTACCACAAATTAATTTCCCTTCTAGATAATGATCTAGAAGATAACTCTATCGAGGGGATGGTCGTTTCCTCTCATTTCCTATGAACATTCCTTGCACTACAACCTCCAGCGTGGGCTAGCCAATCACAACACGTGTTCCGGGTTATTAACTACATCCTTCCATTAGATCTAGATCCTTGTGGTATTCCTATCCTATACGGGTTCACTCCTAAGGTGACGTGAGGGGATCCACGATCTCTAATGAGGATCGTGATGGAAGCCATGGGGCCGTTGGAATCCCTCTCTCACTTAGTCTTTTAAAATAAGGGTTTTTTTGAAAAATATCCTTTTGAAAATTTCCATTAAGTTTTTCCTTAACTCAAAAATAAAATATCTAAATCTATTAAAATCTCTATGTCAAGGTTTATATCTTTTAAGAGACTTTTCTATGGACTAATTTTATTTAAGTTAAAAACTTAATGATTTCAACAAAATTTTCAATTAAAATTTTCTAAAGACTTTGATCTCAAGTTTATTTGACAAAATAATTTTTCTTGTGCAAAAATAAAATAAAATGGTTTTCTATTTTAACTTACAAAAATATCTAAATCTAATATATTTTCTATGTCAATGATTAAATCTTTTGATAAAATATCTAAGGATTAATTTTTGTTTAAGTTAAAATAATCATTTAATTTGTAGAAAAATATTTTTCTTGTAAAAAAAAATTCCCAAAGACTTTGTTCTTTGAGAAAATGTGCACATAGGTACTCAAAAATAAAGAGCATGCTAGAAAACAGTAGGCGTTTTCATACTTTTTCTATTTTAAAACCTAAGTGCCCAAATAATAGAATTAAACACATTAATTAATTAATGGTCTTGTTTAATTCTAAAATCCCTTACTAATATTTTTCATGCAAAAATATTCCACGAATATTAACGATTGCAAAAATATTAATTTTTCCTGGTATGAGACCCAAAATGAAAAAGAAAATGCAAGAAAATTACAAGGAAAAAAATAAAAAATTTCTCCTTGGTCCACTGCACCCACCGCACTAGAACATGGCCTATCTGAACCGTGGTCCACAACACTCGCTGCATAGGACAACCACCTCATTGGGCCATCCATGATCCGGACCCGTGCTGCTCGGTCCACTCCAATGCTGACCCGCAAGAATTTTGAACCGCGGATGAATTGCAATTAAATTGCAATCAAATTGCAATCCACCGAGCCAATCAACGCCAAGCCAAGCCAAGCCAAGCCACCTCTTGGCTCCAGTATAGAAGACTGTTGGCGGGGCTCGGCTCGGATCAACAGCGCATTCGTCTTCGTTTTTTTCTTGCGTCTTCTTTCTCCAGAATTTCCCTCTGTTTTCTTCTCTGCAACTCTCTCGATGGCTTTGGCTCTCAGATTTCAACCCAAAATGAATGAAATCAAAAACTAACATCTGCCTATACCCATTAACTTTGGGTTTACACGATTTACTAAGGAAAACAGTAAATTACATATGATTCTAAACCTCAACCATGAGATGAACAGAGTATCTACCCATACCAAAAAAATAGCGAAAGATCACAGTGCATTCAACACAAAACTGTCCAGTTTTATTTAGCTAGCATACATGCTTCCTATATTTGCAGAAAATCTTCATTGCTTTGATACCAATTGAAGATTAAATGGCAAATAAAATCACATAAAATATAGAAAACCCGAAAAACAGAGGCTCAGGAAGCGTGAAAAGTTTACCTCTTCATTTTCTCAAGGCTGGCTACATTGGGATAGGTGCACTAGTGAAAACCTCTGGTCCGATTCTTGCAATCCTCCTATTGCGTCTGTGCATGTACATAAACGTCAAGCTCTTGACCTTCCAATATATGGCTCTACCTAACCACTGGTGGTGAAGACTTATAGGACTAAGGAATGGTTTAGATCTTTCCTTGACAATATACTATAGAGCAGTGTCAAGAAAAACAATTCTTTGTCTCTATATCTAAAAGAACGATACCCAGAAAACTTTTAACCAGAGAGAAAAGAGCTCTTAGAAGAAGAAAATCGTGTGTTTTGATATGTCTAAATATCACACACATTTTGTTCTTTTATCTACCAATCTCATAAAAACCTGATAACCTCAAAGCATCATAGTATATCCATGACTCTTATCCTAGGCTAATATCCAGGAATTTTTGAATATTGAACAAATGTGACTCCTCTTTTTCTGCGAATTGAAAAAAAGCCTCAGGTAAAACTGGACTTTAATTTAGCCCATTGAACTCTTAGTTTAGCCTTTTGAACCAAATTAATTATTCTAATCAGAACTAAGTAAATGGCCCAATAAATAATTAATTTTTCAGCCCAAATAAACCAGTCCAATTAACAAGACTATATTAGTTTAGTCCTAGGTCAATCTTTAATTATTCAAATTAGGCTAAAGACCTGAACAATTAATTAACCCACCAAACTAATTTAATTAATTCTCTCTCTATGGACCTTTATTTTATTCTAACCCAATAATTAAATCAGGCTACTTAAATAAAATAAATTCTATTTAATTTAAAACTAATTCCTTAGCCTGAATATAATTAGGACTTACGGTCTATACTGGGGACCAAAAGACACACCGCCTTGGCTACTAAAATGACCAAAATACCTTTGTCATATAAATAGTTGTATTTTACATTTTAAATATTTTTTAATATCACTATAAGGAAATATTGACCCCAAGGACAATGCCACGTTAACAAAGTCTCTGACCTACAGTTGAAATGATCAAAATACCCCTTTACACATCGCCGTGCATTTAGAGAGAAAGAAGTGTACTAACACGTTTCTAAATGACATCTATCATCCTTAGACTTCTAGTCCAATGATTCATGACTTCCTGGATTGTTTCCGCTTTTCAAGGGAGCTACCCTAAAGCAAACATCCAAGTCATGTTTCCTAGGGCTCTGGATATTTAGATCATTCAGACAACCATAAGGGGCGATATAGTTTAGAAACTATCTTGTACTAGTCTATCTTAACTAACTAGTTACATATACCCAATGTATAAGTATATTAATCTTACGATAAAACCTTAATTAAAGCATATCAAAGTACATGCTTCCAACTTCGTCAGACCACTAACTCATACTCAAGCCATAGAGTACTAGTCCACGTTGTAGCAGTAGTAGTCTAGGTTTCTACCATATAGTACTTTAAGAAACCACTACTATAGGTCATGTTCTACGTATTCGAAATACACTTATATCATGAAGTGAGTGGACTACTCACTGGCTAAAGGTAAGCTATTCCCTATTTTGAATTTCTAACACAATAACCTAGACATGATGAGATTCTCATTCTCATCAATCGGTTAAGAACAAACGTTTATGTGTTAAGTAATACATGATCCATACCTTACTGTGAAAGACCACCATTCACATGGACTACTTACTTAAACATAATGGGTCTTTTCCAAACGTAATTGCGCACAAATAAAATATGAATTCACAAACAATTTCTGAGAATAAATTCTTTTATTAAAATGTTCAATATTTACATCAGAAACCTAGTCTAAAAGGACATATATCCCAACAAAAATAGGGATGTTATAGTCGTTGGGATTTGTGAGAAAAATTTCCGTCGCTAATCCCTCTCTATTAGCGAGGGATTTGCGATAGAGGGATTTATGACAACGACTAAAAAATAAAGTAAATATAATTCCCTGCTAATCCCTTGCAAAATAGCGCGCGATTAGCGAGGGAATTATTCAGCAACGAATTAGTGAGGGTTGACCTCAGTAGAGTTTTTAATGCCTTTCTGATCCCTTGCTAATTGCGTTGTATTAGAAAGGGATTTGCAAGGGATTTTTTTTTTTTAAATTTCAGATTCCACTCAAAATGTTTGAGTGGTTTTAAGGTATAAGTTTTGAATCCCTCACTAATCCCTCGCTATATTAATATGTCTCTATTTAGAGACAGATTTGCGACGGATATGTCATTTCGTCACTTTTTTCAATATTCTATTGGGAAAACATATTTATTTCTATCAACACTTAGCTACTTTCTACTTAGCTATAGATTAAGAGTATGAAATATTTCGTCAGTGAACAATTCTAAATAATTATCATGGTGTTTTTTTAGGTTTAATTAATATCGATCTTGTTAGGCTTACTAATATGAGAGGTTTAATTAGTATTGACATGCTTTCATATCCCAAAATTGTACTTATTACCTAAATCAAATGTAATAAAACGTAATATATAGAATTTTGATTGTACATGTAACTCCTATTGTAATTAAATGTGTATTCATATTTGCATTATACATTGACCATATGATACATCAAATATATATATATATATATATATATATATATGCATATAAAGTTACCAATGTATTATATATATACTACGCATGACAAATTTGTATAGAGGTATAATGTATGCATATCATTTAATTATAATCTATACTTTGTAACTTGTCAATGGTAATTACACATTTATTAAATGCAAATACATTGGTTATAATTCAACAAATAATAAAGAATTTAATATTTGTAAGGATATTACATTAAAAAAATTTATCACATATAAAAGTATCATGAGGAAAAAAATTGAGAATCCACAAAATGGGGAATCCCTTGCAAATCCCTTGGTAATTAGCGAGGGATTTGTGACAGATTCATTCAGCAATGGATTAGCAAGGGATAATAATTATCCCTCGCCATTAAAACTCCAATCCATCACAAATCAGCCAATGAATTGGGATGAAAAAATTCCTATTCTAATCCCTCACAAAACTATGAGCAATTAGCTAGGGATTATAATTTTATTAAAATTTAGAAATTTTAAGAATTCCGTCGCTATTCCCTCGCAAATTAGCGTGAGATTAGCTTGGGCTTAGTCGCAAATCCGAAACTAAAATTTTACAACGAATATTAAGTAAAAATAAAAAATTTGTCGCAAATCCCTATCAAATTTGCAACAGATTAGAATAGGATTTTTTTTATCTCTCACAAATTTGAAAGGGATTCTCGTTAACGTTGATCCGTCGCTAATCAGTTAGGGATTAGTGACGAAAAGTCAATCTGTGTGCCTAACTCATTTTTCCCTCGCTAATCCCATGTAGATTTAGCGAGGGATTTATCCCTCACTAATTCCTACCTTTCTTATAGTGAATAGTATAATATAGTACATATTATTCATGAAATTCAAAATTCATAGTCATAATTCTCCTATCTCAACCCTGTCTTCTGTCACACCCACCTAGCAATGGCATATGGACTGACCAGCCTGTTGGTCCAAAGGGCCAGTCCTAGATCACCAACTGGTCCGGCCTCCTTGGTGGGTTGGCCCGGCTAGGCCCACGGACTACCCATGGACCGGCAGGTCGACCCACCTGGAGATAGCTATTGCGAACGACTATATTTGATTTTGTCGCATGGCCAGTTGAAAATAGCAAAAATTGGCTGGCCAATAGTCATATTGTCCCCCAAGTCTCAAAACTCTATAAATATCACCAATTCATCCCAAAATTTACCAAATACTCTCCATTTTCACTTTTCTTACTCTCATAATCCTCAATTCTCTTCATTTCTTCTTCAAAAAAAGTATTAAAATATATAGAATTTTGTGTGTGTGTGTGTGTGTGTGTGTGTGTAATTCTTCAAGCATCTTTTTCAAAATTTTAAAGATCATTGAGTGGTGATCAAGTCTTAAAAAAGTAAAGCTCAAAATGTTATTGTTTCTTAGCTATTAGTTAGTCAATATTTCTTAATCTTATATTCTTTTTTTTAACTTTATTAATTGGTTACTTGTTTTGATTATTTGTTTAATTTTAATTTAATTTACAAGTTCTTTCTTTTCCTTATATTTTATTATTGGTATATTCTTAGTTAATATTTTATTTCATTTTATTTGAACTTTTATTTGAATTTTAATTGAGTATTCTTATTTAGTTTATATAAATATTTTAAAAATAGAACCATATCATCATTATTCTTCACAATCAGCTACACATTTTGACTTCAATTTTGGACTTATGGATAATAGAGACCTAACCTTGAACTTAGATAATGAAATAGGTGATAAAGGTAAAAGTCCTAGTGTACAACAAAATACACGTACTTTTAATCCTAATAATCTTGAATATAATATGGTGTGCCTACTGAATCTTTAGAAGATGAAGTGAGGGCAAAAACATCTATGGTTTGAAAAAAAAATTATAAGAATGATGCTAATGATAAGGCAATGTATAAAAATTGTAAGGCAACATACATACATAAGAATGGAGGAGGGAGAGAGATAGACATATGAAGAGATCGCATAAAGATTGGTTTGAAAACTTACTTAAACAACAACAAATTAAAACTATGGAAGGTGGAGTTGTAAGTAATGTTCAATATGACCATAGAAGAACTAGAAATGAGATGGTTAAATTTATTGTTAAAAGTAGATTACCTTTTAGTTTTGGTAAAAATCTACATTATGAAAAGTTCATGTATATACCTTGTCAACCTGCATTTAAAAGGATTCTTAGAACAATATTATATATATATATATATATATATATATATATATATGTATGTATGTATGTATGTATGTATGTATGTATGTATGTATGTATGTATGTATGTATGTATGTATGTATGTATGTATGTATGTATGTATGTACGTACGTACGCATGTAATATAAAGTTATGGAAAGAGATGAGAGAGCATCTTATTGCCATATTGATTCTTATAATTAGAAATTTACTTTTACATGTGATAGTTGGAGTGCAATCACTCAAGAAGTTTATTTGTGCATTACATGTTATTGAATTGATCATGAATGGCTTGCACAAAAAAGAACTATTTATTTTAGATTATTTGAATATCCGCATTCAACTAGTAATATTGTTAGAATAATTACTCAAATATTAATTTTACCATGACAATTTTAAAGGATATTATGAATCCTGTATTAGATGATATTTTATTTCATACTAAGCGTGATTGTTATATACTTTTTGTGTGTTAAGTAAGATATAAATATATTGATAATACTATTTAGTACAATTAAAAATGTTATTTTATTTATTAAAACTTCTCTAATTAAATTTCAAATCATTAAAATTTTTTGCCAAGAACAAGGGTTTTTTTCTTTTTTTAAAAAAAAGAGATTAGATTGTCAAATTAGATAGAATTCAACTTTTGAAACGTTTAAAAGTGTTTTATCTTTTCAAAATCAACTTATTGAATTCTGTAACAGTAACAATTTTTAATTTGAACTCCCTAATGCTCATTTCGAAAATTATATTGCGGTTTCATCATTTTTTTAATTAGTTTTAAAGAAGTAACTGAACTTTTGTTGAGATCGTACTATCCTACTACTCATCATATCCTTCTTACACTTGCCAAAATAGTGCATAAATGTAGAGAGTATTGTAAGCATCCTCAATATGGATGTTTTATGCAAAATGTTTTTAAAATATAAGAAATATTATGAAGATATTTTTATTTTGTATTGCTTGGTATTATATTTAGATCCTTGAATAAAAACTCCTGAATTTTATAGTATTATTGAGTTTTTTTATGAAATATTAGTCTTTAATGAAAATACAATAGTTGGCCAATTTAAAATAAAAATAGAAAAGAAAAACAGTTAAAGCACTATCACATATGTATAACTTATATGTGTTTCTTCTTCTTCTAGTTCGATTCAAATTAATACAATAGGTAGAGGCAGTTCATTTAGCCGTCAACTTCAACCATCACGTAAAATTAATACTATAGGTGGAGAAAATTCATCTAGCAGTCAACTTCAACCATCACATAGATCCACGTATTCAATTTCATCATCGTCTTCTTCTTTTAATCCTGAGGCATTATGAAGCGTCAAAGAAGATAAACTATGAGTTATAATGAGATAGTAACATATGAGATGTAACCTCTAGTAGAAGATGAGAGTTAATCATTTGATATTTGTAGCTAGTGGAAGGATTATATAAAAGAATATCCAATTATGACAAAAGATCGTTTGACACCTCTTATCCATAGTACCAGTAAAAAACGTCTTTAGTGATAGTGTTCGAACAATTGATAAAAGATGAATTCGATTTGCTCCTTGTACTTTAGAGATATTAATGTGCAGTGCAAGTTATTTTGAAGCCGAAGATAGAAGAGTTAATTCGTGGATTATTGTCAGGAAATCCTTGGAAATTATTCTTGGAAGGCTGCACCATGAAATCACAATGAGGTGATACAGTTGCTACACTGAAAATTTTCTGCATGATAGGGCTTTGCCTCTTATGTCTCTGTCTAATAGCCTTCAAAAGAAAATGTGTAGAGAAAAAAGACTTAGTGGTGGCTGTTCGATAGTGTGTTTATCCTTCTTATCCTTCCAGTTTTGTTCCTTAACATGTTGCTAAGATAGGAACTGATTAGATTAGATAAATATTATAGCAGCTGTTGTATAGCTATCTTTAGTTACTCCTTGGCTTTTGTACCTCTATGTATTAGCATGTAATCTCTGTTGCTTAGCAATAAAATATAACTACAGCAAAAGCTCTTCTTCCCTAAAGCTTTACATGGTATCAAAGCCTAGAATGACTGACCAAATTGTTCTTGGTTCCACCACCTCAACCACTCCTGTATCCATTCCTACTACAAATCATACTTTTGCTATTAAACTCTCTTCTCGAAACTATCTTGCATGGAAGACTCAATTTCTTTTGCTTCTTAATTATCATAATATGACTTCTTTGGTTGATAGCTCACTTGCTCCTTCACAAACAATACCTTCGGCCACAAATCCGACTGAAAATCTTATTAATCCTTCTTATACCCATTGGTTTAAACAAGATCAATTGCTCTTGTCATGGATCCTGTCCTCTCTATCCGAAGAGGTTTACTCATATATTGTTAGCTATCACACATCTTTGGTTGCATGGAGAGGACTAGAAAGTGCCTTTGGTTGTGTTTCTCAAAATAGACAACTTCAGTTGTACGTAGAACTTCAAGAATTGAAGAAAAATGACATGCCGGTTGCTCAGTATCCTCAAAAAGCAAAAGCCCTCACCGATGAATTAGTTGCTGCTGGACGAGCAATTTCCCCTTCTGAATTCAATGCGATAATTTATCGCAATATTGGTATTGAATTTCACCCAATTGTTTCCGCTTTAAATCTTCGTAGTGAACCTATTACCTTGTCTGAGTTATATAGCCAGCTTCTTTCTCATGAAATATTATTACAAAACCATCAAATTCCTCCTCTGGCTAATCTTGTTGTTCGTCCATCATCATCACCGCCATTCTCAAAGCCTAACTCAATGGGTCTGCCAAACTCCCATTACAAAGGCCACAATTGAAGGCGTGGAAATCAGGAAAACACAGAGCATACAGTGGAAGCAAACATAAAAAATTTGAAAAAAACAAAAACAGGGATTCCAGGGCAGGGCCGGCGCCGGCGCCAGTTGCGCCCTGTCCCAATCCCGAGGTTTTAAAAATTTTACCTCTCATTCTGGTTCTCAAAGTGGCTGGACTGGAACATGTGCAACTAGGGTAGGTGTGCTGGTGGAAGTCTCTGGTGCGATTCCTACAAACCTCCTACTCCGCCTTTGCATGTATGTGAACGCCTAACTCTCGGTCTTCCAGTATATGGCCTGCCTAACTACTGTTTGGTGAACAATTAACAGGCTAGGGAATTTTTCTGGAGAGAGAGAGACGTCTGGCCATTCCACAGAGAAGAAGCCGTCTCTCTTGTGTGTCTGATTTACAACAACGTTGTTTCTAATCCTCTTGTTTAACCTAAATAAAAACCATAGGTTATTTAGGTTAAACTGGACTAGGCCATTGGACTATTGGTTTAACCATTGGGCTTAATTAATTATTCTAGTTAGAACCAACTCAATGGCCCAACAAATAATTAATTTTTCAGCCCAAATAAATCAGTCCAATTAAATAAACCTAAATCAGTTTAGTCACAGGTTAATCCCTAATTATTCAAACTGGGCTAAAGCCCTGAATAATTAATTAACCAACCAAACTAACTTAATTAATTCTCTCTCCATAGATCTTTATTTTATTCTAGCCAAATAATTAAATCAGGCTATTTAAATAAAATAAATTCTATTTAATTTAAAATCAATTCCTTAGCTCGTATTTAATTAGGACTCACGGTCTATACTGGGGACCAAAAGACACACCGCCTTAGCTACTAAAATGACCAAAATACCCTTGCCATATAAATAGCTATATTTTGCATTTTAAATATTTCTTAATATCACCATAAGAAAATATTGACCCCAAGGACAGTGTTGCGTTAGTAAAGTCTCTGACCTATAGGTGTAATGACTAAAATATACCTCTATACATCGTCGTACAATATTTAGAGAGGAAAAAGTGTACTAACACCTCTCTAAATGACATCTACCATCCTTAGGCCTCTAGTCCAATGATCCACGACTTCCTGGATTGTTTCCGCTTTCCAAATGGGCTACCCTAAAGCAAACATCCAAGTCATGTTTCCTAGGGCCCTAGATATTAGATCATTCAGACAACCATAAGGGGCGATATAGTATAAAAACTAGCTTATACAAGTCTGTCTTAACTAACTAGTCATACATACCCAACATGTAAGTATATTAGCCCTATGATAGAACCTCAACTATAGCATATCAAAGTATATGTTTCCAGCTTTGTCAGACTACCAACCCATACTCAAGTCGTAGAGTACTAGTCCACGCTGTAGCAGTAATAGTCTAGGTTTCTACCACATAATACTTTTAGAAACCAATACTACAAGTCATGTTCTACGTATTCTAAATACTCTTATGTCATAAAGTGAGTAGACTACTCACTGACTAAAGGTAAACCATTCTCCATTTAGAATTCACAACATAATAACCTAAACATGATGAGATTCCCATTCTCATCAATCGGTTAAGAATGAATGTTTATGTGTTAAGTAACCCGTGATCCATACATTACTGTGAAAGACCTCCATTCACATAGACCACTTACTTAAACATAATGGGTCTTTTACAAATGTAATTGTGCACACATAAAATTGTAAATTCACAAAAAATTTCTGAGAATAAATTCTTTTATTAAAACATTCGATTTTTACATCAGAAACTTAGTCTAAAAGGGCATATTTCCCAACAATCTCCCACTTGCACTCCAAGACTAAGTAAGTCCGTAGGTGCCTATCCCTATGGCGTCCAAGTGTCTCTTGAAGACTCTCTCAACCAAAGGCTTGGTGAATGAAACAGCTAGATTGTTCTCAGAGGCAATCTGTTCCATCACGACTTCCCGTCTCTGGATGAAATCCCAGATCAGGTGATACTTCCTCTCGATGTGCTTCCCCTTCTTGTGATTCCTGGGTTCTTTGGATTATGATACTACTCCAGTGTTATTGCAATATATCACAATCGACCTGTCCATGTGTGGTACGACTTCAAGTTCTGAAAGGAACTTCTGGAGCCAGATTGCTTCCTTGGATGCTTCCGAAGCTGCCACATACTCAGCTTCCATGGTTGAGTCAGTAATACAAGATTGCTTGATACTCCTTCATGAAATAGCTCCTTCAGACAAGGTGAAGACATATCCACTAGTGGATTTTCTATCATCCTTATCCGCTTGGAAGTTTGAGTATGTGTATCCTGTAGGAACCAAGTCATCAGTCCTGTAAACCAGCATATAATCTCTCGTTCCCTTGAGCTACTTGAGTATATGCTTTACAGCTTGTCAACGAACCTCCCCAGAGTTTGACTGATATCTGCTAATCAAGCCTATAGCAAAGTAGATATCTGGCCTAGTACACAGCATGGTGTACATGAGACTTCCTACAGCCAAAGCGTAGGGAATCCTACTCATTTTGTCATTTTCTTCTTGAGACTTAGAATAGTCCCTTGAAGAATTAGAGCTCCCTTGCATGAGCCATGCTGTACCTGGCCAGCATCTTGTCAATGTATGTCGCGTAGGATAATCTTAACATTCTTTACTTCCTATTTCTAAGAAGTCTAATCCCGAGAATGTAGCTGGCTTCTCCCAAATCCTTCATACTGAATTGACTAAACAGCCAAACCTTTATAGATGATAATGACCCTACATCATTTTCAATGAGTAGAATATCATCCATATACAAGACAAGAAAAACCACATTAATGCCTTCAAACTTCCTGTACACGCATGGTTCCTCCTCGTTTTGAACAAAATCATAAGATTTTACAGTCTCATCAAAACGAATGTTCCATGCCCTTGATGCCTGCTTAAGTCCATAGATGGACTTCTTAAGTTTGCAAACCATATGCTCTTGGCCCTCAGCAATAAAACCTTTCGGTTGGGACATATAGATGCCTTCACTAAGATGGCCATTTAAAAATGCCATCTTGACATCCATTTACCATATCTCATAGTCATAATGATATGCGATGGCAAGGAGGATATGGATGGACTTACGCATGGCTACCGGGGAAAAGATTTCCTCATAGTCGATTCCCTTTTTCTGAGTATACCCTTTCGCCACAAGCCTAGTTTTGAAGGTTTTCAACTTCCTATCTACTCTCCTTTTTCTCTTGTATACCCATTTACACCCTATGGGTTTTATCCCTTTAGGTGAAGCTACAAGATCCCAAACCTGATTGAGATACATAAACTCAATCTCGACTTTCATTGCTTCATGCCACAGATTTGCGTCAGCATCAGCAATAGCCTCCTCGTATCTAGTGGGGTCTTGTTCCTGATTATCTAAGACTAGCTCGAGAGCTTCTCCAGTCCACCTCTCTGGAAACCTAGACACTCTCCTACTACGACGAGGCTCCATATATACAGGCTCTTGAAGCTGTGCCTCTTCTTGTTCTACAATCAGGTCAGAAGAAGTTACTTCCGAAGATAACTTCTCCTCCAGCTCCAACCTAGTTGAACCTTTAGTGGAAGTACTTTGATCATCCTCTAAGTATCTAGCATTGGTACTAACCAGTACCTTCTGCTCCTTAAGATGATAAAAGTAACCACATTTTTATCCATTTTGGATACCCAACAATATAACATAGTTCTTACCTTAGTTCCAACTTGTCTCTCTTGACCAGTACATAAGCTAAACAACCCCACATCCTGAGATGATTTAGACTTGACTTACGCCCAATCCACATCTCATAAGAAGTCCTAGGTACTAACTTGGAAGGCACCAAATTCAGAATATATGCCGCTGTTTCTAGGGCATATCTCCAAAAGGACACTGGAAGAGTAGCATAAGATATCATGCTTCGGACCATTTCCATCAATGTCCTGTTCATTCTCTCAGCCACTCCATTCTACTAGGGTGTCCCCGATACAGAGAGTTGGGATACTATCCCATGATATACTATGTAGTCCTTGAATTACCAAGAAGGTACTCTCTGCCACGATCCGATCGTAAGGTCTTGATCAATTTACCTGTCGACGTTCCACTTCAACCTTAAACTCTTTCAACTTGTTAAAAGAGTCAGGCTTGTGTCTCATCAGGTAAACGTAACCAAACCTTATACAATCATCCGTGAAAGTGATGAAGTACTCAAAACTTCCTCCAACTGGTGTAGACAAGGGACCACACACGTCAGTGTTAACAAGACTCAATACCTTCTTAGCTCTATCCGCCTTAGGGGCAAACGACCTTTTGGTCAGCTTTTCCATCAGACAGGACTCACATTAAGGCTAATTTTCCAATCTCAATGAGCCCAAAGTCCTATCATAGATCAACCTCTAAATCCTAGTTGAGTTGATATGACCCAACTTTAGATGCCAAAGATACGAGTCATTGACATTGGCTTTCTCTTCCTTGTTAAAGGTTCAGATTGAGCGTTATTTAATTGATTTTTAATAGGGTTTAAGAAAAATAAATTTCCATACATGTGCCCAGTATATAGAATTTCTCCATCTCTACTGAAAGAAATACCAGAATGGAAATATACAGAATATCCTTAATTTATTAGTTTTGCAACTAAAATCAAATTCTAAAAAAATCAAGGTACATATAAAATATCTTTCAAAACCACTATTTTATTACAATAAAAAATAAAATCCAGCTCTTCCACTGAAAGGGCCCAAACCTGTGCTCTATTTCCCACACGTAATCCATGTTCGCCCTTCTGGAGTCTTCCAATCTTTCTAAACCCCTGCAAGGAGTTACAGATATGATCAGTGGCTCCTAAATCAATAATCCAAGTGGAAGTTGATGCAACCATTGATATAGACTCTAGATAGAAAATATTACCTGTGGGGTTTTTCTTGGCTTGAAAATTCGGACACTCCTTTTTTCAGTGTCCCTTCAGTCCACACTTGAAGCACTTGCCCTTGGATTTATCTTTGGGCTGGGTATTAGGCTGGCCCGCTGCGTTCCCCTTCTTCTTCTTGAACTTTCTGAGCTTGGGCCCAATTCTAGAAGATGAAGCCTTAGCAATCATTGCCTTTGATTGTGGCTTCATGACCTTCTCTGCTATCTGGAGCTCCTTCATCAACTTAGTTAAACCCATATTCAACTTGTTCATGTTATAGTTCAACTTGAACAGCGTAAAGGAACCCGGTAGAGATTTGAGAACCATGTCCACTTAGCTCTCGGGATCAATGACAGCCCCTAAGATTTCTGTCTCCTCGAAAGCAGCAATCATCTTGAGCATGTGCTCTCTGACTGATGCTCCCTCAGCCATCTTAGTGTTAATGATGGTTCGAAGAGCCTCCAGCCTTGCGGGTCGGCTCTTATCCGCGAACATCGTGGCTAATGATTGAGTTATGTCATACGCAGTGGTCATGTGCTCAGAGGCCAATATGTAACAACGAGTCATCTCGTCGGCCTTCTTCCATGCCTTCTCAGCCTCACGCTCCTCAGCGGTAAAACCCTCCCCGATAACAAGGCAGGTTTCATACAGGACATACTTATACTCCTCGATTGTAAGTATTATGTCCAAGTTCCTTTTCCAGTCTACATAGTTTGGTCCTGTTAACTTATTCTCTTAGAGAATAATGGCCACTGGACTAAAAGAACCTCCCACCATTTCTGAAAAATTGAAAAATAAAAAAAAAAGCTTCAGTTTGTGAAAACAAAACAAATATGTGCACTTTATCCTTATTATCAAAACTGATAATAATCAATTTGGCTCTTAGAAAAACTGACATAGCTTCTTGGAAAGATTAACAGTTTCCTAAATTAAGTGTGTTAACCACCACAAATTAATTTTCCTTCTAAGTAATGATTTAAAAGATAACTCCATCGAGGGGATGGTCGTTTCCTCTCATTTCCTATGGACATGCCTCGCACTATGACCTCCAACGAGGGGTTGGCTGATCATAGTACGTGCACCGGGTTATCAATTACATCCTTCCATTATATCTTGATCCTTGTGGTATCCCCATCCTATACGAGTTCACTCCCAGGGTAACGTAAGGGGACCCATGATCTCTAATGAGGATTGTAATGGAAGCTGCGGGGCCGTTGGAACCCCTCTCCCACTTAGTCTTTTAAAACAAGGGTTCTCTGAAAAATATCTTTTTGAAAATTTCATTTAAGTTTTCCCTTAACTCAAAAATAAAATGTCTAAATTCATAAAAATCTCTATGTCGAGGCTCATACCTTTGAGAGCTTTCCCATGGACTAATTTTATTTAAGTTAAAACTTAATGATTTCAAAAATTTTCCAAATTAAAACTCTCTAGAGACTTTGGTATCAAATTTATTTGACAAAATAATTTTTCTTGTGCCAAATTAAAACAAAATGGCTTTCCATTTTAACCTTACAAAAATATCTAAATCCAATATATTTTTTATGTTAAGAATCATATCTTTTGAGAAAATATCTAAGGATTAATTTTTGTTCAAGTTAAAATAACCACTTAATTTGTAGAAAAATGTTTTCGTTGTCAAAACATTCCTAAAGGCTTTGGTCTTTGAGAAAACGTGCACATAGGTACCAAAAATAAGTAGCATGCTAAAAAACAGTAGACGTTTTCATGCTTTTCTATTTTTTAAACGTAAGTGCCCAGATAATAGAATAAACACATTAGTTAATTAATTAATGGTCTTATTTAATTCTAAAATCCCTTACTAATATTTTTCATGCAAAAATATTCCATGAATATTAAATATTACAAAAATATTAACTTCGTCTGGTATGGACCCCAAAACCAAAAGAAAACACAATAAAAATTACAAGGAAAATAAAAATAATTTCCTTGGTCCACTGCACCCGCCGCATTGGATCATGCACCCATCTACACTGTGGTCCACTGCACCTACCGCACAGAACCAGGACCCATCAGAAACCAGCGCGCAGACCAGCCTTCCAGATCCAATCCGGTGCTAGTTCCAGCACTCCAAGCAGGTGCCGGTTCCGTTCTAGATGCCGGATCCTGCAGCTTTTTTCTGGGAATTTCCCCTACAAATTTTTCCTGTTTTTCTACACAACTTCTGGTATCCATGGCTTTCTAATTCCAATCCAAATACAATAAAATCAACTAAAACCAATAATCACCTATACCCATAAATATTGGGCTTACACAATTTACTAAGAAAAACAGTAAATTACAATCTCCTATACCTCCACCCGCGAGGTTTAACAGAGAATCTATCCATATCATAAACAGCAAAAGATCACAATTTTAATCACACATATGTCTCCAATTTTATTAATCTAGATACATGCTCCCTATATTTTTCACAAAACCTGCATGCTCTTGATACCAATTGAAGGCGTGAAAATTGGGAAAACACAGAGCACGCAGTGGAAGTGAACATAAAAAAACTGAAAAAACAAGAATAGGGATTCCAGGGCAGGGCCAGCACCGGCTCTGATAGCCTTAGCCGGTGCCAGTTGCGCCCTGTCCTAATCTCGAGATTTTAAAAATTTTACCTCTCCTTTTGGTTCTCAAAGGTGGCTGGACTGAAATGTGCGCAACTGGAGTAGGTGTGCTGGTGGAAGCCTCTAGTGCGACTCCTGCAAGCCTCCTACTCCGCCTTTGCACGTATGTGAACGCCTAACTCTCGGTCTTCCAGTATATGGCCTGCCTAACTACCGTTTGGTGAACAACTAATGGGCTAGGGAATTTTTCTGGAGAGAGAGAGATGCCTGGCCATTCCACAGAGAAGAAGCCGTCTCTCTTATGTGTCTGATTTACAACAACGTTGTTTCCAATCCTCCTATTTAACCTAAATAAAAAACCCTAGGTTAAATTGGATTGGGCCATTGGACTCTTGGTTTAACCTATTGGGCTTAATTAATTATTCTAGTTAGAACTAACTCAATTGCCCAACAAATAATTAATTTTCTAACCCAAATAAACCAGTACAATTAAATAAGCTTAAATCAGTTTAGTGTCAGGTTAATCTCTAATTATTCAAATTGGGCCAAAGCCCTGAATAATTAATTAATCCACTAAACTAATTTAATTAATTCTCTCTCCATGGACCTTTATTTTATTCTAGCCCAATAATTAAATTAGGCTATTTAAATAAAATAAATTCCATTTAATTTAAGATCAATTCCTTAACTCGTATTTAATTAGGACTCACGGTCTATATTAGGGACCAAAAGACACACCTCCTTGCTACTAAAATGACCAAAATACCTCTGTCATATAAATAGCTGTATTTTACATTTTAAATATTTTTTAATATCACCATAAGAAAATATTGACCCCAAAGATAGTGCTGCGTTAGCAAAGTCTCCGACCTACAGGTGTAATGACTAAAACATCCCTCTATACATCGTCGTACATTTAGAGAGGAAAAATGTACTAACACCTCTCTAAATGACATCTACCATCCTTAGGCCCCTAGTCCAATGATCCACGACTTTCGAGATAGTTTCTGCTTTCCAAAGGAGCTACCCTAAAGCAAACATCCAAGTCATGTTTCTCAGGGCCCTAAATATTAGACCATTCAGACAACCACAAGGGATGATATAATATAGAAACTATCTTGTACAAGTCTATCTTAACTAACTAATCACACATACCCAACATACAAGTATATTGGCCCTACGATAGAACATCAACTATAACATATCAAAGTATATGCTTCCAGTTTCGTCAAACCACCAACTTATACTCAAGTCGTTGAGTACTAGTCCACGCTGTAGCAATAGTAGTCTAGGCTTCTACCATATAGTACTTTTAGAAACCACTATTACACGTCCTGTTCTACGTATTCAAAATACGCTTATGTCATGAAGTGAGTGGACTACTCACTGGCTAAAGGTAAGCCATTCCCCATTTAGAATTCATAACATAATAACCTAAATATGATGAGATTCTCATTCTCAACAATCGATTAAGAACAAATGTTTATGTGTTATGTAACCCGTGATCCATACCTTACTATGAAAGACCTCCATTCACATGGACCACTTACTTAAACACAATAGGTCTTTTCCAAACGTAATTGTGCACACATAAAATTGTAAATTCACAAACAATTTCTGAGAATAAATTCTTTTATTAAAATATTCAATTTTTACGTCAAAAACTTAGTCTAAGAGGGCATATTTCCCAACAACAACAATAAGAGAAAATGTCAAATCTGTGGCTATTCTAATCACACAGCAGCAATATGTAGAAGAATATACGCTCCACGGTAGATTTTTCGATCTCCTCAGGCTAATATAGCATGGCAAACACCACCATATTTTTCTAGTCAGTCTGTCACATATCCCGGTTATCCTTCTTCATCACATGTGCCATCTCAATCCCATGTGCCACCTCCATCGTATCCAGCATGGTTTTCGGACACTGGCGCTACCCATCACATGACACCAGCTATTTAAACGATCACAGATCCCCAGCCATACATAGGTGGTGATCAGGTCACAATTGGTAATGGACAGTCCATGTCAATCTCTTATACTGGTATGGCTTTTTACCCTTTAGTTAACAATACTAATTTGAAGTTAAAGGATATTCTTCATGCGCCTACACTTTCCAAATCTTTGTTATCTGTTCAACAATTTACTAAAGATAACAACTATTTTTTTGAATTTTATCCATCTTGCTTTTTGGTTAAGGACCTCCAGAGCAAGGAAATCCTATTGCAAGGTAAGAGTAATGCAGGACTATATGAGCTGTCTCCAACCAAGCCACATGCTTTGTTGGCTGATCTTGTTTCTTTTGATCAATGGCATGCCCGACTGGGGCATCCTCAAGTTCCCACGGTTTCTAAAATCATTCAGGATAATAAATTACCAGTTTCAACTGAAAGTGAATATAAAGCCATTGCGAATGCCACTTCTGAATTCTTGTGGATTAAGTCTTTACTGCACGAACTTGGTTTTCCCCTTACTGCTAGTACATTGTGGTGTGACAATATCGGTGTAATTTACTTGTCATCCAATCCAATGTTCTATGCTCAAACAAAATACATCAAGCTTGACTATCATTTTGTTCGGGAGCAGGTGGCTAATGGTACTCTTGTCATCCAATTTCTATCCACTGCTGAACAGATGGCTGATATTTTCACCAAGCCCTTGTCCTTAACTCGGTTTACTCTTCTTCGCGATCATTTACCTCTACACTCGGCCAAGGACTTGCAGGGGGTGTTCGATAGTGTGTTTATCCTTCTTATCCTTCCAGTTTTATTCCTTATCATGTTGCTAAGATAGGAACTGATTAGAGTAGATAAATATTATAGCAGCTGTTGTATAGCTATCTTTAGTTACTCCTTAGATTTTGTACCTCTATATATTAGCATGTAATCTCTGTTGCTTAGCAGTAAAATATAACGACAGCAAAAGCTCTTCTTCCCCAAAGCTTTACAGCGGCTACCCAAGCGCTAGGATCCGAGTAGACTATCCTTTCCCAGATTGATAAGCTATTTTTTTATTCACATGCACTTATACGTTTAAACGTAGTGAAAAATTGTTCATTTCCCGTTATCGGGTATATATTCTGATACCTTGCTTTAACTTGCTTCTGTGACATGATCGAAGAATATTTGCCGAACCCTACAATATTTTCTGAAATTACAACATTAGTTGTCTTTCACATTTGTATTCCAGCTTGGCTTTTATGTCACCTTGTTAATTCTCTTGGAAGGAATATTCTATGTCGATATAGACACACGAAATACATGTATAAATTAATATTAAGAAATATTATTCTAGGGCTATCACGCCCCGTGCCCGTGGACCCAGGAGCGCAACTATGGGCCTAGCAGCACCCACGATCAATTACTTGGCCGCCGTCCTCGCTGGGCCAAAATGGATATCCCAAATTGACAATGGGTACTTAGGCCCATCCTTATATACCATACACACTTCTCATCCCAATCCCATGTGGGATTGGGGCATCACATTCACCCCTTCTTTAGGCCCAAGCGTCCTCGCTGGGCCCATACTTTAGGGGCCAAACCTAGGACCAACCAAGCGGTATGGGATTCTAGAGGTGGCTCCCACCGCGCACGGTGTAGCACTTAGTTCCCATACCAAGGCTGGTTACCTGTTCTGATACCAAATGTCACGCCCCGTGCCCGCGGACCCGGGAGCGCAACTATGGGCCTGGTAGCACCCACGGTCAACTATTTGGCCACCGTCCTCGCTGGGCTAAAATGGATATCCCAAGTTGATAAAGGGTACTTAGGTCCATCCTTATATACCATACACACTTCTCATCCCAATCCCATGTGGAATTGGGGCATCACATTCACCAAATGTCACGCCCCGTGACCGCGGACCCGGGAGCGCAACTATGGGCCTGGCAGCACCCACGGTCAACTATTTGACCGCCGTCCTCACTGGGCCAAAATGGATATCCCAAGTTGACAATAGGTACTTAGGCCCATCCTTATATACCATACACACTTCTCATCCCAATCCCATGTGGGATTGGAGCATCACATTCACCCCTCCTTTAAGCCCAAGCGTCCTCGCTGGGCCCATACTTTAGGGGCCAAACCCAGGACCAACCAGGCGGTATGGGATTCTAGAGGTGGCTCCCACCGCGCATGGTGTAGCACTTAATTCCCATACCAAGGCTGGTTACCTACTCTGATACCAAATGTCACGCCCCGTGCCCGTGGACCCGGGAGCGCAACTATGGGTCCAGCGAGAACGGCGGCCAAGTAGTTGACCGTGGGTGCTGCCAGGCCCATAGTTGCGCTCCCGGGTCCGCGGGCACGGGGCGTGACATTAATGTGATGCCTCAATCCCACATGAAATTGGGATGAGAAGTGTGTATGGTATATAAGGATGGGCCTAAGTATTCATTGTCAACTTGGGAAATCCATTTTGGCCCAGCGAGGACGGTGGCCAAGTAGTTGACCATGGATGTTGCCAGGCCTATAGTTGCGTCCCCGGGTCCGCGGACACGGAGCGTGACAAGGGCAGACATATTTATGTAATCCAAGGGGTAAGAAATAATTAACACATCTATACAATTTCCTGCCCGCTGGTTGAGAGGTCTCAACAACATGAAAGATTTAAACCAACTATATTACAATATTTTTACAAACATTCAATTTGTCATATTATATGTCTCAACTTTTAATTTTTCAATATCCATCTAATAAGATTTAACCATACAAGATTTAAGCATGTTACAGAAACTTGAATTCAAACTTGATACAACGTGATATTTATTACTAAATTTTTATCAATGTTAGATGGCATAGGTGTCCTCATACCACTGTAATAAATCTTGAACAATCAAAAAACCCATACAATAAGGAATCAATTTTTTTCCCCAAAAGTATTGCAATTGTTGCAATGGTATATTATCATAATGTCGTAATCAAGTTGTCGGGAATGCCATGAGAATAATACGTTTCGCAAGTTGGTTCTGTAAACGTTAAAACCAACCATTGTTGTAGACTATGAAGGTTCGAGGTTGGGGCCGCGTAAGAGTTTACCAAACTCCTCCCTTCATGATGTTATTAGTGGAAACTTTCTTGCTCAAATGAATGTTCCAGAAATGTTGATGAAGTCCCATCCTGCAGGACAAGAAAAATACAATTTAATACTTTAATTAAAGGAGTATAACTTCAAGCGAATTGAAGATAATGCTTAGGGTTTAATGTTTTTTATTTTTCTTCTTTGAGATAATTGACTTATTTGATCATTTGCTTAGATGGAATCATAGATTTAGATCTTACAGTATATCGTATGAATGTGCAAAAAAAAATTAAAAAACTGAAGTATGTATCAGTACAGACTAAAAAGAGATATTATGGAATGCAGCTGAGGCATCAAAATCTTTGCTGAATGCTGAAATAGAACATATATATATAGGCATTGACTTGGTGGCTAATTATTTTATCTGCAACTGTTACGTACATTGCAACACTAAAAGAAAATAGTTCATTTACTATACGGAATCTGAGCATTCAGAAAGGTCGAGATTCAATAATATTTTAGGTTTAGCAAATATACATTAACAATTTTTTTTTATTTTCCTTGACCTAGAAAAGAAGAGTAAGGCTGTAATCAGAAATATTGCCTGAACTTGGAGGACTTGAAGAGGCTGTTTAGGTCTTTTTTCTTTTTTCTTCTTCTGTTGCCATCGATAGCTAGTATCTGGATCTATGAAAGAGGGGCAGTGAATTCACAGATGCCAGAAGCTGGTTTTGGTTGAAGAAAACAAGTAGATTGTGCACCTATTTAAAGCAGTAGGTGAAGAAGAAAAGTACATGCGACTAGTAAAATGAGCGGGTCACGGGGATTGAATTGCGTTTGAGCACGAAGCACCCTTCTGGGGTAACAGTGTCTCAACCCCCATCACTACGGTAAAACATGGTCAAAACACAAGAAGTCCCCCACCCAATGAAGGACCTCATTGCCATGTGAGTTCTCTTGACGTCTTGTACTAGGGATGCAATGCAATTAAGAATCGACCAATTGGGGGGGGGGGGGGACTTACTGTGGATATGGTATTTTGGAATATAAGTGGCATTTGCATTTTCTTAGTTGGGGAAATTTTCCTACATGGATACTTATTTTACCTTTCAAATTTTCAATAAAATTTTAAATTATCGTCCAAATTTCAATTAGGTTTCCATCTATATCTGAACCTCTCTTTGTTTTACTTTGCCATCTCTATTTAACAATAGTTAGTCAACTCATTAAAAGTTTAACCAAAAAAAAAATGGATAGTAGAGTGAAAAGTTTCAATATCTATTTGAACTAAATTAAAGTTTAACTAACAATTTCAAAATAGGACAAAAATTCGAACTGCAAAATGAAATTTTCCCTTTCTTCCGTGGTTGCCTGGCTGGTGAATTCTGCATTTACAGAAAAACCTTACATGATAATTTTGAGATAGAAGGAAAAGGTGGCCAACTGCAAGAAAGTCAATTGCTTTCTCTTATTTGTTCGAAGGAAAATTATTTATAGAAAATTACTTGTCCTGCAATTTGTTGAAGTTGTTTCAAAAATTTTCTTTTAAGAAAATATACTTTCCCATAAATTGTGAACAAATACATACATATAGTACCTAGATAACAAGAACAGAAAAATAAACATGAAAAATAAAATAAGATACAAAAGATTTACATAGTTCGGCTTATTTAATCAAGCCTACATCCATGGCGAAGATCATATTAACAGGCGCCACACAAGGTATTCTTGGTATTTTTCCAAACCATATCTCGTACTACTCATACACTCATCTAACTCATACACATATGCCTCATAACACTAGATACACCAGAACAAATTAGGACTCACATTTAGAAAGTTTATGACTTCATCTATATATATAAGTACCAAGTCATAAGATTCCTAATTAATATGGGATATAATAAGAGTAATTTCATAATTCAAATATACATAGGACAATAGTAACTTCCTAATTCTAAATATATTAGGAATATCATTTTAATAAAATCACTTTGTCCTAGTCAGATTAGGAATGTAAGACAAAAATCCAACGATCTCCACCTTAGCTTGTATTCCACCTTTGCCAGCCTCCAAGATATGTAGCAATATCAAAGTCACAATCCTCTTGATTCTATTGACCTTCACAACCACCAAAACTTTATTGATGCCCAACTACATGCCGAAATCAGTATAATCCCAGCATCTCAATTATGCCTGATTCGACTTAGTCAATAAACATGTAGTTGCCCCGAGTCTAAATACAATCCGTTGACTCATATGAGAAAGCATCGCAATCTTTTCTTACCTTTGTAGGATTTCTCCTCACATCATTATCTCCCCCCTGAAAGTCATTGTGCACTTCCTTCCAAGTCATTAAGGTACTTTCTTACTTACAGATGAATACCGTTACTCATAGTTCTTTCGTTACATTGGGATATTCTAGCCATATATGATTTTAGGACTCCATCTTAATTAAAAATTACAACCGCTGAAATCCTACTGGTTCAAAGAAATTAAATTTCACACATCTTTAGAACATCTATCACACCACCCAAAGTACGTTCCACTCCAAGAACCCTTTTTTTCTAACACTCCAATACACTATAAGTACAACCATCACAAATGATAAAAAATACTTACTTTCAAATTGAAGCCAATTAATTTCTTGGAGTCAAAATCCGAAATCTAAGATTTACTCGAGAAGAAGTATCCATATGCTTGAAGATTGTAAAGATATTTTTGCACATGCTAGTGTCATCATATTGCCACTGCAAATCCTCATCCGTGACAATTGCAATTATATGTTCTTTCCTCTGATTATGTAACCTGGATCTACCTGCCTCAGATCCACCATCAAATAATTTTGGTCTAAAACCTATCCAATTCATGTAGGGTGTACAACTATATGAGTAATTTTACCAATGTCTAATAATCTCTCTCCAGACATAACCACATCAATAAAACACATATTGACCAATACGCCATTCCCAAGAGAGATTCATGTTTCTCTATCTTCAACCGCCTAAACTATTCTTCTCATTGATTGTCACCATCTCACAATCCCAAATCCCAAAACTTTAGAAATCTAAGAATTAGCCTCTGATATCACTTGTTGGAGAAATCTAAACTAGGATAGATAACAAAAATAGAAAAACAAACATGAAGAATAAAACAAAGTATAAAAGATTTACGTGATTCGACTTATTTAATCAAACCTACATCCACGGTGAAAATAAAAAACACATTATTAATAGCCATCAGGAGATTTACACAAGGTATTCTTATCATTTTTTCAAATCCAGTCTCGCACCACTCATACACTCACCTAACCTACACTCATACGCCCCATAACACTGGATACACCAAAACAAATCAGGAGATCACACTTAGAAAGCTTATGATACTCCACCTATATATATAAGTACCAAGTCATATAAGATTTCTAATTAACAGGGATATAGTAAGAATAATCTCCTAATTCAAATATACATAGGATAATAGTAACTTCCTAATTTTAAATACATTAGAAATATTATTTTAATCAAACTACTTTGTCCTAACCAAATTAGAAATGCAGGACAAAAACCCAACAATTGTTGATGTAAAAAAAAATGGAAATTTAATTTTTTAAATAAAAACAAAAGAGAACTTATTTAATGAAATTGATCCGATATATAGTTGCATAATTCAAAATTTTGTGATATTTATGTTTTTTTTTTCTGAATATTTGGAACCTTCATAATTAAATAAACTCCTGTCATCATCTTGTTTTATATTTGCATGCATGCAGATGCAGCTTCACAATTAACTAGAGTATCTCCAAATTAGTTATATTTGTTTGTTTGTTTGGTGAACAAAATGGAACTTGCTACCAACCAATAGAAGTTAAATAAGTACAATTTTTTTCTTTTTTCAAGGTGGAGTTATTATATATGTCATCTAAGAAATGTAGGCAAATAGTCAGAAGATTCAGAACCTTTTCGTTCATGTTTCCTGCCTACCTTTTTTTCTTCTTTTTATTTTGGCGGGGGAGGCTCCTTCCTACTACTTGGATAATAATAATTGAACAACGAAAATGTTATACCAATTATTTATTTTTAAAATTGTTAAGTCATAAAATGACCATTCTAATAGATATTTTGGTTTTGCTCTTGACAATTGACGACCATGCCTGTCGATTGGTAGGTCACAAACATCTCAACAACAGACACCACCACAAAAAGTCTCTTTAAAAAAAAGAAAAAGAAAAACATCTGATGTGTGTTTCAAACAACGTTATGACAATCCACGGAAAAAGAAAAAGAAAAGATTACGACAAAAATTAACCCAATGGCGCCTTCATTTTGACTGATAGTTATTGTTTAAGTCTAACAATATTGAGGACCATTAGGTTTTGTATGAAGTTGTAAGTCACTATTTCATATATTTATAAAATACTTAAATTTTAATTAAAAAAATGATGACTGTATACTCTGATTTCATGGAGGTACCGTTATTTATAGACGGGTGCTTTACTACTATACTATATGCTTCGGGACAATGCACTTACCTTTAGCAGTATGTATAAAGAGTTTAATTAAATTGGTGTGGCTTTTAAGTGGTAATGTCTATCTGACTTCAGAATTTAACATAATCATTAAAATTGTTCAGACGTAAATACGAAATTAAGTGACAGGAAGAAAGGTGGCTGAAAAATGGACATTTGTAGCTTTTCTAAAGTAAATTTTAAGTTCTAAGGCATCGTGTCATTTTTGTCAAAAATGCAACTGCAAACTGCGCTTCAAATGGAGAGTTTGGATTCGGCAGCTCCAATTTGCTCTCTTGGAAATGGATTTCTCGGAAGCAACACTTTCTAAAACCCTTTTCTCCCTCCTAGATTGCAACCATCCAAGGGGACAGTCACATATGAGCAAAAGCCTAACTCTACCTTGAACCCTTGTGCAACTAGTTAATTGTATAATGTCTTATAGAATAGGGTATGGGTTTAAATTTTCTGCTTTGTAAAATATAAGATATACTATATCTTATTACTAACTCAATGAGGTCAATAATATCAAAAGCCTAATTTAATATTTTCTATCTCTAAGTCCTCTCTCTCATCTTCTATGTTTCTAGGCGCGATCATGTGAACCAATGGGAATTGTACCTCTTTTAATTCGTAATCGTTCTTTTCCTGACAAAGTTGGAACGTCCTGATCGTTGCCGAAGGTTTCCGACTCCTCGGCTTTGAAACTCACAAATGGATAGTCTTTGTATTTCACTTTAAACAGCTGTGGTCCCCATTACTTCTTCTTCACCGATACAAAATCCTTCTTATGAGAAAACTCTACTTCGATCAGACTTCTATCTTTCTCGTGAAATTCGACAGTATTTCTTGCATTTCTTTTATCAACATTTTTTGAATCTTTCATGGCTGCCCCAATGGATAACACCCCCCTGACTTTGATTCAAGTCAAAGCTATCCTGTAGGCCTTAGGCCCTCGGCTACTGCCAACGGAGGTCACCGTTGATTATCTACGATTTGCCCAGCCAGAGGATTTTGTCCTCTTGTTGAACCGGAATGACTTTTCTACGGCCGGTCTCCCATTTTCCTTTCGCCATTCGCCACGCCCTCTGAAGAATTATAGAGAATGGCGTAATCGCTGTCATGCTACCTTTGGGGCATCAGAGATGCCGTTATGATGTTCAATTTTGACATGACTTTTGACCGCAACCTCTTCGCTGCTATTCTGCCATTCTGGTCCTCGGCAATCAACGGCTTCATATTCCCCCACAGGAAGTTTTCCCCGACCATCTTGGATATTTGCACCATCCTGGGCTTCTGATGCGATGGAGATGAGATCCCTACCCTCCATGATGATGAAAATATACCTACCGTTGAGGCCCACCTGGATAAAGTCATTGCCACCTGCGATAATTTCAAAGCTGCCCAAAAGGGCGTAGGCGGTGTTCCATCAGACCAAGAGCAAGCTTCCTTTCTATGGTTGTGGCTCTGCAAGTACATCCTCTATTCTTATTTGGCTGGAATAAGCAATGAATACCGATACTATGTATCGGCTATGCTGAGGAAGAAAAGGCGTTATAACCTGGCCTCTTTGGTACTGGAATTGATTTATCGGATGATGAACCAGATAACCGACCAATCTCAGTGGCCTTATCTGGGTTATGAAACTGTGGCTTTTCTAATATATCCCCCAATTCGGTGTTAACAACCTCTCAGGGGATTCTCCTGACTCCTCCACCTAAGCCACTAGCTATCGGCTATTGAGAACACCTTTGAGCAGATCTTCTTCCAGTATCATTATGTCCTATCTGTTGGGGATATGCCCTAGAGTCAATTTGTACTTATACTATTGTTGTTATGTTTTATATAATAATACGAGGTTTTCCTTTCCATGAATAGTGCATTTTGTTTTGTGGTCATCAAGTACGTGACTTGATAAAAAGCCCAACAATGAATACAATGACTATTCTAAATCTGTCCCTGATTGTTTATTATTATTGAAACAATAATAAATTAAGATTAATATGTTTGTGACTGGATTACTATGTTTTAATGGTCATGGATATTTGTAATATCAAGTCAAAACATAAATAAAATGTTAGAGAACATTGTATTGAACATGACCCACTGTGAGAGTACTTCATGGAACTTGTCATAAGTACTTTCTAGCCATAATAATATTAAAAGTCCTTCGACCTAAATTCATCATAGTTTCCTACTTGATAAATTCTGTATTTTGACGTTGTCTAAAGTTGTCTTTAACCAGATAATAAATTAGACTACTGTTGGATATAGAATAAATCAATGAGAGGAATATGATTGATAGTAAAGGAATTTGTCCCTCTTAATTATGGAAAAGATATCCATGGGCCCCTTAATAAGTTAGACTGTTAAAATGCATGGTCGTGCTCAAATATATCAATCTAAGATATTGATATCATTTGTTTGAACAGTCTACTATGAAATCAAGAAATAATTGATTAAGCTTAATAAGGATGACATGCTCCGTGTCTTATGCTTAATTTGGATATCGTGTGACAAGAGGACTAAATGTAAAATTATGATTTTGTTCAAAGAGATCACCGATCTTCATTTAACCTGGATAGTTATAATATTTTGCTAGAAACTGCTTATAACTTGTGAGTCATTTAAATATGATTTAAGCACACTGCCAGTGTTAAATAAACCTATAGGGTCACACAATAAGCGAATTTGTTAAATTATTTTTCTGGTGACCAGATTTGATGAATCTGGAAATATGTCTAAGTTAATTGAATTTAAAAAACTTATCAGATACAATGAATTTGGAAATATGTCCATATTCGATATATCTGGATGATGTCCGGATTATAAGAATCTGTCTCGATAAATTAATTAGTTAAATTACCGAGATAATGTCAAAATATTATCATATCAGTTTTAATTTAATTTGAATTTAAATTAAAATACGATAAGATATTATTGAGATTGGACTCTAAGAGGTTCGGAGTGGGTTTTTAAGAAAACCCTAGCCGTCTTCTTGGGTGTGCCAATTTCTATTGAGAATATTCGTGCCTCCATTGATCAGAAAAAAAACCTCTCAAACCCTAGGTGCTAGCACTCCCCGAGTAATGAGTGAGTTCGTGATGTGTATCTGATAGAGGACGTTCATACACTGCAGCGTCTGGTGATCGTTCGGGTTACACGTACAGTGACAGAATCGGAGTCGAAGGATATCGATTACACCAAACAGAGGTAATTCTACAAACCTACGATCTTCTTAATCGTTTACTTGGATCCTTGGAAAGGATTCGTGGATGTTTTCCGCGTTTAGGAGTCAACGAATCCTAACACTATCTTCATCAGAACTGCCTACAGAAGATGCCTCACTTCTTCCCCTATTTTGTTCGAAAAACTGGCCCTCTCTAGTTAATGAATCTTGCTGATGCATCGGAGGGCTCCCAACAGACCATCTGGGCCAAAATGCAGTGTCCCAGAGAGCTCATTTTAAGGGCCAAACTAAGCGCACAAAATGACAAATCTTCCTGCGAACGGTATAATCGCATTGCTTTTCTCGGCAATTTGGGCTTATTCAGGACATCCCTGCAACCCTGGGCATGTATCTTTCTATACTATCATGCCCACTCTATCGGCTGAAGATGTGCACACTGTAGCCGATAGGTCCTGACCATTATTTGTTCTTTTGAATATCATCATTATCAAGTCGTCCAGGAAGTCACACCCAACTTCAACTTATAGTGGCAACTGATGAGTGAAACACTTTTCTCTACCCTTGTGGAAACGTGGCTACTTAGGCTGGCTGGGTCAGCATCGGCGGTGGTGGAAGCATCAGTGCCAAGGAAAGATAAATAGATCAAGATATCCATCAATTTGATTGTCGC
This sequence comes from Voacanga thouarsii, assembly GCA_026120185.1. Taxonomy (NCBI): domain Eukaryota; kingdom Viridiplantae; phylum Streptophyta; class Magnoliopsida; order Gentianales; family Apocynaceae; genus Voacanga; species Voacanga thouarsii. Next base: position 3,404,347 of record JANUWF010001217.1, on the reverse strand, counting down.
GCCATTATTCCAAACGCCACTAGTGAAGAAAACCCCCATTCTTTTGGCTGTTGAAGAAGAAGAAGAAAAAGAAGTTCTTCCTTTGCTTAGGCGATCCAAAGGCGGCAAGCTACTCACGCCCTAACGATCACCAAGGTTTTGACTTTCTGTACTGAAACTCTTTCGATATTCTTCAATTTTAGACACAAAGGCTAACTCCTTATTCCCCTCCTTTGCAGAAACAAAAACCCAGCCAATTAGTCATTTCTGACTCTTCATCTGAGTCGATGGAAGCCATGCCCCCTTTGTCACCTGAAAAGACCATACCAATGGAGGAGGAAACTTCGGCTGCTTCTCCTTCATTGCCCATACCTCCAATGTCTGAAATGCCCGTCTCAGAGGCAACAGCAACCAACAAACTTGTTCCACCTCCTGCGGAGCTGATCTCTGAACCCTCTTTGATAGAACCTCCAAAGGAAGCTACTTCTTCTCAAACACCCAAAATAGGAGGGATGAAACTTCTCGTCAGCTTAAGGCTTTGGAGGTACTCCGAGAGTAAGAAGCTTTTCTATAATCGCATCGCCAGGAAGCCTCTGCCCGCCTAAGTATCTTTCGAGCTGAAATTTCAGAAAGAGTTGATAAAATTAAAGGACTTAAAAAATAATTGCAAGAACTCCAAGCAAAGTTAATTCCGAGAATAGGGCTCTGGAAGAAAAACTTGAGGCCGAAAGCGTCTGTTAGCAAACAGCCTCCTCTGCATAAAAGTCAGCAGCTAAGTTTCGTGATGAACGGCTCATGCTGGAGGCAAAGGAAGAACTGCTTCAAATTGAGCTACAGCACTCAGAAAACCTGCTAGTCGGCATGTAATCCTTGTGGGATAATTTTCAATTCTACCTGACCACCATTTTCCATCATCTAGATGAGGTTGGTCCCTCGGGTACTCAACCTAGTGATGCTGAAGTTCGTCCACCTCCAATGGAGGAAACGACTGTCGAGCCAAAAATGACCCAAGAAGAGGCGACTAGTCAAACAGAAGAAGAGAGGGAAATCCCACCAGGGACAACTCTGTTAGAGGAAGATCCGAATCGACTTGCCATTGTTTTGTTTGCTCAACCAATTGAGACGCCTCACACTCCGTCTGAGGAGAATTGATTTCTCTTCTTTTTTTTTTTTTTTGAAATAGGTCTAGCTCAGTCTCAGATATAATGGCCATCTGATCGACTCTTTTGTGATCATCTATCTTCATGAATGCAAATATTTTCTCTCTTTTTCTTCTTTTGGCTGTTGTTATTTTATATATATATTTTTTCCTTTTCCTCTTTTTTTTTTCTCTTTTCTTGCTATTCTCTTGCCATGGTTCCCTCCCAAAATGTAGGATAGTATTTTTTTTAAAATATTTTCCATTTATGGCATTACTTACATCTTTTCCGTCGGATGTCATCAGCCGATAAGCCCCTTCATCAAAAACCTGTGTAACAAGAAAAGGTCCTTCCTAGGAAGCGGAACACTTACCATAACGTGGGTCTTTTGTTGCAACTGGTAGTATGATTTTCCAAACCATATTTCCTTCCTGAAAATTCCTTCCCATCACTTTCTGGTCATAGGCTCTTGCTACCTTCTCCTTATGCCTTCTGATATTTTCTAATGCTAACCATCAGTCCGCTTCGGCTTGATCTAAACTTATAGCTAAAGCCAGCTTGTAATCCTTAACCATCAAACAATGTTGGTAAGCTACTCGAGCCGATTGCAATAAGAACTCAGCAAGTAATATCGCATCATGTCCATATGTTAGCCTAAATGGTGTGAAACCTGTAGCAATTTTGAAAGCATTTCGATAAGTCCACAGTACCTCTTAAAGTGTTCGTGCCACCTTCTGGGATTATCCTCCAATGACTTTCGAATCATGCTAATCAAGGTCTTGTTTGTAGCTTCAGCTTGACCATTAGCCTGTGCATAATACGAAGATGAATATAATAGTTTAACTTTGAACTGAATTACAATGTTGCGTACCTTATCACCCATGAATATAGTTCCATAGTCGGTCGTTATTGTTTCAGGTATGCCGAATCAGAATAGAATACTTTGCTAAAGGAAAGTGATAACGACAGACTAGATTACCCTGGTCAGGGCTTCTGCTTCTACCCACTTGGTGAAATAATCCGTTGCCACTAAGATAAAGGTGTGCCCTTTAGTCAATGGTGAATGAATCTTGCCAATGACATCTAGAGTCCTGACCAGGGTAATCTAGCCAATGGTGAATGGCTGTGGCTTGATGATAGGATGTAATTCCGCAAAAGGCGCATGTATCAAGGGACCATACTTCTAACATGCCTTGCATCCAGCTGCATAGGCTACGCAGTCGTCATAGAAAGCTAATAAAATTCATGATATTGCAGTGTCCATTTTAGCTTTGGACCTACCTGATGAGCATTGCATAGGACTTCATGCACCTCAACTAATGCATGTGACGCTTCTTACTTTGACAAACATTTCAATAGAACTCTTGAATGGCTTATTCTGAATAAATAGTTTCTAATTAGCACAAGTTCAATGCCTTACGTTTTAACTCCCATGACACATGACCACTAGGTTTTCGCAAATAGGAAACGATATCAGAACGCCAGTCTTCTTCACGTTCTTCTCCTAATATTTGTTGGCACATTACTACCCCGGCACTTTTCCTGAATCCTGAAGGCATTTGAGCTAAATCGTTTGCCCCCTGATTCTTAGTTCGAGGAACATGAGTCAACATGACTTTCGAAAAGTGCTGCAACAATGCATTTACTTCCTGTAACTTATCCAACAACACAAGGTTAGTGCATTTATACTCACCTGAAATCTGTAGGATGATAATTTGAGAGTCCCCTATTATATTAATCACTTGTGCATCTAAAGCCTTCAAAACTCAAAGTCCCAAAATGAGAGCATCATACTCTACATGATTATTTGAAGTTCCTTTCCTTAATTCAAAAAAAATTATTCCTTGTCATCCACAAGGGGCTTCAATGATTAAACTGACACCTGTCTTAGACTGGGTGCTAGATCCATCGAACTACAACTTCCATGGTTTGTATGAAATATTTCCCTGTGCTTCTTCCTTTTCAGGATTAGGCACTTCTAAACAAGGGTGTTCAGCCAAAAAATCAGCTATAGCTTGACCTTTCATTACTTTTAAAGGCACGTGAGTCAAAGAAAAAACATTAGCTTAATTGCCCATTTCATTAAATGTCCTTGCAGCAAAGGGTGGTTCAATAGATATTTTACTAAATCAATTTTGCATAAGACTTGCACCTCCCGAGGTAACAGATAATGTTCTAGTTTTGTGTATGCATGGTATAAAGACAAGCATAGTTTTTTAACAGGATAATACCTTGTTTCAGTATCCATCAGGTTTCGACTGAGGTAGTACACTTTTCTTTCAATCCCTTGTGCATTGTCTTGAGCTAACAGGCTTCCAATAGACTTCTGAGCCGATGAAATGTACAACTTCAAGAGTACCTTATCATGTGGCGGCATCAAAATAGGTGGTTGTGATAAAGTCATTTTGATTTGATCGAAAGCTATCTGATGCTCCGGCTGCCAAATGAAGTCTTGAGACGACTTCGAACAGAGTAAAGAGGAGAACACCTTTTGCTTTCCTGTAGCATTTGCTAAAAAACGTCGCAGGAAATTAATCTTCCCTATGAAACTCTGGAGTTTTTTTTTTTTTATCACAGTGGCCTTGCTTGTAAAATATCCCTTGCTTTATTCCAATCCACTTCAATTCCTTTTTGATGCACTAGAAATCCGAGAAAATTTCCAACTAAAACTTCGAAAGTGCATTTGGCAGGGTTAATTTTTAGTCAGTGCTTGTGCATTCGGAGAAATGATTGCTCTAACCACCTCAGGTATTGTGAGAAAATGGACGACTTAACCACTAAATTATCAATGTAAACTTCCACAGTCTTGCTGATGAGATCATGAAAAATGAGGTTCATGACTCTCTGGAAAGTAGTTCCAGCATTCTTTAAACTAAAGGGCAAAACTAGCCATTTGAACGAACCAATAGAACCTGGACATCAAAAGGCTGTCTTCTGTGTATCTTCTTCGCTATAAATATCTAATTGTAGCCAGAGTATCCAAAAGCTTAAAAATTAGTTTTCCGTTGCCGAGTTTACTAACATGTTGGCCATCGACATGGTGTATTCATTCTTTGGCATGGTCAAATTCAAATTTCTAAAATCAACACAAACTCATAGCAAGCTGTTTTTCTTGATGACGAGAATAATGTTGGCACCCAGTCCGCATATCGACAGGTACGGATAAAACCACACCGAAGTAACCTCTCGATTTCTTCTTTAATTCTAAGTAGGAGTGTAGGATTAAAATACCAGGCAGGCTGCTTATGAGACTTGAAACCTTCCTTAATTGGTAAGTAATGTTTCACAATACCTATGTCCAATCTTGGCATTTCATGATAATCCCATACGAAACAATCTCTATACCTACGAATCAAAGCTATTAGGGCATTCCGCTGATCAAAAGTTAAGTATAAGCTTACCTTTATAGTTCTGTTTTCTCTAGGTTCTCCGATATCCACCTCCGTTAGCGGGTCCTGAGCGATGAAACCAAGTGCATGTCGAACATCAGGGTCTTCTGTTTTCAAACATTTACCTTCCAATCCTTCCGTTGTAATTTGACTGTGAGCCATGTTGAGCTTGGCGTATTGGCTCAGATCAAAGGGAGAGCTGTAAAACATAGCCTCGTTCATGTGCACTTCTGCTAAGAATAAATTGGGGCCGTCTGGTATCTTTTCTACTCGTTCTCCATCCCAAATCAACATCATTTGGTGAAGCATTGATGGAACATAATGATTCGTGTAAATCCAATCTCTACCTAGCAAGACAGAATAAGCCAGCTTTGCCGTGATTACAAAAAAAAGTCTTGCTGACTTTAGATCTAACTGCCACCTCAAAATGATGACCCCTTCTGCTTTAGCTATGTCTCCAGTAAAATTAAGCATTTTGATATCTATAGGAGACAAATCGGGTTTGTCCTTACCCAAGCGTTTTAAGGTTGCCAACGGTATTACTTTTAGCACAACCCCTCCATCAATGAAGACCCGAGAGAAAGGCTTTCCATTGATATGCACTTTGATGTACAACAGCTTGAGGTGATTGGTATGTTCTACTATTGGGATTGGGAAACACATACCTTCCGATAGTACCTTGAACTCGATGAGATCAACGCCAGCTTTTTCCGTTGCATATTAGTCTTCCTCCACTACTTCTTATTCGACACTTGCTCAGAATTGTGATGGGAGAATGCTAAGCATATTTTGACTCGAGGAAGCACACACCTACTCATTGAACCATTACTCAGGCATTTGTCTCTACTAAGCCCGTTTCCTCTATTCCTACCATTTTTTAGTTTTTGTAAGATGGGGACGATAACCCAAGAAAACTGACTCTTTATGAGGTACATACACTGTAAACTTCTCATCTTTTCCATGGAAATAAGCTGTGAGGGTCGAAACAGTAAGCTGAGTAAAAATCGACGGCCTATCATTTAGCCTTTGGAACATTGTTCTTTTTACTTCAAATGTTTTCACTAAAGAAAACTATGAATCTGCCACGGACTTTTGCCCCGAAAAATTTTCCTTGACAATCAAGAATGGATTTTGCCACAAAACAGCAAAATACAAGCAACTTGTGAGGGAAAAAATACCATAGCAAATCCATGGCTATTTGCCACGGAATTGCGATGGAAATAGTAGCAAGTAGCGATGCAAACATATTCCATCGCCAATCGGTAGAAAAAAAAAGCGCCAAAAAGTTATGCTAAATATTAGCCACCAATTTGCGATGGAAACATTTCCGTGGCAAAATTATGTCAAATATTAGCCACTAATTTCGTGGCAATTCCGTGGCAGATTGCCACGGAAATTTTTTTCCTTTTTTTGTTCTAATTTATTAATTATATTAGTTGTATTAATTTTTATTCTATACATTTTAAATAACAACGATGAAATATTTTATAAGTATCTTGATTTATTTATTTTCTAATGTGTTCATTCTTGAAATAGAATTGAAAATAAAATATATTATTTTTTAGTATCGAAATATACGTTTGTATTAAAATTAAAAATTTTAAAGAAATGATATAATTTTATTTTATTTCGATTGTAAAAGCCATTGAAAATTGATGTAAAGAGCTATATTATCATTGAGAATATACAAAAAAGTATATTACGCAAAGTAGTGATAAAAAGAAATGGCTAAATTTTTGTTGTATGTTCCATGACAAATCCGTGACTATTTGCCACGGAATCACAAAATTACCACTCATCCATGGCAATTCAGTGGCAGATTGCCACAGTATTTTTTTTCTTTTTTTTTCTAATTTATTAATTATATTGGTTTGTATTAATTTTTGTTCCATACATTTTAAATAACAACGATGAAATATTTTGTAAGTATCTTGATTTATTTATTTTCTAATGCGTTCATTCTTGAAATGGAATTGAAAATAAGATGTATTATTTTTTAGTATCAAAATATACGTTTGTATTAAAATTAAAAAATTTAAAAATATATATAATTTTATTTTATTTCGACTGTAAAAGCCATTGAAAATTGTTGTGAAGAACTATATTATCATTGAGAGTATATAAAAAAGTATGTTACGCAAAGTAGTGATAAAAAGAAATGGCTAAATTTTTGTTGTGTGTTCTATGGCAATTTCGTGGCAGATTGCTACGGCATTTTTTTTTTTTTTTTTTTGTTCTAATTTATTAATTATATTGGTTTGTATTAATTTTTATTCCATACATTTTAACTAACAACAACGAAATATTTTGTAACTATCTTGATGTATTTATTTTCTAATGCGTTCATTCTTAAAATGGAATTGAAAATAAGATGTAGTATTATTTTTTAGTATCGAAATATACGTTTGTATTAAAATTAAAAATTTTAAAGAAAAGATATAATTTTATTTTATTTAGACTATAAAAGCCATTGAAAATTATTGTGAAGAACTATATTATCATTGAGAGTATACAAAAAAGTATGTTACGCAAAATAATGATAAAAAGAAAGGGTTAAAATTTTGTTGTGTATTCTGTGGAAAATCCATGGCTATTCCGTGGTAGATTGTCACGGATTTACCACGGAATCACAAAATTGTCACTACTTCGTAGCAATTCCGTGGCAGATTGTCACAAATTTGCCACGGTATTTTTTTATTTTAATTTATTAATTATATTAATGTGTATTAATTTTTGGGCAAATCTTTTATGGAAGACTTGATGGAGCTCCTTAATTGAGTAAGATATGCTATAATTTGTCCTAAAAGCATAGCTGGACCATTCCCCCTTCTGCTGACACTCGCTGCGCCCCCTTCTCCCTTCCCTCCACCCCGCGAGCCCCCTCTCGCCTCTGCTCCCCTCCCCCCGCAGACCCTTCCCCCTTCTGCCGACCCCTTCTGCACCACCCCCCGTGCCCCCTTCTCCCTTCCCCCTATGACGCGAGCCCCCTTCCCGCCTCCACCCCCTCCCCCTGTAGACTCTTCCCCCTTCTGCCGACCCCCGCCGCGCCACCCCCGTGAGCCCCTCCCTCCTCCACCCCTCCCCCCCTACGATGCCATTGCCACCATTATCGATCTTTCCAATACCCACTCACCACCAGTATCTCCATTGTCGATCGAGATTTATCTGGCACCCCCCTCCACTGCCACCATCAGAATTCGACCCTTCACAACACCGCCGTTACCGAGCTCCTTTGATGTCGCTGAGTAAGTGATTGAATGAAGAATATTTGGAATGCATTTCTATATTTAGGATTAGTCTTAGGTTTAGATTGGGCTTCTATCCATCTGATTTAATTGCCCTTGTATTCTAAGTGTATGAGCTATGACTATCGTCACATTGGTTTTAGATATGTATATACATGTGTATTTGGTTTGTGTTTCTAGAAAGATTTCACAAAGATACTTGTGTACATATTTGTGTTAGATAGTTGCAGGTTAAGATGGGTGAACTATCTAAGACCGGGACTGAAAAGAGGGCATATTACCCCTCTGGAGGAGGGCATGATTATTGAAATGCATGCCTTGTGATTGGAAAATGATGAGTGCTGATTGTGATTGGTCTTTTAATCATTATTATTTTGCAAATTAAAAAGAACTACATGTGTTTTGAGTAAAGCTGTTATAAGCAAGACCTCATCCTTGGTCGGATGGAAATTTTCTTACAAAAATTGGGTATACGTAAGTCACACACACACCACACTTACTGGGCGCACTCAGGTCACATAGTACTAACTCACACTTCTTTAATTAGCAGTACACTTACACATACTTAGCTCACTCTACTGCTAGTAGCACTACTTACACACTACTTCTATATTTTCTGCCTACCACACTTCACTCTTCTCAACCTTATACACCTCATTGCTTTTTATCCATGGCAAATTTTGTTGTGTGTTCCGTGGCAACTTGCCAAACAAATTTTTTTATATATAATATTCGGTTTCCCGTTTATAAACTTTCATTTCTTGATATATTAAACTAAATTAAGGGACAAATCTTTTACCACAATATTACATTCTTCATTTTGTATTTATTACTATATGCTTAAATTATATGTAGAGATAATCAAGCCCAATGATACTAATTCTAAGGTTTTTTTTTTTTTTTTTGTATAGACTATGGATGTATTGATATATGAAACATACATTTATGAATTATGATGTTTCGATATATGAAACATACATTTAACATACTATGCTAAATAATATTTCAAGCTGTAATGAATCTATTTTGAATTGTATAGCTTTTCACTTTTAAATTTGCGTTTGCTTCATATTTCCCCTCCGAGTCTGGAATTATTTTTATATTTCTATGAATATTTCTGGAACATATTTGTTTTGGAAATTCTTGTGTTGTTGAATTGTTGAATGTTGATTTGTGAAGATGTTGGGGTGTTTAAAAGTTGATGTGGAGATTTGGTATTGGCATTGTGTTATTAGTGAAAGGAAAATGTAGTGTTATTGAAGTAATTGCACATAATTGCGAATTTTGAGGTGGAAATACTCAATTTATAGGGGAAGCTCTTCAAAATTTCTCCTAGATCCACGAGTTTTCTCTTCTCATAGTTGGCCTTGAAACATGCTTGTCTCAATCTCTTTGTTTAGTCTTCCAACTTCGCATCTGGCATTTCTTCCATCAACTTCTTCTCACGTTCCAATATCTCAATGGCCGCTCTCAACTTCTTCTCAGCCATATGTACTCCTTCTTCTTCATTTCGCAAACCCTGCAAATTCAAATGGAAACTCTCAAATTATTGGTTCTTTGTTAACTTTAGGGCCATATAATTATTAGTTTTTCATGCACATGTGTGTGTGTGAGAGCCTGAAAATTCTTTATTAGGGTCTCCAAGCTCATTAACTTTCTGTAAGGCCATCAACGAATTTTCAACTCCCTACATCTTTTCTTGAGACCGGTTCGGTAAATATTCAGTTCGTCATGTAAAAGTATTTCGAAATGGTTCCTTTTGATAATGTCTTGGAGCTACTCCCCTTCTCCTTTTGCTGCCTCCTGATTACCTTCTTCTCTACAGGAATTTCGTCTGAAGTGATACCTTCAAGATGCATATTCTCCACAGGAATCATGTTATGGCTTTGTTCAAAATCCATTAGGAAATAGAAAGAATCATACACAAGCATATCCTCCATCAAAGGAACAGCATAAAAAATAGTAGGGAGTTGAGTAGGTAGATCAAATTAGAAATTCAAAGTAGCATGTTCATAACTTTGTGGTTGGCTTAGAAAAGAAAACACATCAAAATCTTCTTTTTTGTAAACTAATTCAAAATTTAAGCACATCTCAAACGAATTATAACTATCCATCTCTGAGAAAGAGTACCGAATAAGAAACAGACAAGGAGGAAGAGGAAGAGGTAGATGACTATTCTGGACTTGGATTGTTCCACTAATGACTGATAACTAAGTGATATATATATCTGTGCGGGAAGAGGGGAGGGAGAACTGAGGAGAGAAAAAGACAAAGAGAAATGGGAAAAGACAATTGGTTTGTTCAGTTTTGTCAAAACTTAAAGTATACGTGGGACCTGTCAAAATTTTTTTAAAATTTGATACTATTAACAATGTTTATTTTGACATATCCATTGTTATCATATTATTATTATTATTATTTTAAAGTGTTGATACAATTAATTAGTCAGTCATTTCTTTTTCATCCCCAGCTTCTCAATCATCCGATGCTTCAGCTTCGCATCCTGTTGGGTGGCAAGTTTCGAAGTCCCGGACTAAGATTGTTTCATGGGGAAACGGGTGAGTAACATATTCATACTTTAAAATACGTTGAATATTAATTTAATTATTTTTTGGGAGACTAATATAATTCTTATGTATGTTATTATTGCTTTGAAATGAATTTATATCAGATATTCCGGCGATTGTTCGGTCCAGAAACAAGAGGTCATGGTAGGTACAAGGGAAAGGGTCTAACACTAATCTCAATCAGTCAATCATCAAGTTCTGCTACAAATGACTGTCCATGATGAGTGACATACTTTGATTTTCTTCTTCTTTGTATTTGTACTACTGTTTCTGATCGAGTTCTTGATATTTCCTACTTTTCGTACATGTAGTAATACATTTTTTTGAGACTTTGTAAATTATTTATTAAGGATATTGCTTTTGAATTGTCAAGTAGTGAGAAAATTATGTTTTATTATATTTGGTGTTGAATGAGTTGATTCTATTGTGTTTGGCAGGAAATTGTACGTATACAAGGTCAAATTCAAAAAAAAATAATTTTTAATAAATTTTAATTTTTATTAATTCGTGGTAAATCCGTGGTAATTTGCCATGGAAAAAATAACGTTTTTGTTAGCCTTAAGGGCTTTCTCTTATGTTTTGATTTATGACAAACATTGATATGGACTAACGTGTTAATTTATTGTGATAGGATATGATTGACCTTTGTTCTTCTAAAGTCTTCAAATAAGAATTGTTGGCGACTCCTTCATCACCGATTTCAAGAATGGAAGATCAATTGGAAAATCAAGTATAAGGAGTTATACATCAAGAAGACTTTTTATGAAGAATATTAGACTAGGAAGTGTTCATTAAGGTATACTTATTATTTCCTATGTCCTCTTATCTTTTGATTCATTTGGCTTTACCTTGAAGCTTCAAATGAGATGATTTTCAAAGTTTTTAGAATTCACAGAATTTTGGATAGTACAGTTTGAATCCAAAAGGTTCATCCAAAATCCTGTAAACTGGGTTGAAAAATTGTCCATCAGGGATGTGCCATTTTTTACTTAACTTTTGGATGCATCTTCGTCCAAAACCCGAGTCCAAAACTCGGATGAGTTTAAACAGAAAAATTTATAACCGTTTTTTTAGGACCGTTGGCACTCCACTTTTTGACTCTATAAATAGCCCTTAAAGCCATATTTCAAGCAAGATTTTTGAAACGTCCATCTTAGAAACACTATTGCTCAATATCTTCAAAATTTTCTTTTTCATCTTAGCTTCAAAGTGAGTTCATTGTGTATCAAAGATAAAAGTATTTTGTGCTTGTATCCGAGAGAATATCTGCTCAAGTAAATGAGCTTATCTCTGTTCTATTGATTTTCAATTCTCAGCTTGTAATAGCAAGGTTGTGTGGTAAAACCCATATGGGTGATCTTTGTTGTGTGTATGTTCAAGGTTGTGTGGTAAAACCCATAGGGGTGATCCTGTTGTGTGATTGTTCAAGGTTGTGGTGTAAAACCCATAGGGGTGAGCCTTGATGTGTTTGAGAGGTTGTGTAAAACTTAGTGTGGTGATCTTCTCTTGTATGTGGTTGTTTCATTAAGTGAGGATAATGAAATATGGTTGAAAATTCTTAAGTGTGAGGCTTAAGGTAGTGGACGTAGATCATTGTTGATCGAACCACTATACATCTCTTGTCCCCACTATACATCTCTTGTCTCATTTTTCAGTGATTCATGTATATTGTTTTTATGATCTTTCACTATCTAAATCTGAATACACATCTACAAGTGTTTGGACAGCTTTCAATGCATCAATAAAGTCAGTCCAAGTATCTTTGTGATCATCCTTGTTCAGCATTTTAGACTCTTCGAAAAAATTGTTTTTGCTTGCCAAAAACCTTCTTCCCCCCCCCCCCCCTAAGATTTTTCAGTTTTCGTGGTAAATACGTGGCAAATTGCCACGGAACAAATTTTTAAATAAAGTATCTGTAGCAAATTCGTGACAATCTGCCACGAATTTGCCACGAATAGCTTGTTTAACATTATTTCTGTGGCAAATCTGTAGCCAGGCAAATTCGTGGCAGATTGCCAAGGATTTGCCATAGACAGCTTGTTTAACATTGCTTCTGTGACAAATCCGTGGTAGATTGTCGCGGATTTACTACGGAAAGTATTTCTAAATAAAGTATCCATGGCAAATTGCTATGGATTTGCCACGGTTCCCTCGCAATATTTCTTGTTCAAGGTGCTACCAACTTGAACAATCCGTGACAAATTACCACGGAAAAAAAGTTCCCTCGTAAAAAATGCTTAGCAACGAAGGTATTTTTCACAAATCAATTCCATGGTAAATCCATGCCAAATTACAGTTTAGACACAAATTTGTCTATGGCAAATTGGCAGATTTCTTATAGTATTTGGAATGTTCCTTGATGAAAGAATATCCTGGTTTATGCTCCACATCTTCGTTGCAAGTCTATACCATACTTGCATCAGCCGTTGGGAACGGGTCTGTATCAACTAAAGTTTTCTCGCATTTGTCAGCAAATCTCACCCTCTTTCTTGCAAAGTCTTCTGAATTGTGTTCATGAAAATAACACAACTATTGATATTATGAGAAAACGAATTATGCCACTTACAGTATTTCTTACCCTTCAACTCCTCTGGACTTGGGACTTTGTGGCTGAAAGGTAAACGGATTTGTTTGTCATTGACCATCTGATCAAATATTTGCTCGGCCTTTGATACATCAAATGTATAAGCAGATGGCGCTGCCGGAGAAACCTTCTCCTTCCCTTTGCTAAGTTTCAAAAAATCATAAGTATAAGATGCATTATTCATTAACTCTGCCACCATTACCTCCAACAGCTGTTCTTTCTCGCTGTCCGTAACATCGTCCAAAACTGATATCATGGTTTGCCCATGAGAGAACTTAACAAACCGTTTATTCTCCTTTTTCTTGATCATTTCTTCTATTCTGACGGCATGGGAAAGTAAGCGGGACAAATCAGAAAAATCCTGAAGGATGAGGCACTCTTTGAGTTGCAGATGCATTCTACTGATGGCTATTCTAGCACACTCAATTTTTGGTAGTTGAGTGGTGCACTTAGCTTTAATCTGCCGAAAACACTCAATAAATTCTACTACACCCTCAGACGACTTTTGCTTGACCGTCAAGAGATCTGCTATAGAAACCTCAGATGCCGATTTAAAGAAACGCTTATGAAAAATCCGTTCCATGTATTCCCATGAATACACAGAACTAGGCATCAGATTTGCATACCAAGTAAATGCCGCCCCTATTAAAAACAAAGAAAGTAATTACAATTTATGCCAATTGCTATTCCCGAGTTCTCTGTATTGCGTCGTGAACCTCCTTATATGTTCCATGGTTGACTTGTTGTCCTCTCCAGAGAACGTGGAGAACTCAGGTACCTTAAACCCTCAAGGTAACACAGCCATAGAATCCACCCATTTGGGCTAAAGTTTCTGATAAATTGGACGATCCCTGGTCTGTCGACGCAACACTTCCATCAATGCATTGACATCAGGTAATAGTGCTGGCTGTTGATTCTGCGTGGGGGGATTTAGCATAACTGTCCTAGGAATGAGGCCATCTCAGGATATCTTGCTGCTTGCATCAGATAAGCTGTCGCCGTGGCAAGCTACATGGAAGAGACAGTTGTAGCGTAGCTCTGTGGCCCTCCATACGGGGAACAAACACTTTTGTTAGGAGTTGTCATCAGGTCATAAGATACCTGTACCCCCATTGGTGCCTGGATTCCCGTGACTAGAGATGGTGGGGTTCTTCCTAAGAAAGGCTCTGCAGGAACCACGCCTTGTGTAGCTAATCCCAGACTCCCTTGGTGCCTCCCGGGTATCCAAAATGACGGCTCTCTACACAACAATTGTATTGACCCATAAGATAATGCACCAATGGTCGAGATAGGAGGATACACAACTGCCTGAGGTATCCCGTGAGCGTTTTACCTCTATTCAAAATTATGAAACTCGTTCTGAATTAGTGGCCGAAACACTGTGGCAAATTAGAGAATAAGACTCTGAATGAGTTCACCTGTACATTACTCCATGGCCTATCGTATAGTAGTTAAGGACGTGGGTGTCGACTGAGACACCTAGGAGGAGACGAGGACTATGTTCCCTGTTGCTCAAGAAAAGTGACCTGAGCATTACTGGAAGTCATCGCTATAGGATCAAAAGCTCCTCGCAAAACCCGAACTGTAGGCCGATCGAATGAATCCGATAAAGGCTCTGAGGACTGCTACTGAGGATTTGACATAGTGCGTCCTGAACGCAGTTGTATGCAACAACTACCTTTGTTTCCACCAGGCATGCCAATTTATGTTGTCGTACAAAAGGGGAGCTGATGAAACTAGCGATCGGCTACTCTTTCAATAAATATAAACAGTCCGATGGAAGAATGAATGTGAGAGTCGAACCTTTTAAGAGATGTGGGTTTCTTGAACTTACTATACAAAGGGTCCAAGAAGGCAGGAATATTGCATACGAAAGACAATAAAGACTGGAATTAGTGTATTTCGATTTATCTTGACAAAAAAGAATACAGAAGTACTAGAATTTAAAACCAAAGTAAAATAAAATGGAAAGCTGGTAATAAAGAAATAAAGGAAACTTCTGAAAACTAATCAAGTCTGTAAATAAAGACAAAGACAAAGAAAATACAGAATAAAAAAGGAATTAAAAATTAGAAATTGGTAATCTTGTGGGTGTGTTTGTTAGTGTTTTCGTTCTGAGAATCATTACCCGTTTTATACTTGCTGTGACGTTGTAACCGACTATCTGTACGTGGAGAAAATCTCACTTCATGGCTCATCCTTAGCGATTAGGTACAGTAGTGCTTTACCGATCATATCGAGACACGGGAGTGACGACTCAACGGCTCCTAATTTTGATATTGATCAGGTACATCGGCTGAAAAATTCTTGACATCATCATCAGCTTGGCAAAATTCCTATCGATTTCAACTCAAAATTACCGTTACAACGGATTGGCTAAAGTTGACTTCAACAGTAAGCATATACCTTTAATTTTTCCTACAAATTGTAATATTCTCTTCATTTTTTGTATCTTTTTCTCAAGATTTAAGACTTACTAACATGACCTTTTTGCTAACGTCATAGATCAATGTTATTATATATATATATTTTTTTCCCATTCTTATGGAGTTTCTCTTACCCTGACAACATTGAGCCTCATCTTGATTTTACCATTTTTTAAAACAATTTTCAAAGCTACTAATTCACCAAAATATTCTAAATTATTATTTAAGAAATGAGATATAATTAGGACTTTTTACACTGATGTTATTCAAGGATAGCAGTGAAGTGTTAAGAGAATAATTTAGTATGCGTGTTTTGTTATTTATTTACTGTATTGTATTTGTTGGGATTTATGGGATGTGATTTTTTTTTTTTTTTCTCTCTATTACCATAGGTATCCAACCTATTTGTGTAATTTGCTTCATGTTCTTAATTACCCAAAAAAAAAAAAAAAAGACTCAATCACTAGGAATCAATTTGGATGAAATCTACGTTAGGTTCCAGTCCACAACCCTAAATTATAGTGTTTTGGCCTCCACACTAACTTGACCCCCACTCCTGCTCACCCCTAATAATCCGCCCATGACACGGCCCTTACAACCGTCTGTTGCCTCCATCATTCACCTATAATTTTTCGCACATTGGAAACGAGATGTGCATCGGATACAAAACGATTCACTGTCTATGGTCCAGAGGCTGCTCTTTAAGTTGCTTTCTTAACAGAGATGATAAGCATCGCTATATCCAACAATAGGCAGTCTGGTTTGGACAATATTGGCTCAAATATCTAGTGGGAGTTCACGTTTTGAAGTGGTCATGAGTCAACTTCCTTCTAGAGAAATTGTGGTCCTTTAAACATATGCATGGAATGAAGGCAAAGGTTTGTTTTGAAATTTATTGTATTAGTATACATTTTCGTTTTTCATTTTTTCCATTTATTTTCCACCTCGAATGACTGATCTTTAAATTAGAGGATGAAGAATAAGGTTTCCATTTCTGGACCACTCTCAATATTGGTGTCCTCGCATGAAGGAAAACTGCATACCGGATGAAATTTACATGTATTTCATTTGCAGAGGTTAATTTTGTCCAAGACATAAAATATTTTTTAATGAGGGCGTGTGACTGTATTTGGCCCTTTTCTCATTTTATGTTTATGTTGATTAATGGGATTATGCAGGAATTTCACGCTTCTCAAGCTAAGTATGAAAGAGAAGATCTTCCTACATGTATCATTCCTTTCCACCCTGGGGTGGCAATTTGGATTTCCTTGTTAATCGATTACCCATCTCTCAGATTAATCGCAGAGCAGCGGGCGGAGCCGGTGCCAGAATGGTTGGTAAGAGGTGCACCGGAAACAATGAGAGAAGACTGTTTCTTTCTTCTATTTCTTTTTCCGTTTTACGTGCCCGGACGTCGGTGGTTGCAAGCACAGGGAAGGGGGTCCTGCCTTCCAAAATAAGCAGCAGAGTCTCTGTGAAATTTGATTTGAGCTTGTCTTGTGTTAGGGATTCTAGCCATGTAGAGTATACACACAAATTACGTAAAAGAGGCTACTTTGATTACCATTATGGATGAAAAGGCTAACCGTAAATTGAATTATGGCACCATTTTACACATACATTCACAAGAAGAAGCCTCCGATATCATGAACATTAGAGAGGAAAATTAAATTACACTACACTTGACTCAATCTGGGATTGGGGATTTGGGGTTGAACTACAAATTTGATTCAGAAATTAAGCTGCTTCAGATCTCAGAATGTGTTATTCAAAATCGCAAAAAAAGAGACACAAATCTGATTTGACGTTCTGCTCGCATCAAAATGCCTAGCTTGACATCATGACATTGTCGATTGACTGGAGTGCCTGATTGGCAAAATAACGGACATCAACATCAGGATCTTCAGCAAGCTCTACCAAACATGGACGTATTGTTTTCTCGACCACCTTTGTCATATGAAGAAAACCATAAAATTGACAAGAACAAAGATGTTGAAGAGGTTCAGAGAGAGAACAATGGCGCTGAAATAACAATGCATACCGATTGGTCAACAATGGGAATAAGGGACTGCAACACCTTTGCCACGTTGAATTTAATATTTGGCACCCTGAAAAGATTTGTGTTGTATTATCAATAAGTACAAGATAGACCACAAATATCTGGTAACCGTATAAAGAAAGTCAACTACCTGTCCTTCGAAGCAGTAACAACCACTGGCAACAACTTAGAGCATGTTATCTCAGAGCCCATAACAGGAGCAAGTAGTGAAATTGCACGAAGAATGGTCATTCTGTACAAGTAATGTGGGTTGCTCGTCATATCCAAAACCTGCAAGAGCAGTTTCCAATCTTTTCAAAAACTAACGCTCACAAATAAATTAGAGGATGCTTCCAAATTAGCCAATCCTTGTAGGTCCTTTTCGTATTGTTTTCCTTAAATGTTCTCTTCTTTCCTTTGTGTATAATCTTATTAAACATAATATTGACCACAAAGATGAGCAATAGAACCAAACATATGAAAATGTCCGTAGTGCTAGTTCACTGGTGATTCTGAACTGCCAATTTTACTCCCTTTAACATTCATTTTTTTGGGACTAAGTAAGGTTGAAGATTTGCAAAGCGACGCAAAGCATCCCTCTCTAGAGAGTAAAAGAAGTTTTCAAATCTGTAGATCCTCCAACTTCAGTGTAGTGTGGTTGATATTCATAAAGGACCTTCCTCTATGAGCTCAGTTGGATACTATTGATTTATAAATTTCAATAACTGGTAACATACTGAAGCTGCGAACCACTCTAACACAACCTAATTCAAAAATGAACAAATAACAATGGGTAACTGTTATTCAAGCACCAAACAAATTTTCATCCTCTTTTCTAGCCACCCCTGATAAAGGCAGACAATTTTAGAAATATATAATATATTTGGGTCATTTAGGACCATAAAATTTCTATTAAGAAACATATGCATCCGAATACCCCACCCCCCCCCCCCACCCTCTCTCTCTCTACCCCCTCTTTCAATCACTGCAAAAAAGCTGTCCATAGACCTGAATGTAGAAAACTGTCTCAAAGACTTCCTTAGCTGGGTATCCCAAGAGAAGAATAACATCTACTAATGAATAAATAAAACAAACCTGAGGAATGATATGCTGCATAGCCCAATCAGGACCAAATTCTTCTGCAAGGCGTTTCAAGTTATTAGCCGCAGCATCTCTAATTGAGTACACCTGTGACACATGTCCAAAGCAGTAAATGAATGATACTTTGGTAGATATTAACTGATCTGTGCTGAAGCAAGATAGATTTTGTAAATGATAGAAGAGGCCAGAAAATTTTTGTATGGAAAGCATAAAGAGGTTTTTAAATGAGAAAGTATCAACTTATTTTCCATTAAGAGCAAAATTAAAAAGAAAAGGTCATAAATGACTTCAAAGGAAAATGGAAGATGGCAGAATTGAGACTACATTTCATAAGACATTGCAGCAATATTAATTAACTTGCAAACTCACTACTATCAGAACTATTTACAGCTTCTGTCATCAATTTCAATTATGGCTTAAAATAAAAACGACACAAATCTTGTTATACTCAACAGATATTCAACTACTTGTTGACCCAAACAAGTCCGAAATACCTTGTCCTGTAACCACTGCATGCAAAGTGCACCAAGCTTATCATCAAAAAAGCCCACACCCAACTGACTAGCTAACAAAGGAATATATTCTATAATTGCAAGCCGAACTCTCCAGTGCCTATCCTCTGCAAGCTCAACAATAGCTGGTAACAGAGATTGTGACAGCAAATCGATTCCAATAACCTACAAAAATTTATCATTCAAATATACCCAGATGATGCTAAATGCAGGAAATAACGGTTATATATTGAAAAGACTGAATGATCCAAGTGACAAACCATAGCAATCTGTAGAAATTAAATTTACAGGCCAATCACATTTCCAACTCCAATAAGTACATACTAAATATATGACGAGCAATAAGCAACTTCAGTTGATAAAAATCACATGCATCAGCATGTATAATGCATCCACGGGATAATGAGGACACTTTTCCAATTAAAGAATTCAGAACCCTCAAGTCTCTTATTATATAAATAATCAATCTGCTTATTGAGAGAATAAGAAGCAGTAAACAAATCAAATCTGTATCCAGCTGGAAATAGTAACAGACAAGCAGAGGGGACAAGACAATTTGCCTTAAAAAATGAGGCACAAAGAGATACAATTCGAAAGCTTAAACATGACAAACCTGGTTGACTTGATCTAGCTTGCTAATGATATTTAGACGCACATCAGGAAATTCATCCTTCAGAAGGGAAAGAAATATTGGAAGAAGTTGTTCAATTGTTGCATCCTGAAAATGACAAACTAGAGTCGGAAACTCAATGGAACTCAAGCAACCACATCAAAAGTACAATCTCAATCTGACAAAAGCAGACAAGTAACATGCAGCAAACCATTATCATCAACAGCCATGAATGACGAATGTGCTTATGTTTGAACGAAAATGACAATTTTACTCCATTCAGCAATATAATGAGGGGATACAAAAATGAAAAATATCAGCCGATGTAACAAATAACATAGCAAAGCAATGAACTGCAAACAAGATTATTGAAATAATCCAACTACGAAAATCCAAGCCTGAAGCATCAACAAATGGAATAAAAAGATCATATGCTGCTCTTGCTGATAGTTTATCCATAATCATGAAAATTGCCAAAATGAAGAGAAATCAAATGTTATCTCCCCCCCACCCCCCACCAAAAAAAAAAAAAAGAAAGAAAGAACATAGGAAGACTTAAATGTGCAGAAGCATATCAATGCCAAGATCAACAAAGGAAGGGACGCGTCACAACATGTAGGCTGTTGGTAGGCCATACTAGTAATCATTAACCATGTAAATCCATATGAACATGAGGAATAAGATGCACTTCTAGAGATTGAGAAGTCAATAGACATAATATGTCAAATCCATGTCAAAAGTTCATTGACATAGTTTTTGGTCTGGAGAAATGTCTCTGGGTGATGAACCAGTTAAGAATATGGGCAAAAATAAATTATATGATTTTCTATCCAGCTTATCATGCATTAAGTAGATAGTCACACCAATATAAAACCAATAGTACATTGACAAACAAAGACCATATTACCTTCCCAAGTACAGGAGCCATTCCCATAATAACAGAAGCCAAGGCTGACCTTACATGCTGAGAAGAATCTGATGATAATTCCTAAAAGATGCAATGGAAGAGTTATAAGACAGTGCAGTAGAAGGAACAAGAAAAGTCCAACAAGACAATCAACTTGGAGGGAGCTATGGAAAGTTGCATGAGTACCTTAACACAGGGAAGAATATGCTGAATGGCATGTTCGGGAGTGAGAATACGACAAAATTTGGTGACTTTACCAGCAGCTGCTATCCGTACTTCAGCTTCATTATCACGAAGTAGTCGCACATAAGCAGGTACCAAATCCGCCCTAAATCAAATTATTGTAACGATCAAGTAGGCATCTCATAGAGTTTCTACTGTATGAAGCTTAAGAAAAAGGAAGACAAAATTTCAAAGAACAACAAACAAAAAGAGAAAAGAATCCAAAAGCAAACGACAAAGCCTTAATTGCAATTTAATCAAAGCAGGCATCATATATCAAATAAAACTGAATGACAAAAGTCCATGAAAAGAGCTCATTGTCTTAATAATTCCTAAGCTGAAGATAACAGTGTTAACCATTATAGTGTTGTGTGAAATTAAGCATGATTAAAAATTCCATGAATAAAATGTGTGTGTGTGTGTGTGTGCGCATTTGTTAAAAATAAAAAATAAAAAATAAAAAAAAGTTATTCAATCTCACGAGTGGTAAAATTCCTTTTTATTTATTTATTTATTTGTTTGGGCACAGGGATGCCAAGAGCATGAGTAGAAGACATTCAGCAAGGAAAGGAAACATCAAAGAAGCACCTTGTAGGTTCAGGTCCAACAGCTTCACAAAGCTCATACAATTGATTTGCAACCATGTAGCGAACACGCCAAGATTTATCCTGTTGACAAACAAGAGAAACACATAAACTTAAAAGCATTTAATTAGACATGCAAGTCCAAAAACATTTTTAGCAGGCTAAAACAAACTTATGTTGTGTATGGTGACTAATATCCTTTAGAAGAACTACCATTACAGAAACTAAGACCAACATGAGGATACGAGAGTGCTTCAAAATTACTTGTTAATCAAATTCTCAAAATTAAGAAAAAGCCAAGAATACCTTAACTTTCTAGATCAATATTTCAGCAAATACTGGGACTACATAAACCAGACGATCAAAACAGAAAATTGTTTCTTTATGGTATTTTCAAAATATTTAGCCGGTATCATCAGGTGGCAAATAATCTAGACTTTTAAGCAAGACACTGCTTCATCACTGACCTTAAATTGCATCATGCCACTTGTAGAACAAGTAAAAAGAGTGATAAGAAGCAGCAAGATAATTTTCTATCAAGTACCCTAATATTGATCGCCAGGATCCAAGTAACTTACTGTAAATTATGTCTAACCAGACAAAAGACTACTGAAAAACTAAACATCAGTTTGATATATCTCCTTCATAAAATTATGCAGTTCTCTATGTAGTAGTTATAATTTTCTGCTCCTTCCAGAGCCTTAACGAACAACCCTCGCTACAGGTAAACCTATCCTCTAAGACTCTTCATACCATACCCAATCCTCTCCCCAAAAGTGTTGTTTATGGTCATTACTACAGTAGTTTGGTCCCACATTAACCATACCAATGGCTTTTCTTCCCAATCTTAGTATGGGGCAAGTATTCTTACAAGCACAGAGGGCATGCCCCTGATTCCCCCCACTCCCCCACAGCTACTCCCATAGATGGGGATATAGAGCAACTCGTAACAGCTGAAAGTTTGGGTTGGTTCTAAGCATTATAAAGATTTTATGCTTTTCCTCCATCAAAGTTCTATTAAGCATGAAAGCTCACAAAAAATGACTATGTGCCCATGTCAAACAAATGTCCAAGCTGAATAATCTGATGATATCATCAAAGACGTGTTCTACATTGATTTTGACTTCTTAAATAACTTATCATCCAAAGTCAGAAAACTAACAATTGTCATCTACCCAATATGCAATTAAAGTTACACACCCATACACTTTCTTGTAATAAAGTAAAGTAAGTGACGAGTACAAAGTATTCACCTTTGAAGGAAATGTCATCAATAATGGCAAAAAAACTGAAGATTTAACCAAGGTCCAAGCATGAGACATGATTATAGATTGCATTCATTACTTTTGGACAATGCATTAATAAAAATGTTATCGATAATAGCAAAGAACTGAAAACTTAACAAAGGTTCAAGAATGATGAATAATTATCATTACAATAATTGACTGCACAAAGGATGAAAAAAACGTTACTTTCAGGATTAACTCCACAATCTTTTTAATACATGAAATTGTTGGTGAGCAATAGCCCAAATTTTTGCTAAAACAGAAGGCAAGCCTATTTTATTCCTGGCAATCATGACTTCATTTTCCATAAAAAACTTGGCTACATTTATTTACCATGTTGTATCCATTTCAAAGCATCTTAGTTTGGAAATCAGTGACTTTAAGCCAATTTGAAAAATAAAGAAGCAATGAACCAAATCAAAGACTAAGTGCATAGAAAAATGACCAAATAGCAATCAATTTGAAGGACAAAACAAGGTTTTCAGTATAATAAAAATACAAAATTCAAAATGGATAATTCCAAAATCAAAATAATATTCATCCACATCCCATCGTAAATCAGCCAAAGGTGTGAAAAAGATGGCAAAAGATGGTATTGGAGAACCACAAAATTATAAAGGGGTTGGACAAGGAGAAAGTTTACCGGCTGAATATAAGATGATAGCTTTCCAACAGCAGAGTTAGCAATCCTAGCTAAAGACAGTCAAATATACAACTGTCCAGTCGACATACCTGGGAAAAGTTGACAATGACTGGCAGGATGTGTGCAACGCAATCTTGGGGCTCCAGCAGTTTGCCAAGAGCAGCACAACTCTCTACAGCGAGTAAACGAACAGAATCTTGATCTAAAAGGGAAAAAGGAAGTCAATTCGTATACACCACATATCTGTTAAGTTCATTTTCATCCTCATTACTTTGAGTCATGCCATTCATTTTCATTCTCATAACTTTGGGTCATGTCATCCTAACAAAATTCAAAATGCTCAATTTCAACGATGTATTCTTTCTCTACTTGGTTAGATTCAAGGGTCTATCAAGTAATGGAACATATTTCGACAAGACATCCAACAATTATTTGAATCTTAACATATTAACAGAGGAAGATTTCAAAGACATTTTAAATAAAGCTAAAGGCAAAAAGTTGATCTTCAAGGAGAATTAAAGCAAAAAGAAATCTTGACCAGCCTCCTCCTTGTCATCTATGTCTTATTTTGTCCCGAATACACTACTACTTGCCACTCCTAATTCACAACAGTATTGAGGACAAAATTCACTTTGCCATCCAAACTTCAAGTGATTCCCAGTTTGCTATTGAAACTTGGTCTCAATTTGCCATCTGAACCCTGTAGTGTATGAACAAGCACTGCTCTGAAGGGGGAAGCAAATGGTTATGAAATAAGCAGGAAAGACCCTATTCTTGGATAGACCAGCACATTTTGGTTTATCAGGACAGAATGGAATGATTAAAAAGATGTGAAACCTTCACAAGGAAAAAAAGCTCTTTTCCTTATCTAGCCTTGAAATTGACTCATTTTGCTATCTCCATGTAATAGTAGTTCAATCGGCTAACAGAAGCCAACATAATGTAGTTAAAAAAAATAATAATACAAAAAATAAATAAATTAAGTATTTGCTAGGGGTGTACTCATATCAAATCAAGCCGAACTTTAAGATAATCGAGTCGAACTTTACTATTTTCACACAAGGCTCGAATTCGAACTCAAGTTCGATTCGAATGTCAAATCTTGACTCGAGCTCGAGTTCGATTCGAAGTTCGATTATAACAACTTCAAAAGCTCGAATATATACCTCACATATACTATTTTTATATACTTAGATATGACATAAAGCATTGTGAAACCCACATATTTCATATATTATTTTTATATACTTATATTTGACATAAAGTATTGTGAAACTCACATATTTCTTACTGTTATTATACTATATTATACTATATTATTATTATATTCTAACTTTTACTTTTGTATAAAATCTTGTGCCAAGTCAACCATTATCAATTTTAGTAGGACGGAGAGAGTAATATATTATAAATAATATAAATTATATATTAATTAATTAATTAATCGAACATATTCGCGAGCCTTTGAGAATAATACTTAGATATTTGAATTCAGCTCGTTTAAAATTTGAGCCTAAATATAAGGTTTATATTCGAGCTCAAGCTCAATACTTTCAAATTCGAGCTGAGCCCTAATCGAGTCGAACCCAAACATGTTCGATAAAAGCTCGATTCGTTTACACCCCTACTATTTGCTAGAGTATTAGTAAAGTGACCCAATTTTGAAACCTAGGATAGAATTTTCGGACCAAAAAAAATGGTTAGATATCAAAGCTAAAATACCTTAAAAGTTCAGAGAGCAAGTAAATGTGCTAAATTTTCCTTGCTAGAAACAAAGATTACAAGGAAGGAATCACAACTTCATTAGATATTCTGGGATCCCAAAACAATCAGGATGCAATTCTGACAAATTGCCAAACTTCAACGTGTACACAGACATCATTTCCTATTTCTCGTTATCTACGAAGGAGTACATTACCTAAATCACAGATATGTCATTAGACAGCAATACCTAAAGTTACATTACTGTCATTGATGGCCAATAAGTTCATAAATTTGACAGTTGTTGGTCATCAGAACAATATTTTGACCACTAAAATTTCTCCAAATTTGACTCCCCTATACTGTCAGTATTCAAAAGAAAATATCAAAAGTCCAGCTCTTTCACCTATCATTGTATTAGGATACAAAGAAATAATTTCATAGAGCATGGAATTGATTGCTAGGAATACGGCTAGGCCACTGGAATAAGAGCATATAGTATGATCACTTTCAGAGGAACAGATGTCAACCCCGTGCATTATTGGCTTTCAAGATAAACCATGAACCAATAAACTTATTAGCCTGTTATTCTGCAAACCTCCATATTTTGATCCTTCATTTGCACTATTAATGTATTTCAATTGCTTAAAACAGCCACTATAATATATGAAACTGATAATACAATTGGGCATTAAAACATCCAGTAAATGGTAGTTACTACAAAAGAAAAACACTACTAATTTGAACATTGACACCTAGAGAAGCTTAGACCTACAGTATCCAATTAGCCAAAGTTTACCTACCACCCTCCACAACATTGGCGATAGAACTCTGACTAGTATTTAACTCTTCCAAAGTGGTGACACAATTAAAATCAACAAAACACTTATGTATTAGCAAAATTATGTTGAAATACATATCATGCATTTTAAAGAGGAATCTACAAAACAGGGTAATTAACCATGGCAAGGAAATTTAAAAAAAATGTGTCTTTAATCACGCAACTCAGATAACATCTGTGGATAACCAACTGCAAGAATCAATTATTGACAAATATGAAATTACCGTCCTGCGTAAGATCCTCAAACATGGACATGATGTCAGTCTTGAGATGAGCTGGTTCAACAGTAGCTGCAAACTTTCCCAAGTTTGTTGCAGCAGCTCTTCTCACCATGGGCATATCATCTTGACACAATTGGCTATAGATTGAACGAAGTTCTGTCTTCAACATTTCTGATGCACTTGGATAAGCAATATGAAATAGTCCACATGCAGACACTCGAGCAGTGAACCATTCACCAGCTGCCAGCCTCTAAATAACGAAATTAAACCATATCCAAACAAAACAAATAAATAAATAATGTTGAGAAGTTTAAAAACGTTAAATGATATAGGAAAAAAATTACTAGAACATAAGAGGACAGAACCATCATTAAGGGAAATACATGAATTTTCAAATTTTAGAAAATCTCTCCAAACTCTCAAGTAAGGAAAACAAATTAATTTCCAGAAAAACATAAAAAAAGAAGCTTCTATCATATGAAGTTACCAACAGTGAGCAGAGAAAAACTATACTACATCTCAAACTTTGACCCGCATGATACTATAAATTGATTAATGTCTTAAAGGGAGAAGATTCCAAGCTAACACAAAAATAGAGAGCCACTGCTTTACAGACGACAAAAGGAGATTATTTAACCTTCACAAGAGGGATGAACCAATCAACGAGATCACTTTCCCTCATTTGGGATCCAATTCTACACAATGACTCCACAGCTTTATCCCTCACACAAGTTTCCTCTACGGTGCAAAGAGTCTCCAAAGGTGGGAGCAACACGTGGGCATGCTCGACACCTCCAACATAAGGGATAAACACTCCCAACTCCTCTGCCATTGCCAGTAGCACCTCATCATCATCATCATTGTTTTCACTCAAAAATGGGATCAATTCTTTCCGGGTCCTTTCTTCCCCAAGAGCTCGTGCAATTGTGGACAATCTCCGGATGGAATTTAGCCGTAACTGAATATCATCATTCTTTAGCTCATCTATTAGCACTGCTATTGGGTACAAAGGCTCATCTACCATCGACATTTTGCCCTAAAACCCAAAAATAGAAAACAATAAGGAAATATTCCAACATTCAGAAGTAACAAATAAACTGATAAAAGAGCTAGCTAGACCATTTCTAAGAACTAAATAAATGCAGAACAAATTTCTTACGGTAGAATTAGCCAATCTAAGATCTCTAAACAGGTAGAAAAGAAATTATTAAACAAACCATAACGATGATCAGAATATAGGAAACTACATCGAGAAATCATTTCCAATTTGAGGACGGAGAAAGAAATAGATTTTTTTAATATTTTTTTTAAATGAAGAAAAAGAACAGACACATACACGACGAAAAAGTATATCAATTCTAATACTTGAATCTAATTTTAATTCTAGAAATCAGCAAAGCTGAAAGAGAGAATTGGACATCCTAATAATTATATCAAATTATTCTGATTTCCACGAGGAATTAACAAATAAAACTAGAAATGAATCGAATAATGTCCTGTTACTTGTGAAAGTAAGATCTGAGGCAAAAACCTAAATTTTGGGACCGTGAAAATATGAATATGCACTGTGGTGCTTGAAAATATGCACAAAGAGAAAGTGTGTAGGAGAGATAGAGACCGGTGGCAATGTCTTCCCGCCGACTTCCTCAGATTCGAAGGCTTTGTTCAGAGAGAGAGAGGGGAGAGAGACGGAGAGATGGAGAAGAAGATCTATCGTGGATTTTTGTTGAAATTTCAGTTGGTTTGTTTTGAAATGATATGGGATGATGCCAAGGCCCCAAAAGACTGGGCTCTTTTTATGAGTTGACTTGCTTGGGCTTCTGGAAGAAATCCAGGCCCAGTTTCTTTTTCCGGGTAGTTTGTTCTGTGATAATACAGCGGAACTGGTAGCTCTCCTATTATTATTATTATTATTATTATTATTATTATTATTATTATAGGAACCGTTCTTTGCTTTTCTTTTATTATATTTTAATGCATTAGTAAATATATATACATTTTGACACACACAAACAAATGCACGAGAATTTAGTGTAAAAATATGTATAAAATGATTAGTTATTTTATTAAGCAATCGTGTATATATGAGTCTTTCTAGTTTAGAATTATGTAAATTTTTTAAAATATATATTGAAAATTTTTCGAATAAAAGATAAATTTTTTTAACATTTTTTTAATTAATAAAGAAATCTGCAACCACGATCCTAAATGTTCACATAGTATTTATGTCTGATATTTAAACCTGAATAAAAGAAAAGCTTGTTTTAAGGGAAAATAATGAGATATATTTACTCGAAACACTTCTTTTGCATCTCATTTGACCCTGCAAAACTTTGCAGAGTACTTATTTCTG
The DNA here is from genome assembly GCA_026120185.1 of Voacanga thouarsii. NCBI lineage: Eukaryota > Viridiplantae > Streptophyta > Magnoliopsida > Gentianales > Apocynaceae > Voacanga > Voacanga thouarsii. The sequence continues at coordinate 3,375,999 of JANUWF010001217.1, read as the reverse complement.
TCTCTCCAAATAAGTCACTAATAACTAATTATGTTTTTTTTCTTTTTATTTTTTTTAAATCAAAGAGACATAAGAAACTTGTTTTTTTTTTTTCTTTTACCTCATGTTTCCTTTCCTTCATTTTCCTACTCTATAAATTTCTATTTTTTGTAACCAAGCAATGGTGGTTGATTAATTGCAAGTAGTCATAATAACCTTTTAAGAGTAGTTGCGCCGGGAATGATTGTAGAGTTTCTTATTATTATCGAGGGCATCAAGGATCAGCGTTTAATACTTTTCTCTTTGCAGCCGTTATAGACAAGTTGACATGCACTATACAGGAGGTTGTGTCATGGTGTATGTTGTTTGCTCCTGATATTGTGTTGATTGATGAGACTGAAGCCGGTGTAAATACTAAATTGGAGTTGTGGCAACAGACATTAGAATCTAAGGGCTTTAAAATTAGTAAGAGTAAAATAGAGTATATTGAATGCAAGTTCAGTAGTAGCAAAACTATAGCTCAGAGTGTAACTTTGGATGGGAGAGATATACTAGTAGGTGATTACTTAAGATATCTAGAATCTATTATTTAGAAATACGGAGAACTCCATGGTGACGTTGCACACTAAGTGACGGCGAGTTGGTTGAAATGGTATTTTATGTGATCGTAATATACCATTGAACCTAAAGAGAAAGTTCTATAGAACAACTATAAGACCTACTTTACTATATAGCATGGAATGTTTGGTAATTAAAATGTATCATATTCACAAAATGAAAGTAGTTGAAATGCGTATGCTACGATAAATGTATGGATATACTAGAAAGGATAGAGTAAAAAATGAGAAAATTAGGGAAAATGTAAGAATGGCATCTATTGAGGAAAAGATGAGAGAAAGCCATCTGCGTTAATTTGGACATGTATAGAGAAGATTGAAGGATGCTCCTGTTACGAGGATTGAGGGAATGAGGTAAGATAGATTAGACAGAGGTAGAGGCAAACCTAAAACGACATGGATAGAGGAGGTGATTATGAGAAATATGTCTTTGTTAGATTTGGATAAGGATATGACAATCGATAGAAAGAAGTGGAGAGAGATGATTCATGTAGATGAGTACATTTTGCCTGACATTGGTTCATGTAACCGATCCCAAATTTCTTGAGATTAAGGCTTAGTTTGTTTTTATTGTTGTAGTCATAATAACCTTTCAAGCACTCTGGATACTAATTCTTTTAAAATTAAATTTAAATGGAAAATCTCTTCTCTCATGAATATGAGATTACAACGTTAACATTCATAGAGTGCAAAAATGAATCAAATCCTTGCTTACAATTGAATGGCAATGAAAAATACAATTTCATTTTCCATAAATTTGAAATTTTTCCTTGGTTATAAAAGGGTACCCACTCGGGCCTCTCCCTCACTAGTGTATATAGTGAATCAAACACTGTACAAAAGCTGTGTTAAACTTTCAAATTGAACATCATTTCTTGGACATAAAGTTCCTTGTCAAGAACCATTCACTTTGCCTTCTGCAAATTCTGCCTTTTCACTGAGTTCTTCAAAGGCGTCAACAACATTTTGAAGCCTCGCAACAAATTCAATCAAAAGTGATGCAAATGTTGCCAGTGACAAAGAACTTGCACTTTCAAAGGTTTTGATTTCATCTTCCTTTATGATTCCATCATCACCATCGAGTGGAAGAGGTGAAGGCCATGGAATTTGCTTCCTGAAACTACTCTTTGGCACACCTTTCGTGGAAACTGGCAGAGATCTTTTGTTAATTACAGTTTCACTGTAGGACTTGAATCCCATTTGCAGATCATCAAAGGAATTTTGACAGGACGAACTCTCAAGATCTTCTAGCTCCTTGGGTTTCCGGTGCTGCTTCTCAATTTCCCAGCTCTCTAAATTGACTAAAAGATATGATCGGTGATCGATAAGTTTCTGCAACTTCTCAGCTGCCTAATGGACTTCTTTGAGTATATTGTCATTGCTTAACTTCTCCATCTTTTCTAATTTGTCGGCGATTTCATGTAAAACTTTAGCACACTCTGCACCAACCCTCTGAAGCTCATCGCGAAAAACCTGTCTTGTCTCCATCGATGCCTGAAAATCTGGGATTAGATATTAGTTCAAGAATCAGACAAACCGTAAATATGCATTCCTCTAGTGACAGATACCAAAGAGTAAGTGCTTGATATTTTTAGCAAAGTGAAGTTGATGTATATTTTTTAAAGCTTTTTGTTCATATTTTCACCTGAATTTCTGACATGATGCAACTGTGAAGTGCCATCACCGTGAAAGCACAGTGCCTTAGAGCACCACTTAACTTGATTTCTCCAGGGATAGTTATGCATTCTGTAACGGCCATGAGGAGGTTCCCAAACAGCAAAGCCTAACTGTTGAATAAACAGCAGACCTGAATTGAAAGAAATTCTAATGTTTTCAGATAAACAGATCAACAAGAACAAAGATTTGTGAGGATACCAAAGTCTGTTCCCGGCTTGCAGACTCCAACACTGATCTGTAGCCTTTGTACAATGGATCATCTGAGGCTTGGTATGTAACAATTTTCGAGGGAATTCTCTCATAGTCAACTCCTTTCAGATACCCTTTAACAGAACCTATAGAAATTTGCAGGATGCATTTGAATCAGTTCCAAAATGATGTATTTGATATAAATACCAATTTCACATTCAGACTACGAACCTTCTAAAGTAGTTGCAAGATCCTTGAAATTTTTTTCCACCAAGCTATGCAGATCCTCCCCTGACCAAATAGGGTAAATACTAATGTTTATGATGAAACAAGTAAGAGCACCAAAAGCAATTAGCACCAGTCTTGTTAGGATCGCGAATGTATATTCCCCGCTTCTGTTTCCAGCAACCATCAGGATACAGTAAGTCAATACAAACACCCTGAATCCATAGTCATAAGGCGCCATTGTTGGATAGAGCCTCAAATATGATGCAAAGAAAGCTGCCAACACAAGATAGAAAAAAAGGGATCAGGCTTCAAATCAAACATTTTTTTATCACAATTTCTGATTCGTCCTGAATGCATATGTGGAAGAAGTGTGCCTGTTAGGAAAAAACTGAAGATAATCACTGCTTTTTCCCACCGTCCAGCCAGCAATGATAACTCAGAAAAAAAGAAAGCAATCATTGCAGCACAGAATGTCCCAAAGCCTCGATTGAAACCTTTTATGAATGTTGCTCCTGAAGAACAAAAACATTAGAAAGTAGTACTTAGTGACACCAGAAATCACCAGCAGAGGAAAACAAATCAATTTTTTGGTCAAAGGTCACCATGCTCAACTATGTTGTAGTATGCTAAATTCAAACATAACAATGACTGTCAAGATTGCCCATATTGAGTACTGCCCTACAGCATTGAAAGATTCTTCCCAGTATAAGAGCAGGGATACAAGAGATAGTGCTAATCCCATCTTGATCGCAAAAATAAATTTTCGCGGATCAGACAGTCCCATTTTTACTGCTTTCTTCGCGAAATCTTTAACGCAGTTGCATAATCCTCTCAAGTTGTCAAAAAGTGACCTGAAACACATGCATCCTCTCCTTTCACGCTCATCTGAGCTGCCCAATGGAAGCAAACTTTCCTTGCTCTCAGTCATAGAATCGGCCTTTATCATAACTCTTCCTCTTGCAATGTCTTCACTCTCGCTTGACGAATATGGTAAACAGAAGTGACTTCAGAAACCGGAAACTTCAAGAAACGATTATAGCTGAATTGCAAACAGCAAATTACAAGGAAATGAAATGAACATAAGCAAATTCTGCAGAGGCAGATTTAAATACCAATGTGAATGAAGATTGACATGATTCAAGTAAATTACTGCAGCATGATGATTATTGATTGATGAACACGAGCAACTTCAAATGCAGATTCTGGAAGTAAAAATAGAAAAGAATATCTCAAGCAATGTTGAGATTGGGTTTTTAAGTACAAATATAGCCACCTATCCCACTTGCTCTTAAAAAAGATGTGTGTAGAATTTATATGGATAAAGAATAATAACCAGAAATGTCCAATCTCCAAGACTAGACAAGTTCAGTTAGTCCTTTGCCAATCTCTCGGGGTTGTCGGATTTAGCCCGAAAGGAAGAAGACGTATCAGTGACTTGAGAGAAGATAAAGACTGTTAGTTAATAGGATCGACATGGTTATATGTCAATTAGATTAAATCTCGAGAATACATGAAAACGAATCATACCTTTGTAGATATCGTCTTCACCAATATGATTCTTGAATTATTTGGCCTTCTGGTAATGCTCCAAACCCCCAAGTCTTCTTCAATGTAATCTTCTTGGACCAGAAAATTGTTAATCGTATTTTGTTTCTCTCTTTTTTGAGAGTGGACTCACACAAAAATTGAGAGAAAAACTCAGAGAATAACAACGATGATTCTCACGTATCTCTGAAATAGAGTTATATTCCAATATGTATATTGGACTCTATCTCATAATACAAATCCTGATAGAATAACAAAAGTATAGTTGAATACAACTATTTTCACTTATCTTATTCTATCTAAAATACGATTTTTTATTTCCTACAATTTTCATTAATAAATTATAAATAGATTATAATTTATTATTGTCCCATAATTAGGAGCCACTGAAGGGACCTGACTAGATACAATTAGACTAAGCTTCAATAAATTATTTTGTCAATAAAAATAATTTATTAATTACGTTCCACTCCACTAAAAGAACGTAACTGCACTCTTAGTCTAATCGCAATTACTGGAGTCAATAATTATATCCACTAATTGATCGATCCAACAAATTACCCCCGTCGATCAATATAATACTTTGAATGAGGCAATATGACCACAGTGCCCCTCATTCAAATCCTTAATTCTCATCTTCAATTTGACAGTACCATGTGACCACGTCACACTTACAAATTGAATTCAATAAACACTATTGAATTACTGAGCTCAGATTTAACTGTCCCTTAGAAGAACTCATGAGGAAATGATCTTGCCTATTAAAGGTAACGGATTCCATATTGCATAACAATTATTTCATATTTATTTCACTTTAATTCCCAAGATGCCGAGATATTGATTATTAAGTTAATCTCACTCTTTGGCAACTCAAAGAACTTCAAGTTAGTAAATATAAATAACTATTTGCTCAGGATTAAGGTATTATGTACGACAATCTTTTAATATTTTATTTGTATAGTCTATTCCACAAATAAATATTGATGGTCCATTCAATATATCAAAATATATCCTTAATTTTATTACCAAAGTCAAAGACAGACTTCAATAAAATTAAGACGATCTTCCAAAATAAATTGCCCAAATTTATTTTAGATCGCGGATAATTTATTTTGAATTAAATTATAAATCAAGTCTTTCTATGTTTAACAAATAAATGCTTGATTTATAATATCTAAATAATTCGTGGACAAAACAGGCTCATACAAAATTCATACATATAAATATATAAAGATATACTTTATTTAATTTCAAAAAATACAAACATTGTATTTACTCGATGGGCATATCTAACAAAAATTCCCCCACTTGTCCTTGAGTAAATGAGACATGTCAGAAATATCCATACTTTCTATATGACTTCCAAAAACATTTACAGGTAAACTTTTAATAAAAGGATCAGCAAGATTTTCAGCAGAAGAAATCTTGCACACTTCTACATCTCCACGTTGAACAATCTCCCTAAGTAGGTGATATTTACGTTCAATGTGTTTACCACGCTGATGGCTGCGTGGTTCTTTTGCATTCGCCACTGCACCACTGTTATCACAATACAAACTAATGGCTTGAGATGCAGAAGGAACCACTTCTAGTTCTATTAAGAACTTCTTCAACCATACTGCCTCTTTAGCTGCTTCACAAGCTGCCACATATTCAGCTTCCATTGTAGAGTCAGCAATACAAGATTGTCTGATGCTTCTCCACACAACTGCACCACCACCTAAGGTGAAGACAGAGCCTGAGGTGGACTTGCGAAGATCTCTATTAGCTTGAAAATCAGAATCAGTGTAACCTATAGGTACCAATTTTGGAGTTGAGTAAACTAGCATATATCCTCGAGTTCTGCGAAGATACTTGAATATATGCTTGATTGTTGTCCAGTGTTTCGGTCCTGGATTTGACTGATATCTACTGACCATCCCAACAGCATGACAAATATCTGGACGAGTACAAAGCATAGCATACATGAGACTTCCTACAGCTGATGCATAAGGAACTCGTTTCATGTATTCTACTTCATTAGGAGTTTTAGGACTATGCTTCTGAGATAACTGAATTCCATGTCTGAAAGGCAATTGACCTTTCTTGGAATTTTGCATAGAAAATCTCGTAAGTATTTTGTCAATATATGAAGCTTAGGATAAAGCTATCTGTTTGTTCTTTCTATCCTGAAGGATCTGAATGCCCAGAACATATCTTGCTTCTCCCAAGTCCTTCATATCAAATTGTTTACACAACCAACTTTTCACCAATGTTAATGTTCTTACATCATTTCCAATGAGAAGGATGTCATCAACATACAGTATGAGAAAAATCACCTTACTATCTATAATTCTCTTATAGACACAAGGTTCATCAGGATGCTGATCAAAACCATAAGTTTTAATTGCTTGATCAAACCTGATATTCCAAGATCTAGACGCTTGTTTAAGCCCATATATGGACCTATTTAGCTTACAAACTTTTTGTTCTTGACCTTCTTAGATAAAACCATCTGGTTGTACCATGTAGATACATTCGTCAAGATTTCCATTAAAGAAAGCTGTCTTGACGTCTATTTGTCATACTTCATAATCGAAGTGAGCTGCAATGGATAAGAGGATTCTTATAGACTTTAGCATGGCCACAGGCGAGAAGGTTTCCTCATAGTCAATACCTTCTCGTTGGGTATAACCCTTAGCAACCAATCTAGCTTTGAAAGTTTCCACTTTCCCGTCTACTCCTCTCTTTCTTTTGTAGACCCATTTGCATCCAATAGGTTTTACCCAATTAGGCAGGTCCACAAGATCCCAGACGGAGTTAGTGTACATGGATTTCATTTCTGAATCCATTGCACTCTTCCAATGGTCTGCGTCTACGTCCTCTACAGCTTCTTTATACGTAGCGGGATCCTCTTCTTCCTCAAAAGAGACTGCTTGAAAAGCTTCTCCATAGAGTAAGTATCTAAAGAGACGTCGAATGACTCTCCCACTACATCTAAGCTGTGGAGGTTCCTGGACGATTGGACTTTCCTCCTCCTCGTTGATTGGAATTAGATCTGCTGATTCCTCAACGACTGGATTTTGAACAGGGGCAGGAGATTCTTCCACTCTATGTCCTGAAGAGCCAGTGGGTATAGAAGGTGTAACATCTATTTCTCTCCCACTGGAATCTGGCATGTTAAGTGGCATAGATACGAATCCTCCACGTGAATCTTGAGTATGGGTCTTAGTAACCATTTGCTTGGGATTATCTCCATTGGTTTCTTCCAAAATAACCCTACTCTTAGATCTTCGTTCTTCTATGTACTTGTCCTCTAAGAAAATTACATTTGTGCTTACAAATATTTTCTTATCTTGAGGACTATAGAAGTAGTATCCCCTTATTCCTTTTGGATATCCAACAAACAGACATAAATTTGATCGTGATTCCATTTTATCCATCTTTCCCTTTAGCACATATGCAAGACAACCCCAAATCCGGATGTGTGTCAAATTAGGCTTCCGCCCATTCTACAATTCCAATGGAGTCTTAGGGACAGACTTTGATGGAACCATATTCAATATGTATGTTGCAGTTTGTATATCATACCCCCAAAAGGATGTATTGAGTGTAGAAAAGCCTAGCATTGTTCTGACCATGTCTAACAAGGTCTTGTTTCTCCTTTCTGCCACTCCATTTTGTTGAGGAGTGCCAGGTGCACTTAGTTGAGATAAAATCCCATTTTCTAATAAGTAAGATCTAAAGTCATGGGATAGATATTCTCCACCTCGATCTGATCGAAGTGTCTTAATGTTCTTTCCTAACTGCTTTTCCCTAAGACCTCTGCCACGTTAAACTGAGCGATCAATTCTAACATATGATCTCTCACGGGCGTTCCAGGTTTCATGCGCATATTCATTATGCGCCTCATTGCTGCTTGACGGGCCTGACATCCTTTGTGCTCAAACATTTGTTGGAGGCTTCTCATGATGTCTATAGCGGTTGTCATGCTCTCATGTTTCTGCTGCAACACATTTGAGATAGATCCCAAAATGTAGCAGCGAGCCATCTCATCAGAACTCAACCACTTATCATAAGCCTCCTTTTGTTCGCGCGTGGACTGTTCAGTAGGCTTAGCAGGACACGGTTCAGTTAATACATATTTGAGCTTCTTAGCAGTGAGTACAATTATGAGGTTCCTTTTCCAATCAATAAAATTTTCTCCAACCAGTTGGTTCTTTGTTAAAATTTGGGATAAAGTGTTGGAAGTCATTTTTCTGAAATTAAATAAAATAAAACATATGAGCCATTTATCATATCATGATGCATGATCAATATAAAATGGTATGATGCATGATCAATATGATAATATTTTAAGTAGTAATAGAAACTACTATCAAAATATGACAATCTAAAACTCTACAATAACATGTACCTCTATAGGAGATAATAATGTAACTTATAGTTAGGTCAAGATCAACTACCTAAAACCCCAAAGTAATATGCACCTCTATAGGAGATAACAATATAACTTATAGTTAGGCCTGGATCATCCCACTAAAATAATATGTCTTGCATCTAAATGCAACATTAGTTTTAGTGATATTAATATTTTGGCCATCATAGACATTATTTGGATATTCTATAGGAAGTCCTTATAATGTCCTTGATTTAAGTGTAACCCCTATATTCAAAATTTATTATTACTATTTTTAATATAAAGTTTCCAATCCAATCACATCACCTATAGGGTAATTATGAATGAATTAAACTTAATAATAATAATAATTAAAGTTTGATGCCCAATCTAGTAACTAATAAAACGTAGCCTTCCTATAGGGAGACCATTTAAAATGGCACGAAACAAACGTCAATTTTACTAATGGGCTTATAGGGGAGGCCAAAGGTTAATTAAAATTAACCATTTCACACTTAATTTTTTTAAATAAATTAATAAAAATATTAAAAAATTTATGCATAACTAAATAGTACCTAGAGCGGTGTTAATGCAAACTATATGGCATGTTAACATGAATGATACATAATTCAATCAAAATTAAATAGTAAAAACTATAAAATAAAAATAATTTTATGGCCAACCTAGACTCAAAAATAAAATTGTAAAATTACAATTGAAAATAATAATTAGCTAACAATATAGCTAATTCTTTAATCTTCTGCAATATCAATTAAATGGCGCAACTTCATGTCATAAGGCTGTTATTGGTGCAGTGGTTGGTTGCTACACTTTTAAGTTTGAGGTCTTGGGATTAAATCTCACCTCAAACACTTTCTCCCCCCCCTTTTTTTTTATTAAAAGGAGACCCAACAACAACAAACCTGGCCTACCTTGCTGGCCCAAGGCCAGCCCAGCGGCAGCTGTGCCTGTTGGCCAGCCTTGCTAGCCCGCTGGCCTCCAGCCAGCCCAGCAATAACAAGCCTGGTTGTTGGCTGTTGGCAGCTAGCCCGCTGGCCCAAAGCCAGCCCAGCGACAGGTGTGCTTGTTGGCCTCCAACCATCCTAGCAACAACAAGCTTGGCTGTTGGTAATCCAACATGCTGAAGGCTATGCACTGTCTGCTGTGCTGGTCTTCTCTGTCGGCGAGTCGTCCGCCACCGCCGAGCTTCAGTACAATTACAATTCTTTTTTTTCTTTTCTTAATAATAATAAAATAAATCAAAAGAAAAATAAAAAGGGAAACATGGAGACGTAATCCACCCCTTTTGTTACAAGACTTGATAATACTTATACATATTCACCGAATCAAAAACTATGGTCATAAAATTATTTTGAACAGAATTAATCAAATCATTCACCATGAACATAAATGCATTATTCCTACACCGCTCAACTATATATCTGCATAAAAGATTTAATCTTAACACATAAACACATATCAAAACCTAGCTCTGATACCAATTGTTAGTTAATAGGATCGACATGCTTATGTGTCAACTAGATTAAATCTCGAGAATATGTGAAAACGGATCATACCTTTGTAGATATCGTCTTCACCAATACGATTCTTGAGTTCTTTGGCCTTCTGGTAATGCTCCAGACCCCCAAGTCTTCTTCAATGTAATCTCCTTGGACCAGAAAATTGCTAATCGTATTTTGTTTCTCTCTTTTTTGAGCGTGGACTCACATAAAAATTGAGAGAAAAACTCAGAGAATAACAACGATGATTCTCACGTATCTCTAAAATAGAGTTATATCCCAATATGTATATTGGACTCTATCTTATAATACAAATCCTGATAGAATAAGAAAAGTATAGTTGAATACAACTATTTTTACTTATCCTATTCCATCTAAAATATGATTTTTTATTTCCTGCAATTTTCATTAATAAATTATAAATAAATTATAATTTATTATTGTCCCATAATTAGGAGCCACTGAAAGGACCTGACCGGATACAATTAGACTAAGCTCCAATAAATTATTTTGTCAATAAAAATAATTTATTAATTACATTTCACTCTACTAGAAGAACGTAACTGCACTCTTAGTCTAATCGCAATTACTGGAGTCAATAATTATATCCACTAATTGATCGATCCAACATCAACGTTATCAGAAAGGTCACTATTTGAACTCTTCAAATACAAAGGAAAAAAGAACAATAGTAAAGAACAGTGCTCGCCATAATTTGCTATTCCAATTCAAAATTTAACATAGTGGTAATAGGATGGATAATTCAATTGATTAAAAATATTATTTATTTAAGTAATAAATTTAAATGTGTATATCTATATATACACACACTTTTAATTAATTAAATAATCGATTATATCAGTATAAATATTAGGGGTATGATTCCCGCCAGTTGAAGTACAATAGACTAAGCAAACAAAACTTCTTGGCAAAACTAACGACGCATGCAAACTGACTTTTGAATCAGAATCCAATTACCTATGAATAATGGTAGGGTTTGTAGGGTCCGGTGGAAAATTCATTCTTTGTACTCAAGTAAGAAAAACAAGTAATTCCTTTGTTTTTTTTTTTTCACACTGAGAAACAACTAAACCCTTTAATTGAGTTTTTTTATTTAAAAAAATATTACTCAAATAAAAGAATTACAAATTAAACGCGTTATATTACCTCCGTTTCACAATATAAGTTACTTTAGATTTACAAATTTTTTTCACAATATAGATCGTTTTACAAAATTTTATAAAAATGTATTAATTTTTTCTAACTCTATCCCTCCCTACAATCTTTCTCTTTCCATTAATTATAACCGAACTTTCTCCAATTACCAAAGTAGACAAAGACTTAATTAGGGTTATTTTTAGAAGTTTAGTTTTAAAATTGTCTGAAATTTATGGATCCTTAATTCATGTGCATAAGTCTAAAATAATTTATATTATAAAACGGATATAGTATAACATCGAAAACATCATTTTTCCAAATATTAGCTTACGTTGGTGACTAGGACATTGGCATAAACATTAATTAAAAATGGCAGCCAAAGGATGAGGATGATTAAGAAGAAGTTCAATACTCCTTCCATTATAAAAATTATGTCAATTTAAGACATAGTATGGAGATTAAAAATTATTAAAATGTGTATAATTATAATAAAAATGACTATTACATTTCTAGATAAAAGAAAATATTTATTAATTATTCTCCTCCATATATTCGTTAATGATTTATTAGGAATGCATATATTCTTGATTGAAGGAGGGGTAAATTAGAAATATAAATACTAAATTTATTCTTAATTTGTGAGATTAACAAATATTTTGGTACAATAAAAATACTCCCCTGATCCAAATTATCTGTCATATTTCTAGTTTAGTTTTTTGTCCCAAATTAGCTGTCTTGCTAGGAAATTAAGATTTAACATACCAAATTTATCCCCATTTAATAACACTTTATTTTTCAAACTTATTAATTAATTTTTTTCCCAATAAGATAAATCCATTTAAATAACAAGAGAGATGAGCAATTTGGAAACACCAAAACTTTAGAATTTTAATATTTCTTAATAAAAAGAGAGAGAATGAATTAAATTTTAAGGGTAAAATTAGAGGTAACAGTTTAATTAACTAAAATATCTACTTATCTTAATACCTATGTAATCGGTTAAATACGACAAATATTTTAGTATGAATGGGGTAGAAATTTTTGACATGATCTACTTAGCAGTACTAGTAATTATTACTCCTCAGAAGTGGCGGTAGTCATGCCCAAGTTTTCGCAATAGCCTGGGACTCCGACTCCGGTCTCCTGTGTCGTGTGATGCCTGGATTAACAACAAGAGAGCTTTCACAGTTGAGTTTGAGCCAGTTAATGTTGAAAATGGAAACTTTGGGAGTTAATAACTTTTAACTCATGATTAGTTAGCCTAAAACAATTAATGAGAGTTGTTCTTGACATGTTAGAGATTGTTTTGATTATGGTAGAAGTCATTTTTATGATGGGAATCCATAATTAAATGTCATTGAAGTTGGGTGTTTAACTATTTGAGAATTCATGTTAGACATGAATCCCATATGGGAAAAGTTGAGGAGTGTGGAAGCCTTTATATACTAAAAGACTTTTCTATAGACTTGATAGAAAAGCCCATGGTAGTGGGCCTATCACACACACGCGCCACCAGCCGGCCTAGCTCGGGCTTAGCCTATATTTTTACCATCCTCTCTTTTTATTTCGCCCAATTAACTCTAACTTGAAAAAGAAAAGGAAAACATTAAAAAACTGATTGGAATTAGAGTCTCCTAATTCGGATTGGGTTTAGTTTTCCCTAGAGGCGATATTAAAAAAAAAATAATAGAGACGCTGCAGGGTTCTGGTTTTTCTGAGTTTTGCTTCCTTGAGAAAAAAATCGCCTTTTCTGTTCTCCCTATCACGACTCATAGTTTTTTAACTGAACGGGATCGTTGAATTGAGGAGATTTTCAAGGTGATCGCAGTTGGTGTGCGTCGATAGCGATTTGAGACTGTCTTATCCTGCAAGGAGAGTTGCTGTACCCATCATACTGGAGTCGAGCGAATAATTTCTTGAAGGCAAATCAGTATTGAATTGGTAATTCGGACAGCGTTTTTGTCCGTCGCGTCGCACCTTGTCCAGAGGAGAGCCAGCACCGGGTATGTCTAGTGGGGTCGGCGCCGGATACATTCTGACAAAACAATGCTACTGTGTGCTCTTGTCCCGCTAGCAAGTCTCTCAGGTCTATTACTCACTTATCTGTTAATTTGAATTCTGTCTAATTTCTTTACGCTTGGACTATTTGGCCTTATCGACTTTGTTGATATTTGATAATTATATTTGTTGGAGCCCTGGTCGGGTATAGGCGGTGCTTGTTCAATTTAGTTGAGTTGGCTGTCTGTGTTCGTCAGTACCTTATGTCTAACAGTTCTCAAGAAGTTATTCTGTAATTGTTTATTTGTTTACAATGGCCAGTTCGTCAGGTATTGCTTCTACTGCGTATAAGCCTTTGGTTGACTTGAATGGTCTGCCGGACAAATTTGGTCTATGGCAGAATTTCAAGCGTTGGCAACAACGCATAAAAATTTGGTTGACCATGAGGGGCTTATTGTCAGCAGTGCAAGTAGACAGGCTCATACCAACTGATAGGCATCCTAGAGTAGTTGAGATTGCTGCATGGGATAAACGGAACAATGTAGGCAGATGGGCAATACTGTTTGTATTAATAAATGCTCTCTTTGATGTCTACTGTTATAAGTCCCACACAGCAAAAATGATATGGGATGAGTTGGATAGTAAATATAATACCGAAGATCAAGATCTAAAAAGGTATTATATCTCCAAATTCTTAAAATTTCAGATGGTTGAGAGCAAGTATGTGACTGAACAGACTCAAAAGCTACAATTGATTATTCACTCTCTTCATGAAGCAGATATGGAACTTCCTGAGAAGTTTCAAGTGATGTCAGTGATAGAGAAATTTTCTAAATCTTGAGAGGACTTTGATATGTCTCTCAAACACAAGATGGAGAAAATTTCTCTAAACGATCTGATAAAATCAATATCCATTGAGGAGTAACATAGGAAGAATAGTCATATTGTGCCTGTGGAGTCTAATGTCCATGTGGTGACTACTGGAAAGAAGAGTAATAATCAGAAGAATGTGGGGGTTAATTCAAATTCTAAAAACATTAACAAAACAAAAGGCAAGGCCAAGAAGAAATCGAAAGCGAACAAACCTTGCTGAAATTGTGGTTAGGTTGGACATCGGGCTAAGGATTGTTCGTCTAAAAAGTCCAAAATCAAACAAGGATAAAATTTTGAAGCCCAAGTTAATGTAATGGTAGAGAATACTAGTCAAGTGGAAGCTGATTTGAGTACACACCTTGTTGAGGTTTGTACCATTGAGGCTGGAACTTGCATCACTACTTCCAATGATGAAGAAAGGTATATTTATGTTAACTCAGAAGTCTTTACTATTTATGAGCCACTTGAATGGCTAGTTGATACTGGAGGAAATGTGCACGTTTGTACTGATAAATTACTTTTTGTATCTTACCAACCTATTAAAGGAAAAATTGTGAAGATAGGGAATTCAGTTACAGCCAATGTGTTGGGGATTAGATGCGTGGACTTGAAATTTCCTTCAGGGTGTATTCTTTCTCTTCATAAGGTGCAGTATATTCCAACAGTTTGTAGAAATATTCTTAGTGGTTCATGTTTAGTTAGAAAGGGTTATGAATTCACTTTCAAATGTAATAAAGTAGTGATTATGCACTACAATTCTTTTGTTTGCAAAGGTTATCTATCAGATGGTTTGTTTAAATTAAAGGTTGAACCCATTTACTTCTGATTTGAAAAAAGCTTCTTTTGTTGGAAATTCTGTTTATCATATGGTGCATATTATTGAATCCACTGATATTTGGCATAGTAGACTTGGACATTTAAAATTTAGATTTTGTTAAAGGAATGATGAATTTACACTTGATCCCTAAACATTCAATTGATAAGAAGAACAAATGTCAAGTGTGTGTGGAAGCTAAAACAACCAAGAAACCTTATCATTCAATTGAAAGGGATTCAAAAATACTTGATTTAGTTCACACAAATATTTGTGAATTCAATGATTTGTTGACTAGGGATCATAAGAAATACTTCATTACTTTTATTGACGATTGCAGTAAATATTGCTATGTTTATTTACTTAAACATAAAGATGAAACACTTGAAAAGTTCCTAATATTTAAAAATAAAACTAAAACTCAAGCTGGCAAGAAACTTAAAAGGTTAAGATCTGATAGAGGTAAAGAGTATGGATCTAATCCATTTGTTGAATATTGCCAAAGTAATGGCATAATTCATTAGGAGACACTCCCTTATTTTTCCCATTCTAATGGGATTGCTGAACGGAAAAATAAAACCTTTAAAGATATGATCAACAGTTTACTTTTGAATTCTAGATTGCCTAAGTATATGTGGGGTGAGGCTTTGAATACGACTTGCCATATTCTGAATAAAGTCCCTCATAAACATAAAAAGGTAACTCCGTTTGAAATCGATCTGGAAAGGTAGAAAACCTAATTTAAAATGCTTCCGTGTGTGGAGTCGGCTTTCAAAAGTTCTAATCCTTGAACATACGAGGAAGAAGTTAGGACCAAAGACTGTTGATGCCATCTTTATTGGTTATGTGGAAACAAGCTATGCTATGAGGTTTTTGGGTAATTAAATCTGAAATACCTGGCATAGATGTTAATACTATTATTTAATACCGTGATGCTACATTCTTTAAGGATGTATTTTCCATGAAAATTGGTTTGCCTCAAAATGTTTCTAATTTAGATTCAGCCTTAACACCCGATTCCATTCCTGATCATGTGGAAATGATGAAAGATGTGAGGGAAGGTCCAAATAGTTCCAACACTCAAATTGAGGAATTGGAAGAACCTAGAAAGAGTAAGAGAGCTAAGGTAGTCAACGACTTTGGAAGTGACTTCGTCACTTACAATGTTGAGGATGAACCTTTAACCTTTCAAGCAGCCATGGCTTCCTCAAAATCAAGGCATTGAAAATGAGCTGTTAAAAGTGAGATGGATTCCATTGTCTCAAATGGGACATGGGAACTGGTAGATCTCCCTCCTGGGTGCATTACAATTGGATGCAGATGGATATTTAAGAAGAAACTTAAACCAGATGGGACCATAGATAAGTATAAAGCCAGATTAGTTGCCAAAGGGTTTAGACAGAAAGAGAGAATAGACTATTTTGATACCTACTCTCCTATTGCTCGTCTGACTACAATCCGAGTGCTAATTGCATTGGCTTTTATATGTGGTTTCACCATCCAACAAATGGATATGAAGACAGCTTTTCTTCATGGTGATCTTGAAGAAAAGATATATATAAATCAGCCTGAGGGATTTGTAGCCAAAGGAAATGAATAAAAAGTTTGTAAAGTTGTTAAATCCCTATATGGTCTAAAACAAGCACCCAAACAATGGCATGAAAAGTTTGATAAATTTATTTTATCATTTGGCTTCATCATAAATGAGAATGACAAGTGTGTTTACTGTAAGGTTAAAAGTAATGCATGTATTGTACTGTGCCTGTATGTGGATGACATTTTGCTATTTGGGTCCAATATTGAGATAATTAATGAGACTAAATCATTCTTGAAAAGTAAGTTTGAAATAAAAGATATGGGACTAGCAAATGTGATTCTTAGCCTAAAGTTGATTCACTCAATTGAGAGGATAATCATTTCTCAAACTCACTATGTTGAGAGTATTCTTGAGAAATATGGTTATTAAAATTGTAGAATGTTGGAATATATGCCCTCTAAATTAGTTTATCTGATATAATTATCGATTTTTTAAGAAAAGAATTTATTCTCAAATTTTGTTTGTGAATTTACATTTTACTTGTGCACGATTTTCATTTGAAAATGACCCATTGTGTTTAAGTAAGTGATCCATGTGAATGGTGGTCTTTCACAGTAAGGTATGGATCACATATTACTTAACATATAAATGTTTGTTCTTAACCAATTGATGAGAATGTGAATCTTATCATGTATAGGTTATTATGTTATGAATTCCAAATGGGGAATGACTTAGCCAGTGAGTAGTCCACTCACTTCATAGCATGAGCATATTTTGAATACGCAGAGTAGGACCTGTAATAGTGATTTCTAAAAATACTATTTAAAAAACACTCAGACTATTGCTGCTACTGTGTAGACTAATACTCTACAGCTTGAGTATGAGTTGGTAGTTTGACGAAGCTAGAAGTATATACTTTGATATATTGTAGTTGAGGTTATTTCGTAGAACCAATATACTTGTATGTTGAGTATATGTAACTAGTTAGTTAAGATAGACTTGTACAAGATAACTTCTACGCTATATCGCCCTTTGTGACTATTCAAATGATCTAATTATCTAGGACCCTAGGGAATATGACTTGGATGTTTACTTTAGGATAACTCTCTTGAAAAGTGAAAACATTCCAGGAGTCGTAGATTTTTGAACTAGAGGTCTAAGGATGGTAGATGTCTATTAGAGAGGTGTTAGTACACTCTTCCTCTCTAATTGCACGGCGATGCGTAGAGGGATATTTTAGTCATTACACCTGTAGGTCGAAGACTTTGCTAACGCAGCATTATCCTTAGGGTCAATATTTTCTTATGGTGATATTAGGAAATATTTAAAATGCAAAATATAGCTATTTATATAGTATGGATATTTTGATCATTTTAGTAGCCAAGGCGATATGTCTTTTGGTCCCCGAAATGGCCCTTAAGCCCTGAAAGATTTAGGTTAATGAATTGGTCTTGATATTTATAGATTTTATTTTATTAGTCTAATTTATTGTTAGACTAGAATAAAATAAAAGGTCCGAAAATAGTATTTATTTTATCTAATTTAATTGGTTAATTAATTATTCAAGTCTCGAAGCTCGGATTGAATAATTAGAAAATTAATCTAGAAATCAACTAGATAAAAGGTATAAAATTTTATATTGGTCTATTTGAGCTTGTTAATTATTTATTGGGTTTTTAATATAGCCCAAAAAATAAATAATTAAGATTTATTATTTATGGGTGTTTAAGTCCAAGAATAAATAATTTTATCTAACCTAATAAATAAGACCAAGGGTAAAATAAAATTACAAAAATATATATAATAATTAATTAATTAATTATTAATTTAATTAATTAAAAGAAATAACAATATGGGATGGAACCCGTGTTGTTTTGCGTGCAAGATAACAAAAAGTATAGATGCTTTCTAATTACACGTGGGTGGATTCTCTCTAGGGGATCAATTGTAATGAATGATATTGAATTGAAGGCCTTCAATTAGTTTTCAAGGACTTCAGTAGTTCATTGGATTGACAAAGAAAATAGTATCTCAAATATCATAGAGAGAAAGCTTCATTGAAACTTTCACCAATGTTAATCAAAACTCAATATTCAAGTTTTCACCGGCTGTACTACGGGTACCATTTCGGAAAATCAAAAGTTTCGCGAGATGAGACGCATTAGATGTTGGCAAGGACGTGAGCTACTAGCCTCAAATATCCTTATACAGATATCTATACCAGTGCGAAGAGGGCCATTTAATCACAGAGCTAAATTTTTCATTTTCCTAACATGCTTTCGTTTTGATGATTTTTGCCATTTTAAGCCTTCATAGAATTGCTAAAACTCCAAGTGAACCTTCTGTAGTTTTGTTCAAGAATGAAAGTGGAGTTTCAGTGTCTGAATTAAGGTATTCTCAAATTATTGGTAGCTTGCAAATGGCTCAAAATCAGATATTTCATTTTTTGTATTTAAGTTGGCAAGATATATAAGTTGTCCAAATCGAACTCATTGGGAGGCCTTGGATAGAGTATTAATGTACTTAAAGGGAACAGTTTCCCTTGGGCGGCATTATGGGAAATTCCCTGTTGTACTTGAAGGGTATAGTGATGCAAGCTGGATAGCCAAGAACTCTAGTAGCAATGGTTGCACTTGATATGTGTCCGAAATCATTAAAGTGATTTTTACAAATTGGGCAGGTAAGGGAGTAGTGAAAGGAATAAAAACAGGGGAGCATGTTCACAAGAGAAAAAAACAGAGGAGAAAAAAACTACAAGCCTTAATGGCTTCACGGAAGTGTGAAGATCATACATTTGCGTGCTTTAAACCTACTAGGTTGTATAGGAGTGGATTGAATGACGGGAATAACTTTGCCTTGCCCGCTTGACGAAGCTACCGGTTGTAATCCTTCCAATCACCTGCTTCTCCTTAGGTGCATTAATGCCAAGCTTTTCAGCCTCAGAATATGCAACTGCCCAACTTCTTGTTGGTGAACACAACAGTGAAGAAGAGTGATCTCAATCCTTCTTGGTTCCACTACTATTAGTTAGCAAAGTACCAAGAACAAGAGCCTCACGTGAGAGAGAGAGCTGCGTGAGAGAAGAGAGGCGTGAGGGAGAGAGAGCTTGGGGAGATTAGGGTTTGCTATTCTAAGAGTCTTGTTTTTTGTTATCCAAAACTAGGTCTCCAATTATCTAATAAATATATCCCCAGGGATATCATATTTCAAACACCCGGATGTTACTCAGAGAATAAGTTTGGCTTAACCCTAAACTCATCTGAACCGTATCTAGAAGAAACCCTACGGTCCAAACTATTGGGCTAAAATAATATTTATTATTTTCTTGGACCCAAAAGGCTCAAAATAATAAACATTAATTATTTATTTCCTAGGTTTATAGAAATAACCCAATAAATAATTAATGAGCCCAAATGAACCAAAATAATTAAACTTTAATTATTTATTTCTTAGGCTTATATAAATAACCCAATAAATAATTAAGCATTAATTATTTCCCTCTAATTTAAGCTCAGGTTAATTTTCTAATTATTCAAACTGGATCTAATTATTCAAACCGGACCTAGGCCCTGAATAATTAATTAACCAATTAAATCAAATAATTAATTTCTCTCAACTCCTAGTTTTTATTTTATTTATTTATTTATTTATTTTATTCCAGTCTAATGATAAATTAGACATCCTGAATAAAATAAAATAAAATACTCTTGAACTGAGACTAATTCCTCAACCCAAAAATAATGAGGACTTATGGGCTATTCCGAGGACCAAAAAGACATATCGCCTTGGCTGCTAAAATGACCAAAATACCCCTGCTATATAAATAGATGTATTTTGTATTTTAAATATTTCTTAATATCACCATAAGGAAATATTGACCCCAAGGACAATGCTGCGTTAGCAAATTCTCCGACCTACAGGTAAAATGACTAAAGTACCCCTCTACACATCGCCGTACATTTAGAGAGGAAGAAGTGTATTAACACCTTCTAAATGACATCTACCATCCTTAGGCTTCTAGTCCAGTGATCCACGACTTCCTAGAGTGTTTCCGCTTTCCAAGGGAGCTACCCTAAAACACACATCCGAGTCATGTTTCCTAGGGCCCTGGACATTTTAAATCATTCGGACAACCACAAGAGGCAATATAGTGTAGAAACTATCTTGTACAAGTCTGCCTTAACTAACTGGTTACATAAACCCAATATGCAAGTATATTAGTTCTACTATAGAACCTCAACTATAGCATATCAAAGCATATGCTTCCAGCTTCGTCAGACCACCAACTCATACTCAAGTCATAGAGTACTAGTCCACGCTGTAGCGGTAGTAATCTAGGTTTCTATCATATAGTACTTTTAGAAACCACTACTACAGGTCCTATCCTACGTATTCGAAATACACTTATGTCATGAAGTGAGTGGACTACTCGCTGGCTAAAGGTAAGCCATTCCCCATTTGGAATTCATAACATAATAACCTAAACATGATGAGATTCTCATTCTCATCAATAGGTCAAGACACAAATGTTTATGTGTTAAATAACTCGTGATCCATACTTTACTGTGAAAGACCACCATTCACATTCACTTATTTAAATACAATGGGTCTGTTCCAAACGAAATTGTGTACAAACAAAAAGTAAATTCACAAACAAATTCTGAAAATAAATTCTTTTATTAAAATATTCGATTTTACATCAGAAACCTAGTCTAAGAGGGCATACTATCCAACAAGTAGAATCCAAAATTGTAGAGTATATAGATGAAAAAACAAAGAAAGAAGAGAAAAAAGAAAAGGACAAAAAAGAGGAGAACATAAGAAAGGAACAAATGTGGATAGAGATAGCGAAAGCATGGGATACCATTCCATTGGCGCAAATATATCGAATTTTTTCTTCGTCATTACAAAACAAAAAGAAAAAAAAAAGGAGTAAGCTGTGACACTGTTCATTCCGTTGAAGAAAGGAAGGATCCCAAAGAATCGATATTTCTTTTAGTTGTTGAATCTCTCTTTGATTGACCAATGCGTGATATTCTGAATCATCATTACTAATGGAATCCAAATGATCTCTTCACATTAGGTGGCGGAGCAGTCGGCTGGAAGTCTTGTAAATAAACTTTGATAACTTGGTTAACTTTTGAGGCTGAGTTATGTGCCTTGGATACTACTGGAGCGGAAGCTGAATGGTTGTATGGACTATTGTCCTCTTTGCCAATGATTAGCAAGCCCGTTACTACTATATCTGTGCATTGTGATAGTCAAACCGCAATCGCAAAGATAAAAAGTACCAAGTATAATCAAAAGATTAATAGACACAACCAAATTAGACTTAAGTCTATAATGGAGTTAGTGTTTAAAAGGGTGATGTCTGTTGACTTTGTTAGATCCAAAGATAACATTGCAAACCCCCAAACTAAGGCACTGAAAACATCCTTATTCCTTAAATCCAGGTTGGGAATGAGATTGATAACCCAGCAATGATTTACCTACAGTGGCAACCCAATTGACTAAGTGGAGATCCCACAAGGCAGTTAATATGGTATAAACAAGCTGTTTGAGTGAATCTGGCACATATTCTGATACCTTTGTATCTAGATCCTTTCCCTAAAAGCCTGTGGTGTGTTTACTGTAATTAGTAAGAGTTTTGACTCTGAATGGGATCAAGTCTTTTAAACAAGATGCTAGCAGTACATCCTTAGAGATTGCCAACTATGTAAGTGGTATTGTGTGGCCGCAACTAAAAGGAATTGGATTTTCTCTGAATACACTCATGAGACAGGATTAGGACACATGGTCATAATATGTCAACCCTAAAAATTGTCTTCATAGCCGATAGTCTGTTGTTACCAATGGACGCCGTCACACTCAAGGTTTAGATTTAAGGCTAAAGTTCATCTGTTCCTGTGGGGGTATAAGTTGGATAACTTAGGTAGTAGTTCAAACCGAAAAGTACTATTATCGAAAGCAGATTATGTAAATCCTAAATAGTCTTTAACTATAGATTTGTAGGGGATTGTTGAAAATGACAACTTTGAAAGTTAATAACTTTTAATGCATGATTTGTTAGCCTAAAACAATTAATGGGAGTTCTTCTTGACATGTTAGAAATTGTTTTGATTATGGTAGAAGCCATTTTTATGGTCGGAATCCATAATTTAATATCATTAAAGTTTGGTGTTTAACCATTTGAGAACTCGTGTTAGACATGATTCTCACATGGGAAAAGTTGAGGAGCGTGGAAGCTGTTGGGGATATGCCCTAGAGTCAATTTGTACTTATACTATTGTCGTTATATTTTATATAATAATATGAGGCTTTCCTTTCCATGAATAGTGTATTTTGTTTTGTGATCATCAAGTACGTGACTTGATAGTAAAACCCAACAATGAATATAATGACTATTCTAAATCTGTCCCTGATCGTTTATTATTATTGGAACAATAATAAATTAAGATTAGTATGTTTGTGACTGGATGGCTATGTTTTAGACTGGATGGCTATGTTTTACTGGTCATGGATATTTGTGATATCAAGTCAAAACATAAATAAATGTTAGAGAACATTGTATTGGATATGACCCACTGTGAGAGTACTTCATGAAACATGTCATAAGTACTTTCTAGTCATAATAATATTAAAAGTCCTTTGACCTAAATTCATCATAGTTTCATACTTGATAAATTCTATATTTTGACATTGTCTAAAGTTGTCTTTAATTAAATAATAAATTAGACTACTGTTGGATATAAAATAAATCGAGGAGAGGAATATGATTGATTGTGAAGGAATTTGTCCCTCTCAATTATGGGAGAGATATCCATGGGCCCCTTGATAAGTTAGACTGTTAAAATGCATGGCCGTGCTCAAATATATCAATCTAAGATATTGATATCATTTATTTGAACAGTCTACTATGAAATCAAGAAATAATTGATTGAGCTTAATAAGGATGACATGCTCCGTGCCTTATGCTTAATCTGGATATCATGTGACAAAATGACTAAATATAAAATTATGGTTTAGTTCAAAGAGATCACCGATCTTCATTTAACCTGTATAGTTATAATGTTTTGCTAGAAACCGCTTATAACTTGTGGGCCGTTTAAATATGATTTGGACACACTATCAGTGTTAAATGAACCTATAGGGTCACACAATAAGCGAACTTGTTAGGTTATTTTCTGGTAACTGGATTCGATGAATCTGGAAACATGTCTAAGTTAATCGAACTTAGAAAATCTACCAGATACAATGAATCTAGAAATATGTCCACATTCGATGTATCTGAATGATATCCAGATTATATGAATCTGACTCGGTAAATTAATTAGTTAAATTACCGAGATAATGGCAGAATCTTATCGTATCAGTTTTAATTTAATTTGAATTTAAATTAAAGTACGATAAGATATTATTAAGGTTGTACTCTAAGAGGTTCGGAGTGGGTTTTTAAGAAAAACCCTAGCCGTCTTCTTGGGTGTGCCAATTCTGTTGTAAAATTCGTGCCTTCATCCACTAGAAAAATAAGCCTCTCAAAGCCCTGGGCGCTAGCACTCCCCGGGTGACGAGTGAATTCGCGGTGTATATCCGATAGAGGACGTTCGCACAACTACAGCATCTGGTGATCGTTCGGGTTGCACGCGCAGCAGCACAATCGGAACTGAAGGATATCGATTACACATAACAGAGGTAAATCTGCAAACCTACGATCTTCTTAATCGTTTACTTAGATCCTTGAAAGGGATTCGTGGATGTTTTCCGCGTTTAGGAGTCCATGAATTCTAACAAAAGCCTTTATATACTAAAAAGTTTTCCTATAGACTTGATAGAAAAGCCCAAAGTAGTGGGGTTGCCACATACACTCGCCGCCCGGCTCGAGCTTGGCCCATGTTTTCACGGTCTTCTCTTTTTATTTGGCCCAATTAACTCTAACTTGAAAAGAAAAATAAAAACATTAAAAAATTGATTAAAATTAGGGTCTCCTAATTCGGATTGGGTTTTAGTTTTCCCTAGAGGTGATATTAAAAGAAAAAAATAATAGAGTTGCCGCAGGGTTCTAGTTTTTTCGAGTTTTGCTTCATTGAGAGAAAAATCGCCTCTTCTGTTCTCCCTATCATGACCCATAATTTTCTGACTGAACGGGACCAGTGAATTGAGGAGATTTTCAAGGTGATCGCAGTTGGTGTGCATCGATGGCGATCTGAGACCGTCTTATCCTGCATGGAGAGTCGCTGTACCCATCGCATTGGAGTTGGGCAATAACTTCTTAAAGACAAACTAGTATTGAACTGGTGATTTGTTCAGCGTTTATGTCCGTCATGTCACAGCTTGACCAGAGAAGAACCAGCACCGGGTACGTCTAGTGGGGTCGGAGCCGAGTACGTTTTGGCGGAACAGTCTACTGTGTGCTCCTGTCCCGCGAGCAAGTTTCTCAGGTCCATTACTGACTTATCTTTTAATTTTTGAATTCTATCTAGTTTCTTTACGCTTGGACTATTTGGTCTTGCAGGCTTTATTGATATTTGATAATTGCATTTGTTAGAACCCTGGTCGGGTATAGGCAATGCTTATTCAACTCAGTTGAATTGTTTATCTGTGTTTGTCAGTATCTTGTGTCTAACAGTTAATTCTGGGAGGTTTCCGACTAATTTCTTCCGTGTGTTTGGGTATAGGATTGGCCATCCTTATGTCACAGGTTGGCTATTTTAACCAAGATAGCCCGTGCGACTCTAGCTACTTCTTAAGACTAACTTAGAAAAGGTTAGTTAGATAAGACTAAATGGAATGAAAGATAGAAAAAGAGATGGAAATAGGGTAGTTAAGTGATTAAACGGAAGCTAAGTGGGAAAACGGTGAGATGGCTAAGAGATACCAAGAGAGCTCTTGAGAGAACTTTGTTTGTATTCTCCAAACTTGGATGTTTATAAATGGGAGGGCTTGGCCCTATTTATAAGCAAGTCTTGGAGTCTAGAATCTTCTTGTAAATTGGACATGCAAGTTAGCAATTTGTATAAATATCTAGATATTCTATAATATTCTAGATATTCTAGAGAATTCTATAGTATTTTAGATTTCTCTACACTATACAAGAGTTCCCTAGAGTGCCCTAAAATATTCTAAAAGTTTCTACAAATCTGCACAAAGTTGATCGGTCAAAATAGCCTAAAGGCCCAGAATGACCCGTCGGCCCATTTCGGTCCCGCATCGGTCTCGTGCTGATGCGCGTGCACGTCCTGTGCTCAGCTCGGTCTGCTCGGGCGCAGTCCTAGGCGTCCAGCGTGTATCGGTCCGTTATGCGCCTATCGATCCCATTTCGTGCTGTTTTCGTCCCGTTCGACCATTGACTCTATGCCGATTGTGTCATTTGGATCACGGTTTTGGAATCCCAATCTTTTGCAATAAAGTCATCCTTCGGGCTGAAAGTATAGTAAGACAAAGTTCTATGAATGCCATACTTATCAATAATAGTTAGTAATTTAAAATTGTTAAATCAGAAAGCGAATTGCATCTAAATACTTTGGAGGCCAAATTAACTTTGAAATTGATAAATGTACTCTCATAAAATCCTGTTGTCCTCCTAAAATATGAGAACCTAAAAACAATTATGAAACTAAATCTTATAAATCATTTTATTCAAGATTTAACACACATTATTTGCTGATTAAAAAAAAAAAAAGTCAAGAAACCTGACTAGAGATGGAAATGTGATCACATGTTTGCTTAGTTAAGAGCCATTTTCAACATCTTACTGCAAAATTCATATTCCTTTTTGTCTGGCAGATTTGGAGTGACCATTTTCTTTTCCTAGCCCCAGGAGATTATGCCACCAAATCGCCGAAATAATTAAGAGTGGAACAATACATAAGCATTATTGGGCTATAAGCCACGTTCTGTTGTAACCATTTATAGTCTTAATGCATGTGTCCTTGGTGGGGTCAAATCATATGTCCGTATCAAAATGATAATATCAAGCAATATTTTCCACCATTGAACGATCACTAGGCTTAAAATATTTGGTTATTCAAATATGAAGATTCCAATATGGCTCCACTCTTGAATATTCTGCTAGCAGTTAGGTCAAATCGGCAATTAAAATTTCAAAAGAATTGTTATAACTTTGTAAAGAAAATAGGGTACGGTATATATTGATATTATTTTAATCATAATTAATAATTAAGAGATATAAAGTACTGGATTTTTTTTTTTACATGAAGAAGACAATATAAGAAGTTTTGAGTTTTTTATTTACTAAACAGGATTTGAGAATTTCTTGAGATTTTACGTTTTTGTATAACAAAAAATATTCTTGTTAGTTGATTTTTTTTTCAAGTATTAATTAAATTGCCTTCTTGCTTAAAAATAAAGAAAGGACATTAAAACAACAAAGAGGATGAAGACTAGCGGCTTGCAAAAGCAGACGTGAAAATTGTCAAATTCATGGAATGGCATTTGAGAAGACCAAAAGATATTTCAAAGGGCAAAAATTTCCTGGGGATCCCTAGAACATGTTTTGAAAACTTCGTCACCCCAAGAATGTTCTAAGTATATTATATTCTTGCAATTTCTAAATGTCTTCTAAACATGCAATAGGATCAAAACTTCTCATATGGGGATGGTGTAGTTGTCGCCCTTTCAAAATTTTTAAAATTTATTTATTTTCTTTTTAAAATTTTAAATTTTAAAAGGAAATTGATATAAATTCAACCTTTAATTCTGCGCTAAAAACATTTAAAACGTTTTTTTTTTCACATTATCCTTTCAAATTTAAGGTATTAGTACCATACCTAAATTTAAGAGTACTATAGAATGAACTAGAAGAAGATTCAACTATGGTGTTCATTCAATTTTTTTGTTCGATTTCGGTTTCAAAAATTAGTTTTCACTAATTGATTTTCACTAATTATATGAAATTTGGATAAAATCAAACCGAATCGAAATTTCTATAAAATCGAATCAAAATTTAACTAAATCGGACCGAAATAATCAAATCGAACCAAAATATTAAAAATTCATAATTTTTATATATAACATGGTTAATTAATTAATTATTACTGTTAATTATATATTTTTAATTAAAAATATATTTTCAATTTTTTATTTTAAAAAATAAAAAATGAACCAAATTTCTATATAAACTTCAAAGCCAAATAGAATTATATTTCATTAAAACTGAATTGAATTGAAAATTTTAGATCGATTCGAAAATTCGATTTAAACCATAGTGCACAACCCTAGATTCTGCGGTGTAGTGCTACTTTATTATTTAGAAGAGAAGAAGATCCAAAAAAGATGCACTTAACCAACAACCACACTTTATACATATACTAGTAAATTGTCTCACACAAGACAGAGATCGAGTACCCGTACCATTATTACTTAATTGTCTTTTTTTTCTAATGATCCATTTAAAAATGTTGAATTTGTATAATATTTTACATTAATAATATATTCGAAAAACAAATTTATGGAATAATAATCGAGATTTGTCTACATCATTATCAAGACCACCAAGAACACTGAAAGCATAATAAGGAAAGAAAAGCTTGTAATACAATGTGTTTGAGAGCAATTGAGCCATGATAGCAAGGCAGCTCATCAACAAGCTGAGTTGATGCTAGTAGATCTACACTCAAGATAAACACAATTACATGACATCAATTTCTAAAACCTGCATCGGTCCCAACCATTGAGAACCCCCTAAACAAAAAAGAAGCCACAGAGAATGAAGATTAGCTCAAACTGAGAATGTGATTTCATCCATGAAAGAGAAACCAAACAGGCACCAACTTAATAACAAATGCATTGAAATGTGGATACCATACAAATGTGAAATAGCGCCCAAATATGTCACGGGAAAATATTTCACTTTTTTTGAAAAACACAACTACGGAATGGACTTCTTATGTGCATAAAATGAAACCCAACTATTAGAACAAGTTTCTATCAAGGACCCAATCAAGCAGCTCTTTTTGGTCATGTTGAATATTTAACACACAACTTTCTCTTAATAATTTTGATATTCTAGCTCTAGTTAGAGACTTTTTGAGATTATTACAATCCAAGGAACTATGTGGATAAATTTCATGTTCATGCTGTAGCCACACATGAAAATAGAAGAAAAATCAAAATTTGAAAGCTGTTAACTTTTTCTCAATTACAGTTTAAAAGGCTTGACATGGTTTCTAATCTCCACCTTTTGGATGACAAATCATAGTAATGGAAGAATTCAAACTATTTATACAGCTAATTAGAAATACTATAGCTCAAACATGTCTGAATGAGAAAGTTGATAAATTCATAAGTCAGTATCATATTAAGAAAATCAACCATTCCTACTATTAAATTTTCAGATTTTTGTTGTTAAGCTTGGTTAGAACTAATGAATTTGCTACTTCTCAATTCTAGTTCTTCTCCTTGCAAAGTTAAATATTTAATCTTGGATAATATCTACATTACAGGAAATAGTATGCTATCTAACCAAAGACTTTCATTAATACAAAGACTCAAATATATCATACCACCAAACAAAGGGGGGGGGTGGGAGGGGGGAAGGAACTCTTTGAAATGCATGAAGATTACTACTCCTATATTACTACTTACATAACATAACACATAAGTATTATCCAAGAAACAAATTATCAAAATTCTTGAAAATTCACTAATTCCAAGTTTCTAACAAATTATTCAATGAAGCAAAAATACACATCACTCATGAAGAATGTGAACCATAAAAGCTTACACCTACAGGGCCTTGAGGAGACTGCAAGTTGACAACCCCTAAATCTCAAACTTGTTCCTAATTCTCTATTTGCATCATCATTTGCATCAATTTTTTCCAAAATGATAGGAGGTTCGTGGATATTCACAATTGATGTGGCTTTTTCATACTATAAACAAAGAAAAAAAAATTAATATCAGATATGAATCTGCCTGACTCAACAACTATTCTGTATTCATTCCCTCTGTTTTTTCATTTATTTTTCAATTAAAACCATGAATTTAATTAAAGCCGTTGACAATGTCCACACCTATTACCAAAAGTCAAATGCAATTTGAAATCCCTAAACAAAAACCCAAGCATGCTAAATGGTTCAACAAATACAAATTCAAGATCCATCCATACTTCATTCCATCTGTCTAGCATAGAGATTGGACCACCAAATAGTCTCGATCTTTCTTCACTCTTTCCCTTAATCGAACAAATTCTTGTAATTTAAAAGGAGGTCCATCTTCCTCTAAAGAAACCAAAAATCAAGGTATTAGAATTTTTTATAGCAACAACATGAAAATCTCTACAACATTTTTTTTAAAAAAAGAAAAGAATTAACCTATTTATTTCCAGAACAAGCATTATAAAACTGGCATGGCTTAATCCTTTGTTATAGAATTTGAAATTAGCATTAAGCCATGCTATTTGGTCTGTTTTGCAATCAAAATAGGATCTCATCAAGCAATTGAATTGGTTAAATAATTTTTTTTTCCTTTGGGAGAAGGAGGTAATCTTACATTTTATCCATGATAGAGGCAAGTATATGTCAAAACAGTGGCAACAAAACTCTTAACCATAGATGACCCTCTCAAGCGATACTCTTATATTCCAAAAATAGAGTATAACAAATCATCAAACGATATCAGCCACATTGCATATAATTAAAACTATACATTTGAAAGCAAATTATTTCTGTTTCTTTTTGGTCCAATAGAACATACCCTTAGATTATTACCAAATTTCATACTCTAGAATGAACAAATTTAGGAATGAGAATAAGAGTACAACATTCAGACACTGTTCCAAAGGTCTTAGTGTTGGATTGTATGCTCTCTTAGATTAGGTTTCTGATGTAAAATCGAATATTTTAATAAAAGAATTTATTTTCAGAAATTATTTGTGAATTTACTTTTTGTTTGTGCACAATTTTTGTTCGGAACATACCCATTGTATTTAAATAAGTGATCCATGTGAATGGTGGTCTTTCACAGTAAGGTATGGATCACGGGTTATTTAACACATAAATATTTATTCTTAACCTATTGATGAGACTGAAAATCTCATTATGTTTAGGTTATTATGTTATGAATTCCAAATAGGGAATGGCTTACATTTAACCAGTGAGTAGTCCACTCACTTCATGACATAAGCGTATTTCGAATACGTAGGACATGACCTGTAGTAGTGGTTTCTAAAAGTACTATATGATAGAAACTTAGACTACTACCGCTACAGCGTGGACTAGTACTCTACGACTTGAGTATAAGTTGGTGGTCTGACGAAGCTGGAAGCATATGCTTTGATATGCTATAGTTGAGGCTCTATAGTAGAACCAATATACTTGTATATTAGGTATATGTAACTAGTTAGTTAAGATAAACTTGTACAAGATAGTTTCTACACTATATCGCCCCTTGTGGTTGTCCGAATGGTCTAAAATGTCCAGGACCTTGGGAAACATGACTCGGATGTGTGCTTTAGGGTAGCTTCCTTGGAAAGCGGAAACACTCCAAGAAGTCGTGGATCATTGGACTAGAAGCTTAAGGATGGTAGTTGTCATTTAGAGGAGTGTTAGTATACTTCTTCCTCTCTAAATGTACAACGATGTGTAAAGGGGTATTTTAGTTATTTCACCTGTAGGTCGGAGATTTTGCTAATGCAGCATTGTCCTTGGGGTCAATATTTCCTTATGGTGATATTAGGAAATATTTAAAATGCAAAATACAACTATTTATATAGCAGGGGTATTTTGGTCATTTTAGCAGCCAATACGATATGTCTTTTTGGTCCTCAGAATAGCTCGTAAGTCCTAACTAATTTTAGGTTAAGGCATTGATCTCAGTTCAAGAGGATTTTATTTTATTTTATTTTATTTTATTCATAATGTCTAATTTATTATTATACTGGAATAAAATAAATAAATAAATAAATAAAAATAGGAGTTGAGAGAAATTAATTATCTGGTTTAATTGGTTAATTAATTATTCAGAGCCTAGGTCCAGTATGAATAATTATGAAATTAACCCGGGCTTAAATTAGGGAAAATAATTAATGTTTAATTATTTATTGGGTTATTTATATAAGCCCAAGAAATAAATAATTGAAGATTAATTATTTTGGTTAATTTGGGCTCATTAATTATTTATTGGGTTATTTATATAAACTCAGGAAATAAATAATTAATGTTTATTATTTTAGGCCTTTTGGGTCCAAGAAAAATAATAAATATTATTTTGGCCCAATAGCTTGGACCGTAGGGTTTTTTCTAGATACGGTTCAGATGAATTTAGGGTTAAGCCAAACTTATTCTCAGGATAACATTCGGGTGTTTGAAATATGCTATCCCGGGGATATATTTATCAGATAATTAAAGACCTAGTTTTGGCTGACCAATAAACAAGTCTCTGGAGAAAGAAAAACCCTACTCTCCCTAAGAACAATAAGAGTCACGCAACTCTCTCTCTCTCACGTCTCCTCACCTCTATTTGTTCTCCTTGGAGCTTTGCTAACCAATAGCAAGAGAATCAAGGAGACTTGAGACCGTTCTTCTTCACCGTTGTGTTCACCGACTAGAGGTTGGGTAGTGGCATATTCTGAGAGCTGAAAGGCTTGGCGTTCATGCAAACAAGGCGAAGTAGGAGGCTAGCGGGTTTTCAACCGGAAGCTTCTTCAAGTGGGCAAGGCGAAGCGATTCCTGTCATTCAATCCACTCCTACTCAACCTAGTAGGCTTAAAACGCGCAAATGTATGATCTTAACGCTTCCGTGCGGCCTTTAAGGCTTGCGTTTTTTTTCTCTGTTTTTTTTCCGTTCAAGCATGCTCTTCTATTTCTGCCCGTCAATGTGGTATTAGAGCCAATGGTTCTTTGATCAACTTAGGGAGTATGGTAGTTAATAAAATTGGAGAAGATGATTGTTTGGTGATTATATTTGTAATCCTTCGCTGTTTTGGTATGGGATAGCATGACTGTGAGCTTTATCGTTGAAGCATAGGTATCTTTGTAAAAATTTTTGGTTTTGATGTTTGATCATGTAAACCCAATTTAAATGGGTATAAGTGGTTGTGTTTTTGTTTTGGATGAGTTTTTGTAAGTAAAAATGTCCAAAGAAGCCAAAGAAATAAGCAAAAGTCAAAGAGCAGAAGGCTCTGCAAATTTCGCGTGGAAAAGAAGAAAAAACGAAGAAGAGAACTGTTCCTAAGCCGTTTGAGCCGAGCCGAGCCTCCGCTGATCCGCTACTGAAATTGTGACAGAAGCCGCGTTGTTCGCGCCTTGGAGCCGAGCCGGATTGCGTGGAAATTGAGCCGTTTTCAATTGCAAATTTGCAATTGAATTGCGCGGGTCGAGTGGCGGGTTATTGGGCGAGTGCGAGGGTCGCACGCGGTCGGCAGCTGAGGAGAAGCGGGCGTGGGTGGATCCATGGGCTGTGGTTGGAAGGCGATCCGATGCGGCGCGGTGCACCATGGCCGCGGTGGACTGAAATACAGAAGGTGTCGATCTGGTGCGGCGGGTGCACGTGGACCGCCTATTTTTTATTTTTTTATTTTTTATTTTTCGTTTTGGGTCCTATACCAGGCGAAGTTAATATTTTTGTAATATTTTATATTCTTTGAATATATTTGCATGAAAAATATTAGTAAGGGATTTTATGATTAAACAAGATCATTAATTAATTAATTAATTAATTAATGTGTTTAATTCTATTATTTGGGCACTTATGTTTAAAAATAGAAAAGCATGAAAACGTTTACTATTTTCTAGTATGCTGTTTTTTTGTGTACCTATGTGTGCATTTTCTCAAAGACTAACGTCTTTGGGAACATTTTTTGACAAGAAAAATATTTTTCTTCAAAAAATTAAATGGTTATTTTAATTTGTACAAAAATTAATCCTTGAATATTTTCTCAAAGGATTTAATCCTTGACATAGAAAATATATTGGATTTAGATATTTTTGTAAATTAAAATGGAGAGCCATTTTGTTTTATTTTGCACTAGAAAAATTGTTTTGTTAAATAAACTTGACACCAAAGTCTCTAGAAAGTTTTAACTGGAATTTTTTTTTAAATCATTAAGTTTTAACTTAAATAAAATTAGTCCATGGAAAAATCTCTCAAATGATATAAACCTTGACATAGAGATTTTAGTAGATTTAGATATTTTATTTTTGAATTAAGGAAAATCTTAATGGAAATTTCAAAATGATATTTTTCTCAGAAAACCTTTATTTTAAAAGATTAAGTGGGAGAGGGGTTCCAACGGCTTCCATCACGATCCTCATTAGAGATCGTGGGTCCCCTCGCATCACCCTGGGAGTGAACCCGTATGGGATGGGGATACCACAAGGATCTAGATTTAATGAAAGGATGTAATTAATAACCCGGGACACGTACTATGATCGGCCAGCCCATGTTGGAGGTTATAGTACGAGGTATGTCCATAGGAAATTAGAGGAAACGGCCATCCCACGATGGAGTTATCCTCTAGATCATTACCTAGAAGGGAAATTAATTTGTGGTGGTTAATACACTTAGCTTAGGAAACTGTCAATCTTCCTAAGAAGCTATGTCAGTTTTTTTAAGAGCCAAATTATTTCGAGTGTACAGATTTTATTTTGTTTTCACAAACTAAATTCTTTCTTTTATTTTTCGATTTTTAGAAATGGTGGAAGGTTCTTTTAGTCCATTGGCCGTTATTCTCAGGGAGAATAAGTTAACGGGTCCAAACATGTAGACTGGAAAAGGAACCTGGACATAATACTCACAGCCGAAGAGTATACGTATGTCCTTTATGAGACCTGCCCTGTTATCGGGGAAGGTTCCACCGCCGAAGAGCGAGAGGCTGAGAAGGCGTGGAAGAAGGCTGATGAAATGGCATGTTGCTATATGTTAGCCTCCATATCTAATGTGCTCCAGTCAAAACACGAGCACATGGCTTCTGCATATGACATCAGTCAATCATTGGCTACTATGTTCGCGGACAAGAGCCGGCCCGCAAGGCAGGAGGCTCTTCGAACTATTATAAACACTAAGATGGCTGAGGGAGCATCAGTCTGAGAGCATATGCTCAAGATGATTACTGCTTTCGAGGAGGCGAAAATCTTAGGGGCTGTCATTGACCCCGAGAGCCAAGTGGACATGGTTCTCGAATCTCTGCCAGGGTTCCTTCACTCAGTTCAAGTTGAACTATAACATGAATAAATTGAACATGAGTTTGACTGAATTGATGAAGGAGCTCCAGATGGTGGAGAAGGTCATGAAGCCGCAATCAAATGCCATGATTGCTAAGGCTTCTTCCTCAAGAACTGGGCCTAAACCCAGAAAGTTCAAGAGGAAGAAGGGGAATGCAACAGCCCAACCCAAGACCCAACCCAAGGACAAACCAAAGGGCAAGTGCTTCAAATGTGGGAAGAAGGGACACTGGAAAAAGGAGTGTCCAGATCTTCAAGCCAAGAAAAACCCCACAGGTAATGTTTTCTATCTAGAGTCTATATCAATGGTAGGATCAACTTCCACTTGGATTGTTGATTCAAGAGCCACTGATCATATCTGTAACTCCTTGTAGGGGTTTAGAAAGATTAGAATACTCAAGAAGGGCGAACATGGGCTACGAGTGGGTAATGGAGCACAAGTGTGGGCCCTTACAGTGGGAGAGCTGGATCTTATTTTTAATTGTAATAAAATAGTGGTTTTAAAAGACATTTTATATGTACCTGGTTTTCATCAGAATTTGATTTCAGTTGCAAAACTTATAAATCAAGGATATTCTGTATCTTTCCATTCTGGTATTTTTATCAGTAGAGATGGAGAAATTTTATGTACTGGGCACATGTATGGAAATCTGTTCTTTTTAAACCCTATTAACAACCAATCAAATAACGCTCAGTCTGAACTTTAACTAAGAAGAGAAAGACCAATATCAATGATTCATACCTTTGGCATCTAAGGTTGGGTCATATTAACTCAACCAGGATTCAGAGGCTAATCCATGATGGGCCTTTGGGCTCATTGAGATTGGAAAGTTGGCCTCAGTGTGAATCCTGCCTGATGAGAAAGATGGCCAAAAGGTCTTTCACACCAAAGGCGGATAGAGCCAAGGAGGTGTTGAGTCTTGTTCACACTGATGTATGTGGTCCATTGTATACACCAACTAGAGGAGGTTTTGAGTACTTCATCACTTTCACAGATGATTGTACAAGGTATGGTTACATTTATCTGATGAGACGCAAGTCAAACTCTTTTGACAAGTTCAAGGAGTTTAAGGTTGAAGTGGAGCGTCGGACAAGTAAATTAATCAAAATCTTAAGATCGGATCGTGGTGGAGAGTACCTCCTAGGTGAATTCAAGGACTACATGGTACATTATGGGATAGTATCCCAACTCTCTGCGCCGGGAACACCCAAGCAAAACGGAGTAGCTGAGAGAAGGAATAAGACATTGATAGAAATAGTCTGAAGCATGATGTCTCATACTACTCTTCCAGTGTCTTTTTGGGGATATGCCCTGGAGATAGCGACATATATTCTGAACTTAGTGCCTTCCAAGTCAGTACCTAGGATTCCCTATGAGATGTGGACTGGGTGTAAGCCAAGTTTGAATTATCTCAGGATTTGGGGTTGTCCAGCTTATGTACTGGTCAAGGGAGACAAGTTGGAACCAAGATCAGAATTATGTTATTTTGTTGGGTATCCAAAAGGGACAAAAGGGGGTTACTTTTATCATCCTAAGGAGCAGAAGGTACTAGTCAGTACCAATGCTAGATACTTGGAAGATGATCAAAGTACTTCCACTAAAGGTTCAACGAGATTGGAACTTGAGGAGAAGTTATCTACGGAATCAACTTCTTCTGACCCGATTGTGGAACAAGAAGAGGCACAGCATTAAGAGCCTGTGCAAATGGAGCCTCATCGTAGTGGGAGAGTGTCTAGGATTCCGGATAGATGGACTGGAGAAGCCTTTGAGCTGGTCTCCGACCATCAGGAACAAGACCCCACTAGATACGAAGAGGCTATTGTTGATGTCGATGCAAATCTGTGGCATGAAGCAATGAAAGCCGAGATTGAGTCTATATACCTCAATCAGGTTTGGGATCTTATAGCTTTACCTGAAGGGATAAAACCTATTAGGTGCAAGTGGGTGTACAAAAGAAAGAGGGGAGCGGATGGGAAGATGGAAACCTTCAAAGTTAGGCTTGTGGCGAAAGGGTATACTCAGAAAGAGGGAATCGACTATAATGAAACCTTTTCCCCGGTAGCCATGCTTAAATCCATCCGTATCCTCCTTACCATCGCATGTTACTATGACTACGAGATATGGCAAATGGATGTCAAGACGGCATTCTTAAATGGCCATCTTAGCGAAGACATCTATATGTTCCAACCGGAAAGCTTCATTGCTGAAGGCCAGGAACATATGGTTTGCAAGTTTAAGAAGTCCATTTATGGACTTAAGCAGGCATCGAGAGTATGGAACATTCGTTTTGATGAGACTGTAAAGTCTTATGGTTTTATTCAAAACGAAGATAAACCATGTGTGTATAGGAAACTTGATGGCATTAATGTGGTTTTTCTTGTCCTGTATATGGATGACATTCTACTCATTGGAAATGATGTAGGGACATTGTCATCTACAAAGGTTTGGCTGTCTAGTCAATTCAGTATGAAGGACATTCTCGGGATTAGGCTTATTAGAAATAGGAAGTAGAGAATGTTAGGGTTATCCCAAGCAACATATATTGACAAGATGCTGGCCAAGTATAGCATGGACTCATGCAAGGGAGCTCTAATCCCTTGCAGACATGGGTTGTCATTTTCTTCAAGGGACTGTCCTAAGTCTCAAGAAGAAAAAGACAGAATGAGTAGGATTCCCTATGCTTCGGCTGTGGGAAGTCTCATGTATACCATGCTGTGTACTAGGTCAGATATCTGCTTTGTCGTGGGCTTAGTTAGCAAATATCAGTCAAACCCTGGGGAGGTTCATTGGCAAGCTGTAAAGCATATTCTCAAGTACTTCAAAGGAACGAGAGATTATATGTTGGTTTACAGGGCTGATGATTTGGTTCCTACATGATACATAGACTCAGACTTCCAGGCAGATAAGGATAAGAGAGAATCCACTAGTAGATATGTCTTCACCTTGTCTGGAGGAGCAATTTCATGGAGGAGTATCAAGCAGTCTTGTATTGCTGACTCAATTATGGAAGTTGAGTATGTGGCAGCTTCGGAGGCGTCTAAGGAAGCGGTTTGGCTCCGAAAGTTCCTTTCAGAACTTGGAGTCGTACCACATATGGACAGACCGATTGTGATGTATTGCGACAACACTAGAGTAGTATCGCAATCTAAGGAGCCTCGAAACCACAAGAAGGGGAAACACATCGAGAGGAAGTACCACCTGATCCGGGATTTCATCCAGAGACGGGAAGTCGTGGTGGAACATATTGCCTCAGAAAATAATTTAGCAGATCCATTCACTAAGCCTTTGGCTGAAAGAGTCTTCAAGAGACACTTAGACGCCATAGGGGTGGGCACCTATGGACTTACCTAGTCTTAGAGTGCAAGTGGGAGATTGTTGGATTGTATGCCCTCTTATATTAGGTTTCTGATGTAAAATTGAATATTTTAATAAAAGAATTTATTTTCAGAAATTGTTTGTGAATTTACTTTTTGTTTGTGCACAATTTTTGTTCGGAACAGACCCATTGTGTTTAAATAAGTGATCCATGTGAATGGTGGTCTTTCACAGTAAGGTATAGATCACGGGTTATTTAACACATAAACATTTGTTCTTAACCTATTGATGAGACTGAGAATCTCATCATGTTTAGGTTATTATGTTATGAATTCCAAATAGGGAATAGCTTACCTTTATCCAGTGAGTAGTTTACTCACTTCATGACATAAGCGTATTTCGAATACGTAGGACATGACCTGTAGTAGTGGTTTCTAAAAGTACTATATGATAGAAACTTAGACTACTACCGCTACAGCGTGGACTAGTACTCTACGATTTGAGTATGAGTTGGTGGTCTGACGAAGCTGGAAGCATATGTTTTGATATGCTATAGTTGAGGTTCTATAGTAGAACCAATATACTTGTGTATTAGGTATATGTAACTAGTTAGTTAAGATAAACTTGTACAAGATAGTTTCTACACTATATCGCCCTTTGTCGTTGTCCGAATGGTCTAAAATGTCCAGGGTCCTGGGAAACATGATTCGAATGTGTGCTTTAGGGTAGCTCCCTTAGAAAACGAAAACACTCCAGGAAGTCGTGGATCATTGGGCTAGAAGTCTAAGGATGGTAGATATCATTTAGAGGGATGTTAGTATACTTCTTCCTCTCTAAATGTACGGCGATGTGTAGATGGGTATTTTAGTCATTTCACCTGTAGGTCGGAGACTTTGTTAATGCAGCATTGTCCTTGGGGTCAATATTTCCTTATGGTGATATTAGGAAATATTTAAAATGTAAAATACAGCTATTTATATAGTAGGAGTATTTTGATCATTTTAGGAGCCAAGACGATGTGTCTTTTTGGTCTTCGGAATAGCCCATAAGTCTTAACTAATTTTGGGTTGAAGAATTGGTCTCAGTTCAAGATGATTTTATTTTATTTTATTTTATTTTATTCAGGATGTCTAATTTATTATTAGACTAGAATAAAATAAATAAATAAATAAATAAAAATAGGAGGTGAGAGAAATTAATTATCTGGTTTAATTAGTTAATTAATTATTCAGGGTCTAGGTCCAGTATGAATAATCAGGAAATTAACCTGAGCTTAAACTAGAAGAAATAATTAATGTTTAATTATTTATTAGGTTATTTATATAAGTCTAAGAAATAAATAATTGAAGATTAATTATTTTGGTTCATTTGGGCTCATTAATTATTTATTGGGTTATTTATATAAACCCAGGAAATAAATAATTAATATTTATTATTTTAGGCCTTTTGGGTCTAAGAAAAATAATAAATATTATTTCGATCCAATAGCTTGGACCATAGGGTTTTTTCTAGATACAGTTCAAATGAGTTTAGGGTTAAGCCAAACTTATTCTCAGGATAACATCCGAGTGTTTGAAATATGATATCTCGGGGATATATTTATCAGATAATTAGAGACCTAGTTTTGGCTGACCAATAAACAAGTCTCTGGAGAAAAAAAAAACCCTACTCTCCCTAAGAACAACAAGAGTCACGCAACTCTCTCTCTCTCACGTCTCCTCACCTCTGTTTGTTCTCCTTGGAGCTTTGCTAACCAATAGCAAGAGAACCAAGGAGACTTGAGACCGTTCTTCTTCACCGTTGTGTTCACTGACTAGAGGTTGGGCAGTGGCATATTCTAAGAGCTGAAAGGCTTGGCGTTCATGCAAACAAGGCGAAGTAGGAGGCTAGTGGGTTTTTAACCGGAAGCTTCTTCAAGTGGGCAAGGCGAAGCGATTCCTGTCATTCAATCAACTCCTACTCAACCTAGTAGGTTTAAAGTGCGCAAAGGTATGATTTTAACGCTTCCGTGCGGCCTTTAAGGCTTGCATTTTTTTCCTCTGTTTTTTTTCCGTTCAAGCATGCTCCTCTGTTTCTGCCCGTCACTTAGCATATGACAATAGATCATAATGGAACTGTGACTTCTATGTCAATCAGACAATGAACAAAGTTCAGCAAGAAGATAATGTTAAACAATGTAAAAGTTACCATCCAATAATTCAAGAAACATACTTTCTATTGTCATTCTGTTGCAACAACAAACAAAGAGCTCAACATAAAGATAAAAATACCTAAAAACCAGGGCATAGTGAAGTTCAGACATAATTTACCTCCCTAATATGCAGCATGATCAATTTTCATATTCCCCTACATCAAAAGGTGGAAAAAGGAATGTTTAGCAATGTGAATGGAAGTATTGTGTATCAGAGATGAGGATGAGGGGAACAAGGTAACTATCTAACAGATAAATGAATTTTAATGAAAGTCACAATGAAAATTTTATCTCATGAAGCAATGGCATGTTACTTCCAACTGTTTATTTGGAGAAAAAAAACAAAAAGAAAAGAAGCTCAGTGTTATGATTCAGAGAAAACAGAATTTGAAATTCAGTTTTGTTGGTTAAAGAAGAGATTGTTGGATTGAGTGTGAACCAATTACGGAGGGATTAAAAGGGACGGTGTCATTTTTGTTCACAAGTCTGTAAAAAGCTGAGGAAAAGTAACAGTAATTTCTCAACGGATAAATTAATTACTATCCATCATTTTCTTCTTCAAATGAGGTAAATTAGAGGTGAAATTGCTGAAGCAATTGAAGGTTCAAATTCCTAAACTAGAGGGTTTTCTTGAAGGGATGGCTACGATGAATTCTTAGGAAGTATAAATGTCTTGTTGAAGAAAGAGGTAGGCATTGATAGACATTTTTGCAGAAACTTCAGGGTCTCTCTAAGGCGATTTCCTTTTTCTTCTTAATTCCTTCATTTGTAATCACCTTCTGATCTTATTCCATCTAAATTCTAGAAATTCTAAATATATCTTTAGTGGTTATTCAATACCATTCATCTATTTGAGCTTGGGGTCTATTTGGAATTTTGGTTAAATAGACTATTCTGATAAGAATCATCACAATTTAGTATCAGAACAGTGATAACCTGAGGAAGCATGCTTGCAACTCGTGCCTAGGAAATGAGTGACAATGTCCAGAAAATGGAAGCAAACTTACAAGACTTGCAGATTCAGATGGAAAACAATGTGAGAAGCTGCAATTCCTTAGACCAAACAGTTAAGGAACAAGATAAGAGGCTTGACTCTATAGACAAAACTATTTCTAGAATTTAGTATCAGTTAGAGGGGAGTATTAAATAGACGGCACTCTCTTTGCAAGTGTGAACTCCTTAATGGCCTT
Organism: Voacanga thouarsii; assembly: GCA_026120185.1. NCBI lineage: Eukaryota > Viridiplantae > Streptophyta > Magnoliopsida > Gentianales > Apocynaceae > Voacanga > Voacanga thouarsii. The sequence continues at coordinate 3,334,610 of JANUWF010001217.1, read as the reverse complement.
TGTAAGAGATATTGCTAAGAAGTTATATGTATACCATGGAAAAATGGTTGAGGGTAGTGGGTCTGGTATGGAGAATCCTATGCAGCGGACTCCTTTGAGTTTTGAATAAGCTAGTTTGAGGTTTAGATTTGGTGGGAGAGAAGATGGTCAGTTAAACTGCCAAAACTTGACTTTCTCACTTTTGATGAGATTGGACCACGGGAATAGATGTCAAAAGCTAATAGATATTTCAAAATTCATCAAATTCCAGAAGGAAGGAAATTAGACATTACTGAATTGTACTTAAAGGGAAGGGTATTTATATGGTTTAGTGGATTCATAAAGACACATATAGGATATATTTGGGAGTAAATGGCTTTGGCATTGTGTAAAAGATTTGGAGAAAGTACTGGTATTTAACCAATGGAGGAATTCAATAAAATAAGATAGCAGGGAACTATAGAAGAATACTTAGACAAATTTGAGAAGTTGAGAGCCATTATGATGATGAATATGCCTACTGCAATTGAGGCATACTACATATCTGTGTTTACCAATGGATTGAAGAAGAATTGAGATCAATGGTCAAAATTTTTAAACCCCAAATATTATATGAAGCCTTTGAACAAGTCCTCAACCTACAAATCTCTCTTTCAGCCTTAAACAAGAACTCCAAACCATTTTCTAAAACATACCAAAACAGCTCTACCACAACCAAAACCTCGTTTGCTACCACTAAAACCTTCCTTACCCCAAACAAACCAAAATTTAGAACACTGAAACAACACCCTTCAAGAAGATTACTCTTGCAGAAATTCAGAGTAGAAAAGAAAAGGACTTGTGCTTTTGGTGTGGTGATAAGTACACACTTGAGCATATCTGTTGAAAAAAGCAACTAAACTATATCTTGGTAGATGAGCTCAATGAAGATGAAGAGAAATTCATACTTCAAGAAGGGAAGAAGTGAAATAGAGGGTGAGACTGCTGCTAATATAATAGAAGTGGGTGATGAAGTACAACTTTCTATAAATGCCTTGACAGGCAACCTGAATCGCAACACCTTGAGGATTTGAAGTAAGATTAAGGAAAGAGAGATGTCTGTGCTAATTGACATTGGTAGTAGCAGCAGTTTCATAGATAAAAACCTAGTCGAAGAGTTGAAGCTTAAAAGGGTTCTAACTAAACCTGTAATTGTAACTGTAGTTGATGTGAACAAAATATACAACAGGAGCTTATGCAACAAGCTAAAATGGAAAATAGGTAAAGAAGTGTTTGAATATGATATAAGAGTATTGAAGTTAGGGGGAAGTGATATGATCTTGGGAGTTGATTGGTTGAAAAGTTACAGTCCTATTATGTTTGACTTTATGTGCTTACTCTCAAGGTGGTTAAGGGGGAAACCTTACAGAAATGGATTGGGAATGGTGATGAGAGTTTTACAGGACAACTATGTTCAATGCTTATTGAAGAAGAAGCTGAAATAATTCCAAAAATAAGTGACTGAATTTTTGTTACAAAATGCTGAGGATTTTAAGAAGCCACAAGGTCTGCCACCTATGAGAGAACATGAGCATCATATTCAGTTAATGAAGGGGGCTTAACCTTTCAAAATAAGGCCATACAGATACCCCCATTTTCAAAAAGCAGAAATTGAGAAAATAGTTACTGAAATGTTGCAAGAAGGAATCATCCGGCCCAACAACAACCCTTATGCTTCACCAGTGCTATTGGTTAAAAAAAATATGGTACATGGTGTTTTTGTGTTGATTATAGACAGTTGAACTCACTTACTGTCAATGATAAGTTCTATATTCCCATAACTGATGAATTATTGAATGAATTACATGGTGCTAAGTATTTTTCTAAAATTGATCTTAGATCAGGGTATTTTCAAATTAGGGTGCATGAAGATGATATACCTAAAACTACTTTTAGGACCCATAATGGCCAATATAAGCTTAAGGTTATGCCCTTTGACCTTACAAATGGTCCTGCCACCTTTCAAGCCTTGATGAACAAAGTATTTGTTGGATATTTGAGGAGATTTTTATTAGTATTATTTGATGGTATACTCATATATAGTCTTGATTTGTAGTCTCATCTTGATCATTTGGATGTAGTATTTTCTTTACTTAAGAAACTTAAACTCTATGCAAAAAGGAGTAAATGTTCTTTTGATCAAAGTATTTAGGGCATATTATCAGCTTCGAAGGAGTGGCTACTGACCTTAGTAAGGTTAAAGAGATGGTGGAATGGCCTTTACCCAAATCAGTGAAACAACTTAGAGGATTTTTTAGATTAACTGTCTATTATAGAAAATTTATCAAGGGGTATGGAGTGATCAGTAAGCCCCACTATAAAATGCTGCAAAAGGATTACTTTCAATGGAGTAAAAAATCTACTGCTGCCTTTGAAACCTTGAAAACTGTAATGAGTAATACTCCTGTACTTGCTATGCCTAATTTTTCTAAACCTTTCGCTCTAGAGGCTGATGCTTGTGAGGTGGGAATATGGGCTATTTTGATGCAGGAAAATAGACCTATTGCCTACCTAAACAAAGCTCTTGGAATTAGGAATAACGATTTATCAGTATATGAGAAGGAGGTACTAGCCTTAGCTATTATAGTTTCTATGTGGAGGTACTATTTAGAAGGGAACCATTTCATCATCAAGACGGACCATCAAAGCTTAAAATTCTTAATGGAGTAAAGGATTAAAATAGCAGCACAACAGAAATGGATGTCTAAACTCATGGGACTGAATTATAAAATTCAGTATAAAAAGGGTAAAGAGAATAAAGTGGCTGATGCATTATCCAGACAAGAAGATCTTGCAGAAATCTCTACAGTCACTCCTTTGTGGATTAAGGAAGTGATAGAAAGTTATGAAGGGGATGGATTTGCAAAAGAGAACATCACAAAATGCTTGCTGGACCTTGGTAGTAATGCTAAAATATAGTACAAAAATGGTCTACTCTTGACAAAGAAAAAGTTGTACATTGGAGAAGGAAGTGAAGCTAGGCTTAAATTGGTAGAGGAATTCCATTCCACCCAACAAGGAGGACACTCAGGAATTGAACTAAGTTTGTAAAGGGCTAAGTCATTGTTCTATTAGCCTAAAATGAAACAAATGATCAGAGAATTTATAACTAAATGTGACATTTGTCAAATGAGTAAGGCAGAAAAAGTTCCCTATCCCAGACTCTTGCAACCACTGCCCATTCCTACTCAATCATGGAGCCATATTACTATGGACTTCATTAAAGGGCTACTTAAATCAAAAAGGAAGGAAGTTATATTGGTGGTAGTGGACAGATTCTCCAAATATGCCCATTTTGTAGCCTTGACATACCCCTTTAATGCTCAAAAGATTGCAGATATATTCTTAAAAAATATTTACAAATTGCATGGGCTACCAAGCAGTATAGTTTCAGACAGAGATAAGGTGTTTACCAGTGCTTTTTGGAAAGAGATGTTTAAAGCATTGGGCATGAAATTAGACATATCAACAGCCTACCATTCATAAACTAATAGCCAAACTGAGCGCGTAAATCAGTGTCTAGAACTTTTTTTGAGAAGTTTTGTGTTTCATAGACCCCAAAAATAGTGTGAGTGGTTATCCTTAGCTGAATGGTAACACCACTTACCATACCAGCATTAAGATGACCCTTTTTAAAGCCCTTTATGGATATAAACCCCCTTTGTTATCCTTAGGACCATATCAGCCAGTAAGAAATGCTGCTGTGGAAGAATATTTGAAGAAAATGAAGGTGATTGAAGCCACTCTTAAAGAAAATTTCCAAAGAGCTGCCTCAAGAATACAATATTTTGCTAATTAGAAGAGATCTGATAGAGTATTTAAAGTAGGAGATTGGTGTACTTCAAACTACAGCCCTTCAAGCAGAGTTCAGTAGTTGTGAGAAAAAATCTCAAGCTGGCTTTGAAATTCTATGGACCATATCTCATCATTAAAAAGGTAGAAAAGGTAGCCTAGAAGTTGCAGTTGCTTCCATATTCCCAGATTCACCCTGTGTTTCATGTGAGCTTGCTCAAAAAGAAGGCGGGAGATGGAAGAGTCATTTGTCATGATTTACCAAACTTGGGTGAAGATGGGCAACCAAGATTGGAACCTTTGGCCGTTCTAGATCATAGATTGGTTAAGAGAAGGAATAAAACTGTTGTTCTGTGGAATACTCAATGGTCCAACCTTCTATTGGAAAAAGCTACATGGGAGGATGCTGACTTCATTTTGTAGTAGTTTTCAGATTTTTAGCCTTGAAGACAAGGCTTCTCTGAAAGAGGGAAGAGTGTTATGATTTAAAGAAAACAGAAGTTGAAATTCAATTTTGTTGGTTAAAGAAGAGACTGTCGGATTGAGTTTGAACCAATTATGGATAGGTTAAATGGGACGGTGTCATTTTTGTTCACAAGTTTGTAAAAAGCTGAGGAGAAGCAACTGTAATTTCCTAATGGATAAATTATTACTATTCATCATCTTCTTCTTCAAGTGAGGTAAATTAGATATGAAATTACTGAAGTAATTGATGGTTCAGATTCCTGAAGGGTTTTCTTGAAGGGATGGCTACAATGAATTCTTAGGAAGTATAAATGTCTTGTTGAAGAAGGAGGTAGGCATCGATAGACATTTTTGCAAAAACTTCAGGGTATCTCTGAGGCAATTTCCTTTTTCTTGTTAATTCCTTCATTTGTAATCACCTTCTAATCTTGTTCCATCTAAATTCTGAATATATCTATAGTGGTTATTCAATACCATTCATTTATTTAAGCTTGGGGTCTCTTTGGAATTTTGGTTAAATAGACTGTTATGATAAGAATAATCACAGTCAATAAACTTATCCGTGCAGTAAATAAAAGAGCACTACAAAATAAAGCCTCTGAGAGAACTATAACTGGAAAAACAAATATGTAAAATGATAATGCTAGAAACTACATACATGCCTGAACAAAAAGATCTTGAATTTAAGTTCTATCTTGTCAACTAAATTGCTTGCCTCAGAAACATCATCACTGGAGAGCATGAGGCTGGCAGAACCTAAAAATTCATGGCCCAGTAGTACAAAAAGACAAAATAAAAAAGAAATAAGTTTAGTAAACAACAGTAGCATGAAAATAGTTTGAGATTAAAAAATTGCATACACCCAAAGTTTTATAGAACTCAATTGAACACGTGACCGCACGCCAAAAAAAGGTATTAAAAAAATAGCAAATCCAAAATCTAGATATCCATCCATAATATGGCTTCACAGTCATGATAGATGTTAGGGATATGCCCTATAGTCAATTTACCTTATATTATTGTCGTTATGTATTATATAATAATACGAGGTATTTCTTTCTATAAATAGTGCATTTAATTTTGTGGTCATCAAGTACGTGACTTGATAGTAAAACCCTACAATCAATACAATGACTATTCTTAAAAACTATCACTGATCGATTATTATTAGTAGAACAATAATAAACTAAAATTAGTATGTTTGTGACTTGATGGCTATGTTTTATTGGTCATAGATATATGTGATATCAAGTCAAAATATAAATAAATATTAGAGAATATTGTATTGGACATGATCCACTGTGAGAGTACTTCATGGAACATGTCATAAGTACTTTCTAACCATAATGATATTAAAAGTCATTTGACCTGAATTCATCATAATTTCCTACCGATAAATTCTATATTTTGGCATTGTCTAAAATTGTCTTTAACTAAATAATAAATTAGACTACTGTTGGATATAGATTAAACCGGAGAGAGGAATATGATTGATAGTGAAGGAATTTGTCCCTCTCAATTATGAGAGAGATATCCATGGACCCCTTGATAAGTTAGACTGTTAAAATGCATGACCGTACTTAAATATATCAATTTGAAACATTAATATCATTTGTTTGAATAGTCTATTATGATATCAAAATATAATTGATTAAGCTTAATAAGGATGACATGCTCCATGCCTTATGCTTAATCTAGATATCGTGTGACAAAATGACTAAATATAAAGTTATGGTTTGGTTCAAAGAGATCACTGATCTTCATTTAACCTGGATAGTTATAATGTTTTGCTAGAAATCACTTATAACTTGCGGGCCATTTAAATGTGATTTGGGCACACTGCCAGTGTTAAATGAACATATAAGATCACACAATAAGCGAACTCGTTAGGTTATTTTTCTGATAACTAAGTTCTGAAAATATGTCTAAGTTAATCGAACCTAGAAAATTGACCAGATACAATGAATCTGGAAATATGTCTACATTCGATGTATATAGATGATGTCTAGATTGTAAGAATTTGACTCGATAAATTAATTAATTAAATTACCGAGATAATGACAAATCTTATTATATCAATTTTAATTTAATTTAAATTTAAAATAAAATATGATAAGATATTATCAGAGTTTGACTCAAACAGGTTCGGATGGTTTAAAAAAAAAACCCTAACCGTCTTCTCAAGAAGGCTCTCTGTTAATATTCGTGCCTCCATTCACCAGAAAACTTTAAGCCTCTCAAACCCTACGTGCTAGCACTCTCGAGGTAACGAGTTGGTTTGCCGTGTGTATCCGATAGGGGGCATTCACACATTGCAGCATCTGGTGATCGTTCGAGTTGCACGTACGACAGGAAAACCAAAATACAAAGATCTTGATTACGCCGAACAGATGTAATTTTGTAATCCCTAGATCGTCTTAATCGTTTGGCTTGGGTCCTCGGAAGAAATTCGTGGATGTTTTTCGTATTTAGGAGTCCACGAATCTTAATAATAGATTCTTATTGACTGACGCCAATTAAAAAGTTAAATTGAGTCCTTCAATTTTACCATCTAAATCATATACATCATCTATGAAGCCACAAACAAAGCAAGAAATGAGTAACTATATAGCAATTAGTTACAATCAGATCTTGAATCACAATTCACAATCGAGCTTCATAAACTCTACTCACAATCTTAAGGATGATTCTTTCAAATTAAATTCAAAATGACAATTAATATTCAGCTACAAATAATTGTAATTCTTGTCCTTTTTTCTTTCCATATTTTACTTCTCAAAACTAGACAAAGCTAAAAGTTCTAAATTTTAATATTCCCCAATTAAAAGATATATTATCCTCCAACATCACAGCATTCTATAAGGAAATAGAACTATTTAGTAAAAGTTAGGAAAAAATGACCAATTTAGCCATATATTATACAAGAAAAGCTTCAAGGTCTTTGCTTTAGCCGAATGAAAACAACGCTCAGAATCATAATTCTCCTCTAAAGGCCCATACAACTGTTAGGGATATGCCCTAAAATCAATTTGTACTTATATTATTGTCGTTATGTATTATGTAATAATACGAGGCATTTCTTTTCATGAATAATGCACTTAGTTTTGTAGTCATCAAATACGTAACTTGATAGTAAAACCCTACAATTAATACAATAACTATTCTTAAACTGTCCCTAATCGATTATTATTAGTGAAATAATAATAAATTAAGATTAGTATGTTTGTGACTTGATAGTTATGTTTTACTGGTCGTGGATATATGTGATATCAAATTAAAACATAAATAAATATTAGAGAATATTGTATTGGACATGACTCACTGTGAGAGTACTCAATGAAACATGTCATAAGTACTTTCTCACCATAATGATATTAAAAGTCCTTCAACCTTAATTCATCATAGTTTTCTACTTGATAAATTTCGTATTTTGACATTGTCTAAAGTTGTCTTTAACCAGATAATAAATTAGATCACTGTTGAATATAGAATAAATCAATGAGGGGAATATGATTGATAGTGAAGAAATTTGTCCCTCTCAATTATGGGAGAGATATTCATGGGCCTCTTGATAAGTTAGACTATTAAAATGTATGGTCGTGCTCAAATATTTCAATTTGAGATATTGATATCATTTGTTTAAATAGTTTTCTATGAGATCAAAAAATAATTGATTAAGTTTAATAAGGATGTCATGCTCTGTGCCTTATACTTAATCTGGATATCGTGTGATAAAAGGATTAAATATAAAGTTATGGTTTGGTTCAAAGAGATCACTGATTTTCATTTAACCTGGATAGTTATAATGTTTTGCTAGAAACCGTTTATAACTTGTGAGCCATTTAAATATGATTTGGGCACATTGTCAGTGTTAAATAAACCTGTATGGTCACACAACAAGCGAACTCATTAGGTTATTTTTCTGGTAACCAGGTTCGATGAATCTGAAAATATGTCTAAGTTAATCGAATCTAAAAAATTGATCAGATACAATGAATATGAAAATATGTCCACATTCGATGTATTGGGATGATCTCCAGATTGTAAGAATCTGATTTGGTAAATTAATTAGTTAAATTATCGAGATAATGGCAGAATCTTATCATATTAGTTTTAATTTAATTTGAATTTAAACTAAAAATATGATAAGATATTATTAAAGTTGGACTCCAAGAGGTTCGGGTAGTTTTGAAAGAAAAACTTAGTCGTCTTCTTAAGAAGTGCTCTCTGTTAAGAAAAATATTCGTGCCTCCATTCACCAGAAAAATTTAAGCCTCTCAAACCCTATGCGCTAGCACTCCCAAGGTAATGAGTTGGTTCGCCGTGTGTATCCGATAGAGAGCGTTCGCACATTGCAGTGTTTGGTGATCATTTAAGCTGCACGTACGACAGAAAACCAGAATTCAAAAAGATCTTGATTACGTCAAATAGAGGTAATTCTGTAATCTCTATATCATCTTAATCGTTTGACTTGGGTCCTTGGAAGGGATTCGTGGATGTTTTCCGCGTTTAAGAGTCTACGAATCCTAACAACAACACTATACAACAAAAATTGTTTTACCTCTAGCAAACAGATCGAGGCAGACCACAAAGGGCGATAGAAAGAGAAAAAAGCAATCTCCTCACTGCCCTCCAAAGTCGCTTGGCCGTTTCCCTCCATCCCTTGCAAACCTTAGCCGCCGACAACAACGCTGGTAGAGAAAGCCTTGTGAAAGGAAGGTGAGGAGGAGTGGGTACGATAGATTACATCCCAGTATGGGTCGCCAGAAGGAGTGGCTGAATTGGAATTGATATATAAAGGACGGAGGATAGAAAAAGTGGGTGGAGGAGGAGGAAGATGTTGTTGCAGTCCAAATGGTTTTGGAATCAGAACTGGTGGTGAGGGCAAGGGAAGAAAGTGTGGTCTATACAGCTGTTTGAGTAGGCCTCCATATGCACTCCACTTGGCCACAAATATTTGTTCTCGTGGGCCAGTGAAAAATAAAAAAAGCTCCTACTGACAAAAAATGAACAGTGCAAATGCAACTCCTTTTTCTCTGTTATAAAGATAAAGATAAATATATATAAGGAGTTAGGAATGCTCTCGTTGTGATATTTGGCCGCGTCTTTTTATAATACATGACGCATTGAATTCAAATAATTTTTTATAAAGAAAATGTGAAAAGTCACATAAATTTATTGGGTTTAGATGATTTCAGACGAACAGTATATATAAAAATTATTTGTTTGATACGTTTTGTTTTGCGTCCCTTTATACAATGCAATGCATGAACAACAAACTAGTACTCCCTCCATCCCCTTTTATTTATCTATTTTAGCAAAAAAAATTGTCTCAATTTATTTGTCCCATTAGCAAATTAAGACTATATTAATTGTTATTTTTTTACAAATACCCCTCTTTAATACAGTGAGTACTTCTATACTTGTAGTGAAAAATAGAAGTAAATTAAATATACTTACAACACATAAGGATTTGAAATTTGATTACTTTTTAATAAAGAGAGATTTTTTGAGGGTAAAATAGAAAATGTTGATTAATTAACTGAAAATTCTTATTTTTCTTAAAACCTTGTGAATCGATTAAAATGGACAAATAAAAATGGACAGAGGAAGTAATTATTAAAAATCTCAATTCTTAGTATGATCTAAATTATAACTAAAATTGGTACAAACTTTAGCTGAAAAGTAGTTGTTCTGCACGATAAAATGGATGAAAAAGATCAACTATGGGTACATATACATAAATTATGAATTTGCAAAAAAGAAAAATGAAAAAAAAGAAACCAAAATTAATTTTTTTTTCTTATATAAATATGCAAAATTTACTTGGCATTTATTATGAAACATTTTACTTTTATTAATAAGGGTTTGCAATCGCTAGCCGAAGCTACAAGTAGGGCTTATGTCCCATAACAGATTTGAACTCAGGACGTTAGTGTAGAAATTCCAACACTAATATCTTGGTCAACTCAAGAGACACTATGAAACATAAATTCATATACATTCTATTTTATTTATCGATAAATATTTTATTTTCTTGATGGAAATAATTACAAGTGTTTTCAAGTTATATCTCTTAACAGTAACATACAATTCAATCTATACACTAATTATTTGACAAAATTAAGCAGTTTTGAAAAGTATCTTTAGGGTAACTCCTTCGAAATAGCATTTTTATGATAAAAGTATAAGTAGAAAATAGAAAATAACTTATTTTAAGAATGAGATCAATTGTTTCGATTTAGGACATATTAAAACAAAGTAATGCCAGAAAAAGTATAACATTTTAAATAAATTTATAAAACAATATAATAACTTAATTGATTAAAACAAACTTCAATCTACAAGTTTTATCTTAAATTCAGATCTCTGTACTTATTCTAGCGCATGGTAAAATAATTTCAAACTAGACATAGAGTCCATGAGGTCTGCGACACTGCTTAAGGCCAGGGGCCCAATATGTTGGCCTAGACCGATTTTGTGTTCTAACAAGGGCCCAAAGGCCTGTCTCCTAACAAAGTTTTTTTTTTTTTTTTTGAATAGTTAATTTTATTTATTTTTCTCAAAACTTTTTGGGCAAATTATTCTGGTGAGGGAAATGGACTAAATTCTTAAGCTTGGGAGATCCGGCTTGATTGTTCAAAGATTTGTACAACTTCATGGTCTGAAGTTGCAGCGGCGGTGGCCATCGGCAAACAAGAGAAAAAAGAAGAAAGATGAGAAAAAGGAAGAAAAAAGATAAAAAAATGAACAAAATAAAATAATAATATATTTTAATATAAAAATATAAAATTGTTAAAATATTTTTAAAAATTAACGAAATTATTAGTTGATAGTAACAAAAATAAAATTTTGACGATTAAAAAGTTTGATAAATTAATTTTTGTTTAATTAAAAGATAAAATTAAATTTTATAATAATTAGAGACAAAATAATTTATGCAAATTTTTATAATATATATTTCTACTAATCTACTTTGATGCCTTATCCGGACTAGCCAGTGAGGCAAATCTTCCAAAGCTTTTGTCCAGAAGCCATGGCTTCCTTCTGAGTTCTGCACTCCCCGGGGAAACACTTCTTTGCCATCTTCAGAAGCTTCAGAATGCCATCAATGGCAGTGCCTTATGGAGTCAGGCCTGGCACTTTGACATGCCCCTCCTTCCCCTCCCAGAGCCCCTGTTTCATACCCTTCAAAACCTCAGTTTCTTTGACGTCAAGAGTTGTCTCTCAGTCTTCTTCAACTATTCTTGAACTCAAAAGAAAGACCATTAGCAGAATTCGGAAGCTTCAAGCTTCAGCTACTGCAGAAGCAGTCGAAGCAGAGACTCCCGCAGACACTTCTGACCCTGCTGCTATTTCACGAGAATCTGAACCTTCTCAACAAACTGCGGTAAAATGATATATAACAAACAAGTTCTTCTCCCTTTGTTTCTGTTTAATTTGTCCATTTGGGCTTTGTGTTTACTTGCGTAGTTCTTGATTTCAGGTAGTTCAAAAGGTGGGAAAGCAAGTGGCGAAGCCTAGGCTGGTGTTAAAGTTCGTATGGATGGAAAAGAACATCGGTTTAGGATTGGATCAAGAAATAGCAGGGCATGGAACTGTTCCTCTGAGCCCATACTTCTTTTGGCCGAGGAAAGATGCATGGGAAGAGCTCAAAACAACTCTAGAAAGCAAGCCATGGATATCCCAGAAGAAAATGATTATACTTCTCAATCAGGCAACAGATATCATCAACTTATGGCAGCAGAGTGGTGGCAACTTGTCCCAGTAACACTGTTGGAACATTGGTTTTGTTTTCTCCAGTTTCTTCTGTCAAATTAAAATCAGTGTTATTAGTAGCTTCTTGTTCAGATGTACTTGTCGCAGAATTCTTTGTTTTTTGTCTCTTGGATATCACAAGACTAACTAGGTCATTACATCCTACATAATGCACAGCGTCTGTGTGATTATGTGACTTTGTCTTTTATCGTACTTTTTGGATTGGAAACGATAGGCACTACTTTCTTGGTGCAAATTGGGTAAATCCATCAAATATATGCAATAGCTCATAAATCATGAGCAATCAAAAGGTATTTTGTGCAATACCAAAATTTTATGAATTGGATGGTATTCTGGAGCAAATTACAGGCCATTAATAATTCTGGACGATATTTTGAAGTAAAAACAAAAGGAGTACAATACAAATGGCACGAGAGCTCTCCAGTAACCTACTTTCTTGACAAAGGAATAAAGAGAAACTACGTATCACTCGAGCTTTAATTTTATGCTAAGCAATGGTGCCTTCCGGCAACAGAACAGTCAAGCATCCAATCTTCTTAGGGATCATCCAAGGATACTGTCTTGCTACGAACTTTCTGCTTTTCTTATAATCAATGGAAAGAAATATGGATGGAACTCCGGACAAGTGTCTGGTAAGGAGATCGTTATCCATTAAAGAAGTTGAAGAGGCTGCGGATCATTCTTACCAGAACTCTTAAGACAAGAAATAATGAGATCTTACAACGACAATAAATTAAAAATAATAATAATATTCATAAGATATCAATTTTCTGGAGTTCACATCAGCTCATTTTTTCTGGAAATGTTTAGCTATGGAATCAAGGTAAGTCATATTCTTATCCGAATCACAAGATAAACGATATCCGCTTGCCAGAAATTAATGTACTCGAAATTGGCAAGATCTTGTCCACACTCTTAAGAAAAGATTTTGCAATCATCTCTTCAGCCAGCCTGACAGATGGTTCTGGCTGCCTTCGTAGTTTCCAGATTCACTCAAAACTGCTGGAAATAATAATCACATTTCCAGTTCTTCAAATAGAAAATCTGCATACTGCATGCCATTCCTGGCGTCCATATCTTTCAAGCTACCAGCAACATCCGAAAACTATGATCCACTTCTCTTAACAACATTTGAAGATCTCAAAAGTGGTTCCTCCAAGACATCAGTTCGGGAAATATCTAAGACATTTTTGACAGAAAATTTATTAAGTGTTGAATTACTCAATTAAAGACTTGGTCAGTGAAATATGCAGCTAGATTTCCTCGTCAGGATTCAAACAGAGACAATAGGCAACTAAGCCAACCACAGGAACAAATCTGAGAAAACTAACTAAGCCAACCCTGTCTTTCTGAATGTTTTGTAGGTTCTCTCCTATCAGCCAGGGCTGGAATGTTATATACAAGCAGATATCCCAAATGAAGGCATATGCAAGCCTTTCAGATCCCAGATAATTTATCAAGAACTCCAACCTTTCTGATAAGCTTCCAAAATTTCCATCTGCTCGCCCATAGAGGGCCCACAGTGTTGAGAGCAGACAAACAGCAGCACCAATGAGTCCAACAATAGGTGCGCCTTTGGTCATCACGGAACCTAGTTGAGAGATGTTTCTTGATCTGTATTCCACATCAGCCTCATTTAGGCGGATAGCCATGTATGGTATCAAGAATGCTGCAAAATAGAATAGAATGCTCAGTCAACGTTAACATGTTTCAACTTTAAAAAAGTGGTGGAAAGAAACTCAGCTGAAGAACAATAGAAATCAAGCAATTAAAATAGAAGGAACTAGCTATCAAAAATTGGGAAAAATAATTGGAGAATATTAAGCTATATATGTAATAGCAAGCACTGAACTGATGCAAAAAATTTGGTAGCTACCAAATAATTTCCAATTGAAGCAATTCATAGTGACTACATGCTTACACCATAATCCTGTGTCCTAAATCCAAACTACATCAAAAGTTTGTTCACATTGATTCAGTTTCACAATTTCTTGACACAAGAATTCATATCAGACGAGAACTAACTAGGCGATTTCATCATCACGAGAAATTATTGACGTATTTGTAATTACAGCAAGCAAAGGAGAAGGGTTCAAGAGAAAGCATACTGTTGGTGAGGAACATTTGGAAGCCCCAAAGAACAGCTAATGAACCCTTATATCTGTCTCTCTTGTGATCAGTGTATAACAAAGGAGCAAACATGAAGGTCCAACCAATTACAAAGTTGAATAATCCTTCAGACATCTGAGGAATTAGAAGATAATATTAAGAGTAAGCCCTATGCAATAAGCAAGAGGGTTAAATGGGTTGTGAACAAAAGATGCTTTCAGTAGCAAAAATTACTGGATGTAGCACTGGGGCCTCCATAATATGAACTCCAACTACTCTGCCAAAAGTTCAGTGACAAATAATCAAGATTTATGAAATTGATTCTTCTATGGAATCACCACTGAAATAAATAGAGATTGTGATGTATGTAACTATTGGATGCATAGTGGTAGACAAGAAACTAGTTTATTGAATGGGAACTATTCTAGTTACCACCACCATCTCTTTTGTCCTTGAATAGCTATGAAGCGAAACACCAAGGATATATCTACTCATACACCCCCACCCCCCCAGACACACACCAAAAAAAAAAAGATGGAAGACAAAAGTTGAGGGAATGCTGGACCTCAACACTGCGCTGTTTGGTGGTCTGCATTTCAGGGTAAAACCCCTAGACTTTCAGTTTATAAGTTATTTGGAATAACTTACCAGGTACACGATACACATGGAAATGGTTCAAACATACAAGCCAATAAAAACGCCTTAGAATTTGAGAGAAATACCAACTTATTTCACATTCAAAGGTAAGCTTAGGGCCCATTACCACTACCCCACAAATGAATATATAAGCTTTTAGAACCAGATGCAACAGACAAATTAGGTGGTTGCTGAAACTCAAACTGGCAATGCTATAAAAGCAAGGATCAGATGCTGGATGCACATTAAATGTTTTAAGCTAAACAAGAAAATTTTAACACACCAGAATTGGATAGGGGGAGAATGAAGAAGAAATTGAGAGAAAGGCCCACTAGTGATTGGATAGTGTCTGAACTGATAGCCCATACAGGATCCCCCTGCATTTTCCAGAAGAAATCTCGTGTAAGTTCAACGTACAAAATAAACCAACACTTTGTTCAAATTTGGAGCATAGAGACTGTCTACAATCCAAAAGGAGGTTGGAAATGGGAAATGCTTTCAAGGGTGCTCACAATTATAAATAAAATTAAAAATAATAAAAATTACTATAACTTAAGATAATCGGATAGTACTGGTGCAAACTCAAACAGGAAGCAAAATGTAAAATGAAGAAACCAAAGAAGACAAAAGAAATGAGAATTTCTTAGAATGAGACCTTACAGGGGCGTAGGGAAGCAAGAAAAGCCAGAGAACATAGACACCTTCAGCAATCCATAGAACTGTCTGAAGTAATTTCCGCAAATTATCATCCAACTCTGCACCAGAGCCACCATCCGTGGTGGAAGTAGTGGTGGGAGGGGAGTTCCGGCGAGGCCCATCACAGAGATGAAATCTTCTACCACCCAACACAAGCCTCTTCCTCCCCTTCACAATAACTTCATCAGAAACAAAAACACTGGGCAATTTCTTGGTACCAGGAAATGGAGCATCCTTAAGCTTACTGGGATCCCATAATGGAGTTCTTGCATTAAATGGCATGCACAGCAGAGTCGCCATCGACGGCATAGCTAAATTCTTCAGCTTCCACCGCCGGTACCCGGTGAAGTTTCCGGCTGCTATTGGCCCACTGCAAAATGGGATGTCTTTTGGAGTTGCCACATCTTCCTCCTGTGATAATGGGCTGGGCTACGTGGTTCATCAGTATTCAATTGTTTTTTGGCGGTTAAAGTTCCAACGCTTCTTCGGTAAAAAGCGTGGAGCTGCAGCGCGTAACTTATTACATTCGGTAAAAAGGGTCCAGGGGACCCGGGAAAACAACTCTTGCTCTGCAAGCTTTAGCATTTTCCTGAATATTTTCCCGCGCTCTTCTTCGTCGTCTCCTTCAGAACTCCACCAATGGCTCCCAAATCGGATAGCACAGAAGGTATATTTCCACCATACTCTTCTTCTCTGTGTTCCTTTTCTTTGTAAATGATTTTTATGTGGAATATTTGGATTTCATTTCGATTACTACAATTCTTCTGGCTAAATTATGATTTCGGCTCCTAAATAAGAAGAAAAAAAAAAAAAAATTGGTGAAGAGCGATATTTTCTTGAGTAATGAATTTTGATTCGTTTATTTACCAGGAATCGTGCTCAACTTCGTGAACGAGGTAATTTTCTGTACAATTTAATTACCCCCTCTTTTCATCATATACATGATTTTAATATCTCTACTCTTACCAATTTGTGGTTAATTAAATGGGTTAGTACCACTCGTAGTTCACTAATTTCTGTAGAATTTATTCTTTTAGAATTTGCTTATTAATGCAAAAGTATGCTTTTGTATATATATTTGGATTTTGCATAATTCAGAATATTCAACTCGAAAGAAATGGAAAAGTTGAGAAAGGGAAAGGATAACTTGAGATTGTATTGAAATGGAGCTTCAATGCAGCAAATCATATCGTATGGCAGCTACCCAAAGGATTCATCTCCTTCTTATGGAAAACTTCTGTAAAATACAGGGGGAAAATAATGAAATTTAATGGGTGTTTATAGATGTGCTTGTACAATGTTGTTCATTCACACTGTTGTACATCATTATGGTAAGTTCTATGATTATGTTTTTTTGGTTGGAGGATTTTACTTGGGGAAGAACACTAAGATGGACCAGAAACCGTTATGGTACATGGGAAATTGTTCTCTTGGTGTTTTCCCCTTATTCAACTGATTTGCTATACAATTCTGCTTTTGTTATGTGGTTAGTGTTTCTGATTCTGTTTCTGCAACTTCCTATTTCTTTGTTAATTCAGCAAAACAGGCCTCTGAATGCTCAAAATGTGGCTGATTCTCTGCAAAAATTCAATCTAAAAAAGGGTGCAATACAGAAAGCCCTAGATACTCTTGCGGACAGTGGACGAATATCATTCAAGGAATATGGCAAGCAGAAAATATATCTTGCTCGGCAAGATCAGTTTGACATCCTAAACAATGAAGAGCTTAATCATATGAAGGAAGAAAATGCAAAGCTTCAAGAAAAGTTGGATGAGCAAAGGCGAGCTATCAGTGAGGTTGAGGGAGGTATTCCTTAAAAATGTTGATATGTGTTTGCTACAGTGATCATATAGTTTGCATCCTCATCTATAGATTTGAGTCCTATTTGCTGGCTCGAAATCCAGATTTGTAATGACTGGTATACATGGAAGAAACAGGGAGATGTTCTTCATATAAATTAGTTATTTATGACTGCTTGTTGCAGAAATCAAAATCCTCCAGTCAAATTTGACACTCGAAGAGATTCTTGTTAAAGAAGCCAAATTAAGCAATGAGGTAGGTTGTGGAAGAATCTTTTACACTTATCCCTGATTTATTCTCTGGTAGACAATTTGAAGAAATTACACATTTTGCAGGTGGGAGAGATGGATAGGAAACTGATTAAATTGAGGGAAGGAATTACACTTGTCTGTCCAGAGGAGCGCAAAGCTGTGGAGGGGATGTATACAGATGCAATAAATCAATGGAGAAGACGCAAGAGGATGTTCAAGGATATATGGGATGCTATAACAGAGAATTCACCTAAGGATCTTAAGGAATTTAAGGTATTCTATAAGCTAATTGCCTATGTTACTCAACAGTGGATTTTGCAACTTTTGTTTCACCATTGGCATTTAAATTTACAGGAAGAACTTGGAATCGAATATGATGAAGATGTTGGTGTGAGTTTGCAGTCTTTTAGTGCCCTAATGCAACAAGGAAAGAAACGTGCCAGAGGCCAGTAACTTCTGCCTCAAAAACATTTCCATTTATAGGCCTATAGGTTGCTTGTTTAGCTTTGAGCAAGTTTGTTACATCAATTTGAGTTAAGCAATGACTAAAATCATATGTGCCTTCTTGTGATAGTAAATTCTCTCATTCCACATGCTTCATATTTATTCTGATAAAGTACTGCCTTCATCTAAGCATTAAGGACTAATACAGAAAGGAAAGAATAGACAAATTCAGAGCTAATACCTTCAGAGAGGATTAGCATCAGCACGCTATTGTCATATTATTATCAGAAGAAACAGTAATAAAGCTAAATCACTTCGAAGTTTCTCTTCATGTCAGCAGGACATTTGGTAGGAAGGTTTTCAATTTACCATTCTAGCAACGTGCTTCTAAAGTATTTACATGGTTTCATTCCGTGTTATCGAATGGCATCCATTTTTTCACTTCTGCATGTATAGAATCTTACCATTAGAAGCAACATATATACGGAACCTTTTCTGCTTCCCTTTCACCCTGGTGCTAGGGGCATGTTCTGAGTTAGAATTTATTTTGTTGTTATTCCTGTATTGAGTCTTCAAAATGCAGTCTAAATTCATCATTCAGAAAGAGAATTAGTTTCAGGTATTATCTGGGGTGTTTTATGCTCTCTATGGTTCTTTCAAATTATGTAAGATATCAATCTATCTACATAAAATGAAGGTCACACATGATCTCATTTTTTTTAGATGGAGTTTCATTAGCATTATCTCCTGGCTCATGGGAAATTTGAGAAGCTCCCACATTAGTTCCATAGGCATTCCTGCATCACATTGTAGTGAGTGAAACAGTACATAAAGGATAAACATGAACAAAGAATCTTAATATATTCAAAAGCTTTACATACCAAAAATATGTTAAAGAAACAAACTCGGCATAAACTATACTGAATTCCACACTTAAGCTTCTCAAAAATGAACAAACAGAAACAATCTGCAGACAAAATATATGATATTACCACAAAGTTAAAAACTTTATAGCTAGTATATTCCCCGTATGCTTGTCACCTGCCAATCGTCTTTCTTGTTCTCACAGAGATTGGCCTCTTGTCCTTCTCAAAATGACCTGAACCAGGGGCGCCTATTTTTTCTGCAAAACTTGATTCTGTTGCAGGCACCTTCTCGAACTTCAGGCCAGCTTGGGCTCTTGAAGAAAAATTTTCTTGAGATGGAGAGTAGGGCATTTTGGTTTCAACTTGACTCTCATCATCACTTTCGTCAAAAACTAACTTTTTCTCATTTAGCATCTTCAGGAGGTCCTCACCTGAAGGCATGTTTTCATTCCCTCCATCATCCAACGATTCTATGCTTGAGCTAGAAGGTGATCTCTTGAATTCTGACTCATGCTTTCCCTGCTTGAGTTTTCCCACCTTATCATGAGCAGGCATTCCTCCCTCTATTGGGTGGATTTTCTCAGATCCCATTCCAATTTTATGGTCCTCAATTCCCTCCCTTAGATCTCTTTCTTCTCCCGCATGAGGTTTGTATTTCATTGACTCGTTAGCACCTGGCTGCTGCTTGGGGTTATTCGGATCATCAGGGTCTTGTGAATCAGTACGAGATAGCTCCACAGCGGCTCTTGCAGCAGCCGCTGCATAAGCTGCAGATTCAAAAGCTGCTTGGGCTGCATCTGCTACATCCTTGTATTTTTTCCTCATCTCTGAAGAGTCTGAGAATCCTTCAATGTTTTCAAATTCTACAACTACAGGCAGACTGCCCCCTCCCCTAATTCCTCCCATTGTGAAATCTCCTGAGTGAGATGGTGCGTGTGGTTTCCCCTGCAATCAGCAGAAACATGCCATTAGTTAAAATATTTTTAAGCCACCAATTAGATGATAACGCACTGTTGCCGTCTTATTAAGAGAACCCGCAAACCTCTGGTTCTTCTGGGGCAACTTCCTCAAGTTTAAGAACGATTTTCTCTTCTGATGCAATCTCCTTAAGCACCTTCAATCTCTGATCCAAACTAGGCATTCTCGTTGATAGCTTTTGTATTATCTGCAGACAACATTTTCTACATATTAGAAGACAAGCATTTTCGTTTGAATGTTAGAATACAAATCTGGTCCGCCAACTACCTTAGGACTAACTCCACAATTGTTGCGCAACTCAACAGCACGCCTCTCAAATTCCTTCCCGAATCGTGATGCAAAAAGTGCTCGAATCTCTTGAAGCTCAGGGAAATCTCCACATCTTGTAGATGCATAAATCAAACTTGATATAGCCTCCTTCAATTCCTCGGGACAATTTCTGTATAACCGAAATAAGGCCGTCAATAATGTCAACATAAACCTTTTTACTATTCAAGCATGTATATATCTGATCAAACTTGGAGGAAGGAAAAACCAACTTTTCTTGTTCGATGAGAATGATCCTTTCAATCAAGAGATGACAAAAGCTTTCTATCAGCACATACACATCCAACATGTTTTGCTCCTTGATCACGAGCTCAACCTAGCAACATTAATTCAAACATGTTGTAAGAAATGAATCATCAACAAGAAGTCAAAAAAAAAAACAAAACAAGAGAAGTACATTAAAAACCATGAAACAAGAAGCCAAAGGTTACCCTAAGAAGAGCTCTTTCATGTTGGCCAAGACTGAGGAGTTGAACCACATCAGAACGGGCCACAGAACACCGCGCCTGACGTTGGTTTCTCAACACAGCAAGCCTGGAAACCGCAAGATTTATGGTTGGCTTGAACTTTGCGGCCTTGAAAGTTCTTCCAAGTAGAGCATCAAGCTTCTTTCCCATGTCTACTCTTTGGATACCTGAAAGACACTCTTGTGAACACAAAGGTGGTGAGTGGTGGCCGCTGGTGGTGGTGGACTGGTAGCAGAAGGGAACAAACGAGCCTTGCTCGTTTGTGCCTTTTGGTGATGACTGAGAGAGAGAGTTACAGTATAATATTTTTCTTTGTTTTATAGTATTTATATGATATGAATATGGTGAATATGAGGATTTTGATTTTTGGCCAGTGTGTGAATGTGTGCAATGCAATGTCTGCTGGTTGTATTATAAACTATAAGCGCGTGTAAGATTTACTTATGAACCAAGTCTCTGGAAGGAGGGAAAAAAAAAAAAAAAAAAAAAGTCTTTGGAAGGAGAAGCGGGGGGTGCAATTGGAATTACGGGATTTAAAACGCGGTAGTGGCCGGCTCTCGCCTGGGGGACTTTCGTTTTCTTAATTGTCATGCATGAATCGGTCCAATTGTTTGATTTTCTATATTTAGCTTCGTGCAATGTATTAATTTCTTATTTTTCTACTTCCTCTCTTTAAAATTCAACGTCTGTATTTATATTTAGAGTGCATTTGTTTTTATTTTTTGGTAAAAAAAATACTACTATTTTAAAGATTGTTTTGATAAAACAATAACTTAATACAAATAAAATTTATTTGTCAAATATTAATAATTTTATTATTCACCCTAAATAGATCACAATATTAATTTTTGAGAATATAAACTTTTTATAAAATTTTAAATTATACTTACATTAAAAATAAAAAAAAACTCAATGCAAGTGCACTAAAATTTTAAAAATAAATGTCTACTTTCTCAAAATAAATATACTTTTCTCTAAATTTTTACAACTAATCTTTTGCATCCAAGATATACAGTTTGTTAACTATTGGAACCCATTATTAATCTTACTAATTAATAAGGGATAGTAGTATAACTCTTTTATAATTAAATATTCTTATAAAATTTTGTGTTAAGTTAAAATGAAATATTCAAATTCAAATGGAGAAAAAATAAAAGATCAAACTTTAAAAGCACGTTCTACAATAGAAGAACTCTTTTTTAAAAAAAATTTCTTTTGTAAGAAACATTTATCGAGATGTCTTGAGGTTTCAAAATAAAATTTAATTGATATATTTATAAATACATATCACGCGTTCAACTATGCATTTAAATTAAGTCAAAATTCAAATCATTAAATATAGATTATTAATATTCATTTATATATTTTTGTTTGATAAATAAACATTTTTATTTTATTACTTTTTTTTGTTATTTAAAGATATCTATGGTGAAAATTATATGGTAATGGAAAATATCACTTAAAACAAAGAAATAAATATTTTATTTTACAATTTTAACTTTCTTAATTCAGGTAATTAACAATGAAATCCATGATGAGACACATCTCTTAAATTGCGGAAGTCATACATATGAGTGTTCTACTTAAATAGATATAAATGGATTGAATGAATATCTATTTAAATGCATTAAATTTGTTTTAAGCCAGTGAACTTAATCTTAATAATACATATCTATTTATTCATAAATAGATTTGAATATACATTAGTTGATCATTCAAATTGTCACCTTTAGCCCTTCTCACGTTTTAATTAAATAGTATGATTATGCATATATTTAACTTAATATAATTATATTTATAAGCCGGAGATGCTTATGCATTAAAGTGTAAAAGAAAATAAAAATTTTAGAATTAATTCGTTAAAATATATTTTTTAAAGATTTTCAATACGCAATTATTCATATCTTTGTGATGATTATAAGAATATTGAATTCATATCTTTGCAATGAAAAGAAAACGACACGATTCCTATCTATGCTATGTATAGAAGATGAGAAAACTAAGTAAAGAGAAACAAAGTACAAAGTCCAAACCTTTTCTTCCTGTGGGTCGCAGCACACGGACATTGCAAGCCGATGATGACTTGATAACTAATATAAGATTTTGCCAATGATTATCCTTCCCATACCCACGCCAGTACATATATGCTGATTCTGCTGTCTAATTTGCCAAAAAAACGACAGAGAAAATTCCCACCAGATTGAGTTAGGTAACCTGCTTATTTTAAACTTGTGCACAACTCAAATGCAGCAAACTACCTTTTACCACTGTCAATAGAAATGGATAATATTAGGTATGGTGTTAATACTCTTACTTAACTTAAGCTTGTTATACTAGAAATACAGGAATCACTAGCTAGGGCAAAGCAGCCTTCTAGCACCGAATCTTTTCCCTTTCACAGCACCATTAATTTCATGAAATTCGAATCAAGACTTGGGTAGGAAGCTAAAGTTTGAAAAAAACAAGTTATGCTTAAATCGTTCATACACATATATTTGCTAGAAATTCATATGAAACTGGTTTGTGCAAAAGGCAGACTTATACAATAGAAAAAAGGTTTAGATTTTTATAAAGCTTTAGTTAAAGTTATTAAGATATGTACCTATCAGATATTAAAGCACTAGAAAAAAGTCCCTACAATAAAAATTGACGTAATAATTTTCTAAGCCAAATTTAAGTCATATAGGGTATAAGAAAACAAACAAAAAAATTTGTTATAAATTGAATACATTCTTTAGAGATAACAAAAGAAAAAAAAAAGTAACAATAGAGCACACAAGAGTATATATCAACCTTAAGCTATAACTGCACTTCAGTCAACTTATAATTTAGTAGTCAAGTATTTGTATCACAATTCAACATTTACATTTTAATTCTTTTATTTTCCTTCCTCTAGAATATTACGTGGCTAAAAAAACAGTTGGTTCACGAATCACGCGGTGGCTTTGAGTGAGGAAGTTTCTATTAACATTCCCCCGTTTACACTTCCAATCCGTGAATCCCACAATTGAAAGTAGTTTATATGTAATGGATGTGAAGTTTCTTGGTGATTTCTTGTAAATGGGCGAATATTACAAGCAATCCAAGAAACAGACCAATTAGTCCACTGTGGACAACGATGTTTAGAAGAAATGTTCCAGAGACTAAAGATGTTTCATTCTTCTTTAGTGGATTTTATTTATGAAAGAAATGTACAGTTGTTAATTATGAGGTTTAAAAAAGTGAAATTCTTTTCCTCTCCAACCCCACTTTAGAAACTAATAATGCCTTTATACATTTAATTTCTTAGGAATCTAAGAATCACAGTACCTTATTTCATCCAACACAGCTGTGTTTTGAATGGTACAACGGTCCCTCTCTCGAAATAATTTAGACTTCGTTGCTGAGAAATAATTTAGTTAATTAAAATATATGTCTTGCTCGACAAAAGTTTTTAATTTAATCACATTCTCCTCCAGAATGCATCTAAAAAGGAGGACAATAATCCGACTTCAAGTATAAATAGCTAAGATTCATGCCTTACACTTTTTTTTTTCCCCAAAAAGTTTATTATATTGTAAAAGAAAATTAAATTACGATAAACTAAATATTCATTTGAAAATTTTTATTATAATTAAATTCTGATAAAATAATAATTTAATTAGTTAGAAAAAAATTTATTTTAAATTTAATTTACATCCGATCTCTCCTCATATATCAAAACTTATAAATAAAAAACAAAATTATATGTAGCACAAGTTATGACCAACCCAAAACGAAGTATGAAGGATATCCCCATCGCACCACGGATGTAGCATAGAAATTTGATTTTCATTTTTTTTTGGGTATTTTTTAAGAAAAGGCAGAAGAAACCATCGTCTTTGTCCTTCCTTCTCTTTGATTTTCTTTTTCAATCCAAAGTCTTGGTGCTTACTACTTCAACATTTAATAGAAGACTAAGTCACAGATGTGGGGCAGTTTATTTTATTTGACCATCCTCTTGCAACTAATAAATCTATATTTATTGCTTGATATTTTTGTTTTCTTTAGTCTTCAATCTGTAAAATAAATAAATGAGAACTTGGAATAACTAATGGCCAATCTAGAAGAATCCCAATTCTGTATTTGGACTGCATTTGAAGTTGGATATGAAATTTTATTTTAAAAAAAGAATAAAATAGGACCTTTTGTTTCCCACAATGAGAATTTCGGATCTTTTGTCCTATGAACTAGGAAACCACAGGAATCAAACCTGAAAGTGTTGTCCAAATTCTTAGTGAAAAGAAATGCATGAACAAAAGGGCAGTCCTCTTGCAGTGATTATTATTGGTTAGCCACAAAATTGAAACTAATCCTAATCAAATTGTCGTGGACAACGAGATCATTGAAAAGGAATCCGAATCCAATGAAGAAGAAGAAAAAGAAAATGAACTAATCATTGGAGCAAACCCATTTATGCAAGTCATCTATTTATATTATAAAGCTTACTCGAAACTGACCAGCAAGCATATCCCCAGCATAATTCCGCGAAAATGGTTTTGTTCCATTTCTTGAACAAGTATTGCTTTTCAGAGTGAATGTTCACATCAGACTTGGTAGAATATTTAACTACATAAAAGCGACCCCTTACCATAGGTTAGAGGTAGAACCTATATTAATAGAACTCCTTATAAGGAGATCAATATTAGAACTTTGATAGGAAATATATTTATTCTAAAAGGGCAATATACATATATATTCAATTTGGGATGACAGTATCTTTGTAACCACAAATCCAACCTTGAATCAACCACATATTGCGCTGCTCATATTCATACTTAAGCATGCATCACTTCGTCCTCTTTTCAATCTAATGATGACCGCTACAACTACAGACTACAACAGCCAATTTATCTCATTCTCTACGACCGCGATTACCCACCCAAAGCTTCCTTGTTCCCTGTTGCCTCATCGGAGTGGCATTGTTTGCATACCACCAATGTACCACCGACCAACGTACCACCGCCGCCATTAAACAAGTCCGATCAATGGCCGGGCAGTGGAAAATTACATCCTGCGCGGCTTCATCTTATTTGAAAGCAAACGGTTAATTAATCCCTTCCAAATTCTGCCAATAAGGCGCAGGGACTACGTTTTACTTATTTATTTAACATAAATTTTGTTTCTCATATGACAATTTAAAAAATAATTACAAGAGAAGCCATACTATTGCATCATTTTTTTTTTTTTTTTGTGTTAGCGGGGTTCAATTCTAAATATATAGAAAATTTAAGTTCAATAATACTCATTATCTTTCCCATTGGATTCTCGGTATGTTTTCATTCTAGATAAAAAGTTTTGAAAATATACCCAAAACGGCATTTATTTGCATCAGCAGCAGGCCAATTTGATTTGACATTACAGTATGGGCAGCAATATGTTTACCAAACTAAGATACCTTTTATACCAACAATTTTATGACTACTGTATACAAGGTAACAACACAGTTCAGTGTTAAGTAATCAATCAATAAATAGCACAAGGCTATAACATAGTTCAGTGTTAAAGAGTCCTCAGACGCGTACTGTATACAAGAGTAATAATGAACTTGATTTATCCATTGAAATATCTCCTTCAACATTAGGCAATTTGTTAAGCCAGGCAGTGTCCGAAGGGCACAGGGCACTTCCAAGTCAAAACTCAAATAGAAAATATCAGCAAAAGAAAAATGAAGCAAGGCAAGCAAACAATCATCTGTTAAGCCAGACCGTGTCTGAAGAGCACATCCAAGTCAAAACCAAATAGAAAATATCAGCCCGATTTCAAGATTACATCTTTCTTAACAAAAGAAGAAAGAAGCAAGGCAAGCAACAACGACGGGGAGGTGGGATCATGCGAATCGAATGAAAAGACTAGTACCAAATACACAGATTATAGAACAAAAAGTTTCTACCAACAGGAGACCACACATGTTTGCCAATCTCATGTGACATTTTGATTTTACACCTTCTACACCCAAAGTAACCACAAAAACATTAAGAATAAAGAACACCCTTGTAAACACACGTAGATCTCTAGAATATTGTCTTCACTATAAAACAGTGTTAACCTGACTAAATTTTTTCGATCAAGAATGGCTGGCAACCAAATATTAGAATATGTTCTCATGCCAAATATTAGCATGGCCCGGTTTCAGACTACAGTTAAGTATCATCCCTAGGCTAATATAAATTTGATCATCAGTTCAATCATGCTAACTTCTTAAATTCATTACATTGGAATTCAATTTCTTTTACATCGTCACCCCCTGAAAGTCAGAGATCCTTCCAATAAAGCATCAGTTACTGTACACTTTGAATTTGTGCACACGAAAGACTTCTAAAACTAGGAAAATCAAATATCATATTCACAAGTCTAAGCAATATACATTCACATTCAGTCCTGGCACAAAAACTGCAATGTACTAAATACCCACAATTTTTTTGTGTCTCAGGCTAACTATGCAAATCAACTTTCATTTTCACGAGTCTAAGCAACATCATTCACCTTCAGTCCTGGCACGAAATCAGTAACATACTAACGACCCACAATTTTTTTGTGACTAAGGCTTCTTACAAACAGAAAAATATGCGGGAGAAAACAACACGAATGACAATCTAGTTCATACATAGATACAAAATTCAAAATGGTAAGTGAGAAGAAAAATGATGCTTAAAACGTATCATCATTCACATGATGCACAAATGTTAAGAAAAAATAGAAACATATTCTCAAGTAAACCCATATCAACATAAAATACAACAGAATGGAAGAAACGTTCCAAAACTTGAACTGGAGTTGTAACTCAAATCAGAAATAAATATCATGTAACACAGCCACTTTAGAAATATTGAAAAGCAAGCCTAAGAACTATGGAAGCAGATATTTACCAACTTTAGAAATATAGTTGATATCAAGGTTCATCACCCTCTAGTAGGTAGGAACAATCATCTATGCAAGTGTTCCAAAACCGCACAATTGGAACCCAATCCCATGAGCCACCCCCACCCCCAAAACAAAAAGGAGAAAACTTCTCTCTTCCTCAAGAGAACATATAGTCCGAATAAAAAAATAATCACACACAGCACTTAAAGCAGCTAACCTTCTATTCATCAGCTTGAAAGCACAGTTATTTGGCTGAAATGTGTATGCATTCATTATATCTCCCTCAAATCTATTGCCCATGTTAAAAAGACCTCAGGTTCCCTCTAATTAAGATATGGACAGCGGGTTTAGATTTCTAAACACCCTTAAAGACAATACAATCAACAACCAAATTTTCCAAATCAACCATGACCCAATCCCACCACTCCTTGATCCTGATCTGCATAGACCTTTATATGTGCACAAGTTCATCTCTGCATTTCGCAGGGCCACAACAATGGGTGTCATTTAAATAGAACACTGAGAAGGGACTTCACTCCCTCATTGTGAATCTAAAAGTTTAATTCTCTCCAAATGAGCCTTTCTCAATGTGAAACAAGTTCCTTTGCATTGATCATCAAATAACAACAAAATGATTGGATTCAAATCACTCACAAAGCTGATAACCTTCCCCCAATGGTCCAGTTCTCATGATGAGCAATAAAACAAAGAATCGTAGAAAGGTTACAATTAACTGACAAAAGAAAATTGAACCAAAAAACCCTGACTTCAGTTTATGTCAGCATTTAAAATGGCAAGGCTGCATAGCAATCTTAACCACGAAAAGGCAGAAGAAAAGATGAGGATACTTACAAGAGTTCCAAAGGAATAAGCGCACGCCCTGAAAAGGCGAACAATCACAATAAATAAATAAATAAATAAATAAATAAATAAATAAATAAATTAGTAATAATAACAACAACAACAAGAAGTCCGATAGATTACTCACTTGAATTAATTTGCAGAGCAGAACAGCATGCAATTATCTCCTAGGTATTCCTCCACATTGGCCAAATCATAGATCAGAAGTAAGGCAAGTTCATTAGAACATACATCGAGGAGGAGAAAAGGAGATTATAATACACTCTTAAGGAAAACTGAATTACAAGGTGACCACAAAAAATGAGAACATGTTAAAGAAACAGAGAATGTGAAAGGCTTTCTCACATGAAAAGAAAGACAAAGGATGAACAACCGTAAGGCAAAAAACCAGCAATTATTCAAAAAATACAAGTATTAGAGCTTCAAGGACGGTTTCAGTTAGAACAGGAGACATTGATTCTTTCATAAATACCAACACTTATCAATATAGACACTGAATAACAAAGACTACATGCTTCCTATCGAATACATCCAAAAGTCAGAAAAATTGCATGACAAAAAGCACTCTCCATCAAACTTAACCCATAAATTAAAATGAGAGTTAAAGTAACATAAGAGCAAAGTTTCAGCCGTGTTAGAATAAGCTCCTAACAAACAAACCAAGATACCTTCTCCAGGTTGCCTTTAAAGCATCTAAAGCACTCAACGGTTGCCTCATAGCAGTGATCAGATCCTGAATGAAAAATTCAATTAGACTCTCCAGGACCTAAATAGTTCAGAAAGTAAAAAACAGATAATATAACAGAAGGAACCCAAGCATAAGGACACTAATTAAAATCAAGAACTATTCCTCAAAACTGATGCACTAGAAAATTAAAGAGAAAGACGCACAGACACTCACACCGACAAATTCTAAATGTACTTTTTTCATTTACACAGATTTATTTTCTAACAATCTAATTTTCAGGAGTTTGTAAGGCCTGCAAATGAAGAGGCAGGTACAGTGTCCAGAATACAATAAGTAATTCTAACTAGAGACAGAAAACAACGGAAGATATTCTATTAAAGGATTTCTTAATGCTCAACATTAAGAATTAGTACAAAGGTAGATACGCCTTTGGCGAGTTATCTTACAATAGAAACAGAAAACATTCCACTGACAGAACCGCCAAGAATGAGGTCTCTCCCAATCAAACATCACACCAATTGCCATCCACCTTGTCAAGCACTGTTTCCAAAGCTCTTATAGCAAGAACAGAGAAAACAGATTAATGCCCAATGATTAGAACTGAATTAAATTTATATGATATCATAATATACAATATCAAGTCCAACAGCAATTCTGTAGTCAGAAAATCAGCATCATTGTTCACTTGCCCGTGATGAACGGATGGCTCAATGCTTGTGACACTGTAATCCTCTTATCCGGATCCAATGCAAATATTTTTTCAAGAAGATCCTTAAAATGGGCTAGCATCTTCGGATCCTCACCAGGAGAACCCACAATCAAAGCCGCCATATCTTTTGGCTTAACATTAAGAATAAGCCTCTTTACAGCCTGCCAGAACAGGTTACATACTTAATGAACAAAACTAAGCATCAGTAAAAGCAACTAGATGGTAATTTTTAGCACAATATATAATAAAAATAAACGCTTACCTTCTTTGTAACAGGATCTTCCTCAGTAGCAAGAAAATTCAAATCCTGGTCAAAATGACGGTCCGAAAATGCTCCCTGTAACAAAAATAACCATGGTAAGAAAATCTAGCAGTTATACAGCACCCAACCCCCCCCCCCCCAAAAAAAAAAAAAAAGTACATAAATATTGAACTTCTGTTGTAACTCAATGGCCCTAGCATTGTAGCCTCACACTTTACAAGAGGAAAACAAATGAACGAGCTTGCACATACGAAGCAGTCTCTAACCTTACGAAGCAGCTTCTTAGGAAACGGACCCTTTAGCTCCATATGAAGCCGGAGCATGTCATTATTTGTAGGGCCAGGAAAGAGAACTTTACCCGTGTAAAGCTCAAACAAGCAGCAACCAACTGACCACATATCCATGGGATGATCATAAGGTAAACCCAGAACTGGATATGGAACAGAAACAAGATGTTAGAACTCAAACTAGCAAGAGATGCAAATATACATCAAGAAGAAAACAACTAACGTTGATCACCTTAACAACACAAATTTCAAAAAAAGAAAGTTAGAGAAACTAATCTTACTTATCTCAGGGGCGCGATAAAAACGGCTAACTAGGTATGGAGTAACTTCATTTTTACCAGCAAGCATGGCATTACCAAAGTCACATAGTTTCAACACATTTTTCGCTTCATTTACCTGGGGAAATGAACAAATGTAGCTTAATATTATTAACCAAAGAGTAAGGAAATGAAGACACATGCGAAGAGAACTAGAAAGAGTTGTTTTCCTTACCAGCATGTTATCTGGCTTAATATCACTGTGAAGAACACCACAATTTTTTAGATGCTTCAGCGCAATGAAAAGTTGCTTTGCATATGCTCTTACAGCAGTTAATTTCAGTCCAATATTACGTCCAAACTTCTTCAAAACCTCACGGAGATTCATATGAAGTGACTCAAAAACTAAACAGAGGTGATTCCGGTACTTAAAGGTGGAAATAAATCGAACACAATGGCGCTTGTTCTCAGGATCTGCGCCAACCAACTTCTTTAATATGACTAGCTCATCCATACCTGCCTTATACCTAAGCAGTCAAATGATAAGAATAAATTAGTTCTCATGTACAGAACCATGTTAATCAATGATATGACAACAAATATCACCAAACACAAGAAAAGACCCACATGGTCTCATTACTGCGTATCATCTTAATTGCCACTTCTTCAGGGTCACTAGATTTGGCCTTCAGATCCTTTGCACGAACAACTGTAGAAAAGACCCCTTTACCATGAGCAGCAATAATTTCATACCGGCCATCAAGTATTTCTCCAAAACGATAGCCTGCATCGAACAGGAAGAAAAAATGTAAGATGGGAGGAATTTAACTTCATTGAAGCAGAGACATTACACAAAGGACAAACAGGTCTCAGTTTGGCCACTGAGTTGATGATTATCCTCTCAGTTTGGTCACTACAAAATTGATGTTCTTGTCAATAATCAATTAACTTCAGAGAAGTTGAGAAATCAATTCAGACACACCATATCATGAAGAATCAACGTAAAATGTACATTTTCTACAAGGGATGTGCATAATGCAAAGAAAAGACCACCACAGGAAAAATATAAGAAAGGACAAGTAGGAGGAATCTTAAAGAAAGTCATGAAAAGTTAGTAAGCATGATCAGCACTTACTGTAGTATCCTTCAGCATCATCCCAATTGTCATGTAGGCCACTTCTTTCAATAGCCAGCCCATCTCCTTTACCCTAAAGAAAATTTTGCATGACAGAACAAAAGTTACAAGAATTGCAAATAATGACCTGTGACAATCATATATGGAACTGAAATCCAAATTGACAAAGTAAATCAAAACTAGTCCAACTCCAAAATCTAAGAACCAATGGACATTACAGTCTAAATTACAGAATCAAATTATCTGAAACATACAAAGAAAAACTTCCAATAGTGGTCAACAGCTTGGGCAGCATATCAAGAATTTAGACACAGGTGATCCTCTCAAGTAAAAATGTGAGTTCTATCATAAGACTTACAGTTTTACGAACTCCAGCAGGGGATTCTCCAAATATATCATCGCAGAACATGTCAGCCGACCTTTCACTCTGCAGTTTTGAAAGATTTCAGCTATAAATATAAGCTGAATTTGACACTTGAATAAGAGGTAAAGTACCAACTACACTCCCAAGAACAAGAACAATCAACACTAAAAGAAGAATAATAAGTTTCAACAGAACACAGACTAACAGGGGTTGGAAGTTTGAATAAGCAGGAATGCGTTCAGAAATTTTCAAATCTTCTAGAAAATAAGACTAACCTTTGGAGTACCAGCACCAAGTCCTCCAGCATCAGAAGGTTTCCGGATGGCAGAAAGCCCATTTGGTTGAGGCGATTTTCCAACAGAAAAGGATGGGTCAGCAACTAAGTCATCTGCAACTGCAACTTCATTTTGTCCGTCAACAACTTCAGGAACAACATTAACAGCTTGTGCTGTCACAGATTGCAGTTCTACTTGCTCCTTGACTGTCGAACAATAAATAATCATTGTACAAGTCAAATTCAAGAAACAAGATAATAAGGCATAGGCATGTCAAGATAGATGCATGGCAAAAAAAGCTGAAGATAAAATATTCAGGCAATAGCCAACAAATGAGCTAGTCAGGATCTTGACATTGATAAGAGACAATTAATATTGCTCTCTTTCTCACCAGTTAAAAGCTTATATATAGGAACAATGATGTTCCTATGATTATCAACATCACCAAAACCTACTAATTTGATTAAAAAAAAAAATACAAGTAAAAATACAAGAAAAATCACAAAATTAACATGTAAGATTTTACCCCACCACCAAAAAAAAAAAAAAAAAATTGATAACCTTCTGTAGGTACTAACATACAGATTCCAATCAAAACCATCATATTAGATTTGAATAAAACCCAACCAAACAGCTTCTCACAAGCAAACCACAAGTAATGAGCCCTATACTAGTTAAACTCTAAATTGAGGTAACAGAATAAAAAAGACATAACCAGAACAAATAAACCCAAAAAAAAGGGGAAGCAAAACAGTTCATGCATGCCTATACCTTCTATATTAGTATTGGGTTTCTGCTGCAACTTCTGACTTTTATATTTTTCAAGTATTGCGTGCCTTCGCCTCCTACTCTCCTCCTTAATTTTTTCAATATCATCTTCTTCCTGTTCTGCAAGTTGCAATTCAATTCTTTGTTGGTAGGCTTCCTGTTCCTCTTCATCTCTGCAATCAATAAATAAGATAAAAAAAAATCAAAAAAACTAAAAAAGAAGGCACAAGATTGACTATTAATGTGGGAAGGAAAGGTACCTTCTAAGCTTCTCTTTGTCCTTTTCAGATAAATTTTTGTCAGAATTGTCAACATTTTCTATATCATTACTTTCTCTCAGTCTATTCCTGTAATCAGTTGCACCATATCTCCTACTCCTGGAATCATCATGCCTATCTCGACCACCATAACCATCATCTAGATCATCATATCTACGATACCTAATCTTGTCACTCTCTCTCTCCCTATCTCTTTCCCTGCTTCTATGTTTGTTGCTCTCTCTGTCTCGCTCCCTCCTCCTTTCCCTCTCCTCCCTCTCCAAATCTCTACGCCTCTCTCTCTCCTTTTCTTTTTCCCTTTCCCTTTCACGCTCTCTCTCTCTTTCACGGGCCCTTTCCCTCTCTCTTGAGATATCTCTATCCATCTCTCTACTGTCCTCCCTAATTCTTTCTTGGGTTTCTCGACTGTGATGCCTATCCACTCGAATACCATGCCGATTATAACTAGAACTGTGATCCCTCTCCTTATCCCTTAACAAGTCTCTGCTCCCATGTCGATAGTCCCTGCTAGGTTTAACCACTCGTTCATCGTCTGAATCACTCCTATGCTTTCTCTTGAAATAATAGGCATCATTTTGTTCTTTTGGCATGTCTGATTGTGAAGCTTCACGAAAACTATTCTGTGATTGAGATCTTCCCCTAGACCGGGCAGGTGACTTCAAATGGTTCCTACCACGATGCTCTTCACAGGACCTGTTTCGAGAGGGAGAGTTTGAGATGCCTCTTTGCTTCTTTCCCCCACTTTCAGACAAGAAAGCATTCCTCTGATCGCTTAGATCATTTACACCAGCATAGTCCTTATTTGTCCTCCCATGTTCTTCCACAGCTATGATGTCTTTAAAATATTCATGCCCAAAATCCCCCTTGGAGACATGTTCAGTTCTTGACTTCCTTTCCCAATTGACATCGCTGAGCTTCTTTCTATCACTACCTGTAATATCTTCTCTATCTGGCCTATCCATGCCCGAAGCCTGAACCTTTTTACCTTTTCCATTGACAGTTCCTTCTTCTTTTTGTAATGCATCAACTTCCTGCAAATCAAACATTAGCAAACAAAGAATTAACCGCAAAAACATTTAATCTACTAGCTACAAAATAAAAAAACAAAGTTAAGCAACAGTATGAAATAAATTATAACATGAAACTGGTTCTTACAAATCCATTGATAGCCATCAGTCTTCAGGAATCGCCTAGAGTAACTTTTTCCCAGGAATAAAATATAAAAGTGGAGTACAAAGCTCTGAATTGAATTCAAATTCTCATGTCTGAGTTGTGAAAAACATGTCTAAAATGTTCACAATACCGCATGACATGACTACCAATTATAGAACAAATTTAGCAACTTGATGCAGTATAAATGTCAAATTCAAGAAAATTATCCCTCTGGTTGCTGAGAAAGCTTGTAATGATAAGATTCTTGAGACTGCATGCGTAATCATCTAAGGTGGGTAGAAAAATGATTCTTAAAAACTCAAGATATGAACCAAACACAAGCAATTTCGCCCTTCAGAAAAAATAGAATTTAAAGCAATGTTGAAATTTTTGTATCTGAATCAACTAGCGCACTAAGTATGAAAATTCTCAACCTAGAGAAAATAAATAAAGAGAAGAGACCAGTGGATGCTCAAAACGCAGGCTGGTATATATTCCACACAATTACCAGCAGAGATATTTCAGACTGCATTTACATTAACTCCGATTTTCTTTTTCCGTGAGAATTCTATGCCAAATTTTCTTAGCAACCAAAAAGGCAACCTTCGGACAAGATAAATTTAACCCACCCCCCCCCCCCTCCCAAACACACCACCAAGACAAACGAAAAAGTTAGAGAAATCTGAACGCACCGTATTAAGCTTATCAAATCTAACACGGCCGCCCTCAACCTCTCCAGCTTCCGCATCAGAATCCAAGCCTTTCTTCTTTACCTCACCTCGTCCAACGGCATCACCGCCCTCATCCTCCTCAATGATCTCTCCTTCCTCCATATCATAATCAATCCCCAAACTTGAACCGTTGGCAACTGCACCAACGCCAACTTCACCAATCACAGGAGCTGTCGTAACCACATCATTGAAATCACTATAACCGCCATTCCTCTCCTCTTGCAGTTTTTCTTTTTCTTCAATTCGAGTTGCATCCTCGGCTTTATCTTGTTTCTTGCTTCGATGGTGGTGACGATGCTGATGCCGATGGTGCCGGTGGTGGCGATGCTTATGTCTTTTGGGGGGTTCTTCGGAGTCGTTCTCGTCTTCCGAAGGAGAACGGCGATGCTTCCGACGAGTGGGATCAGTGGAGTCGCTTGCCATTGAATGAACTTAACTTTGAATTGAATTAGAGTATATTTGAACTGAAAGGGAATTCCAAAATCTTCAGATTTAGGGTTAGGGTTTGTGGAAAAAATAATAGCAATTTGGGAAGAAGGATCGAAGAATGATAGCAAATTGTTTCTATTTCATTTTTAAAAAAAATATACTTCCTATCCAGAGGTACGGCTGGAAACAAGTTGGTTTTCTTTTCATTTTTCCTTTTTTTCCCACTCGAAATTATAATATTACAATGCTCCTTGAAGTTCACGACAATTGAAGTTAGATCCCTTAAAGTTTCAAAAATATTATTGAGAAAAAAAAAGTTTCAAACATATTACTTAATTTCTTTAGAAATTAAATGTGATATACTTGAGAAATGAAATGGATTGATTAACAAAATTCGTGCTCAAATTATTTTGTTTGTCTTGTAAAAGTTTTACAATTTTTTTTTCAATTCTTTCAGTGCCTAAATTATTTTTTTTTAAAAAAACAAATTTTGTCCTGTGACACGATAGAGTTTGATCGTTTTAGTTAGGCGTCGATCACTTGTAATTTTCTAAGATAGAAAATAGGTCATTTTTCCTGAATTCTCTCCAAAATCAACCTTCATAACCCCTCGCGTGACTTTAAAATAATGGATTTGGCCCTTAAAAAATACACATAGTTAGCATGTGACTAAAATTACCAACTTTACTTCGAAGCTAATAGTTGAGACTAAAAATTTAAAATAAAGAAATTAGATACTGAAAAGTTGAAAAAAAATATTTAAGACTTTTCTAGAAAAAATAAAATAATTTAAGAATGAATTTCGTTAATTACTCAATTCAGTATTTTTAGCTTCGAGAATTGTCTATTCGTTTTTCAATCAAAGTTTCCCAATACTTTGGAGTGTAAATACTTTTATAAAAATGTATCATTTGTATGATAATATATCCTCTTCAAAAGTAAAATACTTTATTGATCCTCAAAATATTAAAAAGTTTACTGATTATCCTTTAACTATCAAACTCATTCAATCTTCCCTCGACCTTTTGAAATAATCAATGTTTTACCTTTTTGTTAATTGACCAACAGTCAATTCCCGTCTCCATCAGCCATCTGAAATGCACATGATATAATTGAACTTATTTAATGACAAATACTATTAAATGCTTATTTACTTTATTGTATTTAATAATATATTATTATTATTATTACTTATTTATTAAAATACAGTGAAAATAGTTTTGTCATAAATTTTTAAAGCAAAATGATTGTTATTTAAGATTAAAATTTGGATATATTATAGTTATCTATTATTGTTATTTTTTATTTAATTCAAATTGTAAAACTTAATTATAACTAATTAAGTATTTAGATTTAGAATTCAAATTTCACAATTTAATATTTAAATATTCAAATTTCAATATTCAGACTTTTACTTTATCATCAAATATGCAGTAAACTCTTAGAGTTTACTTTGAATACTAGTGGGAGACTATGCATTGTGCGCAAAGATTTTGCCCATGATTAAATATAATTATATAAAAATTTAAAATTTGATATATATATATATATATATATATATATATTAATTACATCAAATTTATATTTGAGTTCTAATATACAACTCTTGCCATGGTATGCATGCCAACCCTTCATAAAATGATTTGGAATTTGCATTATATATTTAAAATTTAAAAATGAAAAAAATCATAATAATTAAAGACTTCAAATTTACAAACATTGCTTAATTTTCCCAAAAGCGATTAGAAAAAAAATAAGTAAAAATCAATTACAAACTAAATCGTTAAAATTCTTCATAAATAATCTAGGTCAAGGATAAGACCAAATGTTACTATTTGATATAGATGTATGGTCTTTACGAACTCCATACATCCTAACCAAAGTATATCCATTTCATTCACTATCACATTTTGAGCTAACTATAGCGCCTTAGGGATTTTTTTAATGATTTGTAAGAGTTGGGTTGTTTTTCTAATTTGAACCATGTCGCTGACTTGAAGGTTGTTCTTGTAGAGGAACCATTTACTGTAACCATGTTTTTTTTTTTTAACTTCCTACATCAATCCAACCTCAATCAAACAAGGAGATAATAAGAATGTGTATAATACATATTCATGTAAGATATTATTATTGATTTTAATCATTTGCATGTTGCACTATATTAACATAATTTTGACCCCAAAAAAAAAAATTGTCTTGCCCCAAATACCATATGAAAATGTTTCCAGGTATTGTATCTAAATGATAAATGTAATAGATATTTCATCCATGAAGCTATTCTTTTATGTCCAAAAGAGTCGGTATTATTTCTCTAGTATGAAATTGTAAATTTGTTTCTTTATACCAAGTTTTTCTTGGAGAGAAGTTGGTATTAGTGGATCTAAGTGGAGTGTGAGTAACCATTTTGATCATGTTACTCAGTTGTATATAAGATTAGATGTTTAGGAGCAAATACATCCCAGACAAGGTCCCGCAAGAATGGATTTAGTTTGAGAGTGATGTTTTATCTAAATACCAACTCAATGTTCAAATATTGTTATAAGTTTAAGAATTTCCTTCACTATTAGATGAAGTTGTTCTTTAAAAATGTGATATAGGCCACGCTATTTGATATTTATCAAAAGGAATCCACACACAATAGAATATTTAAATGAATCCCCTCTTTACCTTTAGCAACATATAATACTAGTAAACCATTAAAACTATTAAAGCTATTTCATGTATCGGCAAAATCTGTAGATATAAAGATTCTCATATTCAAAAGTTTGAAGGATAAGTATCTACACTCACATATCTCAGCAATTTTATGAAATATAGTCCTTTTAAAAAAGAAAAGATTTACCTATCGAAGTATAACCTTGTGTAAATAAATTGTTAGAGCATTACTTGTTGCCCCAAAACAATTGCCTATTAGCAATAAACACGCATTCTAAGACTATAGATCGAGTTTTAATACGGTAAGCTTCTCTCATTACTATTCCAAGAACTGTACTTGTAAAGAAGAGTTGAAGAAACTAATAAGAACATGAAAGGCTGTCCAGCCCTAAGAGTCTAAGGCCTACTGAAATCCAGCTTTTGAATTGCATTGAAGAGAACAACTAATGCTACCATGTTCATTGATTCGCGCTTTGAGTGCTATTGTTGGAACAAATAAATAATGTTAAATGTTATCATGTCACTTCCTCCCCCTTTACTTTGCGTGTTTAATTTTAATACATATATTTTATGCATTTCTTTTGGTTTTTTATTTTTTCAATTACTCAACCAAAGGTAAAGGAAATGTATTAAGGACCCTTAATCATCTTTATTGCAATTTGCAGCATAAAAAATAAAACCTATTAAAGAGTAGGACCAAATAAAAGAATAAATTGTTGTGATCTCATGTTAGCAAAAGAATGAATTAATTCTTTTATATTGCAATTGTACCAATGTTATATTATTTGGTATGACAAAGATGCATAACAAAGTATGAGTTGTCAATTTCCAGCAATGCTTAAAAAAAATGAAATCATTGAGAGAAAAGATAAATAAGTTAGACAAATGAAGAAAAAGAACAAACCAGAAGTAAAGACTACTTGAAACTGTGATTTAGTCTATTACTTCTTATAAACATAATAGGATAAAAAGCAAAAATTACAAGTAGAATTAAAATGCCAAACGTTCTTTAGGATCATTCTCAAAGTTATTCAAATCCTAAAAGTGACATGAATAATTTCTTTTTTAATGAAAAATCGAGCATTGAAGTTCTTTTTTAAACATTAATGGAAAATACTAATCATGTAATGAAAAGAAAATTATAACATAAAATTAATGGAAAAGCTTACCCATGGAAACTGGTTCTTTATAAGGGTATGATTTACATAGACCAAGCTAAGCCCAAGTCAGAAATGTAAGAACAAATTCAATACCCACAATAGCCAATAAACAAATAAGATATGGCAATTATAAAGGGAGAAATAAATATTCACTCTCACCAATGTACATATCTTACCCTTCATATATATGATCGAAACTTTGTCAGCTATGCCTATAGTAGTTGAGATTTGAAACAAATAAAAAGTAATCATGAAAAAAAGAATACAACAATATACAATAGACATCTCTAAATACAGAGATGCCAAAATTTTATTTTTTAAAAAAAGAAATCCGATGAAAAGCATCTCAAGTTTCGTTGTTCATAGAGTTCCTATTATGTACAAAAAGAGAGCAACTCCTAATCAATTAATGTCTCCCTTTAACTACTCATGTCTTTAAATAATTTACCAAAAAAAAAAAAAAAGAATACACTCACAACCTTCATATAATATAAAAAACTCCCATGGTAATTTATTCAATATTATTCCAAATATGGATAATCACTATTCTAACTGCAAATTATCCGTCTATGCAGAATTAGTTATTAAAAAATATATGACATGTAAATTTATGACCATCTTGAAAGTGCCCCAATATCTAAGTAAACATAAAAAAAAAAAAAAGAAGCACTTAGTCACCTTATTATCAACTTGTAAGTGATGCAAACCAAGAAAATACTAAACATACATAACAAAGCAAAAATGACATTTGCTTAAATTGCATATCATATTGAAAATTGTGAAAGGAGTCTTAATGCATCATTAGTGCTTAACCAAAACAATGGCATAGAATAAACTAAGGAAAGCACAAGACCTCAATGTTCTAAAAAATAAATTTTGAAGACAAAAATCTTAGATATATTGCTTTCCATAGTCCCAAGAAGGCAATGTGCAAGTAAATTGAATTCTTATTGAACTACTATCTCCATATACACCTACAAATCAAATCACTAAATTTTAGGGAACCACAAGGATTTACATGGCTAAAATAGAGAAATTACTTAAGAATGGGAGAACTGGAAGTACAATAAAAGAAGCTATAGTTCCAGTAAGGAGATATGCATTTAGAAGATTTGTTCCCTACAATATCTTTTGAACATTCTTCATTTTTATCGTTTCTTTGAATGCATTGGCACATTTACGCTTGCATATGGATATGAACCTAAAAAAATGTAGATGCATAATAATAAGTAACTAAGCCAGAAAATGTTACTATCCTTTAATCCACTTCCTAATAGTCCTTTATACTACATCATTTGTAATAGTGGTAGAAACTAATAATAGCGCAGGCATAGAGAATAATATCATGAGAGACGTTGTTTAGTCAATTCTTAAAAATATAAATTTAGCTAGAACTTACTAGATCACTAGTGCCAACAACAGGAGGAATGGGCACAACGAGGTGTGTATCACATTTTATGACATCAGGATTACAAGACTGCATGAACATGAAAAGTAATATATTCAATCAATTTTGTAAAATGGAGAACAATATTGCTTCAAGTCTCAGTGTCATTCAAATAAAAAACAAGTTATTGGCCAAAATTAAAACCCAAAAATAGTCGTAAATAAATTCTTGCTAGAACATGACGTTTAAGTTCTAACAATGTAGAGTCACACATAATTTGAAGGAATCTTAACTAAAAAATCAGAATGCTTTAGTAAATTCAAAAATTGAGCACTGCAGAAAAGTAGAATGTACAATAGGATAACAAAAGAAATCAAATTTCTCATTCAACTCATAAATTGAAGGTAATATTAAAGTTATATACAAATTTGACAAAGAAATCATAGACAAAAGAAGGCTTATTTTGGATCATTTGCATTGAAGAAACAAGCATTAAACCTAATTTTATCAAGTTTCTTCTTGTTGGCAATGTTAATACAGGTGCCATTGACCACCCTAAGCAGAATAATACAAACAGATAAAGTAAATAACTTTTACAAAAGCAAATTCAATAGGGATTGAATAAATTTCAAATGAAAAATTAAAATCTATATTTTTGCTTCTATTGCATATGTATTTTTCTCTTTCCTAATTTTTGCTTCTCTTTTTGTTCTAAATCTCTAAACCCTTCTTCTTAAAGTTCCTATTTTTTTCATCCCTATACCCCCTCGTGTGGCAACATGGCGGCAAAAGAAGGAAAAAGAGGGATGGGATTTCCCTTGCTTTTGGCACAGCGGGCCCTAATAGGAGCCTCGCACGACTGGGTATTAGCTCAGTGGTAGAGTGCGCCTTTGATAATTGTGTTATTTTGCCTGGCTGTGAGGGCTCTCAGCCATATGGATAATTCAATGTGCTCATCAGCGCCCAACCCTAAGATGTGGATTATCCAAGGCACATTAGCATGACATACTCCCCTTGTTCGAACCAGGGTTTGAAACTAAACTTCTCATCAAAAGGATAGATGGGGCGATTCGGGTGAGATCCAATGTAGATCCAACTTTCGATAATATCAAATATTTTAATTCGCATCCACAAGTGATGAAATAAAAAAATGTATGCTGCATAATCGAGTTGACAAATTGTACAATTAGGCTCAAACTCTTTTGTGGGATGTTTACAGTATATATGATGAATAGTTAAATGGGATTCTGCTATAGTTCTAAGCCATTCTTGCTAAAGAGTAAAATTTTCTAAAAACTTTTCTTTAACTTTCTCAGAAATTATTTCTATAATAGAATCAAGAAATTTTGCTAAAAGATGTTGAGCTTGAAAATCATGCTAGGTGTTAGTAAATCAAAAGGTTTGGATTCTTCTGGTTTTTCTGGAATAAAAACAACTTCTAGCTCCTGGTTTTTAAACTCTTCCAGCTGAGCGGTTAGTCACGCAATATCTTCATTTTGAGAAGACATTATGCCGGTGTACAGCTTATACTGTTGTCGCAGTGAGTGAATTAATTCATGTTGTTGCAATCATGTTGCACCCAGGAATTCTTTATTGAACTAATAAAAACTGCTTTTACAAACTATTTATAAAGGATTCAAAAATAATTTAAAATACAGTATTTCTAAATTTGAAAAGAAAATAA
Source organism: Voacanga thouarsii (assembly GCA_026120185.1). Classification (NCBI taxonomy): domain Eukaryota; kingdom Viridiplantae; phylum Streptophyta; class Magnoliopsida; order Gentianales; family Apocynaceae; genus Voacanga; species Voacanga thouarsii. The sequence goes on along the minus strand of JANUWF010001217.1, from coordinate 3,292,018 downwards.
TTGATCTCGAAATACAAAGAGTTTTCTCTAGAAGGATTGTGAAATTCGCTTTGCATTTCTTGAAGAAATTGAAGCCTTAAATTGGCCTGAGTGGAATAGCTTTCACGAAAGGCTCTTGCATTATTGCTGAGTGGTCCATCCCATGTGATGAATGAATTAAACTATCAACACTTGAAGGAATTGCTCCATAATGTGTTTGCAATGGTGGGGTCCATAACTTTTGTCAATGCAATGAATCATCTTACAGATGAGCTCTGTGATTATGAAAAGGGAATTAGACATTTTCTCCAACTGAAGTTCTTGGAGCTCTTTTTTTAGTGTAGTCTTGTCATATCACGGGCTTTGATAAAGGTATGCTACTGCAATACCAGTGAGATTGTCCATGTTACCATTGCCATTGTCGAAGAAGCTAAAATTAGATTGGGTTTCATCATCACTGTCTTCTATTGCTAATTGAATTTGATTTTGCAAAATTTGGAGTTGAAGCTAAAGTTCTGCTTTGGAAATTCTTGATTTACCTTTACTAGAAGAAGAGCTTGCATCGGTCTCTTTTTTTACGGGAGTAGTAGGATATACTGAACTTGTTGCTGCTGATGGCTTAGGTGTCCATCCCTTAATTTTAATTTCTCAGCATAAATGTCAAACAGATTCAAGGGTTTCGAACTAGTAATTCCATCTAAGGATAAAACAAATTTTCTTGTGCAGAAAAAATTTACAATACTGAATATATGCTAGGAAATGTAAAAGTTAGTTTTCTTTAACATACTGATCAAATTGGATTTTGTGCTGTCTTGAAAGTGTATGTTGATTTTCACCAAATGTTTTCCACCATTGATAGAACTATCTTGGAATGAGATTGATTGTTTCTTTTCCATACTTGATAAACCAGGTATGGGCGAGGTCTCAAAGGTAGAAGAAATTGTGCCAAACATTTAAATAATCCATGAAATTGTATGTGGAAGGTTTTGAAGGGCTTTTGAATTGAATTGGTGCTTAAATTCCTGATACTGGCTAGGTGTTGAAATTAAGGATTTTGACTATCCGGCATCAAAAGTAAGCGATGCCTTTGTCATTCCTAGAAGGGTTTCTTTCACGTTCGAATTCTATAGAACGAGTGGCAAAGAGAATGTATTCATAATAAAAGAGTGTAGTTTTTAGTGGTTCTACTTGAAACATGTGGTTGCATTAGTTATAGGCTTCAGAGTGAAGGTTGTGTACAAGTTCTCTTTTTGTTTTGCTAGTTAATTCTTTTGGAATTACTGGAAGAGGAATTATAGTTTTGGTTACAAATTCAAATGTGTCTAGGTTTGGAGAAGACAAGGCTTTTTCTGGTTTTCTGGGAGTTTGGGAGAGACTACTTCTTTAAAAGAATGACTCATAGCATAAAAAGAACTAATAGTTTTTTTAGTTTCAATGGTTTTTGAAGAAGAAAGAGGATTAAAAGGATTCATGGTTAAAGGTGGTCTTGAAAGAGAAGAGCTTGGGAGAGGGGGATAAGAAGCAAAAATTGCAAATTTATTTGGTGTTGGTCCTCGGGAACGAGAATTGTATTGTGTTATTGATACATCTTGCTCATTCTTTTCTCTTTGTTTATAGATCTGATCTCACCTTGTAAGAAGATAAGAAATCTCATCGAAATCCTATCTTAACTGTCCTTGCAGAAATTCTCTTGTCAAAAAATCGGAAAGAGAATTAGATTTTCCTTCGATAAATTTAATGTCAAAATCAAAACTTGATAGTAATGATTGCCATCTGGCAAAAATCTATTTGGCAACAAGGTTTTTCATATCTTTTTTGTAAAACATCTTTTGCTGCTTTGCAATCAATACGATGAAGAAACTTTTTGTTAATCAAATCATCTTAAAATTTTGATATGCATAAAATAATAGAAAGGATTTTTTTTTTTTATGGTGCTATAGTTCTTTTCACTGGATAGCCAGATACTAGAATGATATATAACTAGCTGCTCAGAAGAGGAATCGGATTTTTTTTTTTTTAGAATACCTCCATAACCAAGCTCAGAGGAATCAGTTTCAACAATCATAAAAGCATTTGGATCTGGAATACCAAGGCAATGGAGTCTTTTGATAATTTTCTTGATTTTCTGAATAGCTTGGGTCTGTTCGGTACCTCAAGCAATTGGATTTTTTCGAAGTCTCTGATATAAAGGTTCACAAATTTGTCTTAGATTGGGAATGAAATCAGAAATGTAATTCAAACATCCTAAAAATGTTTGCAACATGGTTTTATCCTTAATTTCATCGGAAAATTTATCTACAAATTCTATAGCTCTGCAAATTGGTTAATACATGCCTTGGTGAAGTTCATGTTCTAAAAAAGTAATTGAATATGGGTTTGACATAGTTTGAGTTTCTTGGCACTCACAACCAGCCCATTTTTTTGATAATTTCACGAAAAAGAGAAAGGTGTTTAAAATGTTGATCTAGGGATTCATTGAAGATTAGGACATCATCAATATAAACTATGGTAAATGAGGTATAAGGAGTAAAAATGTCATTCATAACTTTCTGAAATTCACTTGGAGCATTCTTAAGACCAAAAGGCATGACATTCCATTCGTATTGACCAAAAGGGGCATTAAAAGCAATTTTGTATCTATCTTCTTCTTTAATCTGTATTTGCCAAAACCCTTATTTCATGTTAAATTTACTATAAATTATTGCCTTAAAGGTTCATCTGAGTAAATCTCGTTTATTAGGAATTAGGTATCTAATCTATTTTAAAGCTTTGTTTAGAGGTTTATAATTAATAACTAATTGGGGAACACCTCGTTCTTTTTTAGCATTATTATTTACATAAAAAGCAGCATAAGACCAAGGGAAGCGAGATTCTCTAATGATTCCTTTGGTTAGTAATCCAAAAATTTCATGTTTACAATATTCAAGAAGTTCTTGATTCATTTGAATAGGCCTTGCTTTAGTCGCTATCATGCTTTTATTAAAGTTGTCTATGTAGGGAAGGCTCACTACATGCTTTTTCCTATTCCCAAAAGTTGTGGGTATTTCAAAATAGATATAACTCTCCGTTTCTTTTTGTACATCTTCAATCTTATCCTGAACTTCATGTGATTTCAATTGTTCTTGGATTCTTTTATTTTTCACATATTCTTTTAAAAAGTTGATTTGGTTTTGTCGAAGAATTATTTTCTATTTCACATTTTTGATGTCTTTACTTTGAGGGCTTAAAAGGAAAGGAAATGTAACTCAGATGGATCTTATATTACTATGGACACCTTGTTGATCTACTTCAAAATGATAGATTTGAGTTAAGAAATGAGCACTACTAAAAATTCAGGCAAATACGACAGCCAAAAAATCGTCATATTTGTGAAAATACAGTTGTTTTTACTATAAACGATGATTTTTTACCATCATATATAATTGCGTCGTTTTTATTAAAAATGGTGGAAAAACCGTCGTATTTACCTAATGTGACGGTGTAAATACGACGGTCAAAGAAAAGCGTCGCAATTACTCATTTGGGTTGAGATTCTACAAATCATCGCATTTGGTGAAAAAACCGTCGCAATTGTTCCATAAATACGACGATTTTAAACCGTCACAAATACTTGTTAATTGCGACGGCCTTAACCGTCGCAATTGCTAAGTATTTGCGACGGTATCCAACTGTCATAATTACAACCGTGACACTAAATTTCGGAGTAATTGCGACCATTATTAATAACGACGGTTTATACCATCGTATTTATTCTATTAAGCCATTACCAAATGCGACGGTCTTGATAAGCAAATGCGAAGGTTTATTAAATTTTTTTTAAAAAATAATTGATTGGAATTTAGGCCTATCCACCTGCAATTTCAAACCAAATACAATCCGTTCAACTCATTCAACACTAATCATAATAAAATACAATTTACTTAATGTCAAACAAATCAAAATCAATCTCTTGAACATTGAAATCATAAATAATTTTTAAACTCCACCAGAGAAGTAATATTACATATATAACAAGTAGGAAATGCTAAAGAATCTATTAGAAATAGTAGTACATGTAAAACAAGAAACAAAATTGAGTACGTCAGTCCTCCCTGGTATCATCTTTTTCCCTTCCTTCTTGTCTCTTTCTGGTATTATCTTTTCTCCTTCCTCTTTGTCTCTTCCTCTCATCAGTCTCGACAAAATATTAGTTTTTACCCAACATAACTCTAAGTCAGTGGATTGAGCTTTAGAACATCTCCTTACCTGCTTAATACACAAATCGGAGATTAGTCTCGACAATAAAATGACTCTAATAAATAGAAAACTATCACATCATCTTTAAAAAAAAAGTACAAGTGTAAACTTAAAATATTAAAATGTAGACATATACTGACATAAATTTTTTAAACTATAAAACTAATGTGCATATTCTGTAACAAAACCCAATTATATGTAAAGTCACAACAATAAAAAAATGTCAAGGTAGTGCAATTAAAATATTTTGCGCACTAATGTAACTCCAATAAAAGGCAAGGTAGCGAAATTAAAATGTTTTATGTAAAATGAGTAAACCAATCGTCTTTTTCCCTTTCTTATTGTCCCTTTTTGCAACAAAATTGAAGTATTTTTAAAGTCACAATAACAGAAAAATGTCAAGGCAGTGCAATTAAAATATTCTGCGCACTAATGTAGCTCCAATAAAAGACAAGGCAGCGAAAATTCAAATATTTTATATATAAAATGAGTAAACCAATCGTCTTTTCCCCTTTTTCATTGTCCCTTTCTGCAACAGAATAATAGAAAAATGTCAGCTCAGTGTAAATAAAATATTATATGCACATCTACTATTTCCCATTCCTTCTTGTCCCTTTATCTCCTTAGTCATCCCTCCCCAATTAAAATATTTTGCAAACCAATCGTCTTTTCCCCCTCCTCTTTGCCCCTTTCTGCAACAGAATAACAGAAAAATGTCAGTTCAGTGTAATTAAAATATTATCTACACATCTACCTTTTCCCATTCCTTCTTGTCCCTTTATCTCCTTAGTCATCCCTCCCCAATTAAATTATTTTTCAAACCAATCGTCTTTTTCCTTTCCTCCTTGTCCCTTTATCTTCTTAGGTTGGAAAGGCCTCGCCGCCATCCTACTGCGGTCCTCATTTTCAGTTCGGGTAGTCGCGTCCACTGCCCCCGAATAGGTCGTTGGCGGAGAAGGTGCCAACGCCCTCCTCCATTCCGACCTTAGCCCCTTGACAAACTGCCTCGTCCTATTCTGCTCAGTATCCACTAGTCTTTGGCAGTACTTCGACAGCTGGGTGAACCGTGCTGCGTACTAAGCTACTGACATGCCTCCTTGCTTCAGATTCTGAAATTCGCCCTCCTGCTTTTTCACTATCCACTGAGGGATGTACTCAACTCTGAAGACTTCAACAAAGTTGGACCACGTCCATTCCTGATTGCCCATTTCCCAGTCATTTTGGACTCACTGCCACCATGCCTGAGTTGGTCTTCTTAAATGGAAAGTCGCAAACTTAATCATTCGCTCCTCGGCGTACTAGAGCGTTGCAAATATGTCCTCCATCTACTCAATCCACTATTCTGCCTTCTGATCTTGTTCAGCTTCGCCCAGAAAAACGGGCGGTTGAAACTTCAGAAACCGCTCTAACGCCTCATCTTCCCCCTTAGGGTTCCTTCGCTCGGTCAGAGTCTGCAAAATTTCGGCCATCTTGCTAAATGCCTGGCTCATTGACACATCAATCGGAACTTCAGACCCCGTTCCCATATCTGGACCACTCCCATCACCCCGGTTGGCTGATTGCATCTGAGCTGTCTCGACTTTTGGTACCACATGATCGGCTTCCGGAACCCTTCTGCCTGATGAAGTTGCATGGCATTTGGGTGCCATTCTAAACCATACCCCAAATGTTAAGTATATACATTCAAGGGTTAAATCATTTCGGTTGAGCATGCATGTATAGTCAGATATAAGTAAAAGGAAATCAGATGCAAGTTTTGTCTTAAAGAATTGCCAATAAATTCTTCTTCAAATATTGATTTGCAGAAATTCAAAATTTCGATGAAAACAACATTAAAAATCCTTAACATAAAATTCATGGAAAACAATAAATAAATAAACATCCAAATCAAAATAACTCCCAGTCCTCTAATCCTCATTAGAATCCTCATCATCAGCCTTATACAACCAACCCCTAGAGTTCTTAGAAAAATCTACCCCAACCCCACTGGCAATTCCCTCCATTGGCTCCTTTTCAGGGCGCCTAAAACTCTCCCCGGGCTCAACTCGGCTGAAAGGTGGAATGAAAGAAGGCCTAGGTGGAGACTCATAGTCTATCTCCCCCGGGTCAGCACTATCTACTGCTAAGTCCACTACGGGACTAGGAGGGTGGGGTATATGCTCCACGGCTATCACCTCATCTTCACTGTCAGAGCTTATGCCTATCACTGGAATTGGGGGTGGCTCATGGATCAGGACTTCATCATCACTGCTATCCTTCAAAGGAATAACTGGCGAGGGGTAGGCTGGGGAACTGGAAGGTCTTCCGGGTAAATGGGAATAGGCGAATGCCATTGCTGCCCTTTTCTCGCGGTCCTAAGCATTCTAACCATCCTACAGCATAAACAAGATAGGTTAGATAAAGATTTAATCTTAAATAAATAGAACATATATCGTCAATATTTGCCTATAACCTAGTCTCTAATACTACTTGTAACACCCCACTACCTAGGCCCGACAAGGCCAGGGATGTTGCCCCATCCAAAGGATAATGGGTCTTTATAACTAGGTCACACAATTAAAATAATAGAATAAAAATAATACTTTAAATTTAAAATTTATTACAAATCAAGAATTTGAAATAAATTCATAAATAAAATTATCCACTCTCAACTCCTAAAGCATTACACAAAACAAATATCAGAAAAATCTTCCAAGGCAGGCTACAACTAGCTACTCATCCCCACAGTAGGATCGACCTGAAATCATGGTAAAAAGGGTGATGAGAAAAAAATCTCAATAAGTCCTTGTGTGCTTTGAGCATTTAGTGAAAACAGTTCGTGAATACAAAGTGTAAAACCTTCGTAAGAGAAATACTGGCAAGCAATAAATAATAGTGAAAATTAAGAGTGGTGTTTTGCTTTTCCAACCATACATGTTCAATAAAATCAACCACTCAAAAAGGTGATCATGGGTTACCACACGTTGGGCCCCATAACCAGTCAGAATGCCACACTTTGTGCAGACTGACAAAAAGTAGATGATCGGCCTACTAAGTAAGATACTCCTCCTTCTCTATACCCAAACAAAATCGGTTGTCCATTCTGGCAACATACAGTCACTTGACTGAAAACTGCTAGCTCAGACCGGCACGACCTACTAAACTGGCATCTCATCCAGGAAAGACTCACCCCTCAGAGGTGGTCACCTATTGAGAGACTTACCCTAACCCTTCAAAGACTAGTCTTAGCAGTCCACCCTTATTGAGTACTCAACGTAACTTATCCCACTTGGGGAAAAATGAAATAAACATAGCTCTACTTTAGAATGGCAATTAAGGATTTCTAAAGTTTGAAATAAAGTTGGTTTTAGAAAGAGTTTTGAGTTTGGGTAAAACTGTTTATTGATTTTCAAATAATTTGTTTGCTTGAAATGAGAAAGGAAATAATCCTCAATTGCTTTTACAGAAATGAGTGACCACGCACTCCACAATTGGCTTGCCATGAACTATTTTGCATCAATAAGGTTTTATGTAGGAGCTTACCTAATCCTTAGTTTGAGATAAAATAAAGGTCTTCAACAGCTGACTTAACCCCGCCTGGGGTAAATATAAGCCATAATTAAACTCAAGCTAAAATTCACTTTCATAAATAAAACTAGCTCAACTTACTACAACCATGATTCTAGTGTCCCAAGCTTTAAGGTTAGACAATAAATAAAGGGTTTATAAACTAATTCTAATTTGATAGTTAAAATAATTAGTGTTTTGGGAAATAGGTACTAATAAATTGAAGGTTTAAATCTTGCTAAAAATAAATTAGAGTTTATTTGATGAAGGGTCCTAGGACCTAGATGTAATTATTTAAAATAGTAATCTATTGATAATTAATTGTTAGAAAATAATTGGTAACTAAAATTAGTTGTAAGTAAATTTTCATAGGTCTTGATTAAAAGATAATAATTGAAAGATAATAAATTTTAATGGTATTTATGAGTATAAGACTCACAAAATTAATATTTTTCTTATTATGATTATTTATATAAAAGGCTTTATTTGATATTATTATTGTATATAATATCTATATATTTTATTTCTGTAATAAAAGCTATAATTTATTTGACTAAAATATCACTATTTTATGTAAAAGACCAAATCCACATTTTCTAGGGTTTTCGAGATCTACTAGCAAAAATTATAATATTAATCATTTTATTGATGAAATAAAATTAGCTTAGGGACAATTAGATCATGATCATATTTCCACTTGCTAATCACAATCATGAACATACACTCCATTTCAATTCATCAAATCATCCCAATCACGAATAAAAGTATAGATCTAAATTTACCAAGACATGATCCAATCTTTACTAACATAAATATACTCATGGCTTTAACAATCATACTTGAATATAAATCCTATTCACCAAAGGTGACATAATCTCTAACATGCTTGAACACAAATATCACTCATGACATGGAGACATGCACTAAACCCTAAACATATCATACAATCAACCAAGACAATCAACTCATGCATCAATCCCATCTCCATCATATACACACATTTATTCATGCTTCAATCTCAACTCATCACAACAATACATGCTCGAACCTCAAACATAATCCATCTCCTTTCAATATCACCCTAGAGACATGAATCTAGAATTTAAAAAGAGAGTTGAAGGGGCTTACTTGATTGATGAGTACCTTGGAGGAGTTTCGAATGGATCTCAACTCCTAGGAGACTAGATCCGTCCAAGAGAGATGAAGAAAACATGGCCATGGTTGAAGTCACCATTCGGCCAAGAGAGAGAGAGTATTCGGCCAAGAGAGAGAGAGAGAGAAAAGAGAAGAAAATAGTCCATTAGTATGATTATACACATATATGTTCATTAGAGGTTGAAGATTAGTAAAGATGAAGTTGATTGAATAAGCTTACCTTGAAGGTGTTCTTGAGCCTTCACAAAAAATACTGGTTTCGATCCAAATGAGAGAATTGGATTTTGGAGTTTGATATTAAAAGTGGTATGAATGGATTCACGGCAGTGAGTAGGTGAAATCTGGATTTTTTTTTAAAGAAGATTGAAGTTGTTTTAGTGTCAGGCGAGAGAAAGTGAGTAAGTGTTCTTGGTGTTCTTGAAGGTTGAAGAGAATGAGAGAATAGGGAGAGGTTGGCTGAAATTCTGTGTAGGAGGGAGTGCTGAATTGTTTGAGAGGTTTTGTCAATTGAATTTCTGGTTTGGGAGGAAAATGAAAGGCTGGTTGTTTGAAATCCTAAAAGAATAATTTAGTGAATCAAATTTAGAAACAAAATATAGCAAGAAGATCTTTGATTAATGGAGAGCTTTTTGGAAGCTACAATGGCCGACTGTTGGCTAAGGATTCTGCTGGAATGAAAGCTGTTTGAAGCAACTTAATGGTGGCCGAAAAGAGAGAGTACAATGGTGAAGGAAGGTCTGGTTGTTTAAGGGATGTTTTATGGAAGTTTACTAAATTAGGATTGTTGGAATTTTGGTCTTCAATCAAAGCTTGATTGGAGTAATTGTTGGAGATTTTTTTGGGGCAGCCATGACTGGTTTTTCGAGCAGAAGGTTGGGGAAGACAATGGAGTTCAGTTCATGGCTGTTTAAGAGAAGTTTGAACAGAAAGATGAGGAAGGTTCGGTCAGGGCTGAAAAAGGAAACAAAGCTGGAAAAATTTCTGTATAGGATTTCGCAAGTTATTGGAATTTTTTAGGCAGCTTTTGCTACCATTTTTCAGTCAATTTGCAGAGGATTTGAAGGGGATTTCAGAGGTTTTTTAAGGCTGGTTTCCAGCCCTTTTTATGAAGGAAAAACGTGGCTAAGGTGCTGGGGAAAAATTGGAAAAAAACAACTTGGTTTAAGCTCACTTAAGTTGCGAATTTGTCCAAAAAATTTTCTGGTCTGGACAGCATTTGTATTGTCCGAATTTGGCCATAAAATTTTAGATTCCAAGCTGGTCAAAAGGGCTATTTTCTGGCAGCATTTGGGAGGGAATGATGGCTGAAATTTTCGACACCTTGAATGCACAAGAAGCTGGAAAAATTTCAGGTTACTTCATGAAGAAAATGAACATGGCTAGAGTGGGGTTTTGAAGGTTCAACCATGGAGTTTAATCTCTTGGGAACCTTCCCTAACTCCTACCAATTTTCGGTCCATAAGATCTTACACGTAGACATTTTTTTAACCTTCAAAGCCACAGCACTTTACTGAAATTTTCTGGAATGAAATTGGCTAGAATAAATTGACCAACTTAATGAATTGAGAAGTAGGAAAAACTAAGGATCTAGAAGGGTATGAATTCCCTTGGGAATTTTTGTAGGGCACAAGAGTAGGATTAGGATATCCCTATCATGTCTCCCCTAGGACAACACCTCTACTTTTCTCTAAAGCACATAAGGCAGAAAATACAACCTTCCCAAACAAAAATAAAATTTTATCATGCTAAAACTCCAATGATGGAATTTGAACTCAAGACCTTAAGAATTTATTCCAAAGCTCTAACAACTAAACCACAACAACTCCTGTTCTTATTTTCTCTCCAAAATATTTTTCCTATTTAATCCTCAAGTTATCTACCTATTTTCACCTCAAGCAAAAATTACCATTTTGCCCTTCTTACTCAATAAACATAATTAAGCCCTTGAGACTATAAACACAAATCTAAAGCATATAAAATCATAAAAAAAAGATATTTAAACATGCAAATAAATATGATATGCATTCCAACCCCCTTACTCTAAGATTGGTTTCGACTGGGGTTTCACATATAGAGTAAGTATAATCATTACAAGGCATAGCATAAGGAATTAACGAGTATCGATCTTCAATGAACAACTACTATTAATCACTTTTCATCTAATGTTTAGCCTAATCAATTAAAGTGGTCAAACAACTTAAAGTAAAATATATACAAGGGTGAGGATAAAACGATATGTATTTTAGATAGAATTCCTCAAGGATATAATAATGATCAAGCTAGCAACTATCACAATCAATTACCAATCTAGCATTACAAAAGAATTATAAAATAGATTCCACTCTCTCTCAAGTTATGGATTCACTATCTCTTAGTTAATTTAGTGAATATTTCTATCTCACCAAAATAACCAAAAAGACGGATTAAAACAATTTTCCAATAAATACCCATATTTCTAGGTGATATTAGAATATGAAATCAATTAACATCCCTTTCTCTAGGTGACATTAACAATATTTGATTACCTAAGTTCTTGTCCCTAACCTCTCTCCCGAGTTAATTATAAAATAACACATGTAGAATTAATTAAATTGAAACTACTCCTAACATCTTTGTCTAGTTAATTAGAAGTAAGAAACAATCAATTAATTCATCAATTAAAAGCCAAATAATCAAATACTAGAAATTGGCAAAATAATTGATCAAATAACCAAACTCAATACAAAGTCAAAACATAGAGTCATCCTTCTAAATACGACTAAAATATTAAAATCGTCATTGTTCAAGAAAGAAAACAAAGAAAAAAGATAAACTCATGGACAAGCCTTTTCTTCCTCTCCAATGAAGACTTCTCCAAAAGCAATGCTTCTCTTTTGATAAATTCCTCTTGAATGATCAATCTCCAATTCAGCTCCTTTAATTTATGAATTCATCTGTTTGACTTGATTTTCCATGTTTATATAAGTCTCTTGATTTCTAAAATTGACCCAAAAAAGTTCTTTTCTGCATCAAATTCTCAAAATCAGCTAGCCCTGGCTACTCCCAAGTAGTCGGTGCTAGCCAATTTTGCATGTGTAGACAGAATAGAGCTGGCGGGAGCTACCCCCTTGCAGCCAGGTCCGGCTCAATTCTGCCTGGGCTCTGAAGTGCTCCGTTTTGGCCTTTTTCAAGCAGAAATTCTTCGTAGTCTGTTCTCTTAATCCAACTAATGTTGGTGCCCTTCTATTTTGCTCATTTTTTAACTTCGTTTTATGCCTTGTCACCATCGTTTCTTATACCTTTTCATTCCACAAATCATACATAAAAGATGGTAAAATAGTGGGAATCAATAGGCATCTAAACATGAAATAATAATAGATATAGCACAAATGAGTTAGAAAATATAGACCAAATTTGCCTCTATCAATTCCCCAACACTTAAACTATTGCTTGTCATCAAGCAAATAAAAACTAAATATGCCAAGCAAATAGCTAATTACAAAAAGATTTTAGAGAACAATGGCTAGCATGGTAAAGATATTATCTTTCCTTAGACTTATGAATCAAAGCCAACACTTATTTAATCAAAGCCAATTTTATGTAAACTTATGCCTTATGATAAATATAATCAAGGCCATTGAAGTTAACTTTGTAACAACCCACATTCCCTGTTGTAGCAGGCTCTATTTTTGTGGGATGTCACCTCGTCTGATCTCCCAAATAACGAGTTTCTATAACGAAATAAATCTTACAGTGCATACCAACAAACAAACTTTCCATTAAATTGGCATAGTAGTTGGGGAATATTAATTAATTAATTATATATATATATATTTTCTAGTCCCAAAATACATAAATAAGCCCATTTATAGTCTACATATAGTAAAATTACAAAATTTTCGCTAGATTGGGCCAAAGGAATGGTCCTGGCATCACATTCACATATCTCCAGCTCAGAGTCCTAAAACATAGGAGAAAATAAAAGAATGTGTCTTGCCCATTTGGAAAACATAGGTTTTTTAATCACATAGGCCCCAATTTCAAGAAAAACAGTTGTTTCTCACTAGAAGGACGATCTGTGTGCAAAGTTTACAAAGCTTTGCCTTAATCCTTGATCTTAACACCTGGCCAGTATCAGGAATTTACATACTAATTTAGTTCAAAAGCCCTTCAAAACCCCCCACATACAATTTCATGGATTATTTAAATGCTTGGCACAATTTCTTCTACCTTCGAGACCTTACCTATACCTGGTTTATCAAGTATGGAAAAGAAACAATCAATCCCATTCTTAGATGGTTCTATCAATGGTGGAAAACATTTGGTGGAAATCATCATACACTTTCAAGACAACACAAAATCCAATTTGATCAGTATGTTAAAGGAAACCAACTTTTACATTTCCTAGCACATATTCAATATTGTATATTTTTTTTGCACAAGAAAATTTGTTTTATCCTTGGATGAAATTACAAGTTCAAAATGTTGGGTATCTCAGGCTCATATCATATACAGCGCAGCGAAAAATAAAACGAGATATCCTCCCATGACCCGTTTATGTGTGAAAAATAAGACATAATGAGAATAAAGGTAATAGCCTTTTACCTTTGTTTGATCTTCTGAAGAACAAAAATTTTCTTTTTCAAGTCGAGGCGCGATCCAACAATCCTCTTGATCAACCTCCACGTGAGTTGAACATCTAACCACTATAATCACAGTGCGTGATTATCTCTAACAGTAATCCACACAGAAGAATACTCAAGCACCAAAATTTCTTGTGCTAGTAGAAAAAGATGGCGGTTAGGGTTGTTTTGTTTTTCAGGAAAAATGAGAAAGAGAGAGGGAAGAAGAAGCGGTTGTTTCGTGTGTCTTTTTCCAACATCAGCTAGGGTTTCGATTATATCATATATATAACCAAAAAATCCTACTAAAAATGAAAATTCTAATCCTATTAGAATTCCTTAATTATAATTGGAAACATCAAGTTCTCACAATTACAATTTGGATCATAAATTTTAACTAATTATAATTTGTCCACAACTTCTCTTTCTCCCAATTAATCCTACTATGTTATCAAATAACATCTTAAGTATATAATGATCTATTGTGTGTGACCTATTAGGTTTCCCAATCAATTGGTAGAGAACATGAATTAATCCAAACGTCTTTGAGATTAATAATTCATAATTAATTAAAATTAATCATATTAATTCTAATCAGAATTGATTTATTAATTCATCAATTAATAAACCCATATTTCCATATCATGAGTAGTACCTAGTAATATATCATGACCACCCAAGAGTTTAAGAAGTCAAGTGGCTTGACATGAACCCTTCAATAACAAATTTCAGTGCAATTAACTCCCTTCACCATACAATATTTCATTCAGTTCGGAGTACGGAATTAATGCCAACTCTCTCCAGAATTAATTTTGGCCCGAATACAATAGTACTTGTACCAGGAACCCACTACTCTAGATGTGTATCAATTGAAACTGTTTCCAATACACAATCGCATTGGCCAAGGATTTTTTGAGTAGTAATTCCTACAAGTGGCTGTGAGATATTCGCCCATACTATTAGGAGTGGTGAATCTTTTATTGACCCTCTCAACTACTTTCGTTTACCTCACAATGTACCCAATATCCATCCCATAGGCGGCCCTCAATCGAGCTCTGGAGATTGGAATCAAATTACAAAGCTCAACAAATAAAGTACCTTGGAGATCTCAAGTCTAATGATACTTGCACGTTTGCTATATTGAGATTATATCACTAGTACTAAATAGTTATCCATGTGATTATCTCAAAGCTAGGTCATCCAATGAACTTGGTCCATTAACAAGCATTCATATGTTAATTTTGAGTATCTCAATACTCACGGTTATGAGAACCACCGCCTGATCAAATCAGGAAGTCTAACACATGCTAGTCTTAACGCATTAATGATGTCTTGTCTCATTAATACTATGACTAGGGACTATTTAAGTACTAACACCATCTAGTGTAGCAAGAATCTCATATCATGATCTCTATTATGATTTCCTTAACACAGTGTTGTACTAGGGCATTTATCGAACAGTTATATTATTTAAAAGTAAACAAAAGAAACTATAAAATAAGTAATGCATTTTATTAAAATAAAAGATGTCATATACAATGTACAAGTAATTGCCTTTAGGGCACAACACTAATATGAAACCCTTTAATCTGTTCAACATTTATGCCGAGAAATTAAAATCAAAAGATGGACACCTAAGCTATCAGCAGTAGCAAGATCAGTAAATCCTACTATTCCTGTCAAAAGAGAGACCGATGCAAGCTCTTCTTCCAGTAAAGGTAAATCAAGAATTTCTAAAGTAGAACTTCAACTCCAGCTCCAAATTCTGCAAAATCAGGTTCAGTTAGCAACAGAAGACAGTGATGATGAAACCCAACCTGAATTTAGCTTTTTCAATAATGACAATAGTGACATGGACAATCCCATCGGTATTGCAGTAGTATACCTTTGCCAATGCTCGTGGTATGACAAAACTACACTAAAAAAAGAAATGAGAGCTCCAACAACTTCAGTTGGAGAAAATGTCTAATTCCCTTTTCATAATCACAGAGCTTATCTGTGAGATGATTAATTGCACCGACAAAAGTTATGGACCCTACCACTCCAAACGTATTATGGAGCAATTCCTTCAAATGGCCGACAATTTGATTCCTTGATCACATGGGATGGACCACTCAACAATAATGCAAGATGCCCTTTGTGAAAGCTATTCCACTCAGACCTATTTAAGGCTTCAATTTCTTCAAGAAATGCAGAGCAAATTTCACAATCCTTCCAAAGAAAATTCTTTGTATTTCGAGATCGATTATTTTCTTTTCAAATTTAGAAACACTATATTTTAAATTGTTTTTAATTCCTTTGTAAACAGTTTGTAAAATATCAGTTTTTATCAGTTCAATTGAAGAATTCTCCCGATTGGAACAAAATGGTATCAAAGCCATGATCTATTTATACTCTTGTCTGATTAATTTTATCATGGTTGAGTAAGCCTTGTTACTTTCTCTTTCTATATTGCATGAT
This sequence comes from Voacanga thouarsii, assembly GCA_026120185.1. Taxonomy (NCBI): domain Eukaryota; kingdom Viridiplantae; phylum Streptophyta; class Magnoliopsida; order Gentianales; family Apocynaceae; genus Voacanga; species Voacanga thouarsii. The sequence continues at coordinate 3,276,041 of JANUWF010001217.1, read as the reverse complement.
GTAGTCTTTAATCTTTTTTCTCTATTATTCTTTTTCTTTATCTTCTTCACTTATTCTTGCAACTATGTGGCCTAGTGGTAACTGTGAGAGTAGCTTATACATTGGTTAGTCCAGAACGGTTGGATTAGGCCTTAGATAGCCTAAGAAGGCAGTTTGGCCCGGATCCCGAGGTGGTCATGTAGCTGGCAAGCATACATAGTAATTAGGTCTGTCCTAAGAAGAAGAGGAAAAGATAACTTGGAGAATCATAAAGAAAAAAATATTTAAGACTATTAAGTGTTTTAGAAGGAAAGAGAAAGTTCCCTTCTGTCATGGCCTCTAGCTCAAACTTATCTGATATTGATATAGAAACCATTAATGACTTAGAAATTAGCTCTCAATCAAATCAAATTGAATCGAGATTGATGAATTGGAAAACAACAATAGAAAAGTTTGAAAAAATTTATGAAAAAGGAAATTTTGATTTAGTACAAAATTATAACATCAAAACCATCAAGAAAATAGTTTCTATTAATAAACCTTACAGGACTATTCAGTTTTTCAATTCAGAAACCTTACTTCATTTTTAGATGTATACCATTTTTTTGCTATTATATTTATAGATTATAATTGGTTGTATTTACCTGAATATTCATAACAATAAAAAAAGTCTAAATGTTTTCTGAAATTTTTTAAGATCAGAATAATACTTGTTGCGTAATCTATTTCTTTCTTCAGGTTTTACAGTTTCAAAGTACCAATCTATTTTAAGTTTATTGCAGGGTCTATTCCATAATTGTTTTAAATATATTTTATCTAATTCGAATCATCATTAGAAGAAATTGTCATTAAAGTATCTGGCATTTGCATTTCATATTTGGTTGGGCTAGAGGATTTTATACTAACAGTATCTTCATAATTAACTTTAGGAATTTCTCCTAAAAAATCAACACTGTTTAGTTGACAAGTACTTTAGCTTCTAAAGAGAGGTTTCTGAGAAGAAGATGAAGTAAAGAGAAAGATTTTTGGCTGAATTCAAGTTCTATATTTCCGGAAGAGGATTCTGTGGCCCTATCAATTTTATTGGATTCATAATATTTTTTAGGATTGATAATATGTTCAAAATTCCATTTTGTATCGTGAAGAACATCATCCCACTTAAGGAGACGAGGAATACAAGTGTTTGATCTTTCAAAATTAGTTTCTAACAAGTAAGTTTCTTTAGGGTTTCCTAAATGACTTTTTTCTTTGGGATTTATGGTAGTTTTCATTATTTTGTAATAAACACGATAAATAAGACCAAGAGACTTAGATCCAAGTTCAAATTCTAAGTTCTTTGTTTGGATATTTAGTGTCAAAATTTTTAAAATATGAGGATCTGAGAGATCCACAGTGAAATTGGAAAAATAATTAAAATAAACGGGGCCATTAGCCATATTAGATTCAAGTACAGCTAAAAGACTATTATTAAAATCTAAATGTCAACTATCTCATAATAGTAAACTAATAGAAGCATTTATACCTAATCTATATAATGGTTTGACAACAACTTGTACTAAACCAATATGCAAATATTTATATTTATTTTTTGGTGGTGTTCTAAGGTTTCTGATTTGCATAACTTAATAGTCCCGTAAGGTTTATTAATAGAAATTGTTTTCTCGATGATTTTGATGTTATAATTTTATACTAAATCAAAAATTCCTTTTTCATAAATTTTGTCAAACTTTCCTGTTGGCATTTTCCAATTCATCAATCTGGATTCAGTTTGATCTAATTGAGAGCCAATTTCTAAGTCATTGATGGTTTCAATATCGATATTAGATAAGTTTGAGCTAGAGGCCATGATAGAAGAGAACTTTCTCTTTCTTTCTAAAACAATTAATAGGCTTAAATTTTTTTTCTTTATGATTCTCCAAGTTAATCTTCTCCTCTTCTTCTTAGGACAGACCTAGTTACTATGTATGGTTGAGAGCTTAATACAAATAGATTAAGTAAATAACTTTTACAAAAGCAAATTCAACAACAACAACAATAAACTAAGCATTTATTCCAAGAAACTTAGGGTAGGCTATATGAACTAATGCCAGGCAATGTGTGGCCATTCACATGAGTCCTCTCTCTCCACTTCTTTCTATCGACTGTTATACTTTCATTCAAATCTAACAAAGACATATATCTCCTAATCACCTCTATCCATATCGTTTTAGACCTATCTCTACCTCTGTCTAAATTATCCTACCTCCCTCCCTCAATCCTCCTAATAGGAGCATCCCTCGATCTTCGCTGTATATGTCCAAACCAATGCTTACGGCTTTCTTTCATCTTTTCCTCAATAGATGACACTCCCACTTTTTCCCTAATGGTCTCATTTCTGACTCTATCATTTTTAGTATATCCACACATTCACCGTAGTATACGCATCTCAGCTACTTTCATTTTGTGAATATGACACCTTTTAACTGCCAAACATTCCGTGCCATATAACAAAGCATGTTTTACGGCTGTTCTATAGAACTTTTCCTTTAGGTTCAATAGTATATTACGATCATATAGAATACCAGTTGCACTCTTCCATTTCAACCAACCCGCCATAGCTCGGTGGCAACGTCACCATCGAACTCTCTGTCTTTCTGAATAATAGATCCTAGATATCAGAAGCAATCACCTACTGGTATATCTCTACCATCTAAAGTTACACTCTAAGTTATAGTTCTGCTACTACTGAACTTGCATTCCATATACTCTATTTTACTTTTACTAATTCTAAAGCCCTTGGATTCTAATGTCTATCACCACAATTCTAATTTAGCATTTACACTGGCTTCAGTCTCATCAATCAACATAATATCATCAGTAAATGACATATACTATGGCACAACTTCCTGTATAGTGCTGGTCAACTCGTCCATAACGGCCGTAAAAAGGAAATGGCTAAGTGCTAATACTTGATGCACCCCGATAGTAATAGGAAACTCTGCAATCACTCCGGCACAACTCCTTACACTTGTACATGCTCACTCACATATATATTTAATAAGAATAATATACTTTAGCGATACACCTTTCTTGGCCAGCACCCACCAAACTACTTATCTAGGCATCTTGTCATAGGTTTTCTCTAGGTCAATAAATACCATATGTAAATCTTTCTTTCTTTCCTTATAATATTCTATCATCTATCGTAATAAATGAATTACCCCCGTAGTGGAATGCCCAGGCATAAAACCAAATTGATTATCTGAAATTTATAAAATACCCCTTAACCTCTATTCAACCATTCTCTCTCAAAACTTCATAGTATGATTTATGAGTTTAATCCCATGGTAATTGGCACAATTTTGAACATCCCCTTTATTCTTGTATAGAGAAATTAGAGTACTCTTCTTCCACTCTGTAGGCATCTTATTAACGCTATATATCTTGTTGAACAGACTTATCAACCACGTAATACCTATCTCTTCTAAACACTTCCAGATCTCGATCGATATACTATCCGATCCCACTACTTTTTTTTTGTCTCATCCTTTTAAAGGCATCTCGAACTTCATGCTTCTAAATACGATGAATACATGCACGGTTAACCTATTCGTTCGAAATTGTAAGGCTACCCACATTTGGAACTTGGACTTTACTCCCATTAAATAACTTATCAAAATAGGACCTCCATCTCTTTTAAGTTCTTTGTCTTTAACCAAAACTCTGTAGTTGTCGTCATTTACACATTTCATCGCACTGATATCTTTCGTCTTCTTCTCCTTGAAATGCGGTAATCTATATATATTCTTCTTCCCGTCTTTAGTATCTAACTTTTCATATAAATCCTTGTAAACTATGGATTTTGTTTTTCTAATAGCTTTTTTAGCTTTTCTTCATGCGACCTTGTATTTCTTAAAATTCCCATCACTCCTGCACTTCCCTAAGTTTCTATAGCATTCTCTTTTACTCCTTACAGATTCTTTTACTTCGTTGTTTCACCACGACACGTCCTTATTTAGAGGTACTATTCCTTTGGATTCACCAAGCATTTCCTTAGCTACTGTCCTAATATATTGAGCCATCTTTCTCCAAATAGTATCTAGATCCGAATCCATATCAGAAGACCAGTCATCCACCTGAACTACCTTATTGACAAAAGCTATTCTTTCATCCCCCTATAGCTTCCACTACTTAACCCTAGGGTCAACTCGATGATTCTGTTGCTTACCCTTTTTTCTAAAATTAAAATCAAGAACCAACAGTCTGTGTTGCGTATCTACACTTTCGCCTGGAATAACTTTACAATCCGTACAACTACTGTGAAACCTACACCTCATAATAAAATAGTTTATCTAATTGGTATTTAACCCACTTCTAAATGTCACTAAGTGAGAATCTCTCTTCTTAAACCAGGTGTTTGCTATGGTAAAATCATAGGCCAAGGCAAAGTTAAGAATAGCAGCTCCTGCTTCATTTCTAATTTCGAAACCCTAACCTCCATGAACACTCTCAAACTCGCTCTGATCAGTACCTACATGTCCGTTTAGATCACCACCAATGAAAAGTTTCTCTACACACGGTACACTATGCACAATCTCATCTAAATCATCCCAAAATTGTTGCCTAACTGAATCATTAAGTCCCACTTGAGAACCAAACACACTAATAACAGTAGTAATTGATGCGTATTTATTTGGGTACAAAAATCATATAAAAATAAACACATTTCCAATCAAGTTTAAATTAAAACGTTAACCTCAAATTACACATATGAGCAAATGTACTCATCATTAAGCATAGTATAGGGTTTAAACGAGTATCGATCCTCAAGGAACAAGTATGCATTAATCACTTTTCTTTCAATATTTAACCGACTCAATAAAGTGAAAAAGAAATAAAAAGAAAAAAAAATAATATATACATGTCAAGGATGGAGAATTATGTAACTTAAACCATTATTTTGACAAACATGACCTTAGAGTACCTAATCATTATCATAACTAATTATTCTCTTGGCATCATGAAGGATTAATATAGATTTACTTCTTTTCCAATCCATGAAATCACTACATTCTAGATAAATTAGCATCATATTCATGTTTCAACTAATCTACCCAAAAGATGCATTAAATGCAATTTTTGATTAAATTTTCATATTATGGCAAACTTAAAATATGAAATTAACCAATGAATCCATTCTTAGCAGATATCAATTAACCTTTAATTACCTTGTTCTTAGCAATTAACCCATTTTTCAAACAAGTTAATAGACAATAAATATGAAATTAACAAATTGAGACCACCATCAACCCCTTTTCTAAGTAAGTTAATGGAAAGTAACAACCAACCAATTTTGTAATATGCATAAGTAATTAAATATCAAGAATAACAATCAATTAATCAAAAGATCAAATAATTCTAAAAATCATGAATACCTAAAATAATGTCAAATTACAATAAAACAATTAATACATCATTGTTTAAGAAAAAGAAAACAAATGAAGAGATAGATACTCATGGACGAGCCTTTCAATTTCCAATGAAAACTCCTCCAAGAATCAATGCTCCTTGAATTATTTCTCTTGAGAAAATATTGGTGATGCACTCCAAAATATATCTAAATCTCTACATTGTGCACCTCCCTTTCCTAGGATAAATTGGCCTTTATTTATAGGCTCACAAAGTTCCTAAAAGAGTCCTAAATAAAGAAGAAGAAATTACCTAAAAATCTATTAAAAAAAAGGATTAGTAATTAAAAGTCTAAATAAATATTAAGGAATCCACCGCCTTTGACTTTGCGAAATTATTGGAAATCAATTTGGATTGGACTTTGTCGTTTTGTGCTGAAGATTGCAATTCTTGTTGATTTAGACGGAATTCGGCTTCCAATTTGAGCCATTAAAAACTGTCTAGCCACCGAAATTCTGCCGACGAATTCAATTTCCCTTTTGTCTTTTATCTCAGCCCCTTTTGTTGACTTCTCCTTTGGCCTTGGCCCCACCGAAATCCATTCTTTTTCCTTTGTTTGTTTGAAGCTTCCGTTTCCTTTGCTGTGAGCCGTGACTGAGCCGCACCAAGCCAATTGCTTCCTTTTCCTTTCCAATCTCAATTTCAATTGCTTCCTCTATTCCTTTAATTTCTCTGAGCTTTTCTCTGTTCTTTCCAGTGGAAAACCGGTGCCAGCTCCCCTTCCTAGGCTGGCGCTGGTCTTGTGCTGGAAAATTATACAATTAGTTTCAAATTTCACCTATTTTCGCATAAAATTACAAAAAAATATTTTTATAAGAGAAATATCAAATAGGAAAGAATATGACTAGTTATTGTATAAAAACTGTCTTAATTTAGCCTCAAATAACTAGGAAAAATATGACTAATTTAGGCCCTATTCGTAATCTTGCCGCCAATCATGATCTTGATGTTTAAAATCCTATCATTCTTCCTCTGTACTTTAACCACATTATCAATAAACTTACGGTCAATAATAATCCCGACTCCATTTTTATTCCTAACTCTATATGAATACCAAAACTTATAACCCCAAGGCGTTACTACTCTCGCCTTCTCACCTACCCATTTGGTTTTCTGAAGACACAAAATACTAAACTTTCTCCTATGCATAACCTCAACTAATTTGGTCAATCTATCGGTCAAAGATCCTACATTCCATGTAGTTAGACGGATCCTATCACTATAGACTGTCTTTTTTACCCTACACCCTTGCATAGTTGACACCGTATCCAGGAACCAACACAGTGAGTTGCTTTTGAGCAACGATCGAGCAACCCTTACATATTTATCACTACACTTGGGTCTAGGAAGTGCAGTGCGTCGCTGAGTAGGGAACGCTCCCATGAAGTCAATCGATTAGTTCATGTCATGGATGTAACTATATTTTATGCTGACCGTCATAAGCCTTACCGCAACTTTTCTTTTTTATCCAGGCTTGAGACAGACAATGAACACCGCAAACAAAGCCCACAAAACTCACAAGTAGAGTTACAAAAGCAAATTCAATAGGGATTAAATAAATTTCAAATGAAAAACTTAAAATCTATCTTTTTACTTCTCTTGCATATGTATATTTCTTTTTCCTAATTTTCACATCCCCAAAAGTGTACCCATATCTTTTTTTTCTTTCTGTTCCAAATTTCTAAACCCTTCTTCTTAAACCCGTGAAATTCTTTTGACGCTTTCTTGTTCTTCATAACATGCTTAACCTACTCTTTATTCAATTCTCTCCTCAAATCCAGTTCTTTTGAACTTTCAATGATCGACTCTTGAATGGCTTATGACTAATTCTCTTTGGATTCCAATCTGGCTACAACTTCTTAAAAATAAAATTTGAGAAATAGGCCCATATAATATCAAGAAAATAGATGGTACCAGCCTCCAAGAGAAAGAAGAGAGAATAAAATCGAACAAATTTAAAGAAATAATTAGATAGGAAATTATCTTGAGCCTAATTACTTCATTATATATTTCTTTGAATGAAATTATTTCCAACGTATTTTGTTGCTCAAGATCATCAAAGTTCAGGTAGGAAAGGGAGGCGCAATAGAAGAGGAAGCCAGAGATATAAAAGGAAATAGGGAGTTCAAAAAGGAAGTAAAAGAAAGGCACAAGATGCAGGGGTGGGTGGTGGGTAGAAATTGTATTAAATTTTCATTAAATCTGAACCACACAAACTAAATCTAAGAATATTTTAACTATCAAAATTTAAATTGAAAAGAAGGAAAAAATAAAAATTATTATAAAATAACTAAATTATCTATAATGACCAAATGAATCTAAACCATCTAAGAAGTAATTTAATGTTTATTGATGAAATTTAACTCATCCACTATGAGATCATAAAATTTAGAGACTTAGATCTTAAAAATCTTGAGAAGAAAAAAAAATAAAAATTTTCTAAAATAATATCTTATGGCAATTCATTATCCTCTTCTCTCTTAGTATATACATATAGATTAAATAAACTTTATTGAGAATATAAGAGTCACCACTTTATAAGAGTATTATGAGCTGATAGTAATAAACCTATAGTGCTTAACTGCGTAAGGCTAGGCTTGATAAACTAGTATGCTAATGGATTGCAATTCTTAATCCAACACTAGAGTAAAGACTTGATCCGATAGTGTCTTAGTGGGTTGGGTGACCTAATTAGGTTATGAACCATCAAAACCCTTACCTCGTTAAGGTTCTGTGCAGTTAGGTTCCTTAGATAGGATAGTCAATTAAGTTTGTCATAAGGATTAAACTATTGATAATTGTTTATATTTTATTTAACTCCAGTAAAAGTTTTCAAATTTCAGTAGACTAAAAATATTATTTTGAAAGAAACTAATTTTTGTTGATTTTTATCCAATTTTGAACATATTAAGGGACATGATAATAAAATGACAGATTATTTATCAAGAATACTAACAAAGATTATTTACTTGGATAGATGGACTTTAATAACAGAAATACTGTAAAGATTGGTCAATGGGAGCTCACCAAGTATCCCAAGATAAGAATCTCTATTTTAGACCCATAGTAGAAGAAAATTTAGAAGAAATACACTAGACATTTTTAGACGACATATGGAATGCACAAAATGCAGGCCAAAAAGTAAAATTCCAAATGTTTTAACCTTTTTATCTTAGCAATCTACCCAAGCAAAGTTTTGCATATTATGTTGGAGAAATTTAAGAAAACAGAAGAATAATAAAGGAGAATAATAGCTTACATTGTGATAACACTGTCTTAAAGGACTACTCTAGTAATCCTACTAAGATTAAACAAGCACTTCCATAAATTGGGACATATGAAAAACAAAATAATAAATGAAAATAACCTAATTATTGGCAAGAAAAGAAAAGGATGTCAGACAGAAGAAGAGAGTGTTTTAGTCTCGATATATTTTTTCCTTTGCGTGGCAGAAGCTGCCTATTTATAGGCAAACCACACATCGTTAGCTGAGAAAAATCTTAGAGAAAATTAGGCATGCAATATTCAAATTAAGAAAAGTCAGGGAGTTTGGTTTTTGAACGTGCTGGGACTCTGAAAAAAAAAATTCGAGTAACATGCAGCGTAGCATTGGATAAGATAACAAGATATGGTTGAGAATTTTACTTGGTCAAAATTTGTTGTTGTTCTCACCTAACCTTTTGAAATATTCCAACAAATTACACATGGCCATCAATCCGATATTTATTGATCATGTGTATTAGTAGTAGAATCCATAAATTAGTTTAGAAATCCCTTATATAAAAGCTTTAGAAATATGCATGAAGCATTAGACATTGCAAGACATATTATTGGTATAAATTTCTTTATTGATCCTGCATATAGAAATGACATGAGTAGATTTCCCACTCAAATGACAGAAGTACCCAGCACCAGTGACTCTTTTGCAGTCGAACGAGATAATACAAAAAAATTAAAATTTTGTAGCTATTGAGATACTCTTATTAAGAATTTTAAATTATTAAATGATAAGTACAGATCCTCGAATGAGAAAGTTATTTTTTAAAAAGAATTAATTCGCTCATTACGACAATATCATAAGCTGTACACTGTTCTCTTCCCAAAATAAAAAAATTAGGCAAGTAACTGCTAAGTTAGAAAAATGTCAAATTAAGGAATTAGAAATAGTTTTTATACCTAAAAAATCGGAAGACTATAGACATTTAAGTTATTTAAACCCAGATTATTTTAGAAGTCATTGTAGAAAAAGACCAATCAAAGTTTTTAGGAAAATTTATCCTTGTACGTCATTGGCTATGTAACACTGCTGATCATCATATAATTACTCAACTTGTATATTTTAAAAACCCCACTAAAATTTGTAAACTAACTTGTACAATAACAAAATTAGACCAACACACTTGCAGTTCCTAATTAGAATATTTTTATTAATAGTCAATATTAATTTAGCATATTTTCAAAATATTGGATTAACCCTTAACAATAGAAAAATCTTTTTATCACACCACAAATTCTTCCAGATTATGGCTGCCTCAACCAAGTCATCCTTAGTGATTCATATCTATTAGACATTTTTGGTAGACAATTGGCCGTTATTATTTTAAAAGAATTCGAAACAAAAGGATTATTTATAAATGTAGAATTTATATTAGCTCCACTAAAGTGGTGTGAGCTAGAAATCTTTCCTACAACACATAGAATATGGAATTTCCTAACACATACAATACCAATTGTTCCAGAAATGACTAGAGAACAAATTTATTCAGAAAGTATCGTGAGACAACTCTGCCATTAGAGACTAAGAATTCTAGCCTTTAAGGCATTGCAGGAGGAGAGTTGTGAGCTAATTTGATGAATGAAAGGATAGTTGAATATATTAACAAGTAGTTCTCTAACTTCTTATTCTACTCCTTAGTACCTAATTCATGAAATTAGAATCAATTTGTTATTTTTATGCTTTGTGTGAATTACTTACTCACATTACGTATTTTTATTTTTAAAAAACTGTTGATTCATAAGTAATAATTGATTAGTATTTTACATATCTTGATATTGTAGAGTGGGAGATTCCTTATATATTTCATCACCCTTCCTAGTCATATCTATTAAAATATTAGAAAGGTTTAGAGAGATTTACATTGACAAATAATTTTTGAACTTAAGAACCACTTTAGACTTGGCAAACGTCATCTAAAGGGCACGATACCTCTATGTTTTATAACAATACCCATTTGCTATTTTTTTTAATTATTTAAAAAAATTTGTCCCTAATCTGTCTTTGATTGCCTTATTATATTTTTTAAAATATATTTTTAAATTTTCATTGAGCAACTATTTGGTGTTTTAAAATAATAAAATAGTAAAATATCCATCACCAATCTGTCGACAATCGGCAAGGATTTTTCAAAATATATACTTTTTTAAAAAAATTAAAAATCCATTGCTAATACATCATACTGAAGGCAAAGTGGTAATGGGTATTTTTTGAAAATAATTAAAAAATTTGTTGTATATTTAATCGATAATGGATAGTTATTTTTTTTATTGATTTTCTTTCTGTGAGACCGATCTCTCATCAAACAAAGACAAGCCAAGTATGACATATTTTTCCAACTTTATATTACCACAAAGTATTAATTTCATATGGAATTGTGATGTATTTATCTAATTTGTTATTTAAAGTTTAACACTTTCATAAGTAGCTATCATTTACCTCTTTATATCTAATATTATTTACCGCTAGTAATCCATCAACCCAAAAATACTCCTCAAATTTCAGTACTCAACATACATATAAAAGTAGTAATTGTTTGTGATAAAAGTAATATCAATTATATACTTCCTGCTTGTGAGAATAAGATATTTAAACACTTGAAATAATTAACTTGTGAAATGATTATTTAAAAATTAAAATAATAGAAAATTATGCTCATAGTGAACCTCTTAAACAACTTCTTTATTAGCTTTAGCCAAGTAGTTGTATTTTGCATTCAAATCAAATGTTATCAATTTTCTTAACTAATCTTCTTGATTCGTCAACACTCAAGCAACATGTTATTACTAGAAATGAGAAAAATTAGTAATGTACATATTGCTTTTTCACAAACTAATTAGATAAAATAAAATGAATAGTGCATTATGTCGCTTATCCATCTGACAAAGACAAATCTTTTATGGAATATTTTTATTTAAAATTTAAATTTCTTCACAGAACAATGATAAATATTTAAATAAAAATAAGTAAATTTTCCATCATCGATCGACGAAGGATCGACGAGGGAAATTAATCCCATGCTGAATTTCAAAGCTTATACACTTGGTCCCAATATTTCTCTTCATTTTGCATTATTTTCCTGCCATATTTCCTTTTACTTTGCAATAGTTTGATATCAGAGTCATTTTAAAACACCAAAATAATTTCATTACATAACATTGTTTTCTCTGCTCAAATCTATAAAAAAAAAATCAAAATTTATTTTTTCTCTTAACACAAATCTATAAAATTTGTGTCCATTCATATTGACCAAATGAAACATTAAAAACTATTTTATATCTACCTTCTTTTTTAATTTAGATTTGCTAGAATCCTGATTTCATATCAAACTTACTATAAATAAACTACCTTATAAGTTTGTTTTAATAAATCTCTTTTATTTGGAATTGAGTATCTTATCCATTTTAAGGCTTTATTCAAAGGCTTATAATTAATAACTAATCTAGTAGCACCATGTTCCTTTTCACCATTATTATTAACATAAAAGACTGAACAAGACTAATGAGATCTAGATTCACGAATGATTCATTTACTTAATAATCACGCGATTTCTTGTTTGCAATAGTCGAGAAGTTCTTGATTCATTTGAATAGGTTGTTCTTTAGTTGAGATTTAAATAAAGTAATTCAACAAAATAATTATACAAATCAAATCTTGATTACTATGACAAATAAGGTAGAATAATTAGATAATAAATCCTTGTTAGAGAAACAATGCCAGATTACTTAAACACTTTTATGTTTACTTTAGCTCTACATTTTATAGGGAATCCTCAACAATTAGTTGATAGAAGTTTAGAAATTCTTACTAATTTAACCTACCATAAATTATATGATTTTAGATGGTATAAAGACATGTTTCTTCAAAAAGTAATGCTTAGAACTAATTGTCACCATACTTTTTGGAAAGAACGATATATTTGTAGATTACCTCCATTATTTGCTGAAAAAGTTGACAAAAAATTAAATTAGATTGCGGCAATGCTGTTCCCTATGAAACACTTTCTTAGAGTCAATTAATCAATTATGTGAATCAAGTAGGAGTAAATCTCAACACTGATTTAAAACCTAAAGTTCAAATGGAACAATATCATAAGAATTTCAAAAGGAGTTAGGAAATTTCTGTGAAATCTTTAGATATGCTCCTATCAAACCTCCTTCTAAAGAACTTAAGAAAAAGTTTAAATTTAAAAGAAAATTTTAAAAGAAAAGCCTCTAAGAAAAATCTGAAAGAAAATGCCTATAATGCCTTGAAACGAAAGAAATGGACAAAAGACGAAAAAGATAAAGACTGCATAAATTGTTATTTCTATGGAAAAAGAGGTCAAAAAGTTGATAAATGTAAACAAAAATAGAAAAAGAAAAAGAAAGTAAATGAACTCTTTTTAGATAAGAAAACTTTAGATCAAATCTATGCTATTCTTGATAAATCTGACTCTATTGCAAGTGAATTTGATAATAATATAGATGAAATCTTTGAAATTCAAGAAAACTCTTCTAATAGTGACACTGTAAGTGATGTCTCTTCTTGTGGATGTAAGGGAATTTGTATCTGTACCATAAGAGAAATTAATATGATTAGTTCAAGTAAAATCAATGTTATTACAAAAGCTAATAAAAAATTATTCTTCAAACTCTTAGATCATATTTAAGATGAAAATATTAAAAGAGAATAACTATTGAAAGCAAAAGAGATGGTTTTAAATCCCAAACAACAAGTAGAACCATGTACTCTTAAATAAAGTTTTGATAGATTTAAAAAAAGAAAAAGAAAAGGAGAAGTAGCTATTTTTTTACAAGACTTGTATAAATAAATTAATATTTTAAAACAAGAAATTAAATAGATAAAAGATCAAAATAAACAAAGAATCACATATATTAATAACATTAATGTAGATCTTTTACATTTAAAAATGGAAAAACCACTTTTAGATAATACTACCTTGACACTACTCTTTCTATAAAAGATACTCAAAAAGAAGAATTTATTTCTACGATTTCTAGAACTACTTTTCAAAAATGGGATATTCCAATTATTCTCAAAGTAAATGATTTTGTTATTAAAACAGTAGCTTTATTAGCAGCTTGTGCATTGGTCAGCCAAACGGATTGGATTAGGCCGTGGATTGCCTAGGATGGTGTATTGGCTCGGACCCTGGGGTGGTCCTATAGCTTTCAACCCACATATAGTAAATAGATTTTTCTTAGGAAGAAAAGAAGAAGACAACGTTAGAGAATAAGAGAGTAGAAACATTGAAGATTACTAATTGTCTAGATAAGAAAGAGAAAGTTCCCTATTAACAATGGCTTCTAGTTCAAACTTATTCGACATTGACATTGAAACTATTAATGATCTTGAAATTAGTCCCCAATTAGATAGAATTGAATCCAAATTAATGAATTGGAAAATGCCAACAGAAAAGTTTGATAAAATATATAAAAAAGGAATCTTTGACTTAGTCCAAAATTATAATATCAAAACTACTAAAAAACCAGTTTCCATTAATAAGCCTTATGGTACTGTTCATCTATTTAATCTAGAAACTTTAGAACTGCATAGAAAAAACAAATATAGATATTTGCATATTGGATTAGTACAAGTAGTTGTTAAATCCTTATACCGATTAAGAATTAATTCTCCATATGTCTTTTATTGTGAGATAGCATACATTTAGATTTTAATAATAGTCTTTTAGCAATACTTGAATCCAATATAACAAATGGACATATTTATTTTAATCACTATCCTAACTTTATAGTAAATATAATAAATCCATATATCCTGGAAACTTTAACTCTTAATATGCCAACCAAAAATTTAGATTTTAAACTTGGATCTCAATTCCTTGGATTAATTTATCGTGTGTATTATAAAGTAATTAAATCCACTATAAATCCTAAAGCAAAAAGTCATTTAGGCATTCATAGAGAAATTTATTTGTAAGAAACTAATTTTGAAAGATCTAATACGTTTGTCCCTTGATTTCTAAAATGGGATGATGTTCTTCATAATACAAAATGGAATTTTGAACAGATAACCAATCCCAAAAGACATTATGAATCTAATAAAATAGATCGAATTACAGAAACATCTTCAGAAAATATTAAACTTGAATTTAGTCAAAAATATTTTTCTGTAGCCTTCTCCACCTTTTTTCATAGACCTCTATTTCGAAGTTAAGTGTAATACCCTGCATTTTTGAATTTTGGATGGTTACTACTTTTGATAAAATAGGAATTTGTACCAGTGGCCGAAACAAGAAATGGTCAATATAATGAGATGAACATCATGGTGCAATAAAAATATCTAGGGACATTATTAGAATTTTGGAATTTATAGGGATCAACATGAAATTTTCGGATTTGTTCTACCCGTATACTAAATATTCAGATTGTGACAACTTTAAGTAGAGTGAGAGTTTGGGGATATGTTCAGAACAACAATTGAACAGTGTGATGAGACAGACGTTTTGGTATAACCCGAGTTATCAAGGGCATTGTTGTAATTTTAACCATGATAAGGGTTTTGACTGCAAATTGGAAAGAATTGAGAATTTTAACTCCTATCATTGAGTTTAGTAAAATTTATAAATTCCATTGGTGGAATAAAATATTTTCCTGATACGGACCAGAATTATAGCTATTTTTTGAGAAAAATTGGAAATGCGAGTAAAGACATGAACACATGGTATTGTGTGATTGGTGGATGGAGACAAGTGTAAAGTTATGAGAGGTTGTATAAGATTTCTATACAAGATAAGCTTATCAAGTAAGTTTTATAAAATAAATAAGGAAATGGTGGAAAATTGAGAAAATGACATGTGTAAAGGATAGCCCACAATTCATTAATTATTGGTTGACTTTGTGACCATTTTTTGTCACAAGATGAGACGGTAGAAGGCTGTTTTTCAGCAAGAAAAACAGAAGCAAGAAGAAAATAAAAAGAGAAAAAGAAAACAAGGAAGAAAAGGAAGAAAAAGTTGAGAAAAATTGAGGAAAATTAGAAAATAGAGAGAGAAAAGTGTTCTTGAGACAAAATCAAGCTAGAGGATCTCACAAACAAGATAAAAGGCTGCACCCCATGAATTAAAGTTGTAAATTTCATCGCAGTGATCGTTTTGATATGAATTTTAATATGAAATCATGAAGATTATGATTATGTGTAGCATTAATTTTGTATTATGTGAAGAATTGTGATTGTGAGTGTGAGTGTGTGCCGGTTGCTTGGAGGGTTTATGTGCTACATTTTGTGTGATGGATAGGTGTGTTTTGATGGTGATTTGAAGGATCAATCATGATTATAAAGGATGATGGGGGAATTAGAAAGAAAACGGGAGTTAAATGCTTAAAAGAATGAATTATGATCATTCTTGATTGTAAATGTTGGTTGTGTGTTGTTTAAATATGAACTTGAAAACTTGCTTGAATCTAAGAAACTAAAGAGTTAAGGGTGCTTTGAAGGGAAATGAAGTGGATTAAGTGTACAATAGATGTTATAAAACAAGGAGAACAAGTAGGTGAAGTTATTTGTGGAAAATGTATAAAATCCAAAGAAATTCTGAGACTGTTTCATCTCAGTAGTTTCTGGACGAAACTGAAGTTGAGGGAATGGACTCCATAGAAATGTAGTTGAAGGTCTAACGAGCGTTTTGATATAAAATGGAGACCAATCTGAGTTGTGGATCAAAAGTTATGCACAAAATAAAATGGTGTATCAAAGAGGTAAAATGCAGAATTTTATTTTAAAGGAAATGAACTCAAAGGAGTTTTATTTGTATGAAAAAAAGAATGAAAAGAATGAGAATCATAAAGAGATATTATGCTTATGAAGAGAAAGGAAATGTAGAAATAAGAAACAAAGGATTCAGATATATGATATATGTATATATGTGCTTATTCTACAAAAAGAATGAAGAAATAGGAAATTAGTGATTTCCTTACGTTGGTACTAGTTGAATATTGAGTTAAGCGTTGATATATCAGACTAAACGTGAAATGACATTTAATGTAGCTTGTTCACGTTAAGCATTTGGTGACCAATTAGATACGATATCTAGTCAGCTATAATATAGGACATGAGGTGAGTCCCACTTTTGTTACAAAATTCTGTTTTATACTAGTGAAATTATAATTTATTGGAGAAATGGTTTATGAATCCGTTGGGTTTCTTTGAACAAATAAATAGTTTGTCTGAGAAAGAAACAGTGTCATGCCACGATTGGATTTGAATGGAAAACATGAGTTTTCATGAATGGAATTATTCATAATTAGTGAACTTTTCCTAAAACTTAGTTATGATAAGGTTAATGGTCCTTTGTGTTTTCCTGAAAAAAATATGGTTTCTCTGAACGGAAAATTATTGAGGATTTTAGAAAATGGTGTTTTCTATAAGGAATTTTGGGTCATTTAAATTATGAATAATTCCTAGGTATAAATATATACTTGAAAGGCTTTCTTCTCGTTAATTATGAGATGAAATGCTGTTTTATTCTGGGAAAGCATTAATGTTCCTTTTTATGGAAAGGATTTTTGGGAAAATGTGAATTATGGAATTATAACTGGAATTTTTTGAATTAAATTCTTCCTTTTGAATTAAAATTTTGGAAGGACTTTTTATCCTTTTTCACTATGATTTTGGAGAACGATATCTTAATATGCGATCAACATTTGCAAAATAATATTTTGGCCCCAGAAAATATTTTATTGGTATTCCTTCGGGAATGGATATTTATCTGTCCTTGTGAGTTAGTGGAATTGGACTGATCTTGTGAACCAGTGGAAATGTTGAGTACTCAACGAGAGCCGACCTTTGTACTAGCTTACGTTGGAGGTAGACGACCTCAAGTAACTTAGCTAGTTCTGAGGATTGTGTTAATCTATACCATGCAATGGGACATTAGAAACGGCCGAGGACTTACCTTATGGGTTGGTAAGCGCCTGGTTGACCCTTTGCTCCCTCTCGTGTGAGGAACGATACGGGAATGGGTCCCTATACATAAGCAATCAATAAATTATAACACATGCCCCCTATCGTGTGAGGAACGGACAGTGATCCGAAGGCATATGAATTAGATGAATTGGGTAGAATGAAAACATTTCTACCTCTTTGGCAATGCACAGTTGAGTGCTATGGGCTTATATCCTTAGTGCAACAAGATTATGATGTCGAAGGTGAAACTTTGTGAGCTTTGCATGTAGGCCGACCCTTTATTGAGAGAAGTGTCTGCATTTCTAAAATTAGGGCAATGACTCTAAAATGAAACATGGTTTTTCAAAAATGACTGAATTCTAGATAAACTCTTTCTTAGAAAGTTTTAGAATTATTTTCAGTAGAAAAATGCAATGCTTTCTCATAATGGTTTTATAAAGTTACAACTGATATCATATTACCTGCTTGTTTGTAAATTACTAGCACCCATGGGACTTACTGGGTGATTTTTCACTTACATGCTTATTATTTCTCTTAAAATTTTAGGAATTAGATGCACAGTGGAAGTACGGTGGATTCTAAAATGTTCATGATATATCTTAGATCTGTTATACCATTGAGTATATGTATTAGAAGTCAGATTCTATGTACTTTTCTTTATTCAATAAAAGTAATTTTGGAAAATTTTCGTTGCCTATTGAGTGAAATTTGTTATAAATACCTCTTGTCTAGCCAATCAGATGGAACGACATCCCATAAAATGAAGCCCGCTACGCTATGAAAAGGTGGGTTGTTACAATTGACATCAGAGAATAGTGGAACCATAATAAAGATTCTGATGAAGAATAGCTAAGCCTCTCACGGAACATAATGGAGTCCATCATAGTATGTAGATTTATAGAGACGATGAATTTTATAGAGTTAGATATGGAAGTAACTGAGATGTATGAATTTGGGGTATTCAAGTCGGATATAATCCCTTCTGATGAGTTAGAAGTGTTAGGATTCATGGATTCCTAAACGTAAAAAACATCCACAAATCCCTTTCGAGGACTCAAGTTAAACGATTAAGACGATCTAGGGATTATAGAATTACTTCTGTTCGGCGTAATCAAGATCTCTGGATTCTGGTTTTCTGTCGTACGTGCAACTTGAACAATCACCAGACGTTTCAATGTGCGAACACCCTCTATCGAATACCCACGGCGAACCAACTCGTTACCTTGGGAGTGTTGGCGCCTAGGGTTTGAGAGGCTTAAATTTTTCTGGTTAATGGAGGCACGAATATTTTTAATAGAGAACGCCTTTGAGAAGACGATTAGGGTTTTCTTTTAAAATTTCCCGAACCTCTGGAGTCTAACTCTGATAATATCTTGTCATATTTCATTTTAAATTCAAATTAAATTAAAACTGATATGATAAGATTTTGCCCTTATCTCAGTAATTTAACTAATTAATTTACCGAGTCAGATTCTTACAATTTGGACATCATCCAAATATATCGAATGTGGATATATTTCCAAATTCATTATATCTGGTCAATTTTCTAGGTTCGATTAACTTAGACGTATTTCTAGATTCATCGAACCTGGTCACCAGAAAAATAACCTAACGAGTTTGCTTATTATGTAACCCTATAGGTTCATTTAACACTGGTAATGTACCCAAATCACATTTAAATGACCCACAAGTTATAAGCGATTTCTAACAAAACATTATAATTATTCAGGTTAAATGAAGATCAGTGATCTCTTTGAACTAAATCATAACTTTATATTTAGTCCTTTTGTTACAGGATATCCAGATTAAGTATAAGACATAGAGCATGTCATCTTTATTAAACTTAATCAATTATTTCTTAATTTCATAGTAGACTGTTCAAATAAATGATATCAATATCTCAAATTGATATATTTAATATTGATATCATTAAGCATGACCATACATTTTAATAGTCTAACTTATCAAATGGCCCATGGATATCTCTCTCATAATTGAGAGGGATAAATTCCTTCACTATCAATCATATTCCTCTCCCTAATTTATTCTATATCCAATAATGGTCTAATTTATTATCTGGTTAAAGATAACTTTAGACAATGTCAAAATATAAAATTTATCAAGTAGGAAACTATGATGAATTCAGGTCGAAGGACTTTTAATATCATTATGGCTAGAAAGTACCTATGACATGTTTCATGAAGTACTCTCACAGTGGGTCATGTCCAATACAATATTCTCTAACATTTATTTATATTTTAACTTGATATCACATATATCCATGACCAATAAAATATAACCATCAAGTCACAAACATACTAATCTTAATTTATTATTGTTTCACTAATAATAATCGATCACAGACAGTTTAAGAATAATCATTGTATTGATTGTAGGGTTTTACTTATCAAGTCACGCACTTGATGACTACAAAATTAAATGCACTATTCATGAAAAGAAATGCCTCGTATTATTACATAATATATAATAACAATAGTATAAATACAAATTAGGTCTAGAGTATATCCCTAACAAGAAGAAGAAGAAAAAAATATTGAGTTAATTTTGATATTTCTGAAAAAGAGATTTGTGATCCCAAATTTAGACAAAAGTAAAGAGAATGAGGATAGGAATGCCTTAGAATTTATATATTGAGTAAATAATTACTAATCTTGAACTTCTTTTCTTGGGATTAGTGATGATGAGTGAAGAATTTTGCACTCAAAGACCTTGGATGTGTAGTATGATGTAAGATGTGCAGATGGGGATATGCATAGTCGTGTAATACTCTAATAGTATATTTTGAATATTAGAAACTCTGTCTTATCATAATACATGGAAGAGTGTGATCATATCAGTACTAATGCACCGGATTCTATTAGAACTCTAAAGTTAAGCATGCTTGGGTTAGAGAAATCCTATTATGGCTGACCTTCTAGGAAGTAATCATCGAAGTTGGAAAGAAAAGATTTAGAGCAATTAAGAAAGTAAAAAGGAGGATTTATATACATAACAATGCAAATATAGAAGGAAATTTGATAGAGAATATATAAGAATGATGTATGTGAAAGTTTATTACCGAAATGAAAGGATGTAGGAGTAATGCAATTTATTCACTACTTTAATTGTGGGAGGAAAGATATATGGTGATAAATTACTCCACCCGAATAATTTGTGAAACGGGTCTTATCAAAGATCAAAGTTAAGACTTGTAAAGAGTAATTGAAGCCAACTCTATCTTTAAGTTAGAGATGGAAAACTCTCAACAAATGTCAATGGCTGCTCTGGGTAACGTAGAATCAATACAGTAGCACTTAAGGAGGATGAACTGTAAATGTGTCATTGGACTTTGATAATGAACAAATTAATGGATTGATTTGGGTAGAATTCACATGTAGTAAGAAAACTGTATAAGAAAATTTCCCTTGGTGTTACATTGCCAAATGTTGTGCTTTATAATTGTATAACCAGTAGAGGTTATACTATAAACTATTTTAATCCCCTGAATTTTCAAATGCCTATAGTAGGAGTGTCTTATTCTGAAATAGAGATAGTACCGGGGATTCATTCATAGACATATTGGGAACCAAATTGTAAGCAGTCAGCCAAATTAATGGGGATTCTACCTGAGGGATAAAAGCGTAACTCGTAGAGAATAAGGTGATATAAATATCAAAAAAGAATATAGAAACACTTCAAAACTTAGTAAAGAACCTTATTTCGGAGAAAAGCCATGTTGGAGATGGATGTGATTTCTTTGATTTTATCCCCCTTAATTTTATGGAGAGTCAGACCAAGAACAAAATGCTAAATCTTAGATGGAACAAATGGAAGCCATGTTTGAGATTTTGAATTATTCAGAACAAAGAAAAGTTCAACTTGCTATATTTTAATTTTAGGAATTAGCGCGGGACTAGTGGAACAGAAAGAAAGGTGAGTGGGAGCAAGAACGAAGAGAATGGATATAGAAAGAATTTCTGGAAGAGTTCAAGAAAGAATTTATACCTCGTTGGATAGTTGAAAGAAAAGAAGAAAAATTCCAAAATCTTCAGCAAGATGAGATGATCGTTGGGAAAAATGCTATCAAATTTACACGACTTTTAAAATATTTCCTTTTATTAGTATTGACTGAGGAGGATCAAACTCGACGACTTGTGAAAGGATTATGACTTGAACTAAAACGGGCGTTAATTAGTTCGCCCGCAAACGATTTCCTTACAGCCATCGAAACAGTTGCTTGCTTGGAAAAAGTAGATACATAGGAGCAGGAAAGAATGGTGAACACAAGTAAAACGGATAAGAAGAGAAAGGTGCAATAAATGACACCAATTTCAAAAAGAGTAGAAGATAACTATTGTAGGTTTTGCAATGTAAAGGGACATACTACTGTAGTTTGTAAGAAAAGATTCCAGAAATGTTCTATTTGTCGAAAGAAGGGACGTATGGCAGCTGATGGTCCTATATGAGGAAAGTCAATTATTATTAAGAGAAAGGGTTGTTAAAGGAAAAGCTAAAGTAAGCTGGGGAAAAAGGAGAACTAATTTCGAAGAAATGAAAGATACATAGACCTACAAAGCGAACTTTGTATGAATAGTATAGATGCATAATAAACATAATAGGTAATAGATAGGGCACAAAGGAAGTACTGTAATGGATATATATATATATATATATATATATATATACCGGTTGATGTAAATTCCTAGTTATTATAGACGTGGTTAAATTCTCATAATATGCTTCGTGTTTTCCAATCTGGGAGTATGTGATTGATTTTGAGCAATGTCGATCGACAATGTTGTTGGGGTGATTCCAAATTCAACATACAAAGAAAAGTTGATTAAAATTTTTAAATCTGCCAAAAGACATGGCAGCATTTATCAAGATACCATGAAGCTATTATGTTGTATAAGGTGAACTTTGAGGAAATGATAAAAAGATTCTCCGTATTGAAGGTCGACGTCATGTGCCAAAAAAGGGAATTGTCTATATGGAGTACCTCCTAGTATCGTGCCTAATTGTAATGCAAGATTTATCTTAAAATTTGGAGGACAAGTACAACGATTATAAAGAATGATGTCAGAATTCAGTACCGTAAACACACTGCAAAATAACCCAGAATTTTGAAGATGTACGGTAAGCATGTACGTTGGATTTTGGAACTAAACAGATTGATGACTCGACATGTACGAAGGTTGTGTACAATGGCAATTATTGCTAAATGTTTGAACAATTCTATTTGAGACTTTATATAGAAAAAGTTTCAGACACTCCTATATTTGGAATGCTTAAGACAAAAATAGAATATACCAGACATTATAAATCTTGAGAAAGTATGACAGATGGTAGAATTAATCAAGCAAAATGAGAAAATTGCACAAAGTCGGTAGATAAATTATTTCAACCAGTACAAGAGAAATTTGGAAATTATAGAAAGAAACTAAGTGTATTTAAATTTGACACTAAAATGTCATATGGAAAAACAAAATGCAAGAGATGAAATAAGCATTTTGGACATATTAGATCTCTCCGATCCTAGAAATGATCAAAAAGGTAGAATATTGGATGCATTTTCATCATCATATCCACAAACAGATGGACAAATAGAGCAAGTAAATAGAATTTTGGAAAATATGTTGTGGTTATGTGCTTTAGACTTTTGGACTGAGTAGAGTGATAACTTGGCATTTACAGGGTTTGCATACAATAACAGTTACCAATCAGTTATTGGGATGGCTCCATTTGAAACTCTATATGGAAGAAAATGTTAGTCCCTACTGCATTGGGAAAGTTTGGGGTGGAAAGCTAATGAATAGGATGCCTTTGATCATGAAGAAATACAGTGGACTGTAGAACTAATCAAGCCTGGCTAGAAACTGCTCAAAGTAGACAGAAGAGTTATGCTTATCAATATAGGAGAGACTTTAAGTTTGTGGGAGGAAATCAAGTATTCTTAGAATTGACTCCACAACGGCAATTAGAAAGCAGAGAACAAGGGAAAAAGGTTGGCACCCAAGTATATTGTGTAATATCCCTCACTTTTTGTACTTTGACTAGCTCTACTCTATGTAGAATAATAATTTATACCAATAGCCAGAATAAGAAATGATCAGTATAATGAGATGAATATCTTGGTGTAATAAAAATAACCAGGGGTATTATTAGAATTTTAAAATTTATAGGGACCTAGATGAAATTTTAAGATTTATTCCACTTGTACCCTACATTTTCAAATTGAGACTACTCTTACTAAAGTGAGAGTTTGGGGGTATATTAAGAACAAAAATTTATCAGTGCGAAGAGATGAGTATTGTGGTATAAATTAAGCTACCGGCGATATCAGGGACATTTTTGTAATTTTGATTGTGATCAGAATTTTGACCGTAAATTGGCAAGAATTGATAAGGAATTAAGAGTTTTGATTCCTACAATTGAATTTAGTGAAATTTATAGATTCCATTGATGCAATAAAATATTTTTTCAATACGGATCAAAATTATAGTTATTTTCTGAGAAAATTGGAAACGCGGTCAAAATTCGAACACATGGCATTTTTTGATTGGTGGGCATCGAAAAGTGTCACACAATGAGAGGATACATGAAACTTTCATGCAAGAAAAGCTTATTAAGTAAGCTTTACAAAATAAAATAAAAAATAGGTGGAAATTAGAAAATACGACATGTGTTGGATAGTCCACCATAGAATTTATTGTAGGTTGACCTTGTGGTCACAAGGAATGGTGGTTAGAAGGGGTAAAACTGGCCAGCAACAAAAAGAAGGAGAGAAAGGAAGAAAAAAGAAAGAAAAGGGAAGAAAAGTTGGTGAAAATTGAGAGAAAAATAGAAAAATGAGAGAAAAATTGTTCTTAGTGTTCTTGGACCAAATCAAGCTTGAAGAACCTCACAAACAAGGTAAAAGGCTATACTTCATGAACCAAAGTTATAAATTTCATCGTGGTGATTGCTTTGATATGAATTTTAACATGAAAACATGAAAATCGTAGTTATGATTATAATTATTCTTATACTATGTGAAGTTTTGTGTGTGCAAGTGTGTGTGCCGGTTGGTTGAAAGATCCATGTGCTATGTTTTATGTGGTGAATAGAAGTCTTTGAGTGGTGATTTAAGGAGTTGTTCATAGTTGTGAAGAAAGATGGTAGATTTGGAAAGAAAAGGTACATATAGTGGAAAAAATAAACTATAGTTGTTTTGTTTATGTGGGCAATTTCATATTGTGCAAGAATGGAATTGGTGATTTGCTTGGTCTAAAAACATGAAAAATTAAAGATTTTTTGATGGGGAACAAGGTGGATTAAGGGTTATATAGATGCTATAAATAAAGGAGAACAAGATGGTAATATTATTTTGTGAAAATGAATTAAAAAAAATAAAAATACTGGGATAGTTTTGCCCCAATAAATTCTGGACGAAGTTGAGGATGGGGAAATGAAACCTATAGCAGTATAATTGAAAGTCTAACGAGCATTTTGATATAAAATGGAGCCCGATCGGAGTTGTAGATCAAAAGTTATGCATAAAACAAAATGGGGTGTTAAACGGGAAAAATGCAGAATTTTAGTTTTAAAGGAAATAAACTCAAAGGAGTTATTTGCATGGCTTTGGGAATACAAATGATGAAGAACATAAAGAAAAAGAGGAAATATGGAAATGAGAAATGAAGAACCAGGATATACAATATATGTATATGTACATGTTTTGTACAAAGAAGAAAAAATAAAGAAATAGAAAATAAGTGATTTCCTTATATTTGTGTTGACTAAGTATTGATCCGAGCTTTGGTATACTAAACTAAGCGTGAAACGATGTCTAATGTAGATTGTTCATGTTAAGCGTCTAGTGACCAGCTAGATATGATATCTAGTCAAGGACAAGAGATGAGTCCCACTTGTTTTATAAACTCCATTTTATACTAGTGAAATTATATTTTATTGAAGACATGTTTTATGAATCCTTTTAGTTTCTCTGAACAATCTTATGGTTTTTCTAAGGAAGAACTAGTATTATGTCATGCAAGGCTTGAATGGAAAATGCGAACTTTTCATAAAATGAAACTATTCATAATAAGTGAATAATTTGCCTAAAGTCCTTTTATAACAAGGTTAATGGACCTTGTGCTTTTCTGAGAATATATAGTTTCTCTGAATGGAAAAATTATTGGAGACTTTAGGAAATAGTGTTTTCTATAAGGAATTTAGTTTACTTAAGTTATGAATATTTCTTAGAAATAAATGTATACCTGAAAGGCTTTATTCTCATCAATTATGAGTTGAAACAATGTTTTATTTTGGGAAATCATAAATATTCCTTTTTACGGACAAGATTTTTGGAAAAATGTGAATTATGGATTTTGTAAATCATAATTGGGATTGTTTGAATTTAATTCTTCTTTTTGGATTAGAATTCAAGATTTTCTGTATTGGACTTCTTTTGGAATTAAGTATTATTCAAATGACAAAAATATCCTTAGAAACTTGTTTTATTGTAGAAGGAGGACTTTTTATCTTTTTTCACTACGATTTTGGAAATAAATCTCTCATTATGAAATTATCTTTTGGAAAATGGTATTTGGCCCCAGAAAATGTTTTATTGGTATTCCTTTGGGAATGGATATTTATCTAGCCTTGTGAGCCAATGGAATTATACTGGTTTTGTGAAACAGTGAAAACTCTAAGTACTCAGTAGAGGTTATGACATTTGTACTAGCTCTCGTTAGAGATAGATTCTCAAGTTATTCAGCTAAGGTCAGAGATCATCTTACTCCAAACGAAGCGACAGAACATTAGAATTAACCAGGTTCCCTAACTAGCACTGTCTCAGTGCGTAAGTAAACTATTAATTGATTGGTCCTGGGTAGGACACCTAATTTATGATCAACCCTTGTCAACCTCGTAGTGAGGGGAGTACGAAGTGGGGACTCGTACTACTACAAGTAAAAAATAATTGTTATAATTTGAGGTAGATTGTGACGACAACTTTATCTTTCTGACAATGCATGATTGAGTATTGTAAAGCAAAGTCTCTGGCACAATAAGATTGTGATGCCCAAAGTGAAGCCTTGTGAGCTTTACCCACAGGCCGACCTTCCATCAAGAAAGGTGCCTATTTTTCTTTAAAATGGGACAATAATGTTGTGTAAAACTCAAATTTTCAAATATGACTGGATTTTGGAAAAAAACTCCAATAGTGAGTTGTAGAACTATTTTCAATAAACAAATGCAATGCTTTCCCATAATAGTTTTACAAAGTGACAACAGATAATATGTTATCTGTGTATATTATAAATCACTAGCATATTGATGCGTGTTTTTTAATGTAGAAAATATTACCAACAAATTACACAATCAATCAAACTTTAATAAAATTCTAACCGCTAAAACCACACATACGGGCAAGTATACTTATCATATAGTATAGGAAATAATAAGTATTGAATCCACGATGACTTAGGCTCCCACATTACTTAAATCTTTATTATTTAGCCAATAAAATAAAGGAATGGAAGTAAATAACCTACTAACCTAATATACTAGAGAAAATTAACTCACAGAAGAAAAGTCATAAGAATAATCAAGGAGTGAAAATAAAGAGAAAATACATGTAAATAGATAGAAATAATTGAATAGACAATAATGATTAACTTGCTATTCTCTCAATTAATTATTATCTTGGCATAATAAAAGATTAAATTAGAACCACTTCGTTTGCAATCCATGATCCCCTATCGTCTAAGTTACTTAATGGATATATTTTATCTCACTAGTCTTACTTAAAAGATACATTAAAATCAATCATCATATAAATCCTTATATTCTAGGTGACTTAAATATGGAATTAGTTAATGAATCCATATTCTAGCAATCATCAACCAATCTTTGATTACTTAATTTTTACCCTTAACCTCTTTTTCAAGCAAGTTAAGAATAACTAGTATTGAATTAATTAGTTGGTCATTCTCTCCTAATATCATTTTGCAAGTTAATTAGGAGAGGACTAATCAATCCAACAAGATATTATACTCAAGTAATCAAATACCAAGAATAGTACAAAATTGATCAAAGAATTAAAATTAATACAAAATCATGAATCTAAAAGAATATCCTCTAAAGACAATTAAAATATTAATCTCAAATTGTCAATAAATTACAAAGAAGGAAAAAAGAAACCTCTCATAGACAAGTAAGCATTTTTCTTCTTCCTTGAAACTTTCTTGAGCAATCTCCTTTTCCTCTCCAAGAATTCTCCTTGATCTTTCTAAATCTTAGTGTTTCTCTAGGAGTTTTCTAAAGATATTACATTGAAGAGTTGAAAACTAGTTTGTACAATGTTATTTTCTTGTATTTATAGGAATTCTAATTGCCAAAAAGTGTGTACAAGAGTCATTTTCCATGGTTGAAAGAATTTCCAAAAAAAATCTAATTGAAATTGCCAAAATTTGCTTGGAAAAGAAAATTCACCGACATTGATTAGAATGGACCTAGAGCCGAGTCTATTTGACCCACCTGGCATCAGGGCCAATTTTTTTTCTCCTCAAAATTGTAGCTTTTCCAGAACAGACTTGCCGCCTGGTGCCTTAACTGGACCTGGTGCCGGGTCCAATCTGGAATCTTTTACTCTTTGCTCGAAATCCACTTAAATCTACACAAATTTGTCAAAATTATTTTTTTACAAGAAAAATATCAAATAGAGAGGAATATGTCTAATTATTACAATAAAAGTATCTCAAATTAATCTCAAATAACTAGAAAAATAGTGATGATTTTAGCCCCTATCACACATACGGGACTCACTGAGTGATTTTTACTCACACGCGTATTATTTTCTTTGAAATATTTTAGGGATTAGAGGCGCAGTCGAAGAGTGGTAGACTCCCAGAGGCTCAGGCTATACCTTGGATCTGTTATACCCTTGAGTATATGTATCAGATGTTAGACTCTATGTGTCATCTTGTGTTCAACAAAGATATTTTAAAAAAATTTCTATTGTCTATTGGATGAAGTTCGTTATAAAGAACATTGGTCTGAGCAATCAGACGGGGCGACATCTCAAAAGTTACAATCCACTACGCCATGGAAATGTGGGCTATTATATATTGGACCATTTCCCATTGTCGTAAGAATTGGAAAGGTGGCTTACCGTTTGGAGTTACTAATAGAATTTCAAGGTTATTTCATGTCTCATAATTCTGGAGATATGTGGCTGATCCTACACATGTGTAGAATGAAGAGCCTATTGAGGTGATTCCAAACTTGAAGTATGATGAGAAACCTATCAAGATCTTGGAGTATGTTGAGAAAGAGTTACAAAATAAGAAGATTCTGCTTGTGAAGGTATTATGGAATCCTTACCTCGTACAAGATGCTACATGGGAGACAGAAGCAAAGATATGGGAAAACATATCCGAAATTGTTCCAAAGATAACCCAATTTCGAGGATGAAATTCTTTAAAAGAGGAGAGATTGTAGTACTCTGCATTTTTAAATTTCGGATGATTACTACTTTTTATAAAATAAAAATTTGTACCAGTGGTCAGAATAAGAAATGGTCAGTATAATGAGATGAATATCTTGGTGCAACAAAAATATCCAAGGGCATTTTTGGAATTTTAAAATTTATGGGGACCTAGATAGAATTTTTGAATTTGTTCTACTCGTACTCTAAATATTAAGATTGCGACTACTTTTAGTAGAGTGAGAGTTTGGGGATATGCTCAGAACAAAAATTGAACAGTGTGATGAGACGGACGTTTTGGTAGAACTCAAGCCATCAGGGGCGTTGTCGTAATTTTGACCACAATCGGGGTTTTGACCGTAAATTGAAAAGAATTGAGAAAGAATTTAGAATTTTGAGTCCTATCATTGAGTTCAATAAAATTTATAAATTCCATTTGTGGAATAAAATATTTTCCTGATATGGACCAGAATTATAGTTATTTTCTGAGAAAAATTGGAAACGCGATCAAGACTCAAACACATGGCATTATATGATTAGTGGATGGAGACAAGTGTCAAGTTATGAGAGGTTGTATAAGATTTCCATACAAGGTAAGCTTATCAAGTAAGTTTTATAAAATAAATAAGGAAATGGTGGAAATTTGAGAAAATGACGTCTAAAGGATAGAACACAATTTATTAATTATTAGTTGACCTTGTGAGGCGGTGGAAGGCTGTTTTTCAGTAAGAAAAATGGAAGCAAAAAGAACATAAGAAGAGAAAAAGAAAACAAGGAAGAAAAGGAAAAAAAAGTTGAGAAAATTGGGGGAAATTAGAAATAGAGAGAGAAAAGTGTTCATGGTGTTATGGAGACAAAATCAAGCTAGAGGATCTCACAAACAAGATAAAAGGCTACACGCCATGAATTAAAATTGTAGATTTCATCGTGGTGATCTTTTTTATATGAATTTTAACATGAAATCATGAAGATTATGATTATTGTAGCATTAATTTAGTACTATGTGAAGAATTATGTGTGAGTGTGTGCCAATTGCTTGGAAGGCTTATGTGCTATATTTTGTGTGATGGATAGATGGTGATTTGAAGGATCGATCATGGTTGTAAAGCATGATTTTGGAATTAGAAAGAAAACGGGAGTCAAACGCTTAAAAGAACGAATTATGATCATTCTTGATTGTAAATGTTGGTTGTGTGTTGTTTAAATATGAACATGGTAACTCGCTTGAATCTAAGAAATTGAAGAATTAACAGTGCTTTGAAGGGAAATGAAGAGGATTAAGTGTGCAATAGATGTTATAAAGCAAGGAGAACAAGTAGGTGAAGTTGTTTGTGGAAAACAGATAAAATCCAAAGAAATTCTGAGACCTTTTCATCTCAGTAGTTTCTGGACAAAATTGAAGTTGAGGGAATAGACTCCATAGAAATGTAGTTGAAGGTCTAATGAGCATTTTGACAAAAAATAGAGACCAATCGGAGTTGTGGATCAAAAGTTATGCATATGAAGAAATATTATGCTTATGAAGAGAAAGGAAATGTAGAAATAAGAAACGAAGGATTCACATATATGATATATGTATATATGTGCTTATTCTACAAAAAGAATGAAGAAATAGAAAATTAGTGATTTCCTTACGTTGGTACTAGTTGAATATTGAGCTAACCTTGGTATATCAAACTAAACGTGAAATGACGCTTAATGTAGGCTGTACACATTAAGCATTTGGTGACCAACTAGATACGATATCTAGTCAGTTATAACGTAAGACACGAGGTGAGTCCCTCTTGTTTTACAAAATTTTGTTTTATGCTAATGGAATTATGGTTTATTAGAGAAATGGTTTATGATTCCTTTTGGTTTCTACGAACAAATAAATACTTTCTCTGAGAAAGAAATTGTGTCATGCCACGATTGGATTTGAATGGAAAACATGAATTTTCATGAATAGAATTATTCATAATTAGTGATTGCTTTTCCTAAAACCTCTTTGTGACAAGGTTAATGGTCATTTGTGTTTTCCTAAGAAAAATATGATTTCTGTGAACGGAAAATTATTGAGGATTTTAAGAAATGGTATTTTCTATAAGGAATTTTAGGTCTTTTGAATTATAAATAATTCTTAGGTATAAATATATACCTAAAAGACTTTCTTCTCGTTAATTATGAGACGAAGTACTCTTTTATTCTGGAAAAACATTAATGTTCCTTTCTATGGAAAGAATTTTTGAAAAAAATGTGAATTATGGAATTATAACTGGAATTTCTTGAATTAAATTCTTCCTTTTGGATTAAAATTCTAGAATTTCTGAATAATGTTCATTTTGAAATCGGGTATTCTTCAAATGATGAAAGTACCATTAGAAATTTATTATTATACAAAAAGGACGTTTTATCCTTTTTCACTATGATTTTGGAGAACGATCTCTTAGTATGAGATTAACTTTTGAAAAATGATATTTTGGCCCTATAAAATATTTTATTGGTATTCCTTCGGGAATAGATAATTATCTGGCCTTGTGAGCCAGTGGAATTGGACTGGTGAATCAGTGGAAACATTGAGTACTCAACAACCAACCTTTGTACTAGCTTACGTTGGAGGTAGACGATCCTAAGTAACCTGACTAGTTCTGGGGATTGTCTTAATCTAAACGGGGCGATGTGACATTGAAAATGACTGAGGACTTACTGGATAGGTTGGTAAGCGCCTGATTGACCCCTTGCTCCCTCTCATGTAAGGAACGATACAGGAATGAGTCCCCGTACATAATCAATCGATAAATTATAACCCATATCCCCTCTCATGTGAGGAACAGATAGTGATCTAAAAGCATATGAATTGGGTAGAATGTGACGACATTTCTACCTCTCCAGCAATGCACAATTGAGTGTTATGGGTTTATGTTCTTAGTGCAACAAGATTGTGATGTTGAGGGCGAAACCTTGTGAGCGTTGCATGCAGGCCAACTCTCTATTGAGAGAAGTGTCTACATTTCTAAAATTGGGGCAATGACTCTGAAACAAAACATGGTTTTTCAAAAATGACTGAATTCTGTATAAACTCTTTCTTAGGGGGTTTTAGAATTATTTTTAGTATAAAAGTGCATTGTTTTCCCATAATGGTTTTATAAAGTTACAGCTAATATCACATTACTTGTTTGTTTGTAAATCACTAGTACCTACGGGACTCACTAAGTAATTTTTTACTCACACGTGTATTATTTCTCTTAAAATTTTTGGAATTAGAGGCGTAGTGGAAGCATGGTAGACTCCCAGAGGCTCATGCTACATATTGAATCTGTTATACCCTTGAGTATATGTATTAGAAGTCAGATTCTATATACTTTTCTTTATTCAATAAAAGTAATTTTGGAAATTTTTCGCTACCTATTGAGTGAAATTTATTATAAAGACCCCTTGTTTAACCAAACAGATAGGGCGACATCCCATAAAGTGTAGCCCGCTACGCTATAGAAAGGTAGGGTTTACACAGAGTACTTGAAAACTCAGTAATGTTGATTTTTCTGGTGAAATTCCTAAAATGCGAGACAAAGATGATATCAATATCAAATCATCAAGCCCTACTAAATCAGAAATACAAATGCCAAATACTTTAATGACAATTTCTTCTAATGTTGAATTTGAATTAGATAAAAAAAACATACTTAAAACACTTATGGAATAGGCTTTGTAATCTACTGAAAATAGATTAGTATTTTGCTGCCATTAAGCCTGATAAAAGACTTAGACTACAAAGAAATTATTATTCTGATCTAAAGAAATTTTGAAAGTATTTAGACTTTTTTTATTGTTATTAATATTTTGAAAAATATAATCAAATGGAATGTATCAATATTATTGCTAGAAAATGGTATACTGCAAAAAACGAAGTAAAAGAATCTACAATCGTTCCTCTTGAAGAAATTAAAATCCCTGTTGAAGGTCACATTGTTACAGTCTCCCTTTTTAAAGTAGAAAACTAGATTAAAGACTACATCATGCAAAAATAGAAAGAGAAAGTAAGAAACTTATTCAGACATGATTAATTGAAGCATGACAAAGTAAAGAATGAACATGGCTTTAATACCAAAAGTGTGCACCCAGGAGTTGTTCTTGAACCTTTACTGATTTTATTTCTTATGTGGATTGGGAGTTATAGAAAAAATGTTCAAAATACAAATGTTTGAAATTGAAATAAGAAGTAATCAATTTCTACATACAAAGAGTTTTCTTTTGAAGGACTAGTAAACTCACTCTGTATTTCATAGAGGAATTGGAGCCTTGAATAGGCTGAAGTGGTATAGCTTTCCCTGAGTGAATTTCGCATTATTGTTGGGAGGTCCACAACATGTGAAGTAGGCATTAGGCTGTTAGCTACATATAGAATTTGTTCCAAGATTCTTTTTTAATAGAGGGGTCCACTGCATTTGTCAGTGCAATGAATTATTTTGTAGATGAGGTCCATGATCGCATACAATGGCTTTGACATGTTGTATAGCTAGAGTTGTCAGAGTTCTCCTTTTCTCTCAGAATGGATTCTTGTCATTATGGACTTTGACAAAGGTATGTTGCTGCAATACCAGTTGCATTATCCATGTCTCCATTATAAAAAAAAAAAAAAGAAGAAGCTAAAGTCAGGCTGATTTTCATCATCACTAATATCTTTTGATAATTAAATATGCTTTTGTAAAATCTGAAGCTAGAGTTGAATATTTACTTTTGAGATTTTAGATTTTCCTTTGCTGGAGAAAAAACATGCACATTTTTTCTTTTTAACTAGTGCAGTGGGATTTGCTGGTGCTGAAGGCTTTGGCAACCATTCTTTGAGTTTAAGTTTTCGGCATAAATGTTTAACTAACTCAAGGCTTTCTAACTTATAATTCTAACCAATTATATAACAAATGTCTTTTCAAGAAAGAATTTAGAATACTGGATATGTGCTGGAAAATGAGAAAGTTGGTTGTCTTTAACGTAAGTGGCAAACTAGAGTTTATTCGGAGTTGAACGAGAATCTTGGTTTCTATCAAAAGTTTTCCACTATTAGTAGAACCATCTGGGAATGGTATTAATGATCCATTTTGTAACACCCCGCTACTATGTGACTCGAAGAAGGTCAGGGATGTCATCCCATCCTTAGGATTAGGTGTCTTTATAACTAGATAAAACAGAGAAAGTAACAAGATTCAAACTTAAGAATACATCTTATCAAAAACTTATTACAAGGTTTCGGAAATAAACTTAAAGTGTACAAATCTAAAATCCACAGCTTAAATAAAATAACTTCTAAAGGACAATCATCTTCTTATCTCAAATATATAAAAGAACAATTAAATCTGGGACAATATTTGTCTCTAATAATTGTCCACCTTAGGTCTAATACTTCCTGAAATATGATAAAGAAAATCGTGTAAGAAAGAAATCCTCAGTAAATCATGTGTGGCACATGAAATAGTTGTAGAATTCCTTCATGATGCAACTTTTCATAAATTGTTGATAGAAAAATATGTGCAAGTTATTAATCGAGTAAACACTGAATGGTTCCAAGTTTTGCAATAATTCACAAGTTAAACAATTTAAATACGGATATCCAAAGTAGGAGTATTTCAGTAAACAAAACCACTCATAACATCGTTGCAACATAATTCCATAAATGAAAATTGATGAAACCCTGTATCATGACTAGTCACTGTGGACCTTACATCACAGTGAAATGTGTGATCGGCCCACTAGGGGAAATATTCCTCCATCTTCTACCACAAACTTACCGACCGTCCATCTCCATTCAATAGTTCCATCCAAACTATAGTGATAGCATAGACTGGTCGACTTACTAGTACTGACATCTCATCCTGAAAGAGGTCATCTCCTGGAAGTGGCTGCCTACTGAAAAACTAATCCTAACTCTCAGAGACTAATACTAGAAGTCTACCCTAATTAAGTACTCAACGAATCATATATCTGATTTAGGATGTTCTCAACAAATTACCCAAACTATTAGATCGTTAATATGGTAATGTGTATTTAATTGAAAATCCTGAATGTCCATATTGCATTTATAACAGACAGTGGTTTGATCATAACAATATTGAGTGCTCAAATCGTGAATTCTATGTTTGATTATCAAGATAGAAATTGAAAGAATTAAACATAATGACTTGCAAATTGTACATCGTTTATCAAATGGATATGCAAGGATTTACAGAATTGGAGTTTTCTGGTAAGCCTAACTTAAAACGCAGCTAGATCCCAAATCCTAACCCCGACTCTAATGAAATTACAAATCACAATTAAAATCCTCATCTAATAACTTCTACTCACTCTCCTAATTAAAGCATATCAATGTGCATCCATAATAGTCCCGACCCCGACTCTAATTAAATTACAAATCACAATTAAAATCTTCATCTAATAATTTCTACTCACTCTCCTAATCAATGCATATCAATGTGCATCCATAACACACACACACACACACACACACACACACACACACAGATATATCATGTAGAAAGTAATAAATAATTAGACATAATATTAAGAAGATATTTATTTAATATTAATTGGTAAATGAATATAAGTTCGTGGGTAAATATAAGTAACAATTAATAGTCACATATATTAATTATCATCATTT
The DNA here is from genome assembly GCA_026120185.1 of Voacanga thouarsii. NCBI lineage: Eukaryota > Viridiplantae > Streptophyta > Magnoliopsida > Gentianales > Apocynaceae > Voacanga > Voacanga thouarsii. The sequence goes on along the minus strand of JANUWF010001217.1, from coordinate 3,240,311 downwards.
GACTAGATTACTTAATCGATAATTCTATTATATTAACAACTAATATTTAATAGGTAAATAGATAGTAATTAAATAAACACATGACTATATAGCAAATAATAATTAAATAGGAAATACGACAATCTAATAAGTAATCTAGATCAATTAGTTGATATCATATAATATTTCATATTTGATAGTTAACGTCTAATATATAATGTTTAAATAAATGGAGATAGTAATCAAATAATTTATCAATCAATAATTGATATTTAGCAATTAAGGTATTGATAACTAATAGTGGATAATAATTTTTCATACACTATTACATAGAAAAATAAATATCAAGAAATTAATTAATGAATATATAATCAATTAATTAATTAATCGAACAAGCAATTCCCCATCAAAACATCATTGTTAACAAGCATCAAGATAACCACATAACCATATGGAATAATAGATTACTCATCATCAAGTGAAAATAGCATTATGACTATAGAACTTGTAGACCACCTATAGTTGAATGGAAAATAGAATTGGCTGCAATATTTTGTACTAAAGCAACACATACGTTCACGGCCCTATTTTGATCATAAAAATAACATGTAGCTATGCAAATTTCATACAAAAATCATGTATCAGCATACCTTCACTACATGTTACCAATCTAGACCCTATTTTTACTCACAACTAAACTATCAACAATTTACTTGACCTACAACATATATGAATATAAGGCTTACAACAGATATGGCCATGAGTTCTTTGATGAACAAGAGTGGTCCAGGCCAACCCTAGAGGGATCCAACTATGCTATCTTGAGGAAGTCGGCACTGCTCAACCCACCTTGACGCCGAGAGAATGGTGATGGTGAAGAGATGAACTTCCTCCCGAGAACAAGAGTATAATGAGAGGGAGATAGGGAGATGTCGAGAGTATGGTTGTGCATTTATCTTGTTTCTCTAATGGAGAGCAAAAGAGAGAAGGAAGTAATCGAGGGAGATCTAATATCCAAGGGTGTTCGGTTGATTGTGAGAAAAGGAGAATAGATTTTTGGGTGCTTGATGGGATAACAAAAGAAAAGGAAGATGTTCATGTTTGAGGAGGTGATCGGGGAGTAAGTTCAGGGAAAAAATCCAAGAGGAAAAAGGGTGTGATATGTTTAAGCTATGGAGGAGAAGATATAGAGAAGTAAGTGCTGAACAATTTCAGCTTTGGTGGAGGGAAAGAGTGGAGTTTCAGTTCCTTGGAGAAATAGAGAAGGGATGAGGTCTTGGTTCTCAGCATTGTTGGAATTTAGAGGTGCAGAATGACTAGTGTGTGTATATGCCTTTGTTTTAGCAATCGAAGGGTGAGAGGAGTATGCTGTTTATTTTTTTGCTACAAGTTTTGTGATCAAAGAATAGTTATGTGTGATGTTGGGGCTTCTTTTTTTTTTTCCCCCTTCAGTTTTGCTTGAAGGAGGACCAAAACCTATTGTTGGTTTTGATAGGTTGGAATAACTAGAAATTAGCTTTTAATGCTGCCTTTGCTTCGTGTGTGTGTGCTGAGGGTTCAACTGTTAGGTTGTCACCAAGATGAGTTGGCCAAAATCAAGGGCTAAACTAAGAAGGAAATTGACCGTTTCACAGCTATATTCTTGGTTGTAATTAGAGAGCCTAGAAGCTGAATTTGTGGGCTCTAGATAGGAAACAATTAGAATTCAAACCTTTGATAGAAGTGGAAGGTTTTGCCTACTTGAAAAGAAAGAAAATTTCCAGCAATGGTAGAGGATTAATGTTGTGGATATTGTTACCAAAAATTGAAGGAAAAATTATGGAATCGCAGGTATGCTAAGGCTAGGGATGGCAACGGGGCAAATGAGGGTTGGGGACTAGAAATCCAGGCCTCGCTCCCGCATATCTCCCTCCCCAACACGAGGAGAGGTAGGGATCCCCGCCCCTGACCCACTAGGGACAAAATAATCCCCGGTCCCAACCCGGTGGGGAACTGGGGAGGTGGGGGTCCTGTTTTAGCCCAGTAGGGAACCGGGGATGTGGGAGCCCGATTTTAGCCCAACAACCAAATAACAAAATTAAGAATTCTAAACACTTTATTCCATAAGTTAAACACATCTTAAGCTAAATTTAATGACCTATGTAAATAGACAATTCCTAATCTCATAGAAACAAAAAACAAAGACATGTTATTTTCACAAGAGGGAATTCAGCTGCTACAAATCCAATTATCCCAACACATATCAATGTTCACAAAACGAAAATACAAGCCAATTCTTTTACGCATATAAGAATTAGAATTGAAAGAATTTATAAAATAATGTTCATCCACTCTAAAGAAAAAAAAGAAAAAAAAATCTTGAACAAGCTGCATTCAAAAAATAATACAGAAAATGTTGAACAGAAAATGTTCACAAAAATACTACAAAATGGGAATAATTTAAATTAATATTGAACTCAAGTCCAATTGCATTCTACACGTGTCACCAAGTACAAATCAATGTCCTTGACTGAATAAGTAGTAGAAAATGACAGGAAATATGCATATCCCTAGCAATACTATAATTCTTTCTTCCCAATCCATGAACAATTGTAGGACAAAGCTTCAAATCTAGAACCAAGTATGAATTGCCTTAAAAGAACAACATGGATGGCAGTCAAGGTTACTAGGTTATTATACCTCCTAAACAATCCCCTCCCCTAACTGTCAGGGTTGAAAAGTGCTTCATGTGACATATGAATTAAATAGAAATCAACATCACCTCAAACTTTTCCAAGGGAAACAAGAAATCCATGTCCATGTGTAGGCTAAAATTCTCTATAGGCTCTGGAAATTTGGCCAATCATAAGCCCATACACTATTTAGCTGCCAGCAACACCACAATCACCAACCATATAAATCCATTGTTACCAGCCACTTTAAAGTGGTAGCTCCAGTGCACCACTAGATATTCCCTTTGTTCTTTAGAAATGGCCCCATTTGAATAAGCTTTTTGATTAGGGAAACCAAAGTAATGTTTTATCACCAAATATTACAAAGCTTGTGCCAACATAGCCTTATTAATTGATGCTCAAGATTATCAAAATTTTACCTTATTGATAGTAGTGATGGAAACTAAACAATGAATGGGGTTTTACCATCCTCTATGGATTATAATATTGGAATGGGAAAAAGAAATTGGTATTTTAAGAGACAGAGGGAACATAAGGATTTTGTCTGTCAAAAGTGTAGAGTTCATTGAGCTTTCCTTGTGAGTACTATCTTATCTCCAAACATAAAGTGTTCTCACATGGTGAGGAATACTAAGGCCAAACATAAAGTGTTCTCACATTATATCCAATTTTTTAAATATCTAGATTTAAAAAAAAAATTGAACAACACATTAAAAAAACACTTGACCAGAAGAAGAATGTGTTTGTTCCTTCAATTCCTTTTCAGTCTTCTTCTTCTTTTCATAGGAACGGAAAATCCAGCACAACAGATGGAACAATAGTGAAAAAACTGAAGTGAAAATAATAGTGAAAAAACTGAAGGGAATACCAATTTCAGATGTGGCATTCAAACATGCAATAAACTCTAGAAATAACTACATTCTTAGATAGTCCTCAAACATTCTAAATATCATCTTAGCAACTTTTCAATTGTAACATGTGAGGACATTATGTCTTTGGTTGAATTCTCAAAATTTAGCTATGTTTCAAAAAACTAGTTGAGCCAACAAGTCCTGTAGTAGAAAATTGCTCATGCTTAAAAGCTGGAATTATTTGTAAATTGTCAAACTTAAGTTAATAATTAAATTTTTCGGATCAGTAACTCCAACCAGGATATTGTAGCATTAGCAATTTAGCATTTTGAATAGGGTGATTATATCTAAAGAACCTCTTCGAAAATGAACAGGGTGATTAAAATGAAAAAGTAGTCAAAAGAATTTAAAAAACAAGACAAAAAATGTAGAGATTGACACAAATAAATACTCTATAAATATACGGAGTTGCAGAAGAACCAGAACAAATTGGAACCAGAAGAACCAGAAGACTAAATTGGAACTAGAAGAACAAGGAAGGCTTCTTAACCTTGAATGAGATGAAAGCCATGCAACAGAAAAGCCGACGATATCAGCTAAGTTTGGGCTCGATTCACTTGCAGCGGCGGCAGCGGCGTGCTTCGGGTGAACAACATAGAGCAAAGAAGAAAGGAAGATGGGTTGGGTAGGGTTTGATTGTTTGAACCGTTGAATATGGGCAAGGCACATTTTATTTTATATTTTAAAATTATTTTTTTATTATATGAATGAATATAATATTAGCTTAAATAACGTTCTATTTTTTAATTATTTACTCCTATTCTATTCGTACTTACCTAATAATTTGCAAAATAAAATAGTCCAAATCCTAGACCATTTCTTTTCCCAAAAAACAAAAATAAAAAAGAGGAGGGGGGCCGGGAAAGGAAGGGGCAATAAAACAAGTATTTTTTAATTTAAACTATTTCATAAATGTCTTTTTAAATATATATACAATAATACAAAATTTTAAGAATAAACTTATCTAAAGTACTTTTAATCAAATTATTTAAAAAAATAAAATATAATATTTAGAATATTAGAGAAATAAGAATAAATAAAATATACACATACATATATTATTATAAATATAAATACTTTTAAAATTAATTATTTTATAATTACAGATACATTTATTATATATACATATATTTTTTACATACTAATTATATGTACTTATATTTTATGATATATATATATATATATATATATATATATATATATATGTGTGTGTGTGTGTGTGTGTAAGCATTTGTTATTTTGAAAATTTCTTAATTTTTTGGGATAAAAATTGAAAAAAAGAAAAAATAAAATTAAGTTGCCTAATTAATGTATATATATATATATATGTGTGTGTGTGTGTGTGTGTGTGTGTGTGTGTGCATATATACATATACATAATACATATATATTATACATTTTGATAATTAATATATATAATATTACATATATATAAATATTTTATATATATAATACATTTAAAAATATAAGTGTTTTTAATATTTACTCACTTATGATCCTAGATAAATCCATGATTTGAATTTGATTACTCACTAAATTCAGCTGAGTTGAGTTAAGAATAATTCAAGCTCAACTCACTCAATTTTAATTCGTCTCCTCACTTAACTTAACTCATATTTGATGTGAGTTAATTTTATCGGTTCAAGTTTATCTCGTAAGTAACTTATATGATCGACGTGCGTTTATATAAAATTAAAAATAATAAATTTATAAATCTTTTTATGCTTATTCAAATGAAAACTAAAACAATTACTAAAGATAAAAATTGAAATATAAATAATATAACTTAAAAATGGTATACACACACACACACACACACACACACACTAGATATATAATTGCAAACAATATATCTATGCGGGCTGTTCGAGGCTGGGTGGGCCGAGGCAGGGTCGGGCGAGCCAGGGATCATGCGATCCCTGTCCCCGGCCAGGCCCAGCCCAGTGGAACGAAGAATGAAACATGTCCCCGCTTAAATCGGGGAATCTTCGGCCTTGCCGTGCCGGGCCCCCACTTTATTTCGAGAAATTGCCATCCCTAGTAAGGCCAACTACACCATGTACAATTAAGGAAGGAAATTTGAATTTAGAAGGAAAAAGAAATAAAGATCTTAATTTATTTGAAGAATTATTCTTCTCTCCCATTTTGAAGAATAGCAGATAGAGGAATTAGATTGGAAAGAAAAATCTCTTTAATCCAAGAATATTATTCTTGAAGCAAAATAGGAAATATTTATAATATATTACCAAAATAAAGTACATAGAATCTGAAATTTTGGGAAGAAAAAGAAAATAGAGTCATTTTAAAAGGTGATATAGATTTGGAAATAAATCTTCTTAGGTAAATTGTTCCTTAAATCATGGAATTTTTTTCTCTAAATATGGTAACGACATCTACCCAAGGCTGGCCGCACAAGGAGGGAGGGAGAAGAAAAAAAAAGAAAAAAGGATGTCTAAGCAAGAATTAGCCATCGATCCCTCAACCTATCAATAAAATCTCATCTCTCTTACTAATAACCCACTACTACTTATACACCTTAAACTAACAATGAAATTCCTATATATTAGAGTCTTTTTCCAAAATTCTCTTTCTATAGCAAAACTAAATAACAAGTGATGCGTAAATTTTGGGTATATAAAATTATCAATTTTAAATCCATCTCTTAATCAAGTTTTAATTAAAATATTAATCTCAAAATATACATGTGAGCAAATATATTCATCGCAAACATAGTATAGAGAATTAACGAATATTGATCTTCAAAGGAACAAGTACACACTAATCACTTTTCATTCATTATTTAACTGACCTAAATAAAGTGATAAAGAAATAAAAATAATTATGCATATTATATATATATATATATATTTATATATATAAAACTCACGGAGAGAAAAACATGTAATTAAATAGTTATTTTCAAAAGTACGACATGAATCATCTAATACTTATCATAATCAATTATTTTCTTGGCATTATGAAGGATTATAAAAATAAATTCCACTTCATTTGTCAATCCATGGAATCCTATATTTTGATTCATATTAACATATTTGTCAATCAAGCTAACATAACTAAAACATGCATTAAGCTCATAATTATATATTTTGATTCAATTAGCAGATTTATCAATCAAGCCATCCTAACCAAAATATACATGAATCTCAATTCCTTAAAAATATAAAATTATCTAATGACTCTATGTCAAGGTGAAATTAACTTAACCTTTGACCATTTAGTTCTAAAGTCCTAACTTCATAGTTCAAATCCATCAAGATTTATCAAATGCGAAATTAATGCAACAAAACTCCTAACATCGTTGTGTCGAAGTCAATTAGAAGAACTCGCATTAATAACCAATGAAATCAAGTAATCAAATACCAAAGAAAATAATTAATTAATCAAAGAACTAAATTAACTCAAAATCATAAATCCAAGTATAATATCTAAATACAATTAAAGAAATAAATTATCATTGTTCAAGAAAAAGAAAACAAAGGAAAGAGATAAATACTCATAGACAAGCCTTTTAATTTTCAATGAAAACTCCTCTAAGAATCAATGCTCGTTGAGTAATTCCTCTAGAGAAAATATTAGTGATACACTCTAAAAAATATGTCTAACTTCCTAGATTGTGCATCCCATTTTCTAAGATAATTGGCCTTTATTTATAGGCTTACAAAGTTCCTAAAAGAATCCTAAGTAAAGAAGAAGTAATTGCCTAAAAAATCCAAAACAAAAAAGAATTAGTAATTGTCCAAATAAAATCTAAATAAAACAAAGAGGTCTAACGCCTTAAAATTGGAAAACAATTCCGGAACTTAATTTTGATTTGAGCTTTGGAAAACTTCTTTGTCGTTTTGTACCAAAGGCATTCTTGTTGATTTCTAAAATTGGCTTCTGATTAAGCTAACAAAAGCTGAAGTTGATTTCCCTTTATTCTGTTGCGTCGACTCAATTGAGCCGCCAACCGAGCCACACTTTCCTTGCATCGGCTCAATTGAGTCGCAAACCATCCGGACCCACCGATTGCATTTCTCTTTTGCTTTTGTCTCCTTGGCCCATGATTTCATTCCTTTCTTTGTTATGCTTTTGTCCTTTCCACTTTTGCTTTTCGTCTTTGTTGCTTTTCTTCTTTGGCCCACCAAAATTTGTCTTTTGCTTTGTTTGCTTAGCCTTGAGCCATTTGAGCCAATGTTTCTTTTTTCTTTCCAATTTCCAATTGCACCTTCTCTGTTTTGTCTCATTTTTTTCTGCCTTTGTTCTTCTAGTAGACGACCAGCACTAGGTCCATCTTTTTGGCCTGGTTCTAGGTCTGTATTGAAAAAATACACAATTAGCTCTAAATTTCACCTATTTTTAAATAAAATTATAAAAAAGTATTTTTTATAAATAAAATATCAAATAGGAAGGAATATGACTAGTTATTTTATTAAAAGTGTCTCAAATTAACCTCAAATATCTAGAAAAATAACGATAATTTTAACCCCTATCAACAAGATAAGCTAGCACATACTCAAGTAATGTACGCAAGCTCAATGTAGCAACTCGGCATAATTATTACCCAATTAAATCACTCATGAAACACAAGATAAAAATTAAGTATGACCATAAATTATGTAATGCACACTCCCAGGGCATATTAGGGTGGAGTTTTACACCTTTTCCATAATTGACAAACAAAGTACATGAAAGGTCTCGAAAGAATAAGAAATTATATCAGGCGTCTAGATAATTTATGAAGTTGTAGATTTGTGGTTTGAAGGGACTTTTAAACTGAATGGGAGTGTAGATTCTTGACACAGGCCAGGTATTGAGATTAAGGATTTTGTTCATATGCATCTTGAATAAACAATGCTTTTATCATTTTTGGAGGTATTTGGTTCATGTTTACATTTAATCGAACCAGTGGCAAATAGGATGTGTTCATAGTAGAATCTGGTTTTGAATAGATGGCTGGATTGATTGAAGGCTTATGGGTGGAGAATGTTTATTATTTCATGTTCTATTTTAGTGGCTAAGTCTCGTAGAATTGCTAGTAATGGTATTAAAGTTTTTGAAACAAACTCAAAGGTTTCAAGTTTAGGAGAAGTTGAGGATGTTTCTGGTTTGGACAGAATTTGTGGAGAGGCGAGAATTACCGCTTTTTTGAAAGGCGAAGGAGTTAGTAAGGCATAAAAGGAACTGTCAGCTTTTTGGGTTTCGTTTGTGTTTTGGGTGGAAGAAGCTGGATTTAGAATATTCATGGTAAGGGGAGGTCTTGCTAAGGTATTGCTAGGTAAAAGGTGGGTAAGAAGCAAGAATTATATATCTATTTACAGGTGTAGGACTTCGAGCACGAATATTGTGCTCCATGATAACTTCTTTGCTTCTGCCAAGTCACTCAATTTATGGTGTAATTCTTACGAATCAAAAGGATAAGAAATCTTACGAAATCTTATCTTGTTTGTCCTTATAAGAATTCTCTGTTGGTATATGCCCTAAAAGACATAGAAATTCTATAAAGATGTATGTCTTGAAATAATAAAAGTATTTATTTTAATAAGTTTGTATTCGCATTTTTTTCATACAATAAGGTCTAAATATGTTAGTAAATGATTTACGTATTAGGTCGTGCTTCACAGTAAAGTGTAGAAACGTTTTGATTGATTAATGAAGTTGGGCACTTTGTTAAGGTTTAAATCATTACATTATAGTTTTCAAATGGGGAATAGTTTACCTTTGACCAGTGAGTAGTCTTCTCACACCAATAACTTAAGTGTATTTGGAATACATAGAATTGGACCGTAGGATAATAGTCTTTACAAAAGTACTATGATAAATACAGATTGAACTATTGCTACTATTGCATGGACAAATACTCTATGGTTTGAGTATGAATTGGTAGTCTAGTGAAGCTAGATGTATATATGTTGATAAACTATAGGTGAGATTTTCTCCATGAGATTAAGATCTTTATATGTTAGGCATGTATCTTTAGTTTGATCAAGACGAACTTATACAATAGAGTTTCTATGCCTTTCTTCATGAAAGGAGCGATCACCTCTTTGTGATAGTCTAAGATAATTTATAAAATCTAGGGTCTTGGGAAATGACTAAAAGTGTTGTTTTAAGGATCACACCCTTTAGATAAACAGTTATACTCTTGGAAGCCATAGATTATGGATTAGAAGTCAAAGGATAGTAAATGTCATGTGATAGTACCAACTAGTCCTATCTTAATAATAGATGTTACATAGAGGGGTATTTTCGCCATTATACCTGTAGGTTGAAGACAATGCTTGCGTAATATTATCTTTGAGGTCAATATCTTCATATGGTGATGAATGAAGATCTTTAAAATATAAAATGCTACTATTTATTTAGTAGGGGTATTTTGATCTTTTTAGAAGTCAAGGATAATATGTCTTTTGGTCCCCAAGATAACTCTAGAAACTGGAATGACTATTTTAGTCATTATGCAAATTGTTTGGATTATTTGAGGGATGAAAAAATTTATTTTATTCTAAAAATTCCATTTGGTTAAAATAATTAATTAAGTCCAAGAGTAATTCATGGATTAGATTAATTAATTAATTCTAGAAAGTCCAAGATAATATATGAGTTTGAATGAAATAAATATGAATTAGCCTAATAATTATTTTGAATTGTATATTTATTATTCTGGGCTTTAGCTTAATAAAAGACCTAGATAAAGTAATAAATATAGTGAGTTAAGTTTTTATTATTTTAGGTTTATTTAAAAACTAAGACAAATAATAAAAAGGCTTAGTTGGAGAAATAGCCCTAATACGTCTTGGATTAGGGCAGCCAACCTTAGGGACTTATATAATTCTTATGGAGGCTGCCTAGGTTAAAAAAATTAATTATTTCCTAACAAGCTAGTTGCCACTTGTCTCCTTGCTCTCTTTTAATGTTTTCTTAGAAAAAAAAATCCTAGACTACTTTCACTAGTAGATTAATTTGTGAGGTTAAGAGAATACCTTAGAAGGTCAAAAGCTCTAGCATTTGAAGCATTTCATACGTAAGAGCAAGCTTTTGGCAGGTCTTCTAGTTAGCAAATTCTGGTTACTACTATGGTTTCTTCTAATTCTAGGAGAAAAAGTAAGCATGTGATCCTAAACTTTGATTTATTTTTAAATTTCGCTGCGCTTGTGTGATTCTCGTTCCTATAAGTGGTATCAAAGCCATAGTTAAACACTTATGAGCATGCTTTAGGCTAATAATTGATGGTGTTCCTTAAAAATCAATTCTTTTGATTTATATGATCCGTATGATTGATTTCTACATTACTTGTACACCTTGTGAATGGAGGTATAGGATCTTGTAATAATTATTTTTCTTTATTTGTTGGTTCTCTAGTTTTTTTTTATAGAATCTTATGTATACCTCGCGAGTGGAGGTATAAGCAATTGTAAAATTATGTTTTTGCATGAAAATATTTTATTTTCCCCAAGGATTCGTGTTCTAGATATAAAAAATCAATTGGTACCAACAAAAGGCTAAAGGAAAAGTACAGAAAAAGGAGAAATGATTGAAATCAGAGTTGCCGGAGCTATTTCAAAAATCCCCGCCACCGTGAACAATACCAATGGGTGCCTAAGGGTATTCATTATTCGGTTTGAACTAAAAAATCGAACTGAATCGGTCCTACTTTCGATTTTCAGTTCGATTTTAATGAAATAAAATTCGGTTCGATTTTAGAGTTTATATAAAAATTTGGTTCGGTTTTCGATTTTCTAAAATAAAAAATCGAATTATATTTTTAAAATTTAAAATATATAATTAATATTAAAATATTATTCATTAATTATTTATTTATTTTTATAAATTATGATTTTTAAAAAAATTCCTATTCGATTTCGATTATTTCGGTTCAGTTTGATTAGGTTTTGTCCAAAATAAAGTCATTAGTAATTGAGTTTAAGATCTTCATCTTTGCAATTTGCATCGTTGATCATAACTTTCTACTAAAATATTTGGCATAAATCTTTAAAATGTTTGGACTTTAATTTATATTACATTTTATATTAGATTTGAATTATAATTTATATTAAACTACTTGTTTGAGCTTAAATTTATATTAGGTTAATGAATCTACTAAAGGAGGCATTCAAATTTAGTTTAAAACTGTCAATTTTCTTTAAATTTTGGTTCGGTTTGGTTTTGAAAAAAAAAAATCGAATTTCAAAACAAAAAATCGAATGAACACCCTTACTGGTGCCTACTGTTGTGTACAATCAGGCGCCAGTTCCTTCCTGGATAAAAATCAGCAAACAAATAGAGACCAGCTGACACTGTTCCTTTCTGGGAAAAGGTAGTGACAAAATAGTAGTAACCCGGCACCGACCCATTAGGTCCAGCTGCACCGGTTCCTCTGTGGTTTGATGCGATTTTGGAAAAATTTTTTTGTAGTTTTTTTTAGAAAACCAATCATACATGATATTTATTTTTATGCATAACTTTTATTTATTTTATAAATAAATTGTATGAAAATGGCAGTTGGAACTACCTTAGGATTAAACAAAATCATCTTTATATATGATATTTAATTCAGTCTTATTTGATCACATCGATTAAAAGAACAGAAAGTGCAAGAAAATAATTTATTTTATTTTGGCCATTCTTTATTGTTTTATTGTGAACAATGAAAAAATTGTTGGGGATATGCCTTAAATAATTTTTATTTGTTATTCAATATTTTCACAATAAATACGAGGCATTTATTTTCATAAATAGTGTATTTGGCTTTATGATCATTAGTACGTGACTTGAAAGTAAAATCTTTTAGCAAGTAGAATGACTATTCTTAAAATGTTCTTAATTGATTATTATTATTGGTGGAATAATAACAAATTAAGATTAATATATTTATGACTTGATGGTTATATTTTACTGGTTATAGGTATATGGAATATCAAGTTAAAATATAAATGAATGTTATAGAACATTGTATTAAACATGACTCACTATGAGAATACTTCATGGGACATGTTATAAGTACTTCTCTTTCAAATTATGATATTTTATACTTTTTTACCTGAATTCATCATTATTTCCTACTTGGTGGATTCTAAATCTTGACATAATCTTAAGTTATCTTCAATTAGAAAATTAAATAAGACTACCGCTGGACATAGAACTAATCAGGGAGAGGAATATGAATGAAAGCGAAGGAATTTGTCCCTCTCATATTTGATGGAGATATTCGTAGGCCCCTTGATGATGACCGTACTCAAATATATCAATTAGAGATATCATTTGATTGAACAGTTTACTTAAAGATCAAGCAATAGTTGATTAAGATATACAAGGATAACATGTCCTATTCCTTATACTTAATCAAAATATCGTAAGACAAAAGGACTAAATGTCAAATTGTGATTTGATTCAAAGAGATCATCAATCTTTATTTTAACTTGGGTAGTTATAATATTTTGTTAGAAATCTCTCATAACTTGTGGGGCCATATAAATGTATTTTGGGTACACTACCAGTGTTAAATGAACTTATTAGTCACACATTAAGCGAACAAATTAGGTTCTTTTTCTAGTAACCAGGTTCAGTGTATTTAAAAATATGTCTAAATTCATTGAATCTAAAAGGATGTTCAAATTTAATGTATCTAGAAATGTATCTAGATTCATTGTATCTAGAAAAAAGTCTATATTCAATGAATCTGGATATGTGTCTACATTCGATGTACCTGGAGGACGTCCAAATTATTAGAATCTGGCTTGGTAAATAATCTGAGAAGTTATTTATATCTATTTGAATTTGAATTTGTGTTTGAAAAGATATAATGTGATATCTAAAGAGATCAATTGAGAATGAGACTCTAAAAACTATTTTACAGTCTTCGACGGGTTTTAGGTCTTACATGATAAAAAAATCCTAGTCGTTTGACGTTTAATTGATCTATCTCGTTTCTTTGGATTAGACACAGGAGAAAAATATCCCAAAAAAAAAAAACTTCTTTTGTGGGCCCTAGCACACTCCTGGTAAAGATTAAAGTTCGCTATGTGAATCTATAGAGGACATTAGCAACAAGCAATGTCTATGATCTGATTTGATTAGAGCTAACGCACGATATCTTAAAGGTACAAAACTTAATTTAGTCAATCTTACTGCATAACTTGGATTTGGTGTAGGGATTCATAGATGTTTTCCGCCTTTCAGAGTCCACAAATTCCGTCATAAATTGTGTTTCATGTAAATATAATAATTTAGATCTTTTTAAAGTGAGATTTATGAATTTATTTTCTTAAAGGAGTTATGCCTTTAATATAAGAAACTAATTTGAATCTAGGAGTTTTAAAATTAATTACCTAGATTATTTCTTAGAAAAACACAAGTTAATTCCTTTAAATAAAATATTAAGTGGGAGAGGAATTCTAACAGTCCTGTGGCTTCCATCCCATTTAATGTTAAGGATTATTGAATTCACTCGAGTCACCATAGGAGTGGTCACGTATAGGATGGTTTTCCACGAAAATCTAGATTTAATAGATTGAATCAAACTAATATAGGGTAAGTGTTATATTTGGCCAACCCACATTAGAGTTTATAATACTAGATTGCCTATAGTTCATGTGAAATAGCGGCCAACCCACATTGGAGCTAATTTCTAGATCATAAACTAAACGATTAAGTAGTGGGTAATTATACACTTAATTTAGAAATTTATTAATCTCCCTAAGAAGTTATATTAATTTTTTTAAGAGCCAAAATTTAACATTTTGATAATAGTTTAAGGGTTTATCTATTATCAGGATATATGTTATGTTTACTTTAAATGTATGTTTTATGTGAATAGACACAAACTTATAAAATTTTTTAAAACTTTTATAGAAATATCTGGTGGAGGTTCTTTTAGTCCTTTAACTATTATTCTTAAAATGAATTGGTTAACTGGCCCAAACTACATAGACTGGAAAAGAAACTTAAACATGGTACTCATTGTCAAAAAGTACAAGTATGTTCTGACAAACCTCTATCTTGAGACTAGGGAAAATTCCATTGCGAAAGAGTGAGAAGTTGAGAAGGCATAGAAGAAAACTAATGAAATGATTCGATGCTATATGTTAACTTCTATGTCTAATGTTCTCTAGTCCAAGCATGAGAACAAGGCCATTACTTATGACATAGACTTCTCTCTAAGGGAGATGTTTACTAACAAGAGCCGACCTGCAAGGTAAGAAGCTCTTAAGGTAATCATGAACACCAGGATAGTTGATGGAGCATCAGTTCGAGAGTATATATTCAAGATAATTGCCATTTTTGAAGAAGCCAAAGTACTTGGTGCAATTATTGACCTTAAAAGTCAAATAGACATGGTGCTTGAGACTTTGCCGAAATCTTTTACTCAGTTCAAGTTAAATTACAACATGAATAAGATGAGCATAATTCTTTCAAAGTTAATGAAGGAGCTCTAGGCGGCGGAAAAGACAATAAAGCACAAGTCTATAGCCTTATTGTCAAAGACCTCAGCTTCTGGAATTAAGCCCAAAACTAAGAAGTTCAAGAAGAATAAGGGGAATACAGTTGGATCAACTGATGCTGGGCCTAATGTGAAGCCCAAAAGGAACTGCTTTAAGTGTGGTAAGAATGGTCATTGAAAAAAGAAATGCCCAGTTTTCTTATCCAAGAACACAGGAACAACTATCTTCTTAGAGTCCATTTTGATAATTAGATCTTCATTTACTTGGATTGTAAATTCTGGAGTAGCTGACCATATCTGTAACTCCTTGCAGGGTTAAAGAAGATAAGGTGACTCAGCAAAGAAGAGCATGCATTTCGAGTTGGTAATGGAGCTAAAATCCGAGTCGGAGCAATGTGAGAGAGAACTTTATATTTTGATTTAGATAGGATTTTTATTTTGAAAAATGTTTTATATGTTCTAGTGTTTAAATATAATTCAATTTTAGTTTCCAAATTAATGGATCATGGCTATTCTATTTCCTTTCATTATGGTGTTACAATCAGTAGAAATGGAAATTTCATTTGTTCTAGAAACATATATAGAAGCTTATTTCATTTGAATCCTATAAGTCATCAAATCAATAGCAAAGAAATTGAACCAACTTATAATAAGAAGAAGACCATAGATAATGAATCGTATTTATGACATTTTAGATTTAGACATATTAATCCTAATTGGATTTAGAGATTTATCCATGGTGGGCCCTTAGGCTTATTGAGATTGGAAGAATAGCCTTAGTGTGAATCATACCTTAAGGGGAAGATGACTAAAACGTCATTCAACTAAATGGTGAAAAGGGCTAAAGAAATACCTAACATTGTTCATGGTGATGTTTGTGATCTAATAACTACACCAGCTAAATGTAGCTACGAGTACTTTATCATGTTCATTGATGACTACTCACACTTTGGGTATGTTTACTTGATAAGGTATAAGTCTGACTCTTTTCAGAAATTTAAAAAGTATAAGGCTGAAGTGTAGCGTTAAATAGGCAAACAGATCAATGCATTGGGATTAAATCGTAATGGAAAGTATCTTCTCGGTGAGTTTAAGAACTATTTGGTACATCACGGGATTGTATCTCAACAATTGCACCTGAGACACCCCAGAAGAATGGAGTAGTTGAGAGAAGGAATAGAACATTGTTAGAAATGGTTAGGAGTATGATGAGTTATGAGTCTCTTCCTATTTCTTTTTGGAGATATGCCCTAGAGACAACAACATAGATTCTGAATTTAGTACCATCTAAATTAGTGCCTAGGACTCCTTATGAGATATGGACTGGACGGAAGCCTAATTTGAATAATCTCAAGAAATGGGAATATCCAACTTATATATTGATCAAATGGAACAAGTTAAAACTAATGTCAGAATTATGCTATTTTGCTGGATATCTAAAAAGAACAAAAGGTGAAATTTTTTATTATCCTAAGGAGTAAAAGATGCTTGTTAGCACTCATGCTAGATACTTAGAGGATGACAAAAAAATGTCTACTAGTAGTTCAAGACATGCGGAATTAGAAGAGAGCACATCATTCTCTTCAGATCAAAGCAACCCAATTGAGAAAACAAGAGAGACATAACCTGATATTCCGATACAAACGGAGTTTGGTCGTAGTGGAAGGATAACTTATGTTTCGAAAAGATAAATTGGAGAAATCTTTGATCTAGTCCTAAGTATCAGGAGCAAGATTCCACTAGATACAAGGAGATTATTGCTAACCATGATGCAGATAATACAAAAATTGAATCTATGCATGTTAACTAAGTTTGAGATCTTGTCACTGCACCTGAAGGGATAAATCCTATAAAGTGTAAGTAAGTATACAAATGGAAAAGATGAGAGATGGGAAGATTGAAACCTTCAAAGCAAGGTTAGTGGCAAAAGAGTTTGCTCAGAAAGAAGTAATCGATTATGAGAAAACTTTTCCACTAATAGTCATGCTTAAATCCATCTAGATACTTTTAGTTATTGCTTGTTATTATGATTACGAGATATCGCAAATGAATGTTTAGACTGCCTTCCTTAATGCCAATCTTAGTGAAAATATTTGCATGTGTTTAACCAGAAGAGTTTATTGCTAAAAGTCAAGAACATATGGTCTACAAGCTTAAGAAGTCCATTTATGGACTTAAGTAAGTTTTAAGGGTATGGAACATATATTTTAATAAAACTATAAAGTCTTATGGTTTAAATCAAAATGTAGATGAATCGTGTATTTATAGGAAGTTGGGTGGTGAGAATATGTCATTCTTAGTACTATATGTAGATGATATTCTACTCATTAAAAATGATATAGGGATATTATCATCTATTAAGGTTTGGCTATCTAGTCAATTTAAGATAAAAGATTTGGAAGAAGCCAATTATATTTTTGGAATAAAGCTTCTTAGAGATAGGAAGCAAAGAATGTTAGACTTATCTCAGGTATCATATATTGATAAGATGTTGTTAAAGTATACCATAGATTAGTGCAAAAAGGCATTAATACCTTTTAGATACGGATTGATCATATCTTTCAAATAGTGCCTTTAGACACAGGAAGATAAAAAATGAATAAGTAGGATTTCTGACACTTCATGAAGATATCCTCAAACAAAAGAAATCCGATTCTTCTTGCGAACAACTAGTTAGATATCATATGTGTATTTGGCTATCCAATCAAAAAATTTACAGTACCATAAAGAAAGATGATAGGGGTTAAAATCATCATTCTTTTCATAGTTATTTGAGGGTGTTTTAAGATACATTTGTTGTAATAACTAATATATTCCTTTCTATTTGACATTTTACTTGTAACATGTATTTTTGATAAATATGTGCAGATTTAAGTTAAAATCGAGCAGAAAGTGCACAAAATCAAATTGTACCTAGTGCTAGACCCAGACAGTGGACCAGGCACCGGGTCCATTCTGTTCCAGTAGCAGAAATTAAGCAAGCTTTAGGGGTTTTTCAGAACAGACCTGGCGCTAGGTCTGGCAAGTGTACCTGGCACTGGGTCTATTTTACTTGCCAAGGAGAGGCGGTAAAAAACAGAGCAAAAATAGAGGAAGAATAGAATGCACCTGACGTCATGTGGTCAAAGGTACCCGGTGCTAGGTATGCTCTAGAGGCAGAAATTCTATACGCGAATTTAGGGCTTATTTAATGATTTTGGTATTTTCCTATTCCTACTCCGTCAAGACTTCCTCAGTTACAAAATTATCATCCAAGAGGCCTATAAAAGCACAAGAAAACATAAGGATCCAAGAGGCCTATAAAAGCATAATAATTTTGGTATTTTCCTATTTCTACTCCGTCAAGACTTCCTCAGCCACGAAATTAGCATTCAAGAGGCCTATAAAAGCACAAGAAAACACAAGGATTTGGATATACAACATAGAAATGTGAATTAAAAGGGCAAAAATTCTGATTTTTTTCATTGGAGGAGATGTTCACCCAAGTCAAGGAAGATTGTTTAAGGGAGTCTTCAAGGAAGAAGAAAGGGGCTTGTCTATGAGTTCTTTCTTTTCTCTTTGTCTTCTTTCCCTTTAGCAATGATGTATTCAATACTTTTATTGTAATTCAACATTATTTTGGAATTCATAATTTTTCGTTAATTTAGTTATTTGATCAATTTTTTTATCATCTTTGGTATTTGAACACAATGATGTTAGGAGTTTCGTTGCATTGATTTTATATTTGTTAAATCTTGATGGATTTGAATGATGAAGTTAGGATTTTAGAACTAAGTGATTAAAGATTAAGTTAGTTTCGCATTAACATAAGGTTATTAGCTAATTTTATGTTTTTAAGGAATTTGGATTCATGCATGTTTTGGTTAGGATGGCTTGATTGATAAATCTGCTAATTGAATCAAGATATGAATGATAATCTTAATGCATGTTTGGGTTATATTAGCTTGATTGACAAATTTATTAATATGAATCAAAATATAGGATTCCGTGGATTGATAAAGAAGTGGAATTTACCTAAGTAAATTCATGATTTGACAAACGATTGGATTTTATTGTGTGTTCTTTCATGATGCCAAAGTGATAATTAATTGAGAGAGTTGCTAATTGGTTCATTGTCATGTTTTCTAGGATACTTGTTTAAATTTCATAAACTTACATCATTGAGTTATATATATTTCTTTTTTTTCTTTGTATTCTTTTCTCACTTTATTTGGATCGGTTAAATAATGAAAGAAAAGTTATTGAAGTGTACTTGTTCCTTTGTGGATCAATACTCATTAATTCCCTATACTATCTTGCGATGAGTATACTTGCTCATATGTGTATTTTGTGATTAATGTTTTAATTAAAACTTGACTAAGGGAAGGATTTAAAATTAATGATTTTATATACTTAAAATTTACGCATCAAAAGAAATCCTTTATATAGTTTTATGTATTTCTAAATTTTAAGATGATTTGGTAAATAAAAAGTTTCTTCTTCGTATTTATTGCAAAATTGCTAAAGATGTTTTATAAAAAGATGTGAAGAAACTTGTTGCAAAATAGATTTTTGCTAAATGACAAGAACTATTTTTTAGTTTTGATTTTGATATTAAATTTATCTAAGAAGAATCAAATTCTCTTCCCTAATTTTCTGACAAGAGAATTCTTATAATAACAAACAAGATAAAATTTTGTAAGATTTCTTGTCCTTTTGGTTCGTGAGAATTGCACTATAAATTGAGTGAATTGCTAGCAGCAAAGGAGTCATCATGTAGCATAATATTGGTCCTTGGAATCCCATACTTGCAAATAGATATACTATTCTTGCTTCTTACCCATCTTTACCTAGCAATACCTTAGCAAAACCTACCCTTACCATGAATGTTCTAAGTCCAACTTATTCTACCCCAAAAACAACCAAAACCCAGAAAATTGATAGTCTTTTATGCCTTACCAAATCCTTCATTTTTCAAAGAAATGGTAATCTTCTAGCCTATTCGCAAACTCCGTCCAAACCAGAAACATCCTCAACTTCTCCCAAAATTGAAACTTTTGAATTTGTTTCAAAAACTTTAATACCATTACTAGAAATTTCACGAGACTGGGCCATTAAGCTAAAACATGAAATAGTAAACATTCTCCACCCGAAAACCTTACAATCAATCCAGCCATCTGTTCAAAATAAATCCCTTCAAAACCATACTCTATTATGAATACATATTTTTTGCCATCAGTTCGATTGAATTTGAATATGAATGAAATACCTCCAGAAATGATAAAGGCATTGCTTATTCAAGATGTTGTATCAACAAAATCCTTGATCTCAATACCTGGCCTGTATCAGGAATCTACATTTCCATTCAGTTTAAAAGTCCCTTCAAACCACTAACCTACAACTTCATGGATTATCTGGACACTTGGTATAATTTCTCATTCCTTTGAGACCTTTTACATACTTGGTTTGTCAAGTATGGAAAAGGGATCACTAATACTATTCCAAAATAGGTCTACCAATGGTTGAAAACTTTTGGTGGAATCCAAGATTTTCTTTCAACTCAGGATAAACTTTAGTTTGCCACTTATATTAAAGACAAACAACTTTCTTATCTTCTAGTACATTTCCAATATTGTAAATTCTTTCTTGAAAAGAAAATTTGTTATATAATTGGTTAGAATTAGAAGTTAGAAAGCCTTAATTCAGTTAAACATTTATGTCGAGAAATTAGACTCAAAAGATGGTCACCAAAGCCTTTAGCACCAGTAAATCTCACTACACCAATTAAAAAGAAAACATGCCAGCTCTTCCTCTAGCAAAGGAAAATCCAAAATCTCAAAAGCAGATCTTCAACTCTAGCTTTAAATTTTGCAAAACTAGATTCAATTAGCAGAAGATAATAGTGATGATGAAACTCAGCCTGACTTTAGTTTTTTTGATAATGGAGACATGGATAATCCAACTAGTATTATTGTAGCATACCATTGTCAAAGTCTATAATGACAAGACTTCATTCCAAGAGAAAAAGAGAATTTCGACAACTCCAGCTATACAACATGTCAAAGCCACTTATTCGATCATAGACCTCATCTGCAAAATCATTCATTACACCGACAAATACAGTGGACCCCTCCATTCAAAAAGAATCTTGGAACAAATTCTATATGTGGCCGATAGCCTAATGCCTACTTCACATGTTGTGGACCTCCTAACAATAATGCAAAACACACTCAGGGAAAGCTATACCACTTCAGCCTATTTAAGGCTCCAATTCCTCTATGAAATGTAGAGCGAGTTTACTAATCCTTCAAAAGAAAACTCTTTGTATGTAGAAATCAATTACTTTTTATTTTAATTTCAAAAATTTGTATTTTTTAACATTTCTATTCTGTAACTCCCAATCCATATAAGCAATAAAATCAATAAAGGTTCAAGAACAACTCCTGGCTGCATACTTTTGGTATCAGAGCCATGTTCATTCTTTACTCATCATGATTCAATTAATCATGTTTGAGTAAGCTCCTTACTTTCTCTTCAATTAAAAACTTAGTAGTCTTTAATCTTTCTTCTTTATTATTCTCTTTCTTTATTTTCTTCAATTGTTCTTGCCACTATGTGGTTAAGTAGTAATTGTGAGAGCAGCTCATATATTGATTAGCCCAAAACAGATTGGATTAGGCCAAGGATAGCCTGGGATGGCGTATTGGCCCAGACCCCAAGGTGGTCCTATAGCTCTCAATCCAAACATGGTAAATAGGTTTGTCTTAGGAAGAAACGTTAGAGAATAATATAGTAAAAACATTAAAGGTTACTAATTGTCTAGATAAGAAAGAGAAAGTTCCCTATTAACTGTAGCTTCTAGTTCAAACTTATCTGACATTGACACTGAAACTATAAATGATCTTGAAATTAGTTCTCAATTAGATAAAAATGAATCTAGATTAATGAATTAAAAAATGCTAACAAAAATGTTAGATATAGTCTATGAAAAAGGAATCTATGACTTAGTCCAAAATTATAGTATTAAATCATCAAGCCCTACTAAATCAAAAATGCAAAAGTCAAAAACTGTAATGACAATTTCTTCTAATGATGAATTTAAATTAGATAAAATATTCTTAAAAAACTTATAGAATAGACCTTGTAATCAACTGAAAATAGATTGGTATTTTCCTACCGTGAAGCCTAATGAAAGACCTAAACTACGAGAAGAATATTATTCTGTTCTAAAGAAATTTCAAAAACATTTAGACTTTTTAAATTAGTATAAATATTCTAGAAAATATAATCAAATGGAATCTATCAATATGATTGCTAGAAAATGGTATATTGTGAAAAACGAAGTAAAAAATATATATAATCCCTCTTTCTGAAGAAATTAAAATCCATGTTGAACGTCACATTATCACAACCTCCCATTTTAAAGTAGAAAACTAAGATAAATAAGGTGATGTTATGAATAGAGTTTTAAATAAAGTAATTTAACAAAATAATTATACAAATCAAATCTTGATTACTATGGCAAATAAGGTAGAACAATTAGATAATAAATCAACAATTAGAGAAATGCCTAGATTAAAATAATATGATCCAAAACAAGCTGTAGATCCTAACCTAATATTTAAACTAATTTTATATAAGGATAAAAACTTAAAATTGTCAAAAGGAGATTTTCAAATCGATGAATTAGATATTTTAAAGGATTTAACTGACAAATTTAAACAATTAAATACCAAAGATGTTTCTGAAACCTCCTCTAAAGCACATATATAAATAGTCAATGAAACCAATCCTTTAAATCTTAATAGATTAACCTTTAAAACGAAACAACTAATTCCTATACGTTTTTCAAATCCTTACACTCGTAATTACTATCCTCGACCTTTTTTTTTCTTGATATTCATTTCGAAGAAAGATATTTAGATACTCGAGTAGCTTTTTCTGGCCAAGATATTATCGAATGGAATATTAATGGCATGTATTAATATCAAATTCTAAGTGTTATCTAAGAAATGATTATGGCTGTAATAGCCATGCAATGTCATAATACTTCCAATTCTGATCTATGTACTCTATATTTTGGCTACTGGTTTTACTGAAGTCCTTCATGGGTGGTGGCATAACTATTTGACTGAATAACAACGCCTTGAAATTATGAATGCCTCCAAAGTACAAGTCAAAACCATTGTAGATACAAAAGGCCAACCTGTTACAACAATAGAAATAGTGCCAAACTGCTTAAACACTTTTATATTTACTTTAGCTCAACATTTTATAGGGAATCCTCAACGATTAGCTGATAGAAGTTTAGAAATTCTTACTAATTTAACATGCCCTAAATTACAAGATTTTAAATGGTATAAAGATATATTTTTTCAAAAAGTAATACTCAAATATGATTGTCACCATGCTTTTTGGAAAGAACGATTTATCTCTGGATTACCTCAATTATTTTTTAAAAAATAGATAAAAACTTAAATCAGATTGGGGTAATGATGTTTTCTATGAAACACTCTTTTATGGTTGATTAATTGAGTATATGAATCAAGTAGGAGTAGATCTCTATAGTGATTTAAAACTCTAAGCTCAAATAGAATAATATCATAAGAATTCCAAAAAGGAATTAGGAATTTCTGTGAAATCTTTGGATATGCTCCTATCAAACTTCCCTCTAAAAAATGAAAGAAAAAGTTTAAATCTAAAAGAAAATCCTCTACAAAAAATTCGAAAGAAAAGGACAAAAGACGAAAAAGATAAAGACTACATAAAGTGCTATTTCTATGGAAAAAAAGGTCATAAAGCTGATGAATGTATACTAAGACAGAAAAAGAAAAAGAAAGTAAATGAACTCTCTTTAGATAAGAAACTTTATATAAAATCTATGATATTCATGATGAATCTAACTCTACTGCAGTGAATTTGATAGTAATATAGATGAAATCTTTGAAATTCTTCTGATAGTAACACTTTAAGTGATGTCTCTTCTTGTGGATGTATTGGAATTTGTACCTGTACCATAGGAGAAATTAATATAATTAGTTCAAGTAAAATCAATGTTATTACAAAAACTAATAAAGAATTATTCTTTGAACTCTTAGATCATATTCAAAGATGAAAATATTAAAAGAGAATATCTATTGAAAGAAAAAAAGATGGTTTTAAATCCCAAACAACAGATAGAACTGTATAATCTTAAAGAAGTTTTTTATAGATTTAAAAACAAAGAAAAAGAAGAAGAAGCTATCTCTTTACAAGACTTATATATAGAAAATAATATTTTAAAACAAGAAATTAAACAACTAAAAGATCAAAATGAACAAAGGATCACAGATATTAATGACACTAATATAGATCTTTTACATTTAAAAATGGAAAAACTACTTTTAGATGGTACTATCCTTGACACTTGTGGAAGATACTCAAAGAGAAAAATATATTTCTGCGATTTTTAGAACTACTTTTCAAAAATGGTATATTCCTATTATTCTCAAAGTAGATGATTTTGTTATTAAAATAACAACTTTATTAGATTCAGGGGCCGATCAAACCTGCATTCAAGAAGGCTTAATTCACACCAAATATTATGAGAAAATAGCTACTAAATTATATTCTGCTTTTGGAAGCCTACTCCAAATTAATTATAAACTCTCGAATGCCTATATTCGTAATAATTAGTTTTACTTTGTAAATTCTTTTATTCTAATCAAATACCTGAATGAAGAATATATCTTCTTTAACTCAGATATATCCTTTAGAAGTAGACCAACATGGGGTCCACATTAACATAGGATCCATCTGAGTTACTTTTCCTTTTTTATTAAGACCACAAAGTAAAGACATTAATACTTTAAAAATGAAAATCATTCTCCAACAGAATCAAATCAACTTTTTAAAAGAAGACATCAAATATAAAAGAATCCAAGAACATTTGGAATCACATGAAATTCAGTATAAATTAGAGTTTATAAGAAAAAAAAATTGAAAGTTACATCTGTTCTGAGATACCTACTGCCTTTTAGAATAGGAAAAAGCATGTATCCCTATAAAGATAACTTTAATGAAAGTATGATAGCAACTAAAGCATGACCTATTTAAATGAATTAAGAACTTCTCGAATATTGCAAACAAGAAATCTCAGGATTATTAAGTAAATGAATCACTCGTGAATCTAGGTCTTCTTGGTCTTATTCAGTTTTTATGCTAATAATAATGCTGAAAATGAATGTGGTGCTCCTAGATTAGTTATTAATTATAAGTCATTGGATAAAGCCTTAAAATGGATAAGAAACTTAATTCTAAATAAAAGAGATTTACTAAAATAAGCTTATAAGGTAGTTCTCTATAGTAAGTTTGATATGAAATCAGGATTTTGGCAAATCTAAATTAGAGAAGAGGATAGATATAAAACAACTTTAAAGTTCCTTTGGTAAATATGAATGGAATGTTATGCCTTTTCTCCATACGAATGCTCTAAGTGAATTTCAAAAGGTTTTGAATGACATTTTTACACCTCATATAACCTTTGCCACTATCTACATCAATGTTGTCTTAGTTTTAGTGAAACCCTAGATCAATACTTTAAACATCTATCTCTTTTTCGTGATACTATCACGAAAAATGGGTTGGTAGTAAATGCTAAGAAACTGAAATTATGTTAAACGCAGATTCTCTTTTTAGGTCATGAACTGCACCAAGATATGTATAAACCAATATGTAGAACTATAGAATTTGGAGATAAATTCCCAGATGAAATTAAAGAAAAAAACTAAGTTACAACAATTTTTAGGATGCATCAATTACATTTCTAATTTTATCCCGAATCTTAGACAAATTTGTGAACCACTATATAAACGACTTTGCAAAAATCTAGTTGCTTAGGGTACATAACAGACCCAAACTTTTCAGAAAATTAAAATGCTTGTCAAGAAACTTCCTTGTCTTGGAATTCCAAATTCTAATGCTTTCATGATTGTTGAAACTGATGCCTCTGAACTTAGTTATAGAGGTATCCTCAAACAAAAGAAATCTGATTCTTTCAGCAAACAACTAGTCAGATATCATTTGGGTATTTGGTTATCCAGTCAAAAAAATTATAGCACCATCAAGAATGAAATCCTTTCAATTATTCTATGTATTTCTAAATTTCAAGATGATTTGGTAAACAAAAAGTTTCTTCTTCATATTTGTTGCAAAGTGCTGGGTATCTCTGGCTCGTATCCCATATGATGTAGCGAAAAATAAATCGAGATACCCTCCCAGGACTCTTCTATGTGTGAAAAACAAGACATAACGACAATAAAGGTAACATCTTTTACCTTTGGGTGATCGTGCGAAGAACAAAATTTTCTTCTTCAAGTTGAGGCGCGATCCAGCAATCCTCGTGATCAACCTCCACGTGAGTTGAACGTTTACCCACTATAATCACATTGTGTGATTATCTCTAATAGTAATCCACACAGAGGAATACTCAAGCACGTAGTTTTCTGTGCTGGCAAAAATTCTAAGTGGCGGCTAGGGTTCCTCTTCAAGATCAAATCGAGAGAGAAGAAGAAGAAGAAGAAGAAGAGAAGATTTAGGTGGCTGCTATTTTTCTCACGTGAATCACCTTTAGGGTTTTTCGATTATATCATCATAAATTCGAAAAATCACTGAAAAAATCTGGAATTCTAAAACAATTAGAGTTCCCTAATTGTAATTGAAAACATCAAGTTCTCACAATTACAACTTGTATAACAAATTATAACTAATTATAATTTGTCCACAACAACTTATCTTTCTCTCAATTAACCCCACTATGTTATCAAATAATATCTTGAGTATATAATCCTCTATTGTGTGTGACCTATTAGGTTTCCCAGTCAATTGGTAGAGAATATGAATTAATCCAAACGTTTTTGAGATTAATAATCCATAATTAATTAGAATTAATCCTATTAATTTTAATCAGGACTGGTTTATTAATTCATCAATTAATAAACCCATATTCCCAGATCATGAGCGGTATCTAGCAACACATCATGACCACTCAAGAGTCCAGGAAGTCAAGTGGCTTGACATGAACCCTTCAATAACAAACTTCAGTGCAATTAACTCCTTTTACCATACAATATCTCATTCAATTTGGAGTACGGAATTAGTACCAACTCCCTTCAGAATTAATTCTGGTCCGAATACAATAGTACTTGTACCAGGAACCCACTACTTTAGATGTGTATCAATTGGAACTGTTTCCAATATACAATCGCCTTGGCCAAAGACTTTCCGAGTAGTAATTCTTATAAGTGGCCGTGAAATATTCGCCCCTACTATTAGGAGTGGTGAATCATTTATTGACTCTCTCGACTACTTTCGTTTACCTCACAATGTACCCACTATCCATTCCATAGACAGCCCTTGATCGAGCTCCAGAGATTGGAATCAAAGTACAAAGCTCAGCAAACAATGTACCTTGGAGATATCAAGTCTAAGGATAATTGCACGTTTACTATATTGAGATTATATCACTGGCACTAAATAGTTATTCATATGATTATCTCAAAGTTAGGTCATCCAATGAACTTGTTCCATTAACAAACATCAATGTGTTAACTTTGAGTATCTCAATACTCACAGTTATGAGAACCACCGCCTGATCAAATCAGGAAGTCTAACACATGCTAGTCTTAACACATTAATGATGTCATGTCTCATTAATACTATAACTAGGAACTATTTAAGTACTAACACTATCCAGTGTAGTAGGAATCTCATATCATGATCTCTATCATGATTCCCTTAACACAGTGTTGTACTAGGGACTTTATTGAACAATTATATTACTTAAAGTAAACAAAAAGAAACTGTAAGATAAATAATGCCTTTTTTAAAAATAAAATGTATCATATATAATGTACAAGTGATTGCCTCTAGGGCACAACACTAACATAAAGCTGCTAAAGATATTTTACAAATAGATGTGAAAAACCTTGTTACAAAACATATTTTTGCCATATGGTAAGCACTACTTTCTAGTTTAATTTTGATATTGAATTTATCAAAGGAGAATCAAATTCTCTTCTTGATTTTCTGACAAGAGAATGAATAAACGAGAATCATACAAGTGTAGTGGAATTAAAAAATAAATCAGACTTTAGGATCACATGATTACTTTTTCCCCTAGAATTAGAAAAAATCGTGGCAATAACCGAAATCTGCTGATCGTTAAGCTGTCCAGGACTTGTCTGAATCGTAACCTTCGGTGTATTGTTAACTGGAAGTCCTACCAAATTCCTACTCCTACACATGAAGCACTTCAAAGACTGGAGCTTTTGATCTTCCAAGGTATCCTCTCAACTTCACAAATTAATCTACTAATAAAAGTAGTCTAGGATTAATTTTCTAAGGAAAAATTGAAAAAGAGCAAAAAGACAAGTGGTAGCTAGCTTACTAGGGATTGATTCCTTTTTTAAAAAAAAAAAAAACGTAACAAGCCTCCTGTTTCTCAAGTTATAGATTTCCTATTCTTGAGCCAATTAGAGGGTATCTCTAACTCATAAATTAACCTAAGAAGCAACTATTTTTAAGTGTTATTAAATCTCCAATGATTACCAAGTTCTAATCCTCCAACCCCTCTCTCAAGTTAATCGAAGGAAAACCCATATTAAAGCCATTAATTGGAATCCAACTGCTAACCACATCTCTCAAATTCATTAGGAGCAAGCAACCCAAATAATAAATCCAACACTATAAAATCAAGTAATCATTCAATAGGAATTGGAAATTAACAAATCAATAGTAGATTTTATACATCAATTAACTAGGGTTCATCCCTTTAAGAACAATTAAAGTATATAAATACCCATTGACAAGAGAAATCAAAAGAAAGAGAGATAAAAATAAACTTATAGGCTAGAATCTTTATCTTGAATCTTCAATCCTCCCTTGAGCAACCTCCAAATCTCTCTTCTATGTTCTCTTCTTGGAATGGGTATTTTCTCTCAGTGCTGGCCACCACTTATTGTCTATATTGCTTCTATTTATAGGGTCGAGGATGTCCTAAAAATTGCTGCTGAAATTAAACAGAATTCTTATGTGCGAACTTAGACGGCATCGTGTGAGATGCTATACACAGTGACGTGCATGCTTTATTTAAGTGTACCAACTCTCAAACGATGTCGTGATGTGTGACCTTTATTATGCACTGTAAACCTGCACAGCGGAGTCTAATATGATATGCACAATGCCGTTGATTCTAGGATGTTTGGATGTTTTTGAATGCTGATAATGAACGACGCTGTGTAATATGATAGGAATGGGCTGTTAGCCTTCAGTAACTTTTGATCTCAGAATCTTACGATGACACTGTGCTATAGGCTATGATCTAGATGGCGCCGTGTATAGCCTTTTCATCCTTATTATTTATCAAACATTTATTACATGATTCTTATAAAAAATAATGTGAAAATACAATGATGAGTGGTCATTTAAACTAAATTCTACAACAAGTATAGTACAATCTATATAGAAAACACGTATATAATGAGCACTCATCTATCTTTAAAAGTCTTAATGGACGTGTGTTGGGGCCATACCTGTTAAAACTCTAATGTTACTATTATCTTGTAAAAATTGACTTAATTCCTTGTCCTCTAAGGAAGACTCAATATATAAGAGTGCTTGAGTTTTGCCTTAATCTATGCCTTGGACATCTTGGATTTTTCTGTAATAGTTGGCATGTCTATTTTGCTCTTATTTTTTGGAGTCCATCCTTTAATATGAATCTCGTGACAGAAATATCCAATCTCATGTAATTTGTGGAAATAGAAATTCCACGCAATAATGTAAGAAACTTTTCTTTTGCATAAGAACTTACAACACTGAATATGTTGTGGTAAATATCCAAACTAAAATTTTGTTATGTATCAAGTAAATAGAACTTTAAAAATGTCAGACAGTATGGTATTATTACCTCCAAACTATAACCATCGGTCATAGAACTATCTTGGAAGAATATCTATAATTGCATCACTATACCAGATGAACCACCTATAGGTATAGGGCCTGAAGTAAAAAAAGTTGAACCAATTTTTTTTTATAATCATAGTAATTGTAGTAAGGAGGTCTATAAGGAGTAGGGAATTGAATTGGGATCAAATATCCTGTAACTGTCCAAGTCTTTGGACTATGGATCTTGCTAGTTGTAAGCTTTGAAAGGGCAAAATTATTTGGATCATCATTTTTCACAACATTTTCTATTGTACTGGAATTAGTTGCTACTAGGATGTATTCATAATATTCACGAGTCTCTGAAGGATTTTCTGTAGAAACATAATTCTTGGGATGAAAACTAATTTTTGTAAAGTCTTACAGAGTGTAATGGATATGAAATTTTCTACTGGAGTGTAATGGATCTGTAAATTTAACCTCTAGTTTTGCTGGTGTTTGTGGTCTCAATATAGGTAGGAATTTGCATGGCATAACTATTTTTATCTTTAATAATTGATCGCTAGAAGCATTGAGAGGAATATCTAGTTTGAGTAGAGGAATATCTAGTTTGATAGTTTGAGTAGTTTGAGATGTGGGCTTTGTTGCTCTCATCAAAGTTATTGTGGTAGCTTGTATTTTCTTTGTAAAAATTTTCGTGTAAGGAAATCAGATAAAGGATTATTAGTTCCTTTAATAAATTCTATTTTAAAATCAAAACTAGATAAAATTATTTGCCATCAAGCAAAATTTTATTTAGAAACTAAAATTTTAATATCGTTTTCCAAGACTTCTTTTGTAACTTTATCAATTTGTAATAAAAAAATCTTATTTATCAAATCATCGTAAAATTTAGTAATACAAAAAACTATAGATAAAATCCGTAACCAATATCAAAGGCATCAGCTTCAACAATCATATTTGTCTACGGATGTAGAATTTTAAGATAAGGATGGTTTTGAACAATACCTTTAATTTTCTAAACACTTTGGGTTTGTTCAAGACCCCAAGATTTGAATCATTGATATAGGGTTCACATAACTCTCTAAAAAAACGAGGAATAAAATCAGAAATATACTTAAAACATCCTAAAAATATTTGTAATTAAGTTTTATATGTAATCTTGTCTAGAAGCTTAGAGGCAAATTCTATAGCTCTAAAATAAGTTTATATGCACCATTTGTTAAATTATGTCATAAAAATCGTACGTCAATTTGAAATAACTTAACCTTCTGGCACTCACTACTAAGCCATTAGCCTTAATAATATCAAAAAAATGTTTTAAATGTTTAAAGTATTGGTCTATTTTTTAAAATAAACTAAAACATCGTCAATGTAAGCTATTGTAAAATGGCTATAAGGATTAAATATACTGCTCATAACATAAAATTCAAATGGTGTATTCTTTAATTCAAAAGGCATAATATGCCACTAATATTATCTAAAAAATACATTAAAAGCAATGTTGTATTGATCTTTTTCTTCTATTTGTATTTGTTAAAATCCCGACTTCATATCAAATTTATTGTAAACTTAATTTAATTAAAAAATAATAGAATTTAAATAATTTTTGTTTCTCAAAAATTGTCATATACTCACGACACATCATATTCTTTTTATTTAACTCTATCTTGGACCCCACTTGACCTTATATATTTAATAATTTTTATTATACTTAAACAAACTCATCTCAGTACAATTGTTGTCCACTTACACCTATAAATGTTTAAAGTGTTGGTCTATATTTTCAAAATAAACTAAAACATCGACAATGTAAACTATTATAAAATGGCTATACAGATTAAATATACTTCTTATAACATGAAATTTAGATGGTGTATTCTTTAATTTAAAAGGCATAACATTCCACTAATATTATCCCAAAAGGTACATTAACAACAGTTTTGTATCATTTTTTTTATTTGTATTTGTCAATCCTAATTTCATATCAAATTTACTATAAACTTACTTTAATTCAAAAATAATAATAATTTAAATACTTTTCATTTCTTGAAAATTTTTATATACTCATAACACATTATATTCTTTTTATTTAATTTCACCTTGGGCCCATTTAATCCCATATATTTAATAATTTTTATTACATTCAAACAAACTCATCTTAATACAATCGTTATCTACTTACACTCATAGTAGCTTCATAAGCTCTTTGTAATAAAATTCCTTTATTTTAGTTAAAATTTAATCACTATTATTTTGAAAACCCTTTTCTTACCCAAATATCCTTTTACAGTTAAAATTACATTTGAATTTCTACAGAGTCTAAAACAAAGGGATATAGATATTCTAAAACATACTAAAATATCTACAATTTTAGTTATTAACTGTTTAAATTAATTTTTTAAAGGAAGAAATACGTTATAAAAGAATAGAGTAACAATTAAAAAAACTCTATCAATTCAACAAAAGATAACAGATTTCTAAAAATTATTAAAAGAATAAGTTTGTTCCGGTATTTCTAATCCTTTTTGGAGTACGAAAAAATATACAATTTATTTACCATACATAGAAGGTTTTTGTGAAAAATATGTTCCTACTAATGTTAGACCTATACAAATAAATCATGAATTAATGGAATATTGTAAAAAGAAAATAAATGAATCACTTGGCTAAAAATATTATTAGGCCATCCAAATCTCTTTAAAATTGTACAACCTTTTATGTTAATAATCAAGTTGAAAAGGAAAGAGAATCACATAGATTGGTAATAAATTATAAATCACTAAATAAAGTTTTAAAGTGGATAAGATATATATTACAATTTTAGAGTGAATATGTATTTTTTTTGTTTATTTTGCCACTATAATTATTGTGGTTTGGGGTTTGAGATTGTAGAGTATTATATTTTTCTTACTCATTACTCATCAATTTTTGACGTTAGATTTCTTCTCACGTTGTATTGTAATTTTTTATAAACACATAATATTATAAGCGTATATATTATCTGACAAACTTATCCAGATATTTTTTTTAACCCTGTTTTTTTTTTAAATTGTGCATTAAATTGTTTGTAATGGTACTTTTATTTTTAGATTCGTAAATTGATATATACTATGTTCTGGGAATATGTAGATATTTTAAAAATTCATAATATCGTGTTTCGGTTATTTGAAGAACAACTTAAAAATTTAGAAATATTTTTCAATAATATTGAAGTTTGCAACTGTAGCAATAATTAGTTGTGAATAATTTTTGTCCAATGTTATTTCAATGGGGAGAGCCCAGAATCAAACTATTTTCACATTATGCTATGAATTTTAACGGGAGAGCCAAAATTTATGTTTTTTCAAGTGTGATATTTGTTCCATTTGTTTATTAGGGGTAGTACATACCTTCTTTCATTATGGGGTATAGAATTGTGTAAATTTCTGGAATATTTTCATGAAATAAAAAATACCTAAGTACTTGGGGAGAGTCTATCAAAATTTTAAAGATCACTTATAATAAAGTATTATTTATTCACTTACATAGTCATATAAATAAATAAATAAATATATATATATATATATATATATATATATCATACATTAAATTATTTGTAAAATTGATCGAGAATTGACGTTGAATGTAAAATAAAACCCATTCGGAGCGTTAGGGTCTAACAAGTTTATACAAGATATAGTGAAATTTATATACGTCGCTAGTTCACAACCTTGGTTCCTCTTGAGGGTACAATAAGCCCGATGCTTATTGAAGATTTTGGATGACGAGGAATTAATTAGGTGAAAATTCTATAATTGTCCTCAACTCAACCAGAATAGGTTCTATCAAAGAAAACAGCCGACATATATATATATATATATATATATATATATATATATATGTGTGTGTGTGTGTGTGTGTGTATGTATATACATATACATATGTATATACATATATATATGTATATATACATGTATATATATGTGTGTGTGTGTATGTATATACATATACATATGTATATACATATGTATATGTATACATACATGTATATACATGTATATATATGTATGTATGTATGTATGTATGTACATACATACATATATGTGTATATACATACATACATACATGTATATGTATATATAAATACATATACATATGTATAGATACATATATGTATCTATATATACATACATATGTACATATATGTATATGTATATATATGTGTGTGTGTCCGTGTGTGTATATATATATATATATATATATATAGTTGTTGAAACTTTTGGTAGTGACACCTATCCATTGCATTCCATAATCGATATATGTGGAAATCCATAATTAGTTACGTGATGATTTAATGAATGCGGTTGGTAGGCTATAATGCTCTGTGTAGAAAACAATGTCATTTACTCTACCTTTCTAGAATTCCTTAATAGCGTACAATGACTCTGACTTTATAACATTCTTGAATAGCGTACGTAACATTACCGTTGTGCAAATCCTTGACTATTAATTTGAGCAAATCTCGAAACATTAATTCTTGCATAGGTTACCTACACTGGCTTCATGCAAATCCATGCCTATGACTTTGAGCATATCCTGAAGCATTTGATGTTTAGATTATGGTATCTATCAATGGATATAAGCCATTACCCTTACTTCTTACAAAACCATAATAGAGTCCATAACAATAGATTTGTACAAGTCCATTATAGAGGCTTTCAGTAGATAACGAAGCCAGAGACATTGAACTTACGCAGAAGATGAACCATTATACCATTGAACAGATATTCATTGGTTCAGCAACTTGCATAAATCGTTTGTTATTTTTTTCACAGAATTCTATAGGCCTTTTTGGGAATTGCAATTGTTTATTGCTTTTTCTTGGCTGCAAAAAGTTTCAATGCATAACTAGTTACATGATAAGCTACGTAATCTACACTACATCCATTGGAGTTCTAGATATTCGAACGTCTTGTATTCTCTTTTGCAAATGGCGAAACAAAAGTATGAATATGTATTCTTGAATGATTTGACCAATGGTAGAGTGGAGAAATGAATTCTTGTGAGAATTGTGAGGTTATAGGAAACTTTCAATGCACAGATACCTTCTGAACTCATGAGTTTTGATTTTCTTGTGTTGGATGAAAAGGTATGGCAACATTTTGAACTTAAGACTTTTGATGTGCTTCTGCTGGATAAAAAGGTATGATGATATTCATTTTTTTTTTAAATCTTGTTGGCTTTTCCATGATGTATGACTAATGAATAGTTGCAATGAATTTGTAGAACAATCTCAGACATTATGCTGTAAGGAGTAAATTTGTACTTGATTATCAAGCATATATTGAGGAAGGGAAATTCTATTTCATGAAGAATTTTACTGTTCAAAATACAAAGCCAAATTATAGTGAATGATAAAGACTTTCAACTAATCATTCATGGTAATACATACATTAACGAAGTAATTGATGATGTGCCTAATATTCTGAGATACATCTCATCTCTTTGAAGAAATCAAAGCTCGAGCAGGAAATATTAGTTTATTTTTCTGCTCTTTCATGTTTATTAGTTCTATTTTTTTTTCTTTTCTGATATCATGGCTATGACACTAAATGGTGAACACTTTTCATGTTCGATTTGAGAATTTTGCCTCTAAGCAAGTAGCGAACACGGAAATCGAAAGTCCTATTCGAGAATCTCTTGATTTAGGTCATTATCAAATGACAGCCCTCAAGGAGAATGTCGCTATGATAGGATCAGGTACATAAACGGTTTGATGAGTTGTTCTAACATGCATAACTGATGATCATATGTACCATGAGTGATGATGTCATATCAGATGCTAATTGTCTTATATTCAATCATGATGCCTTGTGCTTTATGTGAATTAGATGTAGAAAATTCATTGATGTTCAGTCAATGACGATGACACTGAATGTTGAGCATTGTACATGTTGGATTCTAGCATGTTGCGGCTAAGAAAGTAGCCAACACTCAAATTGCAATATTAGTTGAGCAAATGGATTCCAGTAGATCATAATTGATTAAAAGTCCTAAATACAAATGCTAGTATGATAGGATGGGGTGGAGAAATGGTTGCTAAAATTCATTTGATATGCATTATCAATGGTCAAAGCTACCATGATCTTGTATTGAATTTCACATGGTGATAGAGGCTAAAATTATTATTATTTTACTAGTTATTGGAGTTTGTTTTGAGATACTATTATTGTAATAACTAGGTATATTTTTTCCTATTTGACATTTTACTTGTAAAAAGTATTTTTGACTAATTTGTGCAGATTTGAGTAGATTTTGAATAAAAAGTGAAAGATTTCAGATTGGACCCAACGCCAGGTCTAAATAATGCACCAGGCGCCAGGTCTGCTTTGGAAAAGAGGAAATTGAGGACAAAAACAGATTGGACCCGGCGTTAGGAGGGTTGACTGGACCAAGCGCCAGGACCACTCTGCATAGAGGCAGTTGTGCACAAATTTGGTATTTTTCAAATGATTTGGGTATTTTCTGAATTCTACTTAAACTAGACTTCTCAAGTAACGAATTTTGGTATTAAGGAGGCTTATAAATACAAGAAAAACACAAAAAAAAAAAAAAATGTGTGATTTGAAGGATTCAAGCCAGCTACTCAATCACCACTTAAAGGAGCATTGTTCAGAGGAGGTTTTCAAGAGAAAAAGAAGGGCTTGTTTATGTGTTTTATCTTTTATCATTTGTTTACTTTTCTTTAACAATGATATGCTTAATATTTTGATTGTAATTGGATATTATTTTAGAGATTATCATTTTGAGTTAATTGAAATTTTTTATCAATCTATTGTGATATTTGGTATTTGATTACTTGTTATCATTGATTATTGATGCGAGCTCTTCTAATTGACTTGGTACAACGATATTAGGAGTTTCATTACATTGACTTCGTATTTGTCTAATCTTAAAGGACTTGAGCGACGAAGTTAAGATTAAAGGATTAAGTGATCAAAGATTAATTGATTTCACTTCGAGCAAAGATTTTTTAGCTAATTTCATGTTTATAAGGAATTAAAGTTAATGCATGTTTTGGTTATGTTAGCTTGATTAACAAATCTGTTAATATTAATCAAAAGATAGTAATTCCATAGATTGGAAAACGAAGTAGAATTTATCTAAGTAGATTCATGATTTAGGAAACGATTGAATTCTACTTTATATTCCTTCATGATACTAAGATGATAATTGATTGTGATGAATGCTAATTGATTCAATCTTATATTTTCAAGATAATTGTCTAGTTACATGAAATTGCATCCTTAGGTTATATCTATTTTTATCTTTATTATTGTTTTATTCTCTTCTTCTTTTATTGGCTAAACAACAAAGATTTGGGTAAAGTAAGGTAGGAGGCTAAGTTCTCGTGGATTCAATACTTGCTATTCTCTATACTATACATGGGTATACTTGCTCGTATGTATGGTTTTATTGGTTGACATTTTAATTAAAGCTTGATTGATTGTGTAATTTGTTGGTAATATTTCCTACACTAAAAAACACGCATCAAGTTTTTGACGCTGTTGTCGGGGATGGGCACTATCAGAAACACTTGAGTCTTGTTGATTTAGCCTTCGTTGTATTTGTAAATATCACTAACTTTTGTGCCAGTAATTTGTGAATATTTCTAATTTGGGTTTTTTTTCTTTATTTTTTAATTTTAATTTTAATTTATTTTTATTTTTGATTTGATTTTATTTTTCTTTTAGTGCAAGATTCAAAATATCATCATGGACAATTATTCATGGGTCCAATATCAAATGCGCTATAATGATGATACGTTGGCAAGGTTGCAAACTTGGATTAATACTTTTAATAAGACGTCACTTGAAGCTTCAATCCAATTCTTTGTTGCCAACACAACCACGTCCCTTAGGTGGCATGAAGAATCATCCCAACATATGAGCCATCAAAGAACACAACTAGCCAAGTTGGTTGAAGATACAATAAAAGCCTATACATTCGAACAAGAGAATCTCTAAGGAAAGGAAATGGGATATGAGGAATAATTATCCAATGTGGAAAGAGAGGTATTCGATTCTCCTCCATATGCTAATAATTCTAATCTCTCTTTGTCACATGATTTCTTAGGTTCCTCTCCATTCTTGGAGGACAATGGTCCAAATGATGATGTCTAAAATTTAACATATCTCAAGGAGTTAGATCTTTCAACGCTACATCGTAAGAAGTCCTTGGAGGATGTTGACAAATTCTATCATTCACCCCATCCAAAGGGAGGTAACTTAGTTTTTATAGACCATGCATTGAAAAGTAAGGATTTCTTGATTCCATCTTTGAAAACTCAAATGCTAAGTTTTAGGTGAAATTTTCATTGTGACAAATCTTTCGAAGGGTTAAATGGTGATTTCACATTTGATGCATTCTTTAGAGACCATGTGTATTTATTTGTTGGCAAAAATATTTGTGTGTCTAAAGGAATGCTAGAGAATGAGATTCATGTATTTTGTTTTACTAAGAAAACTTGTTTTCATGAACATGACCTTTTTCAAAATCCTCTTTTATTTCTACTTTCATCATGCTTACCTTTTTCGTTGAGCATTAATTTCTTTTACAAAGGTTTGATGAAGAAGCATGATGAGTAGAAAGAGTTTGTATATTTATTTGATGTTAGGAGTTATTAGGTGTTATTTCCCCCAAAATAAGGAAAATATTTTCCATCTTAAGCGTGGGAGAATGAGTCGTGTCTTTATTTGCTTTCTTAGAATTTTTAGTTTGTTTTTCTTTATTTACGTATGTCTTTCTTTTCTTATTATTTTCTTTGTAGGTCGGAATAAAGTCCTCTTGGACAAGCTCTTCTCTCTATTCCATGTTTAATATTTATTGGAGCATTATTCCACTTGGAGAATATTGCTTAACTCTATCCCTCCGTTATCATTTTTTGGTCCATTTGGAGATGTTTTCTTGCATTAATTTTTTGCTAATGAGGACATTATCCAGTTTAAGTGTGGAAGAGTGGTTTAGTAATATTCTTTATCCAAGTTTTTATCAATGATCTTGGTATTCTCTTAGAATGATCTTGGTGTTTTCTTGGTATCAAACAATTTTGTTGAAAAATTGAAAATTTTAAAAATTTGAAAGTTTGGGGATTTTGGAGCTAAGTTGAGCTTATTTGTCTATAATGGAGTGATGATTTTCCTCTTAACTTTGGGTATGGATTTGTCATTCATTATGGTTGGATTTTTATTTCAAAATTAAATTTGTGTATTAAGTTGGATTTTGCTAAGTCTTGAGAATTTAAGTTAACCTTAATTATATTTGATATTTGAGTTTTGTTTTATTCTTTAAGTTTGAATGTGGATGATATGATGAAATATGGGAAGAGTTGTTGACTAATTATTGTATTATAGATTTAAAATTTGCTTGACTATGAGTTGTGAATAAGGAATGTGAGGAATTGAAATAAAAAAACAAAAAATCTTTGAGTGGAAAAAAACATGGAGTTGAAAAAAATTACTTTCATCTGATGAGAAAAACAAAAGAGAGAAAGGGACATTTTGTTGAAAGGGGGGCCAATACGGTGAGTGGAAGAGAAGAAACAAAGAAGTATCATACTCTCTTGAGGTTATCCCGAAGGCAAGAAGGTAAGGAAAGAAAAAAGAAAGAAAAAAATTGCTGAAAAAAATAAATGATGACTATAAGAGGGCCAATACGGTATGTGAAGAGAAATCCATGCACTTGAGGCTATCAATTCCCAAAGTCATAAGAAAAAAGAAAGTGAGTGGAGTGTTTCATTGTTTCACTAACTTGAGTTGTGTAAATTTGAGTTTATAATGCTTGAATTGGTTAAATAGCTTGACTTGTATGATTTATGTTATTTATGTTTTTGCTTGAGGAGTAGGATGATTTTCTTGTACTAAATATAAGCTTGTTTAACCGAACTTTGATGGCTTTAGGATTGTTTGATTTAATACATGAGTTTACAAGGTTTTGAAAGGGTTAAATGAATGATGAATTTATATTTAAGGTTGGAAGAAGTTTATATTTTCATTATGGATGAATTTTCAAAGGGAAATTTGAAAAAGTGTTTTGTCTTATTCTAAATGCTTAGTGTTTTAAATCTTGTTTGCTTGAGGACAAGCAAAAGTTCAAGTGTGGGGGTATGCGATAGGGGCTAAAATCATCATTATTTTACTATTTATTTGAAGTTATTTTGAGATACTTTTGTTATAATAATTAGGTATATTCCTTCCTATTTGACATTTTGTTGTAAAAAGTGTTTTTGACGAATTTGTGTAGATTTCGAGCAAAAAGTGAAAGATTCTAGATTGAACCCGGCACAGGTCCAGATAATGCACCAGGCACTAGGCCTGCTCTAGAAAAGAGGAAATTGAAGACAAAAACAAATTGGACTCGATGCCAAGAGGGTCGATTGGACCCCGCGCTAGGTCCACTCTACACAAAGGCGGTTGTGCACAAATTTGGTATTTTCTAAAGGATTTTGATATTTTCTGAATTTTACTCGGACTAGACTTCTCAAGCAATGAATTTTAATATCAATGAGGCTTATAAATACAAGAAAAATATAAGAGAAATGTGTGATTTGAAAGATCCAAGCTAGCTACTCAATCACCACTCAAAGAAGTATTGTTCAAATAAGGTTTTCAAGAGAAAAAGAAAAGCTTATTTATGACTTTTATCTTTTATTCTTTATTTACTTTTCTTTAATAATGATGTGTTTAATAATGTTGAGTGACAAAGTTAAGATTAAAGGACTAAGTGATCAAAGATTAGTTTATTTCACTTCGAGTAAAGGGTTATTAGTTAATTTCATGTTTATAAGAAATTGAGTTTAATGCATGCTGTGGTTAGATTAATTGGCAAATCTATTAAGATTAATCAAAAGATAGTAATTCCATGAATTGGGAAACGAAGTAGAATTTATCTAAACAGATTCATGACTTGAAAAATGATTGAATTCTACCTTATATTCCCTCATGATGCCAAGATGATAATTGATTGTGATGAATGCTAATTGATTCAATCTTGTGTTTTCAAGATAATTGTCTAGTTACATGAAATTGAATCCTTGAGTTATATCTATTTTTTGTTTAATTTTTTTATTCTCTTCTTCTTTTATTGGCTAAACAATAAAGATTTGGGTAAAATAAGATGGGAGTCTAAGTTCTCGTGGATTCGATACTTACTATTCTCTATACTATATGATGGGTATACTTGCTCTTATGTGTGGTTTTAGTAGTTGGAATTATAATTAAACCTTCATTGATTGTGTAATTTGTTGATAATATTTTCTACACTAAAAAATATGCATCACATGGTAACATACACTTAGTATGTATTGCTTGAATATATCGAAAATCATGTCAATTAACTTATGCATTTTGCAGATGTCATGGGAATGATTACAGGTGGAAGAGAGGAATCAAATTGGGCATTGTGTCTATTTACAATCTTTGACAAAGAATCATTAGTAATGTTAAGCATATATGCAATTTAAAACAATATACTTGATGAATATTTCATTGATGAGATTTTTTTTTTTTTGTGCTTTCATGTAATTAGTGGCAAGCAGTTACGCATAGCATTGTGGGGATCAGTAGCAAATGTCCTCTAGCATGAACACATTATCAACATTACAGATGCACATAATGCAGTTTTTACCTCAATGATTGTTAAAAATGATGCTAAAATTCTTGCTATTTCTACCAGTAGTGCAACAAAGATATACATGAATTTAACAATTCCTGAAGCACAGTAATCTCAGAAGATTTAAGGAATTTGCTAAACTTATCCTACTTTATCAAAAATTCTTGGAAAGTGGAACTATTTTAAATAATGATGATGTAAACTCTTTTGTAAGAAGTACGACTAATGCAAATCTTGGCATTGTGATATACATGTATGAGTCTGAAGAGTATGATTACATTCTTTCATTTATTCAATCTAGTCATCATCCCTAGTTAGGTGTGATGAAAAAAAAATGGCGGAATATGCCAATAACATTAGTATTGTATTTGTTATGCTTACAAGATAAAATTTTGAAGTAAATAAGAAGATATTGTATAAATTAAACGACCGCATCCAAAGTGGAGTGAACATGATATGATGATTATCAATTAATGCATAGGAATTAAATGTATGAGATATTGAGAACATTTGTCTGTGATTGTCCTACAGGACAAATCATGCTATTGCAGTGTCACAATCCTTGACATCGACACATATAATTGTTTGAGATATGCAACATGCAGTAAATGTAGAAAGAAACTCAGGTTGACTACACAGAAATTTCTGTATGACAACTGTGGTCATGTTGAAGATTATCCAGAAACCAGGTAAGCTAATGTCAAACAGCTATGTTACTATATATGTACAAACATATACAATATCTCAACATGTCGGTTTTGTACATGTACTAACTTGAAGTATAAGTTCTTGACAACACAAGTGAGGCAAACTTTATGATGCTTGACAGAGATGTGGAGAAAATTGTGCAAATATGCACGATGCAATTAGTAGAAAAGGTTGCTAAGGCAGTGACTCACATGGTCATCTATTTGATAAAACTTATACAAAAAAAAGACATTAATCAATACAACATTTTGACACTGTTGCATTGCGTATTGGATATATCACTTAGGAAAACTTTGATGATGCAATTCCTAGTCCCTTGAAGAACATAATTAGCAAGGAGTATATATGCCAAGTCAAATTCAACGAGCAAAGTCGAGGTAAAGAGAAAGAATTCTTCACCATCAATCCTGTATATATGATGAGTGATATTGTGGAAGAGCCTTCAAAAATGAAAAATGTATCATTTCCGTTCCTCAACTTCAATATTGATGAGAATTATTTCATGTTAGATGATAATCTATCTGTTGCTCTGTTCATTAGCAAAACCAAAAAACCAAACAAACAAACAAAACAAAACAAGTCGAGAGAGCATGCTAGTAATGTATAGCAATATGAAAATTTGAACATGATTGACACACCAATGCAACATGAGAAAAGAAATTGAAATTGGACACAATATGGTAGATACATTTTCCTTAACTACATTCTTTCTTCAATCATGAACATTAATAAAACATTGTTGATTCCACATCTTTTGTTCCTTTGTAGCAAATCAGAGGGGGCAGATGATAGTGAACTATTGGTAAACTTGAGAAAAGAACAACATACAAGGAAAAAAAAGACTATTCATTGGCAATCAAAGCAAGTACAATGGCAAAGGAAGTTAGCAATGAGTAGTTGAAAATCATGGGATAGTGTCTAAGATATTAATGTTTAAAATATTCCAATTAAGCAGTGCGATTTATCTTCAATTACTAGAAATGTAATGATATCAAATGATGTGACATTGTAGATGTATGAATCATGATTTTTCTATTGATAGAAATGTTCCAATTTGCATCAACAATCTTCAAATGTAGCAGATTATGTTTGGCACTTTAATTCGTTATCTTAATGATTTTTTTGCACCCCTAAGTGATTGCTAGCATGGGATATTACGTACTTGATGATGGTAGAGTTGGTCCTTCATTATGCATGTAAAAACAACTTTCAGAAATATAAAAACTAATGATGAATTTGTTATAGCAATATTCGATAGTTATCATGTGAAATTTCATGGTCGACTATGGTTAGTTGGATAATTGATTATGAATGTA
Organism: Voacanga thouarsii; assembly: GCA_026120185.1. NCBI lineage: Eukaryota > Viridiplantae > Streptophyta > Magnoliopsida > Gentianales > Apocynaceae > Voacanga > Voacanga thouarsii. The sequence continues at coordinate 3,196,732 of JANUWF010001217.1, read as the reverse complement.
CAAACAACTTTGAAAGTCATTTATGCAGCACAGAGTCTGAAATCAAATGGCAATGGCATGTAAACGTTTAGACTACTTTTGAAACCAAAACAACATATAAATTTTACTATTCAAAAGCTAAAAAAAATTCTTAAGTGCAAAATTACATATCATCAACACTATCTAAGATTCATTTGGATCCTGGCAAAATAGCTCCGTCAATATCATGCTTCATCATTGGATGTAATAGAATCCCTCCTGTGTTGAATAATAGCTAAAAGGGGAGCTGCAAATTCATGCAATTTGCTGACCGAACCTTCCAACCGAGTCACAGATTCTTCAAGTTGATCAAGTCTCAGAACTATATCTGCAAGAGACACTGATTGCTACGAAGTTGAACCTCCTAAACCATAAGCCCCTTCATCATCCCTACCACCTCCATCTATAACATTATCAACACTATGCCCATCTGTATCTAACCTATGCCTCTTGCCTAAATAAACCATAAATTCAATAACCTAAAAAATAATTTTAGTAATTTAGATACCTCACCTTCAAAACAAACTCCAAAATCCTTGAAGACACAAGTTAACAAAGCACCATATAGTAGCTTACATTTCCCATTCCTCTGAGTGAGATTGAAATTATACAAGAAAATATCACCAAAGTTAATCACATTTCCATTCATCACCTGATGAGTAACAAGATAATCTATTTCAGCCATCTCTTTGCCCTCTTTACATTGGATTATTGGAATGTATGCTTAGTAAGATTGTATTTCTGATACAATTTCGATTAAACTAATAGAAAATTTATTCTCATACATTTTTGTATTTTTGTATTTTATTTTATACATAATTTTACTAAAAAAGACTCATTGTGTTTAAGTAAGTGATCCATGTGAATGGAGGTTTTTTACAGTAAGGTATAGATCTTGGGTTACTGAACATATAAACTTTTGTTCTTAATCGGATGATGAGAATGGAAATCTCATCATGATAAGGTTATTATGTTATAAATTTCAGGTGGGGAATGGTTTACTTTTAACCAGTGAGTAGTCCTCTCACTTCATAACATAAGCATATTTTGAATACGTAGAACTAGACCTACAGTAATAGTTTTTAAAAATACTATATAGTAGAAACACAGATTACTATTGCTACTACAACATGGACTTATACTCTACGACTTGAGTATGGTTGCTGATCTGGCGAAACTGGAAACGTGTGCTTTGATATACTATAGTTAAGATTCTATTGTATGAATAAAATACTTGTATATTGGGTGTATGTAATTAGTTAGTTAAGACAGATTCATACAAGATAGTTTCTATACTATATCGCCCATTATGACTGTTTGAATGATCTAATCATCCAAGGCTTTAAGGAATAAGACTTGGATGTTTGCTTTAGGATAGCTCCCTTGAAAAGTAAAAATATTCGAGAAAATCGTAGATCATTGGACTAGAGGTTTATGAATGATAGACGTCATTCAGAGGGGTGTTAGTACACTCTTCCTCTCTAAATGTACGATATTTCGTAGAGGATTATATTTGCCATAATACTTGTAGGTCGGAGACTCTGCTAACGTAGCATTGTCCTTGGGATCAATATTTTCTTATAGTGATATTAGAAAATATTTAAAATACAAAATATAAGTATTTATATAGTAGGAGTATTTTGGTCATTTTAGCAGCCAAGGCGATGTGTCTTTTAGTCCCCCGAATAACCTGTTAATTCTTGATTAGTTTTGGGTTAAGAAAAATAGTCTTAAATAAAATGGATTTTATCTTATTCAGATAGCCTAATTTATTTATTAGATTAGAATAAAATAAAATGTCCAAAAAGAGAATCCATTAATTAGTTTAGTAGGTTAATTAATTGTTTAGGGCTTGAGCCCAATTTGGATAATTGGAATTAACCTGGGCCTAAACTAAAATAGACTACAGTATTAGATTGGTTTATTTAGGTTGTATAATTAATTATTTATTGCGCTTGCAATTGATCCTAGTTTAAATAATTAATTCGGCCCAATAGTCTGAATCAAGTCTATTAGGCTAAGCTCAAGTCTGTTTAGCTTTAAGTAATCTATGCATGCATGTTGTAGTACAAGAAAGAGAGTTTGAGTTGGTGAAGGAGTTTTTGAATAAGGGAATAACTGGACTTGGGATATACGGTCTCTAGTATTCAAAAACTACAGAAGTTCATCTATCTTCAAGTTCTCGATTCTCTCTAGATTTTCTCTGTGTGTGTCAACCGAATTTTTCTATAGAGACACAAAGACTGAGAAATGTAATCTCTTGATTTTGCTCTTTAGCATTTGTCAAAAGACCTGATAGACTACCTTGACCCAACATCTTTCACTGGTTGAAATTGGGCAATGGACATATTCTGGAAGATTTGAAGTATGGTGTTCATGCCCAGACAAAGCCGACGCCTTGCGAGCTTTGATCCAGAAGCATCCATGAGTGAACCAGTGGTCATTCAACCAACGTCAGTTCAACCTAAGTAGTCAACACAGTTCAAGAAATGTAGAGGTATACACTTTTTAAATGGCTTCCAATATCTCTGTGTCGGCATTTTTTGTTGTTTTTATTTTGCTTCTAAGGCCGAGATCCACCTTCAAGTGGTCTCGGGGCCTAGTTTTACGATGTAGAAAGCATGCTTAGTTAAATAAAACTAGCCAAAATTGATTTGATTGTGTTTTGTGATATTTCATGTTTACTCATATAGGATAGATTAGTTGTAAACCTCGTGGGTAGAGGTATAGGAACCACTATAATTTACTGGTTTTCTTAGATGATCTCATGTAAGCCCAGTGTTTAAAAGGTAGAGACACTTAATTTGTTTTTGTTTTGATTCAATCTTGATTGAAATCCATAAACAACAGTTGTCTATAAGTGCTGCTAGGAAAAGCCAGAAAATGAACGAAGAAGATCATAGCTAAAACAAAGAAGAAAGGAGGAAACCACGGGCTGGATCCAAAAGAGCTAGCTGCGGTAATGAGCGAACCAGCTCGACTTCAAGCACAATTGTGTGCCCTAGTCATGGCTAGCTAGGCACCAGCCGTGTGCGATTGGAGGCATAAAGGAGTGCCCAGCCAGGCATGGCTTAAGCAAGCTGGACGCGGCTTGCTCCATTTTCGGAGTTGGTCGCGAGCCGATTCAAATGGAGTCCACGTGTTGAACCAGTTCACAAGCAATGATTCGATGTGGCAGGTGCATGAAGACCAAGGAAGTTTTTATTATTTTTTCTTGTAATTTTCTTGCATTTTTCTTTTCCGTTTTAGGTCTCATACCAGGTGACATTATTTTTGCATAGTTAATATTCTAAGAATATTTTGCATGAAAAATAATAGTAAGGATTTTAGGATTAAATAAGATTATTAATTAATTAATTAATTAATTAATTTAATTCTATTATGTTGACATTTAGGTTAATAAATAGAAAATCATGAAAATAGTTTACAGTTTTCAAGCATACTGGATTCTATTTTGTATACCTATGTGCACATTTTCTCAAGACCAATGTCTTGGGAATCTTTGACAAAGAAAAATATTTTCTTTAATTAAATGGTTAATTTTAGCTCAAAACAAAAATTAATCCTTGACATGGAGAATATTTTGGATTTAGATATTTCTATAAAGTTAAAAGGATAAACCATTTTAATTTATTTTGCAAAAAAATTATTTTTATCAAATAAAACTAGAGGCCAAAGTCTCTTAAAAGTTTTAAAAGGAAATTTTTGAAATCATTAAGTTTTTAACTATGTAAAATTAATCTATAGAAAATCTCTTAAAAGATTTTACCTTGACATAGAGATTTATAGATTTAGATATTTTATAAGAGTTAATGGATGCTTAATGGGATATTTTCTTGAAAATCCTTATTTTAAAAAGATTAAGTGGGAGAGAGATTCCAACAACCCCACGATTTCCATCATAGTCTTCATTAGAGATCGTGAATCCATTCACATCATCTTGGGAGTGAACCCGTATAAGATAGAGATACCATAAGGATCTAGATCTAATGGATGAATATAATTGATGCCCGAGACACGTACTGTGATCGGCCATTCAATGTTAGAGGTCATAGTGCAAGGGTTATCCATACGATATGAGAAGGAACGGTCATCTCCTCGATGGAGTTATCTTCTAAATCATTACTTAGAAGGGTAGTAGATTTATGGTGGTCAACGCACTTAGTTTACGAAATTGTTAATCTTCTCAAGAAGTTATGTTAGTTTCTATAAGAACCAAATTGATCATATTAAAGATAATAGTAATAGGGTTAATTATTATCAATTTTAATATGACGATAAAGTGTACAAATTATTTTTTTTTCACAAATTGAGATTTTTTTATTTTTAATTTTTAGAAATAGTTAGTGGAGATTTTTTTAGTTCTTTGACTATTATTCTCCCTGAGAATAAGCTAACGAGACCAAACTACGTTGACTGGAAAAGGAACCTGGGTATAATACTCATTGATGAGGAGTATAAATATGCCCTTTACAAACCTGCCCAGTTATTAGGGAGAGTTCCACCGAAGAGGAGTGTGAGGCTGAAAAAGTATTAACAAAAGCCAACGAGATGGCTTGTTGCTACATGTTAGCCTCTATGTCTAATGTGTTTCAGTCAAAACGCCATCACATGACAACTGCTTATGATATTAGCATCTCATTGGCCACAATGTTCGCTGATAAGAGCCAGCCCGCAAGGCAAAAGGCTCTTAGAACGATCATTAATACCAAAATGGTTGAAGGGGTATCAGTAAGGGAGTATGTGCTCAAAATGATTACTGTTTTCGAGAAAGTAGAAATCTTGGGGGCTATGATTTGCCCCAAAAGCCAAGTGAATATAGTTCTCGAATCTCTGTTGGGCTCTTTTACTCAATTCAAGTTGAATTACAATATGAACAAATTAAACATGAGTTTAACAAAATTGATGAAGGAGCTCTAGGTGGCAAAGAAAGTCATGAAGCTATAGTCCAAAGCTATGGCTGCTAAGGCTTTTTCTTGTAGAATTAGGTCAAGTATAGAAAGTTTAAAAAGAAGAAAGAAAACGCAGTGGCCCAACCCAAGTCTCAACTCAACAAACCCAAAGGCAAATGCTTCAAATGTGAGAAGAATGAACACTAAAAAAAAGAGTATCTAGATCTTCAAACCAAGAAAAACTCCACAGGTATTGTTTACTATCTAGAATCTATATCAATGGTTGGATCAACTTCCACTTACATTATTGATTCGGGAGTCACTGATCATATCTGTAACTCCTTGAAGGGGTTTAGAAAGATAAGAACACTCCAAAAGGGCGAACATAGATTACGCGTGAAAAATTAAGCACAAGTATGGGGCCTAAGAAATGGGAGAGCTAGAATTTAAATTTGATTGTAATAGAGTAGTTATTTTAAAAGATATTTTATATATACTAAGTTTCAGACAGAATTTGATTTTAGTTGCAAAACTAATAAATCATGGTTATTCTGTTTCTTTCCATTCTGGTATTACTATCAGTAGAAATGGAAAAGTTTTAAATACAAGGCACATGTATGGAAATCTATTCTTCATAAATCCTATAAACAATCAAATAAACAATACTCAAAGTGAATTTTTAAGTAAGAAAAAGACCAATGTTAATAACTCTTATCTATAACATCTAAGGTTGGGTCACATTAACTTAACCGAAATTCTGAGGTTAATCCATGATGGGCCCATTGAGATTGAAAATTTGGCCTTAGTGTGAATTATGTTTTATGGGAAAGATGATCAAAAGATTTTTTTTACCCAAAAGGTTGATAGAGCTAAGGAGATATTGAACATTGTTCACACTAATGTATATGGTCCATAGTCTACACTAGCAAGAGAAATGTTTGAATACTTCATCACTTTCACAGGTGATTATACAAGGTATGGTTACGTTTATTTGATGAGATATAAGTCTGACTCATTTGACAAGTTTAAAAAGTTTAAGGTTAAAGTGGAGCATCAAATTGGTAAACTGGTCAAAACCATATGATCAGATCGTGATGGAGAGTACCTCTTCGGTGAATTCAAGGATTATATAGTACATCATATAATAGTATCCTAATTGTCTGCATCGGAGAAACCCTAGCAGAATGGAGTAGTTGAGAGAAGAAACAAGACATTGATAAAAATGGTCCACATCATGATGTCTCATGTTATTCTTTCAATTTCTTCTTGGAGATATGCTTTGAAAACAGTGGTATATATTCTGAACTTGGTACCTTCTAAGTCAGTACCTAAGACATCCTATACAATGTAGATTGGGCATAAGCCAAGTCTGGACCATCTCAAGATATGGGGTTGTCCAACTTATGTACTGATAAAAAGAAACAAGCTAGAACTAAAGTCAAATTTATGCTATTTTGTTGGGTATTTAAAAGGAACAAATGATGGTTACTTTTATCATCCAAAAGAGCATAAAGTACTTGTAAGTACTAATATTATATACTTAGAAGATGATTAAAATACATCCACGAAAGATTCAACTAGGTTGGAACTCGAGAAGTTATCTTCTGAATCAACTTTTTCTGACCCGATTATAGAATAAGAAGAGGTACAGCCTCAAGAACCTGTACAAAGAGAGCTTCGTCATAGTGGGAGGGTGTTTAGAGTTATAAAAAGATGGACTTGAGAGGTCTTTGACCTAGTCTCTAATCATCAAGAACAAGATCTCACTAGATACTAAGAGGCTATTGCTGATACCAATGCAGACCTTTAGTATGAAGTAATAAAAGCCGAGATTGAGTCTATGTACTTCAATCAAGTTTGGAATCTTGTAGCTTTACTTAAAGGGATAAAACTCATTGGGTATAAGTGGGTATACAAATGGAAAGGAGATACAGATAGGAATGTGGAAACTTTCAAAGCTAGACTTGTGACAAAAGGGTATACTCAGAAAGAGGGTATTGATTATGAGAAAATCTTTTCTCTGGTAATTATGTTTAAGTTCACCCATATCCTCCTTACTATCACATGTCACTATGACTACGAGATATGGTATATAGATGTCAAGACGGTCTTTCTTAATGGTCATCTTAGTAAAGACATTTATATATCCCAACCGAAGGGCTTTATTATTAATGGTCAGAAACATATGATTTGTAAGTTTAAAAAGTCTATTTATGGACTTAAGCAGGCATTGAGAGTATGAAATATTCGTTTTGATGAGACTGTAAAGTCTTATGCTTTCACTCAAAACGAGGATGAATCATGTATGTACAGAAAACTAGAAAGCATTAATATAATTTTTCTTGTATTATATGTAGATGACATTCTACTCATTGGGAATGATGTAGGGATATTGTCATCTACTAAAGTTTAGCTATTTAGTCAATTCAGTATGAAAGATTTAAGAGAAGTCAGTTACATTCTCGAGATTAAGCTTCTTAGAGATAGGAAGTAGAGAATGTTAGGTTTATCCCAAGCCACATACATTAACAAGATATTGACCAAGTTCAACATGAACTCATGCAAGAGAGCACTAAGCCCTTGTAGATATGGGTTGTCTCTTTCTTCAAATGACTGTCCTAAGTCTCAAGAAGAAAAAGACAAGATGAGTATAATTCCCTAGCTTCGGTTGTAGGAAGTCTCATGTATGTCATACTGTGTATTAGGCCAGATATCTATTTTGTTGTAAGCTTAGTAAACAGATATCGGTCAAACTCCGAGGAGGTTCATTAGCAAGTTGTAAAACAAATTCTCAAGTACCTGAAAGGAACGAGAGATTATATGCTAATTTATGGGGCTGATGACTTGATTCCTATAGGATACACGACTCAGGCTTCCAGGAGGATAATGATAAGAGAAAATCTACTAGTGGATATGTCTTTACCTTGTCTGGGGGAGCTATTTCATGGAAAAGTATTAAGCAATCTTGCATTACTGACTTAACCGTAGAAGCTGAGTATGTGGCAGCTTCAGAGGCTTCTAAGGAAGCAGTTTGGCTCTAAAAGTTCTTTGTAGAACTTAGAGTCATGCCACAAATAGACAAGCCAATTGTATTATATTGCGACAACACAGGTATAGTCTTGCAATCCAAAGAATTGAGGAACCACAAAAAGAGAAAGCTTATAGAGAAGAAGTACCACATAATCCAGGAATTTATTCAGAGATGAGAAGTCATGATGGAATAGATAGCCACGAAGAACAATTTAGGTCATCCATTCTTTGGCTGATAGAATCTTTAAAAAACACTTAGATGCCATAAAAAGTAGGTATCTATGGACTTACATAGTCTTAGAGTGCAAGTGTGAGATTGTTAGAATGTATGCCCACTAAGATTGTATTTCTGATGTAATTTTGATTAAATTAATAAAAAAATTTATTCTCATAAATTGTTTATGTTTTCACATTGTATTTTATGCACAATTTTACTAGAAAAAACTCATTTAGCACAATTTATATTGACACTTGTTTAAGTAAGTGATCCATGTGAAAGGAGGTATTTCACAGTAAAATATGGATCGTGGATTACTTAATACATAAACTGTTGTTCTTAACCGGATGATGAGAATAGAAATCTCATCATGATAAGGTTATTATATTATGAATTTTCAATAGGGAATGGCTTACTTTTAGCCAATGAGTAGTCTACTCACTTCATAATATAAGCATATTTTAAATACACAAAACTAGATCTGTAGCAGTAGTTTCTAAAAGTACTATATGGTAAATCCAAACTACTACTGCTACTACAGCATGAACTTATACCCTACGGCTTGAGTATGGGTTGGTGGTCTGGTGAAGCTTGAAGCGTGTGCTTTGATATACTATAGTTGAAGTTCTATCGTATGACTAAAATACTTATATGTTGGGTATATATGACTAGTTAGTTAAGACAGACTCGTACAAGATAGCTTCTATGCTATATCGCCCCTTGTGACTATTCGAATAGTCAAATAATGCAGGGTCATGGAGAATATAACTTGGATGTTTGCTTTAGGGTAACTCCCTTGGAAAGAAGAAACATTATAGAAAGTAATGGATCATTGGACTAGAGGTCTAAAGATGGTAAATATCATTTAGATAAGTGTCAGTATGCTCTTCCTCTCTAAATGTATGGCATTACATAGAGGGGTATATTTATCTTAACACCTATAGGTCGAGACTCTGCTAACACAGCATTAGCTTTGAGATTAATATTTCCTTATATTGATATTAGAAAATATTTAAAATACAAAATATAGCTGCTTATATAGTAGGAGTATTTTGATCATTTTAGTAACTAAGACGATGTGTCTTTTGATCCCCAGAATAGCCCATAAATCCTTATTAGTTTTGGGTTAACACAAGAAGTCTTAAATAAAATGAATTTTTTTTTTATTCAAGTAACCTGATTTATTTATTGGGTTAGAAAAAAATAAAAGGTCCAAAGAGAGAATCAATTAATTAGTTCAGTGGGTTAATTAATTGTTCCGGGCTTAAGCTCGATTTGGATAATTAGAATTAACTTGGGCCTAAACTAAAATATACTATAGCATTGGACTGATTTATTTGGGTTGTATAATTAATTATTTATTGGGTTTAAAATTGGTCCTAGTTTAAATAATTAATTTGGCCTAATAGTCTGAACCAGGGTCCATTAGGCTAGGCTCAAGCCTGTTTAGCTAAGGGCTATCTATGCATGTCTACTGTAGTACACGAAAGAGATTTTGAGTTGGTGAAGGAATTTTTTAATAAGGTAATAACCGGACTTGGGATATAGTCAGTTTCTAGTATTCAAAAACTACAGAAGTTCATCTATCTTCAAGTTCTCGATTCTCTCTAGGTTTTCTCTGTGTGTGTCAATCGAATTTTTCTGTGGAGACACAAAAACTAATAAACGTACTCTCTTGATTTTGCTCTTTAGCATTTGTCAAGATACTTGATAGACTACCTTGACCCAACATCTTTCATCGGTTGAAATTAGGCAATGGACGTATTCTGGAAGATTGGAAGCGTGGCATTCATGCCCAAACGAAGCTGACGTCTTGCGAGCTTTGATCCAAAAGCATCCATGAGTGAACCAATGGTCGTTCAACCAACATTAGTTCAACCTAAGCAGTCAACATAGTTTAAGAAATGCAGAGGTATACACTTTTTAAATAGCTTCCGTTGTCTCTGTGTCTGCATTTTTCGTTGTTTCTACTTTACTTCTAAGGCCGAGATCCACCTTCATAGATATATCTCACTACTATAGCTACAACAGCCCTAGCACACAAAGACATTGTTAGTGTTGTGCCCTAGAGGTAATCACTTGTACATTGTATATGACACATTTTGTTTTAATAACATGCATTATTTATCTTACAATTTCTTTTGTTTACTTTAAGTAATATAACTGTTCGATAAAGTCCATAGTACAACACTGTGTTAAGGAAATTATGATAGAGATCATGATATGAGATTCTTACTACACTGGATGGTGTTAGTATTTAAATAGTCCCTAGTTATAGTATTAATGAGACAGGACATCATTAATGCGTTAAGACTAGCATGTGTTAGACTTCGTGATTTGATCAGGCGGTGGTTTTCATCACTGTGAGTATTGAGATACTCAAAGTTAACACATGGATGCTTGTTAATGGAACAAGTTCATTGCATGACCTAGCTTTGAGATAATCACATGGATAACTATTTAGTGCCAGTGATATAATCTCAATATTGAAAATGTAAAAGTATCCTTGGACTTGAGATCTCCAAGGTACTTTATTTGCTGAGCTTTGTACTTTGATTCCAATCTCCGAAGCTCGATCGAGGGCCGCCTATGGGATGGATATTGGGTACATTGTGAGGTAAACGAAAGTAGTTGAGAGGGTCGATAAAGGATTCACCACTCCTAATAGTAGGGGTGAATATCTCATGGCCACTTGTAGGAATTACTACTCGAAAAGACCTTGGCCAAGGTGATTATGTTTTGGAAACAGTTTCAATTGATACACATCTAGAGTAGTGGGTTCCTGATACAAGTATTATTGTATTCGGACCAGAATTAATGTTAGAGGAAGTTGGCACTAATTCCATACTCCAAACCGAATGAGATATTGTATGGTAAAAGGAGTTAATTGCATTGAAGTTTGTTATTGAAGGGTTCATGTCAAGCCACTTCACTTCCTAGATTCTTGGGTGGTCATGTTGTATTGCTAGATACCGCTCATGATTTGGGAATATAGGTTTATTAATTGATGAATTAATAAACCAATCCTAATTATAATTAATATGATTAATTCTAATTAATTATGGATTATTAATCTCAAAGACATTTGGATTAATTCATGTTTACTACCAATTGACTGGGAAACCTAATAGGTCACACACAATAGAGGATTATATACTCAAGATATTATTTGATAACATATTAGGGTTTATTGAGAGAAAGAGAAGTTATTGTGGACAAATTATAATTAGTTATAATTTGTTGTCCATGTTGTAATTGTGAGAATATGATATTTCCAATTACAATTAAGGAATTCTAATAGGATTAGAATTCTCAGTTTTAAGAAGGGAAATTTTGTGTGACATATTAACAAGACACACGAAACCCTAGCTGAAAAGCGACACACGAAAAACCAGCAACACTCGACCTTCTTCTCTCTATCTCTTTCGATTGTCTTCAGAAATAACCCTAGCCGCCATCGTATTTCTGCTAGCACAGGAAAGTTTGGTGCTTGAGTATTCCTCTATGTGGATTACTGTTAGAGATAATCACACACTATGATTAGACGTTCAACTCACATGGAGGTTGATCAAGAGGATTGTTGGATCGCACCTCGACTTGAAGAAGAAATTTTGTTCTTCGGACGATCAAACAAAGGTAAAAAGCTGCTACCTTTATTATCTTTATGTCTTGTTTTCCACACATAGACGGGTCCTGGGATGGTATCTCGTTTATTTTCCGCTGCGCCGTATAGGATATGAGCTTGAGATACCCAACAGTGGTATCAGAGACATGCTATGTGTGGTCTATGGACATTGTTTTGGCATGAAAAACTATTTTCATGTATTCGTGCTTGTCTTTGTTCGCTGTGAAAATCGTTTTCACTCGAGTCGAAATCGTTTCGAGCTTTGTGGGTTGGGTCCGTAGCACAATATGATTGTGTAAAAGTTACAGCATATTTCGAAAGGTGCTTTCTTTATGTGCTGAAAATTTTCTGCAGAAAACGTTTTCTTAAACATAGTAGTTGCCCTTCGTTTCATCTTATGAATTTGATTTTCTGTTTTGTTTGTCTAAACTAACAAATTGGTTGTTGTTTTGAGCTTCAAAACAGAAAATTCTGTTGAGAATTGTTCTCACTAAAATTCTGCAGAAAATTAGGGCACCAGAAATTGTTTCTAGAAAATTTTTCTGAAAAACGCCGCCACTTCTCGGCTACAGCCGGCGCCGGCTCTGGCCTCCAAACTAGCGCTAGTTTCGTTCTATTCCTGATGTCCAGAAATCATTTTTAGAAGAGAAAAATTTTTAGAAACCAGAACAGAGTCGGTGCCGGCTCTGGCTTCTAAATCGGCGCCGGTTATACTTTGTTTTGCACGATCCAATTGTTTAAAAAAAAATGGAATAGAATTTTGAAAAGGGAAAAATCTCATTTGATGAGAAGCAGCAAAATAAAAAATTTTCCACGGGGGCGCTGCCCTCTTGACCCCTGCCCACTGACCGGCCAATAAGACCGCCGTTTTCATTGCCGGAGACGAGACCCAAAAACATTTGTCTCAAAATTAGTTTTGAGACTTTATTTTTCAAAATAGTGATTTTGAAAATTTAAAATTAATGTATTTTTCTAACATATTGATTTTAGAATTTATTTTATTTTTCCAAAATAATGATTTTGGAATAATAATAAAAGTATGTGTTTATTTTGTTTAAGCAAAGTTAATGGCATGGTAGATGGTTATGGACTAAAACCAATTATATTTGTTCATACATTTTACAATTTTGGTTTTTATGAAATAAGGCTTACATGTCCTGCCTTCTCTAGAAATCTTGTATAATTCTCTTCTCATCTAACTCCCCTCGAATGTAACTCGAGATTTTCTTTCTGTAGAAAATTATGTAATTAGTTTACATATGTTAGATAGGAGTAGAATTATATTTAATTTTGGAGATGGCAACCAAAACAAGGCGAGATCATGCATGAACACATAGGGTTAACTATATTAATTTCTTTTATGGCTCAAAAAAATTAATTTAGGGTAAAGTCCATAACCATACCACGTAATCGCTTTATTACCTTGATTATCAATTATGTGATTTATTGATTTTTATGCATGTCATTCAATGAAATCACTAAAAGGAACAAATCCGTCAATTAATATTAAACCTAATTCCTTTTGTTAATATAGTAAGAACGAGAGTCCTTTTTCAAGACCAAGTTGTTGGGCAAACCCAAGCCTACTTGACATCGGGCATGTTTAAGCTATGGAATTAAATTCCTGATTAATGGGTCGGGTTTAACTAAATTCTTTATCCCGGTTGGGCAAACTCAAGCATAAAGAAATTTAGAGGAAAAGTTGGTGTAGCCCAAAAGTCTTTAAGATTAAAAGTTGTTAATCACCCAATGATCCGGTAGTTATATACGATGTAATTGGTATTGAATACCTACCAATGAACTTAATGGTGGCTTGTTGAGCAAATCCAAGGTTATTCTTGAGGAATTTGGATACCGGTCCATTAGGAAAACTTCCAACTGGCTTTCCTGAATCAATAGTGTGGGCTATTGGTTTGAATAAAATAGTAGAATAAAAATACGTTTAATTAAAATCCTAATTATTTTGCATATCATGTGCATATACAAGTAGCTAATGTTCTCTATCTTTACATCTAGGTCACTTGCATCATGTCAATAAACCTAAACTTATGTAGCATCTTGCAAATCAACAAGTTAACCGAATCAAACTATCTCGACTGGTATAGAAATTTGAGAATCGTTCTCAAATCAGAAAAGTTGCTCTACGTGCTAGATGCTCCTATTCCACCACCACCAGCCCAAGATGCTCATGCTAATGAGCATGCTATCCACAAGAGGTACAAAGAGGATAGTAATACAATATCATGTATTATGTTGGCATCCATGACTCCTGAGTTGCAAAAATAGCACGAGCATATGGATGCTCAATCGATCATTTTACATCTTCGAGAGCTGTTTGATGCCCAAGCCAGAACTGAGAGATACGAAATCTCAAAACAACTATTTCGTTGCAAAATGGCAAAGGGTTCTTCTGTGGCCACTCATGGGCTGAAGATGTTGGGCTTAGTAGAGAAGCTTGGATCTCTCGGGTTTGCAATGGATCATGACTTAAATGTTGACTTAATTCTACAATCTTTGTCTAATAGTTTCTCACAATTTGTGATTAACTATCAAATGAACAAGATTGAATCCACCATTCCTGAATTGATCAATCTTCTCAAAACTGTGGAGTCCTCCATGAAGAAAGATTCCAATGCAGTTTTAATGGTAGAATCTTCCTCTTCTAAGAAAAAAGTTCAAAAAAAGAAAAAGAAGAAGGCTCCTATGAAGCCCAAAGGTGGTGTGAACAAGAAGGACGCAACTGCCAAGGGCCCATGCCATCATTGTGGGAAGATGGGCCACTGGAGGCACAACTGCAAAGCCTACTTTGAGACCATTAAGGACAAGAAGTAGAAGGAGGAGCTTACAAGCACTTCTACTTCTACTCCAGGTATGTTTATGATTGAGATAAATACTGCCTTTAGAAATGAGATATGGGTATTGGATACCAGATGTGGATCTCATTTGTGCAATAACTTGTAAGGACGAAAGAGCAATAGAAGGCTAGAAAAGGCGATGTGGACCTACGTACTGCAAATGGGGCAAAGGTTGCTGCACTTACTATGGGGACATACGAGCTGAACCTGCCTTCAGAATTAATTCTAGAACTGAAAAACTATTATTATGTATCAGTTTTAATGAAAAATATTATCTCAGTTGCGTGTTTAGATTTATGTGGATTTCATTTAATATTTAAGAATAAATGTTGTTCTCTTTCTTTGAATGATATTCACTATGGTTCAACAACTTTGGTTAATGGTTTATATGTTCTAGACTTGGATAATCCAATTCTCAATATAAACAATAAGAAATCTAAAATAGATAACTCTAACACCTCTTACTTATGGCATTGTCGTTTGGGCCATGCAAACGAAATTTGTGTTTCTAAGTTACACAAGCTTGGTGACTTAGGGTCATTTGATTATGAATCATATGGCACATACGAGTCTTGTTTACTAGGTAAAATGACTAAAACTCCTTTTCCAGGAAAAGGAGAACGGGCCAAGGAGTTATTAGAGCTCATACATTCTGATGTATGTAGCCCAATATCAATACAAGCAAGATGAGGTCATAAGTCATAACATTTATCGATGATTTCTCACGATAAGGGTATTTGTATTTAATGAAATACAAATCTGAGGCCTTTGAAAGGTTCAAAGACTTCAAGAATGAAATAGAAAAATAACTTGACAAAAGTATTAAAACTCTAAGATCCATTCGAGGAGGAGAATACTTGAGCCAAGAGTTTCTAGTTATCTTAGAGATAATGGAATATTATTTCAATGGACTCCACCACATACACCTCAATATAATAGTGTATCTGAGAGAAGGAATCGAGTCCTTCTGGACATGGTACAGACCATGATGGCTTTTGTAGACCTACTAAAATCGTTTTGGGGATTTGCACTAAAAACTTCTGTTTATATACTAAATAGAGTTCCGACAAAAGCGGTTGATACTATCCCATTTGAGATGTTCTTTGGTAAGAAACCAAAGTTATCTCACTTGCGAGTATGGGGTTGTCTTGCCTTTGTTAAAAGGCCACAGTCAGACAAACTTGATAGTAAGTCTAACAAGTGTTTGTTTGTGGGATATCCGAAAGAATCTTTCGGATATTACTTCTACCTACCCTCCGAAAACAAATTTTTTATTTCGAAACATGTCGTCTTCTTAGAAAAGGAGCACATGCTCAAAGGGGACAGTGGGAGTAAGATTGAACTTAGTGAAGTTCATGAAGATAAAACAAACAAGGATCAACCATCTAACCCCACATCTATTGAGAGAATAGATGAACCTTCTAATACACAAGAGCCTCGTAGATCTAGTAGGATACGTGTGGCACCTGAGAAATATGGATTTCTTATTAGTGACCACAATGATGTATTGCTTATAGATGAATATGAACCTACTACCTACAAGGATGTTCTGAATAGTTCAGAATCTGGCAAATGGCTTAAGGCCATGAAGTCAGAAATAGATTCCATGTACGATAACCAAGTATGGACTTTGGTTGATCCACTCAAAGGAATTAAACCTATTGGGTGCAAGTGGATTTTCAAGAAGAAAACAGACACGGATGGTAACTTAGTTACCTATAAAGCACGACTAGTGGCGAATGGTTATCGTCAATAACATGGTATTGACTATGATGAATCCTTCTCGCCGGTAGTCATGTTGAAATCCATCAAGATACTCCTAGCCATTGCTACTCATCATGATTATGAGATTTGGCAAATGGATGTGAAAACAGTTTTCCTAAATGAAAATCTGACTGAGAAAGTATATATGACACAACCTGAGGGTTTCACATCCAATGATAGCACGAAGGTGTGCAAACTGCAAAAGTCCATTTATGGACTTAAGTAGGCTTCTAGGAGTTGGAACATCCATTTCGATGAAACAATCAAAGAGTTTGGTTTCATTCAAAATATGGATGAGCCTTGTGTATACAAGAAGGTTAGTGGGAGTGCAATCGTTTTCTTATTACTTTATGTAGATGGCATATTTCCAATAAGAAACGATATACCTATCTTGCAAACGGTTAAAATTTGGTTGTCCAAACAATTCTCCATGAAAGACCTTGGAGAAGTAACCTATATTCTTGGAATAAGGATCCATAGAGATAAATCCAAAAGGTTGCTTGGTCTTTCACAGTCTACATATATAGATAAAGTGCTAAAGAGGTTTAGTATGGATTAATCCAAAAAGGGATTCTTACCCATGTCACATGGTGTAAGCCTTTCAAAGTCGATGTCTCCCAAGACATAAGTTGAAAGGAATCACATTGAGTAAGATTCCATATGCCTCGGTAGTTGAATCTATCATGTATGCTATGACATATACTAGGCCCGATGTATCTCGAGCTCTTAGTTTGACAAGCAGATACCAATCTGACCCTGGTGAGGGTCATTAGGTGGCTATAAAGAATATTCTTAAGTACTTACAAAGGACTAAGGATCTGTTCTTAGTATATGGAGAAGGTGATTTGAAAATAAACGAGTATACTGATGCCATTTTTCAATCTGATAAAGATGATTTCAAATTACAATCCAGCTACATGTTTACGTTGTGTGGAGGGGTAATAAGCTGGAAAAGTTCCAAATAAGAAACTATTGCTGACTCTATGACACAAGTTGAGTACATAGCTACTTTTGAAACAACTAAGGAGGCTGTTTGGATCAAGAAGTTTGTGACAAAACTGAGTGTGGCTCCTAGTATTGTTGGTCCAATAACTTTGTATTATGACAACAACGAAGCGATTGCACAAGCAAAGGAGCCGCGGTCTCACCAACGATCCAAACACATACTGCGACGCTATCATCTAATCCAGAAGATCATAGATAGGAATGATGTAAAAATAGAGAGAGTTCCCACGGATGAGAACATAGTTGACCCGCTTAGAAAAGTACTATCCCAAAAGAAACATGATTGTCATGTTGAGTCATTCGGTATTAAATACATGAATGATTGGATCTAGTGCAAGTGGGAGTTTGTTAGTGTTCTGCCCTAGAAGTAATCACTTGTACATTGTATATGACACATTTTATTTTAATAAAATAAAAGGCATTATTTATCTTACAATTTCTTTTGTTTACTTTAAGTAATATAATTGTTCGATAAAGTCCATAGTACAATATTGTGTTAAGGAAATCATGATATGAGATTCCTACTATACTGGATGGTGTTAGTACTTAAATAGTCCCTAGTTATAGTATTAATGAGACAGGACATCCTTAATGCGTTAAGACTAGCATGTGATAGACTTCCTGATTTAACCAGACGGTGGTTTTTATCACTGTGAGTATTGAGATACTCAAAGTTAACACATGGATGCTTGTTAATGGAACAATTTCATTGCATGACCAAGTTTTGAGATAATCACATGGATAACTATTTAGTGCCAGTGATATAATCTCAATATTGCAAATGTGCAAGTATCCTTGGACTTGAAATCTCCAAGGTACTTTATTTGCTGAGCTTTGTACTTTGATTCCAATCTTTGGAGCTCGATCGAGGGCCGCCTATGGGATGGATATTGGGTACATTGTGAGGTAAACGAAAGTAGTTGAGAGGGTCAACAAAGGATTCACCACTCCTAATAGTATGGGTGAATATCTCACGGCCACTTATAGGAATTACTACTCGGAAAGTCCTTGGCCAAGGCGATTATGTTTTGGAAATAGTTTCAATTAATACACATCTAGAGTAGTGGATTCCTGGTATAAGTATTATTGTATTCGAACTAGAATTAATGCTAGAGGGAGTTGGCACTAATTCCATACTCCAAACCGAATGAGATATTGTATGGTAAAAGGAGTTAATTGCATTGAAGTTTGTTATTGAATGGTTCATGTCAAGCCACTTCACTTCCTAGATTCTTGGGTGGTCATGTTGTATTGCTAGATACCGCTCATGATTTGGGAATATAGGTTTATTAATTGATGAATTAATAAACCAATCCTAATTAGAATTAATATGATTAATTCTAATTAATTATGAATTATTAATCTCAAAGATATTTGGATTAATTCATGTTTACTACCAATTGGCTGGGAAACCTAATAGGTCACATACAATAGAGGATTATATACTTAAGATATTATTTGATAACATATTAGGGTTTATTGAGAGAAAGAGAAGTTATTGTGGACAAATTGTAATTAGTTATAATTTGTGGTCCATATTGTAATTGTGAGAATATGATATTTCCAATTACAATTAAGGAATTCTAATAGGATTAGAATTCTCAATTTTAAGAAGGGAAATTTCGTGTGACATATTAACAAGACACACGAAACCCTAGCTGAAAAGCGACACACAAAAAACCAGCAACACTCGACCTTCTCTTCTCTCTATCTCTCTCAATTGTCTTGAAAAATAACCCTAGCCTCCATCTTGTTTCTGCTAGCACAGGAAATTTTGGTGCTTGAGTATTCCTCTATGTGGATTACTGTTAGAGATAATCACACACTGTGATTAGACTTGCAACTCACGTGGTGGTTGATCACGAGGATTGTTGGATCGCACCTCGACTTGAATAAGAAATTTTGTTCTTCGGACGATCAAACAAAGGTAAAAAGCTGCTACCTTTATTATCTTTATGTCTTATTTTTCACACATAGGCGGGTCCTAAGATGTTATCTCGTTTATTTTTCGCTGTACCATATAGGATACGAGCTTGAGATACCCAACAGTGGTATCAGAGACATGCTATGTGTGATCTACAGACATTGTTTTGGCATGAAAAACTATTTTCATGTATTCGTGCTTGTCTTTGTTCACTGTGAAAATCATTTTCACTCGAGTCGAAATCATTTCAAGCTTTGTGGGTTAGGTCCATAGCACAATATGATTGTGTAAAAATTACAGCATATTTCAAAAGGTGCTTTCTTTATGTGCTGAAAATTTTCTTTATGTACAAGTACTATTGTATTCGAGCCAGAATTAATTCTGGAGGGAGTTGACACTAATTCCATACTCCAAACTGAATGAGAGATTGTACAGTGAAAGGAGTTAATTGTATTGAAGTTTGTTATTGAAGGGTTCATGTCAAGCCACTTGACTTCCTAGACTTTTGGGTAGTCATGATGTATTACTAGATACCGCTCATGATCTGGGAATATGGGTTTATTAATTGATGAATTAAGAAACCAATTCTAATTAGAATTAATCGGATTAATTATAATTAATTATGAATTATTAATCTCAAAGACATTTGGATTAATTCATATTTACTACTAATTGACTGGGAAACTTAATAGGTCACACACAATAGAGGATTATATACTCAAGATGTTATTTGATAACATAGTGGGGTTAATTGAGAGAAAGAGAAGTTATTGTGGACAAATTATAATTAGTTATAATTTGTGGTACAAGTTGTAATTGTGAGAACATGTGTTTCCAATTACAATTAGGGGATTCTAATATGATTAGAATTCTCAGTTTTGGGAAGAGAAATTTTGTGTGACATATTAACAAGACACACGAAACCCTAGCTGAAAAGCGACACACGAAAAACCAGCAACACTTGACCTTCTCTTCTCTCTATCTCTCTCGATTGTCTTGAGAAACAACCCTAGCCGCCATCTTATTTCTGCTAGCACAGGAAAGTTTAGTGCTTGAATATTCCTCTGTGTGGATTACTGTTAAAGATAATCACACACTGTGATTATAGTGGTTAGACGTTCAACTCACATGGAAGTTAATCACGAGGATTGCTGGATCACGCCTCGACTTGAAAAAGAAATTTTGTTCTTCGGACGATCAAACAAAGGTAAAAAGTTGCTACCTTTATTATCTTTATGTCTTATTTTCCACACATAGGTGGGTCCTGAGATGGTATCTCGTTTATTTTCCGCTGCGCCGTATAGGATACGAGCCTGAGATACCCAATAGACATGTTATTCACAGAAGGTTCACTACTGTGAAGGATTGATGCACTTTTAATATGAAAGATTCAATATCACTAGAATCTAAATCTTCCACTTTAGATAACATAAAACCTTCATCATACATCTAAAAAATATGATTCACTTCCTCTACATCAAACTCAACATTTACTCCCTTCATATAAGAAGTAGCAAAACACCTTCCATTTGTGGTATGAACTAAGTGCAGATTTAAAAAAAAAAAAGCCGTACCAAATTAGGAAATGATTCAAGATTACCAAATAAATTCGTCCATTTTTTCTGCTGTATTAAAGACCTAAAATTCAGAATACTATCATGATCAACCATTTGGAGGCTTACCAATGACAATAGGCTTCATACTATAAATGGACTTCCAATCATCCTTATACTTTTTGCAAATGAACAAATTTGTGTCATTTGCTGCCATATTGTTCTTATTCACAACAATACTACTTTTGGATTTGCAAGAATTTGATTTTGTAACTAAATATGAAGAGGTAGCTTTGGTTTGATACCCTTAGAAGAAACATTCTTATTTCGCGCCATTAAAGGAGTTTTGTAAATGAAAATTTGAAATGATATTGTAAAGCTAGAAATTACTGTAGAGGTGAAAACATAAAGTAATGGATGGGTAAAAAAATCGAGACCTAGGGCAAGAGGGGGAAAAAAGGGCATGTGGCGTACAACAATATTACACAATTTTTTCACTCCGTAAGTGCAAAGCATCATCAATGAACGATAATTCCATCATTGATGATCAATTTTCTAATGCATAAATATTCATCACGATGATCACAAATCCCAATAAAATGACACATGTGAATGACATATACATAATGTTGATCTCCACTTATGTAAATGACGTATTTACATGACATATGTCAATAATTTAGCTTCAAAATCAATTTCTTTTTGTGTAATATAAAAAAAAATCATTTCTTCAAAATTAATTGCTTTGTGTCTAGCACATAAAATAACTTGCAATTGCTTATTGTCATGAATACATATGAGGAAATAGCTACAACACAAATATCGCAATCCCGTGCAACGCATCAAGCACCTTGCTATTAAGGTACGTAAAGATGATGAAATGTGCCATCCCTCATTTCATCTAAACTCTGAAGTTCTATTTATTGTATCATATCTTTCTTTCTAATATGGTAGTACAACTAAGAATGCAAGCATTCACTCCATTAAAGCCAATGCATATTGTTTTATGGAACTAAATGTATAATTCAATTTATTTTGCTATTACTTTACATTGAATTTTGATTCTATATATTGATTTATATTAATATGTTTAGTAAATTTGTTAAAATAATTTTTATATTCAATCGTAGTATCTTTAAATAATATAAAGTACCTATACTATTTTTATTAGTCAATTTTTTATTAACCACCAAAATCCACATCAGAATCCAGTAGACTATTATATGTGTTGGATCAATCAATTAATGGATATAATTATTGACTCTAGTAATTGCGATTAGACTAAGAGTGCAGTTACGTTCTTTTAGTGGAGTGGAACGTAAATCTAATTGTATCCGATCAGATCCTTTCAGTGGCTCCTAATTATGGGACAATAATAAATTATAATTTATTAATAAAAATTACAGAAAACAAAAAATCGAATTTTAGATGGAATAGGATGAGTGGAAATAGTTGTATTCAACTATACTTTTCTTATTCTATCAGGACTCGTATTTTGAGATAGTCATTAATACATATTGGTTTATGACTCTATTTCGATATATGTGAAAAACATCGTTGTTGTTTTCTGAGTTTTTCTCTCAATTTTTGTGTGAGTCCACCCTCAACAAAGAGAGAAATAAAATATGATTAGTAATTTTCTGGTCCAATAAGATTACATTGAAGAAGGCTTGGGGGTCTGGAGCATTACCGAAGGCTAAAGACTTCAAGAATCGTATTGATGAAGACGATATTTACAAATGTATGATCCATTTTCACGTATTCTCAAGGTTTAATCTGATTGGCACATAAGCATATCGATCCTATAAACTAACAATTGGTATCAAAGACAGGTTTTGATATGTGTTTATGTGTTAAGATTAAATCTTTTATGCATATATTTAGTTAAGCGGTGTAGGAATAATACATTTATGTTCATGGTGAATGATTTGATTAATTCTGTTCAAAATAATTTTATGGCCATAGTTTTTTATTCGATGAATATGTATAAGTATTCTCGAATCTTGTAACAAAAGGGGTGGATTACATCTCTATGTTTCCCTTTTGAGTTTTCTTTTAATTTTATTTTTATATTAAAAAATTTTAAAAAAAAAGCCATTGTAATTAGACACTGAGCGAAGAATGAAGACCGAGAGAGATGTTGACTGATTGCTCTAGCAGACGAAAAATCTGGCAATGCAAAGTAAAGCTACGAACATGCTGTTCCTTGAATGCCTTCTGTTGTTCCTTGAGTGCCTTGAATGCAAACTGCAAATTGCACGAACTGGGCTATGCGCCATGGTTGCTAGGCTGTGCCAAGATTGTGCACTGCTGGGTTGACCCATTGTTGGGTCAGTAGATCCAACAGGCTAATGGCTAGCCCAGTGACTAGGCTGGCCTTGGACCAGCGGGCTTGCGCAGGCCGACCCAGTACAATGCCACGCGGGCCTGTGTAATGGGCTGGCACTGGGCTCCCATTCTCTTTAATAAAAAAAAAAAGAAAAGAAGTGGCAGAGGTGGGATTTGATCCCAAGACCACCAATATGGAAGCATAGCATTCTATCCAACATTCCACAGGAGAGCTTCTGTTAATACTTTGCTTCAGCAAATTGATATTGCAGAAGATTGAAGAATTAGATATATTGTTAGCTAATTATTATTTTTAATTGTAATTTTGTAATTTTATTTTTAAGTCTAGGTTGGCCATAAAATTATTTTTATTTAATAGTTTTTACTATTTAATTTGGTTGAATTATATATCATTCATGTTAACATGCCATATAGTTTGCATTAACACCGCTCTAGATACTATTTAGTTATGCATAAATAAATTATTTTTTTATTAAATTAAAAAAATTAAGTGTGAAATGGTTAATTTTAATTAACCTTTGGCCTCCCCTATTAGCCCATTAGTAAAATTAACGTTTGTTTCGTGCCATTTTAAATAGTCTCCCTATAGGAAGGCTATCTTTTATTGGTTACTAGATTGGGCATCAAAATTTTAATTATTATTTTTTTAAGTTTAATTCATTCATAATTACCCTATAGGTGATGTGATTGGATTGAAAAATTTATATTAAAACAATAATAATAATAATAATAAATTTTGAATATAAGGATTACACTTAAATCAAAGATATTATAAGAACTTCCTATAGAATATCTAAATAATGTCTATGATGGCCAAAATATTAATAACACTAAAATTAATATTGCGTTTAGATGCAAGATATATTAATTTTAGTGGTATGATCCAGGCCTAACTATAAGTTATATTGTTATCTCCTATAGAGGTGCATATTACTTTGGGGTTTTAGGTTGTGGATCTTGACCTAACTATAAGTTACATTGTTATCTCCTATAGAGATACATATTACTATAGAGTTTTAAGTTGTCATATTTTGATAGTAGTTTCTATTACTATTTAAAATATTATCATATTGATCATGCATCATACCATTTTATATTGATCATGCATCATGATATGATAAATGGCTCATATGTTTTATTTTATTTAATTTCAGAAAAATGACTTCCAACACTTTATCCCAAATTTTAACAAAGAACCAACTGGTTGGAGAAAATTTTATTGATTGGAAAAGGAACCTCATAATGGTACTTACTGCTGAGAAGCTCAAATATATGCTAAGTAAACCGTGTCCTACTAAGCCTACTGAACAGTCCACACGCAAACAAAAGGAGGCTTATGATAAGTAGTTGAGTTTTGATGAGATGGCTCGCTGCTACATTTTGAGATCTATCTCAAATGTGTTGTAGCAGAAACATGAGAACATGACAACCACTGCAAACATCATGAGAAGCCTCCAGCAAATATTTGAGCACAAAGGACGTTGGCCCGTCAAGTAGCAATAAGGCGCATAATAAATATAATCATGAAACCTGGAACGCCTGTGAGGGATCATATGTTAGAATTGATCGCTCAATTTAACGTGGCAGAGGTCTTAGGGGCTGAAATTAAGCCTGAGACTCAGGTTGACATGACTCTAGAAACTCTCCCAGAGATGTTTTCATAGTTCAAAGTTAATTATAACACGAACAAGATGGAGATGTCTCTTACAAAGTTAATGAAGGAGCTGGAGAGCGCCGAGGCTACCCTAAAAGTAGGAAGTGGCAACGCTCTTGTTCTAACTCATGCTAGATCTTCCTCTTCCATGCCTAAGGGCAAAAGAGGAAATAAGAGGAAGCAAAATAATAAAGGGCCTATGCAGTAGGTTAAGAAAGCAAAAGTGGATGAAAAGTCCAAAGGCAAATGTTTCCACTACAAACAAAAGGGATATTGGAAGACACAGTGCCCAGATTACATAGCTAAACGCAAACAAGGTACTGGTGAGTTATCCTATATTGAAACTTGTTTAGTGGTTGATTCTACAAATACTTGGATAGTAGATTCTGGAGCTAACCATGTTTACAATTCATTGCAGGGGTTCCAAGTAACCAGATATCTCAATGAAAGAGAGCATACTCTAAGAGTTAGCACAGGATCAGTGATATCTGCAAGAGTTGTTGGAGATGTTTATCTTTATTTTGATAATAAACATTTGGTTTTGAAAGATTGTTATTATGTTCCCGACATTTATCGAAATTTGATTTCGGTTTCTTTGTTATTCAAACAAAAATATTCTGTTAAATTTTATGAATTTTCAGTAGAGATATTTTTTAATAACTCTTTGATATGTCGTGGAAATTTAAATAATAATCTGTATGTTTTGAAACCTACCAACAGTTCATTATATCATACTGAAACTAATAAATGCATTAAGTTATCTCCTACTAATAAGACTCTCCTATGGCATCTTAGACTTGGTTATATTAATCTAAATAGGATTCAAAGACTTGTAAAAGAAGGCCCTTTAAGTGACTTAAAGGTGGAACCTCTTCAAGTTTGCGAATCTTGTTTGGAAGGTAAAATGACCAAAAGATCATTTCCTTCCAAAGGAAATAGAGTAAAGGAAGTCTTAAAATTAGTGCACTCTGATGTATGTGGACCAATTAGTGTCCAAGCTAGAGGTGGGTATGAGTATTTCATTACTTTTACGGATGATTACTCAATATATGGATATGTTTACCTAATGACTCATAAGTCTGATGCCTTAGAAAAATTCAAAGAATTTAAAGCTGAGACTGAGAAGCGGTTAGGAAAGAACATGAAGACACTTCGATCAGATCGAGGTGGAGAATATCTATCCCACGACTTTAGATCATATTTGTTAGAAAATGGGATTTTATCCCAACTAAGTGCACTTGGCACTCCTCAACAAAATAGAGTGGCAGAAAGGAGAAACAGGACCTTGTTAGACATGGTCAGAACAATGCTAAGCTTCTCTACACTCAGTACATCGTTTTGAGGGTATACTATACAAACTACGATATATATATGGCTCCATCAAAGTCTATCCCTAAGACTCTATTGGAATTGTGGAATGGGTGAAAACCTAATTTGACACACATCCGGATTTGGGGTTGTCCTGCATATGTGCTAAAGGGAAAGATGGATAAAATAGAACCACGATCAAATTTATGTCTGTTTGTTGGATATCCAAAAGGAACAAGGAGATACTACTTCTATGGTCCTCAAGATAAGAAAATATTTGTAAGCACAAATGCAATTTTCTTAGAGGACAAGTACATAGAAGAACAAGGATCTAAGGATAGGGTTATTTTGAAAGAAACCAAGGGAGATAATCCCAAGCAAATGGTTACTGAAACTCATACTCAAGATTCACGTGGAGGATTCGTATCTATGCCACTTAACATGCCAGATTCCAGTGGGAGAGAAATAAATGTTACACCTTCTATACCCACTGGCTCTTTGGCACATAGAGTGGAAGAACCTCCTGTCCCTGTTCAAAATCCAGTCGTTAAGGAATCAACAGATCTAATTCCAGTCAACGAGGAGGAGGAAAGTCCAATCGTCCAGGAACCTCCACAGCTTAGACATAGTGGGAGAGTCATTGGACATCCCTCTAGATACTTACTCTATGGAGAAGCTTTTCAAGCAGTCTCTTTTGAGGAAGAAGAGGATCTCACTACATATAAAGAAGTTGTAGAGGACATAGACGCAGACCATTGGAAGAGTGCAATGGATTCAGAAATGAAATCCATGTACACTAACTCCGTCTGGGATCTTGTGGACTTGCCTAATAGGGTAAAACCAATTGGGTGCAAATAGGTCTACAAAAGAAAGAGAGGAGTAGACGGGAAAGTGGAAACTTTCAAAACTAGATTGGTTGCTAAGGGTTATACCCAACGAAAAGATATTGACTATGAGGAAACCTTCTCGCCTATGGCCATACTAAAGTCTATAAGAATCCTCTTATCTATTGCAGCTCACTTCGACAATGAAGTATGGCAAATGGATGTCAAGACAGATTTCCTTAATAGAAATCTTAACGAATGTATCTATATGGTACAGTTAGATGGTTTTATCCAAGAAGGTCAAGAACAAAAAGTTTGTAAGTTGAATAGGTCCATAAATGGGCTTAAACAAGCGTCTAGATCTTGGAATATCATATTTGATCAAGCCATTAAATCTTATGGTTTTGATCAGCATCCTGATAAACCTTGTGTCTATAAGAGAATTATAGATGGTAAGGTGATTTTTCTCATATTGTATGTTGATGACATCATTCTCATTGAAAATGATGTAAGAACATTAACATTGGTGAAAAGTTGGCTAGGTAAACAATTTGATATGAAAGACTTGGGAGAAACAAGATATGTTCTGGGTATTCAGATCCTTTGGGATAGAAAGAACATACGGATAGCTTTACCCCAAGCTTCATATATGAACAAAATACTGACGAGATTTTCTATGCAAAATTCCAAGAAAGGTCAATTGCCTTTCAGACATGGAATTCATTTATCTCAGAAGCATAGTCCTAAAACTTCTAATAAAGTTGAGTACATGAAACGAGTTTCTTATGCATCAGCTGTAGAAAGTCTCATGTATGCTATGCTTTGTACTCGTTCAGACATTTGTCATGCTGTTAGGATGGTCAATAGATATCAGTCATATCCAGAACCGGAACACTGGACAGCAGTCAAGCATATATTCAAGTATCTTCGCAGAACTCGAGGATATATGCTAGTTTACTCAGCTCCAGAATTGGTACCTATAGGTTACACTGATTCTAATTTTCAAGCTGATAGAGATCTTCGCAAGTCCACCTTAAGCTCTGTTTTCACTTTAGGTGGTAGTGCAGTTGTGTGGAGAACTATAAGACAATCTTGTATTACTGACTCTACAATGGAAGCTGAATATGTGGCAGCTTGTGAAGCAGCTAAAGAGGCGGTATGGTTGAAGAAGTTCTTGATAGAACTTGAAGTGGTTCCTTCTGCATCTCAAGCCATTAGTTTGTACTGTGATAACAGTTGTGTAGTGGCGAATGCAAAAGAACCACGCAGCCATCAGCGTGGCAAACATATTGAATGTAAATATCACATACTTAGGGAGATTGGTCAACGTGGAGATATAGAAGTGTGCAAGATTTCTTCTGCTAAAAATCTTGTTGATCCTTTTACTAAAAGTTTACCTGTAAATGTTTTTGGAAGTCATATAAAAAGTATGGGTATTTCTGTCATGTCCCATTTACTCTAGGACAAGTGGGAGGTTTTTTGTTAGATATGCCCATCAAGTAAATACAATATTTTTATTTTGAAATTAAATAAAATATGTCTTTATATATTTATATGTATGAATTATGTATGAGCCTGTTTTGTCCAAGAATTATTTAGATATTATAAATCAAGTGTTTATTTGTTAAATACAGAAAGACGTTATTTATAATTTAATTCGAAATAAATTATCCGCGATCTAAAATAAATTTGGGCAATTTATTTTAGAAGATCGTCTTAATTTTATTGAAGTCTGTCTTTGACTTTGGTAATAAAATTAAGGATATATATTTGATATATTGGATGGACCATTAATATTTATTTTTGGAATAGACCATACAAATAAAATATTAAAATATTATCATACATAATACCTTAATCCTGAGCAAACAATTATTTATATTTACTAACTTGAAGTTCCTTGAGTTGCCAAAGAGTGAGATTAACTTAATAATCAATATCTCGGCATCTTGGGAATTAAAGTAAAATAAATATGAAATAATTGTTATGCAATATGGAATCCATCACCTTTAATAGGTAAGATCATTTTCTCATGAATTCTTCTAAGAGACAGTTAAATTTGAGCTCAATAATTCAATAGTGTCTATTGAATTCAATTTGTAAGTGTGACGTGGTCACATAGTACTGTCAAATTGAAGATGAGAATTGAGGATTTGAATGAGGGGCACTGTGGTCATACTGCCTCATTCAAAGTATTATATTAATCGATGAGGGTAATTTGTTAGATCGATCAATTAATGGATATAATTATTGACTCCAGTAATTGCGATTAGACTAAGAGTGCAGTTACGTTCTTTTAGTGGAGTGGAACGTAATTAATAAATTATTTTTATTGACAAAATAATTTATTGGAGCTTAGTCTAATTGTATCCGATCAAGTCCCTTCAGTGGCTCCTAATTATGGGACAATAATAATTTATAATTTATTTATAATTTATTAATGAAAATTGCAGAAAACAAAAAATCGTATTTTAGATGGAATAGGATAAGTGGAAATAGTTGTATTCAACTATACTTTTCTTATTCTATTAGGACTCATATTTTGAGATAGAGTCATTAATACATATTGGTTTATGACTCTATTTCGATATACGTGAGAAACACCATTGTTGTTCTCTGAGTTTTTCTCTCAGTTTTTGTGTGAGTCCACCCTCAACAAAGAGAGAAACAAAATACGATTAGCAATTTTCTGGTCTAAGGAGATTACATTGAAGAAGGCTTGGGAGTCTGGAGCATTACCAGAAGGCCAAAGACTTCAAGAATCGTATTAGTGAAGACGATATCTACAAAGGTATGATCCGTTTTCACGTATTCTCAAGGTTTAATTTGGTTAACACATAAGCATGTCAATCATATAAACTAACAATATGCCATTCTTGCGTAATTAAATTTTATTTGGATTGGGATTTTTTTAATCTCATTTCAAACTAATTTCATTTTAATTCAAATATATTACTATTTTATGTATTTTTCATTTCCAAGAACTGACATCAACTCAAAGTATATATTATATTTTTTCTTTAGACCCCACATACCTTACATATTTAATAATTTTCTACTAACTCATCTCAAACCAATTATTATCCACTTACACCCTAATAAAATCATTTTCTTTATACAATATTATGTTTTTCTCCCATGTAACAGACTCCTCCATCTTCTTTCTCAAATCCCCTAAATGTTTAAATCCATAACAGCTGCAACTGCATGCCCAAAATCCTCGAAGATCTTTTGGTTTGCAGAGGCGAAGAAGACAACCGAAGGAGGTCTCACCTTATGAACTTTGATCAATAATCATCCCAATCCAAAATTACTTAATTTAAAATTTTATTATTTTATCTACTCTCATTTTTTGAGAACTATTATATACTTACAACATATTATATTCTTTCTTTAGCCCCATCTTAACCTCTACCTAACTCAAGTATTTAATAATATTTTATTATATGCATATAAACTCAACTCAAACATATTGCTATTTACTTGTACCCTAAAAATAATTTCTTAAAATCATCATAATTTTTGAGTTCTCCATGATCGCAGTCAAAGTCCATTGACAAAGGCTTGAAGTAGACGTTTTTCATATACTGTATTTATCTTCTTCATTAGGATGTCATTTTTCATATTTTATTAAATTTCCTCCTTATATGAACTATGAAGAGCTCAAAACATATCTTGCGGAGAAAGTCACACTTAAAAGAAAAATAAACATTGACTTTACTATATTTGGGAAGAAACTCTTCCTAATCCAAACTAAAACTTCAATTTAAAATAATATTAATTTAAATAATTTTTATTTCCTAAGAGTTATCATATATTCACAACATATTATATTTTTTCTCCCATTAATGATTAGGTCCCGTATTTAATAATATTTTATTAAATTTTAACAACTCATATCAATTCAATCATTACTCAAGTACCCATATTCACCGGGGTTTTTTTTTTTTATCAAAATAAGTACTTTTTGAAATTGAGCACCGAAAGGGGAAACGAAATTTGGGATGGGTACCCGGTGGAGGGACCTCGTGTTTGCCAGACACGAGGTGTATTGCAACCTCGCGTCTAGTAGACGCGAGGTCTGCAACCCCCAAAATTCTCACTAATTCCTCAAACGCATTAAATGCTAAAAGTTGAAATTATTTGGCCTCAAATTCCATGCCAATTGGAATTTGGTGCCTTGTGTACCCCATGTCCAGTAGACACGGGGTTCTATCCCCCATTGTTTCCAACATACAAATTCCATGCCAATTGTGAATTGCACATTGTGTCCACCATATCTACTAAACAAAAAAATGTAATTTATTTTTATTATATTTTTAAATAATTTTAAATCTCAATTATTTGTTACATTGATTTTTTTTATTTTTATGTTTGAATTAAATATTTATTATCTATCTTTATTTTTAAAGATTGACAATAATTTTTAATTTTTTAATTAGTATAAGTTTTTAAATTTTAATTTATTATTAATTATTTTCAATTATTTTTATTTATTATTTTTAATTATTTTCAAAGATTGACAATAATATTTTTCAAAGACTGGCTCAAGAATACGCCCCAATTCCCGACGTCATGCATAATTAATTTTTTAAGTAATTAAAATTTCTATATAAATCTTGAAAATATTACAAGTAATTCATTCATATTTAAATTATAAAAATTTTTGAGTTTAATCATTAGTTAATGTATAATTTATAATATTTAATTACAATTGATTATAAATAATAATTATTTGCAAAAAATATAAAAATTTCAAATGTGGGGTATTTAAACTTATAATTTCCTTATGTTTCAATTCGACCAATCTATATTCTAACTAAATTCAAATCATTGGTGAAAAATTAAATAAAATGTACAAATAATCATTTATATCTTAGTAAATAATAATTGATAACAAAAATTTAAGCGTGATAACTTATTTTCATATTTTTTTTAAGAATAATTATTATTTAAGTAAAAGTGAATATTTCATGAATATTTGCACATTTGTTTTATTCTTAAAAAATATATGAAAAATAAGTTATCAAGCTTAAATTTTTGTTATTAATAATTATTTACTAAGATATAAAAGATTATTTGTATATTTTATTTAATTTTTCACTAATTATTCGAATTCAGTTAGAATATAGATTACTCGAATTAAAACGTAAGGGAATTATAAATTTAGATATCCCATATTATTTGAAATTTTTATATTTTTTGCAAATAATTATTATTTATAATCAATTGTAATTAAATATTATAAATTATATATTAACTAATAATTAAACTCAAAAAGTGTTATAATTTAAATATGAATGAATTACATGTAATATTTTCAAGATTTATATAGAAATTTTAATTACTTCAAAAATTAATTATGCATGGACATCAGGAATTAAGGCGTATTCCTGAGTCAATTTTTGAAAAATATTAATGTCAGTCTTTGAAAATAATTAAAAATAATTAATAAAAGTAATTGAAAATAATTAATAATAAATTAAATTTTAAAAATTTATATTAATTAAAAAATTAAAAATTATTGTCAATCTTTAAAAATAAATAATAAATATTTAATTCAAACATAAAAATAAAAAAAATCAATGTAACAAATAATTGAGATTTAAAATTATTTAAAATTTTAATAAAATTAAATTACAATTTTTTGTTTAGTAGAAATGGTGGACACAATGTGCAATTCACAATTGGCATAGAATTTGTATGATAGAAACAATGGGAGATAGAATCTTGTGTCTATTGGACACGAGGTACACAAGGCACCAAATTTCAATTGGCACGAAATTTGAGGCCGAACAATTTGAAATTTTAGCATTTAATGCGTTTGAGGAATTAGTGGGAATTTCGGGGAATGCAGACCTCGTGTTTACTAGACGCGAGGTTGCAACGCACCTCGCAAAATAGATGTTTTTTTAAATTGAGCGCCGAAAGGGAGAACGAAATTTGGGATGGGTACCCGGTGGAGGGACCTCGTGTTATTTTGCCACCATCTCTAATCCAAATTTTCTTCCACCAGATATTGCAATCAAGCTCAAAATCTCCCATTTTTTTCCTTCCAATCATTTCTTTTTTGTATTTGCAGAAGAATAAGAACAGAGATGAAGTGAAATCCAGCATGAATAATCAATAGCAACAACTTGGCTCATGAAGGACAAGGATGGAGGATATCAACAACAAATTTGGGGCCACACAATTTCAGTATGAAAATTACGCGGCAATTTCATAGGCCAAATTACAAAAGCTTTCGATCTTGTGATAGGGGGGTTTTGACCAAAAGAGGTTCCTTTTGGAATCCCTACTCGCAAATGGGTTCCAATACCAGTATAGCCTCGTTCAAAGGGTTCCTCGCGTCTGCGAGACACGAAGTATGCTAATATCTCTCGTCTGGCAGACACGAGGAAGCTTTTTGCTTAGTCCATCCCCATGCATGGGGTTCCTCACGTCTGCGAGACATGAGGTATGCTGACACCTCACGTCTGGCAGACTCGAGGAAGCTTTTTGCTCAGTCCACCCTCATGCAGGGGGTTCCTCGTGTCTGCCAGACACGAGGTCACTTTCTGACCCACAAAGATGCCAGACCTGGATTTGTCTTCTTCTTCCTCTTTTCAACCAAAGCACATTCACGAGTGCTTTCAATAATGGCGGAGGAAGAAATCACACGGTGATTTGCTCTTCCTGTTAATGCATTGCCATTTTTTTTCCCAAGCCATTTCTTCCTTTTACTTCTCTTCGCCTCATTGCCATCCTTCACCTTTCCGCCATCGCCCTTTTTTGATTTACTGCCATTCTCCTCCATCTTTACTTTGCAATTCTCCTGCTCTGGTAGACGCACACCATTGATGCTTCGTTCAGTCACTGCCTTGTAGGTTTCTTCGTTTAGTCCTCTATTACAGGTTTTTTTTTTTTTTAATAAGAAGTCACCGTTGATAGTTAAATTCTTGTACATTTCTTATGCCTTTGTCAACATATTGAATTGTGGTATTGGGATTTAAGAGATTTGATATTGGTTTAGTGGAAGATTGTGTATTGTATTGAGATATTATTTTAGTGAATTGTTATTTTATCATATTATAGTTAATATATAAACTGTTTGGATATATATTTTGTGAAAATATGAAATTGTTTAAAAGTTATTGTTGTTTATTTTTGTGAGCATTTGCTGTAGTTTATTTTGATTATTTTGGTGAGCATGAAATTGTTACAATTTCAGACTGGAATTTGAGTAAGATGTAGGAGCGCTCCATTTTTTCAAATGAAATGATCAATTTAGAATATGGTGAATTATAATGAATAGTAAATTTAGAATAAATTACAAATTATTTTCAGATAGAAAAATTTAGAATAAAAAAATTATAATGAATTTAGAATAAAAAAATACTTATGTGAAATAAATAAATAAATAAATGATGTTGGGTTGGAATTGTCTAATGGTCTAGAACTATCAATTTAATCCATTTGGAATATATATTGAAGCACATAGATATAGTTTTATCCATCATTTTAGAATTTTCAAACATTAAATTTGGATACAATTAAAAGACCAATCCTTATTATTATTATTATTTAAATACAATTAAACTTGAAATATTAATATTTTAAAAATTTTTAAAAATTCAAATATTTGAGAATTTAAATATTTTGAAATAGTCATTTGATTTAAATAAATATTAAAATATTATGTAATTAATTTCAATTTCTTTAAATTAGAACCAAAAATAAAATTTTATATACAATTTGAAGAAAACTTAATTTTGAATATTGAATACTAAGAAGAGACTTAAATTTCTTTTTCAAAATTTTTTAGATATATATTTTATGAAATAAAAATTAAACAAGAATATTTCTCTAAATAAATTAACAAGAAGATTAATAAATTTTTTCATGAAATGTACAACATTAAATTTGTAAGTTTGTAATGTCTAACAATGAAAAAAAAAAAGTTAACTTATCCATTCAACTATTCAATTTTAAATAAAATGAAAAAAATTAGTGCTGAGTGAAAGATTTAAAAAAAAAAAAGGTCCTTTCATTTTTATATACAAATTAAATTTGAAATATTAAAATAAAATGTATGAAATTATCTAAGATTTTAATTTTTGAAATTAAAATTAAACGATGGTATTGAAATAATATTAATTTCAATAATTAAAAAATAATATAAAATTAATTTATAGACAATAAACATAAGTTAAAGAAAAAATAATATTTTATCCTTTTCAAGTATTTAATATTAATTTTTATGTAAAATTAAGTAGAAAATACCAAATCCTTATATTAACTTTTTTTATTATTGTAGCTATTAATTATCTTAATTAGTTCATGCTATATTTCTTTGTAATTGTTGTCAAGAAATAAAAATAAAACTTTTGTTAGAAGTTAATTGAGATGCTTCCCACATTTGAGATTTATATGGATGTTATGAAATCAGATTATTTTTTATTTTAATAAAAATTAGTTAATATAATTAAATTTAAATTGTTAAAAATTTTTATTTTTATTTACCTTAAACGAATAAGAATATTAATTTTGAATTTTACATGGAAATATAGTCGGATGCTAGAGCCTTTCAAATTTTTTCAAGTAAAACACCCCCAAAAAAATAGTTAGAGTGAAATTTTAAAAAAAAACTAATTAAATTTAGAATATTAATATTTCAAAATTTTCAAATATTTGAGGATTTGAATTAAATAAAAACTATCTAATTAATTTCAATTTCTTTAAATTAAAACCAAAATTAAAATTTTATATACAACTTGAATAAGACTTAATTTTGAATATTGACTATTAAGAAGACACTTAGCTCATGCTGAATTAGTTCATGCTAAATTTTTTTGTAATTGTTGTCATAAAATAAAAGGCATAGATTTTGTTAGAATTTAATTATTTAATAGAAGTTGAGCCTATTCTGATTAATTGATTTATTTTATATTAGTTGGTATAGTATAATATTTATAACATTTGTTAGAATTTAATTATTTAATAGAAAAAATATATCTAACTTATTTAGGTATAATGTCATTGGAACAACCTGTAAGATTACAGTTCCATTGGAATTGCAAGATTATTCGCACCACAAATGGTGATTTTTTTTATAGTCCCTATCACAAGACATTGCTTGTTAGAAATCAAGTAAATTGCGCTACCTTAGTCAATAAAATATGTGTGATTCGAGGCTTGGATGTGTCTACTGTAAAGTTACAAATCACGATGCAAGAAGACGCTTCCATTGGTAATGTCAGGAGATCTACAAAAGGAAATATTACTGATGATGAGGATATGGAAAATTTGTGATACTATGCATCCATTGCGGGGGGACAACCAGTTGATTTGCATGTGAAATATGAGATGTTGCAGACCCCTACAGTTACTCCAAGTGTTGAAGTTCAAACCAATCCTACACCAACTCTGTATCTACAAATACCATTATTACCAAGTAGTCCTTTGTCTATACATCATGATGTGTTTCAGTCGCATTATAACTCCCTAATAAGATTCAGCCAACCCGAAGCACATTCGATACAAGAATATAACCATCCCATACCTAGGCAGCTTTGCCATTATTTTCAGGTGCTGATTTGGGTGTTCCGCAACACATCACTCCAGTTGATGATTGGGTTACTCGAGAGCCTATTTGGGTTAGTACTTCCAAGGCGACTGTAGATGGTTTAGGACCTACATCAAATGTGGATGGGCCTGTTGCTAATGAGAGTCCTGACGAGGATGATGGAGGCGATGATATTAGAGCTGAAATGCCTGGTCCTTCTGCAATGCCGGGAACTTTTGCATTCCCCGGTCCTTCTGCAATGCCGGGAACTTCTGCATTCCCCGGTCCTTCTATAATACATCAGCCTACTTATGGGATCAACGTACCGGAGCGCTTGTACAATCCACCGTATTTCGAGTACCTTGATAGGTTGAATAATTCTCCAGATAAAGAATATCATAATGATGGAATCGCAATAGGTGGTTCTGGAATGAATTTCTATCAGAATCAAATAATAATTTGTGCATCAGAATGTGGTTTAAGGATAAGGATGAGCTACTGTGGGTTGTTAGGTCATGGTCCGTGCGAATGGGTCGAGAGTTTACGGTCCTAGAAAGCAAGTCTACACTTTGGATTGTTGAGTGCAAAAATTCTACTGATGAACATTGATATTATTAGCGGATCTATGCGCAGAAGAAAGCAAAGTACGTTTTATGAAAAATTACTCACTGGCGCGGAGAGCATATTTGTCTAGTTCGGACAGTCGATGGAAACCATCGCAATATGAGCGCCAATTTTATGGCAAAGCACATTATGACTATGATACACTATAGGCCTGAGATTACAATGCCTCAGATTAATAGTCATATTCAGAATGCATTGCATTTCAATTCATCTTACAAAAAAGGATGGAATGCCAGGAGGATGGCTATTGAGATGGTTTATAGGGATTGGCCTTCTTCATTCAAGCAGTTGCCACGATTCATGCTTGCACTGCAGGATTCGAATCCAGGAACGGTAATTGAGTGGCAACATTTTCCAATTGACAGCAACTATGCCAAAACTTTTGGATCTATTTTTTTGTCTTTCAAACCATGTATTGATGCCTTGGTTCACATGAAATTAGTAATCTGTATTGATGGGACATTCCTTAGGGATATATACAAAGGAAAGCTTTTGACGGTAATTGGTCAAGATGCAAACAATCATATATTGCCCCTTGCATTTGTAGTTGTGGATGAAGAAACCAATGAGAGTTGGGGATGGTTTTTATGGTTACTGAGGGCACATGTTCTGGGGGATCGTAGGGTGTGTTTGATATCAGATCGGCACAAGGGGATAGTGAATGTGGTATATCGATAGCCTCTCTGGCAAGAGCCATTAGTAGTGCATAGATTTTGTCTCAGACATATTCGGAGTAACTTCAATGCGAAGTTCGGGAACCACCAACTAAAGAAATTAATGTATACGGCTGGTACTCAGAG
This sequence comes from Voacanga thouarsii, assembly GCA_026120185.1. Lineage (NCBI taxonomy): Eukaryota > Viridiplantae > Streptophyta > Magnoliopsida > Gentianales > Apocynaceae > Voacanga > Voacanga thouarsii. Next base: position 3,158,746 of record JANUWF010001217.1, on the reverse strand, counting down.
TAAGAAATGTAAGTTTTTGAGGATTATAGATGAAATAAATATATTAAGTCCCATTGCAAAGGCATGGCTTGATGCGATTCTATTGGAGTAATAGACTCTTGCTTATGATGGTGGGTATCAATATGGGAATATGATAAAAAATTTGGCAGAATCATTCAATAGTGTTGTCAAAGGCATACGTGCTCTACCATTTAAAGTGATCGTCGAGTCTCCATTCAAGAAAATAGTCAAGTACTTTAACGACCATAGACAGGAGGCTAATCACAGTCGATATTACTTTCCTTCTAAGATATGGTCTAAATTTATACAGAACAAGATAAGGAGGAGAAGCCATCGTGTGCAGGCATATGACCAAGGTCGAGGCATTTTTGGTGTTGTGGCCGGATATCACGAGCATGGTAAGGGAAATAATACATATCAAGTTGATCTTGGTTCGAGGACATACAGTTGCGCCAAGTAGGAAATATATGGAATATCTTATTTGCACACATTTACAGCTTGTCAGCAGGTAGGGTTAAATCGTGGGGATCTCGTGTCACCCTTGAACACGACACCGTACTACAAAATGACATACACAAAGCAGTTTAGGCCTATTCTTCATGAGGATTATTAGCGCACTCTCCCTTTTACATTGGCACCAAATCTGTACCGGTTCAAGAACGTCGTTGTGGTCGTATGAGGACATCGAGGATTAGGAATGAGATGGACGAACGCAACCCTAATTCGCCGCCACATTATAGGAACTGTCACCAAACTGGACACAACAGGAGAAATTGCCCCAACAGTGCCTTTCAATGGAGTTGATATGTTTTCTATAGTTCCCTGTATTGTTTTTAATTTATGTATTGCTGTATCAAGTTTCAATGTTGTATTATGTACACCTTGTATATTGCTATATAACTTGTGCATAAACTGAAGACACGGGAAATGTTAACCTTAAATTGATGTATTGAGTACTCTGTATTAATATGTCTTTACATTATTTGATTCGTTCAGCCGATTGATTTTTACAAATTCATTTCATGCCTTTACTTATTTTCGTAATTGGTATTTTTTTTTTGTATTTTATATCGATTAATAAAATGACAAATTCTTTACTGTCTTCGTTTTAGGACATTATGTATGAGCCTACGCCGATAGAGTTGACCCCGGCCTAATTATACCAAACGTGTTAACCATGCAACATAGACATAGATCTACACATATTTGGGCAGGACAGTTACCAGATATTGTCCTTAGTGCAAGACGCAATGATAGCGCATTTTGGGTTGCTTGGCCGCTTGATCCCCGTGTCCAGCAACTTATGGAGTTGGTCGGGTTCGGTAGGGTCATTCATTTACCGTACACGAAGATTGATCATCCACTTATTACAGTGTTAGTGGAGAGATGGCGTCAGGAGATGCAAACCTTTCACTTACCAGTTGGAGAGGCCACAATTACCTTACAAGATATAGAGGTCCTTTTCGTCTTACGTGTGGACAGTGAGCCAGTTATTGGTCGTGGATCGACTTATTCGCAAGCAAAGTTGTTAAATATGTGCGAAGCACTGCTTGGTTTTCGACCCACGGGCACAGACCTAGATAGGTCTCGTTTGAAATTGAGCTCTATCGAGAGAGCCCTTACTCAGCTGCTCCGGTCAAACGCGACACGGATATGGTTACACAACATGCACGGTGTCACATCATGCAGCTTATTAGTGGATTTTTATTCTCGGACAAATCTAGGAACCGGGATCATTTACGCTTCCTACGATATATACGTGATCTACAGTTGTCTGGCACACTTAGTTGGAGTAGTGCAGCACTGGCTCATTTATATCAATGTATGTGCAGTGCAACAAACCATATGGTGCATCAAATAAGTGGCCCACTTTTGTTGATTCAGGTTCAAAATAAAATCAAATTTAAATTAAATATTTTTTTCAGCTTTTATTCAAAAATGATCATGAGATATGGGGCTAAAACTAAAACTCTACTTATATTGTGATAGTTATGGGCTTGGAAGCGCATTCCAACTATTAGACCAAACAGAATACGGCCGATAGAGGATATAACCCTCGACGCACCTAGAGGTTCAGCATGGCAGGGTCCACTTGAGCTTTCCCGCACCCCAACACAGGTTCTACTTACGTACAGGGATCAGTTAGATCGAATGCGATATAATCATGTAAGTATAACTATTATAAATTTGCAATCAATTATAATAAATATGCATTGATTTACTATTTACTACTATATATCTTATTTCACAATTTATATGGTGTCCTTATAACGAGCACATGTTGGCATCCCTACTCCCGTATTGCACACACAGGAGAAACATCTGGATGTCTGTTACGTCTTAATTGTGTTGGGAGACGATAGAGTTACATTGCCCTGATAAAGTCCAGCGATAGTTTAGATTGGTACAACAAATTCCTGATGCCGTTGACACGGGAGTAGATTTGCATCATCGTGACATACAGATGACAGTGGTGGGTGGGACAATGTTGATACGCTACACCTCGCTAACTGGATAAAGCGCCAGACATATGTTTTGATAAGAAGCCCACTTTTGGAAAAGTGTGATCTCGGATGGATACGCAGAGTGGTATTAGAGGTGCACACGACGATTGATTGGCAATTCAACCATACAACAACCGAACCCCGTGGATTATCAATCTAGTAGTACAATAGTTGAATTATGTGTAAGTAAAATTTTTTCTCATTTAGATAGGTATATATATAGAGAATTTCTAATTTTGTATATTTTTATTAATATTTTCTTAAAATGCATATGCAGACCGATGCGCTCCACAGAATTTTGCATCTAAGCAACATTGCACCAACTTAACATGCTGAACCATTGTTGGCACAATCAGTCGGGAGGATATCAAATATTGCCATGCATACATTGACTGCTGTTGACGAAGTAAATCATATACAGCGCATACCGTACGAGCCATCAAGATGATCTTATACTTCTGATCCGATACCGACGATTCCACAACAAGTCCTTCGAGAAGTACCACCGATTCGGAGAGGCGGTAGGCGGGCACAACATCGTGCTGCGGCTGACGATGTCCCTCAGCAGGATCACTACTCACATGTGTCGGGAAATGAAGGTGATTATATGGTAGATGATCCTGCAGCTATTGATGAATTCGTCACTCTACAACACCTAATTTTCGAAACTATGCGCCATTCTTCTATCAATGAGTATGCTATTGGTCCATCTACTGAGTGGTCTCATAGATGGCATATACAGTTTGAAGAGATTGCAGGTCTCTCATACGCTACAGAAGAACATAATGAGGTACAATCTGAACCACAACCTCAAGAACAACCTCAAAGACGGGTTCAACCTCCGAGGAACCGTCGAGGATTTCATTGTGGGACTAGTTTTCATCCTTTTTTTTTTTATTTATTCATATGTAATAAAGTTATTTGGTAGATCGACTTATTTTTACTAAAATATTCAATTAAAATTATCAAAAATATTCATGAAATACTAAATAGTAATTTAATCACTCAAGTATTATTTAATAAATATTCATGAAAGATTCACAACTTACTTTTCACTAAAATATTCATGAAAATATTCAACTATAATTCAAACTATTATTCATTAAAAATAAAATTTAGTATTCGCAATTTTCTTTAATTTTTCACATATTATTGAATTTTGGTTAAAAATAGATTATTCGAATTAAAATATAAGGGGATTATAGATTTACATAATTGAGATTTAAATTTAAAAAATAATTTTTAGATAATAGAGTTTATAAAATTTAGATAATTGATATTTGAAATATTTGTACTTTTTTTCAAATAATTGATATTTAGAATATCAATAAATAAATATTATAATTAAACTCTAACTAACAATTAAACTCAAAACGTGTGTTATAGTTAAATTTTAATAACTTACTGACAATATTTTCAAATTTATTTAGAAATTATAATTATTTTTATCCCTACTTATAAAAAACAAAATTTGGCAAATTTCAAAAATACAAAATTAATTGTGAATCCAACAAAAAAAATTAATAATAAATATTTAATTAATGTAAATAAAAATAAAATTTAGACAAATAATACATAAAAATAAATTTGTATGAATAATTAAAATTAAAAAATTATAATTATTGTGATGAAAATATTCTAACCAAAAAAAGGGCCGTCACAAAATATTAAATAGTAATTCAATCACTCAAGTATTATTTAATAAATATTCATCAAAGATTCACGACTTACTTTTCACTAAAATATTCATGAAAATATTCAACTATAATTCAAACTATTATTCACTAAAAATAAAATTTAGTGTTCGCATATTTTCTTTAATTTTTCACATATTATTGAATTTTTGGTAAAAAAAAATAGATTATTCGAATTAAAATATAAGGGGATTATAGATTTACATAATTGAGATTTAAATTTAAACATAGTTTTAGATAATAGCGTTTATAAAATTTAGATAATTGATATTTGAAATATTTATACTTTTTGCAAATAATTGATATTTATAATATCAATAAATAAATATTATAATTAAACTCTAAACGTGTGTTATAGGTAAATTTTAATAATTTATTGACAATATTTTTAAATTTATTTAGAAATTATAATTATTTTTATCCCTATTGGCAGAGGTTCATGGTTTAAGAAAAAATGGCTTGAGAAAAAAAATTGAAAGCAAATCGTCCGTGATTTCTTCAGCCATTGAAAGTACTCGTGAATGTGCTTTTGCTGAAAAGAGAGGAAGAAGACAAATCACACAGAAAAATCACTGGGGACTATTGGTGAGAAAGTCACCTTGCGTTTGCAAGACGCAAGGAGAGAATACCTTGCAAAAGTCACCTCGCGTCTTTTGGACGCGATGTGTCAGCACACCTTGCGTCTGTGAAATGCGAGAACCCCTTGCACAGAGGTACGTCAGTATCTGAACCCAATTGCGAGTGGGGATTCCAAAAGGAACCCTTTTTGGTCAAAAACCCTGTGATAGGGGATAGGCCACGTCGCTAATAAAAAATGGACAAAATGATGTCGTTTTGTCCAAAGCCGAGCCAAGAAAATAGCTCCACTCCAGCTAACTATGGCATGTCTCCTAATGCTCATATTTTGGCTCCACCTTTCTAATTTTTCAAATTTTCAAATTGCGCCCAAACTTTCCTTGAAACCCAACCAGTGCACACAAAAACAGAAAGCTTTAGTATGTTCCTCAAAAGCTTCTATTTTCACTCTCTTTCTCTTTCTTTTCTTTAAAAAATGAGATTTTTTCTCATATCGCCGAAAAGGATAGGTTAAGTAAAATCTCATGAAATCTGAAAGAGCATAGTATTGTTGTTGTAGAATAGGTCGAAAATTAGAGAAAGAGGAAGTATTTTGAAGCATTATACATATTGAAAATGGAAGCTTTTCTTATGCACACATATGAGGCTATCGGTGTGCTAAAGGTATTTTTCTTTTTAAGAGTTACAATTGAGATTCTTTCTTTAAAATATCTTCTAGTAGTAATTATGTATGTTCATATGAAAAAATACTTCTAATGTAATCTGGTTGTGTATGGTGTTAATGTGTTTGTGTCGTGTATTTATGTGTTTGTATGGCCTATTCACGTTGTAACTAGTACAAATTAATAGTAGCGCATATACTTGAGACCTGTGTTCATGTAGTTGTGTGTGGTGTTAATGTATTTGTGCCTCGTGTTCATGTGACATGTTCCTATAGTATTTAGTGCAGATTGATAGTAACCCATATGCTTAAGGCTTGTATTCATGTAATTGTGTATGGTGTTTATGTCTTTATATTGCCTATTTATGTATTTCTTTATCGTGTTCATATTATAATCAGTGTCTTAATCTCTTCTTCTAACTATTATCTAGGAAAAACCAAGTCTACAAAGGTAGCCACTACACTTAGGGTTAGCCTCAGCTTTGTTGTTCTTCTACTCTTAACAATTGAGACTTTTGTTAGGAGAAGAGAAAAAAGAAAAAGCAGTCCATCCTCAATATTAATGTTAAGTAATCTCTAACTTATCTCGTTATGTGTTTGTGTATAATCATGTATGCATTCCTCATGAACTTAGAACTACATTGCAGATGCGTAAGAATAGGATTTGACAGGATTGGAAAACTTAAGACGCTTTACATTCAAAGAGCTTTAGTATGCAATAAACAGTTTCAACTCTAAGAGTATACTTGGATTTGGGGGATTTGGTAATGCTTATAGAGGGTGTTAGACCTAAGGGCTTTCTTTTATATTTTGATTTATGACAAACGTTGATATTGACTAACTTATTAATTTCCTGTGATAGGACATAGTTAATCTTTATTCTTCTAAAGTCTTCAGATAAGAATTGTTGACAACCTCTTCATCACTGATTTCAAAATTAGAAGATCAAATGAGAAAATCAGAATATGAGAAGTTATATATCATGGAAGCTCTTTATGAAAAATGATAGATTAGGAAGTGTTATTAAGGTATATTTATTAATTCTTATGTCTTCTTATCTTTCGATTCATTTGACTTTACCTTGAAGCTTCAAAGGAGATGATTTTCAAAATTTTTAAAATTCACAAAATTTTGGATGGCACAGTTTGAATCTAAAAGGTTCATCCAAAATCCTGTAAATCGGGTTAAAAAATTTCTGTCAGGAATGTGTCATTTTGAACTTACCTTTTGGATGCATCTTCATCCAAAACCCGAGTCCAAAACTCGGATGAGTTTAAACAGAAAAATTTGTAGCCATTTTTTTATGACCGTTGGCACTCCACTTTTTGGCTCTATAAATAGCGCTTAAAGCAAGATTAGAAGGAGGATTTTTGAAACATTCATCTTAGAAACCTTATTGCTCAATACTTTCAAAAATCTCCTTTTATCTAACTTCAAAGTGAGTTCATTGTGTATCAAAGATAAAAGTAATTTGTGACTTGTATCCGAGAAAATATCTGCTCAAGTAAGTGAGCTTATCTCTATTCCATTAATTTTCAAATCTCTATTGTAGTGAAAGATTGTGGTGTAAAATCCATAGGGGTGAGCCTTGTGTTTTGTGTATGTGCAAGTTTGTATGGTAAAACCCAGTAGAGGTGATCCTTGTTTTGTGTATTTTCAAGGTTGTGTGGTAAAACCTAGTGAGGTGATCCTTGATATGTTTGAGAGGCTGTGGAAAACCTAGTGTGGTGATCCTCTTTTGTATATGAAGCTATTTCATTAAGTGGAGTTAATGAAATAGAGTTGAAAATCCTTAAGTGTAAGGCTTAAGGTAGTAAACGTAGATCATTGTTGATCGAACCACTATACATCACTTGTCTCATTTTATTTCAGTGGGTCATGTACTGTTTTTTATGCTCTTTCACTGTATAAATCTGGGCATACGTCTACGAGTGCTTGGATAGCTTTCTATGCATCTATAAAGTTAGTCCAAATATCTTGGTGATTATCCTTATTCAGCATTTTAGACACTTCAGAAAAATTTTATTTACTTGCTAAAAACCTTATTCACTCCCCCTCTAAGGTTTTTCAGAGGGAGATTAGGGGATGGCACATTGGTGCTGTGAAGCGTTTGAAAGATGTAACTGGAATTACAAAGGAATCATAGTTTTGGACCGAGTTAGAACTAATTAGCTTAGAAGTTCACAAAAATTTGCTTAGGTTGATTATTTGTTGTGCTATTTTAAGTGAGAGGCTTTTGGTGTATCCTTACATGACTAATAGCAGTATGGCATCAAGATTGAGAGGTTGGTACCTTACGCTTATCTGCAGCTATTTCTTAATTACTACTTCATGTTAAAACTTTTACCTTCCTAGTGTTTTTACTAATTGTGTTTATGGTATACTATAGTAGAGTAGAATTTTGTGGCCCACTAAACTGCAAGTGTAACAAAAATTCCAGTAACAGTGTAGCGTTGGATGGTGACATAATATACGTTAAACATTGGGACCATAGTTAACTTTTGTTGATATACTTTTAATTATTTAACTCTGGTGTCTTAAAATATTCTATTTTTGGTAATGAATTCTCAACTTCCTAGTAGCTGAAAGAATTGATGGAATTTTTAGATAATAGGAGCACAAAGCCACCTAATTTTCCTTTATTAGTAAATTTTTTCTCAACGTGACTCTTTCTTTTATTCTCGTATGGCAAAATAGCCTAAAAATCCCAAACCCAATACTGTGGATAAATTTTTTAATAGATAGCTGAAGTTTGTTATGTCAACTAATAGTTTCCAACTACGGATATCAGATGAACTTTGACATAAGGGATGAACAGAATTGGAGAGATTTTACTGAAGTTTAAAAGTGGAGAATTTCCACATTTCTAGGTTGAACAAAGTTAAGTTTTAGTTTATTAGTCTTTGAAATATTTTGATGTTGTGATAATATTACTTAGGAAGAAGGAATGCATAGAATGGGCAATCAATGGTTGTCAAAATTTAAACTTAAAAATAAAAATACTTTTAGTGACCAATGAATTGGCTGAAAAGAATTAAAAGTATTGTCTCAAGCTAAGGAATGGTTGCACAATTGTATCCTTAACTACTAATCCCTCAGTTGTCAGATAAAATCATTTCTATAGAGAGTATATATTGTTTTGAAGACCTACCAAAAGTATTATGTGTATACTGAATGTATGCGAAAATTTACTAAGCTAGTAGATAAGCCATTATCAATAAGATTGGCATCAAGCTTCCAATATGAAGAATGTTCTGAGCACAACATTCCTTGTATTTATTATTTTAGAAAAACTCACTCTAGACTGGAATACCAGAAAGAGAATTGCAATTGGAGCTGCAAAGGCTCTTCTCTACCTTCATGAGCAATGTGATCCAAAAATAATTCACCGAGATGTGAAGGGTGCCAGTGTTCTCCTGGATAATTACTATGAGCCTCTTCTTGGTGATTTTGGTCTTGCAAAGCTCCCTGGTCATGTTAATTCTCATGTTATAATAGTTATTCGTGGCACTGTTAGGCACATTGCACCAGAGTACCCCTCAACTAGTAAATCATAAAAGAAAACTAATGTGTTTGGTTTTGGTATTCTTTTGGTAGATAACTGGAATAAAAGCTCTTGAATTTCGAAAAGCTACACATAAAAAAAGGAGTCATGCTTGAGTGGGTATGTTTTTCCAACCCTGCTAAATGAATACACTCTGCCTGCATTTGCATGAACATGGCTTTTAAATTCCTGCAAAACTGAAATGCATCTTTGTTTACAATCAAAACATATTTACCAATAACTTGTCATTTTGTCAATTCACAATGTTATGTTCCCTCTCTTATTACAATTACTATTAAGACAATGAAATATTTTGTGCTATTATAAGTTTAAATGATGCTATTAATAAGTTGACACTCAATTTTAGGTTAAGAAAGTAATGCAAGAGAAGAAATTTGATCTTTTGGTGGATAGAAAAAAGTGAAACAACTATGACCAAATTGACGTAGGCGAGATGCTGCAAGTGGCTTTTCTTTGCACTCAGTACTTGCCTGCCCACCTACCAAAGATGTCAGACGTGGTTCGAATACTCGAATGAGAGGGCCTTGTAGAAAAATGAGTAGCCTCCCATAATTATATCAATTCCAACACAAACTTGCCCCTTTTACAAAATAGCCAAATCATGTTGCACCATATTACCATGGTCCCTGGCTATGATGACAATTCAACCATGTTTGAGACGATTACATTGGATGAAGACTATAATACTCATGCCATGGAACTTTGTAGTCGAAGACAACAAAGAAATCAAAAATAGAATGGGCATCTATATTTTGTTTGTTTGTTTCTTGTTTCTTTAGTTTTATTTCTTTAGCCAAAATAAATATGAATTTTGTTAATAGGATAGGAAAATCTAAAGTTGATCAAACCTATTGAATGTAATGTACTAGCTTTTAGGAAAATCTAAAAGGGCACTTTGGTAATCTATCACTATATTCATTTATATATAGTTCTTTGTAGCAACTTAATTGTTTGCTGACAAATCAATCATGTGGGATATATATCTAGCTCATTCTTAGAAACTTAGTTTATATGTTTTCAATTCAACAATATTTGTATCTACTACTTTATTAAGCTAATTAATTAGTTACAAATCTGTAAACTTGATTGTGTATGGAGTCCATTATGTTGTGTTCTCTTATTAATATGGTATTAATTATCTTGACATGGTTAATCAGGATTTTTATTATCAAAACATTAATAACAGCACCGATAAAATAACAAAAAGTGAAAAATGGCACTTCGTTCAAAGGTAAAGGATGTTCTTTTGTAATCCAACATAAAACAAACAAAGGCCTATTAGAGGCCTAAGGATTTTGTCTGATCTACCAATAAACACCAAAATAAAAAAATACAAGAAAATCATAGCTTTTTGGCATTGTTGTTCCTCTTTTTCTGTGTCTTGATGGAATGGATTGTTAAGCAATTAATTTTAGTTTAGCTTCCAGAATGAAAATTTTTATAGCTTTAATATCGGTGTGGTGAACTGGTCTATTGGATTTTTTTTTTTTTTTTTTTTTGTTATCAACTGAAAAGAAGGGTGCTAAACAAAGAATCCAAAACAAACCACTTCCAAAACTCAATACACATACATATGAACTAACAACACAAACACATGAACGATCTATACAAAGACATGAACACAATCAAATAGGTGTTTAACAAATGAATAGAGAACACATAAACTCAGCACACATACATATGAACTAGTGACACAATCCACACAGAGACGTTAGCACAATCAAACAAGTGGTTAAGAAATGAATAGAAAACACATAAACTCAGTACACATACACATGAACTAGAGATATAAACACATGAACAATCCACATAAAGATGTGAACATAATCAAACGAGTGGTTAACAAATAAATAGAGAACACATGAACTTAGCACACATATATACATGAACTAGTGACACAAACACATGAACAATCCACACAAATATATTAACACAATCAAACAGGTGGTTAAGAAATGAACAAAGAATATATGAACTCAGCACACATACACATAGACTAGAGCTATAAATACATGAACAATTCGCACAAAGATATGAACACAATCAAATGGGTGGCTAACAAATAAATAGAGAACACATGAACTCAACACGTATACACATGAACTAGCAATACAAATACATGAACAATCCAAACAAATATATAAATATAACTAGTTACACCATAATCATACTATCACCACAACTGCCTCACAATACTAATATTCAACATGCATTAATTTCTACTTACTCGATCCCCAGAAATAAACTCAAGACCAGCACCAAAACCTCTAACACCTATATCTAAATCGAAAATTATTGAGTAAGAATATCCAACATCCAACAACATCATACAACAGAGTAAGAAATCATTCAAAAATGTCGCAACATCCAACATCTAACAATTGTTCACCCTCACTCACTATCCATCCAACAATATCAGACAACACATGAAGTCGGTAAATTCGATAGCAAGTCTTGGTAGGAGAGATCTTCAGTGGTTGGCAGACCTAGGCAGCTTTAGGTTTTCCATAAGTGCTCACGTTCTTTATTTGCAGTGGCTCTCATCAGTACCCCACATGATTGCAGGTGGTAGCAGTGCACATTAGACTATCCAAGTGAATGCCAACAAACGTAAACATAAGTCCATTTGAAATGGTCTATCAACTATCATGCCAGCTTACCTTAGTCACAAATAGGTCAATTCAATCCCACCAACGTTCTAGAAACTGTATGGCCATAACTCTAGTGTCACACCTAATAATGAGTAGCAGCAAGTAACATACAAACATGATTAGACGAAGAGATTTTAATTGCAAAATAGAAATCAACAGTCATAGCAAGCGTGGCAACAAGCTTACAATAAGACCAATGTATATTGAAGATAGCCATACCATGAAATCCCGCTCAATTTGGGTGACTGCATCAAGGGGAAAGGATCTATTAATTAGAATTTATGTCTTTCCAAAAAGAAAAAAAAAGAGAGTTAGTCTTAAAATCTAAGAAAATCAAGATAGAATCATTCATTTGTTTAAAGTGTATTCCACACAATTAGAATTGCTATACATCAGAAAAAGCTAACTTAATCTAATACCATTTGACAAGCAAAAGAATAATAACAAAACAAAGAACAGAACATCCAACTAGATCCAGAGATATCCATGTCAAAAGTAAATTAATCTAAGTTGAATAAATTTCTTCGGACTGCTTATCAACAGACTTGAAAAGATACTGCAAATGCATTCAATGCACACACCATTTCAAAGCTAAATGTCAATTACAGACAAGTCTTCCTATGAGGATAATTTTCCTAAGGGAAACTATATAACTCCAAGAAAATAATAGAGAAGGAATTGATTCAAAATTCCAATAGATATTAGTAACAATGTCAAAAGCCAAAAGGGGCATTCTGATCCAAATTCTTGAACATACATGCCAAACAAGCATAATTCTACACCTCTAATTTTCTGGAATAAGAGTAGCACCTAGAAAGTGAAGCGTTTAGCTCAAACTTTCATTGTGACAACAACATAACAAAAACAGAGTAATAATCCAGTAAACAGCTAGACTTCCAAAGCTTTCAACCTTTGAGTAGATTCAATAATGAGGATACATACTATATGTTTTAAAATGAAGACCAAAATTTTGGCAATTTAGAACCTAAACTTGTATCAGATCCAAGCCCCAGTCCAAGCACTCAAAAATATACATCTTTGTTTAATCTTAATAATACTATTTTTAATGAATTTCAAGTCCTTTACAAACTCAATAAATCTTTTATCCCAACTACAAAATCCTTAAGGCAACTTGAGAAGTGGGGACATAATGTGCATTCCTAGGAATATCAACAGTGAATGAAAAGCAAGTGGTTAACAGCAGCATAGCAAACGTGGTCTAAAAATGAAAGCCATTTGCAACACAATAAGTTCATAACCAACTTTGTTTTAAAATCCATTCCCTACAGTTATAACAAAGTCATACGACAATCAATATCTTTATAACTTTTTGGATTCTTACAGAAACATTTCCTTCGGAAAAAATATATTAAAAAAAAGGTCATATCTAAACATTGTCCTATATCATCTTAAGGCAAAATTTTACACAATCAAATCTAAATCCAAATTTCACATCATAATGCAATCTCATCAAGATTGGCCCAGTATACCTTAGATTTATAGGGAAATTCTAATGGATAACCCTCTTCCTAAAAAATTTCAAGAAAGCATAGCTTTACTTCCAACTTCTTGTCCACCAATGACACCACTCTTACAACAAGTCCGTCTACTCTAGGAACCTAGCAATACAGATGAACTGGAAATCAAAGAGTGTGAAGGCTTGAGTAGGAAACTCTGCAACCTATTTTGGCAACCAAACTAGAGAATCGGATGAAGAAAACCATTAGGATTTATGTAGTCATGCTTGGATCATATTAAATAGGAAAAGATGAATCAACATGCCATACAAGTAAATAACAAGTCAACTAAATCACCTTGTCAACATTTAGGTTTCTTCTGGAATGGACGGTCCTTTTCCAGTGGTAAAAGAGGTGAACAAGGGGTGATTTTTTTGTTTACAGAGGCAGAGTTTTTCCTTCAAGGTAATAGCGTGAAGAAATTGAACCTCTACAAATTGGTATCGAGAATTGGAAAAACATCAACTCATCTTCTAAACTTCCCCTCATCACTGTTGATGTGAGAGAACTAAAACGTGGCTTAGCTTCAGCTGCCGCAGAGCCAAAGCTAAAGGCAAAACAATGTCATTTTGGCTTCTTCTTTTTTTTTATTTTTTTTTTTTTTTGGTAGACATGCGACGTGGCTTCTTTGACGCTGCAAGATTTGCTAATAGCAAATCCGGGCCGTGAAATCACCACGCAATTTTCGTACTGAAATTGCACGGCCCTGAATCTGTGAACAACTATTACAAGTTCACACAATCTTCTTTTTTAGAAATAAAAGTTTTTAAAAAATATATAATATAATCTAATAATGAGATAAAGAATGTTTTAGAAAAAAAATAAAAATTTCCAATTCAAGTTCACCTTAAGAGCTCGTTTGATAATATTAAATTTTATAAATTGAAATCTAAATATTTAAATATTGAATTCTGAAATATGAAATCTAAATATAAAATTAGTTAAATTAATTATAATTTATTTTTATATTTTATTTTATTATTATTTAGTTTAAATATAATATATATATATATATATATAATTATATGAATATCTAACATATTCAAACTTTAAATTTAAATAACTTTCATTTTACTTAAAACATAAAAGAATTTTAATATGTCTTAATTAATATAATAAAAAATTATTATTAAACTCATTTAACTAATTAAGAATTTAATATTATTTGTTATTAAATATACTTAATAAAATAAATAATTGTTTAATTATAAATATTTAATTAAATTACCAAGCAGAATACTGTGTCCCGAGAAATGCTAAGCAAATTTGTCTCTTGATATTTTACCTTTCGGAAGTAAAAAGACACGAAAGAACCAAAAAATTATGTCTATTTATATATAATGAGATAATCAACATATCATATCCCTTTTGGCTTTCCGTACTTTTCTTTTTGTTTCTCTTGTATACTCAATTTGTTTTTCACATTCATACGATAAATACCAAATTTTGAAAATATAAATAAAATTACTTTGTGCTAGTAAATTATTTTTTAAAGCCAACTTTATGTTGTCAAGTCATTCATCATTTTCTTATTCAATATTCCTAGGGTGTAATTGGACACCAAATCTTAATCCAAATTACTTTATGCCAGTAATTTTTTTTATAGATACGTATCTAATTTATTGTTTTTAATATTGTAGTAAATAACTTATTCTTTCTTTCTTCTTTTTTTTTTTTTGCAACTCTTGAATATAACTGTATTATTTCTTTATCTTGTAAATATTGAATTTGATTCCTTTATCTTATTTATTAACTTTTATTTTTGTTCACTTTTTATTCATATCCGTTAGCTTATTATCCAAATTGTCACCAAGTATTAATTAAAAAAAAAAAAACCTCAATGGACCTCCAATAGCAAATTTGTTTAAGTGAGTATATAGGATGTTTCCTTAATTAAGCACTATCTTAATTCACTTTTTAGACTATTTATTAGTTTGAATACATTAAAAATAGAAATCTATTTTGATAACAACAACAACAATAATAACAACAATTTGTGTTGATTCGTGCTGAGTTAAAGTACAACAAACCGTCAGTAATCTCTTAAGGAAAAGCAATTGTTTTCCTTTTTTTTATTTGGAAAATCAAAAAAAGAATATGTAATACCCTTTAAATTTGATCACTTTTGCAATCTTACTCTTCATTTTATAAAATACTCAATTATACTCCTCTAAATACTAAAACATTTTAATGTTACTTTTTCATTAAAAATTTAACAGTTAACTTTATTATTTTCTATTAATAGTGACTTTATTAAAAAAAGATAAAGTTTAAAATTTTCTAAAAATAAAAATTATTTATAATATTTTCTGTTATTTCCTTTCATTATTTTCTTGAAATTCTTCATTTCTTCTCCTTCTTCTTCTTACTTTTTACAATTTTTTATTTTTAAAATTTCTTTTTGGTGTATTTTTAAATATATTTACTTTATTAAAATACCCCAACAAAACATTTTCCGGATACCGCTTTTGTTCTCGGGCAATGATGACCTTAAAGTTTCAAAATTCCTGGTGCACTGTTGCAAGAAACAAAAGCACATGGAGACACACTGATAAAGACTAAAATCATCACTATTTTTCTAATTATTTAAGATTAAATTGAGATATTTTTGTTGTAATAACTAGGTATATTCTTTCCTATTTGACATTTTGCTTGTAAAAAGTATTTTTGACAAATTTGTGTAGATCTAAATTGATTTCAAACAAAAGGAGAATTTTCCAGACACACACTGTCGCCAAGACTGGTAAGTGGATTAGGTGCCAGGTCTCTTCTGGTCCAAGCAAAGAAAAAACAGAGCAAAACTCAAAGAAAAACAAAACACACCTAGCGTCAGGTGGATCAAAGTGACCCAGGGCCAGATCTGCTTTGGAGCAAGAAAATTATGTGCACGAATTTAGTAATTTTTCAAAAATTTTGATATTTTTCAATTCCTACTCAGCCAAGACTCCTCAAGCAACGAATTTGGCATCAAAGAAGCCTATAAAATCAAGAAAAAACACAAGAGATTGAGAGTGAATCCAAGATCAAAAATTTCAATAACTCAAAAGAGGAGAAATTCACCATTCAATGAGGGTTATTCAAGAGAGTTTTTAATGAAGAAGAAAGAGGCTTGTCTATAAGTGTTTTCCTTTACTTTTGTTTTCTTTTCCTTAAATAATTATGTATTTAATATTTTCTTTATAATTTGAAATTATTTTTGGGATTCATGATTTATTAAATAATTTAGTCTTTTGATCAATTGATTATTGTTCTTGGTATTTGATTACTTGTTTTGCTTAAGGAGTTGGTTGATTGATCTTTGTTATTAACTTGCTTGAAAAAGGGGTTAGTAATGACTTCAATTAATTAATTTCAAGATTGTTATCTCTTAACTTGCTTGAAAAATGGGTTAATTATCTCGAACATAAGTAATCAAAGGTTAGTTGATGATTCCTATAATCTGGATTCATTGACTAATTTCGTGTTTTAAATCACCTAGAATATAGGGGTTTATGTAAAGATTGATTTTAATGCATCTTTTGGGTAAATTGGTTGAGACGGAATATATTCACTAATTTAACCAGAAGATAGTGATTTCATGGATTGTAAACGAAGTGGGTCTATTTTAAATCCTTCATGAGACTAAGATAATAATTGATTATGATATTGACTAAGTGATTCATTATCATATTTTCAAAAAAAATTTGTCTAATTGCATATTTTCATATCCTTGAGTTGTATATATTTCTTTATTTTCTTTTTTCTTATTTTCTCACTTTATTTGGATCGGTTAAACAATGAATGAAAAGTGATTAGTGTGTACTTATTCTTTTGAGGATCGAAACTCATTAATTCTCTATTCTATACTTGCGAGGAGTATACTTTGCTCGTATGTGTATTTTGAGATTAATGTTTTAATTAACACTTAACTAAGATATGAATTTAAATTTGATGATTTTTATACATCCAAAATTTATGCATCAAGTTTTTGACGTCGTTGTCAGGGAACAATATCATGAAAGTTTAGATTTTATTGATTTAACCATATTTATATGTTTATATGTCTATATGTAAATATGTATATATGTTCCTTGTATGAATAGGGGCTATATTTTATTTTTTTGTATACTTGTACTTTAGTGTCCCTACATATTGTAGTTTTTCTAACTTACTTTGTGAATATGTACTAACTATCTAACTTGTAAATTCTATAATTTCACTATCTTCTGTAGACCTTACCCTTAGTATATGATCTAACGATCCAAAGCCAACATAGTAAATTTTGATCCTAAGATCAAGAGAACCCTCACAAAGGTTCGAAAGGTTGTAAGCAAAAGGGTAAGAAAATACATGGAGGTGAATCAACCCAACAATGGTAGAATTAACAGGCAGATTATGGATGATTTTGTGAAACCCGCAATCTCGGGTACGGGTTAGAGTATTACAAGACCTAGGATAGAGGCTAATAACTTTGAAATAAAGCCCAACATAATCTAAATGATCCAAAACATGATACAATTTGACGGGATACCTGAAAAAGATCCCAATGCTCACCTTGCGAGCTTTTTAGAAATCTGTGACACTTTTAAAATGAATGGTGTTTCTGAGGCTGCCATCAAACTAAGGCTTTTTTCCTTTTCTTTGATAGATAAAGTGAAATCTTGATTAAAATCTTTGCCAGCCGGATCTATCACTACTTGAAACGTTTTAGCTGAAATTTTTTTGGCAAAATACTTTCCCCCAACTAGAACATCCAAGCTTAGGACCAATATTTTTGCCTTATAATAGTTAGAATTTGAAAATCTTTATGAGTGTTGGGAGAGGTTTAAGGAGATATTTAGAAAGTGTCCTCATCATGGGTTCGAGTTAGGCATGCAAATGCAAATTTTTCATAGTGGGTTAAGTTTTTCTACTTGGCAATTGGTTGATGCATCTATAGGAAGCTCCATTAATTCTAAAACTCCGGAGGAGGTATTTGATTTGATTGAAAATTTTGCAACAAACAACTATGCTTGGGGGAGTTCATCGTCAATGGCTCATGTTTATGGTGTACAAAAGGTGAATGCAATGGTGGCTTTGGAGGACAAAGTGGAGGCACTAACACAGAGGATGGAGCAAATGGTGATGTCTCCTTCCCACGGATAGGTAATGAGTGTAAGTTATAACTTTTGTGGGGAGGGGCATACAAATAATGAGTGCCAAAACATGGAGTCATCACAAGAATCGTTAGAACAAGCTGCATTTATAGGCAATGGACGATAAGGTAATAATTCCTATAGCTCCACTTACTATTGGATTGTATGCCTTCTTAGACTAGGTTTCTGATGTAAAATCGAATATTTTAATAAAAGAATTTATTTTCAGAAATTGTTTGTAAATTTACTTTTTGTTTGTGCACGATTTTCATTTGGAATAGACCCATTGTGTTTAAATAAGTGATCCACTGAATAGTGGTCTTTCACAGTAAGGTATGGATCACGGGTTATTTAACACATAAACATTTGTTCTTAACCTATTGATGAGACTGAGAATCTCATCATATTTAGGTTATTATGTTATGAATTCCAAATGAGGAATGGCTTACCTTTAGCCAGTAAGTAGTCCACTCACTTCATGACATAAGCGTATTTCGAATACGTAGAACAGGACCTGTAGTAGTGGTTTCTAAAAGTACTATATGATAGAAACCTAGACTACTACCGCTACAGCGTGGACTAGTACTCTACGACTTGAGTATGAGTTGGTGGTCTGACGAAGCTGGAAGCATATGCTTTGATATGCTATAGTTGAGGTTCTATAGTAGAACTAATATACTTGTGTATTGGGTATATGTAACTAGTTAGTTAAGACAGACTTGTACAAGATAGTTTCTGCACTATATCGCCCCTTGTGGTTGTCCGAATGGTCTAAAATGTCCAGGGCCCTGGGAATCATGACTTGGATGTTTGCTTTAGGGTAGCTCCCTTGGAAAGCGGAAACACTCCAGGAAGTCGTGGATCATTGGACTAGAAGCCTAAAGATGGTAGATGTCATTTAGAAGGGTGTTGGTACACTTCTTCCTCTCTAAATATACAGCGATGTGTAGAGGAGTATTTTAGTCATTTCACCTGTAGGCCAGAGACTTTGCTAATGCAGTATTGTCCTTGGGGTCAATATTTCCTTATGGTGATATTATAAAATATTTAAAATGCAAAATATAGCTATTTATATAGCAGGGGTATTTTGGTCATTTTAGCAGCCAATGCGATGTGTCTTTTTGGTCCTCGGAATAGCCCGTAAGTCCTAACTAATTTTGGGTTGAGGAATTGGTCTCAGTTCAAAAGGATTTTATTTTATTTTATTTTATTTTATTTTATTCAGGATGTCTAATTTATTATTAGACTGGAATAAAATAAATAAATAAAATAAAATATGAGTTAAGAGAAATTAATTATCTAGTTTACTTGATTAATTAATTATTTAGGGCCTAGGTCCAGTATGAATAATTAGGAAATTAACCTGGGCTTAAACTAAGGGAAATAATTAATGTTTAATTATTTATTGGGTTATTTATATAGGCTCAAGAAATAAATAATTAAAGATTAATTATTTTGATTCATTTAGACTCATTAATTATTTATTGGATTATTTATATAAGCCCAGGAAATAAATAATTGATGTTTATTATTTTGGGCCTTTTGGGTCCAAGAGAAATAATAAATATTTTTCCGGCCCAATAGCTTGGACCTTAGGGTTTTTTCCAGATACGGTTAAGAAGAGTTTAGGGTTAAGCCAAACTCATTCTCAGGATAACATTCGGGTGTTTAAAATTTGATATCCGGGGGATATGTTTATTAGATATTTGAGTCCCAGTTTTGGCTAACCAATAAACAAGTCTCTAGTGAAAAAAAACCCTAATCTCCCTTGCCAAACAAGAGACTCACGTAGGTCTCTCTCTGTCTCTCACGCCTCCCTCTTCTCTGTTTTCTCCTTGGAGCTTTGCTAACCAATAGCAAGAGAACCAATGAGATTTGAGACCGTTCTTCTTCACTGGTGTGTTCACCGACTAGAGGTTGGGCAGAGGAATATTCTGAGAGCTGAAAGGCTTGGCGTTCATGCAAACAAAGCGAAGTAGGAGGCTAGCGGGTTTTCAACCGGAAGCTTCTTCAAGTGGGCAAGGCAAAGCGATTCCCGTCGTTCAGTCCACTTCTACTCAACCTAAAAGGCTAAAGGAGTACAAAGGTATGATCTTCACACTTCCGTGTGGCCTTTAAGGCTTGCGGTTTTTTTTCTTTGATTTTTCCTGTAACTGCATACTACCCTCTGTTTTCCGGTCCCTTAATGTGGTATCAGAACCAATGGTTCTATGATCAACATAGGGAGCATGATACTTAATAAAAATGGAGAAGATGAGTATACATGTGATCATTCGCTGTTTTGATATGGGATAGGTGGATGTGTAAGCTTCACAGTGGAAGTATAGGCTACTGTAAATTTTTTTTTTTTTTTTTTTTTTTTTTTTTGCTAGAACATCGTGTAAACCCAATTTGAAGGGTATAGGCAAATATGGTTTTGATTTGGATGAGTTTTTTGTAAGTAAAAATGTCCAAAGAGGCCGTAGAAAGAAGCAGCAGAAAAACGCAGAAGAATCTGTGAAGTTTTCGTGTGGAAGAAAAAAACGAAAAAGAAGGCACTATTCCTAAGCCGTGAAGAGGAGCCGAGCCGCGAGCCGAGCCGCCTTCGTTGTTATGTCACAAGCCGTGTCGCTGGGGCCGCTGGAGCCGAGCCAATTGATTGAAATCCAAGCCGTTTTCAATTGCAAAATTTGCAATTGACATTGCAATTGGGGCGCCGGTCAACGGTGCACCGAGGAGGCGAAACGGGTCCATGCGCGGATCTTGCTCAGGTCGGCAGCAGAGGTGAAGCGGGCGCGGGTCGGCTCCACGGGTTGCGGCTGGAGTGTGATCTAGTGCGTGCGGTGCACCGGAGCAACAATGGACCGCAGGCCATTCAGGCGCGAATCCGGTGCATCGGGTGCACGTGGACCGCCAGCTATTTTTTGCAATTTTTTTTATTTTTTTCTTTCCTTTTTCGTTTTGGGTCCCATACCAGGCGAAGTTAATATTTTGCAATATTTTATATTCTTGGAATATATTTGCATGAAAAATATTAGTAAGGGATTTTAGGATTAAACAATATCATTAATTAATTAATTAATGTGTTTAATTCTATTATTTGTGCATTTAAGTTTAAAAAATAGAAAAGTATGAAAATGTTTACTGTTTTGAGCATGCTATTTTTTTGTGTGTACCTAAGTGTGCTTTTTCTCAAAGACCAAAGTCTTTGGGAACATTTTTTACAAGAAAAATATTTTTTTTCAAAAATTAAATGATTATTTTAATTTGTACAAAAATTAATCCTTGAATATTTTCTTAAAGAATTTAATCCTTGACATAGAAAATATATTGGATTTAGATATTTTTGTAAATTAAAATGGAGAGCCATTTTGTTTTGTTTTGGACTAAAAAATAATAATTTTGTCAAATAAACTTGAGACTAAAGTCTCTAGAAAGTTTTAATTGGAAAATTTTTGAAATCATTAAGTTTTAACTTAAATAAAATTAGTCCATGGAGAAATCTCTCAAAGGATATAAGCCTTGACATAGAGATTTTAATGGACTTGGATATTTTATTTTTGAGTTAAGAAAAACTTAATGGAAATTTCAAAAGGATATTTTCCAGAAAAAACCTTTATTTTAAAAGATTAAGTGGGAGAGGGGTTCCAACGGCCTCACGACTTGCATCACGGTCCTCATTAGAGATCGTGGGTCCCCTCGCGTCACCCTGGGAGTAAACCCGTATAGGATGGGGATACCACAAAGATCTAGATCTAATGGAAGGATATAATTAATAACCTGGGGCACGTACTATGATCGACCGACCCACGTTGGAGATCATAGTGCGAGGTATGTCCATAGGAAATGAGAGGAAACGGCCATCCCACGATGGAGTTATCCTCTAGTCATTACCTAGAAGGGAAATTAATTTGTGCTGGTTATTACACTTAGCTTAGGAAACTGTTAACCTTTCTAAGAAGCTATGTCAGTTTTTCCTAAGAGCCAAATTATTTTTAGTGCACAAAAATTTCATTTTGTTTTCACGAACTAAATTCTTTCTTTTATTTTTCGATTTTCAGAAATGGTGGGAGGTTCTTTTAGTCCATTGGTTGTTATTCTCAGGGAGAATAAGTTAACGGGTCCAAACTATGTAGATTGGAAAAGGAACCTGGACATAATACTCACAGCCGAAGAGTATAAGTATGTCATTTACGAGACCTGCCCTGTTATCAGGGAAGGTTCTACCGCCGAAGAGCGAGAGGCTGAGAAGGCGTGGAAGAAGGCTGACGAAATGGCACGTTGCTATATGTTAGCCTCTATGTCTAATGTGCTCCAGTCAAAACACGAGCACATGGCTTCTACATATGACATCAGTCAATCATTGGCTACTATGTTCGCGGATAAGAGACGGCCCGCAAGGCAGGAGGCTCTTCAAACTATTATAAACACTAAGATGGCTGAGGGAGCATCAATCCGAGAGCATATGCTCAAGATGATTGCTACTTTCGAGGAGGCAGAAATCTTAGGGGATGTCATTGACCCCGTGAGCCAAGTGGACATGGTTCTTGAATCTCTACGGAGTTACTTCACTCAGTTCAAGTTAAACTATAACATGAACAAATTGAATATGAGTTTGATTGAATTAATGAAGGAGCTCCAGATGGCGGAGAAGGTCATAAAGCCGCAGTTAAAGGCCATGATTGCTAAGGCTTCTTCCTCAAGAACTGGGCCTAAACCCAGAAAGTTCAAGAGGAAGAAGGGGAATGCAGCAGCCCAACCCAAGATCCAGCCCAATGATAAATCAAAGGGTAAGTGCTTCAAATGTGGGAAGAAGGGACACTGGAAAAATGAGTGTCCAAATCTTCAAACCAAGAAAAACCCCACAGGTAATGTTTTCTATCTAGAGTCCATATTAATGGTAGGATCAACTTCCACTTAGATTGTTGATTCAGAAGCCACTGATCATATTTGTAACTCCTTGCAAGGGTTTAGAAAGATAAGAAGACTCAAGAAGGGCAAACATGGGCTTCGAGTGAGTAATAGAGCACAAGTCTGGGCCCTTGCAGTAGGAGAGCTGGATCTTATTTTTTATTGTAATAAGATAGTGATTCCAAAAGATATATTATATGTACTTGGTTTTCGTCAGAATTTGATTTCAATTGCAAAACTTATTAATCAATGATATTCTGTATCTTTCCATTCTGGTATTTCTATCAGTAGAGATGGAGAAATTTTATGTACTGGGCACATGTATGGAAATCTATTCTTTTTAAACCTTATTAACAACCAATCAAATAACGCTCAGTCTGAACTTTTAACTAAGAAGAGAAAGACCAATATCAATGATTCATACATTTGGCATCTAAGGTTGGGTCATATTAACTCAACTAAGATTCAGAGGCTAATCCATGATGGGCCTTTGGGCTCATTGAGATTGGAAAGTTGACCTCAGTGTGAATCCTGCCAAATGGGAAAGATGACCAAAATGTCATTTACACCAAAGGCGGATAGAGCCAAGGAGGTGTTGAGTCTTGTTCACACTAATGTGTGTGGTCTGTTGTCTACACTAGCTAAAGGAGGTTTTGAGTACTTCATCACTTTCACGGATGATTGTACGAGGTATGGTTACATTTATCTGATGAGACGCAAGTCTGACTCTTTTGACAAGTTCAAGGAGTTTAAGGCTGAAGTGGAGCGTCGGACAGGTAAATTAATCAAAACCTTACGATCAGATCGTAGTGGAGAGTACCTCTTAGGTGAATTCAAGGACTACATGGTACATCATGGGATAGTATCCCAACTCTCTGCGCCAGGAACACCCCAGCAGAATGGAGTAGCTGAGAGAAGGAACAGAACATTGATGGAAATGGTCCGAAGCATGATATCTCATGCTACTCTTCCAGTGTCCTTTTGGGGATATGCTCTGGAGACAGCGGCATATATTCTAAACTTGGTGCCTTCCAAGTCAGTACCTAGAACTCCCTATGAGATGTGGATTGGGCGTAAGCCAGGTCTGAATCATCTCTGGATTTGGGGTTGTCCAACTTATGTACTGATCAAGGGAGACAAGTTGGAACCGAGATCAGAATTGTGCTATTTTGTTATTTATCCAAAAGGGACAAAGGGATGTTACTTTTATCATCCTAAGGAGCAAAAGGTGCTAGTCAGTACCAATGCTAGATACTTGGAAGATGATCAAAGTACTTCCACTAAAGGTTCTACGAGGTTGGAACTTGAGGAGAAGTTATCTACGGAATCAACTTCTTCTGACCCGATTGTGGAACAAGAAGAGGCACAACCTCAAGAGCCTGTGCAAGTGGAGCCTCATCGTAATGGGAGAGTGTCTATGGTTCCAAATAGATAGACTAGAGAAGCTTTTGAGCTGGTCTCCGACCATCAGAAACAAGACCCCACTAATACGAAGAGGCTATTACTGATGCTGATGCAAATCTGTGGCATGAAGCAATGAAAGCCGAGATTGAGTCTATGTACCTCAATCAGGTTTGGGATCTTGTAGCTTCACCTGAAGGGGTAAAACTCATTAGGTGCAAGTGGGTGTACAAGAGAAAGAGGGGAGCAGATGGGAAGGTGGAAACCTTCAAAGCTAGGCTTGTGCGAAAGGGTATACTCAAAAAGAGGGAATCGACTATGAGGAAACCTTTTTTCCGGTAGCCATGCTTAAATCCATCCGCATCCTCCTTACCATTGCATGTCACTATGATTATGAGATATGGCAAATGGATGTTAAGACGGCATTCTTAAATGGCCATCTTAGCGAATACATCTATATGTCCCAACCGAAAGGCTTCATTGCTGAAGGCCAGGAACATATGGTTTGCAAGCTTAAGAAGTCCATTTATGGACTCAAGCAGGCATTGAGAGTATGGAACATTCATTTTGATGAGACGGTAAAGTCTTATGGTTTTATTCAAAATGAAGATGAACCATGCGTGTACAGGAAACTTGAAGGTATTAATGTAATTTTTCTTGTACTATATGTGGATGACATTCTACTCATTGGAAATAATATAGGGACATTATCATCTACAAAGGTTTGGCTATCTAGTCAATTCAGTATGAAGGACTTGGGATAAGCCAGCTACATTCTCGGGATTAGGCTTCTTAGAAATAGGCAGCAGAGAATGTTAGGGTTATCCTAAGCAACATACATTGACAAAATGCTGGCCAAGTACAGCATGGACTCATGCAAGGGAGCTCTAATCCCTTGTAGACATGGCTTGTCATTTTCTTCAAAGGACTGTCTTAATTCTCAAGAAGAAAAGGACAGAATGAGTAGGATTCCCTACGCTTCGGCTATGGGAAGTCTCATGTACGCAATGCTATGTACTAGGCCAGATATCTGCTTTGCCGTAGGCTTAGTTAGCAGATATCAGTCAAACCCAGGGGAGGTTCATTGGCAAGCTGTAAAGTATATTCTTAAGTACCTCAAGGGAACGAGAGATTATATGCTAGTTTACAGGGCTGATGATTTGGTTCCTACAGGATACACAGACTCAGACTTCCAGGCGGATAAGGATGAGAGAAAATCCACTAGTGGATATGTCTTCACCTTGTCTGGAGGAGTATCAAGCAGTCTTGTATCGCTGACTCAACCATGGAAGTTGAGTATGTGGCAGCTTCGGAGGCGTCCAAGGAAGCAATTTGGCTCCAGAAGTTCCTTTCAGAACTTGGAGTCGTACCACATAAGGACAGGCCGATTGTGATGTATTGCGACAACACTGGAGCAGTATCGCAATCTAAGGAACCTCGGAACCACAAGAAGGGGAAACACATCGAGAGGAAGTACCACCTGATCCGGGATTTCATCCAGAGGCGGGAAGTCGTGGTGGAACATATTGCCTCAAAAAACAATCTAGCAGATCCATTCACCAAGCCTTTGACTGAGAGAGTCTTCAAGAGACACTTAAACGCCATAGGGGTGGGCACCTATGGACTTACCTAATCTTAGAGTGCAAGTGAGAGATTGTTGGATTGTATGCCCTTTTAGACTAGGTTTCTGATGTAAAATCGAATATTTTAATAAAATAATTTATTTTCAAAATTTTTTTGTGAATTTACTTTTTGTTTGTACACGATTCTCGTTTAGAACAGACCCATTGTGTTTAAATAAGTGATTTATGTGAATGGTTATCTTTCACAGTAAGGTATGGATCACGGATTATTTAACACATAAACATTTGTTCTTAACCTATTGATGAGACTGGGAATCTCATCATATTTAGGTTATTATGTTATGAATTCCAAATGGGGAATGGCTTACCTTTAACCAGTGAGTAATCCACTCACTTCATGACATAAGCGTATTTCGAATACGTAGAATAGGAACTGTAGTAGTGGTTTCTAAAAGTACTATATGATAGAAACCTAGACTACTACCGCTACAGTGTGGACTAGTACTCTACGACTTGAGTATGAGTTGGTGGTCTGACGATGTTGGAAGTATATGCTTTGATATGCTATAGTTGAGGTTCTATAGTAGAACCAATATACTTGTGTATTGGGTATATGTAACTAGTTAGTTAAGACAGACTTGTACAAGATAGTTTCTGCACTATATCGCCCCCTGTGGTTGTCCGAATGGTCTAAAATGTCCAGGGCCCTGGGAAACATGACTTGGATATTTGCTTTAGGGCAGCTCCCTTGGAAAGCGGAAACACTCCTGGAAGTCATGGATCATTGGACTAGAAGCTTAAGGATGGTAGATGTCATTTAGAGAGGTGTTGGTACACTTCTTCCTCTCTAAATATACGGCGATGTGTAGAGGGGTATTTTAGTCATTTCACCTGTAGGCCGGAGACTTTGCTAATGCAGCATTGTCCTTGGGGTCAATATTTCCTTATGGTGATATTATAAAATATTTAAAATGCAAAATATAGCTATTTATATAGCAGGGGTATTTTGGTCATTTTAGCAGCCAATGCGATGTGTCTTTTTGGTCCTCGGAATAGCCCGTAAGTCCTAACTAATTTTGGGTTGAGGAATTGGTCTCAGTTCAAAAGGATTTTATTTTATTTTATTTTATTCAGGATGTCTAATTTATTATTAGACTGGAATAAAATAAATAAATAAATAAAATAGGAGTTAAGAGAAATTAATTATCTAGTTTACTTGGTTAATTAATTATTCAGGGCCTAGGTCTAGTATGAATAATTAGGAAATTAACCTGGGCTTAAACTAAGGGAAATAATTAATGTTTAATTATTTATTGGGTTATTTATATAGGCCCAAGAAATAAATAATTAAAGATTAATTATTTTGGTTCATTTGGACTCATTAATTATTTATTTGGTTATTTATATAAGCCCAGGAAATAAATAATTAATGTTTATTATTTTGGGCCTTTTGGGTCCAAAAGAAATAATAAATATTTTTCCGACCCAATAGCTTGGACCTTAGGGTTTTTTTCAGATACGGTTAAGAAGAGTTTAGGGTTAAGCCAAACTCATTCTCAGGATAACATCCGAGTGTTTGAAATTTGATATCCTAGGGATATGTTTATCAGATATTTAAGTCCCAGTTTTGGCTAACTAATAAACAAGTCTCTAGTGAAAAAAAACCCTAATCTCCCTTGCCAAACAAGAGACTCACGTAGGTCTCTCTCTGTCTCTCACGCCTCCCTCTTCTCTGTTTTCTCCTTGGAGCTTTGCTAACCAATAGCAAGAGAACCAAGGAGATTTGAGACCGTTCTTCTTCACTGTTGTGTTCACCGACTAGAGGTTGGACAGAGGAATATTCCGAGAGCTGAAAGGCTTGGCATTCATGCAAACAAGGCGAAGTAGAAGGCTAGCGGGTTTTCAACCGGAAGCTTCTTCAAGTGGGCAAGGCGAAGCGATTCCTATCGTTCAATCCACTTCTACTCAACCTAGAAGGTTTAAGGAGCGCAAATGTATGATCTTCACGCTTCCGTGTGGCCTTTAAGGCTTGCGATTTTTTTTTTCTTTGATTTTTCTCGTAACTGCATGCTACCCTCTGTTTTCCCGTCCCTCACTTACAACCCGGGTTGGAGGAATCATCCTTCATGGAATAACCAAAACCAATCTAGACAAGTGTCTTCTAACTTTAGGACTCAACCGCCCATACCTTATAATGCCCCACCAGCTAAGTTATCATTGGAAGAGTTGGTTAACCAATTGATAAGTAGTACAGAAACACGGTTCCAAGGAGTAAATGCAACCACGAGAAATTTGGAGGCATCCATACGCAACCTTGAGAATTAAATTGGACAACTAGCCAAACTTCTTGGAGATCTTCAAGCGGGATAATTTCCAGAAAATATTGAGACTAATCCACGTGACCAAGACCATGAAAAAAGATTATTTTTACTACTTTGAGCTTTGGGGACATCTCTTTAATTTTTGCATGCTTTCATTCATTTTGTTGTCTTTTTAATTTTTTAGAATGAATTCTCTTCGTGATTCGTGTTTTAATTACTGTTTGTGTTCATTTAATTAATTTTTAAAAAAAAATACATTTTGGTTTGCCAGAGTTGACCTGGCGTCGGGGCCCAAACTTTAGCTCGGGCGTCCGGTCAACACGGCCTAATAGCAAACCAAAGGCAAAACAGGCCCAATCGGCCATAAGACAACCCACGGCCATTCTTGGCTATTTTTTTCAAAACACTCTCATCTCCCTCGTTTTTTTTCTCTCAACCCATCACTGGGTTCACCTCCAAAACACTGTTGGGTCACTTTCTAAATCTCCAAAACACCTTCCAAACACAATACTCTTACTTTGTTCTTGAAGTTTTGGATTCAAACTAAGAAAAATCCAATTTTTTCTCTCAAAACCCATTTTTCAATCCTTCCATTTGGTGCACAATTTCTTCAATATTTTTGCATAATATCATTGCCCATACATTGGAGATCATTATAGTATGATTTTTCTACACTTTCTACAGTTCAATTTTTCCTATCGATTTTTAGGTATTTTTCTATAATTTTTGGCCGAAAATTCTTGTATATTTTTAGTTGAATGGATTGAATGTCAATGTTGCTTTCTTTGAGGCTAGTTAGCATGGGAATATAATTGACAATAATATTTGATTGATAACATTCATGATTTACATATTTTTGGAAGCTATTGAGCATGCCTTCTTTAGGTGTAATTTTGAGATTACCTAGATATATGAAAATTGTTTATGGCTAACTTAGCATGGGGCTAATGAGTGTTACATTATTAATTGGTGGCTATTAAACATTGTAATTTGATCATAACTATTGATATTGTGTTTGGAAGTGGACAATGGCTATATCTCTTGAAGGTTTGTTAGAGGAGATTGTGTTGTATTTTGTTGGCTATCTTGTGGCGATTTGAGGTGAGGTGGTGGTTGTGTTGAAAAATATGGTGATAGTACGACGATTGCGGGTTGTGTTTGCTTGTGGTGTAAAGAATAATTTTGAGGGTGTTCTATTTTCTTTTATCATACATTTATTCATCATCTTATCATGTCTAGGAAACCTAGGGGGTTAACACCTGGGGCTAAGAGAGCTCGAAATGCATCTTCGTCTATACCTTCTTTCAAGCATCTACCCATCCAACCTACCCAATTCTATGACCCCAGTTGCCAAATTTGGTATCAAAATCACCAACATAACAAGATCATAGTAGAAAAGCAGTATAAGTCCCCTCTTTAGAAAATTCCTTAGAGCTTTCTGCAGGAATGGAAAAAACAGAGGAGCATGCACGCATGAAATGCTACCAGAAAAACAAGAACATGGCACAGCGGAAGGTTAAAAATAATACTTCTATGTGTCCTCTTCTGGTTTGGCTGAGAAGATGAGGCACCAACCACGGGAGCAGCTACTTGCCTTGACGATGATTCCAACGAGAAACCAGCGATCCGTCGACTTCTTCTTGGCATATACGCGACGCTTTTCACTTCTCAGAATATTCCTCTACCTATCTATGTTGGTGAAACAACCTAAGCGATGACTGGTCCTTCTTGATCCTTTGCTATTAGTTAGCAAAGACAAGAAGATGGAAAAGAGAGAAGAAGAAAAACGAGAGAAAAAGAGAGAGAACAGAGACTCTGATTTTTTTTTTCCTTTAGTGTCGTGAGTAGTTCTTTTTCCCCTATCCAATGACTCCTATTCACCTCCCAGATAACCCAATCCCGGCGTTTTGATATTTCAAACATTCAGAGGTTATCAGCAGAAGAGGTTTGAGTAATCCCCATCTCTTCTATACCATGAATAATAAAAACCCTTTAGTCCAGGCTATTGGACCAAAATAATTTATTATTTTTTCTTAGACCCAATGAGTCCAAAAATAATAACCATTAATTATTTAGTTCATGTGCCTATTAAAATAACCCAATAAATAATTAATGAGTCCATATGAACTAAAATAATTATTAAGCCTTTTATTAACTAGTTTAAGTCATGTTAATTTTTCTAATTATTCAATCTGGGCTTAAGTCCTGAATAATTAATTAACAAATCAAACAAGATAATCAATTTAATTTCTCTCATTCCATTTATTTTATTCCAGTCCAAAAAATAAATTAAACTTCTTGAATAAAATAAAATCCTTTTTCATTATGACCATTTCCTCGACTTAAAATAATTAAAATTTACGGGCTATTCTGAGGATCAAAAAGACACATCGCCTTAACTACTAAAATGACCAAAATACGCTTGCTATATAAATAGCTGTATTTTCCATTTTAAATATTTTTCAATATCACCATAAGAAAATATTGACCTAAAGGACAATACTATGTTAGCTATATCTTCGACTCACAGGTGAAATGACTAAAATACCCCTATACACATCGCCGTTTATTTAGAGGGAAAAGAGTGTACTATCACATCTCTAAACGACATCTACCATCCTTAGGCTTATAATCCAATGATCCATGACTTCTTGGAATATTCCAGCTTTCCAAGAGAGCTACCCTAAAATCAATATCCAAGTCATGTTCCCCAGAGCCTTGGATAATTAGATCATTCGGATAACCACAAGAGGTGATATAATGTAGATATTATTTTGTACAAGTCTGTCTTAACTAACTAGTCACATATACCTAACATATAAGTATATTGTCCTTTTCAAGAACCTCAACTATAATATAGCAAATCATACATTTCCATCTTCTTCAGATCACCAACTTACACTCAAATTGCAGAATACAAAGTCTACATTGTAGTAGTAGTAGTTTGGGTTTCTATCACATAGTACTTTTGGAAACTGCTACTACAGGTCATATTCTACGTATTCGAAATATGCTTGTATTATGAAATGAGTAGACTACCCATTGACTAAAGGTAAGTCATTCCCTATTTGGAATTCATAACACAATAACCTTGCCATGATGATATTCTCATTTTCATCATCCAATTAAGAACAATAGTTTATGTATTAAGTATCACATGGTTCATACCTTATTGTGAATGACCTCCATTTACATGAACCACTTACTCAAACATAATGGGCATTTTCTAATAAAATCATATATAAAGAAAATTTCACAAACAAATTATGAAAAAAATACTTTTATTAATACAAGTCAAAAATACATAAAAAACCTAGTCTAAGAGAGTATACATTTTAATACTTTCTATTATATGTAGGCGACTGGGATGGGAGCCTATAATTGACTGGAAGGTGCTTATTGTCCTATGAGAGTAAGAGAGTTTTATACCAATATGAGGGACAAGAAGAAAAACGACCTCTAGGTTATTTCTACTGTGGTAAAAGGAGTACCCATTGAGTTTGAAAGGGCTAGATTAGTTAGGATTTTAGGAGTCTCTGATGAGGGGTCATGGATTGTTGTAGACCATAATAACCAAAAGATTATTTCTGAGCCTGGCTGGGATGTGAGTGCTGTAAGGGAAAGTTTGAACATGTGGAGAAAATGGCAAATAGGTCAGAATCGTTACTACTCCAATAATGACCTTGGGGCTCAATTGCATACCATAGTCTACATCTTTACTTTTAATATTTACCCAAAGGCTAGTGACTTCAATGAGTCTAGAGTCCTTGATCTTTACATTCTGGATAAGATGAGGAGGAGTGAGCCTATTCCCATTGCCCCTATTATTATTCAATCCATGCGAGAGGTTGTTTACTCTGGCATATCAGCCAAAACCCTCAAATTCCTCTTGGTTATTATGCGAATCCTAAGAAACTTTGGAGTGAGATTAGATGGAGAGCTTAGTGAGCCCACTACTGACCAAGACCTTATGACTAAGCATACTTTGGTTCAGTGTGGTTATCGCTATTGATAGAGCCTAAATTAATCATTATTTTCCTACTTATTTGAGGTTAAATTGAGATACTTTTAATACAATAACTAGTCATATTCCTTCCTATTTAATATTTTCCTTATAGAAATATTTTTTTGTAATTTTATACAAAAACAAGAGAAATTTGAAGCTAATTGTGTGATTTTCTAGCACAAGCCCAGCACCAGGCCAAGAAGGAAGAGCTGGCGCCGATCTTCTACTGGTAGGACAAAGGATTGCAGAGAAATTGAAGGAACAAAGGAACAATTGCAATTTTCCAATTAGAGAAGAAAAGATGGAAAATGGCTAAAGGAAGCAATTGGCCTCATGGCTTCACGGCTCACCAAAGGAAAAACAACAAAGCAAAAGCAACAAAGCTGATGCAACACAGGAGAAGAAAAGAAATAATTTTGGTGGGGCCAAGGCAAGAGGAAAGTCAACAAGGTGGCTAAGAAAGAAGATAAAAGGAAGAAAAACAAAGAAAATTCGGTGGGATGATTTGTGGCTCAATTAAGCCGATGTTACAACAAAAAAAGAAAGCAGCAATTTGATTTTCAGTAAGTGACTTAATTGAGCCAATACAACAAAGAAAAGCAGCAGTGGTGTGCGGCTCGGAGAAGTCGATGGCAAGAGGAAGAAGCCACTTCGTGTGGCTGAGCATGAAAAAGAAAACAGAAATTCGGTGGCTTCCGTGTAGCTCAAATTGAAGCCAATTTCAAGCAATTTCAATTCCACAAGAATTGTGCTTCAGCACAACACAACAAAATTGATTTCCAATTCACAATTCAAAAGGCGGTGGACTTCTTCTTTTCCTTAGTTTATTTAGATTTTATTTAGAATTTTATTCCGCGTGCACAATGTAAAGACTTAGATTTATTTTAGAGTGTATCACCAATATTTTCTCGAGATAAATAATTTAAGGAGGATTGTGCAAGAGGTTCTACAAAGGAAGAAGGAGGAGGCTTGTCTATGAGTGCTTTCTTTTACTTTGTTTTCTTTTTCTTGAACAATGATTTATTAATTGTTTTATTGTAATTTGACGTTATTTTAGGTATTCATGATTTTTATAATTATTTTGATCTTTTGATTAATTGATTATTATTCTTGGTATTTAATTATTTATGCTGATTACGAGATTAATTAGTTGTTTCTTTCCATTAACTTGCTTGGAAAATGGGTTGATGGTGGTTTCAATTCATTAGTTTCATATTTGTGTGTCTATTAACTTGCTTGGAAAATGGGTTAATTGCTATGAACTAAGTAATTAAAAATTAATTGATATCTGATAGGATATGGATTCATTGATTAATTTCATGTTTTAAATTTGTCAGGATATGGAGATTTAACTAAGGATTGTGATTAATGCATATTTTGAGTGAATTAGTTGAGACAGGATATGTGATGCTAATTTGTCTAGAAAATAGTGATTTCATGGATTAGAAAAGAAGTGAATCTATCTTAATCCTTCATGATTCCAAGAGAATAATTAGTTATGATAATGATTGAGTACTTTAAGATCATGTTTGTCAAAATAATGGTTTGAGTTACATAATTCTCTATCCTTGACATGTATATATTCTTTTATTTTCTTTTTTATTTCTTTTTCACTTTATTGAATCGGTTGAACAATGAAAGAAAAGTGATTAATGCATACTTGTTTCTGGAGGATCGACACTCGTTTGAACCCTATACTATGCTTAATGATGAATACACTTACTCATATGTGTAATTTGGGGTTAACGTTTTAATTTAAACTTGATTGAGAATGTACTTATTTTTATATAATTTTTATATCCAAATCCATACATATTAGCTATGATGAGATGGAGATGCGATGGAAGAAGCCTTTTGAGGTATAGCACCTCGGGATGGTGGAGTTTCTCTTGGTAAGGAGAAGGAGGAAAAGCAACCTACTAGACCTTCCACCCGTGCCACTAGTTCTTATTCCTGTACTGATTTTGAGGCACCAATGGAGGCTCAACTGAAGAGCCAAATGGCTATCCTTTTTTAGCTTTGAGACTCCATTGCAAACCTCCATCGACGCCATGATGTTCAAGAGCAAAAGTTGATGACTTTGATCCAACAATCCACTAGGGCCTCTCAAGTCGAGCAGCCAACGATCTTCATGAGGAAAACGATGATGAGGATGATGATGAGGCCTCTTGACTTACTCTTTGCACTTTTATTTTATTTTATTTTCTGTCCTTTTTCTATTATTTCTTTTCTTTTGAATTTTCATGACCTTTCCTAACTTTTAGTTATATTTTCTTTATTTTGATTTTCTTTTTCTTTTTCTTTTCCTAGATTTATGTTTTCTTGTTTTTGTTTCTTTTGAAGTTAGATACCCTTGTGATTTCTCTAATGACATACATGTTGAACCTAATATGCAATAGAAGTATTTTCTTCTCTTCATTCTTTCTCTTTATCTATTTTTGTCTTCTTGGCTTTGCTTTTATTATTATATCTTTGGCCATTGAGGACAATGTCCAGTTTATGTGTGTGTGTGTGGGGGGGGGGGGGGAATGTAGGTATTGAAGATATTTTCCATGCAAGGTTGAAATTCTTTTTCTTACTTGGATATGAATTTTTATCATTCATTTGGTAGATTTTTATGAAATTGGCTTATTGGATAGGATATTTTTCAAGACTTGAGAATTTGAATTAATCTTGTTTATGCATTGGTGTTTGAATATTATTTGACTTATCTAGTTTGAATATGGAGAATATGATGAATGTTGAAAAAGTTTATTGGCTATCTCTTGTATTATGGGTTTAAACTATGCTTAGCTTCGAGTTGTGATAAGGAATGTGAGAAGATAAAAGATCTTTAAGAGGAAAGATTGAAAAATTGTGAAAAATTCTTGTGAGTTGAAGAATTGAAAAAATGAGTTAATTGTTGTTTCCTCTTTGAAGAAGATAAAGTATTATTTTTGCTTGATTATAAGGGTCAATACAAATAGTAAAGAGAAATTCACTTTCTTGAGGTTATGAATTCCCAAAAGCAAAAGAGAGGAAAGATGTTGAAAAAAAAATGATAATTGGTGACTACAAGGGAGCTAATAAGGTGTGTGAAGAGAAATCCATACACTTGAGATTATCAATTCCCTAAGTCATTGAAAAAATTGAGAGAAAATTTTTTGAGTGTTTTCCTTACATCATAATTTGAATTGTGTAATTTTTTTATTCATAATGCTTGAGTTGGTAGATAAATTGACTTGTGTGATTCATATTATCTATATGTTTACTTGAAGGGTGAAATACTTTTCTTAAACTAAGGTATACACTTGATTAATTTGACTTTAAGAGTTCTGTGATGTCCTATCAAATGTTTCAAAGTTTGAATTGTTTTCAAAGGGTTTGATGAATGGCAAGAGTTTTATCTAAAGTTTGAAGGGAAGTTATAATCCTTGTTATATTTCAAATTTTTGAATGAGAAAAAACTTGTGTTTTCTTGATGATTTTCTTAGCTCAAAGTGTTTTACTTTGAGGACAAGCAAAATTTCAAGTGTAGGGGAATTGATAGGAGCTAAAATCATTACTATTTTTTTAGTTATTTAACGTTAAATTGAGATACTTTTGTTGTAACAACTATGTATATTCTTTCCTATTTGATATTTTGCTTGTAGAAAATGTTTTTGACAAATTTGTACAGATTTAAATTGATTTTGAGCAAAAAGAAGAATTTTTCAGTACACACCTGGCGCCAGGTCTGGCAAGTGGACCAGGCGCTAGGTCTATTCTGGTTCGAGCAGAGGAAAAAACAAAGCAAAACTCAGGGAGAAACAGAACACACCTGGCGCCAGGTGGGTCAAAGTGACCCGACGCTAGGTCCGCTCTGGAGTAAGAAAATTCTGTGTACAAATTTAATAATTTTCTAAAGTTTCGGTATTTTTCAATTCCTACTCGGCCAAAACTTCTCAAGCATTGAATTTAGTATCAAAGAAACCTATAAAACCAAGAGAAAATACAAGAGATTGAGAGTGAAACCAAGATAAAAAATTCTAACCACTCAAAAGAGAAGAGATTTACAATTCAATGAGAGTTGTTCGAGAGAGTTTTCAAATGAGAAGAAGGAGGTTTGTCTACGAGTATTTTCTTTTACCTTTGTTTTCTTTTTCTTAAATAATTATGTATTTAATATTTCCATTGTAATTTGACATTATTTTTGGAATTCATGATTTATTAAGTAATATAATCTTTTGATCAATTGATTATTATTTTTTGTATTTGATTACTTGTTTTGCTTGAGGAGTTGGTTGATTGATCTTTGTTATTAACTTGCTTGAAAAAATGGTTGGTAATAACTTCAATTAATTGATTTCATATTTGTTATCTCTTAACTTACTTGAACAATAGGTTAATTGTCTAGAACATAGGTAATCAAAGGTTAGTTGATGATTGTTAGAATATGAATTCATTGACTAATTTCATATTTTAAATCACCTAAAATATAGGGGTTTATATGAAGATTGATTTTAATGTATTTTTTGAATAAATTGGTTGAGATAGAATATGTTCACTAATTTAATTAGAAGATAGTGATTCCATGGATTGCAAACGAAGTGGGTTTATTTTAAATTCTTTATGAAACCAAGATAATAATTGATTGTGATACTGGCTAAATGATTCATTATTATATTTTCAAAAACTTTTGTATAAATTGCATATTTTCACATCCTTAGGTTGTATATATTTCTTTATTTTTCTTTTTCTTATTTTCTCACTTTATTTGGGTCAATTAAATAATGAATGAAAAGTAATTAGTGTATACTTGTTACTTTGAAAATCGATACTTGTTATTAACGTTTGTATATTTTCACATCCTTATACTATATTTGCAAAGAGTATACTTGCTCGTATGTATATTTTGGGATTAATATTTTAATTAAAACCTCATAAAAAGATAAATTTAAATTTAATAATTTTTATACACTCAAAATTTATGTATCACATAACACAAAAAAGAAGAACACTATATGAAGCTGCGGGAAAGATACTAAAAAGGAGGAATATGCGGGATATTATTAGCATAGGACGGCAATACAGCACCCATCAAGGTAGACTTAAGCCTGAAAATGACGTCAACTTTCATTTTTCTCTTCCATGGCCACTATGGTAAACAACTGGAACTCAAAAGATCATTCCATTTGCCTGAAAATCTACGAAACTTGCATTTTGGCCACCGTTTACGTTATTGAAGAACGCCTCAACATAGTAGTAGTATGGGCTGAAACTATTCTGAAACAACATCCACATCTCATGCCAAAACTTGAGCAACCATGCAAGAATATGCCTGGATAATCTCTGGTTTTTCTTTGGCATTATGAAATTTCTCGGAGATCTTGGTCACAACCAAATGAACAGGGCAGAAAATGGATCGGCCATATTCGAAAGACGACTCCGGAGCATGTTTTGGTGTTCTTGAAAGTTTGATTTTTTTGACATGTTTCTTCAGTTGCCTGTAATTAACAAATGCATCTTCCCATTCTGGAATAAGCTGAGCTTCAAGTTCTTTTAACAGCTTCAAGCATTTTTCCATTTTCTTGATTATGAGCTTTCATTAAAATTTGTTGGGTATTTTAATAAAGTAAATATTCAAAATACACCTACAAAGAAATTTAAAAAATAAAGAATTCAAAAAAATTTGGAAGAAGAAGAAGAAATGAAGAACTTTAGAAAAATAATTAAAGGGAACAAAAGAAAATATTGTAAAAATTTTTTATTTTTGAGTTTTTTAAATAAATTTTTAAACTTTATCTTTTTGCAATAAAGTCCCTATTAATAGTAAATAATAAAGTTGATTGTTAGATTTTTAATGAATGGGTAATATTGAAATATTTTAGTACTAAAGAGACATAATTGAATATTTTATAAAATGAAAAGTAAAATTATAAAAGTGACTAAATTTGAAGGGCATTTACACGTTTTACCCTCCAAATTAAAAGTCTTCATTCTCATAGGGTTAATTGCCAAAAAAAAAAAAAACTCCTGTACTTATATGTATTTGATAATTGGGTATTCAAATTTTTAATTTTGATAATTAGGTACTCAACAATTGACAAAATCATAAATTGAGCACTTAATTATCAAACTTAAAATTTTAGATACTCAATTGTTAAAATTAAAAGTTTAGATACTTAATTGTCAAAATTAAAATTTTAGATACTTAATTGTCAAATATATAAAAGTATAAAAGATTTATTAAAATTAATTCAAATTACTTTTAAATCTTACATATAACAAGATTGTCCTCTTAGTTTTTTATTTTTTAAGTTTTATTTCATTTTTTATTTTTTATTTTTAAATAAAATCATACCTTCTTAAATATCAAATTAATTCAAAAAATTTTAATTAAACTCAACAGCAATAATATATAAAACTATAAAACTCACATATATATATATATGTGTGTGTGTTTGTGTGTGTGCGCGTGCCACTTGCATACTTCTTAAAATTTTTAAAATATTTAGTAATTCCATTAAAAATATTTAGTAATTCGAATTACAACTTTTTTCATTTTTCGAAGTCTCAAAAGAGCGTGAAAATACATAAAAACTCTTAAATGAAAATAAAAAAGAGATAGAACTCTAATTCCTTCAAAATCGGTGGTCAAACAGTTGTAATTCATATTATTTAATATTTTTAATTGAATTAATTAACATTTTTAGAAATTTTATAAAGTATGAAAGAGATAAAGAGATACTTTTTTAAATATATGATAGATATGTGAATTTTATAATTTTATATATTATTATTGTTGTGTTTAGTTGAAAATTTTTGGATTAATTTGATATTTAAGAAGGTATGGGTTTTATCTAAAAATTGAAAAAAATGAAATAATTTTTTAAAAAATTAAAAAGTAAGAGGACAATCTTATTTAATGTAACATTTAAAAGTAATTTGAATTAATTTTAACAAATTTTTTGTACTTTTATATATTTAATAATTAAGTATTGAAGCTTTTAATTTTAACAATTGAGTATTTAAACTTTTAATTTTGATAACTAAGTACAGAATTTATGATTTTATCAATTATTAAATATTCAATTATCAAAATTAAAATTTTAAATATTTAATTATCAAACACATATAAATACAAAATTTTTTTAAAATTAACCCTTCACGTTACGACAAAAATGATGTGTCAGGCCTGACCTCGACAAAGCCTGACCAAGGAAAAGAAGTCATTGTTTTTTCGCATTATTTTGGTGGGCGGGGTTTTTTTTTTTTTAAATTACACTCTTGATTTGTTGCCAGGGTGAACTTGGTATTGGATTTTTTTTTTAAATAGTGTTTAAGTATATTTTGACAAAAAAATAATATAAATAAATTTTATTTGTAAAATATTAATAATTTTATTATTTATTTTAAGAAAATTGAAATACTGATTTTGAGTCCATGAATATATTTTAAAATTATAATTAATTTTTTAAAAAAATAAATAGGACTGAGATTATGAAACAGTTTTGTTTTTTTAAAACATAAGTATGACTTTAAATTTTATGAGAACTTTATGGATCCAAAAATTAATATTATAATTTATTTGAAATGAATAATAAAGCATCGGTCTTTCAAATAAAAATTTATTTGTATTAAATATTTTTTTAATCAAAAGAAGCTCTAAATTATTATTTTTTATTAAAAGTTTAAATCCAAGTGCATTAAACTTGGATTGAGATTATAAAATATTAATTTTATTGGCTAATAAATTAAAATAAAGATCTTGTTAAAGTGAATAATAAAACCATTTTGCAAATAAAATTTATTTATATTAAATTTATTTTTAATCAAAATAAATTCTAAAATAGTATTTTCTTTGAAAAAAAAAACTCAACCCAAGTGAACCAATAGCACCATACATTGGACTGGAATTCTTAAGCGAGCATGCGCGCTGCAGAGTATTCCCCCCCGCCCCCCGCCTCCTGTTTCAAGGTAATCACGGACTAGTAATTTTCAGCTACAGTATTTTCAAATGACTTTTGACAAAGCTTCAGCTGTAATTTTTTTTTTGGCTAGATAGCTGTAAATTTGCCTGTGTCAATTTTTTTTTTTTTTTCCCTTAGCATGCAAAGAGAATCTGAGCTAAGAC
This sequence comes from Voacanga thouarsii, assembly GCA_026120185.1. Classification (NCBI taxonomy): domain Eukaryota; kingdom Viridiplantae; phylum Streptophyta; class Magnoliopsida; order Gentianales; family Apocynaceae; genus Voacanga; species Voacanga thouarsii. Next base: position 3,118,168 of record JANUWF010001217.1, on the reverse strand, counting down.
TTGATTTGGTTGAATTATTTTATAGAAGTAAATAAGGAATGAAAGTAAATATGGGAATAATATTTACCTCGTTTGATTAGATGTAAATGTGGAGTAGAAGTAAATCAGGAGGAAATATACTCTCCTTCTACATCAATATATTCTTCTCGGGATTGAGAGAAAAAAAATAAAATAGAAGTAATAATGATAATATTGAACATATTTTTTATATTAAAAATTTTAATAAAATAAATAATAAAAATAAAATAATAAACTAAATTAATTATTCTCTCTATTTTCCCCTCTCATCTCCTTTCTATTTTCATTCTAACCAAATAAGATAAAAATAAATATATTAACTTGATCTAAAAAAATAAAATGGGCCACTTTTCCTCCCTTTCTTCTCTCCCTCCCCGAATCAAACCATGCATAAGTCTAGATACAATCCCCCTTTCCTATTTCCATCTCATTTCAAACTCCAGTCAATAACTTTGCTTTGAATTGAGCCAAAATTCTTTGAATGTAATCGTCCCACCTACTTTTCGCTTTCTTTGACCCATTCTCAGTTCTTTTAATTGAAACACGTACACTAACGGAGGCAGACGGGGATTACTAGGAACCCAGCGACTGATTATACCCACAAAAAAAAAAAAAACTGAATTTGTCTTTAAACCAATTATGATTTCTTGCTTCAGGAGAATTGTAATTTAGCCACTTAAAAGGTGATTACAATTACGGTTCGAAAATTGGAGACAGTAGTTTTGGTTATAGTTTCATTGAATCTCCGATTATGGTTATGTTCCGGTTCAATACAATTTTGGACATTGGTAACAAAGGGGGAAAAGGGGGGCAGATCGAATTTGAAAGATTCAATCGATTGTCACTTTTAGATTTTGATGAGTCATTTGATGTATATTTGTGTTGAAAAAAAAAATGAAATTAAGAATTTGTGTTTAAGAAAATTGGGATTTAGAATGGAGCTTTTGAAGCGAATAACAGATATTCTAGAGAATTAAGAAAGCGTTGTGTGGGAAAATAGTAGGAGAAGAAAGGTATTTAAAGAGAATTAAGAACCTTTTGACTGGGGCGGTGGCGTGGGGCTGGGGAGTAGAGCAGACAAGGAAAGAGAGAGGAAGATAAGAGTTGATTAGATAAAAAAAAAAAAAAGTAGTTACAGAGATGAAAGAAAAAAAATGATATAATTAGTAGTTATATTTTTATTTATTAATTTGATATAACAGTATTAATTTTTATTTATTAAGATATTTTTTATTATTTAATAAAAATTCATTAGATAAAATTTATTTTGCTCTATTTCTACTCACTCTTAGTTAAAAATTACATTAAAATTTTTATACTAAAATTAACTCTTCTATTTTTTCTATTACTTTCTATTTAAAAAAAAATCCAAACTCTTACAATTTAAACCTCAAGAGAAATTAACCTATTTGTTACTGAAATTTTAAATTTTATAATATTTTCGTCCTTAATATTTTTTTTCGCCATTATAATCCTTGATGATTTTTTCCCGCCATCATAATCTCTAAAGTTTTATCTTTTGTCTAAAAAATCAACCATTATAATCTCTAAAAATAAAATTTTAGAGAGTATAATGACAAAAAAAAATTATTAACAATAGAAAAAAATATTAAGAACAAAAATATTATAAAGTCTAAATCATAAGAAACAAATAGGTTAATTTCTCAAACCTCAATTTCCTCTTCGTTTTGGATTAATCCAAGCTACTAGTTTCAATATTATTTTCTATTACTTTCTACTTTGAACTAGTAGTTTTAGTTGATTCTAATCACGTCCGATCGGCCAGTTTTGACGAAACCGAAACTGGCAATTTCGGCTCGGTTTCAAACCTTAACTGATAGCCACCGTTCGAGTCTGCTTCAAAACCGAACCGGGATTGCCCCAATAGTGTACAATTCCATGACTCCTACAGACTATTCTACGATGGGACCTAAGAAGGTCTGCTTTTACTATTCCTCGTCTCAAGAAAAGCAACGAACATGTTTTTTAGGTGGGAATGAAACTTGGAAGGCATGCAAGCAATATTGACTTCTTTCATAGCGTTCTTTTGGGATAAAGTTGAATTTTCACCATATTGCTTTGTAATCAATTAAGCTCATCTTCTAGATTTCTGAACTTCAGTATAAAGAAAGAAAGTGAGAAGAACTGTAAATTGTTTGAGAGGTAAAAGAACTAAGACTTGACCAGTAACTTGGTAGAATTTTGCCATAATCTTGGCCAAGACACATCGGTTAGAATTAGAAACCTCCTAACCACAGCATGCAAAATGGCGAAAAATAGAGCAGAAGAGATTCATGGAGGAAATCTCATAAGGTGAGATGGTTAAAAAGCTGCTTCCTTCACATATATAGTCGGAGAAACAAAACGAAACTTAGAATCCAAATCTAATTAACACATCCTTAATAACAAGAAAAGTAAATAGAATTTACGGTGAGGTTAAATATAGTAGTTTTATTTAACCCAAAGAAACAAAAGAAAGAAAGAAAAAAAAATAGGAACATGGTTAATTGTATATTTCTCCATTGAAAAGTCAGTACCTAACTTACTTTCTGTCTTCCTCAAAGCATGTTGCTGTTGTTGTTGTTGTTGTTGCTGCTGTCATCCAAAGATGTTGTCCTAGAGTTGCCAAATCTTTGAAGGAAACCATTTGCAGCAGGCACGTGAACGTTGTTCACTGAACCGAACACATAAGGTTGGTTTTCCACTTGCTGATTATACACCTGCTGACCATTAGTCCTTACTTGTTGTTGCGGCTGAAACTGCAGAGGATACCGATTTGAAGCCACGGCTGCCGCCGCTGCAGCAGGATTCATAATTTGCTGGACGTGATTTCCTTGCCCAAAGCTGAAGCTTGCACCACTTGGGAAATGCTGAAACCCTGTTGGAAATCCTTGATTAGGCCCTCCGGTGAACTGTTGCACCAAGGCGCGAAAATTACTAGTATCTGTGTTAAGCAAGGTTGTTGGCGTCCTCCTAGAAGCTCTAGACCGCCTTCGGATTGGCTTCGAAACACGGCCATCCGGGCTCAGATGATCGGAACCTGAACCTCGGGAACTCGGCACACTTGTCGGAGAGATAGTGGTGGTAACAACCGTGGAATCGGAGAGTCGGTCACCAAAAATTGTTGCTGGTCTAGTTTGTGCTTCACCAGAGAGGTTGTGCTGGTAGAATTGTATCCACTCACTGGAGCTTGGCATGGTTTCAGTACTGATAGCCATTTGGGGAAGGGTTAGCGCTTAGCATTAGTAGCTAACAATATAGATAGTAGCTTCGAGTCTAGGTTGGGTAAGAACGAAAGTCGGAACACAGTGGAATGTATGTATATTCCATGTAAGTACTGTTCTGGTCAGTGCAAAAGACTTTCTGGTCACACGGCCCTCGGGTTCCTCAGGGAAACAGGCGAAAAGTATTACGACCATAATATGCCTGCCCGCGTTTGCTTATATGAAAAAAAGAAGTGCTTTTGGGGAAAATTTATTTTTATTTTTTTTTTGGTATAACATTCTGTTTACCTTACTATAATATTTGGGTTGACATATATAAAATTTATTTAAAAATATAATAAGAGCCGTGTGAAATTTAAATATATTTTATTTATTTTTAATCGTTATTGTTATTAGATAAAAATAATTTTTTGCTTAAAAAATTATAAATGAGTAAACCGAAAAAATAATAAATTATTCAAAAGATTGACTGTCGAAATTTATCCGACGGTGAAAAAGCATTTTAAAAAGGCAAATTGATAAATACTTTCCAATAGAAAATGTGAACCATAAGAATGGAGGAGGGGCTTCTGGAAGCTCTGCCACCCACCAACCGGCTACCGGTAACCCAATAGAGAAAAAACAAAAGGGTAGAAGCTTGGTAGTTCCAGGAAGCAACACGAATCAAAAGAGGTGAATTGGCGTGGCGTCTATGGGAAAGGGACAAAGGTAGTGGTTGATGACTCGATTGGATTGACTTTGGCGAAATTACGCAATCCTTTGGTCATTATTATTATGTTTTTAATTCCTTTCACATGGGAGGCTAGGAAGTACCCTTGTAGTAGCGGAGTCTATTCTTGGGAGCGCAAGTGATTAATTAATAGTTTAAAATAAATTATATTTTTAGTAAAATAATTTCAAGAGTTTACCTGCAATCATCGTTAGTATTGAGAAGACGATCCAAAATTCCAATATAGAAGCCTCAGCAGTGGCTCCTTGAGAGCATTATTTAGCCACAACTCCCCAAGTGAAGGCCAGTCCAAGTTCCAATTCTCTCCAGCACTTCTGAAGCTGAAGTTGCAGAACATCTCAGAAGAAATATTTGGGACTCTTAATTCCCAAAACAAAATTCTCTGTAATTTCATTTTTCTGTGTGTTTCAGCATAGGTATTCTCCCCCTTCCAATGGTCCTCATTTTGTCAAGGAAGTAAAACCTATACTCTTTGATATCATAAGCTTAAAGGTTGTAGAAATATAAAGCTTTTTGGAAATTGAATTAACAATTAAGAACTTCTCAATAAAAGGAAAAAAAAACAATAAAGAACATGCACAAAATCTTGTGTCTATTTCCCATAGTTACATGTCTCTGCCAGAGCCCACGTTATTGATATAGCAGAAGGAAACAGCAAAAACGAGTACATATATAGGATCTAATAATTCATTAGTCAAACAACTTGCAATTTCAAGGATTAAGATTCTATATTCTCCCCGAATATTAATATATATATCTCGAAATAATTTTAAAATACTGCTCAAATGAAATTTGATTTCTACACATTCTTGGTCAGGTGTTTTCAAGGGATCATACTGCATCTGCTGCTTTGCTGATTTAGAGTTCTGTAAGCTAGCCCATAGAAGACTTCCATTTAGGGTTGACACTTAACAGCACAATCTCAAAGCCAGAACCTGCAAGCTTCTCCACAAACCCTCTTTACCAAACACACAAACAACCACCTGAAAACAAAATCAAGGAAGACTGTAAGCAATCAGTCAATCAAATAGAGTTTGGAACTGAATGATATAGAAGAGAAAACAAATCAATGACAACATGGGTCTGGCAGTTTCTTCAGCAAATGCTAGAGTTGACTCAAAACATTTCCTACTGTGCTGTTCTCTGATTTATTTGGGCTAGCCCCGTTCCCTATATTCTGCTGTACAAAAAAGGTATGCTTTTGCCTTTTTGAAGCCCTCACTTTCAAGGGTTCATTGTTTCAGCAGTTCCTGACTTCAATACTTCTTGGGGTTTATTATTTGCTATCAAATCTCTTATTATTGTTTTATCTAAAAGCCCGTGTGAAAATTAATCATGGGTAGAAATCATACAAAGAGACATCTAAATTTGAGAAAATGGAAGAAGACAAAAATGATCATGCAAGGCTTCCTTACGACAGATACGATAAAGTGCAATTCCTGATTTAAAAAGAATCAGAAAAACTGAAGATGATTTAGTTAGTCAGCAAGTAGAAAGTACTGTTTGGTGAGATGTAATATGTTTCAAGTAAGCTCATGAGGGGGTGTGCTACACTATCTTCAACAAAAAATTGTCACGTATTGCGTTAGAAATATCAGTATATTACCTGCATTATGAGTTCAAATCCCAACTTTTTGATTGATAACCACCTTCAGCCACTCAATTCCCATTTCCAGTTGTTCCTCAAGTCTTCTGACTGATTCTTCAGCAGAGTTTGTACAAAGTTGCATTTCAATCATCTGCAAGGTAAGGATATTGACAAAATCAGGGGAAACCTCCTGAAGGTGCTTGCAATTTCGCAATACCAAGTGTTCAAGCCTTGGCAGGTGATCACCAGAAGCATTCCAATGGGCAATGTTTAGTGTATCTAGTTTCAAGAACTTGAGTTTAAGGAACTCCCCTTCTCTCATGTCCCATGTTTTCCCTTCAAAGGCCCGAGAGAGTAATTTGAGAACCTCCAGGTTGGGTAATCTTCCAATTTCAGAAATAAGGTTCCATGGCAAGTGAAATTTTGAGAGAGTCAACTTTTTAAGATTAAATGGCAAGTTAAATTCACTTGGATACGGGACCCTGCCAGAGTAGGATATGTTGAGTGACTCAAGCTGTGTCAGAAAGTCCAGCACTGGATAGCCATCACGTTTCCCAAAATCATCCTGTGAGTGTGAGAAAATGCATCTGAGTCTCCGGAGGTTAGGAAACATTCTCATTATCTTCTCTGCATCTTTGCCTCTTGAAAGAGATGGTGAGGAAAAGGTCAACAAATTTCCCAACTGATACAATCCTTCAAGCATGTCATCTGGCATAGTGATGGCAGTATGGCAATTCACATGAATATGTCTCAACCTTGCCATCCTCCATATAGTATCTGGCAGTGCAACTTTGCCTTTTAATCCTTTCAGGAGAAAGGTTTCTAAATTGCAGAGATTAGCTATTGATGAAGGAATAGAATCTATGTCACCACTCAATGATAAATACCTCAGATGAACCAAAAGTTCTGTTTCTTTTGGAAAAGAGTGGCCCATATTGATGCATTCCAAGTCCAACACCCTCAGAAGTTTAAAGTTGCTAGAAATGAATGAGACATCGTATGGACATCTTGGATACATATCACTGGTGGCAAAAAACAATAATGAACGGACCCATGGTCCCGATGGCCTTACTGCAACAAAATGCTTTCTCTTTGAACAAATAGATAGCCGGTGCTTCTCATAACTTTTGGAGTTCAAAGGGTAAGAACCCACATAAACACCATAATCTAATTCAGAAGAAGCAAAAAGTTCATCATACCCGTTACTCAATTCCAAAAAGTCCTCTTCTCTAGATTTTGCGTAGCAAAAATCACGGAAAATATTGTGGACATTGCATGCTTTAACCCCATTGCCATTGGATCTTCTTTTGGAAACCATCACCAGATTCCTATGAATTAGATCCATCAAGAACTCCTCCGCAGCATCTTCTATACTCTCCAAAGAATTGGTTTGAATGAAGCCCTCAGCTATCCATAACCATTTCAATTTCCGTACAGGAATTTCTTTATCTTGAACAAATGCTCCAAGATAAAGGAAACATGCTTTCAAATAGTCAGGTAAATGCTTGTAGCTTAATTCCAAAATGTCCATGCACCTTGTTTGTGGATCCTCGGCAATAAGTGAGTTTAAATTGTCTGCAACTTGTTTCCACCAAGCTTCTTCTTTCTTTGTTCTGTGAAGAAGACCTCCTATCGCAACCACAGCCAAGGGTAGTCCTTTACAATCTTTCGCAATTTGTTTCCCAGCTTTCAACAGTTCCTCAGGACAATCATCCATATTAAATACTTTCTTTTGTAGCAATGTCCAACTTTCATCATCAGTCAATAGACGAAGAGGATGAGGACTTGCATGAGCATTCAAGGCCACATCGTGAAGGCGACTTGTGATCAATATCCTACTCCCATTTCCATCATTTGGCAATGATCTTTCTAAATCATTCCACACTTCAATGCCCCACATGTCATCCAAAACTATAAGGTATCTTTTTCCTTTTAGGCATCGATACAACTCCAATTCCAGATCTTCCTCACTCATTTCGAGGAAATCATCAGCATGCCCAATATTAATGTCACTCAATATGTCAATCAACAATTTTCTTTTTTCATACACCTGAGAAATCCAACACCATGCACGTATATGGAAATGACAGATAATTGAAGGTTCAGTGTATGACTTTCTGGCCAGAGTTGTTTTACCAATTCCTGGCATGCCAACGAGTGAGACAACATCTATCTGAGATGATCCTCTTTCGAGTCGTTGGACAACCAATTCAGTCTGATCAGGAAGATCCACCAAAAGTTCATTAATTCTTGGAGCATTAGCTGAGAATATTGTGTTTCTCAAAGATTGGGACACATTAAGAATGCCCATGTCACATGCTTCCTTCTCAAAGATCTTTGAAACCCGAATCTTGATGAGTTTGATCTGTTCTACAAGATCAGAAAGCCATATAACATGGTACCACAGCACACCATCTTTGACCATAAATGAATCAATGATATATTCTGATTCATATGCTACATTCAGGATATGCAATCCAAGGTCTTTCAGTTCCAATTGCTCATTGAATTGCCCAACAATTTCCTCAAAGAAAGATCTAAGGATCTTTGTTTCATTGTAGAGAAATTCAATATGATGCTTAACAAAGAATACAGATTCAGCATTGTAGTTCTTGTTTGTCTCTAAACAAAAAGCATTAGAACTCTTCAGATCCTGAAGATTTTCTAAAAGGAGATCAAGAAATCCCAACCCATTAATCTTAGGGATATTAGATTGAAATGTGCTTCGAACTTGTAGATAAATCTCTGAGATTTCTACTTTAATGAGCATGGTATTTTTCAACAAATCAGGAAGCAAAATGTTCATTTTACCGACCGGTTCTTCTGTAATTTTGCTGGTATGAAATGAGCAATAAAAAGAAATTGCATCCCTTGCTACAGATTGGGCACGTGGTAATATTTGTTTCCCTTTCTCATCAAGAGGACCCATTAGAAATGTCCCGAGGAATATCAACTCATTGTGCAAGGTTTCAATTTGATCTTGCAGAGGGACCATCAAACTGGAGTTGCTGTTTACTAGCTCCATCAGAAATGTTCCTAGCTTGAGAAGTTTAAAACTTCTCAAGCGAGTTGAAAAGCCTGTCTTTGATCATCCTTTCAGTGACTTCCTTGGCATGAAAGGAGTGACAAAGAGAACTTGCTTCCATAGCCACTGCTTGAATTTGCATCCAGATAAGTTCACGGCTTTCTGTTAACCCCAATTGTTCAAGTAATGTTCCCAGGAAAGCCAGAACGTCATGAAGGAAATCCACTTGACCCTTCCCGAGGACCAACGAACTAGCTTCGCTGTTTAGCAGCTCCAGTACCATTATTTCTGCCATGAGAAGTTCCATCTTTTCAAGTAATTTGAAAAGTGCAAGATCAGTTTCCTCAGTGATGGTCTCCGTGGATGAGTAAGTAAGAGATCCAACCTCAATAGCCACTGTTGTTATATCACTCATGACTGGCTGCACATCCTCCTTATTCAAATTTGGTGCATCAATGAGAAATGTTACCAGGGATTTCAGCCCCTGGCGAAGGATCTCAAGTCCGTTCTTTCTTGTTGATCTTTCCAGTGACGATTGATACCTCTCTCGCTATCATGCTGCCAATTTTTATGAGAAATTTGGTTATGAAGAAAATAAATTAACTAGAACATAAGACAAAATAATATTGAATTTTTTGTTTGTATTCACATATATTGATGTTCTCTAGTCAAACTCACAATGAAGTTTATACTAAAAGAAAAGTAAATCTATATGCTATATTTTTATATTTGGTGTAAACTTTTACATGACATGCCCCTACTCTTTTAGCAAAACCCTACTTCCACCCCCCCCCCCGCAAAAAAAAAAAAAACTATTGATATTTTATATTGTAAATTATAATGTGATGCACTAATTTTATGCGAAAATGTCCCTCTCCAACCCGAACACTCGAAAAAGAAAGTACACAAAAATTTTAACATTCCCTTTCAATTTCCATTCCCTCCCTTTTTTAAGTCACTTTTGAAATTTTTTATTTATAATTATCTATTATTTTAAAAAAATCAAGAAGGTATTATTTTTTTTCAATTTTATCTATATCTTTTATTATTCAATTAAACTATGACAATGATTTGTTTTTTATTTTCAAAAAGGTTAATTTAGTCTTTCTCTTTTAAAATTCTATCGATTTGAAAACCTTTTTAATCCTTGTGAAAAAAATAAAAAATGACACTAAAAAAACAAAGGGATTATTTGTTAATACCATTATTTAGTGTATTTATTTTGATTCTTCAATTTTTAAGCATGTTTTCAATATTGCGATGAGTGATAACTAAATTTCATTATGAGACATTCATTACTAGATAAACATTCTACTTTGTTCCACATCATCTCCTCCATAAATGTATAAAAAATAACAAAAAGCTTCTTTTGGGTAATTAATAACTCATGTGCAAAATCATTCCCATTTATATGATTTTTAAAGAATCATTTACGTGGCAAAGAATAAAAATGTTCTGAAAAATAATCATATTGTTATAAAATTTGGGTAGTGTTAGAATAAAATTTACGCACTACACACTAAGAAAACTCTAACTATTTTTTTGCACAAAAATTTCTTCAAACTTCTCTCTTTCTTTTTCTTACAATTTTCTCACAATTCTTTCACAAAAATGATGGTGTATTTCAAATTTAGAGAATAACTCTCTTTATAGAGTTCTTAATTAGTGGAATACATCATCTTTCACTAATCTTAATTAGTGGTGTCTCCACTAAATAGTGGACATCCATAAAAATCCATAATTAGTGGAGTTTCCACTAATTCCCTAATAATTCACATAAATCCATAATTAGTAGAGCTTCCACTAATTCAACATATTTACAACACTCCCCCTTAGATGTCCATCCATTACATAAAGAATATGCCTCATTAAAATCTTATTAGATAAAAATCTAATGAAGGAAAAAGAGTACACTATTCGATATGTCTGTTTATTACTCTCCCTGATGAGATAATTCATTTAAATCTTTGAACCGACGCATACCAATTTTATATCTCAACTTCTCAAATATTACAGTCGGTAAAGTTTTCGTGAAAATATCTATGAGGTTGCCACATGACCGAATTTGTAACACATCAATTTCACCTTTCTTTTGGAGTTCATGAGTAAAGAAGAATTTTGGTGAAATATGTTTTGTCCGATCTCCTTTAATATATCCTCCTCGTAATTGAACTATACAAGCTGCATTGTCTTCATAAAGAGGAGTTGGAATATCTCTGATAGATGATAATCCACAACTTTCTCGGATATAATGAATCATTGATCTTAACCATACACATTCTCGACTTGCTTCATAAATGGCTATAATTTCAGAATGATTTGAAGAAGTAGCTTGGAGATATCAAATGACTTGTTTAATTCTATTTTAATATCGTCATGTTGGTGAAAAACTAAATCTTGCTAATAAATTGACAGCAAAGGCAATATCAGGTCGTGTATTATTAGCAAGATACATCAATGCACCAATTGCACTAAGATATGGTACCTCAGGACTAAGGAGTTCTTTATCATCTTCTTGAGCTCAGAAAGGATCTTTATTCACATCTAACGACCGGACGATCATTGGAATACTCAATGGATGTGTTTTGTCCATGTAAAATCTTTTTAGAACTTTTGCTGTATATGTTGATTGATGAATAAATGTTCTACTTTCTAAATGTTCAATTTGTAAACCAAGGCAAAATTTAGTTTTACCAAAATTCTTGATTTCGAATTCTCTTTTTAAATAATTAATTGTTTCTTGGAACTCTTCAGGAGTTCCAATAAGATTAATATCATCAACATATATAGCTAATATCACAAATTTAGAACCAAATTTCTTAATAAAAACACATGGACATACCTGGTCATTTTTAAATCTCGCTTTCAATAAATATTCACTAAGACGATTGAACCACATGCATCTAGATTGCTTCAGGCCATATAATGATTTCTGCAATTTGATGGAGTAATTTTCACGAGGATAATGTTTATATGCTTCAGGCATGCGAAATCCTTCAAGGATTTTCATGTAAATATCATTTTCTAAATTTCCATACAAGTAAGCAATGACAACATCTAATAGGCGCATATCTATTTTTTCATGTACTGCCAAACTGATAAGATATCAGAGTGTAATAGCATCAATAATAGGAGAATAAGTTTCATTATAATTCATACCTGATCTTTGTGAAAAACCTTGAGCTATTAATAGTGCTTTATATCGTACAATTTCATTATTTTTATTGCACTTTCGCACAAATATCCATTTATAACCAACAGGTTTTACACCTCCCGATATTCGGACTGCAGGTCCAAAGACTTCACATTGTGTCAATACATTTAACTCCGATTAAATCGCATATTTCCATTGTAGTTAATCTTTTATCTATCAATATTCATCAACTGATATTGGTTCAGGATCATCATTATCCAGTATAACATTAAGAGATATATTGTATGCAAACATATTATCAATCATTGTTTATATCCGATTCCAACTTCTACCGGAAGTGGTATAATTGATAGAAATTTCAGTGTTACTTTCATCAACTTCTAGTTCTTTTTCATCGGTTCTTTCTTGATCTTTATCATTCTTTTCTAATATGATCATCTGGATCCTTTCATCCTCTCTTCTTTCAAGGATTTTTATTTTTAGAACCAAGAGGTCGGCCATACTTCTGACATGCTTTTGACTCAGCAACTATAGGTATAATATTTTGTTCTGCTAGAACTTCAATTAGAATAGGAGCATTTATAGCTGGAATGTGTGATTTTGTTACTTTTCTGGAGTCAAAAAAATCGTCTGGCATTTGATTTGCAATACTTTACAAATGAATTATCTTTTGAACTTCAAATTCACACGCGCTTGTACGCAAATCAAGATAATTTAATGATGTTGTCCAATTAAGATCTTTCTTATACTGTTTCTGTTCTCCCCCTAATTTAGGGAATAATGATTTCACAAGAAAATAAGAGAAAATAAAAAGAAATGTAAGAACATAATGACAAGTAGGAAATGCTAAGAAATTTATTATAAAAATCTCTTTTTTTTCACTCTTCCCGGTTCTATCTTTTCCCCTTCCTCCTTGTCTTTTCTTCTCCTCCGTCCCTCCACCTATCATCTACCTCTTCTTCTTCCTCGTACAGATATATATATATATATATATATATATATATATATATATATATCTCAAAGCAGATATGAAGACTCATAATTCATTTGAGATATGGTCAAATTTTGACTTTGTTTCTAACGCAGAAGATTTTGATGTCAAGCCAACCGCTTCTACCTAATGTCAAGCCAACTGCTTCCGCCTAATTTTAGGTTTAACGCAGAAGATTTTGATGTATTTTCCTTTCCAAGCCAACCGCTTCCGCCTAATATCGGTCTAACGCAGAAGAGTTTGATATATTTTTCTTTTCAAGCCAACCGCTTTTGCCTAATTTCAGGTGAGATACCTTTGAGAGTTTCCCCTTTTTTTAGTGTGCTTAATAATGAAATAATGAAATTAAACTCTATTTTGGTTTGTTGTGATGTAAATTAGTGGTAGTTTTGGACATGCTGCTTTGGATTTTCAATTTGATATACCCATTCAAGAGACTGCTTTTGATTCTGTTCCTCTGAATAAGGATATGCTTGTGCATGATCCTTTCTACTCCCTAATGGATTTTGAACAAAGCCAGAATATGGTTCCAAGTTATCAAACATTCAAATATGGATTTTGTATGGTATTACCTTTACTAATATTATTTTTCCTTTTCTAGGATAAATAATGAGTGGTTTTGGCAACGAATTCAAAGTGAGGACCCATAAAATGCATATATCGAAGTTCAAAATATTATTACAAATGAAATTCATATGAAGAAGAAGAGGATTAGGACGCAGAGAGAGGAGAAGGGCAATAGCTCCAAAATACTATCAAAAGAAACCATTTTGCAGTACTTTTACCTGCCAATCAAGAGCGTGGCCAAAGAATTAAATATTGGCTTAACCCCTCTCAAGAACAGATGTAGGGAGTTGGGAATTCATCGATGGCCTCATAGGAAATTGATGAGTTTGGAGACCCTAATCAAGAATGTTCAGATTCTCTCTCACATACACTTGTAATTTACAAGTATAAAACTATGAAAGATTTATAAGTAAATAATGATTGGAATGAATGTATCTCCACCGATGATATCACTTCGATTTACAGGAGTGAGATAAAGACGAAGGAGGACATATAGCTGAGAAGAAGTTAAGAGAAGCCATTGAGATATTGGAACGTGAGAAAAAGTTGGTGGAAGAAAATCCTGATACGCGGTTGAAGGACCAAACACAGAAATTGAAACAAGCATGCTTCAAGACCAAATATAATAAAAAACTTAAGGGGATGAGAAAATCCCAAGACTCATTGCGCAGTAACTTCACGGCTAATTCTGCTGCTAGTTTAGATGCTGGCTCAAGAAAGAAGGAAGAGGAGGAGGATGCCAAAGAAGAGGAACTAAAATCCATAATTGTTACCTGTTTGTCTTCCTCTAATGCAAACATGGAAAAAGAACAATTACAAACATTCATTCTCAATTTGTCAACTCTATTAAAAAAGACCAACTACAAGCATGCATCCTCAAGTTCACGTGAACACCAATGAGATAAATGAAGGAAATGCAAGTGAACACAAGACTTATGATCAAGAAGAGATAGATTTTTTTTCTGAACTGTTAGCAGTAATATAGTATATATTGACATCCGAATGTAACATCTCAAAAATGTGATACTTATTATTAATGGAAATATCATTTTCCCTTATTATCTTTTCTGTTCCACTTCAGGTGGCCAGTATTGCTCTGTACTAAGGGAAATATCGAGTGTGTCCATGACCATAACCACGGCCACTGCTATAATTACGACTATAACGATGGCTTTTGCTGGAGCCAACTCCCAGAAGTGAATGCTGCTGGAGCCAACAACATTCACTTCTGGGAGTACTATTGAGCCAATTGGTCTGGCTTCAATAATAACTTATTATTGCAATGAGGAGGACTGTAAGTAAATCTGTGTATACCATTTTTCTCGATATTGTTGCTGCAGGACAATATTTGATGTATAAAAGGTGGAGAATATTTTCTCTAATATATTTTTTCTTTACATAATTTTAACCGAGATGTAATTTTATATATCGCGGAGTTATATTCATTCACGGTTTTAAAATCTTGCAACTTCAGGTGCAATCATTTATACCGTGTACTTGGTAGTACGACCATCTTCAGGTGGTCAAAAATTTTTTTTTTCAGCATTTAGATACATTTCTATATCGAGAACCTATGACATATAATTTTTTCCAGAAATATCAAGGGTTACAAATTCGAGTTTAGTAAGGTTAGCCATAGGGATCAATAAATGCGTACTTGTCTTCTGACTTTGATAACGGCAGAGACTCGTGCTGATAACGTGTTATAAAATTTTGGTAGTGTTAGAATAAAATCTACACACTACACACTAAGAAAACTTTAACTATTTTTTTGCACAATAATTTCTTCAAACTTCTTTCTTTCTTTTTCTCATAATTTTCTCACAATTCTTTCACAAAAATAATGGTGTATTTCAAGTTTAGAGAATAGTTCTATTTATAAAACTCTTAATTATTAGATTACATCATCTTCTACTAATCTTAATTAGTGGTGTCTCCACTAAATGGTGGACATTCATAAAAATCTATAATTAGTGAAGCTTCCACTAATTCCCTAATAATTCACATAAATCCATAATTAGTGGAGTTTCCACTAATTCAACATATTTACAACACATATCGTATTAAGATCACTTTTTAAGGTGCATTTGAATTGAAAATTTTTATTTTTTTTTCTAAACATTCTTTATCTCGTTATTAGATTAGATAATATATTTTTATAAAAACTTTTATTTACTTAGTCGTATTCTCTTTTTTTTTAATCCATATTTACTTGCATGTATCAAATATAATTTGTAATAAGCATTTCAATGAAAAAGTTCCAACATATTTGTATAAGAACATTTGCTAGAGGACAAACAAATTTATAATCAAGAACCATTCTGAATTTTATTCAACTTACTCATTGTGGTGTAGACTTGAGACGTTTTGAAAATGGTTTGATATAAACATGAGTTTTTTGCCACATTTGGTGTGAAATTGGGAAGGAAGAAAAACATTAAGGAACAAAAGCACAATTTACTATTTTTCAAAATTGAAAAACAAAAATAAAACTCCACCAAATAGAGTTTGAATATGTCGTTTTGATTTTTTATTAAGATTAAACATATTTTAATCTAAACTTTTCTTAATTTGTATGTTACTCTCTTTATGTTTAGATTAAACATATTTTAATCTAAACATATTTTAACCTTCAACTGATTTAATAATTTTAAACATATAAAAAAAAAGAAAAAATAAATATTTGAAATATGTGAAATATGATAAGACTATTTTACTATAAAAAAAAGAGTTAATTTCAACAAATCCCTTGCACTTCTATGTGTTTGACAATTGGGTATTCAAACTTTTAATTTTAACAATTAAATACCCAATATTAGATACAATCCTAAATTGGGTACTCAATTAGTAAAATTAAAATTTTAAATACTCAATTGTCAAAATTAAAAGTTTAAATACTCAATTATTAAAATTAAAAATTTGAGTACCCAATTATCAAACATATGAAATTGCAGAAAGTCTACTAAAATTAACTCCAAAATTTTATTAGTGCCATTAGAATAGTATTTCTTAAATATATTGACACTAACTAAATAATTCATCTATTTTTATTGCGCCCTTAACAATTGAAGGTAATACTATATACCCACATAATATATGTTAGTTATGTAAAAATTAAATTTGAATACGTTTTATTATTTTTATTTTTTATAATTTGATTTAAAATATTTAAAGATCTAGACCAAATTTACACACACACACATATCAATATCTATTAAAATGTCTTTCTCTATCTTTACTTTCAATTAATATCGTTATCAATCTTTTTATATTGTAAATTGATTGTTTTCATAACAACTAATTAATAAATATTTAATTGTTACTAATTATATTTTTCTTCTAATTTATATTTCTAATCGTTTTTTTTATACTCGATGAAGCCATACTCCTGAATACTTTAATATATCACAAAATATATTATTTTAATAACAAATAAATCAATAAATTTTAATCGAATTTTAAATATTTTTCAAAATTTTACAAAGTATGAAGAAGATATAAAGAGATTTTTTTTCCCATATATGATAGATATATGAATTTTATAGTTAAAAAGGTATGATTTTATTTAAAATTTGAAAATAAAAAATGAAACAAAATTAAAAAATAAGAAAGTAAGAGGACAATTAATGTAATATTTAAAAGTAATTTGGATTAATTTCAGTAAATTTTTTGTATTTTTATATATTTGACAATTGAGTATTTAAATTTTTAATTTTAATAATTGAGTACTTAAATTTTTAATTTTGATAATTCAATATCTAAAATTTTAATTTTGACAATTGAACCTAATTTATAATTTTGTCAAATATTAGATGCTTAGTTATTAAAATTAAAAGTTTAAATATCCAATTATTAAACACATAAAAGATAGAAGATTTTTTAAACTAACCCAAAAAAACTGCAAAAATAGATTCTATGACCACTGTAATCCTTTTGAAACTAGTGCATGGTGAAAATATATTAAGGAAAAGCTTATGGGTAAAATTGTATTATCTAAAAAGTTTGTGAACAAAATACTAATTGCCCCTTCTCTAAACATACAAAATTGAGGGTTACAAGTCATATACTTAAAATTAATGGGTCAAAATAGAATTTCTAAGAAATAAAATTCTGTAAAGCTAGCCAAACGAACCGTACGGAACTCATTGGAGAACTCAACTGCCAAACCGATAAAAGCCACAACGGTATCAGTTTTCCAGATTCCAGGAAGAAAATGGGAAACTCCATTGGCATTTGATAACGAGAAAATCTCTGTAGGAAACGAATCGGAGGCGGTGGAAATTCATGGAGAACGAGGACGAAGCGGCATTGGTAATAAGCAAGAGCAGCAAGAAATCCAGTAGCTTGCCGTTCTGGAAATCTATATTAGAAAACAAGAAGAAAATTAACAGCAATTTCAAAAGAAAAGGTCGCTGTAAAGAAGAAGATGCCGCTGATATTCTCCTGGCGTTGGCCATTCCTCATCTCTCTCCTCTCGCTCACTCTGTCATCTCGCGTTGTTCCAGGTAAGTAATGGTATATTACAATCGCAAAATTGCTTTTTCTTTCTCATAAGGAAGCGTTTTTTTGTTATCTTTTTTATTCTCGTAAATTTCATTTGTGGAATACGACTCACTTGGAGTTTAGGGGAAAGATGTGACTAATTCGGGAAATGATGTGGTGAATAAATGCTTGGTTGCTAAAGGAATTGAATAGTGATTCATATTGGTTTCCCTGCGGTGCCTTCTTGTTTGTTGTTATCGTGTTCAGTTGGAAAAATGAGCGAAAAAGAAAAAGCAGCAAAACCTGGGTAAGAGACAAAGTTGCAAAAGTGACTGGCCATGTATAATTCTTTGTATTTGTCATATTGTTATAAATTCGATTTTGCATTTAACTAAAGATTTACTATAGTGGTTATAATCTTAAACACAACCATAATTGGAATTTAGTGGAAGAAATGTAAGAAAGTTTTTCCATCACTAAATTACTCGCTTAGAAAGTTCTACTTGGTTGTGCAAGTGTGAGAAAATATGTGCCTGTCTAAGCATCATCCAAAGATTCAACTCGTGGTCTACGTACTTAAAAGTTTATGTTTAAAGTTTCTTGTGCCAAAGACAAAGAACGGGAAATATATAATTTGCATTTTTCATTTCTGTTTTTCCCTTTCTGAATTCCAGTGCATTAACTCTATTGGCAAAACATGTTGTTTCAAATATTGTGAAAGACTGCATTACTTCTGCAGCTTACCACCGAATGCTCTGTCAAGAACTTTACTGGTTTCAGGGAGCAGTACGGTACTGGTTATATTTTCTGTTATTTTTGCATCCACATATTTAAGCTACACACTAGTCATACTTAAGTGGCTCTTCACAAAACATACATTCAACAGATTGGCATTCATCTGAAGGTGTTTTATGGAAAATATATGTTCTTTGAACCATTGAGTTCCGTTATTATTTTGGGGTATAGAAGTTAATTTTTGGTATTTGGATATATGCGTGTGTTTTCTTGAATGCAGGATCCTTCGGATGTCTGCTGAAGAGTTGCAGCAGCGTTTTGATCTGGAGTTACCCGATAAAGCTAGGCAACCTTCAAACTATGCCAGGAATTTTCTGGAATTTTGCTCATTCCAGACACTTCATCTCTCATCTTTGCGTCCTGATTATTTAAGTGACAAGGATTTCAGGCGCCTGATGTATGATATGATGCTAGCATGGGAATCTTCAAGAGTTGAGAATGGTTTACTGGTCAATGTGAGAGGGCTGTTGCCAATCTTCTTTCCGATGTGTTCAATGACTTATTGATATTGAGTTTTTCTTTCTAGTTTTAGTATTTGTTTGGTCCATTGTCCCAGAAACCGAAGACTAACTGCTGTGATTCTTATTAATATGAATCCCATTGCAGAAAACTGTTAGTTGCTGCAAAAGTGGAGGGGAAGACGAGGATGAATCACTGTTTTATTCTACTTCCACAAAAATGGCTGTTCAGGTAGTTCTTTTTTGTTTTAGTTAGCATTTTGATAATATGAGTTCTTGATGAATTACAGTTGAATTTTTCATGTCATGTGCCCCACATAACTCTATCTTGCCTTGTGATGCATCTTTCATGCTTTAAGGGCCATTTCTCTAATTGATCCTTTCCATTATTAGGTTGACAACAAGAAAACTGTTGGTGCAGAGGCTTTTGCTCGAATAGCTCCTGCCTGTTCTATTGTGGCAGACATAATTACAGTTCACAATCTTTTTGATGTTCTGACAAGTTCTTCAGATCATCGACTTCATTTTCTCATATTTGACAAGTACCTTCGGAGTCTTCAAAAGTATGCTTCTTCACTAAATTGCTACATGTTTATCGATCTACCCCCTTCATTTTGCAGTGAAGTCATCATTTTCAGCCGAAGAGTAGCTGCCGCTCCCAATACCTCTTTTATTTGCATATCTTGGGTTTAACTTTTCAAGATATATACCTTTTTTTCCTTATTGGTATTTCAGTTGATCATTATTCTGGAATTGATGAGATGAGTATATAAGAAGCTTTGACGATGACCCATAAATAAATATTGTTAATCTCCACCCCCCCTTTTTTGGGGTGGGGAGATGGGGGGGGGGGGGTTCTCTTTCATGATTCTTGATTCATAAGTTGACCTTTTCGTAATGTCATTCTTTTTTACCCCACATATTCTTGTAAAAATTTGGTAAATCTTCTAGGAAGTGATATACTGATAACATAAGGATAATATCTAAATTTGTATGCTTGAGATTTAGATGAAGAATCCTCTATTAAACCCAACTTTCATGTCTGCAGAGTGGTGAAGGCTATGAGCAGTGGACTTGGCATTCAACTTGGACCAAACCTGTCACTTGCCGAGGAAGAGATCATATTAGATATGGATGGTACAGTTCCTACACAACCAGTTCTGCAACATTTGGGAATTTCTGCTTGGCCTGGTAGGTCTTCCCTCCCCTAAAGGAGAACTAATGCTCAACTCTAAAGCTGATGATGCTCTAAATGAGAAATCATGGATACTAGCATTTTTTTTTTTTACCATTTTGTTTTTATTTATTTCTTTCTTAAGTAGTTCATAGTTGTTGGATATCTTATTCTTGGATTCTTGTCAATCTGATTGTTGAATCCAATTAAGACTAGACTAGCTAATGGTAGGGATATGAAGCTATGATGTTATATAATAGGTGGGATACTATTAACAATAATTACTCACAACATTGTACTGTTGTGTTGGCCAAGATTTGTTTATTTATTTTGTATGGCTAATTTTCATTTTCTGTCAGGACGTTTGACTTTGACAAACCATGCGCTCTACTTTGAGTCTGGTGTTGGCTTGTTTGACAAAGCTGTGAGATATGATCTAGCAATGGAGATGAAACAATCTATAAAACCTGAACTAACAGGGCCTCTGGGTGCTCGCCTCTTTGATAAAGCTGTGATGTACAAATCAACGTCCACGTATACTCCCTCTGCTTTGAAACCTGCATATATATACCAAGTTGATATTAATTGCAAAATTGATTGTGTGCAGCCTGTCCATGTTGCACTCTCATTCTATGTATGCTGTCTCAATGCCATGAAAATGGGGTATTTGGTGTTAATAATGAAATTAGTTATTATTTATTTTGTACAGGGAAGAGCCTGTCTACTTTGAATTTCCTGAATTCAAAGGCAGTTCACGGCGGGACTATTGGTTGGATATATGTCTTGAGATCCTGCATGCTCATAGGTTTATTAGGAAGTACAATCTCAAAGAGAACCAGCAGCGTGAAGCACTAGCTAGGGCAATTCTTGGAATTCTACGTTACCGTGCAATTAGAGAGGGCTTTCACTTATTCTCTTCCAATTACAAAACCTTACTCTGTTTTAACTTGGCTGAAAGTCTTCCTGGTGGTGATGTGATCTTGGAGACTCTATCCAGTCAATTCACTCTCGTGATTTCCAGTGCTGTTAGATGTGATTTGGGTTCTCCAAATGCGAAAAAGCAGATGACAGTCCCTATTTCTCTTTTGACACTTCACAGGCTCGGGATCATATCATGTAAAGAGGCAGCAACGGATGGAGATGTTTCATTTCAGGTAGGAGATGTCTGTGTTGGTGAAATAAATCCTCTGGAGGCTGCTCTAAAGCAGTCAATACAGGACTCAGGAAGAGCTGAAGCTGCTCAAGCATCTGTAGCCCAAGTGAAAGTGGAAGGAATTGATGCAAATTTAGCTGTAATGAAGGTCATTGATGCTCTTTGTTTATCTTTTACTGCTTTCTTCTTTCTTGGCTCTCCTATCCAGAGTGAAGGTTGAAGAGCTTTTTTATTTGATTAATGCCAAAAAATGAAAAAATTGAATTGCTGTAATGGAGCATTGAAGAGCTTTTTCATTTGATTAAATGCAAAAGAAGAAAACTTTGGATTGCTATAATGGAGCATTGTTCTAATTGTGTGGGGAGATCTTATAATGACAATCGTCTTCTCAATTTTATAAGCAAGAGGGGTACATATGATGAAATGATGAGATGGGCACAATTGCTGCACTTCTCATGCATATCATTTATAGAAAACTTACACACTCGGTATAATAATAACTAGTAGCTGCTGTTGGTGATGCAATTGTTCTCTCCCTACCTTTACCCATTGAGCCCTCAAAATTGTTTGATTTTTTTTTTCTAGTGGTACTTATGTTTAAAAAAATAGCATTGTATAGGAATGTCAATATCAGTTCCTTGATCTATTTCTTAGCTGCTGTGTTTGTCAAATTCAAATTTTTTTATTTGCTACATTAAGCATTGGTTTTCTAGAGATTGTTTGCTGATATTTCGCTTATCAACTGTAAGGATGACTGAAGATCCATTTTTTCCCCCTCTCTTTAGGAATTGCTTGGTCCTCTAATTAATTCATTTGACCAGCTTCAACTATTGATCTCTTGGGAAGAGCCTTGGAAATCTGTGATGTTTTTGGTTCTAATCAGCTATACAGTACTGAGGTGTGTGGTCTTGGCTTTGTTTCTACTGCAGTTGAAGTTTCTCCCTTCTGGGAACTTGAGTCCTATATTTTAGTAGCACTATTCTTAACTATTCATTGTCAAATTAGGAGATTGAATTGTACATTGTCATAATTTACTATGAAATTAAACTATGTGAAAGGAAGCTTTTGCACTGGATGGGTGCATGGTTCTGTTTATAAGATCAGTTTGATTTGTTTCTGCTCAGTGAATGTCATCATCTCTTTTTGGTTGTCCAAAGATGTGGATGAATTTCTATGCTATCTAAAGGGGATCATATTCTGTTTTGCTATTCACGAGAACTGAAGGATAGTAACACCATAACATTATGTTGGGCAGGGAGGCTTTGTTTTGGTCTATTTTCTGTAGGATGGAGACCAATGTTCAGGAGAATCCAGATGGTGATCTTGTATATTTTAATTCCTCATGGATCATAAGTTTGTTATATCTAAATGAAAGACATAGCTCCTCAGTAGACTTGATCCACAAATTTCAATGGGTTTGAAGTTCAGAAGGACAACAGATATCTAGAATCAGGTTTAAAGGATTAATAGGCATTAACCTTCAATCTGATTTTCTTCAAATTATTTTGAAGTTATTGTTCACTGTATGCTTGATTGACTTGATATTCTTGTTGATACTCATATCAGCAAGAAGGCAGCAAATCTATTGGGCACCATAGACGAGTGATAAGGCTATCTTACTAGGGAATAATGTTTTACAAATTGACTTAGGATTGGATTTTTGTTTTGATATTCATCCTTTTCAGGTTAATCGTTGGTGATTGAGCATGTAAAGGGAGTTTTAGGGTCATTTTCCAGATCATAGTATTTCTGGAAGAAAACAGTAAGCATAGGAAATCCAGAGGACTTCAACTCTTGGGAATCAAACTTTAGAAAACTATAACTTTTCAGATTAGGTGCTGACCAGGTTTATCAGCTGGTAACTTGCCCCCCCAAAAGTGTTTGTGATTCTTATGCTCTGGAACGTTATGGTAGTGTTATCTTCACTTCGGATCAAGTTTAATTTCTTTTTGCTTCTTTGGTGTCTAAAATCAAGGAAATGTTTCTTGCTTCCCAGTATCTGTGTCATCTACACACCAGAATTGCTGTTGTTTTTGTTGGTTATACAGAAAATGGCTCAGTTACTTGGACAAATATGGCTTGAAAAAACTTCAATCCATGAATACCTAAAGTTAGTTATTATTATTATTTTTTATATTCATTTATAAATGTGAGAGTGTTTGTTCTTTCTGAATAAAATTGAAGCACTCTGTGCAAGACCAATGCCAAGATCAATTTCTTAATAAAGCAGGTTTTGTATTGCTATCTGAATTGGTGGACTGCTGCTTTGACCTTTATGAGATTACTAACACTTGGAGAGATAGATCTTACTTGTAGGTCATCATCCTAATGGTATTTGCTCAAACTTTTAACAATCTGCAGGGGTTGGATAAAATACACATTTCCATCAATTTTTGCACTTCTTGCCATTACCATGCTCTGGAATAGGTACATCGGCAAAAAGAAGCCACTGGAAGCATTCAAAATTAAAGCTCCTCCCACTAAAAATCCTGTAGAGCAGCTCTTAACATTGCAAGAAGCAATCACACAAGTTGAAAGTCTAATTCAGAGTGTCAACATTATCCTACTGAAAGGACGAGCTCTCATATTCGCTGTTGTTCCCAAGGTATCAAACTTTGTACACTTTAGGCTGGTGATATTTCTGTATATATAGGTAACTCCTGACTCTTGGTGTTCTACAGCCTAATTGTTTATTGGTATTAGAAACTTGTTCTCAAGCATCGTAATTTGTGTCAAGGGTCACAAGTTGAAGCATTACTGCATTTATTGTCTCCAGTTCAGTTAAAATATGAATTAGAGAAGGCAAGAAAAAGGAAAAAAATATATATAGGAATATGTTAGTCTTTTTAATATCGTGGTCATACATTCTATCTTTGTGTAATCCCTTACACCAATTCTTCAGCATCAAATACAACTTCTTCTGGTTTCTGTATTCCAATTTCCATGGGTCCAAGAAAGCTGATGGGTATGAGATTCTCTCTTCTTATGATCAGTACTAGTTTTGCTGGAACTAGGAGGTTTCTTTTAGTAGTTATATACTCAATGTCAAATTGCAGTTCTGGACTGAGTTTCATGTCATCCTTTTTCTTCTCAATCAATAAGGTGCATCCAAGTACTTAATTCCATTTAGGTTCCTAATCTTATTCAATTCTTTGGATCTTATTGAGAAGTGAAAGGACAATTATAAGCGGATAAAAATTGCTTTGAGATGAATTTTGTAAAAAATTATTAAATATGTAGGGTCAGGTGGGATCCAAAGACAGAGAATATGATGTGTTGTAAATAGATGACAGTTCTTGAGAAACGAGAATCATATAAAATAATAATATATTTGAATTAAAGTAAAATTTTAGTTTGGAATGAGAAAGTAAAATTCCAATCCAAGTAGAAAATCTTATGCATTTACACAATCAAAACTCAAGAATTCAAACGAGACATTAACAGCAACTTTAACACTGTGACTGATGCCACCACATGACTGGTCTAATAACTTTACCCGTGTGAAGAGAATATGAATGCTTCCTAATTTAACCTCCAAAGAGATGTTCTGTTTTGGGATAAAGAGCATGTCTAGACTATGGGCAAGTAATGATTATGGATGATACAGCTGCTTGCTGAGATTTCTTAGTCAACCTAGCTGAAGTTGATCATTGTTTTAAGACAAGATGGTATTGCAAGTCACAGAATACTAGTTCAACATTTCCTATTTATTTATGACACATGTTTCTGTGTTTTCCCAGTGTAATGACAATAAATCTTCTGGTTTCTGTGTCCAGGCATCAGACAAAGTTGCTCTAGTCTTAGTCTTCGTTGCTGTGGCAATTGCACTTCTGCCCCTTAAATATATGATCCTGTTAGTTTTTCTTGAGACTTCCACGAGGTACATGCCCATAAGGAGAGCTAGTACTGACAGATGTGTGAGGCGGATGAAAGAATGGTGGATAAGGGTACCAGCAGCTCCTGTCCAGTTTATAAAAGCTGACGACAAGAAAAGGAAATGAGCAAACGTGGTAAGCAACATTCACATGTAAATTGAAGTTGCGAATCAGTTTTCAGTCTCAGCACAAAATCTTCTGTAACAAATCTTGTGTAAATATCGCAACTATGTTGATCTTCTATATTCTTGCAACACTTTTTGCAGCTTTAGGATTGTCATTCTCGATAACGAATGAAATTCCCCCTTTAGTTCGAGAATTCATGTGATGAAATGCATTCCAGCACAATAGTCTTCATTTCCTTTTTTAGTTGTTTCTTGCTAACATTGAAGGGGAGGTTGGTTTGATGTTATTGGACGCCAAAGCCAGTAGTGCATGGACGAATGCATTTGCGTGTTTAGGAAAGAGGATGCAAGTTAACTGCACCAACTCATACACTAACCTTGTGAATAAATTCAGAACTAAATAGAATATAGTTCGAGGAGATAATCTGGAAACAGAACAATGCTACAAAATCCTCAATTTTATCAAATATTTAAAGAAAAGAAGTAATTGGTTACAAAGTGCTTCTTCTTTTTTTTTGTTTTCCCCTCCTGACTAGCGTCTTATAAATATAGTTATTTACTATAGTAAATACAAAAAACGTAGAGTATTTATTTTTAAATTAGATAATTTAAAGTAGAGGTGTAAACGAATCAAATTTTTATCGAATATGTTTAGGCTCGATTCAGCTTAAATTCAAAATATCGAACTCGAGTCCGATTATAATCTTTATGTTTAGATTCGAATTTTAAACGAGTCGAATTTGAATATTTAATTATTATACTCGAAAGTTTGTGAATATATTCGATTAATTAATATATAATTAATATTATTTATGATATATTATATTATGAATTATTTATTTAAATCAAATTCGAGTTCGAACTTGAATTCGAATTCAAATTTTCGAGCTTATTATAATCGAATTCGAACTTTAAAGTGTTTTAAACAAATCGAATTCGAGTTAAGATTTAACATTCGAATTGAACTCGGATTCAAATTTGAACATTGTATGAAAATAATAAAGCTCGACTGATTATCTTAGAATTCAACTTGATTTGATTCGAGAATATCCCTAAACTTAAGCATTTAAAATAATCTACAAAAGTTTATTGGAGTCAATTACAAAAATAATTATTTTAAATGGTAAAGAGAATAAGAGTTACACGATAAATAAGTCATAATATAAAATAAAAAATATTTTTAAAAAATAGAAATACGTATCACACAATTTATATTTATATAATTGAGGGGATTAAAGGTAAAAATGCCCTTAAAAATATATATACTTCTGCAATTATACTTTCCACATTTAAAATTCAACAATAACACTATTCTTAAATTTAAATCTTTTCAAATATATTCTTCGCATTTAAAATTTAGCAATAATACCCTTTTTAAATTAAAATCCTTTCAAATATACCATTTAATGGGAGGCTCCACATTTGACTATTTAAAATAACGTGATTGAAATATACTCATTATTATTAAGGACAAATTAGTAATCTCATATTTTATCTTCTCCAAATAATAAATATTTCTTGGTGAGGTTGAAAAAATTGCTCTATTTCTATAAATTCTTCAGAGCGATTTTGATTATAATAAGTCATTTCTACTAATAGTTTTTATTATAATCTTCAATGGTTATATATTTTCATAAAAACTATATAACTATTAAAGATCACCAAAATCCTTTCTATCAATGGTTTTTATAATAATTTTCAATGGTTATTATAATATTATATAATCAAAATTCCTTCTGCCAATAATTTTTATTATAATCTTTAATATTCAGAAACATAACAATTTTTTTTTTATATTCTCACAAAGGAACATTCATTATTTGGAGAAGACAAAAGTTGGGATTATCGATTTGTCCTTAATAATAATGAACATATTACAATTATATCCTTTAAAACGGTCAAATGTGGAATATCCTATCAATTCTTAAGAGAAGGATATATTTAAAAGGACTTAAATTTAAAAATGGAACTATTAATGAATTTTAAATGTAAAATATATATTTGAAAAAATTTAAATTTGAAAAGTGTAGTATTGTTAAATTTTAAATGTAACGGATATAATTACAAAAACATCCATTTTTTAAGAGTATTTTTGCTTTTAAACCTAAATAAGAAAAGATATCCCAATATTTGCCTTAATTTGACATGTGCCAGCGAAAGTGGCTGTTTTCATTTTCTTAATCAGACTCCAGTGAACGATAGGTTCTTGTAATTTCCGTTTAAATCTATTTTAGGAGAACATGAAGCACCTTATTAGTTATTAGTCGAGTAACTAGAATTTTTGTATTTCAAATTATGAAACCATTTATTAAAGCACAAATTTTTAAAGAATTTTGGGAATCCTTTAGAGTTAGGAAGCCACAAAAAGTAATATTTCCTAGGACTTTTTTCCCTTTTTCAGGTGGGTAATAATTGCATTTAAAATTTTGAGCACCCGAGGTTTCCAGCCACCGTACGTGTACCGTCTAACCAAGTGGAAAGAAAATTACAGTAATCGGGGCAGTTGAGAAACTCACATTGTAGAATACCCTTATCGACTGGATTACAACATCTAGAAGGATCAGAGTCAACACACCAAGCTACAGGAAAGCTAGTTGGCGCTTACTTTGCTATTTACTATTTACTGCCTCCTTAGGTATAACGAGTGTACAGAATTTGCAGTTTAGAGGCGTTTTGGAGTTTTGTGACCCAAATGGAGCTTGTTTTAGAATGTCCATACAGCTTCAAACGCTTCAAGGCCAATGACAGAACAAGAAACCTCACTTATGAACGAAAATGCAAATGCAAGCATACATGTGCCAGTGTTCGAGTAATAGCTTGCCCAAAAAACAAAAAAAACTGCAGTGGCTGAAATACAACACATGTTGAACACAAGGCCTAATAAAGGAACAGAGGGACTGCTCATACGTCACATGGAGAGCAGTATTCAAGTGCTGCCGGGTGTATCCGACAATAATCATATTTACACATACAATGTGCGTTTAGAAAGAGGGGAGGGGGAGGGGGATTCTCCCCCAACAACTACGTCGATTGAGGTTGAGAAGTCACATTAAATCATGGAAAGGATCAACAGATCTTCAAAGAATTTTGCTTCCATCATCTTTAAAAATGAAATAGGACCAAGAAAGATACCCAAACTTGTGAGAATCTCGCAAAGCTTGGGCATTAATGCATTCGAAACTACACTTGGCTTGCAAGTAGTGGAAGTCAAACATTGTCTGGCCAGAACTCCCTGAAGAAAGCTCGTTCAAATTCCTTCTCTTTCAAGCACTTCTCCAACTCTTGCATTTTCCTCAACTTTTTGGAGATGCTCTTAGTTTGCCTTTTAAATGGAGGCTGAAACAAAACAGTAGCACTATCATTAGTCAACTAAACAAAAGCAAAATTAAACAATTCAATAACTGACAAACCGCAAATCTGAAAATTAGAACAGCCTTCACAGATCACCAATTGGAAAAATATATGCAACTCCAACATGATTAATTCAGTAACCAAAACTGGAACTAAACCATATCATAAAGGCATTCTAAATTGTACGTCTCTCTATTGCAACAATCAGTATTTCAAACCAATAGATGGTTCCCTTTGCAATATTGGTGAAGGGAGGCAAGCTAAACTAAAAAGATTAATGATAGATAACCTATTCCTCAATCAATTTTATAGTCCCAAAAAGTGGAAGCAACAATGAGAAACTTGTGGATAAGAAGTTTAGGCTAGATACATCAGTGCAGACCATACAGACAACGAGCTAATGCATTTTACATAAACTTCAACTGTAATAGACATTTAATTGTACATTCCAAATTAGAGATAATTAATTTTTATTCCGCCTAGATTTATTTTCCCCAGTTTTCCAGCAAAAGCATAGTCCCACTTAATACTACAATAGTAATATGGGATCCACCAATTTATCTGTTACAGATAAATAATAAATAAAAACCAATGCAAAACCAGTACAAGTTCATTCATAAGGCCCAGAGAATTAACGTTTCTCAGCAGGTGAATACCACTGAAAGCATTTATAATCTCTTGCTAAAAACTAAGTGTGGTTTTCTCTAAAATGACATTAACACTCCCTTTTTCTTGGAATTGGCAAGCATTGAAATACCTCCGCCAATTGCAACTAAAACCTATATCATAAATTCTCTTTTTCCAGCTACTCAGGGATCGACCATCAAGCATTTAGTTGCTGTATTAGAATATGTGGGAGCAAACCATCAAACTCCATTTGTCATGTTTGCTTAAGGCTTGCGTACCTGGTTGTCATGGCACATATTTTAAACTATACTTCCAAATATTCCATTTCTATTTGAATTCTAGAATTAGAAAAAATGCATCAATAAAAATTGAGTACTTCAAATGAATAGCACATGGACAAACAAATTCACTAAAAGTACTGCTAAATTTTCAAAAAGCAACAAAATATTACCTTATCTTTTTTGTCGGAATGAATTTCAGCATTCTTGGGCTTATCTTTTTCCTTCTTTACTTTGTCAGCCCCTAATCCTCGCTTGTTCTTCTTCACATAAGTCTCCACAGGGTCCAGCCTGCCCTGTTACAAAACTTGAGCCAAATCAGATATGTCCATATCAAATCATATCCCATGCAGAGTTCTAAATTGCAGCATATGTTACACACAAAGTTTAGCTATGTCATTGGATGAAGAGCCAATGCATTCGTTCTAGATTCTTCCTCCAAAGAGATGAACAGAGAGAAGCTGAGCCACTGTTTACTTTTATGGCCTAAATAAGAAGATAGATGGAAGAGATTTGAGAATCTAAGAAAATGCAATTCAAGTGATAAAGGTCCCAGCATCCGAAACCATCAATCATCCGGTGGGAATTGAAGCTTTTCTTTACTCACAAGAAAAACTAAAAAATAAACAAAACTTAAACTAATTAGAGCTCGTGAGCTTATAATCACGTCAAAAAGAAAATAATCGAAGAAGATAAGAAAATTTATTAACTAATAAAAACAAATAGTCAATGCTTTGATCAATCAAAATTTTTTGACATCATAACGACTTTGAATCAAAAGACAAACCATTCACACATTTTCCACAAATAATCCATATTCAATGAACATAAAGAAACAACAAAAGATTGAATGTTGGGACCTATACCCAAAACGACTAATGCAAGTTTGAGCTTCTAGGTTGCATGTTGGAACCTTGAATACCTGAATTTTAATGCTATTACTCTATATCTTTGAAGTGATATTTTCTGTGCTAATTAACACCCAAAAAGACTTTCGTCCTTCATGTATCCGAAAATTAAGGGCGGTGCTCAGTATTTACTAGAGACTACTAGCTTAACAAAAAGTTTAATTACAAAAGAAATTCGGAAGGTGAAAGGGAAATCGTCTATCAATAAAAAAAGCATCTAAATATCACAATTCGCATAATGAAGGAATAGTTATGGAGTTGAACCTGTTCAAAGACACCCAGGCCAGTCCCCTCTTTCCAACCATGCTTCTTCAACAGCTGCCAAACAAAAAACAGCCAAAAGAAATTCAATTTACCAATGAAAACCCATCGCACCAAAAATTAAACAAACCCTATAATTAAAATCAAAACCCACATAAAAACAAGGAAAAAAAAATGAAAACCTGAAAACCAATATTGGAAGAATCAATGGGCGCTGAACCTGATGTTGAAGTCGAATTCCAACTTGAAGCCCTCGAATCATTCACGCTCGCAACGAAACTCATCCCTAAACCCAGAGCAACGCCGCCACAATCAATCGCCATATCATCTCCTCTCGGCTCCATATCTGAAAATGTTTCTCCAACCGAATATCTATTTCTTGCAAAATTCTCAATTCCGATTCCAACTTCAACTGGTGGCTTCTAGAATTGAATTGCAGAATAGCATTGTAGTATTAGGTATTTATAGTCTACAGAAATTTTCCAATGCGACGACGTTTCGTTTGTTTCTGTAATTGCAGTCACGCCCTTGAGATTTATGATATTTCATTTCCAACTTGTACGATTTTTATAAAGTTTTTATCGGGAAAAAAAATCGACAAAGTAACCCAAATGGGTCGTTGAAGTATTTAAAGATTCTTTAAAACTATATGTAAACTGAAAAACTATATGTAAACTGAAGCCACATGTGTATTTTTCCTGCACAACTATGAGAGTATGTGCATTATATGTTAATAGAATTGATGCACATAATCTCCACCCAATTTATGATCAATACGCTTTGGCGTATGATCTGTACGGCGTATTTATTGTCGCAATTTATGATACACAATTTATCATATAGAGGTTGTTGAAAATTAATCCCAAGTTATTCTTTTTCCTGAGAATATCCCTTCCATTGCATACTCCGGGGACATATAGCAACTGCATCACATCATTAGGGCAAAAAAGAAACCTATGAAGTTATATAATATTCATTGATGGCGTTAGAACTTAGGAAAGAGGACTAAAAAGAAAAGTATTCAGAATTGTCTATGATTGAATAAAATAGTAGAATATCAATTTGTGCTTACTATATTCCTACTATCCTTCTTGTGCCAACTTCATATTGGTTGCCACAAAAAATCCTTGCCACCAAAATTCATTGCAGTTTGTGTAGAAGAGCTTGTTTCTTGAGTGAAACATTTGTGATTTTGATATCTTCTTAAATAAGAAAAGAAATCTAGAAATCTGAATTCATTAAATTCAGATAATTCTATCTTATTTGAATTCATTAAATTCAGATAACTTTGATTAATTCTATCTTATTTGAATTCATTAAATTCAGATAACATTAATATTTAAAAAAAAAACCCTTAAAATTTCTTCACCAATAAAAAAAATCTTAAAAAATATTAAATTCACAGTGTAAGGTATGAGTGCAAGAGAGTGGCATGTGTCATCATAGGAGGCTTCCGCAACTCCTATTATATATATATATAATCAAATTATTATTTAATTTTATTATTTTGTCACACTTTTAAAGTGTAGTTTTGTAAGTATTTATTATTAAGTCAAGTTAGTTATTTATGAATAATTTGTCAAAAAATTATAATCCTATGGGGTAACAAGATACCGAAATAGAAAAGAAATAATTAACGTGCATAAGAAAAATTAAAATTTAAGTAGATTTTAAAGAATTTAAAAATAATTTGGATGGCATTTAGAATTAATTTTTTTCTTAAAATTAATTGCATCATATGATTGAATTTTGAAAAATTTGGACCAAATATATAAATTTAGTTTTTAAAGTCAAAATTTTTAATAGTATATTTGATTAAAGTAAAAGGAGAGAAAAAAATAGTAGAAGATATAAATTTGGAAGTAAATAAGTATCTTATTTTATTTGATTAAGAAAAAAAATATGGAAAACAAGTAAGTTTGATGAGACAATTTTATCTTTACATAAAAAATAATCAGTCAAAATATAAATAAATTAAAAAATATTTATTATCTTTATTTTTTACTCAAACTAAATAAAATGACAGTAAATTAAGAGTTTCACTCTTTTCTCTTTTTCTATCCTCTTTGTGAACTAATATAAAAAATATTCAATAATTATAGAATATTTCAAATAAATTTTAAATATTAAAAAAAGATCAATGGAGATTTTTGTATTTTCTTTTTAGAGGTTGCATTATTTTTTTTTTTATTAAATACTTTGCCCCATACATTTTTATTTCTTTATCTCATTAGTAGATTATATATTTTATATTTTTATAAAAATTTTATTTATTTTGACATATTCTTTTTTTCTATATTTGTATTTATTTATATATATCAAATATTATCTATAATAAATATTTCAATAAGAAAGTTTCAATACACTTAAAAAAAAAAATCCCAAATGATCACCAAAATGAAGGAGGACAATCAATTCTCTAATAGCTCATTTCAAAAAGAAAATTCCAAAACTATCAATGAAACTGCTTCTTGAGTTATATCAAACTTATTTGCTATTGAGATATTTTGAAAATATTTTAGTATTAATATGAGATTTGTAATACATTTGACGCAAAATTAGAATAGAAGATAATATTTTGAGTTTTTGACCAAAATGGGTTTCTTTTGGAATCTCCATCCGCAATTGGGTTCCAAAGCGGACCTTGCCCCATGTGGGGAATTTCTCGCATCTGCCAGACTCGAGGTATGCTGACACCTTACGCCCGACAGACGCAAGGTGGCTTTTTTATATGAAGAAGCCCATGCAGGGGTCTTCTCGAGTCTGGCAGATGCAAGGAGACTTTCTATCCTTCGACAGTAGTGGCAGACCCGATTTTGTCTTCTTCTCTCTTTTTAGCAATTTCAACAAAGCACATTCACGAGTGCTTGTCATGATCACGGGCACACAGTGATTTTTTTCTTCCTTTTAATGCCTTGCCATTTTGCATTCTGGCCATTTCTCCTTATGCTTCTCTTCACCTCATTGCCATTTCTTCCTTCTACTTCTCTTCAATCCTTCACCTTTCCGCCATTGTCCTTCACTGTCATTCTCCATCTTTGCTTTGCAATTCTCCTACTCTGGTAGACGCACACAGTTGCTTCTTCGTTCAGTCGCTGCGTTGTGGATTTCTTCAAGTCAGAGGCGTCTCCTTCTTTAGTTTACAGGTTTTTTTTTTTTTAAATAAGAGGTCACTGTTGATAGTTAGTTACATTATACATTTAATTCTTGTATATTTCTTATGCCTCTGCCAATGTATTGAATTGTGGTATTGAGATTTAAGAGATTTGATAATGGTTTAGTGGAGGATTGTGAATTATTTTAAGATATTATTTTAGTGAATTGTTATTTTATCATATTACAGTGAATATATAAACTGTTTGGAATATTTTGTGAAAATATGAAATTGTTTAAAAGTTATTGCTGTTTATTTTGGTGAGCATTTGCTGTAGTTTATTTTGATTATTTTAGTGAGTATGAAATTGTTGCAATTTCGGATTGGAATTTGAGTGAGATGCAGGAGCGCTCCATTTTTTCAAACGAAATGATCAATTTCTTTTCAAGTGAAATGGGGAAAAAAAAACATATAGTGAATTTAGAATAAATTACAAATTATTTTCAGATAGAAAAATTTAGAATAAAAAAATTATAATGAATTTAGAATAAAAAAAATACTCATATGAAATAAATAAATAAATGATGTTGGGCTGGAATTGTCCAATAGTCTGGAACTTTCAATTTAATCCATTTGGAATATATATTGAAGCACATAGATATAGTTTTATCCATTCTTGTAGAATTTTCAAATATTAAATTTGGATACAATTAAAAGACCTATCCTTTTTTTTAGATACAATTAAATTTGAAATATTAATATTTTAAAAATTTTTAAAAATTCAAATATTTGAGAATTTGAATATTTTGAAATAATCATTTGAATTAAATAAATATTAAAATATTATGTAATTAATTTCAATTTCTT
This sequence comes from Voacanga thouarsii, assembly GCA_026120185.1. NCBI lineage: Eukaryota > Viridiplantae > Streptophyta > Magnoliopsida > Gentianales > Apocynaceae > Voacanga > Voacanga thouarsii. The sequence continues at coordinate 3,083,423 of JANUWF010001217.1, read as the reverse complement.
TAAATTAAAACTAAAAATAAAATTTTGTATACAATTTGAAGAAGACTTAATTTTGAATATTGAATAGTAAGAAGAGACTTAAATTTTGAATAATATTTTATCCTTTTCAAGTATTTAATATTAATTTGTTATGTAAAAATTAAGTAGAAAAATATCATATTACCGTATATTAACTTTTTTTTATTATTGTAACTGTTAATTATCTTAATTATTTCATGCTATATTTCTTTGTAATTGTTGTCAAGAAATAAAAATAAATTTTTTGTTAGAATTTAATTGAGATGCTTCCCATATTTGAGATTTATATGGATGTTATGAAATTCGATTTTTTATTTTAATAAAAAATTTGTTAATATAGTTAAATTTAAATTATTAAATATTTTTTTATTTTTATTTACCTTAAACGAATAAGAATATTAATATTTGAATTTTGCATGGAAAGTTACCTTAAATATTTTTATTAATATTTATTTACCTTAAATATTTAGTTTTATTAAATTTAGAATATTAATATTTGAGAATATTTGAGAATTTGAATATTTTGAAATAGTCATTTGAATTAAATAAAAATTATGTAATTAATTTCAATTTCTTTAAATTAAAACCAAAATTAAAATTTTATATACAACTTGAATAAGACTTAATTTTGAATATTGAATATTAAGAAGACACTTAGTTCATGCTAATTTTTTTTGTAATCGTTGTCATAAAATAAAAGCATAGATTTTATTAGAATTTAATTATTTAATTGAAGTTGAGCCTATTCTGATTAATTGATTTATTTGATATTATTGGTATAGTATAAGATTTATAACATTTGTTAGAATTTAATTATTTAATAGAAAGAATATATTTAACTTATTTAGGTATAATGTCATTGGAACAACCTGTAAGATTTCGGTTCTATTGGGATTGCGAGATTATTCTCACCGCAAATGGTGATTTTTTTTACGGTCCATATTGCAAGACGTTGCTTGTTAGAAATCGAGTAAATTACGTTGCCTTAGTCAATAAAATATGTGCGATTCGAGGCTTGGACGTGTCTACTGTAAAATTGCAAATCACGATGCAAGAAGACGCTTCCGTTAATAATGTCGAGAGATCTACAACGGAAAATATTACTGATGATGAGGATATGGAAAATTTGTAGTACTATACATCCATTGCGGGGAGACAACCAGTTGATTTGCATGTGAAGTATGAGATGTTGCAACCCCTACGGTTGCTCCAAGTGTTGAAGTTCAAACTAATCTTACGCCAGCTCCGTATCTACAAATACCACCGTTACCAAGTAGTTCTCTACCTATGCATCATGATTTGTTTCAGTTGCATTATAACTCCCCAATGAGATTCAGCCAACCCGAAGCACCTTTGATACAAGAATATAAGCACATTCAACCATCCCATACCCAGGCAGCTTTGCCATTGTTTTCAGGTGCTGATTTGGGTGTTTCGCAACACATCACTCCAGTTGATGATTGGGTTACTCGAGAGCCCGTTTGGGTTAGTACTCCCGAGGCGACTGTAGATGGTTTAGGACTTACATCAGATGTGGATGGGTCTGTTGCTGATGAGAGTCCTGACGAGGATGATGGAGGCGATGATGTTGGAGTTGAAATGTCCGGTCCTTCTGTGATGCCGGGTACTTCTGCATTCCCCGGTCCTTCTGCGATGCCCAATACTTTTGCATTCTCTGGTCATTCTGTAATACATCAGTCTGCTTATGGGGTCAACGTACCGAAGTGCTTATACAATCCACCGTATTCCGAGTATCTTGATAGGTTGAATAATTCTCCAGATAGAGAATATGATAATGATGGAATCGCAATAGGTGGTTCTGGAATAAATTTCTGATCAAAATTAAATAATGATTTGTGTGTCGGAATGTGGTTCAAGGACAAGGATGAACTACTGTGGGTTGTTAGGTCATGGTCCGTGCGAATGGGTCAAGAGTTTACGGTCCTAGAAAGTAAGTCTACACTTTAGATTGCTGAAGTGTAAAAATTCTACTGACAAACATTGATATTATTGGCGGATCCGTGTGCGGAAGAAAGCAAAGTACGATTTATGACAAATTACTCACTGGCACGGAGAGTATATTTGTCTAGTTCGAACAGTTGATGGAAACCATCGCAATATGAGTGCCAATTTTATAGCAAAGCACATTATGACTATGATACACGATAAGTCTGAGATTATAGTGCGCGAGATTAATAGTCATATTCAGAATATATTGCATTTCAGTTCATCTTACAAAAAGGGATGGAATGCCAGGAGGATGGCTATTGAGATGGTTCATGGGGATTGACCTTCTTCATTCGAGTAGTTTCCACGATTCATGCTTGCACTGCAGGATTTAAATCCAGGGACGGTAATTGAGTGGCAACATTTACCAATTGACAGCAACGGTGCCAAGACCTTTGGATCTATTTTTTGGTCTTTTAGACCATGTATTGATGCCTTTATTCACATGAAGCCAGTAATCAATATTGATGGGACAATCTTTAGGGGTATATATAAGGGAAAGCTTCTAACGGCAATTAGTCAAGATGCAAACAATCATATATTGCCCTTTGCACTTGCAGTTGTGGATGAAGAAACCAATAAGGGTTAGGGATGGTTTTTGTGGTTACTGAGGGCACATGTTCTGGGAGATCGTAGGGTATGTTTGATATCAGATCAACACAAGGGGATAGTGAACACTGTACATTGACAGCCTCTCTGGCAAGAGCCATTGGTAGTGCATAGATTCTGTCTTAGACATATTCGGAGTAACTTCAATACGAAGTTTAGAAACTACCAACTGAAAAAATTGATGTATACGGCTGGTACTCAGAGTAAGAAGCGTAAATTTTTTAGGATTATGGATGAAATAAATATATTAAATCCCCTTGCAAAGGCATGGCTTGATGCAATTCTATTTGAGTAATGGACTCTTACTTATGATGGTGGGTATCGATACGGGAATATGACAACAAATTTGGCATAATCATTTAATAGTGTTGTCAAAGGCATACGTGTTCTACCCATCAAGGTGACCGTCGAGTCTTCATTCAAGAAAACAATCAAGTACTTTAACGACCATAGACAGGAGGCCAATCACGGCTATCATTTTCCTTCTAAGATATGGTCCAAATTTATGCAGAATGAGATAAATGGGAGAAGCCATCATGTGCAGGCTTATGACTAAGGTCGGGGCATTTTTGGTATTGTGTCAGGATATCGCAAGCATGGTAAGGGAAATAATACATAACAAGTTGATCTTGGTTTGAGAACATGGAATTACGCCAAGTGAGAAATATATGGAATACCTTATTCGCACGCATTTATAGCTTGTCAGCAGGTAGGGTTGAATCCTGGGGATCTCGTGTCACCCTTGAACATGACGCCGTACTACAAAATGACATACACATGACAGTTTAGACTTATTCCTCACGAGGATTATTAGCACACTTCCCCTTTTACGTTGGCACCGAATCCGTACCGGTTCAAGAACCGTCGTCATGGTCGTATGAGGACATTGAGGATTAGGAATGAGATGGACGAGCGCAACTTTGATTTGCCGCCACGTTGTAGGAACTGTCACCAGACTGGACACAACAAGAGAAATTGCCCCAACAGCATCATTCAGTGGAGTTGATATGTTTTCTGTAGTTCCCTGTATTATCTTTAATTTATGTATTGCTTTTTCAAGTTTCAATGTTATATTATGTACACCTTGTGTATTGCTATATAACTTGTACATAAACGAAAGACACGAGAAGTATTAACCTTAAATTGATGTATTGAGTACTCTGTATTAATATGTCTTTACTTTATTCAATTCGTTCAGTCGATTGATTTCTACAAATTCATTTCATACCTTTACTTATTTCCATTTATAACATTTTTTTTTGTATTTTATATCGATTAATAAAATGACAAATTCTTTACTGTCTTCATTTTAGGACATTATGTACAAGTCTACGCCTGATGGAGTTGACCTCGACCCAATTATACCAGACGTGTTAACCATGCAATATAGATATAGATCTACACATATTTGGGTAGGACAGTTACTAGATACTGTCCTTAGTGCAAGGTGTAATGACAGTGCCTTTTGGGTTGTTCGATCACTCGATTTCTGTGTCCAGCAACTTATGGAGTTGGTTGGGTTCGGTGGGGTCATTCATTTACCGTACACAAAAATTGATCATCCACTTATTACAGCGTTGGTGGAGAGATGGTGTCAGGAGACGCACACCTCCCACTTACCAGTCGGAGAGGCCACAATTATCTTACAAGATGTAGAGGTCCTTTTCGGCTTACGTGTGGACGGTGAGCCAGTTATTGGTCGTGGATCAACTTATCTGCAAGTAGAGTTGTTAAACATGTGTGAAGCATTGCTTGATTTTCAACCCACGGGCACAGACTGGACGGGTCTCGTCTGAAGTTGAGCTCTATCGAGAGAGCCCTTACTCAGCCGTTCCAGCCATACACGACACCGGATATGGTTGTACAGCATGCACTGTGTCACATCATGCAGCTTATTGGTAGGTTTCTGTTCTCGGACAAATTTGGGAATCGGGTTCATTTACGCTTCCTATGATATATACGTGTTCTACAGTTGTCTAACACAATTAGTTGGGATAGTGCAGCACTGGCTCATTTATATCAATGTATGTGCAATGCAACAAACTATACGGCACATCAAATAAGTGGCTCACTTTTGTTGATTCAGGTTCGAAATAAAATCAAAGTTAAGTTAACTATTTTTTTCAGTTTTTATTAAAAAATGATCGTGAGATATGGGGATAAAACTAAAAGTCTACTTATATTGTGATAGTTATGTGCTTGAGAACGCATTCCAATCATTAGACTGGACAGAGTACGACCGATAGAGGATATACCCCCCGACACGCCTAGAGGTTCAGCATGGCAGGATCCACTTAAGCTTTCCCGCAACCCAACACACATTCTACTTGCGTACAGAGATCAATTTGATCGGATGCGATATAATTATGTAAGTATAACTATTATGAATTTGTAATCAATTATAATAAATATGCATTGATTTACTATTTACTGCTATATATCTTATTTCACAGTTTATATGGTATCCTTATGACGAGTACATGTTGGCATCCCTACCTCTGTATTGTACACACAGGAGAAACATCTAGAGGTTTATTACATTTCTATTGTGTTGAGAGACGATAGAGTTACATCGCCCTGATCGAGTCTAGCGATAGTTTAGATTGCTACAGCCAATTCCTGATGCCGTTGACACGGGAGTAGATTTGCATCATCGTGATATGCGAACGACTGGTAGTGGGTGGGACGATGTTGATGTGCTACACCTTGCTAACTGAATAAACCGCTAGGCATATGTTTTGATAGGACAACGCACTTTTGGTGAAAGTGTGGTCTCCAATGGATACGTTGAGTGGTATTGGTGGCGCACACGACAATCGATTGGCAATCTGACCATACAGCAACCGAACCCCGTGGGCTATCAATCTAGTAGTACAATAGCTGAATTTGTGTAAGTAAAATTTTTTCTCATTCAGATAGGTATATATATGGATAATTTCTAATTTTGTATATTTTTATTAACATTTTCTTAAAATGCATGTACAGACTGACGCACTCCACCGAATTTTGCATCTAAGCGACACTGCACCAACTAAACGTGCTGAACCATTGCTGGCACAATCAGTCGAAAGAATATTAGATATTTCCAGACATATATTAACTGCTGTTGGCGAAGTAGATCGTATATAGCGTATACCGTACGAGCCATTAAGACGATTTTATACTTCCGATCCGATACCGTCGATTCCGCAACAAGTCCCTCGAGAAGTACCACCGATTTGGAGAGGCGGTAGGCAAGCACGTCATCGTGCTGTGGCTGAGGAAGTCCCTCAACAGGATCACTACTCACTTGTGCCGGCAGATGAATGTGATTATGTGGCAGGTGATCCTGCAGCTATTGATGAATTCGTCACTCCATAGTACCTAGTTTTTTATACTAGGCGCCATTCTTCTGTCGGTAAGTATGATATTGGTCCATCTACTGAGTGGTCTCGTAGATAGCATATACAGTCTGAAGAGATTGCAGGACCCTCATATACTACAGAAGAATATAATGAAATATAACTTGAACTACAACCTCAAGAACAATCTCGAAGACGGGTTCAACCTCCGAGGAACCGTCGAAGATTTCATTGTGGGACTAGCTTTCATATGTTTTTTTGACGAATTCATATGTAATAAAGTTATTTTGTAGATTGACTTATTTTTACTAAAATATTCAATTATAATTATTGAAAATATTCACGAAATATTAAATGATAATTCAATCACTCAAGTATTATTTGATAAATATTCATAAAAGATTCACGACTTACTTTTCACTAAAATATTCATGAAAATATTCAACTATAATTCAAACTATTATTCACTAAAAATAAAATTTAGTATTCGCATATTTTCTTTAAATTTTCACATATTATTGAATTTTGGTTAAAAATAGATTATTCGAATTAAAATATAAGGGGATTATAGATTTACATAATTGAGATTTAAATTTAAACATAAATTTTAGATAATAGAGTTTATAAAATTTAGATAATTGATATTTGAAATATTTATACTTCTTGCGAATAATTGATATTTATAATATCAATAAATAAATATTTTAATTAAACTCTAACTAACAATTAATCTCAAAATGTGTGTTATAGTTAAATTTTAATAATTTACTGACAATATTTTTAAATTTATTTAGAAATTATAATTATTTTTATCCCTATTTATAAAAAAACAAAATATGGCAAATTTCAAAAATACAAAATTAATTGTGAATCCATAAAAAAAATTAATAATAAATATTTAATTAATGTGAATAAAGTAAAATTTAGACAAATAATAAATAAAAATAAATTTGTATGAATAATTAAAATTAAAAAATTATAATTATTGCAATGAAAATATTCTGACAAAAAAAAGTGCTGTAAAAAAATATTAAATAGTAATTCAATCACTCAAGTATTATTTAATAAATATTCATGAAAGATTCACGAATTACTTTTTACTAAAATATTCATGAAAATATTCAACTATAATTTAAACTATTATTCACTAAAAATAAAATTTAGTATTCGCATATTTTTTTAAAAATTTTCACATATTATTGAATTTTGGTTAAAAAAAGATTATTCGAATTAAAATATAAGGGGATTATAAATTTACATAATTGAGATTTAAATTTAAACATAATTTTTAGATAATAGAGTTTATAAAATTTAGATAATTAATATTTGAAATATTTATACTTTTTGCAAATAATTGATATTTATAATATCAATAAACTCTAAATTTGTTATAATTAAATTTTAATAATTTATTGACAATATTTTTAAATTTATTTAGAAATTATAACTATTTTTATCCTTATTGACAGAGGTTCATGGCTTGAGAAAAAAATTTGAAAGCAAATCGCCCGTGATTTCTTTAGCTATTGAAAGCACTCGTGAATGTGCTTTGCTGAAAAGAGAGGAAGAAGACAAATCACGTAGAAGAATTGCTGGATTGTCAGTGAGAGAAAGTCACCTTGCGTCTGGGAAGTTGCCTTCGCATCTGGCAGACGCGAGGTCACCTCGCGTCTGCTAGAGGCGAGGTGTGATCTCCTTGCGTCTCTCAAATGCGACGAAACCTTTGCACATGAAAAAGTCACCTTGCGTCTTTCGGATGCGATGAGTCAACACACCTCGCGTCTGGAAAACGCGAAGAACCTCTTCTACGACGTACGGTCAGTATCTGAATCTAATTGTGGGTGAGAATTCCAAAAGGAACCCCTTTTGATCAAAAACCTAAAGACGAAACAAGCAGTGTTTGAATCTTTTATTTTCAAATTCTGATTTTTTTATTAAAAGAATATATGCAACGAAAACTAGAAAAGAAAAATAAAATAAAAAAGAAAAATCCGAAATGCTCCTTCGTTCCTTCCGCCATAGTGCCGTTTTGTCAACGTCAAGTCCTATGCTCATATTTTCACACTCTTCAACTACTGCGAGGGGGAGTTGGGCGCCACAGCAACGCGTCAGAGCGGCGGCGGCGGCATTTTCGTCATTAGTTATGGCTGCTTCTTCTACTGCGGGTAATAATGGTTCAGCTCCGCCAGTGCCGGTGGCAAAGAAGGTGCCGCACGAGATGGAGTTGTTTGGCGACGTCAGAATCGACAATTACTATTGGCTCCGAGACGATTCTCGTTCGAATCCTGAGGTCCTGTCTTATCTCCAACAGGAGAATGCTTACACCGATTACGCCATGTCTGGTCCGTTGTAAACTCTATGGTTGAAGAATATCAGTTGTTGATTTATTTTTCTCCATTATAAAAAGAGAGAGAAAAATGAATTCTTTAGATTAAGAAATTTCTAGGAGTTGAAACGGAATTGGGTAGTGAATCCTTGTAAATTCTATAAACAATTAGGAGGTGATGTGTATTCCATAGAGAAATGTAATTCCAGCTAAAATTGCATCTTGATGAGAAAAGCAATGAAAAATACTTATAATTCATAGTATTAGTCGAGCTTCTTTTCACTCTAGGGCTTTTACATTCAACTAGAAAGATAATTTAACATCATCTGTTTGTTCATATGAAAAAGCACAAACATTGAAGGATGAATTGAGTGATGATCTGGTGTGTGTTGCAATTATTTGAGCAATTTCATACAGGGATTATCGATGGATCAGGAGTTGATTCAGCAGCAAGTCAATTGATTTTCTATGTAAAAACAAAGTAATTAAAATTGTTTAGTGAGCAATGATATGGACAAGAAGATATATTTAGGATCCTCATTAGAACCTTCAGATTCTTTGGCCTCTATTAGTATGACAGTGTAGGAGAGATGCATTTGTTAATGTCTTTGCAGCTTCCAGTATAATGGTACCTCTTTTAGATTTGATGATTGTGAATTTTTTATAGCAATCAAGTTTTGCAAGGGAAAGGGGACGTAAATGATTAACGTCATACTTGGAACATCACGAAGGAATAAATGTCTTATTGCAAAACATATCCATTTGTCCCACTGATACTGTTGTTCTATTATTGTTTTTGTCTGAAGAACTGCTTAAATCCTGCAAGGTTATGTTTATATAGCATGATATATAGCTACTGCATCCTTAATTCAGGAAGTAAACAGTTAGAAGATCAAATCTATGGTGAGATAAGAGGGCGAATAAAGGAAGATGACATTTCTGCACCTATTCGAAAAGGGCCGTATTATTACTACAAGAGGACATTGGAGGGCAAAGAGTACGTCCAGCATTGTAGATGCCGTGCTCCTAATGATGGGGCCCCTCTCTCTGTTTATGATACTATGCCAACTGGACCAGATGCTGCTCCCGAGCATGTCATCCTTGATGAAAATGTTAAAGCTCAAGAACATGCATATTACAGTATTGGTGCTTTTATAGTAGGTGCAGAATATCTTTTGCCTTTTGCAAATTCATGTTTTTGCTCTATATCAGGTTCTTAGCACTGGTTCTCTCTCTCTCTCTTCATCCTTTGCAGATTAGTCCAAGCAATAAGTTAGTAGCATATGCAGAAGACACCAAAGGAGATGAGATTTATACTGTTCATGTTATTGATGCTGATTCTGGAGCTCCAGTTGGCAAACCCCTGCATGGTATTACGCAATCTTTTGAATGGGCAGGTGATGAAAACTTAGTTTACATCACAATGGATCAGACTCTACGGCCAGACAAGGTTAAAGTTTAACTTGAAGTTAAATGCTTGAAAGGGAAAACCACTATGATACTTTGTACTTTACCACTTTGTCAGTCATAGTTAGCTTTCACATTGTTTATATTCTCCAACTTAGTCTAGATGAACTTATGAGTTATATTTTGTTCAATTTGTTTTGTTAAATGCTCTTCATTAACATTGTCAAATTCAGTGATTGTATGCAATTTGGTATATTTAGTTGATGTGTTTCTACATTTTCCCAGAATGCTATATTGATAAGATCTAGGCCAATTGCATTGACAGTCAGTAATTATTTTTTAATGGATTTTTGTTTTCCATTTTTCATCATACCGTGTTCCTTGTTCTCTTTTTACAATGAGGCCAACTATTTAGTGTGTTTTTCTATTTTACCTCTGAAGACAAGTGCTCTATATGCCTACTTTTAAGAAGTGCAAATGCAGATTTTTTTGAGCACCTTTATTACTTTACTATTGAACTCAACTTTTGTTAGTTTGTTTTACTTTCTCCAGGTATGGTTGCATAGGTTGGGAACAGAACAATCTAGTGACTCTTGCCTTTATCATGAAAAGGATGATATGTTTTCTCTGGATCTTGAAGCTTCTGAGAGCAAGAAATTTCTGTTCATTGGATCTGGAAGTAAAACCACAGGATTTGTGTTTTATTTAGACATTTCAAAACCTGAAAATGGCTTAACTAGTTTGACGCCACGCCTGGATGGCGTTGATACATCAGCTAGTCATCGTGGGAACCACTTCTTCATTAAAAGAAGAAGTGATGAATGTTGCAACTCAGAAATACTTGCATGCCGTATTGATAATGCATCTGCAACTACTGTTCTTCTTCCCCACAGGCCAAGGTAATATTAAAAGCCTGGGTCTCATATACATCTAAGCAAAGGAATTCTCTTTGGTCATCAACCATTGAGACTTTAAATAATCTCTTTGGACTGGTTGTTTAGTGAAGCATTGTTAAATTTATCATTGCATCAATATGACAATGAAACGAATTCTTCTCTCTAAATTCGTGGGCTTCTTAAGAAGGAAACAGTTCTAAGAAGATTCAAACTTCAGATACAAGGCTTTTATCAGTATGGCTTGAGAAAATCTCTTAATGATCTTTTCATTAAACTCATGTATTAGTTTCTAAATGATTGCAAAGGAGAATTTGCCAGACCTAACTTGAGGTTTCAAGAACAATATTATAGCATTACCCAAAGCTTTTAAGGATTCTTAGCATTTTTGCATAGCACCAAAAATTTTCCCTTGCAAGTCTGCTGTAGTCTAATTGTAGTCCTTGCAATGATCAAGATGGAATTTTGCTATCATTTCCAATTTGTCACCGTACACATGCATTTTCAAAAATTTCATAATAAAAAATCTGCAGCAGCTCTATGCCTCTACATTCACTTGCTAGATCATAGATTGGTTCTAGAGAATTGCAATATTTCTCTGTTTTTCGATGAATTGAATTTCTTCCAAAGAATGCTACCCTTAATTGTTTAACATTTTCTTTCCCTTAAAATCCTTCAGTGTAAAGATCCAGGACATGCAACTTTTTAGTGATCATCTTGTTGTCTTTGAGCGTGAAAAGGGTCTGCCCAGAATTATTGTATACCAGCTTCCTGAATTTGAAGAGCCCCTTGAAAGGCTTCATGGTGGCAAGGCTGTTGATTTCATTGATGCTGCATATTCCTTGGATCCATCAGAATCTCAGTTTTCTTCCAGCATTCTAAGATTCCGCTATAGTTCAATGAGGACACCGCCTTCTGTCTACGACTATGATATGAACTCTGGAATTTCAGTTCTTAAAAAGATTGAAACGGTATGCTAGATTATGTATTGAGTTAGCTCTGATTTTCATTATTTTCATTGTATTTTTATTACATTCATCTATTAAGAGGCATATTCTTTCATTAAGAACATACTTTTTTGGATAAACTAGGCCCTGTACTATTTTGAGCGAGTTGAGAAAATGAGCATATTCTTCGTCTCATCTCATATTGGTTAAAACATGCTTTTTTGGATTCATGTGCAAATATGAATGTGAAGAAAATTTTGCATTCTCTAAATACAGAAAGAAAACATCTGCTTTTGACCTTTAGGCTGTTGAAGGGAAAGCTCAAAATGTGTGAGGCTTTTGCTACTGGGTCTTGAAGGTCTTAAGTAAAAGTTTTAGATGATGCATAAAAATGAAGCCTTTTCTATTCCCCCTCTGAGTCTGATGTCTTTTTAGCTTCCCAAATTACTTTTCCCTCTAAAGCATTTATGTTATCATCTTGCTTAGCAGTGGGAAGTTGCAGCAGATATAAGGCGCACCAGGGATGTCTCCTGTGATTGTAAAATCTGTGAAAGGGGCTTTTAGGCCAGAAGAAGAGGACACAATACTGTAGTTGAAAATATCTCTTGGTGCCAAAGTCTTTTTAGTTACAAACTAGCTCTTTACCCTTACTATTTTTATTCTTGAAGAAAAAGGATAAATAATTTGATGATCTGATTTATGTCGTAAAAAGATGTCACCTTTTACATGATCTTGTCATAGTTTTTGATTGCTTCAGGCTAGTAACGATATCCTTTTTTGGCCTTTTTTCATCCTCTATGTTTCTTGGACAGTTTGGTTAGTGTTCATGTCTTTATAAGAAAATATAATAGAATTTTTAGAAGTTTGGATCAGTACCTTTTTTGTATGTGATGCAAAACTATCATTCACAAATTTATCAATACCAATTTATGTAGGCATATATGTAATAAATATGTACTTGTGTGTTTAGATAAGTAACCATAGAATATGAGGCCTATTGTTCCAAGGTGGTTCAACTTTTTCAGTTACTCTATAATATCTGGATGTGGTTTTGTAGTTCTTCCCTGATAGGGTATTGTTGGAAAAGAAAAAAAAAGGGGAGAAGTTTAAAATGCAACAAGCAACAAGATCCTTTGTCTGTCCATAAACTCCTCTACAAACAACAACAAACTAAGCCTTAATCCCAAGAAACTTGGGGTCGGCTACATGAACCAATACTAGACTACGTGTGGTCATCCACATGAATCCTCTCTCTCCACTTCCTTCTATCAACCGTCATACTTTCATCCAAATCTAACAAAGACATATCTCTCCTAATTACCTCTATCCATGTCATTTTAGGCTTGCCTCTACATCTGTCTAACCTATCCTGCCTCTACCTCGGTCTAATACTTTTTATTTTCTTTATTATACTACTGCTACTAACAAGAGAAGGGGAAATCTAGTTTAGCTAGAAGTTAGAATAAAAGTTGGTGTCCACATCTGTGCAAGATGCTTCCAGTTGTTGTAGATGCTATTCTTCTCTTTGTTGCTTTAATTTAGAGGACCCAGAGAGATCCATATATTCAGAACGTATTTCTATGGACATGCATTTGTTGCTTCATCTTCTTGAATTGTAATTTCTTTCCATGTTCCTAATTAGGAAAATTATGACATTTCTCTTAACTTTGTTCTTTTTAGTAATTTGCTACACTAATATTGTTCAATTTTTTCCTTACATGAACTCAGTCAAATTATTTAATCCCTAAAAATTTCTGTGGATCAGGTATTAGGTGGTTTCGATGCATCAAATTATGTAACTGAGAGACAATGGGCTACTGCTTCAGATGGCACTCAAGTTCCTATATCAATTGTTTATAGGAAGAATTCTGTAAAACTTGATGGATCTGATCCACTACTTCTTTATGGCTATGGTTCATATGAGGTAATGCAGGATATTCTGTAGAAATTTCTGTCAGCTGTGGAGGACTGAATTTTATAGATGTTAAACTTTCTTAGAGCAGAATTTGGCTCTGCATCTATGCTTATATATCATTTGTTAACTAAGTTATTTTCCGTCCAGTAGGCTGGTAATTTTCAGTGTCAAACTGTCTTAGTAGCTAATTCTGTACAGAAGATAATCAATCTTCTAGAGTCAACTCATGGTCAGCTTGATAAAAGTTCATTTAATACGGAAAAGTAAATATTAAACTTAATTTCCAAAATCATTGTGAAGAGCCAATCGTCTTGCTTGACTTTCCTGGCTTATGGTCATTGTTTTCTACTTCAAGCTTGATTATAGCATTTTTAATAAATAAAGGAGCTGGAATTAGTATTAAATGAGCTAGATAGCAAATAAGTTAAGATGCAGATGATATGGATGCTGTATTTCTAGAAAATTTGAACATTTTCATGCTATGATTGAATATATTTGAGTTCTGGTGATTGAATCCTAGTCATATACTAGCTATCACAGGGCAGAAGGTGCAATGTTTCTTTTGAAGTGATAAGTGCAAGGTTTCAAGTATTTAAAATTGGTTCTGCAGAGAAGGAAAAGGGGAGGGGGTGAAAAAAAAAAAAAAGCTAGTGGTTGTTTCATTTGTTAGATGTCTCGAATTAGGGAGGAGAAAGCTTAAACGGCTCTCAAGGAACTGCTAGACAAAAAGGTGGATACATAGCATGGATGAGTTTATTAGAATAGGTATGATGACGCATTGTTCAAAGACAAGTATAGTACTATACAGGAGAATATATAGCTCATCCTGCTACTACAAGATAAGAGGTTCTGTTTGTCGACTAAAATTGTTTACTCAATATCAACGCTAAGGTTCTTGGTGCATATTTATTATTTGAAATATTATTTGGAAACCATAAGGTTTTAGACTTTGTTTAGCCTGTTGTAAATGCAGCGAAACTGGGTCAGTGCTGGTGAACTGTCATGGATAAAGTTCAGAAGGGAACATGATTTGTAGGTGAAGGATGCAAAACTTTCCAGGAAACTTATGTGACAGATACAGGGGGATATATAAGCAGGAGAGGAGAAGGAAATATATATAGTCCTTCATTGGATCTTTCGGATAGATAGTGATCTGGGAACAAGTCATTATACATCTTATTGGGAGATAAATTGAAGTGCAGGAGATAAATTTGGTTTACTGCTTTGCTAAAGAATGTGGAAGAAACAAACAATTTATTGTTGCATTGAAGTTTGCTAGGTCTCTACAATTGTAAAGTTTGCCAGCTGAGTCATTCTTTAGCTGATGCCAGACATTTGCAGGGCCTCATACACTCATACTTAATGGAGGCTTGAAGCCTTCGCAGAAAGAGGAAAATTCCAATCTATCTTCTGGAGAATTTTCTATTCTAACATTTGTCTGGAAAAGGAAAAACTGTACTTGTGTTGACTCAGAGAAGAGGCTTTATAAACTTGGTACTTTTATTGTTTTTGTTTCAGTGACTGCAATCTTTGGATATAATTTACATGACAGTACTTATCTCTGTCAGTGTTGGTATGTGTCTGTGATCTGTGATTCATGGGTTTTCTGCTTTTGGTTCTTTATTTGTCTTATGAAATTGGATAGATTAAACTTAAAGTAACAAGCACTTAATATTTGTTGCTTTTGTCAGCCTCTTTTTTTGTTTTTGTTTTTATTTTTTATTTTTTAGATGTATGTGTGTGAATAAGTTGAGACAATTGAGAAATTAAATTAAGTTTTTTTAATCCTTTGATTAATTTTTGCCTGAATTTTATTTTGTTTGTTAAGAAGAGTTGGAGTTTTCAAGGTTTATAGAAATGAAAACAGAGAAGAAAAGAAAGTTGACGCCTAAAATAAAAGGAGTTGGATTAAAACTATTCCTATTCTTTTATCAATATTCTGTTGTCCTTCCTTGGCAAGCCTTGCTGAATTACAGTTTTACAGTTGCATGTTTTTTCCCAGTTTAATTACTAGTTTGCACAAGCAATGTAACGAGAGGACCCACTTATTTTCCTTGCTAAAGAATATGTTGTCTCATATGGAGCATGCTTCTCTGCAAGTCTTTGTTGTGAGCTATTGAAGCATTTAGGCTTCTTAGTTTACCTCAGGTTAGCTGGTGGTCTTCATTGATCTGTAGGTTAAAATCCATTTTCCTCTTCTTTCTTTTGCTGAGTATATTAGTGCATAAATGTAATCATGTCTTTGTTCCAGAACCCTATTTTTGAAGGCTCGTTTGTTTTCTTTGTTATTTACATCAGTTTGTTAAAGTGTTAAAGTATCCTGCTTATTATATTTCTACTTAGACTAGCCCGGTTAACTATGTCTTACTATGTAAATTCCTTGGTCATAACCGATCATCGAAGTAAATAAATACCTAACCTATGTCATTGTGTTTAGCCTCATAAGTTAACTATTCCACCCCTTCCCATCTTAATTGTTCTATGTAGTTCCCTGTTGGTTCTGAATGGAAACAAAATTCGGAATGTGGTGTGGATTCCTTCCCTTTCCTATTAAAAAAAAAAAAAAAAAAAAACTAAGCCTTAATCTCAATAAACTTGGAGTCGGCTACATGAACCAATACAAGGCTATGTGTGGTCATTCACATGAATCCTCTTCCTCCGCTTCTTTTTATCCACCGTCAGACTTTCATCTAAATCTAATAGAGACATATCTCTTCTAATCACCCCATCGATATTATTTTAGGCCTACCTTTACTTCTGCCTAACGTATCTTGCCTCCATCTCTTAATCCTCCTAACAGGAGCATCCTTCAGTTTTCTCTGTATATGTCCAAATCAATGCAAGCGATTTTCTCTTATCTTGTCCTCAATAGATGCCACACTTACTTTTTCTCGAATGGTCTCGTTTATTACTCTATCCTTTCTAGTATACTTACACATCCACCGTAACATACGCATCTCAGCTACCTTTATTTTGTGAATATGACATCTTTTAATTGCCTAACATTTCATACCATATAGCAAAGCAGGTCTTATGGCTGTTCTATAGAACTTTTCCTTTAGGCTCAAAGTCATATTACGATCATACAGAATAGTTGCACTCTTCTATTTCAACCAACCCTACCTTAACTCGGTGTGCAACGTCGCTATCGAGCTCTCCGTCTTTGTGAATAAGACATCCTAGATATCAGAAGCAGTCATCTACTGATATATCTTTGCTATCCAAAGTTATACTCTGAGTTGTATTTTTGCTAGTTCTGAACTTGTATTCCATATACTCTGTTTTATTCCTACTGATTTTGAAGCCTTTAGATTCCAATATCTGTCGCCACAACTCCAATTTAGCATTTGCACTGGTTTTAGTCTCATCAATCAACACAATATCATTAGCAAATAACATACACCATGGTACAACCTCTTGTATAATACAAGTTAACTCATTCATAACGATCGCAAAAAGAAAATGACTAAGCGCTGATCCTTGATGTACCCCGATAGTAATAAGAAAATCTGCAGTCATTTGTACATGCTCCATCATACATATCTTTAAAGAGAGTAATATACTTTAGTGATACACCTTTTTTGGCCAATACCCACCAAACTACTTCTCTATGCACATTGGCATAGGCTTTCTTCAGGTCAATAAATACTATATGCAAATCTTTCTTTCTTTCCCTATAATATTTAATCACCTGCCGTAATAAATGAATTGCCTCCGTAGTAGAATGCCTAGGCATAAAACCAAACCAAATTGATTATTTAAAATCTCTATAATGCTCCTTAACTTATGTTCAATCATATAGTATGACTCATGAGTTTAATCCCGTGGTAATTGGTGCAATCTTGAACATCTCCTTTATTTTTGTATAGAGGAATCAAAGTACTCTTCCTCCACTCTGTAGACATCTTATTAACTCTGTATATCTTGTTGAACAGACTTGTCAACTACGCAACGCCCATCTCTCCTAAACACTTTCAAACCTTGATTGGTATACCATCCGGTTCCACTGCCTTCTTCGGTCTCATCCTTTTAAGGGCCTCTCGAATTTCATGCTTCTAAATATGACGGGTAAACACACGGTTAACCTCTTCGTTTGAAATCGCAAGGTCACTCGTATTCGGAACTTGAATTTGATTTACGTTAAATAACTTACCAAAATAGGACCTCCATCTCTCCTTGATTTCCTCGTCTTTAATCAAAACTCTATGGTTGTCGTCTTTCACACATTTCACGATATTGATATGTCTAGTCTTTTTCTTCCTGAAACGAGCAAGTTTATATATATTCTTCTTCCCATCTTTAGTATCTAGCTTTTCATATAAATGCTTGAAAATTGTTTATCTTACTTTTTTAATAGCTTCTTTAGCTTCTTTTCTCGCAACCTTAGACTTTTCAAAATTTTCTTTACTCCTGCACTTCCCCAAGTATCTATAGCACTCTCTTTTATTTCTTACGGCTTCTCTCACTTTGTTGTTCCACTATGATGTGTCCTTGTTTAGTGGTACTCTTCCTTTAGATTCACCAAACACTTCCTTAGCCATTGTCCCAATACATTGAGCCATTTTTTTCTACATAGAATCCGGATCTGGATCCGAATCTATATCGGTAGATCAGTCATCCACTTGGACTACCCTATCGACAAAAGTTGTTCTTTCACCCCCCTGTAGCTTTCACCACTTGATCTTAGGGTCAACTCGATGACTCCTTTGCTTACCTTTTTTCTTGAAATAAAAATCGAAGACCAATAGTTTGTGTTACGTAACCATACTCTCGTCTGGAATAACTTTATAATCTATATAACTACTACGAAACCTACACCTCATAATAAAGAAGTCTATCTGACTGGCATTTAACCCACTTCTAAAAGTTACTAATTGAGTATCTCTCTTCTTAAACTAAGTTTGTTATAGTCAAATCATAGGCTAAGACAAAGTCAAGAATAGCAGTTCCTGCCTCATTTCTATTTCCGAAACCTTGACCTCCATGAACACTCTCAAACCCACTCAGATTAGTACTGTCCATTTAGATCACCACAAATGAAAAGTTTTTTCACACACAGTTCACTCTGTACAATCTCACCTAAATCTTCCCAAAACTATTGTCTAACTGAATCATCAAGTCCCACTTGCGGCGCATATGCACTAATAACAGTAGTAATCTTGCCGCCAATCATGATCTTGATGCTCAAAATCCTATCATTCTTTCTTTGCACTTCAACCACATCATCAATGAACTTACGGTCAATAATAATCTTGACTCTATTTCTATTTATAACTCTACTTGAACACCGAAGCTTATAACCCCAAGGCGGTACTACTCTTGCTTTCTCACCTACTCATTTGGTTTCCTAGAGACACAAAATGCTACGGTCTCTTTTACCCTGCACCCTTGCATATTTGACACTGTATTCGGGGACTAACATAGTGCGTTGCTTCTAGGCAACAACCTACCAACCCTCACACATTTATCACTACACCCGGGTTTAGGAAGTGTAGCGCATTGCTAGTAGGGAATGCCCCCACTAAGTCAATCGATTAGTTTATATCATAGACGTGATTGTATTTTACGCTGGTCATCACAAGCCTTACTGTGACTCTCCTCCTTTATCCGGGCTTGAGACCGGCAATGAATATCGCAAACAAAGTCTGTGGAACTCACAGGCGGAGTTTCGCAGAAATGCCATAGTTATGTGAAATTAAAATCATGCAAAATTGAACAAAAAGTACATTCCTCTTTTCCCCTTCATATAATTAATTGCTTTAATTATATTGGGCTGGCTTCTTCATAAGTTTTTATTATCAGATCTTGCTATATGAAAGTTTCACAGATAGATTGGCTACATGAACAGAAGTGAGTGAATCATTGGAGCAATTTGGTCACTCTGGTGTTCAAGGTTCCAGTTAACTGCTGCTTTGTTGTCTTCTCCTTTGTTTTTTCCCCCTTGTTCATTTCTTGATTTCTTTCTATAGTTGTCTCTAATGCACTTTTTTAGTCCATGAAATGGGGTTAAGTTTTATGTTGACCATAAATGTATTTACAAGTGTCCAAGATTCTGTGCAAATTGGTAGACTCCCAATTGTCTGTTTATCATCAACCTATTCACTTGGTTGACGCCACAAGGGTATGTTTTTCAACAGATATGCATCGACCCATACTTTAAGGCATCGCGGTTGTCTTTACTAGACCGTGGGTTCATTTATGCTATTGCTCATATTCGTGGAGGTGGTGAATTGGGGAGACAGTGGTATGAAAATGGGAAACTGCTGAAGAAGAGAAACACTTTCACAGATTTTATAGCTTGCGCAGAGTATTTAATAGAGAAGAAATATTGCACCAAGGAAAAACTTTGCATAAATGGAAGGAGCGCTGGGGGTTTGCTAATAGGTGCTGTTCTTAATATGCGACCTGATTTATTCAAGGCTGCTGTTGCTGGAGTGCCTTTTGTAGATGTTGTGACTACGATGCTTGATCCAACTATTCCTCTTACAACATCAGAGTGGGAGGTTAGCTTTCCATTTGCAGAAGTTTTATTTTTGTTGTACAGGCTATTGTATGAAAACTATATTGCTAAAAGTTTTATCAGTTGGATTTTTCTTTTCGAGATCTCCATTTATTGTGTTTGCAATTTTGATAGATCAAAAGGCATTACTGCTAAAGAATTTATATACTCCCTCCGTCCCACTAAAATTGGCAGTGGTTGACTTGGTACGATATTTTATGCAAAAGTAAAAATTGAAATATAATAATATAATATAATATAATATAATAAAAATAAAAAATATGTGGGTCCTATAATACTTTATGTCAAATCTAAGAATATAAATATAATATATGTGGGGTATATTGATTATTTTATTGTAAATTATGTAGTAAAAATTATCCTTTTAAGGAAGGTGTCAAATTTAGTGGGACAGCCCAAAATAGTAAGTAGGTCAATTTTAATGGGATGGAGGGAGTAATATTCTACAACATAACTGTATAGGATGTGATTTGGAGCATAGGATGTTTCTTGTTCAGGCATTACTGCTAAGTAATGCCGATTCTTAGTTCTTATTTTATTATTAATTTTGCGAGATTGTGTAAAGATTTTGGAGAGATTTTTTTCCCCTGGAGATGAGTTGCTATTTTGTTCCGTGATTTTACTTGACTAATAGGTATCATGAGAATTTATCATTTCACTAAATGAAAATTCTCCTTGATGTGAAAATAGGCCCATCAACATCTGAGTGTCTTTTGGTAGTTTGAACCAGAGAAACCTCGACTAATTGAGATTGTCATTCATTGTTGGTTATTAGCTTCTTGCATGCCTATTGGTCGTGCATCAGGTTGCATACAGTGTTTAGGCATATCAATTTTCTTATTTGCACGCATCAAATGTACTATTTCAGTAGAGGATAGTATACAGTGACGTGGTCACAGAAGCAGGCTGTTTTTCCTTATTTTGTCCATAACTATACAAAAGAATCAAAAGGATGATGACTTCAGATGTTTATACTATAAATGAGTAGACGTACACAACACGTTCTTTTTTTTTGGGGTACATTGGAAGATATACAAATGAAGAAAAGTCTATATTTCCTCTGCATTGTCTTTGGAGTTACCCTAATAACTTTAGCTGGCTAAAAGTTTTTGGAACTTCCCACCTAAACATTCCTGTTACTGTGTTGTGGTAGAATTTTCATTCTAAATTTTGAAAGATGGGAGGTGCTAATCTGTTGCATGTTTGCTGGCTGCCAAAAGTTGGGTCTGCAAAAAGGACTTTAAATTTGACAGGTGGAAAAATGTAGGCTTTTGTTACTGAATCTGTGTGGTAATAAACAAGTTTTTATTTTTAAGAAACTATGTCTTCCTGAAGAAAAAGGACAAAGTGGTCAGCCTATTTGATTTAAGTTGCAAAAGGTGATAAATCTTGTAAGTATGAGTTGATAGCGTCAGGCTGGTAACCTTAAGTTTACCTTTTTGTTTATAGAGCTTCGCTTGTATTCATATCTCTCAAACGTCATTTTTTTGCAAGTGGTAGAGAGGAATAAAAATTTGAGGATCTATAACCAGGACCTCTTGTATGGTGTGATGTAAAAACTTTCATTTTGTTCTATATAAACAAATAAATACTTTGAATGTGCATATGCAGAACGAGTTATTTTTTATGTATTTATGTATAGATTGATATATGTCTAGGTATAATTATAGTCTTTCTATATAAGTGGATGTGTTGTTATTTGATATTTAGTTTTATTTTATCCTTATAGTCTTTTTTTGCCTTTTAGCTAAGATCAAATTTTGATAAAAAGGGGTTTTGTTTTATGAACAATCCTTAATGTCTCAACATTTCTTTTTTTCTTATTAAAACCAAATAGCAAAGTTTGATTCCTATTAGAAACAAAGATATACTTTTGTTTCATAGGAAAGTAAGATATTTGGACATTCTATACTGTGAATGTAAATCATCTAGTTATTTTTTACAACTGATGATGCATTTATCATACCTTAATCTAGGGAGGATTTGGTTGAAACATAGCTAAAATCTAAAATTTTTGAGTTCATTCAAGTATTGGTTTGCTTAGAATAGGAAGCCACTTTTACGAGTTTAAAAAACACATTGTTTTTCATGTATCAAGGTAGAGAAATGCTTGTCCTAATTTCTTTTTCTTTTGGTTTTGGGGGAGGGGGTGGGGCATTCTTGGAAGTGCAATGTTCAGAATTAGAAAGTAAATTTTGAATTTGCTGTATGGTACGTATCCCTTTTTGTCTGCATAACTATGCTGGCTTTATTCACATTCAATATTAACCACCTAAGATGGCCAATCTTAAGTGATCATTCCAATCCTTCTCATGGGTAATGGGCTGGCAATATTGCCAGAGGGATTTTCCTACTTCCAGAGCATTTTTTTTTTCTTTTTTTAGCAAATGGCATTGCTATCTTTTTGGTCAAAATTCTCATTAAATATTTGTTCACTAATCTTCTCTTTCTGCGTTTAATCTTTTTTTCCTTCATAACTCCAGCACACGCTCGAGGTTTTCATTCTTCTTCTGCTATCTTCCATCTCTTGACTTTCTCTGCAAAGAGAAAGCACCTAAATTCAGTGTTCCACTCTTGGGCTTTCATTTGAAAAAAAGAAAATACCCACAAAAAGTCTTCCCAGTCATTCTTAATGAAATTAAGAACTTTTATTCTGAAGCTAAGGATTACTTGAAAGGCAACAGAGAACTGGCATGGGATAGGACCTTGCATTGATGTGATTATTGAGTTTTATGAGATTCCTTAGTAAAAATAACCTCTGCTGCATACTTCTCTGCAACAAAAATCTGGTTCCCAAACAAGGTAGCAGCATCTAATTTTTCATCCATTTTCTTAACCAGAATTGACACAAGGAAAATCATTCACTTGATTTGTAGATGTACTTGGTGAAGTGTTTTCTTGAAGTGGAAGTCTCAATGGGGGGAAATGTGGATGGTTGGCAAGTAGAAAAACTCTAAAAAGAACTACATCTATTACAAAAAAGATGGAAGAAAAAATGGTGAGAAAGAAGAGCAGGAATGGAAAAATTGAAGAGGGAAATAAGTGATGAATGGTATATTAGGAGTGAGAACAGGGTGGTGGGGAGAGAACTAGGGGAAGAAGAAGGGAATGTAATTGCACTTGATTCTTAGACTCTGTATTCAGTTATGGATCAACACAATGAGCTGTTTTCTCTGTTAACCAAAGAGATAACAATATCATTTGTATAAAGAATGCTCTGGCAATTTCACCAGCCAGTATGAGGTTGGATTGCACTGAAGGCAGATAAGCTAAGTCGAAATCCTAGTTGTTTTCCAAATCTGATTTGAATCTCGTGAACTTGTATAGTTGAAACTGTCACGGACTGAATTCAAACTCTTAACCTTCTTGTACCATTAATGGATTAAATTTTGATTTTAGTTTGTTGAATTTGATACTCGTTTTTTTCCCCCCATATTAATTGACATAACATTAATCAAACAAAGCTACTATATTTTTTTGGTTCACAGGAATGGGGTGATCCTCGGAAAGAAGAGTTTTACTTCTACATGAAGTCATACTCCCCTGTTGATAATGTTAGTTATAAATGACTTCTTTTTTATCTTTTTTTCATATGAACTCTTTCATTAAACTGTGAAACCATATAATTCCGTAACATTTGAATTTATGTTTTAACTTGGATTATTTACATTACAACTTGTTTTAAGTGGCTTCCAACTAAAATATGTATGTTTTTTTCCCCTGCAGATTAAGGCACAAAATTATCCAGCAATTCTTGTGACAGCTGGTCTGAATGGTAAGTGAATCTGTAGATTAGCCTAAGGGACTATACTATAGGAGCGGCATTTTAGCTATTAATTTTCCTTTTCAGGATGAATTGTTCTCAACACAAATCTCAAGTAGAATTTGGAACAATATATTGCAACATCTCATTTGATCCCAAATTGCCATTTTGTTAAAAATTATCCAACAATTCCTTTTGAGTGAACTATGTTCCTGGATGCAAATTTAATAGTACCTAGGTAAGTCATTTAGGTCACTTGGACAATTTCCAGTACCCATCCGCATAGGCCTTGTACACATTTCCTGCAATTTGTTCCACACCTTTTGAAACCTTCCTCATGGCTGCGTATTTTTTTATAGGTTGGTATTTCTTTTGTTGTTAGTCAAGTTAACATTCTTTTGATCAATTTAAAAAATAATGGAATTCTCCTCATCTGTGTTATTTCTCTAATTATAGAAAACAACATAATTCTATTTCATTGGTATTAAAGGAGAAGTTAGTCAAGTTCAAAGTTGTTCAAATTATGAACTTTTTTTTTAATTCTTGGATTGTAAAATGACATACTAAATGTACTTTAACTTGATGATTGAGTAAATGAGTTGTGTTGGAAATAAGAGGTGGAGGCTTTTATGGATCTTATCATACCAAAATATTTCTTATTCCTTAATATTGTGGTGGTAAAATGATCTATGATGTCCATTTATCTGTTTGCCAGTATTGGTATTCACTATCTTCAAATAGAAACACAAGAAAGAAATCTAGCTGTAGAATTACATGGTCAAACATTTCTCTCTCTCTCTCTTTTTGGGCAGGTTGTGTTGCGGGGTTGGTGGGGGGGTGTTTGAATGTTTAGTTTAGGACTCCTCTCAGCGGATTTTAACTTTTTAACATTTGATTTGAAACATTTCCTGCTTCTGATTAATGTCTGTTTTATTGTAATAGATCCACGTGTGATGTATTCCGAACCTGCAAAATTTGTTGCAAAGTTAAGAGATACAAAAACTGATAATAATCTGCTGTTGTTCAAATGTGAACTCGGTGCTGGACACTTTTCAAAGTCAGGGAGGTAAATTGCCTCTTCTTTCTATGGTTCTATTCATGCAGTATTGGTGAACTTTTATTACATATTACCTCGTACGACTATTCCCTTATCTTCTTCTCCTCCTCCTCCTCCTCCTCCTGCTTCTTTCCTCAATGAATTAATGTTGATGATTTTCTATGGTTCAATACAGGTTTGAAAAGCTCCAGGAAGATGCCTTCATTTATGCTTTCGTCTTGAAAGCATTGGACATGGCTCCTGCACCCGGTTCAGCTCAGAACCGATTATAATTGCCACTCAAATCAAACTGTTCGTTTTCATAACATTTGATAAGAGCTTGGTCCTCATATGCATTGTCGTTCGAACCACTTGATCAAATTATTTCTTTTCATGAGCTCATTTGAGTTTAGGGTTTACTCTTTGACATTGCATTCCGGCACCCGAGTAGAGATATTTGCTACAGGGTTTTCCTTTATCCAAGGAATTCTAATACATGTCTTCATTATTGCTTCTTAGTTTCTAATTATAGTGACGGTTCGTGCGGGGCAGTCTCCAAATGAGAATTATTTACATTATCTGAGATTAATTTCAAATGGTGTCATTTCTCCTTACAAGTCATTTGAACTAAAATAGTCAAGACATTGTGTCCTCGTTTCCTTCCCTGCAGTAGAGTGGGCATTAGCCCTGAACAAACAGGGAGGCGTCCTCTCTCTTCGAAGAAAAAGAAGGTCTTGTCCTATGAGTCATCCTTTGCCTTAATGAAAGAAGGAAGTCGAAGTACCTTTTTTCTGCAAGTCTTGAATTTAGAACACCTGGCATGGTGGATCCATTTTCTGGTATGGATTGGAATAAGAACTGTAGTGGTCCCAATTTTTATGTTTCTAAATATGGAAAACACCACCTCCAAGTGCTTTGAGTAGGGGTGTTTATTATTCAGTTTAAATCGAAAAATTAAATTGAATCGATTTTAATTTTAATTTTTATTCAATTTTAATGGAATTCGGTTCAATTTGATTTTAAAGTTTATATAAAAATATAATTTGATTTTATAAAATAAAAAATTGAATTATATTTTTAAAATTTAAAATATATAATTAATATTAAAATATAATTAATTAATTATTTTTATAAATTATAATTTTTTTAAAAAATTTCTGTTTGATTTTGATTTAGTTTGGTTTGGTTTTATTCAAAATAAATTTATTAGTAATTGAGTTTAAGATTTTTATCTTTATAATTTATATCCGTAATTATAATTTTTTATTAAAATGTTTGGTTCAAAATTTTAAAATGTTTAGATTTTAATTTATATTACATTTTATATTAGATTTGAATTATAATTTATATTAAATTTTATTTGTTTTGGCTTAAATTTATATTAAGTTAATAGATCTATTAAAGAGGCATTCAAATTCAATTTTCAATTGAAATTATTTCGTTTTGATTTTATCAGTTTTTTTTTTAAATTTTGGTTCGATCTAGTTTTTAAAAAAATTAAAAAAAAAAAAAATTTCAAAACTAAAAATCCAACTGAAAACGAATGAAACTACTCCCCAAGCCACCATTGAAAGGACAATGGTTTCTGTTTTCTTTCTTTCGTTGAAAACATGTTTGAAAGGTTGGTTGATGTATGCATATTCCTTATCAAAGCCAAGAACTCATTCTGATTGATCGCAGCTCCAATCAAGTCGTTTTTGACACTTGAATGGTCCATCTTTCCTATTCCTGGAATATATGGCGAATTTGAGATCTTACCGCATTTAAAAAGAAAAAAAAAAAAAAGGCCAAGGCTTACCGCAAATTTTTCTACAAAAAATAAAGCTGTCTCTATCAGCATGGGTTCGTGGAGGCCACTATTACTTAACATTTCCTATGGCTTAGATGAAGTAAATACAGTTTGATGGACATTTGAAAAGTAATATTGTAGAATTTAAATTTTTAAAAAAAGTGAATTTATAAAATACGATTCTACATCTTTTACTTGAAAAGTTGAAAAAATATTAAAAAAATAATATAAAATATCTTTTATATTTTAAAATAAAGTATTATACATATAAAAATTTTAAAAATTTATTTTAAATATCTATCATATTATTATATAATTTAATTATATATTTTTAAATACTTATAATAAATAAAAATAATAAAAATAGTGTTTTTACATATTTAAATATATAGTTTATTTTATTTTATTCAATATTTTAATTAATTTTTATGTTGGATTCAAATTCTAATATTAAGAAAATAACATTTGATTATTATCAAATTAAAGTATATATATATATATAATTTAATAAGCTTTCTTCTCATATAATTAATTCAATTATGATATAACTTTTCAATTAAAATTTTATAACTATTTTAAAAAGTATAATTTTTTAAATTTTTGAAAATAATATTATAATTAGTAATATAGAAATCTTTAATACACTATTAGGTTATGGGAAGTATGAGAGGAGAAAGAATTAGTAAGCAAGAAATTTTTAATTTTTTTTAATCTTTCATTGTTAAAACCTTTAGGAAATGAATCACAGTATCACATTCAAATAAGGATTTATTTTTCTAATATTTTGCATTTAGTTTTTTCAGATAAGAGGAATTATAGTGAACCAAAAGTTGGATTTTAAAAATAAGAAACGTAATTATTTTCCCACTTCACTTTCTTTGACAATTAAACGGAGCCTATTGTTTTTTATTGAGATAAAGAAAAGAAAATAAATAATTATTTATTTTATTAAATTTACTAATATGTTTATAACACTTATTACTTCAATTATTGAAATTGAAAAGAAAATATACATTTTATCTTTTAATTTATATTTATATTTCAATTCTTCTAAAATTAGAAAGAAATGTCTACCGATGTAGAAAAGCTACCTCACCTCCTAAATAACTTCTATCCTTTAAACAAAACAAACTTCCAGTCAAGTTGAGAAAAAGAAAAAAAAAAATAATAAGCATAAGAAGTTCTATCTTCCCTCTGGTAGTAAAATTTCAGCTTACATTCATCTCACACTATGAAAAAGGCTTGGGTAATCATCCATAGGCTTATGAAATCGAATTTGCAGTTCACAAATATAGAAGGAAAATATGGTCTTTTATAGAAATAGATTAAATAATAGCAAACAAATTCTAGATGTAAATACTATAATTATGGTATTTTGAAAAAATGCCTTTAATTATTACATAAAGATACAATGCACTTACTCACATAGATCAAACTTCTAAAATTTTTTAAAAAATTAATTGATCTTTTTTTAAGATGCGATATTATATGGTTTTTTTTTTTTAAATTACAAAACAATAGTAAAAAAAAACTCAAATTTTAGCATATATTTAATTCAAAGAAAGATTTCATAATAATTGTTAAAAATAACAAAAAGAGCTGAATATGAAGAACAATTGTGAACAAGAAGAAGTAGTTTTTGCAGAAAGAAGATTTCTATTATTCCTCACATTGAAAATACAATGGAATTGTATATATACACCATGAAATCTGAAAATTAATTACATTACATTGAAATGAAAAATAGGAATACATTAATGAAATTATAGCTGGCTTTGGCTGATGTAAGCTACTAACTACTAACTACACTAACTCCTTTGTTAACTGCCGATGTTGTGACAAAGTCAGCCTGGATCAATTGGTATTGAATGAATTGAGTTGGCCAAAAATGAGTTGTGTCTTGCATTTCAACAATAATCACCATCAAGATCAAATTAAATTCAAGTTATTCATAAGCAAAGGCATGGAATGATGAGTAGAGTGGTCAATAGCCACTAAATTCATATTTTTAAACCTTATGGACAGTCCTATTTGTCTATACAAAAACTGTGCGTGTGTGAGAGAGAGAATTGCATATACAACTCAGAACTCACTGTAAAAAAACTAAGAAGGGCGCGGTCATATTTTTCAGCTCTCATCCAAATATGTGTTAAATCGGCAAATTTGTCTTCTTTTCCCTCTCCTGTAGTAAAAGCCAATTTCGTCAAGTGGAGTGACTCCAAAGTCATGTCATCCAGCTATCGATCCCTGTTTTTTTCAAACTTTTTTGAAGTATAAGTGATAGGAACAGATGCTAACAAAGAGCAAAAACTGTTATAAAATTAGGGTAGTGTTAAAATAAAATCTTCACACTACACACTAATAAAACTCTAACTATTTTGCATAAGAATTTCTCTTTTTCTCTTCTCTCACAATTTTCTCTAATCTTTCTTTCACTAATCTTTCTTTCACAAAATAATGGTGTCTTACAAGCTTAGAGAATAGCTCTATTTATAGAGCTCTAATTAGTGGAATATATCATGACATACATCATCTTCCACTAATCTCAATTAGTGGTGTCTCCACTAAATGGTAAACATCCATAAAAATCTTCTATAATAATTCACATAAATCCATAATTAGTGGAGATAATTAGTGGAGCCTCCACTAATTAATAAAGATTTCAATAATTCATAACACTCCCCCTTGGATGTTCATCCATTACATAAAGAATATGCCTCGTTAAAACCTTACTAGATAAAAACCCAGTGGTAAAAAAAATCTAGTAAAGGAAAAAGAGTACACTATTCTATATGTCTATTTATTACTCCCCCTGATGAGATGATTCCTTTAAATCTTTAAACCGACGCATACCGATTTTATATCTCAACTTCTCAAATATTGCAGTCGGTAAAGTCTTCGTGAAAATATCTGTGAGGTTGTCACATGACCGAATTTGTAGCACATCAATTTCACCTTTCTTCTGAAGTTCATGAGTAAAGAAGAATTTTGGTGAAATATGTTTTGTCTGATCTCCTTTAATATATCCTCCTCGTAATTGAGCTATGCAAGCTACATTGTCTTCGTAAAGAGGAGTTGGAATATCTTTGATTGATGATAATCCGCAACTTTCTCGGATATAATGAATCATGGATCTTAGCCATACACATTCTCGACTTGCTTCATGAATGGCTATAATTTCAGCATGATTTGAAGAAGTAGCTGCTATAAATTGTTTTGTAGAACGCCATGATATAGCAGTATTTCCACATGTAAATAGATAGCCTGTTTGAGAACGTGCTTTATGTGGATCAGATAAATAACTAACATCTGCATAACCTATCAATGTTGGATTGGTTTTATTTGAATAAAATGATCTGAGATCAATTGTACCTTGGAGATATCGAAGGACTTGTTTAATTCCATTCCAATGTCGTCGTGTTGGTGAAGAACTAAATCTTGCTAATAAATTGACAGCAAAAACAATATCAGGTCGTGTATTATTAGCAAGATACATTAATGCACCAATTGTACTGAGATATGGTATTTCAGGACCAAGGAGTTCTTCATCATTTTCTTGAGGTCGGAAAGGATCTTTATCTACATTTAATGATCGGACGATCATTGGAATACTCAATAGATGTGCTTTGTCCATGTAAAATCTTTTTAGCACTTTTGCTGTATATGTTGATTGATGAATAAATGTTCCACTCTCCAGATATTCAATTTGTAAACCAAGGCAAAATTTGGTTTTACCAAAATTCTTGATTTCGAATTCTCGTTTTAAATAATCAATTGTTTCTTGGAGCTCTTCAGGAGTTCCAATAAGATTAATATCATCAACATATATAGCTAATATCACAAATTTAGAACCAGATTTCTTAATAAAAACATATGGACATACCTAGTCATTTTTAAATCCCGCTTTCAATAAATATTCACTAAGACGTGTGAACCACATGCGCCTAGATTGCTTCAGGCCATATAATGATTTCTGCAACTTGATGGAGTAATTTTCACGAGGATAATGTTTATATGCTTCAGGCATATGAAATCCTTTGGGGATTTTCATGTAAATATCATTTTCTAAATTTCCATACAAGTAAGTAGTGATAACATCTAATAGGCGCATATCTATCTTTTCATGTACTGCCAAACTGATAACATATCGGAGTGTAATAGCATCAACAATAGGAGAATAAGTTTCATCATAATCAATACCTGGTCTTTGTGAAAAACCTTGGCTACTAATCGCACTTTATATCGAACGATTTCACTCTTTTCATTGCGCTTTCGCACAAATATCCATTTGTAGCCAACAGGTTTTACACCTTCTGGTGTTTGGATTGCAGGTCCGAAGACTTCACGTTTTGTCAGTGCATTTAACTCCGATTGAATCGCATCTTTCCATTGCAGCCAATCTTTTCTATGCCGACATTCATCAACTGATATTGGTTCAGGATCATCATTATCCTGTGTAACATCAAGAGATATATTGTATACAAATATATTATCAATAACAGTTTCTATCCGATTCCAACTTCTACCGGAAGTGGTATAATTGATAGAAATTTCAGTATTACTTTCATCAACTTCTGGTTCTTTGTCATCAATTCTCTCTTGGTCTTTATCATTCTTTTCTTCAATATGATCTTCTTGGATCATTTAATCCTCTTTTCTTTCGAGGATTTTTATCTTTAGAACCAAGAGGTCGGCCACGCTTCTGGCGTGTTTTTTACTCAGCAGCTATAGGTATAATATTTTGTTCTGCTGGAACTTCAATTCGAATAGGAGCATTTATAGCTGGAATATGCGATTTTGTAACTCTTCTGGAGTCAACAAAAGCGTCTGGCATTTGATTTGCAATACTTTGCAAATGAATTATCTTTTGAACTTCAAGTTCACATGCGCTTGTGCGCGGATCAAGATAATTTAATGATGTTGTCCAAGCAAGATCCTTTTTATGTTGTTTTGGTTCTCCCCCTAATTTAGGGAATAATGATTCATCAAAATGACAATCAGCAAATCTTGCTGTGAATACATTTCCTATCAGGGGTTCAACATACCTGATAATAGAGGGAGAATTATATCCAACGTATATCTCCTTTCTTCTTTGAGGACCCATCTTTGTACGTTGGTTTGGTGGAATTGAAATTATACAGCACACCTAAAAATTCTTAAATGAGCAATATTTGGTTTTGACCCAAAAACCAATTGCAAATGAGAGAATTTATGATAACTAGCTGGTCTTATACGTACAAGTGTTGCAACATGTAGAATAGCATGTCCCCAGGCAGATGTTGGGAGATTTGTTTTCATTAATAATGGTCTAGCAATTAATTGTAATCGTTTAATCAAAAATTCAGCAAGACCATTGTGTGTGTGAATATGAGTTACAGGATGTTCAACATTAATCCCAATTGACATGCAATATGCATAAAAAACATGCGATGAAAATTCACCAGCATTATCCAAACGGATATTTTTAATGTGATGGTCAGGAAATTGTGCTCGTAATTTAATTATTTGAGCAAGTAATCTCGCAAACGCCAGGTTGCGAGTAGATAATAAACATACATGTGACCATCGGGATGATGCATCAATTAAGACCATAAAATATTTGAACGGTCCACATGGTGGATCAATAGGTCCACAAATATCTCCGTGAATCCGTTCGAGAAATGTAGGACTTTCAGCTCTTACTTTTACTGGTGATGGTTTAACAATTAATTTTTCTAGGGAACATGCAGTACATGCGAATTTTTCTGATGTTAATATCCTTTTATTTTTTAAAGGATGACCATGTGTATTCTCAATGATTCTTCTCATCATGGTAGATCCCAGATGACCCAACCGGTCATGCAAAATGCTAAAAGTAATAGGATCAGTAAACTTCTGATTTACTAGATGATGAATTTCAATTATACGTATTTTTACAAAATATAGGCCAGTAGAAAAAGACGGCAGTTTTTCTAATACAGATTTCTTACCCAAATGCATTTGAGTAATAAAAAGATGCTCAATCCCATTTTCCTCATTTGTTTCAACATGATACCCATTTCTGCGGATATCTTTAAAACTCAATAAATTTCTTCTGGATTTTGAGGAAAATAGTGCCTTATCAATAATAATTGTTGTTCCTTTAGGCAACAATATACTAGTTCTTCCGGAGCCCTCAATTACATTTGCACTACCGTTTATCGTATAAATATTTATTTCTCCCATTTTGAGATCAGAAAAATATTTTTCATTTTTTAGTATGATGTGTGTAGTTCCACTATCAATAATGCATATATCATCGTTAACAACGGCCATCTGAACACAAATATATATATGCAAACGTAAATATTATTAGAATAGAATGAAAATGAAAATACAAAAATATCAGGGTGAGACTTTAGTTCTTCTGGACACTGCCATCACCAATTAAATGGTCTATCATACCGTCTGGGTGTTCAAAAAAATCCGATACATCCATATGAGTAATATTGATATTAAGATCTTCAGGATCAATATCATCATCCTCAACATTATTTATTGGATGTTGAGAAAAATTTGCTTCCACATTTTTATTTTTCAATGAAGCTTGATACAATTCAACTAAATGCTTAGCCGTACGACAGTTTCGTGACCAATGACCTTTCATGCCACATCTATAACATATATCTTCATGTTTTTCTTCAATTTCTTTTTCTTTTCCCTTATGATCTTTTTTGTTCTACTTCAGGTGACCAGTATTTCTTACAGTTTGATTATGATTGTGATAAGGGAAATATCGAGCGTGTCTACGACCATAACCACGACCACGGTCACGGCCATGGCCACGACCACGACTATAACGATGGCTTCTGCTAGAGCCAACAGCATTCACTTCTGGGAGTGCTGTTGAGCCAGTTGGTCTGGCTTCATGATTTCTCAATAATAACTCATTATTCTTCTCTGCAATGAGGAAGGCAGTAATTAAATCTGTAAATTTTGTATACCCCTTTTCTCGATATTGTTACTGCAGGACAATATTTGAGGCATGAAATGTGAAAAATGTCTTCTCCAACATATCTTCATCAGTCACTTTTTCTCCGCATAATTTTAATTGAGATGTAATTTTATATATTGCGGAGCTATATTCATTCACGGTTTTAAAATCTTGCAACCTCAGGTGCAACCATTCATACAGTGCAGTGGGTAGTACGACCATCTTCAGGTGGTCAAATTTTTCTTTTAAATTTACCCACAGGACATATGGATCTTTTTCGGTAAGATATTCCATTTTCAAATTTTCATCGAGATGACGACGAATAAAAATCAAAGCTTTAGCCTTGTGTCGTGCAGATGCACTATTATTTGCTTGAATAGTTTCACTAAGGCCTTCAGCATTTAGATGCATTTCTGCATCGAGAACCCATGACATATAATTTTTTCCAGAAATATCAAGGGCTACAAATTCGAGTTTAGCGAGATTAGCCATAGAGATCAATAAATGCGTACCTATCTTCTGGTTTTGGTAACGGCAGAAACTCGTACTTAGTCTTCTGGCTTTTGTACCGGTAGAGACTCGTGCTGATAACGTGTTATAAAATTAGGGTAGTGTTAGAATAAAATCTTCACACTACACACTAATAAAACTCTAACTATTTTGCACAAGAATTTCTCTCTTTCTCTTCTCTCACAATTTTCTTTAATCTTTCTTTCACTAATCTTTTTTTCACAAAATAATGGTGTCTTACAAGCTTAGAGAATAGCTCTATTTATAGAGCTCTAATTAGTGGAATACATCATGGCATACATCATCTTCCACTAATCTCAATTAGGGTGTCTCCACTAAATGGTGGACATCCATAAAAATCTTCTAATAATTCATAACAAAAGCAAAATTGTTAGGGCTAATTGAATTCGTAAATAATATGTATTAATAAATTATATTATATAATTTGTAATGTATATTATATAATTTGTTCAATGCATACAATTTTTATGAATTTAATCTATTATAGAATTTTTGAACGGAGAATGCTAAGCTTGGTTAAATGACTCTTTACTACATTAATGGCCATAAGTACAACGAATTTGAGAAATTAAATGAATCTTATCTTTTTTAGTTGATTTTTTTCACAAATATATTGAGAGATATAAAAATGTAAATCAAATTTTAATCTATTATTGGATAAAAATAATTTTAATCAGTTAAATTATCATATCTCACTTCAGAAATTGTCCTTTCAATATTACACGTGTTAAAATAAAATACTCGCAGCTTGAATCTCACCATTCTTCTACTGCTGCCAAATCCTCATTATACTCTTTAGGCAGCAACACTTTACATACTAAAAAGTTACCGAATCAAATACATTGGCACTAATCGCTTCCATTCTTTATTGTTTGTCACTCGAACTACAGGAATGATGAAGAAGAAAGAGAAGGAATGAGAAGGAGAAAGAAAAATAAAAAGATAGGAAAAATGGGAGAAGGAGAAGGCCAGAAATGTGTTTCCATTTTTAATATTAAAAAAAACACCACGAGAAATCAAAAGAAAGAAAAAGGAAAAGCCTAGTCGATATGAAAATGACTGGTGAGAGAATAAAATTTTGAAATACATTTTCATTATTTTTAACAATCCTTCCTTACTGCTTGTTTAAATAAGATTTTATATTCTATAAAAATAATTTTAATAAAAATATTCAAAAATAATTAAAAATTGAAGTTGAATGAGAATAAAAGTATGCATATTGTCCCAACTTTAACTGCATGCTTGGATTGAGGGAAATAAGAGGAGAGGAAAGGAGAATAGTTAGAGGTGCTTGGATTGAGGGAAAGAAGAGGAGAGGAAAGGAGAATAGTTAGAGGGAATGAGGGAATTGAGTATTATTTGTATTTAGATAGTTAATAGAAAAGGAAGGATAAGATATTAATTTATATATTTATTATTTTTTGATGCATATAAATATTTAAATAGGGATATTTTTATCATTTCCTTCTATTTTCGTTTATTTTTGGACAAAAATTATGTTAGATATTTTTAATTAAATTAAATTTATTCAATTTCCCTCCTCCCCTCCCTTGCGCATTCCTTTTTCTTTCCCTCTATAAAGATCAATTCATACACTCAAAATTATTTCTTCTCCTCTTTCTCCCTTCCAAATTCTTCAATCCAAACATATTCTAAATTCTTTTAGTTTATTGCAATGAATATGTTTATTGATTTTTTTTTTCATAAATATGGTGCAAAAAATGAGATATGAAGAGGTGAAATTTGAAAATAATATTGTCCAATCCACTCTTAACAAATCTCTCTCTCTCTCTCTCTACACACACACACACACACACACACATATATATAAAAGCAGCTGCAGAAGGCTGCTATTGTGACACCTGTCAGCTTATTATGTTCACAAATAGTTGTTCTGAATTGAAATGGATTTTTTTTTTTTAGGATTAAAATGGCAATGCCTCTCTCTTGATCCAAGAATCCATTAATTTTGAGGCTTTTGATTAAAGACTACAGAACGTCAGCGTCATTTTAGTTCCATGACTTTACCTAATTGAGTTAAGAGGTACTTATCA
The DNA here is from genome assembly GCA_026120185.1 of Voacanga thouarsii. Classification (NCBI taxonomy): domain Eukaryota; kingdom Viridiplantae; phylum Streptophyta; class Magnoliopsida; order Gentianales; family Apocynaceae; genus Voacanga; species Voacanga thouarsii. The sequence goes on along the minus strand of JANUWF010001217.1, from coordinate 3,047,315 downwards.
ATTGAACTAAAACGTCATAGCATGGTATTGGCGGTTGAAGCGATCACAAATAAAAGGTCGGGTTGAGCACGACTGTGCAAGTTTTACATTTAAGTGGTGCATACGAACTCCATCAATCCCCTCTGTATCCAGCTACAGAATTACTTCCGGCCGACCCTGACTGTAGAATGTATTTGAGATCACCTTATCTCCCTCGAACTGAGGGGACTGATGGACTCATAGACTTCTGTTACAGTCACAGTTTTGAATTTCTAACAACACAGAACATGCTTCCAAGTGTGAAGTGTGTTGGTTGTGGTTGTCTAAGTGTAAAAGATGGCATCTTTGGCACAACAATTTGGTGGTTTGAAATGCCCACCAGTTTCAGCCACAAGACTTTCCAAGAAACCCAATGATTTTAGTGGCAGTTTCTATAATTTTAACAGTACAAAGCAAAAGAATCAGCAGCCCAGCAAAGTCGTTGTTGCAGCAGCAAATATAGGATCGGTGGCTATCACAAATGCACAGACAAGAGAGAGATTGAAGCTGAAGGAAATGTTTGAAGAGGCCTATGAGAGGTGCCACACTGCTCCGATGGAGGGCGTGGTCTTTACCATTGAAGATTTTCACTCTGCACTTGATAAGTACGACTTCAACTCTGAAATTGGGACCAAGGCAAGCTCAGTTTTACATCTGTTGGTTAAAATATCTGTATTATGCGTGTGTATTTTTGTCTGTATTTTTAATTTGTGCTTGCATAGAGAAGTTTTTGTTTTGGTTCATGAGGTTGCGCAAAATAAAGCTATTACCGCCTTGGTCCCAATTGCATGTCCACTTTAAGGAAAGAGGAAGTATAAGCAGGTAGTATTTGCCCTTAACTCTTATATCTATCACTGTGTTTGTCTGGTAAATTATGGTGTTCAAGATTAGTTTTTTATTGTTTAAACAATGCAAATATTGGATAGATGAGGTTAGTCTTCATAGTGGAGAATCTTACTAGGCAGGAATTCTTCTCCTGAATTTTATGTTTGTTGATTTGTACATAGGGGAAACTGTATGTAGGTTCTGTTATAATAAGGAATAATGGACTTGGGTAGAGAGAACTACTGGCAAAACTATTGGGTTGATTTGCAGTAGTAAAGAATGCCTATTTATAGTTCAAATTGAAGACTCGGAATTTTCAAAGAAAAATGGGATATTTGCGGAGACATGATATCAACTATTGGCATCTGACGATAGAGGTGGAAATGTTTGTGAATTCTTAAGGTTTGAGACACTGTAGGTATTATTTTGTGGATGTAAATCAGGGTGTTTTTATTCTAAGTCACACATCTATTTTTGCATTTCTGGGTATCAAGGGTAGGTATAAGGATTGGAGATCTTTGGTATGCAGTATTTGAATAATGGCATATATGCGACCAGTACGCGACCCGCCTGATAATCCGCTAGCTCCGCAGTGGTACCACCTTGAAGGGGGCAGAGGAGGGCCAGATGATCATACAAAAGTATATACTCTCCTCCTCTAGATACAAATATTTTCAACATTTTTGAATCTTGAAGATAGAATTCTTACCTTTAGCTGTGCATATGGATTCATTTGATATGGTCTTTTCAACATCAGAGCTCTACAAAGGTATATACTGAGTACCCATGTGTCAGATCTTCTATTTTTCATTTTGTAGAGTTTTTTTTAGGTTTATTTTCATGTGGGTTGAGATTTTTGGAGATCTGTGAAGATGGGTTGCATGAAGAAGTTCAAGATACAACTTTTTGACCGTGAAAGTTTTTCTTACTCTGAGTTTTTTATGGGCCTAAATTTCTTGAAGTTCATGAATTGTTCCTCTTTTGTCGGTATTTTTCTTTGAATTCTTTAGTTGGGAGTCATACCAGGATAGCCTGTTGTTTCTTATGATTGGGATATTCGGATGTTATGCTGATTTTTTTTATGAAGTTCAGTAAGTTGTCTTTAATTCAGTTGATGTTGTTCGTATAATTGTTTGTTGAATTAGTCTTATATTAACAAATTCTGTGCAGATCCTAACTTTATTTTGGTTTTTGTATTAAATGTAAAATGTGGTACTGTTGTTTGTATTTTGTTGGCAAAAGTAACTCATCAATTTGATTGTAAGACTGTTGTTGTAAATTGTTCTGTTGATGATCAAAACAACATGATAGCATGGGTGGATTTTCAGTTATTTTCACTGTTGTTGCTATTGATATGCTATTACAAAAATCTATGACTATCTCCCATTTAATTATACATGTATATGCTTTTAGACGTACTTAATCTTATGCAGTTTAGCATTCCCAAATAGTTGTTGTTTTGAGTTCTCAATTACATGTATGGGTGGTACTGTTGCTAAAGAGACGACCAGACTTGCAACCTTGCTTGCATTCACACTAGTGGTAAACAGTGCACAACCAATATTATCAGGTAATTGCAGATTGAAGTCTGACCCTTTTAAATCTTAATAGTAATAGTTTTTTTTTTTTATGGATAATGAGATTCATTAATCTGCATGGGTTGCTATTGGTGCTGGATGGCAGTCTCTTGTAGCGTACATTGACATTGGCTGCTATTACATTGTTAGTCTACCTGCTAGCATTCTGCTTAGATTCACAGCTCATTTTGGAGATATGGTATATAGATAGCTTACTTTCTTTTCATTTTTATAATATATTAGACCTCAAAACTTTATAAGATTTCCTCCTTCCCTTCAATAGAATGACATCACATATTTTTGCCAATGAAAGCATGAGGGTAGCACTCAGCCCATGGATGAAAGAAATCCCCTTTTTGTAGCAAAAGATTACTCCTTAATTAGTACAAATATTGCTTGCAAAGGTTTGATGCGTTTGATCTGTAGGGAGTATGGGGAGGGATGACGGGTGGCATTTGCTTGCAGACTATAATCTTAATCGTAATTACTACACTCACAAATTGGGAGAAAGATGTGATTGTCATACTATATATATTTTATTTAGAATGTTTAACCTTACGTTCTTCATATTCAGTCTATGATTTTTATATTTGTCTTTTATGCATAACTTGCTTTTCAAATCATGAAATTTCAGGCTGGCCAATAAGAGAGTCAAATCAAGCAATGGGGAGGGGGTCCTATCTTACTAGGAGGCACATGGTGCTTATGTCCACATTCCTGAACAACTGGCCAAAATGGACAAAAAAATGTTATGTGTGCAAATTCATTTCTTTGTTTTTGTAACATAAAAAATATTTTTCCTTTTTTCATTAATATACAAAAAAATAACATGTAGCATAAAATATTGATATCCCGTGCAAAGCACGGGCATCTTGCTAGTATATAATAAAAGACAATGGTTACATTTTAAAAAGGATATGATAGGCAAAAGGGAAGCATAATATAATTTTGAAAAATTAAAAAGAAAGTATCAGTTAAAAAAAAAATACTATGTCGTATTGATGAATAATGGAATAAAATATTTTTAAACGTAAGGGTAATATAAAGATATAATTAATTTGAGAAGAATTTTAAGAGGTTATGGGAGAGGTATTCACATTCATGGCTGACAAGGCTCCAACAGCATTTTCCAAGCCAAAAAATGACAATGAAGCTTATCCTTTTCAATCTCAGAATCCCCTTGAATTTCTCGCTCGCTGGCAAAGATAGAGTCGAACTCTCCTACGTAACTCATTCTCTCACCCCCTTCACTTCCTATTTATATCTTCATCTTCAGCATCATCTCACCATTCACTGACCTTCATACTTCCAATCTTTCAGCATGCCTACTTCACTTTCTTTGTCTAATGAATCTGATCACAAGGAATATCTCCATAACCTATTAGAACTAGCACGTCCTTTTCTTCGTGGAGAACTCGAAAAAGTAGACAAAAACCTTCCTTATCTTGTCTCAGTCTTGCGTTCTGTGGGGGCTGGTGAGTGTTGGCACAAGCATGGAAGCTTTCTTGAACATTTGGTAGATATTTATCGGATTCTGAAGCTATGGAAAGCTCCTGATGCAGTTTGCCTCTGTGGGCTTTTTCATTCTGCTTATTCGAATTCCTATGTTAATCTTGCCATCTTTGATCCCTCTACTGGCCGGGAGACCGTTCGTGCTCATGTGGGTGAAGCTGCAGAACGATTGATTCATCTGTTCTGCATCATCCCTCGTCAGCCTTTGATTCATGATGATCTTCTGTTCAAATACAGTGATGAAGAACTTATTGAACATTTGAAGGCTTCGGAGACTTCTGTAAAGAATGCCAATGAGAAAGGATTGTTCAATGATGAAGAAGCTTGGAGGAAGAAATTGCAGTCTCTTGTTCCCGCTGAAGGGATCATAGTGAAGCACATAAAGACTGGTGAAGATGTTTTGGTTTCAAGAAGATTGGTTGCCACTTTTCTCATGATGACAATGGCTGATTTCAGTGATCAGCTCTTCGGATGGCAGGATGTCCTGTTTGAGAACTCGAACGGCCGTCTTGAATTCTCCGGCAATAACTACTTCGGTTTGTGGCCTGGAGATGGCAAACCAGGGCTGTGGATGAGCTCAATATCAAGAATGGGCGCAATATACACCTTGATTCTAAGAGAAGAACAAATTTGCATTGAACAAAGGAAGAGAAATGACCATGATAAAGCGATGAAAGACAGAGATGAAGAATTGGAGCTTGTGATACCACCAGTTCTCGATAATTGCACGAAAGTTTTGGATGCTGAAGAGCAGATAAAGGGAAGGGACATTTACTGGGAAGCTGTTTGTAATGCAGAAAAGAAAGGGTTAGAGAAAACAGAGGAGTTGTTGTTGGCATCAATTCAGAAAAACCCTTTTGTGGGAGAGCCACATGTGGTTTTGGGACAGATTTATTTGAACAAAGAGAGGTTTGAGGAGGCTGAGAAAGAAGCTGAGATAGGGCTGAGAATGATTTTGGAGTGGGGAAGTCCATGGGACAAGAGGATGTCATGGGAAGGATGGATTTCTTGGACCAGAGTTTTGGTTATGAAGGCTAAGGAGAAGTCATGGCCACAGACCTCATGGGGGATTCTCAATTTGGGCCTTGTGAGGTAGACCATTTCATGCATGTTGGAGTGGATCATCCATGCTGTGATATAGGACCTTATGATACGATATATTTGAGGGTTTGTGTATTTTATATGTCATAAAGAAGATTATTCCAGCTAATAAAAAATAAAGATTATAAATATAGTCATTTCTTATTAACACTATGCACAAAGTAACTGTCTATGAATTTAAAATTAGTTAAACTAGGCAGCTGTTTTTGTAACTATTGATTTTTTAAATTTACTTTGTGTGCTGTTTGTAATATTTTTTTTGGGTGTTAGATTTAGTAAATATGGTATATTTCTATTTTAATTTTGTTTTGCTTAGTAGGAATGTGATCGATGCAGTTGCTCAGGCATTCAATGCATTTAGTATAGTTGTCTGGACACCAACACAATTTTTTTGCTGAAGCCAATGGAAGGTGCGGTTTTTTTTTTTTTTTTGGGTGTCATTGGTAGTTTCTCTTGCTGTTGGGCTTTGGCTTTTATTTATTGGTGTTTGTGTTTTTCAGTTTTTGTGGGTTGTTGCTTGGGTTTTTTTAGTTCTATAGGCGTTTATTTTGCCTTTTCAACATTTTCTCTGTTTGTATTGTTTTCTTATTTTGGTTGTGTTTATTGTGAGTGTGTTACAATGACTGTTGGCTTGTCATGTGCTCCTAGAGAATTTGGAGGTTGTTTTCTATGTCTTCTTTTGGAATTGATCAGGAGAATTTTTGCCTTATTGAAAATGGATTTCTATGAAGATTTCCTCACATTGAAGTCAACGTATTTATTTTCTTATTTGTCGTTTTTGTTCTAGTTTTCTGTTATGATGGGTACTTGCTTACAATGCAGGGGTAGTTTTATTTTTGATGGGTTTTTGGTTGTTTTTGTTTTTTGTTTTTATGTAAATGTAAGTTACTTTCTTATACCATTGTCAATGGAAAGGATTTTTTTTTTTTGCCATTGATTTTTATGTATCGATTCCCTTATCTATGGGATCATCATCCTGATGGACAGAAGAGATTCTTTCAACATTGTGTAGAGCTCAGGAATCTTGAAGCAGAGTATAGGGGCTGCAGTAGTGAGTATTTTTATTTTTTTGTTGTTTTTTTTTGGTCAAAAAAGAAAAAGTTCCATTGTGTCAGTTTGATTAATCAGATACTTTTGGTTCTTTTTTTTCCCGGGGGTGCAAGAACTTGTTTTTGATGGTGGGTGTATTGATTTGGTGAAGTCTTATTTGGAAAGTTCTATAGATGCTGGGTAGGAGAGTGCCTCATATGCTATGGTGATGATTTTCCTATTGTTGAATTCCAGTGAAAGGGAGGTTAGAATGAGAATATTTGATAAATTTTTGAAGCAAGGATTGTATGATGAAGTTCTGATTAATTAATTATCAGCGGGAACTGTTTTTCGCTATTTGCTTAAGATGGGAGACAAATGATTTGGGGAAGAATACTACTCATTGTTGTACATTGTATCATCCATTTGATTTTGTGGAGGATGGATTTGAGCCCAAGAGTGTTTGTTTGGGGTATTTTTGTGATTTTGAAATAGATTCCATTATCTTTATGTTTCATTATTAAGGAATATGAAATGATGTTTAGGTGAGATGTATTTTCAAGTGAAATGAAGAATATTTTATTGTTAATTTTTTTATTATTTTCTACTGAAAAAGTAGATTTATAATGTGTTTAATGAATGTTGATGAAATGCTATTGTCAATTTCCTAATCTACAGAATATGTGATTTTAGATTTTTATAAGGAGAATAGCCAGCGCCCAATAGCGCTCTTCTGAGCTTTCTATTGATTGCCCAGAGCCGATCACTTGAGTTGTTTTCCGATTCCTTCTTGAAAGAGTTATTAACAGATTCAATACTTTTGAATTTTGTCTGATTTTAAAGAGCCTTGGGTTTTTTATCTCTGTCGAATTGGTTTCATAACTGAATTGGGTCTGTTATTTGGGCTGTTATAGAATTGGTAAGGGTTTTTATTTCTTAACAGACCAATGGATTTGGATTTTTATGTAGGTTGTTTGTGTGTTATTTTGTTGGCCCAATGTTTAGATGTAGTTAGCCTCGTTCATTTAAATAGCAGACTTTGTGTTTTGTAATTGTTTTTTTGCGTGCACGATTTTGGATGGTGGAGGTTTTAGTTCTTTGTGCTTTTCGAGAAAGCCATTTACATAAGTATTTGATGGAGTTGTTTTTGTTTTGTACTCTGTTTTTTGTGGTTTTGTTCCGGTCGTCTTTTGGCAGAATGGATATTGTAAGTTGGGATTGTGGTGTTCCCGAAACTTTGTTCTTATCTGGGCTTAGTGAAGATTTGATTTAGCGTATTATTCTTCTAGTTGCCAGGACTGCATATAAGGATTGTGTGGGTTTGAAATTAATGTATGTTTGTTTGTCTTTTTTTCGTTAAAAGGATTTTTTTGCTAATTCCATTTTTTTTACGTTGCCAAATTGTTTTGTTTTTGAGTGTGAATGATGTTGGTGTTTTGCAAATTGTGTTATGGGCATTCATTAGGTCCAATTTGTGTATTTCATATGCAGGAGGAGAATGGATAATGTTTGTGGAAATATTGCAGTTGGAATATCATCTGTAGTTGTTTTTATCTCTTTTGTTTTGGACTCTACCATATGTATGCTTTCTGCTATTGTTTTGAATTTCTTGGCTTCTGTTATGATGTTATGTAAGGGATTTAATGACATTTAGTTTTCTTTGTTGACTTAAGTTACAGAATGTTAGTTGAATGTTATGTAAAGGTAAGTTGGACTTGTGCTGCTTGTTGATACTGTTGGTTATTTTGTGTCATATATATATATAAATTATATTACAAAGTAATATTATTATGGAGGTTAGAATTTCGAGTATTGTGTTGACTTGTTCTTCTGTTGCTTGTTTGTTTTTTAAGATTTGATTCTTTTTAAAAATTTTATAAATTTTTTAGGCAGATAGATTTTTTTTTAATTTTTTAAAAGATTTATAGTATTGAATATTATATTTATTCATATATATATATATATATGTATTTCAAATTTTTATGGAGTAGCTAAATTTATGTGCTAAAATGTTAATTCTATTTTTTTTTCTCTTGTTACAAAACATAGCTTGCTAAATTTTTTCAATGGTTACAATATAAATACTTGTTTTGATTCAAACATAAGTATATGTATATATTTGTCCGTCTTCAATTAGAGGCGGTAATATTGAACACGATACGTCAATACGATACGAAAACGACACAGTTATAGCAGGTTAGGGTTGGGATTTCGCGAGTTTGGGTCGAAACAGGTCGATCCGTTTAACTTTAAATGTGTACAGGTCATAAACAGATTCAACCCGTTTTAACCTGTTTCAACCCGCGAACCCGTTTAACTTTTTTTAATATTTATATTTAATACTTTTTGTAATACCCTACAAATTTCATTATAAAAAATTAGATAATTTAATTTTTTACATGAATTAATTGAATTAAATTTTATTATATGAATTAATTGTATTGTTTGTGTGTCTATTTTGTTTAATTATATGAGACCTCTGAAGAAAAATAAATGATGTTAATGCGGCTATTTACTTGATATATAGTAAATGAATCATTCTTAATTAATTATTATTTAGTATTTATAATAATAATATTATTACAACGACTTTTAGTTAGAGAAAATAATTTTTTGAATAATCCAATTTTATTGCAAAACTACATTTGTTTAGATTTTTAAGATTAAATTTTATGAATTTATTAAGATCTCTAAATATTGAGTGAGATAGTTTGTTATTTTATTGGTTTTTTTATGACTTTATGGGTTATTTTATTAGTTTTTTTAATTTTATATGATTTGATTTAATTTTGTAAATTTTTTTGTGTAATGGTGCACAGATTGGTGGGTTTAGTAAGTATTCGGATTGACGGATTTAATAATTATCTATTTAATTTTTGTGTCTAATTGTGTCAATCCATTTTATAACACGAACACGACACGGAATAAACGGATTGACATGACACGACACGTTTATTAAACGGGTCGTGTTCGAGTTGACCTGTCAAGTGTAATTATCTTAAATTGACACGACCTGTCAACCCGAACACGACACGATTGCCACCCTTGTCTTCAATATCCATTTATTCATTTTCCCTATTTCTCTATAATTTTTGGTCTAATTAAAGATTTTTAGCAATATAGTATTTTTTATTAATTCATGATATTAGTGATGGATATAAGTGTTAATAGTAATTCATTTCTTATATGGTAAATATTGTATGACTGTCTTTTAATTTTTCTAAATGAAAATGATAGGAACTATTCTATATATTAGATTTTAATAAATAACAATTTAAATCCATATCCATTATCTTAAAAATTTTCACCAAATTTCAAACATATTCAAAGGTGTTTGACGTTGCCGGAAATTATCACAAAATTGGTTTGGAGTTTTTTTTTTTTAAGAAGTATTTTTTTCAAAAGAAAGTGGACTTTTAAATAAAGGAAAACTGTATAATTATGGTAATACGATGCACAATTCATAACTTGCAACAACCAATACTTGCATCCAGTGCATGTTCAATGGATTTGTTAGGATATTATATCATGTATAAATTTAATTATAGTTTTTCAAAATGTATAATTTAAAGATTTAAGTACAATACTCTAATGAACAGGAATATATATATATATATATATATATATATATATATATATTTACACGTTAGTGAGTAATTTTGGAAGAGAAATTATTATCGATGAGGAGATTTTAGTTTAAAGACCAAGGTTTTGTAGCAATTGAAATGGTCATTGAAGATTTTTTTTTTTAATTTATTTATGTGCATGATATTGCGAAAGCCTATTGTAAGCAAAGGCTTATGTTTTTTTTTTAATGGTCATTTGCAATGAACATTACAATTTTTGACATTGGAGCTTAATTGCCATTTTTTTAAGACTTCATTGTGAAGACCATTTACTCCCTTCTGAGAGCGTTATGTTTTGTGTGTCCAAGTAAATTTAATATAAATTAAAAAATAAATGTCACAATGATCACCTGGCAGGGTAACTTAATTAAAGTTTGTCCACAATTGATAATGAAAGAATTAACATTTATTCATTATAGGTCATTGTATAGTTTTTTTTCCGTTAACTGTTGTTTTGAAAATTAATTATAATTTACTAATTTTTAAAAGCAAATTTGTTTAAATTGAAAGCTTTTATTTTCTTTAATTATATTATTTTATTATCCATACTATTTACTTGTACACGTAAAGTTGTTAGAGTTTGTCACAATATACATTATTGTAATATATGCGGTATATTATTGTGGAATTAAATAATTTTTTCATTGTTTATTTTAATTAATATTAATGTATTTTAATGTATATATAGATATCTCTTTCAATTGTTGACACGTATCATTTGTTGTAAGTATTTATTAGCTTTATGTCAGATTCTTCAATTAATTATATTTGATTCTATTTTGAAGTCCGCAGTTATGAACCATGTAGAATCTGAGATTTGCTAAGTCTCAAAAGTATTCGTGATGAAGATTCAGCTGCCTTCCATAGCCAATTCAATTTCCCCCCTTTTTTAAAGCACCATTTACTGTGTTTGTTCAAACTATTTTCCACCAAATCTACGAGTTTGTTCAGAGTTATCGGGGATATGTCAGTATAACCATCTTCGAAAATTTATGGCATTGTTCCTTTGCTGTTTTCTACGTCAGTTCAAAAGGTAAGAACTTTTGCTATTCCGTTTTTTTTAACTCTTTTGAAATGTTTCTTTGGGATTTTTCAAAGATCAGTTAAGGAAAATGTTTTGTTTTCATAATTTTTTTTTGAGGTATGGTAATGTTTTGTTTTTTTGATTTGTCTACATTTCAATAGTTTTTGGGAGATCTTTTTTCTATGTTTCATAAGTAATGTCACATGACGTCTCATTTTGTTGTTGACGAAAAGGAATAAAATGGTAAATTTCTAAACCTAATTAAGTTAGGTGACTTTTCATTCCTTAAAATCTTTTAAACAAAGTAATTAAATTTGATTTAGGAAAGGATTAATTTGTAGATAAAAGTTGTCAGTAATTTTCTTTGTTCTTTTTAAGTATTAATTTGTGGATAATTGAAGTGAGGAATAACTTGAGTTAGTTGACGTTTCATTTTCATTGTAAAGGATATTTACAGTGCATTTAAAAATTAAGAAATTAACTAAGTGCAAGAAGTTAATTACACTGTATTATATGGTACACATATATTGCAGTTACATTTATCTTAGTTATGTGCATGAATATGTTGAATTGATTGTCGTCTTTTGGAAGTTAATTGTGTAAAATATGATATTCATTCATTTAATTTAAAAGGCTTTTGAGTTCTACTTTTGAGTTCTCAAGTAATTGAATGTGATGATAATTACGTTGTCTTTTTTTTAAGCTATTGTTAATTTAGTGTAAAATCAACTTAGAATTGATAAGACTAAGTGAAGGCTTAAAATGACAAAAATTATCAAAACGAAAGCATGTTAGGAAACGAAAAATTTATCTCTGTGATTGAATGGTCCTCTTTGCACTGGTGTAGATGTCTGTAAAAGGATACTTGAGGCTATTGGATCGCATCCTTGTAAACATCTACTGCATCTCATTCATGTGAAACTATTGATCTTCTGAAATGGTGCCCGTAGCACAGTCGGTGAAGGCTTAAAGGTTGTTAAGTGCTAATGGGTTTGTTTTCTGTGAATGAAAATGAACAATGAAGAGCCTGTTTTTTCCTTTGTTTTGCTTCTGTGAATGATGAACTCCCAGAACTGCAAAACTCCAGTTTCAATTCAATTCATTTTGCATTCATTTGAATCCATCCCTAAGAGAGAAGCCATTCGAGTGCAAATAGAAAGTATCTATACTTTCTGTTATCCTGCATACGAAACAACATGGGTTCCATCCCGTGTTGTTTTTATTTTTTATTTTTTATTTTAATTAATTAAATTAATAATTAATTAGTTCAATATTTTTTTAATTTTATTTTACCCTTGGTCTTATTATTCTTGGGTTTGAACATCCATAAATAATAAATCTCAATTATTTATTTTCTGAGCTTTATTAAACAACCCAATAAATAATCAACAATCCCAAATAGATTAATATAAATTTTTATACCTTCTATTTAGTTTATATCCAGATTAATTTTCTAATTATTTAATTTGGGTCTTGAACCTTGAATAATTAATTAACCAATTAAACTAGATAAAATAAATACTCTTTCTCGAACCTTTTATTTTATTCTAATTCAATAATAAATTAGACTAATAAAATAAAATCCATAATAATCAAGACTAATTCCTTAACCAAAATCTTTCATGACTTAAGGGCCATTCTGGGGACCAAAAGGCATATCGCCTTGGCTACTAAATGACCAAAATACCCCTACTATATAAATAGTTATATTTTGTATTTTAAATATTTCCTAATATCATCATAAGAAAATATTGACCCAAAGGATAATACTGCGTTAGCAAAGTCTTCGACCTATATGTATAATGACTAAAATACTTCTTTACATATCGCCGTGCAATTAGAGAGGAAGAGTGTACTAACACCTCTCTAATAGACATCTACCATCCTTAGACCTTTAGTCTAAAGATCCACGACTCCTGGAATGTTTTCACTTTTCAAGGGAGTTACCCTAAAGTAAACATCCAAGTCATGTTCCCTAAGACCCTAGATAATTAGATTATTTGAACAATCACAAGGGGTGATATAGCATAGAAACTATATTGTACAAGTTCTGTTTTAACTAACTAGTCACATATACCTAACATACAAGTATATTGATTCTACGAAAGAACATCAACTACAGTACATCCCAAGTATATGCTTTTAGTTTCGTCAGACTACCAACTCATATTCAAGTGGTAGAGTATTAGTCCACACTGTAGCAGTTATAGTCTGGGTTTTTTTTTAAATAGTACTTTTAGAAACCACTATTACAGGTCTTGTTCTACGTATTCGAAATATGCTCATGCTATGATGTGAGTGAACTACTCACTAGCTAAAGGTAAGCCATTCTACATTTAGAATTTATAACACAATAACCTATACATGATGTGATTCCTATTCTCATGAATCAGTTAAGAATAAATATTTATGTGTTAAGTAACTCGTGATCCATATCTTATTATGAAAGACCACCATGCACATGTATTACTTACTTAAACACAATGCGTCCTTTTCAAACGAAAATCGTGCACAAAAAAAATGTAAATTCACAAACAAATTTTGAGAATAAATTCTTTTATTAAGAAATAAGATAATAAAATCAGATAAACTAGTTTAGAGGGCATATATTTCAACAATCTCCCACTTGCACTCTAAGACTAAGAAAGTCCGTGGATGCCCACCCCTATAGCATTTAAGTGTCTTTTGAAGACTCTTTCAGCCAAAGACTTGGTGAAGGGATCTGCTAAGTTATTCTCTGAAACCATTTGTTCCACCATGATTTTTCGTCTCTAAATGAAATCCCGGATCAGGTGATACTTTCTCTAGATGTGCTTCCCTTTCTTGTGGTTCTTGGGTTTTTGAATTGTGAGATTATTCCAGAGTTGTCACAGTACACCACAATCGGTCTGTCTATGTGTGGCACAACTCCAAGTTCTAAAAGGAACTTTCAGAGCCAGCCTACTTCCTTAGATGCTTCCAAAGCTACCACATACTTAACTTCCATGGTTGAGTCAGCAATACAAGATTACTTGATACTCCTCCATGAAACAGCTTCTCCAGATAAGGTGAAGACATATCCACTAGTGGATTTTATCTCATCCTTATCTGCCTGAAAATTTAAGTATGTGTATCCAGTTGGAACTAAGTCGTCAGCTCTGTAAACTAACATATAATCTTTCGTACCATTAAGGTACTTAAAAATATGTTTTACAACTTGCCAATGAATCTCCTTAGGATTTGACTGATATCTACTAACCAAGCTTACGGCAAAGCAGATATCTTGCTTAGTGCACAATATGGCGTACATGAGACTTCTTACAGCCGAAACGTAGGGAATCCTACTCATCCTTTCTTTTTTCTCTTGAGACTTAAGACAATCCTTAGAACAAAAAGGCAACCCATGTCTGCAAGCGATTAGAGCTCCCTTGCATGAGTCCATGCCAAACTTGGCCAGCATCTTGTCAATGAATGTCGTTTTGAATAATCCTAACATTCTCTACTTCCTATTTCTAAGAAGCTTAATCCTGAGAATATAACTGGCTTCTCCCAAGTCCTTCATACTAAATTGATTAGACAGCCAAATCTTAGTAGATGATAATATTCCTACATCATTCATAATGAGTAGAATGTCATCTACATATGGGATAAGAAAAACTGCATTTATGCCTTCCAATTTCCTGTGCACACATAGTTCATCCTCGTTTTGAATGAAACTGTAAGACTTTACAGTCTCGTCAAAACGAATGTTCCATGTTCTAGATGTCTGTTTAAGTTCATAAATGGACTTCTTAAACTTGCAGACCATATGTTCCTGACCTTTAGCAATAAAACCTTCCGGTTAGGACATATAGATGTCTTCATTAAGATGGCCGACATCCATTTGTCATATCTCATAGTCATAATGATATGTAATGGCAAGGAGGATACGAATAGACTTAAGCATGGCTACCGGGGAAAATGTTTCATCATAATCGATTCTCTCTTTCTGAGTATACCCTTTCGCCACAAGCCTAACTTTGAAGGTTTCCACCTTCTCAATCGCTCCCCTTTTCTTCTTGTATAGCCACTTACACCCAATGGGTTTCATCCTTTCAGGTGAAGCTACAGGATCCCAAACCTGATTGAAGTACATAAACTCAATATTCGCTTTCATTGCTTTATGCCATAGATCTGCATTAGCATCAACAATAGCTTCTTCATATCTAGTGGAATCTTGTTCCTAATGGTCAGAGACCAGCTTGAAAGCCTCTCCTGTCCATCTTTCTGGAACTGTAGATATCCTCCCACTACGACGAAGCTCTAATTGTACAGGTTCTTGAGGCTGTGCCTCTTCTTGTTCCATAATCGAGTTTGATGAAGTTAACCAAAGATAACTTCTCCTCGAGTTCCAAACTTGTTGAACCTTTAGTTAAAGTACTTTGATCATTCTCCAAGTACCTATTATTAGTACTTACTAGCACATTTTACTCCTTGGGATGATAAAAGTAATCTCCTTTTGTCCCTTTTGGATACCCAACAAAGTAACATAATTCTGATATTGGTTCTAGCTTGTCTCCCTTGATTAGAACATAAGTTGGACAGTCCCATATTCTGAGATAATTTAAACTTGGCTTGCACCCAGTCCACATCTCATAGGGTGTCCTTGGTACTGACTTGGAAGGCACCAAGTTTAGAATGTATGTTGCTGTTTTTAAGACATTTCCTCAAAAGAGATAGGAAGAGTAGCATGAGACATCATATTTTGGACCATTTCCATTAATGTCCTGTTCATTCTCTCAGCTACTCTATTCGCTGGGGTGTACGCGGTGCAAAGAGTTGGGATATTATTCCATGATGTACCATATAATCCTTAAACTCACTGAGGAGGTACTCTCCACCACGATCCAATTGTAAGGTTTTGATCAGTTTACTTGTTCGATGCTCCACTTCAGTCTTAAACTCTTTGAACTTGTCAAAAGAGTCAGACTTGCGCTTCATCAGGTAAATATAACCAAACCTTATATAATCATCCGTGAAAGTGATGAAGTACTCAAAACCCCCTCTAGCTTGAGTAGACAAAGGACCACACACATCAGTATGAATAAAACCCAACATCTCTTTAACTTTATCAGCCTTTTGGGTGAACGACCTTTTGGTCATTTTTTCTGTAAGGCAGGATTTACACTGAGGCCAACTTTCCAATCTTAATGAGCCCAATGGCTCATTATGGATTAACCTTTGAATCTTGATTGAGTTAATATAGCCCAACCTTAGACGCCAAAAATATGAGTCATTGACATAAGTCTTTCTCTTTTTACTTAAAGGTTTAGATTGAGAGTTATTTATTTGATTGTTTGTAGAGGCCAACTTTCCAATCTTAATGAGCCCAATGGCTCATTATGGATTAACCTTTGAATCTTGATTGAGTTAATATGGCCCAACCTTAGATGCCAAAAATATGAGTCATTGACATAAGTCTTTCTCTTTTTACTTAAAGGTTTAGATTGGGAGTTATTTACTTGATTGTTTGTAGGATTTAAAAAGAATAAGTTTTCATACATGTGCCATGTACATAAAACTTCTCCATTTTTACTGATAGTAATACCAGAATGGAAAGAAACAGAATATCCATGATTTATTAACTTTGCAACTGAAATCAAATTCTATCTAAAACTAGATACATATAAAATATCCTTTAATACAACCACTTTATTACAATAAAAAACAAGATCCAACTTTCCCATTGCAAGGGCCCATACTCGTACTCCATTTCCTACTCATAGTCTATGCTCGCCCTTCTAGAGTTTTTTTTATCTTCCTATACCCCTGCAAAGAGTTACAGATGAGGGAGACGAAACAGGGGAGCATGCACTGGTTACAGAAAAAAAAAATAGAGAAAAATAAAACCAAGCCTTAAAGGCCATACAGAAGCGTGAAGATCATACCTTTGCGCTCCTTAACCCTTCTAGGCTGAGTATGAGCGGATTGAACGATTGGAATTGCCTCGCTTTGCCCACTTGAAGAAGTTTCCGGTTGAACACCCGCTAGCCTTCTACTTTGCCTTGTTTGCATCAACGCCAAGCTTTTCAGCTCTCGAAATATTCCTCTGCCTAACCTCTAGTCGGTGAACACAATGGTGAAGAGGAATGGTCTCAATTCTCCTTGGTGCACTTGCTATTGGTTAGCAAAGAAACAAGGAAAAACAACAGAAGAGGGTGGCGTGAGAGAGAGGAGAGAGAAGCTACGTGAGGCTTCTTAGGCTTAGGAGGATTAGGGTTTTCATCTACCAGACACTAGTTTTATCGGTTAGCTAAAAATGGGTTTCTCATTATCTGATAAACATATCCCCGAAATTTCAAAACATCCGGATGTTATCATGAGAATCAGTTTGGCCTAACCCTAAACTCCTCTTAACCGTATATGGAAAAAACCCTAAGGTCCAGCTATTGGGCCGGCCAAAATAATATTGATTATTTCTCTTGGACCCAAAATGCCCAAAATAATAAACATTAATTATTTATTTCCTGGGCTTATATAAACAACCCAATAAATAATTAATGAGCCCAAATGAACCATAATAATTAATCTTTAATTATTTCTTTCTTGGGCCTATATAAATAACCCAATAAATAATTAAATACTAATTATTTTCCCTAGTTTAAGCCTAGGTTAATTTCTTAATTATTCATACTGGACCTAGGCCCTGAATAATTAATTAACCAATTAAACTAGATAATTAATTTCTCTCAACTCCTATTTTAATTAATTAATTTATTTTATTTCAGTCCAATAATAAATTAGACTTCCTGAATAAAATAAAATAAAATAAAATCCTCTTGAACTGAGACCAATTCCTCAACCCAAAATTAGTTAGGACTTACGGGCTATTCCGAGGACCAAAAAGACACATCGCATTGGCTGCTAAAATGACCAAAATACCCCTGCTATATAAATAGTTGTATTTTACATTTTAAATATTTCCTAATATCACCATAAGGAAATATTGACCCCAAGGACAATGCTGCATTAGCAAAGTCTCCGACCTACAGGTGAAATGACTAAAATACCCCTCTACACATCGCCGTACATTTAGAGAGGAAGAAGTGTACTAACACCCCTCTAAATGACATCTACCATCCTTAGGCTTCTAGTCCAATGATCCACGACTTCCTGGAGTGTTTCCGCTTTCCAAGGGAGCTACCCTAAAGCAAACATCCAAGTCATGGTTCTTAGGGCCCTGGACATTTTAGACCATTCGGACAACCACAAGGGGCGATATAGTGCAGAAACTATCTTGTACAAGTCTGTCTTAACTAACTAGTCACACATACCCAACATGCAAGTATATTGGCCCTACGATAGAACCTCAACTATAGCAAATCAAAGTATATGCTTCCAGCTTCGCCAGACCATCAACTCATACTCAAGTCGTAGAGTACTAGTCCACGTTGTAGCGGTAGTAATTTAGGTTTCTATCATATAGTACTTTTAGAAACCACTACTACAGGTCCTGTCCTACGTATTCGAAATACGATTATGTCATGAAGTGAGTGGACTACTCACTGGCTAAAGGTAAGCCATTCCCCATTTGGAATTTATAACATAATAACCTAAACATGATGAGGTTCCCAGTCTCATCAATAGGTTAAGAACAAATGTTTATGTGTTAAATAACCCGTGATCCATACCTTACTGTGAAAGATCACCATTCACATGGATCACTTATTTAAACATAATGGGTCTGTTCCAAACGAAAATTGTGCACAAACAAAAAGTAAATTTAGAAATAAATTTTGAAAATAAATTCTTTTATTAAAATATTCAATTTTACATTAGAAACCTAGTCTAAGAGGGTAAACAATCTAACAATAGATATGAGCAGTGGCGCTAGAATCAGCAATCCAAGTGGAAGTTGATCCAATCATTGAAATGGACTCTAGATAGAGAATAATACCTGTAGGGCTTTTCTTGGCCTGAATTTCTGAACACTTCTTTTTCCAGTGTCCCTTTTGCTGTATTTGAAGCATTTGCCTTTGAGCTTGTTGGGCTGGGCTTGTGCATGTCGCTTCTTCTTCTTAAACTTCTTGGGCTTGGGCCCAGTTCTAAAAGAAAATGTCTTAGCAATTATAAGCCTTAGGCTGTGGCTTCATAACCTTCTCTACCACCTGGAGCTCTTTTATTAACTCAGTTAAAGTCATGTTTAATTTGTTCATGTTGTAGTTCAACTTGAACTGAGTAAATGAGCCCGACAGAGATTCGAGAACCATGTCCACTTAGTGGGATCAATAACAACCCCTAAGACTTTCACTTCCTCGAAAGCAGCAATCATTTTGAGCATATGCTCTCTAACTGATGCTCCCTCAGCCATCTTAGTGTTTATGATCGTCCCAAAAGCTTCTTGCCTTGCGGGTCGGCTCTTATCGGTGAGCATTATAACTAATGATTGATTAATGTCATATGTAGTGGCTATGTGCTCGTGTTTTGACTAGAGCACATTAGACATGGAGGCCAATATGTAGCATTGAACAATTTCGTTGGCCTTCTTCTATGCTTTTTCAGCCTTACACTCCTCCGTGGTGGAACCCTTCTCCAATAACAAGGCATGTTTCAAAGAGGACATACTTATACTCCTCAGTAGTGAGTATTATGTCTAAGTTTCTTTTTTAGTCTACATAATTTGGACCCGTTAGCTTATTCTTACAGAGAATAACGGCTAAAGGATTGAAAGAACCTCCACCAACCATTTCTGAAAAATTGAAAATAAAAGAAAATTCAGTTTGTGAAAAACAAAATAATTTATGACTTTATCTTCATATTAAATCCGATAATAGTTAACCCTATCACTATTATTGTTAACGTGATTAATTTGGCTCTTAGAAAAATTAACATAACTCCTTGGGAAGATTAACAATTTTCTAAGCTAAGTGTATTAACAACCATAAATTAATTTTCCTTTTAGATAATGATCCAGAAGATAACTCCATCATGGGATGACCGTTTCTTCTTATTTCCTATGGACATTCCTTGCACTATAACCTCCAATGTGGGCTGGCCGATCATAGCACATGTCTCGGGTTATTAATTACATCTATCCATTAGTTCTAGATCCTTGTGGTATCCCCATCCTATATGGGTTCACTCACAGGGTGACGCAAGGGGACCGACGATCTCTAATGAAGATCGTGATGGAAGCCGTGAGGCCATTAGAACCCCTCTCCTACTTAATATTTTAAAATAAGGGTTTTTCTTGAAAAATGTCTTTTGAAAATTTTAATTAAGTTTTCTTTTAACTCAAAATAAAATATCTATATTTATAAAAATTTCTATGTCAAGGTTTATACCATTTGAAAATTTTTTTCATGGATTAATTTTATTTAAGTTAATAAACTTAATAATTTCAAAAAAATTCTAACAAGACTTTTGATAGATTTTGACCTCAAGTTTAATTTGACAAAAATAATTTTTCTTGTTAAAATTCAATCAAAATGGTTTTCTTTTTTAATTCACAAAAATATCTAAATCTAATATATTTTCTATGTCAAGGATAAAATCTTTTGAGAAAATATCCAAGAATTAATTTTTGTTTGAATTAAAATTAACCTTTTGATTTAAGAAAAATATTTTTCTTTGTCAAAAATTCCCTAAGATTTTGGTCTTTGAGAAAACGTGCACATAGGGTACAAAAAGAAATAAGCATTCTAGAAAATTATAAATGTTTTCATGCCTTTCTATTATTTTAACATAAGTGTCCAAATAATAGAACCAAACATATTAATTAATTAATGATCTTGTTTAATCCTAAAATTTCCTTTACTATTATTTTTCATGCAAAATATTCAAAGAATATTAACTATTGTAATAAAAATAACTTCGCCTGGTATGGGACTAAAAACCATTTTTTTTAATTCGAGTCGGGTCCAGTGCACCCGCCACACTGGATCATGGCCCATGGGAAAACCCATGGGCTGGATTTGGGCAGGTGCCCATGTCCTGCCCCAGCCGTGGTTAAAATTGTTGACCGCAACTTCAATTTGCAGGATGCAAATTGAATTTGAGGGGCTCGCGACTCAGCTTGACTAGCTCGATTGCTACAGTAGCTTTTTCTCTAGATTATTTTCTGCGATTCGAAAGCTTTTTAGATGCGATTTTCTCCTCCATTTTCAATCAAAATTCATCCAAACAACCGCCTATACCCTTAAAAAATATTGGATTTACACAATATCTATGAAAGTAGTCAAAATTTACTGTTCCTATACTTCCACTCGTGAAGCTTACAGTGAAACTACCCATACTAGTAAACACGAAGGATCACATATTTCATCTAAAATAAATATTTTCTTGTTTTAGTTAAGCATAGCATGCTTCCTACATTTGCCAAACCATGGCTATGATATCATTGAAGGCTTAAAATGGCAAACATCATCAGAACGAAAGCATGATAAGAAAA
Source organism: Voacanga thouarsii (assembly GCA_026120185.1). Taxonomy (NCBI): domain Eukaryota; kingdom Viridiplantae; phylum Streptophyta; class Magnoliopsida; order Gentianales; family Apocynaceae; genus Voacanga; species Voacanga thouarsii. The sequence goes on along the minus strand of JANUWF010001217.1, from coordinate 3,026,195 downwards.
CGAAAAATTTACCTTTGTGATTGAATGACCCTTTTCACACTGGTGTAGATGTCTGTACAAGGATACTTGAGGCTATTGGATCATGTCCTTATAAACGTCTATTGCGTCTCATTCACGCGAAACCTTTGATCTTCCGAAATGGTACTCGTAGCACAGTCGGTGAAGGCTTAAAGGTTGGGTTTTGATACTTGAAGGCTAATGGGTTTGTTTTCTATGAATGAAAATGAACAATGGAGCCTGTTTTTCCTTTACTTTGCTTCTGTGAATGACGAACTCCCAGAACTGCAAAACTCTAGCTTCAATTCAATTTATTTTGCATTCATTTGAATCCATCCCCGAAAGAGAAGCCATTTGCGTGCAAATAGAAAGCATCCATATTTTCTATTATCCTACATGCGAAACAACACGGGTTCCATCCCGTATTGTTTTTATTTTTTATTTTTTATTTTAATTAATTAATTAATTAGTTTAATATTTTTTAATTTTATTTTCCCCCTTGGTCTTATTCATTGGGCCAGATAAAATTATTTATTTTTGGACTTGAACACTCATAAATAATAAATCTCAATTATTTATTTTCTGAGCTTTATTAAACAACCCAATAAATGATTAACAAGCCCAAATAGACCAAAATAAAATTTCATACTTTTTATCTAGTTTATATCCAGATTAATTTTTTAATTATTCAATTTGGGCCTTGGGCTCTGAATAATAGCCGTAGCCGGAGAAAAGAAAGATTCAAGGGCTCAGAAAAATTGCCCGAGGAAACATCCTTTGTATCCTTCTTTCAATCTTTCTTTTCATCCCCTTTATCTAGCTCTTGCTTGTGTAAGCAGTCCATTCTACTCGTCTTTCTATTTGTTGAGTATTCTCCTTCTTTGAGAATGAGACTAAGGTCCACTTGCTTTTGTAGCAGCCTTAGCCCATGCTTTATTCATAGTAGGGCCATTGACTTATTCCTTCAGGAAGTCCAGTTCCTCATAGGCCTGTCTTATGAGCCCTTTCAATTATTTAGTGAGTTGAATAATTAATTAACCAATTAAACTAGATAAAATAAATACTCTTTTTCAGACCTTTTGTTTTATTTTAGTCCAATAATAAATTAGACTAATAAAATAAAATTCATAATAATCAAGACCAATTCCTTAACCCAAATCTTTCATGACTTAAGGGCCATTTCAGGGACCAAAAGATACATCGTCTTGGCTACTAAAATGACCAAAATACCCTTACTATACAAATAGATATATTTTGCATTTTAAATATTTTCTAATATCACCATAAGAAAATATTGACCCTAAAGACAATACTGCGTTAGCAAAGTCTTCGACCTACAGGTGAAATGACTAAAATACCCTTCTACGCATCGCCGTGCAATTAGAGAGGAATAGTGTACTAACACCTCTATAATAGACATCTATCATCCTTAAACCTTTAGTCCAATGATCCACGACTCCTGGAATGTTTTCACTTTCCAAATGAGCTAGCCTAAAGTAAACATCCAAGTCATGTTCCCCAAGGCCCTAGATAATTAGATCATTTGAACAGTCATAAGGGGCGATATAGCGTAGAAGCTATTTTGTACAAATCAGTCTTAACTAACTAGTCACATATACCCAACATACAAGTATATTAATTTTACAAAAGAACCTCAATTACAGTACATCAAAGTATATACTTCTAGTTTCGTCAGACTACCAACTCATACTCAAGCGGTAGAGTATTAGTTTACGTTGTAGCAATAATAGTCTGGGTTCTTTTAAATAGTGCTTTTAGAAATTACAGGTCATGTGCTACGTATTCAAAATACGCTCATGTTATGATGTGAGTGGACTACTCACCGGTTAAAGATAAGCTATTTTGCATTTAGAATTCATAACATAATAACCTATACATGATGAGATTCCCATTCTCATCAATTGGTTAAGAACAAACATTTATGTGTTAAGTGACCCGTGATCCATACCTTACTATGAAAGACCACCATTCACATGGATCACTTACTTAAACATAATGGGTCCTTTCTAAACAAAAATTGTGCATAAATAAAATGTAAATTCACAAACAAATTTTGAGAATAAATTTTTTTATTAATAAAATTGATAATTACATTAGATAAACTAGTCTAGAGGGTATATATTCCAACACTACGGTCAGGTCCTTTTGATTTCTTTCCAATATCATAGCTATAAATATTTGTTTATTGGGACATATGGATAGCATTGTTTACTCCGTTGTTTGCTTTCTCTTGCTGTACCATGGAATCTTATTATTCTCCACCATTGAGATATGTATTGTTTGGAAAGCCAGATATTCATCCTTTGATTTATGAGAGTAAAATTTTTACATATCCTGATCTTCAAGGTGATAACGTCAATCTTGTAATACCGGATAGACGTTCTGATAGGATTTGGCTAATATTGTAGACATCTAATGTGTATAATGGAGAATACCTTGAATTTGTGATACCAGGATATATTGGTATTAACGCAGATGCTCATTTATGTGCTAATTCTTGGATTAAGTCTCATAGTTTTGTCTGTGAGAATTGAGATAATGAGTTGCCTTTGACCATTCTTGTCACGGATGGGTGCTTTTTTGCTACTGGTGATGTTGAAAGGAAATTGGAGTCATTTGTGAATTTTTATATGCCTGGTGTTGTAATGATTTTAGAGTCATAAAGACAAATAGGTCTTCATCAACAATTATTTGAAGGATACAGTGGGAAATATAGTTTTAAAATGGCAGGAAGTGGTGGGAGAATCTTTTGGCTCTATTATGACGAGGAAAAGATTTTTATTAACTGAATTACTGGCGTATCAGCAGAGGTGATTGATGTGATGCGTAGGAGTTATGGTAGCCGTAAGAGTTGAATGGCTATGTAGAAAGTTTAAGATTCATAAGAAATAGGTTTGATTGCAATGGTATGAATAAGGGATTCATTCCTTATGATGATTAATAAGAAATCGTCTTTTATGTGTGTGTGTGTTTTTTTTTTTTTTTTTGGTACTCTGGTTTTGTCATTTGATATGTCAGTATAACGTTCTTCATGTACCATGTGTTTTTGAAGTTCTGATGTTAAATGTGTTGAACATCAGAATATCATTTGAAATAAAACTATTTGAAATGTTAAATATCTTGGGTAAATGTGAAATGCATTTGAAATGTGATATTTTTTTAGAAATTAACAACGTGTCAACTCTAAAATTCTAGAAGGCTTTAATTTATTTTTCAATAGATAAAAATTCAAAGGTCATATTCTTTAGTCACATTGTTCTGGTAGTTAGATTATTGTAATTGGTTTTTCTTTAGTATCTCTTATTAACTTATGGAATATTCAACTTTTCAATTCCGAGTCAAGAAGTAAATACATATAGTTCTAATGTAAATCTAATAGCCCTCTACTTTAATTGGATATATTTATTTTTGAAAAATATGTGCATATATTAATTTGCTGTATACTATACTAATTGTAAGGTTTGTCACGGAAAATTTAAACTAATTATTTTTTAAACATTTTTAAAACTTCTTTGGCAAGACAACTTACCTATTTTCAAAAGAGTTATATCTTTTCATTGCCATGAAGAGACTAATTGAATACTGAATGCATCTGACATTACAAATTTGGTAACAATAATTATACTATAATGCATTTAACAGTTTAAATATTCAATTTGATTAATAGAATTTGATGAAGTAAATTATTCATTTCATAATGAAGTCCAAGACTTTGTCTAATTTGTACAAAGAGGAAAATGTTGGCCAATAAATTGTAATATGGATAGACAAATGTAAAAGATCAGTGAATTACAGTTATCACATTCCTCAAAGCAGTAGTATTTGGCTTTTGCTTGTTTTGGTTCCCACTTCTTGTGCACTGGTCAAAGTTATTGTAGACGACAAATTTTAAGTTTGCAAATAAGATAAGAAAAATATGAAAAAATACAAAATATTTCGTAAATATGAAAAGTGGCTACAAATCTTCGAAGAAATCCTAAATTGAGGGAAGATCCTCTTGTTGAAACTTGAGATGCCTCTTGTTTATTGAAGCTTGAGGATTTGAGGGTGCCTTGAACCATTGAGGGAAGATTCTATTATAGGCAAAAAATCCCTTGATTTTAGCATAAACAGCCAATGTGGGATTTTGAAGATACCTCCTAACAAACCCTAATGGACTTGCTCTAAAGATGACTTGGGCTTAATTTATATTTTAACCAAATTTCATTTAATCCACATTTTATTTGGGTTAGGAAATTCTTAAAAGGTCTAACTTCCGAGCCTAGCTAAATTCCATTTAACCCATAATATATTAGATTTAATGTGAAATGAACCCTTAACAATATCCCAATTTTAATAGTTCAATTTCATAATCCATTGGATTTAATGGATTTTTAATAATGGACCAACTATATTAATCCAAGAATAATTATATTTATTCACGGATTAATTTTAATTAATCAAGGCTAAAATATGTAAATTTTCTTTTCATCTTGATTAAATAAAGTATATTTTATCCCAAAATTCTTTGTCTATAGTTATTTTAGCAAAAGCCGTAGGGAATAACTCATTTGTTGTAGTTGTTATCATCATCTGTGCTCTTGCTTGATCAAATTCAACTTTGCTTAGTAGCTCATACTTTGTGATCCATTTAAGTAAGATGAAATTGAAGTGGTTGTAATATTGACCTAGGAGTTTTCATTATAATTAGTATTGTTTCAGCTAATAAAAGTTCTCATGATACATTCGTATGAATTTATTTCTTAGAAAGACTGTCAAATGGTTTTGCCAAACTGTTGGTCATATCCACTCAGAAGTTGATGTTGCTTGCGAAAGATGCTAGGTTTGTAGATATTCTTCAATTTGTAATGTTCCATTTGATGCCATCGTACATTTGAAAATTTATTTCCATTTTAAATTGTATTTGGGAAAAAATTGCACGACTCTATGTGTGCTCTTTTTTGGATGGTCATTTTGAGCAAACTTGTATTCAAATAAATTTATTTCTTTCCCCTTATGTATCTTTACTTTTGGTCTAAAATTAAGCCTTTTTTCCATCATAGTTATTTTCTTAATTCATAATCTCACCTTACGTCAGGCTCTCTCTCTCTATACTGAAGATGATGGACGATTTTGTTGGAATTGTAGGTATGTGTGTGTTCAAACATCTCTAGTGCATTGTGTATGACTTTATATGTATAGTATTGCATCTGTGCAATTTCAAATGAACCTGTATTGATACTAAACTTGCGTTAATGTGAAAATATGCATTAACCAACTTTCTGTAAACATATGTACCTATATATTTTATACATTTACGTTTCTACAATTACTATGTGGTACAATAGATTAAGTTATGGGACAATCCACTTTTCAATTTTGAGAAAATAGAGTAAATACATATAGTTCTAATGCAAATCTAACAGCTATCTACTTAAATTAGATATTTTTTATTTAGGAAAACATGTCAATATGTTAAATTGGTGTTTCCTATATTGTTTGTAATGTTTGTTATGGAAAACTTAAACCCATTTTTTTTTAAAAAATTATTTAAATTTCCTTGGTAGAACAACTTATTTCTTTTCAAAAGAGCTATATGTTTTCATTTCCATAAAGACCAATTGGAAACTGGATGCCTTTGACAATACAGATTTGGTAACACGAGCTATGCTATAATACATTTAATACAGTAAACCTTCAATTTCATTAATGAAATTTCATGAAGTAAATTATTCATTTCATAATGAACGCAAGACTTTGTTTATTTTATACAATGAGGAAATATTGTGCAATAAATCGTAATGCAAATAGACTAATGTAGAAGATTAGTGAATTATAGTTATTACATTCCTCATAGCAGCAATATGTAGCTTTTGTTTGTTTTGGTTCCCACTTCTTGTGCAGTGATCAAAGTTGTCTTTCCAGAAGCTGTTACCTTTGTTATTCTATCACTGTAAAATCATTATGAAGAAAACATAATTTAAGTATTTCTAATAAATGAAAATTAATCTTTTGAAATAGTAATGATAGAATGGATTATGTAAAGGTTAGTGAAGTATTCTATACCTTTTGCATGGCTGAGAATATTTCATTGTACATAATGTTCTTTGTATAATCTGTGTACTCTGGATCTTCCTCAAGCATTAATATTTTGAGACCTTCTGGTCGGTTCATTCTTGACAGTGCAACGTACAGTTGTCCATGACTAAATATTGGCTGTGGTAGGTAAATGCCAACATTAGACAATGTTTGACTTTGGCTTTTGTTGATGGTCATTGCATAGCAAATACTATCTGGGAATTGTCTTCTTATCAATGCAAATTGAAGTCTTGTATCCGCTGTTAACAGATCTATTCTAGGAATTTGGACCTTAGATCTTATGTTTGATTCTAAAATAATCTGGGCCTCTCTATCACTCTTTTGCCTATTTGAGTAACAATCATTCTGGTTCCATTGCATATTCCTTTGGTAGGATTAATGTTTCTTAATAGCATTATTGGAACCCCTTTCTTGAACTTCAGTATATGACTTGGTATACTTGGAAAGCTTAGGCTATTTAAGAATTCTGTTAGATATAACATTTCTTCATCCACTAAATTCCTTGATGCCTTGTCTATTTTATCTGCACTACTGTATTCATGCTCTTCTCCAGGGACTTTGTTTAGTATATAGTCATTGATTTCATGCACTGTCTCATTTCTTGGTGTACAGCTCTTTCAGCCAAATATGTTATATCAGTCATTTTGTGCTCAAATGATAGGTATGTAGACTAAAAAATAGTTGCCACTAGATTTTCTCCTCTTGGAAGAATGAAGTTTGTTGGGATTTTGATCCAAGTTGCCTTTGTGTCATCTCCACGGGCTCTAGCCTTTTCTTTGCCATCACCTATTTGTAATATCCAATTAGTAAATTCTCTTCTCTTTTTTGTTTCTTCAATGCTATCTGAATTCTACAGTCTCATATTTTCACTTAAGAGCAGAATTTCACACTGACTCCATAGAGTTGATTGATTCAGTGATGAGTGTATAATGTCGGCTCGCTGACCTTTAGGAATGACCAGTAAAATTTGTTGGAAGTCTCCTCCCAAAAGAACAGTTTTACCTCCAAATGCCTTGTTTTCATTGTATCCTTTTGATCCTCTTAATATGTTTTCAAAAACATACCTGTGGAAATGGATGATTTTACATATTATTATTTTTCAAACTTGCTAAATTGAATATGATATTTATTTATCATTGACATTAAGTTGAGAAGGTAGTAAAAGTGTTTAGGTAAAGACAATGTAAAATGGACATTTTAAGTAAATTGAGTATCTTGAATTCATTAGAGCCTCATCCCAGATAATAAAAGCTGCTCTCTGAATTAGTTCAGCAAGTTGAGTGTTTGGTTTTATGCAGCAAGTTGTTTCATCATTAGTGATTAAAAGAATTTTGAATCTGCTGTGTGGTGTTCCTCCTCATGGCAGAAGCAAGGACGCAATACCTATTCATATAAATGTCTTTAGATAATTGTCAAGTTACATTGTTAGCTAAGAATAATGTTGATTGCATTATTCTCTGACCTGAAAAAGCAATAGCTGAAATAATTTTTCCTTAGATCTGAGTTTGTTGATAATGCTTTTAAATATACAAATGTTTTTCTAGTTCCTCCATATCCATATAAGAAAAAGAGCTTGCTGTTATTATTTTCAACAGTGCTTATGATAGTTTCATATACTTTTTGCTAATTGTAGTTTAGACTTTGAACCATATTGTCATGCTCTTGTCTTAGTTCATCTTTATCATACATTATTTTATCCCTAATGCAATTGCTTTGAAGGTCTTTTAAGAGCTGTTTATCTGGCGATGGCATCCCATCTATTTCCTCCAAAGATCTTCCATGTCTCATGACAATTATTTTTAGTTCTTTTAACGTGTAGTTTTTCATTTGTTCTTCAGAGAGAATTAGTTGAGGGCATCTTATGATTTTCCTTTGTTGTAACTGAATATCATCTCTCATCTTGGCCAGTTTGATTCCCAGAAGTTTTGTACATCAGCTACAGTGCAAAACAAAAAAATTGTGACAAATAAATCTCTAAGTTGATTAGCAATAGCCTGGTGAGAAGCCTCTTCCATAGTTTCATGCCATTCACGATCTTCTTGTAAAAGTCCTCTTGCATAGCATTCTAATTTAAATGTGTCATAGATATAACCATTGTACAAATAGATTTCTTCAAAAGTAATTGCACCTACAACATGATTTAGTAACATCCTTAGGTAATACCTTTCTCTAGATGTTGGAGTACAAATGTTATCCGTCCTACACTTTTAGGCCCTTTTCTTTTTTTCCAAATTTTTTCAGCTTTTTCCAAGTATATTTTTCAAGAATTTGTACATAAGTCAATTCTATTGCCTTGTGTCCCTCTTATTGAGCTCAAACCATTCCGTAAACATTATTCTTTTTACATCTTCACTTTGAGCAATGTTACTTAAAGATGAAGTATCTTTGAAAAAAATGTTGGGCTCATCTTCAAGGTGAAATGACAGTCTTTCAACAGTTAGAGTTCTAAAGTGGACATCAAATTCATAAATCCTCCAACATGCTTCACAAGTTGAGTATATCTATGGTCTAAAAATTCTTTGATTTCATCTCTATTTTCAAGACTATCTCCAATCCGTAGATTATACTCAAGAACTGCAGCAATTCTATCAGGGCTTTTGTTGACATATTTGAATAAGTACTTTATTGCCCGTGATTTATTACAGAATTCTACATTTATATGACTTTGATATTTGAGTAATAGGAATCTATTATATGGAATAACAAATCTATTATCTAAATTAAAGCCATTTTTCTCAATGAATGTGCCAGTGTCTCTTATTCTATATACACAGAATCTACCTTCATCAATTGATGTCATATTTTGAAATCCCTTGGGAAAATGCTTTGGACAATGTCCTACAAAATTTATTCATAGTAAATTTATGATGGAATTATTGTCAGTGTATGCAATTGTGAATTAATTTGACTGCTATGTAAAGTAATGTTGTTGAATATTACATTCTACTATACAAGGTGAAGTTTCATATCCAACACCAAAGGGACCATGCATCACAAATTGTGTGACTGCATTATACCCTTCTAGACCACTTACTTGATCAGGGATTTCAGTTGAAATAACTTTGTCAATGTGCTCTGAACTTTGTATTTTTGAACATTGATTGATCCAAATGATGACATGTGAATGTGATAGGCCTCTTTTTTGGAATTCAATTATATATACAACTGCATTATAAAGAGAATATGACAGTGATTATGTATAGTTGATATCAAATGATGCCAAACTATAACTTTGTGCTAATAATAAGAATAAGGATTACTCTATGAATATAATATAATAGATTTAACAGTAGTTGATAAATTTAGAATACTTGCATCTAATTTTCCAAATATTTCATTCTGAATAATGTCCTCCATTTCATTTTGAATAATCGGACTTCAATGTTAGGCCTATTTTCTGTTTTTTACCCTGGTAATTCAGATAATACCTCTTGGACTTCTGGCCAGTTTGGATTTGCAGTAAATGTGACAAAGAGATCTAGATTGCTAAAGCACCTACAAAGAGCTATTGCATCCTAATAGTTTTGTGCCATGTACTTAGGGATGCCTGTAAAAGATGATAGTAAGATAGTTCTTCTTCCTAATTTGCTTGCATCGTTATTACCTTTTTTAATTACATCATAGACAGTTTTGTACAATTCAATCCTTAGATCTCCTTGGTGCTGAGAAATCCATTGTAGACGTGATTGTTCAATTGATGTGTAATAATCCACAATGTATTGTTGAAGTAACCTTCCAGACTGGAATAGCAGCGTATTTTTTTATTTTCTGTGCTGTAGAACGTGAGAATAGAATTCTCTCATAGTTACATATGAGTGCTTTGTGTGTCTTCGACCTTCATTCCTTGTATATGGTATTTCATGATGAAATCCATCTTCCCATAAGGGAATAACAATGGATCTTGTAATACCATATAAGAAGGGTGCAAATGGCTGATTCTTTGTAGGCTTCCAGATATAGATTGTAAAACAATGTCTCTATCTCTTGTTCCTTGAGATATATCACCAACAATTAATGTTGCTATTTCTTTTGCTGTGGGAGCATGATATTGCCTGGGATTAAAAGTTCTTTTGTGGAATAATCTAATGGTGAAGTTTGAGATTTTTGAAGAATTGTACCTGTCTCTGGCCATTCTAAAAATATTCACCAATTTATTGTGTTCATCAAGCATAAAGATCAAAGACTGTGTTATGTTTTCATTGAGATTTTCATTGTACTTTCCTTGATTCACCGTTTTCAGTCTATTTTGAACTTCATGTAAGGTGTCATGAAAATATAGCTAGAAAAAATGAGCATTGGTTTCCCTGGCAGGAATCAAAGATCCTATTTGATGATAATTTTCACCATTCATTCTATATATGTATGGTGCAGATTGATGGTTAAATTTGTTATCAACTTTAGCCCCCATAGAAGTCATTGAAAACATGGAATTATATGCTCTAATATTTTTGAGAAATCCTGTTGACTGGTTCCCTAACTCAAGATTTAATAATGATCTAAGGGATTCTGGAGGATCTTTTTTTTTTTTTTTTTTTGCAGTTTGATTTTCCCCTCCTTACAACAAAGCTTATGAACTCGAATTCTTCTTTTTGCAGACTTCTTTAATTTTTCTTGTTCCCAAAATATTGACTAGCAATAATTGCATTCATGAGCTGGTTTTCCATAATAGGATTTTGCTGGATTTCTTAGTTCTGCAATTAGTAACTATATGTTATAGAAGTAGGGAATCTTCAAACTTTAAATTGGCATTACCCAGTGAATTATATCTCAGAATTACCTAATGGAAGCCTTATTAGTTGTCTCTTTAAATTTGCAGTACCACCTGAAGGAGTTTTGTGTTTGGTACATCATATCTTCCTAGAAGCCACGATTTCATAGCGTAATCTTCTGCAAATGTGCGTCTTCTACCACTATCATATATTGTTATTGATTTTGTACTTTATGAAAAAAGCATTCCATCATTTAAATGTTATTAGAATACACTGCCTGTTTTTTAAAGGACTGTAGTATGATGCTTTTTAAATAAGACATATGAATACTAAATTCTGATGTAATGGAATATTTCACAACATAATATGTTCTATGCAGTAGAAGGTATGAGATGCAGATACCTAATGGTTGTAGAATGAATTCTTGAGATGAATTTTCTGTCATATTCGTAGATAGTTACATAAAATTTAATCCAGGTATCCTTTGTTTTTAAAAATTGGAGAGGAATAGAAGAATTTATAGAGAATTACGTGTGTTGCATAATTGAATAACCTTTACCATGAGGGAATGCTATTGGTCATTTTGTATTGGATATTGAAAAGATGTATCTATTTGGATTTTTTTCCATTTAATGTGCCAATATTTAGGTTTTATTAACAAAAAAAAAAGGAATATTAGAATTTATGGACAATAATTACGTCCATTGTAGAATAGGATCACAATTACCAGGAGGGAATGCTCTTGGTTATTTTGTATTGGATATTGAAAACATGTATGTGTTTGGATTGTGATGTTAGATGTACTAATATTATTCGTTTATCAATAAGAATGCCTAAGTTAACGTACCTGGGTTTTTCAAATTCCAAGGTTTTTAAAATCTACCATTGAATAACATTGCGTTTATTCATAGTGTACTTAATGTATTTTAAAGGTAATAAAGGTAATGTATATTTCTTCCGAAGATGTGCAGTTCTCATTAATTTCATATAGTAAGTACATAGTTATTAATTGTTCTTTTGTGAAGGGTTGGGAAATTCAGTTGGGGAGGGGGGGGGGGTGGATGATATTAAAGGGGCAGAAAAATGGGCAGCCTCTAGGGAATAACTGTTTATAGGAAGGTAGGGATGGTAGCTTTGTTCCCTATATTCCACAGAGTTGTTTCAGAATAGTAGAAGACTGATTCAACAAAGCACCACTCGAGAACATTTATTAATTGATATCAAATAATTGCAAGGAAAAAAACAAAGCAAACCTAGAAAATGCCCTAAGTTAGTGTGGCTAAGTGTTCACAAATTGAAGGACAAAGACTTCGATTCTCCTATCAAGTTAAGATCTAGAAAGTTAGATTCACAGGATTAAGCTACGTCTCTTTCAATTCTAATCAAGCCAGTTGATCATTTTTTTTTTCCAGAGTAGAGCAAAAGAACAGAAAGATTTGAATTAATTCATCAAAATACCTATAAAAGGGATACCATGGATTTAAGCCTAACAAAGCCATATATTATCAACATAGAAATAGGAAATTATGGCAATGTGAAGATAAAATCGCGGGGCTCTGAAAAAAGATTAGGGAACTATTTTATTTTGACTAAAAGCAGGGGTTTAATTGATAACAACACCAACACAGTCATAAAGTAGAATCCAGCTTCTAACAATTGCTGATTCTTGGAATAAAAAGGATTCGCTTTTGTTCCTTTTCCGTATGCTGCTAATTTGTTACTACCATTTCAACATGTTGTTAATCTCACTTCTTAGAATCACTTTATTCTCTAGGATAAATAAGATATTTTTATGCCTTTGTTTTTTTGTCTACTTGATTTAGTTTTTGTCATGGAAAAAGCTGGTGTTCATAATCTGTGTGATATGAGATCTGATGACGCTTAATGCAACTCATCACTACCATCATCAATTGCAATTTCTATTAAAATAACAAAGAGAGAGAGAGAATGCTGCGCAATGAAGTTGCAAATCAGATGCTTACATATGATCATATAGATGATTTCTAAAGTTGGATATATACATTGGAAAGTCCTTGTACTTTCAGCCCGATTTTAAATTACTTGAAGTACTACTACTACTATTTCTTACACTATCACTACTACTATGCATACTACTGGCAATACGCTTGTTTTTTTTTCCTGCAACTATCATTACATTGCTCTCTTCTTCCTTGAACTTGATGATGCCATCTTCTTCAATACCTCAACATCTTCACCAGCAATTCAATTTCTGCCATTTCTTTTACAGTCTTAATATCAATTTGATTCATCTATGCTCTGTACAAATCAAGTCACAATCTTACCTTGTTGCTATCCCTCTTTTTTCTCCTATCTGCTTTGGTGTAAGAACATTTGTTACATGATCTCTACTACTTTCAGATGGTGGATTCTGCGTCTGTGTGGTCTAATAGGAAACATATACTGTTTCATTAACACGTTCACATAAGAATGCAACTAAAATTCATCTAAGCTCAAATTGTCTCAGTTATTAATGTAATACCTCAATATCATCTTGCACCTTCTCCCTGATATCAGATGGGTCATAGAAATGGCTAACTATATAGCACTCCCTCAACGTGCTCCTGGTAGCCTCATTGAACTTCACTTGGTAGATATATTCTTTTCCTATTAGATCTCGCAAGGGCTTTGGTATAGCATCATTTGTATTATCTTGCACAATTGAATAGCCATCTCAATTCTTCAGGATTTCATGGTTTTACTCAAAGAAAGCTATACACTGAACAAACCTCAGCAATTTTCTGTGCCAATTCTGTTGCTTGGATTCCTATTAGCTTCTCAATGTCACGATCAAAGAAAATAAATCATCCTTCTCCAGTTGCATCTTTCACAATCGTCTCAACCCGATATCTGCATGCGTTTTACCAAGATGTGGGCATAACATTCCAGTAAATGCCAGTACAATTTGCAGTCAACAAATAGAGGTGCAATAAGTTACCTAAGCCGCGGATAATCTTCTACTTTAACACAGGTCTCACAGCATAATTTCTTCCAATATACCTTAAGCTTCCTCCTACATTTACTACATGTTCTATATCTCCAGCCATTGAATACATCCAGATTGTAAATCTCGATGTTTCAATAGTAAGCCTGATTCTGCAGATCAAGAAACCATGTTTAATGTCTAGCACTATTTCCATGAAATCTCAAATTTCAAAGATTGATATTTTCTATTACCGTTTCCCCTCTTTCTGCCACTATATCATTCAATTCCTTAAGTGTTCTTCTATTGGCTTCGTAAAGATCCTTTGTTAAGATGACACTTGCAATCATCATCTGAGTAGCTAATTCTGCAAGGTTGTTCTCGTTCGTTCTGCAAAATACAATTGGTCTAGTTCATTTCTTCGGGGTATTTCACGTTCATTTATTTTTTCCCTTTAGGTGATTGGATGTAGTGAAGGGAAAGTTTCATATTTACTTACAGAGCTCAGAATCTAGCAACCTCCTCTACCTCCAAATTTAAGTAGATTTTTGTCGCACTGCTACTTGAAAGCGATACTTTCCTATCATTATCCTTGATTATTATAGAAGTGAAAATGGTTGTGCTGTACCTTTTCTTCCATAATCATTTTATCTCTGCCAATAATTTTGCTTAGGGGCCCCCATAATGTCAGTCGCAATTCCCTTCCACTAAAAAATTGCAGAACATTGACTTGTGTATGTTCATATAAGCAACATACTATGTCTCACTTCTGTAATGAATTTACCTCTCATTCTTTATGGTCAATGTATGCAAATTTACACGATTTTCCAGTCTAATCCTCTCCTCAACTTGGGAGATTCTAGTAATCATGCCAAGCACATCTGCAGATTTTTCAAAATATGTGTAGTCAGTTACATTTGGTTTAGCCGTTGTCACTCTTATGATATCAATATTCTTATACATCTCTTATGGACACAGTATGCAAATCAATTGTATTTGAAACAATACATTACCTACTAAATGGCTTATGTCCCCAGCACGGCCTTGGATCTATTCAAAACTCTCCAGACAAAACTTGTGTCTTTCAATCTGTGGCAAGTCTTCATGCAATTCCTCAACATAAGTACTGCTGTCTATGAAGATCTCTGATTCATCTCCCAATAACTTATAATTAGCCCTTGGTGATTGTACCGTGAAATTGCGCATCACATAGAACTTCCTTTCTTGAAAGTATTCATGGAACTGCAATATGAATTTACTTCTAATGACACAGTGCTTCATATTTTCTTGCAGTGGAATATAAATTATTTTGAATCTTCAAATAGGAAAGATTTCTTATACATTGCTTTCCCCCACAAAAATAAAAAAAAGAAAAAATAATTTAAAAAAATAACATCACCTTTTCATCCATAATTAACATGTCGAGGCTCATCTGCTCATCAAGTCTTCGTGCATTATAGGTATCCCAGATTCTCAACACCCTGAACAAAATCTGTTGTTCTTATTTTCCCCTTCCTAATTGATTGAGAAAGACATATTCCAAAGTACTCCTCACCATAAAAATTTCAACTACCAAGTCTAGACGCTCTCTCTACCTCTCTCTCTCTCTCTATCTATGTATGTATGTATGTATGTATGTATGTATGTATGTATGTATGTATGTATGTATGTATGTATGTATGTATGTATGTATGTATGTATGTATGTATGTATGTATGTATGTATGTATGTATGTATGTATGTATGTATGTATGTATGTATGTATGTATGTATGTATGTATGTATGTATGTATGTATGTATGTATGTATGTATGTATGTATGTATGTATGTATGTATGTATGTATGTATGTATGTATGTATGTATGTATGTATGTATGTATGTATGTATGTATGTATGTATGTATGTATGTATGTATGTATGTAGAATCTCATAATTAATTGTGGGTGCCAATGCATGCCTGTCTAACTCTATAACTTCTCGCATTCCATGGCATTAGTTCAGAGCATCTTCTAATCCTTTTGCTCAGAACAATCGGCTCTAGATCTTTGCTATGAGCCCTTAAAGGAACTTTAGCATCTCTATTTATAACCATTTTACTACGGGGATTATGTCAACATGAAGAAATACTCTAATCTTAACCACTATGAATTATGGGTGAATGTATCTAGGGCTTAGGATAAGGATAGATGCATAGTCTATGAAAATGGAAAGGTAATTGAAGATTACCAATTATCCAAATGCATCGATATATAGGACTATTTGATTCCTGAAATCCCTGGCATAGTAATGGGTTTTGCTAGTATCGATGAGCTAATGGACACAGGAGAAGCAATTAAAAAGGCTACACAGCTGGCACTACGTTGTATGATGCCAACCAATGAAAATGTTAGGAATTGACAAATTGTTGGATTGTATGCCCTCTTAGACTAGGTTTCTGATGTAAAATTGAATATTTTAATAAAAGAATTTATTTTCAGAAATTGTTTGTGAATTTACTTTTTGTTTGTGCACGATTTTCGTTTGGAACAGGCCCATTGTGTTTAAATAAGTGATCCCTGTAAATAGTGGTCTTTCACAGTAAGGTATGGATCACGGGTTATTTAACACATAAATATTTGTTCTTAACCTATTGATGAGATTGGGAACCTCATCATGCTTAGGTTATTATGTTATGAATTCCAAATGGGGAATGGCTTACCTTTAGCCAGTGAGTAGTCTACTCACTTCATGACATAAGCGTATTTCAAATACGTAGGACAGGACCTGTAGTAGTGGTTTCTAAAAGTACTATATGATAGAAACCTAGACTACTACCGCTACAGCGTGGACTAGTACTCTACGACTTGAGTATGAGTTGGTGGTCTGGCGAAGCTGGAAGCATATACTCTGATTTGCTATAGTTGAGGTTCTATCGTAGGGCCAATATACTTACATGTTGGGTATGTGTGACTAGTTAGTTAAGATAGACTTGTACAAGATGGTTTCTGCACTATATCGCCCCTTGTGGTTGTCTGAATGGTCTAAAATGTCCAGGGCCTTGGGAACCATGACTTGGATGTTTGCTTTAGGGTAGCTCTCTTGGAAAGCGGAAACACTCCAGGAAGTCATGGACCATTGGACTAGAAGCCTAAGGATGGTAGATGTCATTTAGAGGGGTGTTAGTACACTTCTTCCTCTCTAAATGTACGTCGATGTGTAGAGGGGTATTTTAGTCATTTCACCTGTAGGTCGGAGACTTTGCTAATACAGCATTGTCCTTGGGGTCAATATTTTCTTATGGTGATATTAGGAAATATTTAAAATGCAAAATACAGCTATTTATATAGCAGGGGTATTTTGGTCATTTTAGCAGCCAAGACGATGTGTCTTTTTGGTCCTCGGAATAGCCCGTAAGTCCAACTAATTTTGGGTTGAGGAATTGGTCTCAGTTTAAGAGGATTTTGTTTTATTTGATTTTATTCAGGATGTCTAATTTGTTATTAGGCTGGAATAAAATAAATAAATAAAATAAAATAGGAGTTGAGAGAAATTAATTATCTAGTTTAATTGGTTAATTAATTATTCATGGCTTAGGTCCAGTATGAATAATTAGAAAATTAACCTGGGCTTAAATTAAGGGAAATAATTAATGTTTAATTATTTATTGGGTTATTTATATAGGCCCAAGAAATAAATAATTAAAGATTAATTATTTTGGTTCATTTGGTCTCATTAATTATTTATTGAGTTATTTATATAAGCCCAGGAAATAAATAAATATTTTTATTATTTTGGGCCTTTTAGGTCCAAGAGAAATAATAAGTATTTTTCCGGCCCAATAGCTTGGACCTTAGGGTTTTTTCCAGATACGGTTAAGAAGAGTTTAGGGTTAAGCCAAACTCATTCTCAGGATAATATTCGGGTGTTTGAAATTTGATATCCCGGGGATATGTTTGTTAGATATTTGAGTCCGAATTTTGGCTAACCAATAAACGAGTCTCTAGTGAAAGAAAACCTTAATCTCCCTTACCAAACAAGAGACACATGTAGGTCTCTCTCTGTTTCTCACGCCTCCCTTTTCTCTATTTTCTCCTTGGAGCTTTGCTAACCAATAGCAAGAGAACCAAGGAGATTTGAGACCGTTCTTCTTTATTGTTGTGTTCACCGACTAGAGGTTGGGAAGAGGAATATTCTGAGAGCTGAAAGGCTTGGCGTTCATGCAAACAAGACGAAGTAGAAGGCTAGCGGGATTTCAACCGGAAGCTTCTTCAAGTGGGTAAGGCGAAGCGATTCCCATCATTCAATCCACTTCTACTCAACCTAGAAGGTTTAAGAAGCGCAAAGGTATGATCTTCACGCTTCCGTGTGGCCTTTAAGGCTTGCGATTTTTTTTTCTCTGGTTTTTTCCGTAACTGCATGCTACCCTCTGTTTTCCCGTCCCGCAATGTGATATCAGAGACAATGGTTTTTTGATCAATATAAGGAGCATGGTAGTTAATAAAAATGGAGAAGATGATTATACCTGTGATCCTTCGCTGTTTTGGTATGAGATAGGTGGATGTGTAAGCTTCACAGTGGAAGCATAGGCTACTGTAAATTTTTTTTTGCTTTGCTAGAACATCGTGTAAACCCAATTTGAAGGGTATAGGTGAATGTGGTTTTGATTTGGATGAGTTTTTTGTAAGTAAAAATGTCCAAAGAGGCCGCAGAAAGAAGCAGCAGAAAAACGTAGAAGAGTCTGTGAAGTTTTCGTGCAGAAGAAAAAAATAAAGAAGAAGGCACTATTCCTAAGCCGCGAAAAGGAGCCGAGCGTGAGCCGAGCCGCCTTCGTTGTTATGTCACAAGCCGTGTCGCTGGAGCCGAGCCAATTGATTGAAATCCAAGCCGTTTTCAATTGCAGAATTTGCAATTGACATTGCAATTGGCGCACGGGTCAGCGGTGCACCGAGGAGGCAAAACGGGTCCAGGCGCGGATCTTGCTCGGGTCGGCAGCAGAGGTGAAGTGGGATCGGTCGGCTCCACGGGTTGCGGCTGGAGTGTGATCTGGTGCGTGCGGTGCACCGAAGCAGTGGTGGACCGCAAGCCATTTAGGTGCGGATCCGGTGCGGCCGGTGCAGTGGACCTCCAGCCATTTTTTGGCAAGTTTTTTTGTATTTTTTTCTTTTTCGTTTTGGGTCCCATACCAGGCGAAGTTAATATTTTTGCAATATTTATATTCTTGGAATATATTTGCATGAAAAATATTAGTAAGAGATTGTAGGATTAAACAAGATCATTAATTAATTAATTAATGTATTTAATTCTATTATTTGGGCACTTAGGTTTAAAAATAGAAAAGCATGAAAACGTTTACTGTTTTCTGACATGCTATTTTTTTATGTACCTAAGTGTGCCTTTTCTTAAAGACTAAAGTCTTTGGGAACATTTTTGACGAGAAAAATATTTTTCTTCAAAAAATTAAATGGTTATTTTAATTTGTACAAAAATTAATCCTTGAATATTTTCTCAAAGGATTTAATCATTGACATAGAAAATATATTGGATTTAGATATTTTTGTAAATTAAAATGGAGAACCATTTTGTTTTGTTTTGGACTAAAAAAAAAAAAATGATTTTGTCGAATAAACTTGAGACCAAAGTCTTGATTTAAGCCTTGACATAGAGATTTTAATGGACTTGGATATTTTATTTTTGTGTTAAGAAAAACTTAATGAAAATTTCAAAAGGATATTTTTCAATAAACCTTTATTTTAAAAGACTAAGTGGGAGAGGGGTTCCAACGGCCCTACAGCTTCCATCACAGTCCTCATTAGAGATTGTGGGTCCCCTCACGTCACCTTGGGAGTGAACCCGTATAGGATGGGGATATCACAAGGATCTAGATCTAATGGAAGGATGTAATTAATAACCGGGGCACGTACTATGATCGGCCCGCTCACGTTGGAGGTTATAGTACGAGGTATGTCCATAGGAAATGAGAGGAAACGGCCATCCCTCGATGGAGTTATCCTCTAGATCATTACCTAGAAGAGAAATTAATTTGTGGTGGTTAATACACTTAGCTTAGGAAACAGTTAATCTTCCTAAGAAGCTATGACAGTTTTTCCTAAGAGCCAAATTATTTTCAGTGTAAAAATTTTATCTTGTTTTCACAAACTAAATTCTTTCTTTTATTTTTCAATTTTCAGAAATGGTGGGAGGTTCTTTTAATCCATTGGCCGTTATTCTCAGGGAGAATAAGTTAACGGGTCAAAACTATGTGGACTGGAAAAGGAACCTGGACATAATACTCATAGCCGAAGAGTATAATTATGTCCTTTACAAGACCTGCCTTGTTATCGGGAAGGTTCCACCGCCAAAGAGCAAGAGGCTGAGAAGGCGTGGAAGAAGGTTGACGAAATGGCACGCTGCTATATGTTAGCCTCCATGTCTAATGTGCTCCAGTCAAAACACGAGCACATGGCTTCTGTATATGACATTAGTCAATCATTGGCTACTATGTTCGCGGACAAGAGCCGGCCCGCAATGCAAGAGGCTCTTCGAACTATTATAAACACTAAGATAGCTGAGGGAGCATCAGTCCTAGAGCATATGCTCAAGATGATTGCTACTTTCGAGGAGACAGAAATCTTAGGGGCTGTCATTGACCCTGAGAGCCAAGTGGACATGGTTTTTGAATCTCTACCGGGCTCCTTCACTCAGTTCAAGTTAAACTATAACATGAACAAATTGAATATGAGTTTGACTGAATTGATGAAGGAGCTCTAGATGGTGGAGAAGGTCATGAAGCCGCAGTCAAAGGCCATGATTGCTAAGGCTTCTTCCTCAAGAACTGGGCCTAAACCCAGAAAGTTCAAGAGGAAGAAGGAGAATGTAGCAGCCCAGTCCAAGGACAAACCAAAGGGCAAGTGCTTCAAATGTGGGAAGAAGGGACTCTGGAAAAAGGAGTGTTCAGATATTCAAACTAAGAAAAATCCCACAGGTAATGTTTTCTATCTAGAGTCCATATCAATGGTAGGATCAACTTCCACTTGGATTGTTGATTCAGGAGCCACTGATCATATCTGTAACTCCTTGCAGGGGTTTAGAAAGATAAGAAGACTCAAGAAGGGTGAACATGGGCTTCGAGTGGGTAATGGAGCACAAGTCTGGGCCCTTGCAGTGGGAGAGCTGGATCTTATTTTTTATTATAATAAGATAGTGGTTTTAAAAGATATTTTATATGTACTTGGTTTCCGTCAGAATTTGATTTTAGTTGCAAAACTTATTAATCAAGGATATTCTGTATCTTTCCATTCTGGTATTTCTATCAGTAGAGATGGAGAAATTTTATGTACTGGGCACATATATGGAAATCTGTTCTTTTTAAACCCTATTAACAACTAATCAAATAATGCTCAGTCTGAACCTTTAACTAAGAAGAGAAAGACCAATATCAATGATTCATACCTTTGGCATTTAAGGTTGGGTCATATTAACTCAACCATGATTCAGAGACTAATCCATGATGGGCCTTTGGGCTCATTGAGATTGGAAAGTTGGTCTCAGTATGAATCTTGCCTGATGGGAAAGATGACCAAAAGGTCATTTACACCAAAGGCGGATAGAGCCAAGGAGGTGTTGAGTCTTGTTCACACTGATGTGTGTAGTCCGTTGTCTATACCAGTTAGGGAAGGTTTTGAGTACTTCATCACCTTCACGGATGATTGTACGAGGTATGGTTACATTTACCTAATGAGACGCAAGTTTGACTCTTTTGACAAGTTCAAGGAGTTTAAGGCTGAAGTGGAGCGTCAGAAAGGTAAATTAATCAAAACCCTACGATCGGATCATGGTGGAGAGTACCTCCTAGGTGAATTCAAGGACTACATGGTATATCATGGGATAGTATCCCATCTCTCTGCGCTGGGAACACCCCAACAGAACGGAGTAGCTGAGAGAAGGAACATGACATTGATGGAAATGGTCCGAAGCATGATATCTCATGCTACTCTTCCAGTGTCCTTTTGGGGATATGCCCTGGAGACAACGGCATATATTCTGAACTTGGTGCCTTCCAAGTCAGTACCTAAGACTCCCTATGAGATGTGGACTGGGCGTAAGCCAAGTCTGAATCATCTTAGGATTTGTAGTTGTCCAGTTTATGTACTGGTCAAGGGAGACAAGTTGGAACCAAGATCAGAATTATGCTATTTTGTTGGCTATCCAAAAGGGACAAAAGGAGGTTACTTTTATCATCCTAAGGAGCAGAAGGTACTAGTCAGTACCAATGCTAGGTACTTGGAAGATGATCAAAGTACTTCTACTAAAGGTTCAACAAGGTTGGAACTTGAGGAGAAGTTATCTACGGAATCAACTTATTCTGACCCGATCATGGAATAAGAAGAGGCACAGCCTCAAGAGCCTGTGCAAGTGGAGCCTCGTCATAGTGGGAGAGTGTACAGGGTTCCGGATAGATGGATTGGAGAAGCCTTTGAGCTGGTCTCCGACCATCAAGAACAAGACCCCACTAGATACGAGGAGGCTATTGCTGATGTCGATGCAAATCTATGGCATGAAGCAATGAAAGCCGAGATTGAGTCTATGTACCTCAATCAGGTTTGGGATCTTGTAACTTCACCTGAAGGGATAAAACCCATTGGGTACAAGTGGGTGTACAAGAGAAAAAGGGGAGTGGATGGGAAGGTGGAAACCTTCAAAGCCAGGCTTGTGGCAAAATGGTATAATCAGAAAGAAGGAATCGACTATGAAGAAACCTTTTCCCCGGTAGCCATGCTTTAATCCATCCGCATCCTCCTTGCCATCGCATGTCACTATGACTACGAGATATGTCAAATGGATGTCAAGACAGCATTCTTAAATGGCCATCTTAGCGAAGACATCTATATGTCCCAACCGGAAGGCTTCATTGCTGAAGGCCAGGAACATATGGTTTGCAAGCTTAAGAAGTCCATTTATGGACTTAAGCAGGCATCGAGAGTCTGGAACATTCGTTTTGATGAGACTGTAAAGTCTTATGGTTTTATTCAAAACGAAGATGAACCATGCGTGTACAGGAAACTTGAAGGCATTAATGTAGTTTTTCTTGTCCTGTATGTGGATGGCATTCTACTCATTGGAAATGATGTAGGGACATTGTCATCTATAAAGGTTTGGCTATTTAGTCAATTCCGTATGAAGGACTTGGAAGAAGCCAGCTACATTCTCGGGATTAGGCTTCTTAGAAATAGGAAGCAGAGAATGTTAGGGTTATCCAAAGCAACATACATTGACAAGATGCTGGCTAAGTACATCATGGACTTATGCAAGGGAGCTCTAATCCCTTGCAGACATGGGTTGTCATTTTCTTCGAAGGACTGTCTTAAGTCTCAAGAAGAAAAGGACAGAATGAGTAGGATTCCCTACGCTTCGGCTGTGGGAAGTCTTATGTACGCCATGCTGTGTACTAGACCAGATATCTGTTTTGCCGTAGGCTTAGTTAGCAGATATCAGTCAAACCCAGGGAAGGTTCATTGGCAAGCTGTAAAGCATATTCTCAAGTACCTCAAGGGAGCGAGAGATTATATGCTGGTTTACAGGGCTGATGATTTAGTTCCTACAGGATATACAGACTCAGACTTCCAGGCGGATAAGGATGAGAGAAAATCCGCTAGTGGATATGTCTTTACCTTGTCTGGAGGAGTAATTTCATGGAGGAGTATCAAGCAATCTTGTATTGCTGACTTAAACATGGAAGTTGAGTATGTGGCAGCTTCGGAGGCATTCAAGGAAGCAGTCTGGCTCCGGAAGTTTCTTTCAGAACTTGGAGTCGTATCACATATGAACAGGTCGATTGTGATGTATTGCGACAACATTAGAATAGTATCGCAATCTAAGGAACCTTGGAACCACAAGAAGGGGAAACACATCGAGAGGAAGTACCACCTGATCCGGGATTTCATCCAAAGACGGGAAGTCGTGGTGGAACATATTGCCTCAGAAAACAATCTAGCAGATCGATTCACCAAACCTTTGGCTGAGAGAGTCTTCAAGAGACACTTAGACGCCATAGGGGTAGGCACCTATGGGCTTACCTAGTCTTAGAGTGCAAGTGGGAGATTGTTGGATTGTATGTCCTCTTAGACTAGGTTTCTGATGTAAAATTGAATATTTTAATAAAAGAATTTATTTTCAGAAATTATTTGTGAATTTACTTTTTGTTTGTGCACAATTTTCGTTTGGAACAGACCCATTGTGTTTAAATAAGTGATCCATGTGAATGGTGGTTTTTCACAGTAAGGTATGGATCACGGGTTATTTAACACATAAACATTTGTTTTTAACCTATTGATGAGACTGAGAACCTCATCATGTTTAGGTTATTATGTTATGAATTCCAAATAGGAAATGGCTTACTTTTAGCCAGTGAGTAGTCCACTCACTTCATGACATAAGCGTATTTCGAATACGTAGGACAGGACCTGTAGTAGTGGTTTCTAAAAGTACTATATGATAGAAACCTAGACTACTACCGCTACAGCGTGGACTAGTACTCTACGACTTGAGTATGAGTTGGTGGTTTGGTGAAGCTGGAAGCATATACTTTGATTTGCTATAGTTGAGGTTCTATCGTAAGGCCAATATACTTGCATGTTGGGTATGTGTGACTAGTTAGTTAAGACAGACTTGTACAAGATAGTTTCTACACTATATCGCCCCTTGTGGTTGTCCGAATGGTCTAAAATGTCCAGGGCCCTGGGAACCATGACTTGGATGTTTGCTTTAGGGTAGCTCTCTTGGAAAGCGGAAACACTCCAGGAAGTCGTGGACCATTGGACAAGAAGCTTAAGGATGGTAGATGTCATTTAGAGGGGTGTTAGTACACTTCTTCCTCTCTAAATGTACGACGATGTATAGAGGGGTATTTTAGTCATTTCACCTGTAGGTCGGAGACTTTGTTAATACAGCATTGTCCTTGGGGTCAATATTTTCTTATGGTGATATTAGAAAATATTTAAAATGCAAAATATAGCTATTTATATAGTAGGGGTATTTTGGTCATTTTAGCAGCCAATGCGAAGTGTCTTTTTGGTCCTCGGAATAGCTCGTAAGTCCAACTAATTTTGGGTTGAGGAATTGGTCTCAGTTTAAGAGGATTTTGTTTTATTTGATTTTATTCAGGATGTCTAATTTGTTATTAGGCTGGAATAAAATAAATAAATAAAATAAAATAGGAGTTGAGAGAAATTAATTATCTAGTTTAATTGGTTAATTAATTATTCAGGGCCTAGGTCCAATATGAATAATTAGAAAATTAACCTGGGCTTAAACTAAGGGAAATAATTAATGTTTAATTATTTATTGGGTTATTTATATAGGCCCAAGAAATAAATAATTAAAGATTAATTATTTTGGTTCATTTGGACTCATTAATTATTTATTGGGTTATTTATATAAGCCTAGGAAATAAATAATTAATGTTTATTATTTTGGGCGTTTTAGGTTCAAGAGAAATAATAAATATTTTTCCGACCCAATAGCTTAGACCTTAGGGTTTTTTCCAGATACGGTTAAGAAGAGTTTAGGGTTAAGCCAAACTCATTCTCAGGATAACATCCGGGTGTTTTAAATTTGATATCCCGGGGATATGTTTATCAGATATTTGAGTCCCAGTTTTGGCTAACCAATAAACTAGTCTCTAGTGAAAGAAAACCCTAATCTCTCTTGCCAAACAAGAGACTCACGTAGGTCTCTCTCTGTCTCTCACGCCTCCCTCTTCTTTGTTTTCTCCTTGGAGCTTTGCTAACCAATAGTAAGAGAACTAAGGAGATTTGAGACCGTTCTTCTTCACTGTTGGGTTCACCGGCTAGAGGTTGGGCAGAGGAATATTCTGAGAGCTGAAAGGCTTAGCGTTCATGCAAACAAGGCGAAGTAGAAGGTTAGCGGGTTTTCAACCGAAAGCTTTTTCAAGTGGGCAACGCGAAGCGATTCTCGTCATTCAATCCACTTCTACTCAACCTAGAAGGCTTAAGGAGCGCAAATGTATGATCTTCACACTTCCGTGTGGCCTTTAAGGGTTGCGGTTTTTTTTTTCTCTGTTTTTTTTCGGTAATTGCATGCTACCCTCTGTTTTCCCGTCCCTCACAAATATCACATCCACAGACTTCTGGCTCAACTTTAATATACTTTAGTATAGATTTTGTTTTTTTAATTAATTTTACGCTTAATTATTAACTTTAGTCCTTGAACTTTATTTTTTTGACACTGTTGGTCCCTAAATTTTATTTTTAATTTTTTAACTTTTTTTAAATTTGTGAATCAATTTAGTCAAGTTTAAGTTAGACTCGACTTAAAAAATAAAAAAGTTGGCTTGAGCTTAGCTCAACCAAACTCAAAAATATCAAACTTGAACCTGGCTCCAATTTAAAATGTGAGTTCATGCTGGTTGAAAATAATTTTAAAAAATATAAAAATTTAACTCATATAATAATATAAATACAAAATATAGTTTTATATAACTGTCTAAAATGAAAATGAAAAAATTGTTAGTTAATAGGATCGATATGCTTATGTGTCAACCAAATTAAAGCCTGAGAATATGAGAAAACAAATCATACCTTTGTAGATATTATCTTCACCAATACGATCCTTGGAGTCTTTGGCCTTCTGGTAACACTTCAGACCCCCAAGTCTTCTTCAATGTAATCTCCCTAGTTCAGAAAATTGATAATCGTATTTTTTCTTTCTCTCTTTGTTGAGGATGAACTCACACAAAAACTGAGAGAATAAGAACGTTATTTCTCACGTATATCGAAAATAGAATCATCAACTAATATGTATAGTTGACTCTACCTCAAAATACGAATCCTGATAGAATAAGAAAAGCATAGTTGGGTACAACTATTTCCACTTATCCTATTCCATTTCAAATACGATTTTTTATTTTCAGCAATTTTTATTAATGAATTATAAATTATTATTGTCCTATAATTAGGAGCCATTGAAGGGACCTGACTGGATACAGTTAGACTAAGCTCAAATAAATTATGTTATCAAAAAAATAATTTATTAATTACGTTCCACTCCACTAAAAGAACGTAACTGCACTCTTAGTCTAATCGTAATTACTAGAGTCAATAATTATATCCAATGATTGATAGATCCAATAAATTACCTCCATTGATCAATATAATACTTTGAATGAGGCAGTATGACCACAGTGCCCCTCATTCAAAATCCTCAATTCTCATCTTCAATTTGACAGTACCATGTCGTCACACTTATAAATTGAATTCAATTGAAGAACTCATGAGGAAATGATCTTGCCTATTAAAGGTGATAGATTCCATATTGCATAATAATTATTTCATATTTATTTCACTTTAATTCCCAAGATGACGAGATATTAATTATTGAGTTAATCTCACTCTTTGACAATTCAAGGAACTTCAAGTTAATAAATATAAATAATTATTTGCTCAGGATTAAGGTATCATGCATGATAATCTTTTAATATTTTATTTGTATGGTCTATTCCACAAATAAATATTGATGGTCCATCCAGTATATCAAAATATATCCTCAATTTTATTACCAAAGTCAAAGACAGACTTCAATAAAATTAAGATGATCTTACAAAAATAAATTGCTCAAATTTATTTTAGATCGTGGATAATTTATTTCAAATTAAATTACAAATCAAGTCTTTTTGTGTTTAACAAATAAACACTTGATTTATAATATCTAAATAATTCATGAACAAAACAGGCTCATACATAACTCATACATATAAATATATAAAGATATACTTTATTTAATTTCAAAATATAAATATTGTATTTACTCGATGGGCATATCTAACAAAAATTCTCCCACTTGTCCTAGAGTAAATGGGACATGTCAGAAATACCCATACTTTCTATATGACTTCCAAAAATAGTTACAGGTAAATTTTTAATAAAAGGATCAACAAGATTTTCTGCAGAAGAAATCTTGCATACTTCTACATCTCCACGTTGAACAATCTCCCTAAGTAGGTGATATTTATTTTCAATGTGTTTACCACGCTGAAGGCTGTGTGGTTCTTTTTCATTTGCCACTGCACCACTGTTGTCACAGTACAAACTAATGGCTTGAAATGTAGAAGGAACCATTTCAAGTTCAATCAAGAACTTCTTTAACCATACTGCCTCTTTAGTTACTTCACAAGTTGCCACATATTCAGCTTTCATTATAGAGTCAGCAATAGAAGATTGTCTGATACTTCTCTATACAATTACACCGCCACCTAAGGTGAAAACAGAGTCTGAGGTGGACTTGCGAAGATCTCTATCAGTTTAAAAATTAGAATTAGTGTAACTTATAGATACCAATTCTAGAGCTGAGTAAACTAACATATATTCTCGAGTTCTGCGAAGATACTTGAATATATGCTTCACTGCTGTCCAGTGTTCCGGTCACTACAAGAAAATAGAGAATTAGCGAGGGACTCTTCCGTCGCTAATTCCCTCGCTAATTTCTTCCTCGCAAAGGCAAAATTTTGCAACGGATTAAAAATTCCGTCACAAATAGCGACGGATTTTCGAGGGAATTTTTCAGCAGTCAACGACTTCAGCAATGAATTTTGAAATGGATCTACGAGGAATTTTTTCATTCCGTCACTGATCCCTTTCTAAAAACCCCGTCGCTGATCCCTTTCTATTTAGAAAGGGATTAGGGACGAATAATTTTAATAATTAATAAAAGTAAAATGTTGGGAATTTTCCATCACTAATCCCTCACTAATTTGCGAGGGATTAGCTACAGAAATTTTCTTTTTAATTTTATGATTTAAATTTTTCGTTGCTAATCCCAAGCGAATTTGTGAAGGATTAGCTACGGAATTTTTCTTTTTAATTTTATGATTTAAATTATCCATCGCTAATCCCAAGGGAATTTGCGAGGGATTAGCTACGGAATTTCATTTTAAATAAATGGTTTAATTTCCATCGCTAATCCCTCGCAAATTAGCTTGGGATTAGCGACGGATAGTTTAATCCGTTTCTAATCCCTCGCTAATAGCATGCGATTAGTGACGGAAAAACGTGGCTTTTAGCGAGAGATTAGCGGTGGAAGTTAATTTCCTTCTATTCCCTCGCTAATCCCGCACTAGTACTGTATAATTTTAAAATATTTATTAAAAATATTTTAAAAAATACCCTGTATTTGAAGAAAATTCATCTATCAAAATAATGCAAAATTTAATTAAATTAAAAAAACCACCAAATAGTATAATTAATAGATATAATAATGGCAAATGTAAATAATACAAAAAAATGTTGTCTAAATGTCCTAAATAAATATAATAATGAAAACATATGAATAATACCTAAAAATATAGTGTATATATCCTAACTACGAAGCAGGAATCGATGTGGATGCTGGAGCCAACGGAGGGGGTGGGGGTGGATCGGAAGGGCCTGACTGATGATTTGGATGTGAATCTGGAGGACTGATGATGAAGTCCTCCTCATCCTTAGCATCGTCATCCTGAACAGCTGGCATCAGTGGTGGTGGAGGTAGATTCAAATTCAGAGATATAAGCGTCAGGTACTCAGTCAAGCTCTGGCTGTGGCTCTGATATACCTGTACCTGATGCTCAACCCTCTCTCGCCTCTTCCTCTCTGTGTGTAACTCTCTCTGCAGTTGGTTTACATCCAACAAGATAGAAGAAGTCGATGGCTCAGATGAAGCTGGCTGTTGTAACCTCCGTCTCACCCTCGAAGACTCTAAGCCCAATCTGTATACTCGTCCCTTTTTACACACTCTGTCATCCACCTCGACGAACAATGTCTTCTCGTCGGGCACCCTACTTGGTGCGACCGTGCTCGTAGAATCAGTCTGGGAACCCTACTTGGTGCTGTTTGAAAAGTTCAAACTATCCAAAGAAGGCTTATTACCGTTATCCCTAAGTTAAATCATGATTGCCTTTCTTATTTCGCCTCAAGAGGTATTCAAGTAAGTTATAGAATGCTCCATGAATTTTAGAGAAAAAAAACAGGTTTAAGAACAATGCAAAGTATTTGATCAAGACCTACTTTGTCCAAGTGAGTGCAAAAAGTCATGCATAAGCCATAAATGATCTAGAACACATGCTCTATAATCCCTCATAAAGATATGCATTACAAAATACAGTTTGAAATCTCAAAGAAAGTCAGAAAAATTTTGATTTTTTTTTAAAATTTTGCTCACAAGAAGGATAAAGTATATGCATATAAGAAGGATAAAGTATATGCAAAGAAGAATTTTCAATCGAACCACTCTCCCACACTTAAACTGGACATTGTCCTCAATGGCCAAATAAATATAACAAGGAAGAAGGTGCCATGGGACCAAAAATAAAGGGGAAAAGAGAAGAAAGAAAATACTTCCATGACAAATTAGCTCCAAAAGTTTCATTCTTCTAAATATTTAAATTTTTAGAACTTTTAAACTAAAATTTTCTAAAGTAGCTCACCACTAAGAAAACACTAAGATAATTGATAAAAATTTGGAAAAAGTATATCACCAAACCACTCACCCACACTTAAATTGGACAATGTCCTCCTTGGCAAAAGATAAACACTAGAAAGTATCTCCAAATGGACCAAAAATAATAAAGGGGTAGTAAGTTTAAGTAATACTTTCCAAGTGCAATAATGCTCCAATAGATAGCCAAGCTTGAGGTAAAGAGAAAGGCTTGTCCAAGAGGGCTTTATACCTAGAAAACAAAACACAAATAAAAGCACAAAAAATAATAATAATAAAATAAAAACATACCTAAATAAAGGAAAATAAACTAAAGAAAAAGACTAAAATAAAAAAATAACTCTCTACACCACTCATACCTCTTCATCAAACCTTTGGAAAAGAGATTAAAGCTCCAAGATAGGCATAATGAATGTGGAAAGAACAGAGGATTTAAAAAAAATAGAATGTTCATGAAAATGATTTGTCTCAGCAAAACCAAACATATAAACCTCATTCTCTAACATTCCTTTAGACACACAAATATCTTTTTCAACAAATGAGTGCACATGGTATCTAACGGAGGTATCAACTTTGAAATCACCGAGTAACCCTTCAAAAGAATTTTTACAATTTAAAATACCCCTTTGAACTTAGTACTTGCGTTCTTAAAGATGGGATTGGACAATCTTTACCTTTCAATGCTTCTACAAATACTAAGTTACCTCCCTGAAATTGGGGTGAAGGGTAGAATTTGCCAACATCCTCAAAGGGTTTCTTAGAATGAATGATAAATCCAACTTCTTGAGGCATGTTAAACTCCATACATCAGCATTGGAACCATTATTCTCCAAGAAGTGAGAGGAACCTAAGAAATCATGTGACAAAGAAATATTAGAATTATGAGCACCTAGAGTAGAATTAAATACCTCTCGTGCCACATCATGCAATTGTTCCTCATAGCCGCTCTTTTTGTTCCATGGTCACTTGTACGGGCTAGTATGAACTCATGAGTCTCCTTAACAATCTTAACTAATTGTTTCCTTTGATCGCACATGTTGGGAAGATTCTTCATGCCACTGAACAAATGAATTTGTATTGGCAACAAAAGAATTCACTAATGCTTCTAATGACGTCTCACTAAAAACATCAATGTGAGCTTGTAATTTTGCCAATCAACACACTAATGTTGGTTTTTCTTTTCTTTTTTTTTTTGAATGCAACATGCAGTAATGATGAATCATGCAATTTAATTTATGAAAACACGATAAAAAGAACAAAACAAAACGATGAAAATAAAAATGTTTCAAACAGCAAAAATGACTTCACTGCTTTCCACGACCTACACCTATAAACCACAAGAAGAAAGTTAGATAACAAAATTAAAAGAAGAACAAGTTAGTCAATAAAATAGGGTCAAGGTTAGTAAGTTAGGTTACATAGGTATATAGAAGATACACAAGATACAAAAGATAGCATTTTTTTGTGAAAAGAACAATTGTACATATTTACATATTTACGTATTTACATATTTACATGGTTAAATCAACAAAATCTAAGCTTTCATTGTTTAACCGACTCGATAAAACAAAACCGAAATAAAATAAAATAAAAGAAAATAAAAACAAAAATATATACATGTCAAGGATGTAGATTTATGTAATTCAAACCATTGATTAGACAACCATGATCTTAAAGTACCCAACCTCTATCATAACTAATTATTCTCTTGGCATAATGAAGAATTAAAATAGACTCACTTCTTTCTCAATCCATGAATCCCTATCTTCTAGGTAACTTAGTATCACATACTCTGTCTCAACCAGTCTTACCCAAAAGATGCATTAAATACAATTCCTTGATTAAGTCCCATTCTCTGGTAAACTTAACCCATGAAATTAACCAATTGAATTCATATTTTGGCAGACATCAATTAACCTTTAATTACTCTGTTCTTGCAATTAACTCCATTTTCAGGCAAGTTAAAAGGCAACAAATATGAAATCAATCAATTTAAACCATCAACCATATTCTCAAGCAAGTTAACGA
Source organism: Voacanga thouarsii (assembly GCA_026120185.1). Lineage (NCBI taxonomy): Eukaryota > Viridiplantae > Streptophyta > Magnoliopsida > Gentianales > Apocynaceae > Voacanga > Voacanga thouarsii. Next base: position 2,993,955 of record JANUWF010001217.1, on the reverse strand, counting down.
CACAATCAATTAATCTCGCAATCAACCAAAGTAATTAAATACCAAGAATAACAATCAGTTAATCAAAAGATCAAATAACTCTAAATACCATGAACGTCTAAACCAATGTCAAATTATAATAAAACAATTAAAACATCATTGTCAAGAAAAGAAAACAAAGTAAAAAAAAGCACTCATAGATAAGTCTCATTCTTCTTCCTTTGAAGACCTGCTTGTACAACCCTCCTTGAATTGAAGAATTCCTTCTTGGATTGAGTGATTTTCTATGATGAATAATGAATTCTTCCATTTTTCCTTGTGTTTTTCATCTATTTATAGGCTTAAGAAGTACCTAAACTCGTAGGTACAAAGTTCTTGGCTGAGTAGAAGTTGGAAGATACTTAAACTCCTCAGGTTTCCAAAAACGCGTAGAAAAATAGCAGCACCGCCTCAAGGATAGAACACAACCGGTGCCGCCATGGTCCTTCGGAGCCGGCGCCACCTGTGTTCTGCTTCTCCACTTGTTCGCCGATTTTTTTCCAATTTTTGCGCATAAGTTCTAGAATTTAGCCGGCGCCGGTTCCAGCCTTACAGTCGACGCCGCCTCTGCTCTGTTTAGCGACGATTTTGCTTCGTTTTACTCAAAAATCTGAAATAATGACAAAATACCTTTCCAAGGGTAAAATCTCAAATATGAAAGAATATGACTAGTTATTGCACAAGATGTCTTACAAAAGAGCCTCACATAACTAGGCAAAGTATGACTAATTTAGCCCCTATTATTTGACCTTTTGGTTAGTCCATGTTATATTATATCTTAAGATCTTGGGCTTGTTTGAAAGAGATTTTATTTTTATATTTTTTCCAAATTAATATTTCTTAAGGGACATAAACTTTTGAATAAAGATGTATAAAAAGGGTTGTTTGAAAGAGACTCTCTTTTTCTATTTTTTCCGAATTAAGATTTTTTAAGGGACATACACTTTTTTTGTATTTTTTCCAAAGTAAGATTTCTTAAGGGGCATAAACTTTTGGATAAAGATATATACAAAGGGTTGTTTGAAAGAGATTCTCTTTTTCTATTTTTTTCGAATTAAGATTTTTTAAGGGAAATAAACTTTTTTTTGTATTTTTTCTGAATTAAGATTTCTTAAGAGACATAAACTTTTTCGGATAAAGATATATACAAAAGGTTGTTTGAAAGAGACTTTCTTTTTGTATTTTTTTCCGAATTAAGATTTCTTAAGGGACATAAACTTTAGGATAAATATATATACAAAGGATTGTTACTTCTCAGTGGTAACTATTGAGGAGTTATAAAACTACAGAAGTTTTTACAGGTTTTTATATGTTTCTTTTCTATTATAAATTTCTCAAGAAACTTTTGGTGTATCCTGGGATAACTTGTTTTGATAAGCAAAATAATATTACACTCAAGATAGAATAATCACGCCTCAAAAGTTTGTTCAATTTGTTTGTTCTCTAGCTTATCCATAGCCACGTAAAACTATAAGCCAAGTAAGGAGTTTGGGCCAATGGTTAAGGCTTTCCTTATCTCCCTCTCCTTGACATGAATCACCAAGATTACATGCCAATTTTTGTTTTTCCTTTCTTTAAATATGTCATGTGACACATGATTTCATAACATCTATATAATTGTTAATTAAAAATATTTATTATTATGCCCTAAATTTTGAATTCAATATATATATATATATATATATATTGAATTCAAAATTTAGGGCATAATAATAAATATTTTTAATTAACAATTATATAGATGTTATGAAATCATGTGTCTCTTATATATGATTATTTTCCCTAATTCTCTTGTTAGTTCTGTTGCCCCTAACTTTTGTTGCATGTTTAACTTTATGCTTTTGGACGATTCTATTAGGGAAAATGAACTAAAACTACGGTCAAGGCTACATAAGAAAAGCATGTTAGAAAAATAAAAATCATTAGTCACATCTTACAAATGTAATAACATATAAAAACTTATTAGAATTTTTTTGGAGACATGATTATCAAGGTAGGTACTTAATCTTCCCTTTCGTAACTCCCTTATATGTTATTGTATAGTGATGGAATAACACATAAAATAGGTGAGTGGAGAGAAGGACCAAGGGCCCTATTTATAGAATAACTAGGTGATTTTTCCCATCATAGGTCATTATTAGGGGATCCTTTAATCTTCCTCTTTATAATTGTTGTAACTCTTGTAGCCAACCCTTCATATGTCACAAGATAATGAAGCAGTGGTTTTTTAATATAGAGGTTACAACTTTGGTTGTAGTACCCTAATCATAATTCCAATAACTTGTGGGTAGTTATGTTTAATATGTTACAATGGTTTAGTGGTCATGAAGTCCACTTAACCAACATTCTTCTATTTGGACAAATGACCATATATAATTACAAAATAAGAGTAAATTTATAAGTGGCCACAAAATTAAAATATATTTATTCTACTTAGTTACTAAAATGGATCATGATGGTTATATACCAATAGGATATATTCCCTTCCATGTATAACATTTTAATAACCTTATGTAGGCAAATAAAAATAAGGAATATTTTTTATCCAAATATTATCTCTAATTAACAATAAACAATAATGTGCACACGTAATTAAAGATATAACATCACTTTTTTTATGTGTCCTATGCTACAAAGTTCTTGCAAGACCTATAGAACTAACATGTTCCATAAATTTCCCTGGTACCAATGCTTTTGTTAAAGGGCCTGCAAGCATCATCTCAATTTTCACATGAGTAATGGACACCTTTTGTTGTTACATCCTCCCACACACAACAAGATACTTTAAATCAATGTTCTTAGATTTACTAGATGATTTGTTATTTTTGAATAAATAAACTGCAATAGAATTGTTACAATATATGACAATAGGTTTAGAGATGGAATCAACAATTTTTAGTCCACCTATAAAATTTCGCAACCAAAATTCTTGAGAAGTGGCCTTATGGCATGCTATAAACTCCGCTTTCATAGTTGAAGATGCAATAATAGATTGCTTAATACTTTTCCATAACACAACTCCTAATAGGAATACTCCTAAGCATAATAGCACAACTAAAGCAGGGGGGACAGAGAGCTAAGACTTCATTTAAGAATCCTTGAAGAATATCAAACTTCAAGAGGCATCAAGGAGACTTTCAAAGATAACAAACCAAGGATCAAAAGAGTTGTAACACCCCACAACCATAGGACCCAGATGATTACTGATGTCATCCTGTCTAAATGACAAAGGTAGTTATAACGAAAACTAATAAAAGAATAATCATGACTTAAAAGGAAAAAAACTAAATTAAATCTTACAAGGCTTTGAAATAATACATCAAATCCCCAAAATACAATAAAATATCTCAAAATACTCCAACTGCATCAATCTCAAAGTAATATACATAAAAGAAAAGAAAGATAATAACCGATACATTAATATCAAAGTCAACAACCATAAACCTCTGGCCTCTAAGTATAATTTCCTATAAAATAAATTCAGAGGTGTGCAATATAATCTCAATAAGGCTCGTGCGTGAAATGTGAGGATTTTTGGATAAAATATTTTCATGATGCATGAATAGTTTTTCCAAAATAGATATGCAATAATAATATATCTTTTGCTTCTAACGCTTAAGTTAATACATGGGAGAAATATATCATTTACTATAGTTTCAGAAAAGGGAATATTTCTCATCAACTTTGTTTGTCTATTTCAAATATAACATCTTTATTGAGCTTACCATTATGACCATCTCTTACGATCACATATAACAAATAATAACAATACATACTTCGAAAATTACATTTGGAATATCACTTTTTAAAAATTATGCATTGTGATCTTTCATCAACTGATAAGACCTCATCCTATTAATAGAATTGCCACCTGGCACGAATAGGACCTCAATCCTATCGACATAATAAATTTGCCTCCTGGCACAGATAGGATCTCAACTCTACTGACATTATAAATTTGCCATCCAACACAAATATGATCTCAATTCTACCAATATTATTGCCTCCCAACACGAATATATTTATACCTATTGACATTGTTGCCACTCGGCAAGGATGTCCCATGTCCGACTTTCATTTTCACATGTTGGAAAATATGTTGTTAGCTAAGAATAACTAAACATTAAATACTAACATCCCGTGAAGAAAGTAACCACTACTTGAAGGTGGCCGCCAATCGAATAGCTTTCTCAAACTCACGCAAGTTAATAAAAATGCAATGTTCCTTTAAGTACTCAAGAAAACACAGCACAAAGCTACATGGCTTACAACCTCATGAATAGATCAGCGCAATGCCTTTGAAAAAAGCTAAATACTTTTCTAATGATTTTGTAAACATTTTTTTAAAATATTTGATACATAACAATACTACCAAAATAATAATATACTCAATAGATTTAAAAATAACCTCAAAAGGTTTTATCCGTTTCATGATTTCAAAATCACCTCAAAAGAGTTTTATCTAACTTAAGGTTTCATATACGTCCCAAGATTTTATAAATATTCCAAGGTTTCATTAATATCCCAAGATTTTATAAATGGTTCAAGGTTTCACAAGTACATAACTCATATATACCATAAAGTTATTTCATACTATATAAAAAAAATGACTCAAAACATGTTATATCTTTTGCAATTCATTTATGTATGAGAATTTGCAATTCTATATGCTTAATAGATTTTAAGCTTTCATATTCAACATATCATGATTATGCAATCTCCCAAAATAAAGTATATCTAAGTATTGCGTAAACATAAATCCACCATTTACTTCATAATAGATTGACATACTCACAATATCTAATTTTCTCAAAACAAGGATCATATCCCAACATTTAACAAAATACCACTTGTATAAATAAATCATTTCATAAAACAATACCCCTTGAATAAGTAAATATTTTATTTCACAAATAATAAATTTACAAATAAATATTTATGCAATTAAAACATTTAGCAAGATTGAAATATTTCATATGCATTCTTATATTTAGGAAATCATGAAATATGGGAATGTACACGTTTATGAAAAACATGAAATGTGGGGACTTATCTCGTGTATAAGCAAAGGTTAGTAAAAGTCTAACTTAAACTTGAGGGTTATAGCTTTGCTCACCAACAAACTCTAATAAATGATTAAACAAATATCAATTTTCTAAATTATAATTCATACTTAGGAAAGTTCCTCCAATTAATCAAAACTTAACAATTCTAGATTTATAGACTAGCTCTCACCAATTCCCAATCAAACAACACTCAATTCACATCATTCAAACTCAAATAATAGATATTCAATGTAAAAATACACTCATCCATTCTCTATAACACATAATATATTCAATTTTGCAAAGTGTTAATGTAATAGTTACAAAGGATATATAATCTAATTATTAAATAGAGACTTAATATAATCACATCATCAAACAATCATATAATCTTCACAAATTGAGTTCAAATAATAAGTAATTGAGGCTCAAATACACTCAGCAAATTCACTTATATATACATCTTATTCAATTACATAAGGTATGATCATATTATATAAACACAATACATAGAATAACCATTATATTATAACTTAATACAATATACAATCACATAAGCACCACAGTACTAAACTATTCATTATATTATCTTCCCAAGTTCATACAATAACAATTCAAATCAATACAATGGTAATTGAATAGTTAAAACATGATTTTTATCTTCAAAATATCAAATCTGTGTTTTGATCATAAACATGACAGAACAAGAGACTTTTTTATGCAATTATTTTACCAAGTAACACAACTCAAAATGCTATGCAAATTCACATGATACAGCTTCCACATATAGGTGAGTAAATTTCATAAAAAATTAAGGTTTTTAGCTGAGTTAATTAAATGCTCTAAGTTAAGATAATTGCATAGTAATCTTAGAACTCAGTTGTGGCAGTGATTTTGTAAAAATTACTTAGAGTAAAATACTTGGCCAAATCTAATGATTCTAGGGGCAAAATACTTTTTAGACATTTTAGTTTTGTTGGAATATATGTCCTTCAAAATATATATCTGATGTAAATTTGATGTAATAAATAAAGTTTTATTCTAAAAATGTTTGTTTTCTACTTTAATTTGTTATGGACAATATTTGTTAAAAAAGACTCATTATATTTAAGTAGGTTATAGGGCCTAAACATACCTATATTATTCTAGATATTTAAGGTGACTTTGAGGTAATATCTAATCAATTCATTTACTTTTTGATGAAATTGAGATAATTGGTTGTAAAAAGGTTTTCTTTGAATTTTGTGTAGAAATTGTAGTCTTTAGAGCTTAATTTCAGTGTTTCAGTATTGAACCAGTGCTGGCCCAAGGTGTATGAATTGGCCCTAGTTTAATTCTAGAAGAATAAGACAAAACAAAAGAAAAAAAAAGAAGAGAAAATTGGCACAGACAGTGGAGAGCCGGCACTGGCTCTAAGGAGCTGAGCAGGCGCCGGCCCTATACTGGGGGATGTCGGCGTGAAGTCTAATTTTGATCAAAATTGGGAATTTTCCAAGAAGTCTTTTGCTATCTGACTTGTACACAATCCAGAACTCTTAGGGAACATTTTTTGCTACTAAGAAAGCTATAAATATAAGGAAAACACAAGCAAAATATGGTGAATTTAGGGATTAATTAAAGAATCAAGCTTGAAAGAAAGAATTCATAAAAAAGGAGCATTGCTTTAAGAGAGTTTTCAAAAGGAGAAAAAAAGAACTTATCTATGAGTTATATCTTTTTCCTTTATTTTCTTTTTCTTGAATAATGATGATGTCAACGTTTTAATTGTATTTAGGAGATATTTTTGGATTCATGATTTTGTATTAATTTTAGCTTTTCAAATCAATTGGTTGCTATTTTGTGTATTTGATTACTTGTTTTATGTAATAAATTAAATGATTGTTTCTTCTTTCTAATTGACTTGAAAAATGAAGTTAGGAGTGAGTTCAATTTAATTGATTACATATTTGTGTATTTTTATTGTAAAAGAAAGTTAAGAATAAGAACTTAAGTAATCAAAGATTGGTTGATTTCACCTAAAATATAGGGTTATCGGCTAATTTTATATTTATATCACCTAGAATATAGGAGTATTTGTTAAGGATTGGGTTTACTATATCTTTTGGGTGAATTGGTGAGATATAATATATTCACTAATTTAACTAGAAGATAGTGAGTCCATGGATTGCAAACGAAGTAGTTCTAATTTATTCCTTCAATGATGCTAGGATAATGATTAGTTGAAAGAATTGCTAGTCAATTATTATTATGTCTTTAAGGGTTTCTATCTATGTACATGTCTTTCCTCTTATGTTTTGTATATATTTATTTATTTTTTTATCTTTTATTTCTTTTTAATCAACTTAGTTGCTTGGTTAAATAAAGGATGAAGAGTAATTTAGTGTGTACTTATTTCTTGAGGATCGATACTCATTAATTCCCTATACTATGCTTTACGATAGGTATACTTGCTCATATGCGTGATTTGGGATTAACGTTTTAATTAAAACTTGATTGGGAATGGATTTAAAAATAAATTATTTTATTTACCCAAATCTGACACATCAGTAAGTGATCTATGTGAATGGAGTTCTTTCACAGCAAGGTATAGATCATGGATTACTTAACACATAAACGGTGTGCATATCCAGCTAATGAAAATGAAAATCTCATCATGATAAGATTATTATACTATAAGTTCTAAATGGGTTATGACTTACTTTAGCTAGTGAGTAGTGCTCTCACTATAAGTGTTTTTAGAATATGTAAAACTGAATATGTGGTAGTGATTTCTTAAAGTACTAAAATAGTAGAAATCTAGACTATTACTGTTACAGCTTAGACTTATACCATATAGTTTGAGTACAAAATGGTGGTCTAGTAAAACTGAAAGTATATACTTTGATATATTATAGGTGAGGTTCTTTTATAGTTTCAATATACTTGTATGTCAGGTATATATGGCCAGTTAGTTAAGATAAACTTAGACAATATAGTTTCTACACTTCTGTGGGAGATATCGTCCATTATGACTATTCGAATGGTCTATATATCCAGGATTCTGAGAACATAATTTGGATATTTGCTTAAAAGTAGCTCCTTGGCAAAGCGAAAATATTCTAAAAAGTTGTAGACCATTGGACTAGAGGTCTAATGATAATAGATATCATTTAGAGATGTGTTAGTATATTGTTTCTTCTCTAAATAAACGATGCTATATAGAGGGGTATTTTAGTTATAACACCTATAGATTAGAGATATTGATAAGTGCAACATTGTCTTTGGGGTTAATATTTCATCATAGTGATATTATTAAATATTTAAAATGTAAAATACAACTATCTATATAGTAAGTGTATTTTAGTTATTTTAGTAGCTAAAGATGATGTATCTTTTGATCCTTGAGGTAGCCTGTAAAGCCTAATTAATTTTTAGACTAAGGATATGGCCTGGAAATAAGTGGGTTTTATTTTATTTAGTAAGCTTAGTTTATTACTAGGTTAAAATAAAATAAAAGGCCTAAGAGATAATTAATTAAAAGCTTAGTTTATTAGTTAATTAATTATTTAGGGTTTAAGCTCAGATTGGATAATAAAAGCTAGCCTAAGCCTAAACCAGAAAAGGCTTAGTGAAAGGCTAGGTTCATTTGAGTTATTTAATTATTTATTTTTGACTTGTTTCGGTCTAGGATTAAATAAATAATTAAAAGTCTAACCCAAGAACATGGACTACAGTCCAAGGAAATAAGCCCTAGCCTATCGTGGGCTGGATAGCTAAGGGTATAATTGAGCTATATCTAGCCACTTTTGAGGAAAATAGGATTTTTTAATTTAAATTATTTCTATATCATCCTAGGGAATAGATGTTGTATCAGTTGATTCAAGAAAACCCTAAAGTTTTCTCTTCTTCATCTTTGGTGCCACCCTTCTCGTCTGTCTCACCTCTCTCTTCAACTCTATAGGAAAGCTTGAGGCTTTCTAATAATGGATAAGTTCTCTTGATTTCAGGTTAATAGAAATTGAAAAGACAGACTATCTTGATTTTGCTTTATAGCAGTATGTCAAGAAAAGACCTGTGATACTAACCCTAAACTTTCACTGGCTAGTATTAGATATGGTTATACGCTGAGAAACCGAAAGGTCAAAGCTTAATGTGACACAACAAAAGATTGGCTGAATAAGAGCAGGAATCTTTAAGAAGAACACCAGAAATTCAACAATCCACTTAACCACCTAAGCACTTCTTGGTTAAGTCAAAGAGAAAAGGTAAATTTTTGTATACTGGAATTATATATGATCTGTGAACTTTTATGAATAGTACCAAAAATTTTTGTTAAAAAAGATGCCATGCTCTATTTCTATTTGATTCTACTGTATCTCAGAAGTAATTTCCCATTGGAATCATGTTAATTACTTATTTGGTTGATTTTATATAATTTTTCTCAAGAACATCAAATCTACCCATTAATGGCTACTCATATGAAACATAGATTAATCATAGAGATGAGTTCAAATTACTTACCCAAGTGAATAACACTTGAAAACACTTCAAAAATAAACTTCAAAATACTTTGATCTTCAAAAAATTAGCAAGAATTTCAAGAGTTTTAAGTGAAGAAATCAAAGAGAGAATATAGAGGAGAGAGAATCGGTTGAGAGAGAGAGAAATAGCAATAATTGAAGCTCTAGTATGAGTGTGTGTGTGTGTAGTGAACGAAATTTTGAGGAGGAAATCTGGAAATTTTGGGTTTTGATTGATGAAAGAAGATTTTATTTATTAAAAAAGGATTTAGATTAATTAACTTGTGTTTAGAAATTATTTTAATACTTAAGCTTTATTAAAAATCAACATTTAGGAATAAAATACATCAATGGCTAAGATTGGGCTACTTTAAAGTGGATATAAAGTCATTTAACACATTTAGGGAACTCTAGGATTTGTTGGAATAAAATAAATCAAAAGGAAGTTAATTTAGCTGTACAAATATAAAAATAGAAAAATTAGTCTTGCATAATAAAAGAAGTTCTAAAATAAAATTAATCTTGGTCAATTAATAGTCATTATTAAATAAGTCAATAATTAAAATAATTAAATAGGACTTTTATTTTATTTAAATAAGATCGACATTGGGTCTTTTATAAAACTAATACCTCATATTTGCTCCCAAAAAAAAATTTTTTTTTCACTAAATAAATGCATAAATCACCTATAAATAATTAATTCCCTTTCCAATACATAAAATAACATAATAAAGTATCACATTATATTCATATAAGTATAAACAAATTTTCCATACAAATATTTCACGTAGAAACAAAGAATATAAAAAAAGTAAAGAATTTATATAAAATAAATTCTTTTAAAATATGAAAATATTCACTGATAATATATTCAAATAAAAATTCTTACACAATAACATACCCATAAAATTCCATTTATATGTGTATGAATGCATGATAATGAGAGGTGTTACAAGAGTTGTCAAGGAATAAAAGATCAAAGGAGGCACTACAAGAAATGTCACATTTAGCGAGGGACAATTCCCTCATTGATCCGTCACTAACACAAAATCAGCAATGGATTAGTGAGGGATTACTCCCTCACTGATATCTTCCTCGCTAATGAAAATAATAGCAAGGGATTTTGAAAATCCGTCACCAATAGCGACGGATTTGCGAGGGACAATTTTCACTGTCAATGAGATTCAACCAGCAATTATGCGACGGATTTGCGAGGGAAATTAAACAATTTGTCATTGATCCCTGGAAAATTAGTGTGAGATTAGCAACATAATATTTTGAAAAAAAATAATTGAACATAAAATGTCAACATCTAATCCCACCCTAATCAGCGAGAGATTGGCGACGGATATTTCTGTGAACACTTGCGAATTAGAGAGGGATTAGGATCCTTTTGCCGCTAATTCCTTACAAATTAGTATGAGATTAGCTACGAACCTTTGTTTTAGATTATTGTTTAAAACTATCCGTCACTAATCCTTTGCAAATTTACGTGGGATTAGCTACAAAATTTGTTTTATATTCTTTTTTAAACATGTCCGTTGCTAACCCTCGCAAAATTGTGAATGAATAGTGACAGGTAATATATTTTTATTTTTTAGAATATTTTCTGTCCCTAATCTCTCGCTAATAAATTATAATTTTGAGATATTTTTCATACATTTTAAAAAAAAAAAATACTTGTAGTGAGATAGAATTATAAAAATTATACCAATACAATATTTAAATAAAAATCCTGTCAAATAGTATAATAAATAAATACGATAATTAAAAATATAAATAATACATAGATATACAATCCAGATGTCTGAACTACAAAGCAACAACCGATGCAGATGTTGGAGGCAATAGAAGAGGTAGGGGTGGATCGAATGGACTTGACAGATGAGCATGTGAATCTGGAAGATTGACGACAAAGTCCTTCTCATCCTCAGCATCATCCTCCTGAACAGATAGCACCAGCGGTGGCGGAGGTAGATTCAAATTCTAAGACATAAGTGTCAAATAATCTGTCAAATTTTGGCATTGACTCCGATATATCTGGACCTCATGCTTGACCTTTTCCCATTTCTTCCTTTCTGTATGTAACTCTCTCTATAACTGGCTCATATCAATCGAAGCAAAAGTAGTTAACAACTTAGACGTCATGGGCTGCTGCAACCTCCGTCTCACCCTCGAAGACTCAAAATCCAATCTATATACTAGCCTTGAAAACTCTGTCATCAGCCTTAATGAATAGTGCATTCTTGTCAGGTACCCTACTTGGAGCCATTATACTCATTGAATCTGTCTGAGAATCAAGCTATGTATAGTGCTCCATGATGATAGTGACATTACAACAACAACAACAAACTAAGCCTTAATTACATGAACCAACGTCATGTAACGTGTGGTCATCCACATGAATCCTCTCTCGCCACTTCCTTCTATCGAATGTCATAGTCTCATCCAAATCTAACAAAGACATATCTCTCCTAATCACCTCTATCCATGTCATTTTAGGTCTTTCTCTACCTCTGTCTAACCTATCCTACCCCTCTCTCTCCATTGTCTTAACAGGAGCATCCCTTGGTCTTCTCTGAATATGTCCAAACCAACGCAAGCGACTTTCTCTCATTTTTTCTCAATAGATGCCACGCCCAATTTTTTCCTAATGGTCTCATTTCTGACTCTATCTTTTCTAGTATATCCACACATCCACCATACCATAGCATTTCAACTACTTCCATTTTTTGAATATGACACCTTCTAACTGCCCAACATTCCATGCCATATAACAAAGCAGGTCTTACGAGTGTCCTGTAAACCTTTCCCTTTAGATTCAATGATACATTACGATCACATAGAATACTAGTCGCACTCCTCCATTTCAACCAACCCACCTTAACGCGGTATGTAATGTCGCCATCGAGCTTTCAGTCTTTCTGAATAACAGATCCTAAATATCGGAAGCAATTAGTTAGCGGTATATGTCTACCTTCCAATGTTACACTATGGGTTATATTTCTGCTACCACTGAACTTGCATTCCATATACTCTATTTTATTCCTACTAATTTTGAAGCCCATGGATTCCAATGTCTATTGCCACAACTCCAATTTAGCATGTACACTGACTCTAGTCTCATCAATCAACACAATATCATCCACAAACAATATACACCATGGCATAGCCTCCTATATAGTGCAGGTTAACTCATCCATAACTGCTACAAAGAGGAACGGGCTAAGCGCTGATCCTTGATGCACCTCAATAGTAATAGGAAACTCTGCAGTCACTCCGAGCCAAGTTCTTACACTTGTACATGCTCCCTCATACATATATTTAATGAGAGTAATATACTTTAACGATATACCTTTCTTGGCCAACACCCGCCAAGCTACTTCTCTAGGCACCTTGTCATAGGCTTTCTCCAAGTTAATAAATACCATATGTAAATCTTTTTTTTCTTTCTCTATAATATTCAATCATCTGCTGTAATAAATGAATTGCCTCCATAGTGGAATGTCCAGGCATAAAACCAAACAAATTATCTAAAATTTGTATAATGTCCCGTAACCTCTGTTTAATCACTCTTTCCCAAAGCTTCATAACTCATGAATTTAATCCTACGGTAATTGACACAATCTTGAACATCTCATTTATTCTTGTACAGAGGAATCAGAGTACTCTTCCTTCATTCTATAAGCATCTTATTAACTTTATATATCTTGTTGAACAGACTTGTCAGCCACATAATACCTATCTCTCCTAAACACTTCCAAACCTTGATCGGTATACCATCCAGTCTTACTGCTTTTTTTGATCTCATCCTATTAAGGGCATCTCGGACTTTATGCTTCTGAATACGACGAATCCATGCATGATTAACCTCTTCGTTCGAAATCGTTAGGTTACCTACACTTGGAACTTGGACTTGACTCCTGTTAAATAACTTATCAAAATACGACCTCCATCTCTTCTTTATTTCTTCGTCCTTAACTAAAACTCTGTGGTTGTCGTGCTTTACACACTTCACCTCATCGATATTTCTCATCTTCTTCTCCTTGTAATGCACCAATCTATATATATTCTTCTCCCCATCTTTGGTATCCAACTTTTCATAAAAATCCTTTGTAAACTATGGATATTGCTTTTCTAACAGCTTCTTTAGCTTTTCTTCGCGCGACCTTGTATTTCTCAAAATTCTCATCACTCCTACACTTCTCTAAATTTCTATAGCATTCTCTTTTACTCCTTATAGTTTTTTTCACTTCGTTGTTCGACCACGACACACCCTTGTTTAGAGGTACTTTTCCTTTAGATCCTTCAAGCACTTCCTTAACTATTATCCTAATACATTAAGCCATTTTTCTCTACATAGTATCTGGATCCGAATCTATATTAGAAGACCAGTCATCTGCCTCAAGTACTTTATTGACAAAGACTATTCTTTTATCCCCCTGAAGTTTCCACCACTTGATCCTAGGGTCAACCCGAAGATTCTGCTACTTACTCTTTTTTCTAAAATTAAAATTGAGGACCAACAGCCTGTGTTGCGTAACTACACTTTCACCTGGAATAACTTTACAATCCATATAACTACTAGGAAATGTACGCCTCATAATAAAGAAATCTATTTGATTGGCATTTAACGCACTTCTAAAGGTCATTAAGTGAGAATTTCTCTTCTTAAACTAAGTGTTTGCTATGGTCAAATCATAGGCTAAGGCAAAGTCAAGAATAGCAGTTCCTGCTTCGTTTCTAACTCCGAAACCCTGACCTTCATGAACATTCTCAAACCCGCTTTGATCAGTACCCACATGTCCGTTTAGATCACCACCAATGAAAAGCTTTTCTACACACGGTACACTCTGAACAATCTCATCTAAATCATCGCAAAAATGTTACCTAACCGAATCATCGAGTTCTACTTGTGGCACATACGCACTAATAACAGTAGTAATCTCGTCGCCAATCATGATCTTGATGTTCAAAATCCTATCACTCTTCCTTTATACTTCAACCACATCATCAATAAACTTTCAGTCAATAATAATCCCGACTCTATTTCTACTCCTAACTCTATCTAAATACCAAAGTTTTTAACCCCACAGAGCTATTACTCTCGCCTTCTCACCTACCCATTTGGTTTCTTGAAGACACAAAATGTTAATCTTTCTCCTCTGCATTACCTTAACTAGTTCTGTCAATCTACCGGTCAAAGATTCTATATTTCATGTAGCTAGACGGATCCTATCACTATAGACTGTCTTTTTTACCCTATACCCTTGCATATTTGACACTGTATCCGGGGACCGACATGGTGCGTTGTTTCCGGGCAACAACCTAGCAACCATCGCATATTTATCATTACACTCGGGTCTAGAAAGTGCAGCACGTTATTGAGTAGGAAATGCCCCCACGAAGTCAATCAATTGGTTTATGTCATGGATGCGACTATATTTTACGCTGGCTGTCACAAGCCTTATCGCATCTCTCCTCTTTTATCTGAGCTTAAATAATATTAAACTTAAAATGTATAAGATTGTGTAATCTTACCATCGTTCTTTATGATCGATCACTAACAAACTCGCCTTTCTTGGGCCTATCCTGAAACATGTAGGTCCATCTAAAGATATTAATAAAACTAAAGTCGGTACCTATCTCTCTTCACTAGCATTTTATCAAAAATTAGTAAATACTAATTGAAAGACAATTTAAATGTTAGATATTAATTTATCGAATACTAAAAAAGGATTTACACTTACCATCTAATTCTCATGCTTGGTAAATAAAATGGATCTTCCTATGTGTGACGTGCCACCAGTGGATCTGTTCCGCTTAGTAGCGAAAGAGATATTTTGCCACCTATCAGACCCTCAGTGTTCCGTTAAAGTAGTTCAATGCTTTGGGGTAATGCAGTTGGGGCATCTAGCCCCTGGCTTCTTCCAGGCCTTTCATAACTGGTTCAAAATTCTAGCCTTACATTTCTTCTCCTAATTAGCCCAAATCTTGCGGCATACTTTGGGCACCAATGGAAGAAAGATTGCGAATTAAAATAACAATTAAAAGCAACTACAATTAAGAAAATATATTAAAAATAACAAACTTAATTAAAAATAACAAATTCTTCATAATTACAATAACAAGTTAAATTATAACAACATATCGAACTTACACTCCAAAAATAAAAAAAATAGGCTTTGGACATCAATCAGAACTTGTGAAAAGGTAGTATAGACTCTAGTATTGTGTCTCCTAAAAATCTCAGCTATCTCCCTCATACATCAAACTAAATGTGTGAACCTATTTCAAGAAAATAGATCTATAATATAAGTGAATGTAACAAAGTTATAAACAAAATAAGCGTAAATTAATGAATTAATTTACGACTTATGAGTCACCAACTGGCTCAATCAAGAACCATTTGGAGTAGGTATATGTGGAGCTTGGCTTGGAGATAATGTCTGGATCCTCTCTCGTAGTCTTATGAGTCACTGACAAATCACCGGGTGAGGCTTTGGAAGCCATATATAATTAAAATTATTTAAAAATATAAATATGGTCAGAATGAGAAAGAAGAAAAGATAAAACAATTATAAGTACAAAGTAAATTAAAATGCTTATAAGATGAATGATAGCAAAAACTAGTAATTGTATGTATACATTAGTTAAACTTAAGCCAAGTCTATTGTCTTTCATCGTCATCAGATGAATAGTCATCTACATCATCATATATAGATGACCTTATCTCCTATTCATCTTTTTCATCGTCATTCTCATTATTTGGTTCTATTTCCACCATCATTAATCCCGATTCTTGAACATCTCATATCTCTCCAATACTAGACTCATCTTCTAACCTTCCAATGCTATCATCCTTAACACATAGATTGATGGTCATCATTTGATCTACTTCCTCCTGATATGATCTCTCAAAAATGGGTGCATCAATGACATGTTAAGCTTTCAATTTACAAACAGATACCTAATCAGATTTTGGTCTTTTGCTCTCCAGATAGGATATGAAATACACTTGTGATGCTTGTTTAGCTAACACAAATTAATCATATTATGGGTAATTCCTCTTGTAGTTAATGTCAACAAGTTTGTAGTATGGATGAACTTTAACACCTCGATTTGGCATTAAATCAAACCAATCACACTTGAATATGACAACTTTCAAACAAGGAGTCCCTGAGAATTGAAATTCAATAATCTCTTTCAAGACTCCATAATAATCGTTGCCACTAACTCTGTTGCCTTTAACAAAAACTCCATTATTGACTGTCTTCTTTCCAAATGACCAATCATGTGTATGGAACCTAAAATAATTTATGAAATAGAAATGGAAATATTTCAATTGTCTTGAAGGTCCTTAGGCCAAGCTTTTTAGATTTTGATCATTCACTTGATTTTGTGGATTGTGAACCTATTAAAAACATATGGTTAATACACCTTCTTTATCAATGTTATTTATATATATTGTTCAACTCACATAAGTCTTAAACCATCAAGTAAACTCTGATTCTAATCTCCTATCAACTTCAAGGTCGGTTATACTTGGCTCACGCGATTGCAACTTGTCCTTGAATTTCCTATACTACCAAAACGAACACATAAATATACTTATTCACTACAAAATTGTAGGACAAATATGACGGCTGCATAGCCATCGTATTTGATAGGAAAGCCATCGTATTAGCCAAATACAACGGCTAAACGACGGTTTCACAGCCGTTATAATTAATCTCGTTGCTTTTGTTCAGCAACGGCTACAAAATCGTCGTATTAGCCTAATACGATGGTTAAATACGACGGCTTGAGGAGAGGGTCATTTTTGCTTGCAACGATGGTTTTTGGTGACGGTTTTGACAAATCGTCGCTTTTGGATACCAAAGCCATCGTATTTATTCGAATCAAATACGACAGCTACCCTGACCGTCATAATTGGTAGTAATTACGACGGCTCTTCCAGTTGTCATATTTGATTCCCCACAGCAAATACGAGGGCTACAGCCGTCGTATTATTCCTGATTTAGTTTTTAAATAATTTTTTATTCGTACGGGATCCTGTACACGTACAATTTAAAGATAAACACAATAAAATCAACTCATTCAACACCAAATGTAATAAAACACAATCTTCTCATTGCTAAACAACTCAAAAGCAATATCCTCATTGGACAAATCATAAATATAATCTTCAAAGTACCAAAAAAAAGATAGTATTAAATATGTGAGAAATGAAAAATATCAAGAAATCGAACAGAAGTAGTACTACAAATACAAACAAGTAGAAAATCAAAATGTCACTCATCATGATGGATAAGCTCGTCAGGATCACCTGATCTAACAGGTAGAAAAGTGGAACTAACACCAAGAGATGCCGTAGAAGCACTAGATAGAGGTATAGACACTACATCAAATGTGCCTGCATCCAATCTACGCAATAATGCTTCCATGGTAGTCTGAAGTGTAGCTATACGTGACTCGTAAGCCTCTCGCTCACGCTGCACTCAGCATGCATAGTATCTTGCATACGTGCCTCAATCTCAATCCTGACGACCTCCTCAACATTTGCTGCAGAACTTGATCATTGACCGACTAACGTTGGTATTGTACCATTTCCTTTACACCTAACACGACCTCTTGTTTCTGGATCGAACAATCGCCGAAATATATGATCCTTTGCTTCCTCTGTGCGGTCAGACTCAGGCAATGCCTGTCACTCTGTCTCTAATCGGTCCTACAAAATTAAAAAACATTATATCAAATTTATATTAGGTTAATGTAATGTCATTATCATATTTTAATAACTCAGAATAATTAGCATTTGAATATAACTTACAATCATCTCTGCAGTCAAACCATCAGCCTGCCGACTGTGCCACCTTCGAGTCGCAAGGAACATATTATATTGTGATGTCGGTTGGCCTTGCGAGGCCATCTATAAAGACGTGTTAAAAATTTCAAGCAAAGTAGATAAATTTCATCCGAATAGTGTATAACATAAACTGAATACCTGATCCTATATAACAGAATGTGGCATTCTTCCTGTAACCGGTGGATATGCCAAATGCAATTGATTTTGTCTATTCTGCTCAGCCTCCATCTGTGATTATTTAAAATAGTTAACATATAAAAAAATTAAATAAGTTCTGAGACATAAAAGTAGTCAACTTCTATGGTACGACCTGTGTATTCTCCAAACGCCAGTAATAAACTAACATCTTCCATTGATTTTCGTCAACCAGTTTATCTTGACAAACAATAGGCTCTGTACTTTGCTAGAAAGGAATGTAGTATTTTTGTTTTAACTTCGACTTAAAATCCTTCTATGTTGCGCATATCATTTTCATTGTGACAGTACGTCTTTCTGGTGGCATCGTAGTATTGCCCTTGTACGAATTTTAACAAATAATTAAATAAACAAAATGTTAATTTTTGAAGAAAACATTCTTGGCTATGTTAGAATAAAATTAGTTACTTGTATTTCTTGCCAAACTTCGTCTTTAAGTCTCTGAGGTATGAAATGCCAATTCCTGTAATTCAGAGGGAACCTACTGCTCATGCGTGCAAAACAGCCCACTACTGAACTATAGCGAGATGCATCTAACCCAACAAGCCCTCCGTGTTGGTTAACACCAACATCGTACTTTCGAAACCCTGACTCACCCCATCCGGAAGGTAACTTTTCACCCCCGCGAGAACTTCTCGCTGTGGAACCTACAAAATATCAACATACTTATTAATTGAAATATCAACAGACTTATCAACAGAAAGAAAAAAAATTTGTCACCGCATATAAATCAATTTGTCATAATATTTACTTCATATTAACTTAGCACACCTGAGGCACTGAAGAAGGTCCTGTGCCACTAGGACCTACATCAGAAGTGGGTATAGTTGTTGCATGATTAGATTCCTGATCTGTGGAACCTGTGCGGACACTTGTATGTGATCTCTGTCCAATATCGTATGCTGGAGTTGGTGTCTCTGCACATCGTGAGGAACTAGTGCCTGATCTTGAGATAGCTATGGCATCCTACATCGATCCACGTCGAGAACGCTTGTTTACCATCTGCAAAACAAAAAGATTTAACATTGAGTAAAAGATTTTAACAGCTGTAGCACATTTAGTAAATGATTAAGTGATTTAAGTACATTTAAATTGCAGGTTGTATTCATCTTCCATCTAAATCTACTTCTTCTCCAGAAATCCCATCTCTAACCCATACAGCATCTACTTCACGCGAAACAGGACGAGAATCTAACTGCTGTGCAGGAAAAGTTTCTAGATCATGGTCTATTGAATACACATCATAATTATCTATTCTCATCATTGGCATTACCACATGCCAATCTCTTTCTTTAGGACAGCGAGAAAACCAAATTTGTTCCGCTTGGTTTGCTAGTATGAATGGCTCATCCATCTCTTTATTTTTTCGGTACAACAAACGGTCCAGATTCACCAAAGTAAACTTTAGTTCGTCAACTCTAACACCTCGATGAACATCAACCTAATCACATTTGAATAACAGAAATTTCAGTTCACTACTATATCGGATCCTTATAATATCAGTAAGCACTCCATAGTAATTGACACCAGTTGCTACGGGATTCATATCTCTTGGACTGGAATAACTCGTAGTATCAGCTTTACACATGACGTCAGAATTTTGGGTTGACTTGTTAGCCTCGTATGTTATTGTACGAAATCGGAAGCCATTCACGTTGCATGCATTGTAGCGCAACCCTTGATTGAAAGGACCATTTACTAGCTTTTTAACTTCAGTAGGAATATCAGGGCATTCTTCATTCTCATCAACCTATAATAAATATAAGTGTTATAAAGACTAAATGTTCTAGAGGAAAACTTGCTATATTGTCTATGTTTTTGCTTACATAATGACTTAGCCAACTGTGAAACGTTTGAGAATGAATACATTGTCTGTCATGTAATCGAGATCTTGGATGCTCTCTATTTATGACAGACATGTGAAGACTGCAAATAGACCACACATGAAAATTTAGAAGTTATAATAAAAGAAGCATAAAAAATGAAAGATAATAATTCAAAGGAAAACTGACTCTCTATAAGGTTTAAGGATGTCGGAGTTGGCTAAAACCCACTGATGTGCTTGCATCAATGTTAAACGATTAAATATTACATCAATCCCTTTTCCAATTGGTTTATCCATCGGGTTGTCATCATCAACATATCTTGGAGGCCTATTCTCTTTGCTCTCAATATCATCAAAATATCTCGACACGAATGTCATACATTCTTCCATTAAATATCTACTGGCTATCGAACCTTCAGGTCTGGCACGATTGCGCACGTAACACTTGAGAGTTTTCAAGTATCTTTCAACTGGAAACATCCATCGACATTGAACTGGACCAGCTAATAATGCATTATTGACCAAATGTATCGGTAAATATTCCATTATATAAAAAAAACTAGGGATGAATGTCTTTTCAAGAAGACAAAGTGTAACTGCGAAACGGTCTTGAAGATACTCGAGATGCCTTTCTTTGTTGACTTTAGAACACAACTGCCTAAAACATGAAGCAATCTCAATCAAAAGTTGCACTACATTCTTGGGCAAAGTTGTGCGGGCTACTAACGAGATTAATTGCTGTAGTAAAATGTGAAAATCATGACTCTTCAAACCTGCCAAAGTCTTTCTCCTCATGTTTACTCGTCGAGAAATATTAGAACAATAGCCATCGGGGACTCTCAGTTCCTTTAATACTATTAAAAAAACTTCAACTTCCGACCGACTCATTGTATAAGGAGCTGATGGCAAATTGTATTCAGTTCCAGATGGTTTTAAAATTGGATGTAAAGACTTTCTAATATTCATTACCTGCAGGTCTTGACGAGCTTTGAAGTTATCTTTTGAAGAAGTGCTATCACCCAGTATTGTAAATAACAGATTATCTGCAAAATTTTTCTCAATATGCATCGGGTCCAAGTTGTGCCTCATCAAATTACTCTCCCAATATGGCAACTCCCAAAAAATACTCTTCTTCTTCCAATTATAAGAATTTATGCCAAACTTCCATTCGTTGTCAGTCTGCATTCTAATTCTCATATCATTTACTGCATATTCTGTTAAACAACCCTGAAGATGTGTCAAAATTTCTGTCCCCATACACCTTTTTGGTGCTTGTCGTAATTTCATTCCACCATTAAAAGAAACTTTGTCCCTATGGAGCTTATGTGATGGTTGAAGAAATCTACGATGATATAAGAACAATATTTACCACCATTAGGCAAACGGTAAGATAAACAGTTGATACCGCATATTGGATAAGCTCGCTGGTTATGAACACTAAAGCCAGAGAGATTACCATACGCTGGAAAATCACTTATGGTCCACATAATAGTTGCCCGCAGACGGAACATCTCTTTTGCCTCAGCATCATAAGTAAGCACACCGTCAAGCCACAATTGGTTCAACTCCTCGATCAATGGTTGTAAACATACGTCAATTTTGTTTCCCAGACTCTTCAGGCCATCAATGAGAGTTGACAGAATAAAATAAAGTTGCTTCAGGGTGGCAAATTGTATAGTATTAAAACAAAAGGCCAAGTACTATGTGGTATGTGCATATTTGAAAACTGACTAAATCCATCCGAAGCCAATCCAAGTCTAACATTTCAGCAGTCACTTGTAAATTCCAAATGCAACTCATCAAACTTTCTCCAAGCGTTCGAATCAGCTGGGTGTCTGTAGACTCCATATTTCACACAACATTCCTGATGCCACCTCATAAGGGATGCAGTTTTGTGAGACATGAACAATCGCTTCAATCTTGGAGTTAACGGAAAATACCTAACACTCTTGCATGCAACTGTACTACCCTCTTTCTTGTACCTCGGAGCATTGCATACCTCACAAAGTTGTGTGGCCTCATTTTCCCCTCTATATATTAAGCAATTATTTGGACAAGCATCCCAGACTTTGCATTCCTTTCCTAACACATTCGTTATTTTACTAGCTTCGTAGTAATTCTTGGCAATTTTCACTCCTATCTCACTAAAAGCATCCGTTAGAAGCTCAAGTAGCATATCAACTGATTTGTTCGACCACCCATTCAGGACTTTCAAATGCAATAATCTCATAATGAATAAAAGTGAAGAAAATTTAGTACAACCTGGATACAATTCTATATTAGCCTCTCCCAACAATTCATGTATCTCTCTCAAATCATCAAGCTCTTCAGTTACATTATCGAAGTCACTAATGCCACCAATATCTTGAAACATCCCAACCATATCATTCCCATGTTCATTTTCAATCGAAGGGATGTTGCTAGGTGTATTGCGAGAAGATAAGTATGTTTCCCCATGAACACTCCACTTTTTGTACCAACGCATGAAACCCTACATTTGGCATGGCTGTTTGACATCTATTGTACTATAAAGATACCTATTCTAGCACTTCATACAAGGACAAAAGATTTTAGATCCATTAGGTTTGTCTCTTAACGTAAATTCTACAAAGGCATCCAAACCTTTATTATATTCATCACCTAAACGGTCTTGTAAGTCAATCTATGATCGGTCCATCTTTTTATTCATTTATCCATATTTTTAGTTGATCTACAAGTTTCATCATGATAAACATATTCAAGAATGAATGGAAATGAAGGGAAATAAAATTTTTAGTATTAGGTCAAGAATTCAATCCCCATCAAATTAGTGTTCATTCTCCTTTTTAGTAGTGGAAATAATAAACATATTTTTAGTAGTAGTTAAAATAAATAAATACACTCCTTGAGAGTTTTTAAAAGAGAGAAAATAAAATATTTAACTAATCAAGATATCTTGAAATTCCAAAATCCTCTGCCTCTTAAGAAAAAAATTGTCTACTTAAACAAATAAGCTACGTAAAAAAATCTACTTAAAAAAATGAAGATAAACATACAAGATATTATGTAAATTAAATACTTAATAAAATAAAATTATTTGTAAAAAATTGTCTCATAAAATAATTTTATTCAGATTCTTTGAAAAAAATTTTGAAAATTTTTTGACAGAGTTTCCCTTATAAAATGAATATTTTTCAGGCACTAGGCCACCTCAAAATGCGCAATTATGCAATTCAACCAACAAAAAACTCAGAAAACCATCCAACCATTCAATCATGTTTATAACAAATTTCCAAGTAAACCTTCGCTTATCCAACTAGGTCCTTTTTCCAAAACACATAATTAAGTTGCATTTTCTACATAATTAGCACTTGCATTCACCATGCAGTTGCCAAACACACTTGCACATAACCAAATAAAAAAACTCATTCAACACAATCCAAACCCCTAGAAATAAATACTGAGGGGAAGATTATTAAAACTTTGTAGTAGTATAGTAAAGTTCCAACATATACTAAGAGAAGTATATGTTGGCTCTATAAAACAAATAAGCTAAAAATGAAGTAGCTAACAAATAAACTAGTATTCCTAACCTAAGAAAATTCTCCATACTAATTTGCATCTAACTCCTTAAATAAATATGTAAGAGGTAACAAAGTTTGCTACATCATCTATATGCAAGTTACAAATTTGTCTATCCCTTATAATTATACAAGTTACAAAAACTTGAGAAAGCAACCAAATTAACCAGGCAATTTTTAACGAAGAAATGGCCTAAAATTTTTCCATCCCATAAATCCACAAAGGGAAAAGAAAATTGAAGTCTTTATAGAGTTGATAAATAGATACATCTCCTTTTTGCTAAATGTAAGAATATGCCCTTCTCCTAATTGATGGTTCATACCCAATCAACTCTGACACATCTGTTAAAAGAGGCAACAGTGTAGGAGAACATTCAATAGTGGCAAAATAAGTATTCCATTCTAAATACACAATCTAAAATAACTTCCAGCAGTGGGAAGCTAGAATTTTCCATTTCCATTAAAAACAACTTCTATACAGCTAGCTAGAAGTAAACTCCCTTGGGCAACGTGGATCTCAGATTCTAGATTTAGCATTCTTGGTGCCACACTGTTAAAATGAAAAACTAGCATTGCTCCTTATTTCTAGAAAAACTATGGTGTAGTAATCGGTTCAAATAAGAGTGAAGCTGAGAAAATCAAAGAAAATAGAGTTAGCTTCCAAGCTTTAAAAACATTACTTTTTGAGCAGTTAGCAAAGATTTTGCAGAACCTCTGAATCATAATCCTCACGGGAATAGCAATTCCTTCCACCAATTCATCAACACCAACTACCACAAAAATGTCTTTAGTACTAAAAAACAACTCAACATGACTCTATTTAAGCTTAAGCATAATAGATGTACAAATAGACAAGCAGCAGTCAGATCTGAAGGACATACCATATGCAGATGCGGCTGAGATGTGGAGGCGGAGCTAGGTGGCTAAAATGCGACAGAGAAGAAGACAGTCCGACGGAGCAAAGATGACCTGTCGGAGAAGAGAACCGTGCGGCAACGACGAGCTCAAGCTGCTCAACAAAGTAGAGTGAAGAGAACTGCGTAGCGGAGCTGAAATATAACGGTTACATATGACGGTTATAATAACCGTCATATTAAATAAACTTAAATAACTGTCGTATTAGGTTAATTTAATATGACGGTTATTATAACCATCGTATTACGTTACCCTAATACGACGGTTATTTAGCAACAGTCGTATTTGATCCGATAAAAGAAAATATTAAAAATTAATTACTGTTTAATTTATACACACACACACACACACACATATACACACTAACATGACACAAAATTACATTAACTTTAATTCTACAATATTAATTATATTATATATACTACATAGATATATGCACATGCATGCATATTTGTAATTAAAATTTTTCATATTATGTACATCATCCGTTCACTAATAACTGACCTAATTGTAAAAATTACGCATTTTAATGAATTGTGAAATTACATAAAAAAAATGATTAAAATGTCCATTACTTCCTTATAAAATTGTGCTAACGGTAAAATTAGAAACAATATTATAATTAAATACAATCTACATATTTTTAAAATGGACAGTTATTTTTGGATAAATTAAAAAGAAAATTAGGACAATTATTTTTCGATTTATGGAAGGAACATATTAATCTAATACTCACTAATTAATAAGCATATGTTATAATGTATAAAGGTACACACACACACACACACACACACACACACACACACAAAACATACCATAGAATAATTAACTAACAAAATGAAATTCAAACTCGATTTTTAATACACATATAAGAAAATTGAATTCATAAGATGCAAACTAAAATTTATTTACAGGATTAATGATCTAAGTATTAATTAGGTAGATATATTTATAAAGTTAAAACAAGTTAATTTAATTATACCAAATTTGAAAGTCATTTGTTTTATTTTATCACATTTTTTTGGTAATACTTATAAAATAGTAATAAAAAATAGTGTATTTACAAATATAAGTATATATCAAATTAAGAACCAACCGTTAAATTTATTAAAATCATTACTAAAACTACTGACTAAATTTGAAAAGAAATAGATAAAATTCAAACTACTTTCGATTCATTTTATTTTACTTCAAAAATTAAAATACAAAGTATAAATTATAGTAATTTTGACTTATACGGCGGTTGTTAAAGCGTGATATTTATAAAAAAAATAGCCAAATTTTAATTAAAATTAACTTTTAAACCAAATATGACGGTTATAAAACCGTCGTAATTTATAGACTAATATGACGGTTGTTTGAAACCGTCGTATTAGGTCAACTTTTTACGACGATTAGGTCTAACCGTCATATTTGGTTGACCTAATACGACGGTTGTACTCAAACCGTCGTATATACTGGTCTAATACGACGGCTTCTTAACCGTTGTTAAAGATCCTCAATTACGACGATTTTATGGCCGTCGTAATTGATGTCGTCGTATTTGCTGGCTTTTTTTGTAGTGATTCAAAGTATGACATCAAAAGCGTTGTAGGCAATATGTATACTTATGTAATGTATGGCTGGACCTTCTCACAATTTAGGAATATGTATTTTGTGGCTACCTTAAATTCCTCTAGAGTAAGATATCAATTTTGAATATTTTCCAAAACCCTCCTACAAATGGTGCATATAGGCAAGCCATTGCCATGCAAGTTTGTATCGGGAGCACATTCATCATTTTAAACCATAGTTTGTATGTCTAGTCTGCACATGTAGCTTAAAATAATTGGAGAAAAATGTAAATGCCTCTTCAACTATGTAAACATTGCAAATTATCGAGGGACCTGTCTATTGCTATGTTCCCTCGTTAATTCATGCATTTCTTGTAGTGAGGATCAAGACTTGAACAACAACTTGTGTGGAAAGTCAAGAAGCATGAAAAGAGGCTATTCTTACTAGTTTAGTTCAAAGCTTTGTGCCATTTTTCTTCAAAATCACGCTAGATTACGTGAACCGTTTTGAACCAGCCAGTCCAACTAGTAAACCATTGAACCAATTGGTCTGCTACTGGTCCAAATGATCTATTTTAAAATTAAATTAAGGGAGTAAATTTTTAAAATTGTGTATTATTGATAAATAAGAATTGATACTTTTAATTTTGTTTCTGTGAATTATTTGCTTTATTGGTAATTTGTCATTTTAATACATTATATTAGTAATGAACTTGAATATTTATATATTTATAGATTTAAATTACACTATATTGTTAATTAATTTTATTTTTATAATAATTATATTTTAAAATTTTAAATTATAATATTATGGGTTTAATTACAGTTTAATTACGTTCTATTGTGGTTGGACCATTGAACCATAAATTAATAATTTTTTTGGTTCGATATCCGGTCCAATTCTAAAAACATTGTACCAAATGAATAGATCAACAGCTATATCCCCTAGGGGATAATGATTAATGCTAGTAAGAAATGAATGTAATGACTTGATTATGGAGAGGTAATTAAGAACACTATCTGAAGGCTCAAAGGGGGAAAAACACAGGGCACGCAACGGAAGCAAATACAAAAAAAACTGAAAAAACTAAAGAACAGGGGAACCGAACAGAGCCGGCGCCGGTTGCACTCTGTACAAACTCCAAGGTTAAAAATTTCTTACCTCTTTTCCTCGTTCTAAGAATTGGCTGGACCAGAATGTGTGCAACCGGGGTAGGTGTGCTGGTGGAAGCCTCTGGTGCGATTCCTGCAAGCCTCCTACTCCGTATTTGCATGTAGGTGAACGCCAAACTCTCGATCTTTCAGTATATGGCCTGCCTAATTCCGTTTGGTGAACAACTAACAGAACTAAGGAATAGTTTCTGGAGAGAGAGAGAGAGAGAGAGAGAGAGAGAGAGAGAGAGAAAGACATGTGTTTCTTTTTCTACAGAGAAGAGTCTATCAAAACAACGATGATCTCCAATCCTCCTGTTTAACCTAAATAAAACCCTAGGTTAAACTGGATTGGGCCATTGAACTCTTAGTTTAACCTTTTGAACTAAATTAATTATTCTAATTAGAACCAACTTAATGGCCCAACAAATAATTAATTTTCCCAGCCCAAATAAAACCAGTTCAATAAATAAGCCTATATTAGTTTAGTCTCAGGTTAATCTTTAATTATTCAAATTGGGCCAAAGCCTTGAATAATTAATTAACCCACCAAACTAATTTAATTAATTCTCGCTCTCCATAAACCTTTATTTTATTCTAGTCCAATAATTAAATTAGGCTATTTAAATAAAATAAATTTCATTTAATTTAATTTAAGACCAATTTCTTAGCCTGTATTTAATTAGGATTCACGGTCTCTACTGGGGATCAAAAGACACACCGCCTGGTTACTAAAATGACCAAAATACCCTTGTCATATAAATAGTTGTATTTTGCATTTTAAATATTTCCTAATATCACCATAAGGAAATATTGACTTTAAGGACAATGCTGCGTTAGCAAAGTTTCCGACCTACAGGTGTAATGACGAAAATACCCCTCTATACATCGTCGTATATTTAGAGAGGAAGAAGTGTACTAACACCTCTCTAAATGACATCTACCATCCTTAGACTTCTAGTCCAATAATCCATGACTTCCTGGATTGTTTTCGCTTTCCAAGGGAGCTACCCTAAAGCAAACATCCAAGTCATGTTTCCCAGGGCCCTGGATATTTAGATTATTTAGACAATCACAAGGGGCAATATAGTATAGAAACTATCTTGTACAAGTCCGTCTTAACTAACCAGTTATACATACCTAACATGTAAGTATATTGGTCCTACAATAAAACCTTAACTATAGCATATCAAAGTATATACTTCCAGCTTCGTCAGACCACCAACTCATACTCAAGTTGTAGAGTACTAATCCACACTGTAGCGGTAGTAGTCTAGGTTTCTACCATATAGTACTTTCAGAAACCACTACTATAGGTCCTATTCTACGTATTTGAAATACGCTTATGTCATGAAGTGAGTGGACTACTCACTGGCTAAAGGTAAGCCATTCCCCATTTAGAATTCACAACATAATAACCTAAACATGATGAGATTTCCATTCTCATCAATCGGTTAAGAATAAATGTTTATGTGTTAAGTAACCCGTGATCCATACCTTACTGTGAAAGACCTCCATTTACATAGACCACTTACTTAAATACAATGAGTCTTTTCCAAATGTAATTGTGCATAGATAAAATGTAAATTCACAAACAATTTTTGAAAATAAATTCTTTTATTAACACATTCGATATTTACATCAGAAACCTAGTCTAAGAGGACATATTTTCCAACACTATCCTTTTCCCCTTTCGAGGCACTAAGAATGGCTCTTCTTATTATTTCTCAAGGCTTTAGAATCTAATGTAAGAAATCTAAGGATGCACTTGTTCCAATGCAAGGAATCTAAGGTTTTAGAATCTAATGTACAATCTCATCACTATCCTCTTTAAATAATAATAATAATAATAATAATAATAATAATAATAATAATAATAATAATAATAATAATAATAATAATAATAATAATAATAATAATAATAGTTACATACTCTTTTATATTGTTTTTCTAAATTTGAATGAAATATTCAAACCTAAATAAAAAGAAGTGTAAAACTTTCCAATAATTAAAAGACTACTTGAATTAATTTATTTGCTTAACTTAATTAGCTTATGTCTTTTTATCCAATACTTTTATTACTTCAAGGATTGGTGAAGGCAACAACTAATTGCATCAATACTTGCACAATTTTGTTCCAATAGTTTCTAATTATTAATTATATTTGTTTTATTGGCACTTCATCTGAACCAACCAAATTGTCTCATTTATTATTTTAGACTATCCTAAAAGAATTGATATTTTTTAAAAAAAAGAAATTTATATAATATATATATATTATTTGCAAAGAGAGAACAAAGAATTATTATTTGTATATATATATATATATATATATATATATATATAAAATTTTCCAAAGAGCAAACAAAGTATTATTTTTTGCCTTAAAAAGAGCGAACAAAGTAATATGAAATGACCAATAAATGTAAGCAATATTTAGTAAAATTTTTTTGGCAACCATGGGATTACCTTATGCGCATATGATATATAGTTAGAAAAATAATATATTATGTCTTGAAGTTATATATCATTGATAGATTATTGATATAAGATCTTACTTTTTATAATTGACACCTCAAACAATGAAGATTATACTTTTGCAAGGATTTCTTATAGAATTGCAAGAAAAGTAAGAAGAATGACTTAATATTGATCAAGAATATACTCGAGTGAAAATTTCTCTACTTATTATTGAAGGCTATCCTTTGAGTTTGATGCAAATGTACAATTTATAAAGGAAGGCCATCAACTAAAAGAAAAAGAAAGGGATCCAGGTCAACTAAACAGGATCCTTAATAATTTGAGATTAAACATCTCTAAAGTATTTGATTCAACAAAATTATGTGATTGGTTGTAACATAAGTATAGATGAATTAAGTGTGAATCAATATTCAAATTTATTTGGTGATTCAAGGTCAATGAATGTGTATGATTTGAACATGATGCCTACTTCGAGTGAATACTCATTTTTTGAAATTAGAAGTTTATGTAAATTAATATATGCGTTAAATATTTGTTATTTGAAAATATTCTTTTTATAATGTTGTGTCTATTTTTTATGTATCTTTAGCTTAAATAGAGCATATATTATGTGTGTTGCTTATACATTTTTTTTTTGGAGTAAATAAATTGAGATATTGTGAGAAACGTTTTACTGAGAAGATAATTGAATTATACAACACGATTATTTTTTGTTATGGAGAAATTTTAATGTCTTTATTTTTTTCATTTTAAGCTCTATATTTGAAGTGGTATATTATACACATATGTACATACATATATGTGTATGTGTGTGTAACTTTATTATAGTTTTAATGGTTTCTTAAGAAGTTAGAAGTACAAAATATAACCTTATTCTCTTATTAGGTTCTCTCTTCTTCAATGATAGCTATTAAACAAAAATTAAAAAAATAAATTTAGTATTATATATTAAATGATAAGAGACATAATTGAGAATAAAGAGTATTAAGATTGTTCTATATTACTTTATAACTATCTAAATGATAATACAAAATTTCTCTTTGCTAATATGCTATCATCCATTTATCAAGACATATAAACAAAAGCCATTTAGCCTAAAACAAAATGATAGCAAAAAACATCCAAATAAGAGTTCTATAGCAGAGTATTTTCTTTTTCTTGTTTGAATTTGTTAGGAAATCTAAACTATGATACTTAACAAAAATAGAAAAATGAACATAAAGAATAAAATAAGGAATAAAAAATTTACATGATTCGACTTATCTAGACAAGTCTACGTCTATGATGAAAATAACAATAAAAACTTTATTAATAGCTATAGGAGATATACACAATTGTTGGAAAATATGCCCTCTAGACTAGTTTATCTGATGTAATTATCGAATTTATTAATAAAAGAATTTATTCTCAAAATTTGTTTGTGAATTTACATTTTATTTGTGCACGATTTTCGTTTAGAAAGGATCCATTGTATTTAAGTAAGTGATCCCTGAGAATGGTGGTCTTTCACAGTAAGGTATGGATCACGGGTTACTTAATACATAAATGTTTGTTTTTAACTGATTGATGAAAATGGGAATCTCATCATATATAGGTTATTGTATTATGAATTCTAAATGAGGAATGACGTATCTTTAACCAGTGAGTAGTCCACTCACTTCATAGCATGAGCGTAGTTTGAATACGTAGAACATGACCTGTAATAGTGGTTTCTAAAAGTACTATTTAGAAGAAACCTAGACTGTTACCGCTACAACGTGGACTAATACTCTACCGCTTGAGTATGAGTTGATGGTCTGACGAAGCTAGAAGCATATACTTTGATATACTATAGTTGAGGTTCTTTCGTAGAGCCGATAAACTTGTATGTTGGGTATATATGACTAGTTAGTTAAGACAGACTTGTACAAGATAGTTTCTGTGCTATATCGCCCCTTATGACTGTCCAAATAATTTAATTATCTAGAGCCCTGGGGAACATGATTTGAATGTTTACTTTAGAGTAGCTCCCTTAGAAAGTAGAAAGATTCTAGGAATCGTGCATCATTGGACTAGAGGTCTAATGATGGTAGATGTCTTTTAGAGAGGTGTTAGTACACTCCTCATCTCTAAATGCACGGCGATGCGTAAAGGAGTATTTTAGTCATTACACCGGTAGGTTGAAGATTTTGCTAACACAACATTATCCTTGGGGTTAATATTTCCTTATGGTGATATTAAAAAATATTTAAAATGCAAAATATAGCTATTTATATAGTAGGAATATTTTGGTTATTTTAGTAGTTAAAGCGATGTGTCTTTTGGTCC
Organism: Voacanga thouarsii; assembly: GCA_026120185.1. Classification (NCBI taxonomy): domain Eukaryota; kingdom Viridiplantae; phylum Streptophyta; class Magnoliopsida; order Gentianales; family Apocynaceae; genus Voacanga; species Voacanga thouarsii. The sequence goes on along the minus strand of JANUWF010001217.1, from coordinate 2,961,536 downwards.
TCGGAATAACCCTTAAGTCTTGACAGATTTGGTTTAAGGAATTGGTCTTAATAATTATGGGTTTTATTTTATTTTATTTAGTTTAATTTATTATTGGACTAGAATAAAATAAAAGGCCCAGAGAGAGTATATATTTTATCTAGTTTAATTGAGTAATTAATTATTCAAGGCCTAATGCCCAGATTGAATAATTAAAAAATTAATCTAGATAAAAGGCTTGATATTTTATATTGGTCTATTTGGACTTGTTAATTATTTATTGGGTTATTTAATGAAGCCTAAAAAATAAATAATTGAGATTTATTATTTATGGGTATTCAAGCCCAAGAGTAAATAATTTTATCCGGCCCAACGAATAAGACCAATGGTAAAATAAAATTAAAAAATTAATTAATTAAAATAAAAAAAAATATGAGATGGATCCTGTGTCTTTTTTCGTGAAGGATAATAGAAAGCATGGATGTTTTTTGTTTTCACGTAGTTGGCTTCACTCTCTTGGTGTTGAAGTGATTTGATGAAATTGAAGTGAAATGCATATAACAGGAGCTGAACTTCTGGGTTCATTATTCACAGAGATGAAACCCATTTTCTGTGAAGTATTCACAGAAGCCAAAAACTTGGCAAACCCAACACTTCAAACTTTCACCGACAGTGCTACAGGCACCATTTCGGAAGATCAAAAACTTCGTGTGAATGAGACGCAGTCGACGTTTACAAACATCCTTGTACAGACATCTTCTTGAATGGATCCCGTATTGTTTTGTGTGAAGGATAGCAAAAAGTATGGATGTTTTTTGTTTTCACGCGATTGGCTTCACTCTTTTGGTGTTGAAGTGATTTGATGAAATTGAAGTGAAATGCATATAACAGGAGCTGAACTTCTGGGTTCATTATTCACAAAGATGAAACCCATTTTCTCTAAAGTATTCATAGAAGCCAAAAACATAGCAAACCTAACACTTCAAACTTTCACCGACAGTGCTATGGGCACTATTTCGAAAGATCAATAGTTTCGCGTGAATGAGATGCAGTCGATGTTTACAAGTATCCTTGTACAGACATCTTCTTCAGTGCAAAAAGACCATTTAATCACAAAGATAAAATTTTTGTTTTGCAAGCATGCTTTTGATTTGATGTTTTTTGCCATTTTAAAGCTTCAACAATAGTATTATTGGCATTCTAACCAAATTCTTTTTACATATCTTGTTTCGTACTACTCATATACTCACTTAACTTATACTCATATACCTCATAACACTAGATACACCAAAACAAATCAAGACTCCATAAAAAGCTTATGACTCCACCTATATATAAGTACCAAGCTATAAGATTTCTAATCAACATGGGATGTAGTAAGAATAACTTTCTAATTCTAATATACATAGGACAATAATAATTTTTTTAATTATAAATACATTGAAAATACCTTTTTAATCAAACTGCTTTGTCTTAATCTAATTAGGAATGCAAAACAAAATCCAACATTATGCACCATGGCTTGTATTCTGTCTTTGCTAGCCTCTAAGATATGTAGTAACATTAAAGTCGCAATTTTCTTGACTCTTTTGGCCTTCACAACTACCAAAATTTCATTGGTATCCAACTACACACTCGAATTAGCATAGTCTTAATACAATCTGATTCAACATGATCAATGAACAAGCATAGTTATCCCTGAGTCTAACACGATATATTGACTCATTGGAGAAAGTCTCAATTTTTTCTCATTGCCTTTGTAGGTCCTCACACTATCATCTGTCCTTGAAAGTCATATGTGAACTACCCTTCCATGTCGTCAAGATACTTCCTTATTCATAGATGAATACTGTTACACATACCTTTCTCATTATATTAGGGTATTCTAGACATGTGTGATTTTAGGACTCTACATCAATTAAAAATTGCAACCATTGAAATCTTACAGGCTTAATGAAATTAGATAATGCACATTTTTAAGACATATATGACACCATCCAAAGTGCGTCCCACTCCAAGAACTCTTTTTTTCCCCTTAATTTTTAACACTCCAATACACTATAAGTATAGCTATCACAAAGGACAAAAATACTTACTTTCAAATTAAAGCTAATTAATTCCCTAGAGACAAGATTTGAAATCTAAAATTTAACTAAGAAGAAATATCTATGTACTTGAAGATTGTGAGGATATCTTCGCACACGACAATGTCACGTACCATCACTGCAAATCCTTATCTTTTCTTTTCCAATGAGTATATAGTCATTTATGACAATTGCAATCATTTGTTTTTTTCTCTAGTTATGTAAACTAGATCTACTTATCTCAAATCTATCATTACATACTTTTGGTCTATAACCTATTCCGTTCACATAAAGTGTATGACTGTATGAGTAATTTTTATAAGTGTCCGACAATCTCTCACTAGACATAACACTATTATTACAAAACCTATTGACTTATATGCCAATTTCTAGAGAGATTAGTGTTTCACTATTTTTCTACCGCTTTAACTATTCTTCTTATTGAATTTCACCATGTCAAAATTTCGAAACTCTAAAAACCTAAACTCTGATGCTACTTGTTAGGAAACCTAAGCTAGGATACTTAATAAGAACAAAATACGAACATGAAGAATAAAATAAGACAAAAACGATTTACGTAATTAGGCTTATTTAACCAATCTACATCCATGATGAAAATCACGATAAATATTTTATTAATAGCTACCAGAAGATTTACATAAGAGTATTCTTGGTATTTTATCCAAACTCATTATACACATCCTATCTCGCACCACTTATACATTTATTTAACCTATGCTTATACATCTCATAACACTAGATATACCAAAATAAATTAGGACTCTAATGAAAAACACATGACTCCATCTCTATACGCTACAAGAAATATATTAAATTTGCTATGGAAAATTCTGTGAAAAATTCATGGCTAAGTTGGAATTTGCCATGGATTTACAACGACCAACATTCCCAAGCAAAATCTTTCGTCATTAAGCCTTTTTGCGACGAAACTCTTTCTCTGTCGCAATTTGCCACGGATTTGCAAGCAACATTTTCAACTGGTAACACCTGATAATTCATATAAAGGCTAAAACTTTATGACGAATCTACAAGGGATCTAATTCTCTTCTATGGCAAATCCCAGATAGATTGCCACAGATTTGCGATTATTCCCAATTAAAATCTATGGCAAAGTTGTGGCAGATTACCACAGATTTACTACGGATATTTATTCCCAAATAGTTTCCATGGAAAATCCATGACAGATATCCACAGATTTGCTACAATGTTTTATTCCCCCAATAATTTCTATGGCAAAGCCACGATAGATGGTCACGGATATTTATTCCCAAATAGTTTCCACGACAAATTTGTGGCAGATTGCCACGAATGTTTATTCTCAATTAGGTTCTACTCCCAAATAGTTTCCGTGGCAAATTGCAACAGATTTGCTACAAACGTTTTATTCCACAATAGTTTCTGTGGCAAAGCCATGACAGATTGCCACGGATTATTTATTCCTAATTATGTTCCGTAGGAAATTCATGACAAATTGTGATAGATTTGCCACGGAATTTTGTTTTTGTGGCAATTCCTTGGTAAACAACCAAGGAATTGCTACAACTTTTCAAGTCACATTCCCCGTCAATTGATATACATAACACACAACCAAAACACATTCACCATAATTTCACTAGCCAAAATATCCATAAACTTTTAATGTCCAAATGTTCTAATCATATATCATAAAAATATCCAAATAGAAAATACAAATTCATAGTGGTAGTAATCCATACTTAACATCCATATGAAAATATAACCAATCTAATTATATCTGCTGAGGCCAAAGGATGAATCATCCTCATTAGAATTTTTAGAGTTAGAAGGAATAGAGGACACTTGTAAGTTAAGATGTTGCATTATAATGCGATTCATATCAATCAATGTAGATATCTTCTTATCCTTTTCTCCAAGGTCATCCTCATCTTTTTCCCCTCTTTCTCCATCTCTTTGTCCTTCTTGTTCAACTCTTGCTGAAGCTACTATTGAAGGGTTTGCTCAAACTTACCACGAAACTTCTCTAAATCAACTGATGATATGAAAGACGTGGCCCCATACCAACGATACTGAAGTTTCAAGCGTGAAGCCTCAGACCCCATGCCGTAAATCCTATCCCTTTTCAATCCACCTATTGCTGACATAATCATAACTTTCTCATTTGGCATAGAACTTGGAGTAAATGCTAAATCAGTAGATTCTATCTATGAGTACTGTGACTTCATCATTTGGACGTCCTCCTAAAAAGTATTTTGAAGTTGAAAATAAAAACAAAAGATAAAGTATTATGCAATTTTAACTATTGAAATTAATATGTAACATACAATGATCTTGCAAAATCTCTCATCGATAAATTCGCTCTTATTAAGCCCATCTTGAAATTGTTACAATGTTTCAAATAAGGCAAACTGGTCAAAGTCATATCCTTGCTCCGCATGTTTCAAGAAGTATTAAAAATGTAAGACAACTACGTCAAAAATTAAAATTTTTTTCAAACAAGATGTTTACAGAGTTCCGAAACTTACTCTACTTGGCTGCTAATTTGAATGCATTTATTTATTCAAAACTGCATCTAATATCAAAGCTTTATCTAAGATAAGACATGATTAATTTCCTAGAAAAAAAAGGTGAACAATCCAAAGTTGGCAAAAAGCAGAAGACTGTCCCTACTATAAATACACAAAGCAGCCTTTGTTTCTTCTTTTGTCTTTTATATGTAGTACACTAATTAATTTCTTCTTTTTATCCATCAATTTATTCATTCTCTTCTAAGTTAAAAAAACTTATCATGCATATTTTGCTCTAAGCTTTAGCTTCTAAAATGTTCTTGAACATGCAGTCTTCAACTGTGAAACTAAAGTCCAAGCTTGAGGAGCTTAAAATAAGTACACAGATAGGAAATAATTCGAAGTCTTTAGCCGTGAGAACAAGCAACTCAAATCAAGAAAAAAAAAAAAAACCTAAAAAATCCGCATCTAGACAAAGATCAAAACAACCTACAACTGAAAAACCAAAGAGCAATCATATTAGTGTGGCTAATTAACAAACAAATATGCTATGCATGTTTTCTAAGTACAAGAATAGCTTCATGGACATTAGCATATGGTATCATTGGGAATTTTCAATCTCCTTTTTCCCCTTTTATCCTCCTTCATCCATGCCCAAAGATAGCAAACAAACAAATGAAGTATCAATATTCATCTTCATATATTTATTACAAATTAAATTAAAAATAAAAACTCCCCTCTGGAGAATTTTCAAACGTTTTGTTCCACATTAACAAACTCCAAAGCCAATAATCAAATTCAAAAAAAATAAAAAATAAAAAATCTCGCCACTAATATTAACTTCATCAATCTATTTTAACAAATGTTAGATTGGATTACGGAAACAAAATCAGGCAATAATAACTATGAATGCCCTTTACATTATGTTTTCAAGATTTAATTTGTGGTTGGTCCATATTCATATACTTTTTCATTGCTTGTTGATTACATATAATTGATTGAGAATAATCCTAGTCTAAGAAGCCTCAGTTCAGTTCTACAATCTGATGACTATAATGATATTAACACACCAAATTCACACTAATCTATTATGAAATGTAGCTCTCCCTTGTTTTCCTTTTGTGTTAAATTATTATCATGATAAATCCCTCAGTAACTCTACTAGGATTTTGAAAGCACATCTTTGTCCTCGTCCAAATAAAAGGTCTTGCACCAGGGCAAACCAAGCATTGAATGCTAATGAATTTTGCCATCCTGACCAAAGCAAAATTCCATATATTTTACAAATTAATGGCATATGCCCTACATCCAAGAACTCTTGAAAACACAAATACTCTAAACCTTCAACTCAGATGAATAAGCAACTAATGCCAGAATACATAAAATCTTGGGACACACACATACATGAAATCTTGCAAGTACACCACCATGGTTTTCTTTTAACCATCCTAGTGAATATGGTATTTGATTTAACATAGTGCACTCAACATTATTTATTGATCATATAGATAGGAGAATAGTCATTACTTATCCACATCATGATTTTTTCTTCATGTTTTGTATTTGCATATCTACTTCATAGATAGGAGTATGGACTGCTTTCAAATAGGTCTCAAAGAATATGATGTGGTACTTCATCATAACAAGAAAGTTAAGATGGATTAGAAGGTTAGAATTTACATGCACAATTTTAATAGCAATTGTTAAAGTAACATTTAATGTAAGAGGAAATGTAAGAAGAAATACCACTCTAGACTCATTCTCTGTAAAGTTGATGAAACTTTCGGTATGTTTGCCAGAGCTACACCTTTTATTTTCTTTAGCAATATGTAATAAGTTTTCCAATCCTCAAACTACCACTGTCTGCATAGTTGATCATATATGTCCTGTGACATCCAAGCAGGCCTCCTCTTGTGCACACTCTTGATGTTTTCAAGGGTATCGGTTATTCTTGCTCGACACCTTTCCTCTCACACTGCATGTATCTATGACAAATGATCTGGGTGCTATGTCTGGTGTTTCTAAAATAAAGAATAGGTTAGTACATTGTAAATTACAGCATGAACTAGTGGATCAACTATTTATTCAATAGATGGAAGCACCTTTTATGGGCATTTGTTCAATAGATTAATGTGAACCTCATTTTTTTGAACAAGTTATGGACATAACTAAGTTCAAACTACTTTGTGTATGATGCTATTTTTAGTTTTCCTTTTCAGATTCTATCAAATGTGTTTTTGAGATTTCCAAGTTCAAAGCTTGGTCTTTAAAGAATTAAACTAGTATGCACATTTTATCTATTTGCATCTCAAATACACAGTTTTATGCTAGGAAACCTATTGTTTTATGCTAGGAAAAGCTTGGTCTTTTTTTTCTGCCAATGATTGTTAGTTTTTCTGCTTAGTTCTTTTCTTTTCATCATCTCTTTAACAGAGTTCATTGCTGGTAAAGAGTATAATAGGTAGGTAAAACTACATAGAGTGAGACTTTGTGCTGACCACATGTTGGTAGTTTATTTTTGTAAGTAATTTCCCTTTGCTAGTAACAATATTCCCATTCTCAAAGCTTACTTTGTCTGATAAGTTGGCTATCTAGTTAATAAGATGAAGATAACCATGTTAAGAAAAGATTCCCACAAGTCTATATCCTTTCCTTAGAAGCAATTTAGTAGTATTAAGCAAGGATTATAAGTTGGTTTCAGCATCTATCTAAATTTCCTTCCAGTGTTCAAAAACTGTAGCAAAACTGTAACACCCCGAAGCCTAGGCCCGCTAGGGCCGGGGATGTCGTCCCGTCCAAAGGACAAGGAGTCTTTATAACTAGGTCACACAAACAAATTGCGGAATAAAAATAATATTTAACTTAAAAAGTTATTACAACCCAAAGAAAATTTCAAGAATAAATCCATGAATTCCAAAACAAAACCATAAATAAAGTTATCCACTCTTGTCTCCCCCAAAGCAATACATAGAATTAAATGACAACAATCTCTTTCAAGGCAGATACTACTAGCTACTCATTCCCACAACAGGATCATCCTGAAATCATGATAAAAAGGTGATGAGACAGAAATCTCGGTAAGTCCGTGTGTGCTTTGGGTGTTTAGTGAAAACAGTTCGTGGATGCAAAGTGTGAAACTTTTATAAGAGAAACATTGGCAAGCATCAAGCATTAGTCAAAAGCAAGAGTGGCGTTTTGGCTTATCTAGCCGTACATAAGTAATGAAATCAACCACTTGAAAGAAAGAGATATGGGTTACCACACGTTGGGCCCCATAACCAGTCAGAATGCCGACACTTTGTGCAGACTGACAAAAGTAGGTGATCGGCCTACTGGGCAAGATACTCCTCATTCTCTATACCCAAACAACAACCGGGTGTCCAATCCGGCAAAACACAGTCACTTGACTGAAAACAAACTGCTAGCTCGGACCGGCACGACTCATTGGACTGACATCTTATCCGGGAATGACTCACCCCTCAGAGGTGGCCATCTGTTGAGAGACTTACCCTAACCCTTCAAAGACTAGTCCTAGTAGTCTGCCCTTATTGAGTACTCAACGACATTTCCTACTTGGGATAAAATGAACAAAGCATTGCTCTTCATGAAACTAGTAATTTGAGGGTTTCCAAAGTTTTGGGAACAATCAGTTTTAGAAAGAGTTTTAAATTTGGAAAATCTACTCAGTAACTTTTAAATAATTTAAGTGTTGGAAATAAGAACAAATTCAACCCTCAATTGCCTTCAGATAAACGAGTGTCCATACACTCCACATTTTGCTTGCCATAAGGAAAACATTTCCACGTCGATAGGTTTTATGCAGGAGCTTACCTGATTCTTGCTCACAACAACAAGGTCTCGAACAGCTAACCTAACCCCACATGGGTAAATACAAATCTTAATCAATTTCAAGTCACAAACCACTTCCTCAATTTTAAATCAATTCAAATCACTACTACCATGATCCTAGTGTCCCAAGCTTTATGATAAAATAATAACTAAATAGGTTTATAAGCTAAGTTTAATTTGTTATTTAAAATAATTAATGGTTTGGGAAATAAATTCTAATAAGTTGAAAGTTTAAACATTGTTAGGAAAAATTTAGAGTTTATTTGATCAAGAGTCATAGATGGTACTAGGTAAAATAGTGATTTAATGATAGTTTAGTTGTTAGAAAATAATTGATAGCTAAAACTAGTTGAGATTAAATTTAATAAGCCTTTCTTGGAAAATAATAAGTAAATCCTTAAGGGTTTTGATTTAGTAAATATTTTACTAATTATGAATAATTCTCATAAAACTTTAATTGATCTCTTTATTTTAAATAATATTTATTTATTTTATTTTCTAGCAAAATTTTTATTTATTTGACTAAAATATCCTTTATATATAATAATTCCAAATCTACCATTCCTAGAGTTTTTTTGAAAATACTAGCAATAATATTTTATTGAGTTTTTTATGCATAAAGTGAAAATTAGTTTTAGGGACAACTAGATCATGATCAACTTTTTATGGCCATCCTCAATCAAGAACATACACAATTCTTCAATTCATTAAATCATCCAAATCTTGCATATAGGCATAGATCTAAATTTATTAAGACATGACTTAACCTTTACTAGCATAAACATGATCATGGCTTCAATATTCTAGTAATGCATATAACTCCTATTCACCAAAGGTGACATAATCTCTAGCATACTTTATCACAAATACTACCTATGACATGCATCAAACCTTAAATCAACATACAATCAACCAAGATAAACCTTTCATGCATAAATCCCTTCTTCTTCACAATCATACAATTGCTCATGCTTCAATCTCAACAATAAATATATACTCAAATCCTACCACCATTCACCTTTTAACAACATCATCCTAGAGACATGATTCTAGAGTTTAAAAGAAAGATTACAGGCACTTACTTGGTTGATGAATGCTTTGAAAGAGTTTAAAAATAGATCTCAACTCCTAGATGGCTAATTTTGTCCAAGAGAGGTGGCGAAAGCATGGTCATGGAAAAAGAGACCATTCGGCCAAGAGAGGGAATTTCGGGCCGAGAGAGAGAGAGAGAGAGAGAGAGAGAGAGAGAGAGAGAGAGAGAGAGAGATTATTAGTATGCTCATTCACATAAGTTCTCATTGGAGATCAAGTTTGAAGAAGATGAAGTTGATAGAATAAGTTTACCTTGAAGATGTTCTTGACCTTCAAATCTGGAGATTTTCGTGAGGGTTTGAAGTGGTTTGAAGGTGTATTAGGTGAAAGAAGGTAGTAGGTGTTCTTGGTGTAGTGTGTGTGTTCTTGGTGTCTAAAGAAAATCGAGAGAGAGAGGTTGGAAGCAGCTGCCGATTTTCTGTGAAATTAGGGCTGCCGAAATTTTGTAGGGTTTAGGAGAATGTTTTCTCTGATTTGAGAGGGAAAAGGTAAGGTTAGTTGTTACAATCCTTGAAGAATATTTTTGGGAAGTGAATTTGGAAACTAAATATTCTAAGAATATCTTGATTGTTTGGACAGCTTTGAAGTCTCCTATGGCCGACTGGTTGTGTGGCTTTTCTGAGGAATTAAAACTGGTTCTATAAGGCTTATGATGGCCGAAACTAAGGGGTACAATGATGAAGAAGAAGTTTGGTCAATTGAATAAGATATCATGGAAGGTTGCTAAATAAGATGGCTGGAATTTTGGAAAGTAATCAAGCTAAATTGCAGGGATTTGTTGGAGGGATTTTCGGACAGCCATTGCTGCCTTTCATCCAGAAGTTTGAGGGAAACAATGGAGCTCTGTTAATGGTGGTTTAAGGGAGGTTTTGACAGAAGTAGGTTGGCATTTTCGGCTGGAGGAGAAATAGGTAGCAAGCTGAAAAATTTCCTGCACAACAATTTCGCTGCACAAGAATTTTCTGGCAGAATTTCGTCCGCCACTTCCAGCTGAGATGTAGCGAGTTTGAAGGGGGGGTTTCAGGGGTATTCAAGAATGGTTTCCATCCTTCTTTATGGAGGAAAAACATGGCTAAGGTGATGCACAAAATCTGGAAGAAAACAGCTTGGTTTTAAGCCTCCAAGGTAGCGATTTGCCCAGAATTTTTCACTGGTTTGTACAGCTCTTGAGCAGTCTGAAAATGGCAGAAATAATTCATGTTTCAAGCTGATCTTAAGGCCATTTTTTTGGCAGCATTTGGAAGGAAATGTTAACTAAGAAGTTCGACATTTTGAAGGTACACAAGTTGAAAAATTTCAGCTCATTCCAAGAAGGAAGGTGAACTAGTTTAGGATGAAATTTCAGCAAGCTCACTAGAGGGATTCTTCCTCTTGCAATTTCCCACAACTCTTCCATAATTTTCAGACTATAAGAAGTCTTTTACCAAGACACTTTGGTCCTAAAACACCTCAGCACTTTACTGAATTTTCTGGAAAGAAAAAGGCTAGAACATCTTGATCAAACTAAGGAGTTGAAAATTAAGAAAAACTAAAGATCAAGGGAGAATGAATTTCCTTTAAGAATTTCGAGTAGAGCAAAGGAGTGAAATGAGAATTCTCCTAACATGTCTCTCCTAGGTCATTATCACCACCTTACTCTAGGCCCTTAAGGCCGAAACTAATCCTCCCTAAGCAAAAATAAAATTTTAATCAAACTAAAGCTTTTATGATGAAATTCGAACCCAAGATCTCAAGAATTAATTCTAAGGCTCTAACCACTAAACCACAACAACTCTTGTTGCTATTTTTACTAGAAAATTAATTCCTATTCCTTCCACAAGCTATCTCCCTATTTTCACTTCGGGCAAAAATTACCATTTTGCCCCTCTCACACAATACTCACCAACAAAACTTCAAAATAATAAAACTCAAATCCAAAGCACATAAAATCATATGAAAATGTATTTAATCATGAAATAAAGTATGATATGCATCCCAACCCCCTTACTCTAAGGTCGGTTTTGACTGGGGTTTCACAAAAACATATTTATATTTGTGTGATGTGTGTAAATAAATCTGCTAATGTCATTTATCTGCTAGTGTCATCTCCTATATATATGCTTATTGCTTCAGCTTCATCTACATCTTCCTGGTAGGCTTTGTTAACCACTAGTGCATTAATTACATGTCATGCTTTTATTTGGCATACAACTAACCAATCAAACTTTAGTCTTTTGCTACTAGGCTATAAAACAAAGTATACTTGCGTAACTTGGTGAGCCAACACAAATGGAAAATCTAGCATAGCTCTTCTTATAATTAATGTCAACAAGTTTATATTGATAATGTACTCTTGTATTCCGATTGGGTGTCATATTTAAAAAGTATGACTTTTTAGATTGGACTACCAACAAATTCAATTTCAATTATTTCTTTCAAGACTCCACCACATTTAACATAAACACCACTATTCACAGTATTTTTTCCATCCCCATATCTATAGGTGTGGAATCTAAATCTATTTACAAAGTATCCATAAAATAAATTTACCTAAGCCAAGGGTCTCCAAGATAAATTACTAGAGCCTCATGGTCATCTACATTACTATAAGCTCTAGTAGTATGTCTCGCTTGCAAATAAAGCTCAAAGGAATAGGAGAAAAATGTAGATGTTTCTTCAACTAGATACGCATTGTAAATTGATTATTCAACTCTAACCTTATTTTTTACCTTAACCTTCAAATGATACAAGTACCTAAAAGGAAAAATAGTCATCAACTCAAAAACTGAAATGTGTACATGCATTTGAAATTGGATTAGCATGAGTAAACTACTACGGTATGTTACCTTTCAAACGGATACATCCATTTTTATTGAATAGGACCACCAACTCTAGTTAGGTAAGGCAAATGCATCACTAGATTTTCCATCAAATCCAAAAACTCTAATGGAAATATTTTCTTCAACTTGCATACTAGCTGTGTTATTTATTTTTCTAGTATGCACATATGTGCAGCCTACAATTTAAGAGCACACAAATCCCTATAGAAAAGACTTAATTCATTGAAAACACTCCATATATTTGTTGGAAGCAATTTTCTTAATGCTATGGGTAGCAATCTCTCTATAACCACGTGGCAGTCATGGCTCTTCATGCCAAACATCTTCATGTCTTTCAAATCAATATACCGACTCAAATTTAATGCATAACCATCAGGAACTCTCAATTCTTTAACCCATTCAAGTAAAAGCCTATTTTGTTTTTTGGTTAAAGTGTAGCATGCGTTTGGTATAGACACTTTTCTATTCCCTTCTCGGCTTATACAATATTTTGGGCAGTTACAACACTTGAGCAAATCACGACGAGACTTTACATTATCCTTGGTTTTTCTTTTAACTTCCATAACAATGTTCAACATATTATCAAATACATTCTTCTCATTGTGGAGCACATCTAAATTGTGATGAATGAGATTTGTAAGCCAATAAGGTAAATCCCAAAATATACTCTATTTTATCCAGTTATGGAATTCGCCCCTACCATCTCTCTTCCCAATTTCTATTACAATCTCGATTGTCTCTGGAAGATTATAAACTCAATTCAATATTTGATTCTCGGAATTACATGGTGGAGTTGTTGATTTTTCCTCACCTTTATCTCTTTAGAAAGACTTGGTGTCCTGTCTAAAAGAGGTGTTCAATTGGCAAATATTGTCGATGACAATCAAACCAACATTATTTGCCACTAGTTTGTAGTTGGAATGACTTTGTTTACTCCATGCAATACGGGCAAACAAGTTTTCCCGCTGTACTCCACCCACTCAACATGCCATATGCAGGGAAGTCACTGATGGTCTATTGAAGAGCTGTCCACAATTGAAAGTTTTATTTGTTTGAAATATCATAAGTTTGAACACCATCAAACCACAGCTATGTCAATTTATCCATCAATAGTTGCAAATATGTATCTAGTTTTTCCTTTGGATTCTTTAGCCTTGGGATAATGGTTGTCAAAACATCACTGAATTCTTTATACATATCCATGGAGGTAGGTTATATGAAGTGATAATAACTAGCTAAGATAAATATTACTTTCCCATTATTTCAAATGGTGAGAAACCATCTGTGCACATACAGAGCTTAACATTCCCACCTCATTTGCAAACTTAGGATAAGTTTGATTAAAATGCTACCCTGCTTCACCATCTCTAGGATGATTCATCACACCTTGCTTAGTAAGGTTCTCTGAATGCCATTTCATGTGCTCTGCAATTGTTTTGGATGTATAAAATCTTTGCAACCTTGGTGTAATCAGGAAATAATACATTCGTTTAAATGAGATTTCTTTCTATTGCCTATTTTTTTCCCACATTCTTCCTACTCATGTACCGAGTATGACTGCAAAACTTGCAATCTCTTCTATTAACATCATTTCTCCAATAAAACATACAACTCTTTGTGCAAACATCAATCTTTTGAACTGGTAAAACAAGTTGGGAAACTTACTTCTTTGTTTGGTAGAAGTCATCCAGCATCTTGTTCCCTTGAGCAAAACCTCCTTCATCAATTGTATGACTTGATTAAAGCACTTCTCCGATATGTTATTTTTAGATTTAATGTTGAGTAATTGAGATACTATAGATAGGAACGAGGGGCTCATACACCCTTCCCATAGAGGAGTGTCTATAACTCTTAACATTTCATAAAGTTTCTGAGCCTCGAAATTAGGAGGTTCTTCAGTAGTAGGGAAGATGGATCTGGATGAAAATTTGGTCATGTTGCATCTATGACTATTTTTCGATACCGGTTGGTTTATCTCAAAGCATTCTCATCCACATTTGCATTGGACATTTGTAGCAAAGTATTAAATCCTTCGCCATGACATGTCCAATTATAATAATTTTTTGTAAATTCCTTTCTATACAAGCGCAATTTGATTTCTTCTGCAATATGGTAATGCAAATTGTTACACTTTACGCAAGGACATCTAACTTCATTAGGATTAGTAGATGTTGCTATTTTTGCCAAAGCATAATGAAGAAAATGATCGACTCCACTAACAAATTCGGTTGTAACTCCTTTCACACCGGTCACATATCTCTTATATATCCAACTCCTATCCTCCATCTAATATTTCTAGAAAAGCAAATTGGAAAACAAACACATTTAGTATGTAGCAAGAATATATTTTACAAGAGCAATTGAACATGTATCAAATTGGTTCACTAAGGAAAATCATTAAGAAATATATTAATTATTTCATCTTAACCTAAAAATCCTTACATATCAAGGGAATTTGGACTTTGTGTATGCTAAGCCTTGACTAGCCAAAATAAAGTTTCAAGTTTTTCATGCTTATTAATTTGTACTCACATTCTAGTAGCAAGAAAAGATCTCAAGCTGAAGGTACATACATCATCAAGAAATAGTCAAGACAATTTGGTAAACAATTTTCAACTTTATGGAATAATAATTCTTGCCTAATACCTATACAATTGTGTTTTTGTAGTTTGATTTCATCTAAAGTAGAAGGAAATACTTTCTCCTTGTTGCTTAATATGCACTCAATTTTTTTTTCTGTAATAAAATACTTGGGAAGAACTAAGTCGAGCTATATATAATTATTGGAGAATCATAATTCATAATTGATCTCAAGATTTTTTTTGGTTAATTTTTTCTCTTTTTGAGTGTCCTGAGTCATATATAAAACTCAACATTAAAGGTCAAGGGATTGAAATAATAAAGTTAGGAAAAAAATTCATTTGATTATACCCTACTGTGCATCACCCTCTAACTACTTATAAATAAGCAAGAAGAATAAACCATGATAAAGATGTTCAATAATAGTTCCAAAAAGAGAAAAAAAAAGAAAAAAGGAACATCTGGAGATCATAATTCTGACCAAAAATAGATACTAGTAATTACGTAGTGCGCAGGCCAACTCCTTATCCTTATAGCCATTTTTTATTAATAGCAAAGTGAAACAGGTTCATATATAGGATTTTCCATTTTCTTCTAGTTGCAAAGAGGGGAGGGCGGGGGGGGGGGGGACTAATTTTCCATTTAATATCTGAAACGCAAAGACCTCACATAACAGCTGTATATCATCCACAAAAGCTAATGATCACAAAACCCCTATATACAAACAAATGCACTAAAGATGCCGTACATAAAATATTACAAGAATGAAATAAGAAACATTTGTAGTCAACACTGTGACAAAATAATGAAGACTCATAGACTTGCCAAAGAGAACAGCAGCAATTTCAAGCTGCCTTTCAGAATATTTGGAAAGGAATTCCTATTCTTCAAATAAGTTAGCAATCATGCACTCAAAAATAGATTGTTCCCAATCAATAAATAGAGACTTTGCTAATCAAAATCAAGCCAAAAAATAAATGAATATAAATTCAGAATCACTACTATTTATGAAATTCTTTTATCTTTTAAAATTTAAATTCAATAATTCAAATAGCATATTAAAAAAACCATCAAAGTTCAAGGTTCTAAAGTATGTTGTGACGACATTCGTGAAACAGTTTTAAAAAAATAGAACACAGGATAGACAAATAAAATATTAAAAGCACATAAGGAAACAGAAAAAAGAAAAGAAAGAAACCAAGTCCATGATGTAACATGGTAAAACATGCCCAACGAGCCCAAACTCTTTCTAAGTACATGTAATTATAGGGCCAAACCATAACAATCAAGATTCCATTTTAGCATTTTACCATTTCATCATGTATCTGCTGTGACTTGCAAATAATATGATTTCATAAAAGGATATAGCCTCCTCTGGCAAAACCTATGTCAGGCTGAATCAAACAAAAGAAGTGATTGAAGTGGAGTGGTTAGACAACAACACTCCACGTGCATTGATTGAAGATCCCTTTGGCTGATTGAAATGCATTGATTGAAGTTGGCATGCCTATAAATAGGCATATGTTGAAGAGCCAGAAGACACACCAACAAAAAACACAAACATCTCGAGAGAAGCTCTTGTTTAGAATGAAGAAAAATTGTGAGGGTTTGAAAAAAAATTCTTTGGGTACTCTCTAGGTTTTTTTTTTTTTTTTTTGGTTTGGGGTATGAGAAAAATATTGTATTTGATATTGTGTGGTTGTAATAATTTTTCACATAGTGAATATTTTTCTCGATTGTCTTTTGACAACGGCTGTGGTTTTTCTTCGATTTTAGAGTTTTTCACGTAAATCCTTGTCATGTTATTTTTTTTTTGTAGTTGTGTGATTATTATTTTTATTAAAGGTAGTTTGTGGGGTAATAGGGGATATTTTTTTTCTCAACAACTGGTATCAGAGCCTTACTGGGGTATTAATATCTACTTATCATATGCTCGTGGTTGCTATTAAGGTGGACCCTCCATATCAAAAAATAAGTTAGATTATTATTTACTCTGTATATTAAGCTTACAAGTACCTTTGGTGCGGTGAAGTTTTAGTATGTGTTTTACACTAAAAGGACAGAAAAAAATATTAGCAACTAAATTTGATGGCAAAATTAATTTGGCCTTATAGCAAGTGCAAGTCAAGAATTTGTTGATCCAGTATGGATTGTACAAATTCTTGAAGGGGAGGCCAATCCCTTTGACCAGTAGAAAAGATTCAGAAGTGTTCGGTGATAGTAGTGGAGACTTAAGAAAGTCCATAATGAGCGATGAGGATTGGGAGGAGCTAGATATGCGAGCTGTCAGTCTAATACGACTCAGTTTGGTAAAGAATGTTTTTGCTAATGTGATTGGACTGTCTACAACAAATGAGATCTGGGATAAGCTTGAAGAATTGTACTAGACTAAAAGTGTTTCAAATAGGCTCTATTTGAAGAAGCAATTTTATACACTACAAATGAAGGAAGATACAAAAATTTTAGATCATCTGAGTGTCCTAAATGGGCTTATTTTTGAATTGGAGATTCTCGGAGTTAAAATAGACTATGATGATAAAGCTCTGCGACTCATCTTGTCTCTTCCATCTACTTACAAACACATGCAGCCCATTTTAATGTATGAGAAGAAAATTGCAATTTACTCCGAGGTGGCGAGAAAATTAATTTTTGAAGAAAGAAGATTAAAAGGAGAAAGCAGACCTTCAAAAAACTCAGCATTTGCTATTTGTGAGTATGGGAAGAAAAAGAACTCTGTCAAGAAAATTGTATGCTGGGGATGTGGACAAACAGGCCACATCAAGAAAAACTGCAAGAAGGGTGGAACTGGTTCGGCTAATAGCTCCAAAGAAAAAGATAATATTACCAATATCGTTTCCCTAGTAGAGAGAGATGATGAATTATTTTAAAGACAAATATATGTCCTTATGGCATGATTGCTACTACTGGAGATGTTATGAAAAAGGACGTATGATTGGTAGCATGTCCACAAATTTACACACGGGCATTGACTGATGATTATATAAGGTATGTGGTGGAATAAAGGAATGTCGATAGCTAATGAACTTCTTGAAAATCTGCATGGAAGTTGCACCATAATTATCGACATAGGCCGAGGTGAAATTCTTGAAGTTGATATTAATTTCAAGTGGATAGACTCTTTATGGTAGAGTAGGATAATGTTTCTTATTGTTGGTATTAGACAATGTCTTGGTAGCAAATTTTTTTTTTGTTTTGTTTAATTCAGGTGGAGATTGTCAGGTTGAATCAAACAAAAGGAGTGGTTGGAGTGGAGTGGTTAGACAACCACTCCACATGCATTGATTGAAGATCCCTTTGGCTGATTGAAGTTGGCATGCCTATAAATAGGCATACGTTGAAGAGCCAGAAGACACACCAACGAAAAACACAAGCATCCTGAGAGAAGCACTTGTTTAGAATGAAGAAAAATTGTGAGGGTTTGAAAAAAATTCTGTAGGTACTCTCTAGGTATTTTTCTTGGATTTAGGATGTGAGAAAAATATTGTATTTAATATTATGTGGTTGTAACAATTTTTCACATAGTGAATATTTTTTTCGGTTGTCTTTTGATAACGGCTGTGGTTTTTTTCCGATTTTGAAGTTTTCCACGTAAATCCTTTATCTTGTTATTTTTCTTTATAGTTGTTTGATTATTATTTTTATTGAAGGTAATTTGTGGGGTAATATGGGATATTTTTTCCCAACAACCTACCACTGTAAACAATTGAAAAGAAAGCAAAAGCTCCACCTATGAAGTCCACCAAAGCATGGAGTACTTTTATACTACCTTGGTAAATATATTGAAC
Organism: Voacanga thouarsii; assembly: GCA_026120185.1. Taxonomy (NCBI): domain Eukaryota; kingdom Viridiplantae; phylum Streptophyta; class Magnoliopsida; order Gentianales; family Apocynaceae; genus Voacanga; species Voacanga thouarsii. The sequence continues at coordinate 2,942,823 of JANUWF010001217.1, read as the reverse complement.
AACTGCAGAGAAACCAGCCAGCATTTGTAAAACTAGGTCCCCTCTCCACCAATGTGGTGAAGAAGTGAATATAGCTACCTTATTGCTCAACTGTTAAAACAATAGAAAAAATTATTTAACACTTGTATTGTTACAACACATCAACTAAGTCCCACAAAGAGAACCTCGACAAATTCTACGAGGCTACAACTCTCATCAGATGTATGGAAAAGTGAAACCTAAAATTAGGACACATTATACAGCTCTATGCAATAAATCAAGAAGTGTAAAATTCAAAGTAAATCTCAATTGCATCTGACTTGTTAATAACTTGCTTGGGCTATACCAGTTCCTTTTCTACTCATGCCTTAGTTCAGAACCTTGTGAATGAAAAAAACTACCCCAAAACTATATCTACCTTGAGGCTTAACTTGGTTGAAAGGGAAAGTTCAAATTCTGGAAAAACCCAGATGCAAAAACTCCAATTCTACCCAATGACATTCTAGCACTAGTAAAACTACACATATTTATTCATGACTATTGCAGATACAGAGTATACCTAACAGCCTTTGCAACTAATTTAACATTCCTCACAAAAATCAGACATCTACGTAAACACAACAGAGCTCCAGAAAGAACAAATCTTGATTATTTCTTTAATAAACAATTCCTTAAGTGGCATTACAACTAAACCAGATTACATTGGTCATATATCGGCTGTTGATATTAAAAAAAAAAAAAATCTGGAGGAAGAGTCACACAATGCAGAGTCTCTAGCCCATTCCCATCTACTATTTACTTTTAACTCAATTTCAGTTTAAACCAAATATAACAAGCCATAAAAAACCTAAAATCCATTGATTATCTATCTCATTCACACTAGCAAAGCACCAACAAAAAGCAGCATCTAGCAATCAACATCAGTCTGCCAACTACAGGGAAATTACTCATTCAACAAGTAAAAGAGAGCTAAAACAAATTCAAAAGAATTTCTCATCAATTTACATCGTAAGGACACCATAAACCACCAAATCTATTCTATAGTTAAATTCAAAGGAAGGATCCCCTCATTTGCAATTTATTTATTGAAAACAAAAACTGAAAAATCAACAAATTTACCTGGAACTAAAGCAGTGGCGGCAACAATTGACGGTGGGGCAGTGGCCATGAGCAATTATGGTGATGAGTTAGTGATGGTAGAGGACGGGAGAGGAGGAGAAGAGCAAAAGACATTGAAGAGATATGAGGAAACTGCAGAGGGATGGCCGGAAGTAACCCTTTTACCAGATGTATTTTTAATTTTGTATAAGAACAAAATGTAGCAATCATTAAGTGAGATCAGCCTCAATGCAGATTGAAGTATCTTATCAATCATTAACCTTGTGAAATGACAGACAGTGATTCTGAAGCCAATTCCTTGAGTTGAAGCTGTAACAATAGCAACTTTTCCCTTGAAATCTCTTGCCAAATTAACACTAGTCTTGACAGAACAAAAACCCATAAAATTTACCCACAAATTCACTAAGAAATTTTACATAAAATATATTCTAAAATGAAAAGAAAGGCTGAGAGTAGAAGACGGAGGGTAGTGGTGCCTGAGAGCAGAAGAAGGGAATCCGAAAATTATGGGAGAGAGTGGAATTTTTGCCTAAGTATGGAAAAGGCAAGAGAAAAGAAGGTAGTGAGAGAAAGAGGTAGAGAGAAGTGCTCTCAACTCCCTTGGAGTACTCTTGGTGATTCTTGCTACCAATGGAGGTTTCACGAGTTCTATTGATTTCACACGTATGTTTCACTGGTTAGTTCACTGTCCTTTCTCTCCTCTCCACCTAATCAGTGCTGCATTTCGTGTTTTGCTCATGTTCACAAGTTTTCGTGTTCGTCGATTTCTCTCTGGGTTGGTTTATTGACCATTACTGTGCTGCTCTCCTATTTCCTCTACTTGTCGCATTTACTTCAACGGATTCCTTCTTTCGGATTTACTATGGAGTTTAATGTGGTAGGAAGTCGAATTTAATATGTCCATGACAGTAGGGACTCCTTTGTTGTTGTGTGCATTAATGGTAGTGGTCAGACAACTATAATGACGAACTGGTATGTTGATTATTGGGTCTTCTGCTTGCACCCATTTTGACTCGTTTTTATTTCTCCTTCGTACTCCTAGGTTCATATGAATACTACATTTCTCTCTGTTGACTTTTGGTTCCTTGGATTTTGGTTAGATTAGCAGTTTGTTAATTTACAATTTCTCCGTGTTCATTTGATTCCTGCGTTCATGGGGTTGTCCTGCTGAGTAAGATCCCAGAAAATCGCTTTTCCCTTGCAAAACTAGTTTCCCAGCAACTGTTTCCCCTACCCCGGTCTGCCATGTGGGTCCCTGTCTGATCAGTCAACCGGGTGTTTCAATTTTAAAATTTGAATTTGAATTGTCTACCCTGGACTCTACATGTTGTCGTTTTGGCTTTTGACTTTCCCCTCTGATTATCTGTTGGGTTTGGCCCTTGTCAAGAGCCACATATCCAATTCTCAATCAAGTCCAACCAACCCTTTGCTCGGGCTAAATCTCCTCAAACTGGGCCTGAGCCCCAGCCCCTGGGCCCTTATCTTTTCTCAAACTGGCCCATTTATCGAAATCCAAAATCCTGGCAAAATCCAGGAAGTGTCGGGCTGGGCTGTAACACCCCGCTACCTAGGCCCGCCAGGGCCGGGGATGTCGCCCCGTCCAAAGGACAAGGGGTCTTTATAACTAGGTCACACAAATAAAATTGCTGAAAGAAAATAATACTTAACTCAAAAATTTATTACAACCCAAAAATGCTACAAAACTGAATCCATAAATTAATAAAATAAAACTATAAGTAAAATTATCCATTCTCATCTCCCAAACATTACATAACATAATAGTCAGAAAAATTCTTCCAGAGCAGGCAAAATCTAGCTACTCATCCCCACAGCAGGATTAACCTAAAATCATGATAAAAGGTGATGAGATAGAAATCTCAGTAAGTCCGTGTGTGCTTTGGGTGTTTAGTGAAAACAGTTCGTGGATGCAAAGTGTAAAACCTTTATAAGAGAAATATTGGCAAGCATCAAACATTAGTCAACAGCAAGAGTGGCATTTTGGCTTATCTAGCCATACATAATTTATAAGATCAACTACTCGAAAGAAAGGATTATGGGTTACTACACGTTGGGCCCCATAACCGGTCAGAATGCCGACACTTTGTGCAGACTGACAAAATGTAGGTGATCGGCCTACCAGGCAAGATACTCCTCCTTCTCTATACCCAAACAACAACCGGGTGTCCATTCCGGCAAAACACAGTCACTTGACTGAAATAAAACAAACTGCTAGCTTGGACCGGCCTGACTAAGTAATACTGACATTTTTCTAAGTTGAGCTTATCTTCTGGAGGTGGCCTCCTGCCAGAAGACTCACTCTTGCTCTTCAAAACTAGTACTACCAGTCTACCCTTATTGAGTACTCAACGTAATATATCCTACTTGGGAAGAAAATGAACAAAACACAGTTCCACTTGAAAATGGCAATTAAGGTTTTCCAAAGTTTGGGGCAAAACTAGTTTTAGAAAGAATTTTAGGTTTTGAGTAAAACCGCCCCTTGATTTACAAATAATTTATTTGTCTAGGATGAGAATGGAAATAATCCTCAATTGACTTTACATAAATGAGTGTCCATGCACTCTACACTTGGCTTGCCATAATAAACATTTTGCATCAAACAGGTTTTATGCAGGAGCTTACCTGAGTCTTGCTCACAACAGCAAGGTCTCGGACAGATGACCTAACCCCACATGAGCAAATACAAATCTTAATCAGATTCAAGCCACAATCCACTTCTTTAATTTTAAATCAACTCAATTCACTACTACCATGATCCTAGTGTCCCAAGTTTTAAAGTAAAATAATAAATAAGTAGGTTTATAAGCTAAGTTTAATTTGTTATTTAAAATAATTAATGGTTTGGGAAGTGAATCCTAATAGGTTGAAAGTTTAAATCTTGTTAAGGAAAATTTAGAGTTTATTTAATCAAGAGTTATAGGTGGTACTAGGTAAAATAGTGATTTATTAATAACTCAATTGTTAGAGAATAATTGATAGCTAAAATTAATTGAGAATAAACTTAATGAGTTTTGCTTGGAAAATAATAAGTAAATCCTTAAGGGTTTTGTTTTAGTAAATATTTTACCAAGTATAAATCTTTTTTTTTCCATAAAGGCTTTAATTGATTTCTTTATTTTAAATAATATTTATTTATTTTATTTCTTAGAAAAAATTATTATTTATTTGACTAAAATATCCTTTACATATATAATAATTCCAAATCTACCCTTCCTAGGGTTTTCAAAATTCTCTAGCAAAAATTATTATTAAACATTTTATTCATGAAATAAAATTAGCTTAGGGACCACTAGATCATGATCAAGATTCTATGGCCAACCACAATTAATAACATGCACAATCCTTCAACTCATCAAATCATCCAAATCTTGCATATAGACATATATCTAAATTTATTAAGACATGACTTAACCTCTACTAGCATAAACATGATCATGGCTTCAATAATCTAATCATGCATATAAATCCTATTCACCAATGGTGACATAATCTCTAACATGCTTCATCACAAATACTACCTATGACATGCATCAAGCCTCAACTCATCATTCAATCCACCAAAATAATCCTTCCATGCATAAATCCCATCTCCTTCTCAGTCATACATATATTCATGCTTCAATCAACAACATCACATACTCAATCCCATCGCCAATCATCTTCTCACAACATCATCCTAGAGACATGATTCTAAAATTTTAAAAAGAGGATTGAAGGTACTTACTTGATTGATGAATGACTTGAAGGAGTTTAGAGAATATCTCAACTCCTAGATGGCTAATCTTGTTCAAGAAAGGTGGCGAAAGCATGGTCATGGAAGAAGAGTCCATTCGGCCAAGAGGGGGAATTTCGGTCCATGAGAGAGAGAGAGAGAGAGAAGAAGAAGAGGAAGTCATTAGTGTGATCATTCATATAGGTTTTCATTATAGATCAAGTTGAAGAGGTTGATGTTGATAGAGTGATTTTACCTTGAAGATGTTCTTGTCCAGCAATTTCTACTTTGATCCGAAATAGCAAGATGTTTGGAGGAGTTTGATGTTAATATTGGTGTTGATGGATTCACAGCAATGAGTAGACTCAATCTGGAGATTTTCGTGAGGGTTTGAGATGGTTTGGAGGGGTATTAGGTGTAGAGAAGAAGTAGGTGTTATTGGCATAGTGTGTGTTCTTGATGACTGAAGGAAAATCGAGAGGAATGGTTGTTGTGGCTGCCGAATTTTCTGTGGAATGAGGGCTGCCGAAATTCTGTAGGGTTTAGGAGGATGTTTCTCTGATTTGAGAGGGAAAAGGAAAGGTTAGTTGTTACAATCCTTGAAGAATATTTTTAGGAAGTGAATTTGGAAAGTAAATATCCTAAGAATATCTTGATTGCTTGGACAACTTTGAAGTCTGCCATGGCCGATTGGTTGAGCAGAATTTCATGGGATTAATGCTGACTTATGGAGGCTTATGGTGGCCGAAAGTAGGGTGTACAATGATGAAGAAGAAGTCTGGTCCATTGAGCAAAATATTATGGAAGGTTACTAAATAAGATGGTTGAAATTTTGGAAACCAATCAAGCTAAATTGCAGGGATTTGTTTGAGAGATTTTTGGACAGCCATTAATGGAATTTCGTGCAGAAGTTCAAGGGGATCAATGGAGCTCTGTTAATGGAGGTTTAAGAAAGGTTTTGACAAATTAAGGTTGGTGTTTTGGCTGGAAGAGAGATAGGAAACAAGCTGGACGAAAATCTGCACAGAATTTTCGCTGTACAGTGAATTTTCTGGCAGATTTTCGTCTGCCACTTCCATCCATTTTGCAGCGAGCTGGAAGGGGGGTTTCAGGGGTATTCAAGGCTGGTTTCTAGCCTTCTTTATGGAGGAAAAACATGGCTAAGGTGCTGCACAAAATCTGGGAAAAAACAGCTTGGTTTGGAGCTCTCAAAGTTGATTTTCGTACAGGAATTTTTCCTGTTTTGCTCCAGCTTGAGCAGTCCGAAATTGGGCAAAAACTTTCAGGTTTCAAACTGATCCTAAAGACCATTTTTCTGGTAGCATTTGGAAGGCAATGTTAGCTAAAATTTTTGACCTTTTGAAGGTACAACAAGCTGGAAAATTCCAGCTCATTCTATGAAGAAAGATGAACTAAGCTAGAGGAAAATTTCAGCAAGCTTACTAGGGGGATTTTTCCTCTTGAAATTTCTCACAACTCTTCCATATTTTTCAGACCATAAGGAGTCTTTTACCAAGAAATTTTGATCCTAAAAAACCTCAGTACTTTACTGAATTTTCTGGAAAAAAAAAAGGCTAGAACATCTTGATCAAACCAATGAGTTGAAACTAAGGAAAACTAAAGATAAAGGAAGAATGATTTTCCCTATAAGAATTTCGAGAAGAGTAAAAGGAGTGGAATGAGGTTACTTCCATCATGTCTCTCCTAGAACATCATCACCACATTAATCTAGGCCCTTAAGGCCGAAACCTCCCTTTCCCAAGCAAAATAAAATTTACTCAAGCTAAAGCTTCTATGATGGACTTTGAATCCAAGACCTCAAGAATTAATTCCAAAGCTCTAACCACTAAACCACAACGACTCTTGTTGCTATTTCTACTAGAAAAATTATTTCATATTCAATCCACAAGCTATCTCCTTATTTTCACCTCGGGCAAAAATTACAATTTTGCCCCTCTCACACATCACGCACCAACAAGACTTCAAGATAATAAAAATCAAAATCAAAGCACATAGAAATCATATGAAAGCATATTTAATCGTGAAATAAAGCATGATATGCATCCAAACCCTCTTACTCTAAGGTTGGTCTTGACTGGGGTTTCACATGGGCATTCGGGGGCTTCTCCTCCAACTTCCTCTGGGGCCTCTACTTCAAACAGCCTAACCCAAGCCCTTCAGCCTACAGACTTGGCCACCCCTGCTTTCGTACCCTCTGAGGCCTTAGCCCATCCCAAACTCGAACCTATCCTTGTACCTTAGCCACAACCTGATGCATGCACTCCTCTGGGCCATGGGCAAGCTTCTTGGAATGGCTCTGAGGCCCGCTCACATATTCCTCAAGCCCTGGCTGAGGCCCCCCCTTGCCCATATCCTTTGAGTCCTCTGGCTCTTACGCAACCCCTACCTTCTCCCCTGTTCCCGGGATATGCCCTGAACCGAGCAACACAGAGGTTAAGGAACCACAACCAACATGGGCAAACGTGGTTAAAGGTAATCGGGAATATGGGAATGGCATGGAATTACACCATATCCCCCTACAACTGAGGTTATTGATATAAGTGAACTGGAATTTAAGGACGCTGAACTTGAACTGGGTTTCTACCTTATAGGGCTATTCACTGGCCATTTTTCGGGACTTAAGGCAGTGGCGGACTTGACTAAACAATGGCCAGTGCCATCCCGCTTCTACCCGCATGCCTCGGGATGGCTCATTTTCCGCTTCAATTCTGATGAAGAAAGACAGACAGTGCTCAGACGAGGCCCATATACTTCCTATGGTAGATCTCTATTCCTCAAAATTATGCCAAGAGAGTTCAACTTCTCCCTCGATAATGTCAGCCGTATGCCTCTTTGGATCACCTTTCCGGCACTCCCTCTTAGCTGTTGGAACAGCTTGGCACTCAGCAAGATTGCGTCTGGGGTTGGGATTCCTATTATGACAGATATGCTCATGGCTAGATTGGAACGCCTTTCTTATGCGCGTGTCTTGGTGGAAGTAGACGTTGCTAAGCCACTAGTAAAATCCATTCCCCTATGTCTTCTATCTGGGAACATCCAGAATCAAGTTGTTAAGTATGAATTTGAGCCGATGTACTGTACTACATGTCGAAGGTTTGGGCACCACTGGAGACATGCATGGGGGAGACTATGCGCAACTGTGAAGACATCCTGGGTGGCAAGGGAAATGCCAAGCACAAGCCCACTGCCCATGCACATAAATTCCCAGGCCACCGTGCATCCAGGCAACCTTTTATGGACAGAGTACTGGCAGCAACTGATAAAGGTAAAGCTCCGATGCTCAGCTCAGCACCTCCTAAGCAAGCACAGGCCCCTGCACATCCCCCTGCGCCTATGCCAGTGCCTGCCTCTAAGAGCAATGCTCCTGTTTCAACGAGTCCTAACCTAGTTGTCCCCAGTGCTGATGTGCAAGTGATGCAAGCCCCTGGCCCTAGCCAGCAACCACCTGAGCCCCAGATGCAGAGGGGTAGCTCTAGTCCGGGCCGAGGTCGCTCCAGAAGCAGAGCGCGGCGTAAGTGGCAGGCCAACACCAGGTCCCAACAGCAGGCGCAGGGCTGTGCTCGTCACACCCACCATCCTTCTCCAAGTCGACATGAAGTTGTTATAAGGGTCCCGCAGGCAGCAGTTAAAGCAAGTTTGGCTACTGTGCAGGCGACTAAGTTCATGCGCACAGTTTGGAATCGGTACACTAAAGGCAATCCTAGTTTTGTTAGTGCCTCATTGGCACTACCTCAACCTCAATGATTAAAGGTAGTTGGAATATTAGGGGGTTTAATAAAACCCTCAAGAAGCAAGGAGTTAAGGAGTTTTTGTATAAGAAATTAATTGATGTTTTTAGTATTTTGGAGACGAAGCTTGATCAGGAAGGGTTAAACACTGCTCTACGGTTGCGATTCCTGAACTGGTCGGCCATCCATAACTTTGATACAGGGATAGGCGACCGTATAGTAGTGCTGTGGAATAATTCTAAAGTCCAACTCCAGGTGGTTGAAACGTCCCCCCAGGCAATCACTTGCTCTGTTACATGCAAAGGTACTCATTTTCAAGTTTACTTCTCTTTCATCTATGCCTATAACACTATCACTGCTAGGAGGCCTTTATGGGTAGATTTGGTCGAACTGTCTTCGCGCATTCATGGCCCATGGATCCTAATGGGTGATTTCAATACCTACTTGGCACCGGAGGAGAAACTAAATGGTGTACCTCTTACGAACTATGAACTCAGGGATTTTCTAGCATGTTGTCGGGATACTGATCTAGTTGATCTCCCCTATATTGGTCCTCTCTATACTTAGACTAATTCTAATGTATGGTCGAAGCTTGATAGAGTCTTGGGCAATGCAGACTGGTTTAATTCTTCTTTACAGTCGATGGTTGAGTTTAACCCAATCACCCTTTTATCGGATCACTGCCCGTGCATCTGGGCTACCCAGCAGTAATCTACGGCTTGTGCTCGACCGTTTCAATTTTATAATATGTGGGCTAGGCATCCCATGTTCCAGGACTTAGTCAAAACTTAGTGGTTGCTCCCGGTTGATAGGGTTAAACAGTATGTTCTATGCAAAAAACTCAAGAGCCTGAAATATCATCTTAAAAAACTAAATGCACAAGAGTTCTCACATATCTCGAACAGGGTGGAACGTGCCAATCAAGAGCTTGAACAAATCCAGCTGCTGCACCAGCAGGACCCCGCTAAACTAGTCCTCTCAAATAAGCTAAAAGAGACTAGGCAGGTAGCCTGGCGCCTAGTAGAAGCGGAGCTGTAGTTCTATCAACAACTTGCCAAATCCCAGTACATCACTTAGGCAGACAGGAGCACCAAGTACTTTCACAATCTGGTCAATCGCAATAGAAAGTGAAGCTTCATTGCTTCGGTGGTTCAAATAGATGGGAGACTAGCCTGGAGGAGGTTGTCTCGGAGTTTCTGGGATACTACAAGGAGCTTTTGGGGATGGACACTAACTGCACTCAGCTTAATATTGACATTGTGCGTGGAGGGCCACAAATCTAGGTCCACTATCTTTCCGACCTTGTACGGGACGTCACGGATAAAGAAATCAAAGCTGCATTGTGGGACATAGGGGACTGCAAGGTGCTGGGGCCGGATGGGTATTCAGCATACTTTTTCAAGCAGGCTTGGTCCTCAGTTGATGTTCTGCTGGCCTGTAAGGAGTTCTTTCAGGCTGGGCATCTTCTAAAACAGCTCAACCATTCATTAATCACCCTCATTCCCAAATTGGAAGCAGTTGAAGGAGTTGGGGATTATCGACCAATCTCGTGCTGCAATGTTGTTTATAAAGTAATCTCTAAGGTCATGGCTGACCGGCTAAGGATGGTGCTCCCAGATATTATTGACCTAACACAGTCGGCTTTTGTGGAGGAACACCTCATGGCGGATAATATCTTTCTTGTGCAGGAGATTATGCGCACCTACAGTAGACAGAGGGTCTCCCCCTGATGCACTATCAAAATAGACCTTCGTAAGGCCTATGACACCATTAATTGGAAATTCCTCATTGATTTACTCTTGGAGCTTGGATTCCCGGACAGGTTTGTGGTGTGGATTACACAATGTGTGATGACGGCAACATACTCAGTTGTGATCAATGGGGGTGTACATGGATTTTTTAAAGGGAAACAAGGGTTGAGGCAGGGCGACTCGATCTCACCGTTATTGTTTGTCATCTGTATGGAGTACCTCTCTAGAGCAATCAAGATTGCAACACTAGGAACTGGTTTCCACTTTCACCCCAAGTGTGATCAGCTTCTCATATCGCACTTAGTCTTTGTGGACGACTTGATGCTATTCTCTAGTGGGGATATAAAATCGGTTCAGGTGCTATTGGGATGTCTTGAAAGTTTTAAAGACTGCTCGGGCTTGCATGATAACAAACACAAGTCTAACCTATACACAAGGGGACTTTTCAACTTAGAGCAATAATATTTAGCCCAGACCGCTGGCATTCCCTTGGGATCGTTCCCGTTTCGCTATCTCGGGGTCCCGATAATGGTTGGCAGGACCAGATTGACAAACTACAAACCACTCTTAGATAAGATTGGTTCCTATATTAGCCGTTGGATGACCCGATCGCTCTCTTATGTAGGAAGAATTCAGCTAATACAATCGGTGCTACAGGGTGTGGAATGTTTTTGGCTTTCAATCATTCCCACCCCAAAGGGAGTCATCGATCAACTTAACCTTTGGCCCGTGACTTCTTGTGGGATTCAAAGAACTCGTTGGTTGCATGGAATCAGTTGTACCTTCCACGGACTGAGGGTGGAATGGGTTTGAGAGATCTAATGGTTTGGAACTCGACCCTCCTAGCACGGGTACTTTGGGACATACACTCTGAGAAACAATCACTTTGGGTTCGCTGGATTTCGCATTACTATATGGATAGACACTCGATTTGGGAGACTTCTCGCCACCGGGATCACTCCCAAGTCATGCGTTGGCTTCTACATATCCGTGATGACATTCTGGCCCATGAGGGTTCTTCAGTTGGGGTAGTAGCTCGTATTCAGTCACAGGCTAATGGCAGCAAGGTCTCTACTACTACAGCCTATGACTACTTCCGTACCAAAGCCCTACATGTGCCGTGGGCTAATCTTCCATGGTGATAGGGACTAACTCCAAAACATTCATTCATCGTTTGGCTTACTATTCGAGGTAGAGTAAGGACCAAGGACACTCTCCCGTTTATGGTTGATGACCCGTTATGCCCGTTCTGTCACCGGGAGAATGAGACAGCCTCCCACCTGTTCTTTCAGTATTGGTTTTCTGCTGGGGTATGGAATGAAATTAAGGCATGGATGCGTCTACCACGGGCTATGAACACGCTACACAATTGCCTTCGCTGGTTCACCCGATTCAATCGAGGTTCAAGTTGGATTGTCAAAGCCAAGGCCACTGTTGTGCTGGCCACCTTTTACCACGTTTGGAATGCCCGGAACAGGCTGTTGTTCAAGGATACACACTGCCAATCGATGGATGTTACCAAGAGGATCAAAAGACACGTGTATAGGGTCATTTACACCTTGTACCCTCATGTTTTTGACCTTATTTGATTCTTATATACGCTAGACTTGATAGTAGCTTATGCCTTTGTTTGCTGGGCTATTGCCTAGACGATCTCAATTTACATTAACAAATTTTTGATCACTTTATATACTATTTACATTTTGATAAAAAAAAAAAAAAACAATACTAGGTGGTTTAGTTTAGTGTGTGGCAAATCTATGCCAAATCCCCGCAATTTGCTAGGAATTTATTACGATAAATATTTATTTTAATTTAAAAAGTATTTCTAGTAAATTCTTGATAGATTATTAGAAATTTGGAATGGAACACATAATAAAATTTTAAAAACTTTCTTTTTATTTCTATTTTGCTTAACATATTTTTAGTATATTTTAAATTATAATATAGTAAATTATACTAATATTTTCAACGACTTTTAGATTATATTATACTTTTAAAATTTTATATTTTAATACACATATATATTAGATACTAAAAGAAAATACATTTTATTTTTAATTTTCAATTACTTTTCAAGACTAAATAAGTTAGAGATAAACAAATAAAATATTTATAAAATATTTGATCTTTATTCTTCAAAAGGTATCGAATTAGTATTAATATAAATTAATATAACAAATGAATTAGAACAAAAAGGAAGAAAAATAAATCTATAGCAAATTCCTAGCAAATTGTAAAAGATTGAGATTTACTATGGAAAATATTTATTTTAATTAAAAAAATATTCAACTAATAGTTCATTAATCAAGTCTAAATTTCTTCCTTCCTTATTCTTGGATAGGATAACTCAGCTTACAAAGTAGGCTAGGAGATTATCTATAGAGAGTACTGTTAGGTATCTCATGCGTATCATATACGGCGCAGTGAAAAAATAAAAACAAGATACCATCCAGGATCCGCTTATGTGTGGAAAACAAGACATATATATATAAAACAAAGAAACAAAGATAACAATTTTTACCTTTCTTTGTTTGTGTGAAAAATAAAATTTTCCTTCTTCGAGTAAGATAGTTGTGGCGCGATCCAGCAATCCTCTTGAAGAATCACCACAAGTGTTATATGTCCAACCAATATAATCACAGTGTGTGATTATCTCTAACAGAAATCCACACAGAGGATCTCAGACAAGTACTAAGATTTTCTGTGCTAGCAGAAAACAACAATGGTGGCCGGGGTTTAGCTTCCTTGTTCTTCTTGATTAGCAAAACCAGAGAAAGAAGAAGAAGAATAGTCTTGGATTCCTTCTTAGAAGAAGCCACACAAGAGAGAGAGATGTATATGAGAACATGAAGATCATATTTCTATTATTCTCTTGAGAGGATGGCCCTACACACATTATTTCATGTGTGTTGATAAAAAGGAACATTGGCACCCATTCCTTCATGTGTGCCCTTTTGTTTATTTTGTATGACTTCTTACTCAACAATAAAACCATTTTGATTATATCTCATATAACCAAAAGCCTCTACAAAAACCACATCTAAGAATTCCAAACAATTCTCCAATTGCAATTGGAACCCATCAAGTTCTCAGAATTATAAATTGGCCCATCAATTATAACTAATTATAATTTGGCCACATCAACCTCTCTTTCTTGTAATAAATCCCACTATGTTATCAAATAACATTTTGAGTATATATTGCTCTTTTGTGTGTGACCTATTAGGTTTCCCGGTCAATTGGTAGCGAACATGAATTAATCCAAATGTCTTTGAAATTAATAATCCTTAATTAATTAGAATTAATCATATTAATTCTAATCAAGATTGGTTTATTAATTCATCAATTAATAAACCCATATTCCCAGATCATGAGCGGTATCTAGCAACACATCATGACCACTCAAGAGTCCAGGAAGTCAAGTGGCTTGACATTAATCCTTCAATAACAAACTACAGTGCAATTAACTCCTTTCATGATACAATATCTCATTCAGTTTGGAGTACGGAATTAGTGCCAACTCCTTCCAGAATATATATTAATTCTGGCCCGAATATCATTATACTTGTACATGGAACCCACTACTTTCAATGAGCCTCAATTGGAACCCTTTCCAATACACATACGCCTTGGCCAAGGACTTATGAGTAGTAATTCCTACTAGTGGCTGTGAGATATTCGCCCTTACTATTAGGAGTGGGGAATCCTTTATTGACCCTTTCAACTACTTTCGTTTACCTCACAATGTACCCAATATCCATCTCATAGGCAGCCCTCGATCGAGCTCCGGAGATTGGAATCAAGGCACAAGGCTCAGCAAACAAAATACCTTGGAGATCTCAAGTGTAAGGATACTTGCATGTTTACTATATTGAGATTATATCACTGGCACTAAATAGTTATCCATGTGATTATCTCAAAGTTAGGTCATCCAATGAACTTGTTCCATTAACAAGCATCCATGTGTTAACTTTGACTATCTTAATACTCACGATTATGAGAACCACCGCCTGATCAAACTAGGAAGTCTAACACATGCTAGTCTTAACGTATTAATGATGTCCTGTCTCATTAATACTACGGCTAGAGACTATTTAAGTACTAACACCATCCAGTGTAATAGGAATCTCATATCATGATCTCTAGCATGATTTCCTTAACATAGTGTTGTACTAGGGACTTTATCGAACAGTTATATTACTTAAAGTAAACAAAAGAAACTGTAAGATAAATAATGCCTTTTATTAAAATAAAATGTGCCATATACAATGTACAAGTGATTGCCTCTAGAGCACAACACTAACAATTACAACCATACATAGATATTACATTATTCTGTTGTAAATTTGATTCAAAATAGAATCAGTAAATATAAAATTGTAAAGTAAAGATACTAGAAGAGGAGAGAAAAGAGAGAATTACTTAGATACGATTTCATTGATTGTTCGTTTGTTTACATATGACCCCTATTTATAGAGGTTTCGATACATCATCTGAAAGGATAAGAAATGAATTTCATAAATGCTATCTTATCTCATTCATTAATAACCTTAGAAAAATGAACAGTCACATTATCTTCAAAATAAATGGATAGAATGAAAAAAATGAACAGCCACTTAATATTTTCATAACACTCCCCCTTAGATGTTCATTTTTAACTACTTCGAAAAATGCCTCGTTAAAAACCTTCATAGGAAAAACCATGTGGGACAAAAATCTAGTGAAGGAAAAGAGTACACTTTTTGTTCTAGAGGGAATACTGCCTCATTAAAAACCTAACTAAAAAAAAAAATCCAGTAGGAAAAAATCTTAGTTAGGGAAAAAGAGTACAATATACATACTCCCCCTCTTAATAACATCTTCAAGATGACTTTATGTCTTTCAACCGACGCATTCCAATTTTATGTACTAATTTTTCAAATGAAGCAGTCAACAATGCCTTAGTGAATAAATTTTCCAGATTATCACATGATCGAATCTGTTGCACATCTACTTCACCTCTCTTCTGGAGTTCGTGAGTAAAGAAAAATTTTCGTGATATATGTTTTTTCCTATCTCCTTTAATATATCCATCTCTTAATTGAACTATACAAGCTACATTATCTTCATAAAGAGGTATTCGAATTTCCTTTTCAGAAGGTAATCCACAATTTTCTCAGATATAATGGATCATTGATCTCAACCACACACATTTTCTTGACTTGCCTCGTAAATAGCTATAATTTTAGCATGATTAGAAGAAGTAGCTGCTATAGATTGTTTCGTAGAGCGCCATGATATAGCAGTACCACCACATGTAAATAAATAACTAGTTTGAGAATGTGCTTTATGTGGATCGGATAGATAACCAACATCAGCATATCCAATTAACATTGGACTGGTACTATTTGAATAAAATAATCCAAGATCCATTGTCCCTTGGAGATATCTTAGGACATGTTTAATCCCATTTCAATGCCGTCATGTTGGGAAAGAACTGAATCTTGCTAATAAATTCACAGAAAATGCTATATCAGGTCTAGTATTATTAGCAAGGTACATTAAGGCGCTAATTGTACTGAGATATGGTACTTCAGGACCAAGTAGTTCTTTATTATCTTTTCGAGGTCGAAAAGAATCTTTATTTATATCTAACGACCTTACGACCATTGAAAAACTTAATGGATGTGCTTTGTCCATATAAAATCTTTTTAAAACTTTTGTTGTATATGTTGATTGATGAATAAAAATATCATCTTCTAGATGCTCAATTTGTAAACCAAGACAAAACTTGGTTCTGCTAAAATATTTGATTTCAAAATCTTGCTTCGGGCTATTTCTTGCCTTTTGTAGTTCTTCTGAAGTTCCAATAAGGTTAATATCATCAACATATATCACAAGTATTACAAAATCAGATCCAGATTTCTTAACAAAAATACATGGATATAGTAGATCATTTTTATATCTTGATTTCAATAAATATTCACTAAGACGATTATACCACATGCGTCCAGACTGCTTTAAGCCATATAATGACTTTTGTAATTGAATGAAATAATTTTCACGAGGGTTAGAATTATATACTTCAGGCATACTAAATCCTTCTGGGATTTTCATATAAATATCATTATTAAGGTTCCCATATAAATAAGCAGTCACAATATCCATTAGACGCATGTCAATGTTTTCACGTACTACTAGACTCACAAGATATCGAAGTGTAATTACATCAACCACAGGTGAATATGTTTCATCGTAATAAATACCCAATTTTTGCGAAAAACCTTATGTCACAAGTCGTGCTTTATATCTAACGACTTTATTATTTTCATTTCGCTTTTGCACAAATACCCATTTATAACCAATTGATTTTATACCTTCTAGTGTTCGGACTACAGGTCCAAAAACCTCATGCTTTGCAAGTGAGTTTAACTCCGATTAAATCGCATCTTTCCATTTTGGCCAATCATTTCTATGACGACATTCTTCAACTGATGTTGGTTCAAGGTCCTCATTATCTTTTAACATTTCAAGTGATATATTGTATGTAAAAACATCATCAACAGTTATTTCCATTCGATTCCAACTTCTGCCAGAAGTTATATAATTAATGGACATCTCACTATTCTGTTCACTATTTTCAGATATTTGGATCTTTTCATCAGTTTTCACTTGATTCATTTTTCCTAATTCTTCAATTGGATCATTTTGATCATTTAATCCTCTTTTCTTTCAAGCATTTTTATCTTTGAACCAATGGGTCGTCCACGTTTTTGACGTGTTTTTGATTCAGTAGCTATAGGAATTGTATTTTCTCCTGCTGGGACTTCTATCCAAATAGGAGTATCTATAGCTAGAATATACGATTTAGTTACCCTTGTAGAGTCAGCAAAAGAATCTGGTAGTTGATTTACAAGTCTTTGCAAATAAATGATCTTTTGAACTTCTAATTCACTTGCGCTTGTGTGCGGATCTAAATAATTCAATGATGTTGTCTAAGAAAGCTCCTTTTTATGTGGTTTATGTTCTCCCCCTAATTTAGGAAACAAAGTTTCATCAAAATAATAATAGCAAATCTTGCTGTGAATACATCACCTGTCAATGGTTCAACGTATCTGGTTATAGAGGGAGAAATATATCCAATATATATCCCCAACCTTCTTTGAGGACCCATTTTGGTACGTTGATTTAGCGCTATCGGTACATGCACAGCACACCCAAAAATTCTCAAATGAGCAATATTTGGCTCGGAACCAAAATCCAATTGTAAAGGAGAAAATTTGTGTTAACTTGTTTGTCTTATGCGCACAAATGTTGCAACATGCAGAATAGCATGTCCCCAAGCAGTTGTAGGGAGATTTGTTCTCATTAATAACGGTCTAGTAATTAATTATAACCGTTTAATGAATGATTCAGCTAGACCATTCTGAATATAAACATAAGCTACTGGATGTTCAATAGTAATGCCAATTGACATGCAATAAGCATCAAAGGCTTGGGAGGAATATTCTCTTGCATTATCTAGACGGATTCTTTTGATAGGATAATCTGGAAATTGCGCTCTTAAGCGAATTATTTGGGCAAGCAATCTCACAAATGCCAAGTTGCGAGTTGATAATAAACTGACATGCGATCATCGGGTCAATACACCAATTAAAATCATAAAGTATCTGAATTGCCCACATGGTGGATTAATTGGTCCACATATATCACCATGAATTCTTTTTAGAAATACTGGAGACTCAAACTCCACTTTTGTTGGAGATTGTTTAATAACTAATTTCCCTTGAGAACATGCAGCACATGAAAATTTATCAGATGTCAAAATCCTTTGACTTTTCAAAGGATAACTGTGTGTATTTTCAATTATCCTTCGCATAATAATAGCTCCTGGATGACCCAAACAGTCATGCCAAATGATAAATGTAGCAGAGTCAGTAAACTTCTGATTTACTGAATGATGCACTTCAATTGCATGGATTTTTGTGCTATATAGGCCAGATGAAAGAGATTGTAGCTTTTCTAATAAAGATTTCTTACCCGACATTATTTGAGTAATACAGAGATACTCAAAATCATTTTTTCCATTGTTTCAATGTGATATCTATTCGATGAATATCTTTAAAACTTAATAACTTTCTTCGAGATTTTGAAGAAAATAATGCTTTAGGAATAACAACATTTGTTCCTCCGGGTAATACAATATTAGCTCTTCCAGAGCCTTCAATCAACTTTATACTACCACTTATAGTATTAACATTTGTTTCTCCCATCTGCAGGTAAGAGAAATATTTTTTATCTTTCAATATGGTGTGTATTGTACCACTATCAATTACGCATATATCTTCAATGGCACTTGTGTATCCAATAAGTGGAATAATAGCCATCTGAGCATAACAAAACATTTATAAATTTAAATACTCAAACAATAAAAATTTTAAACACTAATTACAATTACAATGCCAAAAATATAAAACATAAAAGAAACATATTAAAAGTAAACTTCTAATTCTTCTGGACACTTCCATCACCAATTAAATGCTCAATTCTTCCTTCAAGATGCTCAAAGAAATTAGTTACGTCCAAATGAGTTACATCAACATCAACATCGTTAAGGTTGGTATCATCATCATCATGAAGAGAATGTTGTAGAGTAAAATTTACTTTAGCATTTTTGCCTTTCTTCTCAATAGACGCCTGATACAGATCAACAAGGTGTTTTGCAGTATGACATGTACGAGACCAATGACCTTTCATACCACAGCGATAACATTTATCTTCATAATTTTTAGGAACAACATCATTTCCTTTTCCTTTCTCGTTAGTTTTTGGCCACTTCTGGTGGTTGTCTTTATTTCTCGTAACTTTGTTTTGACTATTGTGATCATAATGAATATTTTTATCACGACCATATATACGTCCACGGCCACGGCAATATCCATGACCACGACCTCTTCCAGTGCCAAAATTACGAGTTCTAACATCATTCACTTTTGGAAATGGAGTAGAACCTGTTGGTCGAGCTTCATGATTTTTCATTAATAACTCATTATTTTGCTCAGCTACGAGAAGACAAGATATCAATTCTGCATACTTCTTAAATCCCTTTTCTCGATATTGCTACTATAGGAGCACATTCGAGGCATGAAAAGTAGATAAAGTTTTTTTAACATATCCTCATCAGTAATATTTTCTCCACACTATTTTAGCTATGAGTTAATTTTAAAAATAGCAGAATTATACTCACTAATGGATTTAAAATCTTGTAATCGCAAGTGCATCCAATCATACCGTGCCTTTGGAAGGACGACCATCTTCTGGTGATCAAACTTTTTTTTTCAAATTAGTCCACAAAATAAGTGATTTTTTTACGGTAAGGTATTCAACCTTTAAGCCATCATGAAGATGATGGCGGAGAAAAATCATAACTTTAGCATCATTTTGTGATGATGATGGATTTCCTTCTACAATGGTATCTGCCAGACCCATTGTAGCTAAATGCATTTCAGCATCTAGTGTCCAAGATAAATAGTTTTTCCCAATAATATCAAAAGTTGCAAACTTAAATTTGGTGAGATTTGCCATGTGAATACAAAATCAAATAAAAAAAAGTACCTACCTTCCTCTTTTGTTCTAGAAAACTTCAAAAAAAAAAAAAAAAAAAAACACCAGACTTCTTGATTGCATGGATTGAGAGAGAACTTCGATGGTGTTGGCTTGGTTATCACCGTGATTATAACCTTTAGTAAAACAACTTCGGTAGAGTCTCGTGCTGATAACGTATTGTGAATTTGATTCAAAATAGAATTAGTAAATAAAAAACTGTAAAGTAAAGATACTAGAAGAGGAGAGAAAAGAGAGAATCACTTAGATACGATTTCATTGATTGTTCGTTTGTTTACATATCACCCATATTTATAGAGGTTTCGATACACCATTTGAAAGGATAAGAAATGAATTTAATAAATGCTATCTTATCTCATCTATTAATAACCTTAGAAAAACGAACAGTCACATTATCTTCAAGATAAATGGATAAAATGAAGAAAATAAACAGCCACTTAATATTTTCATAACATATTCAACTAAAATTTAAACTATTTAACACAACTCGACCTCAAACATTTCACTGGGCCATGCCTTCCAAAATAGTTTTCTTTTTTTCCTCAAACACAAACCAAAAACTCTATAATACTGTCCATAAACAACATTTGGATCATAATTTTGTACTTAGAAAGGCAGGTGAAGCGAAGAATGGCACACAGTATAGGCAATTCTCTCATTTTGGAATTTCTCTTTTCTGGATCAGATGGAACACACACATACAAGTTTCTAAAAAAACTTCAGCAGCAACTTAGCCATAGTCCCATTCCTATCTTTCTTCCATTTGTTTTCTGGCAGCATTGTAGTTGGGAATATCACATTAGTTTCTATCTTATTAAAAAGAAAAGATTATGTAACTAAGTATCCACACAGGCCACCAACGATGCAATTTAAGATCTTATTTTAAAAGGGGTTTCAATGCAAACTATGTATTATTGATACAAATAAGTTAAATGTTCAATGAATTTGTCTTACGAGTTAGTCGAGATTGTTGGTGCTAGAGTTTGCATACTAACGTCTTAGATTTAAATCTCTCTTGAGTCATAAGTCCTGTGAATCTTCGAATTGCAGTTGTGAACTTTTATTAATAAAAAAAATTAAAAAATAATAAATGTTCAAGAATTTAGTCAGTTGTCGAGTTTTATCATTTTTCTCACAAAGGACCAGGGGGGGGGGGGGAGGGGGAAGCCTTGTCTAAATTAAGAAACATGAACATATAAAATATTTCCATAGTTAAACTAGTTTTGCTCCAAGATGGAGTTCAACAATAAAAAAGGAAATGTTAGGCTAAGTTTAAGAGTTATTTGGATCGACCATGAGGGAAACGAGATGGACATTTCTATGGCCATAAAAGTGGATCTGTAAGAGCGAATAGCCTTGCAATATATTGTAATAAAAGTGTAAAAATAATTAGTATATTAGCAATAAATTTTAATTTAAATATTGATATTCTTTAATTAAAATGTAATGGCATATAAGAAGATTTAAAAAAATAAAAATTTGTCTAAAAATAGGAAATTGTGGACCTCGTGAACCAATTCTTGGTATCGCTTTTGTCATATTTTATCATCTTCTAAATACAAGTTAAAGATATATGGATATATCCATTTTATGTTAAAACAGATGATTTATTTATGTATCATTTCCTCCAGCGAGTGTGATTATCCCTGCTTTGTTTATGTCTCAGATTGGAATGAATTACTATAATTTGCCATCGCTTGTGGATTAATCTACATATTTCACAAATTTTATGTACAGAAACTCTTATTTTCATATTTGTCATTTCTTATCTTAAATTGTAATATGCTTCTTTGAAGAAAAAAAGTTTCTTGAGATTTTTCATCTTCAATCGTATTCTCACAAAAGGGAACCTCTAAGGTATCTAATGGTCTGTACAAGTATTTAAATTGTTTGTTTGAGTATAAAAAAGAAACATCAATCACTTACAATTTTTTTAATGAATGGTGAATATGCTAATCATAATTAATCACTTATAATTGATAAGTGAAGTGATTGATATGATTCTCTCAGTCCTAGTCTAACACAACCAATCATTGAGTGATGATAAATGATCCTAATGTTGAAAAGCTTAATCTAACATAATTATAGTCAATTACTTCTAATCTTTGAGTTAGTGATATTATCCTATTTTTATAAACAGCATTTTTTGAATGAATTTTAATTTAATAAAATTGTTCAAAATCTACTTCTTTTGATTCTAATTAATCACTAGATCAATCTTTTTTTTTTTTAGATTTGATTTTGTTAAGATTTGTAAGTTGCTCTTGTTATCTCTTAATTCTATTCTTAGTGGAGATTCGTTATCTCTAATAGCAATAGCATGTGGGCCAGTGCATCAGGCCATGCTGATCCAGGATCGTGAGCTGAACTGGCCACATTGTAGCAGGCATGTCCGGACCAGGGATTAAAATCCCTGGCCCACCACAGGCCGACCTATTTGGAGAATCATTTTTAGCTTTTTTTTTTTTCCATTCTGAACCCCTAACGGTCAAAATAACTTTTTTTTTTATTTACATTTTGACTCCTAAACGATCAAATGAACTTTTTTATTTATATTTTGACTCCCAGCGGCTATATTCTCTCTCCAACCTTCAAAACTCTATAAAATACCCCCTAATTCACCCAAAACTCACCAAACATTTTCTAACTTTCTCTAACTCTCTCCAATTATCTTATTTTAATTTCTTTTTCTCTCATAATCCTCAAATCTCTTCATTTCTTCTACAAAAAGTATTAGAATATAATTTATTTTTTTATATATTTTTTCAATTCTTCAAGCAAAATCTTCATATTTTGGAAGATTATTGAGTAGCGGAATAGTGGATAATTTAAGTCTTGAAGAAGATAAGTAAAGCTCCACAAAGTGTTATTATTTTTTGGCCATCAATTAGTTAGTATTTCTTAATCTTACATTCTTATTTGTTTTAGTTATTTATTTAATTTTTAAATTAATGTACAAGTTATTTATATTTTTTAATTCTCTTATTTCATTATTTGTTAATATTTCATTTCATTTTATTTGAACTTTAATTTGAACTTTAATTGATTGTTTTTGTTTAGAAATAATGAATCCAAATAAATATCATTGTTTTTCTTCATCACAATCATTTGCACATTTTGATTTCAATATAGATCTAGTCTTAATTTAATAAATAATGAAACAGGTAATAAAAATGAAGGCCCTAGTAGACTTAGCGTTAGTACTTTACAAACCAACTCCAACTATTAATCCTAATGAATCTAATATGGGTATGCCTCAGGATGATGGTAAAACTTCGGAGGTTATAGCTAAAGTAAAAACATCTATGATTTGGAATCTTTTTAAAAAGATAATGATAATAATACGACAATATGTAAAATTTGTAAAGCGGTATATGCACATAGGAATATAGCTGTGCTTGAGAGCCGTTGCACCAATGGCTCTCATTTTTTTTTTTTTATATTTAGTCCTTATAATGTCTTTTATATATTGCTTTTAGACCCCTAACCGCTATATTCTCCCCCTTAACCACCAAAACTCTATAAATACCCCCCCAATTGACCCCAAAACTCATCAAACACTCTCTAACTCTCTCAACTCTCTTCAATTCTCTCAAACTCTCTTATTTTCATTTATCTTTCCCACATAATCCTCAAATCTCTTTACTTTCTCTACAAAAATTGTTAGAATAGAATTTATTTTTTAATAATTTTTTCAATTCTTCAAAAAAGATCTTCAAATTTTGAAAGATTGTTGAGTGGTGGAATAGTGGATACAAGAAATAAAGCTCCACAAACTGTTGTTGTTCTTGGTCATCAACTAATTAGTATTTCTTAATCTTACATTCTTATTTTTTAACTTTATTAATTATTTATTTATTTTAGCTATTTGTTTAATTTTTAAGTTAATTTGTTATTTATGTTTTTCAATTCTCTTATTTCATTATTTGTTAATACTTTATTTTATTATTTTTTTTAAACTTTGATTTGAATTTTGATTGATTATTTTTTTTAGAAATAATGGATCCAAATCAATATCATCATTTTTCTTCATAACAATCATCTACACATTTTGATTTCAATATAGATCCAGCCTGAATTTAATAAATAATGAAATAGGTAATGAAAATGAAGACCCTAGTAGGCCTAGCGTTAGTGTTTCACAATCACAACTAACTCCAACTATTAATCCTAATGAATCTAATAGATGTCAAAATGTGGATGATGTTGAAACTTCGGAAGTTCTAGCTAAAGCAAAAACATCTATGGTTTGGAATCTTTTTGAAAAGGATAATGAAAATAATAGGACAGCGTGTAAAATTTATAGGGTGGTATATGCACATAAGAAGGGAGGAAGGACGAGAATATTAGTTGGATATATGAAAAGGTCACAAAATGATTGGTTAAAAAATCTACTTAAACACAACAAATTCATACTACATGAGGTTAAATTATTGGTAATTTTTAATATGATCACAAAAAAAAAAAAAATAGAAGTGGATTTGCTAAAATGATTGTTCAAACTAAATTACTTTTCAATTTTGCTGAAAATCTACATTATGAACAACACATGCAAAACAATTGTCAACTTGTATGGAAAAGGATTCCTAGAACAATGTTAAAAAATGATATAATAAAGATATATAAAGAAATGAAAGAGTATCTAATTGCTATATTTGATTCTTGTAATTGAAAATTTGCTCTTACTTGTGATGGTTGGATTGCAATTACTAATGAGTTTTATTTGTGCATCACATATTATTGGAT
Organism: Voacanga thouarsii; assembly: GCA_026120185.1. Classification (NCBI taxonomy): domain Eukaryota; kingdom Viridiplantae; phylum Streptophyta; class Magnoliopsida; order Gentianales; family Apocynaceae; genus Voacanga; species Voacanga thouarsii. Next base: position 2,918,143 of record JANUWF010001217.1, on the reverse strand, counting down.
AGATCATAATTGATTAGTACAAAAAAGAATTATTTATTTTAAATTATTTGAATATCCTCATGTAGGTACTAGTATTGCTAGAATGATTACTCAAACATGTCTTGAATATAGGATTTTAAATAAAATTATTTCTATTTCTTTAGATAACGCTTCAAATTATGATTTTGTCATGGCAATTTTGAAAAATACTGTGAATCCTATGTTAGATTGTATTTTATTTCATACTAGGTGTGCTTGTCGTATACTTAATTAGTGTGTTAATGAAGGATATAAATATGTTGACGATACTATTAATATAATTAGAAATGTTGTTTTATTTATTAAAACTTCTCAAATTAGACAACAAAATTTTAAGGCTTTATGCCAGAATAAGGTGTATCTTTTAAAAAATTTAAATTAGATTATAAAACTAGATAGAACTCAACTTTAGATATGTTTGAAAGTGTTATATTTTTTCAAAATTAATTTATTGAGTTTTGTAATAGTAACAATTTTTAACTTCAACTAACTGAAACTCATTTTGAAAATTGTATTGCGTTTTCAACATTTTTATTTACTTTCAAAGAAGCAATTGAACTTTTATCGGGATCTTATTATCCCACTACTCATCATATTCTTCCAACACTTACTATGGTCGTACATATTTTTGGTGAGTATATGAACCATCCCCAATATGGTTATTTTATGAGAAAAATATTTGACAAATATAAAAAATATTATGATGATATTTCAATTTTATATTATATAGCATTGTGTATGGATCCACGAGTAAAAATGCCTAGATTTCATAGTATTATTGAATACCTATATGAAACATTAAAATTTGATGAATCTCAAACATTTAGGCAATGTATGATAAAAGATAAAATGGCTATAACTCTATCTGACATGTATAATTTGTATGAGTTTGAGTCTTCTTGTTCTGATCCTGCTACTTTAAGTAGGCAAGCTTCATCATTATCTAGCAGTCAATTTCAATCACCACGAAAATCTACCTCTTCGATTTCATCAGTATTTAATCCATGAGGTATCATGAAGTGTCAAAAAAGATTATCTACCACCTACAATGAGATGAAAATTTACGAGATACAACCATTGATAGAAAATAAGGATCAACATTTTGACATTTGTGGTTAATGAAAGACTCGTGTAAGTCAATACCCAATTTTATCTAAAATGACACGTGATTTTTTAACACCACCTATCTCCACAGTGCCATCGGAAAGCGTCTTTAGTGAGAGTGCTCGAACAATCAATAAAAGAAAATCTCGATTGGCTTATCATATTTTGGAGATATTAATATGTTATATTAGTTGGTTCGTAGCCGACGGCTAATTCGTGAATTATTAATGATGACTCAGTTATGAATATGGTGAGTCAAATAATTAGTTTAGTATTCAAATAATTAGGAATTTAGGGTAAGTAATATTATGCATTTAATTTTATTTTTAGAATATTTATTTTATTTTAAAATTTTTATCATTATAATATTTTTAAAAGGTTTAGGTATCAAGTCCCCCTTTTATGTAATTTTTATTTTATTAATTAATAAAATAGGTAGGGATTCAAGTCAAACCCCTCATTACTTCAAGGTAGTTTTTTATAATTTTAAAAAATTATTTAAGTAATAATAAAAAATTACAAAACAATTGAATATCAAAATTTGTAATCGAATTAAGTAGAAAAAAAATAAAGAAGAAGAAAGTAAGGCTCGGGCCCAGCCTGCGGGCCTCACGGGTCAAAGGTTTGGGCCCAGGGCTTTTGGCTTAGGGCCCGACATGGACCGGCCCGTAGATTTGTGGGACCGGCCTACATGATCCACAAACCAATCCTCAAGTCTGTTCGACATGACCCGAAATCGTGCAAGCTGGCTCACATATCCATGCTACCCTCCATGACAGAGTCATTTGTCAGAATAACTTGCATTTAAAATGTCCTTACATGTCATATTCTACTTTTCACCCTTCCTTGAAGTCGTAAAGAAAATTTATTAAAAAACACATATAAATTTAATGATAAGAACAAAAAAGCTAGACCAATTAAATAAAAGATTGTTTTTTTGTTTTATTGTTTTTTTTTTGTGGTTGAAATGAAAATTTGACAACATTAATCTCGACATAAGAAAGCATATTCCGGCCTAACGTAGCAATTATACTGATCAACCATAAATTATTGATGAACCTCTGTAAGAACATACGCACTGCCACAGGCTTCCTTTTCCTCCACCAATGGATATATCGTGGATTTCCTTAGTCTTGGCATTCCTAATCCTCGGTGCAAAAAGTTTTCTTTCAAATGCATTCAAGACCAAACGCCCGAAAAACAACCCTGCACCAGGTCCCAAACCATGGCCAATCATTGGCAACTTACACCTCCTTGGCTCGAACCCTCATCGAGCATTAGATTCATTAGCCAAGAGATATGGAGACATAATGCAACTGAAGTTTGGTTCTTTCCCTGTGGTGATTGCTTCATCTCCAGAAATGGCAGAACAATTCTTGAAGGTGCACGATGCCAACTTCGCCTCAAGGCCCGTTACTGCTGCTGGAATATACACTAACTACAACTGTCTTAACATGGTATGGGCGCCTTATGGTCCATATTGGCGACAAGCTCGAAGGATTTACACTACTGAGATATTCAACCCGAAACGACTGGAATCCTACGAGTATATTCGCTCTGATGAGAGACGGGCTTTTATTTCTCAGCTTTACGCGCTCGGAGGGCAGAAGCCATTGGTCCTGAAGGATCATTTATCTCGTTATACACTCTCTAGTATTAGCAGAACGGTCTTCAGCAACAATTACTTTGCATCTTATTCTGATACTCCAACAGTGACACTGGAAGAATTGCAGGAACTGATAGAGAAGTGGTTTTGGCTCAATGGTGTGTTTAATATTGGGGACTGGATACCATGGCTTAGACCCTTTGACTTGCAGGGTTATGTGAAGCAAATGAAGGATTTCAAGAAGAATTTTGATAAATTTCACAACTTCGTGCTTGACGATCACAAGGCTAAGATGGAAAGTAAGAAAGACTTTGTCCCAAGGGACATGGTGGACGTCTTATTGCAGCTGGCAAAGGATCCCAATCTTGAGATTAAGCTCGATAGAGATGGTATCAAGGGATTGATGCAGGTTCGATGTAATTAATCATCCTGTCATTCAATTCAAAACTTTCACCACCTATATATCTGTAAAAATTAATCCTAAACTTATTTCTTGATTCTGTTTGTGCCTAAATGGTTCCAGGATTTGCTAACCGGTGGAACCGATACTTCAGCAACCACAGTTGAGTGGGCAATGTATCAACTTGTGAAACATCCACATCTCATCCAAAAAGCAATAGAAGAACTCGACCGGGTAATCGGAAGAGACAGATGGGTAGAAGAGAAAGACATTTCACAACTGCCTTACATAGATGCAATTGTAAAAGAAACTGTGAGGTTACACCCCCTGGCTACATTACTTGCACCACATTATGCCATTGAAGATTGCAATGTAGCACGCTACGACATAGCTAAAGGAACAACGGTCCTCATCAACACGTGGAGTATGGGAAGGAACCCTAGATTCTGGGAGGCACCTGAAGAATTTCGGCCGGAGAGGTTCTTGGGGAAGGATATTGACCTGAAGGGGCAGGATTTCTGCCTGTTGCCGTTTAGCTCAGGCCGAAGGAGGTGCCCCGGTTATAGCCTTGGACTTAAGCTTGTGAGGACAACTTTGTCAAACTTGCTGCATGGATTCAAATGGAGATTGCCTGAAGGCATGAAGCCAGAGGATATAGACTTGGAGGAAGAATATGGACTCGCATCTCATCCAAAGGTTCCATTACCTATGGTCTTGGAACCTCGATTTCCCAGTCATTTTTACTAGTTCTTCTCTATAAAATTGCTTCAAAATATTGTTTTCAATAAACTATGATCACTTGTGTGCTGCTAAGGGCTGTAAAAGTCCTAGTACTAGAGACTATCTTAAATTACTATGGTGGTGTAATATTTTGATTCCTGAAAATGTGAAAGAGAAATTGCCTAAAAGAATACTTAATATCCAAAATTCTCTTTTGATCCACAGCAAGGAACTGAAAAATGAACTCTACAAGTTGCAATACGTTTAAGGACCACGATAAAGCTTTGCTCTTTTTTTATGTGCAAACCTTTCCTTCTCAATGTATTTTTCCTAAATATAACACAAATCCATATGTAATATATCTATACATTAAAGTGACCATTCAACTGCCTCAATTGATTTTCTTTTCATTTCTCTTAATGCTTCACTTACTTTAAATATCAATTGTTATTCAACTACGAATGAAATATTTGTAACTATCACCTTCGCATCTAATTCATTACACACACACAGATATATATATATCCTAGTACTAGAGACTATCTTAAATTACTATGGTGGTGTAATATTTTGATTCCTGAAAATGTGAAAGAGAAATTGCCTAAAACAATACTTCATATCCAAAATTTTCTTTTGATCCACAGCAAGGAACTGAAAAATGAACTCTACAAGTTGCAATATGTTTAAGGACCACGAAAAAGCTTTGTTCTTTTTTTATGTGCAAACCTTTCCTTCTCAATGTATTTTTCCTAAATATAACACGAATCCATATATAATATATCTATACATGAAAAGTGACCATTCAACTGCCTCAATTGATTTTCTTTTCATTTCTCTTAATGCTTCACTTACTTTAAATATCAATTGTTATTCAACTACGAATCAAATATTTGTAACTATCACCTTCGCATCTAATTCATTACACACACACACACACACATTTATATATATATATATATATATATATATATATATATATATTACATTTGCAATTTACAAACCTTTTAAGTAAATCTAGAGCTTGAACATTATGTATCAAGAAATACAAATTAAAATATCATAATTAACGCATAAGATAATTTCTTTTTAAACATATTCAAATACTTTTTCTTACCTAATAGTGAATTTTGTATGCAAAAGGAGTCTTGAAAAACTATTAGAAATAAATTTATAAAATATTTAGCCCAAAAATTGTAATCCACATAAAACATGAATTAATACTTCATTGTGGTTTACTTTAACAAATTTGCCAAACAAATTTATTGCGATAAATAGAATATCAAGTTCCTCTTTAAATGATATTTTGTCTTACCTAACCTTACCGCTAATCTTGTTTTCATTGATCAGTTGGTTGACAATAATTGTAAAGTGACATTCTTTAACTCTAGTTGTATTGTGTGGGGGTCATAACGTGCTTTTCCTCTCTAATTTTTTTAGTCTTCATGTCTTTTGTTTTCTTTTGTCTATGTAATTAGGTAGGAGGCTCGAGCGTTATTCGGGGTAAATAATTTTTTTTTCTAATGTATTAATTATTTTCTTTATGTTAATTTATTGTTGTAATATTTTGATCTTTTTTTTTAATTAGATTTTTTTTTATAAAGATTGTAATTTAGAAGTAAATCTTTAGATAAATATATTAATATTATCTTGAAGATTACTTGTAAACATATGAAGAAATATATAAATATATACTGTAAGTAGTACTTATTGAATTAAATAATGTTTTGCTTCTTCCGAATTGAAATAATGTTACATTATTCCTAATAAAATTTGTAAATATTTGTTAATTTGAATTTTTAAGATGTATTTATGTTTTTTGAAGTTGTATTCTTAATTATTTATTAAGAATATTCAAAGAGGAATATTTCTGCTTAAGAATATGCATAACAATGATTCTTAATTATTATTAATTATTTATGTTTGTAATTTTTTTTATATCCATCTTTGAAATTATTAATTATTAACACACTCTCTCGGATCTTTTTATTTTATTCCAATCCAATAATAAATTAGACTAATAAAATAAAAACTCATAATTATGAAGACCAATTTCTCAACCCAAATCCTTCATAACTTTAGGGTCATTCCAGGGAGCAAAAGACATTTTGCCTTGGCTACTAAAATGACCAAAATACCCATGCTATATAAATAGCTATATTTTGTATTTTAAATATTTCCTAATATCACCATAAAGAAATATTGACCCCAAGGATAATGTTGTGTTAGCAAAGTCTTCGACCTATAAGTGTAATGACTAAAATACCCCTCTACACATCGCCGTACAATTAGAGAGGAAGAGTGTGCTAACACCTCTCTAATAGACATCTACCATTTTTAGATCTCTAGTCCAATAATCCATGACTCCTGAAATGTTTCCACTTTTCAAGGGAGCTACCCTAAAGTAAATATCCAAGTCATGTTCCCCAGAAGCCTTGGATAATTAGATCATTTTAATAGTCATAATGGGCAATATAGCATAGAAACTATCTTGTATAAGTCTGTCTTAACTAACTATTCACATGTACCCAATATACAAGTATATTGGTTTTACGAAAGAACATCAACTATAGTATATCAAAGTATATGCTTCTAGTTTCGTCAGACTACCAACTCATACTCAAGCGGTAGAGTATTAGTCCATGCTATAGTAATAATAGTCTAGGTTTCTTTTAAATAGTACTTTTAGAAACCACTATTATAGGTTCTATTCTACGTATTCGAAATACGCTCATGCTATGAAGTGAGTGGACTACTCACTGGCTAAAGGTAAACCATTCCCCATTTAAAATTCATAACACAATAACCTATACATGATGAGATTCTCATTCTCATCAATCGGTTAAAAACAAACATTTATGTGTTAAGGAACCCGTGATCTATACCTTACTGTGAAAGACCACTATTCACACGGATCACTTACTTAAACACAATGGATCCTTTCCAAATAAAAAAATTGTACACAAATAAATATAAATTCACAAACATATTTTGAGAATAAATTATTTTATTAATAAATTCGATAATTACATCAGATAATCTAGTCTAGAGGGCATATATTCCAACAAGAATAACGTTAAAAATGATATAATAAAGATATATAAAAAAATAAAAGAATATCTAATTGCTATGTTTAATTCTTGTAATTGAAAATTTGCTCTTACTTGTGATGGTTGGACTGTAATTACTAATGAGTTTTATTTGTGTGTTACATGTCATTGGATAGATCATGATTGGTTAGTACAAAAAAAAACTATTTGTTTTAAATTATTTGAATATCCTCATGTAGGTAGTAGTACAGCTAGAATGATTACTCAAATATATCATGAATATAGGATTTTAAATAAAATTATTTCTATTTATTTAGATAACGCTTCAAATAATGATTCTGACATAACAATTTGAAAAATACTATGAATCCTATGTTAAATGGTATTTTATTTCGTACTAGGTGTGCTTGTCATATATTTAATTTGTGTGTTAAGGAAGGATATAAATATGTTGATGATATTGTTAATATAATTAGAAATGTTGTTTTAGTTTTTAAAACCTCCCCAACTAGGCAACAAAATTTTAAGGTATTATGCCGAGAATAAGGTGTATTTTTTTAAAAAATTTAGATTAAATTGTAAAATTAGATGGAACTCAACTTTAGATATGTTTGAAAGTATTATACCTTTTCAAAACCAACTTATTGAATTTTATAATAGTAACAATTTTCAAACTCAACTAACTAAAACTCATTTTGAAAATTGTACTACACTTTCAACATTTTTATTTACTTTCAAAGAAGCAACTGAACTTTTATCAAGATCTTATTATCCCATTACTCATCATATTCTTCCAATACTTGCTAAGGTAGCACATATATTTGGTGAGTATATAGACCATCCCCAATATGATTATTTTTTGAGAAGTATGTTTGAAAAGTATAAAAAATATTATGAAGGTATTCCTATTTTATATTGTATGGCATTGTGTATGGATCATTGAGTAAAAACGACTAGATTTTATAGTATTATTGAATATTTATATGAAATATTAGATTTTGATGAATCTCAAACACTTAGGCAATGTATGATAAAAGATATAAAAGATCAAATGGCTAAAACTTTATCTGACATGTATAATTTGTATGAGTTTGAGTCTTCTTATTCTGGTTCTTCTAGTTTAAGTAGGCAAGCTTCATTATCCTCTAGCAGTCACTTTCAACCACCATGAAAATCTACCTCTTCAATTTCATCAGTATTTAATCTATGGGATATTATGCGGTGTAAAAAAAGATCATCTACCACCTACAACGAGATAGCAATTTATGAGACGCAACCCTTGGTAGAAAATGAGGATCAACATTTTGATATTTGCAGTTTGTGGAAGGCTCATGTAAGTTAATATCTCATTTTATTTAAAATGACATGTGATCTTTTGACACCATCAGTCTCCACAGTGCCATCAGAAAGCGTCTTCAGTGAAAGCGTTCGAACAATCGATGAAAGAAGATCTCGATTGGCTCCTCAAACTTTGGAGATGTTAATGTGTTGTAATAGTTGGTTTGCAACCGAAGATAGGACGTCCAATTCATGGATTATTGATTATGATTCAGAAGATGAATGGGGTGAGGCAAGTAGTTAGTTTAGTATTCTTATAATTAGGAATTTAGGATAAGTAATATTATGTATTTAATTTTATTTTTAGGATATTTATTCTATTTTCAGTTTTTTATCATTGTAATATTTTTAAGAGGTTTAGACATCAAGTCTCCATCTTATGTAATCTTTATTTTATTAATTAATAAAATAGGTAGGAGTCCAAGCCAAACCCCCCACCACTTTAAGGTGGATTTTTTTATAATTTTAAAAAATCGTGTTATTTCAGTAATAATAAAAAATTACAAAACAATTGAATATCAAAATTTTTAATCAAATAAGTAGGAAAAAAATAAAAAAGAAGAGAATAAGCCCACGGGCCAAGGGCCCGGGCCGTGTCGAGCCTAGGGCTTCTGGTCCAAGGACTGACACGGACTGGCCCGCCTTGCTTTGGGACCGTCCCGCACACCCCGCGGGCAAGTCCTTGGGCCCAGCCCGACATTGCCCGAAATCGTGCGAGCCAGCCCGGGTGTCATTGCTAGTGACAAGTGATGGGTTTCCAACTCATTGATTTAGATAGTAATGTGGTTAAGAAAACTTCTCAATTCAATTAAAAAAAAAAATCTAAGTAATTTTATTTTTAAATTTTATTATTTATTTACAAAATATTTTATTTTATTTTTTTCACAATTGAAATTTATTTGCAATTCACATAAACTTTTCTCACAAAAGTACAATCCAAATACACCCAAAATTCCCAATAAAAAAAAACCACATATTAGATAGCCAAATTCCACAAAGAAAGAGGGTACAGAAAAAGAGATGGGGAAAGAGTTCTTTCCTGTTCCCTTTGGTCTCTATTTTTTTTTTTTAACTTTTTCCTCTTCCTATTTCCTTGTCAAATAAAAAGGATCGATCTCAATTGTGCTTTTTGTCACTGAACAAATTCATAATTTTCTATTTTAAAAAAATCATATACATCGGTCTACTATAATACAATATAAAAATATAATTTTATAACACAATGATACATAAAAAGATTATCAAACTTAAAACAAACTATAGTAAATTATTACACTAATTAAACCATCTAGTAAATCAAGCAGCCCAAGCAAGATTACTTCATTCACTATCTGTTGAAAATGGCAACTTTGTGAGTTAATAATTTTTAACTCATAATTAGTTAGTCTAAAACAATTAATGGAATTTGTTCTTGACATATTAGAGCTTGTTTTGATTATGGTATAAGCTATTTTTATGGCGGGAATCTATAATTAAATGTTGTTAAAGTTGGATGTTTAACCATTTGGGAACTCATGTTAGACATGAGTCCCACATGAGAAAAATTGAGGAGTGTGGAAGCCTTTATATACTAAAAGGCTTTTCTATAGACTTAATAGAAAAGCCCAAGGTATGGAGGATGCCACACGCGCGCGCTACCTGCCTCGCCTGACTCGGGCTTGGGCTTGGCCCATGTTTTCACGTTCTTCTATTTTTATTTGGCCTAATTAACTCTAACTTGAAAAGAAAAAGGAAACTTAAAATCTAGTAAGGTCCGAATCCGGATTAGGTTTTAATGTTTTCCTAAGGCAAGATTAAAAGAAGGAAAGAGAGCCACCGTTAGGGTTTATGCTCTTTTTCATGTCTTACTTCCCTGAGAGAAAAATTGCCTATTCCATTCTCCCTACCATGATCCATAATTTTTGGCTTAACGGGACCGGTGAACTGAGGAGATTTTCAAGGTGATCGCAGTTGGTGTGCGTCGACAACGATCTGAGACTATCTTATCCTGCAAGGAAAGTCCTGTACCCATTGCACCCGAGTGGGGCGAATAACTTCTTGAAGGCAAACCAGTATTGAACTGGTGATTCGGTCAGCAGTACTGCACGTTGCGTCACAGCTTGTCCAGAGGAGTGCCGGCGCCTGGTACATTCTGGTAGAACCGCGAGCAAGTCTCTCAGCTCCATTACTAACTTGTCTATTGAGTTTGAATTCTGTCTAATTACTTTACGTTTGGACTGTGTGGCCTTGCCGGCATTGTTGATATTTGATAATTGCATTTGTTAGAGCCCTGGTCGAGTACAGGCGGTGCTTGTTCAATTCAATTGAGTTACCTGTCTGTGTTCGTATGTACCTTCTTTCTAACAGTCTTCAAGAAGTTATTTTGCAATTATCTGTTTCAGTGCAATGGCCAGTTCGTCAGGTACTGCTTCTGCTACGTATAAGTCTTTGGTTAACTTGAATGGTCTACCGGACAAATTTGGTCCAGGGCAGAATTTCAAGTGTTGGCAACAACGCATGAAGGTTTGGTTGACCATGAGGGGCTTATTGTCAGCAGTGCAGGTAGACAGACCCGTACCAACTGATAGGCATCTTAGAGTAGCTGAGATTGCTGCATGGGATGAACGGAACAATGTAGGTAGAGGGGAAATACTATCAGCATTGACAAATGCTCTCTTTGATGCCTACTGTTCTGAGTCATACACAGTAAAGATGTTATGGGATGAGTTAGATAGGAAATATAATACCGAGGATCAAGGTCTGGAAAGGTATTATGTTTCCAAATTCTTGAAGTTTTAGATGGTTGAGGGTAAGTCTGTGACTGAATAGACTAAAGAGTTGCAATTGATTATTCACTCTCTTTATGAATCGGATATGGAACTTCCTAAGAAGTTCCAAGTGATGTCAGTAATAGAGAAATTTCCTAAGTCTTGGGAGGACTTTGGTATGTCTCTCAAACACAAAACAGAGAAGATTTCTCTAAATGATCTGATGAAATCAATATCCATTGAGGAGCAACATAGAAAGAATAGTCATATTGTACCTGTGGAGTCTAATGTCCATGTAGCGATTACTGGGAAGAAAAGCAATAATCAGAGGAATGTGGGGGTTAATTTAAACTCTAAAAACATTAACAAGACAAAAAATAAGGCCAAGAAGAAACCGAAAGCGAACAAACCTTGCTGGAATTGTGGTCAGGTTGGATATTAGGCTAAAGACTGTCCATCTAAAAAGTCCAAAGTCAAACAAGGATCAAATTCTGAAGCCCATGGCAATATGGTGATAGAGGATACTAGTCAAGTGAAAGCTGATTTGAGTACACACCTTGTTGAGGTTTGTACCATTGAGATTGTGACTGGCATCACTACTTCTAATAATGATCAAAGGTATGTTTCTGTTAATCCAGAAATCCTTACTATTTATGAGCCACTTGAATGGTTGGTTGATACTGGAGCAAATGTGCACGTTTGTGCTAATAAATTTTTTTTTGTGTCTTACCAACCTATTAAAGGAAAAACTGTAAAGATGGGGAACTCAGCTATAGCCAATGTGTTGGGGATAGGACACGTGGACTTAAAGTTTCCTTCAGGGCGTATTCTTTCTCTTCATAGGGTGCAGCATGTTCCAACAGTTCGTAGGAATATTCTTAGTGGTTCATATTTAATTAGAAAGGGTTATGAATTTACTTTCAAATGTAATAAAGTAGTGATAATGCACTACAATTCTTTTATTGGTAAAGGTTATTTATCAGATGGTTTGTTTAAATTAAGAGTTGAACCATTTACTTCTGATTTAAATAAAGCTTCTTCTGTTGAGAATTATGTTTATCCTATGGTTCACATTATTGAATCCACTGATGTTTGGCATAGTAGATTTAGACATTTAAATTTAGATTATATTAAAAGAATGATGTATTTAGACTTGATCCCTAAACATTCAATTGATAAGAAGAACAAATGTCAAATGTGTGTGGAAGCTAAAACAACCAGGAAACCCTATTAGTCAATTGAAAGAGATTTAGAAATACTTGATTTAGTTCACACAGACATTTGCGAATTCAATAGCTTGTTGACTAGGGATCATAAAAAATACTTCATTACTTTTATTGACGATTGTAGTAAATATTGCTATGTTTACTTACTTAAACATAAAGATGAAGCACTTGAAAAGTTTCTCATATTTAAAAATGAAGCTAAAACTCAAACTGGCAAGAAACTTAAAAGGTTAAGATTTGATAGAGATGGAGAGTATGTGTCTAATCCATTTGTTGAATATTGCTAAAGTAATGGCATAATTCATGGGGAGACACCCCCTTATTCTCCCCAGTCTAATGGGATTGCTGAACGAAAAAATAGAACGTTTAAAGATATGATCAACAGTTTACTTTTGAATTCTGGATTATCTAAGTATATGTGAGGTGTGGCTTTGAATACGGCTTACCATATTCTGAATAGAGTCCCTCACAAACATAAAGAGGTGACTCCATTTGAAATCTGAAAAGGTAAGAAACCTAACTTAAAATACTTCTGTGTGTGGGGTTGTCTTGCAAAAGTTCTAATCCCTAAACATAAAAGGAAGAAGTTAGGACCAAAGACTGTTGATGCCATCTTTATTGGTTATGTGGAAACAAGCTATGCCATGAGATTTTTGGTAATTAAGTATGAAATACCTGGCATAGATTGTAACACTATTATTTAATATCGTGAGGCTACATTTTTTGAGGATTTGTTTCCCATGAAAACTGGTTTACCTCAAGATGTTTCTACTTTAGATTCAGCCTTAATATCTGATTCTATTCCTGGTCACGTGGAAAGGATGAACGATGTGAGGGCAGGTCCAAATAGTTCCAATACTCAAATTGAGGAATTGAAAGAACATAGAAGGAGTAAGAGAGCTAAGGTAGTCAAGGACTTTGGAAGTGATTTTGTCACTTACAATGTTGAGGATGAACCTTTAACTTTTCAAGCAGCTGTGGCTTTCTCAGAAATAGGGCATTGGAAATGAGCTGTTAAAAGTGAGATGGATTCCATTGTCTCTAATAGGACATGGGAACTGGTAGATCTCCCTCCTAGTGCACTAAAATTGTATGTAAATGAATATTTAAGAAGAAACTTAAACCAGATGGGACCATATATAAGTATAAAGCCAGATTAGTTGCTAAAGGGTTTAAACAAAAGGAGGGAATAGACTATTTTAATACATACTCTCCTGTTGCTCGTTTGACTACAATCTGAGTGCTAATTGTATTGAATTCTATATATGGTCTCACCATCCACCAAATGGATGTGAAGACAGCTTTTCTTCATGGTGATCTTGAAGAAGAGATATATATGGATCAGCTTGAGGGATTTGTAGTCAAAGGAAATGAACGAAAAGTTTGTAAACTTGTTAAATCCCTATATGGTCTAAAACAAGCACCCAAATAATGGCATGAAAAATTTGATAAAACTATTTTATCATTTGGTTTCAACATAAATGAGAATGACAAGTGTGTTTACTATAAGATTAAAGGTAATGCATATATTATTCTATGCCTGTATGTGGATGACATTTTGCTATTTGGGTCCAATGTTGAGATTATTAATGAGACTAAATCATTCTTGAAAAGTAAGTTTGAAATGAAGGATATGGGAGTAACAAATGTGATTCTTGGCCTAAAGTTGATTCGCTCAACTGAGTGGATAACCATTTTTCAAACTCACTATGTTGAGAGTGTTCTTGAGAAATATAGTTATCAAAATTGTAGAATTACTAAAACTCCAAGTGACCTTTCTGTAGCTTTGTTCAAGAATGAAAATTAAGTTCCTGTGTCTCAATTAAGATATTCTCAAATTATTGGTAGCTTGTAATATCTTGCAAATGGCTCAAGACCAGATATTTCATTTTCTGTATCTAAGCTGGCAAGATATACAAGTTGTCCAAATCGGACTCAATGGGAGGCTTTGGATAGAGTACTAAGGTACTTGAAGGGAACAGTTTCCCTTGGGCTGCATTATGGGAAATTTCTTGCTGTACTTGAAGGGTATAGTGATGCAAGTTGGATAGCTAAGAACTCTAGTAGCAATGGTCGCACTGGATATGTGTTTACATTAGGTGGCGGTGCAGTTACCTGGAAGTCTTGTAAATAGACTTTAATTACTTGGTCAACTTTTGAGGCTGAGTTATGTGCCTTGAATACTACAGGAACGGAAGCTGAATGGCTGTATAGACTATTGTCCTCTTTGCCAATGATCAGCAAGTCTGTTACTGCTATATCTGTGCATTGTGATAGTCAAACCAAAATTGCAAAGATAAAGAGTACCAAATATAATCAAAAGACTAAGAAACACATCCAAGTTAGACTTAAGTCTATAAGGGAGTTAGTGTCTGAAAGGGTAGTGTCTGTTGACTTTGTTGGATCCAAAGATAACATTGCAGACCCCCTAACTAAGGGACTAGAAACATCCTTGTTCCTTAAATCCAGGTTGGGAATGGGATTGATAACCCAATAATGATTCACCTACAGTGGCAACCCAACTAACCAAGTGGAGATCCTATAAGGCAGTTCAATGTGGTATAAATAAGCTATTTGAGTGAATTTGGCACCTATTTTGATACGTTTGTATCTAGGCACGTTTCCTGAAAGCCTGTGGTGTATTTATTGCAATTAGAAAGAGTTTTGGCTCTAAATGGGATTAGGTCTTTATAGACAGGATGCTAACAGTACATCCTTGGAGATCGCTAACTATGTGAGTGGTGTTGTGTGGCCGCAACTAAAAGGAATTGGGTTTTCTTTGAATACACTCATGAGATAGAATCAAGACACATTGCCATAACGTGTCGACCCTAAAGATTGTCTCCATAGCCGATAGTCTATTGTTACCAATGGACGCCATCATACTCAAGGTTCAGATTCAAGGCTCAAGTCCATCTGTTTCTGTGGGGGCATAAGTTGGATAACATAGGTAGTGGTTCAAACCGGAAGGTACCATTATCGAAAGCAGATTATGTAAATCTTGGATAGTCTTTAACTATAGATTTGTGGGAGATTGTTGAAAATGGAAACTTTGGGAGTTAATAATTTTTAACTCATGATTAGTTAGCCTAAAACAATTAATGAAATTTGTTCTTGACATGTTAGAGATTATTTTGATTATGGTAGAAGCCATTTTCATGGTGTGAATCTATAATTAAATGTTGTTAAAGTTAGGTGTTTAACCATTCGGGAACTCATGTTAGATATGAGTCCCACATAGGAAAAATTGAGGAGTGTGAAAGCCTTTATATACTAAAGGGCTTTTCTATAGACTTAATAGAAAAGCCCAAGGTATGGAGGATGCCACACGCGTGCCGCTCGCCCCGCCCGGCTCGGGCTTAGGCTTGCCTATGTTTTCACGTTCCTCTATTTTTATTTGGCCCAATTGACTCTAACTTGAAAAGGAAAAGGAAACCTAAAATCTAGTAAGGTCCGAATTCGGATTGGGTTTTAATGTTTTCCTAAGGCGAGATTAAAAGAAGAAAAGAGAGCTGCCGTTAGGGTTTATGATCTTTTTCGTATCTTGCTTCCTTGAGAGAAAAATCGCCTCTTCCATTCTTCCTACCACGATCCAAAATTTTTGGCTTAACGGGACCGGTGAACTGAGGAAATTTTCGAGGTGATCGTAGTTGTTGTGCATCGACAGTGATCTGAGACCGTCTTATCTTGCAAGAAGAGTCGCTATACCCATTGCACCCAAGTGGGGCGAATAACTTCTTGAAAACAAACCAATATTGAATTGGTGATTCGGTCAGCAACACTGTACGTTGCGTCGCAGCTTGTCCAGAGGAGTGTCGGCGCCTGGTACGTTCTGGTAGAATCGCGAGTAAGTCTCCCAGGTCTATAACTGACTTGTCTATTGAGTTTGAATTCTATCTAGTTACTTTATATTTGGACTATGTGGCCTTGCCGACATTATTGATATTTGATAATTACATTTGTTAGAACCCTAATTGGGTATAGGCGGTGCTTGTTCAATTCAGTTGAATTGTCTATCTGTGCTCGTAGATACTCTCTTTCTAATACTATCTTCATATTCACATATATAGTTTTCAATCATATAATATAATACTATATTTCATATTTGTACCTAACGTTTAGGACAATAGAAAATATAGTGTACTTAACGTTTAAGACGATAGAAAAATATAGTATAATATAAATTTAACGGAGTGAAAAACAAAAAAAAATATATATATATATATATATATATATATATATTATCATAATATTCACACAATCTAATGGCCTTTTTTTTTTTTCTGGTCTTTTCTCAGTTATCGGAGCTAGGTAATAGGATTTTAAAAACTCTTGCACATGGAGTGTCCAATTTCCCCTCTCTCTCTCCTTCTTGTCTGCTTCTGATCGTATGTTCCTTAAAGACACCAACATATGCTTCAAATCGAATTTCGAATAGCCTTGAGCAGGAGAGAGAAACCCATTCATGATTTCAGAAAAAATAATAAAGAAATAATAAACAAGGCCATTAACCTGGAAACATGGCAACCAATATATAAAATAATGATCTTTCGCATTCATGATTCTTATAATTTCAACGGCTCCTTTGAATCAATGCATCAGCAGGCAGCCAGATAGGAAAGATACAACTTGCTTATATAATTTTCACGTTAGGTACGACTTAAGAGCTGAAAGAAGTTTTTATTTATACTCCTTTACATATCAACGGCGATGAAATGTTAAACAACTCCACGGGTGAGGCAATAGGAGTCATCATCAAACACACATATTTCGCTGCACGAGAAATAATTTTAGAAACGGATAAAATTCACCTTTAAAAGTTTTATTTCTATCTCTAAATATACTGATAATGAAAAATATAGACAGATTTTCATCCATCTTTGCAGATAACATCTCTCTCATTCTCTCATCTTGGAGACAAAAGAATTTATCTGTCTTTAAATATATTTTATTTGTGATTTGTCTCTATTTTAGAAACAATTTAAAAGTAATTTTGTCTCTATTTTGTCTCCAATGTTTTAAAAAGTAAAAAATGAGTTATAAAAAAAGGTCAGGTCTGTTCAGTTAGACGGCTTTTGAACAGATCATTTATCAAAATGAAAAATAAAATCTAACTGCTTTACATTCAAGGCGCCAAATTAATTTCCTCGCCAAATGCTCAACCAATGCATCTTCTTTCTAATTACTCACCCTCACAAAAAAAAAAAAAAAAAGAAAGAAAGGCACAATTGTAGTGAACTTCTCAGATCCTCTCACCATTCTTTATTGTTTGTTGCATTTAAATAAAGAAATGGAAGTATGCAAATGAATGTGGAAACAGCCCGTTAATCCCAAATATAAGTTCCTCGTTTCAAAAGAATGCTTAGGACTCTCGTCATCAGACCAACCAAGAAGAAAATTAAGGAGTGGAAACATGTTAAAAATAAATAATAAATAATAAATAATAATATAGTTCCAGAGAAGGATGAAGAGGCAAGGAATGGTGACATAGTACGGAAATAATATAACAGTATATTATATTAATGGCTCATCACATTCATAATCATTTTTAATAATAATTTAATATAATAATAGTCTTTTCACATTTCATATATATATATATATATATATATATATATATAAGAAATAAAAATATATTAATAGAAAATTACGCAGTAAACTTAAGAAGGAAAAGAAAATATATGAATTGCTTGTAGGACTGGTGAAGGCACCAACTAAATGCATCAACTTGCACCGTTTTATTCTTTAGTGTTACTAGTGTGCTGCCCGTGGGTATTGATCATATTGTCTGTTGTTGTTGTGTAAATATTTTATTTTAAAATATTATTAAAATTAGAATATTATAGTTTTGAGAAATAGAATTTTATTTTTTGAAATGATAATTATTATGGTAATATAAGAAATGATAATGATTTAAAATATCTTAAATATCAAAATGAAAGCAAGTTTCCAGGTTAATTTTGGAGAATGAAATTGTGAAATTCAAACAATGGTAAGTTATGAAGTCATGATGTAATGGGATTAGATATGCCTTTCTAAATATTAAATTGGTTGAATGAACAGAAATTGTTTACTTTAGATTTGAATATGATAATAAATAAATAGTAGGAGTGTATTTATTAAATTTATCAGTATGTGCGACAACTAAATTGTTAAATTATCTATTGCGTGAAAATAATACCTACAGCTAAGAAGTAAATCAATAGATAACTTAGGAATATTTTTTATTCATTGATTTATCGGTGTTCAGTGATGCCAGTGTTTAGCTCAACTTGTGAATGTACAGAGATATCTTGATACATTTGAACAATTCAAATAATGTGTTATTGTTTTTTTTGTAAGGACATGTCTTATTGTTTTTCATATGGTGAATAGATTCATGTATTTGTGTGGTTCTTTGAATTGTTAAGTATGTATATTGTTGGTTCTTTGAATTGTTTTTTATGTTCAGTGTCTATTTTGCATTTGTTTGTCTATATATTGGTTTTGGTTTTTGTTGTATTTTGATAATTTTCTTGTATCTCAATTTTTTTTTTAATTGGGCTATTATTGAAAATGGAGTTTTATAATTCGAAATTGTTGAAGTATCAACTTGTTGGAAAGCCCAAGATGTATCCTTTTCTTTCTGAGACGGTTGTTCTTAATTCTGTTGATTTACAGGGTGATTGAGTTCATTATCTTATTCCAGATAGAAGGGCTGATGCTGTGCGCATTATTTTACGTGAAAGTGATGAGGAATTTCCGGAGTATGTTGAGATATTTGTTCCTCCTGAAAATTGTACGGGTTTGGATGCTGAATTCTATACAAATTGATGGGTAGAGACACATAATTGGTGTTTTAGGGATGAAGTTAAGGAATTTCCTTTGAGTATTATTTTTATCAGTGAAGATTTTCTTGCTGTAGGTGATTCATTGAGGAAAGTGGATTCTTTTGTGAAGTTTTATGATCCTTATGTTCTGGTAGTAGTGGAATCTCGTGTTGGTCGAAGTGTTCATAAAGAGTTATTCAAGAATTTTAGCTCTTTGAGGATGAAGCTTCGTTGGTTATCTGAGAATACATTTTGGTTATATTACGATAAAAGTAAGGTGTTTCTGAAACTTCATACTGGTGATACAGAAGATGTTGTGGATATTTTTCGTTTGTGTGCAACTACAGGGTCTTTGCAGGAAGTTGAAAGTAAGCAGACTGTTTTTCAAACTGGAGAAAGTTCAGAGATGATGGGAAGGAAAAGTGGTGATGATATGTAGATTTTATAGAATAGGTTTTTCCCTAGAAAGCGTTGTATAATTTCAGCCACTGTTTTGCTGATATATTTATGTTGAATTGTTTGTTATTAATTTTTTTTTATTTGAACAATATTTTTCAATGTCTTTTTTTTAAATCATTGTGTAGTTTTTTTGTTAATTATTTATTGCAATTTTAAATACAATATTAAAAGTATGGTTTAAAAATATAATAATTTACGTTATTAATAAATTGTTGTTTTTGGTGGAAAGTCAAAGTTGTTTTTCTGTATATAGTTGGGGTTATTTTAGATTTGGCATTGGCTTCGTTTCTCGAGATTTGGAGTACCGGACAATGTGTTTGTTTAGGAAGAGGTGAGATAACCTTTTTGACAGTGAGATACTTTATTGAAACTCATCAATGTCAAATCGTGTGTTCAGTATCCTTCCTGTATCCCACTCTCCCCTATCTCTCTCGATCCATTCACCGGAGTAGTTTGGGCTGGAATGCCTCCATTCCTATCCCATCCTTTATGATCTCTGGGCCTTCCCGGTATGATATATTCCCAGTGCAGTAGCATATTCCTGCAAAATACTCTTCATTGGCATGGGTTGGGTAACTGTTTGAGTTAGGGTTTTTTCTTCATGAGCGAAAGGGAGAAAAAGTTGTGCCTTTTATGGAGCATAGGCAGGATGTCGTAACTGGTTTGGTTTTGGGGTTTACTTTTCTGGGGTTGAGGTAATAGCTTAGAACTTGGAACGCTCTATTTTTTCTTTGGGTTTTTAGCTGAGGTTTTGAATTAGGTATTTTTCTGCATGCACGAAATGGAGAAAAGGTTGTGCCTTTTACGGACCGTAGGCGAGATTTCGTAGCTTAGATATGAGATCTTAATTTGTTAACTAGAGATCAGGGTTTAGATCAGTGTTTGGATGTTCTGTTTGGTTTTTTTAATTCGCAGTCACCACCAGAAAATTTCCGCATCTCTTTCTCTGGCTATTTATCCCAGAATCTAGCCAGAATTGAACCTCAATTCAAGAGAAATCAAAGTTCAATACTAATTAGCAGACTCAGATTTTCTTGTGATCTCTGATATTTGTTGTAGTAGCTATGCCGTTAGGGTACTTGTTCCAAATCTGTTTTTTTTTTCCCTCGGCAAAGTTTGTGTATTTGAGGCGAAATTTTGTGCAGAATTCATATGGTAGAAATGTGTTGCGTGTTGTTTTAGTTGTTTCGAATGTTTTGGGTTGTTTTTGTTTTGTTAGAGATTCTTTTTTTCCTAAAGTTCATTTCTCTTTTGGGTGTTGAAAGAATGTTAAATCTTGGGGTTTTTTTTAGAGTATTTTGTAAGTCAATTTATTAGGTTTTTTTAAGCTATCAACGGATGTTATTCCTGGGTTTTTTTGAAATGTTCAATTTCATCAATCTCTTTTTGAGCAGTAGCATTTAGCTTATATTTATATCTTGCTGTAGGTGATGTCATCTTATGGAAATAGCTATCGCTATGCGGCTCATGTGAATTCTGGGCAGTTTGCTTTTGAAGCTTCTGAGTCTGGTGTTTACATGGTTTGTTTATTTGCAGTGGATAATAAAGCCTCTGTTACTTTGACCATTGACTTGGAATTGAAATCTGGTGTTGCTGCTAAGGACTGGTGTAGCTTTGTAAAGAAAGGCTCTGTTGAAGTAAGTATCTTCACTGTCGTCCCTTGATGACATAGAATACTTGCAAACTTAAAATTGATATGAGGGTATTGTATCAATTTTGGTTGTTACCTGTGTTAAAATTACTTACTTTTAAGTAGATTTGGGGTTTTTAAAGAGCTTAACAAATCAATAGATTCTTTGCCTGAGTTGATTCTGATATAGTTACATAGGTTAATTGTAGCATAGTGCCCTTGGTGGTGATGCTGCAATTTGATTTTCAATGTCTCAATACTTCCTGTTATATAGTTGGTAATTACATAAATGCATCTGCATTTCTTTTCTCCCTACATGATGCACTTTTCTATTTCGCCTCTGCTTCAAGTAGTTAGTTCAAATGTGAAGGATCCCCTCTGGCCCCCCACCTCATTCCCTCAATTTCTAGATTTCTGATGGTCAAAATGAATTTAAAGAATATCTTGGATGGTTATCATGGTTGAAATTGGTTTCTTATATGAACTTGCTGGTGAAGGAAACATGAAGTTTACTTCTTGGTTGGAGTTATATCAGGAATAATCTAATCATCTTTCTTTGAATGGGGCTGCTTAACCAATTTACGAAAGTATAACTTTTCGATGTTCCAAGAAAATTAGATAAGTCTTGGCATGATAAATTCATCATCTTTTCACTAAAAACACAAACTTATGTATCAAATCTATGTATTCTGCAAAGGCCAACGATGATATCAACGAATAATAATAATGGTACGAAGATAATTTTCTCTGTCTCTTCAAGCCTTTTTGGGAAAGGTAAGTTGGATTTCACTAAAAAAGTTACACCTCATTTATGATACTGCTATCTGTTTTAAAATTTTCAGCTTAAAATAAGCTCTTTTTAGGGAGAGTTTCTGCTCATTTACCAGGTTTCTATCTGTTTATAGACGAAAATATAGATATTCCAGTAAGTGAACTTAAGAGTGATAATTAGGATAGCATTCTCAGTCTATGAAAGAAAAGAATGACAAACCATATATCAATTGAGCAACAACTTCCTCACATATGCACAAAACAGAAGAAGAAAGGGAGAAAAGGACTTGGATACCAGGGGAAACACTAATGCTATGCCACTATATATTTTTGGCAATAATTTTAGTTTTGGTTATTGCAGGTGGACAGTGGTCTAGTGGGTGATGCAGCAGAAAGGTTTGGTGCTCGTGAAGCAGGAAAGGTAGTGTGAACTATAGGGAAATTGCTATTCAAATTCTGGAAATGGGGGTAATATGCAATTACTGCGATCCTGTTCTTTTGTCATTTAAGTTTGGATCTGCTAGCAATCTTGCTTGGAGTTGATGCTGCATTCATGGCTAAATTGGTTTTTCATTAACTGCAATTAGGAATTCAAAAGCTGTTCAATTACTTAATGGGGATTAAGTAATTGAAAAGCCGATTGTAGTTTAGTCCCTTCTTTGCATAAGTTTGAAGTATTTACTGCTGCAAGTTGGTAAATGCATTTATGATAGATGATAGCAATGATATTGACATGACAGGTCTAAAATGGAAGACACACAAACACATAACTGACGAGCATCCAGAAATTGGCAGTAAAGAAGGGAAGTTTTCTTGATCTTCTTAAGAAATTTGGCGGAAATAGTCACCACATAGAATTTACTTTAGAATTTGCTGGTTTTCTGTATGATTTTGTACCTTATGTTTGTTGTAATTAAGTATTGGTTATTTTGTATTTGCATTGTTGTTATCCGGCATATGTTTGGAGGCCTGAATGGCAATGTGTTTGGTAAGAGTTTGCTGGCTTTGTGTATGGTTTTGTATGCTGTGTTAGCTATAATGGAGTAATGTTTATTTTGTTTTTGCTTTGTTGTTGAGAGGGTATGTCATGAATTTAATACTTATGGTTGGTTAGAAGTCATGAATGAAGTCTTAAACAAAAGCATGTTTGTGTGTTAAGTATATTGGGTGTCAATATAAGCATGATTAGGCAACCATTCAGTGTTTTGTGACGATGGTTTACCATCAGAAACCCACGTATGACGCACAATTCATGGACATGCATATTGGGTTGTCTAGTAAACACATAATTAAATGCAGAATTTTGGGTTGTAGTTTGGTTGAAGTTGTGGCTTTTCTTATGAAATGTTGTTCTTTGACTTTGTCATTGTAAGTGACATTGTAACATAGAGTATACTAAGGATGAATTCATGAAGAGAGATTTTGTATGGCAAATAGGTATGTAATATCTAGTAGATTTTGAATTAGGTTTGAAAATGGAATTCACTATATGTTTTTGCTGCTGCTGTGTGGTCGAAGTCTTGAACAAAGCCATGATTGTGTGCTAAGTATATTGGGCATCAATATAAGCATGATTGGGGAACCATTCGGTGTTTTGCGACGATGGTTTACCATTAGAAGCCCACGTATGCTACACAATTCATGGACTTGCATATTTGGTTGTTTAGTAAACACATAATTAAGTGCAGAATTTTTTACTGTAGTTTGGTTGAGATTTGTGGCCTTTGTTATGAAATGTTGTTGTTTGAGTTGGTCATTGTAAGTGGCATTGTAACATAGAATATAACACATAATTCAGTGCAGGAACGTTGAAAATGGAATTAAGTGTATGTTTTTGCTGCAGCTTTGTGATCAAATTCATGAACAAAGCAATGATTGTGTGCTAAGTATATTCCTCGTGGGTGCAAAACAGCTATAATTGTTCACTTGTGGCCTGTTTTGTACGAAATATATTGTATACATTTTAAAATTGAGTTTTGTCCTTTACAGGTGGTATATTCTAATGTTTACATGCTGGAAAATGACATGGAATGGAAGTTCTTACTTGTCATGCCAAAGCCAGATTCACATAAAGAATTTCCTTGGGTGATTTTTAATAATTCTATTGTAATTGTTAAGCCCACAACAGATGAGCATCCAGGAATTGGCACTAAAGAAGGGAAGTATTCTTCATCTTGTTAAGGAATTTTGAGGAATTGCTTGTGAAGTATTCTTCAGCTTCATAAGAAATTGTTTAGGAATAGCTTGTGTTTTTTGGGAAATATCTTTACAGTACCTTAAGTGACATTATAACATAGAGTATACTAAGGAAGAATTCATGAATAACCATGTATGATGCACAATATCTTGAAAACATTAAAAGGCTTTCTAACAGCAAATGAACTACATTGACAATGTGTTCTTATCTGGCATGTGTTTGGAGGCCTGAATGGCAATGTGTTTGGTAAGAGTTTGCTGGCCTTGTGTATGGTTTTGTATGCTGTGTTAGCTGTAATGGAGTAATGTTTATTTTGTTTTTACTTTGTTGTTGAGAGGGTATGTCATGAATTTAATACTTATGGTTGGTTAGAAGTTATGAACGAAGTCTTAAACAAAAGCATGTTTGTGTGCTAAGTATATTAGGCATCAATATAAGCATGATTGGCCAACCATTCGGTGTTTTGCGACGATGGTTTACCATTAGAAGCCCACGTATGATGCACAATTCATGGACATGTATATTATGTTGTCTAGTAAACACATAATTAAGTGTAGAATTTTGGGCTGGAGTTTGGTTGAAATTGTGGCTTTTCTTATGAACTGTTGTTGTTTGACTTTGTCATTGTAAGTGACATTGTAACATAGAGTATACTAAGGATGAATTCATGAAGAGAGATTTTTTATGGGAAATAGGTCTATAATATCTAGCAGGAATTGAATTAGGTTTGAAAATGGAATTAACTATATGTTTTTGCAGCTGTTTTGTGGTCAAAGTTATGAACAAAGCCATGATTGTGTGCTAAGTATATTGGGCGTCAATATAAGCATGATTGGGGAACCATTCGGTGTTTTGCGACGATGATTTACCATCAGACGCCCACGTATGATGCACAATTTCATGAAAACATTAATAGAATTGAATATGTAAATGTGTTTTTAATTGTAGAGTATGAAAGTCATGAATGAAGTCTTAAACAATAGCATGTTTGTGTGCTAAGTATATTGAGCGTTAATATAAGCATGATTGGGCAACCATTCGGTGTTTTGTGACGATAGTTTACCATCAGAAGCCCACGTATGATGCACATTTCATGGACATGCATATTGGGTTGTCTAGTAAGCACATAATTAAGTGCAGAATTTTGGGCTGTGGTTTGGTTCAAATTGTGGCTTTTCTTATGAAATGTTGTGGTTTGACTTTGTCATTGTAAGTGATATGTAACATAGAGTATACTAAGGATGAATTCATGAAGAGAGATTTTGTATGGCAAATAGGTATGTAATATCTAGCAGATTTTGAATTAGGTTTGAAAATGGAATTCACTATATGTTTTTGCTGCTGCTGTGTGGTCGAAGTCTTGAACAAAGCCATGATTGTGTGCTAAGTATATTGGGCGTCAATATAAGTATGATTGGGGAACCATTCGGTGTTTTGTGACGATGGTTTACATCAGAAGCCCACGTATAATGCACAATTCATGGACTTGCATATTTGGTTGTTTAGTAAATACATAATTAAGTGCAGAATTTTTTACTGTAGTTTGGTTGAGATTTGTGGCATTTGTTATGAAATGTTGTTGTTTGAGTTGGTCATTGTAAGTGGCATTGTAACATAGAATATAACACATAATTCAGTGCAGGAACGTTGAAAATGGAATTGAGTGTATGTTTTTGCTGCAGCTTTGTGATCAAATTCATGAACAAAGCAATGATTGTGTGCTAAGTATATTCCTCGTGGGTGCAAAACAACTATAATTGTTCACTTGTGGCCTGTTTTGTACGAAATATATTGTATACATTTTAAAATTGAGTTTTGTCCTTTACAGGTGGTATATTCTAATGTTTACATGCTGGAAAATGACATGGAATGGAAGTTCTTACCTGTCACGCCAAAGCCAGATTCACATAAAGAATTTCCTTGGGTGATTTTTAATAATTCTATTGTAATTGTTGAGCCCACAACAGAGGAGCATCCTGGAATTAGCACTAAAGAAGGGAAGTATTCTTCATCTTGTTAAGGAATTTTGAGGAATTGCTTGTGAAGTATTCTTCAGCTTCATAAGAAATTGTTTAGGATTAGCTTGTGTTTTTTAGGAAATATCTTTACAGTACCTTAAGTGACATTATAACATAGAGTATACTAAGGAAGAATTCATGAATAACCATGTATGATGCACAATATCCTGAAAACATTAAAAGGCTTTCTAACAGCAAATGAACTACATTAACAATGTGTTCTTATCCGGCATGTGTTTGGAGGCCTGAATGGCAATGTGTTTGGTAAGAGTTTGCTGGCTTTGTGTATGGTTTTGTATGCTATGTTAGCTGTAATGGAGTAATGTTTATTTTGTTTTTGCTTTGTTGTTGAGAGGGTATGTCATGAATTTAATACTTATGGTTGGTTAGAAGTCATGAACGAAGTCTTAAACAAAAGCATGTTTGTGTGCTAAGTATATTGGGCGTCAATATAAGCATGATTGGGCAACCATTCGGTGTTTTGCCACGATGGTTTACTATCAGAAGCCCACGTATGATGCACAGTTCATGGACATGCATATTGGGTTATCTAGTAAACACATAATTAAGTGCAGAATTTTGGGTTGTAGTTTGGTTGAAATTGTGGCTTTTCTTATGAACTGTTGTTGTTTGACTTTGTCATTGTAAGTGACATTGTAACATAGAGTATACTAAGGATGAATTCATGAAGAGATATTTTGTATAGGAAATAGGTCTGTAATATCTAGCAGGAATTGAATTTGGTTTGAAAATGGAATTAACTGTATGTTTTTGCTGATGCTTTGTGGTCAAAGTCATGAACAAAGCCATGATTATGTGCTAAGTATATTGGGCGTCAATATAAGCATGATTGGGGATACATTCGGTGTTTTGCGACGGTGGTTTACCTGAAAGGAAAAGGGAATTTTGCTAAGTTAGATGTGTTATAAGGTTTGTGATTTTGATTATGTGCTAAGTATATTGGGCGTCAATATAAACATGTTTGAGAAGCCATTCGGTATTTTGCGACGATGGTTTACCATCAGAAGCCCACGTATGATGCACTATTTCATGAAAACATTAATAGAATTGAATATGTAATTTTATTTTTAATTGTAGAGTACTGAAAGGATAACGTAAGTATGGTGTGTTATAAGGTTTGTGTGTTTGATTATGTGGTAAGTATATTAGGTGTCAACTGCTGCATTTTTTTGTTCGGGCATAAATTTTTAAATGCTATCATTGCTACATACTTAGGATAAAATATAGTGCTCTGTTCTGGATTTATAAAGTATGAGACTTTCGTGATCAATTTTAGTTGTGATATGTTATTTAGCTATTAGATTCATTTTGATAATGATTCATTAACGAAAGTGGACTTCTATCATGAGTTTCAGCTCCCTTTTGGAGAATCTTTTCCAATCCTTGGTACGAATTATGCTCTAAGTATGGGCTCCTACCCCATTCATAAGGATGAAAATTGACATGACACTATCCCTGAAGAGTATGATGTGCCCCATTCATGAGCGAAGTCTTAAACAAAAGCATGTTTGTGTGCTAAGTATATTGGGCGTCAATATAAGCATGATTGGGCAACCATTCGGTGTTTTGCGACGATGGTTTACCATCAGAAGCCTACGTATGATGCACAATTCATGGACATGCATATTGGGTTGTCTAGTAAACATATAATTAAGTGCAAAATTTTAGGCTGTGGTTTGGTTGAAATTGTGGCTTTTCTTATGAAATGTTCTTGTTTGACTTGATCATTGTAAGTGACATTGTAACATAGATAGTTTGACTTGCTCATTGTAAGTGACATTGTAACATAGAGTATACTAAGGATGAATTCATGAAGAGGGATTTTGTACGGTAAATAGGTATGTCATATGTAGTAGAAATTGAATTAGGTTTAAAAATGGAATTAAGTGTATGTTTTTGCTGCAAAGCCATGATTGTGTGCTAAGTATATTGGGCGTCAATAGAAGCATGATTGGGGAACCATTTGGTGTTTTGCGACGATGGTTTACCATCAAAAGCCCACGTATGATGCACAATTTCATGAAAACATTAATATAATTGAATATGTAAATGTGTTTTTAAATGTAGAGTACGAAAGGATGAGAAAATTTTTGTAAGTTAGATGTGTTATAAGGTTTGTGCATTTCGTTATGTGCTAAGTATATTGGGGGTTAATATAAACATGTTTGGGCAACCATTCGGTGTTTTGCGACAATGGTTCACCATCAAAAGCCCACGTATGATACACAATTCAATTTTAAAACCAACTTCAAGTACTGTCTTTTTTTCTCGGGCCATAAATTTTTAAATGGTTCCTTGGGTGATTGTTAATATTTCTATTATAATTGTTTAGGAGACAATTGAGGAGCATCCAGAAATTGGCAGTAAAGAAAGGAAGTTTTCTTGATCTTCCTAAGAAATTTGTAGGAAACAGACGCCACATAGAATTTGCTGCTTTTTTGTATGGTTTTGTACCTTATGTTTGTTGTAACTGAGTATTGGTTATTTTGTTTTTGCATTGTTGTTATTGAGTGGTTATGATATTAATTTAATTGTTAGAGTTAGTTGGTTAGAAGTCATGAACAAAAGCATGTTTGTGTGTTAAGTATATTGGGCGTCAATATAAGCATGATTGGGCAACCATTCGGTGCTTTGCAACGATGGTTTACCATCAGAAGCCCACATATATATGATGCACATTTCATGGACATGCATATTGGGTTGTTTAGTAAACACATAATTAAGTGCAGAATTTTGGACTGTAGTTTGGTTGAGATTTGTGGCTTTTCTTATTTAATAATTAGAGTTAGTTGGTTAGAAGTCATGAACAAAGTCATGGACAAAAGCATGTTTGTGTGCTAAGTATATTGGGCATCAATATAAGCATGACTGGGAACCATTCGATGTTTTGCGACGATGGTTTACCATCAGAAGCCCACGTATGATGCACAATTCATGGACATGCATATTGGGTTGTCTAGTAAACACATAATTAAGTGCAGAATTTTGGACTGTAGTTTGGGTGTAATTAAGTATTAGTTATTTTGTTTTTGAATTGTTGTTATTGAGAGGTTACGGCATGAGTTTAGTAGTTAGGGTTAGTTGTTTAGTCTTTTAATGCATAATTTCATGAAAATATTAATAGCACTGAATAAATGAATGTGTTTTTAATTGTAGTGTATGAAAGGATAAGGGAATTTTGCTAAGTTAGATGTGTTATAAGGTTTGTGATTTTGATTATGTGCTAATTATATTGGGCGTCAATATAAACATGTTTGGGAAGCCATTCGGTGTTTTGCGACGATGGTTTACCATCAGAAGCCCACGTATGATGCACAATTTCATGAAAAAATTAATAGAATTGAATATGTAATTTTGTTTTAAATTGTAGAGTACTGAAAGGATAATGTAAGTAGGATGTGTTATAAGGCTTATGTGTTTGATTATGTGGTAAGTATATTGGGTGTCAAGTACTGCATTTTTTTGTTCGGGCATAAATTTTTAAATGCTATCATTGCTGCATACTTAGGATAAAATATAGTGCTCTGTTTTGGATTTCTGTTCTGGATTTATAAAGTATGAGACTTTCGTGATCAGTTTTAGTTGTGATATGTTATTTAGCTATTAGATTCATTTTGATAATGATTCTGTTTCCATTTACTACTTTCAATATTTGATTGTCTTTGGTATCCACAGGAAGAAGAGATTTATGGTGTAAAGGGTAGTTTTTTATAGGTAATTGATAGCTATTGATAAAAAACAGCATGCTGACTCTTAAGGAAGAAGGGAGGTCTGCACAAACATCTTTTGACATGTTGAATATTCATTAACGAAAGTGGACTTCTATCATGAGTTTCGGCTCCCTTTTGGAGAATCTTTTCCAATCCTTGGTACGAATTATGCTCTAAGTATGGGCTCCTACCCCATTCATAAGGATGAAAATTGACATGACACTATCCCTGAAGAGTATGATGTGCCCCATTCATGAGCGAAGTCTTAAACAAAAGCATGTTTGTGTGCTAAGTATATTGGGCGTCAACATAAGCATGATTGGGCAACCATTCGGTGTTTTGCGACGATGGTTTACCATCAGAAGCCTACGTATGATGCACAATTCATGGACATGCAAATTGGGTTGTCTAGTAAACATATAATTAAGTGCAAAATTTTAGGCTGTGGTTTGGTTGAAATTGTGGCTTTTCTTATGAAATGTTCTTGTTTGACTTGATCATTGTAAGTGACATTGTAACATAGATTGTTTGACTTGCTCATTGTAAGTGACATTGTAACATAGAGTATACTAAGGATGAATTCATAAAGAGGGATTTTGTATGGTAAATAGGTATGTCATATGTAGCAGAAATTGAATTAGGTTTAAAAATGGAATTAAGTGTATGTTTTTGCTGCAAAGCCATGATTGTGTGCTAAGTATATTGGGCGTCAATAGAAGCAGGATTGGGGAACCATTCGGTGTTTTGCGACGATGGTTTACCATCAGAAGCCCACGTATGATGCACAATTTCATGAAAACATTAATATAATTGAATATGTAAATGTGTTTTTAAATGTAGAGTACGAAAGGATGAGAAAATTTTTGTAAGTTAGATGTGTTATAAGGTTTGTGCATTTCGTTATGTGCTAAGTATATTGGGTGTTAATATAAACATGTTTGGGCAACCATTCGGTGTTTTGCGACAATGGTTCACCATCAAAAGCCCACGTATGATACACAATTCAATTTTAAAACCAACTTCAAGTACTGTCTTTTTTTCCCGGGCCATAAATTTTTAAATGGTTTCAGTGCTGCATACTTAGGATATACTATAGTTTTCTGTTGTGCATTTCTGCGGATGTCCATTGTTTGTTGTACTTATTTATGATTTAGTTTTTTTGTCTCTCAATGTAGTACTGCATGCTGCACATATTGGTGCCATATTTACTGAATTAGTCATTTTGGTTGGATAATGGATCTGAAAAATGAAAGTATTGTATCATGTTGCTAAACATCTAAATGCATATTCTATCTTGCTTTAGTAGTGGTCAAAAATAGGTGATGAAATTTGGAAGAGATGGCATGTTTGAGGTTTCTGGAGCTGACAACTAAATAACTTCCCTGGTGCAGTTTTGTAACACTTTGGGCATATGTGATATCTAGATTTCTATCTCTAGGGTTATGCATTAGAAATCACATACATGATGCAGCTTGTAGGACTTTGGCTGTGAACTTTTGGTTTCTGATTATTTACATCCAGTAAAAATCAGTATCCACTACTTCAATTATGTAGAAGTCTTTGTTGAAAGATGAAAATGTAATTTTACCTAACTAAGAGTCTGGCTGTCAAACTTGTTCACCATTGACTAAAAATTGCAAAGTGGTCTGTGGTTAAATAATGATGAAACTTACGTGTGATAGTCGTTGAGTTTCTGGCTGTAAGAACCTAAATCAACATAAGAGTTTGTCTAACCCTTTAAAGAGAGGAAGCAAGGTCACTTTGTATGTCATCAATTTAATACTTAGGCTTAGTTAGTTAGAAGTCATGGCTGAAGTTTTAAACAGAAGCATGTTTGTGTGCTAAGTATATTGGGCGTCAATATAAGCATGATTGGGCAACCATTCGGTGTTTTACGATGATGGTTTACCATCAGAAGCCCACGTATGATGCACAATTTCATGAAAATATGAATAGAATTGAAAATGTAAATTTATTTTTAGTTGTAGTGTACGGAAGGATAACATATATTAAGTATAAATTTAGAAACCAAGGGGTTCGTATAGCAGAAGGCTATGTAACATCCAGCAGAAATTCAATTGCCTTTGAGATTAATAGTTACAGATTGTTTTTTATACTTCTATCTGACTAATATTAAATATTGAGGTTATTGGGAAAAACCTCGTCTGTCATGGTACCTGGTGTAGAATTGGTCTTCTTTGTATCCTGCATTATAGACATAATTACATAATGAATTCTTTATTAAGGCATGCATAGTA
Source organism: Voacanga thouarsii (assembly GCA_026120185.1). Lineage (NCBI taxonomy): Eukaryota > Viridiplantae > Streptophyta > Magnoliopsida > Gentianales > Apocynaceae > Voacanga > Voacanga thouarsii. The sequence continues at coordinate 2,886,064 of JANUWF010001217.1, read as the reverse complement.
TTTGAATATTTATTTGGAATATGGGATTTAAGATAACTTACAATTGCAAGTTTTGTAAAAATTTCATGGTAGACAATGTTCTTTGTATAAAATTTGAACTCTGGATCCTGCTCAATGATTAATATTTTCAACTATTAAATATTGAGGCTGTTGGGGAAAACCTCGTCTGTCATAGTACCTGGTGTAGAATTGGTCTTTTTTGTATCCTGCATTATAGACATAATTAGATCATGAATTCTTTATTAAGGCATGCATAGTATTTGAATATTTATCTGGAATATGAGATTTAAGATAACTTACAATTGCAAGTTTTGTAAAAATTTCATGGTAGACAATGTTCTTTGTATAAAATTTGAACTCTGGATCCTGCTCAATGATTAATATTTTCAACCCCTGTGGTGTTTTCACTCTTGAAAGTGCGACATAAAGTTGACCATGGCTGAAAACTGGTTTAGGTAAGTATAGTCCAACTGTAGATAGTGTTTGTCCTTGGCTTTTATTTATTGTCATTGCATAACAGACGTTGATTGGAAATTATCTCTTTATCAAGGTGAATGGCAGTTTTGTATCAGCCGTGGACACATCTATTCTGGGAAAAAGCACTTTTTCCCCTATGTTGGAACCCGAAATGATTCTGCCTTCAATTACTCTGCTACCTGTCTGTGTTACTATCAGTCTTGTTCCATTGCACATGCCTTTACTTGGGTTAACGTTTCTTAAAAGCATGATCGGAATACCTTGTTTTAATCTCAATTTATCTTCTGGAATTCCCGAGAAGCTCAGGCTATTTAAAAACTCCACTAGATATAACATATCTTCATCCAGCAACTTTCCTGATGCTTTGTCCATTCTGTCTGCACTTATGTATTCTATTGGCTCACCTTGTACTTTATCAAGAATAAAGTCATTCATTTCATTCACTGTTTCATTTCGAGGTGTAAGAATTGCTCTTTCTGTCAAATAGTTTGTATCTGTTCTTTTCTCTTCGAAGTCTGGGTAAGTGGCCTCAAAAATTGCCTTGATTGGATGTTCAGTAGCATCAATCATATATTCTCTTGGGATTTTGATCCAAGTTGCTTCAGTGTCATCTCCCCGTGTCTTTGCATGTTGCAGAGTATTTCCTATTTCCAATAGCCAATTTGCAAATGTTTCTATCTTTTGTGCTTCTTCAGTAGTGCAATCATTAACTTGTTGAAGTCTCATATTTTGAGTAAGTGTCAACAATTCGCACTCATACCAAAGATACGAAAAATTGATTGAAGCATGTACTATGTCTGCTCGTCCACCTTTAGGAATTACAGGGAGAATTTGTTGGAAATCTCCACCCAAGAGAATAGTTTTCCCCGAAAAGCTTTGTTTTCATTAAATGCTTCTGATCCTCTGAGTATATCTTTCAATGTTCTATTAACTGTTTCAAAGAAATACCTATTTTTCAAGTGTTCTAAGGTTGTATGAGAAAAATGGTTGTGTTTCATGCATTGATATGTATGTTTTGAATTTGGCATGATGCTTTGTTGTACGTGCTCTGGAAACAATAATGAATTTTAGAATATATACATACTTGGAATTCATAGGTGCCTCGTCCCATATTATTAGAGCAGCTCTTTTAATTAGCTCATCGAGTTGTGTATTGGCTTTGATTGAGCACGTTGTCTCATCATCAGTTGTTATTGGTATTTTGAATGTACTATGTGCAGTTTTTCCTCCAGGTAACAACGATGAAGCAATGCCTGTGATGACATTTGATAAGAATGACATAAGAATATGTTCATAATATAGATGATAGAAAACCAAATTAAGGATATTAATAATTACCTGATAAAGCTACAACAAGTACTATTTTTGAATCTGATCTCAACTTGTTGATGATTGCTTTGTACACAAAAGTCTTTCCAGTTCCTCCATATCCATATAAGAAGAACAATTTTCCAAGTTTATTTTCTACTGCATTTACCACAGCATCATATGCATTTAGTTGCTCTGCATTCAGCTTTTTGACCATTGATTCGTGCTCTGTCTTCAAAAGTTCTATGTCATACATCAATTCTTCACAAATGTAATTGTTCTCCAAATCCTTCAACATTTCATTTTTTGCAACTGGCATACCTTCTATTTGTTCCAAACTTTTTCCATGCTTTATGAGGAGAACTTTAATTTCTTTTAATGTATAGTTTTTTATTTGTTTTGTGGACAAAGTTAAACTTGGGAACTGTAGAAGTTTTCTTTGCCGATGTTCAATATCATCACTAATGGACTCCCAATTTACTTCCCAAAAATTCTTCACATCTGAAATATTGCAGAATAAAAGTATTGTCACAAATAGTTCCCTTAGTTGAGGGCCAGTTGCCCATTGTGAAGCCTCATCTATGGACTCATGCCATTCTTTGTCATCTTGTAAAAGTCCCTTTGCATAACAGGCTGCTTTAAAGGATGGATATGTTTTGTCTTTGTAGATTCGTATATCTTCATATGATGTTGGGCCACGAACATGATTCAATAACATTCTCATGTAATATCTCTCTGCTGAAGCTGGATGTGCAAATGTAACACGTCCAATACATCTACCTCTTTTTCTTATTGTCCGAAGCCTTTCTTTCTTTTTCCAAGTATAATGCTGAGGGAATTCAAAATATGTATATTTTCTTGCTTCTGGATCCCTTTTGTTTATTTCAAACCACTTAGTAAACATCGTGCGCTTTGTATCTTCACTCTCTGCAATAGTAGGTAGGGAGCTACTATCTCTAAAAATAATACTTTGCTCATTTTCTAAATAGAATCCCAGTCTTTCTACAGCAGGTATTCTGAAATGCACTTCAAATTCATATATTCTCCAGCATGCTTCACATGCTGAAATGTATCTACAGTCTAAAAAAGTCTTCACTTCATTTGCATTTGAATTTTCCTGTGTAGAGTTTATGGTAGAAGTACCTTGCACTTGTTCTATGATTACAGTTGTTCTATCAGGGCCTTTATTTATATACTTGAACAAATATTTGATGGCTTTTGATTTATTGCATGCTTCAACATTGATGTGGCTTCTGTACTTGACCAAAAGATATCGATTATATGGAACAACGAGCCTATTGTCAAGTTTGAAACCATTTTTGTCGACAAATATTGATGTGTCTCTTCATCGGTAGATGCAAAATCCATTTTCATCCAGTGTGGTCATGTTTTGGACTTTCTTTGGAAAATGCTTAGAGCATTGGCCTACAATACAGTTGTCATAATCTTATGTTAGGTAACATACTTAAAAGTTTTTTGCAGTAGTATATTTTACGGTGTCAAGTGAAAATAAATTTACCTTGTATTATGTAAGGTGATGTCTGATACCCAGGTCCACATGGTCCATGCATCATAAATTCAGCTACAACTTTATATGCAATTGGATCTTTAGCTACATCTAGTATTTTTGCAGATATAACTTCATCTATTTCTTTAGATGTCTGTCTCTTTGAAGATTGATTAATCCATATGATGATATGTGCATGTGGAAGGCCTCTTTTTTGAAATTCAATAGTGTATACTACTGCAACCAAAGTGATAGGTAGATGAGATATTTATAGTATTGCAAATAGCAAATGTATTATGAAGCTATGAAAATATACCTGCATCGCAACAAAAGTGATAGGTACATGAGATATTTGTAGTATTGCAAATGGCAAATGGAATCTGAAGCTATGAAAATACCTGCATCAACTTGTCCAAATATTTTATTCTTTGTAATGTCTTCAATCATTTCTTCGAGCTTTATTTTAAAGATACGGACTTTAATATCTGGCCTATTTTCTAGTCTTTGTTGAGGTAGTTCTTCTAGCATTTCTTGAATTTCTGGCCAGTTTGGATTTGCTGTAAATGTAATGAAGAAATCTGGATTTCCAAAAATTCTGCACAATGCCATTGCATCTTGATAGTTTTGAGCTATGTATCGAGGACCACCAGTGAAAGAAGAAGATAAAATAGTTCTTTGGCCCACTTGTGTAGAATATGTATCTCCTCTTTGAACTGCATCAAATACATTTCTGTATAATTCCGTTCGTAACTTTCCCTGGTGGTCTTTGATCCATTGAAGTCGTGCCTGCTCAATTCCTGTATAAGCATCAACAATAAACTGTTGAAATAATCTTCCAGACAGCAATAATGTATTTCCTTGTGTTCTTCTATATTGTAATATGTACGCATCGTACTCCCGTATTGTCATATATTGCCTTTTACCATGACGTTGGGCAGTAGATTTGACATATGGAATGTGGGGATGAAATCCGTCTTCACTATAAGGAAATAACAAAGGATGCTGTAATGCCATGAAGCACGGATGTAGGTAACTAATTCTTTGTAGTGTACTTGACGTCACTTCAACAATAATGTCTCTGTCCTTGGTTACGTGATTTATATCTCCAACTATGAGAGCTGCTATTTCTAATGCTGTTGGTGGTTGGTATTGCCTGCTGTTTAAAGTCCTACTATGGAAGAGCCTGATTTTGAAGTCACCTATGTTGGAATTCTTATGCCTGTCTCGAGCAATTCTGAACACTTTGACCAATTCATTGTGTTCATCAAGCATATGAATCAATTGCTGGATAATTGCTGCATTCAAGTTGCTGTTTGTATTTCTTTGATTCACTGCTTTTAGTCTGTTATGCACTTCATTTACAGTATCATGAAAATACAGCTGGATAAAGTATACATCTTTTCCACTTTCTGGAATCAAAGAACCAAGCCTATGATAATTTTCACCATTTATCCGATAGATGTATGGTCCAGAGTGTTGATTGATTTGCTCATCAACTTTTGCACCCATAGATGTCATTGAGAACATTGAGTTATATGCTCTGATATTTTCCAAGAAATGTATGGAATGATCAAGTACATTATGAGAGAGCAGGGAATTGAGGGGTTCTGGAGCAAACCTTCTTGCTGGAAAATGAATTTTCCCCTGCCTACAACATAATTTATATCTTGGATGTGTTCTTTTTGAATTCTCTTTTATTTTTTCGCGCTCCCAAAATACTGCTTGACAAAATTGACATTCATATTCAGCTTTACCATAGTAAGAACTTGTGTTCAGTTGAGGATTTGTGAACAATGGAATTGATTTAATGTTAGGAAATAATGCTACATACATGAACTATGAACCTAAAGAATGATATGTTAGAATACATACCTGTCACTGGTATGGTTGGTTTTTCCTGTGGAACTCTGTTATTTTTAACAGAACATTTTCTCTTCAAATTTATGATGTTTTTGCGTTCTTGTCTTCTTCTCCTTGCATATTCTGTTATGTGGAAAAACACCTGGAAAAGGGAATCAGTTATATGTCAAATAAACCACGTAACAAAATTAAATTGCTAATTCTTACTATGGATTCAGATTTATTATTAAATTATTTTTGATTGTGTTGAAATGAGAACTTGTGGAATGAGTTACATATATTACTTGCTGAAATAATGTTAGAATTGCTGTTTGAACTGCTATTAATTGTTGTACCAAGATGTTTTTCAATACGCATTTTTCTCTTGTTTTTTAGAATTTGAGCACGTTCCTTTCTTTTTGTCCTTGCCATTTCTGTGAGAATGGTTCATTGTATGTAAATTGTGAATGATATATGATAACCAATACAGCTGGAAAATGAATTATGAAATGCTTTATGATCACTTCAATTACCTTTTTGGATATTATGACTGGCAGCATAATTGTAATGATGAATGTTCATTGTTGAATGCTGTTGGATGCTAGTATGGGTGGTTGTGCTGTGGTCCATTAGAGTATGATCTACTATAGCTGATTCAATGTTGGTGTTAGTTTGCAGATGTTCAACTACAAAGATATTGAAATAACATGTTAGCAAATTTCGAAACAATCAATTGAAAGGTATTTTGAAACGATGCTCAAAATTCCATCATATTTTTTCCCAAACCCGAAGTTATGGTCTTAATTCTATAGTGATTTGTATCATTTTTTACTATAACAGACATTGCCTAACTTCATTAAAATTGTTCTCTTCTTTGAATATTTTCTTTCTCTCGTCTATCATAATGGACATGTATCAGAGTTTCCACAGACACACTAATTGCATGCAAATTTGTCAATGGTAGTGCTTCTCATGATAATTTACCAAGCATATTTATCGTGTTCAGAATGTTCATCCATTTTTTTAAAAATTGAATGGTAAATAATCGTCAGTGCACAACATTTATTTTTAAAAACTTATCATTCTTGTTAACTATATGGAGTTTGATTGTTTCAGTTGGCATTTTCTGATTCTTTGAAGGGATGATACTCATATTATCTTTTTCTATGTATCAATTTGTGTTACAATGAGCACAACATTAGTACTGGGTTTTGTTAAGGAGCAGGAATGTAGGGACATTACTAATCACAGGATGCAAGTTTAAGGCAGTTATTCTGGAATCCTATGTCTTTGAATCAATAGTAACCATAATGTCATTTTTGTTCTTTTACCACAGAGATGTATTTATTGCTGAATTACCGTAACTATTATCTGGATATTCAACAAATAATTTTTACCATAATGTGACTTCGAAATCAGAAGATGCTTTTTATGTTTTGGAGTTGGGGGAGGGAGTTACCTGCTGTAAGAATTGAACATATTCGTTGTGAACTGCTGTGACTTACTGAAGCAAATTGTTATTCAATTGGAACCGGTGGCTTTCTTTTTCTTCTTGTCATATCTTTGTATGATGTTCTACGGACAAAGTTAACAAAATCATCAGAAACTGCTCTCAAAAATTTGTTTTGTTGTGCAGCCTTTTTCAATATTTATATGGTTTGAAAGAAGTTATACGGTATTTCTAGCGGTTTTATTCTCGGCTTTTTGCTCAATTAAAAAACTACCATCATTGGTTGTAATTATTTTTATTCCCGACCATTATTAGTTTTCTAATGGAAGGGTTCAATGCTACGATTGTTCATTAAATGGCCACCAATGCAACAAAACATATTATTCTCTTTATTTCCCTTCAAGATAATGAATTGGAAACCATTTTGGCGTCTCTGTTAGCAGATTTGATTGATATATATTATATTCGTTAATATAGGTAATAAGTTGAACTACACAGTTGAGAAAATTCATCGTCTCCTCCTTATGATTCTGAAATACATATTTAACTGAATGAATAAGTTGAACTACACAGTTGAGAAGATTCATCATCTCCTCTTTATGATTTTGAAATACATATTTAACTGAATGAACTTACCCTACATAGAGCAAATGCAGGGAATCGCTTAATAACAGGATGTCCAATTTCTAGATGACATTCCACTTCCCAAACTACACCAATGAATATGACGGAATGCCTGAACATATGGATGACTCTTGGCAGTTTGATCAATTTTGTCATACGTAGATGCTAATAAGTCACTGGGGAAAATTATAGGCAAGGCATATGTCTGCTAGATTATGTTCAATGAGCAAAGTGGAGGTACTCTGAAGAAGTGTTTAACAGTACACCGATCATATGACCCAGGCGGGAGAGTTGAAAATGCATTGGACGAAGGAACCGTAGAACTAATGTCCTTATAAAAACACCTGTGGTAGCTGGGAAAAAAGGCAGAAACAGAACGCTGTATGCATTTGCCAATGTTTATGCTAACTTTGCTAGAAAAACAAAGGAAAATAATTTGCTGATTTTGGCCTTTGTTTATGCTGTTGTAGGTTGCATAGCATAGATCATGAATAATGAACTGGTGGATAGGATAGAATTTGGTTTTGTAAATATCCATTTGTATGAAAATATCACATATACAGATTTCAGTTTTCATTCAAACGTTTTCTTCCGTAGGGTAGTTCTGATGTATCATGGAATTGAATATTAGTTACACAATCTGTACAGGATTCTAAGGCTTGTGCAGCTGTCTTATGTGCTTCTGTTTTCATTATTTGTCATGTCTTCAGTTGTCCTTGTTTCCAGTATCAAACAAAGCTTTCTTGTTGTTAACATTCCCTTTTTTCGCCATTCCTACCATGCCATATCTGGAAAAAGAAATGAAATATCTTTAGTTGGGCACAAATTGTGCAGGCAGTAAAATTGGATATTTTGGTAGATTGTTACTGGATTCGCCGCTTTTTCTTCTGCCCATGTTGTGCAAGAGTTTCAATTTCATCAGTGCCTAATGGTTGGACCAAATCCTCCTTCTTTTGTAACTCCTGTTGTTTTTTTAGACAAATATATAAGACCACATGTTATTTTTGCTCAATGTTCAAATGTTCAGGCTGACAAAATACAAACAGTAATGTAAAATACCTTCGATGCTTGTACATCTGTATCAACAACATCCAATGCTTCATATGTTCGGAAAACAGTAAAGCATTCTCTGTTTGTCCCTCAGCTTTGTTCATTGAATTTCACTTGGCAAATATATTCTTTTCCCATTAGGTTTTTTAAAGGTGCAAGAACTGCATCATCTATGCCTTCCTAATAATGCCATCAGAATACCTACTCAATTCATGCTGTCTGTTGCAAACATTGAGATTCCTATTATTATAGTTGTCATGGAAAATTACCTCTGCTATTTTTTGAGCCAATTTTTCAGCAGCCATGTGAACCATTTTCTCAACCTCTCTATCGAATAAGACAAAGCGAGCTTCTCTGGTATTGTCACCGACAATTGCTTCTACACGATATCTGTTTTGCAATATCAAGAAATGATGTTAATATGCCGGGGGAGATGCATATGTTAGAAGTTAAATGCTAAATTACCTGATTTCTGGATACTCTTCAATTTTCCCACATACTTCACACCCTAACTGCCTTCCTAGTACTTTCAGTTTCTTCCTACATGTACTCCATGAACTGTATCTCCAACCGTTGTATGTGTCAATGTCAAGAACAGTAATATTGGAGTAAAAGGTTGTACCCCTGTTGTTTCATCAAGTGCATGCAATTCATTGTCCATTTTCATGGCTATCCAAAACTCCAATAAAAAATTTCACCACAAACACTCCATATCAAGACTACACATAAGTTATGGTTCTACAACATGTTTTTCTGATTTATCCATTCAGTATTTTGCTAGTTCTCGCAGGCTCAAATAGTAATGCTTCGATAGTCTCAAATATGATTTATCTCAGACCATTATTTACATTTACATTTCGAACTAAATAGTGGTTTCTTCTGGGCAATATGTAGTATGCTATACATTGAAAAAATCATCATACCAAGTCATCTCCATTTCGAACCATGTCCCCGAGTTGTCCTAATGTTCGCCTGTTCTGTTCATAATTCTTCCTTGTCAGTATAACAAAAGGAAGCTTCATTTCAATAGGATGTTGTGCTATGTTGGTTGCTTCACACCTGTTCAAGTGTGTCATTAGATATCCATGGTCAGTGCAGATTTCAGTCAAAACCTTCAATTGTGTTTTACTTACATTTTCTTGAAGTTTTCTACTACAGGGTCCTGCAAATTAACATATATCTTTGTCGCGCTGCTGCTTGATAATGTGGCAGTTCCATTGTCATTTTTGATAATCATTGATGTGAAAATTGCTACTTGGATATGCTCACTGGCCATTTCTTTGTTTCCCTTGATGATGTCCGTTGTTGATCCCCATAATATAACCTGCAACTATCTTCCACTAATGGCAACAGTAATGTCATGGTCATTTCTCAGTCAGTAATGTAAATTAGGTAAACCACAAACAAATTATTAGCCATGTGGTTGCTTTACCTTCCATCTTTGATAGCCACTGTCTGCAACTTGACACGGTGGCTAAATCTATTTCTCTCCTCAACATTTGAAACTGCTGTGATGATTCCAATCACATCTGTGCATTGTATGCAATAGTCACATTAAGCCACAACAAAATAATTTAAGAAGCAAGTTAATTCATGCTTCAGACTCATTGTTTCAAGCAGCAGGCACACAAATACAATCGACAAATTAGGGAGGTAGAAAGATAAACAATATTGAATATAAAAGCAGATATATCAAATTCAAGGAGTTTCTAGTAGCCCAGAATTAGGGGAAGGAAAATCTATCTAATCGAAATCCAGGGCCTAATCTTTGTAGTGGTTCTTCACTTTCTGTGTATCAACCCTGCAGGGAAGCCCCATAAACCTAATGCTCTCCGTATGGCTTTCAGTTGAACAAAGCCAATCTTCCAGTTCACTGAATAACGGATGAACGAAGAAAGGGTATTGTGCCTTACCAACTAACAAAGAGATATCTCCGGCGCGTGAATGAACATCGTCAAAAGTAAACAACTGGAATTTATGTCGGGGAATTTTGGGCAGCTCATCTTCAATTTCTTGCAGGTAAGTACTACCGTCGATAACAATTTGCAGCTCCTCATTTACAATTCTGTAATTCAGTTCCGCCATTTGCAATGAGAAATTCTTCATTATGTAGAAATTTCCTTCTTCAAGATAGTCATGAAATTAGGCCATGAATCGACTACGGATTACACAATGCTTCATATTTTCCTGCAACAGACAAAATCCATGTTAATACAATTGTTGGCGCCGGTTAATGATCACGTTCAACTGTAAAGTAGAATCTGCCAATAACAAAGGACAACAACAAATTTTAACAATTCAAGGTCAGTACCTTTTCATCCATAACCAAGAAATCAAGGCTTATGACTTCAGTTGGTTTTTGTGCATGATATGTCTCCCATAATCTTAAAATTTTGAAACGCATGCGCTTTTGTTGCTTTCCTTCGGACAATTGATTTAACATGACAAAGTCCCGTTGTTTCATTGTAGAATACTTGTAGATGGTGTTCTGTGTACTCTTCACAGGAGACTATTTATTATATGATTGAAGATGAATGATGCAATGAATCCCCCTTTGTTCAAATGTACCGTTGTGAATTTCAGGAGGTTTGTAAGGATTAGGTGTCTAGATTTATTGAAGGCATTTAGATGTACCCAACATAATGCAAGAAATAATGAAGGGGTGGATTTGTAGAGGTTTCAAGGGATTAGGAGTATGGATTTATTGAAGAGACGTTTCATGAGTTGGGCAAGGTTTACAGAGATTAGGAGATTCATTAGGTTTCAAAGTGCCAGCTGACGACAAAGGACAATGCCAGGTGGGTCTCTCAGGAGCTTCTGTAGCTCCTATTATATATATATATATATATATATATATATATATATATATATATTTTAATGCTACTTGTTTTATTGTTAATTTAAATATTTGTAGTATCCAATAAGTTGATTGCCTGGGTCAATCTTGAGTGCACACCGTCATTGATTTGAGGCATAACAATATTTAATTGCTCCACTTAATTATTTGTATTAATAAAGTCGAAATAGGTTAAAAGAGTTTTCCTAATACGTGAAAGTCGTTGATGGAGTTCTTGTTACGATATATGGTTGTGTCTTGAAGTGACACGTGATAGCGTAAAATTCAAATATAATATTTTTAAAAAAATATATTATTTAAATTTATTTATAATTTTAATTAATTAAATTTATTAATAAATTATATATTTAATATTAATATACTGAATAATGAGATTTTTTTTAATGAATATTAACTGAATTCATTTAAAATATTAATTAATTAAATTAATTAATTAATAATATATATAATATTAATATATTAAATTTTAATAATTTAATAACTCGTGCAACGTATAGAATATTAAACTAGTTATGTGAAAAGTTAAAAAGATAATCATTTAAGGAGCACTCCAAGTTTTGGTCCTTTTGTGTATATGAGGAATCGATCATAGTTCACAGCAAGAAAAATGAAAAAGTACTGTAAACACAAATCAAATTAATTAACTAAATCAGTTTAGGAAGAAAAGATAAACTGCATTTTTTTTTTTTTTTTGGTTAGACCACCAACAGGTGACTATTTTATTAATTAAAAATATAAGTACATAAATTGACACATTAAAGGGCCAGAAGCCTATTAAAAATTATAAACGAAATTCACGGATTGCTCGTCTTGTTGTGATGCCATGCATAGGCATTTGTACTCATTTGTTTCTTTTCCCTTTGCGACTTCACACAAATGTAAATTGATAATCATCAAATTCAAGAAATTCGTCTCTAATGTCTTCTATCAAGTCGATGTCGTATAAGTTTAAAACCGAAATTAAACCATTTGTTACTGACTTATCATGATTCTTCACGCGTGCTTTTAGCATTTTGAGATGCTTAATTTGCTAGTGTTAAATTCCATTATCAAACTCAGATCTAATAAACTATATACATGTGTATGAGATACATGCTTTGAATCCAATGGAGAATTTAATTATTGAGAGAAAAATAGAGATCCGTGTATAACGATACATTAGTTTGTGGGAAAGTATTTAAATTTTAAAAGTATTTTTTAAAATTTTTTTAGCCTTTTTTAATACAAATAGTAGGTTATAGATGCCAACTTTGGAATAACATTTACTAATTAACTAATATTTTTTTTATCTAAAATTAAATGTATAGAGTTCTATTTTGAAATGTTCAAAAATGTTTTTTTTTTCTAGAATAATACTCCCTCTATCTCTTTTTATCTATCTATTTTAACTAAGATGTTTATCCCAATTTATCTTTCTCATTAATAAATCAAGACGATATTAATTGCTATTTTTTCATAAATACATTTCTTTAATACAATAAGTATTGTGCACTTGTAATGGAAAATGGAAATAAATTAAATATGTTTATCACACATAAAATTTTAGAATTTGATTAATCCTTAATAAAAAGAGAGATTCTTTGAGGGTAAAATAAGTAATGTTAATTAATTATCTAAAAAATCTTATTTTTCTTAAAACTTATAAATCGATTAAAATGGATAGATAAAAGGGAATATAGGGACTAATTTGTTTCTCTATCTTCACAATTAATATCTTTCATTTAGGGTATATGAGCATTACTAACGTGTGAATCTTACCATTAACCAGTTTAATTAATAAAGATAACATACTAATTTTACTAATAATTGTATACTCAATTCAATTGTTATATTAAATTAGAATGAAATATTCAAATATAGATATAGGAAAACGTACAATTTTCCACTAATCAAAAGAACGCTTGAATTAATTTAGATTGCACAACTTAATTAGTTGATGCCTCTTTATCTAATATATTCTCTATGTTATTTTATTTTATAGTCATATCCCCACTGGTATAATTATTATTCCTTCTATTTTAAAATACTTGTTCATGAACTATTTTTGTTTTCAAAACACTTGTTCATATATATATTTTTAGAACTAATGATTAGTTTATTCCTGTTGTACCCTCATTTATTTTAAGTTAACTGTATAATTTTCTAAAACTCTTATTTCTTTTTACTTTTTAGAATTTTTCACCAATCAATAACTATTATAGTAGAATAAAAATTAGTATTATTTTCAACATCTGCATGCAAAAGTTTCATAAACGAAAGGAGTAATGTTTATAAAAAATGGATATATTGACTTGATCAAGAAGAGGTAATCAAGAACGCTATCCTTTCTTCCCTTTTGCGGTGAAAGCATGGCCCTTCTTCCCAAGGCTTCGGATTCCAATATCGGGAATCAAAGGTGGGTTTGCTTCCCACGTGATAAGCATCAGCTGTGAAAAAACGTATGCTGGGATTACACTAAGTTAGAGCCAATTTGTGGATTGATCCTAAAATTTTAACAGACTAGGTAATGTATTTTATCAAATTAGTTTTGATTTAATTTTAATTGAGAGCATAATAGAGTGAGAAGTCAAATTTATGATCATCAATGAGAGTCTATTAGAAGAGTCATGCTCAATTAAGCTATACTTCTGAGGCCAAAAAAGACTATATTAAGCTTCGGTGGATGGTTATAACATTCTTTGCTCACTACCTGAAAATACACCTTATTAGTAACAATTTATCAAATGAAATAAATATGTTCAGTTATTAATAATTGGTTTGTAATTTATTAGTAATTTGATAGAAAAATATTCATCAAACTCATTACCAACCAAAGTTCATCAGTTGGTAATATAAGCATTGATGATCTACTGATAATTTAACCAAAACAAAAAAAATTACCAATTGCTTACCAACTTATTTTTTCTTTCGGTTAGTAATATTTTTAGTTAGTAATTAATTGGTAATTTGATAAGAAAAATTTTACCAATTGACAATCAACTGAAATTAATTGTTCATAATATATTTAATTTGTAATATGTTGGTAATTTATTAAAAATAAAATATACCAACCAATTATCAATTGGTGTCTTTCATATATAATAATTTCGATAGGTAATCAGTTGGTAACAATATTGAAAAATTTTACCAACCAATCATGAAACATATTTGGTTGATTATGTCTTATAAAAAAAATTATTAATGGAATCATTCCATTTATAATAATTTACATTTTGGGTTTTTTTTTTAACATTAGTATTAAACTTGAAACAAAATTTTTTTCCAAAGATAAACTACAAAGATTTTTTTAAAAAAATTCATTGTTTAAAAAATTCTATTATAAATGTGGTTTTAAATTTGAAACTTTAATTTTGTGCTAAAATTTTAAATAAAAAAAATCCTAAATTAAAGACAAATAATATGCATATATAAACATTTCAATTAACTTGAATTTAATAAATAGTATATGTTTGAATTTGAATTCTATATTTATATTTATATTTATTTATTTTCAAAAAATATATAAATGATGGTAATAATAAATATAAATTAATAAAAAATTATATTAGAATTAGAATTTTATATTTCTACTTACTTTTAATTATGTGTATTTAGATAGAATTTTAAGTGAAATAAGGGAGTTTGAATATGAATTTGATGTAGATTTAAAAATTATGCTAACAAAAAAATTGAAATAACAATATGTAGAATAGAAAAAATAAGTATTATGAAAATAAAATTTTATTCTTTGAAATGAGATATGCCTATAGTAAATAAAAGAAATCTAGTTAATTTGATTAAAAAAGATTCTTATTTTAAAATTTTAAAATAATTGTAAATTTGGTTTCTTTTACTTGTGTGTATTATATATGTTTGTCTATATATGATAATTTATTATTATTTTGATCTATTAAAAAAATAATATATAAGATATTAACAAATCTTGAAATAACGAAGAAATTAACACAGTAAAAAGCACCATATATCAAAGACTCCTTGGAGTCAATGCATCAGCAGCCAGCCAGCTAGGAATGAGACAACTTGCTTTTATAATTTTTATGTTAGGTAATAGCTGCAAGAGATTTTTATTTATATTTCTTTACGTACCAATGGGGATGAATTGCTAAACAACTTCACGGGTGAAGTTATATAATATTAAAGGAAAATTATTTGGGTTATTATTATTATTTTAAATTAAAATAAATTTTAAATTAAGATAGAAATATAATCCAAACACCTTTAGAGTTACATAATGATTTTTGCCATTTGGATTTTTTTTTTTAAAAGTAGATTCCTTTACATTTATTGATAATAGCTCATAAATCATGTAACTAAAGAAAAGTGGCAAGTAAAATAAAATGCTTTGTTATTTAAAAAACAAATATGAATAGTTATTTTTATTATATTTTACCACTATCATTTGATAATTTGAACAATATAAATTATTTTTTAGTAATAAAATATTTAGTTTATCTTTTTAGATATTTTCAATCAAACCCTTTGAACAAGAATTTAATCTATCTCTTAGCCATTAGAAAAATAAGAAAAAAAGAGTATATAATTGAAACTAAAATCAACTTTAAAGATTAAAATTAAAAACAAACGTCTTGCGGTATCATAGACGACAAGAAAACAGGATATTAGCGAGAGCAAAAGCCTTTGTGGAGCCATAGCTAACCAAGAGTAGTGACGGCATAGCTAAACTTCTCCTCGATCAACAAAAAATTTCGCGAGGGAAAAAAAGCCATCACTACCAACATCAGCTTTGCGAGGGCATTAACTAGACCAAAAAGAAATCAATGAAGTTACATTAGTTAAATTAGTTACAAATTGGTAACGGTCAAATAATTTATCGGAAAATATTTACAAAAGTTTAGTGACGGTTATATATTTTTCCCAATATAATTTTTTAGAGAAATTAATGCAGGGCGTAGCAAAACCATAGTAATGTTACGAGGGTTTAGCGATGGCAATATTTCTCAATATTCATTTTTAAAGAAACTAATTCCTTGGCCGTAGCAAGACCCTAGAAAATTTTGCAAGGGTTTAGTGATGGACACTTATTTTCACAATATCTATTTTTAAAGAAATTAATTTCCTAGCCATAGCAAAATCCTAGCAAATGTTGCAAGGGCTTAGTGACGGTTATGTGTTTTTAATATCTATTTTACTCAAGTTGAATTTTTGGTTGTAGCAAAATCCTATTAAATTTGTGAAGGCTTAGCGATGGCCCTCTATTTTTAATATATATTTTATTAAAATTGACTTGACCATAACAAAATCCTACCAAATCTGCAAGGACTTAGCGACCAACCTCTATTTTTAAATATCTATTTTATTAAAATTCAATTTCTTGCCATAGCAAAAAGCAAATTTGCTATGATTCACCTTGCCATTCCTAAGTCGTAGCATATCTACTTCACGCAACCCTTGCTAATCCGAAGCTTGTCAGAAGTTTTTTGCGACACTTTTCTATAGCTAATTAGTAGCTATTTTCTTTTCCCCCCTGCCAGGAATATTTTGTAATTGTTTCAAAACATTTGTACCATTATCATATCCAAACAATATATCACACAAAATTTAGCACAACATAATATGTAAACTAATGTCATTAAATTTAAAAAGAAAATAACCATCTCAATAATATAAAATATATTTGTAAAACTACAAACATCTAATGTAATGTAAACATGATATCCATGATAACATCTAAAATAAAAGCATGTAACAACGGGAGCAATAGTCCAACTGAAGGAGGTGGGGGTGGAGAATAAGGATGAGAATGTATCGAAGAATGAGGATTTGGGGGTGGAACAAAATTGTCATCAATCTCGTCCTTCTCGCCATTTATAACCATCAATGGCAACTATAGTGGGGGTAATCATATCTTCATTGACATTGCTGCCATTCAGTCAGTAATCCCCTCATCTCACTGGGTAAACTTTTCTTGTAGCAGCCACACTCTCCTATCTAAATCCCACTTAAGCTCTTCCCTAACTACATGCTGTTAGAAAACAGGGTACCTACGAGCACAGACAGGCAACTCAACTGAATTGAACAAGCACCGCCTATACCCGACTAGGGCTCTAACAATTGCAATTATCAAATATCAACAATGCCGGCAAGGCCACACAGTCCAAACATAATGTAACCAGACAGAATTCACACTTAATAAACAAGTCAGTAGTATACCTGATTGACTTGCTCGCGGTTCTACCAGAACGTACCTAGCACTGGCACTCTTCTGGATAAGCTGCGCCGCAACGTACTGTACTGCTGACCGAATCACCAGTCTTATACTGGCTTGCCTTCAAGAAGTTATTCGCCCCACTCTGGTGCGATGGGTACAACGACTCTTCTTGCAGGATAAGACGGTCTCAGATCACTGTTGACGCACACCAACTGTGATCACCTCAAAAATCCCCTCAGTTCACCGGTCCCGATAAGGCAAAAATTATGGATCGTGTAGAGATAACCGAAGCGGCGAATTTTCTCGCAGGAAGCAAAAAAGCACGAAAAGGGGTTAACCCTAATGGCGGCTCTGTTCCCCCTTTTAATGTCGCCTTAGGAAAATTAAAACCCAATTCGGATTAGAAAGCCCTAATTCCCTTACCAGATTTTATGTTTCCTACTCCTTTTCAAGTTACAGTTAATTGGGCCAAATAAAAATAGAGGATCGTGAAAACATGGGCCAAGCCCGAGCCAGGCGGGCGGCGCGCGCGTGTAGCATCCTCTATACCTTGGGCTTTTCTATTAAGTCTATAGAAAAGCCTTTTAGTATATAAAGGCTTCCACACCTCTCTATTTTTCCCATGTAGGACTCATGTCTAACATGAGTTCCCAAATGGTTAAACACCCAACTTTAATAACATTTAATTATGAATTCCCACCATGAAAATAGCTTCTACCACAATCAAAATAATCTCTAATATGTTAAGAACAATTCACATTAATTGTTTTAGGCTAACTAATCATGAGTTAAAAATTATTAACTCTCAAAGTTTCCATTTTCAACAATCCCCCACAAATCCATAGTTAAAGACTATTCAGGATTCATATAATCCGCTTTCGATAATGGTACCTTCCGGTTTGAACTACTACCTAAGTTATCCAACTTATGCCCCCACAGGAACAGATGGACTTAAGCCTTGAATCTGAACCTTGAATGTGACAGCGTCCATTGATAACAACAGACTATCGGCTATGGAGATAATCTTTAGGGTTGACACGTTATGGCCATGTGTCCTGATCCTGTCTCATGAGTGTATTCAGAGAAAACCCAATTCCCTTTAGTTGCGGCCACACAACAACACTCACATAGTTAACATCTCTAAAGATGTACTGCTAGCATCCTGTCTAAAAGACTTGATCCCATTCAGAGTCAAAACTCTTACTCATTGTAGTAAACGCACCACAGGCTTTCAGGGAAATGACCTAGATACAAAAGTATCAGAATTGGTGCCAGATTCACTCAAACAGCTTGTTTATACCACATTGAACTGCCTTGTGGGATCTCCACTTGGTCAGTTGGGTTGCCACTGTAGGTGAATCATTTCTGGGTTATCAGTCCCATTCCCAACCTGGATTTAAGGAACAATGATGTTTCAAGTCCCTTAGTTAGGGGGTCTGCAATGTTATCTTTGGATACAACAAAGTCAACAGACACCACCCTTTCAGACACTAACTCCCTTATAGATTTAAGTCTAACTTGGATGTGTCTCTTAGTCTTTTGATTATACTTGGTACTCTTTATCTTTGCAATTGTGGTTTGACTGTCACAATGCACAGATATAGCAGTAACGGACTTGCTGATCATTGGCAAAGAGGACAATAGTCCATACAGCCATTCAGCTTCCGTTCCAGTAGTATCCAAGGCACATAACTCAGCCTCAAAAGTTGACCGAGTTATCAAAGTCTGTTTACAAGACTTCCAGGCGACTGCTCCGCCACCTAATGTAAACACATATCCAGTGCAACCATTGCTACCAGAGTTTTTGGCTATCCAACTTGCATCATTATACCCTTCAAGTACAGTAGGGAATTTCCCATAATGCAGTCCAAGGGAAACTGTTCCCTTCAAGTACCGTAGTACTCTATCCAAGGCCTCCCAATGAGTCCAATTTGGACAACTTGTATATCTTGCCAGCTTAGATACAGAAAATGAAATATCTGGTGTTGAGCCATTCGCAAGATATTGCAAGCTCCCAATAATTTGAGAATATCTTAATTGAGACACAGGAACTCCACTTTCATTCTTGAACAAAGCTACAGAAGGGTCACTCGGAGTTTTAGCAATTCTACAATTTTGATACCCATATTTCTCAAGAACACTCTCAACATAGTGCGTTTGAGAAATGGTTATCCCCTCAGTTGAGCGAATCAACTTTAGGCCAAGAATCACATTTGCTACTCCCATATCCTTCATAAATAATTTAGTCTCATTAATTATCTCAATATTGGACCCAAATAGCAAAATTGCATCCACATACAGGCATAGAACAATACAAGCATTACCTTTAACTCTACAGTAAACACACTTGTCATTCTCATTTATGTTGAAGCCAAATGATAAAATTATTTTATCAAATTTTTCATTCCATTGTTTGGGTGCTTGTTTTAGACCATATAGGGATTTAATAAGTTTACAAATTTTCCGTTCATTTCCTTTGGCTACAAATCCCTCAGATTGATCCATATATATCTCTTCTTCAAGATCATCATGAAGAAAAGCTATCTTCACATCCATTTGGTGGATGGTGAGACCATATATGGAAGCCAATGCAATTAGCACTCGGATTGTAGTCAAACGAGCAACAGGAGAGTATGTATAAAAATAGTCTATTCCCTCTTTCTGTCTAAACCCTTTGGCAACTAATCTGGCTTTATACTTATCTATGGTCCCATCTGATTTAAGTTTCTTCTTAAATATCCATTTACATCCAATTGTACTGCACTCAAGAGGGAGATCTACCAATTCCCATATCCCATTGGAGACAATGGAATCCATCTCACTCTTAACAGCTCCTTTCCAATGCCCTGCTTCTGAGGAAGTCATAGCTGCTTGAAAAGTCAAAGGTTCGTCCTCAACATTGTAAGTGACAAAGTCACTTCCAAAGTCCTTGACAACCTTAGCTCTCTTACTCCTTCTAGGTTCTTCTAATTCCTCAATTTGAGTATTGGGACTATTTGGACCTGCCCCCACATCTTTCATCCTTTCCACATGATTAGGAATGGAATCAAATGTTAAGGCTGAATCTAAAGTAGAAACATCTTGAGGCAAACCAGTTTTCATGGGAAACACATTCTCAAAGAATGTAGCACCACGGTATTGAATGATAGTGTTATAATCTATACCAAGTATTTCGGACTTAATTACCAAAAATCTCATGGCATAGCTTGTTTCGGACTTAATTACCAAAAATCTCATGGCATAGCTTGTTTCCACATAACCAATAAAGATGGCATCAACAGTCTTTGGTCCTAACTTCTTCCTTTTATGTTTAAGGATTAGAACTTTTGCAAGACAACCCCACACACGGAAGTATTTTAAGTTAGGTTTCCTACCTTTTTAGATTTCAAATGGAGTTACCTCTTTATGTTTATGAGGAACTCTGTTCAGAATATGGCAAGCCGTATTCAAAGCCTCACCCCACATATACTTAGGCAATCCAGAATTCAAAAGTAAACTGTTGATCATATCTTTAAACGTTCTATTTTTCCGTTCAGCAATCCCATTAGACTGGGGAGAATAAGGGGGTGTCTCCTCATGAATTATGCCATTGCTTTGGCAATATTCAACAAATGGATTAGACCCATACTCTCCACCTCTATCAGATCTTAACCTTTTAAGTTTCTTACCAGTTTGAGTTTCAGCTTCATTTTTAAATATGAGAAACTTTTCAAGTGCTTCATCTTTATGTTTAAGTA
The DNA here is from genome assembly GCA_026120185.1 of Voacanga thouarsii. Classification (NCBI taxonomy): domain Eukaryota; kingdom Viridiplantae; phylum Streptophyta; class Magnoliopsida; order Gentianales; family Apocynaceae; genus Voacanga; species Voacanga thouarsii. Next base: position 2,865,046 of record JANUWF010001217.1, on the reverse strand, counting down.
AATAAACATAGCAATATTTACTACAATCGTCAATAAAAGTAATGAAGTATTTCTTATGATCCCTAGTCAATAAGCCATTGAATTCACAAATGTCTGTGTGAACTAAATCAAGTATTTCTGAATCCCTTTCAATTGAATGATAGGGTTTCCTAGTTGTTTTAGCTTCCACACACACTTGACATTTATTTTTCTTATCAATTGAATGTTTAGGGATCAAGTCTAAATTCATCATTCTTTTAACAAAATCTAAATTTAAATGTTCAAGTATACTATGCCAAACATCAGTTGATTCAATAATGTGCACCATAGGATAAACAGAATTCTCAATAGAAGAAGTTTTATTCAAATCAGAAGTAAAAGGTTCAACTCTTAATTTAAATAAAACATCTGACAAATAACCTTTGCCAACGAAAGAATTGTAGTGCATAATCACTACTTTATTACATTTGAAAGTAAATTCATAACCCTCTCTAACTAAACATGAACCACTAAGAATATTCCTACGAACTGTTGGAACATGTTGCACCCTATGAAGAGAAAGAATATGCCCTGAAGGAAACTTCAAGTCCACGCGTCCAATCCCCAACACATTAGCCGCAGTTGAGTTCCCCATCTTCACAGTTTTTCCTTTAATAGGCTAGTAAGACACAAAAAACAATTTATCAGCACAAACGTGCACATTTGCTCCAATATCAACCAGCCATTCAAGTGGCTCATAAATAGTAAAGACTTCTGGGTTAACAGAAACATACCTTTCATCATCATTGGAAGTAGTGATGCCAGTCTCAGCCTCAATGATACAAACCTCAGTAAGGTGAGTACTCAAATCAGCCTCCGCTTGACTAGTATTCTCTACCACCACATTGACTTGTGCTTCAGAATTTGATCCTTGTTTGACTTTGGGCTTTTTAGACGGACAGTCCTTAGCCCAATGTCCAACCTGACCACAATTCCAGCAAGGTTTGTTTGCTTTCGGTTTCTTCTTGGCCTTGCCTTTTGTCTTGTTTATGTTTTTAGAGTTTGAGTTAACCCCCACATTCCTCTGATTATTGCTCTTCTTTCCAATAGTCACAACATGGACATTAGACTCCATAGGTACAATATGACTATTCTTTCTATGTTGCTCCTCAATGGATATTGATTTCATCAAATCGTTTAGAGAAATCTTCTCCGTCTTGTGTTTGAGGGACATACCAAAGTCCTCCCAAGACTTAGGAAATTTCTCTATCACTAACATCACTTGAAACTTCTCAGAAAGTTCCATATCCGATTCATGAAGAGAATGAATAATCAATTGCAACTCTTGAATCTGTTCAGTCACAGACTTACCCTCAACCATCTGAAACTTCAGGAATTTGGAGACATAATACCTTTCCAAACCTTGATCCTCAGTATTATATTTCCTATCCAGTTCATCCCATAGCATCTTTGCTGTGTATGACTCAGAACAGTAGACATCAAAGAGAGCATTTGTCAATGCTAACAGTATTGCCCCTCTACCTACATCATTCCGTTCATCCCACGCAGCAATCTCAGCTACTTTAGAATGCCTTTCAGTTGGTATAGGCCTGTCTACCTGCACTGCTGATAATAAGCCCCTCATAGTCAACCAAATTTTCATGCGTTGTTGCCAACGCTTGAAATTCTGCCCTGGACCAAACTTGTCCGGCAAACCATTCAAGTCAACCAAAAGCTTATACGCAGCAGATGCAGTACCTGACGAACTGGCCATTGCACACACACAGATAATTGCAGAATAGCTTCTTGAAGAATGTTAGTAAACAGGGTACCTACGAGCACAGACAGGCAACTCAACTGAATTGAACAAGCACCGCCTATACCCGACCAGGGCTCTAACAATTGCAATTATCAAATATCAACAATGCCGGCAAGGCCACACAGTCCAAACGTAATATAACCAGACAGAATTCACACTTAATAAACAAGTCAGTAGTATACCTGATTGACTTGCTCGCGGTTCTACCAGAACGTACCTGGCACTGGCACTCTTCTGGACAAGCTGCGCCACAACGTACTGTACTGCTGACCGAATCACCAATCTTATACTGGCTTTCCTTCAAGAAGTTATTCTCCCTACTCTGGTGCGATGGGTACAGCGACTCTTTTTGTAGGATAAGACGGTCTCAGATCACTGTTGACGCACACCAACTGTGATCACCTCGAAAATCCCCTCAGTTCACCGGTCCCGATAAGACAAAAATTATGGATCGTGGAGAGATAACCGAAGCGGCGAATTTTCTCGCAGGAAGCAAAAAAGCACGAAAAGGGGTTAACCCTAATGGCGGCTCTGTTCCCCCTTTTAATGTCACCTTAGGAAAATTAAAACCCAATTCGGATTAGGAAGCCCTAATTTCCTTACCAGATTTTATGTTTCCTACTCCTTTTCAAGTTAGAGTTAATTGGGTCAAATAAAAATAGAGGATCGTAAAAACATGGGCCAAGCCCGAACCGGGCGGGCGGCGCGCGCGTGTGGCATCCTCCATACCTTGGGCTTTTCTATTAAGTCTATAGAAAAGCCTTTTAGTATATAAAGGCTTCCATACCCCTCTATTTTTCCCATGTGGGACTCATGTCTAACATGAGTTCCCAAATGGTTAAACACCCAACTTTAACAACATTTAATTATGGATTCCCACCATGAAAATGGCTTCTACCACAATAAAAACAATCTCTAACATGTCAAGAACAATTCCCATTAATTGTTTTAGGCTAACTAATCATGAGTTAAAAATTATTAACTCCTAAAGTTGTCATTTTCAACACATGCACCATCTGCTCAAGCCTCCTCTCCACCATTTGCTCTATATCGGTAGGCATATGGGACTTTGAGGATGACGAGGAACTCTATTCACTACTAGAAATTAGGCTTATTATGACATATTTATTACAACATTTTTTTAAAGATGTAATTAGAAATATAATTTTGTGACATTTAGCTGAAAACGTCATAATAGATATAAGCAAAACTATGTCGTTTTGTTAACTTTACCAACAATGTAAAATTCAATGTCCTTTTAGAATCATATTATGACATTTTCTGAAGTGTGTTGGGATACTTTTTGTTCTTTGATGTTCTATTATCTATTTTGGCATGATTAAATTGTCACAATAGCTGTTCAAATTTTAAAAAAAAAGAAAAAGAAATTTGCCTAGAAAAATAAGGCGCCTTGACTAAAAAAAAATAATGCTAAGTCCAAAATCCCATCCCTTCCCTTTGTAGGGGACGAAAAAAAAAATTAACCCCTCCTTTTCACTTTACCCATTTTCTTGTCCATCTAATTGATCCCTGCTCTATGTCTCTCTCGAACTTTTAAATTGCAATTTCTTGTACTATCAATCTAGAAGATTTGAGGTGTCGGATCACAACAAAGGTGCAATTTTTTTCCCTTTCTTCGCTGCTGTGTGATTTTTCCCTTCAGAAGATTTCCATCAATACAGTGTCTTTTGTGATTTGTTGTTAGTTTGGCTCCATTTTCTTTTGGCATTTAATATTTTCTTAATTGCTACCTTTCTGATCGAAGGATTTTGAGGGCATTGTTAATATTTTTGTTATGTTCTTTAAGTATGTTATGCTACGGAAGTTGTTCCTATTTCTAATTTCAATGGATTTTTTCCCATCAAGCCCATCGATCCTTGTTCTCTGTCTCTTTCGAACCTCTGAGTTGCAATTTCTTGTCGCTGTCGGTTTAGAAGATCTAAAGGTGCCGATCCTGGAGTCGGAGCACAACAAAGGTGCAAATTTTTCCCCCTTTCTTATCTAGGTATGATTTTCAATTTTTCCCTTTCTTAACTTCTATGCGATTTTTCCCTTCAGAAGATTTTCATCAATACAGTATCATTTGCAATTTGTTGTTGGTTTGACTCTATTAGATCAATTATTGGATCACATATGGGTGATAAGAGGACTGCTCCCTTATTAAGTGGAGAGAAGATTGAAAACCGGTTGAAAAAGCCTACAATGTTTCTTTGCAAGTTAAAGTAAGTATGTTGAAACAAAAGTTTAGATTTGTCCTTGATCTAATAATAGTGATTGCTTGCATACCTGTAATGCTGTAACACACTTAGAGTTAATACTCTGCTGGTAATTTCTTCTCAAGAATTTGGATTATTAGACATAAGTTCTGGTTAGTATGTTAAGTTAGTCCTAGGATTAAATTATGATGTATTTTCTAGAAATTTATTATTAGTTGGAGGTACAATGCGCTTTCTATCACAACTTATATAAAGGATTTGCCTTTGCGTAGCTGCGCTAAGCTGCTTCATAATCACATTTTTTGACTGACATAGGATGTTTGGGCTTTTTGGGACCATAACTTTGTAAGTGCATAACCTTTTACTAGCTTTGTGTAATATAATTAGTTTGGGTTTTTGTTACAATCCTAATTTATCCATAAAGAAGTAATAAATGGACAATGATAAGAAAGCTAACTATTATAGAATCCAAATTAAAAAGTTGAGCTAAATTTAATGCAAACATCTCATTTGAGTTGCCTACCCTCATTGTAGGACTCCAACCTTAAACAAAAATGGAGGTAATATGCAGAAAAAATTACAGCATTTTACCTATAATACTTAGGAAAAAAGGAAAAAGAAAGAGCAATTCCAGCATTCTACATGTTCCTACTAATGCTTACTTTTCTCTTGGTGACTTGCCATTTGTTTGTACCCCTTGATGTTCTCCCTTTATTAATATTGCTAATTGTTTCTCAATGTTTGGCATATTTGTTTCTGAAAAAAAAAAAAAACTTTTCTCTCTCAGTACACTAGTGAGTCGATAGTAGTGTTTTGGTATGTTGCAAATCAAATTGCAGAGATTGCTCTTCCACCCCCCCCCAACCCCTTTTTAGGGTTCTTTTCTTTTTCTAGTATTGAAATGTTTGTAAATCTTGAAGATTTCGGAATAAACTACCAGATCAGATAGCGCAGCTAAAGCTTATGTCTTTAAGAAGAGACAAGGATAGGTAAGCAATTTTGTTACTTCTGTATTTTTTATTACCAAGTACTCCATCTTGCACTTCTACTAGCATTCTTGATGCCTTAGATAATAAAGTAGGAATTGGAGGTTGTCAAAGTTCAAAACAACATATATAATTCGTGAAGGACAAAAGGATGGTCTTCAATGATCTATGGCCAATGGATCATAGATAATTCATAATTAGGAATTGGAACAGTTGTACCCAGGAAAATTGGGAAATCAGGAGAAAACTGAAGAAATTAAACTTAATTTTAAAAAGGGAAACTTGAAAAATATTGAAGTTCACACCTCTCATGCAAATTAATATCTTTTATGTTGCCTTTCTGAATATTTCAATTTTATTCAAATTAGTATCTTTCAAGCCTCAACATGGCATTTGCAAGTTTACAAAATATATACAATCACTTCTTTGGAGAAATTGCACAAACATCAACTCTATGTTGAACCAGATCTAAGAATACCACTGGACCTGCTTGATCTCAATGTATACAAGTATGCTCCTGACACTGTCAAACTGCCTCCTCTCTTTCTCCCAAACCCCTAAACCACCCACCCCCACACAACAACAACAACCACAACAACAACAACAACAACAATAATAATAATAAATAAATAAATAAATAAAGGGAATGGTAGTTGATATCTTGTTCCTTATAGTAGCAATGTTGTGATCTTTCTTACTTGACTAGTCCACCAAAAGGGGAAATTTTACACCTTGATCTAGAGGATGAGGAATTATTACGGGATGATCATCCAATAACCCCAATAAAGAAATGAAAAGCAATCATTCCTTTAAATGAAGTTATCAATGATTAAAATCCTTAAAATGTGTTATTGTGTAGAAAATTTTGCGCTTTCAGATCAAAGTTTTAGTTGGTACCATGAGAATTGGTTCCTGCACAAGCACTGAGACACCTTTTAAGAAAATGCTTTAGTTTGGTCTGTTTTATGTACACCTACATTACTTATAGCTCCCCAGTCTTTTTAGTAGAATTCTAATCAAATGTCAGTACTTAGGAGTATCTGGGAGTTAAAGATATGAAGTGATTAAGATTATTCATGTTTCTTACAAAGTAGTTGTCGTTTACATCCTTATAGTTCTCTAGTTTGCACAAGCATAGACTAAATCCTTGTATCTATATGGATTCTTGATCAAACTGTTTGATAGATGGGGGTGCAAAGAAACTAAATCATATTTTAATGCCAATGTCGTTACTTTGATAAGAGTTGTAGGAGTGAAGAATCAAACATGAATGACAGGAACGCAATAATGAAATTTTGCAATGGGTTGGTAATCATGTTGTGTGGATAGGACCCTTTCTGGGTAAGATTCCTATGATATAGTTGAGATGAATGAGATCAAAATAAAGGAGATAGAATCTGGAATGTTTACATTTTTCAGAAAATATATAAACTAGATTTACAATGCACGCATCTTGGATAGACAATTGTGATTTCTTTTCCATATAAATAAGCTCTCCTTCCTATTTTGGAAAAGAAAATAATAAACAGAGGAGTAGAAAGGACAAGAAAGAGAGGTTTGCTCCAGTTCTTTCTTGGTCAGATCCATATAGAATGCAGAGAATTTTACATCTAAAAAGAAAAGAATTCTTTTGATTGCGAATGACTACTCTTACCTGTCACGTCTATAAATGACTTTGAATGTATCAACGAGAAAGATATTTATTATTAGATGCATCAATCACAAGTCGTGCTTATGTTTTACAGATTGCCATCCAGTTAAACTTTGGGTTTTTTAGTTCCTGGATATGTAGCAAAGTATACTTGATGTGCTTACTAGGTTAATACAAAAGGATCATATATAGGATATCTTCTCTTATGGTTAACATCTATCAACTTATATTGAGGGTGTACTCTTATGTTCTGATTTGGTGTAGGGTTAAACCAATCACACTTAAAAAGCACAGCCTTTTGTATCAGATGACTAGGAAATTGTACTTTAATAATCTCCTGTAACATCCTGTAATAATTAACACAACCATGCTTATTCACGCCATATTTAACGCAAACTCTATAGTTGACACTTTTGCTATCGCAGCGTGTTCACTTGTGTAAAATCTATAACTATTAATTAAATTTCATTGACATGATTTCACTTGTTTCGATAATTGCCATAAAAGGTTTTGCAAACATTTGTTTGTCATCCCCTTGATTGAATCATACACCTACAAGAAATTTGCATTTTCTAAGTTTGTATGTGAGGTAATTTACATAAGTGAACTTACATGAACATACACTGACTAATAATATTTAGAGAACTTACATAATCTTTGAACCATCCAATAAATTCATTCTCTATCATTCTCTTGACTTCCAACTCTGTGATACCTGGGTGTTGGGATCGTAAATTAGTAGAGAAATTCCTTATATAGTTTCATCTCTTCACAGTTGAGTAAAATATAGTTTGTAGCAATTTTCAATTCCTCATATGTCGGGAATCAATTGATTCTTCCCCAGTATCTTTCCTAGAACATTGCAAATTGACAACAAAGGTTATTCCAGCATGTGCTCAATGGAAACCTTTTTATTACAAGCCACATGTATATGTTTTGTTTGAACATGTGGCTTAAAGTAGTAGGAAAAGAATGTTGATACTTCTTCAACTAGATAAGCATTATAAATTGATCCTTCCACCATTGCCTTATTTTTCACCTTGACTTTTAAACTACGTGAGAACTTGTAATTTGAAACAAGGTAATTTAATGCAAACTTTTAATTTGTCATCATTATAACGTATTATAATGCCAATAAATTGTTAGTGAATGTCTACCTTTCAAGGGGACACATCAATCTATATTGGGTTAGACTATAAACCCAAGCTTCATAAGGCAAGTGAACTATTTGGTTCTCCATTACATCGTAGAAACCCGAGTCGAACACTGGAATTTCATACTCCAATTTCTTTATATGTGTCATGGCAATTTAGTTGAGCATAGATCTCTATAAAAAATACTCAATTCAATCAACATGTTCCATACATTAAATGGAAGAAATTCCCTAAGAGTAATTGGAAGTAATCTTTCTATGAACACATAATAATCATGACTTTTCATGTTAGACATCTTTAACCTTTTCAAATCAATATATCTTGATAAGTTTGAAGCATATCTAATTGGAAGTTTCAATTCCTTCATAAGGAAAGTGAACCATTAGGTACTCTATTACATTGAAAAAACTCGAGTCGAACATTGGAATTTCAGACTCCAATTTCTTTATATGTGTCATGACAATTTAGTTGAGCATAGATCTCTATAAAAAAAGACTTAATTCAATCAACATGTTCCATACATTAAATAGAAGAAATTTTCTAAAAGTAATTGGAAGTAATCATTCCATGAACATATAACAGTCATGACTTTTCATGCCAGACATTATTACCTTTTTTAAATTAATATATCTTGATAAGTTTGAAGTATATCTATCTAGAAGTTTCAATTCCTTCACCCACTCAAGCAACACTTGCCTTTTCATTCAATGAATAGCATGCTTTAGGTACGAATATCTTTCCTTTGTCTGCTTGACAAACTCGTAGTTCAGGCCTATACCAATACGTCTCAACATCACATTAAACCTTTAAATTGTCTTTTGTTTTTCTATTCATATCCATAATAGAGTTGAAAATATTATCAAATACATTCTTTTCATTATGCATAATATCTATATTATGTTACACTAATAGAGTGCACCAATAAGGCAAGTCAAAAAAAATGTTTTTTTTTTTCACCTAGTTGTGATTCAGACCTCTACCATCGTTCCTCTCAAGTTCATATTTTGAATTTACAGTTTTTGAAAAATAGCACACCTTAGCCTACACTTGGTCTTTTGTTGGACGGGTCATAAAAGGTAAAGTTTCATGTCCTTTGTCCCTTTTGATTGACCTTTGTGTCCCCTCCTAAATGGATGATCCGGTGGCAAAAACTAGCGCTGACAATTGAACTAAGAAGTTTTACCCTTCAAATTGTAGATAAAAGACTTCGTACGCTCTATGCAATATGAACATGCTAATCTACCTGCGGTGCTCCACTACTAGGCATTCCATAAACTGAAAAGCTATTGATTGTCCATAAGAGCACCACCCGCAATTGAAAATTTTGTTTTTTAGATATGTAATACTTGGAGACATCATCAGTCCACAACTTAGTTCATTTATCAATGGTTATAAATAAATATCAACTTTATGTTTAGAATTCTTTGGCCTTGGAATAATAATAGTCAAGAACATTACCGAATCTTTTATGTACATCTACAGTGAGAGATTATATAGAATGAAAATAACTGGTTAACATGAATATTATTTTCTAGACACCTCAAATGGAGAAAATCCATCTGTGCACATTCCAAGCATTACATTCCGCACTTCATTTGTAAATTCAAGATGATTATTATCAAAATGTTGTGAAGCCTCGCTATCACAAAATGACTCTTCTAGCCATCCTTTGTTATGCTATCTGCATGCCATCTCATATATACAGTAGTCATTTTAGACGCATATAACTTCTGCAATCAAGATATTATTAGAAAATAGTACATCTTATTAAGGGGTATCTCATTTTATCTGTAACTCTTCCGATCCTTCTTTTGCGTGCATTGAGGATGAATATAAAACTTACAATTTTCATGAGTGATGTCATCTTTCCAATAAAGTATGTATCCATTCGTGCATACATCTATTTTATGAACATGTAAATTGAGGCCTGATACTAATTTTTCATCTCATAGAAGTCATCAGGAATTTTATTCCTATTCGGCATGACCTCCTTCATGAGCTATACCACTTAGTTGAAATATTTCTTAGATATGTTATTTTCAAACTTAATAATTAATAGTCAAGATACAAATGAAAGCTACGAGTGGCTTGCACACCCTTCCCATATCGGCATATCATCAATGCACAACATATCATAGAACTTTTGTGCTTCTATATTTGGGGGTTCATCAATAAAATCTGAAGATACCCTATAATTATCAAACTCATACCCTACAGCATCTAGAACCATCTCTCAAAATAGATTACTTGAACCTCTTTCACTAGTTGCATCTGTTGGTTTTGAGATAGGTTGCCTTGATATTGTGTTATATGGTTCACTATGACATATCCACCGATAATAGTTACTAACAAATCTAGATTTGTATAAATGATTTTGACTTCGAGTGAGGATTGAAACTTCTTATTTTGACATTTTGAACACGAACATCTAATATTAGATAGTATCACATTTTAATAGCAAATGTAAAAAATTCTTTAACTCCCCATTCAAATTTAATAGTAACACTCTTGATACTTGGGACATACTTCTTATACATCCAATTTTGATCATCCATCTAAAATCAACAACATAAATAAGGCAATCAACAACATACTCATTAATGTATCAATTAGTATTTAATAAAATCAAAAAGATATTTATTATTATTAATTTTACTTTTATTTTTTATTAACTATAACATTAATTAGTTTTAAATTTTTCATACTAATTTTACTATTTTTCATATAAAGTGTACCAACAAATTAAGTATTTTAAGTACTTTGCTATCGATTATTAGTAAATTCATAAAATAATAATTTGATTTTTTCTCCTAAAAATTTTATAAATTTTATATCTTCTTTAATCTGTGTAATAACAAAAAACTATACTTAACAAGAAAAAAGAAAAGGGAAAGAGTATAGTAATACGCTACTTTTGTGTTTGCAATCATAGTTTGGTAGTAACATACTGGTGTGGGTTGAGTAATAATGAGAGTAAGACGGCCTGGCATCAAAGGACACAGATTGATTCTTTTTCTAGGGACGAATAATATTATACTATTATAGAGATGCGTGGAACAAAAAATATATTTGGAGAACTCATACATTGAGATTCGTAATTGATGTATACTATTAAATCAAATGGTGCAGTGGCTGTTAACCCCTTATGTGGCTATCCTCCTGCTTTTTGTTTATTGCTTGTTACAGTTGATTAATCGTTTGTAGGTCATGCCACCATACTCCACCCCATCCCTGCCCCCAAAACTGCTAGACAAATGATGTTTCCTATGCTTGATATTAGCCCTTTAATTAGGGTTTAAAGTTTATTAATTATTAATTAGGATTTTTAATTTATTAATTATTAATTATGGTTAATTAATTATTGATTAAGGTTTAGGGTTAACTATTTATTAATTAAGGTTTAGGGTTTATTAATTACTAATTAAGGTTCAGGATTAATTAATTGTTAATTAAGTTTAGTGTTAACTAATTATTAATTAGGGTTTAGTACACCACGGTAAAATCGGGATTTAGAGACGACCCTTTTGAGACGAAATTATTCTGCCTCTAAATTGAGACTAATTTGAGACATAATAGATATGAACTGATTTTTAAAAAAATTAAAAAGAGATATTTGCGACAAAATAGAGACAACTATTTTTCATCTCTAAATAAAACATTTCTATTTGGTCTCTAAATAAATGCAAAATAGAGATGAAAGTAATGCCATCTCAATTTTGTCTTGAAATAGAGTCAAAATAGCAACAACTCTCAATGCATCTCGAATATCAGAGACAAATTAGAGATGAATATTTTTTATCTTGAACTAAAACGTTTCTATTTAATCTCTAAATAGATACAAAATAGGGACGATAGTAAAGCCATCTTAATTTTGTCTCCAAATAGAGTCGGAACTGCGACGAAGCAAGTTAATAGACAATAAATATGAAATTAATGAATTGAGACCACCATCAAACCCCCTTTCCAAACAAGTCAATAGAAAGAAATAACAAATTAATCTCGTAATTAGTATAAGTAATTAAATACCAAGAATAATAATCAATTAATTAAAAGATCAAAGTAACTCTAAAAAATCATGAATACTTAAAATAATATTAAATTACAATAAAATAATTAATACATTATTGTTCAAGAAAAGAAAATAAAGTTAAAAGAAAGCACTCATAGACAAGCTTTCTTCTTATTCCTTCGTAGACTCTCTTGTACAATCCTTATTGATTTGATAAATTCTTCCTTAATTTTGAGTGATTTGTGTTTTGATCCATGAATTCTCCCCTATGACTTGTGTTTGTCCTTCTATTTATAGACTTTAGAAGTCCTAAATTTGTCCTTCTAGGGTTTTTGGCCAAATAGAAGTAGGAAAATACTAAAACTCTGTAAATTATCAAAAAATGCACACAAAAATCGAGGTACTGCCTCTGTATCAGTGCACAGCTAGCGCCGCTGTCCTGCCTAGGGCCGGTGCCGGTTGTGTTTTGCTTCTCTATTCGTTCGTCGATTTTTCTTAATTTTCGCACCAACTCTTCCAAACTGTAGTCGGCGCCGCCTCTAGCCTCTTAGCCGGCGCCAGTTCTGTTCTGTTCTGTGATAATTTTACCTTATTTTACTCCTAAAATATGAAATAATGCACAAAATACATTTCCAATGGTAAAATCTCAAATATGAAGGAATATGACCAATTATTGCACAAAATGTATCACAAAATGGTCTCAAATAATTAGGAAATATATGACTAATTTAGGCCCTACCACTACCTGTTTACCACTTGATGATATTTGGAACTTGAATTTTTGTTCTTGTAAAGCAACAATTAGATGCTACTTTATGAATGAATCTTACCCGAAGATTATCGAGTTCTATAATTATGTTAAAGGATGTGTAAAATTAGTTGATAAAATTAGCTGGTAAGTAGTGGATGATTTTTAGGTGAAAGAAAAATATTGTAAAAGTGGTCTAATTTTGTATTTATAAATTGAGATAGCTTTGCAAAATCCGAAATAATTGACTTTAGTAATGATGCTATTATCTTAATCTAAGGAGGCTATTTGTTTCATGCTCAACAATCTTGCTTGGGCAGGGTTTTGTTCATTACTATGTTGTTAATCCAACAAAATCTCTTTTATGTCATTAATTGTATCACAAAATTATCTACTGATATTTGGAGTTCTCTCTCTCTCTTCCCCCCCTCCCGGCCCCTCCCCCCTTTTTATTTTTATTTTTATTTTTATTTTTCTCAGTGCTATCCTCCACTATGGTCATTTAGCAACTCCAAACGATAGGGTATGTTGTTGAAGTTCTTTCTTTTCCAGTGTTCAATGCATTGGGGCCTATTCTTGTTTACTCTAGCTTTTCCAAAGCTACTGAAAGGAAACAAAGAGAACCAGTTAAAAGCTTTGAGTGGCAAAAACTATATTCGTAAAGTAGCTCCGAAATCAACATTTTTTTTTCATATGCTTTTAAATCAAAGAGCAGGCAAGAATACCTTAAAGTAACTTCTCAATTTCTAGAATTAGTTAAGCAGCCTATATTTAAGCAACCAATATGGGTTCAAACACATATTTGTCTGGTTTAGGTGGTTCTTGAGCCCTAAAATAAAATATCAAAATTGTCTTTCTCTTGTTTCTAGTGTAGTTGTCCAAGCATTTCTTCCATCTATGCAATTATAAATTTTCTTTGTCAATTAAAAATGATTAATTTTAATGTTAACAAAGAGAAACCAAAAGTGGCAAGAAAGAAAGTATTTGAATTACTGAATAGAGAAATAAGGTTTGATGGTCTTCTAATGCAAGTTTTAGATTCTCTGATGGTGTTAGTTGTAGCTACTCATATTTGTTCTTGTCTAAATTAAGTGTAATCTGAAATGAGTATGTGTTACTTGAATGTGTTTAGTATGTTTTGCCACCATTAGTTGCTGTGACCTTTTCTTAAATGAAGTAAGGATGTCTTCATGTATGTCATGCATTGGTAAAGATGGGCATCTAGCTAATATTGTTGATTATGTGCTAATATTTTTGCCAATTATAGTTAAATTATGTTAAAGTAAAGCATATATCAAATTATGCTAAAGTAAAGTTTGTTTAAGCTAACAACTCTTAAGTCTTGAACCTTCAGTAATTCCTAAATTCTAGATTCCTTTGGGGTTTTATTCTTATAAATTTTTATGTCCTTTCTAAATTCAAGATTTCATTTTGTAATCCCATATGAAATGTGGAATTCTCTTCTTCGTCAATCTGAAATCTGTAGAGGCCCTGGAACTTGTTGTTAGATGGCTATTACCAATTATCAATCAGTCCTGAACCTAACATTTCATCTTGACCTTAAACTTCTTTGTTCATCACAAGCTTCCCACCTTTACGTGATACTATTCGAAGGACTTGATGCCATATGGAGTAGAGACTATTTCATTATTAAATAACCATTGTTGTCCCATATCTATTAGCTAACAACCTTTTTCACAGTCCTCAATGCAGACTGTTTATGTTGAAGCATGAAATTATGAATGCTTAATTGAATTTTTATCATCAATTTTGTATATTCTTTATCCCTGAAAGATGGAGATTTTAGAAATCTCAATTTATCTGTTCAGTTATTAGAATGTAGTGCCAAGATACTTTCTCGTCAAAGTAGAGAGACTCAGATTTGTTTTAATTTAGGGGTTCTAGAGTGTACTAAAGCTAAGATACTTTAAGATACCATTCATGGATAGTTTGTAGATGACATGAAAGAGAATAGGCTTTTATGATATCATTTCAAGTTGAACTTTGAAAGATTGGTTAGCAAGAGTTTCTTTGAATAAAGTGTTGGAGAGGAAAATTTTAGTTATAATAGCGGAGTCGATGCATGAATGTCTTTCTTTTGCTACAATGTCTTTTGTTGATTGGACATTCTAAAACTTGGTTTATTTCTTGCGAGTTTGGAGGCCATTCAAAATTTAGTCTTTCTTATTTTATGTAGTAGTACATGCCCCAAGTAAACCTATCACCTGAATGTGCTGTGAATGGTGTTGAAAGTTTTGCAGCCCCTAAGTTGTTGCTATATGTATATTCTCCTTTCTAAGTTGCTTTGTCTATTCATGTCCTTGTCCAACCTTTTTGCATCTCTTCCAATTTGACGGCCTACACTTATTAGTTACTTTGCAATGAATGAGAATATGGAAGAGAATATCCTTGTTTTGTTGATTTGTTATCTTTTATGCATTTACAGATACAAATTGCTTGTTTGTTTTGTTGACAACAAATTGCATTTGTTGAATGTATTCTAGATGGATGACAGGAGATCAGTAGTTAAGAGATGACTACCAAGGTTTAACATTGACATATACTTTATTAATATTGACATATACAGTGTGCAGCTTCCTGATCTCTGGCTTTGATATTCACATAACTAATGAAGTGATACCTATATCTTGTACTTATTCCTAGGAAGGTTCTTTTCCTTTTGGTGCTACTTTCTAATTTGTTGTTTATTCTGCTAGAAGATGCATCTATTAGTTGTAATTCAAGGTCCCAATTAAAATGCAGTTTCTTCTATACTTTTGCAGATAGATATGCATATGAGAGATAAAATTTTGGTCTTATTGGACGCTGGGCAAGAGGCTTTTGGTGGTCTTGAAGGAAAGTATCCTTAATATTACTGGGCTTATGAGGAATAAAATTTTGGGAAATTTAGCATCTTCATTTCACAGACATTGTTAAAATGTTCAATAATGTAGTTCCTTATAGTCATTTATTTATATTAAGGAAGTGCATGAAATATGTCTTCTATCCTTTCTGGTTTAATTGGCCTTGAAGATGCCATAATGATATGATTATGATATGATAATGTTTCTTAATGAGTAAAGTTGTGCTGGATAATAATTGTTTAATTTATTTCTAATAAATGTTATGAATATAGAAGGTTAATATCAAAGTTGAACTTTTCCTGTTTGCGTTGTGTTCATGGCAGCGATCTGGTGTGGAATTTCCCCAACGTTCTTTAGATACTACTCCTATATTTATGCCACCCATGAGTCATCCAACTTATATGTTGATGATGTGATCTTTGGTCAGTAATGATCTTAATGCTATTAGTTCAATAAAATATCACTTGCATGATAAATGTTGCAATAGGAATCTTGGACAGCTTCATTACATTCATTAGCTTTGAGGTTGCATGAAATGTCAATGACATTGGTCTTTGCCAACACAATATGCTCTTGAATTACTAAGTGATTCAAGTTATTTTTTTATGCAATTTATGGTCACTTCTACTAAGTGATTCAGGTTATTTTTTATGCAATTTATGGTCACTTCTATTAAGTCCCAAGAGGAAATATAAAAAGATGATGGTCATGACACACATGAAGATAATGAGTAAATCGAGATTGTAGTAAAATCTCTGTATTTTTTTTGTAGACCTTTTGGGTACTATATTTTGTTTCTAACTTTTTGTAATGTTGCACATTATATTATTTTTTACTATATTTTGTTGGAAATATTTCGTAATGTTTAATACTATTATGCATTTTCTTTGTTTAGCATTCACGTGGTGAATATATTATTATTTTTATCTCTAAAATAGAATCTCATTTTTTTTTCTAATTTTTGTCTCTATATTCTATCAAAGTAGAGTCAGAATGGAGATGAAAAAATGGTCTCCAACATAGTGACGAACAAATTAGTTTCCAATTTTTGTTTCTAAATGGAGACAAAAGATTATTGTGATTGATCTAAAAAATTTGTCTCCAAATCGAGTAAAAAAAGAGTGACAAAAATTTGTCTTTATGTTAGAGACAAAATTTTTTATGTTTGTCTCTAATTAGAGATGGATAAATTGGTCATTAATTTTTGTTTCTAAGTAGAAACTAAAAATTATTTTGGATGATATAAAAAATTTGTCTCAAAATCGAGTCAAAATAATGATAAAAAGTTTGTCTCTATGTTAGAGACACAATGTTCATATTTGTCTCTAAATTCGAGACAGATTAGAGACGAAAATTGCATCTCTAGTGAAGCGTTAACTTTGGTATTTGACCTATTAAATTAGAGACATAATAATAATTTAGAGACGATTTTTTTCATCTTTGTAATTTAGAGACCAAATTTTCGGTTCGTCTATAATTAGAGATGCTTCTTTTAGAGACCACACATCTTTTTTTGTCTCTAACATCAATTTAGAGACGAATTCCAATGTTTAGAGACAAAAATTTTCCACCTCTAAATAGCAGTTTTCCCGTAGTGGGATTTAAGGTTATTTAATTATTAATTAGGTTTAAGATTTATTAATTACTAATTAGTATTTAGGGGTTATTAATTATTTATTGGGGTTTAGGGTTTAGGGTAAGACCGATCAATATTAATTGCTTACAATGAACATAATGACAAATACAACAACTGTAATAAGCAACAATACTAATTTTCTTATTTTGAGTTTTAAATTTAAGAAAAAAAATTTTGATAGAATCTTCCCTTAAAATGGACATTTTCTAAGTACTAAGGTCACTTCAAAACAAGTCAAATAAATCCAAAAGTACAATATGTTATAATAATAACTCCACAATATATCTCCAATACCCAACTACACAAACCAATAATTAGTTTCATCCAACACTCAATTACATATTTACAATGCCATATATACAACAAAACAGTAGTCACCCCAGAAAAAGCAAAAACAAAAAAACAAATAATGAAGCTCCAAATGCTTATTAACCATCTAGTATATTTCACAAGAACATAGCCTAGTTCAAAACGGCTACCCAAAATGAACATATTTATCTTTAAATAAAAAGAATAGGACATGGCATGGTTAATCAACAAAAAAGATAGATGTATCAGTATTTCTAACCAATACCAAGTTAGGATAAACAAAATACACACAAATTTGCTGTTTTGTATTAAAAAAAATCTAAAATTGAACAAGAACAATTTTTTTTTTTAAATAAGCTTTTAGTTACCTCCTGCACTGCTGGAAGATGACCAAAGATGTGCAACTCAATCTAAAAATCTAGAATCAAGCCTAAAACAAACATCAATGTTGTTAATGCCTACCATAAATACCACTTCTGAAATTGAACAAGCAAACCAAAAAGGAAAAAAAAAAATCAAAATGTTCATTTGATTTTTAATTATAATTAAAAAGAAAAAAAAATGCATACAAAATGTTCAGGGAGTCTGAAGCCTTACAGTATAGCCAAATTTGTAAAAAGTATGAAGTAATTTGGGATTAGGTATTACAAATTAAAAAAAAAAAAAAGAAGAGGGGTTGGGTTGCATCTTCACTTCACTGCTGCGACAAAAGCTTGGCGGCAAAAAAAGGGATGGCGGCTCGAACGGTTGGAGCTCCGATGGAAGGAGGGATGATGTGACAAGTTTGATGGCAAAATGGGATTTTGCATAGAGAAAGAGTGAAAAAGGTGAAGGGGAAATAGGGAAAGGAAGAAGGAAGAAGGGTTTGATCGGTTGAAGCTCCGGCGGAGAGAGGGCTAGCATGATGGGTTTGATAGCAATGGGTGCATAGAGAGAGAGAGAGAGTGAAAAAGACAAAGGGGAAACTAGGAAAGGAAGAAGGAAGAAGGGGAAAAAGACTTATAATTTCACTAGGGCCTCGATGTCGTCACTAAATTCTCACAGATAGCAAGGGTTAGATACGGTATTAAATTCAAAACAACTACCACTTTAACAATAATATAATACAAGTAGTATTGAAAATAATATTCATCGCTTATAATACACATTTTATGGGTAAAATTTGTCCGTGGCCTTGAATATAAATGAACTATGTATGTGTGCGTATGTGTGTGTGTGTGTGTATTTTTGTATGCATATATGTGTGTGAGAGTGTGTGTGCGTGTGTTTTTGTTTGTGTGTGTGATCGTTAAATTGTTTATATGCTATTGTAACATACCACATTACAATTAACACATATATGTCAATGTGCTTAACGGATAGTTGGGTAGGAAAAAGGTCATATCTATCTATATATATATATATATATACAATTGATGCATACACTACAAGAAAAAATCAAATTAACGACGATTTAATTCGTTGCTCAACGAGTTTAGTGACAGATTAGTGACGGATTACAACTGTCGCTAAAACGAGCATCGCAATTTGTGATGGAATGAAAATAAGTGACGGCCATATAATTGATGACATTATAATTGTTGAAATGTATGCCCTCTTAGACTAAAATTTTTATGTAATTTTGATTTGTATTAATAAAAGTTTTTTTCTCATAAATTGTTTGTGAATTCTTCTTTACTTTTGTACACAATTTCGCTGGAAAAAACCTATTGTGTTTAAATAAATGGTTCATGTGAATGGAGCTCTTTCACAGTAAAATATGGACCATGGGTAATTTAACACATAAACCATTATTCTTAACTGAATGATGAGAATGAGAATCTCATCATAGTAAGGTTATTGTGTTATGAATTATAAATATGGAATGACTTGTTTTTAGCCAATGAGTAGACTTCTCATTTTATAATAAAAGCGTATTTTGAATACGTAGAACTAGACCTGTAGTTGTGATTTCTAAAAGTATTATATAGTAAAAACCTAGACTATTAATACTACAGCGTGGACTTATACTGTACAGTTTGAGTATAAGTTGGTAATTTGACAAAGTTGGAACCGTATGCTTTGATGTACTATAGTTAAGGTTCTATTGTAAGATCAATATACTTGTATATTAGGTATATATAACTAGTTAGTCAAGACAAACTTGTACAAGATAGCTTCTATGCTATATCGCCCCTTGTGATTGTCTAAATAAACTAAATATCCAGAGCCTTAGGGAACATAACTTGGATATTTGCTTTAAGATAGCTTATTTGGAAAATGAAAATATTCCAAGAAGTCATGGATCATTAGACTAAAAGTCTAAAGATAGTAGATATTTTTTAGAGGGGTGTTAATATACTTTTTTCTCTCTAAATGCACAACGATGTATAAAAGGATATTTTAGTCATTTCACCTATAAGTCGAAGACATAGCTAATGCATAATTTTTCTTGGGGTCAATATTTCCTTATAGTGATATTATGACATATTTAAAATGCAAAATATAGCTATTTATATAGTAGGGATATGTCGCATCTTTTTGGTCCTCCAGATAACTCGTAAGTCCTAATTAATTTTGAATTGATTAAATAGTCTCAGTTAAAGAGGATTTTATTTTATTCAAAAAATTTAATTTATTATTGGATTGGAATAAAATAAAAAGATGAAATAAATTAAATTAAATTTATTATTTGGTTTAATTAGTTAAATAATTATTCAGGACCTAAACCCAAATTAAATAATGAAAAAATTAACCTGAGCCTAAACTAGATAAAAAGGCTTGAATAATTATTTTGGTTTATTTAGACTCATTAAGTATTTATTGAGTTATTTTTATAACTCCAGAAAATAAATAATTAGTGTTTATTATTTTTGAGTTTATTGGGTTCAAGAAAAATAATAAAAAAATTAATTGCCTAATAGCTTGGACCAAAAGGTTTTTTTTTTTTTTAATTCACGAAACAGAAAAGTTTAGACTAAACTAAACATCTTATGTTAATAATTTCCAAGGTTTTTTTGAATAACAAGAATCTTGGTGTTTTGTTATTTGGTGAAGATCCATGTGTATCAATAGAGATACAACAGTGAACGAAAAAAAATAACAAACAAGCCTTCTATTAATTTTTCTCTTGTTCATCTCTTCTTGTATTTCTTGAATCTACTAATTAATAGCAGAGAGTCAAGAGAATTGAGACCGGTTTTCCTTACCTATATTGTTTCACCAATAAACTTTGGGCAATGGAATATTCTAAGTTTCAAAAGGTTCGGCCTTCATGCAAACAAGACGAAGCAAAAAGATTGCGGGTTTTAAACCAAAGACATCATCAAGGCATGAAGAAATCCCTGTGGTTTCATTATCCACTCCAGCACCAAAAATAATATCTAAGCGTAGAGGTATAAATATTTCCCTTCTGTTGTGCTCTCTATGTTTTCGTTTTTTGCTCTGTAGCTTGTGCGTTCATGCATTCTGTTTGTTTTCAAGCTTCAAGTGGTATCAGAGCATGAAGCTTTGATTAGCTTAGGATGCATGTATGCTAGTCTAATAAAAATGGCCAAATTGTTGTTTGTTTTTCCTATAATCCTTCGCTATTTTGGTATAGGATAGATTCTTTGTACGCCTCATAGTTGAGATTTAGGAAACTATTCTAATTTAATGCTTTCCATAGCAATCGTGTAAACTCAAATTTAAAGGGCATAGGCAGATGTCATTTTTGTTTTGATGAAAATCTGTATCAAAAAGCTGCCTGTTGAAGTCACGGAGGAGAATTGAAAAAGTCTTCTTGAGAAGAATCGCAGAGAAAAATATTGCGAACTGGAAAAGATGCTTGGAGCAGCCGAGCTCATTGTGCTTGGAGCGAGGGATGGCTCAACCAAGCCATGGCTCAAGAGCCGCAGCAAGGCACCAAACTGACCCTCGGCTTGGTGTAATAGAATAACATCCTGGGCAAGATGCTTTGCATCCTCCCTAGGATTCGGTCACAATTTGTGACTGGGTTTTGGAGAGGGATGCAGGCATCCCGCCACTTGCGGGTCATGATCCATGGACCTATCCATGGGCCATGATCCGGTGTGGCGGATGCGCATGACCAGAAAAAATATTTTTTTCATTGTAATTTTTGCGCAATTTCTTTTTTGTTTTTGGTCTCATACTAGGTGAAGTTATTATTTTGCAATAATTAATATTTATTGAATATTTTATATGAAAAATAATAGTAAAAGATTTTAGGATTAAACAAGATTATTAATTAATTTAATTAATATGTTTAATTTTATTCTTTGGGCAGTTAGGTTTAAAAAATAGAAAAAAATGAAAACGTTTATTGTTTTCTAGAATGCTATCTATTTTAATCCCTATGTGCATGTTTTCTCAAAAACTAAAATTTTTGAGAATTTTTGACAAGGAAAATATTTTCTTTATTTAAATGGTTAATTTTAACTTAGACAAAAATTAATCCTTAGTTATTTTCTTAAAGGTTTTTTTATCCTTGACATAGAAAATATTTTGAATTTAAAAATTTTTGTAAGTTAAAATGAAAAACCATTTGAATTTATTTTCACAAAGAAAAATTATTTTTGTCAAATAAAAACTTTAGATCAAAATCTCTAGAAAGTTTTAATGAAAATTTATGAAATTTTAAAGTTTTTAACTTAAATAAAATTAATCCATCTAAAATTTTCTCAAACAGTATAAACTTTGACATAGAAAATTTTATAGATTTAGATATTTTATTTTTAAGTTAAAAGAGAATTTAATGGAAATTTTCAAAGGATATTTTCCCAAGAAAAACTCTTATTTTAAAAACTAAGTAGGAGAGGAGTTCTAACAGCCCCACTGCTTCCATCACGATCCTCATGAGAGATTGTGGGTCTCCTCGTGTCACTCTGGGACTGAACACGTATAAGATAGAGATACCACAAGGATCTAAAACTAATAGAATGATATAATTAATAACTCGAGACATGTACCATAATCAACCAGCCCGCGTTGGAGGTTATGGTGCGAGGTATATCCATAAGAAATGAGAAGAAATGACCATCCACTTGATGAAGTTATCCTCTAAATCATTACCTAGAAGGAAAATTAATTTATGATAGTTAACACACTTAGCTTAGGAAACTATTAATCTTTCCAAGAAGCTATGTCAGTTTTCCTAACAGTTAAAATAATTATGTTAAAGATAATAGTGATAAGGTTAACTATTATCAGTTTAATATGAGAATAAAGTGCACAAAATTATTTTATTTTTCACAAAATTGAGAATTTCTTTTATTTTTAATTTTTAAAAATAGTTAGTAGAGGTTCTTTCAGTCCCTTAGCCGTTATTCTCCATGAGAATAAACTAACGGGTCCTAATTATGTGGACTGAAAAAGAAATTTGGACATAATACTTATAGTTGATGAGTATAAGTATGTCTTCTACAAAACTGTCTTGTTATCGAGGAGGGTTCCACCGATGAGGAGAAAGAGGCTAAGAAGGTGTGGAAGAATGTTGATGAAATGGCACATTACTATATGTTAGCCTCCATGTCAATGTGTTTCAATCCAAACACAAGCACACGACAATTGCGTACGACATAAGCACATCTCTAGCCACGATGTTCATGGACAAGAGTTAGCCTGCAAGACATGAGGCTCTTCAGACAATTATCAACACCAAGATGGTTGAGGGGGCATCAATCAGGGAACATATGTTCAAAATGATTCATATTTTCAAAGAAACAGAAGTCTTGGGGGTTGTCATTGACCCAAAGAGCCAAGTGGATATGATTCTCGAATCTTTGTCGAGCTCTTTTACTCAATTCAAGTTGAACTACAATATAAAAAAATTAAACATGAGTTTAACTGAGTTAATGAAAGAACTCCAGGTGGCGAAGAAAATCATAAAGCCATAAACAACGACTATGATGGCTTGTTCCTCAAGAACTGGGCCCAAACCTAAGTCCCAGCCCAAAGACGAACCCAATGACAAATGCTTCAAATGTAGAAAAAATGGACACTGGAAAAAGGAATGTTCAAATCTTTATATCAAGAAAAACCCCACATGTAATGTTTTCTATCTAGAGTCTATATCAATGGTTGAATCAATTTCCATTTTGATTGTTGATTCAGGAACCATTGATCACATCTGTAACTCTTTACAGGAGTTCAAAAAGATTAGAAGACGAAGGGCGAACATGGACTACGCGTGGGAAATAAAGCACAAGTTTGGGCCCTTGTAATGGGAGAACTGTAACTTGTTTTTTATTGTAATAGAATTGTTATATTAAAGGATATTTTATTTGTTCCTAATTTTACACAGAATTTGGTTTCAGTTGCAAGACTAATAAATCAAGGATATTCTATTTCTTTCCATTTTAGTATAACTATCAGTAGAAATGGAGAAGTTTTATGTATTGGGCATATGTATGGAAATCTATTCTTCATTAATCCTATTAACAATCAGTTAAACAATGCTCAATCTAAGCCTTTAAATATGAAGAGAAAGACTAATGT
The DNA here is from genome assembly GCA_026120185.1 of Voacanga thouarsii. Classification (NCBI taxonomy): domain Eukaryota; kingdom Viridiplantae; phylum Streptophyta; class Magnoliopsida; order Gentianales; family Apocynaceae; genus Voacanga; species Voacanga thouarsii. The sequence continues at coordinate 2,841,222 of JANUWF010001217.1, read as the reverse complement.
CAGTGACTCATATTTTTGGCATCTAAGTTGGGTCACATTGACTCAACTAAGATTCAGAGGTTAATCCATGATGGGTCTTTGGGCTCATTGAGATTGGAAAATTAGCCTCAGTGTGAATTTTGTCTTATGAAAAAAATGGCCAAAAGGTCCTTTACCCAAAAGGCGAATAGGGACAAGAAAACATTGAGTCTTGTTCATATTGATGTGTGTGGTGTCTACACTAGCAAGAGGGGGATTTACATACTTCATCACTTTCACAGATGATTGTATTAGGTATAGTTGTGTTTACTTGATGAGACACAAGTCTGACTTTTTTGGCAAGTTTAAAGAGTTTAAGACTGAAGTGGAGAGTCGGATAAGTAAAATAATCAAGACCTTATGATTAGATCGTGAAGGAGAGTACCTCCTTAGTGAATTCAAAGACTACATAGTACATTATGAGATAATATTCCAACTTTTTACACTGAGAACACCCTAATAGAATAGATTAGCTGAGAGAAGGAATAGGATACTGACGGAAATGGTCCAAAGCATGATATCTCATGCTACTCTTCCACTATTATTTTTAGGATATGCCCTGAAAACAATGGCATGTATTATAAATTTGGTGCCTTCTAAATCAGTACCTAGGACACCCTATGACATGTGGATTGGGCATAAACCAAGTTTAAATCATTTCAAGATATGGGGTTGTCTAACTTATGTACTGATCAAATGAGACAAGTTAGAACAAAGATCAGAATTATGCTATTTTGTTGAATATTCAAAAAGAACAAAATGTGGTTACTTTTATCATCCTAAGAAGAAAAAAGTACTTGTGAGTACTAATACTAGATACTTGAAGGAAGATCAAAGTACATCAACCAAAAGTTCAACAAGGTTGGAACTCGATGAGAAGTTATCTTCGAAAACGACTTCTTCTAACCTGATTATAGAACAAGAAAAGGCACAGGTTCAGGAACCTGTACAAATAGAACCTTGTTATAATGGGAAGATGTCTAGGGTTCAAGAAAGTTGGACTAGAGAGGCTTTTGACATAGTCTTCGACCATCAGTAATAAGATCCCACTAGATACGAGGAGGCTAATGCTGATGCAAACCTATAGCATGAAGTAATAAAAGTTGAGATTGAGTGTATGTACTTCAATCAGGTTTAGAATCTTATAACTTCACCTGAAAGGATAAAATTCATTGGGTGTAAGTATGCATACAAGAGAAAGAGTGGAGCGGATGGGAATGTGGAAACCTTCAAAGTTAGGTTTGTGGCGAAATGATACACTCAGAAAGAAGGTATCAACTATGAGGACGCCTTTTTCCCGGTAGCCATACTTAAATCTATCTGTATCCTCCTTGCCATCGCATGTTATTATGACTACGAGATATGGCAAATGGATATCAAGACGGTATTTCTGAATGGCCATCTTAGTGAAGATATCTTTATGTCCCAACCAGAAGGTTTTATTGCTGAAGGTTAGGAATATATGTTTTATATGTTTAAGAAATCCATTTATGGACTTAAGAAAGCATCCAGAGTTTGGAATATTCATTTCAATGAGATTATAAAATTTTATGGTTTCATTCAAAACGAGTATAAACCATGTGTGTACAGAAAATTGAAAGGCATAAATGTGATTTTTTTGTACTATATGTGGATGACATTCTACTCATTGGAAATGATATAAGGACATTGTCATTTATTAAGGTTTAGCTATCTAGTCAATTGAGTATGAAGAATTTGGAAGAAGCTAGTTACATTCTCGAGATTAAGTTTCTTAGAAATAGGAAGTAGAAAATATTAAGATTACCCCCAAATTACATACATTGACAAGATATTGGCTAAGTTTAGCATGGACTCATGTAAGGGAGAGTTAATCCCTTGCAGATATAGGTTATCCTTTTCTTCAAATGACTGTCTAAAATCTCAAGAAGAAAAAGATAGAATGGGTAGGATTTCTTATACTTCAGCTGTATAAAGTCTCATGTACGCCATGTTGTGTATTAGGTCAGATATCTGCTTTATCGTAGGCTTAGTTAACAAATATCAGTCAAACTCAGGAAAGGTTCATTAGCATATTGTAAAGCGCATTCTTAAGTACCTTAAGGGTACGAGAGATTATATGTTAGTTTACAGGGCTGATGACTTGGTTCCTACAGGATACACGGACTTAAACTTTCAGGCAGATAAGGATAAGAGAAAATCTATTAGTGGATATGTCTTCACCTTGTCTAGATGGGCTATTTCATAGAAGAGTATCAATTAATCTTACATTACTGACTTGACCGTGGAAGTTAAGTATGTGGCAGTTTCAGAGGCATTCAAGGAAACAGTCTAACTCCGAAAGTTCCTTTTAGAATTTGGAGTCATGCCACAGATGGACAAGTCGATTGTGATGTATCGCAACAACACTGGCACGGTCTCACAATTAAAAGAACCCAAAAATCACAAAAAGAGAAAGCACATTGAGAGGAAGTACTACCTGATTTGGGATTTCATCCAGAGATGGGAAATTGTGGTAGAACAGATTGCCTCGGAGAACAATCTAGCAAATTCCTTCACCAAGACTTTGGCCAAGAAAGTCTTTAGAAGACACTTAAACGCCATAGGGGTGGGCACCTATGGACTTACTTAGTCTTACAGTGCTAGTGAGAGATTATTGGGATATATGCCCTTTTAGACTAGATTTCTTATGTAATTTTGATTTGTATTAATAAAAGTTTTATTCTCAAAAATTATTTGTGAATTCTTCTTTACTTTTGTGCACAATTTTACTTGAAATGACCCATTATATTTAAGTAAATGGTTCATATGAATAGAAGTCTTTTACAGTAATATATAGACCATGGGTTACTTAACACATAAACTATTATTTTTAACCGAATGATGAGAATAAGAATCTCATCATGGTAAGATTATTATATTATGAATTCTAAATATAGAATGGCTTGCCTTTAACCAATGAGCAAACTTCTCATTTTATAAAATAATCGTATTTTGAATACGTAGAATTAGACATGTAGCAGTGGTTTCTAAAAGTAATATATGGTATAAATCTAGACTACTATTGCTATATCCTAGACTTATACTCTACAACTTGAGTATGAGTTGGTGGTCTGAAGAAGCTGGAAGCGTATGCTTTGATGTACTATAGTTGAGGTTCTATTATAAGACCAATATACTTGTATGTTGGGTATATGTAACTAGTTAATCAAGACAAACTTGTATAAGATAGCTTCTATATTATATCGCCCCTTATAGTTGTCCGAATGATCCAAATATCCAAGGCTCTGAGAAATATGACTTGGATATTTGCTTTAAGGTAGCTCTCTTGAAAAGCAAAAATATTCCAAGAAGTCGGGGGTCATTGGACTAGAAGCTTAAGGATGGTAGATGTCTTTTAGAGGGATGTTAATACACTTTTTCTTCTCTCTAAATGCGCAGTGATATGTAGAAGAATTTTTAGTCATTTTACTCATAGGTAAGAGACATAACTAATGCAGTGTTGTCTTTGGAGTCAATATTTTCTTATGGTGATATTAGAAAATATTTAAAATATAAAACACAATTATTTATATAGTAGGGGTATTTTAGACATTTTAGTAGCTAATGCGATGTGTCTATTTGGTCATCGAAATAGCTCATAAGTCCTAATTAATTTTAAGTTGAGAAAATGGTCTTAATTAAAGAGAATTTTATTTTATTTAGGAAGTCTAATTTATTATTGGACTGAATAAACTAAAAGGACGAGATAAATTAAATTAAATTTATTATTTGATTTAATTGGTTAATTAATTATTCAGGGCCTAAACCCACATTGAATAATGAAAAAAATTAACTTAGGCCTAAACTAGATAAAAAGACTTGAATAGTTATTTTAGCTTATTTGGGTCCATTAATTATTTATTAGGTTATTTTTATAAGCCCAAAAAATAAATAATTAGTGTTTATTATTTTTGGACTTATTGGGTCCAAGAAAAATAATAAAAATATTAGTGGCCCAATAACCTGGACCAAAGGATTTTTATAAATTCACGGATCAAAAAGGTTTAGGCTAAACTAAACATCTTCTATTGATAACTACCGGGGGTTTTTGAAATACAAGAACCGTAGTGTTTTGTTATCTGATAAAGACCTATATGTATCAATAGAGATACAATAGTGAACGAAAAAAATAACAGACAAGCCTTCTATTCTCTTGTATTTCTTGAATATGCTAATTAATAGCAGAGAGTCAAGAGAATTAAGACTAGTTTTCCTCGCCTATATTGTTTCACCAACAAGCTTTGGGCAGTGGAATATTCTGTGTTTCAAAAGGTTCGGCGTTCATGCAAACAAGACAAAGCAGAAGGATTGTGGGTTTTGAATCAGAGACATCATCAAAGCATGAAGAAATCCCTATAGTTTCATCATCCACTGCGACACCAAAAACAATATCTAAGCGCAGACGTATAAATTTTTTCCTTCCGCTGTGCTCTATGTGTTTTCGTTTTTGGCTTCTATAGCCTGTGTGTGCATGCATTCTGTTTGTTTTCAAGCTTCAATAATTAAGTTTATAATTAAAGTAGCGATAGTAAAAAAAAATTATTTAAAAATCAATTAATTTAGCGACGAATTTGCAATGGTTAAATATTTTTATTTTAAAAATTAATTAATTTAGTGACGGATTTGCGACGGTAAAAAAATTTTATTTAAAAAAATTAAGTAATTAGCTCCCAGAATCTGTTAATGGGACTTGACCTGATAAAAATATTATGAGATTATGTTGGATACGGGGTTCGAACATGCATCCTTGTTATGGGAGAACACATGCTCCATCACTAAGCTATTGGTGTTTTTGTAATTTATGGTGTTATATATTAATTATATAGTATATTTTTTTATAAATTAGCGACGAATTTGCAAGGGATTTGCAACGGATCTGTGACAACCCAATTTTTCATCTCAAATCCATAGCTAATTAGAGAGAGATTTGCGACGGCTCATTTTTTAATTTAAAAAATAAATTTATTTTCAAATTTTCGAATGTTGTCGCAAATTCGTTACTAATTAGCGATGGCTTTGCAACAGCCTTGCGACGTCCTTCAAAAATTTAAAAATAAATTTATTTTTAAAATTAAAAAAAACAAAACATTGCAAATATGTTGCTTAATTTTTCAAAATTTAAAAAATAAATTTATTTTCAAATTTTGGAACACCGTCACATATCCATTGCTAATTAGCAATGGCCATCTAAAATTTAAAAATAAAATTATTTTTTAAATTAAAAAAAATGAGCCATCAAAAATCCGTCTCTAATTAGGAACGGATTTGTGGCATTGCAAATACGTTGCTAATTACTAATGGATTTGCGACGACTAATTTTTTTAAATTTTAGATGACCGTCGCAAATTTGCAACGGATTTGCGACAGTTAATTTTTTTAAATTTTGAAAAATAAATTTATTTTTTAACTTTGGATGGCCGTCGCTAATTAGTAATGGATTGCGCAGCTCATTTTTTTTCAATATTTTAAAAATAAATTTATTTTCAAATTTTTTTGGCTGTTGCAAAGCCGTCGCAAATTAACAAGGGATTTGCAATGGCATTTTTTAAAATTTTAAAAAATAAATTAAAATTTGAATTTTGGATGGCCTTCGTAAAATTGTCGCTAATTAGAAATGGATTTTCTATGACACTTTAATTTTTTAGTGCTAATTAAATATTAAAAAAGGCCATCACAAAACCGTCACTAATTAACGATATATTTGCGACGGCTTTCAATTTAATTAGTACTAATGAATAATTTTAAAAAAATTGTCGCAAATCTGTCTCTAATTAGTAATAGCTAAATGTCCATCGCTAATCCGTCAGTAATAGCGATGGATTAGCCATAGACTGTAAAAAAAATAAATTTATTGTCAAATTTTTTACTCGCGTTGCTATTTCGTCCCAAATTAGTGATAGCTCAAAAGTCGTCACAAATATCCGTCGCTAATTATCATTTTTCTTGTAGTGATACTTATATATGTAATCACTAATATATAACACACACACACACACACACACATATATAGCTAATATACATATATGCAAACACAATAATCACCAATAACAAATTAATATATCTATATACTATATAACTATAATAAATATACACACATGTGAGCGTGCACGCACACACACATATACATATACATACATACATATATATATATATATATATATATATATGTTAGCCCAAAGGACATTCTCCAGTATATTTATTTATGACAAACATTGATGTGGACTAACATGTTTATTTATATTTGATAGAATTTTTGGATATGACATATTTGACCTCGGTTTTTCAAAATCTTGCAAGTAGAACTGTTAAACAACTCATGGTTGATGGAGTTTAAAAAGGTTGATCAAATGAATATCCAATCCAAAGAAGTTGCATATCTTGAAGATTTTTGAAGAAGTGTAGACTAGGAAATTATGTTTAAAGTATTACTTGTATTTCTTATGTCCCTTTATGTTGGTTTAATTTATTTCACAATGAAGCACATAAAAATGATTTCAAAAAGGAAGGTATTTTCAATTCAGATTTTTCAGAAAAACTTGATTGAGTGATTTTGGACAGACCTCTGAATCCAAAATACCCATCTAATGATTTGTAGCATTTCAAAATATACCTCTGGGCATATAGTGCTGTTTTGAACGCACTTTTTAGACGCACATTCTTCCAATTAGTGAGTCTAAAATTGTAAAAAATCTGATAGTAAAAAATAACCATTACTAGCTGTGGCTTTTTGCTTTTTGCCTCTATAAAAGCCCTTTAAACACGATTTTCAATAAGAAATTTGTCTAGTGTATATCTACTCAATCTGTGAGTTATTTCTGCATTTTCTCTATGATTTGTTCTGTATCAAGGTTTGGAAAGTAAAACCCAGTTGGGGTGAGCCTTGATTATTTTGTGTAAAGAGGTTGAGTGTAAAACCAAGTGTGGTGATTCTCTTATACAAGATTGGTGTTGCCTACTACCATTGATTTGGAAAAAAGATTTTAGTGGTTGTGTTAAAATCCTTAAGTGTGTACTTAAGGTAGTGGATGTAGATCAGTTGAAGATAGAACCATTATAAATATTTAGGTCTATTCTCTTGCATTTAATCTGCATGTTATGACTACATCTTTTGCTATTCATCATATTAGAAAAACTCTACCTTTTCCTTTCAATCATTGATCTGATTTAAAACTTTTATATTCCATAGTGAATAAGTTTTTTGATATCTTAACTGCCCATCTTAAATTTAAACTATCTACTCTTCATTTAGGATAGATTAGAAAGATCTCTGACTGCACATTTAAAACAACACAGTGAATCTGGTTTCAAACACACACATATTTTTGGCTCCTTTTTATAACTATCAAAAGACTTTGAAAATTTACATTTGTTTTCCATAAAACTTATTCACCTCCCCTCTAGTGTTTACACACACACACACACACACACACACACACAAATTGATGCATACATATTTATATAATCACTAATGTATAACATATATAGCTAATATACATATATGCATATACAATCATAACCATCAATGTATCAATATATCTATATGCTACATAAGTACATTAAAGATGTGTGTGTGTGTGTGTGTGTGTGTGTGTGTGTGTGTGTGTGTGTGTGTGTGTGTGTATAAAATTAGCTAACATGTCAAGCATATTGACATACATTATTGTACAATAAAATGTACATTTTAAAACATATCTCAATTAAACACTCAGATACACATGATGATGAAATTGAAGGATATTTTTAAATATATAACTAGACACAAATTTAGCAATCAAAGAAATTTAGGTTTTGACCAAAAAAAAAAAAAAAAAAGCACAAGTCATAGCAAAACCTTAGCAATCAGCAATGGCTTAGCTACGACATTTTCATATTAATTTTTTCCCAAAAAATTCTTGAAAAATTAAGAAGTCATAGCTAAACCCTAGCAATCAGCGAAAATCTTAGCTACGATATTTTCATATTATATTCTTACAAAATTTTGATGAAAAAAATTTAAAAGACCATATCTAAATCCTAACAATCAATGAGGCATTAGCTACTTTCTTTTCGCATTATATTTTAACAAAAATTTAATGCGAAAAATTTCAAAGGATGTAGCTACACCTTGCAATTAGCAAGAACTTAGTTACGGCATTTTCATATTATATTCTCCCCAAAATTTCTTGAAGAATTTTAAAATGTCGTAGCTTTACCCTAGCAATCAATTAGGATGTAGTTACGGAATTTTCACATTATATTCCCTCCAAAATTTCTTGAAAATTTTTAAAAAGCCATAGCAAAACCTTAGCAATTAGTGAAGATTTAGCTATGACCATTTCACATTATATTCCCACAAAAATTTAACGAGAAAAATTTAAAAGACCATAACTAAACCCTAGCAATTAGTAAGGACTTAGCTACAACATTTGCATTTTATATTTCCCCCAAAATTTCTTGAAAAAATTTAAAAAGATAAGCCCTATTAATTAGTGGGGATGTAGCTAAACTTCTAACAATAAGCGAAGATGTAGCTACGACTTTTTCATATTACATTCCTATAAAAATTTAATGAGAAAAATTAAAAATCGTGACTAAATCCTAGCAATCACGAGAACTTAGCTACGGATTTTTCACATGATATTCCAACAAAAATTTAATAAGAAAAATTTTAAAATGCTGTAGCTAAACCCTAGAAATCAGCAAGGGCTTAGCTACGACTTTTTCACATTATATTCTCATAAAAATTTAATGGGAAAATTTTAAATGGTAGTAGCTAAACCCTTGCTACACCCTAGCAATCAGCAAGGGTTTTGCTATTACTCTTTCATATTATATTTTCACAAAAATTTGATGAGAAAAATTTATATAGTCGTAGTTAAACCCTAGCAATTAGCGAGGGGCTTAGGTACTGTCTTTTCATATTATATTCTCAAAAAAATTTAATGAGAAAAAATTAAATAGCTGTAGCTAAACCCTAACAATTAGCAAGGGATAAGTTACAACCTTTTCATATTATATGCTCACAAAAAAATTCAAAGGTCGTAACTAAACCCTAACAACTTGCGCAGCTTAGCTATAGTTTTTCATCTTAAAATTCCAACAAACTTTTTGGAGAAAAAAATTATGATCGTAACTAAACCTAGCAATATATGAGGGATTTGTTAGTGCCTCTTTAATTTAAATTTTTACCAAAATTTATTGACAAAAATTTAAAAGGTCGTAGCTAAACCTCATCAACGAGGCCTTAGCTACACATTTGTAATTATATCCCATTTTTTCCAATTTGGTCTTATAAAAGTTTTGACTCCACAATTTACCCTTGCAAAACCCTCGTAAGTTTGTGAGAGAGAAACAAACTTGTTTCCTCACAAAGCTGTTGCTATTTGCAAGAGTTCAACTACAATTAGACAATCCCTCAATGAATTGTCCCTTCTCTTACTAACCCTCAGAAAACTCTCAAAATTTAGTGAGGGCTCTACAGGCATCATGAATTGCCACCATAATCAGCATGTGTTTCTTGTAGTGATAATTCAACTGCAAATAATGCTGATATACATTATCTTAAAGTATCTCTTTCGTGAAGTAAATGTGTAGCATGCATTAATGTCAACCTCTGAAAATAATTTTAAAGATGGATGAAATTCACCTCTAAAAGTTCTATTTCTATCTTTAAATATATTATTGATAAATTAAAAATATAGATTGATTTTCATCCATCTTTGCAGATGACGTCTCTCATTTTGGAGAACGAAAAACTTATACATCTTCAAAATATTTTTCATTTGCGATTTGTCTCTATTTTAGAAACAATTTAAAAGCAATTTTGTCTTTATTTTGTCTCCAACTTTTAAAAATTTTAAAAAAATTTTAAAAAATGAGTTATAAAAAATGGTCAAGTTGGGTTAATTAGACAGCTTCTGAACAGGCTTATAATCATTTATATAAAAAAATGAGAAATAAAATCTAATTACTTTACATTCCAGGCTCCAAATCAATTTCCTTGCCAAATGCTCAACCGATGCACAATTGTAGTGAATTTCTCAGATCCTCTCACTATTCTTTATTGTTTGTTGCATTTAAATAAAGTAATGGAACTATGTAAATGAATTTAGAAACAGCCCGTCTATCCCAAATATAAGTTCATTGTTTCACAAGAATGCTTATAACTCTCGTCATCAGACCTTGTAGCAATGAATTTTCAACTCCAATTCACCAATGAAAAGAAAATTACGGGAAAAAAAAAAGAGTAGTTTTGAATAGCTGCTGCAGCAGTGAAATATTTCTTATAGTTCCTTCTCATGCCTGTGAAATATCTATTAAAGATATCAAGTAGGAGTACGTGTGGTGCTAGTAAAAGAAGGAGAAGTAGAGAAAATGGTGGAGAGAGATGAAGAGGCAAGGAATTGTGGCCATATTACGAAAATATAACAGTAGATTATATTAATGACCTGTCACATTCATGATCATTATATATATCTTCTTTACTATAAAAAAAAGGAGTTTGGTTGGCACTGTTCATTTTTCGTCATTCGCGTTCATTTAGTCAGTCTCTATTAATGGCATTTTTGTCTTTTCACTGATCCACTACAAAGAACCATTGTTGTTCTGTCTTCACTTGGCCGTGCATGTGTAGGAATTATAAGGGATTGACATCTATAGAGATGAATAGTAGCTTATAACCTCAAAATCAAATAGTTATTAAATGAGAAGGATTAGGAATGCATCACTCGCTCACTTCATTCTCTTCTCTGTTTTCGTTCCACTAAGAAGATTTCAGCTGCACTTCCTTCTCTGTTTTCCTTCAGCCGCATCTTCCATCTTGCCTTTTCTTCCTCCGCCGAGTGAGGTCATTTTTTCTTATAGCCGGTGGAGTCGGAGTTATTGAAGTTCTATATTTCCTTTTAGGTAAGCTTCTTTTTTTCTTTTTAATAAAGTAAAATTCTCCGTTGGAGTTCCTAAAGTTTTGATTTTTTTTTTTTCCCTAAGTTTCTGTTTTTGCTCAAAAAGAAGCCGCCCATATATTGCGCTATTTTCTGTCCACGGATGCTTTGGCCAATCAGATGTTCTTGGCTTGCACTGAGGGAGAATCTACCAAGATTGTTTGCACTAGAAATGCTACAGAAGCCATCAATCTGGTGGCATACACTTGGGGGCTTTCTAACTTAATACCGAAAGATGAGGTTTTTATTGGAAATCCTTGTTTTCCTCTTTCTTGAACATAGCAGAAATCCTGTATTCTTATTAAAAATTTTATCTTTTTGGATTCTGTGATGACTATTTCTTAGTATATGTACAAAGTATCGTGGAATTAATTCTCTTTCTCTTGTTAGGGACAAACAGACCAAGGACAGAGGGCACGTACAAGCAGCGGAACAAAAATAGATTCAAACCTCCTGTAAACCTTTACTCCTTATCAACCCCACACTTGAATGAAAATTAGGAGCACCAAGGAAAATGAAAAATGGCAGCAATAATGGAAGACAAAAACACAGCCAAAATGCAAGAACAAGGCACACCAAATGTTTACGTGGAAAACCTCTCCAATGTGAAGAGGAAAACTCATGGGACCTTCGAATCCATGCTAAAAGCTCCACTAATCAACTAGAAGAATACAAGATAGAGTTTCACAACGTACAACTGAAAATACAGCTACAATAAAGCTACAACTTCATTAAAAACTAAAATATAGAAAAGAATAATTGGAGAAAATGCACCAGAATTTTGGCACTGTTCAGCAGCAGTATTTCTGAATTCAGCCATCAAAAATTGATCACCACCATTCAGAATATAGTTCTGCCTCTCCTCTACAACATATCCAAAATTGAGCCAAATCGAAGAAGAAATCACCATTAACCGTCCAATAGAAGTAGACTGCTCAAGAATAAAATTTCTGCAACTTCTCCCTTTCTCTCACTCTTTTGTCCAACTGTTTTCTGTTTTTCTCTCTATATTTTCTCTATCACACTCACAAGCTTCTCTCTCTATCTTTCTATATCTCATTAACTTCTTTTTTGTGTTGAGCAGAAAGCAAAAGCATGTTCTTTTTTTGTTGTTGTTGTTGTTGTTTTTTTTTTTTTTTTTGTTGTTGCACTCCATATGTTGGGAGCCAACCTAACAAATGTCCCCCCCTCTCACCTATGTGGAGGAACTTGCCACCCTGGCAATGAAGCAACAAACCTCAAACTTCTATCTAGGCAACACCTTTGTCATTATATCAGTCCCATTATTATATGTGTGAACCTTTTTAAGTTTCATCAATTTGTCATTCAATACCTCACGTATCCAATGATACTTCACATCAATCACTACTGAAAACTGGCCTATCAACTAGGATAAATTCCATGGCTGATCAGATAAAATCCGTGGCTGATTGAACTCAGCCACGGAAAATTTTTTGTGGCTAAAGTCGGCGTGGCTGATTAATCAACCACGAAAAATATTTCCGTGGGTGATTAGCCATGAAATATTTCGTGGCTGATAAAATAAATTTCGTAGCTGATTAATTCAAAATTATTAAAAATTATTTAATTAAAAAATTAGAAATTAGCCACGGAATACCATTCCGTGGGTGATTAGACACGAAAATTGTCGTATTTGATAATAAAATTCCGCGAGTTGATTTAATAAATAGTAATAATATATTTAATTTAAAAAAGTGATCAGCCACAAAAATAGTTGTCGTGGGTGATCGGCCATGGAAATTTTCATAGCTGAGTATATAATTTCGTGGTTGATTTAATTTCATATAATGAAATTTTCTTTAATTGAGAAATACTTCAGCCATGGAATTTTTTGTGGCTGAAATTATATTTGTGGCTGATTCAATTAGCCATGAAATATTTTGTGGCTGAATTTGGTAATCAGCCATGGAATTTCGTGGCTGTTTATGTGGAAAATTTGCCAAAAAATCAGCCACGGAATTTTCATGGTTGTTCCCTGTTTGATTTTTCAACCTATTTACAGGATATACACATATCAAGGCCTTACCAAAATCCTATAAACATACACCCAACATATCAACAATCAAACTCGTGTAACCATACACCCATCATAACAACAACTAAACTCCTGTAACCAAACACCCAACATATCAACAAACACCCAGGCCACAAAGTACAAAATAGAATAGATTAACAAACAAAATAAAGTCTAATAATATCCAACTCCTACAAACAAATAAGGCATCACAAAATGGTCTCCACCACAGAATAGTAATAAGTATGTTGTGACAGTTGATAAAAACTAATCTATTATATAGATGAGTTTTCCAAAGCTACAATCATGCATCATCATGAGTCCTCTCATTGTCTATGGCTCCTTTAGATAAGCACGATTCTAAGTGCACCCGCATCGTGGCTATCATCTCATCTATATGACGACGAGTCTCAAGTATGAGTTGCTCCTGACGCTACATCTCCTCAGCATGATTTGCTTGCAGCTCTTGCATTTTGCGACTGTAATCCTCATGTAGCTCGTGAAGGACTTTATGATCAACATAGCTAGCACTCGCAAATGTGCTCCATCCAGACCTTGAACTCAAAATAGGCTGACATGCAGAACCAAGACCGGGGACACGTCCTTTCCTTACACCCCCAGCTACTGTGAGCATAATTCTATCATAATCAACCATTGGGGACTCAGTAGTAGTACCATGTTCAATAGATGTCGAGGCTGCAAAGAAGACTTGTGTCTCTACCTCCTCAACCATCCTAGTACCTCATTCCTAAAAATTGAGTCAAGATTTTAGAAGGAATCAATAAGAAATCAATGAAAAATATTAAGTCAAATATACTATAATAATAATTTATATGAAGATCTCGATGATATGGATGTGATGAATTTCGTCCTCCCTTCAACCTCGTGTTGATGTAACTCTCTGTGAAGCTCAAGAGTATTTGGTAGAACACCACCATGCTTTACTGCCTGCAATAAATTTGTATGGTATTAATTTTTTTATGATTTAACTTACTAAGTATTCGTATACCTAAAATTTATTCGATACTTACAATGCGATATGCATGTGCGAGATGTGGAATGTGCTCGCCCGTGTGCATGCATGAGGCATTCTCTCCCTGGTTTTGACGATTACGGGAATTTTGCTCTGATCGTGCCAATGTCTCTGGCCTCTACCAATATGCTACCATAGCATCAAATATATCCTCAGGCATCCATGGAAGTTTAACTCTATCTTTCAACCATGCCTTTTTGGTTGAAGCAATAATCCCTTGGAATAGCTCCCCCGCCTTGGAGTTCCAAGCTTTTCGGATCATTTCACTATCCTCTGCCCTCCATCTATATCGTTTCTACAATAAAAAGAAATAATGTAAGATACTTCAACTCGAAACTTTACAAGAGAGCAACAAGATCACATAACATTTAATTATTAAACACTTGCTTCGAATTCTTGAAACCAAGTATTCTTCATATCAAAATCCACATGCAACCACCTTTTGTGCGGGGCATCAAATTTCAGCTTGATGCAGTCTGAGATGCAGTTATGAATTTTATACTAAATCTCTATGGGTCCAAACCTAACACAAAGACATTGATCAAAACTTAGAGTTATTCAACAAAAAGTATTGAAAATTTAGTTTGAATTGTGGGTAAAACTTTATATTCTTTGTAAACATATATGGTATACTTACACATTATCACTCCCCGGAAGAATGTGTATCATGGGTTGCTGCAACAAAGAAGGAATAGAGCAAGCGACAACAGAAGTAGTAGCATTATCACCAGCAGCAATGCTCCTGTCTGATGAAGGATTCTGTGGAGTCTGTGATGCTAGAACATTGGAGGTAGATAGGGCGGGGTGCTCAAAATGAAAATATGAACTACTCCAAGGCATATCTGCAAAGCAAATGATTTGTTAGTTTGCAAATTAAAAAATAATATACAATAATATATGTAAGAAAAGTAAAAGATATGAAGATGTAAAAAGAATATTTTACTCATTCTCAATTTCAATTGATCCATCGGCATCATCTCCCTCATTTTCAGACTCATATTCAATCTCTTCATCGGTAGTTTCATCATTACCATCACTCCCAATGACTTCCTCTTCTCCTATAGCATCCCAATCACATAGAAGATCAAGTTGATCATCTTGAATTTGTAATGGTGTGCTAATAGAATGGTCATTTTGATAAGCTCATTCAACTTGTGGAACATCAAAAATCTCTCTCGTTTTAATGAGAAAAACAGCCCACCAATCACGCATATCACATCTTGTACTCTGATATGGAGCGTAGTACACCTAAATTGCTTGATGGGCTAGCACAAATGGTTCGTATTTTAGCCACATTTTTCTATGATTTTTTTCCACCAAACTGTATTTTGGATGAACTTTCATACTGTCACAAGATCGTTGATCAAACCATTCACACTTAAACAATACAGTGTTCTTCTCTGGCAAGCCAGGTATTGCACACGAAGTATTTCTTGTATTAATCCATAATAATCTCCTTCAGTTATTGATTGAGCATAAGTCGTGCCTTGAATGCACACCCATAATTCATTGTTGATCTTCCTTCTCCATAGCTCATGGTGTGAAAACAATATCCATTAATATAATAAATGGAATATACTTCAACTGCTATTAAAGAGCCTCTTGAGAGGTCCTTTAAAATCTGATTGTCAATATTATTCTCAGTATCCAAAATCTAGTCAAATAATTTAATATTAGTACAATAAAGAGTAGAGACATGATAATTTGTACAAACATGACATTACATACATGGCTACGGAATCAGCTAGCAAAGTGGGTCTTGATCTCCTTGTTAATGTCACAATGTCTGATTTGTGGATGATAGGTGTGCAATTGACCAATAAACATACTGAAGTGATAGCATAAAAATAACTTAGTATATATTATTATCGCACTGAAGAGTTAATCTCTGGTAAATTAGAGAAATCATCTATAAACTCAACTTTTAATGAACCTGATAAACGGTTCCACCTCCATACAATTCAGCAACACATAAAGATGGGCAGCTTTGTATTCTTCATTAGTAAGACACCGCATATAAGATATACTTACTGACCGCCCCGGTAAACTGAAAATCGATAAATTATTTGCAGAATGGCTGATGTCACCGCCATCGTCATGTTGACTTGGATGCCAAAATAGTATGTTGTAAAGTTAGAAGCCTCTTTAACCAAGTAAGCATTAACTATAGACGCTTCAACTCTTGCCTTATTTCTAATCTTCTTTTTCAAATGATAGAGATATCTACATATGGTAAAAGCAATTTAAGCATTGACTATAATACAAAGAGATAGAATTGGAAAATGAACTTTTTAGACAGCAGTGCTTTATGAACTACCTTTCAAAATAAAACATCCAACGATATTGAACTGGACCGCACACATGAGCTTCATATGGTAAATGAACTGGAAGATGCTCCATTGAGTTGAAGAATGCGAGTGGAAATATTCTCTCCAACTTACATAATATAATAGAAATATTTTCCTCCAACTCTCTCATCTTACCCACAATTAACTTAGTGGCACATAAATCATTAAAAAATATGCTAAAATCAATTAAAGCATTCTAAATTGACTCTAGCAGCATTTGTCTAAAAGCAGTAGGTAACAAACGCAACAGGAAAAAATAGCAATCATGACTCTTGGTGTTTATCAACTTAGACTCCAGGATATTAACACATCTAGATAGGTTCGATGCATAGCCATCAGGAAATTTTAGATCCTTTATCCACTCAAACAAAATGCGTTGTTCTTGTTTGGAAAGACAATAAGTTGCCTTTGATCTAATGCTCTTTCTGGGGTCCATTGCCAATTCTTTTCTTCGGCATAGTTATCTAATGTCATAATGAGCATTTAGGGTATCTTTTGTTTTACCTTTTACATCCATTACTGTGTTGAAAATGTTATCAAAATAATTTTTAACTATGTACATAACACCTAAGTTGTGTCAGACAAGCAATGAAGACCAATAAGGGAGTTCCTAAAATATGCTTTGTTTTGTCCAATTGTGACTGCTAAGATACCTTTCAGGAGTGCCTTAACCACCGGTATCAATAACTTTGAGAATATTTTGAACTCGTTGCCAACTTTCTTCACCCGTGACCCTGGGTGGTGGCGGATCGTTTTCGACACGATTTTTCAAAAAATTGGTCTTGTTTCTTCTATACGGGTGATCCCGTGGGAGAAATCGACAGTGAACATCAAAGAAACATGTTTTTCTTCCATGCAAAGTTGAAATGCCTTACTCTTTTCCATACAAATTAGGCACGCCATGTGCCTGGAAGTTGTCCACCCGAATAACATCCCATATATAGGAAAGTCTCCTATTGTCCATAAATGCGCAGTCCACATATTAAAATTATGCTTTCTAGAAATATCATACGTCTGAATACCCACACACCAAAGTGATTTATGCTCCTCAATAAATGGTTGGAGATACACATCAATCATCTTCCTAGGATCTCTTGGTCCCGGGATTACTGCTGCTAGAAACATGTAAGGTGTCTTTATGCACATCCAAGGTGACAAATTATAAGGGGTGATAATGATAGGCCAACAAGAATATGACTTGCCAGACATACCAAAAGGTGCAAAGCCATCTACACATAATGCCAATCTTACATTGCATGGCTCATGTGCGAAGTCTGAATGTTTTATGTCGAAATCCTTCCATGCTTCGTCATCTGATGGGTGATTCATTTCGTCGCCCTATTGTGTATGGTCTTTATGCCATGTCATATGCTCGGCTGTTTCTTTTGATACATAAAGCCTTTGAAGCCTCGGAGTGATGGGTAGGTAATGCATCTTTTGATATGGAATAGGTTTGGATTTTTCCAAAATTCTTAACTTGTATCGTGGATGATTGCAGAATTTACAGTTCATTAACTCCTCATCATCTTTCCAAAAGAGCATACATCCATTGACACATACACGAATCTTCTCAACTAGCAACCCAAGAGCTTTCACAAACTTCTTAGTCTTGTAGAAATCATCCGGCACTTTGTTCCCATCATCTGGTAGAATTTTACTAATAAGACTAACCCAATAGTCAAAATGAATAACTGGCATATTCTGCTCTGACTTCAAATGCAACATTCATGACACAACTGACAACTTGAATGTCGTACACAACCTTGAAACAGTGGCTCTTCTGCCTCATGCAATAGATCATAGAATTGTTGTGCATTGGGATTCGGTGCTTCCTCCTCTATATTAGATGGACTCGCGGCCTAATTATCATTGAAGGAATGACCCGCGGCATCATATACCATTTCTCGATACCTATTTGTGGTTTCATGATGGTCCGATACTACATAAGGCAGTTCCTCTTCGTGGGTTTGATACTCTTCTCCATGGGACGTCCAAATAAAATAATTCGACATAAAACCTTTGTCTAGAAGGTGAACATGACAGGTTTCACAACTTTGGAATTTCATAAGCTTGCACCTAGAACATGGACACCTTGTCGTTGCACTGCGAATGAATTGTGGTTGCGCATATGCAACCTAGATGAACTCGTCAAGTCCTAGTGTAAACTCCTTTGTTATGCCTCGACAACCCGGGAGGAGTCGATTACACATCTAACTTCTATCTCCGTTCATTTTAACTGACTATATGCCACCTATTCGATTATGATTTATAAATTTCGTAGCGATAAGTTTAGTAGTTTAACAGGAAACATTAAACTAGTTTTCAAACATGACAATAATTTTAAGATACTCAGAAATACTGTAACTAATTTCCAAAATATTCATGCATAAAAACACAAAGAAACACACTAAAATGGGCTTTACCCTTTTTACCTAAACGGATACCATATCACATAAAACATTTTAACTTTCTTTGATTTTCAACTGATTTTTTTAATGAATTTTTGTACAATATATATTATTATAATTAATTTATTAAGTATTTATTGCACCGTGGGATGGCCTGCTGCTTTCTCAAGCCGGCTTTGACTCAGGTTGACGAAGTCCTTTTTTAATTTTTTCCCCCTATAAAATGACAAATTCTTTTAACTTGTAACTATAATAAACTCGACAATGCATTGAGAGGCAAAAAGGGAATCATATTTTGGCTTGATGTTCTCTAAGATGGATTTGGGGTACTATACACGACTGTAGCAAAGTGAGGTTGATCTACTGTGTTGTTAGTAAACAAAGCTTGCTTAAATATATTTGTGTTTAATTAATTAATATTATTTACTTCCATAAAATAAATTTATTTACAAAGATATTCGAGTCTTTTACAAACAGGTACTAATATTGTTACTCTTTTCATTTAAATTTTAATATTTTAATTTTTGAATTTGAATTTTTAAAAATAAATATTCACTTTTTAAAATACATATATTTTTTCATTTGAATTTTTAGAACCAACTTTCCATAATCAAAAAATATAAATTTTGCTACATTATTAATATTTTTCATTAGTAAGGATAAGATATTAATTTACCTATATTTAAATTCTCTAATGAATCTTTTACCTTTTTCTTATTGATTTAGTGCGAATAGTAGTCGATTTATAAGTCAGTAAAATTTATACTTTTAAAATAGAAGAGGTTGGTTTTGAAAGTGATATTAATTTTAGTTATTGGTTTGTAAATCAAAAGTTAATTATTAAATTAATGTGTTATTATTTGAAAATTTAAAAAGATAAGATTATTTTAAATTAATACTTTTTTAATATAAAAATATAACAAAGTAATAATTTAATTAGTTATAAAATATTCTTTATCGTTTATAGTATATTATTATCTAATAAATGGTAAGATGATTGATTTAATTAGTTATAAATATTTTTTCTTAGGTGATATATTCTCAATTGTAGTGAAATTCATTCAAGTCTTTTGAATAGTAAACACACACAAACACACGCAATTACTAACAAAATCAAGAATTTAAAGCTAGAGGAAATGGAGATTAGTAAATACTAAATTCAAGATCTTTTAATTGTATATATAAAAAACTTATATTAATTTTGTGACTGAATATGATATTCATTTTAGAACACTCAATGTGAGCACTAAGTTTTAGTAAAATATTGAACTAATTAGAAATTATTTATTTGTAAAATATTGAACTAATGACAACATTTTTTCACAATAAAAAATGAACTAATTATAAATTAATTTTTTTGCTGAAACAAAGATGAGAAGCAAGATAAAAGTTCACTAAAAACCAATCAAAGAAGAAAATGAAAAGTGCATGACAGAAAACAGAAATAGCAATTGTGAGTGGTGTGTGCTATCAATGAAATAAGGATAAAAATATACAAGAACAACAACCGGACAAGAAGAAGGGAAAGGAAAAGGTGACAAGAAAAAGAAAATGATGCAGGAAAAATTAAGTGTTGTGTACATTCTATGAGCAAAGAAGGACAAAGCATTGGTGGCCAAAATGAAAGAAGATAAAATACAAAAACAAATACAGTCCAAAAGAACAAAGGTATGAAAGGATAATATACAGTGGCGTGTGACAAGAAGAAAGGACAAAAGAAGACAAAGCAAGCCACAATTACAAGATGAAAAAGAAGACAAGACTATCATAGACAAAAGCACTAAGTGCCATTTGGGAAACAAGGACAAAAAAAGACAAGGAGAAACAACTAGACAATAGCAAGAAAATAAATAATTTTCATGTTTTCTTTGAAAGAAAATAAATCAATTGAAAAAGTAATTAGAAACAATCAATCAACCGTTCTTCTATAATGATGTTTCAATATCCATATTTCAATTATCTGCAATGGCATATGAGAAGCCTACGGCCATGGAAAAGTTGCTCATTTGCACAATGAAAAATCAGTCTCACTTGGACTGCACACACAATTGAAGAGCACCCAAATGCACCCTTTGAAAAGCTGATGGAATCAGAGCTTCTTTCTGCCAAAATGTGGGTTTAAAGAATGAAGAAAAAAATTCAGTGAAGTGTATCCAAATTACATCATTTGAACACACATTGCTCACTCAAAAAAATAGAAAAATAGAAAACTTTGAGCCATTGAGTTGAAGAAGTCTACAGCGAGAGCAAACTCCTTTGGCGAGTTACCTCTGAGACGGCAAATGGCGAGAGTAGACTCCCTTGGCGAGGCACCTCTGCGGCAACAAACTGCGAGGACTAGCGCAACGGTGATGGCAAGGACGAGAGCGATGGCGACGGTGATAAGGTGTGGGAGCAAACCAAGGGAAATGGGTGTGGCAAATAGAAGAAGAAAGGCCGATAGAATTGAGGGAAATTGGTTGCGAGAAATGGAATTGAGATATGCTACAATTTGTACATCTGTAAGGGAATTTTTCGCGGCTATTTTGTAGCTATATAGCCACGGATCAGCTACGCCATAATTCAAAAAATTTTCAAAAATATGTCGTGGCTGATTCGTAGCTGATTTGCTACGAAATAGCCATGGATTTTTTACGAAAATTTTTGAATTTGTAAAAAATATTTCGTTGCTGATTCGTATCAAATCAGGTGCGAATCAACAACGAATAAATTTTCGTGGCTGATCAGCAACGTATCACCCACATAAATATTTGATTATATAATTACATTTGCAAAAAAAAAAAAAATCCGTGGCTGATTCATAGCAAATCAGCCACGGATCATCCACAAATAATTTTCATAAAATTTTTAAACATTTCCATGGCTGATTCGTAAGTGATCAGATACGGATCATCCATGATTTTTTTCTTGACAACATTAATCGAATTCTCCCACATATCAGCCATGGATCAACCACGAAATTTAATCCATTTCTGATTCGTAGGTGTTGTGTGGGTAATCAGCCATGCATGAATTCCGTGGCTGATACGCCAGTTTCCAGTAGTGAATGTGTTTGGATCTTGAATGAAAAGTTAGATTCTTACCAAGATGAATAGCACTCTAGTTGTCATAATGTAGCACAAACTTTCCTTGAGAGTGACCAAGCTCTTGAAGAAACCTCTTCATCCAAAGCAATTCATTATAAGCCTCTGTAACTGCAATGAATTTAACTTCTGTAGTAGACAATGCAGCACATCTCTGCAATTGAGATTGCCATGATACAGCTCCCCCTGCAAAGGTAATCAAGTACCCAGAAGTAGATTTTCTCAAATCAACATCTCTAGCCATATCTGAATCTGTATAGCCATCAAGAACAAGTTTCTCACTGCCAAAACAGAGTCTCAAACTAGAAGTATCATGGAGATATCTCAAAATCCACTTCACAGTATCTCAATGTTCTCTTCCCAGATTAGAAAAAAAATAACTAATAATACCAACAGCATGAGCTATATCAGGCCTCGTACAAACCATAGCATACATCAAACTATCAATTGCTGAGGTATAGGGAACTTTCTGCATATCTTACTTCTCTTCTTGAGTGGAGGGGTATTGTTTTACACTTAATTTGAAGTGACTAGCAAGAGGAGTACTCACAGCTTTGGACTTATCCATCTTCAACTTCTGCAGCACCTTTTGAATGTAGTTTTCCTAAGATAACCAAAGTTTCTTGGATTCCTATCACGAAAAATCTTCACTCCAAGAATCTGCTTAACTGGTCCTAAGTCTTTCATAGAAAAAAACTTACTCAATTCTTGCTTTAACTTGTCAATCCTGGAAGCATTTTTTCCAACAATAAGTATGTCATCAACATAAAGCAGAAGAATAATGAAATCATCATTAGAAAACTTTTGCACAAATACACAATAGTTTGAAGTAGTCTTCCTGTAGCCTTGCTTTCTCATAACAGACTCAAACTTCTTATACCACTGTCTTGGTGCTTATTTCAATCAATACAAACTTTTCTTTAATTTGCAAACATAATCTTCTTTTCCTTTCACTTCAAATCCCTCTAGCTGTTCTATATAGATTTCTTCTTCAAGATCACCATGAAGAAAAGCTGTTTTTACGTCCATCTGCTCAATCTCCAAGTTAAGACTAGTAGCTAAACTAAGCACAACTCTGATTGATAACATTTTTACAACAGGAGAAAATATCTTTGAGAAGTCTATACCTTTCTTCTGATTGAAACCCTTGACAACTAATCTAGCTTTGTACCGTGAGTGAGAAGAATTCTTTTACTGCTTCAATCTATAGACCCATCTATTCTTCAAAGCTCTTTTGCCCTTAGGCAACTTCACCAAGTCAAAGGTGTGGTTGTCAAGCAAAGACTTCATCTCATCTTTCATTGCATTAAACTACTGACCCTTCTGCTTACTTTTTATAGCTTCCTAATAGTATTTTGGTTCTCCCCCATTAATCAGAAGTATATACTCATTTGGAGAATACCTGGTAGAAGGCTGTCTATCTCTGATAGATCTTCTGAGTGGAGCATCCTGTGGTTCCTTTGACAAACTGCTGGAATCTGAATATCAATAGCATCATCATCTGGAATGTCTAAATCAGCAACACTATAGTTATTAGCATCAAGATTATCCTGTTGCACATCTGTCTGTGTACCATCCTCAGCTGTCTTAGGTAAATAATGTCCAGTCTCTGAATCCAAATCAACTAGATCATACTGAACCTGTGACTATGTCTTCTGAGCTTTCTCAATGTCATCAATGGTCTGATCCTCGAAAAACACCACATATCTGCTTCTAACTAGCTTCTTCTCAACTAGATCATAAAGTCTATTTCCAAACTCATCTTGGCCATATCCAAGAAAGATACACTATCTTGTCTTTGCATCTAATTAAGTCCTTTCATATTTTAGAATATGAATAAAAACCCTATAGCCAAAAACACACAAGTGATCATAAGAAGCTTTCTTACCAGACCAAACATTCTCAAGAACATCTCCATCTAGAGCAACAGTGGGAGATAGATTAATGACATGAGCCACTGTATGCAATGTTTCACCCTAAAAGAAATTTGGTAACTTGGCCTCTGAAAGCAAACATCTAACTCTCTCAATTAGAGTTTTGTTCATCCTTTCTGCCAAAGCATTCAACTAAGGGGTCTTAGGAGGAGTCTTCTGATGTCTGATACCCTGCTCCCTGCAGAACTCATCAAACAGTCCACTGTACTCACCACAATTATCTAATTTGATACATTTAACCTTCTTTCCAGTTTCTCGTTCAACAGAAGTCTAAAACTGCTTGAACTTATCTAAGACCTGATCTTTAGTTCTTAAAGTATAAATCCACAATTTCCTGGAATGATCATCAATGAAAGTTACAAAGTAAGATGCATCACTGAATGACTGTACCTTTAATGGACCACAAACATCAGAATGAATCAACTCCAACAACTTAGATTTTTGTGAAGAAGGGTTAGTCTTGAATGACACCCTATTTTGCTTTCCTACTAGACAATGAGTGAATTTTTCTAACTTTGCAATACTGACTCCAGAAATTGCATTGTTTCTGATTAAACAATTAAGTCCTTTCTCACTGATGTAACTGAGCCGCTTGTGCCATAGTTCAGGTGAGATTTTGTTGTTCACCACATTAACACTAACACCAGAAATCGAAGCCTGCATTAAATACAGATTAGAGCATTTTTTTCCTCGAGCCACAACAAGAGAACCCTTGGAGAGTTTCCACTGTCCTCTATCAAAGTTATTGCAGAAACCATCATTGTCAAGCCTGCCAACTGAAATCAGATTTAGTCGAACATCTAGAGCATGTCTGACATCTCTAAGCAATAACTGATTGCCATTACTAGTCTTCAAGCAAACATCACTCATGCCAATAACTTTAGATATACCATCATTATCCATCCTTAAAACTCTAAAATCACCAGGAATATATGTAAGGAAGAAGTTTCTCTTGGCTATAACATGGAATGAAGCACCTGTATGTACTACCCAATCAGTGTCATAAGAGGCATAACTGATCACGTCCTCATCAAACACAAGAACAAGGTTTCCTCAAGAAGTAGTAGTAGCAACCTGATTTCCACTATCACTATTTCCTTCTAAAGTACTTGTACCTTTCTTATTTTCCTTCTTCCATTTGAAACAGTTTCTTTTAATGTGTCCCTTCTTACCACAGTGATGGCATTCAACATCCTTGTACCTGGACCTAGACTTAATTCTACTCTTGTCTCTGTTTGTCTAAACCTTACTTGTACTCCGTTCTCGATTTTCAACAACAAGAACCTCAGACCAAGAAGATGAACATCTTGAAATTCTCCTTCTAACCTCTTAATTAAGGATACCATTTTTAGCATATTTCAAAGACATAGCATCAACAGAAGTAGGGTTAGTATAAAAAACCCGAAATGTCTCCCAAGAATCAGATAAACTGCTAAGCAACCAGAGTCTCATAATCTCATCATCAAATTTAATTCCCACATTTAATAGCTGATCAATAAGATACTGAAAGTCATTTAAATAGTCCATCATAGGAGTTCCTTCTTTGTATTTCAAATTTATCATCTGTTTTAATAGGAACAACTTTTTGTTACCAGTTTTTGAAGCATACAAATTTTCAAGTTTCTTCCATAATTGTTTGGCATTGTTTCATTTGCAATGTGGCTACAAACATTCTCATCAACCCAACATCTAATATAATTATAGACTTATTGATGCTCAAAGGCCCATTCTTTATCAGATTTATTTTCAGGCTTTTGAGAAGCAAACATAGGCAAATGAAAACTCTTCATAAACAATAGATCTTTAATTTTTCCTTGCCAACTATGATAGCTTGAACCATTTAAAATAATCATTTGACTAGAAACATTCTCTATGATTTAAACAAGCGGAATTCACTAAGCACCAATCAGAAGCGCTTTGATACCATTTTGTTGGGGACAAACAGACCAAAGACAGGGGCACGTATAAGCAGTGAAATAAAAATAGATTTAAACCTTCTGTAAAACCCTATTCCTTATCAACCCTACACTTAAATAAAAATTAGGAGTACCAAGGAAAATGAAAAATGGCAGTAATAATGGAAGACAAAAACATAGCCAAAACGCAGGAACAAAGCACACCAAATTTTTACGTGAAAAACCTCTCCAATGTGAAGAGAAAAAACCACGGGACCTTCGAGTCCACGCTAAAAGCTCCACTAATCAACAAGAAGAATACAAGATAGAATTCCACAACATACAACTGAAAATACAGCCACAATGAAGCTAAAACTTCATTAAAAACCAAAATATATGGAAGAATAATTGGAGAAAATGTATCAAAATTTTGTCACTGTTCGGCGGTAGTATTTCTGAATCTGGCCATCAAAAATTGATCAGCACCGTTAGAATGAGTTCTGCCTCTCCTCTACAACATATCCAAAATTAAGCCAAATTGGAGAAGAAATCACCGTCCGATCGTCCAGTAGAAGTAGACTGCTCAAGAATAAATATTCTACAACTTCTCCCTTTCTTTCTCTCTTTTGTCCGGCTATTTTCTGTTTCTCTCTCTATATTTTCTATATCACACTCACAGACTTCTCTCTTTATCTTTCTATATCTTATTGGCTTCTTTTTTGTGTTAACCAGAAAGCAAAAGCATATTCTCTTTTTATTACTTTTTTTTGTTGTTGCACTCCATATGTTGGGAGCCAACCCAACAGCTCTCTGGACACGTGATTATCTTAGTACATGGGTTGGTTACTTAGTGTTTTGGGGACCCTAATTCTTTAATAAGTAGACCATATTATGGGTATGCTCAGAGATGGAAGTAATCCATTTTTCTTCTCTATATAATTCCTCAGCTTATTCCATGAATTTCTTCCCAGCAATTTTCTTTCCTATTTTAAGTGATACTACTTATCTAAATTTTCATTCATTGTGGGAATGGGGAAGAGGAAAAGGCTAAGAAAGTGAGATGGAGCAAAAAATGAGTGTTTTCAGAGACCAAAAGAATGATGAGAGGCAATGTGTGATGGATAGAAAGTATGGCAAAGCAATGTTCTTTTGTTTTTCCTGATGCTAGTTGAAGCATAAGAAGAAGAATTGGCTTTGAGTCATTTTTAAGATTTTCTTTGAGGCAAATCAATAGAAACATTTAATAGGGGTCAAGTGTATTATCATACATCATTTTAAGCTTTTCGTTGTGTGAATATAGTTATGTATGTGCACTGCTTATTTGTTTATTTACTGCAATTTGTACAAATTTATTAACTTCTTTTTTCATGGATTTGGAAATGCGGAAATGCTTGAACGATTTCCCAGAGAAAAAGAAATTCTGTGAGGTTTTTTTATGTGAAATAAAAGTGGGATTTTTTTGAAGTGGTAGTTTAAGTCGAGTTTTGAAATCAGATGAAAAATGAAAAAAAGAAAGCCTTTTTCCCTAACACTTGCTGAAGGTATACTGACGACAAGAAAGGTGTGTGGGAGTTTTTCTTTCTTCTTTTTTTGTGTGCTGGGGGATACAACTTTGAAAAGAGTGGATAAATGTTGGTGATGATTTAAGGCATTATGGGAAAATTTAGCGTTTTCTTTTTTTCTTCTCTCTTTTGGGTTGTAGTTTCTTATTTATATACATGGCTCATTTTTGTAGGCTTTCTGAATGGTTGGCAATGCATTTGTAGATGAACTGTAAATGAACTAATTTGTGAAACTATGAATTTGTGGTTAAATCCTGCTTAGTGTGTCCTTTAGGGCAAATAATGTGATAAATTTAGGCATAGATCATGTTATTTGGCTCTTAGTGGTTCTTAGGAATAATTTCCCTCTTTCATAAATTATATTCCTTTTTTTATATTACCCAAAATCTTGAGCTTTTTGCTTGAATTATCTGTCATTTCCCTTGACAAGGAAATATTTAGTTGCCTTCGGCTCTTTGTTATTTTTGTAGTACGCAGACTGCAGTCATCTCATTTCCATAGGGTTCTCTAGATGCTTCTCAGGTTTTCATCTGCAGCAAGTTGGCATATTACTAAACTATATGGCTGACTTAACCTATGTTATAGCTTTTGGGCTGACTTCAACTATGTGAAAACTATTTCTTTCTCCATATCAGTAGTAAATTTCCCATTTTCCCCTTTTATTTGTCTTCTTGCAAATATTCTTAGGCAATAGTATGGTGGACAATGCAAACTTCATAAGCTATTGAATTGGGGCCTCTTCTTTCGAATTTTTTATCAGTAAAGATTCCCTACATGTGGTTTTAAATTTGGATTGAATAGTGTGTCTATGGCTTGCTTGGTGTGCATGTTGCAACCGCCTCAGCTGTGACTAGCTCTGTTCTTTGTTAGAATCAAATAAAGATGTCGAAAAGGGCAAGAAAGAAGGTGGATGAAAATATAGTAGATTCTGATGATGCTACTACTGATGACATTATAGTCTATCAGATATCAAAGAATCAGAGGGTATCAGTGAGCAACTGGCAAAGGAAGATTGTGGTGGATATTAGAGAGTTCTGTGGATATTCCAACATTGGTTTATGTTAATATCTATAGATTGCGTGAACTCTGTAAGAAGTTGAATAATAATGGAATAGGACCTAGGGTCTAGAAATCTAGCATGAGTTTCTAACCTTTAGGAGCCTGAACTTTGTTAGCTTGTTCCCAAAATTATAAGGAATGGAGTGGGATGTGTTATTTTATGCATTATGTACTAAAATGAACTACTATTTTTTCTGGACTTCTACTTTGTTCTCACATTTGTGTATGTTGTAGCTCTATGGCCTTACTTTTGGTAATATAAAATATTGTGCTGAATTTTCTCCTTTTCTAGTTCATGAAACCTTTTTATAAAGTACTGGAAGACAGGTTTTATCAACTCTGCAAGATAGTTCCCCAAGAACATATACCAAATACACTTTGTTGTCCCAAATTTATGCTTGAGATTGCCCTTCCCATTATTGTTTTGTAATTCCCCACATTCAGTTATGAAAGATGTTATTGGATGTTCTCATTCAAAGAGCATAAACTTACATTCAGAAAGAAACAACAACCAACCATCCTACTAATCCTAATAAAAAGGTTTGCTACTCAAGAATACTAATACTGCTTATTTTGGATTTCCAGGTTGCCTACTCATAAAGCTCTCTCATTAAAGGCTTCCCTAACATTCATGCATCATGTAAAGGTAATTAAAGGCTTTAGGGTTGATTTTCAGTTATGTTGATAGGACAACAATTTTTTTTCCCTCATATGTTGAAAACCTTTCTGAACTTTTTTTTTCAATTATAAATTGCAGTTACAGCACACTCTTTCTGAACTTTCAGATTCAAAAATTTGATTTCTTTTTATATTTCTTAAAAGACCATTTTAAATGTAATAATTGCATCTATCTTCATCTCTCAAATTAATGCACATCATATTACTGAAATAGCATTTATAATGCTTCTTGCTTTATGGAACTTATTTGTGCTTCTAGAAACTCTATGCTTTTTTCTTTAGCCATTAGTTTTCATTGTAATTTGTCCAAGTAAAATATTCAGAAGTAGCAATTTGTAAACTTCCAATTTGTAATTTGATCATATCCAAATTCTTTTGTGATGATTTATTATCATTTTATTACTATTGTTGTAGTATTTGGAGGCTTTAGAATGTAGTCGAAGATATTAAACTTCATAATCTTAAGTCAGTAAATATTTAGCAATAGTAGTTACAGTGCCTAATGTTGTGGGGATTTGTATGGATGTTCTGGTCATAGATATTGCAGTCTAATAACTTCCCTCAGCAATGGTTCAAAATGAAGTTGAAGTTTTTTAGTGTTACTGTTTAGCAAGGTTATAAGCATTGCTGAGGTTGTGCAAGGGAATAGAATCAAGACACTGAAGATGGATAATTGGATAAGGGAGTTCAGTGAAATAGAAAATTTTTCATGCATTTGTATTTATCATCCCTACTAATACTATTTTATATAGTTTCTTTAGATTGTCTTTCCTTCTTGATGATGTGATATCTAATGAACTATGTTTCTCATACTTGCAGTGGGCGCTTTGAATATGCACATTTTCCTTCTAAAGCTAATTATCTATTTTTAGGTGACTATGTGGATCGTGGCAAGTAGAGCTTAGAAACAATATGCCTTTTCCTTGCAACAGCAGAAGATGCAACTATTTTAATATAGAAATTTGATGAAACCATATGAAATTTTGTAGATGAGAGTTTTTTAAAACTTTCTTAGGACATCAGTGTATGAATATAGTCTGTCAAAGTATGCAGACACTGTAAATATGTGAACTCATATCCTAATATATGAAATTGTTGCTTCTATATTTTATTATAAATTGTTGCATTTTACACCAATATTTTATTTCCATAGGTACCCAAGCTCGCGCCTTGTGCGAGACAGCCACGTAGTATGTATGTATGTATGTATGTATGTATGTATGTATGTATGTATGTATGTATGTATGTATGTATGTATGTATGTATGTATGTATGTATGTATGTATGTATGTATGTACTAACTATAAAAAAAGGAGTTTGGTTAGCACTGTTCATTTTTCGTCATTCACGTTCACTGATGGAATTTTTTTCTTTTCGCTGATCCACTACACGATTTTAGTCATATACTCTTTGTACTCTTCGTCACTCTCATTTTCTCTCATTTCTTTTTCAAATCTTTAGATCCATTCTTCTATCTTAGCTTTCTTGATCCAGAAATGACCTCTGTTATAGGATCATTCACTTCTCTTTCTTACTTCTTCAACCAAAACCATGCAATCTTTCATGATCTCTACTTTCTTGGCTTAATTACCCGGAAAATCTAACCCAATCTGACGCCAGGTCTCAGTTTCTTGCTTCTTCTCATAATCTAAAAAGTTGCTTTAGCGTCTTCATGCATCTAAAGATTCTTCCTTTCATTGTATAAACGCAAGAGCATTGTACATTAGACTTTAGTTATTTTATTCAATAAAATAATGCTTGGCCTCAATCGCTTCATAACACCCCGCATCACATATAAACCCCTCTACTGAAAATTTGTAGCAACTACACTTTCTTACTTCTTCTCATTTCACAAAAAACAGAAGTTCTACTTCAGCATCTGCATGCAACTAAAGATTCATTCTTTCTTTGTATAAAAGTGAAAGCATTGTACATTAGACTTCAGTTTTTGTTCTTAGTTTTTGGCAGAGATTTCATTGTGTTAATCTTGATTTTGGTGTTTAAAGAATGGGATTATTGTGATTTTGTGTTTGGTGTATCAGTGGGAGCTAAGAAACAAAAATAGCAGCTTTTTTTTAGGCAAATTTGACAAGAGGGACGAGTATCAGGACTTGGAATTCACAGAGAGTGAGGGAGGCATTGCAAGGGCCACCAAATGTGTTTGAAAGGAATAGTACTAAGAGAGAAAGAGATGATGATGATGAACATGAGCTCAAGTGGGCTGCTATTGAAAGATTGCGCCTTATAATAGAATTAGGAAGGGGATGCTTAAGCAAATGACCAGTAAAGGGAAAGTGGTTCATGATGAGGTTGATGTTACCAGGCTTGGTGCTCAACACAAGAAGCTTTTGATGGACAGCATTCCCAAGGTTGTTAAGCATGATAATGAGATGTTCTTCAGGAGAATCCAAAATCGAGATGACAAGTGAATTTCTTTACTTTGCTATCTTGTTCATTAATGAGCAAAGTGTTTAGAAAAGAATGGCATTTTGGATCAATTGAATGATAATTTAGTTTTTTTGAGATTCTAAAATCTTTATCTATTCCTTTCGATGTTTGATTTTTTCTATAATGGAACTATTGACAACTGTTTAATGATTTGTGATATCATATGAAGTATTGAGTGCTTGATGTTTTGGGAAACAGGGTAGGGATTGAGATTCCAAGCATTGAAGTAAGATTCGAGAATCTATCTATTGAGGGAGACACATATCTTGGGAAAAAAGCACTTCCAACTCTACTCAACTCAACCTTGAACGCATTGGACGTAAATGCTTCTCAAGTAACAATTGTTCTTGTTAACTGATTAGTATTCGTATAATCTAGTGTGCTATCCTGTTCTCTTTTATAACTTTCTTTTCATTTTTGCTATGAACCATTCCCTAATTCAGATTTAGTTAATTGGGCAATCTGTACTTGGAGTGATTAGTTTTTCTCCATCAAAGAAAAGGGTGATAAAAATTCTTCAGGATGTGAGTGGAATTATAAGACCATCAAGGTATGTTACAGTAAACACATATGGTAGAATTCTGATAACAATTGAGCCAATAGATTTCATTAAACAAGACCTGTTTTTAGCATTACCTTGGAAACATAGATTTCGCATTTGGATTATTTCTTATCCTAACTTATACTAAATGTTTACTAGGTCTCAAGTTGGCTCTGCTTCTTGGGCCTCCTAGTTCAGGAAAGATAACCTTTCTCAAAGCACTAGCAAGAGAAGTAGATAAGGATCTGAGAGTATGTTCCCAAGCTTGCTTTCAGTAGATTTTGTTCAATTAGTTCACATGCTTCCTTTGTTTGCTTATGAAATTCAAAAAGAAACAAAAAGAAATTTATTCTTAGTTAAGCATGTTCCTTCATTACATGTTTCTTCCTTTCACCGAACCTTCTCTCTTTTAGCTAAGTCCTTTTACAAGACCTTAGAACTAACACTAATCAGACTACCTCTTTTATGCATTCCCGATTTAATGTTTATGAACAGATTTAAGCAAAAATCACCTATGGTGGCCATGAATTCTGTGAATTCATCCCTCAAAGAACAAGTGCTTATATTAGCCAGCATGATCTTCACTTTGGTGAAATGACAGTTCGAGAGACATTAGATTTTGCTGGTAGGTGCATGGGAGTGGCAACTAGATATGACATATTGGTGGAGTTGTCAACACGAGAGAAAGAAGCAGGTATTAAGCCAAATCCTGAGATTGATGCATTCATGAAAGCAACTACCATAGTAGGCCAGGAAACCTGCTTAAATACAAACTATGTTCTCAAGGTTTGTTTCTTCTATATTTAGCCATTAAGCATCATGGTTTCAATTAATTCCTAATCTACGAAAGTTGATCCTGGCAGATACTTGGCTTGGACATCTGTGCCAATATTATTGTTGAAGATGAAATGACAAGGGGCATATCTAGTGGACAAAAGAAATGTGTTAATACTGGTATGCATGAATTGCTTAAAATCTTAGGGAAATATCTTGTATTGTGAATTCAGATTATAAAAATTTTTTGCAAGCGGCTTACTAAATGCTGATACATAATTGAATCTCATTTGATACTCTACTCATGAAAAGAAGATAGATCTAGCACTTATAAATAGAATTTAGAAGTTATGATTAATTATCCAAGCATCTCTTATGTTCAAAATATAGCAAACCCATGAAATGATACTTTGCATTTATGCTTCTGCAACATACAGATAATACTACTGATGTCTGGATTAACAAAGTATCTATGCGAAATGTAGGTGCAAGGTTAGTAGGACCAGCAAAAGCAATTTTCACGGACGAAATATCAACAGGACTAGACAGTTCAACCACATTCCAGATTGTCAAGTTCATGAGGCAGATGGTTCATATTAAGGATATAACTATGGCCATATCCCTTTTGTGACCTCCTCCTGAGACATTTGAACTTTTTGATGATGTTATCCTTCTTTCAGGTGGTCTGATAGTCAACTAGGGTCTATGTGAGAATGTTCTCGAGTTCTTTCAATATGTAGGATTTAGATGCCCTGAGAGGAAAGGAATTGCAGACTTTCTGCAGGAGGTTACTTCAAAGGAGGACCAAGAATAGGATTGGTTTAGAAAGGGCCAGCCTTATAGATACATCTCCATAGAAGAGTTTACGCAAGCATTCAGCCCATTCCATTTAGGACATTTGCTAACTTTAGATCTTAGAGTTCCATATGATAAGTCCAAGGTGCACCCTGCCATACTGGTGAAGGAGAAATATGGTATCTCCAAGAAAGAACTCTTTAGGGCATGCTTTGCTCATGAATGGCTATTGATGAAGTGAAGTTCTTTTATATACATTTTTAAAGCAATCCAGATAACAACCATGACAATACTTGCAATGACAGTGTACAAAAGGACACAAATGAGAGTTGGGGGATTTAATGATGGTTCAAAATTTTTTGGAGGAGTCTCCAAGTTGGAGCCTAATGTTTGGGGTTCTTTTAATTCCTTCTCTAATTTATTTCGTGTTGGCAGTTTTTTTCTTGCTTGAATCTCCTAGTTGGCTTGTGAGTAAAGGGAAGATAAAGGAGGCTAAAAAAGTGTTGCAGAGACTTCGTGGCAGGGAAGATGTATCAAGTTGGTGCTATTTCTTGGATGACAAGTGGATTTATTCTTTTGCTGTTTAGGCTGGTGTTTATTATCGTTTTGACTATGCAATACTTGTTTTGATCTTTTGGCATCCTCACCTTTCCAATTTCATCTTTTAGGAAAGAGGGACAATTCTCTTCTTGTATCAAAGAACTTTGCAATAAAAACAACTTATTTCTCTGCTGCAAATACAATCCTGATTCTTGAATTTCATGTTCATCTGCAATTTGATTAAGCAAAACCTTCCTTTTTTCCTTTTCTCATTCACCAAATTTTGTGTTGTGCTTGTGTGTATTAAACTTCTATGTATGTATACAAATGCATCTTAATCTTAGTAGATGCTTCTTGCTCCCATATTCTAATATGGACAATGTTTAAACAAATTTAAATTGGGTTATCTTATCTTATGCTTAAAAAAACTTTTCTTTTGCTCTAGCGGAAATGTAAATAAATGTTGCCTTGCACAAAAGAATGAAAGAAAGAACTTTATGGGGAAAATTCTAATGCCCTTTTTTCCTCACTCATATGTCCAGGAATTTGTGCCTTAAGGAGATGCCACTAGATCCTTGGTTAAAAATTTTCAATTAGAAATATTACCTCAAGAAAGTAGTTTGATCAAGTATTCAATTTCAGATTGTGACTTATGAATGATTTTCTTTTACAGTATCCTTTAGGAATTTGATATTGCGGCATTAATAGCAAATTCGATGTGTCTATAGGTGAAATGGCTTTGCTAGTTGAAGGTTGGTGTTGGAGTTGACACATCAGTCGAGGAGTATGTGATTCGTCCAAAAAAGTTCTAAAAAACTCTCATTCACAAAATTTCAGGATCAGTTCCTCTTTATAAATATTTGAAGTCATACATGAATATAATAGTAATGTCTAACAAAATAGAACCCTTTGGAGTAGGGGACAATACTAGATAAACGCATACTCCATATCTAAGATTAAATTTGTGCCAATTCTGTGAGAGTGTGCAACCAAATACTAAATATCCAAAAACCTTTAATGAGGAATAATCTAGAGGATGATGATACAGAATTTCAAATGGTGTTTTAAGTTTCAAGATGGGAATGGGAGTGATGTTGATCAAACAGCAACTTGTTGTATACAATAGCCCCAGTACGCAAGAGGTAGATTGGAATGAAATTTCAAAGATCTAGCAATGTTCATAAGATGTTGATACTTACATTCAGCTATTCCATTTTGTTTAGGTGTCTCTACACAAGTAGTTTGGTGAATAATATTTCTAGATATATAAAAAGATGGTAAGAAAAATTCTTTTCTATTATCAGACCTAAGTACCTTAATTTTCTTGTGAAATTGTGTTTCAACATAAGCATAAAAATGAGGTAGATTATCAGCAACTTCTGATTTATATTTAAGTAGAAAAGTCCAAGTATATCGATTATAATCATCAATCAAAGTAAGAAAGTACCTATAACCTTGAATAGCAGAAACATGATATGGTCCCCATATATCCATATGAACCAGATCAAACATTATTTTGCAATCTCTTTGTGTAAAGAAAAAGACAATTTATGTTGCTCGGGCATATGACACACATTACAAGTAGTGTCACTATTAAAAATCAAACCAATCGTCGTATTTGGAGATCAAACTATTGTATTTGTCAAAAATGATAATTTTCGGACCGTCGTAAAAACGTACGTCGTTTTTAAAAAATGATGGTCACAAACCCATGGTATTAAGTAAATACGACGATTACCCACAAGCATTGTATAAGTTTTTTTTCCGAATATTTAAAAATAACGATTAACAAAACCGTCATATTAAATAGAAAAAAGCATCGTATTTGCATATCATTGTCGATCCTAAATACTACGATTACGATGATTTACCGTCCAACAATCATAATAATATTTGTTTGAATATGATGGTTCTAAACTGTCATTTACGACGGTTTGTGACTATCATATTAGATTTGTTTTTTTTTTTTAACTAATTCAACTATTTGAACTCTATCCACCTACAATTTAAAGCCAACTCAACTAAAATTTAAATAAAGCCAAAACTACAATTGGAATTATTGGATAAGGTTTTGCATAAGAAGGGCTTGATGCTTTCCTAGATATACCTTATTCTAACATCTTGCAATTATTTATTACACAACTTAGACACTGGAAAACATTTACATCAAGCAAAATAAAGCACCGAGTTTAATGTTCCCTACAAACTATTCCTCAACCTGCGTAAAAAAAAATACAAACTATTCGTGCAAACTATTCCTCAGGCACAATAAAGCAATTCGTTACTTGCATGGTTGGCTCATCTTTAGAGTCATGAATCAGTTTTTTCAAAAACTTTGCCGCTTCAGGCTCCACATTGTGTGGATTTACTCTTTCACTTCAACTTAAAGCATAAGCTTAAATGCTCCAAGTCTTGGTCTGAAACGTTAAAAAATTTTACATTAAAACAAAGAGAATGAAGTCATAGCTAAGTTAATCAAAACAAACAGAACTGGAAACAATGATAAGAAAACCGAATGAAAAAAGAGAATTAGAAACAAAGAAAAGGTGGGGAGACATGCACAAGAGAACTGGAAACAAAAACATTTCAAACAGAAATGATAAGATGAATATAAATCAAATACTTTAACTTTCTAAAACTAAATAATCCAAAAAACCACCAGCATAATCATAAAGCCTAAAGGAAGACTAAATAACTCCAAAAAACCAAACATAGATACTTCTCTATTTTTCAAATAGCTACCAAAACCATTACTCAAGGATTAAAAAGCTTAGATCTGTAACTCTGAATATAGGGGCTGCAACATAAAGAGAAATGACCTTCCTTTAAAGGCCACTGTAATTCCACCAGCACAAAACCGTACAACAATTCACAACAACCAAGAAATTGACCAAAAGGAGCATTTTTTATGTATGGAATTCATTCTTTTTACACTAATTGATTTCCAAGGCAAGGAAGAACTTTGAAACATAAGAAAACAAATACAGCAATTATCAAATAAATCAAAACACAATAATTACACTCTGCTCTAATTTATAGCAAAAGTTCTACGCAAACCCTAGAAAAGAAAACCAAAAAATTTTAGAGAATTGAATGAGTCATTTCCCAATGAACAAAAGAATCTAAGATGGTACAAATTATCGTCCCTACAACTCCAAAACTAATAGTAGCACCAACATAATAGCTAACCACCAAAATCAGCAATCCACTAACTAACAGCCTTATCCAGCCCCAACAACAACTGAAAGAGCAAAGAAACATGGGTATTCAATTTGATTAAACCCTTATAAGCAATTGATCAAACAGTTGGTGGGCAAATTCATTCCACTAAAAGAGAGTATGAAACTAGAAACTGAAAACATTTTCAAAGAAAATTACAGAGCCATATTATTCTACCATGTTCTAATATTAGATTTTTTTTTTTTTAAAAAAAGATAATCAAACAGATTAGAAAGGGTCAAACAGCTCCTACACCTGCATGTAAAGGAGGACTCGCCCAACAATAGAAGGCTTCAATAGACCAAGCCATGGATCAACAATTTAAAGGCAAATCAGTATGAAAAGCGATAGATTCAACTAACTGAGCATAGGATCCTAATAGAACAGAACAGTCCAATTACTCCTTATGACCATTTCTACTATCAAATATTATTGAAACTAGATCAATGTGATGGCCACGTGAAAACTACAGATGTATCCGGCTTATCAAAAAAACATCCAGCAAATATGATACCGAATAAAAACAAATCAATTCCTCTCAAATGGACCAACATCAAATTAAAATTTTAATAACAGTCCAGTAATCGAACCGTTAGATTACTGGATATTTATAACAGTCCAGTAAATATTTATATATGTATAACAGTCCAGCAAATATGTTAACGTATTTTTAAATATAAATATATCAAATTTGTGATCGAACTGTTAGATTTGTTAAAATCACTAAAGAAAGTATTATAACCAAATTTGAAAATAATTAGATATAATTTGAATTGTTATTAAGATGTTTTGTTATATTTGGCAACAAATACGACGGCTGTAAAAGTGTCGTATTAAGTTACACATAAACGAAGCTTAGGTAAAATTGTCATATTTGTCTCAACAAATACCACAGTACGAAATTACTATCATATTTGTAGTACACCAAATATGACAATTTAAACATAACCGTCGTATTTGACTCAACAAATACAACCATTTTTAAACCGTCGTATATAGTAATTATTTACGATGGTTTAGTAGCTGTTGTATTTGTCGACGTCTCCCTTTTTTTTTTGTAGTGTGTCATGCCCTGTGCCCACGGACCTAAGAATGCGACTATAGGCCTATTAGTACCTACGATTAACTACTTGACCACCATCCTTACTGAGCCAAAATAGATATTCTAAGTTGACAATAGGTATTTAGACCCATCCTTATATACTATCTAGACTTATCACCAAAATTCATATGGGATCAAGGTATTACACTCGCCCCTTCTTTAGGTCTAAGTGCCCTCGTTTGGCAAAACTTACAGACCAAACCCAGAACCAATCAGACAGCATGGGATTCTAGAGATAACTCATATTGCGCACGAGGTAGTACTTAGTTCTCACCCCTTTTTTAGGTCTAAGTGCCCTCGTTGGGCCCAAACTTACCGACCAAACCCAAAACCAATCAGGCAGCATGGGATTCTAGAGATAACTCATATCGCGCACGATGTAGTACTTAGTTCTCACCCCTTTTTTAGGTCTAAGTGCCCTCGTTGGGCCCAAACTTACCGACCAAACCCAAAACCAATCAGGCAGCATGGGATTCTAGAGATAACTCCTATCGCACACGAGGTAGTACTTTGTTCTCATACCAAGAGCTGATTACCTGCTCTGATACTAAATATCACGCCATGTGCCCATGGGCCTTAGAACGCGATTATAGGCCTAACAGTATCTATGGTTATTTGACCACCATTCTCATTGGGTCAAAATGAATATCCTAAGTTAACAATGGGTATTTAGGTCCATCCTTATATACCTTTCAAATTTATCACTAGAATCCATGTGGGATTAGAGTATCACAAGTAGTGCTATGATCAGTAGGGTGATGAAATTACAATGCTTGTCTAAACAACTTAAACCTTATTAGATAAATGTCCCAGTCTAAAATGACAAAGAAATGAACTATCAAGGAGATTTCCTGAGAAAACATTACAAATCAAAGCTGAAGGATGAAATGAAGAGCTCTTATTGAAATGGTAAAACCCTTGTAGTAGCTCAGCTAATCCAATCATCATCCTATGATGAGGATTCTAAATTTGAGAAGAAGAGGAATTAAAAATAATTAGGCATTGCAGATCATGAATCAGCTTACTTAAAGAAATCAAATTATAAGTAAAATGTGGAACATAAAGAACATTATTCAATTTAATGTGATTAATAAAGCGGATGGTGCCTTTTGAGAAAAATTGACATGCTGCTAATTAGTGTAAATAAAAAAAAAACATTGGATACAGGTTTAAG
This sequence comes from Voacanga thouarsii, assembly GCA_026120185.1. NCBI lineage: Eukaryota > Viridiplantae > Streptophyta > Magnoliopsida > Gentianales > Apocynaceae > Voacanga > Voacanga thouarsii. Next base: position 2,801,636 of record JANUWF010001217.1, on the reverse strand, counting down.
ATTAGCAAATGCATGAATAGAAAAGCAAACATGATCAGCTGCGCATGAATTAAGAATTCAATAGGATAATATTGGTGTACCTGTTGAATGTGCTAAGGCAGATCATTCCTCAAAGTTGGTAGAAAGTGTGGTAGATCACACTACAAAAAAATTGGGCTATTTGCGATGACCCTAAGATCGTCACAAATACTAAAAAGACCATCATATATGGTATATACGACAGCTTCTTATCTATTGCAAAAAGAGGTGTACCAAATACTATGGGGCGGCTTAAAGGCAATCATTTATAGTTTTTACAGTGATTAATGTGACGGTCCACTACCACTACTGCAAAAAACAAAAAATTGTGCAGTATATAAATAAATATTTATTATATAAAAATTAGGTTATTTGCGATGGTTCTAACACCGTCACAACTACTAAAAAGACTGTCATATGTGGTATATACGATGGCCATGGCAATTTTGATCAGTTGCAAAAAGAAGGCCAGAAAATATTTTGCAATGGCTTTACGATTATTAATGCAACAATCCACAACCATTGCTTAAAAAAATTAAAAACAATGTGATATATAAATAAAATATTTACTACATGAGTTGTCGTAAATAATGGATATAAAAGTCAGTGCTTTGATCGTTACAAATAATCACATATATGACAGCCCTAATCATGTCGTGAAAATTCTATATACAAGCGCCAATGGGCCACCATAAATAGTCAATATCTACAACGACTTTACAACATACAATAATCATATTTAGTAGTTTTAGCCCTAACTACTTGCAATTTCAAACCACACCAAGCCTAGCAATCCCAATCACGAAATGTCAAGAGAAAACCATCAAACTGAACAAAATTGTAATAATAAACATAAATCCTCAAAAACTATAGGTGGAATCTTATTGAACTTGAAAATTTTGTTGACTAAAAATTCCATTTGTAAAGAAGATTACATATGAAGCAAATATTGAAAGTTAACAAAGAATATAATCTAAATTGCAATTTATTTTTTAATATTAACAATCTTGGAGTTTGTCAAGTGAGTGATCAATAACCTTCTCATGAAAGCAATCTAAGCTTTATCATTCTTACCAATGAGCCTGTCAATCAGGATTACAGATCATTAGTTAAGTACCATGCAATCATTTTTCATAAACTATGATTTCTTCATTTTCCGTATGAAATATTGAATTTAAAAGTTAATGGAAATAAAGAAAGTAGCACCTAGAGACCTTTGCAAACTTCAAACTTTCAATTTTCAAATTCTATTTTAATTAGTAATGTATTTAGGGGTGTTCATTATTCGGTTTGAATCGAAAAATTAAATCGAATCGAACTGGTCCTAATTTCAATTTTCGGTTCGGTTTTAATGAAATTCAGTTCGTTTCGGTTCAATTTTAGAGTTTATATAAAAATTTAGTTTGATTTTCGATTTTCTAAAATAAAAAATCGAAAAATCGAATTATATTTTTAAATTTTAAAAATATATAATTAATATTAAAATATTGTTCATTAATTAATTATTTTTATAAATTATGATTTTTTAAAATTTTTTTATTTCGATTATTTTGGTTCAGTTCGATTTGGTTTTGTCCAAAATAAAACCATTAGTAATTGAGTTTAAGATCTTTATCTTTGCAATTTGCATTCGTAATCATAACTTTCTACTAAAATATTTTGCCCAAATCTTTAAAATGTTTGGACTTTAATTTATATTACATTTTATATTAGATTTGAATTGAAATTTATATTAAACTTTACTTGTTTGAATTTAAATTTATATTAGGTTAATGAATCTACTAAAGGAGGCATTCAAATTCAATTTAAAACCGAATCGAATTGAAATTATTTCAATTCGATTCTATCAGTTTTCTTTAAATTTTGGCTCGAATCGATTTTAAAAAAATAAAAAAATCAAATTTCAAAACTGAAAATCAAATGAACACCCCTAAATGTATTAACATGTCACATATTGTAGCCATAATGTGTAAGCAAAAAAAGTAAAAATAAATATTTAAAATCTTAACTATTATGTATACACAAGTTAAATTGCTAAATTGCATAGCCTCACATCCCCCAAAAAATATCCATAATGTTTCCCAAAGACACAAAACATAAATAAATAAATAAATAAATAAATAAATAATAATAATAATAATAATAATAATAATAATAATAATAATAATAATAATAATAATAATAATAATAATAATAATAATAATAATAATAATAATAATAATAATAATAATAATAATAATAATAATGGCATAACAATATAAACCTAAATCTAGCAAGTTAAAAAGAAGACATTAGTGCAAGAGAGATACCAACAAGTCATATTTTTTGAACAACAACAACAATGATGATGATGATGATGGAAATCAAAATACAAAAGAGGACCAAACATTTTTTCTAATTTAATCTTATTGGCCAAATCCTAAGGATAGAAAATTTACAAAACTAACCAAAGATATGCACCATGTTTAATAATTATAATTATTTTAAGACAGCATATTTTTGTAAAATATTTATAGCATAAGTTCCTACAACACTTCCAAGTGTTAACTTTCTTCCAAGGAAAGGGCAAAGGAAAAGGCTACAAGTTTTCAAAGAGTACAATTTAAAGTCATAATTGTTGTAATGTGTGCCCACTAAGACTGTATTTTTGATGTAATTTCAATTAAATTAATAAAAAAATTTATTCTCATAAATTGTTTGTGTTTATGCATTTTATTGTATGCACAATATCGCTGGAAATGACCCATTGTGTTTAAATAAATGATTCATGTAAATGAAAGTCTTTCACAGTAAGGTATGGATCACAGGTTACTTAACACATAAACTATTATTCTTAATCGGATGATGAGAATGGAAATCTCATCACAGTAAGGTTATTATGTTATAAATTTTGTGTGAGGAATGGCTTACTTTTAGCCAGTGAGTAATCTCTCACTTCATAACATAAACGTATTTCGAATACGTAGAATTGAACCTATAGTAGTGGTTTCTAAAAGTATTATAATAATAGAAATCTAGACTATTACTTTTACAACGTAGACTTATACCCTACGGCTTGAGTATGAATTGGTGATTTAGCGAAACTGAAAGTTTATATTTTGATATACTATATTTGAGGTTCTATTGTAAAATTAATATACTTGTATATTTGGTATGTATGACTAGTTAATTAAGATAGACTCATACAAGATAATTTCTACGCTATTTCGCCCCTTGAGACTATTCGAATCATCTAATAATTCAGGGTTTTGGGAAACATGACTTGGATACTTAATTTAGAGTAGCTTCCTTTGAAAATGGAAATATTCTAGTAAGTCGTGGATCATTAGAATAGAGGTCTAAAGATGGTAGATATCATTTAGAAAGGTATTAGTACACTCTTCATTTCTAAATGTATGGCATTTCGTAGAGGGGTATATTTGTCATAACACCTATAGGTCGGAGACATTGTTAACGCAATATTATCCTTGGAGTCAATATTTCCTTATGATGATGTTAGAAAATATTTAAAATGTAAAATACAACTATTTATGTAATAATGGTATTTTGATCATTTAAATAGCTAGGGAGATGTATCTCTTTGGTCCTCGGAGTAGCCCATAAGTCTTTATTATTTTAGATTGAAAAAATTATCTTAATTAAAGAGAGTTTTATTTTATTCAGATAGTCTGATTTATTGGGTTAGAATAAAATAAAAGGTCTAGAGAAATAAAATTAATTATTTAGTTTAATTAGTTAATTAATTATTCAGGGCATGAGCCCAGTTTGAATTATTGAAAATTAACTTGGGCTTAAACCAGGTATGAGGCTTGGTCAATTTGGGTATGTTTATTATTTATTGGGCTTTTGTTAGTCCCAAAAATAAATAATTAAGATTTATTATTTGTTAGGCTTACTATGTCTAAGGTTAAATAAATAATAATATTTAGCCCAATATTTTCTTGACCAAGGTCCACGAGTTAAGTTCATAGACTGGTTTCGCTAGTGGAGTTTTTTATCCTAACTAGGTGTTTATTGGCTTAGCACAATTTTTGAATAACATCCATGGATATGCACAGATATAGGGGCATCCGAAGGTTTTTGTTTTGTCAGATATACACATACATGAATATCACACACTCTCTAGCTCTCTTTCGTTTGGCTGTTTTTCTATGCTTCAAAAACAAGAACAGAAAGTAGTTCTCTTGGATTTTTGCCCGTTAGCAAATAATCAAGAGAACAAAGACTTTTCTTCAGTCTTGTTGTTTTCACCGACGGTAGATTAGGCAGTGAAATACTTCGTTGAATTGGTTTTCAATGCACGCCATGAACTCATGAGTCTTAGATTATTCTAGAATGGACTTTCATATATATTTTTCTATTGAACCTTTGATGATCATAAGACTCAAATTGTTGGAATGCTCCCAAGCTTCAGAGGCTGTCTTTTGAGCTTTAGAATTTTTAGGTGTAAGTTATGCTAATTCATCCACCCTGAGGCACAAATTTAGATCTAAACACCCTAAGGCGATTAGTACTTAGTCCTTTCAATCTGAGTAATTGGACCCATTCAACTCCGGAATTTTGCACAACACTCTTGAAAGTGATGATGGAGTAACAGCTGAAATATTTCCTTACAGTCTTGCCCTCCAATGTTTATCCCATTATCTAAAGTCTATTTAAACTACTCCCTCCATTTCAAAATACTTGTCCATGAAACTTTTTTATTTTGTTTCAAAATACTTATTTAAGTATATATTTCTAAAATTAATGATTATTTTCTTCTCATTTTACTCCATTTATTCTCAATCAACTACACAACTGTTCAAACATTTTTTTTTTTCTTACTTCTTGAGAATTTTCACTAACTAATAGCTATCATATTTTTAATATGGATAGAATAAGAACTTTATCTAAATTGTAGTATTATTTTCAATACTCTTAATTTGTGTGCAAAGAGTTTCATGAATAAATATTTTGAAACGAAGAGAGTATTTTTTTACAAAGCATAAATATATAATTATTTAAAATTTACAATTCAAAGAGACGAAATACATCTAAAAATTATAAATTTAGTCTCACTCGGTATGTACATATGATTTCAAAATTTTGATTTGTACGACTGCATCAATTACTCAAAGAGTAAGACTGTCTTGCCCTCCGGTGTTTATCCCATTTTCTCATTTATCTATGGTTTTCTCCTTCACAAATCACACTTGAGTCTAGTCATTATTTTGCCAGCTCAGGGTCATATTGACGCTCATTTATTGGCAAACCAACCATATGGTATTGCCTATAGGTGAAATCATGGAAAAGTGGTAATTAACGCTATGCTTGACAAACAAAACAAGGGAAAATAGAAGGCAATCAGACTATTGAATGGTTCGATTAATCGATCCGCGAGATGATTTAATGGATCAGAAGGCAAACGTTGTGTGATTTTTAAGTAGTTGAGACAGAGTAGAACAGCACCGAAAATTCAAGAGATATAGATAGAATTAATTGATCGATTCCAGCATACACGTTCTGGCTATAAACACCTCCTAAGTAGCTTCTGTCCTCTAAACAAAACAAACTTCCAATTAAGTTGAGCCAAGTTGAGAAAAAGACCAAAAAAAAGTTAAGTATGTTATGAATTATTGGAATCTCCATTAATTAATGGAGGCTCCACTGATTATGGATTTATGTGAATTATTATAGAAGATTTTTATGGATGTCCACCATTTAGTGGAGACACCATTAATTGAGATTAGTTGAAGATGATGTATACCATGATATATTCCACTAATTAGAGCTCTATAAATAGAGTTATTCTCTAAGCTTGTAATATACCATCATTTTGTAAAAGAAAGATTAGTGAAAGAATTGTGAGAGAAAGAAAGAGAGAAGTTTGAAGAGAAATTTTTGTGCAAAGAATAGTTAGAATTTTCTTAGTGTGTAGTGTGTAGATTTTATTCTAACACTATCCTAATTTTATAACACGTTATCAGCACGAGTCTCTGCCGTTATTAAAGCCAGAAGACAGGTACGCATTTATTGATCTCGCTAAATTCGAATTTGTAGCCCTTGATATTTCTGGAAAAAAAATTATATGTCATACAGAAATGCATCTAAATGCTAAAAAAAAAGGGATTCATATGTCATGTGGATAAAAAGAAAGATTTGACCACCTGAAGATGGTCGTACTACCTACTGCACGGTATGAATGGTTGCACCTGAAGTTGCAAGATTGTAAAACCGTGAACTCCGTGATGTATAAAACTACATCTTAGTTAAAAATTTTGCGGAGAAAAAGTTACTGATGAAGTTATATTGGAGAAGACATTCTCCACTTTTCATGTCCTACAGTAACAATATCGAGAAAAAGGGTATCCAAAATTGACAGCTTTAACATGAGTTATTATTGAGAAATCATGAAGCAAGATGAACTGGCTCAACAGCACTCCCAGAAGTGAATGTTGTTGGCTCCAACAGAAGCCATCGTTATAGTCGTAGTTGTGGCAGTGGTCGTGGTTATGGTCATGGACACACTCGATATTTCCCTTATCACAGAGAAATACTGGCCACCTGAAGTGGAACAGAAAAGATAATAAGGGAAAAAGATATTTCCATTAATAATAAGCATCACATCTTTTATTCATATCACTAGTGTTCATATGAACTTGAGGATATATGCTTATAGTTGCTCTTTTGTAATTGAGCTGACAATGTAAGATGAAGGTTTGTAATTGTTCTTTTTCAATATTTACATTAGAGGAAGACAAACAATTAGTAATTATGGACTTCAGCTCCTCTTTTTCGACATCCTATTCCTTTTCTTTCCCCTTTGAGCCAGTATCGAGACTAGCAGCAGAATTAACCGTAAAATTACTGCGAAATGAGTCTTGAGATTTTATGATCTCCTTCAATTTATTATAATTAAATTTCTTATTATATTTGGCCTTGAAGCATGCTTGTCTCAATTTCTGTGTTTGGTCCTCTTTGGCCTTGAAGCATGCTTGTCTCAATTTCTGTGTTTGGTCCTCTAACTGCGTATTAGGACTTTCTTCCACCAACTGTTTTTCACATTCCAGTATCGCAATGGCTTCTTTCAACTTCTTCTCAGCCATATGTCCTCCTTCTTCTTTATTTTGCATCTCCTGTAAATCGAAGTGATATCATCGGTTATTTACTTATAAATCTTTCATAATTTCATACTTGCAAATTATAAGTATGTATGAGAGAGAACCTGAACATTCTTGATTATGGTCTCCAAGCTCACCAATTTCCTGTGAGGCCATCGACGAATTCTTAACTCCCTACATCTTTTCTTGAGACGGGTTATGCCAATATTCAGTTCTTTGGTTGCGCTCTTGATTGGTAGGTAAAAGTACTGCGAAATTGTTTCTCTTGATAGTATATGGGAGTTATTGCCCTTCTTCTCTCTCTGCCTCTTAATCATCTTCTTCTCCCCAGGAATTTTGTCTACAATAATATCTTGAACTTCGATATTATGCATTTCACGAGTACTTACTCCGACTTCGTTGCCAAGACCACTCATTATTTCTCCTAGAAAAAGAAAATAATATCAGTAAAGGTAATACCATTCAAAATCCATGTTTAAATGTATAATAACCTGGAAACATATTCGGCTTTGTTCAAAATCCATTAGAGAGTAGAAAGGATCATGCACAAGCATATCCTCATTCAAAGGAATAGCATCAAGAGGAACAGATATCAAAAGCGAGTCTCTTGTAGAGGCGGATCAATTTGGTCCAAAGCAGTATGTTCAAAACTTCCACTGATTTACATCAAAAACAAACCAAAAGAGAGTTTAATTTCATTATCAAGCACACAAAAAACAAATGGAAGCCCTCAAAGGTATCTCACCTGAAATTAGGAGGAAGTGGTTGGTTTGGAAAGGAAAACATATCAAAATCTTCTGTGTTTGAATTAGGTAGAAGCGGTTGGTTTGGAAAGAAAAATACATCAACATCTGTTGCAGAAACCGAGTCAAAATTTGACCATGTCTCAAATGAATTACGAGTCTCCATATCTGCTTTGTGATTTTTGTTTTTGATGTTTACTAATGACTGATAACTGAGATATATATCGATACATATATATATATATATATATCTGTATGAGGAAGAAAAAGAGGTAGATGGTAGGTAGAGGGTCGGAGGAGAAGAAAAAAACAAGAGAGGAAGAGGAAAAGTCGGTACCGGGAAGAGTGAAAAAAAAAGAGATATTTTTTTTTACATTTCCTGCTTGTCATCATTTTTTTTATATTTCTTTTCTTATTCTCTTGTGAAATCATTATTCCCTAAATTAGGGGGAGAACAGAAACAGTACAAGAAAGATCGTGATTGGACAACATCATTAAATTATCTTGATCCGCATACAAGCGCGTGTGAACTTGAAGTTCAAAAGATAATTCATTTGTAAAGCATTGCAAATCAAATGCCAGACGCTTTTGTTGACTCTAGAAGAGTAACAAAATCGCATATGCCAGCTATAAATGCTCCTATTCTAATTGAAGTTCCAATAGAACAAAAGATTTTACATATAGCTGCTGAGCCAAAAGCATGCCAGAAGTATGGCCAACCTCTTGGTTCTAAAGGTAAAAATCCTCGAAAGAAGAGAGGATTAATGGTCCAAATGATCATATTAAAGCAAAGAATGATAAAGACCAAGAGAAAACTTATGACAAAGAACTAGACATAAATGAAAGTAACACTGAAATTTCTATCTATTATACCACTTCCAGTAGAAGTTGGAATCGGATAGAAACAATTATTGATCATATGTTTGCATATAATATCTCTTGATGTTATACAGGATAATGATGATCCTGAACCAATATCAATTGATGAATGTCGGCATAGAAAAGATTGGCTGCAATGGAAAGATGCGATTCAATCGGAGTTAAATGCACTGACAAAACGTGAAGTCTTCGGACCTGCAGTCCGAACACCAGAAGGTGTATAACCTGCTGGCTACAAATGGATATTTGTGCGAAAGCGCAATAAAAAGATAGATATGCGCCTATTAGATGTTGTCACTGCTTACTTGTATGAAAATTTAGAAAATGATGTTTACATTAAAATCCCCGAAGGATTTCATATGCCTGAAGCGTATAAACATTATCCTCGTAAAAATTACTCCATCAAGTTGCAGAAATCATTATATGGCCTGAAGCAATCTGGGCGCATGTGGTTCACACGTCTTAGTGAATATTTATTGAAAGCGGGATTTAAAAATGATCAGGTATGTCCATGTGTTTTTATTAAGAAATCTGGTTCTAAATTTGTGATATTAACTATATATGTTGATGATATTAATTTTATTGGAACTCCTGAAGAGCTCCAAGAAACAATTGATTATTTAAAAAGAGAATTCGAAATCAAGGATTTTGGTAAAACCAAATTTTGCCTTGGTTTACAAATTGAACATCTGGAGAGTGGAACATTTATTCATCAATCAACATATACAGAAAAAGTGCTAAAAAGATTTTACATGGACAAAGCACATCCATTGAGTATTCCAATGATCGTCCGATCATTATATATGGATAAAGATAATTTCCGACCTCAAGAAAATGATGAAGAACTCCTTGGTCCTGAAGTACCATATCTCAGTGCAATTTGTGCATTGATGTATCTTGCTAATACTACACGACTTGATATTGCTTTTGCTGTCAATTTATTAGCAAGATTTAGTTCTTCACCAACACGACGACATTGGAATGGAATTAAACAAGTCCTTCGATATCTCTAAGGTACAATTGATCTCAGATTATTTTATTCAAATAAAACCAATCCAACATTGATAGGTTATGCAGATGCTGGTTATTTATCTGATCCACATAAAGCACGTTCTCAAACGGGCTATCTATTTACATGTGGAAATACTGCTATATCATGGCGTTCTACGAAACAATCTATAGCAACTACTTTTTCAAATCATACTGAAATTATAGCCATTCATGAAGCAAGTCGAGAATGTGTATGGCTAAGATCCATGATTCATTATATCCGAGAAAGTTGTGGATTATCATCAATCAAAGATATTCCAACTCCTCTTTATGAAGACAATGCAGCTTGCATAGCTCAATTACGAGGAGGATATATTCAAGGAGATCGGACAAAACATATTTCACCTAAATTCTTCTTTACTCATGATCTTCAGAAGAAATGTGAAATTGATGTGCTACAAATTCGGTCATGTGATAACCTCGCAGATATTTTCACGAAGACTTTACCGACTACAACATTTGAGAAGTTGAGATATAAAATCGGTATGCGTCGGTTTAAAGATTTAAATGAATCATCTCATCAGGGGGAGTAATAAACAGACATATAGAATAGTGTACTCTTTTTCCTTCACTAGATTTTTTTTTCCCACTGAGTTTTTATCTAGTAAGGTTTTAACGAGGCATATTCTTTATGTAATGGATGGACATCCAAGGGGGAGTGTTATGAATTATTGAAATCTCTATTAATTAATGGAGGCTCCACTAATTATAGATTTATGTGAATTATTAGAGAAGATTTTTATGGATGTCCACCATTTAGTGGAGACACCACTAATTGAGATTAGTTGAAGATGATGTATGCCATGATGTATTCCACTAATTAGAGCTCTATAAATAGAACTATTCTCTAAGCTTGTAATATACCATCATTTTGTGAAAGAAAAATTAGTGAAAGAATTGTGAGAAAAAGAAAGAGAGAAGTTTGAAGAGAAATTTTTGTGTAAAGAATAGTTAGAATTTTCTTAGTGTGTAGTGTGTAAATTTTATTCTAACACTATCCTAATTTTATAACAAAGTATAAGAAGTTGTATCTTTCCTCTGATATTAAAATTTCGGCTTACATTCATCTTACACTTTGAAAAAGGCTGAAGTAATCATCCACTGGCTTATTGACGGTCTTAATTATCTGATAGTACAAAAACTCTGAGAGAGAGAGAGTGAGAGTTGTATATTCAACTCACTACAAAAAACAAGAAGTGAGCCGCCATGTATTTCAAGTCTTATCCAAATGTGTGTCCAATCGGCACATTTGTCTTCTTTTTCCTCTTCGTCTAGTGAAGTGGCTCCAAAATTATATGATCCATCCAGCTATCAATCCACTGTTTTTCTAACATGTTTAAGCATAAGTGATTTTGATTAACAGATGCCAATCAAAAAGGCTAAGCTTGGTTAAATGGCTCTTCAGTACATTAATTGAATCCTATCTTTTTCAGTTGATTTCTTTTCCAAATACTTTAGTCTATTATTTGATAATCAATTAGATTATCATATATCACTTCAATTATTGTCACTTTAATACTGCCCTTCCTAAAATAAAATATAATTATTTTCTCCATCCTAAATTATCAGTCTACTTTAACTAATTATACAGATATTAAGAAAAATAATTTTTTTAATTAATTAATTTTTTTTATTTTTACCTTACAATTCAATAATAAATATCTCTCTTTATATTAAAAAGTATACAAATTCTAAAACTTTAATATAATTTCAAATTACTTCTTTCTCGTAAGTATTTAATTCTTACTATAAAATAGATCAAAATATTGATAAGTATTTAACTCTCTTCAAATTGCTATTGATATTTCTTAAGAATTAACGAAATGAGTATAAATATCAGAATTCGTGAAATGAATTTTTCATTATATTTTAATATGTTTAGAAAATATAATATTACTCCCTCCATCCCTTTTTATCTATCTATATTAACTAATTCACAAGTTTTAAGAACAATAAGGTTTTTTATTAATTAATCAACATTTCTTATTTTACTCTCAAAGAATCTCTCTTTCTATTAAAAAGTAATCAAATTCCAAAACTTTATGTGTTGTATGTATATTTAATTTACTTTCATTTCTCACTACAAGTGCACAATACGCATTGTATTAAAGAGGGGTATTTATGAAAAAATAGCAATTAATATAATCTTGATTTATTAATGGGATAAAAAATTAGAAAAAAATTCTTAATTAAAATAGACAGATAAATGAAAATGAAGGAGTATTAAATAAAGATAAATTTGAAATATTAAATCTTAATTTTTTTAAAAAGATAAATAATTTAGAACAAAAATTAAACTAAAAAGTAGACTGATAATTTAAGATGAAAGAAAGATTATGTATTTGTAAATATTCCTTCAATATAGTTAATAGTTTTTAAAGTCCATTATTTTGACTCTTTTTACTTTTCTTTCGTTCTCCTGTGGTCTTATCTTTTCCACCATTCCTCTAATTCTAGCAATTAACTACGATGTCCAGTGTCAAAGTTACTTTTCTTTCATTACTCTATCTATTTTATCTATCTATTTTAATTGATTTATAAATTTAAAAAAAATAAATTTTTTTATTAATTAATTAATATTTTTTATTTTACGCTTAAAAAATATCTCTCTTTATTAAGAAATAATTAAATTCTAAAATTTTATATATTATAAGTATATTTAATTTACTTTCATTTCTCACTACAAGAACACAATACTACTTATTGTATTAAAAAGGAATATTTATAAAAAAATAATTAATATAATCTTGATTTATTAATAGGATAGATAAATTGAGAAAGAAATCTTAATTAAAATAGACAGATAAAAAGAGATGAGTGGGTATTAAATAAGGATAAATTTGAAATATTAAATCTTAATTTTTTTAAAGAGACAAATAATTTGAAATAAAAATTAAATTAAAAAGTGAATTGATAATTTAAGATAAGGGGAGTATTATATATTTGTAAATATTCCTTCAATATAGTTAATAATTTTTAAAAGTCCATTATTCCTTCATACCTCTTCTATCTCCTTTTCCTTTCTATAATTTCAACACTAGTCATTGAAATAGTCGAATGTTGGTCTCAAATTAGGTCCTCTCAACAAATAGTAGGTGTTAATGACGTGCCTTGAAATGCTTTCAAACACCTCGAGCATAACTTTGACACTGGACATCGTAGTTAATTGCTAGAATTAGAGGAATGATGGAAAAGATAAGGACAGAGGAGAATGAAAGAAAAGTAAAAAAGAGAGAAAAAAAAACCGTTGGAAAAGAAAAGTAATATATATATATATATATATATATATATAAAAGGCCAGATATGTCTTTGCAACCTAATTTCAATAATTTGTATTCATTGAAAGTTCAAATATGCTAATCAAAAGCATTTAAAATTATATAATACCATTTCCATTTCGAAATAATTATTATTTTAAAAAAATTTCTTGTTTCCAAATATCTCTTAATTAGGAATCTTGAGTATATATTTATCACTAAAAAAAATTTAAAAATAGTTTAATATCCATATGTTGCACAAATTGTTAAGATTTAATGTATTAATATTAAATATATGTATATCTTTTTAATTAATTTAATTAATTCAGATTCTAAATTAATTCAGATAATTTTTATTTTTTTAAAAAAAAGATACTCTTCGTTTAAATTCTTTGACGTCATTATTAAATTTGTATTATGTTCTTCAAGAATACATACTTCAAGAATTCAATTAATGTAAATAACCTTCAAATGAAATCTCAAATGATCTCACGATTCAATACATTAATATTAAGTACATATATATCTTACTCCCTCCATCTCAATATATTTGTTTATAAAACTTTTTTATTTTATTTCAAAATAATTATTTATATACATATTTCTAAAATTAATAATTAGTTTATTCTTATTTTATCCCCGTTTATTCTAAATCAACTACACAACTTTCTAAAACTATTTTTTCTTCTTACTTCTTAAGAATTTTAACTAACTAATAGCTATCATATTTTTAATATGGATAGAATAAGAATTTTATCTAAATTGTAATATTATTTTTAATACCCTTAATTTGTATGTAAAGAGCTTCATGAACAAGTATTTTAAATCGGGAATATTAATTAATTTATTTAATTACTTAATTAGTTAAGATTCTAAATGAATTTAAATAACTTTTATTTTTTTTCAAAAAAAAATCATTTAAATTCAACGTTGCCATGTATTACTTCAGGACGTTGTCACATGTCGTAACAAAAACTTTCCGTAACTCTTTATATATAACTAGGTTGATAACTCCAAGAGTATAACTTATATTAAGTTGTTTTGGTAAAATTTATTTACGTGAAAATAGATATTGTAAATTTTTATTTAATTTAAAATTCAAATGTCATAATTTGGGTATCTCTAGAAATGAGAAATATCTTCACAGCCCTAATCTTTCAGTAATTTCTGCCAAATGACTGCATTTATCATCGGGTTAACATACAAAAATAATAATAACAATAATAATAATAATAATAATAATAAAAGGTTGATCCCTCAAAAAATGTTAGTTGTAGCTTCATCTTTAACCAATCTTTACATGATAGGAGGACAAATAACGAAATTCATCACCAAGCATATATATATATATATATATATATATATATATATATATATATATATATATATATATATATATATAATTCGAAGAGTCATGGGGTTTTGAATTATGGATAAACTTCATTAAATTTGGATAATTTTCATTATGGGGTAATTTTCAATTTTCGTGGGATATCATGCATTCTAGATTATTCAATTCGTTAATTAATGCTTTTAATTAAGAGAAATTTTAATGTGTGTATAAATTAAGTCGGTTGACCTTTCAATTTTTTTTTTCCTGAAAGAACAATTATTTATCACATCAACAGGCCATGTGGCTAAGGGTAAACTTAATTGTCACTTTAAGAGTTTCAAGTGCTATCACGTACAACATCAGCCTTTCACAACTATATAATATATATATATATATATATATATATATATATATATATATTGTTATGAATTATTGGAATCTTCATTAATTAGTGGAGGCTCCACTAATTATGGATTTATGTGAATTATTAGAAGAATTTTATGGATGTCCACTATTTAGTGGAGACACCACTAATTGAGATTAGTTGAAGATAATGTATGACATGATGTATTTCACTAATTAGAGCTCTATAAATAGAGTTATTCTCTAAGCTTGTAATACACCATCATTTTTGTGAAAGAAAGATTAGAGAAAGAATTGTGAGAGAAAGAAAGAGAGAAGTTTGAAGAGAAATTTTTTTGTGCAAAGAATAGTTAGAATTTTCTTAGTGTGTAGTGTGTAGATTTTATTCTAACACTACCCTAATTTTATAACATGTTATCAGCACGAGTCTCTACCGTTATTAAAGCCAGAAGACAGGTACGCATTTATTGATCTCGCTAAATTCGAATTTGTAACCCTTGATATTTCTGGAAAAAAAAAATATATGTCATACAGAAATGCATCTAAATGCTAAAAAAAAAGGAGATCCATATGTCATGTGGATAAAAAGAAAGATTTGACCACCTGAAGATGGTCGTACTACCCACTGCACGGTATGAATGGTTGCACCTGAAGTTGCAAGATTGTAAAACCGTGAACTCCGTGATGTATAAAACTACATCTTAGTTAAAAATTTTACGGAAAAAAAGTTACTGATAAAGTTATATTGGAGAAGACATTCTCCACTTTTCATACCTCGAATATTGTCCTGCAGTAACAATATTGAGAAAAAGGGTATCCAAAATTGACAGATTTAACATGAGTTATTATTGAGAAATCATGAAACCAGATGAACTGGCTCAACAACACTCCCAGAAGTGAATACTGTTGGCTCCAGTAGAAGCCATCGTTATAGTCGTAGTTGTGGCAGTGGCCGTGGTTATGGTCATGGACACACTCGATATTTCCCTTATCACAGAGAAATACTGGCCACCTGAAGTGGAATAGAAAAGATAATAAGGGAAAAAAAATATTTTCATTAATAAGAATCATCACATCTTTTATTCATATCACTAGTGTTCATATGAACTTGAGGATACATGTTTATAGTTGCTCTTTTGTAATTGAGCTGACAAATTTAAGATGAAGGTTTGTAATTGTTCTTTTTCAATGTTTACATTAGAGGAAGACAAACAATTAGTAATTATAGACTTCAACTCCTCTTTTACGGCATCCTCCTCCTTTTCTTTCCCCTTTGAGCCAGCATCGAGACTAGCAGCAGAATTAGCCGTAAAATTACTGCGAAATGAGTCTTGGGATTTTATAATCCCCTTAAGTTTATTATAATTAAATTTCTTATTATATTTGCCTTGAAGCACGCTTGTCTCAATTTCTGTGTTTGGTCCTCTAACTGCGTATTAGGACTTTCTTCCACCAACTATTTTTCACATTCCAGTATCGCAATGGCTTCTTTCAACTTCTTCTCAGCCATATGTCCTCCTTCTTCTTTATTTGGCATCTCCTGTAAATCGAAGTGATATCATCGGTTATTTACTTATAAATCTTTCATAGTTTCATACTTGCAAATTATAAGAATGTATGAGAGAGAACCTGAACATTCTTGATTATGGTCTCCAAGCTCACCAACTTCCTGTGAGGCCATCGACGAATTCCTAACTCCCTACATCTTTTCTTGAGACGGGTTATGCCAATATTCAGTTCTTTGGCTGCGCTCTTGATTGGTAGGTAAAAGTACTGCGAAATTGTTTCTCTTGATAGTGTATGGGAGTTATTGCCCTTCTTCTCTCTCTGCCTCTTAATCATCTTCTTCTCCCCAGGAATTTTGTCTACAATAATATCTTGAACTTCGATATTATGTATTTCATGAGTACTTACTCCGACTTCGTTGCCAAGACCACTCATTATTTCTCCTAGAAAAAGAAAATATTATCAGTAAAAGTAATACCATTCAAAATCCATGTTTAAATGTATAATAACCTGGAATTATATTCTGGCTTTGTTCAAAATCCATTAGAGAGTAGAAAGGATCATGCACAAGCATATCCTCATTCAAAGGAATAGCATCAAGAGGAACAGTATCAAAAGCAGTCTCTTGTAGGGGCAGATCAACTTGGTCCAAAGCAGTATGTTCAAAACTTCTACTGATTTACATCAAAAACAAACCAAAAGAGAGTTTAATTTCATTATCAAGCACACAAAAAACAAATGGAAGCCCTCAAAGGTATCTCACCTGAAATTAGGAGGAAGCGGTTGGTTTGGAAAGGAAAACATATCAAAATCTTCTGTGTTCGAATTAGGTAGAAGCGGTTGGTTTGGAAAGGAAAATACATCAAAATCTACTGCAGAAACCGAGTCAAAATTTGACCATGTCTCAAATGAATTACGAGTCTCCATATCTGCTTTGTGATTTTTGTTTTTGATGTTTACTAATGGCTGATGACTGAGATATATATCGATACATTTATATATATATATATATATATATATATATCTGTATGAGGAAGAAGAAGAGGTAGATGGTAGGTAGAGGGTCGGAGGAAAAGAAAAGACAAGAGAGGAAGAGGAAAAGTCGGTACCGGGAAGAGTGAAAAAAAAAGGAGATATTTTTCTTGACATTTCCTGCTTGTCATCATTTTCTTATATTTCTTTTCTTATTCTCTTGTGAAATCATTATTCCCTAAATTATGGGGAGAACAGAAACAGCATAAAAAGGATCTTGCTTGGACAACATCATTAAATTATCTTGATTCGCGCACAAGCGCATGTGAAATTGAAGTTCAAAAGATAATTCATTTGCAAAGTATTGCATATCAAATGCCAGACGCTTTTGTTGACTCCAGAAGAATTACAAAATCGCATATTCCAGCTATAAATGCTCCTATTCGAATTGAAGTTCCAGCAGAACAAAATATTATACCTATAGCTGCTGAGTCAAAAACACGCCAGAAGCGTGGCCGACCTCTTGGTTCTAAAGATAAAAATCCTCGAAAGAAAAGAGGATTAAATGATCCAGAAGATCATATTGAAGAAAAGAATGATAAAGACCAAGAGAGAACTGATGACAAAGAACCAGAAGTTGATGAAAGTAACACTGAAATTTTTATCTATTATACCACTTCCGGTAGAAGTTGGAATCGGATAGAAACTGTTATTGATAATATATTTGCATACAATATATCTCTTGATGTTGCACAGGATAATGATGATCCTGAACCAATATCAGTTGATGAATGTCGGCATAGAAAAGATTGGCTGCAATGGAAAGATGCGATTCAATCGGAGTTAAATGCACTGACAAAACGTGAAGTCTTCGGACCTGTAGTCCGAACACCAGAAGGTGTAAAACCTGTTAGTTACAAATGGATATTTGTGCGAAAGCGCAATGAAAAGAGTGAAATCGTTCGATATAAAACGCGATTAGTAGTCCAAGGTTTTTCACAAAGATCAGGTATTGATTATGTTGAAACTTATTCTCCTATTGTTGATGCTATTACACTCCGATATCTTATCAGTTTGGCAGTACATGAAAAGATAGATATGCGCCTATTAGATGTTGTCACTGCTTACTTGTATGGAAATTTCGAAAATGATGTTTACATGAAAATCCCCGAAGGATTTCACATGCCTGAAGCATATAAACATTATCCTTGTGAAAATTTCTCCATCAAGTTGCAGAAATCATTATATGGCCTAAAGCAATCTGGGCGCATGTGGTTCACACGTCTTAGTGAATATTTATTGAAAGCGGGATTTAAAAATGACCAGGTATGTCCACGTGTTTTTATTAAGAAATCTGGTTCTAAATTTGTGATATTAGCTATATATGTTGATGATATTAATCTTATTGGAACTCCTGAAGAGCTGCAAGAAACAATTGATTATTTAAAAAGAGAATTCGAAATC
Organism: Voacanga thouarsii; assembly: GCA_026120185.1. Classification (NCBI taxonomy): domain Eukaryota; kingdom Viridiplantae; phylum Streptophyta; class Magnoliopsida; order Gentianales; family Apocynaceae; genus Voacanga; species Voacanga thouarsii. The sequence goes on along the minus strand of JANUWF010001217.1, from coordinate 2,782,951 downwards.
AAGGATTTTGGTAAAACCAAATTTTGCCTTGATTTACAAATTGAACATCTGGAGAGTGGAACATTTATTCATCAATCAACATATACAGCAAAAGTGTTAAAAAGATTTTACATGGACAAAGCACATCCATTGAGTATTTCAATGATCGTCCGATCATTAAATGTGGATAAAGATCCTTTCCGACCTCAAGAAAATGATGAAGAACTCCTTGGTCCTGAAGTACCATATCTCAGTACAATTGGTGCATTGATGTATCTTGTTAATAATACACGACCTGATATTGCTTTTGCTGTCAATTTATTAGCAAGATTTAGTTCTTCACCAACACGACGACATTGGAATGGAATTAAACAAGTCCTTCGATATCTCCAAGCTACTTCTTCAAATCATGCTGAAATTATAGCCATTCTTGAAGCATGTCGAGAATGTGTATGGCTAAGATCCATGATTCATTATATCTGAGAAAGTTGTGGATTATCATTAATCAAAGATATTCCAACTCCTCTTTATGAAGACAATGCAGCTTGCATAACTCAATTACGAGGAGGATATATTAAAGGAGATCGGACAAAACATATTTCACCTAAATTCTTCTTTACTCATGAACTTCAGAAGAAATGTGAAATTGATGTGCTACAAATTCGGTCATGTGACAACCTCGCAGATATTTTCACGAAGACTTTACCGACTGCAACATTTGAGAAGTTGAGATATAAAATCAGTATGCGTCGGTTTAAAGATTTAAAGGAATCATCTCATCAAGGGGAGTAATAAACAAACATATAGAATAGTGTACTCTTTTTCCTTCACTAGATTTTTTTTCCCACTGGGTTTTTATCTAGTAAGGTATTAACGAGGCATATTCTTTATGTATGGATGGACATCCAAGGGGGAGTGTTATGAATTATTGGAATCTCCATTAATTAGTGGAGGCTCCACTAATTATGGATTTATGTGAATTATTAGAAGAATTTTATGGATGTCCACCATTTAGTGGAGACACCACTAATTGAGATTAGTTGAAGATGATGTATGCCATGATGTATTTCACTAATTAGAGCTCTATAAATAGAGCTATTCTCTAAGCTTGTAATACACCATCATTTTGTGAAAGAAAGATTAGAGAAAGAATTGTGAGAGAAAGAAAGAGAGAAGTTTGAAGAGAAATTTTTTGTGCAAAGAATAGTTAGAATTTTCTTAGTGTGTAGTGTGTAGATTTTATTCTAACACTACCCTAATTTTATAACACACACACACACTATATATATATATATATATATATATATATATATATATATATATCTTCCACCTAGGGCACTGTTACTCATATCTTCCTGAAATCTTCAACCCAACCATCATATCCCTAATTTCTTACATTTTTATGTAAAAACAAGAAAAATTAAGATTTAATTATAACAATAATTCTTTTCCACTAAAGCAATAAAAAAAATTAAGAGTGTTATCTTTCGTTTTTCTATATAATATTAAAAAAAACACCATGAGAATCAAAAAGAAAGGAAAAAAAAGAGCCTAATCGATATGAAAATGACTGATGAGAGAATAAAAATTTGAAATACATTTCACTCTTTTTAAGAATGCTTCCTTACAACTTGTTTACATAAGATTTTAATATTCTATATATTTTTAATATATTGTAATAAAAAAATTCAAAAGATGATAAAACTGGAAGACTAATGAGAATAAAAGTATGCATATTGTCCTAACTTTAAGTGCATGTTTGGATTGTTAACATATTGTAATAAAAAAAATTTCAAATATAATTAAAAATGGATATTAATGAGAATAAAAGTACGCATGTTGTCCTAACTTTAAGTTCATGTTTGGATTGTTAACATATTGTAATAAAAAAAATTCAAATATAATTAAAAATGGAAAGAAGAGGAGAGGAAAGGAGAATAGTTAGAGGTAGGGCTGTTCATAAAAATTAAAATCTGAATTAACTCGACCAACTCAATCTAATCCAATCCAAAATTTGATTTTTTGGGCTGGTTTGAGTTGGGTTGGATTAAGAAAATTAGGAATTGATAATTTGGTTCGAATTTTTAAAATTATATAACCCAATTCAACCCGAACCAATATAATTAATTAAATTTCTTTAATTTTAAAAATTTTATTAAAATATTAAAAAATAAAAAAAAATGAAATTAGACAAACCCTAAAATCTAAATATCCTTTTAAACAAAATCATTTTACGGTCACAGACCTCTCTTTCTCTCTTACATTCAGTCGTTTTTGTTGTTCTACTGCTGCGCTGCTGATTTGAGATCTCCAAGTTCACCCTCTTCTTGCTCTTCTATGGTGTTGCCTATGCAAAGAAAGTCTCCATCAAAACTAATTCAAGTCCCTCTCCAAAACTCATCAGTCCTTACTTCCTATTTTTGGTATATATAGGAAAAATGTGTAATTGTATGAGTCATTATTTTTGTCCAAAAAATGCATTTAACTTGTACTTTTTGTACTCTGCATACAAAAATTGACTTTTCAAGGGTTATCAATTCAAGATGCCAAAAAAGGCATCTCGAAATTTTTCTTGACGGAGAGTATCAAAGTAAGAAGAGGCCTTGAAAATTTTGAGTGTTTGGAGAAACAACTCCAGTTGTTGGTGATTGAAATTTACCTTTCATATCCAAGCTAATCATAACAACAGTCCAAACAAATTCCTACGAGGGATTTTCAATATTCATCATTTTTTACTACCTTTGCTAATAGACTAATTTGTTACTGTGTAGGCATGCACTCATATGCTTGATGCTTTTCATATTATTTTTTATTAATATGTCTCATATGCATATCTTATTTATAAAATCAGAAGTATGTTCTAAGTAGGAGGTTAAAACCTTACTTGGTAAATTATATACAAATCGATCAAACAAAACCAAACAAAACCGAACACAACCCAAATCGATGGTTTGAAATTTTAAATAGTTTAGTTTAGGTTTAAAATTTTCAAATCGAAATATTTTAGTTAGGTTAAAAAATTTAAAAAAATCGAACTAACCCAACCCATAAAAAATCCTAATTAGAGGGAATGGAGAGATTGAGTATTATTTGCATTTAAATAGTTAGTAAAAAAGGAAGTGATGAGATATTAATTTATATATTTATCATGTTATGATGCATATAAATATTTAAATAAGGATACTCTTATCGTATCTTCTTGTTTTCGTCTATTTTTGAGAGAAAATCATATTGGACATTTTTAATTAAATCTGATACCTTCATTTTCCCTCCTCCTTCGCTCCTTTGTGCTTTCCTTTCCTTTTCCTTCCCTCTATCAAAATCAATTCAAACACTCAAAATTATTTCTTTTCCTTTCAAAATTTTCAATCCAAACATATTCTAAATCCTTTTAGCTTATTGCAATAAATATGTTTATTTACATTTTTTTTTATAAATATGTTGCAAAAAATGAGATATGATGAGTGAAACTTAAAATTAGTATTTTCCAATCCACTCTTAACAAATCACTCTTTATATATAATAGGAACTGTGGAAGCCTCATATAGTAAGTGGATTTAAAAAAGTGAGAGTTTAATTCTCCTAAACAACTTTCTTCTACTGCTTCATTTTGTATCGTATTTAATTCTTCTGAGTTAACTTTTTCTTGCTATTTCGTTTTGGGTCGCTTCAATGAAGCATTTGACAGGCAAAAGGGAAGTATAATACTATCTCTAATATAAATTGTTTTAAACTTAGAAAGTTTTTTCACAATATAGGTCGTTTTACAAGAGTTTATAAAAAATTATTACTTTTTTCTATCTCTACCCCTCTTTACAATCTCTCTTTTTCCACTAATTATAACACAATTCTTTCTCATTACCAAATAAACAAAGACTTAATTAGGGTATTTTTGAAAATTTAGTTTTAAAATTATTTAAAATTTATGGACCCTTAATTTCTGTGCATAAGTTTAAAATGACTTATATTGTAAAACGGTGGTAGTATAACTTTAAAAATTTAAAAAGAAAGTATCTTAGATAAAAAATATATATATTATTCTCTTCTTCCCATAATATAATTCGTTTGATTTAATTTTACACATATTAAGATTCTTAAAAATAAGGTAACTTTATATTTTTTCTTCTTAAAATACCCCTATTTAAATGTCTTGGAAACAAGAGAAGAGAGGAGAGAGAAAGAGATGGAAAGAGAGTAATAAATAAGGATAAAAATGTAAAAATAGTTTTAAAACCTTCTTGAAAAGTCCTCAACGATTTATAATTTGAGACAATAAAAATAGTCTCTAACGACTAATATTATGGAACGGAGGAAGTAGTAACTATATTGAAAATGGAATAAGATATTTTAAAACGTATACTTAGTTTGAACACTTGCACAGAATTTTAAAGGGCAAGGGAGAAGTGTAGTTCACATCCATGGCCTACAACAGCGTATGCCAAGCCACAAAATGACAATGAAGGTTTTCCTTTTCAATCTCAAATTCTCTTTGAATTTCTTGTACCAAAAGGCGAAGTTACTCGCCCACATATTCCCGTACCTTGCCTCAAAAAATGTGAATGAGTAAATTACAATGAGCCAGCAGCTCAATAGCAGGAGAACTATCTCATGAAAAATTAATCCCGATGGAATCGATCCTTGGTTCTTGAATTTCTCACTTGCAATGCAGATTGCGGCCGTGCAATCATGGTTGAATTAAAAATTGGAAAATTTTAATAGGGACAGGGGTATTATTTTTATTATTTTAAAATTTATTTATTAAATTATGTATAATATTCAAATAATTGTATGTATCGAATGCAATCTTTATATAATTATAAAAATTATTAAGAATTAACTGGGTATTTTTCGTAGATCAAATTAGCCACCCCCAATAATGTTTCTCAAAGATAGAGTCGAACTCTCCTATATAACTCATTCTCTCACCCCCACCCCCCCCCCGCCCCCTCCCCCGCCCTCTCACTTCCTATTTGTATCTTCATTCATCTTCAGCTTCATCTCACCATTCACTGACCTTCATACTTCCAATCTTTCGGCCATGCCTACTTCACTTTCTTTGTCTAATGAATCTTATCACAAGGAATATCTCCATAACCTATTAGAACAAGCACATCCTTTTCTTCGTGGAGAACTCGAAAAAGTAGACAAAAACCTTCCTTCTCTAGTCTCAGTCTTGCGTTCTGTCGGGGCTGGTGAGTGTTCGCACAAGCATGGAACCTTTCTTGAACATTTGGTAGATATTTATCGGATTCTGAAGCTATGGAAAGCTCCTGATGCAGTTTGCCTCTGTGGGCTCTTTCATTCCGCTTATTCGAATTCCTATGTTAATCTTGCCATCTTTGATCCCTCTACTGGCCGGGAGACCGTTCGTGCTCATGTGGGTGAAGCTGCAGAACGATTGATTCATCTATTCTGTATCGTCCCTCGTCATCCTTTGATTCATGATGATCTTCTGTTCAAGTACAGTGATGAAGAACTTATTGAACATTTGAAGGCTTCAGACACTTCTGTGAAGAATGCCGAGGAGAAAGGATTGTTCAACGATGAAGAAGCTTGGAGGAAGAAATTGCAGTCTATTGTTCCTGCTGAAGGAATCATCGTGAAGCACATAAAGACTGGTGAAGATGTCTTGGTTTCAAGAAGATTGGTTGCTAATTTTCTCATGATGACAATGGCTGATTTCAGTGATCAGTACTTCGGATGGCAGGATGTCCTGTTTGAGAACTCGAACGGCCGTCTTGAGTACTCTGGCAATAACTACTTCGCTTTGTGGCCTGGAGATGGCAAACCAGGGCTGTGGATGAGCTCGATATCAAGAATGGGAGCAATATACACCTTGCTTCTAAGAGAAGAACAAATTTTCATTGAACAGAGGAAAAGAAATGGCCATGATGAGGTGATGAAAGACAGAGACGAAGACCTGAAGCTTGTGATACCACCAGTTCTTGATAATTGCACGACAGTTTTGGATGCTGAAGAGCAGATAAAGGGAAGGGACACTTACTGGGAAGCTATTTGTAATGCAGAAAAGCAAGGGTTGGAGAAAACAGAGGAGTTGTTATTGGCATCAATTGAGAAGAACCCTTTGGTGGGAGAGCCACATGTGGTTTTGGGACAGATTTATTTGAGCAAAGGGAGGTTTGAGGAGGCTGAGAAAGAAGCTGAGATAGGGCTGAGAATGATTTTGGAGTGGGGAAGTCCATGGGACAAGAGGATGTCATGGGAAGGATGGATTGCTTGGACCAGAGTATTGGTTATGAAGGCTAAGGAGAAGTCATGGCCACAGACCTCATGGGGGATTCTCAATTTGGGCCTTGTGAGGTAGATCATTTCATGCATGTTGCAGTGGATCATCCATAGTGTGAGATAGGACTTTTTGATACTATATATTGAGGGTTTGTGTAATTTATATGTCATCCAAGGCCAAACGGGCTAAGGAGCTTTAGAGTGAAGTGAAATACAGGTAATGATTTGAAGACTATATCCAATGTTATTGCGTTTCAGAATATTCTCACTGTCAAATATGTTTGGATTTCCTTTTTACTCTGGTTGCAAAACTAACTTTATTTTTCGCGCCCTCATCTTGCGCGATCTCATTATCCCTAAAAATTGTAATAGATTTGTCTAACTAGTTAGACCAAAATATGGAATTTTTTTTGGATAATATCCCTTGCTACGCTAGTGTGATAGGGGAGAACCTGTTATAAAGAATAACTAGGTCCGTGCTCGTGCGAGTTTTTGTAACTATTGATTTTATAAAATTTATTTAGTATGTTTTTTTTTCTTTTTTTGGTTTAGATTTAGTGTGTATAGTTAAAAAAATTTATATATACAAAAAATAGTTTAAAAAAAATAATAAATAAATATTACAACAGTAACACATTCTTTTTGTTAAAGTCAACGGAAGTTGTGGTTTATTTTTGTCCTTTCTTTTTAGTTTGCTATTTTGTTTTTAATTTTGGGCTTGATGTTGGGCCTTGACTTTTGTGTATTGGTGTATGTGTTTTGGGCGTTTTTGGTTTTTTTTTTTTTTTTGGGTGTTGTTGGGTGTTGTTTCTGAATTCTTTTGGTTAGTGAAAAATGGGATGAGCCCATTGTTTGGGTTTGTGATATTGGCAGGAATTTGAACAGTCTTTGTTGTTCCTTAGTTTAGAGATAGGAAGAGTTTTTCTTCTTCTTTCAAATGTAGTCTTTTGTATTTCTCTTATGTGTTAGTGTTTGTGTTCGTTTCTTTGTTTTGTTTTGTTTTCTTGTTCTGGTTGTGTTTATTTTGAGTGTATTACAATGGTTGATTGTTTCACATCTGCTATTGGAGTATTTGGAGGGTTTTTTGTGCGTCTTCCTTTGGAATTGATTTGGAGGATTTTTGCCTTATTGAGGATGGGTTACTATGGAGATTTCCTCGCGTTGAAGTCAACGTATTTATTCTCTGATTTGTTGTTTTTGTTATGTTTTTGGTTTTCTTTTATGTTGGATACTCTATTTTTTATATTTGCTTATTGATGTTTTGTTATTTTTTATGTTATTTTTGGTTCTTATTGTTTCTTTGTTTTTGTATAGGTGTAAGTTTATTTACTCTACGACTATTGATTAAGAGGAATATTTTTTGCCTTTGATTTCGTTGCATCGATTCTCTCATCTGAGGGATCATCATCTGGATGGGCAGAGAAGGTTCTTTCAACGTTGTGTAGAGCTGTGGAATCCTGAAGCACAGTATAGGGCTACAGTAGTGAGTTTTTTTTTTTTGTTTTTTTCTTGAGGTCACCATTTAGTCAGTTTAATTGTGTAATCTGATACTTGTGTTTTTTTTCCCAAGGGTTGCAGGAACTTGGTTTTGATGGTGGGTGTATTGATTTGGTGAAGTTTTATTTGCAAAGTGCTATTGATGCTGGATATGAGAGTGCCTCATATGCTATGGGGATGGTTTTCATGTTGTTGAATACCAGTGAAAGGGAGGTTGGAATGAGAATCTTTGGAAATTATTTGAAGCAAGGGTTGTTTGATGAATTTCTGATTAATAATCGCTGGGAACTATTTTTTACTATTGGCTTAAGATGGGAGACAAATGATTTAGAGAAGAACATTACTTATTGTTGTACATTGTATCATCCATTTGATTTTGTGGAGGATGGATTTGAGCCTAGGAATGTTTGTTTGGGGTGTTTTTGTGATTTTGAAATAGATTCTCTTATCTTTATGTTTTCTTTATTAAGGAATATGAAATGATGTTATTGTGGGTTATATTTTAGAGTGAAATGAAGAATATCTTATTGTAAATTTTATTTTTGAAATTTAAAGTTTTATTTTGTTAATGTATTATACTTTTCTGGGTTTGAAGGAACTTTATTTTGTAAGGCCACAGATTTTTCTATGGACTTTGTTTTCTGGCAAATAGGAAGATTCATAATATGTTTGGTGAATGTTGATGAAAGGCTATTGTTAGTTGCCTAAACTACAGAATTTGTGATTTTGGTTTTCTATGGGGGGAACAGTCATCGCCAGTGGCTCTGTTCTGAGCATTGGTTTTAAAGAGGCCTTGGTTTTTTATCTCTGTTGTATTGGTTTCATAGTTGAAATGGGTCTGTTTTTTTTAATTATATTGTTGCCTGTATTGTTTTGGTTCATGGAAAGAAAAATGGTTATTCCCGATCATATTATATAGTTGCAATGTGGTATGTCCTATAGTCAGTACCTATGCTCTGTCTTTATCAAATTAAACTTTTGCTGAGTAGCTGATATCTTGTGATCTATTGACATGGTAGACATCAGTGATAAGGATGATATGTTTAGTTGTAGTATTCTGAAATGGCCTCTGCAATCAACTTGTTTCATTATTTGAAGTGGCTATATGGATGATCTAGGAGTTTTCATTATAATCAGTATTGTTTCAGGTAATCAAAGCTATGCTCACTGCGTATGCCTAGGAAAGTTAGGTTATTTAAGAATTTTGTTGGATACAATATTTCTTAATCTGCCAAATTCCCTGATGAATTGTCTATTTTATCTGCACTAATATCCTAGATTTATTCATGCTTTGTGTTAGCCTTTTATGAGAAGACTATATAGTAAATTGTGGTGAGAGTGCAGGATTAAGGAAGTGAAAGAGTAGAAAAAAATAATTCTTCTGCTTCTACGAAACTCTCTCTCCCTATCAGGGTTTTCTTTTCCTCTTCTTGTTCTTTTTTGCCATCAACCCTTTCACTGCTTTCATTTTTTTAAACCTCTCTTGTCTACCAAATATTAGCTTTTTTCCTTTCTTTCTCTTCGTTTTTTGGTAGTTTGAGGTGGGTTTTTATTCTTGGGAATTTTTGAGATGGGTTTTCATTCTTGTGCTGATTGGGTGTCATTGTGTTGATGAATTGTGTGATATTGGCCTTGGTGTATGATATGTTTTTGTGGTTCTTGGCTTGATTATAGATCACAGGCCATTACATTGTGTATTTCATGTGCAGGAGTGGGATGGGAATTTTGTGGAAATATTACAGTATTTCTTGGCTTGGTGTTATTATGCAAGTTTGAATTTCAAGTTTTATGTTGATTTGTTCTTCTGTTGCTTGTTTGTTTTTAAAGGTTTTTTTTTGGAGTTATTTTTGTTTTAAAAAATACATTTATGGTATTCAAAATTGTCTCCCAGCATCCGTTTTTCCAAATTCAAAGAAGCTAATGCAAGGGTCTTTTAGTAGTAAAAAGACTGGTTTTTTTTTCTTTGGTAAAAAGATACAAAACATAGATTTATAAATTTTTTTGACCTTTTATTTGTTATTTCATTCAATCTCCTTTATTGATTCATGAAATTTTTTATATGATATAGGCGTTAATAGTAATTCATTTCTTATATTCTAATTATTATATGACTGTCTTTTAAATTTTGTTAATGAACATTATAGGAACTATCAAATATCTTAGATTTAAATAAATAATAATGTAAATCCATATTCATTGTCTTAAATATTGTCACCATTTTTCAAACATATTCAAAGGTGTTTGATGTTCTTGGAAACCATCAATTTTTATAAAAAATAAAAAATAAAAAAGGAGTACTGAATAATTATGGTGTCAGGATGTAGAATTGGTAACTTGCAACAACCAATACTTGTATCTGGTGCATGCTTAATGGATTTGTTAGGATGTTATACTGCGTACAAATTTAAATATAACTTTTAAGAATGACTAATTTTTAGACTTTAGAACAATACACTAATGAATAGGAATATCTATATTTGCAAGTTGGTGGGTAATATTAGAAGGGAAACTATTAACCATGAGGAGTTTTTTTTTTTCTCTTGCTAAAGACCAATGTTTTGACGCAATTCAAATGATCACTGAAGATTTTTTTTTTAATTTTTTATTTTATGTGCATCATATTGCAAATTTCTTTTGTAATTAATTCCCATTGCTAAAACAATGTATTTCTTGGCAAAGTTTTTTTTTTTCATTTTAAAATTTTTTTAAAGGGCATTCGCAATGAACATTTTAATTTTGTTATGGGAGTTTAATTGCCATTTTTTTAAAGACGTTATTGTGAAGACCTTTTATTCCGTACGAAAGGGTTATGTTTTTCATAGGTAAGTAAATTTAATATGTATTAACTATGAATTACATAATTTTTTATAATTTTGTTATAAATTAAAAATGTTACAATGGTCGCATTGCCGGATAACTTAATTGCATTTGGTATGCAAATTGTTATGAAAAAAAATTAACATTTAGTCATTATAGTTAATTATGTATTTTTTTTATTTTTGAACGGTTATTTTGGGAAATTATTATAATTTACTAATTGTAAATAGAATATTTGCTTAAATTCAAAACTTTAATTTTCTTTATTTTAATTTATTTCATTATGCATATTATTTATCTATTTCAATTGTTGCCATGTGTTGTTTGTTGTACTAATTTATTTGCTTTATGTCAGAGTCTTCAATTAATCAGTTTTAATTCCATTTTGATGTTCGCATTTATGAGATGTGTAGTGTCTGAAATTTGCTAAGTGTCATAAGTATCCGTGAGAAAGCTTCAGTTGCCTCCATAGCGAATTCAATTCCATTGTTTATGTTTTTTTTTTCCTTCTTTTTCTTTTAAAGCACCTTCTTCTGTGTTTGTTTATATTATTAACCACCAGATCTTCGAGTTTGTTGTGAGTTAGTGGGGAGACATGTACTTTACAATGCTTGTGTTCATAACAAAGTCCAAAATGCAAGAGATTTTGTCATTCCGTGTTTGTTTGTTTTTTTTTTTCCTGTTTTGAATTATTTCTTTTATTTTCCAGTGGCTGTGTTCATAACAAAGTCCAAAAGGTAAGATCTTTTGTCATTCCGTGTGTGTGTGTGTGTGTGTGTGTTTTCCTCTCTCTCTCTCTCTTTTGAATTGTTTCTTTGATTTTCTAGAGATCTGTTATATAAAATGTTTTGTTTTCATGAATTTTTTTTATTTTGATTTTTTAATTATTTTTTTTATTTTTTGTTATTTGTCTACATTTCAATAATGACCTTGTTATCGGCAGTTTTAGTCTCTTAGCTTCTTGGTTTGTCCCAATCTCTTGGCTTTGGTTCGTTTTGATTGGCATTTTTCCTATTGGCTCAGTGTTTTTAGTGTTATATTTAGCATTCAGTCAATTTTAGTAATGCTGTTATAGAAACATGCATTTTTGCTTGATTCAAGATTTTGTGAATAATGAACATTGGTTGTTATGTGTTAAGGTAGACATGCTATAATCTTATTGGATGTGATTGTGTACTAAGTATATTGGACATCAATATAAGCATGATTGGTCAACCATTGTTTTGTGTATTAGCTTTGTGCATTTTCATTTTGTGCTAAGTATATTGTTTGTCAATATAAACATGTTTGGAAAACTATTCAGTATTTTGAGACGATGTTTCACCATCAAAAGCCTACGTATGATGCATAATTTAATGAACATATTAACATAAACATGTATTTTTGCTTGAATGATGAAAGTTGTTTTAGCATTGTTCTATTTTTCATTTTGCTAAAAAATAATACATTTGCTGTTTAATTCTTATGATTGATAGTGTGCAAGTAGGAAAGTTATCTGAGATATAATACATTTTATCCTATTCTTTTATTCTATCTTTTTTCTGATTCATGAATTTTTTTCATGTAGGTTCTATTAGAGCAAGTTGTTCTTTTATTGTTCCATATTCAATGGAACTTTTTTTTTTTCATTTTTCATTTCAGTTCTGGAAATTGTTATTCCATTTACTATTTTGCAAATGAAGGCGTATTTATTTATTTATTTTGTTTGATGAAATTTCAGATTTTTTTTTTTTTTTGTTAGAAGCTTGTTAGAGAAGTTAATTAATGAACATTAGTTGTTATCTGTTAAGGTAGATATGCCATAATCTTAGTTGATATGATTGTGTGCAAAGTATATTAGGCGTCAATATAAGCATGATTGGACAACAATTCGATGTTTTGCAAAAATTATTTTTTATCAGAAGCCCACGTATGATGCACAATTTTATGAAAACATTAACAAATTTTAATATGTAAATATTTTTTTTATTGTAGTCTACAAAATCATAAAGGAATTTGCTAAGCTAGATGTGGTATAAACTTTGTGAATTTCATTATGTGCAAAGTATATAAGGTGATAAATATGTTTGAGGAATCATTCGGTGTTTTGTGATGATAGTTTACTATCAGAAGCCCACGTATACTGCACAATTTTATGAAAACATTGATTCATGAATTTTTTTTTTTTTTAATGTATGTTCTATTGGAGCAAGTTATTCTTTTATTGTTCCATATTCAATTGATCTTTTTTTTTTTCCATTTTTCATTTCAACTTTGGAAATTGTTATTCTATTTACTATTCTACAGATGAAGGTGTATTTATGTATTTCTTTTGTTTGACGAAATTTCAAATTTTGTTTGTTGGAAGCTTGTTAGAGAAGTTAATTAATGAACATTGTTGTTATCTGTTAAGGTAGATATGTCATAATCTTAGTTTATATGATTGTGTGCTAATTATATTGGGCGTCAAGATAAGCATGATTGGGCAACTATTCGGTGTTTTGTGACGATGGCTTTCCATTAGAAGCCCACGTATGAAGCACAATTTCATGAAAACATTAACAAATTTGAATATGTAAATGTTTTTTTTTTTTTATTGTAGTCTACAAAATCATAAAGGAATTTTTCTAAGCTATATGTGGTATATGCTTTGTGAATTTCATTATGTGCTAAGTATATTGGGAGTCAATATAAACATGTTTGGGGAACCATTCGATATTTTACAACGATGAATTACCATCAGAAGTTCACATATGATGTACAATTTTATAAAAACATTAACAGAAATATGTATTTTTGCTTGAATGATGGATTTTGTTCTTGCATTGTTCTATTTTTCATTTTGGTGAGAAATAATACATTTGTTGTTTAATTATTATCCTTGATAGTGTGCAAGAAGAAAAGTTATTTGAGATATAATACATTTTATCCTATTTTTTTTATTCTGTCTTTTTGCTATTTCATGAATTTTTAAAATGTAGGTGCTATTGCGGCAAGTAGTTCTTTCATTGTTCCATATTAAATGGTGCTCGTTTTTCCATTTTTTCATTACAGTTGTGGAAATTATTATTGCATTTACTGTTCTAGAGATGAAGGTGTATTTATTTATTTGTTTTTATTTGTTTTGTTTGTTGGAAGTTTGTTAGAGAAGTTAAATAATGAACATTGGTTGTTATTTGTTAAGGTAGATATGCTATAAGTTTAGTTTATGTGATTGTGTGCCAAGTATATTGAGCATCAATATAAGCATAATTGGGCAACCATTCAGTATTTTGCGATGGTGGTTTACCATCAGAAGTCCACGTATGATGCACAGTTTCATGATAACATTAGCAGAATTGAATATGTAAATATATATATTTTTTATTGTAGTCTACAAAATTGTAAAGGAATTTAGCTAAGTTAGATGTGCTATAAACTTTGTGAATTTTTTTTTATGTGCTAAGTATATTGGGTGTCAATATAAACACGTTTGGGAAACCATTCGGTGTTTTGCGATGATGGTTTAATATCAAAAGCCCACGTATAATATACAATTTTATGAAAACATTAACAAAAACATGTTTTTTTGCTTGAATGATGAAATTTGTTCCTGCTTTGTTCTATTTTTTAATTGTAGTCTACAAAATCATAAAGGAATTTTGCTAAGTTAGATGTGCTATTAATTTTGTGTATTTTCATTATGTGCTAAGTATATTGGGTGTCAACATAAACATGTTTGGGGAACCATTCGGTATTTTACGATGATGATTTACCATTAGAAACCCACGTATGATGCACAATTTTATGAAAATATTAACAAAAGCATGTATTTTTCTTGAATGATGAAAGTTGTTTCTGCATTGTTCTATTTTTCATTTTGATAAAAAATAATACATTTGTTGTTTAATTCTTATTATTGATAGTGTGCAAGTAGGAAAGTTATCTGATATATAATACATTTTATCTTATTCTTTTATTCTATCTTTTTGCTGAGGCATGATTTTTTTTTTTTAATGTAGGTTCTATTGGAGCAAGTTGTTCTTTCATTGTTCTATATTTAATTGATCTTTTGTTTTTCCATTTTTCATTTCAGTTCTAGAAATTGTTATTCCATTTACTATTCTGCAAATTAAGGTGTATTTATATATTTCTTTTGTTTGATGAACTTTCAGATTTTGTTTGTTGGAAGCTTGTTAGAGAAGTTAATTGATGAACATTAGTTGTTATCTACTAAGGTAGATATGCCATAATCTTAGTTGATGTAATTGTGTGTGAAGTATATTAGGTGTCAATATAAACATGATTGGGCAACCAATCGATATTTTGAGACGATGGTTATCCATCAAAAGCCACGTATGATGCATAATTTCATGAAAACATTAACAAATTTAAATAAGTAAATGTTTTTTTTTATTGTAGTCTACAGAATCATAAAGGAATTTTGCTAAGATATATGTGGTATAAGCCTTGTGAATTTCGTTATATGTTAAGTATATTGGGTGTCAATATAAACATGTTTGGGGAACCATTCGTTATTTTGCGACGATGGTTTACCATCAGAAGCCCATATATGATGCACAATTTTATGAAAACATTAACAAAAGCATGTTTTTTTGCTTGACTAATGAGATTTGTTCCTGCATTGTTCTATTTTTCATTTTGCTGAGAAATAATGCATTTGCTGTTTCATGATTTTTTTTTTTTTATGTAGGTGCTATTGTGGCAAGTTGTTCTTTCATTGTTCCATATTCAATGATACTTGTTTTTCTATTTTTCATCTTTGTTTTGGAAATTTTTATTCTATTTACTATTTTGCAGGTGAAGGTGTATTTTTTTATTTGTTTTGTTTGATGAAATTTCAAGTTTTGTTTGTCGGAAGTATGTTAGAGAAGTAAAATAATAAACATTGGTTGTTATTTATTAATATAGATATGCTATAAGCTTTGTTTATTGGATTGTGTGCTAAGTATATTGGGCGTTAATATAAGCATGATTGGACAACCTTTCGGTATTTTGCGACGATAGTTTACCATTAAAAGCCCACGTATGATGTACAATTCCATAAAAATATTAACATGATAGAATATGTAAATGTTAATTTTTATTGTACTCTAGAAAACCATAATGGAATTTTGCTATATAATGTCACATGATGTTTCATTTTGTTGTTGACTTAAAGGAATAAAAGGGTAAATTTCAAAACCTAATTAAGTTAGGTGACTTTTCATTTTTAAAACTCTTTTAAACAAAGTAATTAAATTTGATTTAGGGAATGATTAATTTGTAGATAAAGGTTGCCTGCAATTTTTTTTCTTCGTATTTTTATGTATTAATTTGTGGATAATAGAAGTGAGGAATAACTTAAATTAGTTGACGTTTTAGGTTCATTGTAATGGCTGTCAGTTTTTTAAGGGAGGATTAATTTGTAGATAAAGGCTGTCAGATTTAGTTTTTTTTTTCTTTTTTTAAGTATTAATTTGTGGATAATTGAAGTGAGGAATAGCTTTAGTTAGCTGACATTTCATTTTCATTGTAAAGGATATTTACAGTGCATTTAAAATTAAGAAATAACTAAGTGCAAGAACTTAATGAAATTGTATTATATGGTACACATATTTTCCAGTTGCATTTTTATTAGTTATGTGCATGAATCTGTAGAATTGATTGTTATCTTTTGGAAGTTAATTGTGTGAATTATGATATTCATTCATTTAATTTAAAAGGCTTTTGAGATCTCAGGGTAATTGAATGTGATGATAATTACTTTGCTCTTTTTTATTTTTTTGTTAAATCTATTGTTAATTTAGTATTAAATCAACTTAGAATTGAAAAGACTAAGGTCGAGTCTTTTTGTTTTTTTTTCCAATATCACACCTATAAATATTTGTTTATTGGGACGTGGGGATTGCATTGTTTATTACGTAGTTTGCTTTCTCTTGTTGTACTATGAAATCTTATTATTCCTCTGTTAGGAAATATGCCCTCTTAGACTAGGTTTCTGATATAAATATCGAATATTTTATTCTCAGAAACTGCTTGTGCACAATTACGTTTGGAAAAGACCCATTGTGTTTAAGTAAGTGGTCCATGTGAATGGTGGTCTTTCACAATAAGGTATGAATCACGGGTTACTTAACACATAAACGTTTGTTCTTAATCGATTGATGAGAATGGGAATCTCATCATATTTAGGTTATTATGTTATGAATTCCAAATGGGGAATGGCTTACCTTTAGGTAGTGAGTAGTCCACTCACTTCATGACATAAGCGTATTTCGAATACATAGAATAGGATCTGTAGTAGTGGTTTCTTAAAGTACTATATGGTAGAAACCTAGACTACTACTGCTACAGCGTGGACTAGTACTCTACGACTTGAGTATGAGTTGGTGGTCTGACGAAGTTGGAAGCATGTACTTTGATATGCTTTAGTTAAGGTTCTATCGTAGGACCAATATACTTGCATGTTAGGTATGTGTGACTAGTTAGTTAAGACAGACTTGTATAAGATAGTTTCTATACTATATCGCCCCTTGTGGTTGTCTGAATGATCTAAATATCCAGGGCTCTGGGAAACATGATTTGGATGTTTACTTTAGGGTAGCTCCCTTGGAAAGCGGAAACAATCCAAGAAATTGTAGATCATTGGACTAGAAGCCTAAGGATGGTAGATGTTATTTAGAGAGGTGTTAGTACATTTCTTCCTTTCTAATGCACGGCAATGTGTAGAGGGGTATTTTAGTCATTTCACCTATAGGTCGGAGACTTTGCTAACACAGCATTGTCATTGGGATTAATATTTCCTTATGGTAATATTAGGAAATATTTAAAAATGCAAAATACAACTATTTATATGGCAATGGTATTTTGGTCATTTTAGTAGCCAAGGCGGTGTGTCTCTTGGTCCACAGTATAGACCGTAAGTCCTAATTATATACAGGCTGAGGAATTGATCTTATATTAAATAGAATTTATTTTATTTAAATAGCTTGATTTAATTATTGGGTTAGAATAAAATAAAAGTTCACACAGAGAGAAAATTAATTAAATTAATTTGGTGGATTAATTAATTATTCAGGACTTTGGCCCAATTTGAATAATTAAATATTGACTTGGGACTAAACTAATATAGGCTTGTTAATTGGACTAGTTTATTTGGACTGAAAAGTTAATTATTTATTGGGCCATTTATTTAGTTCTAATTAGAATAATTAAGTTGGTCCAAGAGGCTAAACTAAGAGTCCAATGGACCAAATTAAAAATTCAGTTTAACCTAGGGTTTTATTTAGGTTAAATAGGAGAATAAAGACGTACGTTGTTTTCCTCTTCTTCGTGAAGAGAAAGGAAAAACAGACAGCTCTTTTCTCTCTGAAAAATCCTTTAGTCGTGTGAGTTGTTCATCAAATGTAGATTAGGCAGGCAATATACTAGAAGATCAGAGGGTATTTGGCGTTCATATACATGCATAGATATAGTAGGAGGCTTACAAGAATCGCACCAGAGGTTTCCACTAGCGCACCTACCTTTGTTCCACATATTCCGGTCCAACCAATTTTGAGAACAAAAAAAGGTAAAATTTTTTTTTACCTCTCGGAGTCCGGACAGACTGCGACCGGCACCGGCTGAGGCGGCCAGAACCAACGCCGGTTCTAGTATGCATTGTTTCTTGTTCTTCAGTTTGTTTTTCGCTATATTTTGCTTCCCCTTTAAATCTTCATCCCCATCATTGAGATATGTGTTGTTTGGAAAGCCAGATATTCATCCTTTGATTTCTGAGAGTAAAATTTTTACATATCTTGATCTTCAAGGTGATAATGTCAATCTTGTAATACCGGATAGACAATCTGATAGGATTCAGCTAATATTGCATACATATGATGTGTATAATGGAGAATACCTTGAATTTGTGATACCAGGATGTATTGGTATTAATGCAGATGCTGATTTATGTGTTAATTCCTAGATTAAGTCTCATTATTTTGTGTATAAGATTCAAGAAAATGACTTGCCTTTGACCATTCTTGTCATGGATGAGTGCTTTTTGGTTGCTGGTGATGTAGCCATTTGTGAATTTTTATATGTCTGGTGTTGTTATGATTTTAGAGTCAAAAGGACAAATAGGTCTTCATCAACAATTATTTAGACGATACAGTGGGAAATTTATATTTAAAATGGCAGGAAGTGGAGGGAGAATCTTTTGGCTCTATTATGATGAGGAAAAGATTTTTATTAATTCAATTACTAGTGTATCAGCAGAGGTGATTGATGTGATGCGTAGAAGTTATGGTAGCTGTAAGAGTTGAGTGGCTTTGCAGAAAGTTTAAGATTCATAAGAAACATGTTTGATTGTAATGGTATGAATAAGGAAGTCTTTCCTTATGATGATTAATAAGAAATCATCTTTTATGTGTGTTTTTTAAAAAAAATTAATTTTGTTTTTTTTTGGCACTCTGGTTTTGTCATTTCATATGTTGGTATAATGTTCTTCGTGTACTATGTGTTTCTGTAACTTTGATGTTATGTGTGTTGAACATCAGAATATCATTTGAAATAAAACTATTTGAAATGTGAAATATCTTGTGTAAATGTAAAATGCATTTGAAATGTGATATTTTTTTAGAGATTAACAAAGTCTCAGATCTAAAATTCTGAAAGACTTTAGTTTGTTATTCTATAGATAAAAATTCCAAAAGGAATGACGATACAGATCTATATTAATATTGTGCAAAAAACCAATTGGAAAGTGGATTCCTTTGACAATACAAAATTGGTAACATGAAGTATGGTATAATAAAATTAATTCAGTAAACCTTCAATTTCATTAATGGAATTTCATGAAGAAACTTATTAATTTTACAATGAACGCAAGACGTTGGTTATTCTGTACAAAGAAGGAATATTGTGCAATAAATTGAGATGTGGATAGATTAATGCAGAAGATTAGTGAATTACAGTTATTACATTCCTCAAAAAAGTAGTATTTAGCTTTTATTTGTTTTGGTTCCTATTTCTTGTGAAGTGGTCAAAGTTGCCTTTCCAACAGCTATCGCCTTTGTCGTTCTATCAGTATAAAATCATTGTGAAGAGAACATTAATTAAGTATTTCTAATAAATGAAAGTAAATCTTTTGTAATAGAAATGATTGAATGGGAGATGTATTGGTTAGTGATGTATTCTATACCTTTGGCATGGCTGAGAATATTTCATTGTACACAATGTTCTTTATATAGTCTGTGTACTCTAGATCTTCCTCAAGTAGACCTTCTGGTCGATTCACTCTTGACAGTGCAACATATAGTTGTCCATGACTAAATATTGGTTGTGGTACGTAAATGCCAACATTAGACAATGTTTGACCTTGGCTTTTGTTGATGGTCATTGCATAGCAAATAGTAACTGGGAATTGTCTTCTTATGAATGTAAATGGGAGTCTTGTATCTGCTGTTGACAGATCTATTCTAGGAATATGGACCTTACATCTTATGTTTGATCCTGAAATAATTTAGGCCTCTAATACTCTTTTGCCTATTTGAGTAACAATCATTCTGGTTCTATTGCACATTCCTTTGGTAGGATTAATGTTTCTTAGCAGCATTATTGGAACCCCTTTCTTGAGCTTCAGTCTATGACTTGGTATACCTAGAAAACTTAGGCTATTTAAGAATTTCGTTGGATACAACATTTTTTCATCCACCAAATTCCCTAATGCTTTGTCTATTTTATCTGCACTAATATATTCATGCTCTTCTTCAGGGACTTTGTTTAGTACATAGTAATTGATTTCATGCGTTGTCTCATTTCTTGGTGTAAGCACAACTCTTTTAGCCAAATATGTGATATCAGTCATTTTCTGCTCAAAAGATGGATATTTAGACTGAAAAATAGTTGCCACTGGATTTTCACCTCTTGGAAGAATGAATTCTATTGGGATTTTGATCCAAATTGCCTCTGTATCATCTCCACGGGCTCTAACCTTTTCTTTCCCATCACCTATTCGTAATAGCCAATCAACAAATTCTCTTCTCTTTTCTATTTATTCATTTCTATCTGTATTCTGCAGTCTCATATTTTCAGTTAGGAGCAGGATTTCACACTGACTCCATAGTGTTGATTGATTCAGTAATGAGTGTATAATGTCGGTTCACTGACCTTTAGGAATGACCGGTAAAATTTGTTGAAAGTCTCCTCCCAAAAGAACAGTTTTACCTCCAAATGCCTTGTGTTTATAATATCCTTTTAATCCTCTTAATATGTTTTTGAACATTCTATCCATTGTTTCAAAAACAAACCTGTGAAAATGGATGATTTTACATATTTTTATTATTCAAACGTGCTAATTTTAGTCTGATATTTATTTATTTATCATTGCATTAAGTTGAGAAGGTAGTAAAAGTGTTTACGCAAAGACAATGTAAAATGGACAATTTATGTAAATTAAGTACCATGAATTCATTAGAGCCTCATGCCAGATAATAAGAGCTGCTCTTTGAATCAGTTCAACAAGTTGAATGTTTGGTTTTATACAACAGGTTGTTTTATCATTAGTGATTAAAGGAATTTTGAATCTGTTGTTTGTTGTTCTTCCTCTTGGCAAAAGCAACGATGCAATACCTAAACAAATAAATATGTGTAGATCATTGTTATAGTTACATTGTTAGCTAAGAATAATATTGATTGCATTATTCTTTGACCTAAAGAAGCAATGGACAAAATAATTTTACCAATTCCTCCATATCCATATAAGAAAAATAGCTTGCTATTATTGTTCTCAACAGTGCTTATGACAATTTCATATACTCTTTGTTGATTGTAGTTTAGACTTTGAACCATATTGTCATGCTCTTATCTTAGTGCATCTCTATTATACATTATCTCATCCCTAATACAATTGCTTTGAATGTCTTTTAAGAGTTGTTTATTTGATGATGGCATCCCATCTATTTAATCCAAAGATCTTCCATATCTCATGACAATCAATTTCAGTTCTTTTAATGTGTAGTTTTTCACTTGTTCTTTAGAGAGAATTAGGTGAGGGTATCTCATGATTTTCCTTTGTCGTAATTGAATATCATCACTCATCTTGGACCAGTTTGATTCCCAGAAGTTTTATACATTAGCTACAATGCAAAACAAAAGAATTATGACCATGCATCATGAATTGTGTGACTGTATTATACCCTTCTAGATCATTTATTTGATTAGGGATTTTAGCTAACATGACTTTGTCAATTTGCTCAGAACTTTGTATTTTTGAACATTAGTTGATCTAAATGATGATATGTGAATGTGGTAGGCCTATTTTTTGGAATTCAATTATATATACAACTATATTATAAAGAGAAGATAACAGTAATTATGTATAGTTGATACAAAATGATGATAAATTATGACTTTGTGCTGATAATAAGAATAATAAGTATTACTCTATGAATATAATATAATAGATTTGACAATAGTTGATAAATTTAGAATACATGCATCAAAATTTTCAAATATTTCATTCTGAATAATGTCCTCTATCACTTCATTAAGTTTTATTTTGAATACTCGGACTTCAATGTCAGACCTATTTTTTGTTTTCTGCCCTAGTAATTCAAATAATACTTCTTGAACTTCTAGCCAGTTTGGATTCACAGTAAATGTGACAAAGAGATCTAGGTTGCCAAAGCACCTACAAAAAGCCATTGCATCCTAATAGTTTTATGCCATATATCTAAGGCTGCCTGTGAAAGATGATGGTAAGATAGTTCTTCTTCCCAGTTTACTTGCATCGTTATCACCTCTTTCAGTTGCATCATATACGTTTTTGTACAATTCAGTCCTTAGATCTCCTTCGTGCTAAGAAATCTATTGTAGACGTGACTGTTCAATTGATGTGTAACAATCCACAGTGTATTGTTGAAGTAACCTTCCATATTTGAACAACAGTGTACTTTCTGATTTTCTATACTGTAGAACTTGAGAATAGTATTCCCTCATAGTTACATATGAGCGCTTTGTGTTTCTTCGACCTTCATTCCTTCTATATGATATTTTAGGATGAAATCCATCTTTACTATAAGGGAATAACAATGGATACTGTAATGCCATATAAGAAGGATGCAAATGGCTGATTCTTTGTAGGCTTCGAGATGTAGATTGTAAAATAATATCTCTCTCTCTTGTTCTTTGAGATATATCACCAACAATTAATGCTACTATTTCTTTTGTTGTGGGAGCATGGTACTGCCTTGGGTTAAAAGTTCTTTTGTGAAATAATCTAATGTTGAAGTGTGAGATTTCTGAAGAATTGTACCTATCTCTGGCCATTCTAAAAACCTTCACCAATTCATTGTGTTCATCAAGTATAGAGATCAAAGACTGTGTTATACTTTCACTGAGGTTTTCAATATACTTTCCTTGATTCAATGCTTCAAGTCTATTTTGAACTTCATTTGAGGTGTCATGAAAATATAGCTGGATAAAATAAGCTTTAGTTTCCCTGGCTGGAATCAAAGATCCTATTCGATGATAATTTGTACCATTAATTCTATATATGTATGGTGCATATTGATGGTTAAATCTGTTATAAACTTTAGGCCCCATAGAAGTCTCGTTGACTGGTTCCCTAACTCAAGATTTAATAATGATCTAAGGGGTTTTGGAGGGTTTTCTTTTTTGGCAGTTTGATTTTCCCCTCCTTACAATAAAGCTTATGAACTGGACTTCTTCTTTTCCAAGACTTCTTTAATTTTTCTTGTTCCCAAAATATTGCTTGGCAATAATTGCATTCATGAACTGGTTTTCCATAATAAGATTTTGCTGGATTTCTCAGTTTTGCAATTAGTAACTGTATGTTATAGAAATAGGGAATCTTCTATCTTAAATTTGGCATTACACAACGTATTATATCTCAGAATTACCTAATGGAAGCCTTTTTTGTTGTCTATTTAAGTTTGTAGTACCATCAGAAGAAGTTTTGCGTTTGGTACATCGTATCTTCCTAGAAGCCAGATACGATGTATCCATATCATGGTACAAAATGTATGTTTGCGTTTGATATACCAATCTACATAGCGTAATCTTCTTTGCAAACATACATTTTCTGTCACAAAATTATCATATTTATTGTTATTGATTTTGTACTTTATGAAAAAAGCATGCTATTATGTAAATGTTATTAGAATACACTCTTCTTCTCTTTTTTTTTTTTTTGTTTAAAGGAATATAGTCTGATGCTTTTTTAAATAAGACATATGAATACTAAATTCTGATGTAATAGAATATTTCACAATATAATATGTTCTATACAGTAGAAGGTATAAGATCCAAATACCTGAAGGTTGTAGAATGAAATCTAGAGATGAATTTTCTGACCTAGTTGTAGATTGTTTTATGAAATTTAATCGAGGTACCCTTTGTTTTTAAGATATGAAAAGGAATAGAATAATTTATAGAGAATTATGTATGTTGCAGAATTGATAAACATTTACCATGAGAAGATACTATTGGTCATTTTGTACTGTATCTTGAAAAGATGCACCTTTTTGGATTTTTTTTTTTTTTGCTGTTTAATTTACCATTATTTATGCTTATTTTTTTAATTTTTTTTAACCAAAAAAAAGGGAGGGAATGCTCTTGGTCATTTTATTTTGAATATTGAAAACATGTATGTCTTTGGATTGTGATATTAGATGTACCAATATTATTCATTTATCAATGAGAATGCCTAAGTTATTGTACTTGGGCTTTTCAAATTCCAAGTTTTCTAAAATCTGCCATTGAATAACATTGCGTTTATTTATAGTGAACTTAATGTATTTTAAATGCAATAGAGGTAATATATATTTCTTCAGAAGATGTGCAGTTCTCGTTGATTTTATATAGTAAATGCATAGTTATTAATTGTTCTTTTGAAAAGAGGAGTTGGGAATTTTGGTTGGGGGGAGGGTTGATATTAAGGGGGCGAAATAGAGTAATGTATTTTTTTTCTTCAGAAGATGTGCAGTTCTCTAGTTATTAATTTCATATAGGAAGTGCATAGTTAGATAAAAGAGCAGTCTCTGTGGAATATCTTTTTTGTAGGAAATATAATTTCAAGGTGGGGCATTCTTTTCGAAGCCAAAAGCAAAAAGAAAAATGGTGTGAATAAAGAACAGCAAGATCCAAATTAATTCTTCAAAATACCCGTAAAAGGGTTACCATGGATTTAAGCCTAACAAAGCCATAGATTATCATCATAGAAACAGAAAATTATGGCAATATGAAGATAAAATCATAGGGCTGTGAATAAAGATCAAGAAACTATTTTGTTTTGAGTAAAGGTATAATTTAAATTGCTAACAACACTAGCTCAGTCATAAAGCAGAGTGCGACTCCTATCAATTACTAATTCTTGGAATAAAAAGGTTTTGCTTTTGTTCGTTTTCCGTATGGTGCTAATTTATTACTACTATTTCAACAGGTTATTAATCTTACTTATAAAAATCAGTTTGTACTATAGGATAAATAAGATATCTTGATACCTTTGTTTTTCTATCTAATTGATATAGTTTTTGTCATGCAAAAAGCAGGTATTAATAATTCGTGTGGAATGAGATCTAATGATACTTAATGCAGCCCATCACAACCGTCATGAATTGCAATTTCTCTTAAAATAACCAAGAGACAGAGAGCAATAGAACACTGGGCAAAGCAGTTGCAAAACAGAGGCTTATATATGAGCATATTGATGTTTTCTGAATTTGAATATATAAATTGGAAAGTCCTTGCAGTTCGACTGATTTAACATTACATAAATTAATACTACTGGTATTTGCTTACATTACACTACTACTATGCATACTGCGGGCAATACTTTTGTTGCTGCTACTTTTGTCACATTGCTCTCTTCTTCCTTAAACTTGATGATGCCATCTTCTTCAATACCTCAACATCTTCACCTTCATTTTGATTTCTGCCTTTTTTTTGTTAACATTGTCTTAATATATATTTGATTCATCTATGCTCTGTACAAATCAAGTCACAATCTTACCTTGTTGTTGTCCCTCTTTTTTCTCCCATTTGCCTTGGTGTAAGAACATTTATTTCATAATCTCTGTTATTTTCAAATGGTGGATTATGCGTCTGTGTAGTATGATAGGAAACATATTCTACTTTATTAACATGATCATATAAGGATGCAACTAAAATTCATCTAAGCTTAAATTTTCTCAGTTATTCATATAATACCTCAATATTATCCTGCACGTTCTTCCTAATATCATATGGGTTATAGAAATGGCTGACTGTCTAGCACTCCCTCAACGTGCCCCTGGTAGCCTCATTGAACTTCACCTGGGAGATATATTCTCTTTGTAGTAGATATCGCAAGGGCTTTTGAATTGCATCATCTACATTGTCCTACACAATTAAGTAGACATCTCAAATCTTCAGGAATTCAGGGATTTTACTCAAAGAAAGCTGTACACTAAACAAACCTCGGCAATTTTCTGAGCCAATTCTGTTGCTTGGATTCCTATTAGCTTCTCGACGTCACGATCAAAGAAAATAAATCGTCCTTCTCCAGTTGCATATTTCACAATCATCTCAACTCGATATCTGCGTGCGTTCTACTACGATGTGAGCATAGCATTCCAGGAAATGGCAATTCGATTTGTAGTCAACAAATAGAGGTGCCTAAGCTATAGATAATCTTCTACTTTAATACAGGTCTTGCAGCATAATTTCTTCCCATATACCTTAAGCTTTCTTCTACATTTACTACATGTTGTATATCTCCAGCTATTAAACACATCAAGATTGTGAATCTTTATCTTACAATAGTAAGTCTGATTCTGTAGATCAAGAAACCATGTTTAACATCCTGCACTATTTCCATGAAATCTCAATTTTCAAAGATTGACATTTTTTGTTCCCATTTCTCCTCCAGTAGCCACCAGGTCATTCAATTCCTCAAATGTTTTTCTATTGGCTTCATACTGATCCCTTGTTAAGATGAAACTTGCAATTATCATCTAAGTAGCAGTTTCTACAAGGTTGTTCTCCTTTGTTCTACAAAATACAATTTGTTTGGTTAGCTGCCTCAGGGTATTTGACTTTTTTTTTCTTTTTTTTTTCCTTGGGTGATTCAATCTAGAGGAGGGTTAGTTTCATATTTACTTATAGAGCTTGGAATCTAGCAACCTCCTCTACATCCAAATTCAAGTAGATTTTTGTCGCACTGCTGCTTGACAGTGATGTTTTTCCATCATCGTCCTTGATTATCATTGAAGTGAAAACTGTTGTTTGTACCTTTTCTTCCACAATCATTTTATCTTGATCAATAATGTTGCTCAGGGGCCCCCATAATATCAAGCGCAATTCTATGCCTCTGTAAAATAGCAGAATGTAAACTTCTGCATGATTGTATAAGCATGATACTATGTCTCACTTCCCTAATAGATTTACCTCTCATTCTTTATGGTCAATGTCTACAAATTTACACGATTTCATAGTCTAATCTTCTCCTCTACCTAGGAAATTCCAGTAATCATACCAACCACATCTGCAGATTTTCCAGAATATATGTAGTCAGTTACATTTGGTTCATCTATTGTAATTCTTATAATAAGTGTTTTCTTATGTGTCTCTTATGGTCATAGTATGCAAATCAATTGTATTTGAAACTATACACTACCTACTAAATAGCTTATGTCCCCAGCACGGCCTTGGATTTGTTCAAAACTCTCCAGACGAAACTTGTGTCTTTCAATTTGTGGCAAGTCTTCATGAATTTCCTCAACATAAGTACTCCCGTCTATCCCAATAACTTATAATTGGCCCTTGGTGGTTGTACCGTGAAATTGTGCATCACATAGAACTTCCCTTCTTGAAAATATTCATGAAACTGCGACATGAATTTACTTCTAATGGCACAGTGCTTCATATTTTCGTACAGTGAAATATAAATTAGTTCGAATCTTCAAATAGGGAAGATTTCTTAAACACTCGTCTTCCCCCCCCCCCCCCCACAAAGATTAACAAAGAAGAGAGAAAATTTTTTATAGACAACATCAACTTTGCTTCCATAATTAACATGTTAAGGCTCATCTGCTCATCAGGTCTCCGTGCATTATAGGTATCCTACATTCTCAACACCACCCTGAACAAAATCCGTTGTTCTTGTTTACCCCTTCCAACTGAGAAAGACATATTCCAAAGTGCTGCTCGCCATTAAAATTTCAACTGCCAAGTCTAGTTGCTCTCTCTACCTCTCTTTCTCTCTGTCGAGGCTACTGTCTTTCTTTGTTGATGTTACATACATACATACATACATACATACATACATACATACATACATACATACGTACGTACGTACGTACGTACGTACGTATATATATATATATATATATGTATTATCCAATAATAAATTGTGGGTGCCAATACATGCCTGTCCAGCTCTACGACGTCTCGTATTCCACAGCATTAGTTTAAAGCATCTACTAATCTTTTTGCTCAGAACAATCGTCTCCAAATCTGTGCTATGAGTCCTTAATGGAATGTTAGCTTCTCTATTTATAATCATTTTTTCTACGGGGATTATATCGACATTAAAGAATACTAATCCTAACCACTATAAATTCCGGGTGAATATATCTATGGGTTAGGATGAGGATCGATGCAGAGTAATTTTGCTATGAAGATGGAGAGGTAATTGAAGATTACCAATTATCCAAATGCATTGATATCTATGACTCATTGATTCCTGAAATCTCTGGCATAGCAATGGGTTTTGCTGATATCCATGAGCTAGTGGATGTGGGGAAGCAATTAAAAAGGCTACACAGCTGGCACTACGTGGCAAGATGCAAACCAATGAAAATGTTGGGATTTGACAAATGTCACATCCACAGACTTCTGGCTCAACTTTAATATAGATTTGATAGTTATTAGACAAGTAAACTATAAATAGACTCTTCTATCTTTTGAGTGGTTTTGATGCCCCATTGAATAAAATAGATGATCCATTCTTATCTTTTCACAATAGAAATATTAAAGTTCTATTATCAAATATTATAATCTTCTATAGTCAAATTATAAAACTATTACAATTTTCATTCTTGTTCTAAAGATATAAAATTTGTCACTACCAAAGGATTTTTTTTTTTTCATTACTGCTAGGATGATTTCAAAGATGAAATAACCTTATGCCTATATAAAAGCTCCATTCTGGATCACTCTTTCGTAAAATTTTCAACATGATTTCCTTCCCTCCTCAAAGCCTACACCAATCTTAAAGCCTTCAATATTAGTCGTGATTTCGAAATCAAGTGGTGATTTTAGTAGGGTTTATGGTGGGATCTAAAGTAAAAGTATTTTATTTTTGTTGAGTTTTCAAAATTTGTACCAAAAATAAGAATAAAAGTTACAATAATTTTATCATTTAATTAATAAATTCTAATGCTTTGATAAAATATTCAAGAAGTATTTTACTGTTCGACAAATCAACTAAATGATAATTACAAATAAGATGAAGATATGAAAATTAGATAAAACTAGTGGACACCAACATAGAGATTTTGCCCTATTATTAATTATCTTTTTTAAAAAATTAATAATTTTGTAAATAAAAAAATTGTCTAATAATTAATTAATTTTAAAAAACCAGTAATAATGTCGTAAATTTAATAAAATTAATATATGTAATATTCTTTTCTTAAAGAAAAACAAACTTATATATACTGATTGAATAGTTTGTATGTCCAGTCTTTCAATTTCATACAATATCAATTGCTATCTTAAAACTTAAATGCAGTTATAATAATCTCAAAAAATGAAATGGTATAATATAATTAAATTTCTTACATATTAAAATTCATATTTGTAATGAATACATTAATTTTCTAATAAGAATCATAAGTTCATGATCGACAGACACAACAATCCCAATTTGAGCCAAACGTTTAGTAATTTCTTGTAGCATTTCTTCAGCATTAACTGGTACGTGAATATTCTTCCTACAAAAATTTCTGTAGCCATTAACATTCTAAGAGCGATTATTCTCCCTTTGTTATCAATTTTTTACTCAGCTTTATTTACTACATCTTTCTATTTTTTCTACACTAATGTGAAATATGTAAGCAAAACATTACAAGGAAATGGAGGTGCTTAGTCTATAGAATTTTACCAAACTACAAATTGTACACAAAAAAAAAAAAAATGCTAATAGAGTATAGTCACAACCTACAATATAGTTAGCCTGAACTTGCACTGATGTCTAAGCCCAAAAAAAAAGAAAAAGCTATGTGGTCAAGGCCATAAAATACCACAATAGTAGACAAGGAAGAATAATCCAAGCTACTACCCAAGAGCATATTTTGGCTAACAAGTACATAGAACACCAAGGAAAACTATTCTAGACAGACAAATATAAGCATTATCAAACTTGTTATTGAAACTAGCGTAGTTGCTATGTTCTGTCACCATAATGATGATGATGCATGATGGTATTGACATAAACCACTAACTTCTCAGTTAGAACAAGCAAAATGAAGAAAAACATGCAGAATTTACCCTCTTCTATACAAAATCAACTTATAAATTTGAGCACAAATTTGAAGGGGAATTTAGCTTGCCTGCAAGTTCATGTATAAGTCCACAGATACAAGATAACCTGGAAGTGCAATAAGAAACAAAAGAATTTGATAATCAAAATGTATATAATATCTAGACACACAAATAAAATTCAAATCTTAATAACCATAAAAGATATCATAGAAGTGCGTGCCTAATAGCAGAGTACCTTTGTATTCCATTCCCCACTTCAGTTTAACCATCACAGGCTTTCCAGTGAGTGTTCAAGAAAGGTTCAGGATTAGCAGGAACAATCTGCAATAATTACAACAAAAGCTACCTTTAGATTCTAGGAAAAATGAGAAGATATATGACAACATGGGATAAAAAGAATCCCGCAAATATATCAGAGCTTATGCACATGAACAAGAAGCAACTATTGCTGCCTATGTTTGTAAAGATATCATGCAGCATAGAAATACTACTATTATCCAGAATCACATCAATGATTTGTTAATCAAAGAATAGTAAAACTTAGTTCAAAAAATAAGATGTCTTGTGTACGACATTTCCCAGAAAACCAAAAACTAATATATTTCTATTCATCATAATTTTCACAGTTTTAAACACAATGAAATCACCTAAACTCTTGTAAGCCATAAAGGGAAAAAGGACCCAGAAATAAGAAATGAAAACAACTTTAGCACTTCAATTGAGACCACCTACTTAACTCGGATTCTAAAATATCAGAAACAAATATACATTTGATGAAACTTAGGAGTCTTTTTATAATTAATAACAAACTAAATTCTATATTGCCAAAAAATAATAACATGGGATATAGATGAATATAACTAAGAGATGCACTTCATTTATTCTTTTTTATGCTCATCCAAATTTCCCCGTGCAAAATTGTAGAGACTATGACATGTTGAACCATCAAATTCTTTTGACTGTGGCTAAGAGTATGAATGAACCAAAAAAAGACAAGGAGTTTTCATAGGAATTGGATGCAAATAGTAAGTTGGAATGGTCTTCATGGATTGACTCTAATTTACCTGAAGATGTTGCTAAATTGTATGACCCTAACTACATGTATCAGGAGGAAGTTGGAAAAAATTCAGTCGAAATTGCTATCATCCCAAATAGAAACAATCTCTGCAATTGTTGTTAGAAAGCTGATCGACCTAGAAAGTTGTTGAATACTAAGTTTTGGTCTATCGTATATTATACATGTATTCTAGTCATTATTTATAATTTTTAAGAAAATAGGTAGAGTTGTAATTTCATATATTTACATACATGGAAGCCTTTTGACATTTTCCTTGTTACCGCGGGTTATCAATTTTCATAGATATGGGTATTGGCAAGCATACATGAACTTGCAATAAACAATGTGCAAAAAGCTATACAATGAACAGAATCTGGATCACAAGCATACCTGCATGACTTGAAATTTGCACCTAAATGAAATAGTCTTGACGTTAGTCTTCACAATTTCTTCTTATGCTTTCTTCCATCTTATATCTATATTCTGACCTGCACTTGAAGTGCGACTATTGTGAAGACAATAATACCTTAATCATTCAATTCCTAAGTCATTTGCATTCAGAATTGTCAAATCTTCCCTCTGACTAAGAAGGAGCTAATTGGTAGTATCTCTTGCTATCAAGCATAGAAATTAAAAGCATTTAAGTTGTTCCCATGCATTCTAAAACTAGGAAGTACTCAGCTTTGTAAAT
Organism: Voacanga thouarsii; assembly: GCA_026120185.1. NCBI lineage: Eukaryota > Viridiplantae > Streptophyta > Magnoliopsida > Gentianales > Apocynaceae > Voacanga > Voacanga thouarsii. The sequence continues at coordinate 2,751,176 of JANUWF010001217.1, read as the reverse complement.
TTAGCATTTCTGGTATCAATTTGGTGATTGCCAATAGTCCTTGCATGAACATGATCCTTTGTCAAAATAGTGGAAGTACTTCGTCTCTCAAAATTTTTTTTTCTTCTTGTTACTCCTGAAACAAACTTCATGCAATAGTGACAATCTGCACAAACGCGAACATTTTTTGTGATCCTAATTCGCATTCTATAGCCATGGTGAATCAGCCCAAAAATTGTAGCTAGCCTTTCACTATGACCATAAACCCAGGACCACAAACCCAGCCTGCCTTCACTTCCTTATGTACACCATGAAGAACAACTCCAGTATCAGGTTCATATCTGCACTTGACCAAAGTTGTCATTAATCTACTCTGGATTTTCTTGTGCTCATCTGAATTATAGAACTCCAAACCCTCACCAGCCACAAAAGTGTGTACTCTATTTTTAAGCTGTATCCAGTTGCATCCTGCCTCTCTCTTGATACCCTTTTTTTCCATCATTTCTCTTACCATGTTAACCTCCTTCCATATTGCACATTCACATATATATGTATTGGATAATGTTACATATTCCTTGAATTTTCAGGTTCTATCACAAAAAATTCTTTTGGTATAATTTCTGCTAGAGATACATAACCATAGATTCTACAGGCATTCAACAAAGAACCCCATATGCTACCACTTGGTTTTGTAGGCATATTTTTCACTATCTGTAGTGCTTCTTCAATTCTCCCTATTCTACCTAATAAATCAACCGAACAAGTAAATTTCTCTAAATTAGGCTCAATCCCGAACTCCATAATCGTTCTTTCAAACAATTCGCGCCCTAAAAGTGCAAGCCTAGTATAGCTATAGCCTGACAACAATGTGACTAAAGTCAAAAGAAACCCCCAGATTACATGAAAAGTTTCACCAAAACCAATCATGTGCAACTTTCAATTGTGTGAGATATAGCACCCCCTTACTAAAGAAACTATTTCCTTATCAAAGAAGAACTATCATGAAGCCACATTTCTAGTAGGCAAACAAAAGAGTACCTTAAGATTATCAGATGAGACCCTATATTGTTGTATTCGGAGTGAAATTGAAGTAGTTGAAATTAATGCCTCAATTGAGGAGTAAACAGTAAGTAAACAGGCCTTTATTCTGCAATAAAACATTCAACTCCAATAGCAATGCAAAAACACTAAAATCATTTTAGAAAGTACATCCAGGTAAATTGTATTTCAAGCCTAAATGGAAAATCAAATTATGGGAGACATACAAAAAGAGAAGCTTCCACAGCAGAAACTAAAATGAAAACCTAGCTTGTAGAATACCAGCTATGAGCTGAGCAACTCGTAAATCATAAAGATGCAAAATACCCTTTGTTTTGATAGCAATTAAATCCATTGTAACATTCAATAGAAAAATATAAACAAAGGTAGCAACCTTCCCATCTTCCCAATATAACGAAGCTCCACGTGATAAAATCACCCTTGATTTATTAAAAATAGGGCCAGGTAATGCAGCTACAGATTTTGGTAGCTCAAAGCCGTTAGCCAACAAAATTAAGCTTATGCAATATTGTCTAGCATCGCCAACGGCACCAAGACCATCCAATTCTGGCTTTAATCAGACGTCATTTTCTAGAAAATTGGGATCAGTAGAAAATGTAAAAATACTCTGAACATGCAACATTTCCAGGTCAATTACTTGTATGTTAGTACTGCAATGCCAATAACGAAAATCACTGCACATCCATGCAACGGAAGAAATTACCATTGCAATGAAATATGAACTATTTAAGCTCCAAAACCTAATGTTACTACTAATGTGTCTTTGTGGGAGATATATAAGAAGTACATGTAAATGAGGATTTTCTACTTCCTTATAATTCTACAGTTCACATGGTTAATAAGAACTCAAAATGAGCATCAAGTCATTAGGCCAACACATCACTTCGGAATTTTATGTTAATAGAAATAAACATTAAAGATTTCTAGTGTATTAGACTACTCTACATGCCAATCAAAAAGAGCTTGAGTAAAAGATAGAAAGTATATGACATAAGTCTTTTTATGAAACTCAAAATATAGATGAGTTCCCTTGCGAAAGTTAGCATCTGAAGATTAAATTGGGAACAATCACTGGCAATAAATTTTCTCATTCAAATAAGTTTGTAACTCACAAATTGAGAATTAAAATATGTGTCCATCTTCTAAGTTTGTATTAGTTTAATATCTGAAGGTATTTGATCTCTCATCATGGTTGCATCTCAGACTCGATTGGGGTATTACAAGAGTTAGATGCCTAATTCCCACACTAACTGCCTCTAAAAAAAGAAAAATTGAAGAATGGAATTCAATTCAACTCAAAGTACGTTTACCAACGATTCCATGATAACCACAGTAATTCAATCAGCAAACTTTCACAAAAGAGATGCTTCAATTGACATGCTTAAGGGCGAATTGCAAGAATAAATAGTACCTTTTTTTTTTTTTTTTTTGGTGTGGGGTGGGGAAATATTTTTATACCTATTTGAGCTGACCAAAATGGAGTGGATCATTGAGGAACTCTCTCATTTTAGCTATGCGAAAGTGGTGCATCCACTTGGTTCCATCCATGAACGGCACCCCATTACCTTCACATGCCTCAAGAATCATATTGAACTCCTTAATATTTAGAGCCATAAGCTTCTTCAAAAGCAAGTGTTTCTTCTTTTGGGCAGCCAAGAAAAACCATTCCAAGTGCAAACTAGTCGGCAATGGTATATAAACAGTTTCCAACAACATAGAGGGTAGCATTCGGGGCAGTTGTTATGGCTTGAGAAGCTTTCCAAGCTATCTCAGCATAGCCCAAAATCCCAAAATTGAGAAAGGTTGGTAGTTACAATACCAGGTGAAGGATTGTAGAAGGCAAAGAAGACCGCTTTTGGAAGGGTAAAGGCAGAAACAAAGAGAAAAAGCCTCGTTTACTTCTTGAACTGCATCTTTCAATTCTTTTCTAAGATCCTCCAGCAAGACGTAATCTTTCTCTTCAAACACCTTAAAAATCTACATAATCCATTGACTCCACTAGGATAAAAAACACTGGTTAAACTCCTTGAACAAGGGTAGTTCAATTGAAGGAAAAATAATAATAAAGCCAAAATTACAAAAAGTGCAAGAAGGAACTAATTTGCAATACTAAAACTAAGGGGAGTGCAGATCCAACAAGAGTAGGGGATTTGATAACTTGGAAAAAGGATTAGCACAATATGTTGTGGAAGGGGAAGGGCCAATGGATGAGGAAGCTATGGGATTTAGATCAAAACCACACATTATAATGTGAAGAGAAAACAAAAGGCACGAGGTGAGAGGAATTGCAGAGAAATAGTAGAAGATGTGAAAAAGAGAGAGGAAACAGAGTCAAATGGAATGAATGATGGTTTGGAGTAGTAAATAAGGAGGGATACATCATTAAATCAAAAAATCCTAATAAATTAAAAAGAAAAATAAAAAATATTGTAAAATGACTAAATTACTTATGATGACTAAATATCTCTTGAACGTTAAAAAGTTAGATAAAAATATAGATCTGAATCATTTATAACAAGATACATATCAATCTAAACCATTCATTAATTAGATATTTTAAGAATGTAAAAAATATTAAAAATTATATAAATAAATTATAAGGATAATTTACTCCTCTATTCATAATTAGAATATACATTTAGATAAAATTTGCTGGGTTGTTATTTTATAATACTAAATTATAATATTAGTTGATTTTTAAATTTTAAAATAACTCTACAATTTTTAATAAAGATAATTCAATTTTTTTTCTATAAAAACTCCATAGATATTAGAGTTTACGTTATTTGTATAGCAGTAAAAATTATTTTGAAATAGAGAGAATATAAAACAATAATAATTAGTTGGACATTCAAATTTGAACAAAAAAGGTAAATCAAAACTCTTAGGCTGTAAATTGATATATATATATATATATATATATATATATATATATATATATATATCCTTTTTGGCATAAGTTGTTGCTTTAATGTTGTAGATCATATATTGGTTTTTTTTTTTTTTTTGGTCTTCTAACTTTATAGTATATTTGGTTGGGGTAAAAAAAAGAAACAGGGAAAAAGAATTGATGTAAATTTTCAAATAAATAAATAATTTACATCATTTGGTTAAAAAAGAAATATGAAAGAGAGATAAATTAAGAATAGGTCTCTCAGTCATTATGTCAAAAAAATAATCCTTCTAAATTTGGATAAATTAGAACGTAAATCAATAGATTATTTATCATTTTTTTCACACCAAGTAAAGCAAAAATAAATTAAATTTATCTTGAAATAAAAGTTCCCCTATCTTTCTTTTTCCTTTCCTCTTTCTCCCCTTTTGTAAACTAAACATACGGTTAGTTAGTCTGTCATCTGGATGGAGAGGTTCCTGCCATGGTGGTTTATACCGTTAGTGCAAACTGTTAGTATTACAATTTCAATCTTTTACTTTAAAAATAGGTAAATAAATAAGCAGTGAATTGGACTTTACAAAATCAAAATTGTCCTTTATTATTATTATTATTATTATTATTATTATTATTATTATTATTATTATTATTATTATTATTATTATTATTATTATTATTATTATTATTATTTTGTAAACCAAATAGAGTACAAAATCTAAAATGAACCATCTCCTCAGTTTAGGAAAATTCACCGATTTAGTCCCCAAATTATTTTTGTCTGACTATTTTTGTCTCTAATATTTGTTTCTCAATTTTTTTATTCCCAAACAATATTTTTTTTTTTTGTCAACTTGATCCTTCCGTATGTTTTTATGACTTACTTCCGTTTTCCTTCACATTTTTAAGGGGCAATAGTGGAAATCCATTTATTTTCCTCCAAATCACATCAAGCAAGAAAAATATTTCCAGTGGATTTCCTGATGAAGAAAAATACTTTCCAATTTTCTAAAAAACATTTTCAGTCATCGAAAACTTCCAATGGAAGAAGATTTTTACTTCCGTTTTAATTCCTTAAAAGTCCTCTAAACGCCGAAAATTAAAGGAAAAACCCCCCCTCTCTTCTTTAAAAAAATGAAAAAACCATTTTGAGCCAGAATTCTCATAGAGTTGAAACCTAACAAAAACCCCCCAGTAAACTTCAAATGCCTCCTCCCGCGGCCAACTACACAGTCGCAAACGCAGGGAAGCGATGCAGAGATGGTGCTCAATGCTCTAGTCACTAGTGGCACTCTATTTGATGTCAAAATCGTCGCGGCCCTCTTTTGCCGCCTCGGTTTCCCGTCGTGCCATGCACATTTCTTCTTATTTGTTTCACAAATCCATTTCCCGAACCATAATCTTCCCCAAATTTGAACCCCTTCTAAATGTCCCTCAAATTTCACAACCATCCATATCCTCTTGCTTATCTTTTCTCCCTCCCACAATAAGGCCAAATTCATTATTTTTTCTTCAAATAATTTTTTGCTTTTCGGGTTATCTTTGTTTTCATGTTTGGCTGCTGAGAAAACGCAGGGAAAAGAAAATTTTATTTCTTTTGGAAAATTCAATAGGGTTGAAATTCCTTGTTTTCTTAATACTAGCTCATTTCCCTCAAAATCACTTTTGGAAAGTATTTTTCTTCATCTGAAGATGTGGTTTGGAGGGAAAGTGGATTTCAATTTTGCCCCTTAAAAATGTAAAAGAAAATGGAAGTTAGTCAGAAAAACACATGGCCGGACCAAGTTGGCAATATATATATATATATATATATATATATATATATTGTTTGGAATGAAAAAAATTGAAAAATAAACATTAAAAATCAAAATAATCAGATAAAAATAATTTAGAGACGAAATCGATAAATTTTTCTTCATTTTATTTGTGCACAAATGGAACTATTCGCTCCACCACTCCCAAATCTGACAAGTCATGACAATCTATTAGTACACCGATGACAGTTTGGGTCATTAATATATGGGCTTAGAGTTCAAAACAAATTATAGCTAATTATGTTGCAGCTTTTCCTTGGGTTTTTGTTTTAGTTGGGTAGTCCACCTCGAACCCTCGCACCAACAATTGGATCATCAGAATATTGACATTTGATCCAATTGGAATTTGGAAGAAGTTTTTGTCTTGGGCTTTGTTTTGGTTGGATAGTAAGTACCTTCAATAATGACAGACTTTGGACTCAATACGTTACAATTTGTAATAGGTTACATAGGCGAATTTAAGTTAGGATTTCTGTGGTGCAGTCAACTAACGCATACCAAAAGAGCCTTAATATCAAGACAGAGATTAAAAGTGGAAATGTAAAGTGAGGATTTAAAGGACAAAATATGGATCAATATTTGCAAACTCAAGTTGTAGGTTATCGGAAGGAAGGACAACGGAGTAAGAGACAAGTACCAATGAACTTTAATACTAGTACCTCTACAAATATGCAACACAAATTATGTGAGAAATATAAGCATTGCAATAGGGGGTAATGTTGATGGCAAACATGGTATATTTCGTTTGTGAACAGCCCAATCACAAGGTGCACGATTATCTGGAAGGTAAGTAATATATCCAGCCAAAGCTAATTGAAGAAAAATGAGTAGAAACTCAAAAGAAGACCAATGCATATATCTTTGCATTACTCTAGAAGGCAACAGAGGAGAAAACCTAGAAAGATAAGGTGCATTACGCTCTTAAAATTATAAGTTATATGTGTGTGATTTTTACATTATTGTCAGGAATGATTGGTTGTATGGCTAAACAACAAGTTTTGAGATTGAAACTTTTTATAAGTTGGATCAAATATACAAGTACGTCTTTTTTAGAATCTTTTATTTATGGAGATATTTTGGATTTTATTAAGATTGTAGGGGTAAAATCTTAACATAACAAAAATTAGAATCTTTATTGGTTAATGTTTTAAGCAAGTAGGGATTTGGATAAATTATTAGAGTGTGAAAACCTTAACCTTAGAATTAATTATTAAAGTATGAGAATTTATAGAACGCATCGTTATTTTTTTTTTCTTCTAATTGTCAACAGATAGAGAGAGAGAGTCCAACTAGGGTTTTAAGGTGAAGAACACCGTAGTTCACTATATAATTTTCAAACGTCAACAAACAAAAGTAAGTAGGAATGAATTCTTCCTCTTCTTCTTCTTCTTCTTTTTTTTTTTTTAATGAATAATAGAAAGAAAAATGATAGTTTTGGTTAAAATACTCACATAGAGTATGTAATATTCTCAAAGCATATGTTTGATGATTGATTAATATATGGTACGTATATTGGTATTCATACTCTGTCGAATTAATATACATACATTATTTCCTGTAGATGTATTTGATTTACTTTGTACATGATGGAATCTATTTACGTTTTTTGAATTTGAGGCTAGAGTTATATTAATACTATATTAGTCTTTTTAGGATTTGTACAAGATAAAATCTCAATTTTTTTAACCAGTAAGAAGGGATAAGGGCCTTTGTACTTCTCTAGTATAATAAGTTAGAGGACGATAATAATTATATAAATTGTATTGAAAGAATATACCTGTATATTTTATATTCATTACTATTTATAGTGTTATATTGATGTATCACGTCTGTTGGATTTTTTTAGTTCTTGGTATTTCTCTTTTTAAGGAAAAAAAAGAATTTTTGTCTTTCAAAAAAAAAAAACAAACAAACAAACAAATAACAACAAAAACAAAACCGGCAATGCTAGCCTCGCCTGGTGCAGGACTACCAGGCAATGTGTTTTACTTTTGTTTCAGAAGGAAAAAAAAAAGAAAAATTTGTGCCAAGGATTGTCTAAATCACTTCGTGGCTCATTTTAAAAAAAAAAAAATCTGTGACAGAGGGTTGATCATGCCCTAAGGCATGTTCGCATGCTATTATGAAGCTTTTTTTTTTTTTTTCAATTTGATATCTGATGATTTTGGAAACGCAAGATACAGTGGTGGGAACGGATTTGTATTCCTGTGTTGTTATTTTGGTTGGTTTGTGTTTAAAATAAATGAAATTATTTTGATATATTTTACATGTTTAAAATTCTTGTAAGTTGAGAGTAATTTAGAATCTTCTCAATTATTTGTGCAAACACACTTTTTAATTATGTTTCTTAGCGTGTTATAAGAATGTTTTGGAATCTTATACTAATTAATGGTTATTGTCTTTTTGTAAATGTGAACATTAGTATTAAGTGGATAGTAACTTTTATTTCTTGTAAGTGGTCCATTACCATTTACTAAGCTTATGACTGACTAAACTCAGTTAATTTTTTTTTCCTTTTAGATTTTGATGATAAATTATGATACGGATGTCCGTACTAATAGAAATGTGATTGATGTGTAGTACGAAATCGGAACTTTTGACTTTTGATAGATTTTTCTTTTCATGTAATGAGTTAAACAAATTATATTTGAGTTTTGATCAGTATTTTTTTTGGGAGGGAGGGGTGGGGAGAGGGGGATTTTGAATATGATATTATTCGATTTATTATTTTTAAGAAAAATATTTAGTTGTCTAAATTTTTACATAAGATTTCATATTATTGGGGAAGTATTCTGGTTGTATGAAAAGACACTTCAGATTCTCTAAATTTATTCACTTCCCTCTCATCCAGGAACTCCTATGTTTCCCAAATTACTGTTTACACTGTGTTGTGATAGAACAAGGAAATTACGCTAGTTCCATTTCTTACAAGTTTTCTATAGTTGTTGTCTATCGTGGTCGTGGACAAAATTATTAACTCAAACATTATATATATTTATTAGATTAGAGTACATTTATACTTTTTGTTTTATTCCCGTTCAAGTACATATGTTTCAACTTTGGAATACCAGCCCTTATATTATTATATCGCCAAAAAAAATTATTATTATTTCTCTATTTAGATTTTAACTCTTAATTTCATTTCGTCTAGTTTGAAATTTCTTTTAAAAAAAATTTGAAAAACCGCCTTTATTCAAGTTTTAAAGCCTAAGGGAAAAACTTTGGAACATACAGAGAAAAAAAATAGATTCTTCAAAATTTTTTCATGATTAATAAATATATTAAAAAGGAAAAATAAAAAAGAAAATACATTATAAAAAAAATACAATAGAGGATAAGACAGAAAATATGTTATTAACAATACCAAATAGAATATCCTATATTCCTTTCATCTCAAATCAAATTTACACAAAGATAAATATCTTAATCGTTGGATCAGATTCTGCGCATGACGCAGGAAGGGACACCGCCGAGGGCCTCTTTCTTCTACCGTTCGACCGCGCCAGAGTGCTAACCCTTCCTTCTTCTATTCTACCGCCAATCTCCATGAAAAATATGCACAGAATCTCAATTACGCTGTCTACCACTTCTTTTGTTTTAAAATATTTGTTTATTAAATTTGTTTATTTTATTTTAAAATATTTATTTATATACATATTTTTAAAACTAATAATTAATTTCTTCTTATTGTATTTGTACCTTTATTTATTCTAAGTCAACTACCTAATTTTTCAAAACTCTTCTTTATTTTCACTTCTTACGAATTTTCACCAACCAACAACTGTTATATTTTTGTGGAAACTTAGGATAAATTTTGACTCTATCCTACAAAAAAATATCAAATCAAGACAAAGATAAATAATAATTAAATGTCCTTAGATTTATTTGTGATCTTTTTGAGGAGCCGTATGAGATGAAAATCTCATGAATCCTTTTTAGAAATCTAATGGATTCGGTCTTATACATACGTGAGGAAGGTACTAAAAAAAGAATGAAGATGGGTTCTTCTTTCTTTTATCACTTAGGAACTGTATGAGATGAAAGTCTCATGCACATTTTTGAATAAAAACCGATTAGCTCCAACGGAAAATCAGACAAAGGTATAAATAGAAATTTCTATTTATTTGTTACGAGTCACTTTTTGTTAATATAATGACAGGCATTTAAACTTTATCTAAATTGTAATAATATTATTTTTAGCACTTAGGTACATAAAAGTCTTCATAAACAAATATTTTGAACTGAAGGAATTAACAAAAATATCTCTTCAATGGCCAGATTTGCTATTTGCCTTAAGGATATTTTAATTGCTCTTTTTTTTTGTTAAATTTAAAAATTTATTTCCATATGGGGAGAGAGGGGATATTTTATGCAGAAACTGAATCAGTAATTTGAGATTGAGAAACAAGTTATAGTAGAGGGATTATATTATAATTTTTGAAAAATTTTGAGAGGGTAAAATATAAAATTTTATAGTAATTTTAAAAAAAAAATTAACTTTTCTAGGACTAATTCAAAAATTTTAATAAAAAAACTGGGGGCGGGCGGCCCTAGTTCCGCCCCGCTTTTATGGCATCCTACGTTCAAATATCAATTGATGCATCCCAGATTTTGTCTGGTTTTCGATGTTCAGTGGTTCCCAAGCCTGTCTTCTTTCGATGTTCAATGGCTGGCTTCCTGCCTTTCTTTTGTGGATAATCTAACTTGTTAAATTCAGTTACTGGCCCCAGAAATTATGATCTTTTATCTCCAATGGCTTCCGATTTGGGTTAAAATTGCAATATTGTACGGATATATATAGAGGAAGTATTCTAACATCAGCGGGGTGTTGAATCATATTTATGATGAGGCAATTAATATGGGTTGGAAAGGTGGAGATTGGAGCCAATGCCAAATCCTATCAGAAAAAGAAAACCAACCATTGCAGGAAAAACCGAATCCAGTATAGATTGCTTTCTCAATTTGTTTCCTTTTAGGAAAGGGAGACCCGGTTTCTCTCTTTGTTACAGATAGAATCAGCAACAATAACTATATAAATTTCAACAATAGCAACTACGGTTTATCTACTCTCATCCAGGATAAGTAGAAAACATGTCAGAGAAGGCATATAGTTTGTCTTTGGTCCATCGTGAAGAAAAGGATGATGATGATGGCAGAAAAACACAGAGTTTCATATCAGATCATATCCAGAGTAATAGTTAGAGGGCGGCCTTGGCATGATCTTCCAAGAGATATTTTGAGTCTGGTCAAGTCACGGCTGATTTATGGAGACTATCAATGTTTCAATCAAGTATGCAAATCATGGCGTTCGTCCCCGCTGTTGTTAACTTCCTCAATTGGTCACCCGCATTATCAATCGCCTTGTTTGATGTATATGATCAACAACCTGGCTAAATTTCTCTATCCAATATACAATGACTTTCACTGTATACAACTTCCAGAAATTGCTGATGCAGACATCAGATGCTCAAAGCAAGGCTGGTTGCTCATGTCTCGCGAAGATTTAAGCTTATTTTTCTTTAATCCATTCTCAAGGGTCAAACTTGAACTGCCACGCATTCCTCATCATCATGGGTTTCTTTCCATGTCCTTTTCAACTCCTCCAACTTCTTCGGATTGTTTGATCTTTGGAATTTCTGGTTGGTCTGAAGGTGATTATTACTAACTTTCCAGATCCAGACTCTAAAATTACGATTGGAATTCTTCGGCAAGGAGAAGAAAATTGGTTAGTAAAAGAATTCGGTACGAGGGAAGGGCTTTCTGATTTTTATGATCGTTTTTCTGATTGTAGTCCTATTTTCTACGGGGTTTATTCTATTGTTTGAGTGTTGGCGGAATACTAGGATGTTATGATCCAAAACATCGTCAGTGGAGAGAACTGTGTAGCGTAAGAGCATACGCTGGCGTCCTCTGTCAAAATTTCTTGGCAGAAGTAGATGGAGATGTTGTGGGTTTGTTTGTTTATAGTGACCCAAGGAAAAGATTGGGCTTGGCTAGATTTGATTTTAAGAGGAATGTTTGGATTTCCATAAGATCTTTAGGAGATAAGATATTATATGTCAGTCGTAGTTTGTCTTTTGGTGTAGCTGCAATAAAAAGTGAGATGGCTAATGAGATCTATCTTCCAAAACTTTTTAAAAATAGTAGTGTCATATATTGTATGAGTTCCGGAAAATACTATTCATTAGCAGGTAATATTTCTAGTGGGACGGCTTATCAGCTCAAAGATATGCGGCACAGCACGAGGATAATACCAACATTTGAGAGATCGAGTATGATAAAATGGACTAAAGGGTAATTCTTTGTTACAGGTAATGAAGCATTATGAGGCTTTCAGCTCATTGCGCATTCAAAAGTAATGAGATCAGACAAGAAATTGTTTTCTTTTCCATTTTTTTATCTTTAATCATTAGGTCAGAGAAATGGCAGACCTTTTTTGGTATCTTGTCCGCAGAAATCACATACGAAACATTGCACAGATCAATCTTCACTCCGAATTCTTTTGATTCATCATGCAGAAAAGTACACACACAACTCAACAAAAAATAATTTTATTGTCTGCAAACTTTTGACAGCCTTTGGTTTCAGTTGGTACGTGATGGGCTTCCACTCCAGATTGTTTAGGAACTATCAGAGCGAGGGGATCCCGTGTCCAAATCAACAAGGAATGAGGGTTTACACCAGCTTGTGGAATGCTGATAACTGGGCAACCAGAGGTGGCCTTGTTAAGATGGACTGGAGCTGTGCACCATTCATTGCCAGACAAGGCAATTTAGGGCTTGCATATGGAATTGACCAGTTAGCAGCAATCAATGTGCCATGCCTTCAGAAAAGACTAAATATACATATCTATTACAAAATAATCTCTATGTATGATTGTTCCAAAAGGCATAGAAAGTTTTGTTTCACACCAGAGTCAGAAACCTAATTATCAACTGTAAAGTGTAAACAAGCACATATCAACAAATCCACAGGCCACAGCCAGCAAAACGTGGAGATAATTGCAGAAAATGCCAAACCAACTCATTGCAAAGAGCAATTTTATGGTTTCCAACTTCCAGTGCATCATTTGTTACAAGCAAAATTTAAAGGGTTCTACCAAATTGTAGAGATTTTCAGAAGTATAAAGCATAACGTAATACTAGTAGGCAATCAAGTCAAATATATAGTTTCATGTCTATATTATCCTGATACATAGTGAATTTTGGAGAACATTATTACATGAATTATTGATAGTTTGGGGTACCAAGTATTCAATTATCATTAAGTTCACTACTCTAACAAAAACAATGTTGAATCCCGTCTAAGTTGCGAGATTAAAATCATGCAGCCTTTCACTTGTTATTTAGGATTACAATACAGATTCCTCAAATAGAAAAAGCATAAATTTTTCTTGGATCTTGCCTTCTCTACAAGCTCACTTTCTAGTTTTGTGTCGTTTAGTTCAACTTTCAACAAGAATCTAATTGATAAATTTTAATTTTTGAGAAGATAAAAAACCTTGGCCCAAGTTTCACTCATTGTTGCATCAATAGACACCTTTTTGGGCTCAAATTGTTTCCTATATATGCTTTAACATGTTGGACCATGAACTTCAAATATCAGTTAATCACCGAATACACTGTACTAAGCACATCTAAATGTTCGATAAGTAGTTATGAGCATAATTACCTAGTTTTAAATCTTGAGCAATTTACCAGTATTTCTATTTTTATGAACATAGTAATTGAGTCAAAAACATAATTAGTAACGTTCAAGCATCAATATGATCCATGTTCCACATCTTACACATGAAAAGAACTATTTTTAACTTCCTTTCTCTTACTCCAACAAAGAGTTTTTCCTATTATTAAACTAAAGATTAGGTTTGATTTGTCAACTTCTTGTAGTTTTGTTAAATTTCTTGTAAAAGTTATGTTAGTTTGACAAATAATGAAGTAAGGAGTATAACAAATTCAACAAATTGGTAATGCAGTTCAGTCATCGATAAGACTGCGTCTGTGGATCCTCAACAAACTAAGCCTTAATCTAAAGAAACTTAGGGTTGGCTACATCAGCGAATCCTCGATCAGTAAAAATCATCCACTAAATTTTAATAAAAGTTATTATAGCAACATTTATCTCAATTCACCAAGGGTCCCTAGTGGATTCTAACAGAATACAAAGTAGTGCTCTTTCTTTAAAACTCACAAAAGACCATTGTTAAACTCAATTAGCTTGCATGATTGATCACGCATCAATCATCATTGCAGCAACTCAACGGATCTTTGTTTGACTCTAGAATATCCTTTCCACTAGAAAGAAAATCAGTTCGAAGGATTGTTTTGATAAGCTCGTTTCAAAAGATTTACTATAAATAATCCAGTTAACTTGATTCTTTGATGCAAAGCGTTTAACAAAAAACATCCGAACCTATCATCAATGGAGTTTGCATCAGACCTTCTCAATATATAAACATGGATATCACTTTGCCTATTAGATCAACTCTCTCAAATATTGTTTTCAAAAATTGTTACTCCTCTATACTTGATATGGCCTAAAAATACCTATATTTTCTTAGCTATTTGAGGTGTATTTAGGATTTTTTGAGTTAATAACTGGTCAATTCCTTTACTTTTTAATATTTTTGTGAATTTTGGTTGTAGGAAGGCTTTTCTTGGATTTTGTGCAGAAATTACAAAATTTAGAACTAAATTGACGTATTCCAGATTTAACCCAGTATCAGTCTAGATGTGCTGAACCAACCTTGGTTCAACTCTGGAAAAACAAGGCAAATACAAAGGAATTAAACAAGAAATTTTCAAAAAAATGGAGTTGACCCTGCGTCGACTCTGAGGAACTGGACTAGCGTCGGCCTTGTACTGAACAAAGCCTGATTGCAATCCTTTTCCAAGCAGAATTAGAAGTTTCCGAAGAGTTCTTTTGGTAAGACTTATGCACAGCTCAGAACTTCTAGGGAACATTTTTGGCAAATGCAAGGACTGTTTAAACAAGAAAAACTCAAGATAAACATATAAATTCAAGGGGCAAAATTAGAAATTAATAATTGGAGAAAGAATTTATCAAAAAGGGGCATTGTTTTTGGAAGAGTCTTCATAAGAAAAGAAAATAGCTTATCTATGAATTCTACCTTTTTCTTTTGTTTTCTTTTTCTTGAAAAATGTTGAGATAAGTGTCTTTATTGTCTTTAGATGATTTTTTTTTTTTAAGTTCATGACTTTGTATTGATTTTATTAATTTGATCAACTTTAATTACTAATTTATGGTATTTGGATACTTAGCTTTTATTTGGTGGATTGATTGATTGTTTCTATCTTATAATTAACTTGAAAAAGTGGTTAGAGTTGGTTTCAACTTAATCGGTTCTATATTTGTTTCTTAACTAACTCCAGAGAAAATTTAAGTAAAGAATTTGAGTAATCAAATATTTATTGATATCACCTAGAAAGAAGAAAATTAATTGATTTCGCTCTTTTATGTCACCTAGAGATAGGAATTTTTGCAAAGGAATTGTGATTCATACATCTTTTGGTTGTTTTGGTGAGATATCCACTAAACTTAGTTAGAAGATAGTGAAATCATAACTCGAGAGAAGGTAGATTCTATTTTATTCTTGCATAATACTATAGTGGTAATTAATCATGATAATTGTTATATTGATCATTGTAATCATGACTTTACGAATTTTATTCTAATTACATGTTTTCTTAACCCCTCATTTGTATATTATTTATTGAATTACTTTAATTTGTAGGTTAAACAATTGATAAAAGGTAATTAGTGGGTAATTTTCCTTGAAGATCGATACTCGTTAATGTTCTATAATATACTTTGCGATGAGTATACTTGTTCATATGTGTGATTTGGGATTGACGTTTTAATTAAAACTTGATTGTGAATGGTCTAAAAATGAATGATTTTATATGCCTAAATTTAATGCATCAAGTTTTTGGCACCGTTGCTGATGAATAATATCATAAAAGTTTGGATTCAATTAATTTAGCCATGTATATATGTATACCATATAATATACTTTGCTATGAGTATATTTTCTCAAATGTGTAATTGGAGATTAACGTTTTAATTGAAATTTAATTGGAAATGGTCTAAAAAATGAATGATTTTATATGCCTAAATTTAATGCATCAAGTTTTTGGCACCATTGTTGGGGAATAATATCATGAAAGTTTGAATTCAATTGATTTAACCATATGTATATGTATATATATCAATACGTAAATATGTCATTTGTTGTACATAGGTGCCTTGTTGAGATTGTTTACTCTTGTGATAATGATGTAATTCTTATGTAGTCCTCTTTTATGTATTTTTTTAGATTTTATAAAATCTTCTCTAATACTAGTTGAAGTACAACTAATCATTTTATTTTATTTTCAGTATTAATCCTTGGTTTATGACCTGACAAACCCAAGAAACTGTCGTAAAAATTGATCCTGAGATTGAAAGGATATTAACAAGACTTCAAAGGGAAAATAAGCAAAGGGTTGACCGATTAAGTCGAATAAAAGACCAATTATCAGGTGTTAACCAGTCTTTAGATATGGAGGTAAATCAAAATGGTAGAAATGGTAATGACGGAAATAAGAGAACCATGTGAGACTTTGCCAAACCTGCAATTCCATGTACGGATTCAAGTATCGCTAGGCCACGGATTGAGACCAACAATTTTGAGATTAAACCTAATATTATTCAAATGATTCAACAAATGGTACAATGTGATGGTTTATCAGATAAAGAGCCTAATGCTCATATTGTTAGTTTTCTAGAAGTTTGTGACATTTTAAAGATGAATAGCATTTTGAAGGATGCGATAAGGTTGAGACTCTTTTCTTTCTCTTAGGGATAGAGTTAATCTTGGTTGAAATCTTTATCAGTAGGATCATTGAGAAATTTCTAACTAAGTATTTTCCTCCAACTGGGATAGCCAAACTTAGAACCGATATATTCATATTCCGACAAATAGAGTTAAAAAGTCTATATGAATGTCTGGGAATGGTGGAATGAGATATTAAGAAAATATCCTCATCATGGTTTTGAGTTAGGGACGCTAATGCAAATCTTTGATAGTGGATTGAATTTCTTCCAAACAATTGATTGATGCATCAACTAGATGAACAACAAGTATTAAGGCCCTGGAGGAATTATATGACTAGTGGAGAACATTGCTATAAACAATTACTCCTGAGAAAATCCAAGGCCTAGGGCTCGTATTCAAGGGGTTTATAAGATAGATGCCATAGCCGCCTTGGAAACTAAAGTTGAAGCACTTATACTCTAGATGGAACAAGTGGTTTTGACCCCTTCTAAAGGGCAAGTTATGAACATAAACTATGGTTTTTGTAGAGAAGGTCATCCAAATCATGAATGCCAAAATATGAACTTATCTCAAGAGTCTTCATTGGAATAGGTTGCTTTTATGAGAAATGATAGACAAGGTAATAATCCTTATAGTGTGAAATACAATCATGGTTAAAGGAATCATTTGAGTTTCTCTTGAAATAATCAAAACCAACCTAGGAAAAACCCTCCAAACTTTAGTGGAACCCAAAGGACTTAACTTTCATTACCTTATATTGCTCCTCCCTCGAATCCATCAAATCCATTATTGGAAGAATTGGTTAACAAAATGATAAGTTCAACTAAATCACATTTTCAGGGAATTGAAACTATGACACGAAATCTGGAGGCCTCAATCCACAACTTGGAGAATGGTCACTTAGCCAAAATCGTTGGAGAACAACAAGTTAGAACTTTACCAGAAAATACTGAGACTAATCCACGAGATCAGAATCATGGAAAGAGAGGAATTCAGCATGCTTTCTTGTTTTTAATTTGAACAATTTTAATTTTGGTCGATTTTGGTTTTGTTAGCTCTCACTTTTCATTCCATGTAACTTTTCTTGGTTTGTTTTTATTCTATGCATCAGATATATTTTATCTTATTTCTTTTATTTATTTATTTTTAGAAAGAAAAAAAGCCAGAAAAGAAAAAAAATGGGCCAAAATAAAATAGACCCGGAGTCGGTCCAACTACATGGACTCTCTTTCGGGTTTTTGAAAAAAGAAAATGATTCAGTTTACAGAGTTGACCTGGCGGCAGCTCAACTACCCACACCCGACACCAACTCAAGTCGGGATTCCATTTGAAAATAGTTGATTTAGCTATCCTTTTGAAACCTAAACCAAATTTCCCTCTCTTTTTCTCTCAATCCCTCACCAGTTCATCGTGCCCAACCTCTACTGACTTAGTTTCAACCACCAAAAACACATTTCAAACATCAAATCTTTGATTGTTCATTGACTTCTTCAAATCCTATGGATTAAATCCCTAAAAAAATTCCATCTTTTCTCTTGAAACACCAACCTTCTAATTCACCTATAAAGTGTGGTTTTCTTTTCAAGGAATTTGCATAGAATGATTGCCCATGCATTGAAGAATATTGTGGTATGAATTTTCTTTCAAATATACAGTTGAATTTGTGTATTAAATTTCTTGGTATTTTTATTTATTTTCTTGAAGAAATTCAAATGGCTATGGTTATTAAATTGATTTGAGATTATAGTATGCCTTTGATGATGTTAAAATTATTCTTCTATTATGAATTTGTTGAGTTACTCTTTTGGGAATAATTCATGTGTTAATATTTTATAACCATATTGAGAATTCATAAGAATTATGCTGTCACATTTAAAGAGTTTATTGTGAGCATAAATTGATCATGATGTTAGAAAAATGTGTATTGGAAGAACTTTGAAAATTTAGAGAATTATTGTGGAGTCATATTGATCATAATGTTATGCTATATATGAGTTTTGGAGCTATATAGATGCCTTTTTGTATTTGATCATGTTGTACATTACTATCATTGGAATTAATATGCCTTCTTCTTGGAGATTCATATTGATATTGTTCTTGGGTAAATTGTGGTTATATTGTAGGTATATTGAAGAGGTTGGGATTTTGTGAGATTGGTTTCTATGTTTGGTGCTGGTATGTATTGGTGAGTGGTGGTGACTTGTGTTGTTATTGGTTGATTGTAAGGCTAAAATTTATGGTATTAAGTGTTTATCCTTTTTCTTTTTTAAAACCTTATGAGCATTTGTGACCATATTTAGACAAAAAGGGATTAACTAGCCTACCAAGACGTCCATCTCTCATAGTTTTCGAGTAAATTATTTGGTCCCTCTATTCACTTACTGACCGTTAATGTAAGTCAACGTCCATTTTTAGAGACCAAATTTGTCAATAGAAAAAAAATTAAGAACTAAATTCATCAATTTATGTGTGTGTGTGTGTGTGTGTGTGTGTGTGTAATTCTTCTCTCATTTCTATTAAAATGATAAGTTTCAAATTGGATAATTATCTTATTTGTATCATTCTTTGCTTATAATGATTTATTTATAGAAAAAAAAAAGACAAAAAAAGGTGAAGTTGATAAGACCCCAAACTATTTCATTATTGCTAGAGTGAAAATGCACTAAAGTTTCGCTGAATAATAGTAGTAATATTGTACCAAACAAGTTGTTTGGTCAAGAAAAATAAGACTAATTCTTTATGCTTATAGCACTAAAGGTTATACTAAATCTAGTAATGCTATAGTAGACTGTTCCATTCAAGTTCCAAGGTGGTATAAAATTATTGCAGAGTGCCTTTCTTGAATCTTGAATGCGGGACTATGCGAGTTTTCTTTCGGTCAGTTGCTGGGTAGGAGGCACAGCCTCGTGATTACCAGGCACAAGGTCTCCTTAGACCTCGTGCTTAGCAATCACGAGGTACTCCTTACACGAGGTACTTGAAAATTTCATCCCATCTTCCGTAGGTATAATGAGTTTTGACCCATTTTGGTCAAAAATCCTAACTTTTCGTCATTATTCATATCCATCCACTATTGAAATGGATAGACAAAGCCCCCAATACCCACCACTCGACATATACATCTACTAACGGTCGGAGGAGTGTGTAGCCCTAAATCCTAAAATACACAAATTTTCATCCATACATTTGTAAATTACAATAAAAATTGAACCATTTGTAAAAGTCGTCCATGGTTTTAACCATAAGTTAGAGACAGACAAAGACAAAATTATGTGTTTTTGGAAATCTTTGGAGGAGGACGTGTTATTATAATCGGATTACGAAAATATAGTAATTTTTTAAAAATTATTTAAATTTAAAAAGTTAAATAATAAAAAATAAACATATTTAAAATAAAAAATATGGGATTTTGTAAGATTTGAAAAATAAAAATTATTTATATTAAAATTTTATAATTAAATTGAAAGAGAGAGAGAGAGAGAGAGAGAGAGAGAGAGAGAGTGAGAGAGTGTGTGTGTGTGTGTGTGTGTGTGTGTATAGTAAATGCGAAAGACTCCCGTTGTGACACGTGGCAGCTTCTGCATCTCTCGTCATGACAAATGGCATTGTTCTGTTGAGCCATATGGCATGTTAAATTCACATTAATTTTTTTTTTGAAAAAATTTGAAAGATCATCTAAATTAATTTATTAATGACTTAATTTATCTGTAAATTAACATTCATAAATTTTTTTCAAAGAAAATGTAAAGATTATTTATATTCATTGAATTTAAATAAATTGAGTTAAATTCACATTAATTTTTTTTAAAAAAAATTTGAAAGGTCATCTAAATTAATTTATTACTAACTTAATTTATCTATAAATTAACACTCATAAAAATTTTTTTAAGGAAAATGGAAAGATTATTTAGATTCATTGAATTTAAATAAATTGAGATGAAGATTATTTAGATTTAATTGATTCAAATAAATTGCAATGATAATTATCTACCATTTAGCCGATGATCATTTCCATCCCCCCCCCCCCAGTTGAAAAGCTTCTTTCCAAACTCCATAACTATATTCATTTCTTCATATCTTTTGTTCTGATTTCAATGGTACTTTGTGTTCTCTATATTCCCACCCAACATTGTTAGAATATATGCCATCTAAATTAATTTATTTGATATAATTATCAAATTTATTAATAAAATAATTTATTTTCAAAATTTGTTTGTAAATTTACATTTTATTTGTGCACGATTTTCGTTTGGAAAAAACACATTGTGTTTAAGTAAGTAATCCATGTGAATAGTAATCTTTCACAGTAAGGTATGGATCACATGTTATTTAACACATAAATATTTGTTCTTAACCGATTGATGAGAATGGAAATCTCATCATGTATAGGTTATTGTGTTATGAATTTTAAATGGAGAATGGTTTACTTTTAGCCAGTGAGTAGTCCATTCATTTCATAGCATGAACGTATTTCAAATACGTAGAACATGACCTGTAATAGTAGTTAAGAAACCCAAACTATTACTATCGTGGGTCCCCTCGTGTCACCCTGGGAGTGAACCCGTATAGGATAGGGATACCACAAGGATTTAGAACTAATGGATGGATGTAATTAATAACCCGAGACACGTGTTATGATCGGTCAGCCCACATTGGAGGTTATAGTGCGAAGAATGTCCATAGGAAATGAGGAAAAACGGTCATCCTACGATGGAGTTATCTTCTAGATAATTATCTAGAAGAGAAATTAATTTGTGGTGGTTAATACACTTAACTTAGAAAATTGTTAATTTTCCCAAGAAGTTATATCAGTTTTTCTAAGAGCCAAATTAATCATATTAAAGATAATAGTGATAGGGTTAACTATTATCGGAATTAATATGAGGATAAAGTCACAAATTATTTTATTTTTTTCACAAATTGATTTTTTTTTTCGATATTTCAGAAATGGTTGGTTGAGGTTTTTTCAGTCATTTGGTCGTTATTCTCTGTGTGACTAAGCTAACGGGTTCGAATTATGTGGATTGGAAAAGGAACTTGGATATAATACTTACTGCTAAGGAGTATAAGTATATCCTCTTTGAAACCTGCCCTGGTATTGGGGAGGGTTCCACCACAGAGGAGTGTGAGGCTGAAAAAGTATGAAAGAAGGCCAACAAAAATGGCTCGATATTATATGTTAGCCTTCATATTTAATGTGCTCTAATCAAAATACGAGCACATGGCCACTGCATATGACATTAGCCAATCATTAGCCACGATATTTGCCAATAAAAGCCGGCCCGCAAGGCGGGAAGCTCTTAGGACGATCATAAACACTAAGATGGCTGAAGGAGTATCAGTCAGGAAGCATATACTCAAAATGATTGCTGTTTTTGAGGAAGCGGAAGTCTTAGGGGCTTTATTGACCCCGAAAGACAAGTAGATATAGTTCTCGAATCTCTGTCGGGCTCTTTTACTCAGATCAAGTTGAACTATAATATGAACAAATTGAACATGACTTTAACTGAGTTAATAAAAGAGCTCCAGGTGGCAGAGAAGGTTATGAAGCCACCATCCAAGGCTATGATTGTTAGGACTTTTTCTTCTAGAATTGAGTCCAAGCCCAGGAAGTTCAAGAAAAAGAAGGGAAACACACAAGCCCACCCCAAGAACTAGCCTAACAAGCGCAAAGGTAAATGCTTCAAATGCGAGTAGAAAGGACACTGGAAAAATGAGTGTTCAGAGCTTCAGGTCAAGAAAAATCCTACAGGTATTGTTCTCTATCTAGAGTCTATTGCAAATGTTGGATCAACTTCCACTTGGATTATTGATTCTGATGCCACTGATCATATATGTAACTCCTTGCAGGGGTTTAGGGAGATAAGAAGACTCTAGAAGAGCAATTATGGACTACGAGTAGGAAATGGACACGAGTATGAACTCTTGCAATGGGAGAGTTGGATCTTATTTTTTATTGTAATAAAGTAGTTGTATTAAAGGATATTTTATATGTACCCGATTTTAGACATAATTTGATTTCAGTTGCAAAGCTAATAAATCATGGATATTCTGTTTCTTTCTATTATGGTATTACTATCAGTAGAAATGGAGAAGTTTTGTGTATAGGGCACATGTATGAAAACTTATTCTTTTTAAATCTTACAAATAATCAAATAATACTCAATCTGAACCTTTAAAAAAGAAGAGAAAGACCAATATTAATGACTCATATCTTTGGCATCTAAGGTTGGGTCATATTAACTCAACCAGTATTCAGAGGTTAATCCATGATGGATCCTTGGGCTTTAATGTTGAAGATCATATATTGGCTTTTTTTTTTTTTTTGTCTTCTAACTTTATAGTATATCTGGTTGGGGTAAAAAAAAGAGACAGGGAAAAAGAATTGATGTAAATTTGCAAATAAATAAATGATTTACATCATTTGGTTAAAAAAGAAATATAAAAGAGATGTAAATTAAGAATAGGTCTCTCAGTCATTATGGCAGAAAAATAATCTGTCTAAATTTGGATAAATTAGAACGAAAATCGATAAATTATTTATCATTTTTTCACGTCAAGTAAAACAAAAATAAATTATATTTATCTCGAAATAAAAGTTCCCCTATCTTTCTTTTTCCTTTCCTCTTTCTCCCCTTTTGTAAACTAAATATACGGTTAGTTAGTCTGTCATCTGGATGGAGAGGTTCCTTCCATGGTGGTTTATACCGTTAGTGCGAACTGTTAGTATTACAATTTTAATCTTTTACTTTAAAAATAGATAAATAAATAAGCAGTGAATTGGACTTTACAAAATCAAAATTGTCCTTTATTATTACCTTGCACAGGTTATTATAACTTACATTTAAATTCAATGAATTTAAATAATCTTCATATTTCATTTAGGAAAAAAAAAAGATAACCTTATTTTATTTTTGGAAAAAACGTAATATTAAATTAGATACAGTGCACGTAGAATCATTTGTATCCAATTAAGTGAGATGACATTTTATTTGATTAAGAGAACTATTAACTTACAGATAACTTAAATTAGTAGATAAGTATTAATTTGTAGATAAATTAACTTAACTGAATTAAAAGAACACATCCCCTTATTCTTCACATAAACTTAATGTTTGCCAAGATTGAATCCATTAAATTCTGATAAATTTGATATTTTAAATTAAAAAAAACTCATCACATTTCTTTTTTTTTTTAAATCTCTATATAAATCTAATATTGCCAAATGTCAACATATGACGTGCTAAGTATCGCATCAGAAGCCTACCACAATTCCTTTTATATATATATATATATATATATATATATATATATATATATATATATATATATATAACCAAATAGAGTATAAAATCTAAAATGAATCATCTCCTCAATTTAGGAAAATTCATCGATTTAGTCCCCAAATTATTTTTGTCTGGCTATTTTGGCCCCTAATGTTTGTTTCTCAATTTTTTTCATCCCCAAACAAATTTTCTTTTGCCAACTTGGTCCTTCCGTGTGTTTTTCCAACTAACTTCCGTTTTCCTTCACATTTTTAAAGGGCAATAGTGGAAATCCATTTATTTTCCTCCAAATCACATCAGGTAAGAAAAACACTTCCAGTGGATTTCCTGATGAAGAAAAATACTTTCCAATTTTCTAAAAAACATTTTCAGTCATCGAAAACTTCCAATGGAAGAAGATTTATACTTTCATTTTAATTCCTTAAAAGTCCTCTAAACTCCGAAAATTAAAGGAAAAAAACCCCCTCTCTTCTTTAAAAAAAAATGAAAAAACCGTTTTGAGCCGAAAATTCTCATAGAGCCGAAACCTAACAAAAACCCCCAGTAAACTCCGAATGCCTCCTCCTGCGGCCAATTACACAGTTGCAGACGCAGGGAAGCGATGCAGAGATGGTGCTCAATGCTCTAGTCACTTGTGGCACTCTATTCAATGTCAAAATCGTCGCGGCCCTTTTTTGCCGCCTCAGTTTCCCATCGTACTATGCACATTTCTTCTAATTTGTTTCACAAATCCATTTCCCAAACCATAATCTTCCCCAGATTTGAACCCCTTCTAAATGTCCCTCAAATTTCACAACCGTCCATATCCTCTTGCTTATCTTTTCTCCCTCCCACCGTAAGGCAGAATTCATTAGTTTTTCTTCAAATAATTTTTTACTTTTCGGGTTGTCTTTGTTTTCATGTTTGGCTGCTGAGAAAATGTAGGGAAAAGAAAATTTTATTTCTTTTGGAAAATTCAATAGGGTTGAAATTCCTTGTTTTCTTAATACTAGCTCATTTCCCTCAAAATCACTTTTGGAAAGTATTTTTCTCCATCTGAAGATGTGGTTTAGAGGGAAATAATTGGATTTTCAATTTTGCCCCTTAAAAATGTAAAAGAAAACGGGAGTTAGTCAGAAAAATACATGACAGGACCAAGTTGGCAAATATATATATATATATATATATATATTGTTTGGGATGAAAAAAATTGAAAAACAAACATTAAGGATCAAAATAATCAAATAAAAATAATTTAAAGACGTAATTTTTCCCTTCAGTTTATTTGTGCACAAATGGGCCTACTCGCACCACCACTCCCAAATCTGACTAGTCATGACAATCTATTAGTACACTGATGACATTTTGGGTCATTAATATAAGGGCTCAGAGTTCAAAACAAATTATAGCTAATTCTATTGCTGATTTTCCTTGGGTTTTGTTTTAGTTGGGTAGTCCACCTCGAACCCTCACACCAACAACTGGATCATCATAATATTGATATTTGATCCAATTGAAATCTAGAAGAAGTTTTTTTCCTTAGGCTTTGTTTTGGTTGGGTAGTAAGTGCCTTCAATAATGACAAACTTTGGACTCAATACGTTACAATTTGTAATAGGTTACATAGGCGAATTTAAGTTAAGATTTCTGTAGTGCAGTCAACTAACGCATACCAAAAAAGCATTAATATCAAGACACAGAGTTATACGTGGAAATGTAAAGTGAGGATTTAAAGGACAAAATATGGATCAATATTTTCAAACTCAAGTTGTAGGTTATCGGAAGGAAGGACAATGGAGGAAGAGACAAGTACTAATGAACTTCAATACTAGTACCTCTACAAATATGCAACACAAATTATGTGAGAAATATAAGCATTACAATAGGGGGTAATGTTGATGGCAAACATGTGTATATTTCATTTGTGAAAAGCCCAGTCACAAGGTGCACGATTATGAAGGTAAGCAACATATTCAGCCAAAGCCAACTGAAGAAAAATGAGAAGAAACTCAAAAGAAGACCAATGCATGTATCTTTGCATTACTCTAGAAGGCAACAGAGGAGAAAACCAGAAAGATAAGGTGCATTACGCTCTTAAAATTATAAGTTATATAGGCGTGATTTTTACATTATTGTCAGGAATGATTGGCTGTATGGCTAAGCAACAAGTTTTGAGACCGAAACTTTTTATAAGGTGGATCAAATATACAAGTACGTCTTTTTTAGAATCTTTTATTTATGGAGATATTTTGGATTTTATTAAGATTGTAGGGGTAAAATCTTAACACAACAAAAATTAGAATCTTTATTGGTTAATGTTTTAAGTAAGTAGGGATTTGGATAAATTATTAGAGTGTGAAAACCTTAACCTTAGAATTAATTATTAAACTATGAGAATTTGTAGAACACGTCGTTATTTTTTTTTCCAAGTTGTCAACAGATAGAGAGAGAGTCCAACTAGGGTTTTAAGGTGAAGAACACCGTACTTCACTATATAATTTTCAAACATCAACAAACAGAAGTAAGTAGA
This sequence comes from Voacanga thouarsii, assembly GCA_026120185.1. Lineage (NCBI taxonomy): Eukaryota > Viridiplantae > Streptophyta > Magnoliopsida > Gentianales > Apocynaceae > Voacanga > Voacanga thouarsii. The sequence continues at coordinate 2,724,802 of JANUWF010001217.1, read as the reverse complement.
AATGAATTCTTCCTCTTCTTCTTCTTTTTTTTTTTAATGAATAATAGAAAGAAAAATGATAGTTTTGGTTAAAATACTCAAATAGAGTATGTAATCTTCTCAAAGCATATGTTTGATGATTGATTAATATATGGTACGTATATTGGTATTCATACTCTGTCGAATTAATATACATACATTATTTCCTATAGATGTATTTGATTTACTTTGTACATGATGGAATCTATTTACGTTTTTTGAATTTGAGGCTAGAGTTATATTAATACTATATTAGTCTTTTTAGGATTTGTACAAGATAAAATCTCAATTTTTTTAACCAGTAAGAAGGGATAAGGGCCTTTGTACTTCCCTAGTATAATAAGTTAGAGGACGATAATAATTATATAAATTGTATTGAAAGAATATACCTGTATATTTTATATTCATTACCATTTATTATGTTATATTGATGTATCACGCCTGTTGGGTTTTTTAGTTCTTGGTATTTCTCTTTTTAAGGAAAAAAAAAGAATTTTTGTCTTTAAAAAAACAAGTTCTGTTTTACAAACAAAACAAAAACAAAAACAAACAAACAAACAAACAAACAAAGAACAACAAAAACAAAACCGGCATACTTTTTGCATGAAAAATATATGCTGAGACTATTTGTATGCCGATAATATACCTGTATACTTTTTGTCTCTGAATATTTTGTATGAAAAATAATAGTAAAGAAAATTTAGGATTAAACAAGACTATTAATTAATTATTGTATTTAATTCTATTATTTACACACTTAGATTAAAGGAATAGAAAAGTATGAAAACATTTACAGTTTTCTATCAAACTTTTTCTTTTTATACCCTATGTGCACATTTTCTCAAAGACCAAAGTCTTTGGGAATTTTGACAAAGAAAAATATTTTTCTTAAATCAAATGGTTAATTTTAATTTGAACAAAAATTAATTGTTGGATATTTTCTCAAAAGATTTTATCCTTGACATAGAAAATATATTAGATTTAGATATTTTTGTGAATTAAAATAGAAAATCATTTTGATTGAATTTTAACAAGAAAAATTATTTTTATCAAATTAAACTTAAGATCAAAATCTCTCGAAAGTTTTATTGGAAATTATTAAGTTTATTAACTTAAATAAAATTAATCCATGAAAAAAAAATTCTCAAAAGATATAAACCTTGACATAGAAATTTTTATGGATTTAGATATTTTATTTTGAGTTAAAATAAAACTTAATTGAAATTTTTAAAATATATTTTTTAAGAAAAACCCTTATTTTAAAATATTAAGTGGGAGAGGAGTTCCAACGGCCCCACGGCTTCCATCACGATCATCATTAGAGATCGTAGGTCCCCTCATGTCTCCCTGTGAGTGAACCCGTATAAGATGAGGATACCACAAGGATTTAGAACTAATGGATGGATGTAATTAATAACTCGTGACACGTGCTATGATCAGTCAGTCCACATTGGAGGTTATAGTGCGAAAAATATCCATAGGAAATGAGAAGAAACGGTCATCCCACGATGGAGTTATCTTCTAGATAATTACCTAGAAGAGAAATTAATTTGTGGTGGTTAATATACTTAATTTAGAAAATTGTTAATCTTCCCAAGAAGCTATGTCAGTTTTTCTAAAAGCCAAATCAATCATATTAAAGATAATAGTGATAGGGTTAACTATTATCGGAATTAATATGAGGATAAAGTCACAAATTATTTTTTTTTTTTACAAATTGAATTTTTTTTATTCTCGATATTTCAGAAATGGTTGGTTGAGGTTTTTCAGTCCTTTGGTCATTATTCTCTATGTGAATAAGCTAACGGGTCTAAATTATATGGACTAGAAAAGGAATTTGGACATAATACTCATTGGTGAGGAATATAAGTATATCCTCTTTGAAACTTGTCCTGGTATTGGGGAGGTTTCCACCGCAGAGAAGTGTGAGGCTGAAAAAGCATGGAAGAAGGCCAATAAAATGGCTCGATATTATATGTTGGCCTCCATGTCTAATGTGTTCAGTCAAAACACGAGCACATGGCAACTGCATATGATATTAGCCAATCATTAGCTGCGATATTTGCCGATAAAAGCCGGCCCGCAAGGCAGGGAGCCCTTAGGACGATCATAAACACTAAGATGGGTGAATGAGCATCAGTCAAGAAGCATATACTCAAAATAATTGATGCTTTCGAGGAAGTGGAAGTCTTAGGGGCTTTATTGACCCCGAGAGCCAAGTAGACATGGTTTTCGAATCTCTGTCGGGCTCTTTTCCTCAGTTCAAGTTGAACGACAATATGAACAAATTGAACATGACTTTAATTGAGTTAATAAAAGAGCTCCAGGTGGCGGAGAAGGTTATAAAGTCACAGTCTAAGGCTATGATTGTTAGGACTTTTTCTTCTAGAATTGGATCTAAGCCCAAGAAGTTGAAGAAGAAAAAGCGAAACGCATAGGCCCAGCCCAAGAACCAGCCCAACAAGCTCAAAAGCAAATGCTGCAAATGCGAGTAGAAGGGATACTGGAAAAAGGAATATTCAGAACTTCAAGTCAAGAAAAACCCTACAGGTATTGTTCTCTATCTAGAGTCTATTGCAAAGGTTGGATCAACTTCCACTTGGATTATTGATTCTGATACCACTGATCATATCTGTAACTCCTTGCAGGGGTTTAGGAAGATAAGAAGACTCTAGAAAAGTAAGCATTGACTACGAGTAGGAAATGGACACGAGTATGAGCCCTTGCAATGGGAGAGTTGGATCTTATTTTTTATTGTAATAAAGTAGTTGTATTAAAGGATATTTTATATGGACCCGATTTTAGACAGAATTTGATTTCAGTTGCAAAGCTGATAAATCATGGATATTCTGTTTCTTTCTATTCTGGTATTACTATCAGTAGAAATTGAGAAGTTTTGTGTATATGGCACATGTATGGAAACTTATTCTTTTTAAATCTTGCAAATAATCAAATAACGCTCAATCTGAACCTTTAAGAAAGAAGAGAAAAACCAATGTCAATGATTCATATCTTTGGCATCTAAGGTTGGGTCATATTAACTCAACCAGTATTCAGAGGTTAATCCATTATGGGTCCTTGGGCTCATTAAGATTGGAAAGTTGGCCTCAGTGTGAATCCTGTCTTATAGAAAAAGTAACCAAAAGGTCGTTCACCTAAAAAGCTGATAGAGCCGAGGAGATATTGAGTCTTGTTCATTCTGATGTGTGTGGTCCTTTGTCTACTCAAGTTAGAGAGAGTTTTGAGTACTTTATCACTTTCACGGATTATTGTACAAGATTTGGTTATGTCTACTTGAAGAGGCGCAAGTCTGACTCTTTTGATAAATTCAAAGAGCTTAAGGCTGAAGTGGAATATCGGACAAGTAAACTAATCAAAACCTTAAAATCGGATCATAGTGGAGAATACCTCCTCGGTGAGTTTAAGGATGACATGGTACATCATGAAATAGTATCCCAACTCTCTACGCCGGATACACCCCAGTAGAATAGAGTAACTGAGAGAAGGAACAGAATATTAATAAAAATGGTCCGAAGTATGATGTCTCGTACTACTCTTCCGGTCTCTTTTTGGGGATATGCCTTAGAAACAACGGCGTACATTCTGAATTTGATGCCTTCCAAGTCAGTACCTAGGACACCTTATAAGATGTAGATTGGGCGTAAGCCAAGTCTAAATCATCTCAGAATATGGGGTTGTCCAACGTATGTACTGATCAAGGGAGACAAACTAGAACGAAGATCAGAATTATGCTACTTTGTTGGGTATCCAAAAGGGACAAAAGGAGGTTACTTTTATCATCCCAAGAAGCAGAAAGTACTAGTAAGTACCAATGCTAGATACTTGTAGGATGATCAAAGTACTTCCACTAAAGGTTCAACAAGGTTGAAACTCGAGAAGAAGTTATCTTTGGAATCAACTTCTTCAGACCCAATTATGGAACAAGAAGAGGCACAGCCTCAAGAACTTGTACAAACGGAGCTTTGTCGCAATGGGAGGATATCTAGAGTTCCAGAAAGATGGACACGAGAGGATTTCGAGCTGGTTCTCGACCATTAGGAATAAGATCCCACTAGATACGAAGAAACTATTGCTGAAGACGATGCAGATCTATGGCATGAAGCAATAAAAGCCGAGATTGAGTTTATATACTTCAAACAGGTTTGGGAATTTGTAACTTCATCTAAAGGGATAAAACTTATTAGGTGTAAGTGGCTATACAAGAGAAAAAAGGAAGCGGATGGGAAGATGAAAACCTTAAAAGTTAGGCTTGTGGCGAAAGGTATACTCAGAAAGAGGGAATCGATTATGATGAAATATTTTCCCCAGTAGCCATGCTTAAGTCCATCTATATCCTTCTTGCTATTGCATGTTATTACGACTATGAGATATGGCAAATAGATGTCAAGATAATATTTTTTATTGGCTATCTTAACAATGACATCTATATGTCCCAACCGGACGGTTTTATTGCTAAAGGTCAAAAACATATGGTATGCAAGTTTAAGAAGTCCATTTATGGACTTAAGCAGGCATCTAGAATATGGAATATTCGTTTTGATGAGACTGTAAAATCTTACGATTTCATTCAAAACGATGATGAACTATGCATGTACAGGAAATTAAAAGGCATAAATGTGATTTTTCTTATCCTATATGTGGATGACATTCTACTCATTGGAAATGATGTAGGGACATTGTCATCTATTAAGGTTTGGTTGTTTGGTCAATTTAGTATGAAGAGACTTGGGAAAAGCAAGTTACATTATCGGGATTAAACTTCTTAGAAATATGAAGCAGAAAATGTTAGAATTATCCCAAGTGACATACATTGACAAGATACTAGCCAAGTTTAGCATGGACTTATGCAAGAGAGCTCTAATCCTTTGCAGATATGGGTTGTATTTTTGTTCTAAGGATTGTCCTAAGTCTCAAGAGGAGAAAGACAGGATGAGTAGGATTCCTTACGCTTCGGCGAAAGACAGGATGAGTAGAATTCCTTACGCTTCGGCTGTGGGAAGTCTCACGTACGTCATGCTGTGCACTAGGCCAGATATATGCTTTACTATAGGCTTAGTTAGCAAATATCAGTCAAACCCTGAGGAGGTTCATTGGCAAGCTGTAAAGCATATTCTTAAGTACCTCAATGATACGAAAGTTTATATGTTGGTTTACAGAGCTGACGACTTGGTTCCTATTGGATACACAGACTTAAATTTCTAGGCGGATAAGGATAAGAGAAAATCCACTAGTGGATATGTCTTCACCTTGTCTGGAGGAGTATCAAGCAATCTTGTATTGCTGATTCAACCATGGAAGCTGAGTATGTGGCAGCTTCGGAAGCGTCTAAGGAAGCAATCTAGCTCCAGAAGTTCCTTTTAGAATTTAGAGTTGTGCCACACATAGACAGACCGATTGTAGTGTAGTACGACAACTCTGGAGTAGTCTCGCAATCCAAAGAACCCTGGAACCACAAGAAGGGGAAGCACATCCAGAGAAAGTACCACCTGATCCGAAATTTCATTCAGAGACGGAAAATCATGGTGGAACAGATAGACTCGGAAAATAACCTAGTAAATCCCTTCACTAAGCCTTTGGTTGAGAAAGTCTTCAAAAGACACTTAGACGCTATAGGGGTGGGTACATACGGACTTTTTTAGTCTTAGAGTGCAAGTGAAAAATTATTAGAATATATGCCCTCTAGACTAGTTTATCTGATGTAATTATTGAATTTATTAATAAAAGAATTTATTCTCAAAATTTATTTGTGAATTTATATTTTATTTATGCACAATTTTCGTTTGGAATGAACCCATTGTGTTTAAATAAGTGATCCATGTGAATGATGATCTTTCACAGTAAGGTATGGATCACAAGTTACTTAACACATAAATATTTGTTCTTAACCGATTGATGAGAATGGAAATCTCATTATATATAGGTTATTGTGTTATTAATTCCAAATGAGGAATAGCTTACCTTTAGCCAGTGAATAGTCTACACATTTCATAGCATGAGCGTATTTCGAAAACGTAAAACATAACCTGTAATAGTGATTTTTAAAAGCATTATTTAAAATAAATCCAGACTATTACTGCTACAGCGTGGAATAATACTCTACCGCTTGAGTATGAGTTGATAGTCTAACGAAGTTAGAAGCATACATTTTGATATACTATAGTTGAGATTTTTTCATAAAACCAATATACTTGTATATTAGGTATATGTGACTAATTAGTTAAGACAGACTTGTACAAGATAACTTCTATGCTATATCGCCCCATGTAATTGTTCAAATGAAATAATTATCCAGAACCCTGGGAAACATGACTTAGATATTTACTTTAGGGTAGCTCCCTTGAAAAGTGAAAACATTGCAGGAGTCGTGGATCATTGGACTAAAGATCTAAGGATGGTAAATGTCTATTAAAGAGGTGTTAGTACATTCTTCCTCTCTAATTGTACGGCGATGCATAGAGAAGTATTTTAGTCATTACACCTGTAGGTCGAAGACTTTGTTAACGCAGCATTATCCTTGAGGTCAATATTTCATTATAGTGATATTAGAAAATATTTAAAATGTAAAATATAGCTATTTATATATCAAGAGTGTTTTGATCATTTTAGTAGCCAAGACGATGTGTTTTTTGGTCCCCGGAATGGCCTTTAAGTCATGAAAGATTTGGGTTAAGGATGGTCTTGATATTTATGAGTTTTATTTTATTTTATTAAGTCTAATTTATTATTGAACTAGAATAAAATAAAAAGATTGAGAGAGAGTATTTATTTTATCTAGTTTAATTGGTTAATTAATTATTCAGGGGACCAAGGCCCAGATTAAATAATTAGAAAATTAATCTGGATATAAACTAGATAAGAAGTATAATATTTTATATTGATCTATTTGGACTTACTAATTATTTATTGAGTTGTTTAATAAAGCCTAGAAAATAAATAATTGAGATTTATTAGTTATGAGTGTTTAAACCCAAGAATAAATAATTTTATCTAGTCCAATTGCACGCGAATGGATTCTCTCTCGGGTAATGATTCAAATGAATGGAAAATGAATTAAAGTGCTCTTTCCTTTTGGTTTGCACTACGAGAGCTTTTGATTTTAAATCAACGAAAAGCAAAAGAAAGATAGTGCTCTTTCCTTTTGTTATGCACTAGTGGAGCTTTTGATTTTTAAATCAAAGAGCTTTCCTTTTGTATGCACTAATGGAGCTTTTGATTTTTAAAATCAAAGAGAAGCAAAGGAATTATATAGCTCTAGGTTGTTCATTTCCACTGAGCTCTTGGTTGCTCATTTCCACGAAGAGGAAAGATTCACAGAAAGAAAGAGAAACCTAAATATCACAGAGAAAGCTTTGTTGAATTTCACCAAAGTGATCAAAACCCAATCTTCAAACCTTCACCAACTATGCTACGGGTAGCATTTCAGAAGATTAAAAGCTTCATGTGGATGAAACGCAGTAGACGTTTGCAAGGACGTGATCCACTAGCCTCAAATATCCTTAAATAGACCATTTACACCAGTGCGAAGAGGGCCATTCAATCACAGAGGTAAATTTTTTATTTTCCTAACATGCTTTCGTTATGATGATTTTTGCCATTTTAAATCTTCAAACACCATATTCAGACCAATCAAAAACTACATCATCCCCAAAATAAGCTAGCCATATCCAGTAAATTTTGCCTATTTGATCTCCCTTCCACTGGTGACATTGTAAGGCTCAAAACGTTTACTTCGGACAATTTACCATTCGGGGAATTTCTATTTGGTTTACTTGGATTCCGATACGTCGGATGCTGAGCATGGGGAGATTGCAAGATATTTTTCCGATGACCCTGTTTGTAGCCAAGTTGGTAATGTTTGGCTAGTTGGGAAGCCTAATTTGGTTACCTATAGAGATCTGACCATGCTTGCCACCACTCTTCATGGTATGGCTATGCTTTTGAGAACTGCAAAATAGGATTGGTTCATCCGTCTCAATGCTACTAATTATCCTTTAGTTTCTCATGAGTGGCAAATCTTTTTTGTCTTTGATTTTTATAAGTTTCCTTAGTTTAATGTTGGTTATATGCGTTTTCATGGTTTAATTAGATTTCTTCTTTTCTGCACAATCTCAGAGTCTTCCCACTGTAGAGTTCTTGGAAAATTACAAATATCGATTGTAAAACACATCATAAAATCGAAATTTTCATTTGTTTAAGGATACTAAAGTTGGTAGAAGATGAAAGCAAAGAAAGTACCAAAGAAGGCATTTGTATCCAGATATGACCAATAAGTTCTCTGAGAATAGTGAAAATTAAACACAATAATCGTGCAGCCTTTTTCCTACCATATGATTTGGTATTTTTACTGCGATATAGATATGATGAGCATTGATACTACTGGAATTCTTGCATTGGAAGAACTGCTTAAGGAATTGGTTTCGCAAGGCATAGAAGTGAGGCTTTGTGATCCTTCTTACAGCAATTTGATCTATGATGTTTATTTCAATTATCTCAAAATATATGCACTCTAGTTTACTTGCAGTTAGCTTTAGCACATCCAAGGTGGCATGTGATTGCCAAACTAAAAGTAGCCAATTTTATTGATAAACTTGGAAGATGAAGGGTTTTTCTCGCGGTTGAAGATGTTGTAGATGCTGTAGATGCTTGCTTTGATCCCAAATTGCATGGCCCTAACAGCTGCTGATAACTCTTCTCCAATAAGTAAAATTTTAGTGAAGTATTTTCATGGCATAAAGAGCATGAAGAAATGAAAACCATATTAAAGCGGCTACGATTGGATTTCTATCTGGACTCTTGAGCCATGGTGGACATTGGAGGATACTCATTTACAACATTTCTTTGCTATTGCACAAAATTTGTAACAAAAATTATCTTCAAGTTCATTGAAGTTTAGTCATATACTTTCCCACTTAATATGTTTGGCTCCGTTTAGTGGCTAAAATTGTTGTATGCAATTGTAGAGATTACATAAACAATCACAACCATTCATAACAAAAAATTGTGAGATATATTATAATTATGCATAAGAGTTTCTTATTGCAAAATTTTTATGCACATATATGCCAAATTGAGCATTATTGAATCTAACTACTCATTTGGCTAGAGTGATTATTAGCTTGGGAATAGGATTCATTAGGATTTATTCCTATTAATAGGCTTTGACATAATTTTTTCTCCCAAATTGACCATAAAAAAGGACAACTGACAAATTTGAAAAAAGCATTTTTTTCCCCCAAACCATGTTATTGTTTCTGGGCCCATGGGCTAGGCTCCAAACCATATCATGTTTCCTATTCCTTTTTAAGAAGAGATATGTTTAATATTTTTTTTTTAAAAAAAGTTTTGAGGAATATGAATGGGTAGTGACCAAACTTTGAAGTGGTAATTTAGCCATGAAAAAACAAAGTAAGAAATTTTTATTGACCAAGGCATCGATTTCAAGTTTAGGCCAGATTTCTCCAAGCAAAGCACTTTGAAACTTCGATATCTTTAAGTATTACCTACGTTCTACCACTGATATATTTAATTGATAAAATAAAAGTGATAACATTTTTTATTGGATAATAGTATATAAATGGATAAATATCTATAGATAAATATCCATTAGAGATAGCAAGATGAATAGGTATTTGGATTTTGATAGTATTAAATGAAATCCATTCTATTTAGATTCATTTAATAAAATAGATTTATACGGATAGATCTAAATTGATGAAGGATATTCTTTTGTTAATATTTATTTATTGATAAATTTTTATCTAATAAGAAAATTTTAATTTTATTACATTTTTTTATTAAAAAGGTATATTTGTAATGGGACTTATATGATAGTGGAAGGTGTCACTTCAAGTAAATAAATAAATATATTATTTTATTACTTTACCTTTTATTAATTAAAAGATACTAATAATAAGATTCATGTATTAAGGTCATTGATATGGGCATCATACTAGTAGTTATAGAATGTACCAGGGTTGATTTCTTCCATCACTCCACCACATGAAAGTACAAATAAGCAACTAATGACCTCCCAACACGTCACTAGTATTCGGCAAAGAATCGGGATATGTGGGCCACGTTCGGATTCCTTCTTCAAAATAATGACTATTGTCTACTTTCTAATTTTGATACGTTGAAAATACTTTTCTTTGTTGTGAATTATTAGTGAATTAGTGGAAGCTCCAATAATTTTATGGATGTCCACTATTAAGAGTTAGTGGAGACACCACTAATACATATTAGTGGAAGATGATGAATTCCACTAATGAGAGCTCTATAAATAGAGCTCTTCTCCAAGCTTGAAATATACCATTTTGTGAGAGAATTGTTAGAGAAAATTGTGAGAGAAGAGAAGGAGAGAAGTTTGAAGAAATTCTTGTCCAAATAATAGTTAGAGATTTCTTATTGTGTAGATTTTATTTTAAAACTGCCAAAATTTCATAACACGTTATCAGCACGAGTCTCTACCATTACAAAAGCCAGAAGACTTAAGCACGAGACTCTGCCATTACAAAAGCCAAAAAATAAGTACGTATTTATAGATCCATATGGCTAACATTACTAAACTCGAATTTGTAACCCTTGATATTTTTTGAAAGAATTATATGTCATGGGTTTTCGATGCAGAAATGTATCTAAATGCTGAAAGCCTTAGTGAAACTATTAAAGAAAAAAATAGTGTATCTGCACAACAAAAGGCTAAAGCTTTTATTTTTATCCGTCGTCATCTCGACAAAAATTTAAAAATGGAATATCTTACACGAAAAAGATACATATATCTTGTGGGTAAATTTAAAAGAAATATTTGACTACCTGAAGATGGTCATACTACCAACTGCACGGTATGAATAGTTACACCTAAAGTTGCAAGATTTTAAAATCGTGAATGAATATAGCTCCGTCATGTATAAAATTATATCTCAGTTGAAATTATGTGGAGAAAAAGTTACTGATAAAGATATATTGGAGAAGACATTCTCTACCTTTCATACCTCGAATATTATCATGTAGCAATAATATCGAGAAAAATAGATATACAAAATTTACTTATTTAATTACTGCACTCTTCATTGCAAAAAAAAAATAATAATGAGTTATTATTGAGAAATTATGAAGCCAGACCAATTGACTCAATAGCACTCCCAGAAATGAATGTTGTTGGCTCCAACAGAAGCCATAGTCGTAGTCATAGTCATGACTATGGCCGAGGCCGTGGTCGTGGTTATGGTCGTGGACACGCTCGATATTTCTCTTATCACAGTAATAATAAAATTGTGAGAAACACTGGCTATCTGAAGTAGGAAAGAAAAGATCATAAGGGGAAAAAAAAAGAAATACAAGAAAATAGAAGGAAATTATGAGGATAAGTGTTATAAATGTGGCATGAAAGGTCATTGGTCACGTAATTGTCGTACGGTCAAGTATTTAGTGGAATTATATCAAGCTTCACTAAAACAGAAAAATAAAAATGTTGAAGCAAATTTTTCTCAACATCCAGTAAATGATGTTGATGACGATAATATTGATCCAAAAGATCTTAATATCAATATTACTCATATGGATGTATCTGATTTTTTTGAACACCCAAATGATAGAATAGACTATTTAATTGGTTATGACAGTATCCAGAAGAACTAATGCCTTACCTTGATATTTTTGAATGTTTATTATATTCTAATAATATTTACGTTTGTATACACATATTTGATGATGTATGTATTATTGATAGTGAAATTACACACACCATACTAAAAAATGATAAATATTTTTCTTATCTCAAAATGGGAGAAATAAATAATTATAATATAAACGGTAGTACAAATGTGATTGAAGGCTCCGGAAGAGCTAGTATATGGTTGCCTGAAGGAACAACAATTAATATTGATAAGACACTATTTTTCTCAAAATCCAAAAGAAATTTATTGAGTTTTAAAGATATTCACGAAATTGGTATCATATTGAAACAAATGAGGAAAATGGTATTGAACATCTTTATATTACTCAAATTAATTTAGGTAAGAAATCTGTATTAGAAAAACTATCGTCTTTTTCCACTGACTTATATTTTACAAAAATATGTACAATTGAAATTCATCATCTAATAAATTAGAAGTTTACTAATCCTACTACTTTTAGCTTTTGGCTTGACCGGTTTGGTCATCCGAGATCTACTATGATGAGAAGAATAATTGAGAATACACATAGTCATCCATTCAAAAATAAAAAGATATTGGCATCAGAAAAATTCTCATGTACTATATGTTCCCTAGAAAAATTAATTATTAGACTATCATCAGTAAAAGTAGGAGCTGAAAGTTCTACATTTCTTAAACGGATTCACGGATACATTTGTGGACCTATTCATCCACCATATGGACCATTCAAATATTTTATGATTTTAATTGATGCATCATCCCGATGGTTACATGTGTGTTTATTATCTACTCGCAATTTGGCGTTTTGAGATTACTTGCTCAATTAATTAAATTACAAGCACAATTTTCGACCATCAAATTAAAAATATCCGTTTGGATAATGCTGGTGAATTTTCATCACATGCTTTTGATGCATATTGCATGTCAATTGAGATTAATGTTGAACATCCAGTAACTCATGTTCATACACAAAATGGTCTTGTTGAATCTTTTATTAAAAGATTACAATTAATTACTATACTATTATTAATGAAAACAAATCTCTCAACATTTGCCTGAGGACATGCTATTTTACATGTTACAACACTTGTACGTGTAAGGCTAACTAGTTATCATAAATTCTCTCATTTGCAATTAGTTTTTAGTTCAGAACTAAATATTGATCATTTAAGAATTTTTGGGTGTGTTGTATATGTTCCAATTGCACTAAACCAACGTATAAAGACGGGTCCTCAATGAAGAAAGGGGATTTACGTTGGATATGATTCTCCCTCTATTATTAGATATGTTAAACCCCTGATAGAAGATGTATTCACAGTAAGATTTGTTGATTGTCATTTTGATGAATCATTATTCCCTAAATTAGGGGAAGAACATAAACAGCATAAGTAAGATCTTACTTAGACAACATCATTAAACTATCTTGATTCGCGCACAAGCGCGTGTAAATTTGAAGTTCAAAAAATAATTCATTTGCAAAGCATTGCAAATCAAATGCCAAACACTTTTGTTGACTCCAGGAGAGTAACAAAATTGCATATTCCAGCTATGAATACTCCTATTCGAATTGAACAGAACAAAAGATTATCCCTATAGCTGCTGAGTCAAAAGCACGCCAGAAGTGTGGCTGACCTCTTGGTTCTAAAGATAAAAATCCTCGAGAGAAAAGAGGATTAAATGATCCAGATGATCATATTGAAGAAAAGAATGATAAAGACCAAGAGAGAATTGATGACAAAGAACCAGAAGTTGATGAAAGTAATACTGAAATTTCTATCAATTATACTACTTCCAATAGAAGTTGGAATTAGATAGAAACTGTTATTGATAATATGTTTACATACAATATATCTCTTGATGTTACATAGAATAATGATAATCTTGAACCAATATCAGTTGATGAATATTGGTATAGGAAAGATTGGTTACAATGCAAAGATGCGACTCAATTGGAGTTAAATGCACTTACAAAACGTGAAGTCTTCGGAACTGTAGTCCGAACACCGAAAGTTATAAAACCTATTGGCTACAAATGGATAATTGTGTGAAAGCACAATGAAAATAATGAAATTGTACGATATAAAATACGGTTAGTAGCTCAAGGTTTTTCACAAAGACCAGGTATTAATTATGATGAAACTTATTCTTCTATTGTTGATACTATTACACTTCGATATCTTATCAGTTTGGCAGTACATGAAAAGATAAATATGCTCCTATTAAATGTTGTCACTGCTTACTTGTATGAAAATTTAGAAAATGATGTTTATATGAAAATCTCCGAATGATTTCTCATGCCCAAAGTATGTAAACATTATTCTCGTGAAAATTACTCCATCAAGTTACAGAAATCATTATATGGCCTGAAGCAATCTGGGCGCATGTGGTTCAATCGTCTTAGTGAATATTTATTGAAAGTGAGATTTAAAAATGATTGGGTATGTCCATGTGTTTTTATTAAGAAATCTAATTCTAAATTTGTGATATTAACTATATATGTTGATGATATTAATCTTATTGAAACTCCAGAAGAGCTCCAAGAAACAATTGATTATTTAAAAAGAGAATTCGAGATCAAGGATTTTGGTAAAATTAAATTTTGCCTTAGTTTACAAATTGAACATCTAGAAAGTAGAACATTTATTCATCAATCAACATCTACAGCAAAAGTTCTAAAAAGATTTTATATGGACAAAGCACATCTATTGAATATTCCAATAATCGTCCGATCATTAAATGTGAATAAAGATCCTTTCCGACCTCAAGAAGATGATGAAGAACTCCTTAGTCCTAAAGTACCATATCTCAGTGTAATTGGTGCATTGATGTATCTTACTAATAATACACGACTTGATATTGCCATTGCTGTCAATTTATTAGCAAGATTTAGGTTTTAACCAACAATACGACATTGGAATGGAATTAAACAAGTCATTTGATATCTCCAAGGTACAATTGATCTGGGATAATTTTATTCAAATAAAACCAATCCAATATTGATAGGCTATGCAAATGCTAGCTATTTATCTGATCCACATAAAGTACGTTCTCAAACGAGCTATCTATTTACATATAGAAATACTGCTATATCATAGCGTTTTACAAAACAATCTATAGCAACTACTTCTTTTAATCATACTGAAATTATAGTCATTCATGAAGTAAGTCGAGAATGTGTATGGTTAAGATCAATGATTTATTATATCTGAGAAAGTTGTGGATTATCATCTATAAGAGATATTCTAACTCCTCTTTATGAAGATAATGTAGTTTGCATAGCTCAATTACGAGGAAGATATATAAAAGGAGATCGGACAAAACATATTTCACCAAAATGCTTCTTTACTCATGAACTTCAGAAGAAATGTGAAATTGATGTGCTACAAATTCGGTCATGTGACAACCTCGTAGATGTTTTCATGAAGACTTTATCGACTGCAACATTTGAGAAGTTGAGATATAAAATTGGTATGCGTCGGTTCAAAGATTTAAAGGAATCATCTCATCAGGGGAAGTAATAAGGAGACATATAAAATAGTATACTCTTTTTCTTTCACTAAATTTTTTTTTCCCAGTAAATTTTTATCTAGTAAAGTTTTAACGAAACATATTCCAAGGGATAGTGTTGTGAATTATTAGTGAATTAGTGAAAGCTCCACTAATTTTATGGATATCCACCATTAAGAGTTAGTAGAAACACCACTAATGCATATTAGTGAAAGATGATGAATTCCACTAATAAGAACTCTATAAATAGAGTTCTTCTCCAAGCTTGAGATATATCATTTTGTAAGAGAATTATTAGAGAAAATTGTAAGAGAAAAGAAATAGAAAAATTTTTGTACAAATAATAATTAAAGATTTCTTATTATATAAATTTTATTTTAATACTGTTAAAATTTTATAACATTCTTCAGTATATAAAAGAATATTAAATACAGTGCGTTTGACAAATGATACTCGGCCCATTCTAAAGCCCAAACTTTTTACTTTTCACCTGATCTTTGTCAATATCAGCCCAATTTTTACAAAGTTACTTTTTGCTTCGTTGTTTATTTTTCACGAAGAAAAATGCTTCATGGAAATGAGGCAAACAACACTGGGCGGGCCAAAAGATAGGGAAATAAATTGGAATCCTATTAAGCAGCCCGTTGAGTATGAGGCAGTAAAGCCCAAATATGGTGAACCTCGGCAACTACTTCTCGAGCGTAACCAATTTCTTTTTCGTTCCAACTCGTAGGTTCCACATCTCATGACTTTCTGACGTGGCAGATTTCAATTGACAAGTGGACAGATATGGAGTCCTAAGGATCGCGAACTGTGTATTTGGAAATTCTAAATTCTCTCCTCATTTATTTGTAAATATCGTAAAAATATGAACAGAAGTCATAAAAAAAAAATACACAAGAAACAAATAATATTTTTTACATTAAGGCTTGTAGAACTCATACCCCATAACTTAAAAAAGATTAATTGTAAAAATAAAATAAAAATAATTTTAGACACCCCAAAAATATTCTACTATGGAAATGGATCAACTGTTTTTCATATCATATACTAATAATAAAATTCAGATATATTATACTAAACAGAAATAGAGACAAAAAGTTACGCTTGACTCAAAATTTTAAACATTTTTATTTTTATCTTAAAAATTAAAAATTTTAAATAAATTAATTTAAATTTACTCACCAACTCTCAAAAAATTCTCAAAAAATCTCTAATTTAACTCTAAATTTCTTATTCCATTCCTATCACTAGTAAAGTGGTATGGTTCAATCCATTAGTTCTCCCTTTAACTACATGGATTCAAACTCATCGTTTTATAGAAGTATTGTAAGTTAGCAAAGTGGCCAACTTGTAACGTTTAGCTAATGAGATTAGTCCATGATCCCTAATCCGTTAGTCTGCTAGTTGGATTGGTGGAACAAAAATTACACTTTCTTTCACTTGCTTTGGGGCCCAAACCAACACTTGGACACTCACCCTGTTTTCTCCATCCAGGCAAAATCTGCCAGTCAACCGATTTCACTACGAACATTCTATTCAAACTAGTTTGATATCGTTCGATGCATAAAGAAACATAAAACAAAATGTGTAAAATAAATAATTTTTAATTAGAAATTCACGAATTATTTTAAAAAATATAAAGATTGAATTTAGATAATTTTTCATATTTTTAATAAAAATATTTATTTAAATTCACGTACCAATTATTAATAAATGATGTTAAGATGTGTCACAACTAGAGTTATAATGTCACTACATATCACAATGAGAGCCTCCTTCAACTCTTAACCAATAAACAACGTTATTTTCTTGTTTTCTTTTTCAGAATACACCAGAAGTCCTTCTGTCTATCATCGTTGCTGCTTTTTACCGTACAGGCTGATTGGAAATTCTGGGCTAGTAATATGGCTGCAAGGCCAGACAACACCAAGAATATAGTGCAAGCCAAGCTGTTGGGTGTGTCTTTCCTTAGTTCTCTCGTTAGCTTCATCCACAGTGCTCCAATTTATGTTTTTCATTTAAACTTGATGATGGGAAATAAACTTGCTTAAAGGCTAGTTAATGTATGCGAAGTTTGCTGTTTCTCCAATGGCTTCAGATTGTTTTGGGATTTCTTTAGCTTTTGTTGCGTCTGCTTGTTTTCTGTGGGATAATAGTGGGTGTAGAAGGCCGCAATTTAGTAGGACCAGGATATGGAAAATTTTGTAGTAGGGTTTTCATCCCAACTTCCTATCCAGGTGATTAGGGATGGCAATGGATTGGGTCAGGAATTAAAAATTTTAGCCCCGCCCAACATACTTTCCGTCGCCGGCCAATCCATGTCATAGGAAAAGGCAGGAATCCTTATTCCCAACCTGCTAGAGACAAAATAACTCCTAATCCCAATTAAGAAGGAAGTGAGGAAGCGAGGACTATGTTAGGTCCAAAAATATTTATAAATTTTTTTTTAGAAATTTTTTTTACCTGCGATATGTTTTTATTCAAAATCTTTTAAACATTTTAAAAACTTTTGTGGTGGTTTTTAATAGTTCATGTGTTAATCATATGACTAAATTAATAAGAGTAAAATTGATAATTTTTTATTTTTTATTTCTTCTCTTATATTTTATTTTATTTTATATATATAATCTACATATAATTTATATAATATGTATATATATATATATATATATATATAATATGATATGTATACATATATAATATATATATATATATATATAAAATCTATGTAGTATATATATAATATAATTAACCTCTATATATATGTGTATATAAGTGTGTATATATATAATCTACATATAATATATATATATATATATATATATATATATATAACATAATATAATACATATAATATATATAATATAAAAGATATATAGGCGGATTTGGGTCGGACTGAGGGCGGGGATCATGCAATCCCCATCCCATTCCGTCCTCGATTGATGGGTCGAGAAATAAAGCCGCTCCATCCCCACTTAAATAGAAAAAAAAAATCCTAATTCAATTGTGTCGAGTCCTCAGTTTAAGCGAGAAATTACCATTCCAACCTGCGATGCTTCTGCTCATGAGCTGGACTATTTATCTGCCCCCTCTTCGCCGAATTTTTAGTACTACTTGTTATTGGGTGTGAATTCCTCTCATTACTATAATTTGTTTCTCATTGCAATTTATTTATTAGATCAACAATTTTTTTTTCAATAAAAAAATGCTCTGATTTCCGTAGTTTATTTTTCAATCAGTAATGATCTATCACTATAGAATGTTTCTTATGGATATTTGAGATGCATTTTTCTAGCTTCTTTAAATCAAATAAGGCCTATCTAGCCAAAAAAAAAAAAAAAAAAATCAAATAAGGCCAATAACAACTTTGTTGCTGGTTTTACCTTTCTCAAATATAATGTATGGAGTGATATTGTTTGTGGACCCGGTCTACGACCCCACCTGTGGACCGGGTCCTCCGGTGAACAACACCTGTCATGGCCCACATTTTACCTTCCAATTCCATTGTTTTCACGGTTTTTTTTTTCCTCCTCCTACAAAACCAAACCATAGTTAAGCAGAAGGATTCCCAAAATTCGAAAATTGCAGCAAATACTCATTCCATCAGATTCGGGCTTCTCTCTCTCCTCACTTCCTCTACCACACACTCTCTCTCTGCACTCTATTCGCCGCTCTCTCTCTCCGCACTCCCTCTGCAACCAACTGTCTTTCTCCACCGGCAGACCTCGTTCTCCCTTCTCTCCCTTTCTTTCACAGCAGCAGAAATGTCAACAGAGACAGAGAGATCGGTACTGTCGGCCGGTGGTTAGAGAGTGCAAAGAACTTAAAGCAGTGGTCTCTGTTAGAAATAGAAAGGACCCTTTCAAATTTGGTAGAAACTGTAGCGGCATTTGGATCTGTTCCTGTTTGTGAAGCTGAATTGTGGTACATGGCATGCTGGCCCTTTGTTTATGGAGAAGGCACTTGACTTTTATAACCCGGAATTGAGCAACTCAAATGTGAGTGCTACCTTACTCTAGTAATTTCGGTGATTTCTATTCTGTATTGTTGTTCTTTTAGTGTATTTTTGTGATTTCTGTATTGTTGTTCAAATGTGAGTGCTACCTTATTCTGCACAATCCTCTTGCAAATGAAGATAAAATAGTTCAATCACATACAGATAAATGGTACCAACCGCTTTTAAAAAGGAATAACTTCTCTTCTTTAATTATGTCCCTCAAAGTTTCTAAGCCATATGGTCATTAGAAACGAATAATTTTACAAGTATAAATACAATGGCAGAGTATATAAAATATAGATATCAACTCTGAGTTTTACCATCCACTGACTATGAGTCAACAGCAATGAAATCCACATTTCCAACTGTAAACCTATAGTTTCTTGCTCCAAATCCTTTCTCATAGCGCCTGATAACCTGTAGAAAGATAGTCATAAAGACAGTGATGAACAATACTTGAGAATGTGTTAATTATGATGATTAATGGCAAAGGATTTACTTGATCTAAAGAACATTCTTCCAGCCATGAATTAAGACAAACACAGAAGATAAACTCTAATGTGCTTTGGATGAGAAAAATTTCATTATGTGTATAACCATAGTGGTCTAACAATAAAAAAAATCATATTTTGATTGAAAATTACTTATGTGTTAAATAAGAAAGTTATGCTTACACAGTTAGTGAACAACACAGAAAAGTAAACTGGTCTTAAAAAAGATTCCTGCCATCTATTATATATACCTCAGTTTTTGCAACTAATCTTAAAAAAGGAAGAGAAAACTGGGGTATATGACATAGGATAGCTATCTATTAAGCTTCAATAGAGAGATAGTCAAGTTAAAACAGAAAAGTAAAACCAAGAGATTTCCTGCATCTTTTTTGCATTTTTGGTACAGATCATTCATATCAGCAATTAGATCTTTTCCCTTAATCTTATTGCTCATTCAAAAATAAAAACATGGTTTCTGGCTTACAACTGTAGCAATTGGTTGTTGTGTTTCCCATATGAGTATACAGTGATATGAGTATACAGTTCTACTCTGGGCGGGGTATACAGTTTTACTTGTCATGCATCATAAGTTTGATATGTGATCTATATAAAGCGATAGTTTTTAATAAAAAGAATTTTGATTTGCACTTATGGAATTCATTGAGCCTAGCTCACATTATTTGAACATGTTTATTTTCAGGAACTGTTGTCTTCATACAAACCAAGGTTGAGCTTTTCAATCCTGTAGCTATTGCAAATTTGTAACTGGTTGCAATATCTCATGTTCTTGATGAAGAATGTATTGTATATATAGGTTCCTGTTACTGTTATGTTTAAGTTCAATGGGGAGTGTGTCTGGTTCTATTATAGTATAAGTTTGAATGGTCAAATAATGCAGTTTGATCAAGTCTTCCAGAGTTTCTTTTTACTATCACATATTTCACATTGCAGGTTTTTAGTCCAGCATTTTGAGTTTATAGAGTTGACTTGTGGGAAGTCTCTGGGTATCTTCTATACTTTGTTTCACAGTCTAGTCCTATTGATAGGAAGGCAGACATCATGCTTAGGAATTAAATGCTAATAGTACTTCATAATATGCCAACATTTTGGGCTGACATTAAGTGGAGCTTTCTTTGTTAAATACAAAAGCATAAAGACCATATGCATGGATTCCAAACATGAAAATAGGCAACATTTTAGTTCTCTAGAGACAATTCACTGCAAAATGGGTATTCCAACTTTATACAAACATGACAAAAGTTCACATGCCTTACTCTTCATCAAACAGAATAGGGCCTTACTCTGCAAAATGGCTAATGATCTTCTCTTTTTTTTCAATTTTGAAACAGAACATGCCTCCAAAGAAGTTCTATGTCGTTTTTGAAGGGAGACAGCAAGGCATATTTGAAGATTGGGTAGATTGCCATAAAGCAACGAATGGTTATAGAGGAAATCTTTTCAAGTCTTTTTCGTCGCTTGCAGAAGCTGAGCATGCATGGTTGTCCTATAAAAATGCAAAGAAAGAATCTTCAAGCAGCACAACAAACCAAAATTATTCGAAAGGGACATCTTCTTCATATTTTGATCCACCCTTACCCCCACAACCACCTTCTAGATGGTTGAAAAAGTGATGATATGTTCAGCTTAGGTCATAGATGTTCAAAACGGTATTTCAATTAGGATGTTTCTTTACATTGTATTATGTTTGTATTGGAACAAGTTGGATAATGCTATGAATCATTAATTTTTTTATATTTAGCAGATTCCTTGTGTATTTTTTGGTGTTGTGTACATAGTATTTATTGGAGAATGAGTTCATTGGATGACTTATTGAATGAGTTCATAGTATTTTTTGGTGTTGTGTACATGGTATTTTTTGGTGGTGTTCATTGGATGACTTATTGGAGAATGAGTTTGGGGTTTGATTGTCTTTGGTTTGATGTTGTTTATTGGATGATTTCTTGGAGAATGGATTTGGTGTTTAATTGTTTTTAGTTTGTTGGTGTTTATTGGATGACTTGTTGGAGATTGGATTTAGGGTTTCATTGTCTTTGGTTTGGTATTGTTTCTTGGATGACCTCTTGGGGAATGCATGTGTGGTTTCATTGGATGACCTCTTTGCGCATGTCCATTTGGTTTGGTGTTGTTTTAATGTCCACTTGGTTTGGTTTGGTTTTGTTTTAATGTCCATTTGGTTTGGTCTTGCAAGCATCATGTCCCATTTTCAACTTTGTTATTCTAGTTTCAGCTTTGTAACATTTTCAGCTTTTGTCATGGTAGTTGTCTTTTACAATTTTTGTTTCTTTACCATATCACTTAAAAGCATCTTAAGTATTTGTGTAAGCAGGGTTCTGTTCTGTATGAGTAATGTGATTTACATTATGTCTACTTTTTCTTCACACAAAAGCACATCAAAAGCACAGAAATGCCAAAAATGCACAGATACTGCACAAAAATAGTGCATAGATATTGCACAGAAATCAGCCTAAAAGACTGCACAGAAATAAGCCTAATGCACTGCACAAAAATTCACAAAAACAGTGCATAGATACTGCACAAAAATGCCAAGAATGCACAGATACTGCACAAAAATGCACAAAAATAGTGCATTTTTACTGGACAAAAACAGTGCAAAAATACTGCACAGAAATGCCAAAAAATGCACAAAAATGCGCAAATACTGTACAAAAATAAGCCTAATGCACTGCACAAAATGCAAAAAAAAAAAAAAATCAGCTTATATAAGCACAAAAATACTGCACCAGATAATGCACAAATACACAACAACAACGGACTTCAATACAATACAATACAAAATTCACAAAAACAGTGCACAAATACACTGCACTAAATGGAAATGGAAACAAATGGAAATCCAACCAACACTAGTAGCAACATCCATACTAAACTCCAATACAATACAAAATTCGTTAATAGTATCCAATACATTGTCAAACTAGTCAAATACACAACAACAACGAACTTCAACCATCAAATGACAATCACATTTCTGCTTTAGCTTGAACGATGTAGCATCAATGCACTAGGCAGCATCATCTTGGGTTGCATCTAAAATGCTCTCGTTTGTATCATCCTGTTAATAGTCAATAATAAATAATTTAAATGATGTATAATTTTCAACGAATCAGCCTCAAATAAAAATGAATGTAGCTACCCCATTACTTACCATTTCACTACTATGAAGTGCATTATAAGCTTGTAACATGGATGTAAACAACAGATAGGAAGAAACAACCTTCAAGAAAAGACAACATATAAAATGAAGTCAGATTCTTTCAACGAATCACAAACTGTCATTAAAAAATTTAAAAATAACGATTGAAGGACAACCTCTTCATAACTCCAGCCACCATTTGGAGTATCTGAGACTGCTGTGCTTGTTTCTTCATTCAATGGCAAAAGAACCTGTTCAGGGGTATTTTGGGTTCCATCTTGCCCAATAAAAGCTTGTGACTTTTTTCTTTTTCCTGCATCAAACCATAAAATTCAGTAAATCAAGCAAGACACACTAAATTTTGTAAAAAAAAAAAAACAGCAAAACCTTGGTTATGGCCACCCCTTAGTGAAGAACCTCTTTGACGCTTCTCAAAATTGCCTTTTAGTCTCTTACCCCCTTGTTTGCCCTTTGCTCTTATTCGATTGGGATCTTGGACAACAATCTCACACTCATTGGTATCTTCACAAGCTGAAGTCCTATTGTTCTGCACTCTATTATCCTTAATTCCAGATTGCGAATCTTTCAATGCATGTGTTTTCCAATATTCATCCAGCTTTTGATTGGCACTTTCTAGTGCTTGCCATAAAATAAGCTTACTTGCATCGTGAGATCCGCATTTGCTAACAACACTGTAAGCAAATTTCATGGCTCAATTTGTGAAGACAATGTCTGAATCAGTACTTTGCATGCTGAATATCCTATTTTGATCCACATCACTTATACGCTTTCTAGCATTTTTGCCCCACCTTTTCGACAAATATGAATCCGGGATTTTTGCAATATTCTTTGTCTTCAAAGCTGCCAATGCGTGTGTACAAAGTATACCCATGCTCTCAAATTTCTTATAGCTGCATTTGACAGATAAATCTTTTGTATTAAGAACTACTGTACTTGTTTGATCTCCCCATTTAGTCTCCACAATCACTTTGAAGCTATAGATTGATTCTTCAAGAACTTCTTCTTCTTTGGATGATGAAACACATATGGCCATAAATTCCTTCTCGAAAAACCTATACAACTTGTGAGTATAAAATTGGGCAGCTTGCTGTAACATTGCACTAGACCGTATTAAAAGTGGAGGCTTGCCTTGTGCACAAGTAAAGTCAGCTTCTGCTTCATTTTGGCGCAATTCCCCAAGTTTTTGCTCAAATTCAAGAACAAATTTGGTCAATGAACATGTTCTACTCGACATCCCATTTAATACACTATTAGTGCTCTTACTTCTTTGTGATGTTTTGAACCCCGCACTGAATTTTTCATTTGAAAAACACGTGCACCACTTATCCCTCAAATTATACAATCTGTCCAACCACTTATGACCATCCAAATTATAGTCTGCAATCATCTTAGCCCATGTCTGCTCAAACTCTTCCTCTGTCTCACACCCTGTCAAACATTTGTGGAACAAATTTTGGAAGCCATTGTCATTATTGAGGCCACCCAAGTACAATGGAGCATTTTTGCAAATATACTACAAACACAACCTATGTTGACTATCCGGAAACACTGTTTTGGCAGCTTTCATTATTGCATAGTCTTGGTCCGTCATAAAAGTGATAGGTTGCTTGTTGTCCATCGACTCTAAAAAGGATCTAAATGCCCACTCGAATGAAGATGAAGTCTCATCTGATAAAAATGCACATGCAAACATTATAGTTTGCCAATGATGGCTCACTCCAATGAAAGGTGCACAAATTAAGTTGTACCTATTGGTCCTATAGGTAGCATAAAAAACAACTACATCACCAAAGTAATCAAAATCAATTTGAGATCTTCCATCTCTCCAAAAAAAGTTGTGAATTCTTCCTTCGTCATCCAACTCCACATCCCAATAAAACATCTTTTCTTGATTTGCTTTTTGTTTGAAGTGATTTACAAGACTTTGAGCATCCCATTTTTCAATTATTGAATTTCTTCGATTGTTAAGTTCATTATATACATCCTTCTTCAAAAAACCGATGCTTCCAACACCACCACTTTCTTTTGACAAGTAAGAGAATGCTTGAGAAGTCTTGATTCCAGAGCTGACTAGAGACTCCAATGTGTCTCCATGGGCTTCTGTTACACATCGAGCTGATCTAAGCAAATGCAGTTTATATGTCTTTGCCATCTCGTGATTATGATCCTTTTGTATTTTATTTACTTTCCAATTTCCATTAGAATCAACCTCAAATTGGACAAAAGCCTTGCAAGCAGTTCTAGTCTCCAACCTTCATGAGAAATGCCGCTCTCATTTTCATATTTTTTTATTCCTTGCTTCGAACAAAAAAATACTTTAGATCTAATATTCTTTGTCCCTTAGATATAGTATTGCTTTCCCTTCCTCACACTAAAGCCACAAGCATGCGCGTATTCACAGTACAATTCATATGCTGCCTCCTGTGAATCCACAACAGTGTTCACAAGTTTTCTTTCCAATTCTTCGATAATACCATTACGACCATCAACTTAATTTTTTGATTCATCCCTTGTCTCATGCAATACCTGAACACCTTTCGTGTCATCTTCAATATCAATTTGTTGTACAAACTGAACCTCATCATTCGAGCCATCATCAGCATATATGCTATCTCCGTAGCTACTCATCTCCTTTTTCAAATATTGATGGTAAACTAGAAAATGCCAAATGCTGAAAATGTATAATCACAGCAGAGTATAAGGACAGCTATAAAGAATGACTATTTCTATCAAAAAGGAAAATGTCAAATGCTGAAAACGTATAAGGACAACATAGTATAAAGATGTAAAAGGACAGCACAGCTAAACATGTTGATTTTGAGGGAGACGAAAACAGAGAGCATGCACTGGTAGCGTAAAAAATTAAACAGAGAAAAATAAAACCAAGCCTTAAAGGCTATACGGAAGCGTGAAGATCATACATTTGCGCTCCTTAACCCTTCTAGGTTGAGTAAGAGCGGATTGAATGATTGGAATCGCCTCGCTTTGCCCACTTGAAGAAGCTTCCGGTTGAACACCCGCTAGCCTTCTACTCCGTCTTATTTGCATGAACGCCTAGCTTTCTAGCTCTCGGGATATTCCTCAGCCTAACCTCTAGTCGGTGAACACAACAGAGAAGAAGAATGGTCTCAAATCTCATTGGTTCACTTGCTATTGGTTAGCAAAGCTCCAATGAGAAACCAAGAAAAGGGAGGCGTGAGAGAGGGAGCTTACGTGAGGCTCTCCAGAGAGACGTGAATCTTCTGTTGGGTAGGGAAAACTAGGGTTTTTCTTTTTCCAAAGAGTTGTTTATTAGTTAGCCAAAATTAGGTCTTTCATTATCTGATAAACATATCCTCGGGATTTCAAAACACTCGGATGTTATCTTGAGAATCAGTTTGGCCTAACCCTAAACTCCTCATAACCGTATTTGGAAAAACCCTAAGGTCGAAGCTATTGGGCCAGAAAAATATTTGTTATTTTCCTTGGACCCAAAAGGCTCAAAATAATAAACATTAATTATTTATTTCCTGGGCTTGCATAAATAACCCAATAAATAATTAATGAACCCAAATGAACCAAAATAATTAATCTTTAATTATTTATTTCTTGGGCCTATATAAATAACCCAATAAATAATTAAATATTAATTATTTCCCATAGTTTAAGCCCATGTTAATTTCCTAATTATTCATACTGGACCTAGGCCCTGAATAATTAATTAACCAAATAAACTAGATAATTAATTTTCTCTCAACTCCTATTTTATTTATTTATTTATTTATTTTATTCCAGTCCAATAATAAATTAGACTTCCTGAATAAAATAAAATAAAATAAAATAAAATAAAACAAAATCCTCTTCAACTGAGACCAATTCCTCAACCCAAAAGTAGTTAGGACTTACGGGCTATTTCGAGGACCAAAAAGACACATCGTCTTGGCTGCTAAAATGACCAAAATACCCCTGCTATATAAATAGCTATATTTTACATTTTAAATATTTCCTAATATCACCATAAGGAAATATTGATCCCAAGGACAATGCTACATTAGCAAAGTCTCCGACCTACAAGTGAAATGACTAAAATACCCCTCTACACATCGCTATACATTTAGAGAAGAAGAAGTGTACTAACACCCCTCTAAATGACATCTACCATCCTTACGCTTCTAGTCCAATGATCTACGACTTCTTGGAGTGTTTCCGCTTTCCAAGGGAGCTACCCTAAAGCAAACATCCAAGTCATGTTTCCCAGGGCCTTAGACATTTTAGACCATTCGGACAACCACAAGGGGCGATATAGTGCAGAAACTATCTTGTACAAGTCTGTCTTAACTAACTAGTCATACATACCCAACATGCAAGTATATTAGCCCTACGATAGAACCTCAACTATAGCAAATCAAAGTATATGCTTCCAGCTTCGCCAGACCACCAACTCATACTCAAGTCGTAGAGTACTAGTCCACGCTGTAGCGGTAGTAGTCTAGGTTTCTATCATATAGTACTTTTAGAAACCACTACTACAGGTCATGTCCTACGTATTCGAAATACGCTTATGTTATGAAGTGAGTGGACTACTCATTGGCTAAAGGGAAGCCATTCCCCATTTAGAATTCATAACATAATAACGTAAATATGATGAGATTCCCAGTCTCATCAATAGGTTAAGAACAAATGTTTATGTGTTAAACAACCCGTGATCCATACCTTACTGTGAAAGACCACCATTCACATGGATCACTTATTTAAACACAATGGGTCTGTTCCAAACAAAAATCGTGCACAAACAAAAAGTAAATTCACAAACAATTTCTGAAAATAAATTCTTTTATTAAAATATTCAATTTTACATCAAAAACCTAGTCTAAGAGGGCATACAATCCAACAGATTTGTGACTTAGTTTTGGCACAAATATGCTAGATATGTAACAATGCATATGCATCCTTAAAATGATTGCTGAGATGATCATCTTCTTCTCTCTATAATTCACACAAACTTATTAATTTTTTAATTTCCCTCATGTATGTCGCAGCATTTACTCTGTAATTTAACATTCAAAAATTCCATCCCAAATTTCATTTCCGTTTATTTGGTGATCTTTTCAGAATGCTCCAAATCATTCCTTTTTCCTATTGCATCCATGTGCACACAATCCAACTGGAATTGGAATTGACCCTACTGAGGAGCAGTGGCAAGAAATTTCCTATTATTTGAAGGTAAGTCAAAATTAGAGTAGAGTGTTTTAGTTTCCCCCATCTTTATCACCTCACTCAAAAAAAAAAAAAAAAAAAAAAAAGAGGCATAAAAAAAATAACAGTTAATAAGAGGCATCCAATAAGTCATCCAATTAGTTTCCCTCCACCCCCCCCCCCGCCCCCAAATATTAATAACAGTTAATTTTAACTTTATAACATAAGAGGCACAAATGCAAGGACAGAGCACATAATATCATGGAATCAGAACCATGGAGAGTAATGTAGATTATTACCTAGTTTATAATATCATGAAATTAAGGACAGATTCGAATGCTAAGCGGACAGATTAACCTCAATCCGATGGAAGTGTTGGAGCTGGTCGACATTGCTATTAAATAAACTATGCATCACAGATTTGGTCGACATTGCTGATGGCTAGATGGCATTGTCATGTTGTAGCTGTTCGGTAGAGGGAGAGAGAGACAGCCGGTTGGCGACTGAGTAGAGAGGAATTGGCGGACCAACGAGTAGAGAGAGAATGACTGTGGTGAAGAGTAGACTGAGAAGGAAATATGACCACGAAGTGGTCATGGGTGTTTTGGCAGAATTTTGGTAGAATTTCTCAAAATTTTGAGTCTTCAGTCTTTTTTTGCACGATTTGGGAATCCTTCTGCTTAACCATGGTTTGGTTTTGCAGGAGGAGGGAAAAAAACCGTAAAAACAATGGAATTGGAAGGTAAAATGTGAGTCATGATAGGTATTGTTCACATGAGGACCTGGTCCACAGGTGAGACCGTGAACCGGGTCCATGTAAGAATTTCTCAGTGGCTAGAGGTCAGAATGAGAATTCTTGGTGGGGTAATCCACAAAATTCCTACATGGTTGTTTAACAAATGCACGAGTGGATACTACATAGATTTGAGATATTTTATATTTGATTGTCTTTAGCATGTTAGAAATGAGGATATATACCAAAATATCTTCAATGAACAGTGATCTGAGATATTTTATATTTAATTCACTTATGTATACACAATTTTTTTATCTCTTACATATGGAGTTTTCCAAATGATGGCAATAAAATTGTTCCGAATGTAGATGTGCTTCAAAAGGCAATCCTGGCATGTCAGGTATTTTATATAATTCTTTTTTATACGTTTTGGCTAAACTTCACTCTCGCAAACCACATATTTTTTTAAAAATAATTTATTTATAATTAAATATTTTTTAAAACTTAAGATAAGATATTTGAATTTATAAAGGAAGTATAATTATATTCAAAAATTGAAATTTGTCATATTAGTGGAACTTCAACAAAAAAAAAAACTGCTAAAAAAGTATAATTATTTTTTGCTCATAAGAAAAAAGTATAATTATTCTGATGAGAAAATTATTTAAAAAATTAATATTATTTTCCTTCGAAGCATGAAAGTACGAAAAAGGATAGAATTCATATTGACCATCTTTATTAATTTAAGAGACTTGGCTAATTGAGTAAAGGTGGAAGGGTGTCTCAATCTTACTCCCGATATCTTAAAAAGAGGTTCAAATCTGAGATGACTTTCCTATATTGACCATTTTGGCTCATTCAAGAAACTTAGTAATAATTATTAAATTATTTTTATTAATTTTTTTAGTCTTACACTAACCATTTCAACTAATTTAAGAGTCTTGACTAATAATTATCAAATAATTTTTATTAACTATATATATATATATTTATTTATTTATTTATATCAGGTTTCTTTCCTTTCACGAGGGGAAGTAGCAAGGGGAGGAATAGCTTCTCCCTTTTCCGTTCCTCTTCAAGCGAGTGTCCCTTAAGAGACCTTATAACAGGAAGCATAAGCATAATTATCCGTCTAAGGCCTAATGATTCTTCCCGTGTTATCTGAGTACACTCGCAGCGACGGCCATTCTTCACATCTTTGACCAATGCAACCGGTTATTGTTTATGCCATTACTCGGAAATCAAATTCTATTTCAAATTGTCCATTCAGATTGTGTACCAAATATACAATGATTATGTCATGCCTACCCAACTTAATGCATTGATCATTATTAAATTTGTAGTGAGTAGATAATTCATTCCACCATAAAAGTTACATGAATTTTTGTTTAATCTTAAATTTACACAAGCCAATAAAAAGAACAAAATTATATAAAAATAGAGAGAACATACAAAAATAAATATAATATATAAAAAATAAGATAATATTTAGAGCTCAATAAATAGTTTTATTACGACATGATAAGCCCAATTTAATTTGTAGAATTCAGTTACGTTTGGGCACGGTAATGTTTTACATATGCTTCGATCCTCCAAATGATAGCAGCAGAAATCCAATCTTTGGCATCCAGTCCACTTTTCCTGGATAAAATAAATACAGTTTGCTCCGTCCTCATGCTTGGCAACGCATGCCATACCAGTATTGGTATTCAGAAAGATTGCACGATCACCTAAGTTTTTCACCTCCACCCAATTGCATCTAGAATCAAGCTTGGAAATCTTAAAATCTATGGTCTCCCGGGTAAAGGATCCAGAGAAAATCCGGGTAACACGCCAGAGCTCCCCACAAGAATCAATCAAGTATCGAGTCAGGCGCAAAGTTTCTGGGGGAGTTAAACTTGGTGAAGCCGACAGTGCAACAAAAAACTTGATATTTCTATCCGAGAAACTTATACATACTAAGTCTCCATGCAACAATAAACCGTAAAGATGACCTTGGGATGTTGTTGCCGATACGATATAATCTTCACGTCCAAATGCTGATCTCTGCTTAAACTCGGTAAATTTATAATGGCCCAATTGACAATATTTGATATTCTCTCTCCCGATAAATGCAACACGGCATTCGGGATCACTTGGTGATGCGGACAAGATGCAAACAGAGTAAGCATGCTCTATATGTCCTGGGTACCGTAAGCTGAAAGGCGGTAGCTGAATCTTCTTCATTGAGGTAGGCTCCAAAAGCAAGCAATCTTCTGTACTCTTATCCGTCAAAACCCACCATCCGTAACATGTCGACCACACGTGTTTGTTTGATAATTCAGGGATGAGTCTAGTGTAACGACGTTCATCCAACAAATTGAAAAAAGTTTGTCGGTGACCCCCTTTCGAGCCATCTTGAGATATGATAAGCCATGGGTAAGGTTGAGATGAATGAGGCAAGGTTGTGTGGGGAGCTCGGTCCATTACCTTCACTTCTGAGAACAATTTTCATCTTCAAATTCTAAGAAGGTGAGGATATTTATAATATATCATATTAGCCAATATCAAATCTTGTCAGGAAAAGGAAAATAACTTTCGCAGAATCAGAATCCTAATCCAAGATAGATTTCTTTCTCAATTTGTTTCCTTTGAAAACAAGAAGTCCAGTCTATCTTTTGGCTGCTAATGGAAAAGGAAAGTAAAGCGGAGCACACAATCATCAACCAGCAATGTTTATAGTCTATTTAAATAGAAATTATTTTAGAATGAATTTATTAAATTATAATAAAAATTATTAAATATGTGAAATCAAAATAAAATTAAAATAAAATAAAAATAAGATATAAATTTTATAAAATTAAAATTATTTTAAATTAAATTAAAATAAATTAAATACTTTTCAATTCACTTCTTTTAACACCCAAATAAGACATTGCACAACTTGTATTGCCCTCCACCTCTCCCCTAAGCACGTTCGTCTCTTCCTTGTTATAACATGCTCATTATATTTTAAAATATTTATTTATAAAATTCTTTATACACAAATTAAAAATATTAAAAATAATATTATTATAATTTGAATAAAATTTATATTCTATTCATATTAATAATATGATAGTTTAGTAAAAATTCTTAAGAAGTAAGAAGAAAAAAAGTTTTAAAAAGTTGTATAGTTAATTTAAAATAAATAGAGTAAAATGAAAAAAAATCATTAATTCTAATATATATATATATAGATATTTTAAAATAAAATAAAAATTTTTATAAAAAATTATTTTGAAATGAAGAAAAGTAATATTGCTTTTCTAATTTTTGTGGTGACACAGTAACCAACCGTGGACCCACACCTTGTTCCTGCCGGCGCAAATGCGAAGCCTTGTAGGAACGTGGGCATATATATATATATATATATATATATATATATATATATATATATATATATATATATATATATATATATATATTGTCCATCCTTTTCTTTTCCATTTCTAGCTTAATTGAAAATTTATCTTACTTAAGGCCAAATATATTACTCTTTTTCTTCAGATTTAAATATTTTATTATAAATTAATATAAAAATAATTAAAAATAAGTTATTATTTCATTTTTATTAATTGAGGACTCATCAACGGATGCTATAAATCAATAAAACATATTTCACTATAAAATTAGCAATGAGATTTATAATTTATCCTTTAAATAGTACACAATATTTCATCGATAGATCTTCTATCATTAAAGAATTGTTTCATTATATTTTTTAGTGTTAATGAATTACACTTTATCTCCTCCGATCCAAAATAAGTAAAAATCATGCTAGAGGCCGGCATATAATTTGTCTTGGGTTCATCGTGAATGAAACAATGATACGGGCAGAAAAACACAGAACTCTTTTTTTTTTTTAATTCCTTTTTAAAATATATTTTTCAATAGAAAATTTTTGTGAAGAATCTATTTTTTCCCTTTTATCTTGATCCACGCATATCCATAATGCTCCCAAAAGGGAAAAACAAGGGAAAAAACCCATTGCGTTTGTGGGTTCCAATTTAAGGTGATTTTTCTTCCTTCCTTTTTTTTTCTCCCATTAGTTTTTAAAACTTGCATTAAGATGATTTTTTAATTTTTTAAAAAGAAATTTCAAACTAGAGAAAATAATTAAAAGTTCACTTTTGAATGGAAAAATAATACTCCCTCCGTACTAAAAAACATATAAAAAAAATTATTTTCGTTATACTAAAATATTTGTTAATCTCACAAATTAAGAATATATTTATTATTTATATTCTTAATTTATTACTCCTTCAACTATTTGACTCATTAAATATGTACATTTTCAAAAAACAATTAAGTGGAGATAAAAGAAAAGAAACAATGGAGAAAGAATAATAAATGAATGTATAGAAAAGAACAATTAATATTGTCTCCATTTCACAATATACAAGTCCTTTTAGAATTAAAATTTTTTCTCATAATATAAGTTGTTTTATAAAAATTTATTACATTTTTTCATATCTATCACTCCTTACAATCTCTCTTTTTTCACTAATTATGACCCAACTTCTCCAATTACTAAAGTAGACAAAAATTTAATTAGGGTTACTTTTGAAAGTTTGGTTTTAAAATTGTTTAGAAATTTATGGACTCTTACTTCTTGTACATAAGTATAAAATGACTTATATTATGAAATGAAGGTAGTAGATATTTTCTTTTATTTAAGGATATTTTCCATTATAATTATACTATTGTGAATTTGATTCAAAATAAAATTAGTAAATATAAAACTGTAAAGTAAAGATACTAGAAGATGAGAGAAAAGAGAGAATCGTTTAGATACGATTTCATTGATTATTCGTTTATTTACATATGACTCCTATTTATAGAGGTTTCGATAAAAAACTTCTATAAATAAATGAATTTAATAAATGCTATCTTATCTCATCCATTAATAACTTTAGAAAAACGAACCGTCACATTATCTTCAAGATAAATTAATAGAATGAAAAAACTGAACAGCCACTTAATATTTTCATAACATATAAAAAATTTAATAATTTTTTAATTTTTATATTATATCTTAAATTGATATAATTTTTAGAATGAAGGGAATAATAATTTACTTAACTATATAATATAATATTACAAGGACCGTGATTCTAAAGTTGAAACATAATTACTAGAGCGGAAACAACAAAGAGTGCAAATGCCCTCCAGTCTAATAAATATCAATAATGTTTTGAGTTGCTAGCATAATGAAACCCTTTGTCCACGACCAAGATAGCCAAGAAAGTTAGAAAACTTGTAAGAAATTGAAACTACATAATTTCCTTATTCTATGACTACATAGTATATACCGTGCAAATTACTAGGGATTTATAGGAGTTCCGCCAGAGGCGAGGGAAGTGAAGAAATTTTGAGAATTTGGAGGATTTCTTCTGCACCGCAAAAAAAAACTCATCCTCTGTGTCCACCGAGTAGTAGAACAAGGAGAAAATTTTGCCAATTGTTAAGACAACAAAGTAAACAACAAAATTGGTGACGGTGCCTAAGCATGAAAAAACAATTGTAGAAGCCTCTTCCAAATAGACCATCTCTAAGTATGGATTCTACAAGTATGCCAAATTGGGGGTACGGAAGACTGGAGAAAGCTTTGCATGCCCGTCACTTCATCTCACTAGTATTTCAATCACATTTTCTTTATAGGAATTGAAAAGGAAATGAAAATAGAAAAGAAAAAATAAAAACAATTATAATTGCTAGGGCTAAGAAGGGAATGACATGAAGCCAACGAGTTCACTTTAATTAGGGTTCTCAGATAAAAATACACCATCTCATAAGAAGAGGATTATTCCCGGTGAAATGGAGCAAATAGCACCAGAAAAAAAAAGCAATAAATGGATGCCAATATTGATTATTAGAAAAACTAGGTATGAACAATTTAATTAAGGAAAAAAAATCCCAAAAAGTTAAAGATAAGAGGATGCAAAGGCGATATCTACGGTGCAAAATCGAGATTTAGTCATAGCAGGACACACGATGTTAGTGCTTATCCCTTTTTTTTTTTTTTTAATATTGCAATTTGCCCAGGCCAACCTAACATTTTCGGCATTTGAATACCTAACACCACCTCGACAGTATCCTGAGAGACAAATTCTCTATAACAAATTGTGAGACCCGGACTTTTTTCTATTTTTGAGTCTTCCCTATTTGAGTTTTCCTTTAAATATGTTTGGTGGGTTTAAGGTCCAATTGATGGTGTGGGGTTATTATGTGATATTAGAAAGTTAGTGGAGTTATGTGTTTTAATTGATTATTTTAGTTTAGGGTTTCATTTATTCTATAACGTACGACGTTCTAAATAGACACATCTTTCTTTCAATTCTGTACCAGAAGAGAAGAATAACGATGAGGGTGGACAATTTAGAGTGAAGATTGAGTCAGAAACTACAAATTTGGATAAGTTTGACTCATCTTCTCTCAAATTATGGATCTAGATGGCTCTTAGGCCTTCAGGTTTATGATTATGAGGTAATAGGTTATAGGGTTTCAAATTTGGGGATTTCAGTAATATTATGATTCTAAGTTGTGGTTGTGGTTATTGGGGAATTGTAAGCATCTAAGAGCTTTTGGTGGTGATTAAGAAGATTTGGCTTGTTGAATTATCTGATTGTGGTGTCAGATAAGGAAATTGGATTTTCCTGTATTTGGTATTCGTTACTATTTTCTTCAAAATTAATTATGTCTCTTGATTTCTTTATATGAAAATGGTATTGAACATGACATGTTAATTGTTATTTCTGTACAAATAGTCATGTTCATTGGAAATTATAAGTTTAAGCAAAGTTCTACGTTTATGTGCTGATTTTCTGATTTATATGATGTTGAATGCTTGTGGGTTTCATTTTGGTAGGGAATTCCCCAACTTTATAAGTTATAAGACACTTACTAGGGGGTTATAATACCTAGGATAAGCTAAGGCCCTTCTCATAATGGGATATAATAATTAGCAGATTGATCAGTTAAGCCAAATCAAAGTCCACAAGCATGAATCATCTTCGTGAATTAAGTTGTATTTAAATATGTATGTATATATATATATATATATATATATATATATGTTTAAATAGTTTTTGGTGCGCAAAACTGGTATTTTACCTAGATAAAGGGGATGGTTGGATTGGTTCATGGGATTGGATATTGCAGGTTGGCTTTTAGGTGCTCTGAAAATCGCATTTGCACATTCCAGAGCGCACCCGGCGCTGACTCCCTCGCTCAAGGCCGGCGCCGACTTCACACTGTCCAGCACACCTAGTTTCGGCCGCGTTCCCCCATCCAACGCCGACTCCCCTCTGATTTGATTCAGGCACTGGTTTTCTTCTATTGAAGCGATGGTTTTTTTTCTTGATTTATTGGTTATTATTTTCATTGGATAAACAACACCGGTTCAATATTCAGATGTTGATTATGCATCATTTGATTCAGTATTGAGTAAAACTAAGAAATTTATTGTTCCTCTTTCCTTCTGTCTTGTTTTTGTGGGTAATATTCCGAGATCTTTATATGGTGCGACCAACCCACCAAGAAGATATTCTAAAATCCCATGAATTGTGTACTATAATAACTTGAAAGCTATTTTAAACAAGCGTTTTATAAATGTATATGTATATGTAGCATGCTTAATCGTAGGTAAGCCAGATTTTCTTATTAAGCTAGTGAGCTCATTCCTTATTTACTATTTTGTAGGATATCAGTTAGAAGAAAAAGAACTAGGCGAGTGGTTGAGGAAGATTGGTAATGATATCTGGTTATTATTTCTGAATTTCTAGAATATGTTTATTTATTTGAACAATTAGGATATTTTGTTAAACTTTAATGATTTTGATGGATTTATGTTTGTTCTGTACTTGGTAGATTATATAAATAAATGCTCAATTAATGTCAGTTAGGTTGCTTAGACTTGATTACGAATTTGAGTTTCTAGGAGTATGAGTTTATATGTGCGGGTTATTTGAGTATCAGAGTAGTGTAGTGGAAGTGTGATGGATCAGTTTGAGGTGCTAAGGGTTCGACATTCCAATTTAGGAGGTGCTGCCATGGCATCCCTAGACTCGTGGTGTGACACAAATAGAGACTTAGCGTCCCAAGTTACTGTTGTAGAGGGAGTGTTTTCACAGTATTCAAATGCTGAAAATTCTATGTTATAGCATCCGCAAATTACAATTTTTTTTTAATAAAAAAATAAACATCAACATTGTGTATTCTTGGGTAGGGATGGCAATGGGGTTGAGCTGGACTAGAAACTAGAAATCTTAGTCCTGCCCTTGCATACTCTCCTTTTTCTTGTTCTCGATACGGGTAAAGGTAGAGATCTCCACCTCCGGTCCATTGGAGACAAACTAATCCCAAATCTAGGCTTAGAGGGGAAGTGGGGGCTCGGTTGGACTTGGAAATGTTGCTAAAGAAATTTTTAATTTTTTTTGCCTCTCATATATTTTCGTTTAATATTTTTTGATAATTTTGGAAACTTTTGTGGTAATTTTCAATAGCTTACGTGTTAGTGATGTTACTAAATTAATAAGAGTAAAACTGATAATTCATATTTTTTTTCTTTTTCCTCCTATTCTATTATATTCTATTTTATATACATATATAATCTACATATATATACATATAATATATATATATATAAATATATATAATCTACCCATAATCCATAATATATGTATATACACACATATATAATCTACTTATAATATGTGTGTGTGTGTGTGTGTGGATCAGGTCGAGCTGGTTCGGAGGTAAGGATCATGCAATCCCTACCCCCAGTTGGCGGGTCGAGGAATGAAACTCACATTCAGCCCCGTCCCTATTTACATTGGGGAATCCCCAACCCATCCAGGCCTAGCTCGGTTGAGTACCCAGTTTAAGCGGAAAATTTGCCATTCTTGTTCTTGGGTATGCATTTCTTGATGAGATATCCAAATAACTATAGCATTCCAGTAAACCCCTAAAAGAGTGCCTGCAAAACAAAATAGACTTTCTAATATTGCATCTGAAAAACATTTTTCTTAAATGCCAAAAGAACTTATTTGCAATTCAAACAGTAACGAGAAATTCTATTCTTACATGGATGTCACTTTCGTCTACCTCTTCATCCATTTAGAAATTTGGAGGAGCGAAGCACACATACTTATAATAGAATGAATTGATATGGAATTCACCTAAATTAAAACATATTCGATAACTCAATATAGAGTTGAGAACTTCATAAATGAAAGAGTGTCACAGATTCACCTTAAAACACAGTCTCAAAAAAATTAATAAAATAAAAACACATACCTTTCATTAGGAAACAAATGGCTAGTTGGAACTGACATATATTTTTATATTTTTTATATACAAAATGAAATAAAAGTATAGTTCAATCTTAAATAAAATTAGAGTAGGACCCAACTTTAAAATAAAATGTAAGTATAACTTAATTTTAAAATAAAACATATGTATAACCTAACTTTAAAATAACATGAGTCCAATTTTTAAATAAAACATAAGTATGGTCTAATAGTATACAAATAAGGTAAATTGGTCAGTTTAATTTCTGAACTTTTTTATTTTGGCTTGGTTGGTCCCTATTCTTATTTTTTAACTTTATAGGCTCTCTATCTTTTTTTTTTTATTATTTAGTACATTAGGTCCTTCCAGCCACTTTCTAATTAGGCCAATCCTAAATCAATTTGTCAACTTCGATTAGCAGTGTAAGAAAGAGAAAATTTGGAATCTTATTGTACACATTGCATATTTAATGTGAAAAACCCAACTAAAAATTCCATATAAACCTAATTCCTGCTCATCCCCAAAAATCAAAGCTTCCTCTAGCAAATTAGAACCCTAGAATCTACAAAACTAATACTCAAGACCATATTTGAATGATGCCATGTGCATTTGAAAAGGAAGATGACCGAAGATCTTACAATTCAACTTTAAGTTGTAAAGAGGTACAATCTAAATTCTCTAGTAATCTACCAATAGAATGCAACTGGGGGTTTGCAACTGTTATTCAAACCTCATGGACAGATTAAGATCCAAGAAGGCAATTTGAAGACTATGGAAATAATAGGGTGAGTTTTAAAAAAATGAATGTAGCCATCGACAGTTTAGATTGAAGTCACAAATTTAAAGAATTTTATTTATTAAACAAGAATTTGCAGGTTGGCCAAAAATATCGGTTGTTTCGGTGGGTTGATCCTCCCATGTATGATAGAGTAAAGGCTATAATAATTAGCCTACTGAGGAGGATAAGGAAAATAGAAGTAGAAAGGGCCTCATTTCAGAGAAGAATGATACCTTTCTGGAGTGCCATAATTCTGTCTTAATTTTCAATTATCTTATTGTGGTTATCAAGAAACTAGATCTTTTTCCGTTTAAGCAGTGGCTGGTTTGATGAATAAAGCTTGCAATTCTATAAATGTAGATTATGTATTCTGAACTTTGAAGAAAAATTGTAAAGAAAGGCCGGATTAGTAATCTGGTTGTAAAAAAGTGCAAGTTAACTAAGAAAAAGTAGAAAAATATAACCATGACATAAATTGTACCTTAACATTTTCATTAATCTCTTTATGAGACTGATCATGTAGGCCAGCAAAATTAATTGGTGAAATTTAGTTAGTTTCACTTAGTGATTCTAAATAAGCTGAAGATCTATGAGCACCTTGGTCTGACTGGGCTTCTATATGAATAGGACTTGGGTTATATTGGGCCCCTGGCTACTCAAATAGTCTAGAATGGACTTTACCGACACTGTTTAGGCCTCCTTGAACTATAGTTGGCTTTGTTTATCCTTTTTGGTGAAGGCATGTTTTGTTTGAGTTGCCTGGAAGTTGCATTTGGCATTTTTATTCTGTTATACCCAAGTTGGCCATATCTACCATACTTGTTTAGATTATCGCCATATGTGCTTTAAATTTCATGTGGCACATTTTGGCCACTCTTTTCACTATGAAGATTGATTTGTTTAGGCCCAAGTAGCATGGGTATGAACTAGACACTTTCTAGTATTATGTCGAGGTTTGTATTTGTTAATGCTAAATCTAATCATATCATCCTCTGAAATATCCTCAAGCTTCTTGCTACTTTTTTTTTCCCCAATTTCTGGCTTTTTATTTATTTTGGGCCTTCCAAGTAACCTTATATTTTCTAGTGGCACAAGTGGCTTTCTATTTGAAGCAAGCCAGTTGTTAAACTCATTTGTAGAGCAAACAATTGGCCTATAAGCCATCTTACAAGCTTTAATACTGTAACATTAATCTACAAAATCCTCAAGGCTTTCGCCTAATTTTGCTAGGGCAGCCACATCATGCATTCAAGAGATGCTTGGTATGTCCTATTTTCTATATGATCAAGTTCTCATCCCTATATCCACTACAAATTGCTCATCATTTGACTGGCCTACTTGGAGCTTAGTGTCACCTACATAAGATGCAGACCAATTTACTGAAACCTTATTCACTATTTCCAATCTCTTGACAATTGCTGGGTAAATATTTTCTTGTTGCATTGAAATTAACTTCTTGTACTTTTGTTGTTTCAGCATAATGTGTACCCTTATTCATTATAGTAACATTAGAATTGGCTTTGACCTTACATGTAAAAGATTCCTATTGAAGGATTCACAGTGATTATTCAACAAAATAATATATTTGGTAGTTTTTCTGAAGTAAGATTTGCTCCAAAATTTTGGACATGCGTGTGCTTTCAACTAATTATAAGCAGCCTCACTAAACCTTTAGTGCATGCACTTTTGCCTCAAATCTGTTGAGGTATGTTGATTTGGCACATTTCTATAGTTGATCCTTTAATTTATCTCCTGAATGTAAATTCTAGAAATTGTTATGTAAGTGGCGGACACAATGTCAGTGTTCAATTTCAGGCAGTAGTTGTTGAACTATTTGAATTAATCCTTGCAGAAATATACAAAACAAGTAAGTAATTCTTCTCCACTTACCAAAAGAAGGAATTAAAATAAGTTTCAATTATGTCTTCCTATGCCTTCTGTCTGTCAAACATGAAACACCATTCTTTGGGCTTGTATATTCCAAGATCCTCTATTAGGCTTTCAATAAACCACTTTCATGTTGATTTGTTTTCAGCTTTAGTTACTACATAAATCACTAGGGAAATGCCATTGTTGGCATCAATACCTAGTGCTATTAACAACATCCCTTTATGGGATTCCTTTAAAAATGTCCTATCCAGTCCAAGAATTTTTCTATAGCCATCTTTGAATTTTTTCTAAGTGTATCAAGGCATACATATATCTTTCGGAATACATCATTTCCAGTGTCCTCATTCTCTACCATATCAATGTAAACTATTGTCCTAGGATTCCTAAGCTCTTCACAGTAACTTCACAATAACTTGTATTAGACTTTATATTTCCTTTCAATCAATGGCTTTGCCTCTTATCTTGTTCTATAACCTTCCATTCTGAAATGTCCACAATCAAATTTTTATGTACTTTGTCTTGGAACTCATCCATATTAACCCCATTTGCATATCTAAACTTATTAATGTATTTAACTACAACGTATTTGGCATTTGCTATATTGTTTATGCGTAAATTTTTAGTGTATAAAAATCATTAAATTTAAATCCATTCATTAGTTAAGTTTTAATTAAAACATTAATCTCAAATTACACATACGAGCAAATATACTCATCACAAGTATAATATAGAGAATTAACGAGTATTGATCCTCAAACGAACAAGTACACATTAATTACTTTTCATTCATTATTTAACCGACTTAATAAAGTGATAAAATAATAAAAAGAAAAAAATAAGTAAAATATACGTATATAACTCAAAGATGCAATGTCATGTAACTAGACAATTATCTTGAAAATATAATATTGAATAACTTAATATTCATCACAATCAATTATTATCTTGACATCATGAAGGAACTTAAATAAAATACAATCGTTTCCCAAGTTATGAACTTACTTATGTAGACTCCGCTTCTTTCCTAATCCATGGAACCACTATCTATTGATCAATTTAGTAGATTTCCCAATCAAACCAAAGCCACCAAAAGATGCATTAAACTCATACATCATAAATATGAAATTAGTCAATGGCCCTATACTCTAGGTGAAATCAACCAATCTTTGATTACTTTAGTTCTTTAATATTAACTTCGTTTTCCAAGTCTATTAAGATTTAACATATATAAAATCAATGCAATGAACATCTAATATCGTTTCCCAAGTTAATTAGAAGAAAATACATCAATAACCAATAATAACAAGTAATTAAGTGTAAAGAATAACAATAGATTGATCACAATCTCAATTATCTTAAAATCATAATCTTTAAAATAATATCCAATTACAATCAAAACATTAAGCACATCATTGTTTTAAAAAAGTAAATAAAGGATAAAAGATAGAACTCATAGACAAACACTTTTTCTTCTCTTGAAAATCTCAGTTGAATAATGCCTATTTGAGTAATGAATTTGTCTTTGAATAATACATAGCTAGCTTGAATCCTTTAATTCACCCATTTTTCTTTTGTTTTTCTTGTCTTTATAAGCTTCTTTAATGCTAAAATTTGTTGCTCGAGAAGTTTTGGCTGAGTGGGATTCGAAAAATACCAAAATCCTTTGGAAGATACCAAATTTGTGCACAGAATTTGTACAGAACAGACCGGACCTGGTGCCAGGTCACTTCGAACCCATCTGGTGCCAGGTGCATTCTGGTTCACCCCTGACTTGTGCTATGTTTTTCTCTATTTCTCCAGAT
Source organism: Voacanga thouarsii (assembly GCA_026120185.1). NCBI lineage: Eukaryota > Viridiplantae > Streptophyta > Magnoliopsida > Gentianales > Apocynaceae > Voacanga > Voacanga thouarsii. Next base: position 2,682,222 of record JANUWF010001217.1, on the reverse strand, counting down.
TGGACCTAGTGCTTGGTGTAATAGCCAAACCTGGCGCCAAGTGCATGCTGGAATTCTTTATATTTTGCTCGAAATTCAATCAATTTTACACAAATTTATCAAAAATACTTTTCATAAATAAAATATTAAATATGAAGGAATATTCCTAGTTATAACATCAAAAGTATCTCAAATTAGCCTCAAATAACTAAAAAAATAATGATGAATTTAGCCCATTCCAATTGCGAATTAAGCTCCTTGAACAATTATACTTATCTTGTAAAGTTTGTATCTGAAAGGAAAGAGTTTCCATCACCTTATATTCATAGACTATCCATAAACATTTATGTCCTTTACAACATGCCCTTACCCTTTCTTTATCATTTTTCTTGAAAAAAACTTCTCCGCGATGCTTGATTCTATAGTTTATTATTGCAGTCTTAAGGTCTTCTTTGGTGTTAAATAACATATCCACTTCAAATACAGGATTTTCTCTATCCCTCTCATATTGTTAAATCTCACTATCTTAGCCTTCTTGCTATCTGGCTGCTCATCATCACTGGTGGAATCCCCATCAAAATATTTCTTGTTTGTATCCTGCAGGTTGTGTTCCTTTAGGCCAAGTTCAGTATTCTCGTTTGCATATTCTTCTTTATTTTTATAAAATACCTGCTTGTACATCTATGTTTTTCATAGGCCTTTAATACTACCTCTCTTTCTTTACATACTTCCTATTTGTTCTTGGCCAATTTTCACAGCTATTTGTGCATGTTTAGCAATCCTAATTATGGGTATATCAACAAACTTCTCAATATTTGCTTCCTCACTTGCCACTTGATGTTCTTTTACCTCATTTTGAATTTTAATTTTCTCTAAGTTTTTCCACATTTTAGTTAAAAATTGCTATTTTATATCATCAAAATTTTGTATCACTTTGGTCTTCTTGTTTAGCCTGCTAATTTCATTCTCAATATCATCATAAGCATCTTCATGTCTTTGATCAATGAACACTTCAAAAACATTATCCTCATCACTTAAAAAATATTCTGAGTCCTCAAAATATTCACCCTTGGAACAAGTAACATTAATCTCATCATCTGATTATGACTCATCACTCTTACTCTTATTTTGGTAATTGCTAGACTTTAAAGGTTTAACACTGCCTTCCTCATCAAATTTTTTGTTATCACTTACTTGCATATCTAGCCAGTCATTTTCTTCCAATTTGTCAACTAGCAAGTTCAATAAGCACCTACACATTGAGCAAGGCATCTTCTCCCCTATTTTCAGTTTTAGTTACTTCAAATTTTATAACACCACGACTACCTATGTACTCCAAATGAGGCGGGGATATTGCTCGGTTCAGTAGATTAGGGGTCTTTATAACTTGGTTCAAGCAAAACTCAATAGAAAAAATTAAAAGCTTATTACAAAGATATCAATACTTATACAAAGTCTAAAAAATAAAGTTGTAAATAAATATCCTCAACAAGACATATATAAAACATAACTAAATCTTCAAGCTCTTAGAGACTTGTAACTTTGTTAAAACTAGAACTCTTGTAAACCATGATAGAGAACGTGTGAGAATTAATTCCTAGTAAGTCCTGTACTCTTTGAAATTCTAAAATTCTTTTCATGATGCAAATTTAAGTAAACATAGAGAAAAGATATTTGCAAGTCATTGCAAAATAATCTCAAAGTCATTGAGTGGTTCAATTATGTGCTTTTACTCAACTTAGTCACACTTTTCTTGTAAAAGCAAATTAGAAACATTTTCTAGAAAAAATAAAATCACCTTTTATTTTAGAAATAGGCGGACTATGAAACCCTACATCATAATTCTGTTGGTTTGTAATGAAATCCTACATCATAACAAGATACTATCAAACCTTGCATCATAATATCAGTGGGTGATCGGCCCACTGGATGAGATTCTCCTCTATTGATGCAGAACTTTTAGGTGTATAAAATTCATTAAATTTAAATCTATCCTTAGTCAAGTTTTAATTAAAATATTAATATCAAATTGCATATACTAGCAAGTATACTCATCGCAAGTATAGTATAGGGAATTAACGAGTATCGATCCTCAAAGGAATAAGTACACACTAATCACTTTTTATTCATTGTTTAATTGACCCAATAAAATGATAAGAAAATAAAGAAAAATACATACAACTCAAGGATGTGAAAATATGTAATTTAGACAATTACTCTTGAAAACATGACAATTAATCACTTAGTAAATATCACAATTAATTATCATATTGGTCTCATGAAGGATTTAATATAGACACACTTCGTTTGTAATCAATAGAATCACTTTCTTTTAGCCAAATTAGTGAAAATATTATGTCTCAACCAATTTATCTAAAAGATGCATTAAAATCAATCCTCATATAAACTCCTATATTTTAGGTGATTTAAAACATGAAATTAGTCAATGAATCCATATTCTAGCAATTATCAACTAACCTTTGATTATCAAATTCTTGACAATTAATCTATTTTTCAAGCAAGTTTAGAGATAACAAATATGAAATTAATTAATTGAAATTATTACCAATCCATTTTTCAAACAAGTTAATAACAAAAATCAACAAACTAACTTCGTAATAACAAAAGTAATCAAATCCCAATATAAATAATGAATTGATCAAAAGTCTAAATTAACTCAAAAAAACATGAATATAAAAAATAATGTCAAATTACAATAGAAATATTAATTACATCATTATTCTAGAAAAAGAAAACAAAAGTTAAAAGAAAGAACTCATAGACAAGCTATTCTTTTTCTTTTTGGAAACCTTCTTGAATAATGTTCTTTGAATGATGAATCCTCTCCTTTTTCGAGTGATTGGCACTTTAGATCCTTGGATTCACTCATTTTTCTCATGTTTTTCTTACATTTATAAGCTTTTTTTATGCCAAAATTCATGACTTGAGGAGTCTTAACCGAGTAGGATTCGAAAAATACCAAAATCTTTTGGAAGATACCAATTTCTTATATAGAATTTGCCCCTTACAGATTGGACCTGGCGCTGGGTCATTTCAACCCACCTGGCACCAAGTGCATTCTGGTTTCCACCTGGACATTGCTCTATTTTTCTCTATTTTTCCAGAGTGGACCTGCCGCCTAGTGCATTGGCCAGACTTGGCGCCACGTACATGCTGGATTTTTCACTATTTGCTCGAAATGAAGCTCGAAAATAAAATAGAAAGACATGCATGCAGAAAACAAAAACCAAAACCAACGCATAGAGAAAGAACACAGCGGAAGGTTTTTCAAAGTTATACGTATGTGCTTCAATGGTTTCTTTGGCTGTGAAGAACTCAACTGAACCACAAGGATCACTTCTTTACTTGTTGATGCTTCCGATTGAAATCTTGCTAATCTTCTACTCCTCCGTGGCATGAGCACCAGAACCTTTTACTTCTCAAAATATTCTACCGCCTAATGTTCGTTGGTGACAAAACTCAGGCAAGGAAAATCACAGTCTCAAAGCTTCTTGACTCTTTGCTATTAATTAGCAAAATCAAGAGGACAACAAGATGAAAAACGAGATAAAGGAAACAAAAATAGAAGGCTTCCTAGGGAGAGTTTTTTTCTTCTTATCTTGTTCATAGACGTGTATCCTCTGAGATGATTAATACACGCTTTTTTTCACCAGATAACATAATATTAGGGTTTTGATATTTCAAAACACCCGAAAGTTATCAACAGAAAATGTTTGGCTTAGCCTAAATTCTTTTGTTCCAGAAATTAAAAAAAAAAATCATTTGGTCTAGGCTATTGGGCTATTAATTATTTTTATTATTTTTTTGGATCAATGAGCCCAAAAATAATAAATATTAATTATTTATTTTCTGGACTTATAAAAATAACCCAATAAATAATTAATGAGTCCAAATAAACCAAAATAATTGTTCAAGTCTTTTTATCTAGTTTAGGCCCAAGTTAATTTTTCTAATTATTTAATTCGGGCTTAAGCCCTAAATAATTAATTAATCAATTAAATCAAATAATAAATTTAATTTAATTTCTCTCATTTTTTATTTTAATTCAGTCTAATAATAAATTAAATTTTCTGAATAAAATAAAATTCTTTTTAACTGAGACCATTTCCTCAATCCAAAATTAATTAGAACTTACAAGCTATTACCGATGACCAAAAAGACATATCGCCTTATTATTAGGGATATACCCTAAAACAATTTGTACTTATACTATTGTCATTATGTATTATATAATAATATGAGGCATTTCTTTTCATAAATAGTGCATTTAGTTTTGTGGTCATCAAGTACGTGACTTGATAGTAAAACCCTATAACAAATACAATGATTATTTTTAAATTGTCCATAATCGATTATTATTAGTAGAACAATAATAAATTAAGATTAGTATATTTGTGACTTGATGGCTATGTTTTACTGGTCATGGATATATGTGATATCAAGTCAAAATATAAATAAATGTTAGAGAACATTGTATTGGATATAACCCATTGTGAGAGTACCTCATGGAACATCTCATAAGTGCTTTTTAGCCATAATGATATTAGAAGTCCTTCGACCTGAATTCATCATACTTTTTTACTTGATAAATTCTATATTTTGACATTGTCTAAAGTTGTCTTTAACCACATAATAAATTAGACCACGGTTAGATATATAATAAATCAGGGAGAGAAATATGATTGATAGTGAAAGAATTTGTCCCTCTCAATTTTGAGAGAGATGTCTATATGCCCCTTGATAAGTTAGACTGTTAAAATATATGACCGTACTCAACTATATCAATTTAAGATATTGATATTATTTGTTTGAACAGTCTACTATGAGATCAAGAAATAATTGATTAAGTTTAATAAGAATGATATGCTCCGTACCTTATACTTAATTTGGATATCGTGTGACAAAAGGACTAAACATAAAGTTATAGTTTGGTTTAAAGAGATAATTGATTTTCATTTAACTTGGATAGTTATAATATTTTGTTAGAAACCGCTTATAATTTGTGGGCCATTTAAATGCGATTTGGCCACACTACTAGTGTTAAATGAACCTATAGAGTCACACATTAAGCGAACACGTTAAGTTATACTTCTGGTAACCAGGTTTGATGTATCTAAAAATATATCTAGGTTAATTGAACCTAGAAAAATGACTAGATACAATGAATTTAAAAATATGTTTACATTTAATGTATCTAGAGGATGTCCAGATTATAAGACTCTGACTTAATAAATTAATTAGTTAAATTATTGAGATAATTACAAAATCTTATCATATCAGTTTTAATTTAATTTAAACTTAAAATAAAATATGATAAGATATTATGAAAGTTGGACTCCAAGAAGTTCGGGTGGTTTTAAAAGAAAACTCTAGCCGTCTTTTTGTGCAGACCTCTCCAAAAATATTCGTGCCTCCATTACGAGAGAAAATTAAGTCTCTCAAAACTCTAGGCGCTAGCACTCCCAAGTACGAGCTGGTTCATCGTATGTATCCGTAGAGGATGTTCAGATATTGCAGCCTTTGGTGATCGTTAGAGTTACACGTATGCCTGGAAATCAGAAGACAGAGATCTTAATTATGACAAATAGAGGTAATTCTGTAAGCCCTAGATTGTCTTAATCATTTGGCTTAGGTCATCGAAAAGATTCGCAGATGCTTTTCATGTTTAGGAGTCCACAAATCCCAACACTTGCCTACTAAAATGACCAAAATACTCCTACTATATAAATAGCTGTATTTTATATTTTAAATATTTCATAATATTACCATTAGGAAATATTGACACCAAGGCATTTGCAATGTCTCCGATCTACAGGTGAAATGACTAAAATATCCTTCTACACATCGCCGTACATTTAGAGAAAAAAAAAGTATACTAACACATCTCTAAAAGATATCTACCATTTATAGGCTTCTAATCTAATAATCTACGACTTCGTGGAATATTTTCGTTTTCTAAGGGGGCTACCCTAAAACAAATATCCAAGTTATGTTCCCTATGACCCTAAATATTTAGATCATTCAAACAACTACAAGAGGCGATATAATATAGAAGCTATCTTGTATAAATCTGTCGTAACTAACTAATTACATATACCAAACATACAAGTATATTGGTCCTACAATAGAACCTTAACTGTAATACATCAAAACATATGCTTCCAACTTCATCAGACCACTAATTCATACTTAAGTTGTAGAGTATAAGTCCACGCTGTAACAGTAGTAGTCTAAGTTTCTACCACATAGTACTTTTAGAAACTACTACTACAAGTCTAGTTCTACGTATTCGAAATACACTAGTATTATGAAATGAGAAGAATACCCATTGGCTAAAGGTAAGTTATTCCATATTTAGAATTCATAACACAATAACCTTACCATGATGAGATTCTCATTCTCATTATTAGGTTAAAAATAATAGTTTATGTGTTAAGTAACTTATGGTCCATACTTTATTGTGAAAGACCTCCATTCACATAAACCGCTTACTTAGACACAATGGGTCATTTTTAACAAAATTATGCACAAAAGTAAAGAAGAATTCACAAAAACTTTCGAGAATAAAACTTTTATTAATACAAGTCAAAATTACATCAGAAACCTAGTCTAAAAGAGTATACATCCCAACAAAATCCACTCAATTCTGCACAAATTTGTCAAAAATACTTTTCACAAGCAAAATATCAAATAAGAAGGAATATTTCTAGTTATTACATCAAAAGTATCTCAAGTTAATCTTAAATAACTAGAAAAATAGTGATAAATTTAGCCCCTATCACATTCCTCTACACTTGAACATTTGCTTGTCTTCAAGCAAAATACTTAAATCAAGAAAATAATCAAGAAAATACAAGTTTTTATTCATCCAAAATTTTAAATTATAACAAGGCTTATAACTTCCCTTCAAACTTTAGATAGAATTTTTGGCCATTCATCCAACCATTTGAAAACAATTGAAACTTTAAGCATTTGACAAGAAATAACAAAACTCTTGAAGTTGAATTAACCAAGTTTATACCTAAGTCTAAGAAGATTATTTCACAATTCAAGTAAAAACGTAGATAACATGAATCATACAAGTTAAGTCATCTACTAATTCAAGCATTATAAACCTAAACATTATACAAATCAAGTCATAATATAAGAAAATTACTATATTTTTCTCTCTCAAAATTCTCAATAACTTAGAGAATTGATAGCCTCAAGTGAATAAATTCCTCTTTACTCACCGTATTGGCCCCTTATAGTCACCACTCATCATTTTTTCAACATTTTTCTCTCTTCTTGCCTTTGGAAATTAATAGCCTCAAGAAAGTGAAATTCTCTTCACTATCCGTATTGGCTCCCATAATCAAGCAAAAAGTGCGTTCTCAAAGATGAAACAACAATCAACTCATCTTTCTCAAGCTTCAACTCACAATCAATATTTTTCCATAATTTTTCCACTCAAAAATATTTTCCTCGTATTCCATATCACAACTCAAAGCTAAGAAAAGTTTAAACCTATAATATAAGAGTTAGCCAACAACTTTTTTCATATTCATCATATTCTCCATGCTGAAACTAGATGAGCTAAACAATACTCAAACACTAATGCTTAAATAAGATTAACTCAAATTCTCAAGTCTTAAAATATTCCATCCAATAAACCAATTTTTTTTTTTTTATAAAAATCTAAAAAGTGAATGACAAAATTCATATCCAAGTAAGAAGGATAATTACAACCTTACTAAGCAATGAAAACCACAAATATTTTAAAATTTTTCACAAAAATTTCAGCTAAAATGTATAAGAAAAATAGCTTCAATGATAAACTCTTCTCCCACACTTAATCTGGACATTGTCCTCAATGGTAAAAAATTAACACAATAAAGCATATCCAAATGGACCAAAAATAATAAAGGGGTAGTTAAGTAATACTCTCCAAATGCAATAAACTATAATAAATGTTAAAACATAGAAAGAGAATAGAAGAGTTTGTTCAAGAAGAATTTATTCAAAGCTACAAAAGAAAACACAAATAGAAGTACAAAAAAAATAAAAACACACCAAAACAAAAGAAAACATGCTCAAACTAAATGCTAAGAAAAATAACGACTCACTCCCCCCATACTTAAGGTGGAAAATATTTTTCTTATTGGGGGAAAAACACCTAACAATAAAAACTCCCAAATAACACCAAACAAAATGCATACACACTATTTCCACTCATCATACTTCCTCATCAACCCTTTGTAAAAAACAGTAATGCTCAATGGAAAATGTAGGATTGATGAATGTAGAAAGAAGAGAGGTTTTTGAAAAAGGTAATTTTCATGAAAATAATTTTTCTGAACAAAGCAAACCATAAACCGCATTCTCTAACATCTCTTTAGACACATAAACATTTTTTTCAACATATGAGTGCATATGGTATCTAACGAATGCATCAACTTTGAAATCACCAATTAATCCTTCAAAAGAATTTTCACAATTAAAAATTTCCCTTTAACTTAGTATTTGAGTTCTTAAACATGGGATCAAGAAATCTTTACATTTCAATACATGGTCTACAAAAACTAAATTACCTCCCTGTAGATGGGGTGAAGGGTAGAATTTGTTAACACCTTCCAAGGACTTCGTATGATGTAGTAATGAAATATCCAACTCCTTGATGTATGGTAAACTCAACACATCATCATTTGAACCATTGCTCTCCAAGAATTGAGAAGAACCTAAGAAATCATGTGACAAAGAAAAATTATAATTATTAGCACATAGAGTAGAATCGAATGCTCTCTTGCCACATCGTGTGGTTGTCCCTCATAGCCTTTCTCTTCTCCATGGTCAATTGTACGGGCTAGCACGAACTCATGAATCTCCTCAACAATTTTAGCTAATTATGTCATTTGATCGCACAATTGTTGGGAAGCTTCTTCATGTCACTGAACAGATAAAATTGCATTGGCAACAAAAGAATTCACTAATATTTCTAATGATGTTTCACTAAAAATATCAATGTGAGCTTGTAACTTTGTCAATCTATCATCAATGTAACTCCTTTGATCTTGTGCTCAAAAATAATTGTCCATGATAATGTCAACCTCGCACTTAAAGGAAAAACAAAAATCAAATTGAAAAGAAAAATAAAGAATAGTAAAATTTTAAACAAATAAAAAAACAAAATCATGTACTAATAAAAAGACTTAAATATTCACAAAATACCTAAAAAAATAAAAGTTAGTAATATTTATAAATATTGTTAGTTTCATAAAGTCATAGTACAAAATTAAATCAAGTTAGTTATTTAAGGGACATTTATACATACAATAAGATATGACACTTAATTATACAAAGAACACACACACACACACACACACACACACACACACACACACACACATATATAAGCATGGTTAAATTAATGAAATCCAAACTTTCATGATATTGTTCCCTGACAATGGCGCTAAAAACTGGATACGTAAATTTTAGGTGTATAAAAATCATTAAATTTAAATCCATCCCTAGTCAAGTTTTAATTAAAACATTAATCTCAAATTACACATACGAGTAAGTATACTCATCACAAGTATAATATAAGAAATTAATGAGCATCGATTCTCAAAAGAATAAGTACGTACTATAATCACTTTTCATTCATTATTTAACCGATTCAAAAATGTAATAAGATAATAAAAAATAAAGAAAAATATATACAACTCAAGTATGTAAAAATATGTAATTTAGACAATTATCCTTGAAAATATGACAATGAACCACTTAGCAAATATCACAATCAATTATCATTTTGGTCTCATGAAAGATTTAATATAGACCTACTTTGTTTGCAATCCATGAAATCACTATCTTCTAGCAAAATTAGTAAACATATTCTGTCTCAAACAATTTATCCAAAAGATGCATTAAAATCAATCCTCATATAATTCTATATGTTAGGTGATTTAAAACATAAAACTAATCAATGAATCTATATTATAACAATCATCAACTAACCTTTGATTATCAAGTTCTTGACAATTAACCCCATTTTCAAGCAAGTTAAGAGATAATAAATATGAAATTAATTAATTGAAATAACTATCAACCCCTTTTTAAGTAAGTTAATAACAAAAATCAACCAACCAATTTCGTAATAAAAATAAGTAATCAAGTTCCAAGATAAATAATGAATTGATCAAAAGTCTAAATTAACTCAAAAAATCATAAATCCCAAAAAATGTCAAATTACAATGAAAATATTAATTACATTATTATTCTAAAAAAAGAAAATAAAGGTTAAAAGAAAAAACTCATAGACAAGCCTTTCTTCTTCTTTTTGGAAACCTTCTTGAATAATGCTCCTTAAATGATGAATCCTCTCATTTTTTGAGTGATTGGCACTTTATATCCTTGGATTCACTCATTTCTTTTATGTTGTTCTTGTCTTTATAAGCTTATTTGATGCCAAAATTTGTGGTTTGAGAAGTCTTGGTCGAGTAAGATTTAAAAAATACCAAAATCCTTTAGAAGATACCAAATTTGCGCACAGAATTCGCCCCTTACAGATCGGACCTGGTGCCGGGTCACTGCGACCCACTTGGTGCCAAGTGCATTCTAGTTTCCTCGTGGACGTTGCTTTGTTTTTCTCTGTTTTTTCAGAGTGGACCTGGCGCTTTGTGCATTAGCCAGACCCGGCGCCAGGTACATTTTGGAATTTTTCATTAGTTTGCTCGAAATCTACTCAATTCTACACAAATTTATCAAAAATATTTTTCACAAGTAAAATGTCAAATATGAATAAATATGCGTAGTTATTACATCAAAAGTATCTTAAATTAGCCTCAATAACTAGAAAAATAGTGATGAATTTAGCCCTTATGATCTATCTCTCACTTAAACTTACCAATTGCCCAATCTTAAATAATAGTACTACTTAGACTGAGTTGCTAGAGTGGACTAGCCCAACTCGCTAGTACTGGTGCCTTATCCAGAAGAATTCATCTCCTAGAGAAGGCCTCATACCAAAAGACTTGCCCTGACCTTCAAAAACTAGCACTGATAATTTACTTGTATTGAGTACTCAACGATTCCTATCTCTACTTAGGGATATTCTCAAACGAACACAATAATGTCAGCTTAAGTACGAAATCGTAGATTAGTGTATACCTTTGTTCAAATGACATTAGTAAAGAAATTTAATATTTTATTTTAAGTATTTCTGCTTGATAAAAAATATCATTTAGTTTATGAGAAAAGTGACTAACTTTGTTTGCATACAAGTGAAAAATTCCATTGATAAAATATTCCAAGTAGTGCTGACTTGTGAAACTAAGCATCATTTAATAGAAGGTTTATGCAAAGGACTTACTTGATCTAGTTTACTTAAAAATTTAAATCACTAATTTGCCTCTTGATAGTGGAATCCAACATCGTCTATCAAAGAGTACAAAACCTCAATAATTTAAATCACTAATTTAATAAAGTTCTTCGTTTTAGCCTTATTAAATACATTTTTCCTGTTTCCAAAGGCATTAACACTACTACTGTATTCTTTCTTGTTCCCGGATATCATTATTTCTCTCTCCTCTTCATTGTGTATACTAAGAGCACACTGTCTTTTTATATTCTCTTCGTGGAGTACATTACAGCCACAACTTTGTTTTCCTTCTCTATTTTGTCAGTGAATTAAAGATTTAAAATTGAAAAAGAGGTTGGAATGAGTTCAAATCGCCATCGGCAACCCGTGGTTGGAACAAGTTCAAAACGCCATCAACAAATCCTTGGAAGAATTGATCAGAATGTTGATTTTAGGGAAACCATTTCGTCAATTTCACTAACAAGTGTGCCATTTGAATCTGGGATTTCATCATCTTTGACACTCATGATTCCTGTGCCCTTTAAAGGTTGTTGTTTGGAGCTCATGATTGTTATTGCAATCCGATTGAATGAACAATAGTTCTTCATGAAATTTATAGGCAAAATTAAAGAAATACTCATGGTCAGAAGCATCCATTTCAAGATTTTGATAATAACAATTGTTATTAACGAGGAGATGAAATTTAAAGAGAATTGTGACTGGATCTTGTAATCCTGCAAAAACTTGAGAAGACAAGCGCAATACGAGAAAGCAGAGGGTAGAGGAAGAAGAAGAAGAAAAGAGAAGAAGAGTAAAGAGTGAAAGTAAATGAGAAGAGAGAGACTTGGATGGATGAGGATGAGGTAAGAAGAAAGAAGTTTGGTGGAATTTTTGAGATGCCAGAATACTCTTGGAAGCTGTTTTATTGAACTAACATAAATAGGGGTAAAACAGAAAAAAATAATTATTACTTCTTGAAATGTGTTTATGAACAAGTATTTTGAAACAAAACAAAAAAATTTTATGAACAAGTATTTTGAAACAAAACAAAAAAATTTTATGAACAAGTATTTTGAAATGGAAAAAGTATCAGAAACCCAGAAAACTTGGGGTTTTGACTAAAAGGTGTTCCTTTTGGAATCCCCAGCCGCAATGGATTCAAATTGGGAGGTAGGACCGTATAGGGTGTTCCTCGCATTTGCTAGATGTGAGGTGCACTGACACCTCGCATCCAGCAATCGCGAGGAGTGGTGCAGACCATTTTCTGACCACAATTCGCGTCCAACATGGAAATTTAGTTGGATGCTTTAGCCTTAATTTAATGCTAAATATTACATGGAAATATTAACAAGAATATTAAGAAGACACTTAGTTCATGCTAAATTTCTTTGTAATTGTTGTCAAAAAATAAAAAGCATAGATTTTGTTAGAATTTAATTATTTAATAGAAGTTGAGTCTGTTCTGATTAATTGATTTATTTGATATTGCTCCATCTACTGAGTAGTCTCACATATGGCATATGCAATCTGAAGAGAATGCAAGTCCCTCATACGCTATAGAAGAACACGACGAGAGACAACCTGAACCACAACCTCAAAACAACCTTGAAAACGGGTTCAACTTCCAAGGAACCGCCGATGATTTTATTGTGGGATTAGCTTTCATCCATTTTTTGACGAATTCATATGAAATAAAGTTACTTGGTAGATCGATTTATTTTTACTAAAATATTCAATTATAATTCTCGTAAATATTCATGAAATATTAAATAGTAATTCAATCACACAAGTATTATTTACTAAATATTCATGAAATATTCACGATTTACTTTCACTAAAATATTCATGAAAATATTCAATTACAATTCAAACTATTATTCACTAAAAATAAAATTTATTATTTGCATATTTTCTTTAATTTTTCACATATTATTGAATTTGGTTAAAAATAAATTACTCGAATTAAAATATAAGGGATTATAAATTTACATAATTGAAGCTTAAATTTAAACATAATTTTTAGATAATAGAGTTTATAAAATTTAGATAATTGATATTTGAAATATTTATACTTTTTGCAAATAATTGATATTTATAATATCAATAAATAAATATTATAATTTATACTTCAACTAACAATTAAACTCAAAACGTGCTATAATTAAATTTGAATAATTTATTGACAATATTTTCAAATTTATTTAGAAAGTATAATTATTCTTATCCCTATTTATAAAAAAAAAAATGACAGATTTCAAAAATACAAACTTAATTGTGAATCCATAAAAAAAATAATAATACTTATTTAATTAATGTAAATAAAAATAAAATTTTAAATAAATAATACATAAAAATAAAATTTATAAATAATTAAAATTAAAAATTATAATTATTGTGGCAAAAATATTCCGACCAAAAAACACAGCCACGTCACACGCCTCGCGTCTGGGTAACGTGAGGCGTTGTTCCTCTCCTCTAAGAGATGCAAGGTGAAGTACCTCAAGACTAACAGACGCGAGGTAGGCACGTTTTGGTCAGAAAATGGTCTGCACCACTCCTCGCGATTTCTGGACGCGAGATGTCAGTGCACATCGCATCTAGCAAATGTGAGAAACCCTCTCGACGGTCCTACCTCCTAATTTGAACCCATTGCGGCTGGGGAACCCTCTTTTGGTCAGCAACCTTAGAAAACTTCTCTAATAACACATACAAGCAAAAGTAGCATGTGGGACAAATACTCCAAAAAACGAAAGAGAAAATCAGATCAGATAAAACCACCGGGGGATGGTGAGCTGGTGGAAAAACTTGAGAAAAGACAAAAGAGAAGCCAAGTAGAGCCGTGGTTGGGTTCGGTGATAGATGCATGGCGAAGACGTGTCCAAATAAAGTGTACACTTGTTAAGTAGGGTTGAAGATGCAAGTACCTATTACCACAAAAATTAAATAGTGCAAAATACAATGATGAAAACTGAAAGTGGAAAAACAGAACTATCTTTGATGACGAAAACTACAACAAAAGCACTGACATGAGAAAAAAAGGGAATGATGGATAGCATGAAGATGTAAATGATCACTAAAGATGAGTAGGTTTATATAAAGACACAAATGCCCCTTACTATGAAAGTTAGAGTGACGATGAACACAACAAACTAGCTCCTTTTTCTATATAGTAAAGAAATGAACCCGCAAACTCGCCTAACTTAGCTAACTCAGTGAAGCCTTCAATTTGTGTTTGCAAGCTCTGCAAGATCGTCCTAACTGACTCAGCGAGCTATCAGCCCCTCAATTCGATTATGCGTGCGTGAGAGAAGACCTCAACCCTCTATTTGATTATGTGAGCTCTACAAGATCGCCCTTCAGCTAACTCAATGAAGCTGTCAATTTGAGCCTACGACAAGGCGGTCCTAACTCAGCTCACTCAGACAATATGGATTTTGGTTCAGAAAATAGGGGATTGGGGTCTTTTCCTCAAATGGACTCTTTATTTGTGGTTGAACTACCAGCATCTGTTCCTTTTAGTTTTAACCATAATGACAAAGTGCACGATACACTAGGAGAAAGTCTTGTATCATAAAGCTTGCGTACACATCATCCATTTTCTTATTCCCACGAGATGTTAAACATTGATGCCTCTGTTGATTCCCTAGTTGGGGGTCCTACATATTGGAATTCATACTCTTTAAGCCAAACTGAGATTGATGCAACTCGAATGAGGAAGAAATGGGGAATGGCACAAAAACCAATATTGGTTGTTAATTCTTCCAATAATTAGTGGTGCAAAGATATGACCAGAGGATTTAAAAGGTTTACCTAAAATCCTTGAGAAAGAGTGTAAGTGCTAATCTTCTTAACTCTACAGAGCGAAGTTGAAGGGGTTTTTTACTAAAACGGTAACCCTTCAAAAAGACGATCCAGATGGCGGTGTAAAATATGGGGGACCTCCCTAAAGGGGCAACCTCGTGTCTGGCAGACACGAGGAATAATTCTCCAAGCCACCAGTCAACGCTACTGAAATTGTCTGACAAAAGCTGAAAAAGTTAGAGGAGAGTCCCGAAAAGCAGACAATCTCATGTCTGCCCAACGCGAGATACTGTGTACCTCGCGTCTGGCAGACACAAGGATGTCTGCTTTTCACCTGGTTTTGCGGCTTTTTTCAGTAGAATTTCTGCTTCCACAGGATTCCACTGAAAGCTGGCAAATTATCACGTGAAGGGCATTCAGACATCGGTTTGCATAATAACTTCACGGGAGGAACAGGGCAAAATTTTGCCTATAAATGCAAACCGATGGCTGAGTTCATTTCATTCATCTTCACTCACATCTTCGCTCACATTTCCTCCATTTTCTCTCAAACACAACAGAAAGCCGTCGGTAGGTTTATTAAGCTATTTTCTCTCAAACACAACAGAAACATTTCATCCATTTTTTAAGCTATTTTCTTCTCCCGTTCATTCGGAATTATATATCATATTTATTTCTTTTCATCACTACCAATTTATCGTCGGAGGTTTGTGCTGGAATTACAAATCAGAAAAAGTGTTGCTGCCTGCACACTCAAGCCATATACGCGACTTCTATATTACAGGTTTTTTTAAAAGAAAAAATAGAGATTGTATCAATTAATTTATTTATTTGTTCAAATAGATATATTTGAATTTAATATTAAAAAATTAATTATTAGATGATGATATTTTAGTGAAATTATTGACATTTTTAAATATTATGTTTAGTAAAATATTGATTGATTTATAATATGTTTTGATCTATTTAATCAAAATGTAGAGTAAATTATTGATTTTGTCTATTTTATGTTTTGTTGAATGGTATAAATTGCGTATGATTGATATTTGACTAAATGACTTACTGTTAGGTTAAAGGAAAAACGATCGACTAATTATTTCTAATAATTTGATTAGAAAATTATTAATATAAACTAGACGAAAAATATCTAATTATGCACAAAATTTCAAATTAAATGAAAAAATTTAATGTAGTATATATTAAAAATTTAGGGTGAACCTTATCTTTAGCTTTTATGGTGAACTTAATAATTTAATTTATTTGTAATATTTAGTTAGTTATTTTTTATACTTAATTTAATTTAATTACAATTTACGTCCATGTTAAAAAATTATTATATTTTGTTTGATATTTGGTTTTTAATTATTTGTGATGATTAATTGATTTATATTTATATTGTATAGCAAAATATATTGTTTTGGGTTGAGATGTGATGAATAATGAGACTAATTATTTCTAACAATTTGATTAGGAAAATATTAATATAAATTAGATGAAAAATATCTAATTATGCACAAATTTTCAAATAAAATGAAAATTTTAATATAGTATATATTAAAAATTAAGGGTGAACCTTAGTTTTTATGGTGAACTCAATAATTTAATTTATTTGTAATTTTTAGTTTGTTATTTTTTATATTTAATTTAATTTAATTGTAATTTACGTCCATGTTAAAAAATCGTTATATTTTGTTTGATATTTGATTTTTGATTATTTGTGATGATTAATTAATTTATATTGATACTCTATTATATAGCACAATATATTATTTTAGGTTGAGATGTGCTGAATAATGAGACAAATTATTTCTAACAATTTGATTGGGAAAATATTAATATAAGTTAGATGAAAAATATCTAATTATGCACAAATTTTCAAATTAAATGAAAATTTTAATATAATATATATTAAAAATTAAGAGTGAACCTTATGTTTAGCTTTTATGGTGAATTTAATAATTTAATTTATTTGTAATTTTTAGTTAGTTGTATTTTTTATATTTAATTTAATTGTAATTTACGTCCATGTTAAAAAATCGTTATATTTTTGTTTGATATTTGATATTTGATTATTTGTGATGATTAATTGATTTATATTGATATTTTATTGTATAGCATAATATATTATTTTTAGTTGAGATGTGCTGAATAATAATGATATTGGTTTCATATAGTAATTCAAGGTTACGACATACTTTATTTATTTATTTATTTGATAGAAAAATTCTTTTACATTGTTTATTTAGGCACAATGTCACTAAAACAACCTGTTAGATTGCGGTTGTACTGGGGATTGCAAGATTATGCGTACCCCAAACGGTGATTTTTTTAACGGTCCATGTTGCAAGGCATTAATTATTAAAAATCGAGTTAGTTACCTTAGTTTAGTCAACAAAATATGTACACTTCGTGGATTAGACATGTCTATTGTTCAGTTGCAAATAACAATGAGAGAAGATATTATTTTTTGCGCTGCACTAAGGTCTACAACAACTTCCATAATAGACGATGAAGATATGGAAAGCTTGTGGTACTATGCATCCATCGTGAAGGGACAACCAATCGATCTGCATGTTCATCATGAGATGGTACAGATTCAAAATATAACAGATACAAATCTTGTAGAACAACACAATCCCACGCCTATTACGGAATCTTTCACTGAATTAGTGAATTTAGCCACTCCAGTGCATAGGGCTAATATTGATTTAAATGTGCTTACACCTGCTTACTCAAGTAATCATGGACATCTCCCAAGTGACAATTTTCAATCCCTTTATACTCCGATAGTTCCGGATATCCCAGTCGTCGGGCCAACTTCGATGAGGTTTGTCACGCCTCCATTTCATGTCGATGTTCAGACCTATGCAAACACAGCCCAACCCCACGCCGTTGTTTTCTATTACGGAAATAGATATTCTATTGGATATTACCCCAGTCGATGAGTGGGTTACTCGAGAACCCAATTAGGTAGATGCTCCAGAAGGGACCGTGGATGGTTTAGGAACAACATTCGACCTTGATGGATCGAATGCGGAAGATACCCCCGACGAGGACGAGGGGGATGGTGATGCTGGAGAACATGGTCCCGGTCCTTCTGTAATGCCACGACTTGGTAATATACCTGCTGAACCAGATCGGTTGTATAATCTACCGTATTCAATGTATCTTGACAGGTTGACTGCTTCTCAAGAAATGGAAAATGAATGTGATGGAACGGCGATAGGAAGCAGTCGGATGGATTTATAGTCAGAATCTAATAATGACTTGAGGATTGGAATGTGGTTCAGAAATAAGGAAGAGTTACTTTGGACAGTTTGATCGTGGTCTATTAGATTGGGTAGTGAATTCATAGTACAAGAAAGCAAAAGCGCATCCTGAGTTGCCGAATGCAAAAATTCAACTCCCAACATCCTTGTTATTGGTGAATTTGTGTGCAAAAGAAAAAAAATTGTGGATTGTGGCAAATTACTCGATGGCATGAAGAGCACATTTGTCTAGTTCGAACAATAGATGACAACCATCGCAACATGAGCACCAAATTTATGGCGAAGAATATTATGTCAATGATTCACAATAATCCAGAAATAATGGTCAGCAAGATAAACAACCATATACATGACACTTTACATTTCACTTTGTCTTACAAAAAAAGATGGAACTCGCTCAGGCATGCCATTTAGATGATTTATGGTGACTGGCCTTCTTCATTTGCACAACTACTACGGTATACGCAAGTCTTGCAAGATGCCAATCCAGGTACCATAGTGGCATGGCATTTCCTACCTATGGATAGCAATGACGCAAAGACATTTGGATATATTTTTTGGATGTTCAAGCCATGCATTGATGCATTTGTTCACATGAAACCTGTGGTCAGCGTCGACAGGACATTTCTTAGGGATATATACAAGGAAAAATTATTAACAGCTGTTGGTTAAGATGCCAACAATCATATATTACTCCTTGCTTTTGCAGTCGTTGACGAGGAAACTAATGACAGTTTGGGTTGATTTTTGTCATTACTCAGGGCGCATGTACTAAAGGATCGAAGAATTTGTTTAATATCCGATAGACACGTTAGGATAGTGAATGCCCTTCATCGACTACTCGGTTGGCAGGAGCCAATGGCAGTGCACATATTTTATCTCAACATATCCGAAGCAACTTCAATACAAAGTTCAGGAATCATCAGCTAAAGAAGTTGATGTATGCAGTGGGGATCAAAGTAAGAAGCGAAAATTTTTGCAGATTATGGAAGAAATTAGTATGCTGAACCCCCATGCCAAGGTATGGTTGGATTTGATTCTAAAGGAGCAATAGACGCTTGCTTATGATGGTGGTCATGGGTGGGGTAATATGACAACTAATTTGGCTGAATCATTCAACAATGTCGTTAAAGGCATACGTGCCCTGCGCATCAAGGTTATTGTTGAGTTTTCTTTCAAAAAAACAGTCAAATATTTCAACGATTATAGACAGGAGGCTAATCACAACATGTATCACTTCCCTTCGACTATATGGGCAAAGTTTGTGAAGAATGAGACGAAAGGAAGAAGACACTGTGTGTTGGCTTTTAATCAGGATAGGGGTATTTTTAGTGTGGTGTCAGCACATCGTGAACATGGAAAGGAAAATAATTCTTACGAGGTTAATGTTGGAACCAAGTCTTGTAGTTGCTGCAAATGGGAAATATATGTAATTCCTTATTCTCACGTATTTGCAGCATATCAGCAGTTGGGACTGAACCCTGGGGATCTCGTATCATCGGAGAACACAACAATGTCCTACAGGTTAACGTATACGCCACAATTCAGACCATCCCGCACGAGGATTATTGGCGTGATTCTGGTTTAATCTTGGTGACGTACGCTCACTGTTTCAAGAATTGACGATTTGGTTGAATGTGGACGGCGCGTATTCGGAATGAAATGGATGAGCGTAATCCTGATTCACCTCCTCGATGTGGGTTATGCCATCACAGCGAATATAATAGGAGGAATTGCACCCACGGTGCTATAAAATTGATGTTAGAATATTTTACATGTTCTATCTTTGTAATTCATATAACTGATGCAATATTTTTTCTTTGATATGTTGTATCAAAGCCTCTTATGTATGTAATAATATTCATCACGTCTATTTATATATTTTATGGTATTATGGTTGCATAAATGATGATATTTTTACTTTATTTTGTTTAATAATATATTATAATCATTTTTTTTTAGGATACCATTGATGGACCCTGCACAAGACGGAGTTGATCTTGGTCATATTATTCCGGATTTATTGACCCTGCAACGTCGACATAGATCGACACATATTTGGGCAGGACAGTTGGAAGATACTGTCCTTACTGCAATGCGCAATGACAACGCTTTTTGGATTGCTCAACTATTCGATCCACGAGTTGAGCAACTTATAGATATAGCTGGATTCGATGGGATTATTCGTTTGCCATACATGAAGATTAATCATCCCCTAATTACAGCGTTGGTGGAAAGATGACGCCAGGAGATACACACGTTCCATCTTACAGTAGGAAATGCCACAATTACACTACAGGATGTCGATGTTCATTTTAGATTACGCGTGGAAGGGGATCCAATTATTGGCCGTAGGTTCAACTGCCTACAGGCAGAGCTACTATATCTATGTGACGTGTTCCTTAGTTTTCGGCCCATAGGTACAGACCTGGATGGATCTCGATTGAAGTTAAGCTCACTCGAGAGAGCACTGACTCAACGTCTCCCAGCGCACGCTACTCCTGATATGGTTGCACAGCATGCAAAGTGTCGCATTATATAGCTTATTGGTAGATTTTTGTTCTTCGATAAATCCGAAAACCGAATTCATCTGCGCTTTTTTAGATATATACGCAATTTCGAGTTGGCTAGTATACTAAGTTAGGGTAGTGCAGTATTAGCTCATTTGTATCGTTGTATGTGCAACGCTACTGTTTATACGGCGCATCAAATCTGTGGTCCACTTCTATTGATTCAGGTACGAATTTAAATCCAAAATGCAAATTTAACCATGTTAAATCAATCATATTTTTTTAATATTATTATTTCACTAGAAGTACAATTATGGGCTTAGGAGTGCATTTTCACTATTAGACCCGATAGAATATGCCTGGTGGAGGATATTGGCCCGAATGTGCCTAAGGGAGCAGTATGGTAGAGTTCACTGGAATTGTCCCGCACGCCAACACATGTGCTAATTGCTTATAGAGATCAGTTGGATCGGATGCGACACAATCACATATGTATTATTACGATATTATTAGTTTGGAATCAAATTTTAAATAATATTTATTTGTTATTTATTGTTTGAAACTAAATTTATTTATTTTGCAGTTTATTTGGCAACCTTATGATACGAACATGTTAGCATCTCTACCTTCGTATTGTACGCATGGCTAACAAATTTGGATGTATATCATATCTCTACTGTGTTGGGAGACGATTGAGCTACATCACCCTCGATTGAGTTATGCGACAATTTGGATTGTTGTAAATAATTCCGAATGCTGTTGACACGGGTTAAATCTGTATTAGCGGGACCTACATACTACTGGTGCTGGATGAGATGAGGTGGATGCGCTACACCGTGCTAATTGGATCAACAGATATGCTTCTATCATCACCAGACAGCCCACTTTCAAGCAAGCTGTTGTTACGCCTGGTTATTTTGCGTGGTATTGGACTCACACACGATGATTAATTAGTAATCCTACCATACAACAACCAAATCCCGTGAGCTATCAGTCTAGTAGTTCAGCAGTTAAAGTACTCGTAAGTCTATTTTTCCTCATTCGTATAAGTATATATAGAATTTTAATTTATTTAAAATTTTAATGATATTTTTGAATATGCATATGCAGATCGACGCACTGCACTGGATATGGCACATAGGTAATGAAGTGTCTCAACATGATGCATCATACACGTAACAAGCAATTGGAATAATGTCCAATATTGCCATGCGTACTATAGCTGCCAGTGGTGAATCCGATCGTCTAAATCGAATGCCGTATGAGCCATCCAGACGATCGTATGTTGCTGATCCGATACCACTGATTCCACAACAAGTGCCTCGACAAGAACCACCAATAAGGCAGGGCGATAGACGGGCACGTCGACGTGTGCTGCAGTTGAGGAAGTTCCCCCGCAACAGTACTACTCACCGGTGCATGAAGATGTTTATGTGCTAGGCACTCCTGCAACGGTCGATGATGACTACGTTCCAGTTCTATCAGTTGCAAATGACTTCATCCCTGGTGCAACGGTTTCAGATGATTACGATAATTTTTTAACTCCGTAGCACTTAATTTTCGATCCTAAGTATGCTTTTTCGGGGGACGAGTTTGCTGCTGGTACATCCATTAGACTGTCTCAGAGACAGTATAGACAGTTTAAGGATGATGTAGGTCCGTTGTACGTTACAGATGAATAAGATGAGAGACAACCTGAATCACATCCTCAGCAACAACCTCCGAGACGAGTTCAACCTCAGCGGCACCGTCGATGATTTCATTGTGGGACTAGTTTTCATATTTGGTTTTGACGATTTTATGTGTATGTTATTGACATTTAAAATTAATTATAATTAATTTTTATATATAATTGTAATTAAATTTTAGTATTCAAAATAATAAATTAAACTCTAACAATTAAAATTAAATTTAAAAGAAATAATTAATTATTATTTCAAAAATATTATGTTTAACGAATTAAAGATAAATAATAAAATAAATTATATGTTTACATATAATAATATTTACGCTAACGAATTAATGTGAAATTTAAAAAAATTACTACATGTTTTTAATGTACACATTTAAAATTAATTATACATAATTGTAATTAAATTTTAGCATCTAAAAATTAAAATTAAAATTAAATAAATTAGAAAAACAATAAATTATTATTTCAAAACTATTATGTTTAACGGATTAAAGATAAACAATAAAATAAATTAAAAAGATTAAAAATTATTGTCATTTTTTTACGATAAAAATAAATTATAATTCAATTTTAGTATTAATTGAGATTTAAAATTATTTAAAATTTTAATAAAAATAAGTGTGATTTTATATTGTGAACGGGAGTAAATCAAAAAAATTATTGAATATAATCGTTTATTTAAATAAAAAATTAAATTAAATAGAGCCGAAATTACATGTCTACATATAATAATATTTTTGCTAAAGAATTAATGTGAAATTAAAAAAAATTGCTAAATGTTTTTGTTAAAGAAATTTTGCCATGCAGAGAAGTCATGTGTTTTTTTTTCTAAAGGATTTCTCTATAGAGAAATCATACAAAGAAATCAAATTGTTAAACCTCGTGAAGATTTTAGGTGTACATTATTAACATTTAAAATTAATTATAATTAATTTGTATACATAATTGTAATTAAATTTTAGCATCTAAAAATTTAAATTAAACTCTAAAAATTAAATTTAAATTTAAAGGAATTAGAAAAATAAAAAATTATTATTTCAAAAATATTATGTTTAATGGATTAAAGATAATAAAATAAATTAAAAAAATTAAAATTTATTGTCATTTTTAACGATAAAAATAAATTAAGCTTTAATTTTAGTATTAATTGAGAATTAAAATAATTTAAAATTTTAATAAAGATAACTATCGTTTTATATTGTAAACGGAACTAAATAAAAAGATTTATTAAATATAATCGTTTATTTAAATAAAAAATTAAATTAACTAGAACTAAAATTACATGTCTACATATAATAATATTTTTGTTAAAGAATTAATGTAAAATTCAAAAAAAAAAAAACAAAATGTTGTTGTTAAAAATTGCAATGCAATGAAATGTGGTTTGAATTGATGAAATTGATGCACCTAGTGTCTGGTAGACACGAGGTGCAATTTGGCTGCCATTCTATCGCACCTTGTGTCTATCAGACAGGAGGTTCATTAATTTCATGGTCGCCATTTACACATTTAATGCGTGAAGAATTTATGCATTTAATGCACGAGGAATTTGAGGATAAATTTTTGAGGAGTAGACCTTGTGGCGGCAGACACAAGATTCCTAACTTATTGACCGAATTCACCAGACACCAACACCTAACTTGGCTGATTATTTTATTACAAATACCAACTTTTTTCTTTCTTTTTTTTTCCTTTTTCTCCTTTTCTCTCAACCATGATTAAACTCGGGTGAGCAAACATTTGACTTTGTTGAAATCTCCGCCAAAAATGGTGCAATGAAATCTTCCAAACCCCAATTTACCCAATCAGATCCCTCGTCTCTCTACCTTTCACTCTCTCTATCGTCCACTTTCTTTCTCTACCTCTCCTTCTCCTCTCTCTCTCTCTTTCTTTCTATTAAAGATGGCTTGAAGACGACACAGTAGCGGGAATGGTAGCTTGAAGACTACATGGCAGCGGCAGAGAGGTTCAACCAAATCTACCTCTTCTTCCGTTTTTGCTGTTGGGTTCTTGTTCGTATTTGAGGTATATTTTGCAAAGTTATCTTTGCTCCATTTGTGCATCTCTAGTCGGCTTCTGTTTTTTTTTTGCTCAAGTTCTTATTAATTCTTCTTATTCTGCTAGTAGAACTAGTGTTTTCTGAGTGTTCTTCCTAAGCAATTTTATTTGTTTGAAGCGAATAAAGATTTTGGCGTGTAGATCTATTAGTTGGTTTTGTAGGGATGGCAAGTTGCATATTAAACTATTTCTTGGTATTTTCTGGGAAGGCTTCTTGATTTTGACATATAAATTGTTTTGGTTTGGGAAAATCCTGGCAAATACGTGCCAAGAAATTGCACAAAATTCACAAAAAAATAGGGTTGTTTCCATCAGCAGCAGGCATCTTGTTTTGTTGTTTACCGAGAATTTCTTTTTTTCTTTATTTTTTTGGAATTTTCTAGGATTTGACATGCTTTCACCTATAGACTGTTAATGGTGCGTGCCTGAAAATTTTAACAAGCAGTTTTTTTTAAAAAATAAATCTTGTTCCTCTATTTACTCTATCGTATTCCCATTTTCTTGCTTGGCGTTAGTCTTTTGGAATTAAGAATGTGGAAGCGGACTTGAGCAATTAAGTAGTGAGAGTACTTGGCACTTCACCAGTGAAGACCATGACTGAAGCTCTAGAGCAGATCGGTTGCAATGCAAGGCTAATTGGACAAGGAAGCCCAGATGGTTTGTTTCCATGTTTTAGTTTTCTTGTTAGTTTTTAACATTTTTTTGTATCCTTTCAGATATCATATGAAATGATATTTTTGTGTATTAGAGTTTGATTCTAAAGATAGATATCTTTTCAAGATATCCTAATAACTATCCATAGTTCATACAAGAGATTTGCAACAAACTTAGATGATCCTATTTTGTGCTTTTGAGTACTGCACAATAATACTTTTGCCACTACTAGGCATCTATGACCGTGTTTATGACTTGCTTGGAGAAAGAAGGTTTAGCTGTCATAAGTTGACGAATATATTCATTTAAAGAAAGTAAAATGTGACCTCTAGAACTAGCATGCTTCAATTGGTGATGACACAAGGAGAAAAAACGTCCTTTTTTTTTTTTTTTGCATTGTATCATTTCAACTTCTGTACGTGACACTATGAACAATATATTGATAAAACTTCTACAGTTGTGCAGTGATAACCAATACATCACATTCTCTAGTTTTTCTTCATCTCGTTGAGAAAAATGTACTAAGGTAGTATGTTGCAGTCATTTGTTATATAGAAAATAAAAGGAACTTTGAAGAAGACAATTTGAGGATAATGTTGTACATCTTATTACTTCATGTTTGTACAATGCTTTAAAGATATGGGAGTACAAAAAATTTTCTGATGCATCACGTGGTTGTGATTCAACAACCCACATAATTAACGTTAGGGTTATTATATAGATTTCTGCTAGAGATTTCCTAAGAATTTCCCTTTAAAATATGATTCAAATCTTACAAAATTGGTCTCATTTTCAACAATTAAGGTTGCTATATAGATTTCTGCTAGAGTTTATGTGAGCATAACTATCACATGTATACACTGTTCTAAGCATGTCAAATCCTTACTGACAGTTGAATACATGTGGTTGCAAAATGCACTATTCCAAAATGAATGTTATAGTATTGTCTTTGTGTTTGCACCAAAAGTCCTCACAATATCTTAAACTGTGTTTGTAATCCAATCCTATCTTTTTAGGATATCCTAATAACTATCCAGAGTTCATAAAAGAGATTTGCATCAATTTTAGAGAAAGTACTCCAAAATAGGCTTTGCCTCTACATGCTTGTAATTTGATTAAAATCCTATGAAAGTCTACTCTTTTTTCTTTGTTGCTGATTTCAAGATTGAACTTTCAATTGAATGTACCTCACAAAATATCATCAGCTTTGTTTTCAATAGCGTCCTCTAATTTTTAGCGGCAAAACATAACTTTTCTAGGTTTCTTCAGTTTCAGTTTTACTGAAAATTGAATTTAGTTTTTGAGCTTCTTTAATTGTTTTCTTGTAGTATGTTTTGTAACATTGAATTAGAGTTTTTGGGCGCTACATTGCATCAGAGTTTAGCAAGATATTTATTCCCCCCTCCCCTGTTTGTCAGAGTTTGCCACATTCATTTTCTATAGAACAATTTTTGTTTGTGTGAGTGCATGCATATTTTGTGTGCTGAAGCAAGATAAGAGAAAGCTCTATGTTAACTAAAATTTCAAGAGTAAACTAAAATTCTTTTACTTTTATCAGCAAGCTCTATGTTAATACTTTACAAGGACAGATCTTACTGGAACCAAGTTTGCTATACATCACAAAGTATTGGTTTGCATAGTGGCTTCTGGAGCTTTTTAACCGAAAAGCATAACTACATGTAGGCTTTGTTGATGGATATCTGTGGCAGGTTGAGGAGGAGACTAGAATAAACTTGAATGTGGATGACATGGTTGATCTCACTACGCTTCTAGATCCATCAACTAGATGCAAAACTTTCCCTTCTCCAGTATGTTTTTACCGATTTCTGTGAGCTTACTTTCATGGTTCCTTTCCTCTTGGCTGGATAGTTTCTAATTTATGGCTTATACTATTTTCCACTAATATGGTAGTGATTGTTTTTAGTTTATAGTGATATATTGTTTGCTCTATTTTAGGGTGGCTGTGATGAGGAAATTGGTCTATTCATGTACAGATGAAATGTTAGCAAAGAGGTCTTCAAGATCATGGTGAGCGAATTAAGGTGCATGTAGATGTAGTTTCTTATCAGAACCTCTGACACACAACAGCTAATGCTGAAGCTTTAATGGCCATTGCCCTCTATGAAATGGCCAAAAGGGACAGGCAATTGTCTTTTCTTAGAATCTGGATTCTTTATATGTATTCATTATGTCTTCCCGAATCCTTTACAATAAGATCTCACTGTATTCGCTTTATCAACTTGCACTTACCTTGTTACACGGGGATACTTTAAAGTGTATTCCCATTTTTTATGGGATGAAATTATTCTTTTTTGTCTGTTGTGGAATTCAAAACAACAAATTGTTCTTCGAGTATTGTGTAGACACATAACTGAAGCAAATAACATGCAAATGCTGCATCAAGAATAAAGGTAGATTTTACTAAGTAATTTCGTTGTCATTCCATCCAAATCTTGTAAACTGTATTCAAGAGTTTTTGTTTAGGAATTTGAGGTAATTCGGAGATCGTAATTTCTTCCAAACATGTGATCCAATTAAACAAGAAGAAAGACCATCATGGATTTGTTTTATTTTGATGTAACCAAGTATAGTTCTTACGTTGTCAATGTCATGATGCCCCTAAAAGTTGCACAAATTTGATTTAAATACAAGATTACATATACAGAAATGTGTGCATACTACGGAGATCAGATGGGAGAGATAATGCATCAATCAAACTTCGTTGGTGACAAAATTTGAATTCGTGGCTTCCCAAATGGTTGTACCATCACACGTGTAAAGCTTTTTGTAGTTTTCACCAACTCCTGCACTTCTGGCTATCGCTGCACCGGTAAGGCCTGAATTTGATTTATCTTTAATTCCATACACCGTTGGTCCGTTACAGATCAGCCAATCAGATCAACAACTCGTAATTTTTCCTTTGCACTGGACGAGAATGCATCACCTTTCTTATCAACTTCTAGTGTTCCTAGATTGGCAAGTGGCTAAGAAATCAATGTATTAAAGTTAGAAGAAAAAAGCAAACAAAATCACCTCAAAATGGCTTTTGTTTTCTTTGTTTTAGGTGGGGGTGTGCGTAGGAACCTATTTGTGTAAAACAAACAAGCACAGGTCCATATTGGCTTGCAGGGTGCAAAACAAAATCACTTTCTAAGAACACTAAGTTCTCAGAAGCAGGGCCCTCTCTTAGTGCGTTTTATAGTAGATTCCATTGTTAATACAACTTTGCACATCTGCAAATTCCATAATATAAAGAAATCAAAATTTGCTAATACAAAATGACTCATTTCTCCAATATTGCATCCCATCATCTTCTTTTTCCAGTTCCTATGTATGTGAACATTGGCTTTAAAGACGATGCTTTTCCTTCACGAGATGCACCATTCTATATAGCACTGAATAACTTCAAAATAACTAAAATATCTTGGGCACTACATACACTAAGCAAGAGGTATTTTATGCTTAAAACGTAAAAGATGATGCAATGAAATTAACATCTTTGTCTGAGATAATGGGGCGATCTTCCGCAGAAAGATAGGATTAGGTTTGGACAAAAAACAGAAGGTAAAAGATGAAGCAAAAACCTCTTTTTCAATTTGGTTTGTTTGATTGAACACCTTCCCGGTGCTTGCTGCAACCCTAGATGAAGGATTAAAATGGCAAAATCATCAAATCGAAAGCATGCTAGTAAAATGAAAAATTTATCTCTGGATTAAATGGCTCTCTTCGCACTGATGTAGATGTCTGTACAAGGTATTGGATCATATCCTTGTAAATATCGATTGCGTTTCATTCACGCGAAACCTTTGATTTTCTGAAATGGTGCCCGTAGCACCGCCAGTGAAAGTTTGAATATTTGAGTTTGCAATACGTTTTGGTTTCTATCAATGCTTCGTAGAAGGTCTCTCTGTGAAGTTGGGTATCTCGTGAATTGGAAAAATTCCAAGAGCAACTCCCACGCAATGCATGACGACCCTTTTCATTTCCTATCCCAATTCTTCGGGAGAGAAGTGTCAACTACGTGAAAACAGAAAGTATCCATACTTTTTTTCTCGTGTTGTTTTTTATTTTTTAATTTTAATTAATTAATTAAATTAATTAAATTTTATTTTATCTTTAGTCTTATTCATTGGGTCAGATAAAATTATTTATTCTTAGGCTTGAACACCCATAAATAATAAATCTTAATTATTTATTTTCTGAGCTTCATTAAACAACCCAATAAATAATTAACAAGCTCAAATAGACCAATAAAAAATATTAGACCTTTTATCTAGTTTTATATCTAGATTAATTTTTTAATTATTTAATTTGGGTCTTGGGCACTGAATAATTAATTAATCAATTAAATTAGATAAATATATACTCTCTCTCGAGCCTTTTATTTTATTTTAGTCCAATAATAAATTAGACTACTACTTAAATAAAATAAGATAAAACTCATAATTATCAAGACCATTTCTTAACCCAAATCTTTTAGGACTTAATGGCTATTCCGGGACCAAAAGACACATCGTCTTGGCTACTAAAATGATCAAAATACCCATACTATATAAATATATATTTTACATTTTAAATATTTCTTAATATTACCATAAGGAAATATTGACCCCAAGGATAATGCTGTGTTAGCAAAGTCTTCGACCTATAGGTGTAATGACTAAAATACCCCTCTACGTATCGCCGTGCATTTAAAGAGAAAGAGTATACTAACACCTCTCTAATAAACATCTACCATCCTTAG
This sequence comes from Voacanga thouarsii, assembly GCA_026120185.1. Taxonomy (NCBI): domain Eukaryota; kingdom Viridiplantae; phylum Streptophyta; class Magnoliopsida; order Gentianales; family Apocynaceae; genus Voacanga; species Voacanga thouarsii. The sequence goes on along the minus strand of JANUWF010001217.1, from coordinate 2,652,155 downwards.
ACCTCTGATTCAATGATCTACGACTCCTGGAATGTTTCTACTTTCCAAGGGAGCTCCTCAAAAGTAAACATCCAAGTCATGTTTCCCAGGGTCTTGAATAATTAAATCATTTGAACAGTCATAAGGGGCAATATAGCGCAGAAGCTATCTTGTACAAATCTGTCTTAACTAACTAGTCACATATACCCAACATACAAGTATATCATCTCTACGAAAGAACCTCAACTATAGTATATCAAAGTATATGTTTCTAACTTTGTCAGACCACCAACTCATACTCAAGTGGTAGAGTATTAGTCCACACTGTAGCAATAATAGTCTGGGTTCCTTCTATATAGTACTTTTAGAAATCACTATTATAGGTCCTGCTCTACGTATTTGAAATACGCTCATGCTATGAAGTAAGTGGACTACTCATTAGTTAAAGGTAAGTCATTCCTTATTTGAAATTCATAACACAATAACTTAAATATGATGATATTTTCATTCTCATCAATCGGTTAAGAACAAACATTTATGTGTTAAGTAACTTAGAATCCATATCTTATTGTGAAAGACCACCATTCACATAGATCACTTATTTAAACATAATGGGTCATTTCCAAATGAAAATCGTGCACAAATAAAATGTAAATTCACAAACAAATTTTGAGAATAAATTCTTTTATTAATAAATTCGATAATTACATCAGATAAACTAGTATAGAGGGCATATTTTTCAACAATCTTCCACTTGTACTCTAAGACTAAGAGAGTCAGTAGGTGCCCACCCCTATGACGTCTAAGTGTCTTTTGAAGACTCTTTCAGCCAAAGGCTTGGTGAAGAGATCTATCAGGTTGTTCTCCGAGGCTATTTATTCCACCACGATTTTCCGTCTCTGAATGAAATCCTGGATTAGGTGGTACTTTCTCTAGATGTGCTTCCCCTTTTTATGGTTCTTAGGTTCTTTGGATTGTGAGATTGCTCCAAAGTTGTCACAATACACCACAATCGATTTGTCCATGTGTGGCATAACTCCAAGTTCTGAAAGGAACTTCCGAAGGCAGACTGCTTCCTTGGATGCTTCCGAAGCTGCCACATACTCAACTTCTATGGTTGAGTCAGCAATACAAGATTGCTTGATACTTCTCCACGAAAAAACTCCTCCAGACAAGGTAAAGACATATCCACTAGTGAATTTTCTCTCATCCTTATCTGCTTGGAAATCTGAGTTTGTGTATCCAGTAGGAATCAAGTCGTCAGCCTTGTAAACCAGCATATAATCTTTTGTACCTTTGAGGTACTTAAGAATATGCTTTATAGCTTACCAATAAACCTCCACAGGGTTTGACTGATATCTGCTAACTAAGCCTACGGTAAAGCAGCTATCTAGCCTAGTGCACAGTATGACGTACATGAGACTTTTCACAGCCAAAGCGTAAAGAATCCTACTCATTCTATCTTTTTCCTCTCGAGACTTAGGATGGTCTTTAGAACAAAAAGACAACCTATGTCTGTAAGGGATTAGAGCTCCATTGCATGAGTCCATGCTAAACTTGGTCAGCATCTTGTCAATTGTATGTCGTTTGAAATAATCCTAACATTCTCTACTTCCTATTTCTAAGAAGCTTAATCCCGAGAATGTAACTAGCTTCTCCCAACTCCTTCATACTAAATTGACTAGATTGCAAAACCTTAGTAGATGATAATGTCCCTACATCATTCCTAATGAGTAGAATGTTATCTACATATAGGATAAGAAAAATCACATTTATGCCTTCCAATTTCTTGTACACGCATGGTTCATCCTCGTTTTGAATGAAACCGTAAGACTTTACAATCTCGTCAAAATGAATGCTCCATATTCTAGATGCCTGCTTAAATCTATAAATGGACTTTTTAACCTTATAAACCATATGTTCCTGACCTTTAACAATAAAACCTTATGGTTGAGATATATAGATGTCTTCGTTAAGATGGCCATTAAGAAATTCCGTCTTGACATTTATTTATCATATCTCATAGTCAAAATGACATGCAATGGTAGGGAGGATACGGATGGACTTAAGTATGGCTATTGGGAAAAATGTTTCATCATAATCGATTCCCTCTTTCTGAGTATATCATTTTGCCACAAACCTAGTTTTGAAGGTTTCCACCTTCCCATCCGCTCCCCTCTTCCTCTTGTATAACCATTTACACTCAATGGGTTTTATTCCTTCAGGTGAAGCTACAAGATCCCAAACTTGATTGAAGTAAATAGACTCAATCTCGACTTTCATAGATCTACATCAGCATCGGCAATAACCTCCTCGTATCTAGTAGGCTCTTATTCCTGATGATCAGAAACTAGCTTGAAGCCTCTCCTGTCCATCTTTCTGGAACTCTAGATACCCTCCCACTACGACGAAGCTCCATTTGTACAGGTTTTTGAGGCTGTGCCTTTTCTTATTCCGATAATCGGGTCTGAAGAAGTTGATATCGAAGATAACTTCTCCTCGAGTTCCAACCTTGTTGAACCTTTAGTGGAAGTACTTAAATCATCCTCCAAGTATCTAGTATTAGTATTTACCACTACTTTCTGCTCATTGGGATGATAAAAATAACCTCTTTTTGTCCCTTTTTGATGCCCAACAAAGTAACATAATTCTGATCTTGATTCTAACTTGTCTCCCTTGATCAGTACATAAATTGGATAGCCCCATATCCTGAGATGATTTAGATTTGGCTTATGCCTAATCCACATCTCATAGGGTGTCCTAGGTACTGACTTGGAAGGCACCAAATTCAGAATGTATGCCGTTGTTTCTAAGTCATATCCCCAAAAAGAAACCGAAAGAGTAGCATGAGACATCATACTCCGGACCGTTTCCATAAATATCTTGTTCCTTCTCTCAGCTACTCCATTCTATTGGGGTGTATTCGGTGCAGAGAGTTGGGATATTATCCCATAATGTATCATGTAATCATTGAACTCACCGAGGAGGTATTCTCCACCACGATCTGATCGTAAGGTTTTGATCAGTTTACTTGTCTGACGCTCCACTTCAGCTTTAAACTCTTTGAACTTGTCAAAAGAGTCAGACTTGTACCTCATCAGGTAGACATAACTAAACCTTGTATAATCATCCGTGAAAGTGATGAAGTACTCAAATCCCCTCTAGCTTGAATAGACAAAGAATCACACACATTAGTATGAACAAGACCCAATATTTCCTTGACTCTATCAGTCTTTTGGGTGAACGACCGTTTGGTCATTTTTCCCATAAGACAAGATTCACACTGAGGCCAACTTTCCAATCTTAATGAGCCCAATGGCCCATCATGGATTAACCTCTAAATCCTGATTGAGTTAATATGACCCAATTTTAGATGTCAAAGATATGAGTCATTGACATTGGTCTTTCTCTTCTTACTTAAAGATTCAGATCGAGAGTTATTTATTTGATTATTTGTAGAATTTAAAAAGAATAAGTTTCCATACATGTTCACTGATACATAAAATTTCTCCATTTCTACTGATAGTAATACCAGAATGGAAAGAAATAGAATATCCATGATTTATTAGCTTTGTAACTGAAATTAAATTCTGTCTAAAATTGGATACATATAAAATATTCTTTAATATAACTACTTTATTACAATAAAAAATAAGATCCAATTCTCTCAATGCAAGGGCCCATACTCGTGCTCCATTTCCTACTCGTAGTCCATTCTCGCCCTTCTGAAGTCTTCTTATCTTCCCCAATCTCTACAAGGAGTTACATATATTATCAGTGGCATCAGAATCAACAATCTAAGTGAAAGTTGATCCAACCATTGAAATAGACTCTAAATAGAGAACAATACTTATAGGGTTTTTCTTGGCCTGAAATTCTGGCCATTTCTTTTTTCAGTGTCCTTTCTGCCCATACTTGAAGCATTTGCCTTTGGACTTGTTGGGTTGGTACTTGGGCTGAATCGGTGCATTTTCCTTCTTTTTCTTGAACTTCTTGGGCTTGGATCCAGTTCTGGAAGAAAAAATCCTAGCAATCATAGCCTTGGGCTTTGGCTTCATGACCTTCTCTGCCACCTGGAGCTCTTTCATTAACTCAATTAAACTCATGTTTACTTGTTCATATTGTAGTTCAACTTGAACTGAGTAAAAGAGCCCAACAGAGATTTGAGAACCATATTCACTTGGCTCTCGGAGTCAATAATAGTCCCTAAGACTTTCGCTTCCTCGAAAATAGCAATCATTTTAAGCATATATTCCCTGACTGATGCTCCCTCAGCCATCTTAGTGTCTATGATCGTCCTAAGAGCTTCTTGCCTTGCGGGCCAGCTCTTATCGATGAACATCGTAGTTAATGATTGGCTAATGTCATATACAGTGGCCATGTGCTCATATTTTGACTGGAGCACATTAGACATGGAGGCCAATATGTAGTATCAAGCCATCTCGTTGGCCTTCTTCCATGCTTTTTCAAACTCACGCTCCTCAGCGGTGGAACCATCCCCGATAACATGGCAGGTTTCAAAGAGGACATACTTATACTCATTAGCAGTGAGTAATATGTCCAAGTTCCTTTTCCAATCCATATAATTTGAACCCGTTAGCTTATTTTCACGAAGAATAACAGCCAAATAACTAAAAGAACATCCACAAACCATTTCTGATAAATCGAAAATAAAAGAAAATTCAGTTTGAGAAAAATAAAATTATTTGTGACTTTATCCTCATATTAAATCCGAAATAGTTAACCCTATTACTATTATCTTTAATATGATTAGTTTGGCTATTAGAAAAACTGACATAACTTCTTGGGAAGATTAAAAGTTTCCTAAGCTAAGTGTATTAACCACCATAAATTAATTTTCCTTATAGGTAATGATCTAGAAGATAACTCCATCATGGGATGACCATTTCTTCTCATTTCATATGGACATTCCTCGCACTATTACCTCCAACGTGGGTTAGCCGATCATAGCACGTGTCCCAGATTATTAATTACATCTATTCATTAGTTTTAGATCCTTGTGGTATCCCCATCCTATACAGAGTTCACTCCTATGATGACACGAGAGGACCCACGATCTCTAATAAAGATAGTGATGAAAGCCAGTGGGGCCGTTGGAACCCTTCTCCCACTTAGTATTTTAAAATAAGGGTTTTTCTTGAAAATTGTCTTTTGAAAATTTCAATTAAGTTTTCTTTTAACTCAAAATAAAATATCTAAACCCATAAAAATTTCTATGTCAAGGTTTATACCCTTTGAGAAATTTTTTCATGGATTAATTTTATTTAAGTTAATTCAATCACAATGGTTTTCTATTTTAATTCACAAAAATATCTAAATCCACAATATTTTCTATGTTAAAGAAAAAATCTTTTGAGAAAATATCCAAGAATTAATTTTTGTTCGAATTAAAATTAACCATTTGATTTAAGAAAAATATTTTTCTTTGTCAAAAATTTTCAAAGACTTTAGTCTTTGAGAAAACGTGCACATAGGGTATAAAAAGAAATAAGTATGCTAGAAAACTGTAAACGTTTTCATACTTTTCTATTCTTTTAACCTAAATATCCAAATAATAGAATTAAATACATTAATTAATTAATGGTCTTGTTTAATCATAAAATTTCCTTTACTATTATTTTTAATGCAAAATATTAAAGAACATTAACTATTGTAATGAAAATAACTTCGCCTGGTATAGGACAAAAAAAAAAAAATATTCGGGTCCAGTGCACCCGCCACATTGGATCATGGCCCATCGGAAAACCCATTGGCCAAATCTGGGCGGGTACTCGAGACCCGCCCGCGCTTGCCCTCTGCGCGGTCAACATTGCGAATTTGTAATTGCGCTTCCAACTTCCTTGCGAAGGTGGCGCGGCTGTAGGCTTGGCGGCTCGCGACTCCTCTCACAGATCTGGTTCGGCTTGGCTTCTTGGCTCGACTTCATGGCTCAGCTCTTCTTCTCCAAAATTCTTTCTGTGATTTTCAGACGCGATTTTTTTCGCCATTTTCAATCAAAACTTATCCAAACAATCACCTATACCCTTAAAAATACTGGGCTTACACGATATTTATGAAAGCAATTAAAATACATTGTTCCTATACTTCTACTCACTTAACTTACAGTGAAACTACCCATACCAGAAAACACGAAGAATTACAGATTTAATCCAAAATAAATATATTTTTATTTTAGTTAAGCCTAGCATGCTTTCTACATTTACCAAACCATGGCTCTGATACCAATTGAAGGAGTAAAATGGCAAAAATCATCAAATCAAAAGCATGCTAGCAAAACAAAAAATTTACCCATGTGATTGAATAGCCCTCTTCGCACTGATGTAGATGTCTGTACAAGGATATTTGAAGCTATTGGATCACGTCCTTATAAACGTCAACTGTGTCTCATTCACGCGAACCTTTGATCTTTCGAAATAGTACACGTAGTACAACCAGTGAAAGCTTGAAGATTTAGGTTTGCAATAAGTTTTGGTTTCTGTCAATATTTCACTGAAGGTCTCTTTGTGAAGTTGGGTTTCTGTGAATTGGAAAATTTCCAAGAGCAACTCCCACGCAATGGATGATGACCCTTTTCATTTCCTATCCCAATTCTTCAAGAGAGAAGTGCCAACTGCGTGAAAGATAACAGAAAGCATTTATGCTTTTTGTTATTTTTCACGCAAAACAACACGAGATCTATTCCTTGTTATTTTTTATTTTTATTTTAATTAATTAATTTAATAATTAATTAATTTTTTAAAATTTTATTTTACCTTTGGTCTTATTCATTGGGCCAGATAAAATTATTTATTCTTGGGTTTGAACACCCATAAATAATAAATCTTAAATATTTATTTTTTAGACTTCATTAAACAACCCAATAAATATTTAACAAGCTCAAATAAACCAATATAAAATATAACGCATTTTATCTAGTTTTATATCTAGATTAATTTTTTAATTATTTAATTTGGGTCATTGGGCTCTGAATAATTAATTAACCAATTAAACTAGATAAATATATACTCTCTCTCGGGCCTTTTATTTTATTCTAATTTAATAATAAATTAGACTACTTAAATAAAATAAAATAAAACTCATAATTATCAAGACTAATTTTTTAACCTAAATATTTCAGGACTTAAGGGCCATTTCGGGGATCAAAAGAAACATCACATTGGCTACTAAAATGATCAAAATACCTATACTATATAAATAGCTATGTTTTACATTTTAAATATTTTATAGTATTACCATAAAGAAATATTAACCACAAGGATAATGTTGCGTTATCAAAGTCTTCGACTTTACAGGTGTAATGACTAAAATACCCCTTTACACATCGCCGTGCACGTAGAAAGGAATAGTGTACTAATACATCTCTAATAGACATCTACTATCCTTAGACCTCTAGTTCAATGATTCACGACTCCTGAAATATTTTCACTTTCCAAGGAACTTCCCTAAAGTAAACATCCAAATCATGTTCCCCAGGGTTCTAAATAATTAGATCATTTGAACAGTCATAAGGGACGATATAGCGCAGAAGCTATCTTGTACAAGTCTGTTTTAACTAACTAATCACATATATCCAACAAACAAGTATATCGATTCTACAAAAGAACCACAACTACAGTATATCAAAGTATATGCTTCTAGTTTCGTCAGATCACCAACTCATACTCAAACGGTAGAGTATTAGTCCACGCTGTAGTAATAATAGTTTAGGTTCTTCTAAATAGTATTTTTAGAAACCACTATTATAGGTCATGTTCTACGTATTCGAAATACGCTTATGCTATGAAGTAAGTAGACTACTCACTGGCTAAAGGTACATCATTCCCTATTTAAAATTCATAACATAATAATCTAAACATGATGAGATTCTCATTCTCATCAATCTGTTAAGAACAAACATTTATGTGTTAAGTAACCCGTGATCTATACCTTACTGTGAAAGACCACCATTCAGATGGATCTCTTATTTAAATACAATGGGTTCTTTCTAAATGAAAATCGTGCACAAATAAAATGTAAATTCACAAATAAATTTTGAGAATAAATTCTTTTATTAATAAATTAGATAATTACATAAGATAAACTAGTTTAAAGGGTATATTTTCTAATACTAGTCAAAACCTGAAATTCATTAATAGACTATGCATGCTTTCTAGTTGATAGCCCACTAAAGTTAGCTTCAATCCTTGCCAATTCCAAGTTTACTTGAGCAAAATGAACTATGCCAAAAATTATTAGGCCCTTAAATTCAGCCACAGCAGTAGAAACAAGGAAATCTGCAGCACCAAGATAGTGAATTACTTCTGGAACATGAAAATTTCACTGGTGTATTGATTCTGCTAAAGCCATAACGGGGTTTTACAATGCTGAAGCATTTAATACAACCGGGCAAAACAAAAGCAAATAGCTACTCCAGTGTTAACAACTAGTATTACACTTAAAAATCAACCAAGAACTAATAAAATAATTTCAAGTTAAGAATGTCCTATCTTTAGAATCATACTCTAATACACACAAATATCATTTGATATGATACCTAAAAGGATACCAAAAAATGTTAAAAACTAACAAGGAAACTAAACATATGGAAATAGACCATCTGGGATTCCTTTTCCCATCAGTCTTGCTTTACAACTGGTCTGCTCTAGAGCTTCAGTTATGATCTTCACTGGTGAAGTGCCAAGTACTCTCACTACTTGATTGCTCAAGTCTACTACCACATTCTTATTTCCTAAAAACCAACCCCAAGTAAGAAAATGGAAACACAATAGAGTAAATAGAGGAACAAGATTTATTTATAAAAAAAAGCTTGATAAAACTTTCAGGCACACACCATTAATAGTCTATAGGTGAAGAGCATGTTAAATCCCAAAAAAATCCAAAAAATAAAGAAAAAAATAAGTTTCCAGTAAACAACAAAACAAGATGTCTGCTACTGATGGAAACAACCCCATTTTTTCTGTGAATTTTGTAAAATTTCTTAACACCAATTTGCTAGGATTTCCCCAAACCAAAACAATTTATATGTCAGAATCAAGAAACCTTCCCAGAACCCCATAAAAATCCCAAGAAGTAGTTTAATCAGTAACTTGTCATCCCTACAAATCCAACTAATAGATCTACATGCAAAAATCTTTATTTGCTTCAAACAAATAAAATTGCTTTGCAAGAAACTGGAAAACACTAGTTCTATCAGCAGAATAAGAAGATTTAACAAGAACCTGAGCAAAGAAGAACAGAAGCCGACTAGAGATACAAAAACGGAGCAAAGATAACTCTGCAAAATGTACCTTAAATACGAACAAGAACCCCACAGCAACAACGGAAGAAGAGGTAGCTTTGGTTGGACCTCTCTGTCGCTACAGTGCCGTCTCTAAGCCAGAGAGAGAGAGAGGACGACAGCTAGAGTGAATGGTAGAGCGAGGAGGGATCTGATTGGGTAAATTGGGGTTTTGGGATTTCATGCTCCATTTTTAGCGGAGATTTCAAACAAATTCAGATGTTTGCGCACTTGAGTCTAACCATGGTTGATAGAAAAGGAAAAAAAAAAAAAAAAGAAAATAGTTAATATTTGTAATAAAAAAATTAGCCAATACAAGTGTTGGCCTTTGGTAAATCCGGTTCACAAGTGAGGCCATGGACCGGGTTCACCTAAGAAATTCCTTTGCTTTAGAGCCTGAAGCATCAAGTACTAGAAAATAATGCTAACTCAACAAGTTCATCCATTTAGAGCCAAAAAATCAAAGCACCAGAGAAACCTTCTTTAGATTTGTTAACACTGATATAAGCCAAAGTGTATGATGGACAGACGGTAATTGCTATCAACAAAGTTATTTGTCTCAATGACACTGTTGGACACCATGCACAAAAGCAAAGAATATATTCCCTTCATTGTGCATACCAACTGTATCTCTAGTGTAGGGAGTACTAGGGCATAAATAATATTGAAATGCAAGAGCATGCCTTTTTGCTGTAGATACAGCAGAGTAAACTAAAAAGGAACATATCCGAAGTAATAACATGGCATTAAAGGGGAAAGGAATTTATCCAAAGTAATAACATAGCATTAAAGGGGAAATGAATTATTTGACACATACTTGGATTCTTATTCGTTCTAACTCCATTTCTTCCAAAATTGCAAGCAAGATCAGAATCCCCATTCTGCTGGTAATAACTGTTAAAAGCATAGGACGCATGAGATACCAAATTGCCAGACTCAAAGCAAAGTTGACTAGGCTGAATGGCTGAGCAATCCACGTTTCTAGGACCACAGGTGGTAAGCCCATAATCAGGCACTCTGTAGGTTAGATTCAGAAGCAGTGGATGAAGTAACACACCATGTTCCATTTACATTTATGATATTTGCACCTGCAGTCACGTCCACGGTACCCTTGCCGGTGAAGCTCAAGGTTATAGACACTTGTGTGGTCCAGGAAAAATAATCCCTAGTTTTTCTCAGATTCTAATCTAGGCATCCTGTTTTCTCATTGAACAAGGACAAGATGTAAACATCTATTTTCTCTCTAGGCTTTGCAGGAGTACTAGTGTCGTTTATAACATAGCGAATCAGATTTGTTTTGGAATTCTGGGCATTATCTGGAGTTGCGGCTGCTTCTTTTGCAGATCCTTTAGAAGGCCAGCCTGTGTTGAGAATAGAGAAGAAGATACAAAAGAAAGAGATAAGAAAGATACCAAACAAACAAGAAAGATACAAAGGCTTACTATGCACAATTACCCACAAATTTTCAGCACCACACTCAATCTTTTTATATTCCTCACACCACTCACACATCGAGCACTCACTAATGAGCACACCACTTAATTGAGCACACACCACACCACGTTACTTACTGTACCTTTCATTTACAAGAAATTTGTCATATTTATAGATGACAAAACCGACTTTAGTAAGTCAGTTCTTCATGGCTGCCCAAAAAAAATCTTTGCAAGTTGGTGAAGTTTTTTGTGCAGATTTTTTTGTGCAAGTGGATTCTAGAATAGCGGTAGAGGTTGGCAATTTGTAATTCCAGATTCTTCTTTATAGCTGTAAAATGGTTGCTGCAAGTTGGGTTCTAGATTTCTCTCTAATGGCGCTGAAGATGTTGCTGCTATCCATATTCTAGAGTATTGCAGATTCTTCATGGCGTTGCAGTCATTACAAGTTTTCTTAACACTCCCCCTCAATAACTGCTTTCGTATTGCTTCTCATGAGATCATACCGAGTTGCCTTCGAAATTCTTCAAGCTTTACTTCATTGAGACCTTTGGTGAAAATATCAACAATTTGTTCTTCAGTTTTTCACATGCTTCATTTCAATTTGACCACACAATACTTTTTCTCGCACAAAGTAGTAATGAACCTCCACGTGTTTTGTTCTTGCATGAAATACTGGATTCTCTGCTAAGCGTATCGTTGATTGATTGTCACAATATAATTGAACTGCCTTATCCACTGGCTGATGAAGGTCTTCCAAGAGTTGTAGTAGTCACGAACATTCTTGAGCTGCCATTACTGCAGCACGATATTCTACTTCTGTACTAGATAGTGACACTGTTGGTTGTCTCTTACTACACAATGAGACAACTCCTGATCCAAGGCTAAAAACATATCTAGTAGTTGATCGTCGTGTGTCGTAATCACTAGCGTAGTCAGCATCATAATATCCTATCATTTGAGATGTATCTGTCTTTTTATATAGCAAGTCATAGTCTATAGTACCTTTAATATATCTTAGTATTCTTTTTACTGCATCAAGATGTGGCTTCTTTAGTGTTTGCATGAATATGCTTATGACTCCAATTGCATATGAAATATCTGGCCTTGTTAGTGTTAAGTAGATTAAACTACCCACTAACTGTTGATATGTCATTCCGTCTTCAAGTTCCTTGCCTTCAATTGAGCATAATTGAACATTTACCTCTATTGGAGTAGAGGTTGGTTTGCAGTCAAGCATACCATATTTCTGTAGAAGATCCCGTGCATATTTCTGTTGACATAAAAATAGCCCATCATTCGCTTGTTCTATCTCTAAACCAAGAAAGTGTTTCAGTTCTCCAAGCTCCTTCATCTGTAAGCGAATTGAAAGATTTGATCTAATTTGATCAATCCCTTCTTTATCATCTCCAGTAATGATCAAATCGTCCACGTACACAAGTACTATGGCTAGCTTCCCTTCTCGAGCTTTAACGAACAAACTTGAATCAGCTGGTGCCATTGAATATCTATTTTGAATCAAGAATTCTGCAATTTTCCCATACCATGCTCGTGGTGCTTGTTTCAATCCATAAAGTACTTTATTAAGTTTACACACGTACTCTGGATGTGCCTTGTTCTCAAAACCTTGTGGTTGTTCCATGTATATGTCTCGATCGAGTTCTCCATGAAGGAATGCATTCTTCACATCCATCTGCCATAACTTCCATGTCTTGCTTGCAGCTAGGGCAAGTAATACTCGAACTGTAGTGATTTTTGCTACTGGACTGAACGTCTCGTCATAGTCTAACCCGTACTTTTGTGAGAAACCTCGTGCCACCAGTCGTGCCTTATATTTGTCAATCAATCCATCTGGTCGAGTTTTTAATTTGTACACCCATTTACAAGAGATGGGTTGTATATTCTTCGGCCTTGGTACTAATCTCCACGTCTCATTTTGCTTTAATGCTAGTATTTCTTCTTCCATCGCCTTTCTCCATTCCTTATGTTTGGCTGTCTCTTCGTACGTATCTGGTTCTCTTACAATATCTTCAATTAAGGCTGCATTTGCATATTTTGGATTGGGTATTCGTTGTCGAGTAGACCTCCAATGTTGTGGTTGTGCCTCCTCTTCTTCGTCCATTTTTTCATATTGACTGGGCCTCTGATCTTCTATAATTTGGTGTACTCCTGTCTGCCATGAACTCTTCAATTTGCTTGATGGTGACTCCTTTGATGATGATTCTTTATCATCCTCTTTGGTTGATTCAGAAGTCAAGTGGTCTTCTTCTTGTTCTTTTAGCTTTTTCACTGACTCTTCTAAGGTTTCTTCAGATTGTGGAAGCTTCTCGGCTTGAGATGACCACCAAGATAATGCTTCATCAAATACAACATTTCTAGATGTGTAGCATCTACCTGTGTCAGGATTACAACAAATCCATCCCTTTCGTCTGGATTCGTATCTGACAAAGATGCAGCGAATTACCTTCTTGTCAAACTTCTTAAATGATCGGGTACCAATACGTAGCATACACTTTCGAAAACTCGAAAATGAGCTACAATGGACATCTTCTTCCATAATTTCTCGTAAGGTGAGATCATGCCGAGCTTTGCTTGTGGTAAGCGATTTGTGATATATACTATTTTCCACCGTTGTCTATCCGAAGGCACTTTATTTCATAGCTAGTTTCACTTTTTGCTTTCTCCTTGAATGTCTTGAACTTTGTTAAGGCTTTGGACTTTTCTTTCAAGAAATCTATCCAGATATATCTAGAATAGTCATCGATAAAAGTTATCATGTATCGATAACCACTTACCGATGGCTGCTTTACTGGGCCAAAGACATCTGAGTGGACTAGCTTCAAAGGCACCTTGGCTCTGAACTTCGACTCCTCGTATGGTAGTTGATGTGTTTTACCATATTGGCAACAACACAAATTATATTATCTTAAACCTCCAACTATGGTAGACCTTTCAGCATTAACTTTTTCATCATCACATTTAGTCTGGTGTAGTTCACGTGTCCCAATCTTGCATGCCAAAAATCTGGTGTCTCGTTCTTTTTAGTCTTATCTATGTATGCTGTCTTTGCAGACATTACATAGATAGACTCTAATCTTCATCGTTCCATAATTGGTTCTCCTTCAAATTTTAATTAACGATACACCTTCACGTCGTTTAGGCTGAATACGACATAGTTGCTTGTTGAAGCTAGCTGTGATACTGATAACAGGTTCTTTTGCATATCTGGCACATGCAGCATATTATCTAACTCCACTTCTGTAGAGTTGAATCGTGGTACTACTAGAGCTTTACCAATATGTGTTATTGGCATTTTAGAGTTATTAGTAGTTGCCACGACACGTCCACTTTTATATTTTTCCATGTTGTAGAGTTTTTCTTTATCTCCTGTCATATGATTAGAGCATCCCCAATCTACTATCCAATCATTTTTATAATTGATAAGTTTGTTACTTACCACGACAAAGGCCAGATCTTCTTCTTTTTCTTGAACTGTGCTCGACAGTGTCTCTTTCTTTTCAATCGCGCAGGACGCATGAAAGTCCCATTCATCTTCATTTTCTTGAGTATGTGAAGATGTGGCAGTATTTCCCTTGGCTTGTCTATGCCAGCAATCTCGAGCAAAGTAACCTTTCTTTCCACAGTTATAACACTCATTGTTTCTTCGCCGGCTCCTCATGTTGTTATTTTATTGTGGTGGTGCTCCCCTTGATGTGTATTTTTCTCCGGACGCCCTTTCTGCCAAAAAATACGTCTCTCTTTATTTTTGTCTCCTTCTATTGGTATTTTGGTATTTTTCTGTCCTCCATATACTCTTCGTCTTCCATAAAGAGCCTTCTTTTCCTCATTTGTTGATCCACTGTAGGATGGTCTCATTAAGGCTTCTTCATTTGCTAGCATGCTTTTCAACACATTGAGTGTCGGTGGCTCAGGCCATCCCCATGTTGCTATTATAATTGGGGTGTATTCTCGTCGTAACCTCCGAATTATAATTCTCCTCATGCTAGTCTCATCAATAGGGCGAATAGGATCTAATTTTGAAAATTTTTCACTTAAGGATCTCACTTTGGCAAAATATTGACTCATCGTCATATTACCTTGTGAGATTCCCAATAACTCATTTTCAAGCCTTTGCACCTTAGCTTCATTAGTCTTGGAGAATCTCTCCACCAAAATATCCCAAGCTTCTTTTGGCGTCTTGACATTTTTAATCAAATCTAAAAATTGTTTCTCAATGGTTAAGGCTAAAATAGATAGGGCCTTACTAGCATTCTTGTCCCATTTGTTGTATTCTCCAACATTTTCCAGTGGTGGTGGTGTTGTTTGGCTTCCATCTACAAGCTCCCATAAGCCTTGTCCTCTCAAATAGAATATTAGACACATACTCCAATCGTTGTGGTTGTTCTCTAAGAGCTTTTCGATATTGTTCACGTTGACGAATTCTGCCATCTTGACTTAGTAATGCCCCACACCTTATCCAAATAAGTCTAGTCCCTGACCAACTAACTTCACAGTCCTTGACTATGCATCGGCAGAGTTTCGACGTATCACGATCACTAACGGATTACTTTAAACACAGTCCCTGACCATTCTTTGACTCTATTTAATTTGGAGCTTTGATGAATCTCACTAACCTGGCTCTGATACCAAATGTTGAGAATAGAGAAGAAGATACAAAAGAAAGATACAAGAAAGATACCAAACAAACAAGAAAGATACAAAGGCTTACTATGCACAATTACTCACAACTTTTTAGCACCACACTCAATCTTTTTATATTCCTCAAACCACTCACACACCGAGCACTCACTAATGAGCACACCACTTAATTGAGGACACACCACACCACCTTACTTACTCTACCTTTCATTTACAAGAAATTTGTCATATTTATAGATGACAAAACCGATTTTAGTAAGTCGATTCTTTATGGCTACCCAAAAAAAAAAAAAAATCTTTGCAAGTTGGTGAAGATTTTTGTGCAAGTGAATTTTAGAATGGTGGTGGAGGTTGGCAATTTGCAATTCCAGATTCTTCTCTATAGCTGTAAAATGGTTGCTGCAATTTGGGTTCCAAATTGCTCTCTAATGGCAGTGAAGATGTTGCTATTGTCCATATTCTAGAGTATTGCAGATTCTTCATGGCGGTGCAGTTATTGCAAGTTTTCTTAACAGCCTGTCCCAGTAACTATTATTTTTATTGTTCTGAAATTCAGTGCCGTCAACGCAAAATAAATAGCATCAGTCTGGGAATCAAACATACTTGTGTAGAGCAAACCAGCATTCGGGTCAATTAATTTAGAGGATGACTCAAATAGAGCATAATCTAGGGACACATTGCTTGAGGAATCCTTATAGGTATAGTAAGGATATGAATTCACCATGAAAGGTGACTGATTTCAGCAAGAAATTCCAACATTGGTTTCAAGAAGAATGCAAAGCTACTGTTGAAGGCACCTAGCTACAGGAGGTGGAAATGACTTGAATAAAACACCTAATGAATGAGTACTTGAGTCTTTGATCTTCTTGTGAAGGCCAGCTTTTCTCAGAGTTGTGAAAACATTTTGCATGGTAGGCAAAACTAAAGCAAAGACATTATCGGGAGCCTCTGTGGCTTCAGCTCCAAGAGTTATGTGTTAGTTAATAGGATCTACATGCTTATGTGTCAACCAGATTAAATATCGAGAATACGTGAAACGAACCATACCTTTGTGGATATTGCTTTCACCAATACGATTCTTGAAGTCTTTGGCCTTCTGGTAATGCTCCAGACCCCCAAATCATTTTCAATGTAATCTCATTGGACCAGAAAATTACTAATCGTATTTTGTTTCTCTCGTTATTGATGGTGGACTCACATAAAAACTGAGAGAAAAAAAAATCCTGAGAACAACAATGATATTTCTTACGTATATTGAAAATAGAGTCATATCCCAATATATATTTTGAACTCTATCTCAAAATACGAATCTTGATAGAATAAGAAAAGTATAGTTAGATACAACTATTTCCACTTATTCTATTCCATCTAAAATACGATTTTTTATTTTCTGTAATTTTTATTAATAAATTATAAACAAATTATAAATTATTATTATCCCATAATTAGGAGCCACTGAAGGAACCTGACCGGATACAGTTAGACTAAACTCCAAATAAATTATTTTATCAATAAAAATAATTTATTAATTACATTCCACTCCACTAAAAGAACGTAATTGCACTTTTAGTCTAATCTTAATTACTGGAGTCCATAATTATATAATTGATCGATCTAATAAATTATCCTCATCGATGAATATAATACTTTGAATAAGGTAATATGACCACAGTGCCCCTAATTCAAATCCTTAATTCTCATATTCAATTTGACAATACCATGTGACCACGTCACACTTACAAAATAAATTTAATAGACACTATTGAATTATTGAGCTCAGATTTAATTATCCCTTAGAAGAACTCATGAGGAAATGATATTGCCTATTAAAGGTGACGGATTTCATATTGCATAACAATTATTTCATATTTATTTCACTTTAATTCCCAAGATGCCGAGATATTGATTATTAAGTTAATCTCATTCTTTGGCAACTCAAGGAATTTCAAGTTAGTAAATATAAATAATTGTTTGCTCAGGATTAAGGTATTATGTACGACAATCTTTTAATATTTTATTTGTATGGTCTATTCCACAAATAAATATTGATGGCCCATCTAATATATCCTTAATTTTATTACCAAAGTCAAAGATAGAATTCAATAAAATTAAGACGATCTTCCAAAATAAATTGTCCAAATTTATTTTAGATTGCGGATAATTTATTTCGAATTAAATTATAAATCAAATCTTTCTGTGTTTAACAAATAAACACTTGATTTATAATATCTAAATAATTCGTGGACAAACAGGCTCATACAAAATTCATACATATAAATATATAAAGACATATTTTATTTAATTTAAAAAATACAAATATTGTATTTATGTGATGGGCATATCTAACAAAAATTCTCCCACTTGTCCTAAAGTAAATGGGACATGTCAGAAATACTCATACTTTCTATATGACTTCCAAAAACAGTTACAGGTAAACTTTTAGTAAAAGGATCAGTAAGATTTTTAGCAGAATAAATCTTGCACACTTCTACATCTCCACGTTGAACGATCTCCCTAAATAGGTGATATTTACATTCAATGTGTTTATCACGCTAATGGCTACGTGGTTTTTTTGCATTTGCCACTGCACCACTGTTGTCACAGTATAAACTAATGGCTTGAGATGCAGAAGGAACCACTTCAAGTTCTATCAAGAACTTCTTCAACCATACTGCCTCTTTAGCTGCTTCACAAGCTGCTATATATTCAGCTTTCATTGTAGAGTCATTAATACAAGATTGTCTGATACTTCTCCACACAACTGCACCACCACCACCTAAGGTGAAAACAGAGCCTGATGTGGACTTGCGAAGATCTCTATCAGCTTGAAAATCAGAATCAGTGTAACTTATAGGTACCAATTCTGGAGCTGAGTAAACTAGCATATATCCTCGAGTTCTACGAAGATAATTGAATATATGCTTGACCGCTGTCGAGTGTTCCGGTCTTGAGTTTGACTGATATCTATTGACTATCCCAACAGCATGACAAATGTTTGGACGAGTACAAAGCATAGCATACATGAGACTTCCTACAGCTGATGAATAAGGAACTCGTTTCATGTACTCAACTTTGTTAGGAGCTTTAGGACAATACTTCTGAGATAATTGAATTCCATGTTTGAAAGGTAATTGACATTTCTTGGAATTTTGCATAGAAAATCTCATCAATATTTTGTCAATATATGCAGTTTGAGATAAAGCTATTTATCTGTTCTTTTTATCCTGAAGGATCTGAATGCCCAGAACATATCTTGCTTCTTCCAAGTCCTTCATATCAAACTGTTTACCAACTAACGTTTTACCAATGTTAATGTTCTTACATCATTTCCAATGAGAAGGATGTCATCAATATACAGTATGAGAAAAATCACCTTACTGTCTATAATTCTCTTATAGACACAAGGTTCATTAGGATACTGATTAAAACCATAAGTTTTAATGGCTTGATCAAACCTGATATTCCAAGATCTAGACACTTGTTTAAGCCCATATATGGACCTATTCAACTTACAAACTTTTTATTTTTGACCTTCTTGGATAAAACCATCTGGTTGTACCATGTAAATACATTCGTCAAGATTTCCATTAAGGAAAGCTGCCTTAACGTCCATTTGCCATACTTCATAGTTGAAGTGAGCTGCAATGGATAGGAGGATTCTTATAGACTTTAGCATGGCCACAAGCGAGAAGGTTTCCTCATAGTCAATACCTTCTCGTTGGGTATAACCCTTAGCAACCAATCTAACTTTGAAAGTTTCCACTTTCCCGTATTCATCTCTTTCTTTTGTAGACCCATTTGCACCCAATAGGTTTTACCCCATTAGGCAGGTCCACAAGTTCCCAGACGGAGTTAGTGTACATGGATTTCATTTCTGAATCCATTGCACTCTTTCAATGGTCTACGTCTATGTCCTCTATATCTTCTTTATACGTGGTGGGATCCTCTTCTTCTTCAAAAGAGATTGCTTGAAAAGCTTCTCCATAGAGTAAGTATCTAGAGGGACGTTGAATGACTCTTCCACTACGTCTAAGCTGTGAAGGTTCTTGGATGATTGGACTTTCCTCCTCCTCATTGACTAGAACTAGATTTGTTGATTCCTCAACGATTGGATTTTGAACAGGGGTAGGAGGTTCTTCCACTCTATGTGTCGAAGAGCCAGTGGGTATAGAAGGTGTAACATCTATTTCTCTCCCACTGGAATCTGGCATGTTAAGTGGCATAGATACGAATCTTCCACGTAAATCTTGAGTATGGGTTTCTGTAACCATTTGCTTGGGATTATCTCCCTTGGTTTCTTCCAAAATAACCATACTCTTAGATCCTCGTTCTTCTATGTACTTATCCTCTAAGAAAATTGCATTTGTGCTTACAAATATTTTCTTATCTTGAGGACTATAGAAGTAGTATCTCCTTGTTCCTTTTGAATACCCAACAAACAAACATAAATTTGATTGTGATTCCATCTTATCCATCTTTCCCTTTAGCACATATGCAGGACAATCCCAAATCCAAATGTGTGTCAAATTAGGCTTCCGCCCATTCCACAATTCCAATGGAGTCTTAGGGATAGACTTTGATGGAACCATATTTAATATATATGTCGTAGTTTGTATAGCATACCTCCAAAAGGATGTATACTGAGTGTAGAGAAGCCTAGCATTGTTCTGGCCATGTCTAACAAGGTCATGTTTCTCCTTTCTGCCACTCCATTTTGTTGAGGAGTGCCAGGTGCACTTAGATGGGATAAAATCCCATTTTCTGATAAGTAAGATCTAAAGTCATGGGATAGATATTCTCCACCTCGATCTGGTCGAAGTGTCTTAATGTTCTTTCCTAACTGCTTCTCAGTCTCAACCTTAAATTTTTTGAATTTTTCTAAGGCATCAGACTTATGAGTCATTAGATAAACATATCCATATCTTGAGTAATCATCCGTAAAAGTAATAAAATACTTATACCCACCTCTAATTTGGACACTAATTGGTCCACATACATCAAAGTGCACTAATTCTAAGACTTCATTTACTCTATTTCCTATGGAAGGAAATGATCTTTTGGTCATTTTACCTTCCAAACAAGATTACCAAACTTGAAAAGGTTCTACATTTAAGTCACTTAAAGGACCTTTTTTTACAAGTCTTTGAATCCTATTTAGATTAATATGACCAAGTCTAAGATGTCATAGGATAGTCTCATTAGTAAGAGATAACTTAATGCATTTATTAGTTTCAGTATGATACAATGAACTGTTTGAAGGTTTCAAAACATACAAATCATTATTTAAATATCCACGACATATCAAAGAGTTATTCAAAAATATCTCTACTGAAAATTTAACAAAATATTTTTGTTTGAATAAGAAACCGAAATCAAATTTCGATAAATGTCGGCAACATAATAACAATCTTTCAAAACCAAATGTTTATTATCAAAATAAAGATAAACATCTCCAACAACTCTTGCAGATATTACTGATTATGTGCTAACCCTTAGAGTATGCTCTCCTTTATTGAGATGTCTGGTTAATTGGAACTCCTACAATGAATTGCAAACATGATTAGTGGCTTCAGAATCTACTATCCAAGTATTTGTAAAATCAACCACTAAACAAGTTTCAATGTAAGATAACTCACCAGTACCTTACTTGCGTATAGCTAAGTAATCTGAGCACTGTGACTTCCAATGTCCCTTTTGCTTGCAGTGGAAACATTTGCCTTTGGGCTTTTCATCCACTTTTGCTTTCTTAACCTGTTGCTTAGGCCCTTTATTATTATTCTGCTTCCTCTTATTTCCTCATTTGCCCTTAGGTTTGAAACAGGAAGATCCAGCATGAGTTAGAATAAGAGCGTTGTCACTTCCCAATTTTAGGGTAGCCTCGGCACTCTTCAACTCCTTCATTAACTCTCTTAGAGACATATCCATCTTGTTCATGTTATAATTAACTTTGAATTGTGAAAACATCTCTGGGAGAGTTTCTAAAGCCATGTCAACCTGAGTCTCAGGCTTAATTTCAACCCCTAAGACCTCTGTCACGTCAAACTGAGCGATCAATTCTAACATATGGTCTCTCACGTGCGTTCCAAGTTTCATGCGCATATTCATTATGCGCCTCATTGCTGCTTGACGGGCTTGACGTTCTTTGCACTCAAACATTTGTTGGAGGCTTCTCATGATGTCTGTAGAGGTTGTCACGTTCTAATGTTTCTGTTGTAACACATTTGAGATAGATCCCAAAATGTAGCAGCGAGCTATCTCATCAAAACTCAACCACTTATCATAAGCTTCCTTTTGTTTGCGCGTGGACTGTTCAGTAGGCTTAATAGGACACGGTTTAGTTAGTAGATATTTGAGCTTCTCAGCAGTGAGTACAAACAATTATGAGATTCCTTTTCCAATCAATAAAATTTTCTCCAATCAGTTGGTTCTTTGTTAAAATTTGGGATAAAGTGTTGGAAATCATTTTTTTGAAATTAAATAAAATAAAATATATGAGCCATTTATCATATCATGATACATGATCAATATAAAATGGTATGGTGCATGATCAATATAATAATTTTTTCAATAGTAATAGAAACTACTATAAAAATATGACAACCTAAAACTCTATAGTAACATGTACCTCTATATGAGATAACAATGTAACTTATAATTAGGTCAAGATCCACAACCTAAAACCCCAAAGTAATATACACCTCTATAGGAGATAACAATATAACTTATAGTTAGGCCTGGATCATCCCACTAAAATTAATATATCTTGCATCTAAATGCAATATTAGTTTTAGTGTTATTAATATTTTGGCCATCATAGACCTTATTTGGATATTCTATAGGAAGTCCTTATAATGTCTTTGATTTAAATGTAACCCCTATATTCAAAATTTATTTATTTATTTTTAATATAAAGTTTTCAATCCAATCACATCACCTATAGGGTAATTATGAATGAATTAAACCTTAAAAAAATAATAATTAAAATTTTGATGCCCAATCTAGTAATTAATAAAACGTAGCCTTCCTATAGGGAGACCATTTAAAATGGCACGAAGTAAACGTTAATTTTACTAATAGGCCAATGGGGGAGGCTAAAGGTTAATTAAAATTAACCATTTCACACTTAAATTTTTTTTAATTTAAAAAAATATTAATTTATTTATGCATTACTAAATAGTACCTAGAGCGGTATTAATGCAAACTATATATCATGTTAACATGAATGATACATAATTCAATCAAAATCAAATAGTAAAAATTATAAAATAAAAATAATTTTATGGCCAACCTAGACTCAAAAATAAAATTACAAAATTACAATTGAAAATCTAATTGGCTAGCAAAATAGCCAACCTTCAATCTTCTGCAATATTAATTTGTTATAGCAACCTTAAGTCACATGTTCTACAGTGGACTAGTGGTTAGAATGCTGCACTTCCAAGTTGGAAGTCTTGGGATCAAATTTCACCTTAGCCACCTTCCCCCCCCCTTTTAAATTAAAGAGAGTGGCTTGGACTTGACTGTGTAGCCCAACACTGGCCTAGCCTAGCCGCTGGTCCAGGCTGCTGGCACTGGGCCGGCCTGGTCTTGCCATGCGCTGGCCCTGCTAACCTAAATGGGTCAGCCCAACATTTTTCCAGCCTAAGCATGCACAATCTGACAAAATTGAAAGTTCTCTGCCAATTGCTTGTGCACCTTCTTTGTCCGCGAGCTTCAGTACATTCCTTTTTTTTTCTTTAAATAACATAAAAATAAAATAAATCAAAAGGGAAACATGGAGACGTAATCCACCCTTTTGTTACAAGACTCGATAATACTTAAAACTATGGCTATAAAATTATTTTGAATAAAATTAATCAAATCATTCACCATGAACATAAATACATTATTCCTACACCGCTCAACTAAATATATGTATAAAAGATTTAATCTTAACACATAAACACCTATCAAAACCAGACTCTGATACCAATTGTTAGTTAATAGGATCGACATGCTTATGTGTCAATCAGATTAAATCTCGAGAATACGTGAAACGAACCATACCTTTGTAGATATCGCTTTCACCAATACGATTCTTGAAGTCTTTGGCCTTCTGGTAATGCTTCAAACCCTAAAGTCTTCTTCAATGTAATCTTCTTGGACCAAAAAATTGCTAATCGTATTTTGTTTCTCTCTTTGTTGAGGGTGGACTCACACAAAAATTGAGAGAAAAAAAAACCCCTAAGAACAACAACGATATTTCTCACGTATATCGAAAATAGAGTCATATCCCAATATGTATATTGGACTCTATCTCAAAATACGAATCTTGATAGAATAAGAAAAGTATAGTTGGGTACAACTATTTCCACTTATCCTATTCCATCTAAAATACGATTTTTGGTTTTTTGCAATTTTCATTAATAAATTATAAACAAATTATAATTTATTATTATCCCATAATTAGGAGCCACTGAAGGGACCTGACCGGATATAATTAGACTAAGCTCCAATAAATTATTTTGTCAATAAAAATAATTTATTAATTACGTTCCACTCCACTAAAAGAACGTAACTGCACTCTTAGTCTAATCGCAATTATTGGAGTCAATAATTATATCCATTAATTGATTGATCCAACATTATGAATGTGATCTTTGTGGCTGGATGTTATGGGAGGATATTGTTTTTCAACCAGGTATAAGCATTTAACAGGAATTGTGAAGACATTTTTTCACCTCAAAAATTAGATTATAGGATTATTTTGATATTTTGAAAATAGTTTAAAGATAGTAATAAATTGAGAAAAAGTTTAAAGACGAAAGTAGTATCGCAAAAATAGTTTGAGGAATATAATATATGGAAAAAAATTGAGGACAAAAATGGTATTGAAAAAAAGCATTTGAGGACTATTTGTGCCAATTGCCCAAACATAAATTGCTCTGGCAAAAGGAAACTAGCTCTGGCAATATTACCAGAATTTAATCCCCAAATTATAGTAAACAACATGATTGCTGCAGCATCAGAGGGAATATATATGTGTGCATTAGTAGTTAAATATTTAAATTTTAATTTTATCAAATAAATCTTCAACTTTATCATATAGATACTTTATTTAAGACGCATGAATTTTCATTATCATAATTTAAGAAAACACAAAAATCATCTTCGATATTAACCTTTCTTTCCAATAAACAAATGCATCCGTTCCATAAGAAATGGTAGGCTTTCAATTGAAAGATAGCGTGGGAATAATATGTCGCATCTCGAAGAGGGGAATTCTTTTATCAATGTGATTTATTTATTAAATCAAGAAGACTAAAATTTTTGATTTTTGACGATGCTTCTCATTACTAAACATAGGCTTAAGTCAAGAAAATTCACTCCTTATTATCAACCTAACTGAGTCACATTGTCGAATGACAGTCAACCTCGGCCAAATTCGATATGTTTGTAGCTGAAATGTGGAACAAAAAAATCTAAATCTTGTATGTATGATTGATCTAGAATTAAGCTTTCTCGTTTCAGCCTGGACCTTGCACGAGATATTGGTTCTGCCACCTAATCTAGTCATTTATACTTGGTTTATAAAGGAAGAGGGGAAGGGGAAGAAAAAAGAGGAGGAAATTTTTACTTTTATCGGTGGAAATAAGTATAATTTATTTTCATTTTATTTGATTGAAGTAAAAAGAAAATAAATGATAAATACTTCTTAATGCATCTACATTTGGACAGATTGTTTTCCTAATGCAAAAAGAAGAGGTTTCTCCCTCATAATTTACTTTCTCTCTATTTTTTTTCCTAACCAAATAAGATAAATCATCTATTTACCTCCAAATTTACATCACTTCTCTTTTTCTCACTCCTTTCATCCCAACCAAATGTTATTAGGTTTGTTTCTGTCTTGCAAGTTGCTACAACTCTATAAGATGTTCTATGATGTTCATCCCCCAAATGACTGATATTGATGTATCTTCTATTATAATATGCATCAAAGAGAAATGTCTTATATCAGAATGAACAGAAGAAGTCTCTGGATTTATGATGGCTACAAGATCTTGGAAAAGAAAGAAGGAAAAAAAAAAAAAAAGTTGCTTAGCAGAAGAACTGGCTTTAACAACTCTTGGACAGTGATACACAAGCTGGTTTTCATTCCTGAAAGAAAACTGGATACTTTGGAAGGGTGAAAATATCACCCAATTATTTTGTCTATATATATCTACAGATGCAGTTGTGTCTGCTATAGATTCTATCAGTTCTGCTACAGTTATAGCTATAGCCTGATTGGAGGAATGCATTGAAAAACAAAGTAACGTACAACTGGAACATATAGTATCTAAAGGAAAATTCTTGATTTTGTTGCTCGCGTGTTCTGCGCTTCCTTGATCAAGCTCCCAATTTGCTGAGGGGTATCTACTTCAGACAATGGAATTGAAGCTGTCATCATCATCATGGTCCAATGATCTCCCGCGCTGAGAGTTCTTGAGGAGCGGGGCAACATCGTATTCATTTGTCTTTTTTCTGTAGTGGTGGTGTCAGTGGGTTGGAACATCGTAGTAGGATTTGCAAAACATCCTTCATGGTAGGCCTGTTTGCAGGCAACGCATGAGTACAGACGATGCCTAGTTTGAACACATTTGATATCTCGTCTATGTAACAGGGCTCCTTAATGTCCTCATCCAAGGCGTCAACTATTGGTCTCTCTTCTAGTATGTGACGCCATGCCCATTCAGCGAGAGATGAATTCTCATCGCCCTCATTGGGATGTCTTCCAGTCACCAACTCCAGAAGTATGACACCAAAGCTGTACACATCGATCTTCTCATTAACTCTCCTCGTCTGAGCATATTCTGAGGCAGCAAGAACCAAAGAAGAATGAGTCATATACTATTCTTTAACCTTCTTTTTCCACTGATCATTTTGAGAAGCAAATAATGTGACGTTGTACTAACCTGGAGCAATGTATCCAAAAGAACCAGCCACCACTGACATTGTGTTAGGCACTCCATCCTTCCCCAATTTTCTGGCCAGGCCAAAATCTGAAATCTTTGCGTTGAACTCAGAATCCAGCAAGATGTTGCTTGATTTCATATCCCGGTGAATTATGGGTGGTGAACAATCATAGTGCATATAGCATAGCCCCCTGGCAGCTGCAATTGCTATTTGCAGCCTTTGTGGCCATTCGAGGACAATGTGACGGACTGAACCTGAGTTGGTAGATGGCCTCCTCTTATAATGTAGCCAGCGATCCAAACTACGATTTTCCATGTACTCATAGACAAGTAGCTTTGAGTTCTCAGTTGAAATACAACACATCAGTTTCACAATGTTGAAGTGCCGAATGGTCCCCAAAATCTCAACTTCTGCCACAAATTGCTTCTCGAGCCTCTCATCAGTCTTTTTGACATTACAAATCTTCTTAACAGCAACATATTCACCAGAACGACTTACGGGAACCCGATAGACTTTTCCTGATCCCCCGCTTCCAATCATATTGTTTTCTGTCAAACTTGAAAAAATTATCGATTCCGAGAAATTCAACTTCTGAAATGGAGTTAATTTCCATGTTGATTGTAATTTTTGATTTCTCTTTCGATAGCTTTTTATCAAGAATAATGCATAAACCAAAATTGCTAAAAATCCAGCTGCAGCTATACTTGAAACGGCTGCAACAAATGTGGATGAAAGCTTGCTTGATTTTGTGGTTTGTGTAACACAGTTTCTTAGGCCAAATGATGGATTACTTGCACAAAGACCAGGATTGCCCAAGAAGCTTCTGTCGAAAACCGCATTTTCAAGATTACCTGGGATTTTACCCGAGAAGTGATTGGAAGAAAAATTGAGGTTAGTTAGCCTTAGACGTCCAATTTCAGGTGGAATCTCGCCTGAGAATTTGTTTTCTGACAGATCCAAGCCTTTAAGTACCCTCAAATCACCAATTGCAGGAGGAATCTGGCCAGAGAGTTGATTTCTACTGAGATTTAGTGTAGTCAACGAATTCCATGAGATTATGTTTGATGGCATTTCCCCAGAAAGAACATTACCATCGAGAAAAAGAGTTGTCAATTGGGAAAGAGCAGTCAGTTCTAGAGGAATATTACCGCTGAGGAGGTTATTGCTGGCCTTAAACCTCCTCAAGTTCTTGCAAGAAGACAATCCCGTGGGAATTTCACCGGAAAACTGATTATTACTAATCTCCAGCATTGATAGATTTGCGGCTAGTTTGTTTGGTAGCTGGCCAGTAAATGAGTTACCACTTATCATCATCCAAGTTAATTGTGGTGAAGACCACAAACCATCAGGAATTATTCCAGAAAGTTGATTGCCATAAACTTGGACGTGCTTCAGACTCTCACAGTTGGCAAGGGATTTTGGCAATTCTCCTGTAAACTTGTTGTTGAATGCACTTATCCCTTTTAATGCCCCGTTGGAACACAAGTGCTCAGGAAAGTTGCCGGAAAAATTGTTCGACGAAACCTGAACAGTCTTGAGCATCGACTGTCTCCCTAAGTCTGGAGGCAGTTCACCTGATAGGTTATTAGTGTACAGCACAAAATCTTGCAGTACCGGTAATCTGCCAATGCTTGCTGGGACTGGACCTGATAGTTGATTGGCAAATAGAGCTAAGCCTGTCAGGTTTGTCAATTTTCCAAAATCATTCGGTATCGGCCCAGTCAAGTTGTTAGATGACAGGTCAATTACCTCCAAGTTCAAGGCTTCAACTGATTGAGGAATTGAACCAGATAGCTTGCTCTTGTAAAGATACAGTATATGTAAATTCTTCAGCAGAAGTAAACCATCAGGGATACCACCAGTGAGGCCATTCACTGACAGGTCCAAGTATTCTAGAGCTATCATGTTCCCAATATCTTCCGGAATCTCTCCAATCAGATTGGCTTCAGTCATCCACAGAATTTTCAATTTGGTCAACCTAGTGAAACTTGTTGGTATTGCTTGTGGTGCAAATCCATTCCCGCTTAATGTTAGGAATTCAAGATTGGACAGGTTACCAATGTCCGGAGGAAAAGAACCATTGAACAAGTTAGCAGAAAGCCGAAGGGTTTTAAGCCCTTGCAAGCGGCCAATTGCCACGGGAATGTCGCCGGTGAAATTGTTGCTTTCAAGGTCAAGGTATTCCAATAGTGGAGATAGCCGGTCAATGTCATCAGGAATGTTGCCAACGAAATAATTATAAGACAGGTCCAGATATTTGAGATTGGAACATTTGTAGAGAGCTGTAGGGAAAGGTCCAGGAAAGTAATTTAAATGAAGATCAAGAACGGTCAGGTTCTTGAGGTCACATATGAATGATGGGATTGTTTCAGTAATGTTTTGATTACCAAGGTTGATTGCCGTGACTGAGCCACTGGTGCAATTGACCTCTGCCCAGGTGCATTGGTTTGAAGATGTGGTCCAGTGGCTGAGCGAAGCTGGATTCAACCAGTGCTCTTTCAGTTTGAGCAGAATGGTTTTTTCTTGAGTTCTAGGACTAGTCTGAGAATTCAAGTGAAAAGGTAGGATGATCAAGAAGAATAAGGTGAATACCTGGAGTGGTACTTGGAATGATAAGGTGGTGGTTTTTGACATCTCGAGTTGGGCTGAGCTATCACAGTGAAGAATCAGGTTGGTGTTCTTCTGCCGCAACTTCAACTGGTTCTCGCCGGAGACATGTTTCTAGAATTGAAGTCCTGCAGGTAGAGGTTGCTTCCAACTCCAGCTGGTTTTCAAGGTGGACAGACAACTAATATCAATTTTGGATTGATTCTAATTTTGAAAATTGATTAATGGGGAGCTTCAAATTCTGTGTTCAGATTACAAGTGGACCTTTGTTTGTTGGGTTTTCCCCTATCACTGGTTGCTTTAATTCTAGACTTGGAATGATACTTAATTCCCAGGAAGGCATTTCCCTACCTGCACATAAACGAGTCTATTGACTTGAAGTCAGTCAACTGGCTGGGGGAATGCACATTGTTGTGCTTATCTGAATAACTTCACTTCAGTGATTAAAAAAAGCGATCAAAAGTAATTTTTTTAAATTATAAATAAAATATTTAATTATTAAATTATTATTTAAATAACACAAATTATTTTTCATGAATTAGCTACTACAATAAAACCACTGACAAAATGAATAGCTTCGCTTTGATGATTCCAAAAAAAAAGTAAATTATAAATTATAAATTAAATATTTAATTATTAAATTATTATTTTCTTGTTCATGAATAGTTTAGACTATTGCTGCTTTCTAAAAGTACTAAAAAATTCCACAGTGGATAGGAGAATAAAGAAGGGAACGAGCAAAAACGTACAAAAGATGAGTTTGACTTGGGCGTGGTGGCGGTCTGGACCCGTAAAAGGAGTCTAGAGAAAGTGCCGAGGACTTTGAATGCATCTGTGGGCTGACGTGTCACTTGCTTCCACAATACTTTGTTATCCAGCAGAAGGGATACTAACGGCGGCTGAGAGCCGTTGAGAAGACTTTTCTATTTCCAGCTGTCTCATGGGAAGGTTCTTTTCGCCTAACAATGCACGGATCTGAACTCAATTTTTAGCAAATTTGTGACTATTGGATAGTTAGGAGGGGCGGTAATATTGAATCAACTCGATACGAATACGATACAGTTATAGCGGGTTAGGATTAGAATTTTGTGGGTCCAAATCAAAACAGATCGATTCGTTTAACTTTAAACATGTACAGTCATAAACGGGTTCAATCTGTTTTAACCCGTTTCAACTCGCGAACCCGTTTAATTTTTTTAATATTTATATTTAATACTTTTTGTAATACCCTATAAATTTTATTATAGAAAATTAGATAATTTAATTTTTTACATGAATTAATTGAATTAAATTTTATTATATGAATTAATTAAATTATTTGTGTGTCTATTTTGTTTAATTATATGAGACATCTTAAAGAAAATAAATGATGTTAATATGGTTATTTGCTTGATATATAGTAAATGAATCATTCTTAATGAATTATTATTTAGTATCTATAATAATAATATTATTATGAGTTGGTAAGCAACGACTTTACACGAATCTAAAGGGGAAGGTTAGACCTTTAGGAAATAACGTATGTAATATGTCTACAGGTCGAATCGAATATAGAATGAAAAGAAACTCGATACGAATACGATACAGTTATAGCGGGTTAGGATTGGAATTTTGTGGGTCCAAGTCAAAACAGGTCGATTCGTTTAACTTTAAACATGTACAGGTCATAAACGGGTTCAATCTGTTTTAACCCGTTTCAACTCGCGAACCCGTTTAATTTTTTTAATATTTATATTTAATACTTTTTGTAATACCCTATAAATTTTACTATAGAAAATTAGATAATTTAATTTTTTACATGAATTAATTGAATTAAATTTTATTATATGAATTAATTAAATTATTTGTGTGTCTATTTTGTTTAATTATATGAGACATCTTAAAGAAAATAAATGATGTTAATATGGTTATTTGATTGATATATAGTAAATGAATCATTCTTAATGAATTATTATTTAGTATCTATAATAATAATATTATTATGAGTTGGTAAGCAACGACTTTACACGAGTCTAAAGGGGAAGGTTAAACCTTTAGGAAATAACGTATGTAATATGCCTACAGGTCGAATCGAATATAGAATGAAAAGAAGCTCGTGTGGTGCATTCATCAGAGGATAAGGTTCACTCAATATCGATTGACTAGTTCGTATTCTATGTTATTTCTTACATTGGGACAAAAGACAATTTGAATTACACCCTACAAGGACAAGCCTTCCTTTCGTGCTCGTTTTTTGCTCTCCATTTGCTCTTTAAAATTCCTGGCATGCTACGACAAAATTGTTGTTCTAAATATCTAGAGAAAATAATTTCTTGAATAATCTAATTTTATTACAAAATTACATTTGTTTAGATTTTTAAGATTAAATCTTATAAATTTATTAAGATCTCTAGATATTTAGCGGGATGGTTTGTTGTTTTATTGGTTATTTATGACTTTACGGACTGTTTTATTAGTTTTTTAATTTTATATGATTTGATTTGATTTTTTAAAATTTTTTGTGTAATGGTGCACAGATTGGCGGGTTTAGTAGATATTTAGGCTGACGAATTTAGTAATTATCTATTTAATTTTTGTGTCTAATCGTGTCATGTCGTGTCAATCCGTTTTATAACACTAACACGACACGAAAATAAATGGGTTGACACAATACGACACGTTTATTAATCGGGTCGTATTCGGGTTGACCTGTCAAATGTAATTATCTCAAATTGATACGACCCGCCAACTCAAACATGACACAATTGCCACCCTCCTTACCAAATTTAACATTCGAAAGTTGTACTTTTACTCATATGGAAATTCTTAGATACACCCGCTGCATATACAGTTGGTACTTTAAATATCACTATATCCTCTGGAAAGAATTTTTTTTCACAATTTTTTCTATTCTAAAATTTTACTTTTATTTAAAATAAATTTTATTTTCAAATAACTATTATGCATCCGCAACACGTCAAATTATCACTTTTTTACCCACTTGAACAGGGACAGAACCAGGGATATGGCATTAAAGGGTCAAGTTATATAGAAAAATATATTTAAATAGTAATGCTATGATTTCAGAAATAATTTTGGAAGGGTGAAATATAAACTTTTTAAGAATTTTCTTAAAATTTTTAAAATAAAATTTAAAGTTTTAGAAAATATTGGGGGCGAGGGGCGGGGGACGTCCGTCTCTATACTAAAACCCTACCTTAATTTAATATATTTAATAATTTTGTTTTACATCCAAACAAACTTATTTCAAAATAATTTCTATTCATTTATATTTTAAATAAAATATAATTAATTAATAATAAAAATACATTAGCATGGCACCAAAAAATATCTACCATACCAACGACCCATCCTGAATCTTACAGGTCATTTTTGTGTAATTAGATTGAGATTTTCATCCGAATCTAAAATCATTTTAATTTAAAAAAATTATTTTATATAATTTCATTTCTCGAAATTTATTATAAGCTCACAATATATCATTTTCTCTCTTTGCTCCATATTAGATATACTTGACTCTACGTATTTAATAATTTTCTATTATATCTTAATAACTTCAATTCAAACGAATTACTATCCACTTACACCACTTTATTAGAGTCCGCCAGTGTAAAACATATCCACCTTGTTTCAGTTGTTTAGAACTTAGTTATGCTATCCCAAACCCATACGGAAAAGGGAAAAAATTGTCAAATAGACTAAAATGTACTTGAATAAAGATTAGATTGTGATGAGTTTATTAAAATTTAATAAAATATTATTAAATGTAAGATAAATATGAGACCCAATTATTAATTAGAGAGAAAAATATAATGGGTTGTAAGTATATGACAATTTTCAAAAAATAAAAATTATTTAAGTTAATATTATTTTAAATTAGAGTTTTAGTTTGGATTGGGAAGAGATTCTTCCCACTTATAGCCTAAAATAAGAAATGTTTACGTGAATCGTAAACTCGTGAACCACATGCATCAATAAGTTGTATTTTATAACTTTTATTATATGAAATATAAAATATAAATTTTTAATATATGTAATTTATGTAAAAAAAGTTTAGCATTTTGAGCTAAAACAACATTTTTTTTTCCACTTAAAAAATTTCAACAAGAGCTGTTTGTTGTCTGTGGTTCAGATCAAGAATCCCCAATCAACTTCTAAACAAAACAAGATGCGCGTGTACTTTAAACACAATAGTGATAGATCCGTCAACTTTGGCCTGCCCAAAATATCGTTGCTGTTCAACCGAAAGATAACCTAGCATGTTCCATTCACATTAGCAGGTTTAAGGATATTGTTTTATTAATCTTCTAATTATGTGATCGATTATACTTTTTATAAGTGTTTTTTTGTTTCATTTGTATCAATTGATATGAATTTTGTTAAATATCAATAAATAAGTAAATAAATGTATTTTAGGGGGAGGGGATGTGGTTGGTGGGAAATCATCAAACTATCAAAGTTCTGAAAATCGAACTGATCATCGAACCAATGAAACAATAGATTTAATGATTCATCGGTCCGATCAGGTTGAATCGTGATCGAACCAAAATGTAATTAAATATATATTTAATATTATTTATACATACAAATATTATTTATTATATATATAATATAAATAAATAAATAATATAAAAGATATCTCTTAAAACTAATAGATTTTAAATAAGAATAACTTAGTTATTTGTGAAAATATCTAAAATATAAGAATAAATTTATTTTTTTTAAAAAAAAATTCAAATTGACCGATTTGATCAGTTTATATTTGATCGGTTTGATCGATTTTTTATTAGTTCGACTGATTTTGATCGGTTCTTTATCAATTTTCTTGCTGTCAGTTTATAACATAGAGTCGGATCGGACCCGTGACTAGTTTTTGGTCTGACTGGTTGAATTGACCAGTCCGGTCCGACTTTTAAAACCATGCAAACTACACAACCCATGTTGTAAACCTTATTCATGCTGTTCTCACTCCGACATTCGTGTATG
Source organism: Voacanga thouarsii (assembly GCA_026120185.1). Lineage (NCBI taxonomy): Eukaryota > Viridiplantae > Streptophyta > Magnoliopsida > Gentianales > Apocynaceae > Voacanga > Voacanga thouarsii. Next base: position 2,618,258 of record JANUWF010001217.1, on the reverse strand, counting down.
CTAGGGTCCTATCTCCAAACCGTTTATACGCAAAAATAGAATATAAGTCCAGTTGAGAGTAAGTGGATAAAAATTTAGTTGAAATGAATTTGTTTGAATATAATAAAAAAAATTATTCAATATGTGAGATTAAAGTGGGTTCAAGTAAGATTAATAAGAAAAAATATATTGCGTTGTGAGTATATGATAATTATTAAGAAAAGAAAATTATTTAAATTAATATTATTTTAAATTAAAATAAAAATTTTGGATTGAAAAGGATTGGTATCCGAAAGTTTTTTTCTTTGAGCATCACATGAAAAACTAAACTGTATTCCATTTGCTAGAATGGTGTACAAGGACTGGAATTTATTTTTAAAATGTAAATTATAATTTTAAATTTTATAAAATAAATTTATGAGCTAAAAATTTAATATTGTAATCTATTTAAAATAAATAATAAATTATTAATATTTTACAATCATTTAAAAGTTAAAACAAGCTTTTTTCCCAGAAAAAAATTGCAAAACAACTAGTAAAAGGATAGTCTCTACCCCAACCGCTAGGCTATGCTACCCATGAGGCCTCTAGGCACTAGCTACTTAATTAGTAACTAACTCTTTTTCACGTTTTTTAAAAACTTCTGGCATGCATTGAATAGAAGAATGAAATATAATATAAATATATATATATATATATATATATATATATATTTGATTTTGAACAATTTATTTAAACCATACAGGTCAATTACAATTAAAAAAAAAAACAAACAAACTACACGCAGTCCGTTAAATGGGACATTTAAAAAAAAATAGTTGTTAAGTTGTACTATTTTTATATTAGTTTAAATAACATTTAATCTTTTTTTTTTAAAAAAATAGACTCATTAGATTGAATACATATCTCGTTAAATTAGTCATGTTAACTTGATTTGAGTAATTTACACTTATTTATTTATAGAATAAAATTGGATATTTTTAAAATTTAAATTCAAATTGCCACCGGACACGGCAGAATTAACCCCAAGAAAATGAAGACATAAGTTGCAAAAGTCATGCCTTTGAATGAGGAGAAGATCCTAGTCAAAGCCAGCAAGCTAGTGTCACAATATGAAACTAAAAACTATTGCAAGGACTTCCTGGGGCAGAAGAGGGCAAAGGGCACCAAAGCATATGCACAAACATTCTAGTAACCTCGTATCCATCTCTAACTTTCCTGTTAAGCAGCAGATGCTAGGAACTGATTCACAGTTTAAATTATCTACTGGGTTAGGATGTTCACCTTGCTGAACTCTTAGTTTATCATCAAGAATCTCTTTGGCCCCATCACTGTTATATCATCTCATTCAGATTCACGTTTCGGGGCAGCATGGAATAAGGCCCTTAGAAAATGCTTTAATCAATGTGCTTTTGTGATTACTGATTCTTTCTTTGTTATGTTTTTGGTGTGTATTTTGTAACCTACCGAAATTAGCTCCATCTCAACCTAACTGATTCACAGTGTCCAAGTGGGAATCATCTAAAGACACAACATGTATCTAGCTGACAAGCAGAATAAGAAATCAAAATCTTGGATGATTGATCTTGAATACGGTTTCTCAATTTAGCCTGGATCCTTGTGTTGAAAATGGTAATTTTGGGAGTTAATAATTTTTAACTCATAATTAGTTAACCTAAAATAATTAATGAAAATTGTTATTGACATGTTAGAGATTATTTTGATTATGGTAAAAGTCATTTTCATAGTATGACTCCATAATTAAATGTCATTAAAGTTGGATGTTTAACTATTTGAGAGCTCATATTAGACATGAGTCCCACATGGGAAAAGTTAAGGAGTGTGGAAGTCTTTATATACAAAAGATAGACTTGATAGAAAAGCCCAAGGTAGCGGGATTGCCACATGCGCTGCCCGCCTGGCCAGGCTCGGGCTTGGCCATGTTTTCACATTTCTCTCTTGGAAAAACGAAACAAAACAGAGCTCGGTTTCCCTTTTTTTTCCTGAGAGAAAAATCATCTCTTCTGTTCTCCCTCTCGCATCCCATATTTTTTTGACTTAACGGGACCGGTGGAAAAACTAGGGGATTTTCGAAGTGATCGTAGTTGGTGTGCGTTGACGGCGATCTGAGACCATTCGAAGTGATCGTAGTTGGTGTGCGTTGACGGCGATCTGAGACCATCTTATCCTGCAAGGAGAGTTGTTGTACCTGAGAGAAAAATCATATCTTCTGTTCTCCCTCTCGCAACCCATATTTTTTTGACTTAACGGACCGGTGAATTGGGGAGATTTTTGAGGTGATCGTAGTTGGTGTGCGTTGACGGCGATCTGAGACCATCTTATCCTGCAAGGAGAGTTGTTGTACCCATCGCACCAGTAAGTGGGGTGAATAACCAGAGCAGGGCCGGCGCCAGGTATGTCTTCTGCCGGTGAATTGGGGAGATTTTCAAGGTGATCGTAGTTGGTGTACGTTGACGGTGATCTGAGACCATCTTATCCTGCAAGGAGAGTTGTTGTGCCTGAGAGAAAAATCATCTCTTCTGTTCTCCCTCTTGCAACCCATATTTTTTTGACTTAATGGGACCGGTGAACTGGAGAGATTTTCAAGGTGATCGTAGTTGGTGTGCGTTAACGGCGATCTGAGATCATCTTATCCAGCAAGGAGAGTTGTTGTACCCATCGCACCAGTAAGTGGGGTGAATAACCAGAGTAAGGTCGGCGCCGGGTATGTCTTCTGCCGGTGAATTGGGGAGATTTTCGAGGTGATCGTAGTTAGTATGCGTTGACGGCGATCTGAGACCATCTTATCCTACCAGGAGAGTTGTTGTACCTGAGAGAAAAATCATCTCTTCTGTTCTCCCTCTCGCAACCCATATTTTTTTGACTTAATAGGACCGGTGAATTGGGGAGATTTTCGAGGTGATCGTAGTTGGTGTGCGTTGACGGCGATTTGAGACCATCTTATCCTGCAAGAAGAGTTGTTGTACCCATCGCACCACAGTAAGTGGGGTGAATAACCAGAGCAGGGCCGGCGCCAGGTATGTCTTCTGGGGACGGTGCTAGGTACGTTTTGGAAGAACGGTGCCCGTACTGTGCCCCTGTCCCACATGCAAGTCTCTTAGCTCCGTTACTAACTTATTTTTCTGTTTTGAATTTTGCCTAGTTGCTTTGCGTGTGGATTGTTTAGCCTTGCCGGCTTTGTTAATAATTGATAATTAAATTTTTGTTAGAACCCTAGTCGGTATAGGCGGTGCTTGTTCAATTCAATTGAATTATCTGTCTGTACTCATCGGTATGACTTTTCTAACACCTTGCACCAAATATTAGCTCTGCTACCTATTGTTCTAAACCAAATCTTGAACGTGGTTTCTCATTTTAACCGAAGAAAGTCTTTGGTTAGACGTTGGATACAAGAGCAAAGAGACAGATTTGCTACGACAGTTTCAGCTTTTCAAAGATGAACTTAGCTACGAGACAACCACAAACCCTTGCCCTTAGACATAGATTTCCTGACTTCCGCTTTTTCTTGCTTCGATTGGATGCTTATTTGCTTGTGACCATATTGGCTCTTAAATATTCAGAACTTTCTCCCACAAAATCATCTCTTTAGCTTATATGGTATGCATCAACAAGGGTTAGTGTATCTCACTTTTCAAATGACTTTGTCTTAAACATTGTCCGTAACAATTTGATTTCCTCGTAAACTCCATATTCAGATTACTGCAGGTGAAAGTTTCTAAATCCCAAAATAATGGCATTTTGCATGCAGCACCAGACTATGATTCAAAATTTGCATGTTGCTTATCATCCACTTTCCTCGTATGTTCATGCATTTTGATTGGAGAACACCAAACGAAAAAAGAATAAAACAGAATCAATGCCTTAAAATATTTCAAAAACAGTAGATCCATGCAGGATAATCAAATTGGGCAAAGGTGAGTAGGATGTTGGAGTAGCATTTGTTCGACTTCTTGTTCAGTGGCAAACAGGATGGGAAACAGTGTCCGGCACTGTCAGAGACTCTGACCAATCTACATTTTCATGGGTTTTCTTTCTATCCATTTAGTTGTCCAATTCTCCTATGGACTGTTCATTACAATTGTACCGAGATTCCACAATTTTCTACCAGTGGGGTTCAGTTCTTGGAGTCGCAGAATTACTGCTTTACTCCATGAGCAAACTACCAGACAACCCAGTTGCAGATTCCAAGCATTGCCCCATAAATTAAAAGAATTTCAAGGTTTTCATGAAATTAAGGCCTCTAATTACCAACCTAAAAATCTTGATTTTGTTTCTTCTTTTTGTCAACTATACAGTCATAATAAGAGTAAACTTTAGAACATCTGATCTAGAAGAGTTATCTTTTCAAACTTTATATGCAACGCTTTTTGACATATACATTGAGAGAGTGGGCGATGATCTTCTTACAAACATCTCATAGTAAGGGCGACTAAATCAAGTGTGGAGCTGCGATTTTCTAAGATTGACCAAACTATCTTTCACCCATTTCTTCAACATTATGACTATTTTTATCCTCAAATATCTCCCGTATCTCCTCTAGGCTCTTCCCGTTGGTTTTAGGTAAGAAGAAATAGAAAAAAATTGTCGCAAAAACCATTATTCCCAACAGTACAAAAAATATACCGCCAAATGTTATCTTTTTTGAAATGCTAAGAAAGACCATTGAGACAATTCCACTCACTAATCTGTTCACCGACACGCCCAGACTTGAACCTTGGGCCCTTAACCTTAATGGAAAAATTTTAGAAGAGTAGACCCAAGTAATTGGCCGAAGACCAATCGAAAAGAATGAGATATCTGTACAAACAATGAGCACACACACAAGGCTATTGCCCATGTGGGTTTGTGATGAGAACATTCCAAGAACATTGACCCAAAGTCCCAGTCCAGCTAAAGAAACGGCCATCCCTGTTGTGCCTAACAATAATAGAGGCTTTCTTCCATAGTGATCTAAGAAAATGGCCGGAACCAACATAAAGGATGTCTTGGTCATCCCCATTATGACTGTAACTCCAACAACCCCTTTCCGGTTGCGAATTTCGGCGGACTTAAACACCTCCGGCGTGTAATACACCATTGCATCATTTCCGGAGGCTTACATGAAGAAGTTGATTCAATGACTGTAATAAGAATCCAGTGAATTCGTAGAATAGGCCTCAGAAGCTCCTTCCACACCCCTTGTCCGCGCCAATTGCTTGAAGCAGGATTCTCTGATCCCGGGCTGACAGCAGAAGTTGTAACCATTAGTGAATCAGCTTTTGTAATTTCATTTAGCCTTACAACGACTTCTTATTCGTTATCGGACTTTTTTATCGAAACTTTTTTGGCTTTGGCAACCTTGCCCTTCATAACCAGCCGTCAGGGTGACTCCGGTATAATCAGGACCCAAAGGACAATTGCTGTCACGCCCCGTCCCCGCGGACTCGGGAGTGCGATTATAGGTCTGGCAGCACCTACGGTCAACTACTTGGCCGCCGTTCTCGCTGGGCCAAAATGAATATCCTAAGTTGACAATGGATACTTAGGCTCATTCTTATATACCATATACACTTTTCATCCCAATCTCATGTGGGATTGGGGTATCACATTCACCCCTCCTTTAGACCCAAGCGTCATCGCTGGGCCCATACTTAGGGGCCAAACCCAAGACCAACCAGACGGTATAGGATTCTAGAGGTGGCTCCCACCGCGCACGATGTAGCACTTAGTTCCCATATTGAGGCTGGTTACCTGCTCTGATACCACTAAATGTAGTGCCCCGAATTCGGAACCCGAAATGGAACCCGAGTCCGTACCCGAAACGCTACACGGCAGCATCTCCAAGAAGAAACTAAACCTCTAACTAAAAAAAAAATCACTTTAATTAAACTAATCGCCTCCAAAGGAAAAGGAAAAAAATATACATCTCGAAATATAATTTCATTAACAAAATATGAAACCTTTAATACGACCAATGTCTTGTTCAATCTTAACTAAGGATTTATGCGAATAACACTGTCCAAACCAAAATAAAAGTCATAATAAGTAAAAACTCTCAAAAAAAGCCAATCAATCTAAACACGTAGTCTAATCCCATCCGTCTTCACAATTCTCTTCATATTCTTGATCAAAATCTGCAAAATGTTAAATGGAGTGAGCTACACTAGCCCAATAAGTAGTCCAAACATCTTCTTGGGAAAGAAGATGTTAAACATAATATCTTTTCAACAAAACATATCGAATAATACTCCCTAATTAGATGAAACGGTCTCTTTTCTTTCCTTTTATATATATATATATATATATATATATATATATATATATATATATGAGCATACAAATGATATAAGACTTAGTTTAATATTAAAATAAAATAGAATATCACCTCAATAGGAACAGTAAAATAGAGTAAAAGTATGATTTAATTATAAAATAAATCTAATTAATTTGGTCTAATTTAAAAAACAAACAAACAAATTAGACAAAGAAAAATAATATATAAAGAAAACAATTTGAATTTTTGTTTTTTTTATTGAATGATATCAATTGACATGGTCCACGTCTTTATTGAGACTAAATCCCAAACACCCTCTCAGAAAGTGCCTGTGGACAACATTTTCAAAGCTATTTTTATTTTTTTTTTATGTATAAGCAATGTCCATCATTTGAAATCAATTGTGGGGACACCAAATAGTCCCCACATCAACATCCACTCACATAGAAAAGGCTTCGGCGGTCACCCAACGAAAACAGGAATTTTTTTTTTTTTAACATCAGATGCCCAACACACTGCAGCCAAAAGACTGCAATCACGAAATGAAAACCACCCTTTTCGTTACATTCTTTTCTCTTCTAACATCAATATCAAACTGAAGACACAACAAACAAAGGCTCATGAATCTCAAATTAGGAAAAGGATCACTGATATCAGTCCTGACTGTTTATCTCGTCAGGGAGGCCAGACTTATATTTCTTATTGACTGAGAGGGTTTTTAGTCACACAAACGAATTTTAGAACATGTTCTTCCTCCTATTTTTCTAACCCATGAGCCATTAAACACATATCACACATGATAGTATTACTCAAAATCAGAAGAAAATAACCAAACTCAATTCCCAAATTTTATACAGAAAATACAAATTGTCGAATATTTCGAAAAACAGAAGATGTCTTAACCACTTACCTCAGAAGTCAGACTAATATCTTCAATCCAAGCTAATCACTCCACACCATCGTTCCCTAATATCAAACCACACAATACCAGTATCAATCCAAGGAACTAAAACCCAATGAATCAATTAACCTTATTATCTAGAATTTCAGAAACAAGGAGAACCCCCTAATATTTACTCATCAACCTCTAACTAAATTAGTAATCGAAGTCAATAGAACTCACCTTCATGATTGAAGCAAATCAGAGCTTTCTTCCCCAGAGTCTGGAACCCTTGAATAATCGTTTTGGCCAACTGATGATAAAATCAAAGAACGTTGTTTAGGTTAAGACGTAAGTTTAACTTTTAAAAATACTAAATAGCAAACACATCACTCAACTTAAATTAAATCCCTCATGACCCCCAAAATCTTGTGGGCTATTTCATGGGCCATAATTAAAAAAAAAAATCACTTTATGGGTCGGTTAAAATACCAGACCCAAAATCAATTGGGTTGGGTATTTACATTACCTTGGCCCTGACTGAAGATAGGCCTCGGTCTCTTCTTCTCCCTTTCAGCATCACCTTTCTTGATCTCCGACTTAATGTGAAGACACCTGGTATAGGATTCTTCATAGTTCTTCGAGGGCATCGAAGATAACCGATCCTTAATTCTCCTTTGCAATCCACTTTCAAACCGCTGCAGCTTAAGTGTTTCACTAGCCATGATCTCTGGTGCAAACTGTCCCAAGACATTAAATCGCGAGGCATAGTGAACCACACTCATCCCTTCTGTCTGTATCAAATCGAAGAATTCATTCTGTTTTTGTAGCCTGATCGCCATAGGAAAGTAGTGATTGAGAAATACCTTCTTAAATAACCCCCAAGTTATAGATCTCTCACCTTGAGTATTTGCTGGTTTTGCCCCTCTCCTGTTGGTTCGCATCCACAAAGCTGGTTTTGTATATGCTGGTTTTTGAATTGCGTGAATTAAAGACGCAACTACAAGAATTATTAGATATGGGATTTATACGCCCAAGTGTGTCCCCGTGGGGTGCTCCAGTTTTATTCGTGAAGAAAAAGGATGGCAGTATGAGACTCTGTATTGACTACCGCGAACTTAATAAGATCACCATCAAGAATCGGTATCCATTACCCCAAATAGATGATCTCTTTAACCAACTGAAAGGTGCTTGTGTGTTTTTCAAGATTGACTTGCGCTCTGGATATCATCAGTTAAGAATTAAGGCAGAGGACATACCCAAAAGTGCTTTCCGGACTCGTTATGGACATTATGAGCTTTTGGTCATGCCATTTGGAATGACTAATGTCCCAGTAGCATTTATGGACTTGATGAACTGGGTCTTCAAGCCTCAGTTAGACAAGTTTGTAGTGGTATTTATTGATGATATTTTGATATATTCATCGTCCGAAGAAAAGCATACAGAGCATTTAGCAGTGGTTTTGCAGACCTTGAGGAAGGAGAAATTGTACGCAAAATTTAGCAAGTGTGAATTTTGGCTCAGGAGTGTTGCTTTCTTGGGTCATGTCATATTTGAAAATAGAGTAGTTGTAGATCCTAAGAAAGTAGAAGCCATTGTAAATTGAGCTAGACCAACCAATGCATCTGAAGTGAGAAGTTTCTTAGGATTAGCTGGGTATTATCGAAAGTTTGTGGAGGATTTTCAAAAATTTCAGGATCGTTAACTCGTCTTACCCAGAAAAAGACTAAGTTCGAGTGGAGTTCAGCATGTGAGACCAGTTTTCAGGAGTTGAAGAAAAGGTTAACGTCCGCACTTGTACTCACGCTACCATCTGGATCAAGGGGTTTTGTAATTTATAGTGATGTGTCAAAGAACGGTTTGGGTTGTGTGCTAATGCAGAATGAGAATATTATAGCTTATGCATCAAGGCAATTAAAGCCTTATGAGCAAAATTATCCCACTCACGATCTTGAGTTAGCTACAGTGGTTTTTGCTCTAAAGATCTGGAGGCACTACCTGTATGAAGAGTCTTGTGAGGTGTTTACGGACCATCAGAGTTTGAAATATTTGTTCACCCAAAAGGAACTTAATATGCATCAACGGAGATGGCTAGAGCTGCTTAAGGACTATGATCTGAAGATCAGCTATCATCCGGGGAAAGCCAACAAAGTGGCTGATGCATTGAGTAGGAAGAACAATACCCTAGCAGCTATGATCACTCAGCAGAGATAATTGATATTGGAATTAGAGAAATTGGAGATAGAAGTAGGAGGGTCTGCAAAAGGATATGTAGCAGCTTTAACATTGCAACCAACCTTGGTGGAACGTATAAAGACGACTCAAGGTATGGATGCTAGTTTAGAGAAGAAGAAGAAGAAGAATGAAGTTCGTGATGATCAGCAAGCAGATTTCCAAATTCATGATGACGGGAGTTTAAGATTTAGAGGAAGATTATGTGTACCTGACCATCCAAATTTAAAGGCAGAAATTTTGAAAGAAGCGCACAATTCTAAGTTGTCGGTACATCCCGGGAGTACTAAAATGTATAGGGACTTAAAGAGAAACTTTTGGTGGAGTGGAATGAAAAGGGAGATAGAAGAATATATCTCGCGGTGTATGGTATGTCAGCAAGTGAAGGCCGAACACCAAAGACCAAGAGGATTGCTAAAATCTTTGGAGATACCTGTATGGAAATGGGAGCATATCACTATGGACTTTGTTGTTGGGTTGCCAAGATCAAGGTTGGGGAAGGATACTATTTGGGTGATTGTAGATAGACTGACTAAATCCACGCATTTCTTGTCGATAAAGGCTACAACATCAATGAATGAGTTGGCAAGGATGTACATAGAAGAAATAGTGCGATTACACGGCATACCAGTTAGCATTGTGTCTGACAGGGATCCACGGTTTGTTTCACGATTCTGGAAGAGCTTTAATAAAGCTATGGGAACTTCAATAGCACTCAGTACTGCATTTCACCCTCAAACTGATGGGCAATCCGAACGTACTATTCAAACGTTGGAGGATATGTTGCGGGCACGTGTGATGGATTTCAAAGGTAGTTGGGTTGATCATTTAATGTTGGTGGAGTTCTCTTATAATAACAGTTACCAGTCAAGTATTGGGATGGCTCCGTATGAGGCATTGTACAGGAGGAGGTGTAGATCACCGGTGATTTGGGATGATGTTGGTGAGAGGATGGTTGCTGGACCGGAATTAGTCCAAATTACCTTGGAGAAAGTGCCATTGATCCGTGAGCGAATTAAGGCGGCGCAAGATAGACAAAAGAGTTGGGCAGATAGCAAAAGGCGACCATTGGAGTTTAAGGTGGGAGAGAAGGTATATCTTCGAATTTCTCCTACAAAGGAGGTGATGAAATTCGGAAAGAGTGGAAAATTAAGTCCTCGTTTTGTAGGTCCTTTTGAGATTTTAGAAAGAATTGGGGAACTCGCCTATCGTTTGGCTTTGCCACCGGCACTATCTAAGGCGCATAACGTTTTTCATGTTTCTCAATTGAGGAGATGCATTTCAGATCCAAGTCATGTGTTAGAGGCTGAACCATTGAAAGTGACTGAAAGCTTGTCATACGCGGAGATTCCTTTGAGGATCGTAGATCGTAAGGAGCCGGTATTGCGAAGACGTATCATTCCATATGTCAAGGTCCAGTGGACAAATCATACGTCTTGCGAAGCTACATGAGAATTGGAGGAGGACATGCGCAATAAGTATCCATCGTTGTTTAACTTGGAAGGTACGTATAAGTTTCGAGGACGAAACTTTTGTAAGGGGGGTGGAATGTAAATACCCAACCCAATTGATTTTGGGTCTAGTATTTTAACCACCCATAAAGTGATTTTTTTTTATTATGGCCCATGAGATAGACTACAAGATTTTGGGGGTCATGAGGGATTTAATTTAAGTTGAGTGATGTATTTGCTATTTAGTATTTTTAAAAGTTAAACCTACGTCTTAACCTAAACAACGTTCTTTGGTTTTATCATCAGTTGGCCAAAACGATTATTCATGGGTTCCAGACTCTGGGGAAGAAAGCTCTGACTTGCTTCAATCGTGAAGGTGAGTTCTATTGACTTCGATTACTAATTTAGTTAGGGGTTGATGAGTAAATATTAGGGGGTTCTCCTTGTTTCTGAAATTCTAGATAATAAGGTTAATTGATTCATTGGGTTTTAGTTCCTTGGATTGATATTGGTATTGTGTGGTTTGATATTAGGGAACGATTGTGTGGAGTGATTAGCTTGGATTGGAGATATTAGTCTGACTTCTGAGGTAAATGGTTCAGGCATCTTTTATTTTTCGAAATATTCGATAATTTGTATTTTCTGTATAAAATTTGGGAATTGAGTTTGGTTATTTTCTTCTGATTTTGAGTAATACTATCATGTGTGCTATGTGTGATATGTGTTTAATGGCTCGTGGGTTAGAAAAAGGGGAGGAAGAACATGTTCTAAGATTCGTTTGTGTGACTGAAAACCCTCTCAGTCAATAAGAAATATAAGTCTGGCCTCCCTGATGGGATAAACAGTTAGGACTGATATCAGTGATCCTTTTCCTAATTTGAGATTCATGAGCCTTTGTTTGTTATGTCTTCAGTTTGATATTGATCTTAGAAGAGAAAAGAACGTAACGAAAAGGGTGGTTTTCATTGCGTGATTGCAGTCTTTTGGCTGTAGTGTGTTGGGCATCTGATGTTAAAAAAAAAAAAAAAATCCTGTTTTCGCTGGGTGACCGCCGAAGCCTTTTCTATGTGAGTGGATGTTGACGTGGGGAATATTTGGTGTCCCCACAATTGATTTCAAATGACAGACATTGCTTATACAAAAAAATATATATATATATATATATAGCTTTGAAAATGTTGTCCACAGGCACTTTCTGGGAGGGTGTTTGGGATTTAGTCTCAATAAAGACTTGGGCTATGTCAATTGATATCATTCAATAAAAAAAACAAAAATTCAAATTATTTTCTTTATATATTATTTTTCTTTGTCCAATTTGTTTGTTTTTTTTTAAATTAGACCAAATTAATTAGATTTATTTTATAATTAAATCATACTTTTACTCTATTTTACTGTTCCTATTGAGGTGATATTCTATTTTATTTTAATATTAAACTAAGTCTTATATCATTTGTATGTTCATATATATATATATATATATATATATATATATATATATATATATATAGGAAAGAAAAGAGATCGTTTCATCTAATTAGGGAGTATTATTCGATATGTTTTGTTGAAAAGATATTATGTGTAACATCCTCTTTCCCAAGAAGATGTTTGGACTACTTATTGGGCTAGTGTAGCTCACTCCATTTAACATTTCGCATATTTTGATCAAGTATATGAAGAGAATTGTGAAGACGGATAGGATTAGACTACGTGTTTAGATTGATTGGCTTTTTTTTTAGAGTTTTTACTTATTATGACTTTTATTTTGGTTTGGACAGTGTTGTTCGCATAAATCCTTAGTTAAGATTGAACAAGACATTGGTCGTATTAAAGGTTTTATATTTTGTTAATGGAATTATATTTCGAGATGTATATTTTTTTCCTTTTCCTTTGTAGGCGATTAGTTTAATTAAAGTGATTTTTTTTTAGTTAGAGGCTTAGTATCTTCTTGGAGATGCTGCCGTGTAGCGTTTCGGGTACGAACTCGGATTCCATTTTGGGTTCCGAATTCGGGGCGCTACAATTGCAATAGCCGGTAAAGCAACGAAGCCAAGCATTAACCTCCAGTTAATGTGTTGTGGAAGACCAGGTAGTGTATAGTTGAATATGTAACCGAGGAGGATACCTATATTGATGAACACTTCAGGGAGTGAGTCTATTAGAAATCGGTAATGATGAGCACAGATAAGCAACTCAATCGAATTGAACAAGTATCGTCTATGCCCGATCAGGGCTCTAATAAAAGAGCAATAATCAATTATCAACAAAATTGACAAGGCCAAATAGTCCAAATGAAAAGCTACAGCCAGAATTCACAACAAAAAAGTAAGTCAGTAACGGACCTGAACCGTAGAACCGGACAATAACTTATCTGATAGAAGTGCAAACCGAATCACTAGTTCAATACTAGTTTGCCTTCAAGAAGTTATTCGCTCCACTTACCAGTGCAATGGGTTCAACAACACTTTTTACAGGATAAGACGGTTTCAAATCGCCGTCGACGCACACCAACTGCAATCATGTCGAAAATCTCCTCAATTTGTTAATCCCGTTAAGTCAGGAAAAATATGGATTGCAAGGAGAGTACAGAAGAGGTGGCTAAAAAAAACCACAAAAGAGTAGCTGCCCTGTTCTTGTTATACTTCAGGAAAAACCCTATACTTATCCAAATTAGGAGACCTAATTCTTATCAGTTTTTTATTTTTCCTTTTTTGTACAAGTTAGAGTTAATTAAGCAAATTTTCCTTTTATGTACAAGTTAACCGAATTAGGATATCTAATTCTTATCAGTTTTTGATCTTTTCCTTTTCTATACAAGTTAGAGTTAACTGAGCAAAATAAAAAGAGAGGAATGTGAAAACATGGCCAAGCCCGAGCCAAGCGAGCGATGCACGCGTATGCTAGTTCCACTACCTTGGGCTTTCTATTAAGTCCATAGAAAAGTCTTTTAGTATATAAGGTTTCAACACTCCTTAACTTTTCCCATGTAGGACTCATGTATAACATGAGTTTTCAAATGGTTAAACACCCCACTTTAATTTAATTATAGATTCTCACCATTAAAATGGCTTATACTATAATCAAAACAATCTCTAACATATCAATAACAACTTTCATTAATTATTTTAGGTTAACTAATCATGAGTTAAAAATTATTAACTCTCAAAGTTATCATTTTCAACTATGTCCGGAGACCATGTGTCATAGACGGTGATACCTCAGCAGTATATACCGGAGCAATCATGAGGGAATATCCAACACCGATTCTAGGGAAAGATGGTGCGAATCCCATTAAGAGTGCACCAATCAAGAATGTTGTTGCGGCCAGTACAATTGTATACTGCCTTCCTAAAGAAGTCTTACCAGAGGCAAATGATCCAATCAAAGAACATACATTCAATGAACCGACCAAGATTTCCTTCTGTACTGATGAAATCTTGAGATTAACCTTTATGTATAGTACAACACCGCTCATCATGCCAATAACTACATACATGGGCAACTAGTCAAGCCTAAGAATGGGAAGAGATTGGCAACTGCATGAAGGAGGTGCAACTCTACCCACAAAAAAAAAAAAAAAAAGAAGAGAGAGAGAGAGTACTCGAGAAAATGGCATTACCAGAACCCAAGAGAAGGGAATTGGTAGAGGCAAGAATGGCACATACCAGTCCGTACTTATTAAGACAGCTGGACCTTTGGGAAGACAACGGACCGCTCTGAGATTCAGTGGTGTCCATGGCTATTCCACTTGCATCTGCTTCCATTTTCTATATTTAGCGTGCTTAAATCTTCTGTAGGCAGCTCAGATGAAAATAATTAACTGCGAGTATAATGCATTTATGATTTAGCCTCTTTGGTACTATTGGATTACCTAAACGAAAAAGCTACAAATGCACACATCCCAAGTGCTGACTCTGCTGTGAGAATGCAAGTGAAGAAATTAAGTGGGAAAAGAGGCATATTTGAAGGCAAGACTGACGCGTTTGCGAAGAACTCTCACTTTTGCAGAGAGCACTTCATTCTCAGCAAAGATGTCTTATCCAAAATGGAGTAGCGGATAATCGAAGTAAATGCTCAAACAACTTCTGTACCCCCAACAGTATGAGGGATATTTTTGGGCTGGCTCCCAACATATGGAATATAAATAATCAAAAAGTAACAAAAAGAGAAATGCTTTTTGCTTTCTGGTCAACACAAAAAAGAAGCCAGTGAGATATAGAAATATAGAAAGAAGTTGGTGTGTGTGGTATGAAAAATACAAAGAGAGAAACAGAAAGCAACCAGAGAAAATAGAGAGAGAAAAGGAGAAGTTGTAGAAATTTCTGTTTGAGCAGTCTACTTCTACTGGACGATGGACTGTGATTTCTTTTCCGATTTGGCTCAATTTTGGATATGTCGTAGAGGAGAGGCATAACTACATTCTGAACAGTAGTGATCAATTTTTTATGGTCGAATTCAGAAATACTACTTCCGAATAGTGACAAAATTCTGGCGTATTTTCTCCAATTATTCTTCTCTATATTTTAGTTTTTAATAAAGTTGTAGCGTCATTGTGGCTGTATTTTTAGTTGTATATTGTGGAACTCTATCTTGTATTCTTCTTATTGACTAGTAGAGCTTTTAACATGGACTTGAAGGTTCTGTGATTTTTCCTCTTCACCTTGGAGAGGTTTTCTACGTAAAAATTTAGTGTGCCTTGTTCTTGCATTTTGGCTATGTTTTTTGTCTTCCATTATTGCTACCATTTTTCATTTTCTTGGGGCTCTTAATTTGCATTCAAGTATGGGGTTGTGAAGAGTAGGGGTTTATAGGTGGTTTGAATCTGTTTTTGGTTCCGCAACTTGTACGTACCCCTGTCATTGGTCTGTTTGTCCCCAACAAAGTGGTATCAGAGCACTCCTGATTGGAGCTTGGTGCATTTTGCTTGTTTGAATTATGGAGAATGTTGCTAGTTGAATGATTATTTTAAATGGTTCAAACTATCATAGTTGGTAAGAAAAAATGAAAGATTTATTATTTGTGAAAAGTTTTCATTTGCCTATGTTTGCTTCTCAAAAGCCTGAAAATAAATCTGATGAAGAAAGGGTCTTTGAGCATCAACAAGTCTGTAGTTATGTTAGATGTTGGATTGAGGAGAATGTTCGTAGCTACATTACAAATGAAACTAATGCCAAGCAATTATGGAAGTAACCTGAAAACTTGTATACTTCAAAAACTAGTAACAACAAGTTGTTCCTATTAAAACAGATGATAAATTTGAAATACAATGAAGGAACTGCTGTGATGGACCATGTAAATGACTTTTAGTGTCTTTATTGATACGTTGTCAAATGTGGGAATTAAATTTGATGATGAGATTATGGGACTATGGTTGCTTAACAATTTGCCTTATTCTTAAGAGATATTTCAGGTTTCTTATACTAACTCTACTTTTGTTGGTGCCATGTCTTTGGAATATGCTAAAGATGGTATCTTTAATGAAGAGGTTAGAAGAAGAACTTCAGGATGTTCATCTTCTCGGTCTGAAGTTCTTGTTATTGAAAATCAAGGAATGAGTAAAAGTAAGATTAAGATAAATAGAGACAAGAGCAGAAGTAAGTCTAGGTTCAGGTACAAGGATGTTGAATGTTATCACTGTGGCAAGAAAGGACATATTAAAAGAAACTGTTTCAAATGGAAGAAAGAAAACAAGAAAGGTACTAATACTTCAGAAGTAAAGAATGATAGTGAAAATCAAGATGCTACTACTACTTCAGGAGACCTTGTTTTTGTGTTTGATGAGGATGTGATCAGTTATGCCTCTCATGACACTGATTGGGTAGTAGATGCAGGTGCTTCACTTCATACTATAGCCAAGAGAGACTTCTTCCTTACATATACTCCTGGTGACTTTGGAGTTTTAAGGATAAGCAATGATAGTATATCCAAAGTTATTGGCATGGGTGATGTTTGCTTGAAAACCAGTAATGACAGTCAGTTATTGCTTAGAGATGTCAGACATGCTCCAGATGTTCGACTAAATCTGATTTCAGTTGGCAGACTTGACAATAATGGTTTATGCAATAACTTTGATAGAGAATAGTGGAAACTCTCCAAGGGTTCTCTTGTTGTGGCTCGAGGGAAAAAATGTTCTAATTTGTATTTAATGCAGGCTTTGATTTCTGGTGCTAGTGTTAATGTGGTGAACAACAAAATCTCACCTGAATTATAGCACAAGCGGCTCAATCACATTAGTAAGAAAGGACTTAATTATTTAATCAGAAACAATGTAATTTCTGGAGTCAGTACTACAAAATTAGAAAAATACATGTATTGTCTAGCAGGAAAGCAAAATAGGGTGTCATTCAAGACTAACCCTCATTTAAGAAAATCTAAGTTGTTAGAGTTGATTCATTCTGATGTTTGTGGTCCATTAAAAGTACAGTCATTCAGTGGTGCATCTTACTTTATGATTTTCATTGATGATCATTCAAGGAGATTGTGGGTTTATACCTTGAGAACTAAAGATCAGGTTTTAGATAAGTTCAAGCAGTTTCAGGCTTCTGTTGAACGAGAAACTGGAAAGAAGATTAAGTGCATCCAATCAGATAACGGTGGTAAGTATAGTGGACTGTTTGATGAGTACTGTAGGTAGCAGGGTGTCAGACATCAGAAGTCTCCTCCTAAGATACCTTAGTTGAATGGTTTGGCAGAAATGATGAACAGAACTCTAGTTGAGAGAGTTAGATGTTTGCTTTCAGAGTCTAAGTTATGAAATTCCTTTGGAGTGAAGCGTTGCATATAGTGGCTCATATCATTAATCTACCTCCCACTGTTGCTCTAGATGGAGATGTTCCTGAGAATATTTGGTCTGGTAAGAAAGTTTCTTATGATCACATGCGTGTCTTTGCTGCAGGGCTTTTGTTCATATTCCAAAAGATAAAAAGACTAAATTGGATGCAAAGACAAGACAGTGTATCTTTTTTGGATATAGCCAGGATGGGTTTAGATATAGATTTTATGATCCAGTTGAGAAGAAGCTAGTTAGAGGCAGAGATGTAGTGTTTTTCGAAGATAAGACCATTGATGACATTGAGAAAGCTCAAAAGACAGAGTCACAAGTTCAGCATGATCTGGTTGATTTGGATTCAGAGACTAGATATCGTTATCCTAATACAGCTGAGGATGGTACACAGATAGATCTGCAGCAGGATAATCTTGATGCTAATGACCAAGGTGTTGCTGATTTAGACATCCCAGATGATGATGCTACTGATAATTAGATTCTAGCGGTTATAGATTTGCCAGAAGAACCACGGGATGCTTCACTTAGGAGATCTACCAGAGATAGACAACCTTCTACCAAGTATTCTCCAAATAAGTATATACTGATGACTGACAGAGGAGAATCAGAATGCTATATATCATGAAGTTATGGAAAGTGAGCACAAAGATCAGTGGTTCAATGTAATGAAAGATAAGATGAAGTCTTTGTTTGACAATCACACATTTGACTTGGTGAAGTTGCCTAAGGGCAAAAGGGCTTTCAAAAATAGATGGGTCTACAGATTGAAGCAGGAAGAGAATTCCTCTCACCTACGGTATAAAGCTAGATTAGTTATCAAGGGTTTCAATCAGAAGAAAGGTATAGACTTCTTAAAGACTTCTTAAAAATGTCATCTATTAGAGTTGTGCTTAGTTTAGTTGCTAGTCTTAACTTGGAGATTGAGTAGATGGATATAAAAATAGCTTTTCTTCATGGTGATCTTGAAGAAGAAATCTATATGGAACAGCCAGAGGGATTTTAGGTGAAAGGAAAAGAAGATTATATTTGTAAATTGAAAAAAAGGTTGTATGGATTGAAACAAGCACGAAGATAGTAGGATAAGAAGTTTGAGTATGTTATGAGGAAGTAAGGCTACAAGAAGACTACTTCAGAACATTGTGTATTTGTGTAAAAATTTTCTATTAATGATTTTATTATTCTTTTTCTTTATATTGATGACATGCTTATTGTTGGTAAAAATGCTTCCAGAATTAACAAGTTAAATCAAGAGTTGAGTAAATATTTTGCTATAAAAGACTTAAGGCCAGTTAAGCAGATTCTTAGAGTGAAGATTTCCCGTGATAGGAATGCCAAGAAGATTTAGTCATCTCAGGAAAGCTACATTTAGAATGTGCTCCAAAGGTTCAAGATGGATAAGTCCAAAGTTGTAAGTACTCCTCTTGCTAATCACTTCAAATTAAGTGTAAAATAATGCCCCTCCACTGAAAAAGAGAAGCAAGATATGCAAAAAAATTCCTATGCCTCATCAGTTGGTAGTTTGATGTATGCTCTGATTTGTACGAGGCTTGATAGTTTATACTGCTGGTATTGTTAGTCATTTTCTTTCTAATCTAGAAAAAGAACATTGAGATGTTGTGAAGTGGATTTTGAGATATCTCCGTGGTACTTCTAGTTTGAGACTCTGTTTTGGTAGTGAGAAACCTGTTCTTAATGGCTATATAGATTCAGATATGGCAGGAGATGTTGATTCGAGAAAATCTATTTCTGGTTACTTAATTACCTTTGCAGGGGGAGCTGTATCATGGCAATCTCAATTACAAAGATGTGTTGCATTGTTTACTATAGAAGCTGAATTCATTGCAGCTACAGAGGCTTGTAAAGAGTTGCTTTGGATGAAGAGGTTTCTTCAAGAGTTTGGTCACTCTTAAGGGCAGTTTGTGCTATATTATGATAGTCAGAGTACTATTTATCTTGGTAAGAATGCAACTTTTCAGTCAAGATCCAAATACATTAATGTGAGGTATCATTGGATACGCGAGGTATTGGATGACAAATTGGTGGAACTTAAAAAGATTCACACAAATGATAACGGGGCTGATATGATGACAAAAGCTTTACCTAAATGGAAATTTGATGTTTGTTGCTCCATTGTCGGGATGGCAAGTTCCTCCACATAGTTAGGAGAGAGGAGATTTGTTGGGTTGGCTCCCAACATATGGAATATAAACAACCAAAAGCAACAAAAAGAGAAAAAGCTTTTTGCTTTCTGGTCAACACAAAGAAGAAGCCAGTGAGATATAGAAAGATAGAGAGAAGCCAGTGTGTGTTGTATGAAAAATATAAAGAAAGAAATAGAAAACAGCCAAAGAAAATATAGAGAGAAAGGGAGAAGTTGCAGAAATTTCTGTTTGAGCAGTCTACTTCTACTACACAGTCGGATAGTGATTTCTTCTCCGATTTGGCTCAATTTTGGATATATCGTAGAGGAAAGGCAAAACTACATTCTGGATGGTATGAACAATTTTTTACTACCGGATTCAGAAATACTGCCACCGAACAGCGACAAAATTCTAGTGCATTTTTTTCAATTATTATTCTTCTTTATATTTTAGTTTTTAATGAAGTTGTAACTTCCTTATGGTTGTATTTTCAGTTATATATTGTGGAACTCTATCTTATATTTTTTTTGTTGATTATTAGAGCTTTTAGCGTGGACTTGAAGGTTCCGTGACTTTTCCTCTTCACATTGGAAAGGTTTTCCATATAAAAATTTGGTGTGCCTTATTCTTGCATTTTGGCTGTGTTTTTTTGTCTTCCATTATTGCTGCCATTTTTCATTTTCTTGGGGCTCCTAATTTTCATTCAAGTGTGGGATTGATAAGGAGTAGGTATTTACAGGAGGTTTGAATCTGTTTTTTGTTCCGCTACTTGTACGTGCCCCTATCCTTGGTCTGTTTGTCCCTAACAAATATATGGTAACTAAATCCTTAGTTCTAATCCAACATGCTTCTCCCTTGGATTTGGAATCACTTTTGCACATCGAATTTCTTAGGACTCCATGCATTTCTAATGTTTTTTTTTTTTAATGTGTAAGTTCTAAGACTTTGCAAAGAAAACTTTTAATTAATTTAATTTTTCAACTTATTATTATGTGAATTTTAAAGATTGTGAAACAAAAATTGTATGTGACTTCTAATTTATAAATGCAAATGGTAAATGAGATTATTTCGGGAGTGGAAACTTCTTGTGTAAAGAGACATCTAACATGCAAATAGCTCACTTAGTTTTGTGCTCACCAAAAATGTCATGTTTACCAAACTTACAAGATTGAGCGTATACTTTGGCTTTTTAATTATATGAAGGGTATTAAGTGAGCACAATGTATTATAGTTAGAAAATAAAATTTGCATGTATTATAAAATTTTAATTCGTTAATCTTCAAAGATCAAGACTATTCATTTCCTTCCTCAAGATTTGATACGTGCAAAACAAACTATGGTAGAACTCAGCCCAAAGAAACATGGAATTATGGAAACATACATAGCATCATATGCTATAATACAGCTTAGTTCGAAGAAACATGGAAAGGGACGGCTTGAAAGATAAAACCATCAAACTAGTAAACCACTGCGCTTGCTGCTAGTTTGTACTAATAGGACATTATCTTTTTTTTCCCCCTCCTTGTTAAAGGTTAGTTCGGCTTTAATATGATGTGAATCCTTACTGTGGAAATTTATTTGTGATGAAATATTCATTTATTGTAAAAGGACAAAAAGTTTATTAGTATTAAAGCCTAATTAAATTACCACAATCCTATAAATATACAAAAAATAAGGTCCAAACCTACTAATATTCGATACTATACTTCTTCTTCTTTCTAGATAAATAGCGCATTAATTACTTCATTCAAAGCAAAAATGGTTAATCGACCCAATGGTCCAAAATCAGGATTTTTGCATTTATACTCCTCATTTTGTAAAAATTTTAATTTAAAAGTCTATTGTTGAAATTGAAATAAATTTTTAAATAAGAAAATTAAGAGATTTACAAAAAAAAAAATATTAATACAAAAATTACATAAACTTTTCAGAGGCAAATAAAATCTTCTACTAGTATTTAGTTGAGACTCCTATTCAACTATAATTTCGAATCACTTCTGTTTCCTCTTGTTTTATTTTTATTTTTTTTCAGGCAAGAAACAATTATTTATCTTCCAGTAAAGTTTTTTTTTCTTTTTTTATATATATATAACTTCAACTGAATCATGAACTTCAATGTTAAGGCTTTTTCTTTTGGCATTGCTAGGATCTAAATGCTGCCAAATGATGTGCGCATCCTTTGTTTGTCAACATTAAAAGGAGAAGAAAAGAAATAAGAAATTACCCATTCCCAACTTTTCAAGAATGGAAATATTATTTTGACTAAAAAAAAGAATAAAAAATATTATTTGAATAAGGAATATAGTTCCTAAAGTTGACCAACCAACAATAACAAAAAATATAAAATGAAAAATTTTATATGTCATGTACATCCTCGAGAAGGACTCCCGACATTCCTTCATTCCCATCTTTTTGAAATCCTCCATCAAAATTTACTTGATACAATCTTGTACGTTTTCTTGACTCTTCCATGAGAAATCATGAATATTCATTCTTGTGTAATCCTTGGAACCTCTCTCCCCTTCCCTTATAGGAAACACTAATCTCGAATGATAAACTTTCAAGTTTTGACCAAAATTGTGGTTAGGAGTTGTGCATGTAAGAGAAGCCATAGTATTTTTAGGCGTGTTTTTTAATTTGGGAAAATTCTTAGGTGAACCCGGTCCACGACCTCACCTGTGGACCGAACTCATCTAAAAATGACACCTGGCATTGCTGATTATTTTATTACAAAATCATTTTCTTTCTTTCTTTTTTTTTTTCCTTTTTCAACTTAACCTCAACCATGGTTAAGGTTGTGGCGAACCCGGTGTAATGAAAATTTGGATTCTTCAGCCAAAGAAGAACAAAACAGCAAATCATTCTCTCTCTCTCTCGCCATTACTCGCCAGACATCAGAGGGAGTACATCATATCACTCTCTCTCTCTCTCTTTCTTTCTGGCACAATGTCGATCGGATTCTAAAAGCATCTTTACTCTTTCGGCCACTCCTTCTCTATACTCTCTCGTCAGACCTCCTTCTCCTCCTCCTCCTCCACCCTTTCTCTTTCTGGTACTGTGTTCATGGCAGTGGGAATGTCGACTGAATTGTAGGTAAAGCTCGGACTCACCATTTTAGAAGCACCCAATGGAGTTCAAATGGAGCAAAAAACTGTTTAAGAAGGCACACTATAGGAAAAACACAAGCTCATAGGAAGGCTTGAACTCCTAGAGACGAGCTTACCCCTGATTTTCAAAGGCAGATCCGGTAAAGAATTATAAAGTAAGTTTCCTAAACTACTTCTTGGGATTTTTATTCTATTCTGTGAACTGGTAAAAATGCACATTATGTAAATCTTGAAGACGATTCATTATATCATGAACATTTTCTATTTTCACTATTGACATTTTTCTTCAGACAACTTGTTTTATACAAGATTTCTTTGATAAATCTATCTTTATAAGATAATTCATTAAAAAGTTATCCATAAATCTATTTTGCATTTCTTGATCTATGAACATAAAGTTTGATCTTGTGATATATGGGTTTGATCTATGGTTGGCATTTGAGTCGCAACAAAATGCTATTTTTTAGTGGTGCTTTGTTCATTACTCTCGCGGTAGGCGTTCATTTGACTCCATATTTTCCTTCAGTTTCCTCCTTTATTTCATTATATTCAGGAATGATGCCATCAGTAGCTGTAGCTTCTTTTAATTGTGAATCTTACATTTCTTTGCTCCATGATATCGAATTTCATTATGAAGAATCAGAAAATAATGATACTAGTGAGAAGTCTTGGAATTGGATAGGGTCTAGGAAAGGCATAGTAGAATGTGATTTTCAAAAGTTAAGTAGATCTGATGCTTCAGAATTGTTAAATGGCTCATGGGTTGTAGTAGCTGAGGACTCGCAGGCAAGATTAGTGGTGGTTTCATTGCTGGAACTGGTGTTAGGAATGGAGGACATGGAAAATGTTAGAGTGGATTTGTTTTAGAGGCATAGCAATTATCACCTTATGGTTGGTGAGATTAGGATGAAGCTAGATTTTATGCGGGCACCATATGTTAGCAGCTTAACAAATTTGATGGTAGAGTTTAGAGAGAAAAAATTGTATCCTGATATTTTTGTTATGGGGACAGGTTTGTGGGATATGTTACATGAAAAAAAATGCAACAGCTTATGGTGTTTCTGTAAAAATGTTGAAGAACTCAGTAATGCCGTCGTTACCTGTTACTTCAGATTTTGGGTTTGGTGATAAGCCAGCAATGGTCCGGTCAACTCACATGTTCTGGCTTGGGATGCCAACCTTGATAAGTGCAAGGTTGAACACAAAGGAGAAGAGGGCCAAGATGACTGATGTAATTCAGTATGCTTATGATGAGGAGCTTTGTAAAAGTAAACTAGTGTGGAGATTTGGTGGACCTTTTTTGCTACTTGATATTCATTTATTAAGTAATAGATGTGGGAAACAATGTTCAGTTGATGGAATGCATTATGACAAAGTTGTTTATGAAGCTGCTGTTTAGATTATGTTGAATGCATTGCCTATTAAGTCTCAACAAAAGCTGTAATATTACAATTTTGGCTTTTAGTTCTGTATTGAGGAAAGCAGACTTGTCAAAGAGCAAAATTCTTCCTCCATGAGCTTCTTGCTTGGATGATTTGTTCTAATTTGTTTCCAACAGCGAAGTTTCAAGTCTGCTCACTAACTTTAACAAGTGTTATTGAAATTTTTTTTAGTATTCATGTTTACCGTGTCTTGGAATGCTCCATTTTGTTTTTTTTATTTTTTATCATGAGATGGTATATTTTCTGATTAGTACACTCACTGATATACTCTTCCTACTTTCTGCAATATTTTATCGTACAGTTTTGTGTCGATTACAAAAGCTGAAGCTACGCTCCATGGTGGGAATGGAAGCAGTGAGGAGGTGGTGAAAGTGGAGAGAGGGTCCACATTAAAGGATGGTGTAAAGGCAAGTTTGGGTACTGTGATTTTGGTAGATAGACAACCTAGAGAAGAAATTGATGAAGATTGGGAATGAGGAATTTGGAGACAAAAGTCTAATCAAGAACGTCAGATTGAATTTTGATGATTGTGAGAAACAGTCTTTACTTGAGCACCTGCAAGGAGCAATCTCATTGCTGCATTTGTGAGAATGGTCCTATTCGACACGGAGAACTTGATCAAGAATTCAATTTTGTTTCTTTTGTGAGAATGGTCCTATTGCTTCTGTCATTAAAAATAATTGATGCTTTGATTCTTTATCGCGACTTGTATTTAAACGGAGGGATTCACTATGGATAAATGATTGAAGCAGATAGTATAATAAATCATGTATGATACTACTTGTCAGTGATTCAATCTCAATGTGAGATTGGCTCTTCTTTTTGTTTATGTTTACTGATTTTGTTTTAGAGAAGCAATTGGCTAGAATCATTTGACCATGATAGGTTTTAAATGGGATTTTGATTTCATAATGTGACACTTTTCTAGATTCTGGTCTAGTGACATATCGTTTGAAAACAGATTAGGAATTGTGTGAGGGTTGTTTGAAAATGGCAACATGAATTAGTCATTTCTTAATCTATAGATTTGTCAGATTAGCCCTCCAATGTATTAAAAAAAAACAATGACAACATGAAAATCTTCTCAATTCCAGCAAAAGAATGCTCAAGAAAATATATATATGCACAAATGGTTTGTTCATCACAAAATATCAAGTACCAAATTGGTTAATCGAACTTCCAGCAGTCTAACCACAAGATTGAACAATAATTGATAAAGATACAAATAAATATCTCTAATTCCAGGATAGAAGAGTTTCAAAAGCAAATAGACAACAATCACTCATTTAGCATTACATATTTCAAGTTCGAATCCACCACTACATTTAAGAAAATCCAACGCCAATTCAACATAGCTTGTTGAATTTGAAGGCGTGGTCATCAGTGGATTTGAAGGAGCCTTTTAGCAGTAGTACAACACAACTTGTTGAATTCAAAAACTATCATCTCCAGCAGTCATCATCTCCAATGATATCTCAAGCTGCACCAAAAACTCTCCAAGCTTGTTTTGGCAGTGATGCAATGCCTCCCACAACTAATTACCATCTTCACAAAGTTACTCAAAATTCCACCAACTACAAGCAGACAAAAAAAAAAAAAATCAGATAATATTTTTTCCTCAACAATCCCAACTCTTCCAGTCTAATGACGATATTTGGTCAAGATGTTTAATGAGATAAACGGATGAAATGTTGAATATACAATGTAAATCTTTGATAATTATAACATATCATCTATTGTACCAATCTCATGGAAATGCTCTATTCAATTGAAACTAAGAAGTCTAAGGATAATTAGTCATACTAGCAGCAACCTTTCTGAGGTTCACTTCCTAGATTTCACTTTCACCCTGAGGATCCTCACACTTTCCTTGTGTCAAAAACTTGTGGACTGCTCACACTAACATGGCTATTATCTCAAGTGAAATGGTTACTCAAAATCAAATTGAAAAGAAACAAACAAAAGAATTAGCCATCAAATTTTTACTTTTGGTTTGGTAAAGGCTTTTCTGTGTAAGACTATGCAGAGAATGAGAGAGCAATTCCCATACAAATTATATAGGATCATCATTACAGCATGCTAATTGATTGGAAATTCAATGTTTGGTGGTGTAAGAACTTAATCAAATCATGACCTCTGACATTCAGTAGCTAGCATGAAATGCAATGACTTTGCATCTAGAACCCTAAAAATGTTTATTTTCCTTAAAAATCTTCCAGAGTTTTTCTATCAAAATTTTTTTTTTCAAGATTTATAACAATTATTCTAAAATTGTCTTTTCTTATAGCTTACCAATTTTCGGTTCCATTCTTGATTCGAATATGTGTGTGTGTGGTTACTTTAATTTATTTCTCAAACATGTGACGAGAGGCTTGAAAAGAGGGGGGCAAAAGCTTTTTCCCGGTACCTATCAATTGTTGACGCAATATTTATATTCATAGGTGAAGTGAGCTATACACAACCTGATACTTCCAACTATATACAGCCAAACTCATGCCTAGCTATGCTTTCCAACAAATTTTGAATAGCTATAAATATCCTAAGAAGAATAATTTTATAATTGTTGCAAAGTAACATATATCTTGGACAATTAAATAACGACTTATAAATTTATATATTGATAAATAACAATTTGGCAATAGTAAATTCATGTTTATAGATGCATATCAAGTGCGCTATGCTTATATTTTCACCTACATTAATAATTGTATAAAAGTAAGGTTTTAATTTTCAATTGTAAAAATTGGATATGGTAAAATATTTTCCCTCCAAAAATATGGTAAATTGAATAAGGTTTTAGCCAGTTCTTACTCCAAAAATACACTGATGAACATAATGAAACCATAATTTCCCTCAGAGAACTCAGCAAATTGGCAAATTTTCAACTTAAAATGTAGGCAACTCATGGTTGAGCAATTAAAACTTCCCCCAAAATTTTCCCCCAAAAAAATGAACCTTTAGAATGCATTGAATGATTTGCTCAGACATTTGCCAAAAATAATTATACCAGAACAAGAGTAAAACTACAATAACACTCACCAATTCCTCAAAAACCAAGTGCTTTCTTTCTCTGTCTACTCCAACATCTCTACACTCTTCTGCTACACTGCTACACTCTTCTTCTCCATGTGCTATAGCTACTTCCAAATTCAAGACTTTCTGTGGGAATTTTTTGGGACTAGATCTACCATTGAAAATTAAGGAAGGCTCGTGAATACAGTGGGTTAGAGAAGTTGTATTGTTGACCAGAAGGAAGACAGTGACAAAAAGATAAAGAGTGGAGGAGGAGAAGGTCCGTGATAGAGACAGAGTGAAGAAGAAACAGAGAGTGCCTAGAATCGGTCACTATACTCCGGTCGACTTTGCCGCTGCCGTAAGTGCAGTGACGGAAAGAAAGAGAGAGGAGGATGAGAAAGAGGTGGTACCATGGCGGAGTCCGGCAACAAGAGAGAGAGAGTGAGTGAAAAAGAAAGAAAAAGAGTACTTAGAATTTGGTGAATTGCGGAATTTGGCAGAAAAACAAAATTTTTGAAGACCCGATTTGACTTTCTGATTCTGGAAAACCTAAACCATGGTTGGGGTTAATTGCAAATGTAAAAAGAAAAAAAAGAAAAAAATTTATTTTGAAATAAAAAATTTGGCCAGAACAGGTGTCATCCAAATGAAGATTCGGTTCACAGATAAAGCCGTAGACCGAGTCTATATAAGAATTTCCCTTTAATTTGGCCTTTATTGCTGAGGTTACCAGGACCCTTTGATCTTCTTATCGTATCTTTTTACTCTTGCCTTTTATTTAATTTCCCCATCTTCGTCAAATCATTCCCCTTACAAATCTCTTTTATTTCTTTAAAACTAAATCTCGTACTAGCCCACCAGATTCATAACTTGATGGTTACAAATGAGGGGATCTGTGCTATTTACAGGCAAAGTCTTAACCCTTAGAATATTTTAAAAAATTTTTCCAACCTCCTCTACAACAATTATTCTCTAAAATTCTCTATACAATTCTACACATGGTTCTAAATCTTTTAGATAATTTTCCACGAATTTAAGTCTCTCAACTATATATACAAGAGCCACCTAAAAGCTTCTAAAATATTCTACAAACCTCTTGAATATTGACCAATCAAAAACTCTAATGGCCAAGATGATCCCGGTTATGACCCGTCTTGGATTGTGCTAGTCCATGTTGGTCCGTGCGCGTACGCCCGTTGATCTTATTTCGTATGTCTCATTCGTTTGAACATCGATTTTATATCAGGTCTGTGCCGATCGTGTCTCAGGTAATGCCTTGGCATTTGACACGAGATGTTACTAGGCTCACCGCTGCTGATTACCTGCTGATCTACTGGCGGTCAAACTGCTGCTTTGCCCCCTCTAAATCATTAGCTAGTTGATTTGGTTTTGAGCTTGAAAGATCGGACGTCTGTTGTGTTTGAACAACAATTCAAGTGGCAATTGACATGACCTGACTGAATGTTTTCAGTTTTCACCTAAGATTTTCAAGAGTCGCATGAATTATCACGAAACAATTGATGTATATTCTTCTAGGCGCACACGTCTAAAGGAAATGAAATGAAGGCCAAGTCACTCAAAGGATTACTTTTTGGCAATTGTCACGAGGACAAGCACTTGTGGCACATGAGCAGCAAACAACAACAAAGGGCTATTGAAATGAAATGAACGTAGGAGACAATAAAAATAAACAAATAAATAAATATATATTTTATCTAGTTAGAGATTTGGACGTTCCATACGCACAATCGAAGGAAGATTATCTAGTAAGGTATCATACGCACAATCGAAGGAAGATTATTTTGCAACCTCTTTAGGTTCAAAATATATACCTTCTTTCTCAGATTCACCATGCATTGGGCCAAGAGATCAAACAATTCTCTAAAGAGTTTTGAGGCAGTTCAGACTCCAGAGGAAGCTTAGCAATGCCAAAAGCAAGCAACTAGGAATCCATACACAACGTTTGCTTCCAGCCGATGCAGTTGTTGGACTAGTTGTCATGTTACTCGTGGCAGTTTTATTGCTCCTGTGTAGTTTTGCAGTCATTAGGCGGAAAACATAATTATGAAGAAACCACAAGAAAAGAAAAAAAAAATAGAAGAGGTATTGCATAAATGACTGAAGATAATCTGATGCTAAGCATACCCGGCAATTACATAGAGGCAGTTGTCATAGCCTGCACAAACAAAAAATTCACATCAATTGACTACGTGGCTTTATAGATTCAATTTTTTTTTTGCTTTTTTAAAGACATCATAGCTTTACAGTCAAAGAAAAAATAACTTGAGCTTGTTATTGAAAAAACTAGGGAAATAAAGTTTGCTTTACAGCCTGAAGCATCAAGTACTAGAAAATAATGCTAGCTCAACAAGCTCATCCATTTAGAGCCTAAAGATCAAAGCACCAGAGAAACCTTCTTTAGATTTGTTAGCACTGCTATGAGCTAAGTATATAAAAGACAGACGGGTAATTTAATCAACAAAGTTAATTGTCTCAATGACATTGCTGGACACCACACACAAAATCAAAGAATTTATTACCTTCATTGTGCATACCAACTGTATCCCTAGAGTCAGGAGTACTAGGGCATAAATAATATTGAAATGCAAGAGCACGCCTTTTTGCTGTAGATACAACAGAGTAAACTAAAAAGGAACATATCCGAAGTAATAACATGGCATTAAAGAGGAAATGCATTATATGACACATACTTGGATTCTTGTTCGTTCTAACTCTATTTCCTCCAAAATTGCAAGCAACATTAGAAGCCCCATTCTGCTGGTAATAACTGTTAAAAGCATAGGATGCATGAGATGCCAAATTGTCAGGTTCAAAGCCAGGTTGACTAGGCTGAATGGCTGAGCAATCCACGTTTCCTGGACCACAGGCGGCAGGCCCAAACCCAGGCACTCTGTAGGTTAGATTCAGAAGCAGTAGATGAAGCAACACACCATGTTCCATTTGCATTAGTGATATTTGCACCTGCAGTGACCACGTCCACGTACCCATGCCGGTGATGTCAAGGTTATAGACACTTGTTTGGTCTGGGAAAAATAATCCCCAGTTTTTCTCAAATTCTAATCCAGGCATCCCGTTTTCTCATTGAACAAGGAAAAAGATGTAGACATCTATTTCCTCTCCAGGCTTTGCAGGAGTACCAGTGTCGTTTATAACATGGCGAATCAGATTTGTGTTGCAAGTCTGGGCATTATCGGGAGTTGCCGCTGTTGACCTTTGGCTTTAGTTCTCCCACGTCGTTTGTTTTGAAGAAACTTCACAAAGTCTATGCCTATATAATAAGGCATTGGTTGGCTTTATAAAAACACACCAATAACAACTATCACTTCTCCCGCATATAAATAAAAGCGGGCTGCTTGAGTAGTTTTGGGCCGAACTTCGTTATCAATTCCAAATGTGTTCTTTTTTTTCATTTCTACATTTATTTATTTATTAATATTATTGTAGTTTCTTTTCAGTTATAATATAGTATTCAATATTATTTGTCGAGTTTATTTGTAGTGTTTTGTAGGTTCATATAGGTGTATTTTACTGTTCACGTGTATATACTATTTATGTATATACGGGTATAGATTGTGATAATACACTATGCACGTAAGTTCTAATAGGAGATTGAAATTTAAAAGAGACAGTGTCTCCTCCAATTTTTTTTTTTTTATTAAGAACTATACTGAATCGATTCATTTCACTAATTAGAGGAAAAATTTACCCGATTTTTCCAACAAGTGGTAACAGAGCCGAAGGTTCGTCCTTAGTTTGTTTATAGTCTTGTTATATTAAATACTATTATTTTAAGTTTATAATGGCATCGAATAATCAATAAACAATGAAGATTACTTCAGGAACATCTACGTCCTTGTCATTATGGTCGAGGATTCCGATATCAAGTTTGAAATTGGCGGTGGAGATATTTGACGGTACTGGCCATTTTGGCATGTGGCAAGGAGAGGTCTTGGACTCTCTTTTCTAATAGGATCTTGACATAGCCATTGAAGAAAAGAAACCAGAAGACGTGGAAGATAAGGATTGGAGTATCACAAATTGGCTGGCATGCGGAACCATTCGATCGTGCCTATCCAGAGAGTAGAAGTATGCTTTCAAGAACGAGACTTCTACATATAAATTGTGGATGGCATTAGGGGGCAAATTTTGGAAAAAAAGTGCTCAGAATAAGCTCCTTATGAAGAAAAGATTGTTTCGATTTGATTACCAATCAGGTACTTCTATGAATGAACACATACTATATTTAATTAATTAATAGCAAACCTGTTAAATTTAGATGTGAAATTTGAAGATGAAAATTTGGCTTTGATGTTGTTATCATCTCTTCCCGATGAATGTGAACATTTGGAGACTATATTACTTCACGGGAAGGAGAATGTATCTTTAAATATTGTATGTTCTGCTTTGTATAGTCATGAATTAAGAAAGTAGGATAAATAAAAAACAAAATAACTACATACTACTAAAAATTCAGGTAAATACGACGGCAAGAAAATCATCATATTTGAGAAAATACTGTCATTTTTGTTAAAAACGACAGTCAAACAATGATTTTTTTACCGTCGTATATAATGGCGTCGTTTTTAATAAAAATAGCAAAAAAATCATCGTATTTACCTAATGCGACGGTCAAAAAAAAAAAACGTCGCAATTACTCACCTGGGCTGAGATTTTGCAAATTGTTGCAATTGTTTCGTAAATATGACAGCTTTAAACCGTCACAAATACTTGTTAATTGCGACGGCCCTAACCGCCGCAATTGCTGAGTATTTGCGATGGTATCCAACTGTCGTAATTACAACCGTGACAATAAATCTCGAAACAATTGCGACCATTATTCTGTGATCATCGCATTTGATATTTGATTATTTTTTTAAAAAAATAATTATTGAAATTTAGGTCTATCTACCTACAATTTCAAACCAAATACAATCCGTTCAACTCATTCAATACCAATCACAATAAAGTACAATTTTCTTAATGCCAAACAAATCAAAATCAATCTATTGAATATTAAAATCATAAATAATCCTTAAAGTCCACAAGAGAAATAATACCACATATATAACAAGTAGAAAAATGCCAAAGAATTTATTAGAAATAGTAGTATATGTAAAATAAGAAACAAAATTGAGTACATTAGTCTTTCACGGTATCATCTTTTCCCCTTCCTTCTTGTCTCTTCCCAGTATCATCTTTTCTCCTTCCTCCTTATATCTTCCTCTTCCCAGTCTCGATAGAATATTAGTTTTTATACAACATAGCTCTAGGTCAGTGGGTTGGGTTTTAGAACATCTCCTTACCAACACAATACACAAATCAGAGATCATATTCAACAATGAAATGATTCCAATAACTAGAAAACCATCGCATCATCTTTAAAAAAATAAAGTACAAGTGTAAACTTAAAATATTAAAATGTAGACATATACTAACATAAATTTTCTAAATTATGAAACTGATGTGCACATTTTGCAACAAAATCTAATTATATTTAAAGTCACAACAACAGAAAAATGTCAAGACAGTGCAATTAAAATATTTTGCGCACTAATGTGGCTCCAATAAAAGACAAGGCAGCAAAATTAAAATATTTTATGCAAAATGAGCAAACCAAACATTTTTCCCCCTTCCTTCTCGTCCCTTTCTGTAACAAAATCGAAGTATTTTTAAAGTCACAACAATAGAAAAATGTCAAGGTAGTGCAATTAAAATATTATGCACACTAATGTGGCTCCAATAAAAGACAAGACAACAAAATTACAATATTTTATATAAAATGAGCAAACTCATCGTCTTTTTCCCTTCACCCTTGTCCCTTTCTGCAACAAAACCAAAGTCTTTTTAAAGTCACAATAATAGAAAAATGTCAAGACAATGCAATTAAAACATTTTGAGCACTAATGTGGTTCCAATAAAAGACAAGATAGTGCAATTAAATTATTTTTTGTAAAATGAGCAAACCAATCGTCTATTCCTCTTCTTCCTTGTACTTTTCTCCTTGTCAGTGTAATTAAAATATTTTGCGCACATCTACCTTTTCTCCTTCCTCCTTATCTCTTTCTCTCCTTAGTCATCCCTCCCCTCCTGTCATCTACCTTTTCCCCCTTCCTCCTTGTCTCTTTCTCTTATCAGTCCTCCCTCTCATCTTCCCGTACAGAACCTGTCATTTACCCATTCTTCTTCATCTTGTTTCGTTCTCTCCTCAATCATCCCTTCCTTCTTCCCGCACAGATATATATATCCCTTAGTAATCAGTTATTAGTCATCCCCTAGTCTCTATCTCTCCTCAGTTATCCCTCATTTCTTCCCGCGTATATATATATATATATATATATATATATATATATATCCCTTTCTCAGAAATAGATAGTCTAAATTCGTTTGAGAAGTGGTCAAATTTTGAATTAGTTTCCAAAAAAGAAGATTTCGATGTGTTTTCCTTTCCAATCCAACCATTTCCTTTTGATCTACCCGTTCAAGAGACTACTCATTTGAATTTCCAATTTGATCTGCCCATTCAAGAGACTTCTTTTGATGCTAATCCTCTGATGGAGGATATGCTTGTACATAATCCTTTCTACTCCGTAATAGATTTTGAACAAAGCCAGAATATGATTCATGAAATGCACCTTGAAGGTATCACTTCAGATGAAGCTCTTGTAGAGAAGAAGATAATCAGGAGGCAGAGAAAGGAGAAGAGTAGTAGCTCCAAGACATTATCAAGAGCAACTATTTCGAAGTATTTTTACATGACACTCACTCGGGTGGGTAAAAAACTAAATGTTAGCCTAACTATTCTCAAGAGAAGATGTAAAGAATTGGGAATTTGTCAATAGCCTCACAAGAAGTTGATGAGTTTGGAGACCCTAATCAAGAAAGTTCAGGTTCTCTCTCACACACACACTTGTAAATAAGTTAATTATATGCTCCCAAGATAAGAAAGAACTAATAATTTGAGAGTATGCCTTTTGACTTACAGGAAATGCGAAATGAAGAAGAAGGAGGACATATGGCTGAGAAGAATTTGAGAGAAGCCATTGAGATGCTAGAAAGTGAGAAGAAATCTTGATGCGCATTCTTATGGAAAAGTGATGCTGTTTTGTTATTCATGGTTTATCCCTGATATCTTTTATGCATCAAATGCATGGCTGCAAAATCAGTTCGTTTATTCAACCAATATTATAATGTGAACCACAACAAAACAAAAAAAAAATGTATAATATATATTCGAACTATAAGACTGAATATTGATATTGTATTCTATTCTAGTGATCCACAATGCATCCATGCATTACAACTTGGTCTTACCTGATCTGCATTTCATCCACCAAAAATAAAAAAATAAAAAAATCATGGATGCGGAAATCTTATCACTGCACTTCAATCACCAATATAACACTAGCTTGTTTATTTCGTGACCTAAACCTAAATAAACATGTTATACTCACTAAACGCTTCTATGGCCTTCCCTGAGACACACAGGATGTTCAATAACTATAGGACCAAGCTTGGTAAAGTTAACAAAGGAAAACTCTTTCCTTGAAAAGAAGATTATAAGAAAAAGAATCTTTGCAGTGACTTGGGAATCGCATGAAGAAATCATACAATTATGTCAATGGCTGCTTATCAACTATTTAAAAGGCTAAAACCCAGTAGTTTTCGTAGGCATTTCATAGGATGAAGACAGGAAGATGTCAAAAAATCATAGAAAGTAAACTAGACAATAAGATACTGGAAATAAAGCCATGTTTGCCATTATAAGCTCAAGCTCGAGCTAGCTGACGACACAGTAACCAGAGGTTCAAGTACATTTCTGAGAGATTCCTCACAATTCATCAATCAAAACCCTTTTGGAATCCCAAAAAAAAAAAGAAATTATTTTACTCACTCTCAATTGTCGTACTGTGCTAAAACCTTAACATGATTATCGGGAACAAAGAAGGTGTCGTCATCTGCCATCTCACATCTAGGAGTGGGGGGGGGGGAAGGGGGGCAAACATATACTTCAGCAACTTGTTGCTGATTTAGACCTCTATTTGCCCTGACGACTATAAAACTAGAGCTGTTCCCAGATTTTACTGTTGAGGCAGAAAAAGTAGAGGAGCTCTTTGGAGGAGGAGGTGGAAGAGAGCGAAGCAAAAGTAGAGAAGGTATCGAAAGATGCTTGGTAGTTGTTTTCGGCTTGGGCAGCACCGTGGACAGTAGCTAGGTTCTGAGTTTGACGGTGGGTTAGTGTGGGCGGGGGGCAACGGTAGGTGATATAGATCTAGTAAAGGGTGGGTGTGTCGGCTACTTCTTTGACTGCTGATATGGTATGGCCGAAAGTATAAAGTGATGTAGATATCTAAAGGAGAGAATATTTCTAACACAATCTGTTGCAAATGTTTATAAAAATAACATTATTGAAGTCAGTACAATAAAGTTTATAAAAAAACTTAGTTTTTTATTCTTTCTCTTTTCAATCTTCAATCAACTCTAGTTTCAGTGATGTACTTTGATGTGTTTTTTTTTTTTCTATTTTTCTATTATACTTTTACTATGAGAATTCAATCACAAATGAAAACAATAACACAAATAAATGAATAATTTAAATAAAAATTATTAATGACATTAAAAGAATTAAAATTTTAATAATATCAATAATATAAAAATATTATAATGATATGATTCAAATTTGTAAAGAGAATTAAAAATATGTATAAATAAATTTTATTAAAAAGAGAAAATATAATATTTTATAAATAAATTATAATTTTTAAAAATAAAAATATTTATATTGAAATATTTTTAATTAAATTAAAATTTTTAGATACATTCATTCTATCATTTTGTCGTATGGTGTATAAAAGAATGGATAGTTTTTAGATTTCCTAATCAAATGATACAATTTAAACTCTCGGCTATTTATACTTTTATAAACAAGATTAATCTAAATATTGTGTGAAAATAAATTTTTTTAAAAATTGAATGGTACAATAAATTAAGCGTCAATATTTAATCAGCATCAATTTTGTGTAAAGAGAGAGAGAGAGAAAACTAAAATACGTGTAAAGAATAATATAAAAATATTAATATTTATAATTTAATATAGTTCTTAGATTTCAAAATTAAATTCTTAAATATTCAAATTAGATTTTATTAAAATTTAAATATAATTATAAGTTTTAAATTCAAATTGAGCTTATACAATTTGATAAAGGGTAAGTTATATTGCTATGAGAGGTTAAAATCTATTAATTTTATTACATATATTGTTTTCTATATTTTTCATTAATTTTCTACATTAATATCTCAACTTCAAAATTTTCACAATAGGATATTTGAACTTTTAAAACTAATTTATATTAGCATGTGTGTGTGTGTACACACACACACACACACACACACACACACATATATATACACATATACATAAAATTAAAAGATAGCATACTCCACCTAGGTATGTAGATATATATGTATACACGCATATGTATGTTTGTAAATAAAAAATTATTTATGTTATATAACATATTAATCTAATACTCACTAATTAAAAATGATATATTATACTGTGTGTAAATAATATATATATATATATATATATATATATATATCTTAGAATAACTAATAATTAAAATAAAATTCATGCCCTTTAATACCAATATATGAAAACTTAAGTTGTAAACAAAAATGTATTTGAAAAATCCATTATCTAACCATTACATGTATTTATAAAGTTAAAACAAATTCAGTGACCGAAGTTGAAGGTCATTCATTTTATTTTATCATATTTATGCAGTAATATCTATAAAATAGAAATATATTTTAGAATTTTGTGAGCATTGTGTGCTTGTAAAACAACGAAGAGTGAAGTTTGACACTGCTATCCACAATACCAAGAGTATTTTGGATTACGTGCACTCAGATATGTGGGGACCTGCCAAGACCCTGTTTCTTTGAGGTAGGCATTATTTTGTCATCTTTGTTGATAATTTTTCTAGAAGAGTATGGTGTTTACTATGAAGAACAAGAATGATGTGCTTGGAGTTTTCCTTAATAGGAAAACTCAAGTTGAAAACCAGACAAGAAGGAAGATTAAAGTTCTCTGAACAGACAACGGTGGGGAATATAAGAATGATCCTTTCTAGAAGGTATGCCAAAAGTGTGGAATAGTTCGGCACTTCACAGTTAGGAAAACACCACAACATAATAGGGTATCAGAGCGCATGACATATGCTCAACATCTCATCAACCGCTTGTCGGCGTCTGCATTGGAAGGCAAGACTCCTTTAGAGGTATGGTTCGAAAAACCTGCAACAGATTATGATTCTTTATATATTTTTGGTTCTACTACATACTATCATGTGAATGAATCAAAGTTGAATCCATGAGCAAAAAAGGCTATCTTAATGGGCTTCCATGCTGGAGTTAAGGGATACTGTTTGTGATGTCTAGAGGTAAAGAAGACAATTATCGGCAGGGATGTTACCTTTGATGAATCTGACATATTGAAAAATGTAAATCCAGAAGGGACTGATGGTACTCCGCAACAGGTGGAGTGTACGTGAAGCAGGTAAAGTTGGAACAGACGGTGGTGACCCCAGTAAAAGGCATCACCAGTGACTTTCCCATGACAGAAGAAGAGTTAGATATAGAAGAGGTTTCGACCAAAGAACCCCTACAACAATCAGAGTCAATTACCGTTAGAAGAACAAGACGAGAAATCCATAAACCTTCTCGTTTTACTGACATAGGGGCTTATACATTTCCAGTTGTTGATAATGTTCCATCCACCTTTTCAGAAGCCATTCGAAACTCAGAAAATGGTAGATGGAATGGTGCAATGGAAGAAGAAATACAATCTCTATAGAAAAACAAGACGTAGAAAGTGACACAACTACCAAAAGGTAATAAGGTAATTAGATGCAAGTGGGTATTTGCAAAGAAAGAAGGATTTCCTGACAAGGATGATGTTCGATACAAAACAAGATTGGTGGCTAAAGGCTACGCTCAAAATGAAGGAATTGATTATAATGAGGTATTTTCTCCAATTGTTAAATATTCCTCTTTTAGAATTTTGTTGGCCTTGGTAGCACGGTTGAATTTGGAGTTAGATCAACTAAATATGAAGACCGCGTCCTACACGGTGACTTGAAAAAGAAAATCTATATGACTCAGCCAGAAGGGTTCAAGGTTGTCGATAAAGAAAATTGGCTTTGCAAGCTAAACAAATCGTTGTACGGATTAAAGCAAACACCGTGGTAGTGGTACAAACGATTTGACAAGTTTATGACAGATCAGAGATACACAAGAAGCAAATATAATCATTGTATGTATTTACGTAGACTTCAAGATGGGTCCTATATCTTATATTGTACGTTGATGATATGCTAATAGCAGCAAAGAGCCAAGCTGAGATTGACAGACTAAAAGCTTAGTTGAGTAAAGAGTTCGAGATGAAGGATTTGGAAGAAGCCCAGAAGATTCTCGGCATGGAGATAAACAGGGGTAGACAGAAAGGCAAGCTTTGGTTGACACAGAAGCAGTATTTGAAGAATGTACTACAACGTTTTGGTATGAATGAAGATTCAAAACCTGTAAATACCCCACTTGCTCCTCCTTTGAAACTTAGTAGCCAGTTACCTCCAAAGACGAATGAAGAACGAAAGTACATGGCAAAAGTCTTGTTTGCAAATGCAGTTGGAAGCTTGATGTATGCAATGGTGTGTACAAGACCTGATATTTTACAAGCTATTAGTGTTGTGAGTAGGTACATGCATGATCCGGGCAAAGGTTATTGGCAAGCTGTGAAATGGATTCTACGGTATATTCAAGATACTGTAGATGTTGGTTTAGAATTTGAGCAAGATGAATCACTTGGTCAACGCATAGTTGGATATTCTAATTCTGACTATGCAGGTGACTTAGATAAGGGACGGTCTACAACTGGCTATTTGTTCACTTTCGCTAAGGTGCCAATTAGTTGGAAGTCTACTTTGCAATCAACAGTAGTTTTATCTACAACAGAGGCAAAATATATGGTGATTACAGAAGTTGTAAAGGAGGCAATTTGGCTTCAAGGATTACTTAAAGACTTGGGAATTGGTCAGAAACATCTTGAGATATATTCTAACAGTCAGAGTGCTATACACTTAGCAAAGAATCAAGTCTTTCATGCAAGAACAAAGCACATTGACGTTCGCTATCATTTTGTGTGGGAAATTCTCGAGGAAGAGGAGATACTTCTCCAAAAGATTCAGACTACAGAGAATCCTACAGATATGCTGACCAAGGTGGTTACAAGAGCCAAATTTGAACATTGTTTAGACTTGGTCAATATCTTGCACATTTGAGTTGGCGGGAATTAGGAAGCACCGCGAGGACTGTTTTTTATTTTTTGTTTGATTGAGAAGATTTGTATTTGGTGAAACTACAAATTAAGCCAATGTAGAGATTTGTTGACCTTTGGCTTTATTTCTCCCACATCGTTTGTTTTGAGGAAACTTTACCAACTCTATGCCTATATAATAAGGCATTGGTTGGCTTTGTAAAAACACATCAACAACAACTATCTCTTCTCTCACATATAAATAAAAGTGGGCTGCTTGTGTGGTGCTTGAAGATTAGGCAAATTTAGACCAAACTCCGTTACCAATTCCAGGTGTGTTCTTTCTTTATTTCTGCATTTATTTATTGGTATTATTGTAGTTTTTTTTCAGTTGTGATATAGTATTCAATATTATTTGTCGGGTTTATTTGTAGTGTTTTGTACGGTTTATTTGGGTGTATTTTACTATTCACGTGTATGTATTATTTATGTATACATAGATGTAGGTTGTGATAATATACCGTACACGTAAGTTCTAATAGGAGATTGAAATTTAAGAGAGACAGTGCCTCCTCCAAATCTTTTTCTTAAGAACTATTGAATCGGTTCATTTCACTAATTAGAGGGAAATTTTACCCGATTTTACTAACATCGACTGCTTCTTTTGCAAACACTTTAGAAGGCCAGCCTGTCCCAGTAACCATTATTGTTATTGTTCTGAAATTCAGTGTCGTCAATGCAAAATAAATAGCATCAATCTGGAAATCAAACATACTTGTGTAGAGCAAACTAGTATTCGGGTCAATTACTTTAGAGGATGACTCAAATTGAGCATAATCTAGGGACACATTGCTTGAGGAATCCCTATAGGTGTAGGAAAGATATGAATTCACCGTGAAAGGTGACTGATTTCAGCAAAAATTCCAGTATTGGTTTCAAGAAGAATGCAAAGCTACTATTGAAAGCACCTGCAGAAGGTGGAAATGACCTGGATCAAACACCTAATGAATGAGTCTTTGATCTTGTGAAGACCAGCTTTTCTCAGATCTGTAAAAACATTTTGCATGGCAGGCAAAACCAAAGCTGAGACATTATCGAGGGCCTCTATGACTTCAGCTCCAAGAGTTATGTATGTGATCTTTGTGGCTAGATGGTATGGGAGGATACTGTTTTTCAACCAGGTATCAGCATTTGACCAGAATTGTGAAGACACTTTTTAGTTAATGGATTGTGAAGACATTTTTGCACCTCAAAAATTAGATTAAGGATTATTTTGATATTTTGAAAGTGGTTTAAAGATAGTAATAAATTGAGAAAAAGTTTAAAGACAAAAGTAGTACCGCAAAAAAAGTTCGAGGAATATAATATATGGAAAAAAATTGAGGACAAAAATGGTATTGAAAAAAAGCATTTGAGGACTATTTGTGCCAATTGCCCAAACATAAATTGCTCTAGCAAAAGGAAACTAGCTCTGGCAATATTACCAGAATTTAATCCCCAAATTATAGTAAATAACATGATTGTTGCAGCATCAGAGGGAATATACATTTGTGTGTGAATTAGTAGTTAAATATTTAATTTTAAATTTTATCAAATAAATCTTCAATTTTATCATATGGATACTTTGATTAAGACACGTGAATCTTCATTATCATAATTCAAGAAAACACAAAAATCATCTTTGATATTAATCTATCTTTCCAATAAACAAATGCATCCGTTCCATAAGGAATGGTAGAATTTCAATTGAAAAGAAAGCGTGGGAATAAGAGAATACTTTAATCAATGAAATTTATTTATTAAATCAAGAGGACAAAAATTTTTGAGGATGCTTCTCATTACCAGACATAGGCTTAAGTCAAGAAAATTCACTCCTTATTGTGATGCCCCAATCCCACATTAGATTGGGATGAGAAGTATGAATGATATATAAGAATGGGCCTAAATATCCATTGTCAACTTGGGATATCCATTTTGGCCTAGCGAGGACAACAGCCAAGTAGTTGACCGTGGGTGCTGCCAGGCCTATAGTTGCGCTCCCGGGTCCACGGGCACGGGGCGTGACATTCGATATGGGAACTAAGTGCTACACTGTGCGCGGTGGGAGCCACCTCTAGAATTCTATGTCGCCTGGTTGGTCCTGGGTTTAGCCCCTAAAGTATGGGCCCAGCGAGGACGCTTGGGCCTAAAGGAGGAGTGAATGTGATGCCTCAATCCCACATGGGCTTAGGATGAGAAGTATTAATGGTATATAAGAATGGGCTTAAGTACCTATTGTCAACTTGGGATATCCATTTTGGCTCAGCGAAGACAGCGGCCAAGTAGTTGACCGTGGGTACTGCCAGACCCATAGTCGCGCTCCCGAGTCCACGGGCACGGGACCATTCATACTTTTCATCCGAATCCCATGTGACATTGGGGATCACATTCACCCCTCCTTTAGGCCCAAGCGTCCTCGTTGGGCCCATACTTTAGGGGCTAAACCCGGGACTAACCAGGCGGCATAGGATTCTAGAGGTGGTTTCCACCGCGCACGGTGTAGCACTTAGTTCCCATACCGGGGCTGATTACCTGCTCTGATACCAATTGTCACGCCCCGTGCCTGCGGACCCGGGAGCGCGACTATGGGCCTGGCAGCACCCACGATCAACTACTTGGCCGCCGTTCTCGCTGGGCCAAAATGGATATCCCAAGTTGACAATGGGTACTTAAGCCCATTCTTATATACC
Organism: Voacanga thouarsii; assembly: GCA_026120185.1. NCBI lineage: Eukaryota > Viridiplantae > Streptophyta > Magnoliopsida > Gentianales > Apocynaceae > Voacanga > Voacanga thouarsii. The sequence goes on along the minus strand of JANUWF010001217.1, from coordinate 2,575,893 downwards.
ATTCATACTTTTCATCCCAATCCCATGTGGGATTGGGGATCACACTTATTGTCAACCTGAGTCACATTGTCGAATGAGAATCAACCTCGACCAAATTCGATATGTATGTAGCTGAAATGTGGAACAAAAATTCTAAATCTTGTATGTATGATTAATCTAGAATTAAGCTTTCTCGTTTCAGCCTGAATCTTGCACGAGATATTGGTTCTGCCACCTAGTGTACTCATTTACACTTGCTTTATAAGGATGAGGGGAAGGGTAAGGGGAAGAAAAAGGGGGAGGAAATTTTTATTTCTACACTAGTAGGAGTAAGCATAATTTTTTTCTTTTTATTTGATTGAAGTAAAAAATAAATAAATGACAAATACTACTTAATATATCTATATTTGGACAGATTGCTTTCCTAATATAAAAAGAAGAGTTTTCTCCCTCGTAAATTACTTTCTCTTCATTTTTTTTCCTAACCAAATGAAGTAAATAATCTATTTACCTCCAAATTTACATCCCTTCTCTTTTTCTCACTCCTTTCATCCCAACCAAATGTATTATTCGGTTTGTTTCAGTCTTGCAAGTTGCTGCAACTCTATAATGTCCTATAATGTTCATCCTCCAAATGACTGATATTGCTGTATCTTTTATTATAATATGCATCAAAGAGAAATGTTTTATAGCAGAATGAACAGAAGAAGTCTCTGGATTTAAGATGGCTACAAGATCTCAGAGAAAAAAAAAAAAAAAAAAGTTGCTTAGCTGAAGAAGAACTGGCTTTAACAACTCTTGGACAGTGATACAGAAGCTGGTTTTCATTCCTGAAAGAAAACTGGATACTTTGGAAGGGTGAAAAATCACCAAATTATTTTGTCTATATATATCTACAGATGCAGTTGTGTCTGCTATAGATTCTATATCTGTTCTGCTACAGTTATATCTATAGCCTCATTGGGGGAATGCATTGAAAAACAAAGTAACGTACAACTGGAACATACAGTATCCAAAGGGAACTTCTTGATTTTGTTGCTCGCATGTTCTGCGCGTCGGTGCATAGCCTTGATCAAGCTTCCAATTTGCTGAGGGGCATTTACTTCAGACAATGGAATTGAAGCTGTCATCATCATCATGGTCCAATGATCTCTCGCGCTGAGAGTTCTTGAGGAGCGGGGCAACATCGTATTCATTTCTGTCTTTTTTCTGTACTAGTGGTATCAGTGGGTTGGAACATCGTAGTAGGATTTGCAAAACATCCTTCATGGTAGGCCTGTTTGCAGGCAATGCATGAGTACAGAAGATGCCTAGTTTGAACACATTTGATATCTCATCTATGTAACAGGGCTCCTTAATGTCCTCATCCAAGGCATCAACTATTGGTCTCTCATCTTGTATGTGACGCCATGCCCATTCTGCGAGAGATGAATTCTCATCGCCCTCATTGGGATGTCTTCCAGTCACCAACTCCAGAAGTATGACACCAAAGCTATACACATCGATCTTCTCATTAACTCTCCTCGTCTGAGCATATTCTGAGGCAGCAAGAACCAAAGCAGAATGAGTCATATACTATTCTTTAACCTTCTTTTTCCACTGATCATTTTGAGAAGCAAATAATGTGACGTTGTACTAACCTGGAGCAATGTATCCAAAAGAGCCAGCCACAACTGACATTGTGTTAGGCACTCCATCCTTCTCCAATATTCTGGCCAGGCCAAAATCTGAAATCTTTGCGTTGAACTCAGAATCCAGCAAGATGTTGCTTGATTTCATATCCCGGTGAATTATGGGTGGTGAACAATCATAGTGCATATAGCATAGCCCCCTGGCAGTTGCAATTGCAATTTGCAGCCTTTGTGGCCATTCGAGGACAATGCGACGGACTGAGTCTGAGTTGTTAGATGGCCTCCCCTTACAATGTAGCCAGCGATCCAAACTACGATTTTCCATGTACTCATAGACAAGTAGCTTTGAGTTCTCAGTTGAAATACAACACATCAGTTTTACAATGTTGAAGTGCCGAATGGTCCCCAAAATCTCAACTTCTGCCAGAAATTGTTTCTCGAGTCTCTCATCAGTCTTTTTGACAATACAAATCTTCTTAACAGCGACATATTCACCAGAACGACTTACTGGAACCCGGTATACTTTTCCTGATCCTCCGCTTCCAATCATATTGTTTTCTGTCAAACTTGATAAAATTATCGATTCCGAGAAATTCAACTTCTGAAAGGAAGTTAATTTCCATGTTGATTGTAGTTTTTTATTTCTCTTTCGATAGCTTCTTATCAAGAAGAATGCATAAACCAAAATTGCTAAAAATCCAGCTGCAGCTATACTTGAAACGGCTGCAACGAAGGTGGATGAAAGCTTGCTTGATGTTTTGGATTGTGTACCACAGATTTTGAGGCCTACTGATGGATACCTTGCACAAAGACCTGGATTGCCCAAGAAGCTTCTGTCGAAAAATGCATTTTCAAACTCACCTGGGATTTTACCCGAGAAATGATTGGAAGAAAAATTGAGAGTAGTTGGCCTTAGACGTCCAATTTCTGGTGGAATCTCGCCTGAGAATTTGTTTTCTGACAGGTCCAAGACTGTAAGGACGCTCAAATCCCCAATTACAGAAGGAATCTGGCCAGAGAGTTGATTTCTACTGAGATTTAGTGCAGTCAATGAATTCCATGAGATTATGTTTGATGGCATTTCCCCAGAGAGATTATTACCATCGAGCAAAAGAGTTGTCAATTGGGAAAGAGCCGTCAGCTCTATAGGAATATTACCACTGAGGAGATTATTGCTTGCCTTAAACGAACCCAAGTTCTGGCAAGAGGACAATCCCGCTGGAATTTCTCCTGAAAACTGATTATTACTAATCTCCAGCAGTGATAAATTTGCGGCAAGTTTGTTTGATAGCTGGCCAGTAAATGAGTTACCACTTATCATCATCCAAGTTAATTGTGGTGAAGACCACAAACCATCAGGAATTATTCCAGAAAGTTGATTGCCATAAACTTGGACGTACTTCAGACTCTCACAGTTGCCAAGAGATTTTGGCAATTCCCCTGTAAACTTATTGTTGAAAGCACTTATCCCTGTTAATGCCCCGTTGGAACACAAGTGCTCAGGTAAGTTGCCGAAAAAATTGTTCGAGGAAACCTGAACAGTCCTGAGCATCGAGTATCTCCCTAAGTCTGGTGGCAGTTCACCTGATAGGTTATTGGTAAACAGGCTAAAATCTTGCAGGACCGGTAATCTGCCAATGCTTGCTGGGACTGTACCTGATAGTTGATTGGTAAATAGAGCTAAGCCTGTCAGGTTTGTCAATTTTCCAAAATCATTCGGTATCGGCCCAGTCAAGTTGTTATATGACAGGTCAATTACCTCCAAGTTCAAGGCTTCAACTGATTGAGGAATTGAACCAGATAGGTTGTTCTTGTAAAGGTACAGTATATGTAAATTCTTCAGCAGAAGTAAACCATCAGGGATACTACCAGTGAGGCCATTCACTGACAGGTCCAAGCATTCCAGAGCTATCATGTTCCCAATATCTTCCGGAATCTCTCCAATCAGATTGGCTTCAGTCATCCACAGATTTTTCAATTTGGTCAACCTAGTGAAACTTGATGGTATAGCTTGTGGTGCAAATCCATTCGAGCTTAACTTTAGGAATTCAAGCTTGGACAAGTTACCAATGTCCGGAGGAAAAGAACCATTGAACAAGTTAAAAGAGAGCGAAAGGTTTTTTAGCCCTTGTAAGCGGCCAATTGCCACAGGAATGTCACCGGTGAAATTGTTGCTTTCAAGGTTAAGGTATTCCAGTATTGGAGATAGCCGGTCAATGTCTCCAGGAATGTTGCCAACGAAATAATTATAAGACAGGTCCAGATATTTGAGATTGGAACATTTGTAGAGTGCCGTAGGGAAGGGTCCAGGAAAGTAATTTAAATGAAGATCAAGAACGGTCAGGTTGTTGAGGTCACATATGAATGATGGAATCGTTTCAGTAATGTTTTGATTACCAAGGTTGATTGCTGTGACTGAGCCACCGGTGCAATTGACCTCTGCCCAGGTGCATTGGTTTGAAGATGAGGTCCAGTGGCTGAGCGAAGGTGGATTCAACCAGTGCTCTTTCAGTTTGAGCAGAATGGTTTTTTCTTGAGTACTAGGACTAGTCTGAGAATTCACGAGAAAAGGTAGGATGATCAAGAAGAACAAGGTGAATACCTGGAGTGGTACTTGGAATGATAATGTGGTGGCTTTGGACATATCGAGTTGGGCTGAGCTATCACAGTGAAGAATCAAGGTGGTGGTGTTCTGCCGCAACTTCAACTGGGTCTTGCCGGAGACATGTTTCTAGAATTGAAGTCCTGCAGGGGGAGGTTGCTTCCAACTCCGGCTGGTTTTCAAGGTGGACAGACAACTAATATCAATTTAGGATTGATTCTAATTTTGAAAATTGATTAATTGGGAGCTTCAAATACTGTGTTCAGATTACAAGTGGTCCTTTGTTTGTTGGTTTTTCCCTATCACTGGTTGCGTTAATTCTAGACTTGCGATAATTAATGGAAGAGTCAAACATTTCTGGGCATTGCCGTAGTAAAATGCCTTTTTCCACGAAGGCACTTCCCTAAGTGCACATACACGAGTGTATTGACTTGAAGTCAGTCAACTGCTGGGGGAATGCACATTATTGTGCTTATCTCACTTCAATGATTAAAAAAAGCGATCAAAAGTAATTTATATATAAATATTTAATTATTAGATTATTATTAAATATCACAAATTATTTTTCATGTATTAAAAATCTAGGATATATTTAGATATTTATTTTTTATTCAATTTAAAATTATTTTAATATAAAAATATATTATTTTATATATTTTCATTCTTTAAAAACTATCATATATTTATAATAAATTATAGTATTTTTTAATTTTAAGTTTTATTTAGTTATTACTTTTTTACTGTTCATTTATGACTATTATTACTTTTTAACAGTTCCAAAAAATTCAACGCTGGATAGGAGAATAAAGAAAGGACACAAGCAAGAACGTAAAAGGAAGATGAGTTTGGCCTTGGCGTGATGGGAGACTGGACGCCGTTGTTGAATGGAAATTTTTAAATGCATCAGTTACATTAAGTAATTATATTATTTATAAATAATATAATTATTTAATATATTCGATATATAATATACATATAAAAATTATCGAAGATCCGTAAAAGGAGTCAAAAGAAAGTGCCGACGACTTTGACAATACCTGTGGGCTCACGTTGAGAAGAATGGAAACAACGGCTGAGAGCCGTTGAGAAGACTTCTCTATTTCCAGCTGTCTCAGGAGAAGGTTCTTTCAGACTAACAAATAAACAATGCATGGATCTCGGACTGATTTTTAGTAGCAAATTTGAGACTATTATACAGTTGGCGTTTACCAAATTTAACATCCGAAAGTAGTCATAATCTTTTTTTTTTTTTCCAAAGTTTTTAATTTTATCCTTCGAGTATCGTTTATTTATTTTTTTACAATTGGACCGTATTTTTTAAAAAATATCAATTATATTTTTAAAACATTTAAATAATCTTAATATTATATTATCATTTAAAAATAAAATATACGTTCAATATCACTATTTTGTTATTGAACCCAAAAACTATTGAGACTACTATAATATTTATAAAGATTTAACTGATAGTTTTATAGAGAATGCTACATTTGCAAAATTGTATTCATAATTCAATACATCTAGGAGTATAAGTGAAAAAGAAAATTTTCATAATTCATTCCAAAATTTTACTTTAATTTAAATAAATTTTATTTTCAAAAAATAATCATGTCCTTAACTCACTTAAACTCCACCTTAACTCCACGTATTTAATATTTTTTTCATTCAAAATAATTTCTATCTATTTTACAAATTAAATAAAGTATAATTAATTAATTAATTAATAATAATATCTACCCAATCTGCGAAGTCCTGAATCCCAGAGGCCACAATAATCCCCCACCTGAGTCCGCCAGTGTAAAGCATATCCACCTTGTTTGGAACTTAGTTATGCTATCCCAAACCCATACGGAAAAGAGAAAAAAAATGGTCAGATGGACTAAAACAATATGTTTTTTTCCACACTTAAAAAGTTTCAACAAAAGAAGTCTGTTGTCCGTGGTTCAGATTAACAACCCCCAATCAACTTCCGAACAAAACAAGGTGCGCATATACTTCAAACACAATATTGATGGATCCGTCAACTTTGGCGTGCCCAAAATATCGTTGCTATTCAACCGAAAGCTAACCAAACATGGAACATTCACATTAGCAGGTTTAAAGATGTTGTTTTATTAATCTTCTAATTATATGATCGATGATATTTTTTACAAGTCTTTGTTTGTTTCATTTATATCAACATATAAATAAATGTATTTTATGGAAAAAAGAAAAAAAACATCAAACTAAATGTTGTTTAAAATGGATTTGTTTGAATATAACAAAAAATTATTAAATATGTGAGATTAAGTTAAGATTCAAGTAAGACTAATAAAAAAGAATATGATATATTATGAGTATATAATAATTATTAAAAAATAAAAATTATTTAAATTAATATTATTTTAAATTAAAATGAAATTTTGAATTGAAAATATTCGGTATCAAAAGTTTTTTTCTTTGAGCATCTCATGAAAAACCAAACAACTGTATTCCATTTGCTAGAGTGGGTGTACAACCATTGGAATTTATTTTTAAAATGTAAATTATAATTTTAAAACTTATAAAATAAATTTATGAGCTAAAAATCTAATATTTTAATCTATTTAATATAAATAATAAAATTGTTAATATTTTACAATCATTTAAATGCTAAAACAAGTTTTTTTTTCCCCGAAAAAATTGCAAAACACCTATTAAAAGGATAGTGTGCAGCTCTACCCCAACCGCTAAGCTATGCTACCCCTGAGGCCTAGAGGCCCTAGCTACTTAATTAGTAAAACTCTTTTTCACGTTTTTTTAAACTTCCGGCATGCATTGAATAGAAGAATGATATATATATATAATTTTGTTTCAATACCCTGTAAAAAAATTTTATAAATAAATATTTTAAAACAAAAAAATATTTAATCTTTTTTTTTAAATAGACTTGTTCGATTGAATGCATATTTCGTTAATTAATCGTGTGTTAACTTGAATTGAGTAATTTACACTCATCTATTTATAGAATAAAATTGGATATTTATTTGAATTTAAATTCAAATTACCACACGTACCGGACAAGGCAGAATTAACCCAAAGAAAATGAAAACATAAGTTGCAGAAGTCATGCCTTTGAATGAGGAGAGGATCCTTCCAGGTCAAAGCCAGCAACCTAGTGTCCCAGTGGCCAGTACGAAACTGAAAACTACTGCAAGGACTTCTTGTAGAGTGGCAGAAGAAAGCGGAAATTTCGTGAAATGGTGGTGTTTTTGCACCGAATTCCAATAGAAGGGCAACTTGAATTGGGATTCCGTTTATAGTGAGGTCGCATTCCCAAAATGCGACTAATTAAGTAGAACGCCATATCTTTTTTTTTTTTTTTTTTGAATGGACGAGTTTGAGAGAATGCGACCTTTTTAGATAAGGTCGCATTCAAGGAATGCGACCTCAATCTGCAGTTTTCCCAACTCCCAACCTGCAATTTTCCCAAATCCCAACCTACTATCATTTTTGTGATAAGTAATTGTCTAATTGGATCAAACAACCTGCAATGCAACCTCAACCTACTACAATCTCCACCTGCTACAATTACTTAATGTAGTTTGAGTAAGGACTGATAGTAGACCACGCACTTATCACATGAATAAAATTTAATATAATAATATATATGGATTGAAACATTCAAAATAGCAAGAACAATATCACAAGTACATAGAGAAACTATATTGAAAATACAATTGAACATAAAACGAATTAATAGTCCAATATCAATGGCTAGTCTCTCGAAATAGTAAAATTATTATTATTACAATTCCTTCTAGTATGTCCACTCCTATGACAGTTGCTGCATCTTGGAGGAGAGTTCGGTGTCCGATAATCCATATCACAAGGTATCTTCAATGTTCCTGGACGGCTAGGAACTTCATTTCGCATAATTTCTTCCACTGGTGCAAGCGTAAAATTAGAAGGCCTCCAATACTGTTCATCCGCCACAGGAAAGAACTAACCCTCATATGTCAACTTATAATTCCTTCTAGTATAGAACTCCAAAACAAAGTCAATTGGGTTCCAACCTCTGTGACGATATGCTGCAAACCCATGTGAACAAGAAATACCATAATACTCCTTTTTTGGCACATGCATGATCTCTCTGTTAAATTGACACTATAAACATTTGGACTTCTACTCCCTTGTTGAACAAATGATTTAATCCCATATATACCGGCCTGTGCGTTATATTCAGTTATAACATGCCCTCTGGACTTGTCCTTAAAATAAGAATACAACTTCCACATTTCAGATGGTAAAGGGTGTCTCAAATTCGATGCATCATCTCTATGTTCATTAAAATATTTAACTAACTTCTAAAATGAAGTTTCAACCAAAACCTTCAGCAAAAGAGATCTTGCTTTCTTCAGCACACTATTCATACATTCAGACAAACTAGTAGTCATTGAACCATATCTGTGCCCTTCATCATATGATAAAGTCCATTTCTCCAAACCAATATCCATTAAATACTTAAATGCATCCTCTTTTCGAATCCTGATTTCGTCCAAATATGATTGACACTTGGTCATTTTGCGCTCTAAACCAACAGTGTACATCAAACTTGTCAAATTAGTGTCCTTAAACTTGGCATGAAAATTTCCCTTTATGTGCCCGAGGCAATATCGATGAAAAGCTAAAAGTTCTTGCCACTCATTCATATGGCATACAGCATTTACAATACCTTTATGTCTATCAGAAATAAGACATATTTGTCTGTCCAAAATGATATGTTGACGTAGGAGTTTTAAGTACCAATTCCAACTCTCCAGTGATTCCTCATCCACGATGGCAAAAGCAAGAGGGAATAGGTTACTATTTGCATCCCAAGTAGATACTACCAACAGTTTGCCCCGATAAAGTCCCCTTAAATGGGTTCCATCAATTGATACCACTGGACGACAATATTTAAAACCATCAATTGAATGTTTGAATGACCAGAAAAGGAAGCTAAAAGCTTTCAAATCACACACACTAGTCCAATGGTGTCTCCACCTCACAATAGTCCTAGGATTGGAATCCTACAAGGCAAACATGTATTTTGGTAGGGCAATCCACGTTGAGGGCCAATCACCATATACAAGTTCCATAGCAACCTTTTGGACTTCCCAAGCTTTCTTATAAGAACAACCCGTCCTCCACAGTTTCTGAACTTCAGCAATAACATCACTCACATGGCATTTAGGGTCATTTAATACTAAATGTGTCACATTACAGGCTATGAACCGATGATCCATGTTCCTATGCACATTATTCACAACTGTAATGACGCATGTGTGTTCTTTGTTCAAGACTGTTATCTGCCACTGTCTATGAGTCTTTTTATGTATAACGCGAATATGCCAAGAATAAGGATTGTCAGCACTTGAATGCTTATACTTAGTATACCAGCAGTCTTTCTTACTCTCCAAGACTCTGAATTCTCGACCTACTTGAATAGACCACTTTCTGACTGCATATATAGCCTCCTTCTTGTTCTGAAATCTCATGTTTAAATGCAAATCAGTGTCAGTGTCAGACCAACTTCTTGTAACATTGACTGAATGCCTGTTGAGTGACTCGTTAGCACATGCACCAGACCCTACATCATCAAATATTGGAAATCTTGCTGATTGAGAAAAGATATTAGAAGACCCCGCTACATCATCAAATATTGGAAGTGTTGCTGTTTGAAAAATGTTGTTAGATGGCCCCGCTTTGTCATTCATGTCATCTTGCACTTCATATGCTGGAATGTTTGCTACAATGTCACTTTCTTCACTCTCATCCGCGTCATGCCAATTCACTGGTCCTTCCGAGCCAGTGAAACAGTCACCGTCAGACGTATGCAACATTGAATCAACATTTACTGCACCTATGGCCAAATGCGATTAAGATGCTATATCTGTTGGGATAGTGCTAGCATGCAGTCGGTTGTCGTCTGCTGGATACGTATCCACCTCCCGTCGACTTTGTGTTTGAACCAGTAGTTGCTCGGGGATGATCAAGTTATTCCTTCTTGCCAAACCTTTAGATGTGTGACCAACATCGACTATCTCAACATTACTACCAGTTGAACTAATGTATCCAGTTCCGGCAATGTTAAATATTGCACCTATATTTTCCACCGGTTGGTAAAATGATTGGGGGCGTATGTTGTTCAAGTCTTCCATCCTTATGCCCGTGGGAAGTTGGGATAATGAATTCATCGTGTGCCCCAAACCCGTGACTTGGTTAAGCATTGCCAGGAATGAACCCGTTGGTGGAGACAACCCGGCCAAGTGACCTGTGTGTTGAGATGTCAAGTCTGAATAGCTAACATGAAGTTGGATGCTCTGTGACTTAAACTCATTTGGTAGCATCCATAAAACCTCCATATCATCATCATCGCTCAACTCATTCGCAGCATATTGTTGATCAGATCCATACAGGAATGAATGTCGAAATGTAATCTTCAATATCACGTTTCTCCTTCCCAGTCCAAGGTAGTTCCGGACCCTTTCAAATAGTTCAGAGTACGATATCCGACGTCAGAGTATCCAGATTTTTTTAATGGCCCCATCAAACCATATGCTGCCTCGATGATCCCGCTGAATTTGACAATCCCAAAAAAAAACAGAGCACAATAGGGGGATCCAATGCATTCATTGTTACAATGTAGGCACAATTTGATAAATGTGAGGAAATAATGAAAATGAGCAAGTACTATGAAAGAATGACTTGTAAAATTATAAATAAAATCAACCGGAATGCATTGATATTACCTTTTTAAGTAGATCAAAATCCAAAATCAATAGGCCCAATCTGAGCTACCCATCAAACACCCATTTCGCAGCAGCATTGCAATGTTGCTGAGTCTCGCCCGAAAATGAAATGCATCTCCAAATCTAGTCGTAGATGCTGAAGTTGGGATTGAAATATGCTCGTAGAAAATAAAATTTTTTTTTCCACTTCCTGCCCGAAATAAAATCTATAACCTGTGCACTAATAGCAAAGTTCAAACGCAGAGTACCAAACGAAATGAAATGCATAGCCCGAACACTGTAAGCAAAGTCCAAAAGTAGAGTACCAAATGAAATAAAATCCATAATCTGTACACTATAAGCAAAGTCCAAAAGCAGAGTACCAAAAAGGGACTGATATTGCTGCTGGTGCGCCGAGTCTGCGTCGCCGGTGACAGACTATACCGCAAAAGGGACGTATTGGAAGCTCCTCAACGCGAGAAGGGTCTATCCCTTGGTCTTGGAAAGATGGGCCCGCATCTCCGTGATCGAACACGCCCGTTGTGGTACAAGGAGAGTGAACGGGAATGACAACGAAGTCATGAACAAGCAGATCATCTGGTGCAATATTAGTCCCAATCTCGAACTGCGTGCCATCTCCCGTCTGCTCCTGAACCTCCAGCTGCTGAGGCACCCCCTCCGAAGCGGGATCGTGAGGTGGAGAATGCGCTCGAACTCGAGGCCTCCTGCCCCCGCACTTCAGTCCTGGGTGCATACGTCCATCAACAGGATCCCGGGGCCTCGACGTAGGCTGCGTCACTGGGATGGTCGGTGTGCCTAAATCGACTAATATTGGTCCAGCATACCGCTCGTGATCCTGATGACTAACTGCAAGTCCTCGGGCGCGCATATCTCGAATATCAATAAATGCTCTTTGGAACACCGAGTCGGCGCTATGAATGTGGCGTTCAGCCACTATCATACATCGTCGCATAATATCAGCCTGAAATCATCATTCAAAAAATTTTGTGAATAATTAAAGGAATTATCAAATTATTAACTCCTACCATTATCAAATAAAATACATACCATGACAACTGTACTAGATCCGGTAGAATGATACCCCGAGAGCAAAGACGCACGAGTGGTGGGGATTTCGATACATAGACGGGTACGGTCCCTATACCATTGCATGTAATCCACTGCGACCAAAACGCCCATCGTAGTGGTCTGGACAAAGTCTGCTTGAGTAGCCCACATCTGAAGATACGGCGCATGATATATTCTGTAATTTCTAAAGGGATTGCTTCGCCTATCAACCAAGTGCAGGTCAATCCTCGTATTACAGTCTATCAGAATAGACTGAAGCATCCCAAACTGCCGCATCACTCAATCTGGAAAATATAATTCGACGACCTCCCAGCTAATCAACGTTGTGCGTGACCTCCAGATATCGGGTCCCTCCAAACATATAGGGGGAGAAGACTAACCAAATCAGTCTGATAAGGTCGCCAGATAAACTGTCACATCATTGTTCAGAATTGTTAGTGTCAAATAAATAAAGAATTCTAAATAAAGTATTTATATATACTCACATCATCGTCTGATAAGGCATCTAGTTGGGAGCGATATGTCACGAAAACATGTGTGGACGTCCGATAAAACTGTACTGGAACATCCTATCGAGCACCATAGGATGTAAGGGGTGGGAGATCATCGAGAGGCATACTCCGCTCTGGCCGTACAACCCGAACATGTTCCCATACCCATAGCTACAACATAGTCACAAATGTGTTAAACTCGTAGCACACATATTTATTAGATAAACATAAAATATAAAAAACATTTGAATTCATACCTGGAGTAAGACCATCGATCCACAAATCTCCTACGCAAACCTGAGAAAGGCTTGACACAGGCATCTATACAGGAATGCTAGAACAGCACTACCCCAGTTGAGCGTCCCACATGCCTCCAAATCCTCGAGAAGAGGTAGGTATCTCAAGTGGATCAGGTTCCCTGACTTATCAGAGAACAGTAGGCCCCCAATCAATAGGAAGACAAGGCAACGAACACGTTGCAGGACGATGTCATCAGTAGCATCATCAGCCAAAGGAAAATCCAATGCCTTCTCAATAGGACCTTTCTTAGTCCTATTTCCCCGTATGTCCTCGGCCTGTGGCCTAATGCCAAGAAGTCTATCGCAAAGGTTAATCCAATCACCTTTGCTATAGTGATAAGAAGGCCCTATCACCGCATCTCCATCCACTCTAGGGCCCCATAATATCGCAACATCCTCCAGTGTCATTGTAGCCTCTCCTATAGGGAAATGAAATGTATGGGTCTCCTGATGCCATCGCTTTACCAATGCAGTTACGAGAGCATGATCAACCTGGATGTGTCCAACTTGCCTAACTCCACCAAAACCAGCCCTATCCACTAACTCCGCAACTCTACCGGAAAGGGGCATATGCTCCTAAAATACGAAATCTTATTGTCTATACACCAATGGAATCTCACAAGTATGCTGATCACCAGACCATACCAAAGACGAACGATGACTCGACTGAAGAGAGAGTAAACCATCGACGAGAGAACCCGGATGAATATCTATGTGCATGTGATCCATTGTACCTATTTAAATTAGAATCATATAATTAAATTACGATTGTATCTATGTGCATTATAGGCACTAAAAAAATATGAAGTGTAATGAGTATAGTAGTTATCAAAACACACCCCTATCGTCTCCTACAAATGATATATAAAAAATTTAATGCTATTTTCATATTAAAACTAATTATTATTATTTAAACAGTTAACATATTGATGAAATATGATTGCAAAAATACTTTTAAAAACTACAAGCCACATCTTTTAAAAACTACAGCTTTTATTATTCCCTTGAATTTGATGTTTCATGAGTTCATTGTTAATGGTAACAAGTACTTTGTTACCCATGGTCTCGTCAGGTTGAGGACGATCTGATATTGTTCAAACTTCTCCATCCACATAACTCACTATTGGAACCCCACCAAACTCACCTCATATCATACAGCCAAAGCAATGGCTCGAACAGAGAACTATGTAGCTAAGGCTTAAATTCACCATGTTTACACTTAGACTGGTTAAGTCACTACACAGGTAAAAACTTAGGCATTGAAAAGCCTAGATGAGACAAAATGCAAATAACAATGCTTGCTGGTTTCACCTTCGAACTTACATTTTAATAGATAATCTTTATCAATTTAATGTACTACTACCACTCCTAGCTTATGCCATCAAATACATAACAATCTAAAACCACACAGAATTGATTTCAATTAATAAAATAATAATTCTCAATTGGTTAAAAATCATAAGTCAAGGACTTTGTAGATTGGAGTGTGTTCTTTTCCCTGCATATTATGATGTATGCGTAAGAAAAATGTCCATAAGCAACCATTGAAATAGTTATAATATATATATATATATATATATATATATATATATATATATATACACACACACACATATATATATATACACACACACACGCATATGCATTTATATATATATATATATATATATATATATATATATATATATATATATGTAAAGATGAAACAATTTTACATAGTTAAGTTTGAAATTGCAAAGATTAAAAATCATGTTTGTTATTTTCGTGAGTTTAGATTTTTATTTGTAAAAAGTTAGATATCTATTACAGCACTATTATCGTTCTTATTGTTGAGACTTGAGAGAAAATAGAAAAATTAATATTATATATATATATATATATATATATATATATATAGGAATTTAGAATTACAGTAGTTTTTTTAAGAATAGCTAAAAGTAAATAGTGTATAAGTAGTTGATATATTTAGGGTGAATTAAAATTAAATAATAATAATAATTTATTTACACATACAGCTTTTGTGAGGGCAGTCGGCGGCGATGTACAGTCGACGGCGAAGGCAAGTGGCAAGGTTCACAAAATGATTTTGCTGAGTATTTGCAGAAGAACAACAACGCGGGGACGGAGGCGAGTGATATAATGCGACCTCCAGTTCTATCGCAAAAAAACAAAAGAAAAGAAAAATGCGCTCTGAGGTCGCATTCACAGAATGCAATCACATTTTAAGAGGTCGCATTCCAGAATGCGACCTCACTCTAAACAGAATTCCAAAATCCAGCTGCCCCTCTGTCGGAATTCAGTGCGAAAATAGCACCATTTTCCGGAATTTCCGCAGAAGAAAGCAAAGGGCACCAAAGCATATGCACAAACATTCTAGTAACCTTGTATCCATCTCTAACTGTAACTTCCTGTTAAGCAGCACATGCTATGAACTGATTCACAGTTTAAATTAACTACTGGGTTAGGATGTTCGCCTTGCTGAACTCTTAGTTTATGATCAATAATCTCTTAGTCCCATCACTGTTATATTATCTTATTCATATTCACGTTTCGTGACAGAATGGAATAAGGCCCTTAGAAAATTCTTTAATCAATGTGCTTTTGTGATTCATGATTCTTTCTTTGTTTTGTTTTTGGTGTGTATTTTGTAACCTACCAAAATTAGTTGCATTTCAACCTAACCGATTCACAGTGTCAAGTGGGAATCATCTAAAGACACACTCAACATGTAGATGTATCTAGCTGATAAGCAGGATGAGAAATCAAAATCTTGGATGATTGATCTTGAATGCTGTTTCTCAATTTAGCCTTGGATCCTTGCACCAAATATTGGCTCTGCTCCCTACTGTTCTGAACCAAATCTTAAACGTGGTTTCTTATTTTAACCTGAGAAAGTATCTAGTTGGATGCTGGATATAAGTTCTCAGAATAAGTAAATGCTGCATTGCAGTGTTCGCACTGGCTTTAACACTCTTGTTACAGTTACAAACAAGCTGGTGGCACTTCTCGTGGGATTGTCGTTCTAAAGCAATCGTTGTCATTTTGAAAAAAAATTAACATCGCGTTGTACTAATCAAGAGAAATGTAGCCAAAAGAGCCAGCTATAACTGACATTGTGTCAGGCACTCCATCCTTGTCCAATATTTTGGCAAGGTCAAAATCTGCAGTCTTGCATTGAACTTAAATTCTAGAAAGATGTTGCTTGATTTAATATTCTAGCTGGTAAGAAATCATGGTGCATATAGCATGCTACTCTAGCAGCTCCAATTGAAATCTACAAACTTTGTGGCCGTTCAAGGACAAAGTGAGGGACTGAATATGAAATGGTAGATGGCCTCCTCTTAAAATTAAGCCAGCAATCCAGACTAAGATTTTCCATATACGAAGAAAATTTGAGTTCCCCATTGAAATAAAGCACATGAGTTCACCACAATGTTGTAGTGGGGCCATTGATCAGAATGGCCCCTGCGATGAGGATCGGTCCTAAAATGGCCTAGATACATTCGTTGATAGCGTCCTCATTAAATTGGGATGTTATCACAAAGAGCGTCCGAATTTAATTAGAACACAATCACGAAGAGTGTCCTAATTTAATTAGGACGCTATCACTAGATGCGTCCTACCCGTTCATCGTCTTCCTCTTCCGTTTCTGCATTTTTCATTTTCGCATTGCAGTGTTTCAGCTAGGGAAATCGCGTGATTTCCTTCCTCAATTTTCCTCATGAACTCCGAACAAAATCCTTGCCATTCGAATCGCCGAAAAATCACCTATCAAGTGATTTCCTTCCTCGGTTTTCTTCACGAGCCTTCCTCATTTTCGTTAGCATTTGAACCGCCAAAACTGCTATTTTCTAGCAGATTTTTGGCTATTATCTAGACTCTTCGACGCAAGTCTGGTGAGTTTGCTCCGGCGAAAGACACCTAACCTTAGTATTTTGTGGGCAGGCAAGGTATTTAGTCTAAATTCTGAATTTTTTTTTATAAATCAACTAGCATTGGTGGGTGATGATTGATGGGTTTGAGATGTGAATTTTGTTTGCTTGAGCGATGATTGTAGTATGATTTTTTTTTTTTTTGTGAGAATTGGTGGTGATGGTGATTGTGTGTTGAGGCGGAATGGGGGAATTATCGTGGTTTTTGCGGAATTTGTTTGGCCTTGTTTGTTGAAATGATGTTTTTTTTTTTTTTGTTAATGCTAATTTTCTTGTTTGTTAATTGGTTTGGCATTGTGTGTTGAGACTGAATGGTGATTGTTTGTTGAGGCGGAATGCTATTTTGCAGAATTGGTTTTGCATTGTTTGTTGCGGAATTGGTTTGGTGATTGTGTGTGTGTGTGTGTGTGTGTGTGTGTGTGTGTTTTAATGTTGTTTGTCATTATTTTGTTTGTTT
This sequence comes from Voacanga thouarsii, assembly GCA_026120185.1. NCBI lineage: Eukaryota > Viridiplantae > Streptophyta > Magnoliopsida > Gentianales > Apocynaceae > Voacanga > Voacanga thouarsii. The sequence goes on along the minus strand of JANUWF010001217.1, from coordinate 2,558,682 downwards.
GTTTGTTTTGGAAATAATAAAGGGATAATATCACAAATTTCTTGTTAAGTTTATCACAATTTTATTTGGACCCTTCTGATTTGAAAAAATGTCATTTACCCTCCCTAATTGTGATATTTGAGTGCTAAAACCATAAATGTATTAGTTAATTGCCAATTTTGTCCTCCATAATTATATAGTTTTATTCTTCAATACATCTTTATTATTTCTACATTCAAATAATACACACGCAAACAAATGCAGAGATAATAAATATGCCACTTTTATAGTTTCGGTATTAATCCACATATAGATGTTCTTATCATAATAAATTACATATATTCATTAAAAAAAACTATTATATCAACATCAATTTACTAAGTATTTTGAAAATGTTATTCATCCATAGCTTTTCAATTCAAAAAAAAAAGGTAATTTTGAAATTATTTGTATTTTTTTTTATTTTGATATATTGGTGTGCAATATTAAAAGTAGTTAATCAATCTAAATTGTTATATAATTATGTCATCAATCCCGTATTTGTTACTTCATTCATACAAATTTGAATATCCTATTTTTATTTAGTAAAAAAATTTAGAAAGAATTTGACTGTAAATAAGTTATTATTTTACGCTATTTAATTAAAACAATTAGTGATTGGATGTAAAAATTAGTATTAATACTTGTATTCCTTAAAAAAATTTGATATCTCGCAATCTCCTTTATGATGGATCGAGTACGTGGCGACATTATCCCCAAACCTATTTACGAGGGTTTGATATTTAGACTAGATAGGCATCGATCTTCATTGATTTAGTCATGGTATTCTGAGACCTGTGAGATACAATTAGCGTTTAGACATTGCGATTCTCGTTTTTAGGAGCTATTTCCATTCCCTCATCAGGTAATGGATTATATCGATCTAGCTGATTTCAGGGGAGTCTGTAGAGTTGGACATCTTCATGTAGATCATGCCATTGTGACTACATTAGTTGAGAGGTTGTATCTTGAGACACATACCTTCCATCTACAGGTAGGAGAGGCCACCGTGACACTAGGGAATGTTGCGATTTTGTGGGGACTTAGAGTTAACGGTGACCCGATCATTAGAGAGGTTTACAGGCGCTCTCAAACAGCATGGATAGATTTGATACATACGCTTATTAGTTTTTGGCCTCGACTCACTAGTTCAGGGGTAACCGGCTGGAGAAGTCGGTCTTGGAGGCACATCTGTCACTCTATCTTCCGAATGATGCTTCCGATTTACAGGTGTAGCAGAGGGCACATGGATTTATTCTTCTTCTTATCGATGTATGATTCTGTTTGCCAAATATGGTCATCTACTTCCCCTTTATTTTTTTCCTTTCCTTGCGGACTTATATTATTGTGGTTAGCTTAGCTGGGGCAATGCGGCTCTAACGTGGATGTACAGATGCCTACACGAGGCAAAAGATCCTGCCATGAGAGAGATTTGTGGTCCTATAGTTTTGCTTTAGGTTATTATTATTATTTTTTTTTGTTCCAATTACTTTAGATGCTTTAGACTCTAGCAAAATACTACTAAAGTTTGACGAACTTGTATTATTTTCCTATGTAGCTATAGGTTTAGGAGCACATCCCTGTCCTACATCCTAATAAGGTTGAGCCAGGACATAGACCTCCACTTGCACCGTATGGTGTGAGGTGAAATGTGCTTCTACGCCTATATCGGACGCCAATGCACATTCTAGTTACGTACAAAGATCAGTTAGACTTCTTGTAGGACCATCACGTAAGTATTTGGACTTTCCTGAAAGAAATTTTTTTTATTACTTTAATATCGTTTTAGTGTTTGAATTAAACGAAGTCAAATTTTGTCAGTTTATTTAGTGCCCGACGATGCCATAAACCCAAAGTTCATGCCAGCTAGATACATGGAGGATTCAAACATTTGGCGGTCACGGACTCCACTCATTTGTTGGGATGTCGTAGAGTTCTACTACCTCGACCATGTGCTTCGACAGTTTGATATGTTACAGCTTACTCCTCAAAGTTATGAGTACGATGCTGAGTTGGACACGACTGGTACTAGGGGAATCACGTGACTAATTGGGTCCATCACCATTCATCCTTTATAGCACTGTGGGCTTCGCGATGGTAGACAGTCGTGCATGGCACATTCAGGATTGGGGTAGAGCTGGATTATCCATCTTGGTACCGACTGAGGATTAGGTGGCGGATTGGTAATCCGTTTCCACCAGGGTGTGAGGTCGTTAGCTACCAGGGGATTGGTTCGGGATACACAGTTATGATAATTACATTATTCAGTAATCTGTGTTTTATTCTCGATTATCATTATCATTCTTAGTCGATGTCTATCGGCATGGATATTTTTTATATGACTAAAACAGTACAGAGCTATATCCATTACCACAGAGACTTTAGTTACGGCTGACTCATATTCGAGGGCGGCTTTCGAGTGTATTAGGAACACATGCACTCTTTCTCTGGATTTGACCCTACGAGTTATGCTACACGTCCCGTTCCAAAAGCCGATGTACCCGCGGTTTAGGAGCAGGCAGCCATCAGAGGCCCTCGGGCTCGGGTTGAGGGTAGGCCATCTCGGGTTAACGTCGAGGTGATAAGCAGGTTCGTGCAGCCTCAGTTGAATCAGTTGCACCCGAGGGTACACTAGTCGTGCCAGAGATTGACGTGACCGTACTACTACTAGCTGGACCGATAGGGGAGCTCGAGACGGGACTATCTGAAGAGTCAGCTGCATAGACTCTAGATGCTTTGATTTTTTGCACTAGTTACCTGTCACCATTGATGGAGGATGAGATGGACGGCATTATAGAGCAAGGGCCAGACACAGCGACGCAGGCATCTAATCAGGGACCAAGGATAGTCACGCAGGCGTCCGTGCAGGGTCAATCTACGAATTCCATAACACCGTGTGCAGTGATCGATGATCAGTACAAGCTAAGATTTAGAGTTCAGTGGTAGGGGAGATGGCCGCGTTATTATCATCCAGTCGCACTAGATCCCGGAGATCCCATTATACCATCCAAGGAGGCACATGTTGCAGCAGACAGACATCGGAGGCCCAGACACATTGTCCAACTCAAACCCTGTGGGACATAGACTCCGTGCTCGGACTGTCTTATTATTTTGTATATCTTTTATTCTATGTACAGTAACTTTTTTATTGTTCGACTTCTTTATAGTGACTTAAAATCCTTGCACTTTTTTATTTATTTTTATTTTAGTATCCTTATTAGTAATCATTATGGGTACAATTGAACCAGTACTATATACAAAAATTCAAGAAACAATGATCGATCGTACTATATAAGTAGTCGAATGATTAAAAGTACATTAAATATTACCATTAAAAAAATAAAATATTACCTTTAAAAGTACATTAAATATTACCTTTAAATTTTAGAGTAAGATTCGTTTACATTAAAATTTGGTTCCATTTTGGCGTTTACATAGAAATTCGGTTCGATTTTCTATTTTTTAAAATAAAAAACCAAAAAATCATATTATATTTTTAAATTAAGATTTTTAGTTAATTATTTATTTTAGAGAATTATTTATTAAGATTTTTTAGTACTATTGAAACATAAGTTTTGTCGTTTACATAGAAATTCAGTTCGGTTTTCTACTTTCTAAAATAAAAAATCAAAAACTTGAAAAAATGAATTATATTTTTAAAATAAGATGTTTTTAGTTAATTATTTATTTATTTTAATAAATTATTTATTAAGATTTTTTAGTACTATTGAAACATAAGTTTGAGGTTCATTTCACCCGAGTTTTTCAAGGATTCTCTGCACATGTGATTCTTGTTCTTTGCTTTATGAGATGGTATTTTCCTAATTTTGGGTCCTATTCTGGAATAGTTATGCCAGAATGGAGTTTACCGCTTTTCTTTGCTCACTCCAAAATGGAAAACCAAAAATGTTCATTCAATTTTGGCTTATATAGTTCAACTTTCAAAGATTTGGCCAGAGGATTCTAATTTTGCATGATGTGTTCTATTATTGCCTAGAAAGTAAAATATCCAGATACATTGACCAAAGGAGGGGGAAAAAAACAACTAACAACAATCTCTAAGAGACACATGGCTAGTTTGTGTCGTTTTCTGTGCTCAGAAGTTTTAATAGAGAACAAGCAAGAAGGGGAAAGGTTGTTTCTGCACGAGATTTGTAACCATTGAGTCCCCTAGGAAACACCTACAAAATAGAGGTAAAAGGAGTCACTATTAGCTAAAAAAGCACATATAGAGAATAGTACAAAACCATACCTAGGAAGCAATCACCAATGGAGTTATACTTCAAGCATGCCCTAATAATCTGCCTTTGATGCAAGCGTTCACATCTCTCATGTGGTTTAAAAAAATAAATTAATAAATTAAGAACACAGAAGAGAGATGTCGAAAACTTACGTCAAAGAAAAATTATCGAGATATAGAACCTCATTGAACATTCATAGTTTCACTTAGCGACTGAAGGGTGGGTTTTTATGGGCATATGAGGACGCTTTTCATAACAGCATCCTAAATAGAATGCTGCATGTAGGAGTGTCAAAGGAATCACTTTTCAATATTTGCCGAGATCCCTGAAAGATATGTCCATAGGACGCTACTTCTATTGGCGTCCTGCTAAGAAGGACGCTATTCTCGATTCCATCCTACATGTCAAATATCAATTCCTTTTCCGGGTATATTTGAAGTTGGATTCGATATCACATTGGACGCTATTGTTAGTTGCATCCTCGTACAAGTCTTTGTAAAAAATATTCCGACAACATTTGTTTTTTCAGAGATTCCAGTACTTTTTTTGGAAGTACCCAGAGTAGGATGCTATTGTTGGTTGCATCCTTTTTGCATAGGACAAAAGATTCTCTCTTTGCAATAAGATACATGAGATTTGTGTGTACTTCAGATTTGACATGGATCAGAGGACGCTATCGAGAACAGCGTCCTACATAAGGACGTATTCTATTAAAGCGTCCTATTTGCCTATATAGCGCTATTTCATCTCTTCATCACTTCATTCATTTTCACGGACAAAAAATCACCGGACTTGGTGCTAAAGACAAATGCAGTCTCGTATTCACACCAAATATCATTTTTTTTTTTTCCAAATATTACCATTATATCACTTGAAACACCTCTAGCTCTCTGCTTCTTCTGGGATTGCACGCTCTCATAAGAAGCAGGTGGTTTAGTTAGCTTTGGAGACTCGTGTAGGAAGAGGCTAGTCTTACAGCATAAAATATCGTTCCGCATGCTTGTCGACAAAATCTATTCATACATGCGAATTGATAGCATGACATTTAGATTGAATATATCCATGAGGTATCCTTGGGTTTATGGAGACACGGTTCAATGGGGGACTTACATTATAGAATGATAGTGATATGGATAACATTTGGACTTTGCATTTCATTTTCAAGGAGGATGGAGTACATATTTATGTAAAGATAGAGCCCATTTAGATGTACAACATAGCGTGCCAACAGTTCCTCAAGCTAATGTTGGCATTTCCATACCATCAACGTCATTCCCTGCCCAACAACTGCCTCGTACTAGTTCCTACACAGATTTGCTACTCCAACAAGAAGGGCCAGAAATAACAACGATTCAGAATTAATTGCCACACTAACCGAGTTACCCAAATTCTGATCCTCTAAATGAGCTAGAAACAAGGCAAGCTGAGCAACCAATAATTAATGGGGCTGCAGCCATGGACTCATTAGGACTAACATCTGACATTGACGGACCACCAGCCTCCGACAGAGATTGTGGAATCGACACCAATGACGTAGGCCACAGTGACACCGGCAGTAGTAGCGACAGTGACCAAGATGACGTAAGCTTTCAACACGCGACAATTCATGCTCCACCAGAACCAGTGCATCGGATACCAGTCTAGGGAAGAAATATGCATTCATACAGAAGTTTCCAAGATATTGGCACAGGGGCACCTGAAGGTGACTTTTTCTATACCAGTGATGGCTTACGTATTGACGAATGGACAGCAGAAAATTGGGAGTTAAGGCATAAAATGTGGTTCCAGGATAAGTCATAACCAGTACATGTTGTGAGATTATGGCACGTAAAGAAGGGTTACGAGTTCACGGTTATTAAAAGTAAGAGTACAATATGGATTGCCTCTTGTAAGAATAACAATGAATAGAATCCATGTGTTTGGTACGTTCGAATCATTAAGAAAGCCAATACTAGACGATGGAAAAATTCAGTTTGAAATGGCGAGCAAACTTGTCTCCAAATAGTCATAAACAACAACAATCAAAATTTATCCTACAAATTTATTGCACAACACATATTGCATCTTATTAGAGATGACCCCGAGACAAGTGTCAGCATCATATTAAAGGTTGTGCATGACAAATTCTAAGTTAGATATTCATATCGAAAAGGATGATATTTTTGGAAGGCTGCTGTTGAGTTTCTGTATGACACATGGTCCTCTACTTTCAGAGTACTATCGGCGTATATGTTGGCCTTGTAGAATTCAAATCTCGGTACAATAGTACATTGGAAATACCACGACATCAATGCCAGAGATACAAATATTTTCAAGTTCGTATTTTGGGCTTTCAAACCATGGATCGATGGATTTAGGCATTGTCGTCCTGTGATTTCAATCGACGGCACCCATTTAAGAGGGGCATATAAGGGTGTCATGTTAATTGCGCGCACTTGGGATGCTAATAATCACGTTTTTTCCCTAACTTTTGCTGTTGTCGATGATGAATCAATTGAGAGTTGGGGATGGTTTCTTCGACTATTCCGGAGATATATGGTGTGCAAAAGACATGTTTGTATTGTGTCCAACAGGCACGCTGGAATCTTGGCAGCTATTAGGAGACAGCCTGAGTGGGTAGAGCCAATGGGAATTCACAGGTACTGTCTACGCCATATTCGTGCCAATTTTAATAAAAAGTTTAAGAACACCTAGTTGAAGCAACTCATGTACAAAGCTAGAACAGAGAGAAAGAAATCCAAGTTCAAATCTGTAATGAACGAAATAAGAGAATAAAATCAGGAAGCATACAATTGGTTGATGTGTTTTGGCCCGAAAAAGTGGTCACTTTCACACGATGGCAGAAATCGATACGGATGCATGACGACAAATTTATCTGAATCGTTAAATAGTGTTCTCAAAAAAACATGGGCATTACCAATCAAAACCATTGTCGATGCAACATTTACAAAGATTGTCGAATATTTTAATATGTATCAGTCCGAGGCTACACACTGTAAAAACCATTTCCTCCATTGATATGGAATACATTCCATGCAGTTTCGCAGAAAGCAAGAAGTTATAGAGTTGTGCAATATAATGAAAGAGTTGGAATTTTCAATGTTAGGACACCCGCAAGAGTTGTAGGGAAAGGAAACAATGTTTATAAGGTAAAAATGTTTTCACGAGATTGCAGCTGCATGAAATGGAATATTTTTGGCTTGTCGTGCACGCATGTATTCGCAATATGTCGACACCGTGGTTGGCAACATTCTGATTTTGTACTGCCTATTTACTCATAAGACAAATACATTGTGGCTTACAACAATGACTTCTATCCAGTCAACAATGAAAATTTATGGCGTAATGCTGACTTTTCATTAGAGGGTTACACACTTGCACTTAAAGGTAATAGACCCGGACGGAAGCGTACAACACGTTTTCGAGGAGAGATGGACTATCGAAATGAAGGGTCTCCCCCAAAATGTATAAATTATCATCAAGCGGGATATAACATGCGAAATTGTAACAGCACTAGATTTGAACCTGGAGAATAAATTAGACTAGATTCAATCATACTGTAACAAATTTATTTAATGATAAATAATTTATTTTGCAATTGACTTTGTTCCATTTTTTATTTATCCATTAACTACATACACTTTTATTATATTTTTTAAACTTAATGCAATTTCATCTGCTAATACAAACATTTTAAGCAACATAAAGGATAATAAATTGTGTATACAACGCAATCACTAAAATGCGTCATATGTCCAAAACTTTGATTTCAAAAAAATATATATGTTTCAAAACTATATGTCAACAAATGCGTCCGTAAATGCGTCTGTTTATTATGTTAAAAAAAATAAATTAGAACGTTCTTTTAGAAAGCTTCTATATTAGGATGCGTTTTTTGATAGCGTCCTAATTTATTCGTCTCCAACTCGTCGATATAGGTTAATAGGACACTTTGCTCGATAGCGTTCTGATTTAAATTAAGACGCTTTTCGTGTTAGTGTCCTAATTTAATGAGAATGTTATCAACAAATGCGTCAAATGCGTCAAGACCATTTTAGGACCGATCTTCGCTGTAGGAGTCAGTTGAAGACGAGGCCATTCTGATCAATTCCCTGTTGAAGTGCCGAATGGCCCCCAAAATCTAAAGCTCTGCCAGAAATTGTTTCTCAAGCTTCTAATTAGCATTCTCGAGATTACAAATCTTCTTAACTGTAACATGTCCTCTGGAGCTCCCTACTGGAACCTGGTACACTTTTCCCAATCCCAGACTTCCAATCTGTGAAATTCAGCTTCAGCAAAGAAGATAACTTCCATGTTGATTGCAATTTTTGGTTTCTCTTAATGTTACTCCCTTATCAAGAAGAATGCATAAACCAAAGTCGCTAAAAATCCCGCCACAATCATACTTGAAACTGCTGCAACAACTGTGGATGAAAGCTGGCTTTATTTTCTGGTTTGTGGAACACAAGTTGATTTAGAACAAGAACGCAAAGAACAGCTAATCTAAATTAAGGAAGAAAAAATCTATATTAATTTGTCAATATAGGATGTCCAACAGTAGAAAAACAACTCACATGTATAGACCAAGCAAATTGTAAATAAATAAAAACTAATCCTAACTAATAGGAGTTGTCCGAAATAAATAAATCTTCGACTTTAGAGATCCTTCCTGTAAGTAGGCCAACCGTGATTTCCATCACAGGTGTTGAGGCCTAATGATGGATTAGTCGCACAAAGACCAGGATTGCTCAAGAAGCTTCTGTCAAAAGCTGCATTTTCAAATTCACTTGGGATTTTACCAGAGAGATGATTGGAAGAAAAATTGAGGGCAGTTACCCTGAGACGTCCAATTTCAGGTGGAATCTCACCAGAGAATTCATTTTCTGATAAGTCCAGGTAGGTAAGGACTGGCAAACGACCAATTGCAGGAGGAATCTGGCCAGAGAGCTCATTTCTACTGAGATTTAATTCAGTCAATGAATTCCATGAGATTATGTTTGATGGCATTTCCCCAAAGAGATTGTTATGATCAAGTAAAAGAGTCGTCAGTTGCGAAAGGGCAGTCAACTCTAGAGGAATATTACCGCTGAGGAGGTTATTGCTTGCCTTAAACAGCCCCAAATTCTTGCAAGAAGACACACCTACGAGAATTTGGCCTGAAAACTGATTGTTACTGATCTCCAGCAGTGATAAATTTGAGGCAATTTTGTTTGGTAGCTGACCAGTAAATGAGTTATCACTTATCATCAACCAATTTAATTGTGCAGAATACCACAAACTATCAGGAATTTTTCCAGAAAGTTGATTGCCATAAAGTTGGACGTACATCAGACTGTCACAGTTGGCAAGAGATTTTGGTATTTCTCCTGTAAATTGGTGGTTGAAAGCACTTATTCCCATTAACACCCCATTAGAACATAAGTACTCAGGTATGTCGCCGACAAAATTGCTTGAGGAAACCTGAAATGTCCTGAGCATTGAGTATCTCCCAAAGTCTTGAGGCAATTCACCTGACAGATTATTGGTGATCTCGCACTGCTGGTAATCTGCCAATGCTTGGTGGTACTTGACCTGATGGTTGGTAAATAAAGCTAAACCTGTTAGGCTTGACAATTTTCCAAAATCATCCGGTATGGTCCCAGTCAAGTTGTTATATGACGGATCAATTACCTCCAAGTTCACGGCCTCAACTGACTGAGGTATTGAACCAGATAGCTTGTTCTTGTAAAGATACAGTATATGTAAATTCTTTAGCAGAAGTAATCCACCAGGGATGCTACCAGTAAGGCCATTCACTGACAGGTCCAAGGATTCCAGAGCTATCACGTTCCCAATACCTTCCGGAATCTCTCTAATCAGATTGGCTTCAGTCATCCACGGATATTTCAATTTGGTGAACCTGGTGAAACTTGATGGTATAGCTTGTGGTGCAAATCCATTCGAGCTTAACTTTAGGAATTCAAGATTGGACAAGTTACCAATGTCCGGAGGAAAAGAACCATTGAACAAGTTAAAAGAGAGCGAAAGGTTTTTAAGCCCTTGTCAGCGGCCAATGGCCACAGGAATGTCACCGGTGAAAAATGTTGCTTTCAAGGTTAAGGTATTCCAGTAGTGGCGATAGCCGATCAATGTCATCAGGAATGTTGCCTACGAAATAATTATCAGACAGGTCCAGATATTTGAGATTGGAACACTTGTAGAGTGCTGTAGGGAAGGGTCCAGGAAAGTAATTTAAATGAAGGTCAAGGGTGGTCAGGTTCTTGAGGTCACATATGAATGATGGGATCGTTTCAGTAATGTTTTGGTTACCAAGGTTAATTGCTGTAACTGAGCCACTGGTGCAATGACCTCTGCCCAAGGACATTGGTCTGAAGATGAGGTCCAGTGGCTGAGTGATGGTGGATTCAACCAGTGCCTTTTCAGTTTGAGCAGAATGGTTTTTTCTTGATTACTAGGACTAGTCTGTGAATTCACATGAAAAGGTAGGATGATCAAGAAGAGTAAAGTGTATACCTGGAGTGGTACTTGGGATGATAATGCGGCAGTTTTGGACATCTCGAGTTGCCTGAGCTATCACAGTGAAAAGCAAGTTGGTGATCTGCCACCAAAAAAAAAAAAAAAATCAGCGGGTTCTTGCTGGAGACATTTTACGGAATTGAGGTCCTGAAGGAGGAGGTTGTATCCAACTCCGGCTGGTGATCAAATATGTAGAGTACCAATGTCAGTTGTATGATTGATTCTGATTTTGAAACATGAGAATTTGGGAACTTCAAATTCTGAGTTCACATAAAAGTGAGCCCTTGTTAGTTGGGTTTTGCCTTTCGGTGGTTGCTTTAGCTCTAGATTTGATATGATTAATGGCAGAATCAAACATTTCCAGATGCAGTAGCATAGAGAATTTAATCCAACAAAGGCACATTTACTGACTTGAGGTCAATCAATTAGCGGAAAGAATATTATTGAGCTATCTTCTATGATAAAACCAGTGAAAATGAAAATCTTCACTTCATTGATAAAGAAGGGCGACTGAAGAAAGATTGGATTGATTTCAGTTGAAGACTTTTTCCCCGTACACAAGCTATATTCTCAAGCTATTACCTTATACTATATTCGGTTATGGTAAAAAAGAGAGAAGGAAAAAGAAGAGAATGTAAATGTGAAAATAAATGGATGATTTGCCTCATTTGCTTAGGAAAGAAAGACGAAAGGAAAGAAAATTAAAAGTGAAAGCTCTCTTTAGAAAAACAATCAAATCTGAACAGATTGAGAAGTATTACCATTTACTTTCATTCTACCCAACCAAAAAAACATAGTACAAGTAATTTATATTTAGTCTCCTTAATAGCAGTAATTAAAGGTTCCTTTTGCCCTCCCTCTCCTCGATTCTGCACCAAGCATATATGTTAACGTCTGATAAACTGGTGGCCATCGTCTAGAGTTTCTGCAAAGGTTGATATTGTTGCTTTCTAGAAGTACCAAAAAATTCCATGGCAGGCATTAAAAACTGGGAGAAAATAAACCAAACAAGCAAGAAAATTCAAAGTACGGTTATCGGGTAAGTGCCATGCGAGGAATAGCCAGGACTCGACTGCAGAAAATCTTCGGATAATATCAAGGTGCAAGTGCTTCAAAGAGACATTCACGTGAAAATAATGTCACTTCAGAACCAAAAACGAAGATCCCAGAATAACTAGACAACATTGCCGCTGAGGTGGGTGGCGGGGAAAGGCTGTAGAATAGAGGGAGGGGCCTTGTTATCAAGCAAACATCCATATTATACTACTCAATAAGGTAAACCCAGGAGGATTACCAAGAATCCAGAAACCAGGTATCATCTCGAGGGTGAAGCCCATGCAGTCTGTCTGCCCAGGATTTTGACCAAAACGAAAAGGTCAATTAGGAACAACATCCCCCGTCAAAGGACAAAACTTATAGGGGAGAAAAAAACTGAAATTATTTTATGAAGTTTTGCCTCTTTCTTCAGGCGATATGCTTTTAGCCTCCTAGAGTAGAACAGTTAATTCAGATGTCAGACACTTCAGTATCATACTTGCTCATCAAAGTATTCGGTTTTCTCCAATACTTACAAATTCTACTCGGATGCTCATTGACAATCTCCAGTCTCAACTCTGATATGGCTAAGAGAACTAAAACTGGGAACAAAGTTGATATGCCGATGAAGGTAGATGGGTATAATATAAACATATTCTTTCATCTATCTCGCATTGTTATCCTTTTGTTTTGGGATTCAAGGGAAAATATGAACCTTTTTTACTTTCCTCTACTCTGTTTCATTAGAAAAATAACTGAAAGATAAGATAATGCCCTCCAATAAACTTAACGGAATTTACCGAGCTGACTAATGCTAACCATCCTGAACAGTGAGTAAATGCCAACCAAATATTTGAATATCCCTATTATGTGCAATCAATGTCAACCAAGGAAGAAAACTCACAACTTGAGAAAATACTTTCACATTACATAGGCACAGACAACAACTAATCTTGTGATATAGTTTGGCTCATTTAATAGAGGAAGATATTCTAAAACATGAACCTATGTACTTGTATTGCTGTTGAAACACCAGAAATGAACTCTAATTAAACAAGCACAAAAGACACAACAAAACTAAACTAAACCTATGTGATGCAATTACCAACTTTGACATTTGAAAAAGTCCAAGCAGAAGCCTCAGTCACAAACATCAAGCCCCCAGAATTCAAGTATCACGTTCTCAATTCTGCCAAAAAGCATGTATCATGCTTCCATAAGCCATGATCCTAAACATTATTCAATCATTTCCGGTCTACAAATTAAAGAACTCTGATTTTGCAATCTTGGTACTCCTCTATTAATACCTTTCCCAAAAGCATAATGAATAAATAAAACCATTTCAGAGGTACTGTCACCCACTCTCATTATCCAACATCACAATTTCTACATCTTTTGTTGCAATACTGTTTGCTCAAAGAATTATTGCTATTCAATTATACACTTTTCCAAAGCGAGTTTCTCAAATTGCCAAAAAGGGACAACTTAAAGATCAGTCCCACGAATTTGAGAAGAAGAATATGCAATATTGTTCAAGTCACAGAGTCCACCAAAATGGAGCACACTTTCCTACCTAGTCTATTTATTCTGATCATTAGAAATTATTATCCATCAAGCTGCTATATACATTCCAATTCATTGAAAATGTAAATAAATACCCATACAGAGATGTTTTTATTTGGATCACAAGGATTGAAACTTTACCCAAAATTTTCTACGCCTTCTCCACTAAAGTCCCCTCAGTGACAAGTGATACATTGTTAAGCCTTTCGAGAGCTAAAACCAGTGCCTGGGTACCTAAATCACCCTCCCCATAAGCCTTAAGAGAAAGATACAGCTGTTGAGCCAATGCTAACCCAGGTAAGGCCAAATTCATATTCTGACACTCCCTCAAACATATGCCCAAATCCTTGACAAAATGATTCACATAAAAGCCCGCTGCAAAATCCCTTTTCAAAATCCTGTTCCCATACAAATCCAATGATTTGGACCCCGCGGCACCTGTTGAAATAGCACTCAAGTACAAACTCAAGTCCAAACCAGCCTTGTAAGCGTATACCAAACCTTCGCAAAGCCCCACCATTGTCGAAGCTATAGTTATTTGGTTAGCTAGCTTTGCATATTGCCCTTTTCCAGGATCACCCATGTAATAAACTTTCCCCAGAAGGCTAAAAATAGGATTCAGCCTTTGGACGACAGTCTCATCCCCACCCGCGAAGATGGACAGCGAGGCGTTTCTCGCGCCACGATCGCCTCCAGAAACAGGGGCGTCAACAGAAGAGCAGCCGGCCGAAGTGGCAGCTGAGTGAATTTCTACAGCTAGCGAGGGGTCAGAGGTGGTCATATCGACAAGAACCCCTCCAGGACGAAGGCCGGCCAGGGAACCGGTGGTTGGGTGGAGTAGGACGTGGCGGACATCGGAGGGGTATCCAACGATGGAGAAGACAACCTCGCATTGAGCTGCCACGGCTTTGGGAGAATCGACCCACTGGGCCCCCATGGAAAGCAAAGGTTGAGCTCTGGACTGCGTTCGGGTGAAGATAGTGAGCTTGTAGCCGGCGTTGATCAGGTGGGAACACATGGACAGGCCCATTACACCAGTTCCGATCCATCCTACACGGGTGTTTAATGGGCTCACGGGTTCGGTGTTGGTGGTTGTTGCCATTGTGCGGCGGCAATGGGTGGCGATGAGTGTTGAAATGGATAAAAGACTGGGGGAGGGAAGGCAGTGGTAATAGGGCAGCGAGCGGAGAAGTGAGGATAGCGGCATGTCTCGACTCTGGATTATCGTTTATCTAGCCTGGTACGGTCGTAATTTCCCTCTTATTTAGAGGTCTTTTTGTCCTCTTACTAACTGCTTTGGCCTGTTCGTATAGTGTCCAATTTCGGTTGGTTTTCACACAAGCACTCCCTCCGTGTTATTATTTTTATAGCCCCTCCGATTTTTCGCTTTTATACAATGCCATGAAAACTTTAAATTTATGGAAAATATATAGAATTAATTTTATTTTTTATGATATAATTTAATGAAAGTAATAAATACTAGTTATAATATTTTTAAAAAATTGTGAAAAAAATAGTGAAAAAAATATTAAGATATATAAATTACTAATATATTAAAATAAATCTTCTTTCAAAAGGCACAAAATCGAACATTCACATCGATCTCCACAATTTGAAATAGGATTAAATCAAGAATGAACATCTCTTAACTAGGAACGAGCCTTCTCAAACCAGGAAAGTCAACCTCCTCAAAGCTTAAACTCCTATACCTTTACCACTTAGTTTATGTTCCTAGAGGCAAAATAAATTTTCTCTATCATATAACAACATACAATACTTAGAAAGAAAACTGCTATTAGAAATTTTATATAGATTCCAGTTATAAAACAATAGCTGTTAGAAGTTAAGGACAGAAGGAAGAAAGAAAGAATGAGGGAAGGAGAAAATTTTCCTAGAGGAGGGTGAAGGAAAGAATAAAAGCCAATCAATCAAAACATAATACCACTTAATCAATTTTGTCACAAAATTGCAAAATAAATAAAAACATGTAAATAAATGATTGGAATTAGGAGAGAAAGGTGCTTACCATTTTTTTTTTTTTTAATCTTTTTGCACACACACACAAACAGAGTAAATGTGTCTTCTTATATGGAGGGAGAGAGCTCACAATGTAATTTCCAGAGGATACCGAACGGCCGTTAAGGGTAAGGAAAGTGAGAGCAACTGTATACATGAAGAAGAAGAAGAAGAAAGTTATACGTGGTGAAAGAGTTGAGAAACAAATATGAGGTTCTTAAGGAGATGGAAAGCGAATGTAACGGTACAGAAGGAGAAGAAACAATTTGATAAAAATAGCAATCAACTAATTAATTAATTAATTAATTAATTGGACAAGTCCAGAAACAAATATAGCAAAAATGGATGCTTCATTTGTTTGAATTTGAATGTCAATATTTACATTTTTTAAATGTCAACAAATAAATGTTACTTTCTTTAAAAAATATATTCCCTCTGAACCTGTATGATTAATCTCCTTCATTTAAGAAATAAAAGCTTACTAATCCTACCATTAACCTCTATAATAATTAATGAAAACTTGGGTAAGATAATAAACTGTTTATGGTTAAATTGTTCATCTTGTGAATGACTAATGGAGATGATAGAGATGATAAACATTTCTTGAACTAAAACAAAATATAAACTAACGGATTATGCTGATGCAACATGCCACCAAGTAGTGAAAGTGGTTTTGCCACCATATGCTACGGCAGAAGAGACTAAATAGCAAAAACTAATGCCTAGTTTAGATATGGAGGGTCCTTGAATTCTTACTAAGACAAACAAATGAGGGATGTAATTGGAAACCCAGTCAAATAAATCCAAAGAAATCCAACAGGAGAGCCAACGTCACTGCCGTCTTACCAGGCACCAGAAACTACACAGTTTACCCACAACGAATATCAGTTGAACCATATATCAAATCATCACAAACTTTCTTGGTTCCCAGCACAACTAGACAACATTAACTTCAGAAAGAGAATGCAAGCTTAGAATTATTATCAGATAGTAGTATAGGGCCTTGTTAGCAAGGAATTACCTAGGTTCAGCTAATCAGTAACATTCAGTAAGGATTTTGAACAAAGTGAAAAGCAACTTAGCATAGCATACCTCTGTTTCCTGATCAACAAAATTGAGATGTGAGAAAAACTGAAATATATTATATAAAGTTTACATATTCCTTCCAGCAATTTTCTGTTAGCCTCCTAAAGCAGAAATAGTTAATATCAAATGTTGGACATTCCAGTTTCACACTCAGCAGAGCCTGCAGTTTCACATTTCAGTTTCATAGTTCAGATCTAACCGAAGGTAGTTGGGCATCTACAAAAGCATATTTTTTTTCCGTCTATTTTTTATTCTTATTGGACCGAGTGGAAATCTGTTTTACTTATTCCTATACTCCCTTGCATTAGGCAAACTACTGAAATATAAGATTACAAACTCCAGTAACAGCTAAGTATAGGCTGAGCACAAAGCAACAAACTAATCTTTCCAACCGTCCTGCATGGTGAGAAAGGCCATCTACCCACTGAGAATTTGTTATGTATGATCAATGTCAAGCAAAGAAGAAACCTCACAATCTTGGTAGAAATACATTGCCTCAGCAAAGACAAAAACTAATCTTGCAATATAGCTCAAAGAATCTAATATTAGAGAACAATATTCTGCAATATGATTATTTTTCCTGTGTTGATGTTTAAACCGGAATTGGCATCGGAGAATTTCCAACTACACTAGCATGAAGTTAACCTAATCAGAGTGCAATCACTTGTTTCGACTTTAAATGTTCAGAATCCAAAAAGAAGCCAAAATCACAAGCGCCAGACCAACAAGTATCGTGATCTCAATTCCACCAAAACACAAGGTGTCATGGTTTTATAAATCATGATCCTGTACATAATCAGTGCTTATTTTTTTCCCCAGAAAACAGAATCAACAACTTAAACAATTTCAGCTGTATCACCCACTTCCACTGTCCAAAATCAAATTTTCGATTTTTGGTTGTAATAGTGCTGCACAAAGTCATACAAATCAATAATACACCTTCCCACTTCATGTTTTAGAATAGCCAAAAAGCAAAAACACCTTAATTTAAAAAAAAATATGAGGTGAAAAACATGTATATAGACCTATGCAAGAGCTCAAGTCTCAAGCTCCACCAAAATGATGGACACTTTTTTGGTCAAGTAAATCCGATCATAACACCAATAATCCAACAAAGGTGTGGTATCCATGAATACACATACAGAAACATTGTCATTTGGATCCGAAGGATTGTAACTTAATTCCAAAGATATAACACTACTTAAGAGGATAAAACTTATCTTACAACAGCATAAATTGCCAGAGTACGAAGGAGGGAAAGAAAAAATTTCTTTGTCATACCATCTCAGAAACAGAATTTCCAACACAATCTAGCAATGAAACTAAATTACTACGAATGTTAAGTCTTCACTTGTACTCAAAAGTTGGTGGAATCGGTGAATCAAAGCTCTCCAAAATCTCTGTCTTCCCTCCGCCGCCCTTCTTTGCTTCCTCTTTCTTATCACCGCCACCAAACCACCCTCCGAACCAAGATGAGGAGGAAGTCTCGGAGGCAGCTCCGGCCTCTTGTGAGGCACTAGTCGGCAATTGAACTCCAGCTACCCCACCCATACCCATGCCAGCCGGCATAGGCTCATCAACAAAGATGGGTGGTTGCTGCTGAGCGCTCATGGTTTTATTAAGCATAATACCAGCACCTTCAATAAGGGCTAATAGAACACCACCGAAGGCAGCTGCTCGTGAAGCCGAACGAAGGCCCTGTCTCATCTGGAGAAAGCCGCCGGTGGCGGCGCCGGCGAATATGGAGTTCCAAGGATCCTCCCTTTGCCGAACATAGACCATGGCACAATCAAAGGTAGAAAAAAGACCTCCCCAGACTGCAAAGCTGCCCCCAATACGCCCGGCGTTCATGCGAACGGCTTGTGTGGCACCGATGAGGCGTTCACCTTTCGGGGAGTTGTAGATGCCTTTGATAAAGTGAAAGGCCGATCCACCCACAGCACCCATACCAAAAGCTCCACCAACGTCGTCTAGTATGCGATCTGGACACGGCTCCCGGGATGTTTCTGGGGTACCCATAGCTGTTCGATCGTTTGGGGTAGGGGTTAGGGCTTTATGAGGGTTTTTGTGTTGTAGAGAAGACGGGGAAAGAGGAAACCGAAGCGGACCTTTCTGTTTTGCGTGTGGAAATCTCTAGGTTTATTGGAGCTGGGCAAGGGGTCAAATCAAAGTTCCGGCTGACTCGGAATTCACCAATAAAGTTTCCTTTAAAAAAAAATTGGTTTACAGTGCTTTTTCTTTCTTTTTTACCAAAAAAATATTTTCTAACAAAACACATACAATACGGAGGAATTCTTACATGGATCGTAGATTCGTGGACCAAATATATTGATAAATTGTACCATACAACTTATGTTGCACGCAATACAACTCGTCAATACAATTGTTCCATAGACCATTGGTACATACTAGAATCTTCCCACAATATGTTGGTTGTTAGTGATTGAAAATTTTAAATAACTTGTTTTGCATTCTAATTCCATTGCGGATAGTAATATTACTCTACATTACTTATATTTAATCTAAATTGAATTAAATATTAATTATTTTCCCAAACTATTTTTAAATTTGTATAATTTTATAGATTTTGGGTTATGATTATTTTGAAAGTCTTTACATTATTGACTCATTTTATATTTTTATATTTTATCTATTTTACTTGTTATATTTTATATATAATTTATTTAAATTATTTTTATGATAAATTAGCAAATTTAATCTCTTAATTTTTTTAATTTGACAAGTTTAGTCTCTAATTTTTATGTCTTTTTTGAGTGAATTATTTAGTTCCATTTGTTCAACGCTAGTAAACATTTATTTTGAAGGTCATTTTTAGAAGATACAAGTTTAAAGATCAAACTTGTCAAATGAAAAAAATATAAAGACTAAATTTGTCCCCAAAAAATAGAGACTAAATTTGTCAAAAAAAATTAAAGACTAAATCCGTCAATTTGCTTATATATATATATATATATATATATATATATATATATATATATATATATATATAATCTTCAATATATTATATTGAATAATGTATGTTTCATATTTCTCGAATAATTGATTATTAAGTAAATAGTTGTTTATGTTTCTATAAAACTTGAACACGTTTGCTCTATTATTAAAGAAGGCACAAAAAAAATCCACATTAACTCCTAGACCATTATTCTAGGTCACTCATATGTGCAAGGAATAAGTAGTATTTTTTCTTTTTTTCTCCTTTGTGAAAAAAGGATAAATGTTCTAAATTTACTAACTTCTTAGGTGTGCTACAAGTTATAAATATTATTTTTTAATATCTTGAAAATCAAAATGTGAACCTTTAGTTTTAGATGAAGGGAATGTTTAGTTAACTTACTAACTTCTTAAGTATGCTACAAATTCTGAAAAAATATTTTTTTAATGGAAAGAACCAATATTTTGGGACAACTAAAAAATAACAAATACACCACAATGTGAGGCAAATGTAGTGAAATTTTGATAATTGTATAAAAAAGTAAATTATTTGGTCATCTTTTTATTTGTAAAACTTGCAAGATAAAAATGCAAGGTTAAAGATCCTCTCCCCCACTCCACTTTTCACCCTAGAGCATTTTGCCATTTGCATTAATATGAGAAATATAATCTTTTTGAACTCATCTTGCTAAATTTTAAATATTTTATTTTTACTTAATATGTAAATTTAATAAAATATTTATTATAAGTAATTATTATATTATCTTTATTAATTTAAATAATTAGTAGTGAAATATATGAATTAATAAAATTTATATTTTTTAATATAAATATATACATTTAATTATAATAAAAATATTGTTAATATATAAAAAGATAAAAATATAAATTGAACTTCATACCAATCATATTAAAAAAAAATAAGATATAGATTGTGGTATATTTCTCATTTTTTTTACTATCCTAAGATATATTTAGAAAATATTCAAAAATAATATATATATATATATATATATATATATATATATATATATATAGACAAATTAACAAATTTAGTTACTAAACTTTTTTCGTTTGGCAAGTTTGGTTCTTAAATTTTTTTATTTTGCAAGTTTAGTCCTTAAATTTTTCTCTTCTAAAAATGCTACAAAAATAAATGTTGATTAGTGTTGACAGTCACTAGGTAAACGGAATGACCAAATAATTTACTCGAAAAAAGATAAAGGATATTAAATTTTAAAAATAAAGATTATGAACCAAACTTATCAAATTAAAAAAAGTTAAGAAACTAAATTCGTCAATTTATCTTATTTTTATTTTACTTCTTATGTTTTATTGTTAAATAATTTATTTATTATCAAATTTTTTTATTAATTGCTAATAACTTGTGTTAAATGCTACCAAAATCAAATCTATAATTTAAATCCTATCTTATATACTTGAGCATCGAATAAATTGTGCAATAGATAGTAGTTTGATAAAAGGCATAAAGTAGTACTTGTATAGATTTCTTTCTTTAAAAAATAACATACTGTGAAATTATATAATTATTGAATTATTCTTGAAGAGATATTCTAATAAAAATTATTAAGTTTTTTTATTTTCTTTATAATTTACTAATAACTAATCGTTTATTTAGGCTATTTTTCTTCGAAGAAGGAAGAACTAGTTCTTACGGGAAATTTATTAATAGTTATTAACTGAAAGAAACTGTGGGGAAAAAAGAATATAATTAATTTGTATCCTTTTTCTTTATTTTCTTTGCGATACATCCATATGAGTTACGAAAATAAAGATTTTTAAAAAATTTGTATACTTCCTCAAGAAAAATAAAATGAACTGGAAAAAAAAAAGCTCTTAAGAAAGTTCTTAAAAAAAATAAAACATAAGTTTTTTTTTAATATAAATATTCTGCCTTTCAGGTATGCTTTAAAAACGATTGCATTGTTATGATATATTGTGAATTAGTGGAAACTCCACTAATTATGGATTTATGTGAATTATTAGGGAATTAGTAGAAACTCCATTAATTATGGATTTTTATGGATATCCATCATTTAGTGGAGACACCACTAATTAAGATTAGTGAAAAATGGTGTATTCCACTAATTAAGAGCTTTATAAATAGAGTTATTCTCTAAACTTGTAATACACCATCATTTTGTGAAAGAAAGAATTGTGATTGTGAGAGAAAATTGTGAGAGAAAGAAAGTGAGAGATTTGAATAAATTATTGTGCAAAGAATAGTTAGAGTTTTATTGGTATGTAGTGTGTAGATTTTTTTTTCTAACACTGTCCAAATTTTATAACACATTATTAGCACGAGTCACTACCGTTATTAAAGCTAGAAAACAGGTACGCATTTATTAATTTCTATTGATAACCTTACTAACCTCGAATTTGTAACCATTGATATGTCATACAGAAATGCATCTAAATGCTGGAAAAAAAAAAGATCCATATGTCCTGTAGGCAATTTAAATTTGACCACCTGAAGATGGTCGTATTACCAACTGCACGGTATAAATGATTGCACCTGAAGTTACAAAATTTTAAAACCGTAAATGAATATGGCTCCGCGATGTATCAATTTACATCTCAATTAAAATTATATAGAGAAAAAGTTACTGATGAAGATATATTGGAGAAGACATTCTCCATCTTTCATGCCTCGAATATTGTCCTGCAGTAACAATATCGAGAAAAAGAGTATATCAAATTTATAAATTTAATTATTGCGCTCCTCATTGTAAAGAAAAATAATAAGTTATTATTGCGAAATCATGAAACCAGACCAATTAGCTCAATAGCACTCCCAGAAGTGAATGTTGTTGGCTCCAGCAGAAGCCATCGTTATAGTCGTGGTCGTGGTTATGATCGTGGACACGCTCGATATTTCCCTTATCACAATCATAATCAAGTTGTGAGAAATACTGGCCACTTAAAGTGGAACAGAAAAGATCATAAAGGAAAAGAAAAAGAAAAATAAATGGAAGAAAAGTATGAGGATACATGTTATAGATGTGGCATGAAAGGTCATTAGTCACGTAACTGTCGTACGGCCAAGTATTTAGTGGAATTATATCAAACTTAACTGAAAAAGAACAATAAAAATGTGGAAGCAAATTTTTCTCAACATCCAATAAATGATGCTGAAGATGATGATATTGATCCTGAAGATCTTAATATCAATATTACCCATATGGATGTATCGGATTTTTTTGAATACTCAGACAGTAGGATAAACCATTTAATTAGTGATGGCAGTGTCCAGAAGAATTAAAGCCTCACCCTGATATTTTTGTATTTTTATTTTCATTATATTCTAATAATATTTATGTTTGTATATATATATATATATATATATATATATATATATTTGTATTCAGATGGCTATTGTTAATGATGATGTATGCATTATTGATAGTGGAACTATACACACCATACTAAAAAATGAGAAATATTTTTCTGATCTCAACATGGAAGAAATAAATATTTATACGATAAACGGTAGTACTAATGTGATTGAAGCCTTCGGAAGAGTTAGTATATTATTACCTAAAGGAACAACAATTATTATTGATAAGACACTATTTTTCTTAGAATTCAGAAGAAATTTATTGAGTTTTAAAGATATCCGCATAAATGGGTATCATGTTGAAACAAATGAGGAAAATGGGATTGAGCATCTTTATATTACTCAAATTCATTTGGGTAAGAAATCTATATTAGAAAAACTACTGTCTTTTTCTACTGGCCTATATTTTACAAAAATACGTACAATTGAAATTTATCATATCGTAAATCAGAAGTTTACTGATCCTATTACTTTTAACATTTGGCATGACCGGTTGGGTCATTCGGGACTACCATGATGAGAAGAATTATTGAGAATACACATTGTCATCCATTAAAAAATAAAAAGATATTGACATCAGAAAAATTCACATGTGCTGCATATTCCCTAGAAAAATTAATTGTTAGACTATCACCAGTAAAAATAGGAGTTGAAAATCCTACATTTCTTGAACGGCTTCTCGGAGATATTTGTGGACTTATTGATCCACCATGTGGACCGTTCAAATATTTTATTGTCTTAATTGATGCATCATCCCGATGGTCATATGTATGTTTATTATCTACTAGCAACCTGACGTTTACGATATTACTTATTTAAATAATTAAATTACGAGCATAATTTTCTGACCATCACATTAAAAATACCCGTTTGGATAATGCTAGTGAATTTTCATCACATACTTTTGATACATATTGCATGTCAATTGGGATTAATGTTGAACATCCTGTAACTCATGTCCTTATACAAAATGGTCTTGCTGAATCTTTGATTAAAATATTATAATTAATTGTCAGACCATTATTAATGAAAATAAATCTCCCAACATTTGCATGGGGATATGCTATTTTACATGTTGTAACACTTATATGTATAAGGCTAGCTAGTTATTATAAATTATCTCATTTGTAATTGGCTTTTGGTTCAAAACCAAATATTGCTCATTTAAAAATTTTTGGGTGTGCTGTATATGTTCCAATTGCACCAAACCAACGTACAAAGATGGGTTCTCAAAGAAGAAAGGGGATATACGTTGGATATGATTCTCCCTCTATTATCAAGTATGTTGAACCCCTAATAGCAAATGTATTCACAGCAAGATTTGCTGATTGTCATTTTGATGAATTATTTTTTCCTAAATTATGGGGAGAACAAAAATAGTATAAAAAGGATTTTGTTTGGACAACATCATTAAAGTATCTTGATCTGCGCACAAGCGCATGTGAACTTGAAGTTCAAAATATAATTCATTTGCAAAGTATTGCAAATCAAATACCAGACGCTTTTGTTGACTCTAGAAGAGTTACAAAATCGTATATTCCAGTTATAAATGCTCCTATTCGAATTGAAGTTCCAGCAGAATAAAATATTATACCTATAGCTGCTGAGTCAAAAGCACGCCAGAAGCGTAGCCGACCTCTTGGTTCTAAAGATAAAAATCCTCGAAAGAAAAGATGATTAAATGATCCAGAAGATCATATTGAAGAAAAGAATGATAAAGACCAAGAGAGAATTGCTAATAAAGAACCAGAAATTGATGAAAGTAACACTAAATTTCTATCAATTATACCATTTTCGGTAGAAGTTGGAATCGGATAGAAACTGTTATTGATAATATATTTGCATACAATATATTTCTTGATGTTATATAGGATAATGATGATTCTGAACCAATATCAGTTGATGAATGTCGGCATAGAAAAGATTGACTGCAATGGAAAGATGCGATTCAATCGGAGTTAAATGCACTGACAAAACGTGAAGTCTTCGAACCTGCAGTCCGAACACCAGAAGATGTAAAATCTGTTGGTTACAAATGGATATTTGTGAGAAAGCGCAATGAAAATAATGAAATCATATGAGATAAAGTACGGTTAGTAGCCCAATGTTTTTCACAAAAATCAAGTATTAATTATAATGAAATTTATTCTCCTATTGTTGATGCTATTATACTCCAATATCTTATCAATTTGGCAGTACATGAAAAGTTAGATATACGTCTATTAGAAGTTGTCACTACTTACTTGTATAGAAATTTAGAAAATGATGTTTACATGAAAATCCCCGAAGGATTTCATATGCCTGAAGCATATAAACATTATTATCGTGAAAATTACTTCATTAAGTTGCAAAAATCATTATCTGGCTTGAAGCAATCTTGGCGCATGTGATTCAATCGTCTTAGTGAATATTTATTGAAAGCGGGATTTACAAATAACCAGGTATGTTCATGTATTTTTATTAAGAAATTTAGTTCTAAATTTGTGATATATGTTGATGAAATTAATCTTATTGGAACTCATGAAAAGCTCCATGAAAAAATTGATTATTCAACATCAAAGATGTTGGTAAAATTACATTTTGCCTTGATTTACAAATTGAACATTTGGCAAGTTTCATCTACAACAAAAGTTCTAAAAAGCTTTTACATGGACAAAGCACATCTATTGAGTATTCCAATTATCGTCCAGTCATTAGATGTGAAGAAATATTTTGACCTCAAGAAGATGATGAAGAACTCATTGGTCCTGAAATACCATATCTCAGTGCAATTGGTGCATTGATGTATCTTGCTAACAATACATAACCTGATATTGTATTTACTGTCAATTTATTAGCAAGATTTAGTTCTTCACCAACATGACGACATTGGAATAGAATTAAACAAGTCATTCGATATCCCCAAGCAGCTACTTCTTCAAATCATGCTAAAAGTATAGCCATTCATGAAGCAAGTACAGAATATGTATAGTTACGATTAATGATTCATGATATCTGAGAAAGTTGTGGATTATCATCTATAAGAGATATTCCAACTCCTATTTATGAAAACAATGCAGCTTGCATAGCTCAAATACGAGGAGGATATATTAAAGAAGATCGGACAAAACATATTTCACCAAAATTTTTCTTTACTCTTGAACTCCAAAAGAAAGGTGAAATTGATATATTACAAATTCGGTCATGTGATAACCTCGTAGATATTTTCACGAAAACTTTACCGACTCCAACATTTGAGAAGTTGAGATATAAAATCGGTATGCGACGATTTAAAAATTTAAAGGAATCATCTCATCAGGGGGAGTAATAAACAGACATATAGAATCATGTATTTTTTTTCCTTCACTAGATTTTTTTTCCCACTGAGTTTTTATCTAGTAAGGTTTTAACGAGGCATATTCTTTATGTAATGGATGAACATCCAAAGGGGAAATGTTATGATATATTGTGAATTAGTAAAAATTCCACTAATTATGGATTTATGTGAATTATTAGGGAATTAGTAGAAGCTCCACTAATTAGTGAAAATTCCATTAATTATGAATTTTTATAGATATCCATCATTTAGTGGAAAAACCACTAATTAAGATTAGTGGAAGATGATGTATTCCACTAATTAAGAGCTCTATAAATAGAGCTATTCTCTAAACTTGTAATATATCATCATTTTTTGAAAGAAAGAATTGTGATTGTGAGAGAAAGAAAGAGAGAAATTTGAAGAAATTATTGTGCAAAAAATAGTTAGAGTTTTATTAGTGTGTAGTGTGTAGATTTTTTTTTCTAACCATACCCAAATAACATGCATAAGATTTTTAAACTTTTATACAGTCATGTTTGTTTGTTTATTTATTTATTTCTCAATAGCCTAAAAGGGTATTTTAATGAATTCCATTTTAAAAACAATTGAATAATGTTTTTTTAAAAAAAAAGACTAAAGCCTGTGAACCAGCGTCGTATTACACCCCTACAGATCTTAGCCAGAGTCCTCCAATTTCATCATCCTCTTCAGGAGGACAGAACTCGATAAACCCCTCTAAACCCCTCTATGCGGGTGCTTATGGGCTGAAGTTGTTGATGATCTATGGCCTGAAGCAGTATAGAGGTTATGGTTCTTATTCTTTGCATTATTAATCCGTCTTATTCATTTTCTTTAGCGTAAAATCGCCCACAAATATATTATTTTTTGGTGGTTGTTGCCGTTGCTGCTGCTTTATTTTGATTCTTGAGGTTAAAAAATTCAGGGCCATTTCGCTGTGAGGCAAATTCATGAATGTTAAGGTAAATTCATACATCGTAGCCTCAGTCTTTAGTAGCCGGTTATCATCCAACACACTTTAAAATGAACTCAAGGACTTTGTCCTATGCTTTAAATTATAGAGTCCATGAAAAGTTTCATTTCTTGAGAGCCACAGATAGTTTATCTGGGTTCTGCCCTGTGATCCTTTTGAAGGAAGATAAGTTAGCTAAGAATTTGTTCAGTGGGATATGTTTGGGGAGTGCTTTAAGGAATTGTCGATTAATCAGAGTAAGAAGTTATGCGAGTGCAAATTCACCGGAAGTAGCTGGAGGAAATGAAAAGACTCTTCCTTGGTTAGCAAAATCCAGGGCTAGAGATGGAAGGAAGTCTGAAAAAATGGTGACAAATAAGACTAGCAGGTCTTCATGGGAGGAATCTGCAGACAAGTTCCTAAAGGGTAGTGGGGGATTTGCTGCAGGAAATAGCAGCATTCAGGGAGCGGGCACTAGACCTCTTGATTATATGGTCAAAGATGATACAATTGAAGAAGGAGAAGAAGAAGAAGAAGAAGCAGAGGTTGAGGATATAGATGATCCAAGATGGGATAAAATTAAGAATCGATTTAACAAAATTGTGGAGTTGAAACCTGGGTCAGAGAGACCAGAGTTTAGGAAGTGGAATAAGCAGGAAAATTGGGGAAGGAGGACATGGAAAGAGGCTACGGAATCTACAGTACCAAAGATTGTTGGTGAGGGGATATATGGTGTTGGTCCTGTTTTGGCTGCATTATGTGCTGGAAGGAGAGAATTTTATGCTTTATACATTCAGGAAGGGATTGATCTGAGTGGAAATAACAGGAAGAAGAAGGACAAGAAAGGGTTCGGGACAGTTTTGAGGATGGCAGATAAAATTGGATTGAGCAAAAAGCAAGTGTCAAAGCATGATCTTAACATGGTTGCGGATAACAGACCCCATCAGGGACTGGTCTTGGATGCTTCTCCATTGGAGATGGTAGGCATTAAGGAACTTGAGCCAGTTTCAGTTGAGGAGGAGGGTGGCCCTCTTTGGGTGGCTTTGGATGAGGTTACCGATCCTCAAAATTTGGGTGCAATCATTCGCTCTGCCTACTTCTTTGGAGCTTCAGGAGTGGTTTTATGTGCCAAGAACTCTGCTCGTTTGAGTGGAGTTGTGAGCAAGGCAAGTGCAGGCTCACTAGAAGTAATGGAGCTTAGATCATGCAAGAATATGATGCAGTTTTTGACATCCTCTGCTGATAATGGGTGGCGGGTCCTTGGGGGCTCAGTTTCTTCTAAAGCTGTTTCTTTGAATAAGGTTCGGCCTGGTGCTCCGACGATCCTTGTTTTAGGCAGTGAAGGCAGTGGCCTGAGGCCATTGGTAGAGAGATCATGTACTCAATTGATTAGGATACCTGGAAATACTCCTGTAAGTATAATTGGTGGGGAAGATGAAGATGTGGAAAGTGCTGAGATGGATCATGGTTTTCCAGGTCAAGAGTTTAGGTCCTTTCTGGCTGTAGAGAGTCTGAATGTAAGTGTTGCAGCTGGTGTGCTTCTTCATTACTTGACTGGAAGCAAATACGGTAGTAGTGGACCCTTCAAAGAAGCAAACTGACTTAATCTAAATGAGATTTTGTGGGAATTCTTTCACCTGGTAATTTAGTTTTCTATGGTTGGTACCCTCTCTATTTTCTTGCATATGACTTGAAGTCATACAGAGTCACCATGCTTTAATGATCTTTTGATCCCATACATCAAACTGTACTTGGATGTACTTATCCATGTTCACCATGCTTTGATCTTAATAATTTTTATATTAGCAGGTGCACTTATTCCTTCCCTGTTCAAGTTAGTTTTTTTTTTTCCTCCTTTTCTTTTTTTTTTTCTGGAAAGAAAACAATTAACATGAGATGAACACAGCAAATCCACTTGCAGGTCTTACTGACATTTTCACATCAATGCATGAAGTTTCTCCTAAAAAGAAATTTTGATTGATTCTGCCAGCACTAAAATAGCAGGGATGTGGCTTAATCACTTTTTTTAACTTCTAAATTCACAACAAAGATAGCATTGCTTTTATCACTATTGTTAATCTCTCAAACTTGGTTTGTTTTAAGTGAGACTCTGCATAAAATTTTTAATTTATTTCATTTTTCATATCTAGTAGTTTGTCAATCAAATGGCTATATTGTTTATTTAGTTGTCTCCCACCATTCAGACTTGGTTTATTCAGGAGGTTGTTCTTCTGAGAAGGTTTCTCCTGCTGTGTCCTGCACTGAGCTTTTAGCAATTAAGACCTTGTTTTTTTGTAGGGGGAGGTAATTATATGTTCAATATTTACCAGGAATGGCCCAGATGTAACATATTCCAAACTTTTAGTGTAACATACCTTTTATGGAGCTATCACTGCCTGGTGACCAAACTTTTACTGATGAACAGAATCACTCCATCTAGTTTCCTTGGTAAAATTTGTATTTTCTTTTTCATACGTATGTATCGAGCATAGATAGATGTGAAAAAAGGAAAGATATAGCCAAAACAATTACGGACTATTTGCAGTATATTACACAGTTAGGAAATATTGTTTCAGGATCTGGACACTTGGTTCATTTTTAAATACTTTACATCTTCCTTCCAAAAATTTAAAAAAGATACTAGCAGCAACATATTCTTGTAAAAATTGTCCTAATCATCCTGTCTCTTGTGCCCTGTGCTACTGTCCATGTAATACACACCCCATCATCCCTATTCTTTTTCTCCCTGGTTTTGTGTAGAGAGTGGACGAATGGAGGAGGTGATTTGAGGTCAGGACAAGTGCTATTCTGTACTCACTTGTACTTTTTCTTCCATATCCATTTGTGGAAGGTGCATTCAATGGCTGCAGGTAGCCTTTAGTTGATAACTTGATACAAATTATGTGATAACATTTCGTTGTTGCACACATTTAAGGGTTCCTTCTTAATTGTAAAGGGTTCCCGAGTTGTTCTCTTATTGGTTTATTATTTCACTCAGGCTTCTACAACAGCAACAACAAAAAACTAAGCCTTAATCCCAAATAATTTGGGGTCAGCTACATGAACCAACTTCCAGCAACATGTGACCATCCACATGAATTATCTCTCGCCACTTCCTTTTATCGAACGTCATATTCTTATCCAAATCTAACAAAGACATATCTCTCATAATCACCTCTATCCATGTCGTTTTAGGCTTGCCTCTACCTCTGTCTAACCTATCCTACCTCCCCCTCTCAATCGTCGTAACAGGAACATCCCTCAGTCTTCTCTGAATATGTCCACACCAACGCAGGCGACTTTCTCTCATTTTTTCTTCAATAAATGCCACGCCCACTTTTTTCCCAATAGTCTCATTTCTGATTCTATCCTTTCTAGTATATCCACACATCCACCGTAACATACGCATCTCAGCTATTTTCATTTTTTGAATATGACACCTTTTAACTGCCCAACATTCCGTGCCATATAATAAAGCAGGTCTTACGGCTGTCCTGCAGAACTTTTCTTTTAGATTCAATGGTACATTACGATCATATAGAATACCAGTCACACTCCTCTATTTCAACCAACCCGCCTTAACTCGGTGTGCAACGTCGCCATCAAACTCTCCGTCTTTCTAAATAATGGATCCTAGATATCGGAAGCAATCAGCTATCGGTATATCTCTACCTTCCAAAGTTATACTCTGGGCTATATTTCTACTACCACTGAACTTACATTCCATATATTGTGTTTTACTCCTATTAATTCTGAAGTCCTTGGATTCCAATGTCTGTCGCCACAACTCCAATTTAGCATTTACATCGACTTTAGTCTCATCAATCAACACAATATCATCCGCAAACAACATATACCATGGCACAGCCTCCTGTATAGTGCAGGTCAACTCTTCCATAATGGTTGCAAAGAGGAAAGGGCTAAACGCTGATCCTTGATGCCCCCGATAGTAATAGGGAACTCTGCAGTCACTCTGACGCAAGTCTTTACACTTGTACATGCTCCCTCATACATATCTTTAATGAGAGTAATATACTTTAGCGATACACCTTTCTTGGTCAGCATCCACAAAACTACTTCTCTAGGCACCTTTTCATAAGCTTTCTCTAGGTCAATAAATACCATATGTAAATCTTTCTTTTTTTCTCTATAATATTCAATCATCTGCCGTAATAAATGAATTGCCTCCACAATAGAACGCCTAGACATAAAATCAAATTGATTATCTGAAATTTGTATAATGCCCCGTAACCTCTGTTCAATTACTCTCTCCCAAAGTTTCATACTATGAATCATGAGTTTAATCCCATGGTAATTGGCACAATCTTAAACATCCCTTTTATTCTTGTACAAAAGAATCAGAGTATTCTTCCTCCATTTTGTAGGCATCTTATTAACTCTATATATCTTGTTAAACAAACTTGTCAGCCACAAAATACCTATTTCTCTTAAACACTTCCAAACCTCGATTGGTATACCATCCGGTCCTATTGCTTTTTTTGGTCTCATCCTTTTAAGGGTATCTTGGACTTCATGTTTCTAAATACGATGAATACACTCATGGTTAACCTCTTCGTTCGAAATCGCCAGGCTACCTACATTCGGAACTTGGACTTGACTCCCGTTAAATAACTTATCAAAATACGACCTCCATCTCTCCTTTATTTCTTCGTCCTTAACCAAAATTCTGTTGTTGTCGTCCTTTACACATTTCACCACACCGATATCTCTCGTCTTTTTTCCCTGTAACGTGCCAGTCTATATATATTCTTCTCCCTGTCTTTAGTATCCAACCTTTCATATAAATCCTTATAAACTATAGATCTTATTTTTCTAACAGCTTCTTTAGCTTTTCTTCGCTCGACTTTGTATTTTTCAAAATTCTCATTACTCCTACACTTTCCTAAGTTTCTATAGCACTCTCTTTTACTCCTTACGGCTTCTTTCACTTCGTTGTTCCACCACGACACGTCCTTGTTTAGAGGTATTTTTCCTTTAGATTCCCTAAGCACTTCCTTAGCTACTATCTTAATACATTGAGTCATCTTTCTTCACATAGTATCTGGATCCGAATCCAATTAGAAGACCAGTCATCCGCCTCAACTACCTTATTGACAAAGGCTATTCTTTCATCCCTTGAAGCTTCCACCACTTGATCCTAGGGTCAATTCGAAGATTCCGCTGCTTACTCTTTTTCCTAAAATTAAAATTGAGAACCAACACTCTGTGTTGCATTACTACACTCTCTTCTGGAATAACTTTACAATCCGTACAACCACTATGAAACCTACGCCTCGTAATAAAGAAGCCGATTTGACTGACATTTAACCCACTTTTAAATGTCACTAGGTGAGAATCTCTTTTCTTAAACCAGGTGTTTGTTATGGTCAAATCATAGGCCAAGACAAAGTTAAGAATAGCAGTTCCTGCTTCGTTTTTAATTCCGAAACCCTGACTTCTATGAACACTCTCAAACCCGCTCTGATCAGTATCCACATGTCCGTTTAGATCACCACCAATGAAAAGCTTTTCTGCACATAGTACACTCTGAACATTTTTATCTAAATCATCCTAAAATTGTTGTCTAACCGAATTATCGAGTCCCACTTGTGGCACATACGCACTAATAATAGTAGTAATCTCGCCGCTAATTATGATCTTGATGCTCAAAATCTATCACTCTTCCTCGGTACTTCAACCACATCATCAATAAACTTACGGTCAATAATAATTCCGACTTCATTTATATTCCTAACTCTACCTGAATACCAAAGTTTATAACCCTACGGAGTTACTACTCTCACCTTCTCACCTACCCATTTGGTTTTCTGAAGATACAAAATGTTAATCTTTCTCCTCTGCATTACCTCAACTAGTTCTGTCAATCTACCGGTCAAAGATCTTATATTCCATGTAACTAGACAGATTTTATCACTATAGACTATCTTTTTTACCCTACACCTTTGCATATTTGACACCGTATCCAGGGGCCGACACGGCGCATTGCTTCCGGACAACGACCTAGCAACTCTCGTATATTTAAAATGCAGCGCGTCGCTGAGTAGGGAACGTCCCCACGAAGTTAATTGATTGGTTTATGTCATGGACGTGACTATATTTTACACTGACCATCACAAGCCTTATTACAACTCTCCTCCTTTATCCGGGCTTGAGACCGGCAATAAACACCGCATACAAAGCCCACGGCCGTGGAGCTCACAGGCAGAGTTTTCACTCAGGCTTCTATCTTTCAAATTTTATTACTCAATTTGCTCCACGGTACTGAAAGAAAAACCAAAATTTGCTGCCCAAAGCACTAGATACTGCTCTTTTGTTTGCAACTATTTGCAATCATCCAAGTTTGACTCAACTGTTCTCCAAGTGTTGCACCTTCAAGCTTTGCCTGTGTTCTTCCTTTCGTTTGGAGGCCTCGATGGGAGAAACTTCAGATTTTGGTGACAATCTCCAAGTGTTTATTTAAATTGTACATGCTTGGGGCACAGGACAATGGTGGTTGCATGGAGTGTAGTGTTTTTTGGCTTTTAGTTTAGAGCAAGTAATCTTGTGATTTTGCATAGAATCTGTTCACTCTCTTCCTTGTAATAATCCATCCTCTGTAAAATCGTCATAGCAATTAGCAGGTGAAGATAAGATGTACATGTTAGAAAACTTTATGTTGGATCTGCCAATTCTGGCAGGTTGCAATATATTGCAATTCTTTAATAGAGAGGATGTAATCCAGTCTCTTCTCTACCTTCGCAACCTAGGGGTTTGAAGTTTATTTAATTATTTTGTAAGGCAGATATGATCTATCTTCTCAGTTTTGACACTGTTCACACATGAATTACTGAATCCATGGTCAAGTAAGGACCACTTCTTGCCAATTTGATTATAAGCTAGTAGTTTGGCTCCTCCTTTGCTGTACCTTGCCAGGTAAATTTCAAGAATTGATGATTTTCATTAGAATGATGCTTAGGGAAAGAGTGTCTTTTTGTCTCATTTCATATGGTTCAAGAATTTCCTATGGTGCTTTATGGTGCTAAGCTTACAAGAGGATGGGACCACCATTTCAATGCATGGAAACCCTTGAATATGTCGGGTAGATAAAGTAGCTGCTGCAACTAGCAATTGAAGGTGCTTCACGCTTTACGCGTCTGACTTCTTGCTCCTTCGATATAAGAACTTGTTTGCTTCTACTATTATTTTACAACATTGATTGAATTCTTTTTTCTGTAGTAAACTTGTAATGCATGGTTTACAAAGAGAAACATACTTTACAGTTTACACATAAATATTATTGCAATTGTCGAGTACTAATTTGTCTGTTTTTATAGCAACATAGCAGATTCTCAAACTCAATAGTTGAATGTAATAGTGGATAATATTATAATTTTTGAATAACTAATATCAAACAATTTTTTTTTTTTTTATCAAATCTCTATTTTTGTGGGAATTCAACTTTCTCAAGTCGTAAGATTACCACTACCTAAATCTATAGGTCCATTCCTGGCTTACTACTTCTTCTATGCTATTGCTTTCTGATGTGCTTTGGCATTTTTGGTAGAAAATGGAACATGACAAACGTGCCCTCTTTTCACATGCAATTGCACATGCAGACGTTTGGATCTTATTTGTCTTTTGATAACTACACTTCAGAGGTACGTATCACATTCATTCCTGATCTATATGTAGGTTTTTTTTTTTCCTTATTTGTATATTCATGGGTCTCTGGAAAAACCAATAGGAACCGAATCTTCATCCCTTTAGGTTCTGCAATAGTTCCTTTAATCCTGTTTGATAACTTCAGTGGATTCAGCTTATTATTCGCAGGCAGTCTTGACCACAAAGCTGCATTTCAAAACGTTATGCGCAACACTCAAGAGTGCAAAACTATTAACAATGTTGTTGTTGTCCCTTGGGGTATCGCTCAGTAAGTGGCTAGAGTATTGTTGTGACAATCAAGTCTCTACATGTAAGTTAGAGGTTCGAATTCTGCCTTTAGCATAGATTTGACCCATTATGTGATGGTGATTAATGATAAATCTAGTCAGTTACCTATTGAGGTATATTTTACAATTTACTTTCTCTCTAATCTTAAGGGCGAGATGATAGGGCACTTAGGATGCAAGTTCTATCCTTCTTATTAACAACATTGTTGAAACAATAACTCGAGTAGTCGAATACTAGATTTGTGGTCCAGAAAGTTTAGAGTTTAACATGTAAGGTGTTAAAAAATACTTCAATAAAAACAATGCATCTAAGGGGAAAGTCCCAGTTCCATACTTCTGCAATTTCACCAAACAGTCTGCAGAGCAAATAGTCAAACAGAAGCCGACCGGTGGATGGTGATCTCAGCCTAATCAGTTCTGGTCCCTCCCTGCCAGTCAAGAGTAGAAAAAAAAAACTGCATGTTGGTGTTATTGGAAACCATTTTATTTTAATTTAAAATAATAGTAATTTAAATAAAATATTTAATAATTATCATATATTAATCACATATTATATTTTATTTTTAATTTTATTTGAATCTCACTCAGACTCATGATTGTGAAGGTTGGCTGGAGGAGTATTTTAGTACTCGAGTGTCCTTCACGTATGTCTGAAGACGGCTGGCATTGCACATCACGCAAGCCGTAGCCATGTGAAACCGCAGCAGCTGTCTACCCCGCGGTGCCCACTATCGCCCACTTGAGTCACTAAGCCAGATACGTATACTACCGTATCTTTTCTAAGGTGCTCAGATTCGGTTTGTTGCAGTATGGTAGATAGTTAGGATTGAAATTTTATTTAGAATGTATATGAATATCATTATTTATTAAAAATAAATAATAAAATTATTAATATTTTACAAATAAAATTTATTTTTTTTATAAAAAAGAAGTATAATTTAAACTTTTATTTTTATTTAAGTAATTTCCACAATTGTTGGCCTTCTTAATTCCGAGTAGCTTTGTCGAAATCTGGGTCAAATTGTGCAAAGGTGTAAATGAGTAAAGGAAAAAAATGGTTATACATTGGGATGGTCTATTTATTAATCAATTCAAATACTTTTTTTTTAAATTTTTTTTAAGTTTTTGACCATTCGTATACTCCTTCCATTCTTTATTACAAGTTATTTAGAAATTTTTTATTATAATTATTTGTCATTTTAAAAATTTAAGAAAATAATTATTTTTTTCAATTATATCTTTATTATTTATTATTCTACTAACGTATTTAATATTTTAGTAAATTATATTATTAAAAAAGATTATTTATTGTTTCTTTCAAAACTCTATATATTAGTTTGATACCGTATTAAATTTGTGTTACATTTCTATAAAAATATACTCTAAGAATTTAATAAATTCAGTTAACATTGAAATGAAGTATCAAGAATCACATGATTTAATGTATTAATATTATATATATATATATATATATATATATCTTAGTAGTTAATTACTTAATTAATTAAAATTTTAAATGAATTTATAGAACCTTTATTTTTTTTATAACTTTTATTTAAATTATTTGATGCCCGTGTATTACATTAAATTTGTATTATATTCTTCGAAAAAATATATTCTAAGAATTCAATAAATTCAGAATAACCTTCAGATGAAATGTCAAAGAATCTCATGATTTAATATATATTTTATTAGTTAATTATTTAATTAATTAAACTTCCAAATGAATTCATATCACCTTCATATTTCCTTAAAAAAAAAAAATCATTTGAATTCAAAGTGGCCACATATGATGATTTCAGATGCTGCCACGTGTTGTTTTGAGAGGTTTTCGTAACTCATTTCCTCAAGAAAACATATTCTAAAAATTAAATAAATTCAAAAAAAATTTAGAAGAAATATTAAAGAATCTCATGATTTAATATATTAATATTAAATACATATAAATCTTATTAATTAATTTAATTAAATTTAAATAACATTCATTTTTCTTTTTAAAAAATTATATAAATTTAAAACAATTGTATATCATTTGAGAACACTGTCACATATCACTTCAACAGATTTTTACAACTCATTATATATAGAGAGAGAGAGACTTTTAATTTCAGTATTCTAATAAATGAATTAATTGTAAATTCCATTAATAAACAAACTAACAATAACTTTAATTGCGTGAGTTGCAATGTTGCTTTACCTGAAAAAATCGTAGGTCATTTTCAGTACATGCAGAACACGATTCTATGTCCTAAGCAATATTTATTGCCACCTGACCGTACATTTTACGACCTTTCTCTCGAGTATGTCCTCCAATACAAAAACACCTCTATGGTACACCTTTTGTTTTTCCCTTAAAAAAAATTATATTTATTCTAAAAAAATAATTTTTTTAATTTTAACTTTCGTTCGGAACATTTATAAAAGTATCTATTTAAAAAAACATATACTTTATTTTCTTAATTTTAAATTTTTTATTCCGTTTCTATCCAAAATTAATAATATATAAATATACGATGTCATAAATAATTAAATTAACATAACACTATTATACAGAAAAAAATAAATATATACTTAATTACTATTAGATCTAAAACCTTTTGATTTATTTTAAATAGCTACATTGACTCATGGGATCATGTCCCTATTTTCTTAATCTGATCTATTTGATCAATTGTTTAGTGTTGTTATAAAATTAGGGTAGTGTTAGAATAAAATCTACACATTACACACTAAGAAAATTCTAACTATTCTTTGCACAATAATTTCTCTTCAAACTTCTCTCTTTCTTTCTCTCACAATTCTTTCTCTAATCTTTCTTTCACTAATCTTTCTTTCACAAAATGATGGTGTCTTACAAGTTTAGAGAATAGCTTTATTTATAGAGCTCTAATTAGTGGATTACATCATGGCATACATCATCTTCCACTAATCTTAATTAGTAGTGTCTCCACTAAATGGTGGGCATCCATAAAAATCTTCTAATAATTCATATAAATCTATAATTAGTGGAGCCTCCACTAATTAATGGAGATTCCAATAATTCATAACACTCCCCATTGGATATCCATCCATTACATAAAGAATACGCCTCGTTAAAACCTTACTAGATAAAAACCCAGTGGGAAAAAAAAATCTAGTGAAGAAAAAAGAGTATACTATTCTATATGTCTGTTTATTACTCCCCCTGATGAGATGATTCATTTAAATCTTTAAACCGACGCATACCGATTTTATATCTCAACTTCTCAAATGTTGTAGTCGGTAAAGTCTTCGTGAAAATATCTGCGAGGTTATCACATGACCGAATTTGTAGCACATAAATTTCACATTTCTTCTGGAGTTCATGAGTAAAGAAGAATTTTGGTGAAATATGTTTTGTCCGATCTCCTTTAATATATCCTCCTCGTAATTGAGCTATGCAAGCTGCATTGTCTTCATAAAGAGAAGTTGGAATATCTTTGATTGATGATAATCCACAACTTTCTCGGATATAATGAATCATGGATCTTAGCCATACACATTCTCGACTTGCTTCATGAATGACTATAATTTCAGCATGATTTGAAGAAGTAGCTGCTATAAATTGTTTCGTAGAACGTCATGATATAATAGTATTTCCACATGTAAATAGATAGCCCGTTTGAGAACGTGCTTTATGCGGATCAGATAAATAACCAGCATCTGCATAACCTATCAATGTTTGACTGGTTTTATTTGAATAAAATAATCTGAGATCAATTGTACCTTGGAGATATCGAATGACTTGTTTAATTCCATTCCAATGTCGTCGTGTTGGTGAAGAACTAAATCTTGCTAATAAATTGACAGCAAAAGCAATATCAGGTCGTGTATTATTAGCAAGATACATCAATGCACCAATTGCACTGAGATATGGTACTTCAGGACCAAGGAGTTCTTCATCATTTTCTTGAGGTCGGAAAGGATCTTTATCCACATTTAATGATCGGACGATCATTGGAATACTCCATAGATGTGCTTTGTCCATGTAAAATCTTTTTAGCACGTTTGCTGTATATGTTAATTGATGAATAACCAGATGTTCAATTTGTAAACCAATGCAAAATTTGGTTTTACCAAAATCTTTGATTTCGAATTCTCTTTTTAAATAATTAATTGTTTCTTGGAGCTGTTCAGGAGTTCCAATAAGATTAATATCATCAACATATATAGCTAATATCACAAATTTAGAACCAGATTTCTTAATAAAAATGCATGGACATACCTGGTCATTTTAAATTCCGCTTTCAATAAATATTCACTAATACGTGTGAACCACATGCGCCCAAATTGCTTCAAGTCATATAATGATTTTTGCAACTTGATGGAGTAATTTTCACGAGGATAATGTTTATATGCTTCAGGCATATGAAATCCTTCAGGATTTTCATGTAAAAATCATTTTCTAAATTTCCATACAAGTAAGCAGTGACAACATCTAATAGGCGCATATCTATCTTTTCATGTACTGCCAAACTGATAATATATCGGAGTGTAATAGCATCAACAACAGGAGAATAAGTTTCATCATAATCAATACCTGGTCTTTGTGAAAAACCTTGGGTTACTAATCGCGCTTTATATCGAACGATTTCACTCTTTTCATTGCGCTTTCGCACAAATATCCATTTGTAGCCAACAGGTTTTACACCTTCTTGGTGTTCGGACTGCAGGTCCGAAGACTTCACGTTTTGTCAGTGCATTTAACTCCAATTGAATCGCATCTTTCCATTGCAGCCAATCTTTTCTATGCCGGCATTCATCAACTGATATTGGTTCAGGATCATCATTATCCTGTGTAACATCAAGAGATATATTGTATGTAAATATATTATCAATAACAGTTTCTATCCGATTCCAACTTCTACCGGAAGTGGTATAATTGATAGAAAATTCAGTGTTACTTTCATCAACTTCTGGTTCTTTGTCATCAGTTTTCTCTTGATCTTTATCATTTTTTTCTTCAATATGATCTTCTGGATCATTTAATCCTCTTTTCTTTCGAGGATTTTTATCTTTAGAACCAAAAGGTCGGCCACGCTTCTGGCGTGCTTTTGGCTCAGCAACTATATGTAAAATATTTTGTTCGGTTGGAACTTCAATTAGAATAGGAGCATTTATAGCTGGCATATGCGATTTTGTTACTCTTCTAGAGTCAACAAAAGCGTCTGGCATTTGATTTGCAATGCTTTATAAATGAATTATCTTTTGAACTTCAAGTTCGCACGCGCTTGTATGCGGATCAAGATAATTTAATGATGTTGTCCAATTACGATCTTTCTTGTATTGTTTTTGTTCTCCCCCTAATTTAGGGAATAATGATTTCACAAGAGAATAAGAAAAGAAATATAAGAAAATGATGACAAGCAGGAAATGCCAAGAAAAATATCTCCTTTTTTTTTCACTCTTCCCGGTACCGACTTTTCATCTTCCTCTCTTGTCTTTTCTTCTCCTCCGACCCTCTACCTACCCTCTACCTCTTATTCTTCCTCATACATATATATATATGTATATATATATATATATGTATATATATATATATATCGATATATATCTCAGTTATCAGTCATTAGTAAACATCAAAAACAAAAATCACAAAGCAGATATGGAGACTCGTAATTCATTTGAGACATGGTCAAATTTTGACTCAGTTTCTGCAGAAGATTTTGATATGTTTTCCTTTCCAAACCAACCGCTTTTGCCTAATTCGAACGCAGAAGATTTTGATATGTTTTCCTTTCCAAACCAACCGCTTCCATTTGTTTTTAGTATGCTTGATAATGAAATTAAACTCTCTTTTGGTTTGTTTTTGATGTAAATCAGTGAAAGTTTTGAACATATTACTTTGGACCAAGTTGATCTGCCCCTACAAGAGACTGCTTTTGATACTGTTCCTTTTGATACTATTCCTTTGAATGATGATATGCTTGTGCATGATCCTTTCTACTCTCTAATGGATTTTGAACAAAGCCAGAATATGTTTCCAGGTTATTATACATTTAAACATGGATTTTGAATGGTATTACCTTTACTGATATTATTTTCTTTTTCTATGAGAAATAATGAGTGGTCTTGGCAACGAAGTCAGAGTAAGTACTCATGAAATGCATAATATCGAATTTCAAGATATTATTGCAGACAAAATTCCTGGGGAGAATAAGATGATTAAGAGGCAGAGAGAGAAGAAGGGCAATAACTCCCAAACACTATCGAGAGAAACAATTTCGTAGTACTTTTACCTACCAATTAAGAGCGCAGTTAAAGAACTGAATATTGGCATAACCCGTCTCAAGAAAAGATGTAGGGAGTTAGGAATTCGTCGATGGCCTCACAGGAAATTGGTGAGCTTGGAGATCATAATCAAGAATGTTCAGGTTCTCTCTCATACATACTTATAATTTGCAAGTATGAAACTATGAAAGATTTATAAATAAATAACCGATGATATCACTTTGATTTACAGGAGATGCAAAATAAAGAAGAAGGGGGACATATGGCTGAGAAGAAGTTGAAATAAGCCATTGCGATACTAGAATGTGAAAAACAGTTGGTGGAAGAAAGTCCTAATATGCAGTTAGAGGGCCAAACACAGAAATTGAGACAATCATGCTTCAAGGCCAAATATAATAAGAAATTTAATTATAATAAAGTTAAGGAGATCATAAAATCTCAAGACTCATTTCGCAGTAATTTTACGGCTAATTCTGCTGCTAGTCTTGATGCTGGCTCAAAGGGGAAAGAAAAGGAGGAGGATGTCGAAAAAGAGGAGTTGAAGTCCATAATTACTAATTGTTTGTCTTCCTCTAATGTAAATATTGAAAAAGAACAATTACAAACCTTCATCTTACATTTGTCAGTTCAATTATAAAAGAGTAACTATAAACATGTATCCTCAAGTTCATATAAACACTAGTAATATGAATAAAAGATGTGATGCTTATTATTAATGGAAATATCTTTTTCCCTTATTATCTTTTCTGTTCCACTTCAGGTGGCTAGTATTTCTCTGTGATAAGGGAAATATCGAGTGTGTCCATAACCATAACCACGGCCACTGCCACAACTACGACTATAACGATGGCTTCTGCTGGAGCCAACAACATTCACTTCTGGGAGTGCTGTTGAACTAGTTCATCTGACTTCATGATTTCTCAATAATAACTCATGTTAAAGCTGTCAATTTTGGATACCTTTTTTCTCGATATTGTTACTGTAGGACATGAAAAGTG
Source organism: Voacanga thouarsii (assembly GCA_026120185.1). Lineage (NCBI taxonomy): Eukaryota > Viridiplantae > Streptophyta > Magnoliopsida > Gentianales > Apocynaceae > Voacanga > Voacanga thouarsii. The sequence goes on along the minus strand of JANUWF010001217.1, from coordinate 2,516,430 downwards.
GAGAATGTCTTCTCCAATATAACTTCATCAGTAACTTTTTCTCCGTAAAATTTTTAGCTAAGATGCAGTTTTATACATCACGGAGTTCACGGTTTTACAATCTTGCAACTTCAGGTGCAACCATTCATACCGTGCAGTGGGTAGTACGACCATCTTCAGGTGGTCAAATCTTTCTTTTTATCCACATGACATATGGATCTCCTTTTTTTTAACATTTAGATGCATTTCTATATGACATATAATTTTTTTTAAGAAATATCAAGGGTTACAAATTCGAATTTAGCGAGATCAATAAATGCGTACCTGTCTTCTGGCTTTAATAACGGTAGAGACTCGTGCTGATAACATGTTATAAAATTAGGGTAGTGTTAGAATAAAATCTACACACTACACACTAAGAAAATTCTAACTATTCTTTGCACAAGAATTTCTCTTCAAACTTCTCTCTTTCTTTCTCTCACAATTCTTTCTCTAATCTTTCTTTCACTAATCTTTCTTTCACAAAAATGATGGTGTCTTACAAGCTTAGAGAATAGCTCTATTTATAGAGCTCTAATTAGTGGATTACATCATGACATACATCATCTTCCACTAATCTTAATTAGTGGTGTCTCCACTAAATGGTGAATATCCATAAAAATCTTCTAATAATTCATATAAATCCATAATTAGTGGAGCTTCCATTAATTAATAGAGATTTCAATAATTCTTAACAAGTGTAATTAAATTACTATTATTTACTAGAATAATAGTTTGCCTGCACGAAACTTCATCTAGTGTCCAAATTCAAACAGTTGTGCTAATCATAGGCCCCATATTTGGAAGTTTATTTTGAGTTATTTGTAAGATTGACCTACCTAATACTACTAACATTTTAATAGGCTTTCCATATCCTTACAAATGCTCTTCCCATATCAAACAAACACATGTCCGTCTTAAAATCATTAAGCTACATAATCATTAGGGTCTCTTGGTTGAGTTCCAAATAGCTGGAATCTACTAATTATCTTTCCATTTTCTCCATTCTTTTTTTAAATTATTATTTTTATTTTGACATTTAAAAAATTGGCACTCATAAAGAGGAGCAGAATTAAGAATTTAAAATCTAAAGAAATAAATTATATGAAATAATATATAAAAAATAATTTTATATTTATAATTTCTTTAGAAGTAAAATTTTAAAATTTTTTTATAAAATATAAAATAAAAAAAATTTTTGGACTTTGCTCATAAATCACAAATTTCATTCTTATAAAGCAAAGATGTAGAAGTAATGGGCAAAATTTAGCACAATAAAACTATTACTCATAGCAAATAATAGATTTTTTATTTTTTTTAAAAAAAGGTGTTTAATTGATTAATTCATAAATTAATTACTTTATCTATATTTACGGGTATCCTTACAATTGTTAGAGTAATAGGCGAATCATATTTTATGTAAAAGCAAAAAAAGGCCAAGGATCCACCATTTCGAACAAAACCTTTTTTCCACCCTTTTTGTGGTTAATTAAAAGCAAAACTTTATTATTATTATTATTTTCCTTCGGCATCAAAGCCGCAGAATAGAATATCGCCATTTAAAAAGACAGCGAACGTGAAGATTCGGATCATAAAGCGGCATCTTCACAGAAAACTTCAAAGGATCCACCACTCCGCACGTGCCACTACACACGTAAGGCCTTTTATATAAGTATATAACCACCCAAACCAACGGTCTCTCCCCCTCTATCCAATTCTCTCCAACTATCACTCGCTCCGTTCCACGCGCTCACACGCACTTTCAAAATCTAGTCATCGCTAGCTAATTAGCTTCTGCGCTTCGAAAATATAAAATTACGCGGTCTCTCCAGTTCGTTCCTTTTTCTCCTTCCTCTTCGTTCTCTCTCTCTGGTCTCTCCATCTTTAAAGCTCTTGCCAATGCCATCCATGTCGATCTGAGAGAGAGAGGATACACATATATGCTTCTGTCCATAGCTGGAATCTAGGGCATTGTTTTGCCCTAGCATTTCTCAGTCCGAAGAGATAAGGATACTTGCAGGCGTCGTACATAGATATATATATCTCTTTCTGTTGTTGTATTCATAGATACAGATATAGTTTCATAGGCATACAGGCATTGTTAGGACAATGTCGTCCGTGGATAAGTTGGACACGCTGTTGTTCTTTGCCAGCAGAGCCTGCTGTAGTCCGCTTGCGGTTTTTATTCAGATCCAGGTACGGTTTTTTTTCTGTTCTCTGTTTTATTTTTCATCGAAATTATGGAGTGGAGATTAGATTCGGTTGTTTATACATTGTTTTCGGCCTAGATCTGAGGAATATGATTGAATTTATTTCGGCGGATAAATGATGAAATTGGACCGTTTTGAAATTTTTACTGTACGGCTTTTTCGTTTGTAAACGGTGAAAAGTTTGCATTCGATGAATTGAATTTTTTTTTCTTTTTTGGTGGAGAGGGAGGGAAGTCGCGGAATTCAATTTCCGTGATTGTTTTGATTATAGTTTTAGTTCGATTTAGTGGAGCTGTTGCAATTCACTAGTTCTGAGGAGATTAATTCCCTTCAAGGCCAATGCTGCCAATATTGTTTGAGTAATGATGGAAAAACATTTTTGGTACAGTTTTTGGAATTAGAACCACATTTCTATTTATGTTCCCAGCGAAATTGTAGCCTGTACGTCAATGTTAAGCATATGATGCGAATGTCTTCTTAAATTCTTATTCATTTGGCAGCGGCAATCTATTTTTGGAAGAAATAAGATTGTGCAGGTAGTGTGTGCCGGTGCGAAAACCACAAATTGCTTACCTTGCTGATGTTTTGCATTGGAAAAATCTTTGCCTTAAACCAAAACAAAAGTGAAGTACTCTTGTTTGGTTGTGAAAACAAACTTATGTGTACTTGATGGGAAGGGCATTATTTTATTCAGTAAATTAAGGAAGACATATTTTCAGTAGAAAAGTACCTTAGAACTCTCGTAAGGGCCATATGGACATCGATGGTGAACACATCAAGTAATAGTGTTGTAATCTACAAGTTTTTTACTCTATTTGTTTTAGAATTAAGAAAATAATTTTCTACTGTGTCTCCTTCTGTATTTAGTTTCCTTGATTTTTCTCCTTGAGGGGATAAGACGGCCAGTCTTGATCGATTGGGTTTCATGCCTTTTGTGCTGGTGTTGATTCCCAAAGCTTCTTCAATCATGGGGTACATTTCTCTAATATTTGTTTCCTTAAAATAAAACTTGCTCATCATGAGATGCCACTGGCCATTTCTTCCTTTTCCCTACTTCGGTTATCAGCCGCTGCTTAACATAAACAAGTTAAGCATGGTGCTGATTTATGACATGGAATTACCTCTTGAACAACATAACACCTTTGAAACATATCTCTGTTTCTTAAGTGTGATGCATTTAACCACTACTTAAACAGGTGGAGTGATCCTAATAATAACATTAGAATGTTGAGAGTGGCAGCAGAGAGTTGATTCCATTTGATGGTTATAAAACATGTTGCAAGGTTGGAAATAATGTGTGGATAAGGATTTGGCTGAATTTTATTCTACGGGCTCAAAACTTTCTTGCCCTTTTCCTTTATGAAATTTTAAGCCGCCATTTCTTGTCTTACCTTCTATATTCTATATGACTGGTGTCTTTTTTTGGGTTACTTGTGCTTATGTAGGTTACCGTTGCATAAAAAAATGTTCTTATCTTGTCATAATTTTTGAGTCCTGCATTCATGTTTCAGGGCTATGTGATCTGCTTGGTTCTTGCTTTTGGATGGGCCTTTGCTGCTTACGTGAGGTATGCACTTGATGCTATAAATCCAGAGTCCAGTCTGGTTTAGACACTCCTAGTTGATTATTTGTACTGACTTGGCTTCTAAAGCCTGTGTGAGACTTGGACGTTTTTCACTGACTATTCCTTTTCTTTGACAGGAGTAGAGAAATAAGACGAATAAAGGAGAGTATGAGACGTGGAAATAGTTTTGCTTTTCTGTGTCCTGATATTCATGAACTTGAGCATTTTAATCAGGTCAACTTGCCTCGAGTGACAGTTGTAATGCCATTAAAAGGGTTTGGAGAACATAATCTACATAACTGGAGAACACAGGTAAGTAATAAAATTCACATATTAGCTAGTGGTCTTTGCTATTAGAATATGTTTATTTTAGTTACTTATTATTATTGTAGTTTTTCTATGACAACTGACTTCAAGTGTTAGATGCATGATGAATCAGTGACATCTGATTTGAAATTAAAAACCTTTACTTCTAATATCTTTGGTGCAAACTTGAGCTGAGCTTTGTGTTCTGCGTACTATTGTACATACTCGTGCATGTTGCGTCCTCCCTCCCTTTCAATCTAATTCATATTCAGTACAATGAAAATATTATGAGAATGTGAGAACTTGGGAGGTGGGTGTGGGACGCATTCCTTCCTGATATTTTCTGCTTAGAACTTAAAGACTTCCAGTTTCATATTAGTGAATTTGCAATCCAACTATTTATATGCGTTGGAAAGAAAAAGTAAGGAATGCCAACTATATTAGTTTTTGCAGCACAATTTTGGTAGTTTTACTATGCCTCTTTCCGCTCACATGTATAAAACATGCAGATTACATCTCTTTATGGTGGCCCTTTGGAATTTCTTTTTGTTGTTGAAAGTACACAAGATCCAGCTTATCATGCCGTAACTCGACTGGTAGCTGAGTTTAAGGTATGTATTTCTCTCATCGTCACCCCTCCCTACCATTTCGTTTGCTATTGCACTTAACAATATATCATGTCTCTGCAAATATAAATTTGGATGATAAATGTATCAAGAGTACTTTGACTTTTATTTGCCCTGATCGTTTTGCTGCTCTTTGTTTTTATCTTCTCTTCTTTTCATTACAGTGTCTTAAGAAGAATTTTGCTTTCACTAATATTTAGAAACAACTTTATGTTCTGGTGTGAGACTGAGTAAGATACCTTTGGGAAAGGGATTCTACAATGCAAATTAAGTTTAAAACACCTCATCTCATTCCTCTATTCTCAAATGTTAAATGCATTTACTGAGAAAAGAGATGTGTTGTCAATTCAGCATCCGCTGCAAAATTTGATTTATTGTTAATTCATGTATAATAGTATTGCCTGGGTGATGCTATCCAGTCTAGAGTAGATCAGTATAAGACTTAAATTCAGTGTAAGTACAAGTGCTGCAGAATCTGGCACCTAATTTGGTTGGCCTGCCACATTCTTATATATATATATATATATATGAGGCAACTTTAGGATAATTCTTATTATTTACGTCCTACAGATTCTAGGATTGTGCCTGTGATTTTACTTTCCAATGTTTCTTTGCTTATGTTATTGCAATAGACTACCAGTGCAAATGAGGTTTTGCTCTCTTTGGATCACTGCCAAGGAGGAATGCAAAGAGAAATAACAGAAGTAAAGAAGAATGCCGCTTTTTGTATTATAAAGCTGCATAAAGGCTCTTAGAGGAAATATCTGTTGGGTGTAACAGCAACAGATACATTCTACAAATCATTCCATTTGCAGTGTTTTTGCTTGCCCCTGCGCGTGTCTGCTTGTCTATGTCATGTTTTATGGTGCACTTGGAGTCCCAGTATTTATTGTGTACAGCTTTACAAAGTCATCTCTGTTTTGCCTACCTCTCTTTGTATCACGCTTCACTAAATGATTCCACAGGATGACGTAGAAGCACGGATTGTTGTTGCTGGTTTGTCGACAACCTGTAGTCAGAAGATTCACAACCAATTGGTATTTTACTATTTTTTTCCATTTTTTTCCCTTCATTATACAAGCATAAACCTAGTCTTGTAAATGTTGCATCACTGGTTCCCCTTTGATGAAAATTGTGACCTCACATTTAATCCTTTTCTGGGGATATACATTTTATCTTTGTAGCAAAATGACTTTTTGGCTAGATATTTCAGAAGATAAGTATATGCAGGTCAGATGAGAAAATATAAAATATATACCTTAAATTTGCTTCTGAGAATTTGAATTCAGGATTTATTTTAAGGAGAAAGAGGGGCCTATGCTCAGTGTTAACTGTTTAGATATAATAGTACTGATATAAAGAACCTTTATGCACGGTAAGAGAGAGATAAATTGTGCTGATTTTGGACTGATGTGAAGCCTCGTGCCTTGCAGGTGGGTGTTGAGAAAATGCACAAAGATAGCAAATATGTCCTATTCCTAGATGATGATGTTAGGTTACATCCTGGATCAATTGGTTCACTCACTGCAGAGATGGAAAAGAATCCCGAGGTTTGTCTATTGTGAAATACATGCCTTTGGTTTGCCAAATATTTTGTCTTTGTGATGGTTGTTTTCCTTGGTATTAATGTGGTATTTTTGATGATGATGTTCAGATTTTTATTCAAACTGGATATCCTCTTGATTTGCCATCTGGAAGTTTGGGAAGTTACTGCATATATGAATATCACATGGTATGTTTCCCAATTTTTTAATTTCTTTCTAATTTGCACTTTCTGAAAAAAAGAAGTGCTAAATAGTTTATATTCACATATTATCTCTGAAGCAGTATTTCAAAAGCTACTGTTTGATTGGGAATATTTCCAACATCATAGGGTTGCATAATTTCACAGTATTTTGTCATAATGCATGATTACAGCAGAATGGGAAATTTATTTATAATTTCCCCTTATTATTTGGCTTCTGTCTTCTCTTCCCTAGTGATTAAAACCCATTGGAACCTGTTTGGTTGTGTTTCAATCAAACAGGAATTATTAACTTTTGCTTAAAATTACAACATTTGGTTGTGTTTCAATCTGTTTTGCTATTTCCGCTTCAAATTTAAGCGTACAAGAATTATTTACTTTGTGTAGATGGAGAGTAGGGCACAGCATTCAAGAAATTACCTCTTGACTTTTTAGTGGGAAACACCCATGAAAAAGTAAAAAGATATTTGGTTTGAATTACAAAAAGTGGGGGATATGTGTGAACTAATTTTCTGGTAATTCTACTGTCCCTGTTCAAAAATTTGGCTGCAGAATATGTGAACCGGTTGCTTTTCCTTTTCCTTTTCCTTTTCCTTTTCCTAATGGTGTTCCTGTACATTTAAGTTCTTTATAATTTGTAAAGAAATTCATTACTGAATTCATTGATCAACTTATGAATTTTGCTTCTCACTTGTGTGTCGACAGGCTTTTTGAAGGTTGTTTTGCCTTTCTAATGTCTCATTTCCATAATTGTCAAAATTTGTTTCCAATTTATTCTACTTCTTTTACAGCCCTGTTCTATGGGATTTGCTACTGGTGGGAAAACATTCTTTTTGTGGGGTGGATGCATGATGGTAACTGTTCTATCTCCTTTTCATCCTAATGCGTACATCTAAAATTTCACTTGGTTTCATGTTTCTTGAGGTCTTTATATCCTCATTTCATTATTTCCAGATGCATGCTGATGACTTTAGAAATGACCGTCATGGTGTGGTTTCAGAGCTGCGAGATGGGGGTTACTCAGATGATATGACTCTTGCTGCTATTGCTGGTAAGCTCTGTAACAGTGGTGTACTTCTACTAGCAATGAGTTAATTGGTAACTTTATGTATCCACTACCTTAGTGCTCTCAAATTTGGTTGGTATGAGGAACTAATCCAAGGGTTTCAATCAATAGTATATAGGGTGGAGGATCGTGTAGTTGTAAATATATAGTTCTTCTTGTCTTAGTTGATTTTTGTTCATGGTATTATGTTGTCAAGTTTCATGAAATGCCGATTGATTGATGGTAGGTCTTGAGATGCTTTGCAAATTAAATGTGACCTCTGACAACTGACAGAAATCACCGTGCTTGTACATCAAACTTTGAGACTTTTGGTTTTATTTATAAAAGCAGATATTACCTGTGCATCAAACTAACAGGATGTTGACATCGGGTTAATGCTGCTCTTAGAAACTTTGTTGCCTGAAGGCCTTCCTTTTAAAATTATGTTGGGTGTTTAATTTGCTTAGCCACCATTTTTTTTTTCAGGGGCTCACAAGAGGCTTATCATGTCACCTCCTGTTGCTGTCTTTCCTCACCCTCTTGCAAGTGACCTTAGCTTTGGAAGGTCTGTAAAACATAGTCGAATATATTTTAAATCATTGAACATGAACTAATCAACTTTTTTAATTTGTGAAGGTACTGGAATTATCTGAGGAAGCAAACTTTTGTTTTGGAGTCATACACAACAAAGGTTAACTGGATAATGAATCGTGCATTGTTTTCTTCGCATTGCTATCTCTCATGGGGATTTGTAATGCCATACTTCATGGCTGGGTTCCACGTCATAGCAGCAGTAAGATTTTACTACAAAGGGTATTCACTTGAAGATACAGCCTTTACAGCAACAGGTGACTAGACTAAATCACTTTTTAAAGTCCTTTCAGAGTCTGTTTCTGTTTGATTTTAACCTTTTTCGAAAAGATGATGTAAGAAATAATTTACTGAAAAGCTGAGGTCAAATAATCTCTTTTTTGCATTGAAAAGACGGTCTAAAAAATGTACTTCTTAGCCTATTTTGAGAAACAATTCATTCTTTTTTCACTTTTCTTCGGACAAAAATCAGAAGCAAAGGATTGGGCAAGGACATCTCAAAATAGCTTTCCCCTGAAAGCACTTATGCTAAGCAAACAAAAAGTTGCATCTGGTGACACTGAAGAAAGATAAAGAGTGCCAGACTAAATTCAAACTTCAAAGGACTTGAACTTTCTATTGCAATACTATTCCTTAACCCATTTTTATATTAAAACTTCAATCTTTTGAATCTGTAATACAATTAATTGCTTATTACTGAGGAATTCTTAATTGTATGGTTTTATCACCACTATATTGACTGATGCAGTTGTAAATTACTTGACAATTAACATGAGTTGTTAAGTACTTTCAGAATACTCAATTAAGGTTGGAATTCTAAGAATCATTACTTCTACCTTTTTGTGGATATTGTGGTAGATTTGATGATCTGATAATATCTTAGTCTCTCTGGAATTACTGTTGAGGGTTAACTGGTATTAGATTATGCAAATTCTACTTGGAGATACTGAACAGAATATAGAGGACAGTCTTATTTATACATGTGAAAATAAGAAGCTGAGTCTAGAAGAGACTCCATCATAAATGCTTGTGATTCTGACTTGAGCTACTCAATGACAAACTTTCTTTTCCATGTGTATTTGTGTTACTTGTTTTCCCAGGGATGATCCTCGCCAGCTGCCTTGCTGTATGCACAATTATTGAACTCCTTTCCATGTGGAACTTGACAAGAATAGAGGTTCAACTATGTAACATCTTGTCTCCTGAGGCACATAAGCTGTCGCTTGCTTCTTACAACTGGTGCCTTGTAAGTTTATGCTCTTTTTCTTTTCTTCGTGTTCTTGTTATTATAAATTTATATTCATGATGCTGTTTGTTGGTTATGTCCACTTTACTCACTAAGCTTGGCGATGCAATATGTTTTTAGCCTGATATTTCATAAATACAACTAGGTCCACATGCAGAGGGTAAATGTAATGAATTTCCTGCAAAGAAAATTGTGATATTCAATTTGGAACAGTGGGAGTATAGTTTGATGGAGGGTGAAGACCAAAGTTACACTTGGTTATAGCAAAACAGGGTGAACATGTCTGGTTGTGTGTGAGAAGCTGGTAAAAAATTGATCCTTTGAAACACCCAGCATGACCATTTATTACCCTCTTTCCTTGTGTAGGCATGATACAATCAAAATTGTACACAATTCATAGCTACTTATATTTTTCCATCGATGCGTATTGAGCAGGTATTCATTGCTATGCTGGTGGATAATTTCTTGTACCCTATTTCTGCATTCCGTTCACATTTTTGTCAATCCATCAATTGGTCTGGCATTCGATATCATTTACGGAATGGGAAGATAAGCAAGGTGTGCGTTCTTTTCTCCTTGGTGCTGCTTTATATTCGTAGTGTCCTTTTTGAGCTATTGTTGTTCCTGAAGGGGGCTAATCTTTTCACCCGTTGTACAGATTGAGAGATGCATGGAACCGAAGTATACTGATCTGGGAGGGAAGCATTTATATGGGAAAAAAGGAACCCAGCACACGGTTTCTCTTATTTATTCCTTGTCCAGAAGTCTAGCTCAATGGCGGCAACCCAAGAAGTTTGACGTGTAAGGAAGGCTTCTCTAGTCTCTAGCAACTAAATTACGTTATTCTTTTTGTCCAGATTTGGACAAGTGATACTGGACTTCCGGAGAGCAAAGGCTTTTGGAAATCAATTATTTTTCCCAGAAAATTGAATGGCTCTCATCATAGATAGATTACATTGTAGCTGGTCATATTCCATTATTGATTTTAATACATTGATTCTTCAGGGTTAGCATTGGCCTACTTTTTGTAATTGTATTTGATCATTGTGTAATATTTGTTCATTCAAAGTTTGTGCAGGACAAAGGTTGAGGAACGCCTTCTTTTTTATGGAAAAAAAAAAAGATCATTCAGTGCAATTATTTTTCATTTTCTGTTTTGTTATTCCCCTCCTTGGGGGGATGGGGGGAAGTTGTTGATTTGTTGAAGCCGTCCGGTATTGGTGAAGAAGCCAAAGTTTGATGATTGCAAATTCACTTACATCCTGTCTTCAACGTTGAAATCTGATATCCTTGTCCAATATACACGCCGGCTAGACTCGTTGGATATTGATTCTGTTTTACGTGAGAGAAAAAAAGAACTATGGGGATTTTATAACCTTCAAAGTCAACATTTTCTCCCCTAACTAGAAAATTTAAGATAATGCAATGTCATTAACCCGATATATATTTTTTTCCACCTCACACATCCATGAATGACAAGTCCCTTGCAGCAAAATTTTCCAGAAGTAAAACAAGAACTAAAGCGGACGCCAACTATCGACACTGACATGAATAAGCTAAATAAGTTTCATATATAGCTTCACCTCGGCTCCTACAGCAGACCAGAAGTAGCGACGCAATAATGTCCCAAGTTCACCGTCGTCGTCCATGGTAGCGATCACTTAAACAAGGTAAATTTTTGCTTTGGAAATCTCTCCACGTTGTATGGTTGACTACCGGGCAGAACAGTTGTAACAAGATCTCCTAGCAGTATGCATATATTCCTCCATTCCAAGCACCCTACATTCATCACACCAATCAAGCACTCCGACGAGTGGAAAAGGATCCTTCCTGTTAAAGGAACGTCGAGTAGCCAATGACTCCAGATTCTTGTGGCCAGTCAGTGTTGGTGACAATGATTTTAACGCCAAAAAACACGAATTGAACATCAATCTCTTCAGGTGAAGAAAGTTCTTAGAAATCACTTCTCAAGTGTACTAGCACATAGAGACCCCGTTGTGGCAGGACAGCAGACTTCTCAGTCTTTTCCAGTTAAGGCATAGAACAATGAAGCCTTGGATATAAACACCCAGATTGCCACGTAAAATCAGATAGCGATGGATCCTTTCAGAACACATTTATAGGCTTCAGCCTGAAACTGCATCCCAGACAGGTAAAATTTTGACCAGAGGTCAGTGCCGCAAAGTTCCAGCCTTGATTCAAGGAATCGGAAACACCTTCTATAAAGCCCTTGCTTGTATACCACTCAGGAAGGTGTCTACAAATAACACGTGGAGTGCATTGCCACCAGGGAATTCTGATTCCAATGCTGCAACAAACCACTGCTTACACACAAAACACAGACTCCAGATTTTCACTCCAAAGGGCAGAAACATAAATATGAAGACCAAAATGTCATGAAAAAATTTCCTCCCATCCTCTCTCTCTCTTCAGCAGCCCTTTTTATTGCTTCCTACTTTTTCCTTGAATTTTGTGGAAACTTTTTCAGCAGTGAACAAGTGATGGTCCCCTGCAACTAATTCCCCCCCAAGTCTCTCAAATACACTATTCAATACTAACAGAAACACACAATGAAACTTTTTGAGAAAAGAAAATTAGTGAGGATAACAAAGAGAAGTCAGGAAAGGCCCTCCGCCAAACTCCTATTCCCACTTGAGCACTGATTAGCCGGACCCAATAAATGAAGTAATAAATATGGCTGAGCTGAATCAGCAAGGAAAAATGAACTAATAAAACACACATTACTAAAGGGCAAGGAGAAAGAAAATGAAAGCCCGCAGATTTATCAGTAACAAGACAATTCAAACATTAAAAATTTCTCCTGTGTTTGCTACTGTAACAGAAAGGATCCTTTCATTTTCCTGAAGTAAAAATTAAAAGTATCCTTTCTCTCATTCACTCTTCTTGCAAAAGTTCTCATTTTTACCATTCTTTTCTAAACTCTGAAGCTGCACTCCATTTGTCAGCTGAACCCAACAAAGAACAATAATTTGCTATTATATCAGATCCTCTACAAAGTATATCCTCCTCTGATTCGACTTAATTCCTCCAGTCATCTAAATTGTAGAACATATAAGGCCTTCAAAACTTCGAAGTTCAGTGATTTGGAGGAAACCTATTACACAAGATGTGCGTCCGCTCTGAAAGCTAGAAAATTACTTATGACATCATAACTGATGCACAACTGCAAACACAGGCAACTGAAAATAGACACAAGACAATAAAGTGGATAAAAGAAAAAAAAAAAAGAAAGAAAGAAATCAACCAAGAAGATAAACTGAGTAGAAAAATGTCCTATCATGGGAAGATGAGGCCCAACAATTTCGTGTTTCATATAAGGACAAGTAATTTGCTAATACAAGCCAACAAATAACCACTAGTTTTGCAGGTCTCCAATGTAGAAGTCTTCAATCATGTCAAATACTCGGGTAGCATGCTGTGGTCTGCCAAGTAAATATCACAATAGGTGTAAGCACCAAAACCAGACAAGCAAAGAAACAAAAATAGATAATAGCACAAGCTGATGTGAAGTGTTATGCGGTAGCAAATTCATGGAAGAAAGAAGAGTTATCCATATGGTCCCTATGAGTTCAACCGAAGAAATAATTCTTTTAAGGGCAAAATATACTATTCACCCTTGAGCTTTCTCAAAAATTAATTTTCATGCTCGAATTTTAAAATGTGTGATTTTAACCTTCGAACATTTGAAATATCTAAAAAATAGCCCTTCTATCATGAAAGTAGATCACATGGTCCTCACGCGACCTATTTAACTAGAGCTTTCTGCAATACAAATGTACAGTAACAATAAAAGTCCAAATATAATACAAAACCACTAGATTTTAGCCCCTATTTCCCTATTTTGTGCTTTCAAAATATTGTTCTTAATTTTAATCTCCTTATCTTCTCTTCAAATTTCTTCACATTATCAATAATAATTTCAAGATTTGACTTCATGCCTCTTATGCAATTCAATAATCTTGGAATTACTCTTTTGCACATCTTTGAATCTAAACATACAACAAAAATCACAAATTTTACCCTTTAATAAACTAAATCCAAACACAAAGATGAGAAAAAAAGGAAAGAAACCAGATTCAATTCTTGATAGATAGCAAGGAAAACTAGGTTTAATTCTCTATGGATAGTGATTTTATTGGCATCTCTACAAAAAGGAAGAATAAATCTGAAAGGAGAAGTGAATTACCAAAAAAAAAAAAAAACAAAAATTGAAAAGAGAAGAGAGAGACGCACAAGTCACAACAGTCTTTTTCTATTATATACAAAACTTACTTTGTAAGAATTAGAGGAAAATTTAGTGCCACATTGTGAAGGTTATGAGTGGACCTATAAAATAGGTCATGTGGGAATATGTGATGAACTTTCGCGAGTATTTAACAGTTTTAATTGACTGAAGGGCTATTTCTTAGGTATTTCAAATGTTTGAAGGCTAAAATCGCACATTTTAAAGTTTGAGTTTGGAAATCAAAATTTGTAAAGTTCAAGGGTGGTAATTATATATTCACTTCAGATAGAGAGGGAGGGAGTGTAACATTGCTTTGCCTACCCCTTTCTCCAGCACTTCCCCTGTAAGTTGCATTAGATTATAAAGGGAAATATTGTATTTGAAACACTTACCCAAAGAAACCTTCAGTTGAGTCATCACCAGCATGTGCCAAAATTGCATCGCCGCCAGGATGTTCTTCTACATATGGAGTAACATCATAAACCTATTGTTGTTCAAAGTAAACAACAATATCAAAAGCAAAAGAAAATTTTAATCAGAGATTTGCAGCATTGCAAATCACTTTATCATTTTAGCCAAAAAAAATACAAAATCTAAGGATTTGTTTGATCAATAAAATCAAATTGAACCTTGTCTTTGATGATGATCCAACAGTCTGTCCGTTTGTTATGCAGAGAAACTTCAGCTTTAGAGTATGTTTTGGCTGCCTGGGTGAAGACGATGCAAGCCTTTGGTTAGAATAGCAAAGTAATTGAAAAAGAATGAATAAAAAGTCTTGTAACTTCACAAAAAACAATAGTACCTATGCATCTTAAATGGTTAGCTCAATGGATCATAGACTGCAGTACTTCAAATAATTTGATCAAGTTTGAAATGCTTGTTAAGAATACATTGCCTTTTAAAAATTCATTTTTATTAGCACACACTGGATGGTTATTATTATGCATCAAAAGATGCACATATGATTTGTAAGGGCTACAAGCGCACCCTAATCAGCTAGCTTTATTGAGATAGATTACTTTTCTTAAGACAAGTTTTCTGGCAAGTATTTCACTGGAAAATTACTATTTATTATAATTATAATATCCAGAACAGCTAAATTTTTTCCGTTTTATATATTGCTATTATTTACATTCTGCATTAAATAACCAGTGGTTTCTATTCATCTGGAATGTGACTTAGCATGTCAAATTTCTTACGTTTAATTTAAAGGAAACAGCTAATGCCATGACTAAATTATTGAGGTTCATAGTTTACACTTTATGAAAAAAAGAGAGCACTTGGCATACTCTAGTGGAACCTTTTAATTGATTGAGTTCTTACTGGACATCTTAGCAGGACCCTATTCCATTGAGCACATTAAGGTTAAACAAGAAATGACACACTTCCAAACACACACAAACATAAAAGCACATTTCATGTCCTGAGTGGGATAATCCTATTTTAAAGATTGAAGAACCTCAACCCAATATAAATCCAGTAAAAGAACTAAGGTCGGGAATGCTTGAACTTCTGACAATTTCATACTTACCTTACTATTGGAATTTGACTGAACCTTTTTGCATTGATCTGCATGATATAAACTTCAATTAATCCATAATTAAACGTTCGAGTCAATACAAAAGTCGCAACAAACCCCCAGATTCAGAGCCCCAGAAATCAAAATGGATAAAAGGCACAAGAAAAATTACCAGATTTACGCAGCCGAGGGATTACGACGATTATGCCCAACACAAAGCTCAAAATCAAAGTTATCAGTGCAATGTCCATCCTCAGCTTCTAAAGCTTAATCCGCTTCTTATCTAATAGCCCAAACCAAAATGCAAATCAAACATGTAACAATGCTTATCAAAACAGACTTGAGAAATCAGTTAAAACGATGGCTCTATTAGCACAGCTCAGAGTGACTGTGCGTGCGCATGGGAAGCAAAGTGGAAAGGAGAAATCGACGGTGGCTGACCTGAAATGCAGCCGAGTAGAGATTCTGCCTAATTCTTGTTTTTCCGGCGACGGTTTTGAAGCAGATTTGGCAGGGACTATCGCCGGAAATCTGAGGGCGCTATACTACACTACTGAAGAGCTGCTCGAAACTCGCGTGTGCGGTGGGCCACTGCTCGGTTAGTTTTTTTGTAGGATGATAAGCCCGAGCCGAGCTAGTCATGTAACCGGTTTTACCATTTGCTAAAAAAAGAAAAAAGTGCAAAGTTGAATTATTTCATCCAACGCCTCAAACTTAATATAGAAGTTTTAAAAATTCAATATAAATGATTCAAATATTACACCGTTAGGTAAATTTGATAATAGTTGATCTAGTATAAAATTTAAGTAAAAATTAAAATATAATAATATAATATAATAAAAATAAAAATATATATATTTTATAATATTTTATATTAAATTTAAATATATAAAAATAATATAAATAACATATATTAATTATTTTATAATAAATTATATAATAATTTTTTTTAAAAATAATTTAAAATAATAAATAAGTCAATTTAATTGAACAGAAATATTAAATACTTATTACTTGTTGAGATTTAATTTTATTATATATAAAATGTAAATATTTAATTTAAAGCAATAAAATGGCTATTTTTATTTTGTGTAAAGTGAGTGAATAGAAAATAAAATTTCTTCTGCGTATTGACCGTTTTGCCCATAAGACTGAAAAGGGGAGAAGAAGAAGACAAAACTTTCCACTGTGTGTTTGAATTTTCATCTTTCACGAACTATACAAGTAATCCAACAAAACTACAAAAGTATGGTATTTTCCTTAATTCTATTATCCAAATTTGGGTTATGGGCTTTAATGAAATGGGTCACAGGCCCAGAGTTCAAAAGCCGATTATGCATCCAATGGACTAAAGATAATTTTGAGGAAAAGCTAAATATATTCTACATGAAATGTTTAGATAATCTAGTAGGTTTTGCATTAAATTAGTGTTAAGTCAAGGTATATATATATATCTGTTATGAATTATTGGAATCTCCATTATTTAGTGGAGGCTCCACTAATTATGGATTTATGTGAATTATTAGAAGATTTTTATGGATGTCCACCATTTAGTGGAGACACCATTAATTGAGATTAGTTGAAGATGATGTATGCCATGATGTATTTCACTAATTAGAGCTCTATAAATAGAGCTATTCTCTAAGCTTGTAATACACCATCATTTTGTGAAAGAAAGATTAGAGAAAGAATTGTGAGAGAAAGAAAGAGAGAAGTTTGAAGAGAAATTCTTGTGCAAAGAATAGTTAGAATTTTCTTAGTGTGTAGTGTGTAGATTTTATTCTAACACTACCCTAATTTTATAACACGTTATCAGCACGAGTCTCTACCGTTATTAAAGCCAGAAGACAGGTACGCATTTATTAATCTCGCTAAATTCGAATTTGTAGCCCTTGATATTTCTGAAAACATATGTCATACAAAAATGCATCTAAATGCTAAAAAAAAAGGAGATCCATATGTCATGTGGATAAAAAGAAAGATTTGACCACCTGAAGATGGTCGTACTACCCACTGTACGGTATGAATGGTTGCATCTGAAGTTGCAAGATTGTAAAATCGTGAACTCCGTGATGTATAAAACTACATCTTAGTTAAAAATTTTGCGGAGAAAAAGTTACTGATGAAGTTATATTGGAGAAGACATTCTCCACTTTTCATACCTCGAATATTGTCCTGCAGTAACAATATCGAGAAAAATGGTATCCCAAATTGACAAATTTAACATGAGTTATTATTGAGAAATCATGAAGCCAGATGAACTGGCTCAACAGCACTCCCAGAAGTGAATGCTGTTGGCTCCAGCAGAAGCCATCGTTATAGTCGTAGTTGTGGCAGTGGCCGTGGTTATGGTCATGGACACACTCGATATTTCTCTTATCACAGAGAAATACTGGCCACCTGAAGTGGAACAGAAAAGATAATAAGGGAAAAAGATATTTCCATTAATAATAAGCATCAAATCTTTTATTCATATCACTAGTGTTCATATGAACTTGATGATACATGCTTATAGTTGCTCTTTTGTAATTGAGCTGACAAATGTAAGATGAAGGTTTGTAATTGTTATTTTTCAATATTTACATTAGAGGACGACAAACAATTAGTAATTATGGACTTCGACTCCTCTTTTTCGACATCCTCCTCCTTTTCTTTCCCTTTTGAGCCGACATCGAGACTAGCGGCGAAGTAGCAGTAAAATTACTTGCGAAATGAGTCTTGAGATTTTATGATCTCCTTAAGTTTATTATATTTCTTATTATATTTGGCCTTGAAGCATGCTTGTCTCAATTTACGTGTTTGGTCCTCTAGCTGCGTATTAGGACTTTCTTCCACCAACTGTTTTTCACATTCCGATGATCGCAATGGCTTCTTGTAATTTCTTCTCGACCATATGTCCTCCTTCTTCTTTATTTTGCATATCCTGTAAATCGAAGTGATATCATCGGTTATTTACTTATAAATCTTTCATAGTTTCATACTTACAAATTATAAGTATGTATGAGAGAGAACACGAACATTCTTGATTATGGTCTCCAAGCTCACCAATTTCTGTGAGGCCATCGACGAATTCCTAACTCCCTACATCTTTTCTTGAGACGGGTTATGCCAATATTCAGTTCTTTGGTTGCGCTCATGATTGGTAGGTAAAAATACTTGCGAAATTGTTTCTCTTGATAGTGTTTGAGAGTTATTGCCCTTCTTCTCTCTCTGCCTCTTAATCATCTTCTTCTCCCCAGGAATTTTATGCTGCAATAATATCTTGAACTTCGATATTATGCATTTCATGAGTACTTACTCCGACTTCGTTGCCAAGACCACTCATTATTTCTCCTAGAAAAAGAAAATAATATCGGTAAAGGTAATACCATTCAAAATCCATGTTTAAATGTATAATAACACTGGAAACATATTACGGCTTTGTTCAAAATCCATTAGAGAGTAGAAAGGATCATGCACAAGCATATCCTCATTCAAAGGAATAGCATCAAGAGGAACAGATATCAAAGCGATCTCTTGTAGGGGCGGATCAACTTGGTCCAAAGCGGTATGTTCAAAACTTCCATCGATTTACATAAAAAACAAACCAAAAGAGAGTTTAATTTCATTATCAAGCATACTAAAAACAAATGGAAGCCCTCAAAGGTATCTCACCTGAAATTAGGAGGAAGTGGTTGGTTTGAAAAAGAAAACATATCACAATTTTCTGCGTTCGAATTAGGCAGAAGCGGTTGGTTTGGAAAGGAAAACATATCAAAATCTTCTGTGTTCGAATTAGGCAGAAGCAGTTGGTTTGGAAATGAAAATACATCAACATCTGCTGCAGAAATCAAGTCAAAATTTGACCATGTCTCAAATGAATTACGAGTCTCCATATCTGCTTTGTGATTTTTGTTTTTGATGTTTACTAATGACTGATAACTGAGATATATATCGATACATATATATATATATATATATATATATATATATCTGTATGAGGAAGAAGAAGAGGTAGATGGTAGGTAGAGGGTCGGAGGAGAATAAAAGACAAGAGATGAAGAGGAAAAGTCGATACCGGGAAAAATGAAAAAAAAAAGAGATATTTTTCTTGGCATTTTCTGCTTGTCATCATTTTCTTATATTTCTTTTCTTATTCTCTTGTGAAATCATTATTCCCTAAATTAGGAGGAGAACAAAAACAGTTCAAGAAAGATCGTGATTGGACAACATCATTAAGTTATCTTGATCCGCATACAAGCGCGTGTGAACTTGAAGTTCAAAAGATAATTCATTTGTAAATCATTGCAAATCAAATGCCAGATGCTTTTGTTGACTCTAGAAGAGTAACAAAATCACATATGCCAGCTATAAATGCTCCTATTCTAATTAAAGTTCCAACAGAACAAAAGATTTTACATATAGCTGCTGAGCCAAAAGCACGCCAGAAGTGTGGCCGACCTCTTGGTTCTAAAGATAAAAATCCTCGAAAGAAAAGAGGATTAAATGATCCAGAAGATCATATTGAAGAAAAGAATGATAAATACCAAGAGAAAACTGATGACAAAGAACCAGAAGTTGATGAAAGTAACACTGAAATTTCTATCAATTATACCACTTCTGGTAGAAGTTGGAATCGGATAGAAACTGTTATTGATAATATATTTGCATACAATATATCTCTTGATGTTACACAGGATAATGATGATCCTGAACCAATATCAGTTGATGAATGTCGGCATAGAAAAGATTGGTCTGCAATGGAAAGATGCGATTCAATCGGAGTTAAATGCAACTGGCAAAACGTGAAGTCTTCGGACTGCAGTCCGAACACCGAAGGTATAAAACCTGTTGGCTACAAATGGATATTTGTGCGAAAGCGCAATGAAAAGAGTGAAATCGTTCGATATAAAGCGCGATTAGTAGTCCAAGGTTTTTCACAAAGACCAGGTATTGATTATGATGAAACTTATTCTCCTGTTGTTGATGCTATTACACTCCGATATCTTATCGGTTTGGCGAGTACATGAAAAGATAGATATGCGCCTATTAGATGTTGTCACTCGCTTACTTGTATGGAAATTTAGAAAATGATGTTTACATGAAAATCCCCGAAGGATTTCATATGCCCGAAGCATATAAACATTATCCTCGTGAAAATTACTCCATCAAGTTGCGAAATCATTATATGGCTCTGAAGCAATGCGGCGCATGTGGTTCACACGTCTTAGTGAATATTTATTGAAAGCGGGATTTAAAAATGACCAGGTATGTCCATGCGTTTTTATTAAGAAATCTGGTTCTAAATTTGTGATATTAGCTATATATGTTGATGATATTAATCTTATTGGAACTCCCGAAGAGCTCCAAGAAACAATTGATTATTTAAAAAGAGAATTCGAAATCAAGGATTTTGGTAAAACCAAATTTTGCCTTGGTTTACAAATTGAACATTTGGAGAGTGGAACATTTATTCATCAATCAACATATACGAACAAAAGTGCTAAAAAGATTTTACATGGACAAAGCACATCCATTGAGTATTCCAATGATCGTCCGATCATTAAATGTGGATAAAGATCCTTTCCGACCTCAAGAAAATGATGAAGAACTCCTTGGTCCTGAAGTACCATATCTCAGTGCAATTGGTGCATTGATGTATCTTGCTAATAATACAAGACCTGATATTGCTTTTGCTGTCAATTTATTAGCAAGATTTACTTCTTCACCAACACGACGACATTGGAATGGAATTAAACAAGTCCTTCGATATCTCCAAGCAGCTACTTCTTCAAATCATGCTGAAATTATAGCCATTCATGAAGCAAGTCGAGAATGTGTATGGCTAAGATCCATGATTCATTATATCCGAGAAAGTTGTGGATTATCATCAATCAAAGATATTCCAACTCCTCTTTATGAAGACAATGCAGCTTGCATAACTCAATTATGAGGAGGATATATTAAAGGAGATCGGACAAAACATATTTCACCAAAATTCTTCTTTACTCATGAACTTCAGAAGAAAGGTGAAATTGATGTGCTACAAATTCGGTCATGTGATAACCTCGCAGATATTTTCACGAAGACTTTACCGATCGCAACATTTGAAAAGTTGAGATATAAAATCGGTATGCGTCGGTTTAAAGATTTAAAGGAATCATCTCATCGGGGGAGTAATAAATGGACATATAGAATAGTGTACTCTTTTTCCTTCACTAGATTTTTTCCCACTCGGGTTTTTATCTAGTAAGGTTTTAACGAGGCATATTCTTTATGTATGGATGGACATCCAAGGGGGAGTGTTATGAATTATTGGAATCTCCATTAATTAGTGGAGGCTCCACTAATTATGGATTTATGTGAATTATTAGAAGATTTTTATGGATGTCCACCATTTAGTGGAGACACCATTAATTGAGATTAGTTGAAGATGATGTATGCCATGATGTATTTCACTAATTAGAGCTCTATAAATAGAGCTATTCTCTAAGCTTGTAATACACCATCATTTTGTGAAAGAAAGATTAGTGAAAGAAAGATTAGAGAAAGAATTGTGAGAGAAAGAAAGAGAGAAGTTTGAAGAGAAATTCTTGTGCAAATAATAGTTAGAATTTTCTTAGTGCGTAGTGTGTAGATTTTATTCTAACACTACCCTAATTTTATAACAATATCTATATATATGCATTTTGTATTTTACTAATTTTGTGATCTTTGTTGATCGCATTGTTGCTTTTGTAATCAATATTAAAATAATAATAATAAATAAATGAGGATTGGTCAATTGAGATGAACATGAAACACCAGAAACAAAATTATAACTTTTTTTTTTCTCTCTATAAAGTAGTGCAATGGTAAAATAAGGATATGATTAGATATTATATCGTGAAAAAAATAAGGACATAATTAGATACTATATCGTGAATTTGAACTTTGAGAGGAACAGTCTATTGAAAGATTAGATATTATAAATCATAAAGATTAAATCTATATAAAGACATCAGGTATTGATTTTGTTTAAATACGATCAGACCTGAATTTACTTGGTCATGATAAATTTGGGGTGATGGTTCATTGTCTCATGACTAATCATGCAAAGTTCAAATAATTAAATTATTAAAAAAATATGTAAATATAATGCGAGATAAAAACGAAATCAACTATTAGTTTTACTTTGGAGTTCCATATAGTATAATTATTGACAAAGTGATAACCAGCTATTACAATTTACAGGCTGTTCGATCAAGTCCGTACCCTCAAATTTCTTCCACCGAAAGTAGAATTACCTTTTCTCCAAAAGTTCCATTTTTATCTTGAAAAAAAAAAGGAAGAAAAAAATAAAGAGAAGAAGGAACAATACCGTAACATTGTTTTGGAACAATAGAATAAAGTAGCCTTTCATTGGAATGGTGGAATCAATCAAAGACAAGTTAGCCATAATTTCTCCATTTATAAGTATTCTCTTTCCACCATTATTAGTCCCTTTCCTCCAACATAAACAGGGTTTCGGCTTCATAGTATCAAAGCCAAAAACAGCAAAATGAGCTGCTGTAGGCCTAAGAGATCATCCGAGAGTCCATCCCCTACCAGAAATGCATCATTTGAGCTGCAAAAGCAAGATATCCCAGAAAGCAGGAATGTGAAACATGAAGTGCTGTTAACCATTCCAGGATGCAAAGTTCATCTGATGGAAGGAGGAGAAGCTATAGAACTTGCTAATGGCGATTTCATGCTTGTTCGAATATCTGATGAAAATGTTTCTGTTGCTACTATTATTAAAGTTGGTGATGAACTTCAGTGGCCTTTGACAAAAGATGAGCCCGTGGTGAAGCTCGATGCTCTTCACTATCTGTTTTCTTTGCCGATGAAAGATGGTGATCCTTTGAGTTATGGGGTGACATTTTTGGATCAGTATGGAGGAAATTTGGTGGTTTTAGATTTATTTCTTAAAGAGCATGCTTTGCTTACTACTTCAGCATCATCTACAAAGAAAAAGGACATTAATTGGAAGGAGTTTGCACCAAGAATTGGTGATTATAATAATGTTCTGGCCAAGGCAATTGCTGGAGGCACAGGACAGATTGTGAAGGGAATCTTCAAATGTAGTAACGCTTACACCAACCAGGTCGGTATTAGTAAGCTAAACAATAAAAAACATGCTTGCTTAATGTAAAATTAGTGATTTCTTTCCTGTGATCAAGCAAGTGAAGTTCATCTTAAAATCTCTTACTAATTGGAATGTGTTCAAGGTTGTTGAACTTTTAATATTTCTTGATGTCATATATCACTGGATTACTTGGAAAAGCAGGTGCAAAAAGGAGGAGAAACAATTTTGATCAGTCAAGTAGAGGTTAAAAATGGTGATGTAGCTATTGAAACTAGAAGAAGCAGTAGCAGTGGTTCCACAAAGAAGAATTCGGTCAACAAAAGCCTGAAACGGTCTGAAACGACTTAAAAATCATCCGCATTTGCTCACAATCTGTGCCTTTACACCCAAAAGTCTAACTAAAATTTACTGTTATCAGTGTTAGAAAATTGTCCAAGATGACAGAAAAAATGAGCAGAGCTATGCTTGGCGGAGTCGGCATTGCCGCTGGATCAGTGATGGCACCTGTTGTTCGATCACAGGCTGGAAAGGCATTCCTAACCATGGTTCCAGGGGAGGTCCTCTTGGCTTCCCTTGATGCAGTTAGTAAGTTACCTTAAGAGCCAAATTTATCTTCCTCATTCTCACTGGGAAATGAAATTTCCTTGAAAAAACTGCAGATAAGATTATAGATGCAGCAGAAGCAGCAGAGAAACAAGCTTTATCTGCTACATCTGGAGCTGTGACAAGAATGGTCACAAAAAGGTGAAAAAGGCCTTAATAAGCAGTCTAATGTAGAGTTATTACTAATGGAATTATGTGGTTTGCCATTTCTCTTGTGTTGACCACACTCTACTATTTGGAAATATGTGCAAATGCCTCCCTGAGAAAGCAATGAAGTGTCTTGTGTTCCTTTACATTATGTTCTTTTCCCAGTCTTTTGGACACACAACCCTCACCCCTCATGCTTGGAAAATTTCTATTCTAGGTTGATTTTTGGACATCACTTGTTAGGTTTGGTCCAGTAATATTCCCATCTCCAATTTTTTAGTAAATATTACGCATTTTGAAGATTTTTAGAACTTAATAAAAATATGTATATTTAGTGCACAATATTCTATTTTAAAAATAATATATTCTAATTAAAGAAGGTGATTTCTTGGAGATGTACACCAAATTATGTTATTCTTTATATCTTGCCTTTAGCCTCGTGCCTCAACTGCTATTGACTTATTTATATTGTCTAAGCTTGGCCATTTAGAGCTAATTTCTTTCTTATTTGCAACGATGACAATTTAGGTTTGGAGAAAATGCAGGGGAGGCAACAGAAGATGCCCTTGCAACGGCAGGACACTGCTTCGGCACTGCCTGGAACGTCTTTAAGATACGAAAGGCCATTAATCCTGCATCTTCCGTCTCCTCTGGAATTCTCAAGAACGTCCCAAATCCTAGAAAACTCTGAGAGCCCAAAAGCCACCAGGACGGAAACTGAACAATTCCTTCTCTTCATATTCCGCCGGGTCGGATAAACCTTGATTCTCTTGTGAAGTTTTACCTTTTGTATAAGATCATAAATGCTAAAGAATTCGATCACCTCGATTCGTACGCTTGTTTATACTAGCATCCTCATGTGCAATTGCATTTTTAAGAATCAAAAGCCTTGGGTTAATATCAATTGTTGATTGCTTGAGAAAGAGACCCTATAGCAAATGAAAAATAACTTAAATCATATTGCAAGATATCCGAATTACAATTCTGAATTATTCATGAACAAATAGACTTAAAAATAAAAGTTAAAACAAACCTTAAACAAGAACATACACGATAAGATATGATTCGGACATACTTGCAGTGCTCCTATTGTCCTAAAATTTAGATTAAAGAATAAAGAGGGTGTTGTGAAATACGAATCACCCAAGAAAGGGTGGTATGGCAGGAGCAACCATTCTCCCATCTTCAGCAGTTGAAGCAGAAATCTTTGCAGAAAATCTTCATGAAAAGAGGGCCACCCATCAGAGTGACCAAGAAGTGGAAGAAGCAATTCCAAAGCATTTTTTTTCTAGTTTTTCTTTGTAATCTTTAGCTTTTGGCTTGCACAAGTTAGTATAATGTCTAGCACCAAGTTTATACAGACTTCATAAGAAATTCATTAATAAATGTAAATTACAAACAAAGATTTTTTTTTTATTATTTGATAGATATGTAACTTGTAACTTGTTTCGTACTAAAATATTATATATTTTTTGTGAAAATAAAAATTAATTAAATTCATGCGTCTAGAGTATTGTTCATGAACTTTTAACCGTTTTTAAAATAAGATTTGAATTAGGTGAATTACTTTCTCCAATCCAAATTGAATATATACAACCTTTTTTTCACAGAAGTACTATACCAGTAATTTTGCAATGGATCAAAATATTTTATTAGGAAAATAATTATTGAAGATATTTTTATTATGACAATACCCAGCATTTTTAAATATAACTTGTAACTTATTTTGTATTGAAATATAGTATATTTTTTGTGGAAATAAGAATTAATTCAAGTCATGCACCTATAATATTATTCATGAACTTCCAACTGTATTTAAGATAGGATTTGAACTAGGTAAATTAATTAATTTGAAATTACTTTCTCCAATCCAAATTAAATATATACAACCTTTTTAGAAGTACTATGCTAGTAATTTTGCAATAGAGAAAAATATTTTATTAGGAAAACAATTATTGAAGATATTTTTACTATGAGGATACCGAATATTTTGGAACGTATACAACCCTCTTCCAATGAGCATATTTTGAGAATGAAAATATAAGATTTTTTTTAAGGAAAAGAAAATATAAGAATTTGTAGGTTAGGTAATTTGTTCTTTTTAAAGGCATCGTAGGGGTGCCGGGAGCCGGGGTGGGGGGGGGGGTGGCCGCAGAGGAAATACAATGGGCTTAACTCAAAGGCCCAACGGCTCAAAATAGCTGTCTGTTGGATTAGATGGTTGATTAAAACCCAACAGCCCAGATATACTTCCAGCCCATCACGGGGGTGTACTTTCTCATCTGGAACCGTTATATGATGAGCCAGTCAAGGCCCAGTTTAACTTTCCCCCTCATTTGACTCCCGCCAGCTAGCGCTAGCGGCAGCAGCACGCAATCTTCAACCTGTGCAGAACCCTAGAGTCAGCTCAAAAGCAATCGAATTTGAAAGTGTTCTTTCTAGCGACTGAAATGGAGTCCTCCACTTTGGATATAGAGAGACTAAGCATCTACAAAGCAGCGCGAAGCATAAAGCGTAGAGATAACAGTCTCTACAACGCTCTCCGATCAATCTTCGAGGACTCCATTTTCGTTAGTGAGATCTCTCAGCTGTGGCCGGAGTTGCCTTTGCTCGCCAATCTCCGCTGCGGTCTCTGGTACTCTCGTAACTTCCACTCTACCTGTTACTTCAAATCCACCGATGGCCACACCAATAATTGGTCCTTCAATACTTCTCGTCTCAATCTCCATGTCGCTCTTCTTGCTGGTAATATTTCCTCTCTATGTTTGTACACATAGTGCAATCGCTTGGTGTCTGTATTGATATGTTGTGTATGCATATTCTAGTCTACATGTTCGCATTGTAGATTTGTAATAAAGTTTATATCTTTATGTTTTTAATACTTATAGTTTCCTGTTGAACGGGTAGGACAGAAGGGAGGCTGCATGATTGTTGATTCCACTCGGAAAGGAAAGAGATTTCCCGACAGTCTGTCGAAGACTATTCCAATTTGGACCTGTGTATTAAATCGTGCAATCTTGAATTACAGAAACAGATTAAATGGAGATGGCAATCTTGAGGATAAGGTAGCTAAGAGACTCTGGAATTGTTGATCTAATATAGGCTGCTTGATGATTGGTTAGAATAAGTTCAACTATTGCAGTTTTGACCAGTTTGTTTAAGGTAGTATATGCATTTTAACTGCTTTATCCTCGGTCTGATGAGTCTTTTCTGTCAACCTGAATACAAATTTCCTTGCCGATAAATTGGATGACATGTCAGCAAGACGGTATTAGAACATCAAATGGAGCAAAAAAACATTCTCTTCCTTCCGTTACATTCTGTTAACAGAAGGAGATTTGACTTTTTGAAAATGTTTTGAACGTTGAGTGTTTATTTTGTGGCAATGAATGAGGATTCCAATCGAAGGTGGTGAGGGGAAAAAATGTTGCAGCTCCTGTGAAATGTTATTTTTGTTGGTTGGGAAGGATGGAGAAACTTAGAAAAAAATATCATTCATGGTACTATCGGTGTGTTAGATGAGATTTCATGATGTTCTTGGGAAGAGTAGATAGAGCATGTTCATGACTATGCAATGGAGAGACAGAGACTGGTTGGATTGAAAATGAGGGTTAATGCAGTAAAATTAGATCTTTTGTTCCTTTGAGATTTTCCACTCTTGTTTGGAAGGAAACTAGTGCTAAAGGGAATATTTGATTAACATTCCATCTTTTCTTTCCTTGCTTCCACTCTAAGCCACAGAAAAGGTTCTTGTCTAGAAAACTTTCCTCTTCCTGTCTTTTTCTTGAATGTGGATTTCAACAATTGGTCAGAAAAACAATATGGGGATAGTTTATTTGTATGAGGAAGTATATGTAGAAGTATTGACTTATTAATTTTATAAACTATTATAACCAATAAATTTACGAATTCATAAGAAATTTAGTCCGGATATATATGTTTTAAAATCTTATTTTCTGACTTTCTATGAAGAAAATAGAATCATAGTTGTATTTATATTTATATTTATATTTGAAGGGCTTATAGTATATAAAAACACATCATATTTATTTAATAAATTAGAATGTCTCAGTCTCTGTGTAAATCAATTTTGCTCCAGAGGCATCTTGTGGATATGCATTTAAAATGTGTAGTTTGTGACATGAAAAACGCTGTTGGTTTTTGGGAATTTTATTCTTAGAGACAATTAGGTTATATTACTAGTGTGTGGAGTATGCAATATCACGCGTGCAGTTAATGCAGCTCAACATGTTGAGTGGGTGGCAGATGTGTTGGAACCCTTTGGGATATGTTTTCGTACTTGTTATGTAAGAGAATATTTTGAAGGAGTTGCTTGTTTTTGCTGACTTGTGTTCTTTGGCTCGACATATATTCTCAGTCTTCCCTTCATGAATAAGGTCTGCCATCTTTTTAACTTATGTATGTTACATGTAGCAGATGCCGGTTTTGTATTTTCACCTTTCTCTGCTGTTGTGCTGTCCACTGGTAATCCATTTTTTGATTATGGAAATTACTAAGCCTGCTTTCCTGTTTTTTCTGGCTTGCATCCATTTCAACAGGAATCAAACACTTCTAATGTGCTTCCTGGCAGTGAAAGATTAGTTTCTTCTGGTTGGGATTGTTCTTTGCATCTGCCCCTGTGGGTTTCAGAAACAGAAAAAGCACTTATTCAGGATCGCTTAGAAGGTTGGACTATGGATTTAGAGGCCAGTGGAGCTGATATTGCCTCTCTTGCATTATCCCTAAGAAAGCCGTTACGTCCTCTATGGATTTCACAAAAAACTGTGATCTGGTTGAATGAAGTACCTGAATATGATTCTTGGGATTTCACACCTATAATACTTGTCTCTGCATCCTCTTCAAGTGGTACCTATCAGCAGTGGACTACCTCGGAGTTCAGTTGGAATTATATACCTGGAGCTGGAGATGATGAGGAAAGTTGGGCAAGGGGATTATCACCTTATCTTTTCTGGAAGCATGCTTATGATCTTATAAGCTTAGGTCCTGATTTGTGTAACCAGAAGGTAGCTGAGATAGTTGAAAAGGATAGAGTATATCGCACTCAAAGGGGGGCAAATGCTCCCCATATGTCTATCAAGACTACAAAGTTGTTGGGGAACACCGATCATTATCCTGATAAAGAACCATTGGAATTGGAAACTCCATGTGTAGAGGGAGATAACAAGCCTTCAAGTTCAAGTAGATGTGATGATTGTGCCATATTCTGGATTGATTCAACCAATGTAGCAGTTGGCTCAACTTGTCTTGGTATGTTTCATTCTAATTTTCAGCAGAATAGTTGAATATGTTATGCTTTTTTCTTTGCTGTTCCTACTTATACCTTTTCTAGTGATTCTGTCAATGTACGTCAATGTGACTGAAGTTTTATTTGGGCATGGCATTTCGGAGATTGTCCATGTTTTATTCGTCTCGTCTAATTTTCTCTCTCTGAATAAGATACTTTAATGCAGCTATGGGGTTGTCTGTTGACAGCATGTTGAATTGTGATAAGGAGTCTCGTTCGCACTGCCAAGAAAATGCTGAGAATTATTTACACCTTCCTATTGTGGTATGCCCACTGAGCTTTGTGTGAGAGGATGCTTATTTGAAATCTTTTTATCCTTTTAGCTTTCTTTATACACTTTCTGACTGCTTTTTTATTTTTCATTTATAGAGCTCAAAGTTCGATAGATTCTCTTTGCTGAGAAATCTACCTAAAGCCTTAAATTTTGCAAAGAGAAACTTAAGGGAAGGAAAGAGTCTTCTAATTTGCTGCAAAGATGGTATGTGCCATTTTCATTTGTCCACATGTTTATATTACATATTGAAATTTCTTGTCTTTCCCACCCAAGTCTGCCATTCATTTTTTTTTTTTTATTGGAATTTTGTTTCTTCTATCCCATAAGATGTTAAGTTATTCCATATTTCTTATCAGCATTATTCAGACCCTTCTAGCTAATTATCTTCAAATAGGCCTTCCTGTCTTCTCTTTAACATTCATGCGTGTGTCTTCATGAGTTTACTCCACCCCCTCATGAATGGAGATTGGAAAGTGAACTAGATAACTCTTTCTTTCAGAGCAAACCTGAGTAGTGAACTATGGAAATGTGCTGGTCATTGTTGATCCAAACTCCTCCATTATGCTTTTGCTCATCTGTCCGCAACACACTTCAAACTTTCCGTTCCATTTCTTATCTCAGCCCCTTTCATGACACTGTTAGATGCTGCCATTTACATCCTTCACCAAGTTTTTGATTCTTGTGCCTCTCTGACTTGAATAAATTATTATGAAATGACACCAACACAATTTCATCTTGTGCCAGGGGAAGATATTAGCATATGTGTATGTCTGGCAATCTTGATATCGTTGTTTGATGGCAAAGGTATGTCTTAGGAATCATCCTAGAGTCAAGATATATTATTTTCCCCCCTACCTTTCCTAACATTCCTTTTCTTACCTTTTCCTTTCATAATTGTATCAGTTGCCATATATTTTACACCACTTGCTAAGCACAAAAGGGATTCATAAAGCAAAAGAAAGTTCATCTTATTTGGTATCCAAAGCGGTTGACCAATCTTTTGCAAAACCTATAGTTATATTCAAATAAATTTTTTCCCCTTATTTCCTCGATTCAATTGCTTATTATTACAGTTGCATATACTCTTCATCTGGCTTTCAATATTAGATTTGTCACATGGGACAACTTCTCATTCTAGACGCAATTTTCTAATTTTTGTCACATTTTTTTTTTCTTTTTGGGGAGAAACTAATTTTCATCACTTTGACCAGGACATTTTGATGATGGAAAATCCTTTAGCGAGACACATATCAGTAAATCAGAATTGCGAAGGATGTTGGTATATATATGTAAATTTGCTGCAAATGCTCGGCCTTCCAGAGGAAATCTGAAGCAAGTTTTTAGTTATCTCAGTGGTGGGAATGTTGTTTCTAATCCATGCCATGCCCCTCGTCAGGGACACTGAAAACAAAAAGATGAGGAATAGCAATACTGGAATTTGGTCTTTTTGAACTATAGATACTTGTATCGTTTCTAACAGACGCCTTGGGTACATATTGTTAGTACCGTAAATTGTATTCTTTTTGCAGGCATTATTAATTGGCTTCTTTCTTCCCTCTACAACTCAACTGCTTGATTTAAGTAGGGATCTATTCTTGTTTGTCCAGTACTCTCACGTAGGAAATGAAGAAATGTGGAGATTGGGTCTTTCCCCAAAGCAATATAAGATTGTTAAATTCTGGACCTTGTGGTAGGATTCAATGAAATGGTCCTAGTGTTCTCCTGGCTTCGAGCTTCGATGTTTTTGTCTTTCTTGTAGTAAATAAGTACTTAAAACAGCGCATCCTTTGTCTTGGAGTTGGACTAATGGGCATTGTTCTGTCTCGAATTGGCGAATGGAAGATTGGAACCAAAAGGAAAAGTTGGAATTGGAAATGACAACCAGATGAAAAGCACATCCACCACTACTTTATAATTTCTCCAATAAAAACAGCAGTGGCTGCTGTTTGTTGGCTTGGATTTCCACCTCCTTGGAGAAGTTAGAACGTTAAAGCCTAATTTCACGTTTTTGTTTATTAGTTGTTTCGGACCAAACCTAGGCAGTAGCTTGTGGTAGGAAAGGGAAAGAGTTCATTTAAAAAAAAAAAAAAACATTTGTATACATCTGTTTTAACTTTTAACTCATTGATCATGGAAGCCGTCCAACTTTTTCAAACAGTTGAGACGACTAATATAATGATAGAGAAGATGCACATCCAGATCTCAACGATTTCACCCTATTTTACAGAGCATATTATTGGTATAGCCGATTAAAACTCTCTTTTGTTGGACTTTGATTGTACTATATTCTAACATTAATCTAGGTGTCAGTTTAATGGGTTATAATTTTCACTTCTTCGGTCAGGTTTAGATAGTGTTATTTTAATACTAATTTATAGTATTAATCTTAACAAGTTATGATTCTATTTTTTTATTATAAACATTCTTATTAAAAATTATTATAATTATATTTTAATATAATAATTTGAGTACGACTAACTAAAAACAATAGTATTAGTTTAGTTTAAATATAACTAGATAAACATAATACTCAATTTGTTTTAAAATACTTATTTATGAACACAAATTAAAGGAATTGAAAATAATATTATAATTTAGATAAAATTTTTATTTTACCTATATTAAAAATATGATAACTATTGGTTAGTGAAAATTCTCAAAAAATAATAAGAAAGAAGAGTTTTAGAAAGTTGTGCAATTGATTTAGAATAAATGAGAGTAAAATAAAAAAATATTAATTTAAAAAATGTATATATAAAAAATATTTTAAAATAAAATAAAAAATATTTTGAAAAAGAAAGAGTAAGCTCACATACGTAATAATCCTGACTTCACCAATGCACAGAGTAGGAGAGGACTTATGCAGGAACGACACGCTTTCCTTTCCTGGTAGGTGGAGTATTTATCAAGAAACTCGGCGTGCGCGTCCTATTTTACGCCCTTTGAAAAATGGAAGAAACTTGCAAGATGCAACAGTTGTTTTAGGCTAATCTTTTACTCTGCGAACCCGATCTCCGACCGTAAGCTTTGAAAAAATGCGGAACCACACACACACACACACTATTTAAATTGATGTTAAGAATAAAAACACTTTTATTTCCTATCTTAAACAGTAAGTTGGCAGCACTCGGATTCATATCTCCTTATCCTTGTAACAAAGTGAAATTCCTCCGTAACTGGAACAAGATTCTTCTACTCCGTTGTCGGAGCAATGGCATTTCCAAGTGGCTATAAATGGCATAGAACATCGCTTCACCATATCGTTGGAAATCAAAAGATAATATCGGACAAGACCATGGAATGGGGCTGCTGCTGTCGAATAATTTGAAAATCCCTCTAATTAAGATTTTCTTCACGTTTTTAACATATATTCGTCAACCACTGGACAAGAGAATAACTAAAGATCTCAGACATTGTTGGCAGCTACCATGAAAGGCATCTCTTTCCAGACCGCCATTGTTGTTCGGCTTAGAAATTTCAACGGTTCTAAACCAATCAACCCTTTAATAAAAATATACAGATATAGTACCACTCAACTCTCTCAACATCTCCATATTCTCTATCATTTTTTCAGCCTTTGAAAACGTGTTGTCTCCTCCTCCTACTACACCAAAAGAAATTTCCATGTCGTTTGTGGGTTCAAGACTTGAGAATTCACCATTTCAATTGGGATGATCAAAAGCTCAGTTAGGCAGATAAACATAAAACATTCTGGCTATTACAGCAAATGTTACATTTGATCTAACAGAAGCAGTGGCGTTAAAGAAACTATGGTAAGCAAAAGTTGGCATGTTTTCTTGCTCAAATTTGACCAATATTTGATAAAAGAAGAGCTTTTTGGAAGTTTCCTTGACGCAGACACATACAAATTATCGAGACCAAAACTATTGCTTGTATAATTCGAGCACCATGATGAAGCCCTCCACATTCTCTCAGATATATCCTTGTTTATCATCCCACTATCGATTAAAATAATCTCTATATCACTGTTAGTACTCGTGGAAAACCTAAAAGAAGGTCTCCAAAGAGCACCATATCGATCATTACCCACCACAGCTCACCTTTCTCACAAACTTTAATTTTTCTTCCTGGTCGCTGCTGCGAAATTGAATACACGTTACCCATTGATTATTGTTTACACGTGAAAAGTTTCAGAGGTGAGTGTTTTCAAAACCTCGAATGAGAATTAGTAAAAAGCCGTTCGATTCTTATTCCATGTTGTCTTTGAGAAGCTTTGTTCAACGTGTGTCTTTGACTCGAGTCTTTGATAATCAAATTATGTCCTTAGTGACTCAGCTAAGACTGCTGTTTTCCCCTCTTGATGAACCAAAGAACAATAAATTAGGCAGGAAAAAAAAAGGAATATTCACTTCAGTCATTGGTATATATAGTAGGGAGGAGAATGGGGGTTGGGGTGTATATATAGACTGCAAATTATAGACAGTGGCGAGAACCTCAGGGAGGGAAGTTAACAATAAGCTAAATACGCTCATCAATTCCATTTTGGATTCAAAATTTTGTGTGTGAATCCATCTTTTGGAGCTCCTTTTTGATTACTATAAGGTACATTCATTTTCAGTTGTACTAAAAACGAAGTTAGGAAGGATATTTTACCTGATCGAGCCGGAAAAATCTTCTCATATGGTCAGGGAAGTTAGAGAGAGACAAGGGAAGAAGGGCTACACCAGGGGGACAAAATCAAGGCTGGATTGGTCGAATCTGTAAGTTAATCTGGTTGTTTCCATTTACAGTTAAGTCACCATGTGTATCTGAATGTTTATTCATGGATACAGCTACATGCACTCGACATATTTGCTTTAGATGAAGAAATCTAACCTCAATAAAACCTTTGATTTTCTCTTGTTTGGAAAGAATAATATGTAATGGGCTTGTTTTATTATATTATAGGCTAATGAATGTGGAAAGACGCTTGGATTCGAAAGGCAAATTAAGGCTCACATTTTATAGTTCTTCTCTATAACTAGACTATAGTTGCCACTTAATTGTATTAATGTTATCAATATCTTTCAGTTGGGACGAGAATAATTAATAAAGGGATTTATTTTTCGTAATATAATAAACTTCGTTTTTTTATATTTAAAACATATAAAATATAAATTATAATTTTTGATAGTATTGTTTTACTAAAGAATATTTATAAATAACTATCCAATCAAGTTTCCTAAACTTTTATAAGTTAATTTATAAAATAATAATCTTAATGTAGTGTATATATATATATTGTGTCATTAGAACTGAAAACTATAGCAGATAAATGAACACTATTAGATCCCACAAACTTTGATGAAAGTAGAATCCTTTCTTACTTTCTCTGAAATATTAGATAGACTAGAATGGACAATATTTTTAGATCCCAAAAACGTAATCATTGTAAAAGATACTTCTTCCGATCTAATCATTTAAGAAAAACAATCCGCTCTTTATTTTGATCACCCCAACATCATTGTGCTTTTGAATAACTAATTGCATGTTCTCTTTGGCCATACTTACATAGAGAATATTTACATAAACTCAATGCAAATCTTCTTCCGACAGAGGCAGATTTTAGCAAGATTGTCCATATTAAAGTAATCTAGTTCTAAACCCTTTTATCGGCTTCTAGATCTATAGATCTCTTTTTTCTTAATTTTTTTTCTCCTTTTATTTTTTTCATCAAGTAGTAATCTTTCACTCCTTAAGCATTTAATAATATTAGTCACACAACTAATAATTCAATAATCGATTACTTGATTGTAGATTATAAAGATATAAGTTATTGAGTTAATAACTCTCATTAGTTGCATATTTAATTAACTTTTGATTTAGAAAGTCCAATGTTCAAATTCTAAACTATGAATTTAATTAAAAAGAATCACTTATGAAAAGAGAGTAATTTGACATTAGCAGCAGCCCTTGTATTATTGATGCCCCTTGCATTCCAATTATATTGGTTTAAAAAGGCATTTGGGTTTGTACTTGGTTAAGGGAATGGTTATGTAGATATTAAGGCTTAAAGTATTTCACTTTAAACTCACTTTTTTTTGTTCTTAAAGAAACAAGTATCATACCTACTCTTCACAAAGAGATACTATGGTGTTAGGGTCCAAAACCTAGATGATAATTAATTAGAGGGGTTTAGATTATGTCACTTTTAAACTTATCACACCCTTAAAAATAGTCATAAACGTTTAGTCGAGCATCTTTAATAATTAATTAACTATTTCATTTTTAAATAAGTGTTACTTTTTAAAAAATTTCATAAATTACGAAAAACTCTTTCATTTAGAGTTTTGAGAAAAAAGATTAAATTATCCTTATTAAAAATTATATAATGAATTTGAAAATTCAAAATTAATTGAAATTAAAATTTAATAAAATAATAAATGTTTACGGTATAACTAAAAAAGAAATAACTATATTTTATTTCACAATATAATAAATAATCATAAAAAAGTATTTTGGTCGCTTATTCAAGAAGACATGAGTAGCTCAAAGAAATAACTTAATGAAATAGGTTTCCAAGTTCCAACCAACCCCCCCTCCCTGCAACTTATATGGTGATTCTGGAATAAAGACTCGGAGACTTGTAGTGAGAATCGAGAAGCCAGACAATAAATCAAATAAAGGGTAAACAATTCATCATTAATTAATGTGTCTGGGATCTTCTAATGCATATTCTTTTTCAAACTCATTAGGCTGGTCACGTTTTACCACTTCTTCGCTTGCCAGAACAAATTTAATATACTTAATTAACAATCTTATCATTTTATAAAAAATTACTCCCTCTCTCCTTATTTATCTGTCACAAATAAAATGTTTTTGTATCTATTTTTATCTATCACATTGAAAAAATTTAGGTGTCATTAATGTTAATTTTATTATTATATCTTTATACTTCTTCCGTCCCAAATTAAGTGTCTCCTTTAACTGATTGCGCGGGAATTAAAAAAGTGAGTTTTTTAGTTAATTAAATATTCTTTTTCATTTTTACCTTTAAAACTCAATGATAAGTATACAAACTCCAAAATTTTGATGTACTAACTCCAACTTATTTCTCTCTCTTGAGTATTTAATTCTTTATAAAAAGTGGGTCAAAATATTGTAATTTGATTGCTATTGTATTCAAATAGATTGTAGCAGTTGTATTGTATTAATGTTTTTTTGAAATTAACTAGATGAATATCAATAGTAGAACTCATAAAACGAATTTTGACTGTAGTATTTTAAATATGTTTAGGAAATAAGATACTATTAAATAGAGGTACATTTGAAAAATGAAATCTTGATTTTTTAAAGGGACAAATAATTTGGGACAAAAATTGGACTAGAAAGTGGACAGATAATTTGGAACAGAGAGAGTATTAAATAATTTTGAAAAATGAAAGTGTAATAATTTTGGACGAGAGAGAGAGAGTTGAGCAAACAAATCAAGAAAATAATTGTGAAGAACATTAAATCTAAGGGTATTTTTGGAATGTATAAACAAAATTGCATGAATTTAAGAGACTAGTTAATTATTCTTAAATTGTGTGAAGTAATTGACTGTGACAGATAAATAAAAACAAAAGAAGTACTTCTTTCTTATTAGTACTAATTTATCATAATCATATGATAAATGACAAATTTCTTTTTTCTCTATGAATTTACAGCTATATTTAATATTCAATATATCTTCTCTCTCCTTAATCCTCGTTTCTTTTTCACACATACATATATGTACCCTTTCTTTCGAAATGAAAGCCCTCGTTCTCACTTTGGCTCTCACATTTCTTCAATTCATTTATGATTTCAATTCTCATGTAGATTTATATTTCTAAATTTGTATTTCATTGAGTTCTATCAAAATCTACATAAAGAAACTTTTGTCACTAATATGAAAGAAACCCATCTTTTATATTTCAATTGCAAAAGAACAAGTTGGGTCTAAAATTTCTGTCGACTTGTTGTAATTTGTAACAATAGACATGTTACTCAAGTTGAGTGGAATTGCTCTGCCCATGGGGTTGGAATTTTGTGAGGATACCATTGAGAAGCAAAAAAGAAGAGGTTGCAGAATTTTCTTCTCTTCTTTCGAGACACAACAGTGTTTCAAATCATAGAATCAAAATGGCAAAAATTTCTTATGTTGTTGAAAGAATATTAGGAGTGGAAATGTGTGTGTGTGTGAGAGAGAGAATTCAATAATAAAGAAATAAACTATTACTATTTAATACGTAGAAAGGAACAATTGACCATGAAAGAATAAGATTTTCAATTAAACTATATTTGCTCTGACATAAGAGAAACTACTTTGGCAATGTTGCAAATCAACTTGTTACCCTTTGCTGTTCATAGACTATCTTATGCCCTTTAATACTTCATCTTCATCATATCTTATTATTATTATTATTATTATTATTATTATTATTATTATTATTATTATTATTATTATTATTATTATTATTATTATTATTATTATTATTATTATTATTATTATTATTATTATTATAAACTACTCTTTGCACAAAAGTCCTACAATATTTTGGTGAATTTAGTGAATCTCATTTTATAACCTACATTTTCTACCTCCTTTCCTAAATAATAGGAAATCAAAGAATTATTAATACTATTTTTTTTCACATCCATTTCATTTGTGTCCTACTCCTCTCCTCTTTTCTTTTTCCTCTAGCCAAACTGTCCCTAACAATCTCAAAATAATTGCGGTCCAGTAATTTCAATAGTGACTATTATTTATAAAAAGATGGATGGTTTGCTATTGCTATCCTTTCATTTCTGACAAAAATAGCAATTTTCTTTTCTTTTTTTTATAAATCCATTAGTTTTGCATGCCTTAACCAATATGGGATTTGGCCCTATAGCAATTACATATTTTGTCCCATCTTTAATGGGGGAAATTTTCTACTCCAAAAGTCCTTCCTAATACACTAAACACTACTTTCAGTACATCAACATCTCACTAAAGTTTTAGAAATTCCAATCTAAGCGGTCCCCGATCCAACCAATTTATTGGGCTAATCATAATTAACTTCAACCAATGCTGCAGAATCAAAAGGCCAGCAAAGGTTCGTCTTTTGAGGAAACCCTTTTTTTTTTTACACTATTAAAAAAAATCACATTTTGATATCCTTGAATAATAAATTAAGTATTCATGACCTGATAAACTATAAACTTATGAATCTTCAAAGAAATTGTTATATGCCTATTGCCTTTATATTCACACATATATATAAAAGAATTACATTTGTTTTCTTTGTATTTCTTCTTATTCTTTTTGTGGGTGTGTCGAGCTGCCGCCAGGGGTTTTAGGGGGGGTCAGATGTGGGCAAGGATCAAATAAAATTCGCATTTAGATTTGGATTACAAGCATGAATCGTGCAAAATATTATGGGGGTCATATATATGTATAGGATATACATACTTTCATGAGGCAACTTGCTCAATTGCTTCCACCTCTTTTGTTGTGTTTCTTTATAAAAATGACCCTTTTGGATGCATAAATATCTGAGTTCTTTCCAAATATTGTAGCTGCAACTTGCCTAGGAAAAGAAGTAGTATTTGCCAAAGCTGTGAATTTTATTGATTTGATGGTAATTTGTTTGGTAAAAATAGTACAAAGTTTTAATAAAAAAATAATAATAATAGTTGTAATTTTTTACCATTTTGATTATAATTAATCCAACAATATATATTAAATTCTGATAAAGAATTGATAAATTTGAATTTATTACATAACAACAATAAATTTCAACATCATTTATCATTTTTTTTGTTTTATTAAAACTTATCATTTTTATTAAATTAATCATTATTACCCGCGACACCGTCCCCACTTGTTTCACCTAATGCAGGATCCATTCGCGGAGAGAAAATGAAGGACACATTGGGCCTTTTGTTTTTTTCCTTCTATTGTATGTGCACATAATTAACCACCCTTAAAATACAATTATTGGTCACCAAAATCGAGATAAAAAGAAAGAGATAAAAGCAACTTCATCTCATCAACAAAATAAACCAACCAAAAGCTAAGAATAGAAAGAAAAGACCTTTAAAAAAAAAAATGCAAGAAAACATAGGTCATATTCATCTTTATTGGACAAATCCCCCTAATTAAATTGTGTAGTAGTTTGGTGATATAGAAAGCAAAGACCACCTTAACATAACAAAGGAGCCTTATTGTCCAAACACAAAACCCCACCGATAACGCTTGATTACTTGAAGATTACTTCAAATGGAAAATTTTCTTGTCGTTAAGACTTTATATTGGCATATATATATACACGGATCAGTGTGGCCACTAATATATATTGCTCCCTTGTGTTTCAGTTTTCTTGCAGAAACACTTGAGCAGGCTTCTTTAGTATTTAGAAACTGCATTCTGGTTCTCACTTCTAAGGAGTTAAAATGAGTTCTCCAAGTTCAGAGTCAGAAAAAGGAGCTACTGCAAAAGGTCAGAGAAGTTCTACGGCTCTGATATTGAGAAATGCAGATTGGCAAGATGTTCTGCTTATGGTTTTGGGAACCATTGGAGCCATTGGTGATGGAGTGTCAACAAACTGCTTGCTGATATTTGTTATTGATCTTTTTAATAGCTTGGGCTATGGAAAGAAGCCACAGGACCATGGGAACTTCATCAGTGAGATTGAAAAGGTAAGGCACATTCTTTCATTTCAAGCTTCCTCCTCTCCTTGCCACCCCGAAAGATGTAAATAGGGCTAGAAGAAAATTTCAATTCTCATATATGATAAGCTTTTTGTCTATCTCTTGCAGTGCAGCTTATACTTTGTCTACTTGGGATTAGCAGTCATGGTCGTGGCGTTTATGGGTATATTCTCGGTCATTATTGTGTCTTTTTCTTGATTCCTAGGCTTAATGATGTCTAAAGATGGTACAGAGTTTTAGTTACTATTCAAATTAGCTCAGCGGACCATTTTACTAACCTCACGACAAACACATTTAGTCAGTACTTGGTAAGGGCAAAATTTGACATGAGGCCACTTTTGAAACCCTAAAATGGCTGGGACGTAAAGAGCTGTAAAAGATTATGGATTGTTGCATCGTTCTCGTACATCAAAGGTCAAAGTAAGAGTGGGTTCTGATTATTTGGAGATGAATGTTATTTGTGCAGAAGGTTATTGCTGGAGTAGAACCAGTGAGAGGCAGGTGCTGAAAATTCGTTACAAGTATCTGGAAGCTGTTCTTAGGCAAGAAGTGGGATTCTTTGATTCACAAGAAGCAACAACATCAGAAATTATTGACAGCATTTCAAAAGACACTTCTCTCATGCAAGAAGTTCTTAGCGAGAAGGTACACTTTGTTTGACCTGCAATTCCCATTGGCAGGATAAAGGAGAATGAAGGGATGAAATTAGTACATCTTTTAGGAAAGAATAGATATTATTGATTTGCTGTAACTTATTATTATTTTTCCTTTACATCTGATTTTCTCCAAATTTCTTGTGTTCTTTGTAGGTGCCCAAATTTTTGATGAACACATCAGTTTTTATCTCTGGTCTGGCTTTCTCTACCTACTTCTCATGGAGGTTATCACTGGTGGCATTTCCAACACTTCTTCTCTTAATCATTCCTGGTATGGTTTACGGGAAGTATCTTCTTTATTTATCCGAGAAGTCCTTCAAGGAATACGGCAAAGCAAATGCCATTGTAGGGCAAGCTCTCAGTTCCATCAAAACTGTCTATTCATTCACTGCTGAGAGTAGTATATTGGAGAAATATGCAACAATACTAGATCGCACCACAAAGCTGGGAATCAAGCAAGGGATTGCGAAAGGTCTTGCTGTTGGAAGTACGGGGGTTTCTTTTGCAATATGGGCTTTTCTAGCTTGGTATGGGAGTCATTTGGTTATGTACAAGGGAGAAAGTGGAGGCAGAATTTATGCAGCAGGCATTTCCTTCGTCTTGGGTGGACTGTGAGTGTCTTCCTCTCACAAATGCTATCCATATGTATTTGCTTTTACATTCCATATTGTTTGCATTATGTTCAAAATTAAGCTCAATAAAACAGCAATGATAAAGGGACATTCTTATTCCGTCATATGAGAAGTAGCAATTCCAACTATAACTTTGGTACTGACTTCAGTTCAATTTGCAACATGTGTTATATTAAAATAACAGCGAGATATGAGAATTTCTTAAAAGTTTTATTCTTGATCATGCTGTATTTAGATTGTCTGCCTGCCTCTATTGGCTTTTCTTTGGGTTGAATATATATGTATGAATGTATGTATGTGTGTGTATATATGTATATGTATGTATGTATATATATGTATCTTGCTTTCAATACCTTGCTTGATTCCCAGTTTTGTCTTGCACAGACACTTTTACCAAGACTAAAATTTGCTTAGTGCAGGTGTAGGTAGACAACCAAACACTTCATAAGAATTTTGCCAAATTTTTTTTCTACAATAGTATCTGGTTTAGTGTTAACTAGCTAGGATTAACTGATTTCATGGGCTTCATAGAAGCATTATAGTTGCATCAATTATCAATATTGCTTATGAGATATCTACCGTTTCAACATGTGGATTTCTGTTGGGGGAGGAAACTACATGTGGATTTAAACCAAAAGTCCTATTAAAACTCCTTTTCTTTTTGAGTTTTTGAGATTTCGAGTATCTAGCTCTAAATAATAGATCATTCTGAAATACTTACCAATGGCAAAACCTAGGCAATTTATGTAGTACTTCAGCCCTAATAACCAGACCTGTACGGCTTTAATGTAGATATCTTATGCAGTACTCGTGTGATATAATTTCAACAAGTTCTCCCATTGCATATGCTTATGTAATGTAAACACAATCTATATCATCTTTCTTATCACCTAGGTACTAATTCTTGCAGATCCCTTGGCATGGCCCTACCTGAAGTGAAATACTTCACAGAAGCTTCTGTTGCAGTATCAAAAATGTTTGACAGAATCGATCGGATTCCAGAAATTGATGATGACGAGAAAAGAGGCATTGTATTGGATAACATACGTGGTGAACTTGAATTTGAGCATATCAAGTTTGTTTATCCTTCTCGACCTGACTCAATCGTGCTTAAAGACTTGAATATCAAGATTGAAGCAGGAAAAACTGTGGCCCTTGTTGGCGCAAGTGGAAGTGGAAAATCGACAGCAATTGCATTGGTGCAACGATTTTATGACGCAAATAGTGGAGTTGTACGCATTGATGGTGTAGATATAAAGGCTTTACAGTTGAAATGGTTAAGAGCACAAATGGGTTTAGTGAGTCAAGAACATGCACTATTTGGGACAACAATAAAGGAGAATATCAGGTTTGGGAAACATGATGCAACGATGGACCAGGTTGTGGCTGCTGCAATGGCAGCAAATGCTCATGATTTCATTAGGCAACTTCCTGAAGGGTACGAGACTAAGGTGAGCTCAGAAGGTTTCATGTTTTGGTTAAGTAATCACTATGTTTAAATTTTTGGTCAAAAGCTGGTTCATATTAAACTATCCTATTATCACAGGTTGGTGAACGAGGAGCACTTTTGTCAGGAGGGCAGAAGCAAAGGATTGCCATTGCCAGAGCCATCATAAGAAATCCTGTGATTCTTCTACTTGACGAAGCAACAAGTGCACTTGACTCTGAATCAGAAAGAATTGTTCAAAATGCCCTAGATCAAGCCTCCATGGGAAGAACAACACTGGTAAATGTCTGAGTAGTACTTTTTTAGTTATATATTTTGCACCTTCAAGCTTCAGGCTTTAGTGCTCCAATTTATGATATGTCAAGTGGTTGGTTAAAGATCAGTATTTCACCTTTCAGTCTTATACCCCACTCCATTTGCAACTTCTTACACAATGTAGCATCATTAAATCTTTTGACACTCTTTGTTGACATAACCTGCAGGTAGTTGCTCACAAGCTCTCAACAGTAAGAAATGCAGATCTAATTGCAGTTTTGAGCGGTGGTTGTGTCGTTGAAATAGGGACGCATAATGAACTTGTTGACAAGAATGGACACTACGCAAAACTGGCGAAATTCCAACGGCAGATTAGCTCTCTTGATAATGACAATAATTCAGAAGCTCTTGCCTCTTCAGTTGCACGAAGCAGTGGTGGGACGAAAACTGCAACATCAAGCCCGGCCATCTTTTCTTCGCCTTTGCCAGCCACTCATGGTGCCCCAGGACCGGCACCTTATCCTTCGCCTTCTTTTTATCGGTTACTTTCACTGAATTCACCTGAATGGAAACAAGGAGTGATAGGAAGCATCTCGGCAATAGCCTTTGGCACAGTTCAACCTGTCTATGCTTTAACAATTGGTGGCATGATCTCAGCCTTATTCTCACCAAGTCATGAAGAAGTGCAAGCTAGAATCCAGACATACGCTTTTATTTTCAGTTCACTTTGTCTTGCATCTGTTGTTGTGAATGTCTGTCAGCATTACAATTTTGCGTACATGGGTGAACAGCTGACAAAAAGAATCAGATTGAAATTGCTTGAGAAAATTTTATCCTTTGAAGCAGCTTGGTTCGATGAAGAAAAGAATTCCAGTGGAGCCCTTTGTTCAAGATTAAGCAGTGAAGCATCATTGGTTAAGTCCCTTGTTGCTGACAGAATCTCACTCTTGATTCAGACAACATCAGCTGTGACCACTGCAATGGTAATGGGGCTCATTGTGGCTTGGAAGCTTGCACTTGTCATGATTGCTGTACAGCCACTTACAATCCTATGCTTCTATACCCGAAAAGTAATGCTCTCAGCCACTACATCTAAGTTTGTGAAGGCTCAGTATCAAAGTACTCAAATTGCTGTAGAGGCTGTTTACAATCATCGTATTGTAACTTCATACGGAAGCATAAGAAAAGTTCTTCGGATTTTTGATGAAGCCCAGGATGAGGCAAGGAAGGAAGCCAGAAAGAAATC
Source organism: Voacanga thouarsii (assembly GCA_026120185.1). Lineage (NCBI taxonomy): Eukaryota > Viridiplantae > Streptophyta > Magnoliopsida > Gentianales > Apocynaceae > Voacanga > Voacanga thouarsii. The sequence continues at coordinate 2,472,005 of JANUWF010001217.1, read as the reverse complement.
TTGGCTTGCTGGAGCTGGTATAGGATCAGCACAGGGCCTTACATTTATTTGTTGGGCCCTGGACTTTTGGTATGGTGGAAAGCTAGTAGATGCAGGGAACATATCAGCTGGGGATGTGTTCAAGACTTTCTTTGTACTGGTTAGCACTGGCAGGGTAATAGCAGAAGCCGGAAGCATGACTTCTGATCTAGTAAAGGGATCAGCAGCCGTTGCATCAATATTTGCCATTCTTGACAGGAAATCCCTGATTCCAGGAACATACAATGTAAGTACTTCCGTGATTCACCCCCTAAAAAACTTGTTTTGTTCTGTTAAAAGATTCGATTGCTGACAGTTCAATTCATCGCAATTAGGTTGACGATGGCGCGAAGGGAACCAAACTAAAGAAAATGAGTGGTGGTATAGAGATGAAAAGGATTGATTTTGCATATCCAAGCAGGCCCCAGATACGCGTGTTAAATGGCTTTTCCTTGGAAGTTAAACCAGGTACAAGCATTGGACTCGTCGGAAAAAGCGGTTGTGGAAAGTCAACAGTGATTAGTTTGATCCAAAGATTTTATGATGTCATTGGAGGCACGGTGAAGGTGGATCAGGTTGATATAAGGTTGCTTGATCTTGGATGGTATAGAAGGCAAATGGCACTTGTAGGCCAAGAGCCGGTGATATATTCTGGCACCATTCGTGATAATATAGTGTTTGGGAAGCCCGACGCTTCTGAAAACGAGATCGTGGATGCTGCCAGAGCTGCCAATGCTCATGAATTCATATCGTAAGTATGCCCAAACTACTCTGCAGAATCCTGTATGTATCTGTTTGATGAAACTCGTTTAGAAAACTAGTGTTCAAGTGTTTCCCGACGCTAAAATTTTGCTTCCTATTTTGCAGATCTCTGAAGAATGGATATGACACTGAATGTGGAGAGAGAGGAGTGCAATTATCAGGTGGGCAGAAACAGAGAATAGCAATTGCAAGAGCTATAATTCGAAATCCAACCATATTGCTGCTAGATGAAGCGACTAGTGCTCTTGATGTTCAATCAGAAGAGATTGTGCAGGAAGCTTTGGATAGGATAATGGTCGAAAGAACCACGGTTGTAGTAGCACACAGGCTTAACACGATTAAGAATGTAGACTCAGTTGCCTTCGTATCAGATGGGAAAGTGGTTGAGCAAGGAAGTTATGCTCAGCTCAAGAACAAGCCCGGAGCCTTTTTCAATCTTCTCAACCTGCAGAAAGTATAGAAATAGAGTGCATATTTTGCACTGAAACTAGCATGAAACTAGTTATATGTATGAGCATTATGAGTCTTCTTCAATAAAATCAGCCGCAAGTATAGCCACGGCTTCCAGTCAATTATACGATCTGTTAATGATCTCTAATAGGAAGCCAACCTAAACAAGTGCACGAGATTGTCCAAATGATTGACAACACATTCTGAAGCTCTTATACTTCACAAGCAACAGTCGAGATGGCAGCTTGGAATTTAAGGTTTGAGGTGTACATTGTTTTCATTGAAACCAAGGCCAATAAACCCTATGCATTACTCGTAAAGGTTTTTCACATCTAAGAGCAAGAAGTTCCTGGAACAAGCATTGTTCAAAAGGACATTCACGAGGCATAAGCAATACTGAAGTATATGTGGGGCTTGAGAATCTAAGAATTATCTGCTTGGCTTTATGTCCACTAAGAAAGCCATTTCACTGTACCAAACTGAATAGCACATTTGCCAATAACTGCATACGCATTCTGATGTGATTTCTACCCATGAACTCATGTCCAAGAAGAGATGCACAACATCCACACATTCAATTAACAAGAGAAGATACAATAGAAAAGTTTCCAGATAAGTTGGTTGTTACTTATAATTCAATAACACTCACATCTAGTAAATATAAACAAAGGGAAGAACAGCAGATCCAGATAACATCAGTCCTCTCCCTGTTGCTATCATTAGTGCAGCAGTTCCCTAATCAGAGTCGGAACCATCATTGCCATCATCACCAACATCACCATCATCACCATCATCCCTCTCATGAACATGCGGAAAGCGATATTTCAGCTGAAATGATGCCAAAAAAAAAAAAAAAAAAATCAAAACCTCACCATTTGGCAAAAGGATATGAAGAAAAATGGGAAGGAATATATGCATAATAGCACCTCAAAATAAGTCTCTAGATTGTTCTTCAGGCATTCAAATTCTCTCTTCATCTGCCGAAAGGCAACCTGACATCTGTTTAGATGCATGCATGGATTTAATGGGATTACCGCAGTGTGCATAGGAAAACATATATACTATTACAAGTTCAAATCAAGGAGTTGTTTTTTCAAGGGATTAGTAGTAAGAGGACAGTACTCTAAATAATTTCCTCTGGGCAGACATTCCACTAGGTTGTCAATTGCACGCCGCACCCTTATAGCTCCAACGCTACAAAAGTCGATAGCTATAGCATTAGAGCAACAATGATGAAGGAAAATATGCATAACCCTGGTGCACTGTCTCCTCTTTTTTGAAATATAGTAGCAGGAAAGTGGAAAAAAAAGAAAGAGGAAAGGAATGTCTTACCGTACACTGCTTTTTCTGAATTCACCCAGCTCTGTCCTGACATGAGCAGGTTTTTCAGGCAATTCCTTCCTGTATAGCACATTTATTGGTAACTTAGTTATAATCATGGGAAATCTAAAGCTACTTAGTTATTATCATGGCAAATCTTAAGCTATTTAGATAATCGGCTTGAAGAAGTGCAATCACATATCAAACAACTTACAGTTGTTTCCCCACAATATCGAAATATTTGGAGCAATTATTGAAATAATCAGTATAAGTGCTTTCAATGATGCCTGAATTTTGCTCCTCTAGTGCCTCCAGCTGAAAGAAAAACCTATCATAAATGATTTCCTGCAGAAGAATGAAAGATCATATTGACAGAAGACTTAACTTTCGAGAAAAACAAAATTCCTGCAGGAATTCCAAAATTATTTTAAATAAATGCCTAAATTTTATGCAATGAACTTCTGGTCTTGCTAGGGTAAAACCAAAATGAAGATTCACTCATTCTTGAAACAAACTGACATAATTAATCCCAGGTACTTACATAGAATTGTGTCTTAGCAGATAAAGCTTGTGGACTCAATGTCTTATATCCAAATGTATTTCTTTCTTTCCTGTAAGCCTCCATAATTTCAAGCATCAATCTAGATGTTTACTGAATTTTTGGGCATCAAAGGTGAGGCATCTTTACCTAATTTTTGGGCGTCAAAGGTGAGGCACATCTATCTCTCTCTTCCGGTCTTTATAAATTGGAAAAATTATGCCAATGCTCACAGATCTTAACAAATCTATGATTAAAATAATTCAAAGGCATGATACATCTATCTTGATCTGTCGGTAAATCTGTTAACTAAAAACAAAGAGGAAAGGAGGGATTCTCAAATCTCAACTTTCTCAGTGGAGCTCTAAATGAGAAAGAATTCAATTCATATCTGTTTCCGGCACAGCATCAAAAGGAAATTGAGGCAGATGTTAAACAAACAACCTCACATAGAACTTTCATTGATGCAGAAATTAGGGAATTAGATTGCTGTCAGAAAAGCAAGAAAGACAAACCTCGGCAAAAAAGGAATCCCTCATTCTGGTAACTTCAGGGAGGAAACTATTGCGCACCATTCTGATAGAGACTGAAAACTTCTAATCGCTACTGCAAGAAGAAAATGAAGGGTTTGCCAAGACTTCAGAATTTTGTTATATAAGGGATCATATCCACCAGAGTTGTTTTGAGATAAATTGCACAAGGACAAAGCAATAAATTCTGTCCTTAGTGAGTCATAATTAAGTGCGGTGGCAGTAACGGTTCTATCCACAGTACAGATAAGTAGATATAAATTAGAACGTTTGACAACACGTAATCACTGGATCAGAATCAACCAATCAACATGATGTACAACTACCATAATCCAGTTGAGAAGCTGCAGCCTAACTGCATATTTCTGAAATCTGAACAAGATCTGCTAAATCTTTTGAAGGGATAGGAGACCATTTAAAAAAAAAAAGGAGCATATCTGTAGCAAGTTCTTTCACTAAGATGGCCCCTACAGAAATAACTCAGGTCCTCTACTCTCTAACCAGTAATAATGGATATAGAGATCAAGATGTACAACACTCCTCAAAATCATAAAACTGCAAGTTTGATTGGATCTCCAAGGTAGACTGTGTCGTTCAAGAGTGAGGGGGCAAAAAAAAAAAGTACTTAACATGTCAATTGGATTAAGGGGAACAAATTCAGAAGGCTTAAGCATATACTCTTTTTGCAACATTTTCTGTCCTAAAACAAAAATAGACAGCAAATTATGCATAAGCCATCATTAGAAATCAATAGACGATATAGATTATGCTCCTATGTGACAGTTTGCAGATTACATGTTATGAGAGCCTAAGATAAAGGTCTTAAACAATCTTAGACATTTGCGTACTATCAATCTTTATTGTCTATTTAGAGGGGGAAAATGAATTAAATTCATAAGAAGAGGCAAATAGGAGGGCAGAAGTAGAAGATAGATGATTTATTCGTTATAGTACCATGGTATGAATAGTCACTTTGTATATAAGCCACAGTAAAGAAAGGAGAACCAGCCATACACAGAATGATATTGCAGGAAATCTGAAAATACTTGTTTTTGGAAAGTAAAACCTATTATGGACACTGTCCAGCAACCTAGATTGTTTGATACCAGTCATTTCCCTGATCAAACTATTGTTTTGTTGATGCAAAATTTTGTGTTAATCAATCTAGGTCTTCAACTATTTTTATTTAGTTATTTATTTATTTTGTTATTGTTGTTGTTGTTTGTTGTTGATAATAAAAGAATTGCTGTATCAGCCTACAAATTGCCCACTCAACCAAAAACATTCGCTTGTATTTGGAATAGAAAGATAAGTCTAAAACATTTGCCCCCATAAACACACACACACACACACAAACATTCTGCACAAACTTTTCGGGATCTTCCTAAAGGATTAAGACAGACAAAAGCTCCAAAACTAGGAAGCTTCACTCCTGAAACATGAACAAAGAAAACCTCTTCAGTAGCAAAACCATGGTAACTCTTCCAACTACCAAGTAAACTCTCTAATCATTCTGCATCATGCAGAAACAATCAAAGTAGTGTATTCAATTTCATTCTGCATCTTTTCTTTTCCCAGTTAATTTGAGGCTTTAATATCCCCAGCATAGTTCACAGGACATGTTGACAAATTAAAATTAGGGATGCATACAGTTGCAGCTACCAAACAATGATCCTTATTGTTCGGAGATCTTCCTTGATAAGCTCTGTGCACACTGGACTCCATGGTTGAAAATAAATGAACTTTTAGCTATGTCTTGATACAATCAGGTCTCTGCAGATTCACTTGAATGCTACAGGCAATAGACACTCCTCATTTATGACAATACCTGAATGGCTGCATCTGCAGTACAAGAAAAGGCAATTGGTTTTGTCATTTCTCCAATTGTGATACTCTTGGCTGTTGCATTTTCTTCAACTCCACATCAACAATGTGAAACAAACTGCTGTTTTGCTTTTGATAAATACAATTTGACGTATGGTGTCAAATAGCCTTTGAAGCTGTGGCCAAAATCTGCACCATCGCCTTAGATGGTAGCAATGCACCTCTTCTACCTCATCATTAGACACAGATAAAAAAGTCCATCACTTGCCGAGATTAAACAACCATTGAGTCATGATCACAGGCACATCTAGGAGGTTCATTGTGTAAAACACGATCTGTCTAAACAACATTATTTATCGGAAACTTATTGAATCTAAAAGTCTAAACAAGATTATTTATCAGAAACTTATTGATTCTAAAAATGGAAAAATAATCAGAACCCCTACTGTCTACTTGGACATTGACAGAATTCAAACAGCTAACGTAATAATAATGTACACAAAATCCCGATTCCAAAAGAAGTCATTCCCTCCTAAATTTTCATGAAAGTGATATTTTCAACCTATTGCTGCTTTCTAGAGACAGTAAGGAACTGTTATCATCAGAAAGTCCAATTATTTATGGAAACATGTAAGCCAACTCCTTGGATTGAGAAGAAAATGATGATTATGTCATACTATATCTGCTCTGCATAGCTTCTCCACAAGGAAAAGGATATGTAGAATAAACATATCACATCAAATTAATATGGTGAAAAAATTAGAAGCTGAAACAACTAGCAACAGGCTTACTCTTTGTAATACTAAACTTTCAAAAGGGAATCACAAACACATGAAGAGGGAACAAAAGTTACAACTAAGGCCAATGATAAATCATTACTGAAATACATCTTTCCTATAACCCTTGTTACAATAATATACTGAACATCAGAAATTTGTTCATAAAATTAGCATGTGGACACCGAACTCCATGATGACACATCATATTATCAGTGCCACTTTCAAACTGAAGGGGCCAATGGATGCATATTATATATCTTAATTTGCATATGGTCCCTCGTAATCTAAGGAAAAAGTCCTTTAGAAAGTTGGCTTGGTAAATGTGATCCAATTTGAAAACTCAAAATGTACAAAACAAAGACAAACCTTTTCAAAGAAGCAAAGAAAAAGAGAGAGAGAGAGAGGGGGGGGGGGGGAACACTTCTGGATCCGCCGCTGCATACCACAGGCAATACTTTCCCGACTAGTAAATTCTCTGCTGCTACACATTAAGGGCAACAAAGATTTCCAGTAGTAAACATTTGTCATATTTCAGTAATTGCAGTTACAGCAGCATTTAGGTCCACCTATACACTTTGTTATTGAATTGAATTTCATAGGTTGTAAAGTGTAATTACTTATGAAATCTAGACAAGTGCCTAAAACATGCAAGCAAGAATCATGAAGTGAAGATGAATTCACCATCCTTCATTCAAAGAAATAAACTGAGGCCTGACTCCAAGATTGTATAAAATTTTCCCATTACAGAAGCAACAGGAAAAATCCACTATCTTCTGAACTTTCAAGGGCAATGACAATTTAGTACATCAGACCTTTCAAATAAAATGGCACAAACCCAGATGGAAAAGAAAGCAAACTGAGTTTCGCAACTCATGATTGAGGGACTGAAAACCGCACATGTCAATATTCTGAAATATTCCAGCATTAAAAATTTGAAAATCAAGAAAACAGAGAAGGAATACCAACCTAGTAAGACCTGGAGAGCCCAGTAGCCGCAGTGCCGTTAAAACAACTTCCGATTATCAGCAGCTCTTCTTGGCGTCGTGAAAGCAATAACTGGAGTGTTTCTGTAAATCCCATGAATAAGAGTGATTCTACTCGATAAAATCGTTCATACATACTTGAATAGATAGAGAAGAGACGATGATTTCCTTCTCCTCTCTCGTCTGGAGTGAGAGAGTTTGATTGTGTTTGTTACAATATGCGAGGAAGCGTACATGGATGCGAAAGCAAGATTTTCTTGGTGTCAAAGCAGCCGCTTAAGCGAAAAGCTGATGATGATCTGCAATTTTCTGCCCATTCTCCTCTTAGGTCAAATCTTTTCTTACACCGATATTAACAAAATTGTTGGAAGTGACAAGCTGGGACTCCCTCGTTTTTTATATTTTAAAAAATAATTTAAAAAAAAATAAAAGAGTTAGTTTGATTAATTAAAAATTAGTTACTCCCTCTGTCCCATTAAAATTGGTAGTGGTTGACTTGGCACGATATTTTATGTAAAATTAAAAATTAGATATAATAATAATATAATATAATAAAAATAAAAAATATGTGAGTCTCATAATACTTTAGGTCAAATCTAAGAATATAAATATAATATATGTGGGGTATATTGATTATTTTATAATAAATTGTATAGTAAAAACTTTCCTTTTAAGGAAAGTGTCAAATTTAATGGGACATCCCAAAATAGTAAGTAGGTCAATTTTAATGGGACGGAGGGAGTAATATTTTAATTTTATAAAATAATAATGATAAAAATATATTAAAATAATAATAATAATGTTATACAATTTGGGTAGTATTAGAAAAAAATCTACACACTACATACTAATAAAACTCTAACTATTATTTGTATAAGAATTTCTTCAAATTTCTTTTTTTCTCTCACAATCACAATTCTTTCTTTCACAAAATGATGGTGTATTACAAGTTTAAAGAATAACTCTATTTATAGAGCTCTTAATTAGTAGAATACATCATCTTTCACTAATCTTAATTAGTGGTGTCTCCACTAAATGATGGACATTCATAAAAATTCATAATTAGTGGAGCTTCCACTAATTCCCTAATAATTCACATAAATTCATAATTAGTGGAGCTTCCACTAATTTACAATATATCATAACACTCCCCCTTGAATGTTCATCCATTATATAAAGAATATGCCTCGTTAAAACCTTACTAGATAAAAACCCAATGGAAAAAAAATCTAGTGAAGGAAAAAGAGTACACTATTCTATATGTCTGTTTATTACTCCCACTGATGAGATGATTCCTTTAAATCTTTAAACCAACGCATATCGATTTTATATCTCAACTTTTTAAATGTTGCAATCGGTAAAATCTTCGTGAAAATATCTGCGAGGTTGTCACATGACCGAATTTGTAACACATCAATTTCACCTTTCTTCTACAGTTCATGAGTAAAGAAGAATTTTGGTGAAATATGTTTTGTCCGATCTCCTTTAATATATCCTCCTCGTAGTTGAGCTATGCAAGCTGCATTGTCTTCATAAAGAGGAGTTGGAATATCTTTAATCGATGATAATCCACAACTTTCTCGAATATAATGAATCATGAATCTTAACCATACACACTCTCGACTTGATTCATGAATGGCTATAATTTCAATATGATTTGAAGAAGTAGCTGCTATAGATTGTTTTGTAGAACGCCATGATATAGCAGTATTTCCACATATAAATAGATAACCCGTTTGAGAACGTGCTTTATGTGGATCAGATAAATAATCAGCATCTGCATAACCTATCAATGTTGGGCTAGTTTTATTTGAATAAAATAATCCGAGATCAATTATCCCTTGGAGATATCGAAGGACTTGTTTAATTCCATTTCAATGTCGTCGTATTGGTGAAGAACTAAATATTGCTAATAAATTGACAGCAAAAGCAATATCAGGTCGTGTATTATTAGCAAGATACATCAATGCACCAATTGCACTGAGATATGGTACTTCAGGATCAAGGAGTTCTTCATCATCTTCTTGAGGTTAGAAAGGATCGTTATTCACATTTAATGACCGGACGATCATTGGAATACTCAATGGATGTGCTTTGTCCATGTAAAATCTTTTGAGAACTTTTGCTGTATATGTTGATTGATGAATAAATGTTCCATTTTTCAAATGTTCAATTTGTAAACCAAGACAAAATTTGGTTTTACCAAAATCCTTAATTTCGAATTCTCTTTTTAAATAATCCATTGTTTCTTGGAGCTCTTCAAGAGTTCCAATAAGATTAATATCATCAACATATTTAGCTAATATCACAAATTTAGAACAAAAATTTGTAATAAAAATACATGGACATACCTGGTTATTTTTAAATCCCGCTTTCAATAAATATTCACTAAGACGAGTGAACCACATGTGCCCAGATTGTTTCAGGCCATATAATGATTTTTGCAACTTGATGGAGTAATTTTCACGAGGATAATGTTTATATACTTCAGGCATATGAAATCCTTCGGGGATTTTCATGTAAACATCATTTTCTAAATTTCCATACAAGTAAGTAGTGACAACATCTAATAGGCGCATATCTATCTTTTCATGTACTGCCAAACTGATAAGATATCGGAGTGTAATAGCATCAACAACAAGAGAATAAGTTTCATCATAATCAATACCTAGTCTTTGTGAAAAACCTTGGGCTACTAATCACGCTTTATATCGTACGATTTCATTCTTTTCATTGCGTCTTCACACAAATATCCATTTGTAACCAACAGGTTTTACACCTTCTGGTGTTCGAACTGCATGTCCGAAGACTTCACATTTTGTCAGTGCATTTAACTTCGATTGAATCGCATCTTTCCATTGCAGCTAATCTTTTCTATGTCGACATTCATCAATTGATATTGGTTCCGGATCATCATTATCCTGTATAACATCAAGAGATATATTGTATGCAAATATATTATCAATAACAGTTTCTATCCGATTTCAACTTCTACCAGAAGTGGTATAATTGATAGAAATTTCAGTGTTACTTTCATCAATTTCTGGTTCTTTGTCATCAGTTTTCTCTTGGTCTTTATCATTCTTTTCTTCAATATGATCTTCTGGATCATTTAATCATCTTTTCTTTCGAGGATTTTTATCTTTAGAACCAAGAGGTCAGCCACACTTCTGGCATGCTTTTGACTCAACAACTATAGGTATAATATTTTGTTCTGTTGGAATTTCAATTCGAATAGGAGCATTTATAATCGAAATATGCTATTTTGTAACTCTTCTGGAGTCAACAAAAGCGTCTGACATTTGATTTGCAATGCTCTGCAAATGAATTATCTTTTGAACTTCAAGTTCACATACGCTTGTGCACGGATCAAGATAATTTAATAATGTTGTCCAAGCAAGATCCTTTTTATACTGTTTTTGTTCTCCCCCTAATTTAGGGAATAATGATTCATCAAAATAACAATCAGCAAATTTTACTGTGAATACATCTCCTATCAGGGGTTCAATATACCTGATAATAGAGGGAGAATCATATCCAACGTATATCCCATTTCTTCTTTGAGGACCTATCTTTGTACGTTGGTTTGGTGCAATTGAAACATATATAGCACACCCAAAAATTCTTAAATGAGCAATATTTGGTTCTGAACCAAAAGCTAACTGTAAAGGAGAGAATTTATGATAACTAACTGGCCTTATACGTACAAGTGTTGCAGCATGTAAAATAGCATGTCCCCAGGCAAATGCTGGGAGATTTGTTTTCATTAATAATATCTAGCAATTAATTGTAATATTTTAATCAAAGATTCAGCAAGACCATTTTGTGTATGAACATGAGCTACAAGATGTTCAATATTAATCCCAATTGACATGCAATATGCATCAAAACATGTGATGAAAATTCACTAGCATTATCCAAACGGATAGTTTTAATGTGATGATCAGAAAATTGTGCTCGTAATTTAATTATTTGAGCAAGTAATCTCGCAAACGCCAGGTTGCGAATAGATAATAAACATACATGTGACCATCGGGATTATGCATCAATTAAGACCATAAAACATTTGAACGGTCCACAAATATCTCCGTGAATCCATTCAAGAAATGTAGGATTTTCAGCTCCTACTTTTACTGGTAATGGTCTAACAATTAATTTTCCTAGGGAACATGCAGCACATGCGAATTTTTCTGATGTCAATATCTTTTTATTTTTTAATGGATGACTATGTGTATTCTTAATGATTCTTCTCATCATGGTAGATCCCGAATGACCCAACCGGTCATGCCAAATGCTAAAAGTAATAGGATCATTAAATTTCTGGTTTACGAGATGATAAATTTCAATTGTACGTATTTTTGTAAAATATAGGCCAGTAGAAAAAGACGGTAGTTTTTCTAATACAAATTTCTTACCCAAATGAATTTGAGTAATATAAAGATGCTCAATCCTATTTTCCTCATTTGTTTCAACATGATACCCATATCTGCAGATATCTTTAAAACTCAAAAAATTTCTTCTGGATTTTGAGAAAAATAGTACCTTATCAATAATAATTGTTGTTCCTTTAGGCAACAATATACTAGCTCTTCCAGAGCCTTCAATCACATTTGTACTACAGTTTACCGTATAAATATGTATTTCTTTCATTTTGATATCAGAAAAATATTTCTCATTTTTTAGTATGGTGTGTGTAGTTTCACTATCAATAATGCATACATCATCATTAACAACAGCTATCTGAATACAAAAATAATATATATATATATATACACACAAACGTAAATATTATTAGAATATAATGAAAATAAAAATACAAAAATATCAGGGTGATGTTTTAATTCTTCTAGACACTGTCATCACTAATTAAATGGTCTATCCTACCATTTGAATGTTCAAAAAAATCTGATACATCCATATGGGTAATATTGATATTAAGATCTTCAGGATCAATATCATCATCCCCAGCATTATTTACTGGATATTGAGAAAAATTTGCTTCCACATTTTTATTGTTCTTTTTCAGTGAAGCTTGATATAATTCCACTAAATGCTTGGCCGTATGATAGTTACGTGATCAATGACCTTTCATGCCATATCTATAACATGTATCATCATGCTTTTCTTCCATTTCTTTTTCCTTTTCTTTTCCCTTATGATTTTTTTTGTTCCACTTTAGGTGACTAGTATTGCTCTATGTTAAGAAAAATATCGAGTGTGTCCATAACCATAACCACGGCCATTGTCACAACTACGACTATAACGATGGCTTCTACTGGAGCCAACAACATTCACTTCTGGGAGTGCTGTTGAGCCAGTTGGTCTGGCTTCATGATTTTTCAATAATAACTCATTATTTTTCTCTACAATAATGAGGGTAGTAATTAAATTTATAAATTTGGTATACTCTTTTTCTCGATATTGTTGTTGTAGGACAATATTCGAGGCATGAAAGGTGGAGAATGTCTTCTCCAACATATCTTCATCAGTTACTTTTTCTCCGTATAATTTTAACTGAGATGTAATTTTATACATTACGGAGCTATATTCATTCACGATTTTAAAATATTGCAACCTTAGGTGCAATCATTCATATCGTGCAGTGGGTAGTACGACCATCTTCAGGTGGTCAAATCTTTCTTTTAAATTTACCCACAGGACATATGGATCTTTTTCGGTAAGATATTCCATTTTCAAATTTTTATCGAGATGATGACGAATAAAAATCAAAGCTTTAGCCTTGTGTTGTGTAGATGCACTATTATTTGCTTGAATAGTTTCACTAAGGCCTTCAGCATTTAGATGCATTTCTGCATCGAGAACCCATGGCATATAATTTTTTCCAGAAATATCAAAGGCTACAAATTCGAGTTTAGCGAGGTTAGCTATAGAAATCAATAAATGCGTACCTATCTTCTGGCTTTGGTAACGGCAGAGACTCGTGCTTAGTCTTCTGGCTTTTGTAACGGTAGAGACTCGTGCTGATAACGTGTTATAAAATTTGGGTAGTGTGAGAAAAAAATATACACACTATACACTAATAAAACTCTAACTATTCTTTGTATAAGAATTTCTTCAAATCTCTCTCTTTCTTTCTCTCACAATTTTCTCTCACAATCACAATTCTTTCTTTCACAAAATGATGGTGCATTACAATTTAGAGAATAACTCTATTTATAAAGCTCTTAATGAATGGAATACATCATCTTCCACTAATCTTAATTAGTAGTGTCTCCACTAAATGATGGACATCCATAAAAATTCATAATTAGTAGAGTTTTTACTAATTAGTGGAGCTTCCACTAATTCCCTAATAATTCACATAAATCCATAATTAGTGGAGCTTCCACTAATTCACAATATATCATAACAAATAAATATTTATTTATTTTTGTTTAAAAAAACAATATGATGTGAATCTTGTTGTTGAAGTTACCTTTTTGAGAATAAAATTGAATAACATACGATTGAGGTTGAGAACTGATTGTTGATGAAAATTAATTGGAGGAAAATAGATTAGAATTTTTATGAAGTTAATCTAGCAATGGATGAAGTTCAATGGCCTCTTTGAGTACCGAAGAAAACATTGAGTGGGAATTTGAATCGACTCCATTGATTTTTAGATAAAAAAAATTTCAAAATTCTTTGAAGGTTAAGTTTTTTAATAGTGTAGAGGGTGATTATATTCTTAAACATAACTAGAAGTTGTAAAATTCAATGATTTTGATAAAATTAAATTATCTGAATAAGGATAAAAATGATTATGAATATTTGGATGCACAAGATTCTCAAATAAAGAAAAATAAATGATTATGAATATTTGTATGTATAAATCTTTGACAATGATGAATTAGCAATAAAGTTAGTTTGGTATTTGCAAACTTATTCGATTAAGTTATGTTTTCCAGTTTACTATTGTAGTTGAATCTCCTAATGTTATTTTGTGGTTAATTTTTTAGTTTGGGGTAGGTGTTGTATTCTAGTTGTTAGTTACTTAGTCACTTGTGAGAATTTTGTTTGATAGATTCATATCAGTATTGAAAGATAAAATACAATGTTCACTCTCATTAGTATAAGGTTTTTTTTTTTAAAAAAAGATTTAAAAAAATTATAAATTAACAGATTTGGCTGATTATAACTTTTAAATATTTTTTTTTATAAGTTACTTCTATTAAAATCGTATTTAAAATAAATTTAAATTTTGTGTTAAAATATGTACAAATAAAAAGTATCATATGCATTCTGCATAAAGCAAATGATTTAGTTTAGGATACAAAACAAAGAATTTTAAAAAACAAAAAATATTTTATTAATTCTAAACAGACAAAATATATATAATTCTAAAATTAAAAGAGGCAAAGGAGATATTTGTATTATTGGTGTCAATGTACTGCAACCAGGCTACTAAGGGGCAAATTGTCACTGTAGTCAATGAGCAAAAACTCATTGGATAGATTAGATTGAAAAGAGAAGGAGGTGCCTACAACTTTAGTGGGGATTTTACTTCTTTCTTTGCTTACTTGACTTTTAAACTGTTAGATAATTTGGCTAGAAATAAACGGTTTTCTAAACAAAACTTTAATAAATGATTTTCTTAACAAATCACAATCTTCTAAACGAAACATCAATCATTTTAGGTTTAGGTTTTGAATACTGAAAAACTCTTATAAACTTAATATTTTATTCAATTGTTGTGTATTTTTCATGAAACAAGGTAGACTTATATACAAAGAGAAAGGAGAATTAAAAAGATAAAATAGTAAGATGCAAGTTGTATACTATATTAACTCCTTGATTATAGGCATGAGTTGATGAGAATGATTCCTTTGAATATTTCCTTGATTTTCTACAGTGATATTTGTTTCTGTTGTCTTTGTGAAATATTTTGTTTCCTCAATTAACTTTTCTTCCTTATCAACCCCCTTCAAGTGGGAGACGGAGTGTAAATGGAGTCCCACCTTGTCGCGAAGGAAAACAAAAGGTGCCTTTGGTAAGGACTTGGTGAGAATATCTACTATTTGATGTGAAGATGGCACAAACCATGTGACAAGATGACCTGGCTACCTTTTCGCGGATAAAATGATAGTCTATTTCGATATGCTTTGTCCTTGCATGAGAAAAGGATTAACCGACATATGAAGAGCACTGAGATTGTCGCAGAATTATTGTGGAGCATGAAGTAAAGGGATGCCAAGGTCACGTAATAAAAATGTGAGCCAAGTTAATTCAGCTGTGGTGGAAGCCATGGACCTGTATTCTGCTTCTGAACTAGATCGAGCAACTATAGGTTGCTTCTTTGAATACCAAGAGATACAATTTGCACCTAGAAAAGCACAAAAACCTGTTGTGCTTCGTCTCGTTAAGGGACAACCCTCCTAATCGGCATCTGAAAGAGCATACAAAGAGAGAGGACTGTTAGAAATGAACCGTAAGGCATAGTCTTGTGTACCTTTAAGGTAGCGAAGAATTCGCTTGACTGCTTTAAGATGTAGTTCTGTAGGGGAGTTGAAGAATTGACAAACTTTATTTACAGCATGTTGAATGTCTGGTCGAGTGAATGTGAGGTATTGAAGAGCGCCAACAATACTTCTATAATAAGTAGCATCTACACCATTTTGTTTTGACATATTAGCCTTTTCTTTGAGAACCATAGGAGTAGCATTAGGAGTACAATCTACTATCATTGTTTGGTTGAGAAGATCCTTGATATATTTGCCTTGAGAGAAAATGACTCCTCCATTGAAGTATTTAATTTCCACACCTAAAAAGAATTATAGACATCCAAGATCCTTTATAGCAAATTCTGCACTTAATTGATGAATTAAGTGTTGGGGATATGCCCTAGAGTCAATTTGTACTTATACAATTGTCATTATGTTTTATATAATAATATGAGGATTTCCTTTCCATGAATAGTGAGTTTTGTTTTGTTGGTCATCAAGTACGTGACTTGATAGTAAAACCCTACAATGAATACAATGACTATTCTAAAACTGTCCCTGATCGATTATTATTATTGGAATAATAATAAATTAAGATTAGTATGTTTGTGACTTGATGGCTATGTTTTACTGGCCATGGATATTTGTGATATCGAGTCAAGACATAAATAAATGTTAGAGAATATTGTATTGGACATGACCCACTGTGAGAGTACTTCATGGAATATGTCATAAGTACTTTCTAGCCATAATAATATTGAAAGTCCTTCGACCTAAATTCATCATAGTTTCTTACTTGATAAATTCTCTATTTTGACATTGTCTAAAGTTGTCTTTAACCAGATAATAAATTAGACTATTGTTGGATATAGAATAAATCAAGGAGAGGAATATGATTGATTGTGAAGGAATTTGTCCCTCTTAGTTATGGGAGAGATATCCATGGGCCCCTTAATAAGTTAGACTGTTAAAAATGCATGGCCGTGCTCAAATATATCAATCTAAGATATTGATATCATTTGTTTGAACAGTCTACTATGAAATCAAGAAATAATTGATTAAGCTTAATAATGATGACATGCTCCGTGCCTTATGCTTAATCTGGATATCGTGTGACAAAAGGACTAAATATAAAATTATGGTTTGGTTCAAAGAGATCACCGATCTTCATTTAACCTGGATAGTTATAATGTTTTGCTAGAAACCGCTTATAACTTGTGGGCCATTTAAATATGATTTAGGCACACTGTCAGTGTTAAATGAACCTATAGGGTCACACAATAAGCGAACTTGTTAGGTTATTTTTCTGGTGACCAGGTTCGATGAATCTGGATGATATCCAGATTATAAGAATCTGACTCGGTAAAATAATTAGTTAAATTACCGAGATAATGGCAGAATCTTATCATATCAGTTTTAATTTAATTTGAATTTAAATTAGAATATGATAAGATATTATTAGGGTTGGACTCTAAGAGGTTCGAGGGTTTTTAAGAAAACCCTAGCCGTCTTTTCAATAGTCCAATTTTTTCGGTTGAGAACATTCGTGCCATTCTCTACCAGAAAGAAAGAAAAAAACCTCTAAAACCCTAGGCGCTAGCACTCCCCGGGTATCGAGTGAGTTCGCGGTGTGTATCCGATAGAGGACGTTCGCATACTGCAGCGTTTGGTGATTGTTCGGGTTGAACGTACAACAGCGCAACCAGAATCGAAGGATTTCGATTACAGCAACCAGAGGTAATTCTTAAAGCTTAGATCTTCTTAATCGTTTACTTGGGTCCTCGGGAGGGATTCGTAGATGTTTTCCGCGTTTAGGAGTCCACGAATCCTAACAAGGGGTATCGAGCAACTTGCTAAAAGATTAGGTTGATTCATCCGTATTAATCGTATTGTTGAATACATGTATAATATGTATATATGAATTTAACGGGGTATGTATCAGCATGTTCGCATGATTATGATTTTAGAATACTTAGCATGCAGATCGCTCGAATTAGGTTTAATGTGTGCATCTTAGTCGCCTGATCAGACCAGATTAGTTGCAGATTGTCTGTAAATTGGTCTGTTTTAATATGATATGGTATCGTAAGCATGCTATCCATCATTCTATATTTGCGAATTGCTTTTATTAATCGGACATGATAATATGTTATCTCGTATAAATATGATTAAAAGAACGCATATTGTCCGTAATATGAATTTTCACGGCGATGGTTATTAAGGGGTCCGAACGTTAATTTGATTAATTTTCGGAAATCGGAAGGCAAAATCTCATTCAATGAGAGTAGGAAAAATCGTTTTCCGTACGAATATGCCGGGACCCTCAGTGCGCGCTGACCTGCCGCCTGTGGACCTCGCAGGGCGCTGCCCCTTGACCCCGCCAGTGAGCGTTGCTCCTTGGAACCCCAACTAACTCGTTCGTTGTGTGTTATTCGTCAATGTTTTTGATTGTAGTTGTGGATTATTTTGAATAGTGCATAGCATGGCCCGTTTCATCCCAATGTGATTGGTCGGTTACATTATGGTTGTTTTAAGTTGTAATTTTTTAAATACGGCATGCGTGTCGTTATCCATTGTTGTAAAATTGTATCTGCTTTCCTAGAATAGGAATTATTTTAATTTTACTATCCAATGTAAAAGAAGACGGCAGCCGACATTTACAACCAAGGAGGAGTATGCTCAAGGCATTAGAGAATGCTTAAGGAGTTCATATACCTAGATTGACCACCTTGATCTTCACTTTGCTCGTGATGATCAACATAGGTTATGGGCCATGCTATGTCACTTTTATTTATGTCTTGCATGCATATTTGATATGTTTATTTTTTGCTTACTGCAATCCAATCAAATTTTTTTAAGGAAAAAAAAAATATTTAAGTGTTAAATGCCTTCCAAAATCAAACACTTGTTATTACTTGGATCATCATATGGTCATTCCTACCAAAGTAGGATGCTTTTGATTATTTGAGTGAGATAAGATGGAAAATAGTTTTCCATATGTTTGATATGGTTTGACTTAACTGGGCTATCAAAATAGTTTTGGGCCTAGGGCATTTTATGAGATATTTTTAGCTGGGACATTTGATGTCTATCTCATTTAAAATTAGAATTTTATTTAATTATAAGATTAAAGCCAAAGCTTACTTATGATTAAAACAAAATATTTTTCCCCACTGCGAAACATCAAAATGTTGAAGTTTCAAAAAGTTTAAATGCTTTTAGTGGGAGTTTTTCGTTAGAGTCTCAAAAATTAATTACTTTGCATATTTTTGTATGTAGATAATGGCAACAAACAGTTGGAATAATTCATTGCGATCCGTGCTTGAGAAAGACAAGCTTAGTGGGACTAACTTTCTTGATTGGGCACGAAACTTAAGAATTGTTCTTAAGCAAGAAAAAAGGCTCTATGTTCTTGAAAATCCTATTCCCCCTGCTCCAAGCAAATAACGCCTCAAAAGCTGAAAAAGATGCTTATAGTAAGCACAAAGATGACTCCAACGATGTTACTTGCCTCATGCTAGCAACCATGAACTCTGAACTTCAAAAACAGTTTGAAGAAGCAGAGGCATATGACATGATTGTGCATCTCAAGGAAATGTTCCAAGAGCAAGCACGACAAGAGAGATTTGAAACTCACAAGGCGTTAAATGCATGTAAGATGGTTTCCGGCACCTCGGTAAGTGCTCATGTCCTTAAAATGAAGGGCTATCTAGATCATCTTGATAAGCTTGGTGCTCTCGTTAATCATGACATGGCCACGGATTTGATCTTGGGCTCTTTACCTGCTGAGTATGACCAGTTTGTCATGAATTTTAACATGCATAATATGGAGAAATCCATTACTCGAATTGCATGGGATGCTAAAACAAGCTGAATCGAACATTAAGAAGAATACTCCTAGTGTTCTAATGGTTCAAAAAGGGAAAGGCAAAAAGAACAACCAAAAGGGCAAGGTCATGGCTAGTAAGGGTAAGGACAAGGCAAAGTCCAAGTTCAAGCCCAAACCTAAGGCCAAGACACCAAAGGAGGGAGCTTGCCACCATTGTGGAGAACAAGGACATTGGTTAAGAAATTGCAAGCTCTATTTGGAAGCAAAGAAAAAGAAGGACAAGTGAGACTGCCGCTTCGGTATTTATGTTATTGAAATTAATTTATCTACTTCGATTCATGGGTATTGGATACCGGTTGTGGATCTCACATTTGTGTAAATGTGCAGGGTCTAAAAAGGAGTAGAGCCTTGGCAAAAGGCGAGGTGGACCTACGAGTTGCGAATGGAGCAAAAGTTGCTGCAGATGAGTCGTAGGAACTTTAGAATTAATTTTGCCCAGTGGGCTTGTTTTAGAACTGAACAATTGTTTTTATGTTCCTGCTATGAGTAGGAATATTATTTCAGTTTCTTGTTTGGATTTAGAAGGTTTTGAATTTGTTATTAGGAATAACATTTGCTCTATTAATAAAAACGGCATTTTTTATGGAGATGCTTCATTATCGAATGGGCTTTATATTCTAAATCTTCGTGGATCTTCAGACATGTCTATCTATAATATAAATACTAAGAGATTGAAATCCAATGATTTAAATCGGACTTACTTCGGCATTGTCGTTTGGGCCATATAAATGAGAAACGCATAACAAAGCTTCATAATGATGGGCTTCTAAAATCGTTTGATTTAGAATCTTACAGAACATGTGATTCTTGTTTATTAGGCAAAATGACTAAAGCGCCTTTCAAGAGACAAAATGAAAGGGCAAGCTGATTTATTGGGCCTAATACATACCGATGTATGTGGACCAATGAATTCACTCGCTAGAGGAGGATTTCGAGTACTTCATTACATTTACGAGATGATTTCAGCGAGATATGGCTACCTGTATCCGATGAAACACAAATCTGAATCGTTCCGGAAATTCAAAGAATTTCAAAATGAAGTACAAAATCAACTTGGCAAAAGTATCAAAACACTTCGATCGGATCGAGGTGGTGAATACTTAAGCTACGAGTTTGACGAGCATCTTAAAAATTGTGGAATTATTTCCCAATTAACTCCACCAGGAACACCTCAATGGAATGGTGTATCTGAACGGAGAAATCGGACTTTATTAGATATGGTTCGATCAATGATGAGTCAAACTGATCTTCCAATCTCCTTTTGGGGTTATGCCCTGGAGACTGCTGCATTCATACTAAATCGAGTTCCATCTAAATCGGTTCAGAAAACGCCATATGAGATATGGACTGAGAGACAACCTAGTTTGTTATTTCTGAAGATTTGGGGTTGTGAAGTTTATGTAAAGCGTTTATTATCTGATAAACTTGCACCTAAATCTGATAAATGCATATTTGTGGGGTATCCTAAAGAAACTAAAGGATATCAATTTTATCTCCCAAAAGAAAATAGAGTAATTGTTGCTCGAAATGGATTCTTTCTTGAAAAGGAATTTATTTCCAAAAGAATCGATGGGAGTAAAATACATCTTGATGAGATTCAAGGACCACGATTAGTGCTCGAACCTCATCAAGATGAGATTCAAGAGCCACAATTAGTGCTCGAACCAAATAATGAATCTCGATTAGATGGCTCACAAGTCCAAGATGAGCCTACATCTATAGAACAAGGACCTCGAAGATCTGATAGGGTTCGTCAACAACCTGAGAGATATGGATTTCTCATCACTGACGATCACAATGTGGAGCTTATGGTTAATGATGAGCCCACTTCCTATCAAGAAGCCATTAAGAGTTCTGACTCTAGAAAATGGTTAGAGGCTATGAAGTCTGAGATGCAATCCATGTATGATAACCAAGTTTGGACTTTGGTTAACCCACCTAAAGGTTCAAAAACCATTAGGTGTAAGTGGGTTTTCAAAAAGAAAACAGACATGGAGGGAAATGTGCATACTTACAAAGCACGACTGGTAGCAAAAGGTTATAGACAAACTCATGGTATAGACTATGATGAAACATTTTCACCAGTTGTAATGCTTAAATCTATCAGAATTCTTCTTGCCATAGCAGCATATTATGACTATGAAATTTGGCAAATGGATGTCAAAACCGCGTTTCTTAATGGAAACTTACTCGAAGATGTGTACATGACACAACCTCGAGGGTTTTGATGATCTTTTGAATTCTAATAAAGTGTACAAGCTTCAAAGATCCATTTATGGATTGAAGCAAGCATCTCGAAGTTGGAATCTTCGTTTTGATGAAGCAATTAAAGAATTTAACTTTATCAAAAATGAAGATGAGCCTTGTGTCTATAAGAAAACAAGTGGGAATGCAATAGTCTTTTTGGTACTTTATGTTGATGATATCTTACTCATTGGAAACGACATCCCAACTCTACAAAGTGTAAAGACATGGTTGGGAAATTATTTCTCAATGAAAGACTTAGGTGAAGCTGCCTATATTCTAGGTATAAGGATCTATAGAGATAGATCTAGAAAGCTAATTGGACTAAGTCAAAGTGCATACATTGACAAGGTACTGAAAAGGTTCAGTATGCAAGACTCTAAGAGAGGATTCTTGCCAATGTCACATGGCATTAAGCTCAGCAAAACTCAAAGTCCTTCTACGAAGGATGAAGAAGAGCGCATGAACAAGATACCATACGCTTCCGCTATAGGGTCTATCATGTATGCCATGTTATGTACTCGACCCGATGTATCATATGCATTGAGCATGACAAGCAAGTTCCAGTCAAATCTCGGAGAGGCACACTGGATCGTCTGTCAAGAACATACTAAAGTACTTAAGAAGAACTAAAGATATGTTCTTAGTTTATGGAGGACAAGAAGGCGAGCTAGTTGTAAATGGTTACACTGATGCTAGTTTTCAATCCGACATAGATGATTATAGATCGCAATCAGGTTTTCTATTTTGTTTGAATGGAGGTGCTGTAAGTTGGAAAAGTTCAAAGCAAGACACCGTGGCCGATTCTACTACAGAAGCTGAGTATGTAGTTGCCTCAGCTGCAGCTAAAGAAGCAGTTTGGATTAAAAAGTTCATTACAGAACTAGATGTAGTTCCTAGTATTGTGAACCCAGTGGATCTCTATTGTGACAACAATGGAGCCATTGCACAAGCTAAGGAACCAAGATCACATCAGCGATCCAAACATATACTTAGACGTTTTCATCTCATTCGAGAAATTGTTGATAGAGGAGATGTCAATGTATGCAAGGTGCCAACTGATGACAATGTTGCAGATCCACTGACAAAGCCTCTCCCATCGTCTAAACATGATAGTCATACCAGAACAATGGGATTACGGCTTATGCCAAATTGGTCTTAGTACAAGTGGGAGACTGTTGGGGATATGCCCTAGAGTCAATTTGTACTTATACAATTGTCATTATGTTTTATATAATAATATGAGGCTTTCCTTTCCATGAATAGTGAGTTTTGTTTTGTTGGTCATCAAGTACGTGACTTGATAGTAAAACCCTACAATGAATACAATGACTATTCTAAAGCTGTCACTGATCGATTATTATTATTGGAATAATAATAAATTAAGATTAGTATGTTTGTGACTTGATAGCTATGTTTTACTGGCCATGGATATTTGTGATATCGAGTCAAGACATAAATAAATGTTAGAGAACATTGTATTGGACATGACCCACTGTGAGAGTACTTCATGGAATATGTCATAAGTACTTTCTAGCCATAATAATATTGAAAGTCCTTCGACCTAAATTCATCATAGTTTCTTACTTGATAAATTCTCTATTTTGACATTGTCTAAAGTTGTCTTTAACCAGATAATAAATTAGACTACTGTTGGATATAGAATAAATCAAGGAGAGGAATATGATTGATTGTGAAGGAATTTGTCCCTCTCAATTATGGGAGAGATATCCATGGGCCCCTTGATAAGTTAGATTGTTAAAAATGCATGGCCGTGCTCAAATATATCAATCTAAGATATTGATATCATTTGTTTGAACAGATCTACTATGAAATCAAGAAATAATTGATTAAGCTTAATAAGGATGACATGCTCCGTGCCTTATGCTTAATCTGGATATCGTGTGACAAAAGGACTAAATATAAAATTATGATTTGGTTCAAAGAGATCACCGATCTTCATTTAACATGGATAGTTATAATGTTTTGCTAGAAACCACTTATAACTTGTGGGCCATTTAAATATGATTTAGGCACACTCGCCGATGTTAAATGAACCTATAGGGTCACACAATAAGCGAACTTGTTAGGTTATTTTTCCGGTGACCAGGTTCGATGAATCTGGATGATATCCAGATTATAAGAATCTGACTCGGTAAAATAATTAGTTAAATTACCGAGATAATGGCAGAATCTTATCATATCAGTTTTAATTTAATTTGAATTTAAATTAGAATATGATAAGATATTATTAGGGTTGGACTCTAAGAGGTTCGAGGGTTTTTAAGAAAACTCTAGCCGTCTTTTCAATAGTCCAATTTTTTCGGTTGAGAACATTCGTGCCATTCTCTACCAGAAAGAAAAAAAAAACCTCTAAAACCCTAGACGCTAGCACTCCCCGGGTATCGAGTGAGTTCGCGGTGTGTATCCGATAGAGGACGTTCGCATACTGCAGCGTCTGGTGATTGTTCGGGTTGAACGTACAACAGCGCAACCAAAATCGAAGGATTTCGATTACAGCAGCCAGAGGTAATTCTTAAAGCTTAGATCTTCTTAATCGTTTACTTGGGTCCTCGGGAGGGATTCGTAGATGTTTTCCGCGTTTAGGAGTCCACGAATCCTAACATTAAGTTACAGATAAAGGAGTCATTATTTCCAGTCACCAATATGTCATCTACATAGATGAGAAGCAATATTGTAACAGAATTTTGACGATAAACAAATAATGAAGAATTTGCCTTACTACAATAAAAACCAAGATGAAGAAGAAATAGAGATAAGCGATCAAACTAAGCTCGAGGAGCTTGCTTTAGCCCATAGAGAGACTTGTGAAGAAGGCATACATGATCAGGTTTGTATGGATCCACAAAACCAAGGGGTTGTTTGATATACATAATCTTCTTTAAATTTCCATGCAAAAAGGTTTTCTTCACATCCAGTTGTTTCATGTGCCAGTTTAGAGAAGTTGAAAGTGCTATCACAAGACGAATAGTAGTATGACGAATAACTGAGCTCTAAGTCTCATCTCTCATCAAAATCAATACCTGAGACTTGTGTAAAACCACGGGCAACAAGACGAGCCTTGAAGCGCTCAATACATCCATTCTCTCGTTGCTTTATACGATAAATCCATTTTGACCCAACAACATTCACATTTTGGGGTCGAGGAACTAGTGACCAGGTTTGGTTTGAATGAAGGGCCTGTAGTTCCTCTTTCATAGCCATAACCCATCGAGGATCTTTTAAAGCAACATGATAATTTCGGGGTTCACCAGGTAACTCGACTTGAAATAGATAGAATTCATAATCTTGTAGATGTTTTGGAGGTTGCCTATGGCGTGGTGGATGAACGTAATTTTCACTTTCATTATTGTCGATATTTGGATCAACAATATGCCTAGCCAAGTCATTTAGCAAAGTAAGAGTTTGTGTATCTGCCAGTTCAGCTGCAACTAAGGTTTCATCTTCATAAGGCACATTAACATCAGGCAAAACTCTATTATTGTCAGGAGATTCAACATTATTGTCACTATAACATCTGTCATGATCATTATTTTCATCACAACAGTCGTTAGTAGTTATAATAGATGTTTGAGTTGCTGACTCTACATTTGTTCCTACTTTTGGAGGTTCAGCTTCAAAAGTGACTTTAAACCATTCATCAAGTGCTAGAAATTCAATAAATTCTAATGGCACAGAAATTGATTCTTGAGGAGAGGGTTTATAGAGGGATTTACCTTTATCGAAGACAACGTGTCTTGATACATATACTCTTTTTGTTCGAGGTTCATAGCACCTATATGTTGGAATTCGTGGACTCCTAAACGCGGAAAACATCTACGAATCCCTCCCGAGGACCCAAGTAAACGATTAAGAAGATCTAAGCTTTAAGAATTACCTCTGGTTGCTGTAATCGAAATCCTTCGATTCTGGTTGCGCTGTTGTACGTTCAACCCGAACAATCACCAGACGCTGCAGTATGCGAACGTCCTCTATCGGATACACACCGCGAACTCACTCGATACCCGGGGAGTGCTAGCGTCTAGGGTTTTAGAGGTTTTTTTTTTCTTTCTGGTAGAGAATGGCACGAATGTTCTCAACCGAAAAAATTGGACTATTGAAAAGACGGCTAGAGTTTTCTTAAAAACCCTCGAACCTCTTAGAGTCCAACCCTAATAATATCTTATCATATTCTAATTTAAATTCAAATTAAATTAAAACTGATATGATAAGATTCTGCCATTATCTCGGTAATTTAACTAATTATTTTACCGAGTCAGATTCTTATAATCTGGATATTATCCAGATTCATCGAACTCGGTCACCGGAAAAATAACCTAACAAGTTCGCTTATTGTGTGACCCTATAGGTTCATTTAACACCGGCAAGCGTGCCTAAATCGTATTTAAACGGCCCACAAGTTATAAGCGGTTTCTAGCAAAACATTATAACTATCCAGGTTAAATGAAGATCGGTGATCTCTTTGAACCAAACCATAATTTTATATTTAGTCCCTTTGTCACACGATATCCAGATTAAGCATAAGGCACGAGCATGTCATCCTTATTAAGCTTAATCAATTATTTCTTGATTTCATAGTAGATCTGTTCAAACAAATGATATCAATATCTTAGATTGATATATTTGAGCACGACCATGCATTGTTAACAGTCTAACTTATCAAGGGGCCCATGAATATCTCTCCCATAATTGAGAGGGACAAATTCCTTCACAATCAATCATATTCCTCTCCTTGATTTATTTTATATCCAACAGTAGTCTAATTTATTATCTGGTTAAAGACAACTTTAGACAATGTCAAAATATAGAATTTATCAAGTAAGAAACTATGATGAATTTAGGTCGAAGGACTTTCAATATTATTATGGCTAGAAAGTACTTATGACATATTCCATGAAGTACTCTCACAGTGGGTCATGTCCAATACAATGTTCTCTAACATTTATTTATGTCTTGACTCGATATCACAAATATCCATGGCCAGTAAAACATAGCCATCAAGTCACAAACATACTAATCTTAATTTATTATTATTCCAATAATAATAATCGATCAGAGACAGATTTAGAATAGTCATTGTATTCATTGTAGGGTTTTACTATCAAGTCACGTACTTGATGACCAACAAAACAAAACTCACTATTCATGGAAAGGAAAGCCTCATATTATTATATAAAACATAATGACAATTGTATAAGTACAAATTGACTCTAGGGCATATCCCCAACACTATAACTCTTGTGAATATGATTATAACCAATAAATACATAAGGATAAGTTTTCTTAACAAATTTATTACCTCCTTGATGTCTTAGAGAAGGAAAGCATAAGCATCCAAACACTCGCAAGCTTTTGTAATTTGGTTCTTTGTGATATAGTTTAGAATATGGAGACTGATTGTGTAAAACTGAGGTTGGCATTCTATTGATTAAATAGACAGCTGCAATAAAATTTTCAATCCATAAAAATAATGGCAAGTTAGCATGAAATAACATAGTTAAACCTATCTCAACAATGTGCTGATGCTTCCTCTCGACTACTCCGTTTTGCTCTGGTGTTCCAAGACATGAAACATGGAGCTGAATACCACAATTACTAATATGACTGAGAAAATCAAAAGAGTTAAATTCTCCACCCCATCACATTGAAAATTTTTTATTTTTCTATCAAATTGATTTTCTACTAATTTTTGAAATTTTTTGAAAACAAAGAAAAAAATCTGACTTTTTTTTTAAAGGATATAACCAAGAAAATCTTGAAAAATCATCTATAAATATAACATAAAACTAAAATTCTTGATTTGAGATGGTAGGAGCTGGTCCCCAAAGATCACAATGCACTTTTTGTAAAGGATAATTAGACATATCATTATTCAAATTAAAGGGTAATTTACAACTCTTTTCAGATTGGCAACTAATACAGATAGAAGACTTAGTTTGCCAATTAGTGACATCAATGACTTTCTTTCCTTTTAACAGAGATAAAATCTTTGCACTTGGATATCTAAGGCGTTGGTGCCACAAAGAGAATGAGTTGTTCCCTTTTATTGTTGATAAAGCTTCTTGAAAACCAGGTTCCAAAGTATAGAGTTGTCCTTGTCTATGCCCCTTTCCTATTGTTCTTTTGTTTTGATCCTTAATAACAAAATCAAATAGTGTGAATTCAACAGTACAAGAGTTATCACTAGGGATTTTACTTACTGAAATTAAATTCTTTTTCAGTTTCGGAACGACAAGAACATCTTTTAAATGTAATTCTCCAACCCATGCATTTACAGAATGTGTTATATCAAGTTTGTTTCCATTTCCAATATAGATATCATCCTTTCCTTTATATGGTTTTGTATAAGACAACATACCTGCGTTGTTGGTCATGTGAGCTATAGCTCCGAGTCTATGTAAAAAGAAGGGTCAGTGTTGTTTAAGGTGAGTGCTGCCAATGCTTGTGGTAGATCTTCTAATTGATAGGAATAGTCAAATCTATCCCAACAATCAAGAGCAACGGGATTCAGCTTACCACATATTTGACATGTTGGTTTGTCACTTTTTGATTGTTGTACAATTTCGTTTTGTTCCATCATTTTTGAAGTTATTGGAATCAACATTGTTGTAACGTCCTATTGGAGTAAATCCTCTACCTTTTGAATTAAAACTCTCGCGACGTCCACGTCCACGTTGGCTAAAGGGTGCTTGATTATATTCAATATAACTTTTCTCTTCTTCCTTTTGAGAAGCTAGGGTCTGCTCATATCCCTGAAAAGCAAGTAAAAATTGATTAAATTTAAGATAAGGAGGTTTAGTTACCATAGCTAGACGGAAGCTTTCATATTTTGCTCCTAGTCCACGTGCAAATTGAAAGACTTTATCAAGATCATCCACTAGTTTCTTGATAGCTGCTAGGTTGTCGCAGATTGATTTAAATTCTTTTGTGTAGTCATCTAAGGATTGTGATCCTTTCTTGATGGTCATCAGTATATTTTTCAAAAGACCTTCCTTTTCAATTGTGATTGGCAGCAATTGTTCTTCTAAAGAACTCCACACATCATAGGCAATAGCATCTTCTGCAATGGATGATTGAGCTTCTTCTTTTATTGTGCCAAGTTACCATGAAATAAGAATACCATCATTTGTTAACCACAAGATATAGGCTGGATTCATAACCCCATCTTTTAGCAAACGTTCAGGTTTGTCATCATTCTTTTCCAAATGATGAAGCACGCCGAGACTACGAGCCAGATGAAGGATTTGTGATTGCTACATGAGATAGTTATTGGAGCCTAGTTTGATTGAAATCAAACTGGCACATTGATGGAATGATTGTAATGTAAGTTTTGGTTCTTCTATGACTGATCAATAAGAAAATGGAGGAACTGGGCTCTTGATGCTTGCGAGTTTCAAGGCTCTGATATCATGAAAAACTCTTATAAACTTAATATTTTATTCAATTGCTATGTATTTTTCATGAAACAGGGCAGACTTATTTACAAAGAGAAAGGAGAATTAAAAAAGGCAAGATAGCAAGATACAAGTTGTATATTATATTAACTCCTTGATTATAGGCATGAGTTGATGAGAATGATTCCTTTGAATATTTTCTTGATTTTCTGTAGTGATATTTGTTTCCGTTGTCTCTGTGAAATATTTTGTTTCCTCAATTAGCTTTTATTCCTTATCAAATACAAATAAGCAATTTTCTAAATGAAATTTTTGTGATAACTAATCTAACACTAACTAACCCATGTTGAATTAGCACTCTCAAATAGTGATCCGAACAAAAGTGTAGTGAAAATATTAAGATTTTGTATGTTGAACAAACTAGTTTTGTACGTTAAATGAATTGGTTAATTATATATTGAACGAATTAAATATTGAAAATTGAACAAATTATTTAATTATGCGTTGAACGAAACGAATTAAGTGTTAAAAAGCAAAGAAAGCTAAGTAATACAGATTTGAGAAAGGATTTGGGAACATATATTCACAACTTTTGATAAAAAGGTTTGATTTATTTATAAATAAGGCGTCTAAATGATTCTACAAACTCTCTCCTAAAACACCAAGAATGTTACATAAAGTTCTACATATTTTACCATATTTTATATTATATACAAGAATTTTACAAACTATACAAACCTATTCTCTTTTATATAAGTGGCCTAGAAATTTTTAAAATATTCTAGAAACCTCTTAAAATTTGACTGGTCAAAATTTTCCTATAATCTAGAGGGTTACAATGTTGTCTAGCTCACTTACTTGTCGGACCGCTCAACTTGAATACTTGGGTGCCTGTATGTCTAGTCTTTAGGCACCTAGTAGGCATTTATATGTCTAGTCTTTAAGTGCTCAATAATGATATCCGTCTGGTGTCAATTGGCACTCGTCCAAGGTTGGCCTTATGCCATGTCACTAGGATTAGGTTAGTCTTATGCCACGCCATTAGGATTAGACGATGTGATAGAAAAACCAAATTATGTAAAAATAAATAAATAAGAATAATAAGAGGCACACAAGATATTTGTAATTACAAGTGTAATTAGTATTTTTCTTAATACCTCTTACCTCAAGACACCATTTTGCAAACACATTCTTATATACTTATATCAATATCAAATCAAAACAAATTTTTTTTCTTTTTGATACAAAAGTCATCATCCAAACCTCCTTATATAGAAACTTAGCTAAGGCAATCTCCTCATCCAAAATAATATAGCAGCATTTGAATAAGAATAGTTTTTTAGTGGACAAATTATTCTGCTAACCCTTACAATATTTCAAAATGGAAAAAACATCATCACTCAAAAGATAAGACTTGGATCAAGGATTTGTGCCTTCCCTTACGGAAAGGTCTGCTCCAACCACCGCTCATGGAATTGTTGAATTCATTTCCTTTGCACAACCTCACTCACTGGTAATCCAACTTTTATCTTCTACTATTAAATGATTCTTACTTTCCTTCAAACTATCAAATTATCCAAATACTACCCTTCCATTAGTTGACCATTAGTAATTTTATAATACCTTTAAGAGTATTTGCGTAATTTCAAATTACTTACTAAACTATATCATTTTTTATTTTTATTTTAAAATATTTCTTTCCATTTGTTTTTTTTTCCTTTCTCCCCTTCTTCTCCTCTCCTTTTCTAGCTACTTACTGATAGTCGCCATCTTTCTTGCACCAACCCAGCCCTTTTTTCACTATAACCGACTACTAGTAGATCTAAACATTCTAGACATTTGAAATCAATCCCTTATTCTTCAATCACAAATCAACACCTATTTTGATACATTTAAGTAGAAGCCTATAGAATGGCTCTCGACTATTTGACCTAGCCTCAACTGAGAGGACAATCGAGTTGGAAGGGATTCATACTTGTGACCATCAGCCCACACATGCGAGCTACTAGGAGGGTCATGACTAATTTAGTTATGCTCTAAGGGCACCAGTTGTAACACCTCACTACTTATGTAACCCAATAGGTTGGGAATGTTGCCCCATCTACGTGACCAGGGGTATTTATAATGAGCTAATAAAATTTAACAACTCTGAAACTTAACAATAAAACTGAATATGAATATATTATATAGCTTCATTAAATACATAAGTCTCCAAGATATGATAATCCCAAAATAAAACAACTGTAATATCCATTTAATAGAAATAGATAAACTATTTCATAACAACATCTCAACTCAAAATACGTCAAGATAAGTCCTTTAATTTCAACAATTCTCAAATCACCTTAAAAGCATGTTAAAAAGGAGTGTGAGATAAAAATTTTCAATAAGTCTTGTAGTGTGCACTTGATTCAATTTTGAAAATCAATTCATAATGCATGACAATATTGAGTTAAATAGATAAAGATAAGAAAAACTGTATGCATTCAATCATTTTTCAAAATATTCCATGGGATAATTATACAAGTACAAATGAAATATGTTACCAACATATTTATTTCAGAAAAATACCAACCTAATAATTCAAGGGCATAATAATTATTCATATCAATCAAATTAAGCCTTAAAACTATTGTCAATACCGTATGATTAAGATACCAAATTTATGGGTAAGCACATCGCCATCCCATACCAGTAGATAGGAATTTATCCTACCAATAGTCTTATTATCAAGTATAGATAGGCACACAATCTACTGGTATTTACTCAACATCGATACTCTACCTTTTTCACTCAATGCCATCAAGTTAGAATGTCCTATATTCGACCTCTGGCTCTATACAGAATCGTGTTGCTAGTTAAGGATGGTTCAACATCCAAGTACTTATGCCCTATTTAGACAGTGGTGATCTTACGAAAACAGCCTTCTACTAGAAGACACCCTCAATCTAATATAAGTTAGTGTTAGGGATATACCTTAGAGTCAATTTGTACTTATACTATTGTCATTATGTTTTATATAATAATATGAGGTTTTTCTTTTCATTAATAGTGTATTTTGTTTTGTGGTCATCAAGTACGTGACTTGATAGTAAAACCTAACAATAAATACAATGACTATTCTAAAACAATCCTTGATCGATTATTATTATTATTATTATAATAATAATAAATTAAGATTAGTATGTTTGTGACTAGATGACTATGTTTTACTGGTCATGGATATTTATGATATCAAGTCAAAACATAAATAAATGTTAGAGAATATTGTATTGGATATGACCCACTGTGAGAGTACTTTATGGAACATGTCATAGGTACTTTCTAGCCATAATGATATTAAAAGTCCTTCGACCTAAATTCATTATAGTTTCTTATTTGATAAATTCTATATTTTGATATTGTCTAAAGTTATCTTTAACCAAATTATAAATTAGACTACTGTTGGATATAGAATAAATCAAGGAGATGAATATAATTGATAGTGAAGGAATTTGTCCCTCTCAATTATGGGAGAGATATCCATGGGTTCCTTGATAAGTTAGACTGTTAAAATGCATGGCCGTGCTCAAATATATCAATCTAAGATATTGATATCATTTGTTTGAACAGTCTACTATGAAATCAAGAAATAATTGATTAAGTTTAATAATGATGATATGTTCCGTGCCTTATGCTTAATCTGGATATCGTGTAACAAAATGACTAAATATAAAATTGTGGTTTGATTCAAAGAGATCGCTGATCTTCATTTAACCTGGATAGTTATAATATTTTGTTAGAAAATCGCTTATCATTTGTGGGCCATTTAAATATGATTTAGGCACACTGCCAGTGTTAAATGAACCTATAAGATTACACAATAAGCGAACTTGTTAGGTTATTTTTCTGATAACCAGATTTGATGAATCTGAAAATATGTCTAAGTTAATCGAACCTAGAAAATTTACCATATACAATGAATCTGGAAATATATCCACATTCGACGTATCTGGATGATGTCCAGATTATAAGAATTTGACTCGATAAATTAATTAGTTAAATTACCAAGATAATGACAGAATCTTATCATATCATTTTTTAATTTAATTTAAATTTAAATTAAAATATGATAAGATATTATCATATTTGGACTTTAAGAGATTCGAGAGTTTTTAAGAAAACCCTAGCCGTCTTCTCAACAGTCCTGTTCTTTTGAAAAATTCATTGCCTCTATTCACCAGAAAAAAACTCTCAAACCCTAGGCGCTAGCACTCTCGGGGTAACAAGTCAGTTCGCCGTGTGTATCTATAGAGGACGTTCGCACACTGCAGCGTCTGGTGATTATTCGGGTTGCACGTACGACAACAAAATCATAATCGAATAATCTTGATTACGCCGAAGAGAGGTAATTTTGTAAACCTTAGATCTTCTTAATCGTTTACTTGGATCCTCGGAAGGGATTCGTAGATGTTTTCCGTGTTTAGGAGTTCACGAATCCTAACAGTTAGTATATAGCATTTTGCTCCCATTGAGTATTCAACAACATTCACATTTCAAAGTTGCTCAATGTAATGATATTCACTTAAGAATAACTAAATACAAATCCAAAATTAATTCAAGAACATCTAAACATTTATTTCTTGAAAATACTCTGTAAATAATATAATCTCCCATTAATAAAAGTATACCCTTGAATTGATCCATTCCGAACTTTACGAAAGTATATCATTTTCATACATCACAAATCACTTCCCATAAGATAGTGATAAGTTGGAATCAATCAAATTTCAAAGTTGATGCTATGGCTTTCACAAACATTTGCATGCATGAAAACTCATAATTTAATATTAATAAACATTTTACAAAAATCAATGTATGGTTCCCAACTCAACATATCAACCTTTAGAAGATTTATTCGAATTGATCATGCATAAACATTTTATAATCATAAGGACTTGTGATCAAATTTGGAAACATTTTTCCATAATATCATATGTGCAAAATATTTCATAAGTTGCAAATATTTATATTTTCTAAAAGTATCTCAAATATAAATCGTTTTCGTGGATGCCAAAGAGAAAAGCATAGAATTGAATGAAGGAAAAAATAGTGGAAGGACAAAAAACTAGTGCTTGTTTATTCACATTTTGGAACCTTACACACTTTTTGTATAGCACTAAGGAAAGCTATATATATATATACCACTCTGTACATAAGATAGAGACAAAATATTGATAGATATTAGATAGATATCAGTAGCTATCAAGTAGAGTAGCTGTGTTTGCTTTTGAGTACCCATTTTTCCACTGAATAACCATTTACGTAGGAAATTGTTTACTTTTAGAAGTCCTCATCACCAACCATGTTTCCTTTGATACATCTGTAAGTTTGCTATCATCCTTATCACTCCATGATTTGTTTGACTTCTTATCACTTTGCAGACTCACACTATTAATATCCCCCCGCAAACTGAGCTGCAACTGAAGGCACATTTTGGTGCGAAAATAGGTAAGGACTACCTTGGACACAGGTTTAGTAAATATATCAGCAACCTGTGTAGTAGAGGACACATGTTCATTGATAAATAATCCAAGGGCAACGTGTTTACGTACAAAATGGTAATCCAACTCGATGTGTTTGCTCTGAGCATGAAAGGCGAGATTAATGGTCAGATGTAAAGCACTAATATTATCATAGTAGAGAACTGGATGAGAGGAGAGTGAGATGTGTAGATCGGTAAGAAGATAAGTGAGCCAAGTAAGTTTAGCTGCAGTGTTAACCATAGCATGATACTCAACTTCAGTACTAGAACAAGAGACTACATGTTGTTTCTTTGCACACCAAGAAAAGTGCAATACCCGGTGGTAGATCGCCGTGTAGTAGGGTAGCCAGCCCATTCCACGTCAGAGAACGCAAATAAGTCAAGGGTTGTATTGGCACTGAGATGTAAACTAGTATCAACTGTTCCTTTCAATAGCAAAGGATTCGGTGAACCAATCGTAAGTGAGCAACGGTAGGATTGTGCATGAACTGGGACACAAAGTTAACACAGTAGGAGAGATCTCGGCGCGTGATGTAGCACTTAGTTCCTATACCGGGGGCTGGTTACCTGCTTTGATACCAAATGTCACGCTCCATGCCCGTAGACTCGGGAGCATGACTATGGGCCTGGCAACACCTACGATCAACTACTTGTTCACCATCCTCACTAGGCCAAAATGGATATCTCAAGTTGACAATGGGTACTTAGGTCCATTCTTAAATACTATTCATAATTCTCATCTCAATCTCATGTGGGATTGGAATATCACATTTACCTTTCTTTTAGGCCCAAGCATTGGGCCATACTTTAAGGGCTAAACCCAGGATTAATCAAGCGGCATAAGATTCTAGAGGTGGTTTTCATCGTGCATGATGTAGCACTTAGTTCTCATATTGGGGGTTGGTAACAAGGCTTTGATACCACTAAATGTCATGCCCCGAATCCGGGTCAAACCTGTCCCTGAGGAACAACACGGCCACATCCTCTAAAGTTTTCCTCAAAGAATACAAAGCCTTAATATTACATAAACTAAATCATTAAGAAAAATAATTATGATCATACTATCCAATAATGCAAAATTCAAAAAACCCCAATAACAATAATCCACATGTTAAAATTAAAACTAATAAAAGTAATAGTCTAAACCTAAATATAAGAGTTCATCCAGGTATATTTAACTTAAGAATCTTCAAATTGCAAAGGAGACAATCTAAAATAGAAGTTTATAAGGATCCTTGCACTGGCCATCCCATCTCACTCCCAACTGTCATCCTGATCAAACTCGAACTCATCATTAGTATCTGAAAATGTTGAGTTAATGGAGTGAGTACAAAACTCAGTAAGTAAGAACTTCCCATCCTCTAGGATTGAGTATGGAGTTTCATGACATATTCTTTTTAAAGCGTATGAATATCTTCACTTAAACTAAGCTTGAAACAAGAATATTCGAGTATTGTTTATAAACAATAACAATTTAATAATAGTAAACCCAATGCAATGGTCAAATGTTTTAAAGAAGTAGGGAAGAAACAAATGATCAAAAACACAAGAAGACTTTAGAGCAATTGTACCAAAGTAAATATGTACTTATAATGCACATTTAATTTCACTAGTACATTGGAACATAAATAAATATACAATTAATGGGTCATCACTGAATTCAATCTAGCATTTAATCCTGCTAGGCTGCACTCTTTCAATCATTTGGTTGGCTTTTTGCTCATGCCAATGGGTTCATACATTCAAAGTGGAACATGCTCCTCCCACTGCCAATACATTAACCTGTCCCAATAACTAATGAATATTATACTCCAAAATATTATATCAATTTATCTGTACATTTAACTATTAAGCCCACATTAGACAAAACTTTGAAATACGATTAGGCCAATAGCCACAACCCAAAATAATTTAAATCACAAACTCAAACAATTTTAATAGTTTTAAAAGAATGGCCCGAGTATGGAAAACAAAATTCAGCAACGTAAATACTACTTAACAAATAAACAAATGGGAAACTCCATGAATTTAACAAAAGAAGTGATTGGAAAAAATATGTAACTAAATAACACAATCCAATTAGATATAGCAGTTAACAACTCAAAAAAACAAAGCATTTTCCTTTAAAAAAATAGTTGTTTTTTCTTTAAAAAAATCCATTTCGTAGGAGATTAGTCCCCACATAGTAAAGACAAAGTTTTTTTTTTAATATGCTTGTGGGGACATCACCAATAATTCCCAGGAAAAGTGCTCACGATCAATGAGCAAAACCAAAAACCAAATTTCATTTTTTTTTTAATATGCTTGTGGGGACATCAATAGTCCCCACCTCAAACATAATCCACAGAAAAGTGCTCACGATCAGTGAGTCAAACTGAAACCTTTTTTTTTTTTTTTTTGTTGAAAGAACCCATCAACAGTATATCCACTTCAAATAGAAGACAGAAGCAATTGTCAACAACCACACTGGGACCACAATACCAAGCCAACACCCTTTTTTTTTTAAAAAAAAAACACAACAACAATTTCTTTACCTAAAAGAGAAGCCGTAGATGACGGCTAATAGAAAACGAAACACAATTTATTTAATTTAATTTATTATTTTTTTTGAAAAACACAGAGGAGTGATCATTCCCACTTACTTGGAACTAATTCAAACAACCAAACAACGCCTCTAACTCCAATATTCGCTTTCTAGGCATTATCAACTGTCAATTCCTAATACAATAACAAAATCTAAATCAATTCCAAGGGTATCAACCAATCTTGAGTCTATATAAAACCTCAATAAATACTCGATAACCGATCAATTGGGCTACTACAAGTGTGAATAAGAGGAGAGATGATTAATTACCTTCAATAGTACTCTGCGGTGATAACCCTAATTGTTTCTCTCATTTTTGTTCTTCTCCGGTGTTTACGTCTCCGCCTCCTGATGTTTCAAACGCGTGAGTGAGTAATTAACGTTGTTGGAGAGTATAATATATTAAAATTTGCTACTAAGTCCTCCACTTTAATTCACAAATTAAAAATGGCCTCCATAAATTTATACAAGTCTCAATCTACTACATTAATTAGGTAACTAAAATAACCCAACAATATCCACCCAATAATTGGGCCGGGTTTTACAGGAAGATTTTAATTTTTTTTATGGAATTGGCGTTCAATATACTATTCAAATGCTACATAGACAACAAAAAAATATGATTTATGTTTCAATGGAATAATCCAAGTATACTTTGAAAAATCATCAACTAAACATGCATAAAACTGAAACTGGCTAATAGACAAAACAAGAGAAGGTCCCCACAAATCACAGTGAATCTTATAAAAAAATACTTGAACTAGCATGTTCCGATAGAACAAAAGGTAGTTTACTTAGTTTTCCTAATTGACAACTATCACATAAATGTTTAGACCGTGAAGAACCCTTAACATCAATTAACCCTTCATTGTGTAACAACTGAATAGCTGAAGCTTGAGGGTGTCCTAAGCATTGATGCCAACTATTTGCAGTACCAAATTTGAAACAATGAGAGAAATGTGCTTCTGGTACATCAGATAAAGTGTACAGATCACCCTTCCTTTTCCCTGTTATTAATGGATGTCCTGTCATCCGGTCCTTTATACAAAAATCAACATCAGAAAATTCACAATTAACAGGAAACTGAGAGGTTAATTAACTTATTGAAAGCAAATATTTTTTGCAAATTTGGAACTAAAAGGACATCAGAAAGGGGCAGGATCTTTCCTTTTTGTTTAACTTACAAGTCACCAATACCTATTATAGGAATAGAAGAACCATATACAATTATGATTGAATCAGAACTAGAATATTTATGAATATTAGTCAGCATACCTTGCTTTCTTGTCATGTGATTTGAAACTCTGTATCAGAAGTCCATTTTGTTTCAACAATAGAGTTATCTAACGTGAAGGCTGCAAGAGCTTGTGGGATCGCAGAATTTTGAGATTTTTTTTTTTTTTGGGTATCCAATAGCAAATCTTGGCAATATGACCTGGTTTCTCATATTATTGACAGGTTTCCTGCCACTACAGATCTCACTCTGCTGCTGTCATGTGACGTTCTCCTGGAGGTGGTGGTCATCGTTGTTGTTATGTAGTTGGTGTTGAGGTTTCTGAATAACATTGATTCTAATTTCAAAACTATTATGCTTGAAAGCTACGCCTTGTGGAAGTAAAGTTACTATTGTGGATCCTTGAAGTGGTATTGTGAGAATGTTTCTATTGCTGGCTATAGAAGGCTACATGTGGAGTAAATTGAGAAATAGACACATCTAATTGATTTAAGAACCCGCTACAACGCTGATCGAGATTTTGTAGGTGTGAAATCAGCTCAGAATAGGTTGGCCTTGGAGGTTTCAATGTTGTTATTGTAAAAGTTTCATATTGTGGACCAAGACTTGTGAGAAGGCAAAAAACTGTTTCTCTATCGGGTACGGGTTTTCCAATAGCAGCAAGATTGTCACACAAACCTTTAAAGATGCGTATGTGATCTCCAACGGTCTTGTTATCATCCTTATGAAGGTAGGTCAATTTTTGTTGGAGTGTGAATTCTTGCTCTTGAGAGTTTTGTGCGTAAGCATCTTTCAATGCTACCCAGACTGCATATGCTATGTCTAGGCCAATGACAAGTCCAAGAGCTTCTTCTGAGAGAGTCCTGATGATCCAACTTCGGAGAAGACGAACAGACTTGTGCCAAGTAATGAATTTTGGTGCTAACTGTGGGGTATTGTTTTCTGTATCTGTGATGGTTGAACCAGAAGTAGTATATTTTGGTGGAATTCGTGTTTCATTGGTGAGATGACCAACCAAATCTTGGCTCTCTAATAATCCTAAAATTTGTTCTCTCCACAACGGAAAGTTGGATTGTGTGAGCTTAAGTGTGACAAAGTTTCCAACATTCAAAGACAATGAAGTCATTGTAACTAAACAAGGGATAGGACGGACAACTTGGTGCTCTGATACCAAGAGAAAAACATAGAATTGCAGGAAGGAAAAAACAGTGGAAGGACAAAAAACTAGTGCTTGTTTATTAACGTTTTGGAACCTTACACACTTTCTATACAGCACTAAGGAAAGCTATATATATCGATTACTATGTACATAAGATAGAGACAAAATACTGATAAATATCAGATAGATATCAGTAGCTATCAAGTAGAATAGTTATGTTTGCTTTTGAATAGCCATTTTCCACTAAATAACCATTTGCGTAGGAAGTTGTTTACTCTTAGAAGTCCTCATCACCAACCATGTTTCCTTTGATACATCTGTGAGTTTGCTACCATCCTTATCACTCCATGATTTGTTTGACTCCTTATCACTCTGTAGACTCACACTGTTAATAGCTAAGACTTGCCTCAATCCAAGCAAATTCAAGAATCCTAATTCAATATCCACCACTTTTATCCTTCAAATAATTCAAGTGTTAACTCCTATATAAACCTAATCTCAATCCCTACTCAACTACACTATCAACTTACATATTTAGTTTCATTACCCTCAATCACAAATTCCCAAGCATAAATAATCACAAATAATGTCAAGTATAAACCATATATTACATAAGAATATTAATCAAATCATCTCTACAATTCAATTATTATATCTATACAAACGATCACATAACATACCAAAATTTTCCTTCATATAATTTAGTTTTCAATGCTAAGTTGATTTTGTAATCAACTGTCAACAAGCATGCATTTTAATTTAAGCATAAGTGTCCTAATAAACATCCCAAAACATTTCCAAAACATTATAAGATAAAGTTGAATATATATATATATATATATATATATATATATATATATATATATATGCAAAATCCCTAACAATTCTTAATTCTAACACAATCAATAAATTTTGCTTTGCTATGTAAAATAGGGTAGTAAATAAATTGATGAATTGACCAAGCAAATGAGTTCAAATTTTCATCAAACTTTCCAATTTAAAACCTCAGCATATATATTGAAAGTTCAAGTAAAAATCCTTCTAAATCATGCATATAATCTAATTGTTTCCAAAACCCAATCTAGAGTGTCGCCACAACAAAATTTTAATATTTTTTGCACAACTAATTTCAAAAATTTCTAGTGTTTATCTACAACAAAATTTTCAATAATTCTTTTTCTAGAAACTTCTCAAACATCAAAAGTTCACGCCACAAAATATCTCAATCCAATTCAACCAAAAAATCACATTTTCAAACTAATAAATTCATTAATTAAACACGGAATTCTAATATTGAATAGAACATTCTTCTAATTAATACAGTATAAAGTTATGTTCTTTACACAATTAACATGCAAAATCAACTCCATATAAATCCTAAAACATCATATTAACTTAGTATAATAAGACTCTTTAAAAACCTACACTACAATATAAATTTAGCAACGATCAAATCCGTTGCTAATCGAGTTTAGCGACGGATTACAACTGACGCTAAAATGAGCATCGCAATTTGCAACGGAATAAAAATTCGTTGCAAATAGTGACAGATTTGCGATGGTTATTTAATTGATAACATTATAATTAAATTTATAATTAACATATAGCGACGGATTTGTGAAGGTAAAAAAATTTTATTTAAAAAATTAATTAATTTAGCAATGGATTTGCAACAAAAAAAAAATTATTTAAAAAAAATCAATTAATTTAGCAATGAATTTGTGATGGTAAAAAATTTTTTATTTATAAAAGTTAATTAATTAAGCGAAAGATTTGTGATGACTAAAATTTTTTATTAAAAAAATTAATTAATTTAGTGACAAATTTGCGACAGTAAAAATTTTTATTTTTTAAAAATTAATTAATTAACTCCCCGACCCGACCTAACTTACCATATCAATAATATTACGAGATTATGTCAGACACGAGGCTCGAACCAACATCATTGTTGTGGGGGGAACACATGCTCCACTGTTAAACTATTGATGTTCTTGTGATTTATTGTACTATAAATTAATTTATAATATATTTTTTTTGTGAATTAGCGGCGAATTTGTAATGGATCTGCGACAATCCAATTTTTTTGCCGCAAATCTGTGGCTAATTAGCGAGGAATTTGTGACGACTCATTTTTTAAATTTTAAAAATAAATTTATTTTTAAATTTTGGAAGGCTGCCACAAATACGTTGCTAATTAGCAACGGCCATAAAAAAATAGAAAATAAATTTATTTTTTAAATTTTGAAAAAAATGAGCAGTCTCAAATCCGTTACTAATTAGCAATGGATTTGCGACAGCCGCAAATCTGTTTGTTAATTAGTAATGGATTTGCGCCGGTTCATTTTTTTCAAAATCTAAAAAATAAATTTATTTTTAAATTTTAGAAGGTGTCGCAAAGCCGTTGCTAATTGCTATGTGACAGCGATCTAAAATTTAAAAATAAATTTATTTTTAAATTTTAAAAAAATGAGCCATCGCAAATTTGCTACAATTGCAAATCTATTGCTAATTAACATTGTTTTTTGGACCGAACCAGACCGGTCGGTCGGACTAGTTGGATCGTGAGCCGGTCTCCAAACTGGTCTGGTCTACCTCTTTAAGCCGAAAATCTCAAAAACCGACCTATTTTATTCAAACCAGTTTGGACTAGTCGGTCCAACCAATTGAACTGGTCCTTCTTTTTTTTCTCATAAATAAGATAATATATTCATAGAAAAAAATAAGCTATACAAATGGAATAAATAATCTATAGTAATAGAGAAAATATCATATTTTCTTCTAATTTCGTTATTTATGGACTTGATGAATTACACTATATTATTGATCAATTTTATTCTTAAAAATATTATATTTTTAATTTTTAAATAATAATACTACCGGTACAATTACAGTTCAATTGTAGTTGAACCATTAAATCGTGAACCAGTAATTTTTCAGTTCGATATTCAGTCTAGTTCTGAAAACAATGCTAATTAACACTGGATTTGTGATGGCTCATTTTTTTAAATTTTAAAACATAAATTTATTTTTCATTTTTAGATTGTCGTCACTAATTAGCAACAGATTTGCGACGATTCATTTGTTCAAATTTTAAAAAATAAATTTATTTTAATTTTGGATGGCTATCGCTAATTAGTAACGGATTTGCGATAGTTCATTTTTTAAAATTTTAAAAATAAATTTATTTTCAAATTTTGGATGGCCATCGCAAAACCATCGCAAATTAACAAAGAATTTGCGATAGCTTATTCTTCAAATTTTAAAAAATCAATTTATTTTCAAATTTTGGATGGCCGTTGTAAAGTCGTCGCAAATTAACAAGGGATTTGTGATGACTTATTTTTTAAATTTTAAAAAATAAATTTATTTTTGAATTTTGAATGGCCATCGCTAATTAACAATAGATTTGCAATGACACTTTAATTTTTTCGTGTTAGTTAAATATTAAAAAAGGCCATCACTGATTAGCGATGGGTTTGCAATGGCTTTCAATTTAATTAGTGCTAATGTATAATTTAAAAAAAATGTCGTAAAGCCGTCCCTAATTAGTGACAGCTAAATATCTGATGCTAATCTGTCAGTAATAGCGATGGATTAGCCACGAATTTTTTAAAAAATAAATTTATTTTTAAATTTTTTACTCTCGTTACTATTCCATCGCAAATTAACAACAACCTAAAAGCCGTCGCTAAATATCATTTTTCTTGTAGTTCTAAGGAAATTAGATGCTTAATTAAACCATGATTTCAAGATACAAACAAAACCAATGCTAATGCTCTATTTTGCACGGCAATTCTAATGACTAAAATAACTTCAATTCTTCGTGATTTCCATATATAGCATCACATATACATAGTAAAACATGTTGCAATTTAAAAGTTCCATAAGCCCTATCAAAATCATAACCAAATATTACATTTTTAGAAATTACAAAATTTTCCAACAAGGTAGGGATTGTCGACGAACATGGAAATGAGTAGAAAATGGAGTGCTTTGGATTACCTCTTGAAGAATCCTTTGAAAAACCTTGAAACTAGCAAGAGAAATCTTTGTTCTTTAATGATTTAGGTTAGGGTTCTTAGTGTTTTAGTGAGAGAACATTAAGGAAAGAGGAAGGGAGAAAATTTTGGTCACCAGAGAGAGAAAGGAAGAGGAAGAAATGATTTTTGTCTAAGGGAACCTAAGGTTGGTTGAAAGGGAGTTTAGGTTAGGCTTTAGGGTTTCTGTGATTGCAAAAAAAATGAATAGTGAATATCAATTTACTTGGAGAAGAAGTAGAAATAAATGGTTTATATGATTCTAAATTGAATGGCTAGAATTAATCAAGTTGTAGGGATTGGATGGATTAGGGTTTAAAGAAGTCTTGAATAAGAATTAAAATCAATTGT
This sequence comes from Voacanga thouarsii, assembly GCA_026120185.1. NCBI lineage: Eukaryota > Viridiplantae > Streptophyta > Magnoliopsida > Gentianales > Apocynaceae > Voacanga > Voacanga thouarsii. Next base: position 2,427,923 of record JANUWF010001217.1, on the reverse strand, counting down.
TAAGATTGAGTAAGATGTAGTCAAAATTAAGTAAAGTGAATGGTCGGGATTAATTAAAGTGAGTGGTTGAGATTACTCAAGATGTAAGGTTAGGATTAATTTACTTGAAGCACAAGCAAGGCTTGAAGCCTTACAAGTGGCATCCAATAGGGGATAGATAGACATTTTACACTCTTTTAAAAGATTACAGTTTAGGTCAATGAAAGTCTTAAGTAAAGGCTTTGGTTGACTAAAATTTCAAGAGGTCATAGGTTCAATTCCTACTTCTTATCCTTATGATATCATATTACTAAAAATAAATTTCAACTTTAATACTTTATCCTTATTAGATATTCAGGGCTTAAATTTAAAGAAAATACTTTTGTACACTCTTTCAAAAAATAGAATTTCACCCATAAAAGATATGTTTTTCTCAAAATAATTGAAATTGTAATTTTTAGTAAATAACACTTCATTCCCAACATAGAATTAAGTATTACTAACAATTATAGAAATTTTACAATTAAAATATACACAAAGAATTCACAATATTCACAATTATAAATTATATCAAAAAAGCATTAAAACACATAAAGCTCATAAATATATTCTCAACAATTGAATTTACATAAAACACTCATGAATGCATGTTCACCTCTTCATTCCAGTATGAAAATAAGTTGGGTATATATTACGCTAGCCTATCTTTCGATTATGACTGTGGAGAATGAAAAATGAAGTGGATGAAGTGGCTTTTAGGACAGGGACCCCCTAAGTGGATAGATTCCAAGGAGATTTGAAACCATTTACTCGTGAGTAAAGAGGGCCCGAACTCTGCTTTGAATATAGAAATTGGCCTCTTCTGATTGAGCATCCTTCAATTTCACATGATCCCTATTTAGGTACTCCACATTCTTTGAAACCAACATTGGCACCACCCCAAGCTATAAGCCTCATCATCGCCCAGAGAAAGTGTCATCCCTCATTAAAACCATTCCAAAAATTTTGAAAGAAGAAAACTCAGAATCAAATTTGAATTTCAATATCAGCTGTCAAATTCAGCCACCTTTTCCTCTCTGTGTAGAAAAAAAATAATGAAAATTCAGAATCTAATATAAATTTCAAAAAATTCTCAAAAGCTTTACTCGTAATTGTCTTTCAATAGAATTAATCTCCTTATAATCAATAGAGTTTCCGGCTCAATTAACAATTACTGCAGATCTCTTTATTTTGATCTGTGAGTATGTTTACTATAAGGAGATTAATTATGAAATTATAAGATAATTAGTGAGAGTTTGGGTTTAAAAAAAAGATAGTAATTTTGTACTTTATGAGTAAAATCTCTTGTGCATGGTAGAGTAAAAACTCTGGTGCTCTATGATTTTCTAGATGATGCCAGCTGCTACTGAGTTGGAGCAGAAGAGGAAAAAAGGAAAGAATAATGAAATAAATATTTTAAAGTAAAAATATTAAAATGATATATTTTAATAAATCACTCAAGATGGCATAAATGTACTTAAAAATATTACATATATATCACATTATTAACAGAATTTGCAGTTGACTATTAATCAATTAATAGAAAGACAACGTCTAGACAATTTGATAATTTTAAGGAAAATGAGAATCGTCTGAAAATTTGGGTGTAAAAACTAAATTTTGGAGGATTATCATAACTATTTGTTCTTTACTAGTTGGAATTAACTAACTTAATTCTAACATAATTTAACTTCATAATCCCAATAAGAATGTAAGACAAAAACCAATATTCTTTACCTTATCTTGTATTCTAACTTCACTAGCATCTAGGATATGCAGCAACTTGCATTCAAACTTTGCAAACATCAAAACCACAATCATTTTGATATATTAACGGGTGAGTAGATAGGAATTAGATTGAGATAAATTTGTTTAAATATAATAAAAATTATTAAATATGTAGGATTAAAGTGGGTCTACGTGAAGTCAAGAAGAGAATATGATTGTGTGTATATATATATATATATATATATATATATATATATATTATAATTCTCAAAAAATAAAAATTATTTAAATTATAACTATTGTAAATTAAAGTAAAATTTAAGATTGATTGGAGAAAAAAATCCCAATCCACTTGCAGCTTAATCTTCCTAACTATCAAAATTTCATTAGTACCTATCTATCTATATAGCTGAATCAGTACAGTCTTGACTAAAGATTCAACATGATCAACAAACATGTAGAGCTATTTTCAACTCTAACCTAATTAGTTAACTTATGTGGGAGACCTCGATTCTAACCTAATTAGTCGACTCATGCAGGAGATCTCAATCTTCTCTTGCCTTTGCATGATTTTCTCTCTCACCACTATGTAATCCTTGAAAGAAATTTCCATTCGAATGTTTTCATGTGTATCGATTCCAAGTCATAGAGGTTTTTCCTTGTAAATAATATAACTCTTCATATTTTTAAGCTTTTATAGGAACTGTTCTGCCATGTACGACTTTAATAACTCCATCTTGAGCAAAATATCTACATTCATTAGAATTCAATTGGCTTAAAGAAATCAGATTCCTCTGCAACTCTAGATATAAGCCACACCACCCAATGCACGAACTAGTTTATCAAACATTTTGATTTTTCTACTTCAACACCATGAACTTCACTAGTAGAGTTATTACTCAGATAGTGTACTTACCTTTCCAAGTGAATCAAAATAATTCTTTCTAGAGCAAACATGTATCACGCAGCTAGCAGTGGAGTCCTCCATTCTTCAACTTCCAAAAATATCTCTGTGTCTCTAACACCTCTCCCCAGATCATAAAAGCAAGATAGCAGTGGAAATTCAACATCCACATGATTGCTTTGGAGCATAGAAATTGTGTGGTGGCGGACTGTGAACGCCTTCTGTGTAGGGCTTTGACGTATCATCTGCAAGGCTTCCAAGGGCTCCAAGATAGCCCAGTCCATGGTGACTTTCTTGAATCTCAAAGAATACGTTTCTTTCTATCCAGCGACTGCTAATTTCAATGCTTTTGAGGGCCAATGTGACGGCCGAGTCTGTTACGGGATCCCTGTGATCCAAGATTTTCAGTACTTCGTCGTGATGGACTTTGAGGCCAGGTGACGAGGAAAAGATCCCTTATCCGCAAGAGATAATTGAGCTTCCATCTCTGGTGACATTGAAGCTTGTTTCCAGACCTATGAGCGGCCAACGTGCAATCGAGAGTTGACCTATTTCTGCAAGCATCTCACTGGGATTCAGCAAAATCAAATGGATAAGGGTATTACCTTGAGTGAAGCACTTCTTATGTAGAAAATCAAATTCATATGAAGAAAAGAATTCTAATCACAAGAATATAGAAAGAGAGCACCAAGACAATGAAGAACTGCCAGAGAGCATAGAGAGAAATTGCAGGAAAAGATTTCTTCTCATTAATCAAAAAGAACACAAAATGAGTTCTTATATACATGGAACTGAAAGAGGAGTTAAAATACAATGAATAATTAACAGCTGGCAAAGGCAAACAAAATCATCTAAGCTCTCCCAAGCTTTCTGAGAACATGGCTGCAAAATGGAAAATGGGATTGAGTTCAACCGGGATCACAAGAAGCAGATGATGTGCATGCTGAGTTGGACACCAACGTGCCAGCTGGATTAATTGCTGAGTTGGCATCTTCAACATCTTATTCATGAGAAATGGCTGGAAAAGAATGGGGTAAAAAAGACCACTTTTGTAGTGGTCACATGGGAAAATTGGGATTGCCGAGTGATGCTGAATTCCGAGTGCAAGTACAAGAAGATCAAAAAGCCTTCTGATTTCAACCAAGGGATCAACTTGAGACTAGAGTTCCTTCCCAATGAAGTTCTTGGCGGCATGAGGTGCAATTTAAAACAGGCTGTTGAGATTGCTAGCCTAAACTGGGAAGGTCGTGCTCACTGTGGACTTGATGATGCGAAAAACACAGCCCGGCTCCTTGTTCTGCTCATGCGGAGGGGTTTCAAGTTCTCCGTTACGGACTCCTTCTACCGACCTGATAAAAAAGCAAGGACTTTGCTTCATCCTCCTTGTTTCTGCAGTGTTAAAATCAGCCAAGTTATGATTCCTATGCCAGGTTCAAAGAAACGGAATTTGTTCTTTGTTCGTTGGAATTGGACCGCTGCTAGATGTGGCCTTTGCAATTGTCAATTGGTAACTCCATGAACTGTTCTAGAAGACAGGAAAATTAAGAATGGTTTCATTATTTTTTACATATGTTATTTCCTGTTGAAACTTGTAGCGTTTCCATAGAATTTCTAAAATTCATTAACAGAGAGATTGTTCTTGATAATTGTTCTATCTTTCCTTTTTCCTAAATGTATAAATTTTTTCTTTATAGGCACTAGCAAATACTTAACTGAAGTTTCAGGGGTTCAATTACCTCAGAACTTTTCTCAGATTTTTCTTGTACTACTTTTCTTGTTACAGTTCCTCTCTTGTACTACTTTTCTTGGTGTTTCTTGAATTGGATTGGCGCTGTAATTTTGCCTCTGCTAATTGTAATTTTTGCAAACTTATGCGAATTTACTTGTGTCATCTTAAAGTATGCAAAATCTAAACCCGAATGATTTCAAGAAACCATCCATCACTAAACACCTCTAACCCTGAGATCAAGATCAATTTTTTGAACTTTTTTTCCTACTATACAAAATTCACTCACATATGATAGGGGAGAATATGTAATTTTAGTCCTAAAAAGGAGTATCTGTAAGTTGATTAATTGTTACCAGCATGCCATATCATATGTCACGCAATTATTATTATCATTTATTAGTATTTGTTGTTTCACTTTGAAGCTCAATGGATCAATGGTTCGCTCGAGGAACAACCCTCCACAAGTTTTTCTCTTTGGAACATACATTCACTTTGACATTCAACTTTCTCTTTAGTTCACCTATTAACAGGATACATATATTATCGGTTGATAAATTAGTAAAGTCTTTTAAATTATAATTCAATAGCTCGTGGTCTTTTTGATACTCGTAAGATCAAATTTCTTTAAATTGTCCTTATAGTTAAAGTCACTACTGTGATACTGAATCAAAGTTGAGTTGATGAGACAAATCTCACGATCTACTTGATTCTTTGAACTAAGAGACTAATCGACAGATCTGTTCATAAGGGATATTATCTTAATAAATTAGTCGCAAGGAAGTGTCATCTTAATAAATTAATAAATTGACATACTAGATAAACTATATAATATATTAATTTTACTTTCGTAGCTCTTACTCAAGTATAGAGAAAGAAAATCTCCAAAAATAGTGACAGAAGTTCTAATAATAATATTACACAAATTTCTTGCAATTTCAGATTGATCAAATGGTTGATCTTGATATGGACTTAATCCTTAACAAAATTTATGACACGTTAATGCTTTTATAGAATTTGAGATCGAATAATTTATTAATAGAATTATAGAGTAATTTATATATTTCTTTCGAAATTATTCACAAAATAATATCGTTTCAGTAAAAATTAAATTATCATATATGAGTTATTTGAATCATCCAATCATTTTCAAACTCCCAGAATAGTCGCAAAATTTATATGTACTAAATTATGTAACCCCAAACCTATTATTATTCCAGAATCCGACATGAGAAGTGTGGACCTTAAAATAAAAGATAATAATGAGCCTGAACAAAAAATTACAACTTGAAGTACGCCAACTTCACGAAGCAAGAACAAAATTGTCCAAAGATATTGCCATATGGATACTGTGACTCATGAGTGGTTGTGTAAAAAAGGTAACTCCACTGTCAAACTGCCCAAAAATTTTATTATTGATCTTTAATTAAAAACATTACGCAACATTTTCTTCACTAGTATCAATTTTAAAATTTTATATATTAAATACAACATAAATTTTAATGTATTAATATATATATATATAAAGATTATACTTTTCCATCCTCTCCCAAAATCTATGTAATAGCCGGGGCCGGAGGGATTCAGATTCCATACATTTTTAAAATATTCCAGGACCCACAAATTTTTGTTTTGATATGTTTGATTTTAATTATGTTTACTATCACTGTTATTATGCATTATGTGGAAGTGAGTATGGTCGATAAAGAATCTAAATTAATTTAGATAAATTTTAATTGATTGGTACACAATTCTATAGAATTTTGAAACCTCAACATCTCACTATCTATACTCATCCGATCAACTTGGCAATTCCTTTCGGTTATGTTTTTTCTTTTTTCTTTTTTTTTTTATATTAGGAAAGAGGGAGAGAGACAGCAGAATTCTGTCTGAAACATCAACAGATACCTCGGAAAACTGATCTTTCTGAGCACAAAAAATGGCAAGGTCTAAGGAAGAAGAGCTCCCAGCATCTGCACATATCTCTGTGCTGAATTGTATTGACCTCTCTAGCTCTGACCTTCGAAACTCTGCTTGCATCCTTAGACAGGTGTTCTCTCTCTCTCCCTCTCTTGGCCCTCCATTTACGTTTTATATTCAATTCTTGCGTACCTTAGGCCTGTTCTGATAAGCCGTGACAGCAAGAAGAATAATTCAATTTCGGAATATGCTCTAGAATTTACCTAGAAAGTTTATAAATTTTGATTTTACTTTATTCTGATATCACTTCGGAAAGCACGGGTTTTGGTTGAGAATTGAAGTGGAGCTTTATTTTAAGGATTAGGTAAGGCCTTTGTTTATATGATATCTGAATAAAGAGTTTGAGATGATTCATCAGTCAGGAGTAAGTGACTAAGTGATTTGTAGGGGCGTTCATGAGAATAGATGAACAAATAAGATGACAACTGTTGCATTTTGACCATTGAGGTTGGGTCTCATCAAAAGTAATATCAGAGATGGTTGCTGATAGCTTGGTAGTTGCCTTATGTTAAATTGACCAAAGAAACTTTTCTTGGAGCAATAATTGCCTAAAAGGATCATTCTATCAAAATCTAAACTGAAATTCCTTCTATAATCATTTAGGCTTGCCTGGACTCTGGGTTCTTCTATGTAATCAACCACGGGATCAGCCAGGATTTCCTGGATGAGGTTTTTGCTCAGAGCAAAAGGTTTTTTAATCTGCCAATGGAAGAAAAGATGAAGCTTCTAAGAAATGGAAAAAATCGAGGCTACACTCCCATTCTAGATGAATTTTTAGATCCTGCCAATCAAACACAAGGTTTGTTCTCTTACCATTCTTCTTAATGACAGTACAAGTGTCTGCCTGATCTAAATCTTCGTCGAAGTCTCTTTGCGTAAAAATGTGCTGTGGCACAGTCAATGCGCAGTACGTGAAAATAGCTGAAATTTTTTCTCTTCCCAATTCTATGTGTATGTTCAAGCGTTGCATACTCCCATGTCATGTTAATTTTAGATTCATTTCAGTTCTATTGCCTGCGGCCTGGAAGTTCACTAGGTTAAAATTGGTTTCTCTGAATTGCATACATTCATGCACTCTCTTGACATGTCTCTTTTTAATGAGACAAATAGAATTAAGCTTCTCTAATTATTTATGGTCCTTTTGGTAGAAAGAGCTAGTAGATTAAGGTCCTGCATCACTAAGCTATCAAGTGTTTGCAGGGGACTACAAAGAAGGATATTATATTGGCGTTGAAGTGTCTGCAGACGATCCCAAAACAGCAAAACAATTTTATGGGCAAAATGTATGGCCTGCGGCTGGTAATTCCCTAAGGAATTTATTTCACCAGCAAAACAATGGGTCTTAATGGCCCACTCTTAGCATGTCAAATACCTAGATTGTTTGTTAATTTCATATTCTCTTTACTGCCGGAACTGTGTGGATGCCTGTAAAGAGATTTTGCCTGGATGGAGAAAAACTATCGAGAGGTACCATCGTGAAGCACTGTAAGTTGTGTCTTACTTAACATTTGCCTAAATCAGGCTTTTAGGTGTTTTCTAGTTTGCATACACTTCCTCGCAATTGTATTACAAATACTACATTTCAAATGGAGACCGAATTGTCTCCAATCTTTTTTTATTTTTACTATTTACAGACCGACCTTGTTTAAGTTTTTCTCAATTTGGCCTCTCTCTACAGAACTCTTGGTCATTGTCTTAAATGCTGAAGCTCATTCTCTTTAATGAAAGTCTGGTTGCATAAAATCGACTTTCACTTCTTCAACCTGGCACTTCAGATGCAATACTCTTCTATTTTCTTCTAGATTCTCCAGAACAATAAACTGATCAACTTCAATTCATAATTAAAGGTCATCTAAATTCTGTGGATTTGACTATTCCATCATTATCTACAATGCTATTGATTTTCATTTACTTCTATAGCATACTTAAGTATCTAGATTAGTTCTCCTGTCTTATCTTATAATTTTATATGTATTCAGTGATGTTGCAAGGGCAATTGCAAGGATCATAGCTCTCGCACTTGACTTAAATAGTGACTTTTTCAATCAACCAGAAATTCTAGGCGAACCTATTGCAACCTTGCGATTACTACATTATGAAGGTTAAAATTCAACTAAATTTAAAAAACGGACTCATTTGGATTTTTGTGATTAATACACATGCATTTTAACAAATTCTAGGTCGAACCTCTGAACCAACAAAGGGAATCTATGGAGCAGGTGCACATACTGATTTTGGTATGCTTACCCTCTTGGCAACAGATGATGTCATTGGTCTTCAGGTATGCAAAAAAATTGAAAATGGGATACTTTAGCCTTTCTTTGGAGTGATCATGAAGATTCATCCTCATGCCAGATTTGCAAGGATAAATATGCAAAGCCTCAGGTCTGGGAATATGTGGCACCATTGAAAGGGTAAGTCAGCATACTTTCTGTGACGTATTCCTCTTAGGGAGACAGGAATTTTGTCAATTATGGTTTGGATTTTTCTGTGCACCTCTTTGCTTTAAAATCAAATCTCATATCATGCAATCACTTTCAGTTGTCCGCAAAAAGCTATCTTCTTGATAATCAGCTCATATATGGTTATGCAAACACTATCTACTAAAATTCATTTCTTTCTGATTGTGTTCTTAGTGAATGTTACCGAAATTTGTGTCGTTATTGATGAGCTATTTATAAATGAAAGTTGTCATGATTTTGGATTCATTACTTTTTCTCCATGTTTGAGTTAAACCAAATACAAATAATGTACTGTACTGAATGCAACCTTATATACTGCTTGCAGAGCTTTTATTGTGAATCTCGGTGATTTGTTGGAGCGCTTAAGCAACTGTGTTTTTAGGTAATATGCAGTTCAGTGAAAGGTTTGTCTAGACATGCAATTGGATCTTTTTTCTAATGCAAAAGTGAATCCCAACATTTTTCATATACGAAGTACAAAATTTTGTATTTCCTTTTTCCTTTCAAGATTATGCACTAGTTTATGTCTCAGTCTTTGTCGGGCTCATTTTGGACCATTTTCAAATGCCTATAGAACATTTATGTCTTCAGAATGATTGGTTTTGTAAAAGAGCAATAACTGGTGTATCAAATTTGCTTTTGCATTATTTTATACCATCCTACAATGATACAGTTAACTCTGTTGCTCCATTAGACCAGTGAAAGACTTCCAAAATTTCCAGATAAATGATTCTGATCCTGATCTCCTGAGCAAAGCTCTATGAGGACCTTTCCAAGCCTCATGCATCTTTATGCTGGTATTTTTTGTTTTCTGATTTCTGATGATGGTTTACAGGTCAACACTTCATCGGGTGTTGGGGAATGGACACGAAAGATACTCTGTAAGGCTTGTAAAGTATTTTTACGTCATGAGATGTGTAGAATTATTGTCTGAGATAACACCTCAATGGTAACGATGATAATAACTAGAGATACAATGTTGGGAATGCTTACCTTACTTCCTTGTCTATGGCAGATTCCATTCTTTGTGGCGCCTTGTTATGACTATGTTGTTGAATGCCTTCCAACCTGCCAGTCAATTGACTACCCTCCCAAGTATGTGTTACACTACTCACTGGTTGACTAGAGACCCCTTTACATAATTCTTCTTCTGCAAGTATTTATCTTCAATTGCATGCCAAAGTGGAACTTCGGATCCATAACTCTTATGTTGCATGTAGAACTAAAATTGGTGTCAGTATGCATTAGCAACATTCAAAGCTGGTAATCTATAATATATCTAAGTATTTGTACATAGAACCATTTTGCAATGTGCTAGGTGAATTTTGCATTTAATTTACAAAGCTATCTACACTTCCAGGTTCCCACCGGTCAAAAGTGGAGATTATCTGTTGCAGAGATATGTGGACACCCATGCTACACTAAGTTCATACAAGTAGTCATCTTCGACTGGTTAAGGTTTTAAATCTTTTGGTTGAGTGGCTGTTGTACTAAAGGGATCTCTTGCAGTGGAAACAACTATGGAAGTGGTTCATTCTATAAGCGGCAAAGCACAATGAGGCTTTGTATTTCGGAAGCTGTTACTGGTCCAACGCTCTGTTGTCACGGTAAGGATATGTTGTAAACCAGACACGTGATTGCGCACCATGGACAAAAAGATATAATTTTAAGAAGATTGTTTACGGTCTCTTCTAAGTTGCAGCTTTTGTTCGATGGAAAAAACAAAGAATTTTGCTTTGACCTCGGTCCTATATATCATGCGGCAAAAGATGAACAATTGTTGACGGTACCGTTAAATGTGACCATCTTAATCGACAGTAGCTAGCACTTTGAATTTCGACCATATACGTAGCGTACTGTTGTTCCGGATTCTTCGTGATCTTACGGACGCTACCCACGGAGCAATGTCTGGGTTTGTCATTTAATTTATATTTAAGGACCAATTAACAGCTCATTTACCATCCACATCTTTCTTCGTTGTAATTCGTAAATAATTTTAAATAACTTGCCAAAGGCGAGATGAACATCCTCTCTTACACACAACTCAAAAACAAAAACTATTGAAGTTGAAAAGAGTTTGAACTTACCAAAACATAAGTTCGTACTCAGATTCTGGGGGGTGCGAGCAGAAGGGGGGACCGTGACATAATAGAGCATAATGATAATTGAATGCCCCACGCAAGGGCATTAGCACACAACGAAACCTTAACCGAAATACATAAAGGCGGGCACCAGATACAACTAACAGTTCATCGGTAACTCCGGTAGTTTGGAGTGTACATGCAGCTTTCAGCAAAGCTCACCAAATCCGCAGGACGAGGGAGACGTGTTGCCACACCTAGGTTGTTGACAGCCAATCAAAGTGAATCAGATATATCTTTGATCAAGCGAACAAAGATCTAGGGTGGGTATATGGGGTCAAATCAAAGGATAACAAGGAAGCAAGAAGTGAAAGAGCACCAACCAAGTTCATAGGCTTTGGCAGCAACATTAGCAGCAATATTAGCTGAAATCTTTCTAATGTTAGCGAATGGTGGATAAATCATCCCCTTGGAATAATGTTCATCAGTCACTTGTTTAGCCAGAGCTTCGGCTGTCCAAAAGGAGAGATTCAGTATACCGACCACTATAACATTCTATGATGAACAAAATCTATGACAACATATCTTTTCCCTCATGGATATGATTACGTTAAGAAATGAAGCAAGACACCAAGTTAGCCACATTAAATTGATGTGAAAATTTTGCCTTTTTTCTTTCTTCCTGCTTATTAACGGGCTCATCATGTATATGAACAGATACTTACATGCTGCCAGAAGCATATCATCATGCACACGGATGGCACCAGACATGACCAAACCAAGACCAAAACCAGGAAAAATGTAACAGTTGTTTGCCTGAATTGACAAGAGAGAAAATTTCAGTTGCTACTCTCAGTAATAAAGAGACGATAATAAAATCATGAGCATAAGAAACTTATGGAACCTGTCCAGGTACAAAAGTTTTGCCCTGATATTCTACAGGGTCAAATGGACTTCCACTGGCAAAGATTGCACAACCCTATCCAACGCCAATCAAAGGAGACAAAAAGTTTATTTCATAAGCATATTTACTAATAAAAGGATAGCCTATGTAATTAGCTCAGTTAACGAATGTGAACAAAAACTAACATAACAAATCAGTTTATATTCCATTATAATCATATGAGAGACTATCTCATGTGAGTTCTTCTCATTTTCTCACCTCAGTCCATGCGTAAGCTTCTTCTGCGGTGCACTCAGATTGTGAGGTTGGGTTTGACAGAGCCATGATAAGAGGTCTCTGCAAATCATTATTTAAGAACAGACTTAATCCAGCCCTTAACTTAGTTTCATTTATTTCTGACAGATAGAGAAAACAGAGAGATAAACGAACCTTATTTAAGGCAGCCATGGCCTCAACCACCTCCTTTGTAAAAGTTCTTCCAACTCCAGAAGTTCCAATCAAGACTGTTGGCTTGATAGCCTATTGAAGTTGCCAATGAGTGGATATTAAGAGAACATGAAAGTGATCGTATAAGGTGCAAACGAGACCATATCAGAATTCAACAGACCTTAACAGCATCTAAAAGATTGCCGACAGATTCATGCTCATGAGCCCATGGCTTCTTGAAGTGTTGAAGAGATTCTTTACGTGCACCAACAATTAGACCCTGTAAAACAGTTGACATCCCCAATCAATTATTGCAGATACAAGCACCTGAACCACAATAGAGACAACGTGTAGAAATATAACAGCCCATCTTTGTATGTATAAGAAATAGACTGATCTTATCAGGAGTTTACAACCTTTGAGTCCACCAGCCAGATCTTTTTACGTGTTTCTTCTACAGGAGCATTTGTCTGCACATAATAAGTTACATAAAACATTATCCATGGTCACTCCAATAGTTTTTCTTTGCTATAAACAGCATAAACTGTACAAATTCGCACCTGCTTTGAAATTTCAAGAGCTATAAGCTCAGCTATACCAGTGCCAGCCTACAGTTAAAAGAGGATAAATGTGAGTTTATTGTATGTTTAGATGTTTAATTTGAATATACAACCTGACAGGATTTTAGAATATCTAGTGAGAAAATGAATACACATTCAGTAACCAAAAACAAGGGACAGCAATGAATGAATATTGTGACTTCTATTTCTCCTGCAATTCTCTTTCCTCATAGTTATACTATGCTTACATATGCTCATCCTTTAACCTTGAGACAGATCTCCTCATTGTGTCTTCTCCTAGTGGTTTTATTATGTATTATGTATAATTCTTGAATCTTGTATAATTCTCCATTCTCCTAAGAGTGGAGAGGAATAAATAATAAGTAAGGAAATGGTTTTCAGTTGTGATAAGAGAAACCCCACAAATAAAAAATTATTAAAATTTAGGGTTGGGGGGGAGGGGGGGTGGGGGGAAGCGGGGGGAGGGGGCTAAAGTGCGGTTAAAGAGAGAGAATATGATGTGTTATGAGTATATGACAAGTCTCGGGAAACAAAATTTATTTAAATTAATATTACTTTAAATTTGAGTTTTGGTTTGGAACGGGAAGAATCTCTTCCCACTTGCACATTTCATTTTGCCAATTCATTCCATCTGGTTTGTTCGATTGTGGTAAATTACTCCAACTGAACGCAATAGTCATGGAAAAACTGAAAATTAGAACTTCGCGTCACTTTCCAGCGTGGCAAAGACCAATAAAGACTTAACCACAACATGCACTCACAGTTTACCAAATATATTTCAGACACTTGTTGGGCATAAGGATTCAACCAACCGACCTATAGACCACAAGCCAGAAACCAGTCGTTTAGATCCCTGGGGAAGAGAGGGGGTAGAGGGGGGGTGTGGAATCCAACCAAACAGACCCAATGCAGATTTAAAACCCCAAAAAGAAAACTGGCCCAACTGACCTGGTCAGTATAGTAGGTTCCTGCCTTGCAGAAAAAGGCTAATAGATAGCAGATGCATGAAAAATCATCTTGCATTCCAGGTTATTAACCTCAGCAATCCATATTAGAATATTATTATGCAAGCACTAATACATACTACCAAGCTAAGAAACAGTATGCTTTAGAGTTCTCAGGACAGAAAAGCAGCATCTTCAGCAATTACCTCCCCAGCACCAAGAAACAAGAATGTATGATCTCCTAGTGTTCCTCCAAGCAACTTGAGTGATGCCACAAGTCCAGCAAGGACCACAGATGCTGTCCCCTGCAAAAGTTGAAGGATAGTTGGAATGGACCTAGGAATTTTGCAACTGGATCTGTTCACAATCACAAACCTGGATATCATCATTAAAGACCAGATGTGTAGTGCCATATTTGGCCAGCAGCTCAAATGCATTGTGGTTTGCAAAATCCTCAAACTGCAGATCATAAACTTAATTACCAGTCGGTGTATTTCACAACCATATCAATAAACTCAAACACAATAGGTGTCAGAAATAACCTGTACAAGAACTTTTTCACCATAATTTTGCTTTACAGCAGTCATGAACTCATGTAGAAAGTCGTAATATTCCTGAGAAAATTTTGAAACTGCATCAACATTGAGTAATCTGAAATTTGACAAGTTGATAAAACCACAAAAGAAGCTAGCAAGCTATTACTGAAATTGACCTTCCCAGTTGCCCTCTTTTGTTTGAGGCCAATGTAGAATTCATCTTTCAATAGCCGCTCATTGTTTGTCCCCACATCAATGGTTATAGGTAAACACTACATAAGCAAGACAAAACACATTATTAGATGTGCAAAGGATCAAACCTGTGCCTAAGTTGCAAATATAATAGGTTGCAATGAAGGCAAATCCATTTAAAAAACATATATATAAGTCGAAATATTTCATGACTTTATTGACCAGACCAGGAAAAAGAAGTAACTCTATTTTTTTATGTTTATGATACTTCCTAACTTTAACTTAATTAAATAAATGACGACTCTAACCATATTTTGACTTGTGATCAATCCATAGATACTGATAGACAATAAATAGGCACTCAAAACAAGTACATATTCGAGCATCATTTAGCAACTCCTTATCAATCTTATTCATTTCAATTTACCTAGAAATAACAGTTTTTAGAAATCCAATGGAGGAGAATTATCCACAAACAGAAAAGGTCTGATCCTCAATAGAATATCTCTCAAAGCACATACTATTACATAATATCAGTTTAAAAAAAAAAAAATTAGGAAAATTTGATGCTTACAGCTGAAGGTCTGATTCCTCCAAGCGCAGTATACAAAGCCAACTTACCAACAGGTATTCCCATTCCCTGTTATATTCAAGAAATAAAATCCTGAAAACTTAACCAGAGTGTAAAGTTAACTGGCAAAGTAGAAGGCATATGTGAATCTCATGGAAATACCTGGCAGCCAAGGTCCCCAAGACCCAATATCCTCTCACCGTCAGTCACGACAATGACTTGAATTGCCCTTTCAGGCCAGTTCTTCAATACCTCAAGAATTTTGCCTCTGAAATTCAAGCAACAACAGTGTTAGATCAAATTCATTTGGATGTGGACTTGGTAAAAACATTTACAGAAGACAGCCATACTTCTCTTTCAAACTAATGAAGAGACCCTGAGGACGCTTAAAGATACTTCCATATTTTTGGCAAGCCTCACCAACAGTGGGGGTATAGACAATAGGGAGGAGTTCCTCCACATTATCAATAAGAAGCTTGTAGAACAACCTTTCATTTCTCTCCTGTAAAAAGTTAAAAAGAAGAATTTCCCGAAGGATAAGTAATCTAGCTTCCTAATAACTGACAGAGAATGAAATCATGGATTTCAACATAGTTTAGTTTGCAAAATCTGACTTCAAAAGAAAGAGCAAAACAATGATTAAAAACACAGCTTCACAATAAAAATAGCTAAGGATGCACCTATAAAAGAGTTACCTCCAGTTCCATCATGGCCACGTACTTATGCAGAGGAACATCATACTGGCGAATACTGTGCATCAATTTCTTCTCCTGGTGAACCAGAATCCCAGAATAATGGTTAGCAGCCCTTTAAGTGAAAGCCGGTTTGACAAAAATGCCTGAAAAATATCATTAAAAGAATACTAAGACAAATCTCTAAGCCCCAAATTCTCCAATTATAATACCTGAAGTTCCTGAGTAGAAATTGCCGGAGGAAGAAGACCGCACAAGTAATGAGACTCTCTCTCTTTCTCAGTGAAAGCAAGGCCTTTGTTGTAACGTGGATCTCTCAACAAATTATAACCGCTATTACAAAAAAAAAAGAAGTTGAATTAGCATGAGACCCACGCTCTATAAAGGTGATCAAGGTATTAAAAGCTCCATAACAAAACGTACAAATTATGCAACATGACTCCAATGCTACAACCAATCGTAATAGAACAAAATCCTACATTAAGAAGTTCACAAAGATCTTCCGATCCAATAAATTCAACTCCCTTCAGCCAAAAGAAAAAAGTCTCAAATTATCTCACCTCGAGAAAACCAGCTTCCAGAGCAAGAATAACACAATCACGAAATTATTATTAGAAGACACTGTGAAGAAAACACTTCTATTTAGCATCAGTACATGACACGAAACCAAAAACTTCAGCAAAGACGAGCTGATGCTAGTTAGTTATTACCACTACTACTAGTAGTATGTAGTCACCATTAGCATAAACAAAAACCACAAACTTGCAAACCACAGTGATACGAAGATCAGAGTGAAGACGGTCACAAAAATCAAAACTACTCAGTTCAACTTCAAAACAGTGAAGAGTAATGGAGTCACCTTGCGACGGAGGCAACCCAGGGAGTGACGAGCTGGTCCTCCGTAGCACGATCCTCGCCATAGACATCCTCCACTCCACCACCAACCGTCGATCTCGGTGACATGTCCAACACCGACTCCCCTCCCCTCATCTCCTTCAATGTGCTCTCCATTTTTCCCTCTCTCTTCACAGTTCTCCCTCTTACTCTCACACACACAAACACAAAGTCGCTCTCTCTGTCACCGAGTCACCTCCGGCACCTACAAGATCACTCACTAATCTATTTTTAAAAATATAATAAAATATAAAATATCTCAAGGAAGATGTGGAGCTAGCATGTAGTATATACTGCATCTGGGGCCGCGCAAAATCACTTGCGCGGCCATTTCACGGTCTAAATTGAATATTGTGAATATTTAATATTTAAAAATATTATTACGTGTAAAATTTTTTTTTAATAAAATTATATCATTTTAATCATTTAAAATGATATTATTTTAATATTTATGTAATTATATATTTTATGTAATCATGTCAAATATTTATATAAATTTAAATAATTACACAAATTATCATATAACAATTTACGCGGCCGAATCCGTATATACTTGGGTTCGCTCTTCTTTCCACCTTCACTCGTGT
This sequence comes from Voacanga thouarsii, assembly GCA_026120185.1. Taxonomy (NCBI): domain Eukaryota; kingdom Viridiplantae; phylum Streptophyta; class Magnoliopsida; order Gentianales; family Apocynaceae; genus Voacanga; species Voacanga thouarsii. The sequence continues at coordinate 2,410,697 of JANUWF010001217.1, read as the reverse complement.
CAAAATGTCAACACTGAACGAACGTGACTTTTCGTTAGGCTGATATTGCATTTTAGTCCTTCATTTTTAACTATTATAACAAGTGTACACTATACATATCAAGAATTTCACATTTATACTAAACATTTTGAGAAATGACAAATTAAGACCACTAAAAAAATTGAGTGGAATTAGCTGAAAATTCGAAAAAGGTAGACAGCAGTATTCCTTGGGTAAAAGCATGCTAAGAATATAGGATAATAGTGGGATTAAAAATGCATATAAATTTTTTAAAAAATTATAATTTATTTAATATTTTTCGTTTAAATTTAAATATTTCATTTTGACTTTATATAAAAATTTATGTGATTATTTAATTATAAATAAACTTCTATATTATCCTTACTATTTGCTAATGTTAGTGATGAAACTTTGAATTAAGTGGCTTACAATTTTGAAAAATATAATTATAAATATTTAATTTCAAACAAGTATAACATTCTAATTATTAAGATATTAATACTTTTTAAAATCTAACCCTGTTTTCAATTGGTGAATATTCAAACTATTAGATATTTAGATGGCATATTATTTATTTTTTTGAAATACACACGAATTTTAAATTTAGACTTTAAAAAATATCGATAGTAAAATTGAGATAATAAATTGACATCAAGGAAGAAGAGAAAAATTAAGGTCATTACTATAAAATTAGACAATGCGGTGATACACATTTACATCATTGACCATTCTAGTGAGTGTGTGTGTGTAGAGAGAGAGAGAGAGAGAGAGAGTGTGTGGTGAGTTTGCATCCATGTTCCCGGGACCGGACAACAAGGATTGAATTATTAATGGAAAGGGGGTTTCTCTTGCCTATTTCTGTCAAAATCAAATTGTGGCGGGGGGCGTCGGCGCAGGGAAGTGGTGATGTCATTGTCACGTTCATATCGTCTCCTTTGAAATCCGACCAAATGATAAATTTTAGATTACACACTACATAATCCAAAGAAATATGAGGAAATAATTGTATGAGGCGGGCACTGGCAGATAAAATGTCACTCCTAAATTCACACTTGACGTTTAATATAAAACTGGGGAATCAATGATCATCTTGATGATATTTAACGGGAAGATGTGTATATTGTCATCTACTTCTATTTTTTAATAATGCAAATTCTCCTAAAATAGAACTTTTTTTTATGTTGAATTTTTTATTTTTTATTTTTTATTATTTAAAAAATATTTACTTTTAAAAGTAAATAAATTCTTATTTAAACTTTTGTTTTTATTTTTTTTAAAGATATGAGTCAACTATTATTTAAGTTATGTTATTAACCTTCGTTAATACGAAAAATGAGTTCGGAACTTGTTTGTGCTATGATATTTAGATGTTCAAATATCTAAAATTGAATATTTGTCTTTTTAACGTAAATATATATATTTTTTATAATTTTGCAACTAACGCTTTTAGTTTAAACAATATTGACTTGTTCGTACGTTCACTTAACAACTTTTTTTATGTTAAGGTAAGAACTTTTATAATATCGAATGTCCCTTTAAATCTTTATATTATATTAAAATAAAATATTTAATTTACGACATAAAAATAAATTTATATAAATCAAATATAAACATTCAATAAAAGATAGAGAAAATATGAATTTTTAGTAATCCAACTATAAATTTTGTAAATGTAGACTTTGGGCTATGACTGGGTCTAGTCAACTTAGGTAGAAGTAGTTTGATATTTGAGCACAAGGACTTGATGAGTTGAAGTTGAAAAAAAAATAAAAAGGAAAAAAAAAGGGAGGGTTGAAATTGTGAAAAGAGGGGAAAATAGGTACACTGTGGCGTGTAATAAAAAAAAATTATTTGAGGGTAAAATATAAAATATTAATTAATTAATCAAAATTTTTTATTTTTTTTAAAATTTATAAATTGGTTAAAATAGACAGATAAAAGAGGATTGAGAGAATACCAATTATAAGGGATTGATAGGAGAAAAAAAATACTCAATCGTGTGAGATTTGTGAAGGAAATCTTGGGATTGAGCAAATTGTATAAAAGAAATTAGTGAATTTAGTAAAACTTGTGGCTAATTACAGTATAAAAATATTGACAAAATCTTAATTTTTTCTTTTGAGACTTTAGTTTTCGAATTGAGATTAGAAGGAGAGAAAAGAGAGGATATTTGTAGTGTTAGTGGTGGTAGTAATAATAGTCATAGAGATGATGAGGATTAGATAAGAGTTCTAGAAAGGAGCAATGGGGATGACAATGGTGGTGAAGTTATGCAGAAAACGGTGTCGGTGGTGAAAGATGACAAGATAGGAATACGGTAAAAAAATTAAAAAAATTTTATATGAATTCGGTGCAAATTAAAAAATTTTTATATGAATTTAATGACGTGTACTAAATGCATTAGGTGATTGTATTACCTGCAACAGAAATTGCACAGTAAATATTGGGTATAATATTATGTGTAAGTGATACAACTGCCAAATGTACCGATACATGTGTATCGAGTGCATATAAAAATTTCTCTAAAAAATCGGTCAATTAATACAATTAATTTTCTTTTATCTCCAAACTTCTAAATGATAAAATAAATAATTATTTTCTCTTTTTTTTTTTAAATTCTCAAATAACATTATGTATCAATTACCTTTCTTGCTTTTCTTTTTCTTTCCTTCATAACTTAATATGTTTCTTTTTTAAAAAAAACTCGCAAACTAAACCTTAAATTATCACTTCGATGAAAATGAATTAAAGGCTCGATGCAAAAACCGAATCATATGTTGGATGGCAAAGCCATCACATGTTCTTACCAAATATATATATATATATGTATATATATTAGACCCATAAAAAAATTTCAGGGAAACATTCACTTTATTATTAAAAAAGAATATATAATATGCACTCCACATCCCATCTAATTTTTTGCTTTATTAATTGATATCGTACCTTTTAATTTTTTTTCTGCTGTGTCATCTCCTAAGAATTTTTATACCAACATGTATTAATCTTATATTAAAATTTTATTAAATTGAGCGATGGTCAGGTGGACAGAATAAAAATATTTGAAAGTTGAAATATCAATTAGATCTAAAATAAAATTTAAATAATAATGTAAAATTTTGAATAATAAAATATTTTTTTTTCCAATAATCAAGTGCAATTACAAACATTATGGATGGAAGTATCAAATATAGAGATTCACGTTTCTATCTTATGATGGAAGCAGTAATAAGATCTAAAACTCTAACATTAGTTAATTTTATATTATTTCTGTTCGAATTTAAAGTTTACATTTTAATTTAATATAAATATTTAATTATAAATAAGTTATTATCTTAATTTTATTAATGAAATATATAAGTTGATGAAGTTTGTATTTTGAAATAAAATAAATTGTTTTTAAAAGTTTAAAGGAAAATATATTTTTTATATTTTTAAACCTCCTAATAAGAAAATGTATATATTTGATTTCAGACCAAGATTTTTAAATTTCTTTTAATGTAAAGACTAGAGGAACCATGGCGGCTTCATTGTTCCATCCCCCGTGCCTGAGGCCCAGAGCAGGCTATCGCTGACCCACTCAATATAAAATGGAAAAGAAAGAATTGTCGTTATTTTGGTTTATATTTATCGGAAGTGTCCTTTTTTTTTTTTTTCCTCCTCTTCTCGTTGTCTGAAAGTGACTAATGGGAAATGTCACTTTTGCACTGTTCATGAAATAACAAAATGATTGCTACCACAGAATTAAAACATTAGTGGAGACCAGATTTTTACAAATCATTCATCCTATATAAATGTTATACAATTGAATTTATTTATCATAAAAAAATTATTTAGAATATACTTGTACATAACAACTGCAATTTCTTTTATCAGAAAAAACATAATACAAAGATTTTTATATTATAATATTTTTTAATTCAATAATAAAATATTTATAATGTTGAATCATTAATAAGTTATTATATTATATTTATTAATCAATGTAATTAGCAGTGAAAATCCATGCGTTAGTAGAATCTATATCCCAATTTAGTTATTGAAGTTTAAAAAAAAATCTATTTATTTTGAAATGATGAATATCCAAAATAAAAATTAAGATATTTAAATTCGAATAGAATAAATTTTTTTTTCCTTTCGTTTTAGATATGTTTGCATTCATAAATATTTTTTCAAGTCCCAAAATTGTTCTCGAGGTCAACTTTACAAAATTTTAAAAGGATATATTTGTCTTTACACTCATTTTCTAAAAGAATCAAAACACTAAAGATGGTAAAAATGCAAGGATCTAACTATAAAAACGATGCTATTCTTTAAAAATATTTCAAAAATAGCTTGCATAATCATTTAGGAATATAAAAAAAAAATTACAGACAAAAGCAAATAAAAAGAAAATTGAGGATAAAATAAAGGATCTTATTAAGGACTAAAAAAAAAAAACTACGTGGCCAATTGTCTTTATAAATATATAAAAGAAATGAGTAAATTATTACCCACTTAGAAGCTTATATTTTTAATTAGGGCATCAATTTCGAGTGGATATTATTCTATTCATAAGCTTTTTGATTTTGGTGTACTCTTAAAAAAAATTAGATACGCCGTGATACGATTAATAAAATAATAATACAAAATTACATTTTCTATATATATCAACCACGTTCATGATCTGCCTGACCAAGGATCCTTTAAAAAAAAAAAACAGCTGGAAATAATAATAAAAATATTTGCGTTTCCTTTATTTTTGGTCACATGTATATATATATATTATATTTTCTCTCTCCCTTACAACCTCTATAGTTTGAGATGTTAACTAAATTTCACTACGAAAGACTTCATAAAAAAATGCAAAACAAATATAAAAATTGTATTAAGTGAAATATATACTTTTTTCACCCCTTAATTCTTTTGTTGTTGAAAAGAAAATCAAGAATTTATTCATAATGAGTGGATTACATCAACCGACCAACCCAAAAAAAAAAAAAGAAAAAGAAAAAGAAGCTCGGGAAAAGAAAGAAAGAAAAAAAAAAAAGAATGAGTGGATAAAGGATTTTTGACAACAGAGAGTTATTTTGGTATCGAAATTCACTCTGAGTGTTTTATTTGTGTATATTTTTTTGTTGTTATATATGTACTTATTTTTATGAAGTTTGTATATATTGTTGTAAATTATAAACACATTTTTGTAATATTTGTAAAATAAATTATAAAATAATTTGAGATGCATAAATTGTGCAATCTCAAATTGAGAGTTTGTAAGTATTTTTGTGAATTGTGTACAAATTTTTATGAAAAAAAAATGCATCCTTTTTGCGTTTGGTGTCTTTGGGTAATGGTAATGGAGATGACAGTCATGGAAAAGCAAGTCCCTCTTTTTGACTCAAAGCAGACGGGAACAACACGCTAAGCAAGAGAAACTGAAAGAAGAAGACAAAAGGCAAAACCCACTCATGAATAGCAGTGAAAATAGAATATATTTAACTGTTCCTGATTTCGAATTCAAAATTTCAGGCTGAATCTCAAATATAAATTTTATATTTAAACTTAAATTTTAAACAAATCGAATTTAGATATGTAAGTATGAAACTTGAAAGATCAAGAACATATTTGATTAATTAATATTATATTATATATTATTTATTTAAATTAAATTCAAACTTAATTTAAATTTGAGCTTGAATTTAAAATTGAATTCAAACTTTCAAACGTATTGTAATCAAATTTTGAATCAAGTTCGAACTTTAAAATATTTTAAATGAATGGAGTTCAAATAAAAATTAAACGTTTAAATTGAACTTGAGCTCGAATTTGAATTTTATGTAAAAATAATAAAACTTGACTCGATTATATTAGAATTTGACTTGAATCAATTCAAATACACCTACTCATGAACGAATGATTCCCAATTTCCTCATTCACCTGTCCCGCCTTTGGTGAGCCAACAAAACCACAAACCTTAAAAAATGAATAACAGACGATGGAAAGAAGTATCTACATGCCATGCCATGTGGCTAGATGAATTTTCCTATTGTTGCCTTACAAAAAGGGGAGCCGATGGAACTGTTGATCGACTACTTTTTCGATGAATATAAACAGTCCGATAGAAAGATAAATTAGTGAGCTGGACCTTTTAAAAGACGTGTGTTCCTTGAACTTACTATAGAAAGGGTCCAAGAAAGTAAAAATATTGCATGCGGAAGCAAATTAGGACTGAAAATAGTGTATTTCGATTGAGATGATGAACAAATACAAAAGTACTAGAATTTGAAATCAAAGCAACATAAAAACGGAAAACTGGTAATCAAAGGAATAAGGAAAAACTTTCGAAAACCTAAACAGAGCTGTAAAGAAAGCTGTAAACAAAGTCGTAAGGAAAGCTATAAAGAAAATGTAGAAAAAAGAAATTGAAAATTGGAAGAAATTTGGTAATTCGGTTGATGCGATTGTTGTTGGGTTCTTCATTCTGGGACTCCTTATTCATTTTATACTTGTTGTGATGAGGTTGCTGACTATTCGAACGTGGAGAAAATCCCACTTCATGACCCATCCTTGGCGGTTAGGGATAGTAGTGCTTTGCCGATCGTACCGAGATCTGAGGAATTGACTCATCGGCTCCTGGTTCTGATGTTAACTGAGTACATCGGGTGAAGAACTCCTTGACGTCATCATCAGCTTAGCGAAATTCATATCGACTTCGGCTCAAAGTTATCATTACAACGGATCGACTAAAGCTGACGTCAACACATGCCTCCTCCAGTCCCGTTGTTTTAATGGTGCGAATAGGTGAAGTGGTGGGAATCGTACCTCTTTTAATGTCATAGTCGTTCTTTTCCTGACAGAAATGGAACGTCCTGATCGTTGCAGAAGGTTTTCGACTCCTCGGCTTCGAAGCTTGTGAACGGCTAGTCTTTTGAATCTTTTCTTTAAATAACCGTGGTCCCCATTACTCTTCCTTCATCAATACGAAATCTTTCTCCTGAAACATCTCTATGTTGATCAGACTTCTATCTTTCTTGTGAAATCCAACAGCATTCCCCGCACTCCATTTGATTGACGACCTCTAAATCTCCATGGCCACTCCGATTGATCATATCCCCATGGTTTTGATTCAAGCTGACGCTAATCTATACGCCTTGGGTCCTGGACTACTGCCAACGGAAGTTACCATTGATCACTTACAATTCGCCCATCCGAAGGGTTTCATCCTTCTGTTGAATTGAGACGATTTTTCTACGATTGGCCTGCCATTTTCTTTCTGCCATTGGCTGCATCCCCTAAAAAAATACCGAAAGTGGTGTGATCGTTGCTACGCTACTTATGGCGCCCTTTGGGATTAGTGGGGCATCCGAAATGCCACTATGATGTTTGATTTTGAAATGCCCTTGAACGCAATCTTTTCGCTGCTGTTTTACCGTTCTAGTCTCTAGCAATCAATAGGTTCATTTTTCCCCATGGTATGTTCTCTCCGACCATATTGGACATCTGCACTATTCTGGGCTTCTGCTGCAATAGAGATGAAATTCTTGCCCGATGAGAATTTGTCCACCGTTGAAGCCCACTTGGACAAGTCTACTACCTCCTATGGTAATGTCATGGCCGCCCAAAGAGGTGTAGGCAACGTTCCTTCAGAGCAAGAACAATCCTCCTTTCTATGACTGTGGCTCTGCAAATACATTCTCTACTCCCACTCGATGGGGATAAGCAACGAGTACCGATACTACGTATCAGCTTTGTTGAGGAAGAAGAGGCGCTGCCATCTAGCCTCCCTGGTGCTGACCTTAGTCTATCGGCTAATAAACCAGATGACCTCGATCCTATTGGCTGGGGGTGACCCGACTAATCTTGGTGGCCCCCTCTAAGTCATGCAATTGTGGCTCTACTAGTATATTCCCGAATTTGGCGTCAACAATTTCTCTGGGGACTCCGCGAACTCTGCCAACCGGGCCACACGTTATCAGCTATTGAGGACTCTAGTAAATAGGTCTTCTGCCGATACTATTATATCCTACCTTTATCAGAATCATTTCCAAAATGCGCCCTACTTCTTTCCCTACTCTACTTGGGAGACTGGCCCTCTCTAGCTGACGAAGCTTGCCGATGCACCGAAAAGCTCCCAAGAGACTATCTGAGCCAAAATGCTGTGTCCCCGAGAACTCCTTTTAGGGGTCAAGCCAAGCACCCGAAGTGCCAAGTCCTCCTCTAAACAGTACAACCCTCATTATTTTTGAGGGGCAGAAAACAGAGGGAACATGCATCGACGGGAAAAATCAGAGAAAAAAAAACCGCAAGCCTTAAAGGCCGCACGGAAGCGTAAAGATCATACATTTGCGCGCTTTAAACCTACTAGGTTGAATAGGAGTGGATTGAACAACAGGAATCGCTTCGCCTTGCCCACTTGAAGAAGCTTCCAGTTGAAAACCCGCTGGCCTCCTACTTCGCCTTGTTTGCATGAACGCCAAGCCTTTCAGCTCTCAGAATATGCCACAACCCAACCTCTAGTCGGTGAACACAACGGTGAAGAGGAATGGTTTCAAATCTCCTTGGTTCTCTTGCTATTGGTTAGCAAAGCTCCAAGGAGAAACCAGAGGAGAAGGAAACGTGAGTTTGAGAGAGAGAGCTGCGTGAGCCTCAGTTGTGTTAGGGAGATTAGGGTTTTTTTTCTACTAGAGACTTGTTTATTGGTCAGCCAACACTAGGTCTCTTATTATCTGATAAACATATCCCCGAGATATCATATTTCAAACACTCGGATGTTATCCTGAGAATAAGTTTGACTTAACCCTAAACTCATCTGAACCGTATCTGGAAGAAACCCTACGGTCCAAGCTATTGGGTCGAAATAATATTTATTATTTTATTGGACCTAAAAGGCCCAAAATAATAACATTAATTATTTATTTCTTGGGCTTATATAAATAACCCAATAAATAATTAATGAGCCCAAATGAACCAAAATAATTAATCTTTAATTATTTATTTCTTGGACTTATATAAATAACCCAATAAATAATTAAACATTAATTATTTTCCCTAGTTTAAGCCCAGGTTAATTTCTTAATTATTCATACTAGACCTAGATTCTGAATAATTAATTAATCAATTAAACTAGATAATTAATTTCTCTCAACTCCTATTTTTATTTTATTTATTTATTTTATTCCAGTCTAATAATAAATTAGACATCCTGAATAAAATCAAATAAAATAAAATGAAATAAAATCCTCTTGAATTGAGATCAATTCCTCAACCCAAAATTAGTTAGGACTTACGGGTTATTTCGATGACCAAAAAGACACGTCGCTTTAGCTGCTAAAATGATCAAAATACCCCTACTATATAACTAGTTGTATTTTACATTTTAAATATTTCCTAATATCACCATAAGAAAATATTGACCCCAAGGACAATACTGCATTAGTAAAGTCTCCGACCTATAGGTGAAATGACTGAAATACCCCTCTACACATCGCCGTACATTTAGAGAGGAAGAAGTGTACTAACACCCCTCTAAATGACATCTACCATCCTTAGACTTCTAGTCAATGATCCACGATTTCCTGGAGTGTTTCCGCTTTCCAAGGAAGCTATCCTAAAGTAAACATCCGAGTCATGTTTTCCAGGGCCTTAGATATTTTAGACCATTCGGACAACCACAAGGGGCGATATAGTGCAGAAACTATCTTGTACAAGTCTATCTTAACTAACTAGTTACATATACCCAATACACAAGTATATTGGTTCTACTATAAAACCTCAACTATAGCATATCAAAGCATATGCTTCCAACTTCGTCAGACCACCAACTCATACTCAAGTCGTAGAGCACTGGTCCACGCTGTAGCGGTAGTAGTCTAAGTTTCTATCATATAGTACTTTTAGAAACCACTACTACAGGTCATGTCTTACGTATTCGAAATACGTTTATGTCATGAAGTGAGTGGACTACTCACTAGCTAAAGGTAAACCATTCTCCATTTAGAATTCATAATATAATAACCTAAATATGATGAGATTCCCAATCTCATCAATAGGTTAAGAACAAATGTTTATGTGTTAAATAACCCGTGATCCATACCTTACTGTGAAAGACCACCATTCACATGAATCACCTATTTAAACACAATGGGTCTGTTCCAAACGAAAATTGTGCACAAACAAAAGGTAAATTCACAAACAATTTCTGAAAATAAATTCTTTTATTAAAATATTCGATTTTACATCAGAAAACTAGTCTAAAAGGGCATACAATCCAACAATTTTTCTCGGCAATTTGGGTTTATTCAGGACATTCCTACAAATCCTGGTCATCTTTCATCTTATAATGTCATACATGTCCTATCAGCTGAAGATGTGCATACTTTAGTCGATAGGTCCCTAACCGTTCTTTGTTCCTTTGAATACCATCGCTTTCAGGTCGTCAGAGAGGCCACACCCAACTTCAACCTGTGGTGGCAACTGCTAAGCGAGATGCTCTTCTCCGCCCCTGTGGAGACGTGGTTGCTCAAACTAGCTGGATCGGCATCGGCAGTAGTGGAAATGTCTGTGCCAAAGAAAAATAAGCAGAGCAAAGCATTTGCTAGTCCGATCACCACGCCATTATTTTGGACGCCGCCAATAAGGAAAGCCCCCACTCTTCTACCTCTCGATGAGAAAGAAGAAGAAGAAGAAAAAACCGTCCTCCCTCTGCTTAGGTGGTCAAAAAGGTGGAAAGCCACCCATACTCTGACATTTGCTAAGGTTTGGATTTGTGCTAAACACATTTTTTTTTTCTAATTCTTTTCAACCTTTGACTCAAATCTAACCTCATACTGTTAGAATTCGTGGACTCTTAAACGCGAAAAACATCCATGAATCCCTCCCGAGGACCCAAGTAAACGATTAAGAAGATCTAAGGTTTAAGAATTACCTCTGGTTGCTGTAATCGAAATCCTTCGATTCTGGTTGCGCTGTTGTACGTTCAACCCGAACAATCACCAGACGCTGCAGTATGCGAACGTCCTCTATCGGATACACACCGCGAACTCACTCGATACCCGGGGAGTGCTAGCGCCTAGGGTTTGAGAGGTTTTTCTTCTTTTATGGTAGAGAATGGTACGAATGTTCTCAACCGAAAAATTGAACTATTGAAAAGACGGCTAGGGTTTTCTTAAAAACCCCCGAACCTCTTAGAGTCTAACCTTAATAATATCTTATCATATTCTAATTTAAATTCAAATTAAATTAAAACTGATATGATAAGATTCTGCCATTATCTCGGTAATTTAACTAATTAATTTACCGAGTCAGATTCTTATAATCTGGACATCATCCAGATACATCGAATGTGGACATATTTCCAGATTCATTGTATCTGGTAAATTTTCTAAGTACGATTAACTTAGACATATTTCCAGATTCATCGAACCTGGTCACCAGAAAAATAACCTAACAAGTTCGCTTATTGTGTGACCCTATAGGTTCATTTAACACTGGCAATGTGCCTAAATCATATTTAAATGGCCCACAAGTTATAAGCAGTTTCTAGCAAAACATTATAACTATCCAGATTAAATGAAGATCGGTGATCTATTTGAACCAAACCATAATTTTATATTTAGTCCTTTTGTCACACGATATCCAGATTAAGCATAAGGCACGGAGCATGTCATCCTTACTAAGTTTAAACAATTATTTCTTGATTTCATAGTAGACTGTTCAAACAAATGATATCAATATCTTAGATTGATATATTTGAGCACAGCCATGCATTTTTAACAGTCTAACTTATCAAGGGGCCCATGGATATCTCTCCCATAACTGAGAGGGACAAATTCCTTCACAATCAATCATATTCCTCTCCTTGATTTATTCTATATCCAACAGTAGTCTAATTTATTATCTGGTTAAAGACAACTTTAGACAATGTCAAAATATAGAATTTATCAAGTATGAAACTATGATGAATTTAGGTCGAAGGACTTTCAATATTATTATGGCTAGAAAATACTTATGACATATTCCATGAAGTACTCTCACAGTGGGTCATGTCCAATACAATGTTCTCTAACATTTATTTATGTCTTAACTTGATATCACAAATATCCATGGCCAGTAAAACATATTCATCAAGTCACAAACATACTAATCTTAATTTATTATTATTCCAATAATAATAATCGATCAGGGACAGTTTTAGAATAGTCATTGTATTCATTGTAGGGTTTTACTATCAAGTCACGTACTTGATGACCAACAAAACAAAACTCACTATTCATGGCAAGGAAAGCCTCATATTATTATATAAAACATAATGACAATAGTATAAGTACAAATTGACTCTAGGGCATATCCCCAACACATACCTCCTTTTGCAGAAACAGAAAACCAGCCAGCCGGTTATCTCTGACCCCTCCTCTGAGTCATCGACAGCCATGCTTCTGTTGTCACCTGCAAAAACAACAATGGCCAAGGAAGGAACTTCGACTGTTTCGCCTTCATCGGCTGTTGCCCAAACGTCCGAAGTGCCTACCTTAGAGAAAATGGCAGTCGACAAACCTGTCACGCCTCCTGCAGAAGTGGCCCTCGAGCCTCCAAAGGAACCTATTCCCTCTCAGCGAATAACGACTGAGGCCGCTCTGCTAGAACCTTTGCGTAGTCTAATAGGAGCCAACTTGCCGATCAGTCAATCTTCCCAGGACACCATCAGCCGAGCCCTTCTGCTACTTGCGTAATCAGTCGATTCCGATGTCCTTATGGAATTGAAGCGCCTATCGGCTGATTACCTAGGGCATATGCGATTCACCCAACGCTTCCTTTCCGATACCCAAAACAGTTGGGACAAAACTTCACATCAACTCAAAGCCTAGGAGGCACTCCGAGAGCAGGAAGCTTTTCTGCAATCGCAACACCAAGAAGCCTCTGCTCGCCTAAGTGTCATTCGAGCTAAAATTTTTGATAGGGTTGAAAGAATTGAAGGGCTTGAGAAATAGCTACCAACACTCCAGGAAAAATTAGATTCCAAAAGGCAGGCTCTGGATGAAAAACTTGAGGTCGAGAGCACTTGTTAGCAAACAACCTCCTCCGTAGAAGAGTCAACGGCCAAATTTCGGGACGAACGACTCATGTTGGAAGCAGAAGAAGAACTGCTCCAAATAGAACTGTAGCATTCGGACAAATTGCTTAGCGGCACGCAGTCTTCATGGGACAATTTTCAGTCTTACCTAACCACTTTCTTCCGTCATCTCGATGAAGCTAGCCCTTCGAATACTCAAGTTGGAGATACTGAACCTTATCCGCCTCCCACTGAAAAGGTGGCCGTTGAACCAGAAACAGCCCAGGAAGAGCCGACCATCCAGGCTAAAAAAGAGAAGGGAATCCCAAAGGCGACTGCTCTAGGGGTGTTCATTATTCTGTTTAAATTGAAAAATCGAACTGAACCGATCATAATTTTAGTTTTCGGTTTGGTTTTAGTGAAATTCGGTTTGGTTCGGTTCGGTTTTAGAATTTATATAAAAATTCGGTTCGATATTTGGTTTTCTAAAATAAAAAACCGAAAAATCGAATTATATTTTTAAAATTTAAAATATATAATTAATATTAAAATGTTGTTCATTAATTAATTAATTAATTTCATAAATTATGATTTTTTAAAAAATTTCTATTCGATTTCGATTATTTTGGTTCAATTTGGTTTGATTTTGTCCAAAATAAAGCCATTAATAATTGAATTTAAGATCTTCATATTTGCAATTTGCATCCATGATTATAACTTTTTACTAAAATGTTTGGCCCAAATCTTTAAAATATTTAGACTTTAATTCATATTACATTTTATATTAGATTTGAATTGTAATTTATATTAAACTTTACTTGTTTGGGTTTAAATTTAATTTATATTATGTCAATGAATCTATAAAAAAAAATAAATTCAAATTCGGTTTAAAATCGAATCGAACCAAACCGAAATAATTTCAGTTCGATTCTATCGGGTTTCTTTAAATTTCGGTTTGGTTTGATTTTGAAAAAAAAATAAAAATCGAAAAAAACTGAATTTTAAAACTGAAAACCGAATCGAAAACCGATTGAATACCCCTAGACTGCTTTGCCTAAAGAAGATCCGGATCGGCTTGCCATAATTCTTTTTGCCTAGCCGATCAAGACGCCTCACACTCCTTCTGATGAGGATTGACTTCATCATTTTTTTTTCTTTTCTCCTTTTTTTTTTTCAAATGTAGTAGCCATCTGATCGGCTCTTATTTGTGATCAGCCGTTTCTTATGACTACAAACATGTTTCTTTTTTCCTTTTGTTGTCTTTCTCTACTTTTCTTTTTTTCTCCTTTTTTTTTTACTCTTCTCCTACCATGGTTCCCTCCCAGAATGTAGGATAAATTTTTTTAAATACTTACCGTTTATGGCATTACTTACTTCCTTTCTATTGGGTGTCATCAACCGATGGCACTTCCATCGAAAACCTGTATAACAAGAAAAGGTCATTCCCATAAAGCAAACCACTTACTATAGTGTAGGTCTTTTGGTGCAACTGGTAGTATGGTTTTTCAACCATATCTTCTACTTGAAAACTCCTTCCCCACATTTTCTGATTGTAGGCTCTTGCTACCTTTTCCTTGTGCCTTCTGATATTTTCTAACGCTGTCCATCGATCCTCTTCGGCTTGGTCCAAACTCATAGCTAGGCCCAGTTTGTAGTCTTCAACCGATAAACAGTGTTGGTATGCTACTCGAGCTGACTGCAGTGATAACTCAGCAGGTAGCATCGCATCCTCTTGAAGTGTTTCATGCCACCTTCTGGGTTTATCTTCCAATAACTTATGAAATATGCTGATCAAAGTTTTGTTTATAGCTTCAACTTGACCATTGGCCTGTGCATAGTACGGAGATAAATGTAATAATTTAACTTTGAATTGAGTTAAAAAGTTACGTAGTTTATCTCCCGTGAACATAATTCCTTGGTTAGCCATTATAGTTTTAGGTATGTCGAATCGGAAAAGGTTGTTCTGCTGAAGGAAAGTGATAACGGCAGACTGGGTTACTCTAGTGATATAGTGATATTGCATTGAATATGGGTGATTTTTGGATAGATCGTGTTATAATTTAATGCAATATGAGGTTTATTTGGACAATTTACTCTCTTTTATGGTTATTTAATTTTTCTAGGGACTTGAACGAAAAAACACACAAGTTGTGGGGTTGAAGAAAATTTCGAAAGATCTCATTAGAAGAGTTCACTCAGGGACCAGATTAAACTCTCCAACGGATTCCAACGAAGATAAAGCCGAAATGAGCGAATTTTGGAGGGTGAAGCAATTAAGGACAACTTTTGTTTAATTTTTTTTGACAACAACTTTAGGTATTATCTTTCTAGGGTATTTTGGTTGTAATTTTGAGAGGATTTTCTAGTATTGGACACATATTGGAGGCTACTCGTGGACAAATTTGGAGATTGTATTAGGATACTGTGATATTTTCTCATACCGTCTCTTTTAATTTGTTCTTGAATTTCTCTTCAATTATGCATTAATTTTTTATTCTAAGGCCATGATGTAGCTAGTATTGATTATTATATTACCTTATGATTCCGTTATTTGAATGGTGTTACTAAATCTTTGCTTGATTATTGTACTTAAAGTAATTGAATGCCTGATCACCATTCAAATTGATTTATCATTGACTAGGGAAATTTGAAAGATGACTTAGTTTATTAGGACAGGTAATCAAACTACAAATTACATGTGAAATAAAAATATATTTGCATGATTTGTGTGATCATTCTAATGTCATGTTCTTGAATGCATTCCTTTGAATTGAATTAAATATAGAAATATAGTTGGGTTATTTGGAGGAATAGAATTAATATACCTTGAAAAATTATATTGGTTAACTCTGGACAGTCATTAACTGATTAGGTACACTCTAGAATAACGGGTTATGTTAGTAATATAAGAGTTAATCTAGTAAAATCATGTACCTTAGATCATCTTATTACAATCTTTATCTGGGAAGAAGTGCTAGTTTAATTATTTCAATTTAATTCTCAAAACAACAATAATTGAAATCTTTGTTTTCTTTTAATTCAAGTTAAAATTGATTTCATTAGGAGGAATTTTAATTTCTAATCTCTGTGAGAAGACCTTGTTACTATAAACGAGATCTAGTACACTTGTTAGTGCTCCGAATTAGTTATCAATTTTTTGGCACCGTTGCTGGGGATTAGTAAATTGAAATTTTCTTCTTTTGATTTTGACTCTAATTTGATTTTTATTTTTGCTTTTATTTTCGCAAGTTTGCATATTCTAGATAACTTTTCAGTGGTGCATGTCTAGAAATCGTATTGCAGATTTAATATCATTTGATATAGAAATTGAGCGTACTTGCAGGAAAAATCGACCAGAGGGCTGAAGCAATGGCCAATAATGGAGGAAATCAAGCACATGATGATGGGCCAAAAAATCAGTTACAACCATTAGCTCCCATGGGAATCAATAACTAAGCCCATCCTCGATTAAGGGATTTACAAATGCCTACCATTGCTACCAATCCATCATGTATTCGACTAGGTAATGCTACAAGGAATTATGAGCTGAAAAACTTCCATCTTCATCTACTTCCAACGTTTAATGGATTGGGGGCTGATGATGCTTTGGGGTTTCTGCGAGAGTTCTACAGTACGGTACAAACATTCCCCTTAAACAACCTATCTGAAGAGGAATTGAGGCTCAGATGTTTCCCATATTATTTAAAAGGAGATGCTAGATAATGGCTGCTAGGTTTACCTGAAGGATCCATGAGCACTTGGGATGAAGTCTATGAGACATTCATGTTTAAATATTATCCGTCTCAGAAGACTATGGATTATAGAAACAGGATTAGTTCCCCCATACAAAGAGAATGAGAGACATTTCATGAAGTATAGGACAGGTTTAAATTGTTATTGACCCAGTGTCCTCATCATGGTATTTCTCTTTTGTCGATTACTCAGTTTTTCTATGAAGGACTAACTCCTATGTGTCAAATTTTAGTAGATACTATTGCAGGTGGGTATCCAGGAGATAAAAATGCTCAAGAACTGCAAAGTATCTATGAGAATTTAGCAAGAAATTCTCAACAAAAAGTAGTGAGAGGTGCAAGAGCTATAGTTCATGAAATCCACACTCAACCTGACATTGCTCTAAAGCTAGCAGAGCTAACTAACTAAGTTAGCCTGTTGATGACTCGAGAAGGGAGTAGCACTAGAGAAGTATGTACACTTTATGGAATGTACAGGCATACTACTAATTTCTGTATGAATGTAGGTAGCCACCCGTCGATGCTGGAGGAAACAAATTATATGGGAGCTCAGTGACAAGGACCATTCCAACGGAATGATCCATTCTCAAACACATATAATCCGGGATGGAAGAACCATCCAAATTTTACCTGGAGAGAACAGAACACGCAAAGACAAGGAGCACCTCTTGAATTCTAGCAGAATTGGGTACCGTTTCAACAGACACAAGCATAGTATCCACAACATTCACCTCCTACTCCAGAAAAGAAGCTGTAGTTTGAGGAGACTATAATGCAATATCTGTCCAAGTTAGAGGCAAAGATTGATCAAGTGGCTAAGACCAATCAAGCTTCCATTCATAATTTGGAAGTTTAAATGGGTCAATTTGCAGATGCAATGCAGGAGAAAACTCAAGGAAAACTACTTAGTGACACAGAGCAAAATCCTAGAGAGCAACTCTATGCCGTGACTCTTTGTAGTTAGAAACGACTTCAAGAAATGGAAAAGAAGAAAGAAGAGTCAAAGGAAAGTAGTAAGGCAGAGGAATTAGTGATCATATCGAATGAGGATGACTCTAAAGAAGGAGACTCTAAACTTTATACACCTCCTAAACTTATGTTCCTCAAATTCCATTTCTTCAAAGACTAAAGAACTAAAATATAGAAAAACAATTATCTAAGCTTTTTGAAATTTTTAAGAAATTGCATATTAACATTCTTTTTGCAGAAGCACTAGAGCAGATGCCAAGGTATGCCAAGTTCTTAAAGGACATCTTAACTCACAAGCGCAAGCTCGATAGTCATGAAATGGTGATGTTAACTAAAGAGTGCTCTGTTGTTCTACAAAGGAAGATGCCTCAGAAAATCAAAGATCCAGAGAGTTTTACTATTCCTTGTACTACTGAAAAATTGCAATTTAATAAGGCATTATGTGATTTAGGTGCAAGTATAAACTTAATGCCTTTATCTATCTTCAAGAAACTAGGTATTGATGAGGTCAAACCAACTAACATGGTTTTGCAACTAGCAGATAAGACTATAATTTATCCGTGAGGTATAATTGAAGATGTACCAGTGAAAGTAGATAAATTTATATTTTCTACTGACTTTGTTGTTGTGGATATGGAAGAAGATAAAGAGATACCTCTTATCTTAGGAAGACTCTTCCTAGCTACAGATCGAACCTTGATAGACGTTCAACGGGGTAAGGTCATCCTTAGAGTTCATGAGGAAGAGGTTACTTTTAATGTTTATAAGGCTACAAAATATATTACAGAAAGTGATTCTTCTTATTTTATTGATTCTATTTCTTCTACAATTCAGGAAAGTGTAAAGGAAACCACCTCTAATGATCTTTTGGAGTTATGTTTGTAGGAAAGTAGTAAGGAAGTAGAGGCGAATAAAACGATGAAACAATGTGTCATGTACCTGGATGCAAGACCTCTTGATCCTTCCTACAAAGGGCATAAATTATGAAAAGTTAGAGAAACTTCACATGGAAGCCTATGAGAATGCCCGTCTCTACAAGGAAAGAACCAAACGACATCATGATAAAGAACACTATTTTGGTGAAGATTTTGATCGTGATAAATGTTCTCTTCATGTACATAAACCAGCGCTGGATTCCATGTGTATGCCCAAGTCAGCACAGACAGACAGTTTCCAGCGCTTGATTCAAATTAATCAGGCGCGGGATTACCTATGCGCATTCGAACCGGTTCGGGGTCAATGAATTCCTTCATCCCAAGGGCAGACAGAAAATTTTCGGCGTCAAATTGAGCGTAATCCGGTGCTGGAATAAGCTCGGACGGTAAAAAAAAAATTGGTTTTCAATCTCTCGTTTCTTCACCATCGGCACTATGGCTAGCAATTTACCATCCACCGATGCCATCGTTTCTTTCTCCTCCTGTGGCTCTGATGATCTGGATGCCTGCAGCCCTCTTCCTGTTGTGTCCTTGCTAACAGGAAAGTTGGTTTCTTTACTCCTTCTTTCCACTTTTGTTGCTATAATTGAGGACACTGCTAGCTTTAAGTGTGGAGGAGGAATTACATTTTCATGCTTTACTTCTTTGGGGTGAAATTTTTCTTTTTCAAGCTCTTCTTGGTGCATGTCTCTTGTTTGTGTTGATAAAGCATTTGTTCTATACTTTTTATAATTTATGCATGATTCTTTTTACGCACCATGGACCCTTGCAGTATATGCAAATGCTTTACATTAATTTCAAGTTAGATTTTCTTGAAAATTCTCCTATTGATGCTTCTAGACTTATTCTAATACCTCTCGAGGCGAAATAAGAAGGCAGTCATGAATTTGCTTAGAAACGACGGTCACAAGCCTTCTTTGGACAGTTTGAGCCTTTCAAGCTTACCTTGTAAATTATCCTTAGCACTTTTTGTTTGTGCCTAAATGTATTTAATTCTTTAATGAACCAATGAATATATTGACTTATTATTTTATTGTGAGGGCTTGATTCATACTCCAATTCTTTTATTACTCTATGGGAAAAGGGTACAAGTTTGTGAAAGAACGTTACAACTTTAAGTAGAAAGATGTTGAGGGAATATCAGGACTGGTTTACACTGTTATTTTATGTTGAGTTGCTAGCCTCAGTTTACCTTGAGTATTATCATCTTTGGGGCCATATTCAGTGCTATGTAGGGAATTAGAATTGGAAATGTACTGCCACCGTGAACTTTGTGTATCTTGTGTAAATGTTGGAAAAAAAAACAAAAAAAAAAGATGCTGAAAAAAAAAACAAAAACAAATAACATTAAACAAAAAGAAAAAAAAAACAACAAGAAAAGAGAAAAAAATAACACAACAAGAAAAGCACAAGTGTTGGTCTAGGTAAGTTGTAAGGTCGTCATGGTAATGAATTTTCATAATATTGAGGGTTGTGCAACAAGTGTAATGGTGAGGATGCAAAGCATGCATCTTGATTATGGTATGAGGATTTGGGAATCGAATGTTGGTATGTGCTGGGAGAAGAGAAGAATTGGAGTTTTTGCTATGTTTTGCTATCATTTTTTTTCTTGCAAGCTCTCTTCTCTTTGTATGTCGTTATCTTATATCTTTCAATTGTTAGTCAATTCCCTAACCTTACATTACAAGTGCTAAAGTCCTACCTGATCTAAGTGGAATCATAATATGCCTCAATTAGTGGAGAGAGAGTATGAAAAGTAAACCTATGGAATGCATATTTTATTTAAACTCGACTCTTTAAATGACTTGAGAACATTATTGAGTATTTGTTTTGCACTACTGGGTACTACTCCACTAACATATGTCTTGCATTTGTTATGAGGAGTACTTGAGCATTTGTTTTACTGGCATGAACAAGAGAAGTATTTGAGACATGATCTTGAAACCCATGTGTGTTGACATTTTGATTTAAACCTGGTTTTGTTTGGGGGCAAGCAAACATCTAAGTGTGGGGGAGTTTGATGTAGTGATATTGTATTGAATATGTTGGTTGATTTTTGGATAGATCATATTATAATTTAATGCAATATGAGGTTTATTTGGACAATTTACTCTTTTTATGATTATTTGATTTTTCTAGGGACTTGAACGAAAAAAACACGTAAGTTGCGGAATTGAAGAAACAAATTTCGAAAGATCTCATCAAGAGAGTTCAATCAGGGGCCGGATTCATCAATCAAGGACCAGATTGAACTCTCCAACGGATTCCAGTGAAGATAAAAGTCGAAATGAGCGAATTTTGGAGGGTGAAGAAATTAGGGACGACTTTTATTTAATTTCTTTTGACATTAGCTTTAGGTATTATTTTCCTATGGTATTTTGATTGTAATTTTGAGAGGGTTTTTCAGTGTTGGACACATATTGAAGGCTACTCGTAGATAAACTTGGAAATTGTATTAGGATACTGTGATATTTTCTCATACTTTCTCTTTTAATTTATTCTTGAATTTCTCTTCAATTATGCATTAATTTCTTATTCTAAGGCCATGATATAGCTAGTATGGACTATTATATTACCTTGTGATTCCGTTATTTGAAGGATATTACTAAGTCATTGCCTGATTATTGTTCTCAAAGCAATTGAATACCTAATTACCATTCAGATTGATTTATCATTGACTAGGAAAATTTGAAAGATGACTTAGTTAATTAGGATGGTAATCAACCACAAATTATATGTGAAATAAAAATATATTTTCATGGTTTGTGTGATCATTATAATGTCATGTTCTTGAATGCGTTCTTTTGAATTGAATTCAACATAGAAATATAGTTGGATTATTTGGAGGAATAGAATTAATATACCTTGAAAAATGATATTGGTTAACTCTGGACAGTGATTAACTGATTAGGAACACTCTAGAATAATGGGTTACGTTGGTAATATAAGAGTTAATCTAGTGAAATCATATATCTTAGATCATCTCATTACAATATTTATCCGAGAAGAAGTGCTAGTTTAATTATTTCAATTTAATTCTCAAAGAAACAATCATTGAAAGCTTTGTTTTCTTTTAATTCAAGTTAGAATTAATTTCAGTAGGAGAAATTTTAATTTCTAATTTATATGGGATGGCCTTGTTACTATAAATGAGATTTAGGACACTTGCTAGTGCTCTGAATTGGTTATCATCTGGTCAAAGCTTGTGCCTCTACCTATTTAGTAAATAATCAGTTACCACTAAAATGAAGGTGTGCCCTTTGATCGATGGCGGGTGAATCTTGCCGATAACATTTAGAGTTCAACCCCTTAACGGCCATGGCTTGATGATAGGATGCAAGTCAGTGGAAGGCACATGAATCAAAAGGTCATGCTTCTGACATGCCTCACATCCGGTTGCATAGGCTACATAATCCGTGGTGATAGAAGGCCAGTAAAATCCTTGACGTTGCAGTGTCCATTTCAACTTAGGACCTGCCTGATGAGCGCCACATAGGCCTTCATGCACCTCAGCTAACACCTGTGTTTCTTCTTGCTTTGACAAGCATTTCAACAAAATTCCTAAATGGCTTCTTCTGAATAGATCATTCCCGATTCGCACAAAGTTCAATGCCTTACATTTTAACTCCTGTGAAACTTGACCCATAAGCTTTT
This sequence comes from Voacanga thouarsii, assembly GCA_026120185.1. Classification (NCBI taxonomy): domain Eukaryota; kingdom Viridiplantae; phylum Streptophyta; class Magnoliopsida; order Gentianales; family Apocynaceae; genus Voacanga; species Voacanga thouarsii. The sequence goes on along the minus strand of JANUWF010001217.1, from coordinate 2,388,360 downwards.
GTAAGTATGAAACGATATCGGAACGCCAGTCTTCTTTATGTTCTTCTCCCGATATCTACTGACACATTACCACCCCAACTCTTTTCTTAAAACCTAAAGCCATTTGAGCTAAATCGTTTGCCCCCTAGTTCTCAACTCAAGGTACATGAGTTAAGATAATTTTCAAGAAGTATTGCAACAATGCTTTCACTTCTTGTAGCTTATCTAACAACACAAGGTTAATGCATTTGTACTTACCTGAAATCTGTTGGATGACAACTTAAGAATCCCCTGTTATATTAACCACTCATGCATCCAAAGCCTTTAGAATTCGAAGTCCCAAGATGAGGGCATCATATTCCGCCTGATTATTTGAGATCCCTTTACTTAATTCAAACAGAATTTTTTCTTATCGTCCACAAGGAGTTTCAATGATCAACCTGGCACCTACCTTATACTGAGTGCAAGATCTATCGAATTGCAACTTCTATAATTTGTATAAAATGTACCCCTGTACCTCTTCTTTTTTAGGATTGGGCACTTCTAAGCGTGGATGTTCGGCCAAGAAATCGGCTATGGCTTGACCTTTCATTACTTTCAAAGGCAAATGAGTTAGAGAAAAAACATGTAACTTAATGGCCCATTTCATTAAAGTCCTTGCAATAATGGGAGGTTTAGCAGATACTTGATGAGATTAATTTTGCACAAGACTTGCGCTTTCCTAGGTAACAGATAATGCTCTAGTTTCACACATACATAATATAAAGACAGGCATAGTTTCTCAATAAGAGAATACCTGGTCTCAGTGTCTGTCAGATTCTGGCTAAAGTAATATACTACTCTTTCAACCCCCTGTGTATTGTCCTGAGCTAGTAGGTAACCGATAGACTCTTGAGCCGCCGAAATGTACAATTTCAAAAGTACCTTATCTCGTGGCGGCATCAAGATCAGTGGTTGTGACAAAGCCATCTTGGTCTGATTAAAGGCCGCTTGGTGCTTCGGTTACTAGATGAATTTTAGAGATAACTTTAACCGGAGCAAAGAAGAGAACACCTTCTACTTACTTGCAACGTTTGTCAGAAAATGTCACAAGAAATTGATCTTCCCTAAGAAACTTTGGAGCACCTTTTTGGATTGCAGTGGCCTTACCTGTAGAATATCCCTTGCTTTGTTCTGGTCCACTTCAATTCCTCTTTGATGCACTAGGAACTCGAAGAAATTTTTGGTTGAAACTTTAAAAGCGCATTTAGCTGGATTGATTTTTAACCGGTACTTGCGCATTCGAAGGAAAGCCTGCTCCAACCACTGTAGGTGTTGTGAAAAAGTGGGTGACTTAGCCACTAAATCATCAATATAAACTTCCATGGTCTTGCCGATGAGATCATGGAAAATGAGGTTCATGGCTCTTTGGAAAGTAGCTCCAGCATTCTTCAAATTGAAAGGCATAACTAATCATTCGAATAAACCGATAGACCCCGGACATCGGAAAGCTGTCTTCCTGGTATCCTCTTCAGCTATAAATATCTGGTTGTACCCAGAGTGTCCGTCTATGAAGCTTAGAAATTTGTTTTTCGCAGTTGAGTCCACCAACATATCGGCCATCGGCATAGTGTATTCATCCTTTGGTATGGCCAAATTCAGATTTTTGAAGTTAACGCAAACCTGCAGCTGACCATTTTCCTTAATGACGGGCATAATATTGGATATCTAGTCTGCATGCCGACAAGTACGAGTGAAACCACACCGAAGTAACCTCTCAATTTCTTCTTTGATACTGGGTAGAAGAGTAGGATTAAAACACAGGGCAGGCTGCTTATGAGGCTTGAAACCTTTCTTAATCGGTAAGCAATGCTCTACAATGTCTCTGTCCAATCCTGACATTTCATAATAATCCCATGAAAAATAATCTTTGAACCTACGAATCAGGTTCGTTAGGGCATTCTGCTGATCGAGTGTTAAGCACAAGCTTACCTTTTTAGTTCTATTTTTCCCAAGTTCCCCGATATCCACTTCCGTTAACAGGTCCTGAGTAATGAAACCATGTGCATGCCAAATGTCAGGGTCCTCTATTTTCAAACATTGACCTTCCAGCCCTTCCATTGTGATCTGATTATGAGCCATGATGAGTTTGGAGTAATGGCTAGGGTCAAAGGTAGAAAGGTAAAACACAACTTCGTTCATATGCACTTCTACTGAGAATAGATTGGGATTAGCTGGTATCCTTTCCTCTCGTTCTTCATCCCAAATCAACATCATTTGGTGAAGTGTTGACGGAACGCAATGGTTCGCATGAATCCAATCCATACCTAATAAGACAGAATAAGCCGGCTTTGTCGTGAGTACAAAGAAAATAGTCTTACTAACCTTAGATCTAACGGTCACCTCAAAAGTGATGACCCATTCTACCTTGGCTGCATCCTCGGTGAAATTAAACATTTAGATATTTGTAGGAGATAAATCGTGTTTATCCTTATCTAAACGCCTTAAGATTGCCATCGGCATTACATTCAACACAGCCCCTCCATCGATGAAAACCCGAGAGAAAGGTCTTCTGTTGATATATGTCTTAATGTACAACGGCTTGAGGTGATTGGTATGTTCTATCGTTGGGATCGGAAAAAACATTCCTTCCGATGGCATTTTAAACTCGATGAGCTCAACGGTCGCTTCTTTCGTTGCATAGTAATCCTCCTCTACTATTTCTTGCTCGGCCCTCGCTTGGAATTATGATGGGAGAATGCTGAGCATGTTCTGACTTGTGAAACTACATACCTGTTTATCTAACCATTCCTTCAGTGCTTATTTCTGCTGAGCTCGTCACTTTTGTTCCCGTTATTTTTTAGTTTTTGTAAGATGGGAAAGATGGCCCAGGAAAAATGGCTATTTATGAGGTCCTATATTGTAAACTTATCATCTTTCTCCTGAAAATGAGCCGCGAAGGTCGGAACTGTAAGCCGAGTGAAAACTGATAGTCATTCGTCCAGCCTTTGGAACGTTATTTTTTCCCCTCAAAGGTCTTGGATTGATCCTTGACGGAAGAATTTCCCGGCTCATACTCCACATCTTCTTTACATGTATGTACCATACTTGCATCAGCCGTTGGGAACAAGCTGTATTAACTAAAGTTTCCTCGCGTTTATCAGCAAATCTCACTCTTCCTTCTTGCAAAGCCTTCTGTATTGTGTTCTTGAAAACAACACAGCTATTGGTATTATGAGAAAATGAGTTATGTCACTTACAGTATTTCTTGCCCTTCAACTCCTCTGGCTCCAGAACCTTGTGGCCGAAAGGTAGACAAATTTGTTTGTCTTTGACCATCTGATCAAAGATTTGCTCAATCCTTAATACATCGAATATGTATGTAGATGGCCCTGCAGGAGAAGCTTCCTCCTTCCTTTGCTAGGTTTCAAAAAGACAAGTATAAGATGTACCTTTCTCTAGTTCCGCCGTCATCACTTCCAGTAACTGTTCCTCCTCATTATCCATAATGTCGTCTACCACTGATATCATGGTTTGCCCTCGAGAAAACTTGACTGGCCGCCTCTTCTCTTTCTCCTTGATCATTTCCTCTATTCTGATGACCTGAGACAGTAAACGGGATAGGTCAGAAAAGTCCTAGAGGATAAGACGCTTTTTGAGTTGCGAATGCATTCTACTGATGCTTTTTCTAGCACACTCCATTTTCAGCAATTGAGTGGTGCATTTGGCTTTAATTTACTAAAAGCGCTCAATGAATTCTGCTACACCTTCGGACGATTTTTGCTTAACTGCCAAAAGATCCTCTATGGAGACCTCAAGTGTTGGTTTAAAGAAACGCTCATGAAAAATCCTTTCCATATCTGTCCATGAGTACACAGAACTAGGTGTCAAATTTGCATACCAAGTAAACGTTGCCCCTGTCAAAGACAAAGAAAATAATTGTAATTTATGCCAGTCACTATTCTTGAATTCTCCACATTGTGCCGTGAACCTCCCTATATGTTCTATAGTTGACTTGTTGTCCTCTCCAGAGAATGTGAAGAACTCAAGCAATTTAAATCCTTGCGGTAGCACTGCCATAGAATTCACCAATTCAGGATAAGGCTTCTGATACACTGGCCGATTCCTTGCTTGTCGACACAACGCCTCCGTCATTGAGTTGACATCGGCTAATGGTATTAGCTGTTGATTCTGCATGGGGGAACTTATTATAGCCGATTGAGAATCTTACCCTGGGAATGAAGCCATCTCAGGATACCCTACTCCCTGCATTGGATAAGCTGTCGCTGTGACAGGATACGCGGCAGAGACAGCTGCAACATAGCTCTGGATTCCTCCCATACGAGGAACTAATATTCCTGTTAGGAGCTGTATTCTGGTCATAAAATACCTGTGCCCTTATTGGCATCTGGATCCCCGCGACCGGATATGGTGGAGTTCTCCCTAGGAAAGGTTCCGCAAGAGCCATGTCGGGTGCATTTAACCTCGAACTTCCTTGGTACCCCCCAGACATTGGCATAGGCTACTTCTAGCGCAACAATTATACTGACTCATAAGATAGTGCAATAATGGATGAGGGGGAGAGTACATACCTACCTGAGGTGTCCCGTGAGCATTTTGTCTTTGTTCGAAATTATGAAGGTTGTTCTGAAGCAGAGGTCGGAACACTGTGACAAACTGAGGAATAAGGCTCTGAATGAGTTCACATGTACACTATTCCATGGCCTGTCGTATGACAGTTAAAGACATGGATGTCAATTGGGACATCTGAAGAGGAGATGAGGACTGTGCCCCCTGTTGCTCAAGGATGGTAAACTGGGCGTTGCTGGACGTCGTCATTGTAGAATCAAATGTTCCCCATAAAGCCCGAACTGTAGGCCGATAGGAGGAATCAGATGAAGGACTTGTGCTGCTGAGAGTTAGACATAATGCGTCCTGAACGCAATTGCATGCAACAACTACATTTGGTCCCACTGGGCGTGCCAATTTATGTTGCCTTACCAAAAGGGGAGTCGATAGAATTGTCGATCTACTACTCTTCCAATAAATATAAATAGTTCGATGGAAAAATGAATAGGTGGGTTGAACCTTTTAAAAGTCGTAGGTTCCTTGAACTTACTATAAAAATGGTCGAATAAAGTAAAAAAATTGTATGCGGAAGCAAATTAGGACTAAAAACAGAGTATTTCGATTGAGATGATGAACAAATACAAAAGTACTGAAATTAGATATCAAAGCAATATGAACATGAAAAGCTGATAATCAAAGGAATAAGGACAAACTTTCGAAAACCTAAACAAAGCTGTAAACAAAGCCGTAAGGAAAGCTATAAAAAAAATGTAAAAAAAAAGAATTAAAAACTGGAAGAAATTTGGTAATTTGATTGATGTGATTGTTGTTAGGTTCTTCATTCTGAGACTCCTTACTCATTTTATACTTGTTGTGGTGAGATTGTTGACTATTCGAACGTGGAGAAAATCTCGTTTTATAGCCCGTTTTTGGTGGTTAGGGACAATAGTGCTTTGCCAATCATGCCGAGATCTGAAAATCGACTTATCGGCTTTTAGTTTTGATATTGACCAAATACATCAACTAAAAACTCGTTGACATCATCATCGGCTTAGCGAAATTCATATCGGCTTCGATTCAAAATTACCGTTACAATGGATCGACTAAAGATAACGTCAACACTTATAAATATTTATTTTGAGTTATAATTAAAGTTCAAAAAACAAACATAAATTTATTAATATATGATTATTATAAAAAAAAATTCAAACTCTGCAATAAAAACTATAATAAAAATACTATCAAAATCATACTATTCGTCCTTATTTCATAAGCCCAAAATGTAATGCAACCAAAAAGCAACAAGCTTCACACTGCGCCCAAATTCGTTGTAGGAATTATAAAATAAACAGTAAAATTAATAACTATAACCAAAATTTTCAAATTAGATACTATTATTGTAAACAGGGCATCTCTACTCTACACGATTTCATATATACAATAAAAGATGTAGAGAACTCTACATTAGACTTTAACATCTACAACAATAAATTTACATTACATCGCTCCAAGCAACTGGACCTCTGAAAACATAACATAAATCAACAGCAGCATTTAGTTTCCAACACAAGCTACATTAAAATGTCACGAAGGACAGATGGTAATACGTGTATGGGGTTTTCCCTTTTTCTGAAAGCATGAAGGATGCAGAGGGCAGAACCTGCCACTTTCCAAGCAAAACCACATTTGGCGACTTCTCTTTTGTTGATAGCATAGTCATATGTCACGTGATAAATTGCAAGGGCCTCACTGTATATCTCCTCAACATCCTTCTTACTTTCCTGGAAATCTTCTGCTTCATATAACAACTGCACCAATGCAAATCCTCTTATGTAACTTAGTTAATATATACATGAAAGCCATCAAAGAATGGATCAAATAGAAAAGAATCGACCTGCTTGTATTTCTTGATCACGTCATTGGCAGAATATTTAGTGTTGTCTTTTGAATCGTGCCCACTGTTCAATGCATTTGTCATCTCACGTCGATAATTATAATATAGCGCTCTCCACTTGCACAAGCATCTTTCAGGAACTTCCACATCAAAAGCAGGTAGTTTCCATATCTCTGCAGAAATTGGCCAAAATGAGAAGCAAGATTACTCACCAAGCTATTGGGTAACAAGATTTAGAATGTAATAGTAAACAAGTAGAATATAGAAGATGAAAGAGAAAAGGATGGAAACAAGGTAAACATAACGATTGGAACATCACAAAAGCAATAGCTTTTTGTCAACCCTAATATGATACTTCATATAACCAGTGAGGAAGCTGAAGATCCTTCACCCATTTCAGTGCAAAGTCAGAGTGTAAAGGATGTTTACCTCCTACAGAGCGGACATCTGATTGAAACTCCGGTGGTTTATCATAAATTTGACCCAGGATAGAAGTTGACTGATAGCTGAAGTTACTGTCCCTTTGGATGTAATGTGGATATTGTTTTGCCTTTAAGTCCGAAGGAACTACGATCTGTTTCACAAAGAGATATAAGGGGGAAATGAAGATCTACTGGAACCATTATTTTTCCACATCTCCATAATAAGTTCTTTTGATGAGAAACATAATTGTAAGATAAGCGCAACAGTGACGTTTATGAGAATAAATTGCTGCACTGGTCTGGCACATAAAATGATGAAACTGTTCATAAATAACATTGCCGGCCACAATGCAAATTCGCAAAAGATTTAAAAATAAATACTAGATTCCAAGAAAAGATGCCAAGATTGCATTTAACGAAATTTTTGTCAGCTTTATTTTCTGAGGTGTTATGTCAGCTTATTCTATTAGATGCTTTACATGAAAGCAAATAAAACTCTTCGGCTGTGGTTATAAAGTATTCAAAAATCAATTTTCAATATCCTGTAGAAAAGAGATTGTTGTTTGAATTGATAAACAGCCAACACAGTAAAAAATCTCAAAAGTTTTGTTGTCCATTACCAAAGCCATTCATTAACTTAGCCCGTTGCAAAAACTATGCTGGCTTTGCTTGTTGTCAATGCCATCTGCCAGAAAGCTTGTGCCCTATTAACTTATTCATGCTATAACAAAAGAATCCCAACTTAGAAACTGATAGAGGAAGTTGTAGAAAGATTGACTTTGACAAACTCAATATTAAAAAAAAAGTCAGAAAGATCATCCATCAGTCATAGAAGCAAAGGTGTATTTCTAAAACCAAAAATGATAGTGGAGCTTTTAATTGATCATAGCCTGATCATTTTTGCATGATAAGAAGGGTAGATTGGCCAGAAACTACAACTTAAGCCAAACTCACAATATTTTTCAGTCATATAAGCATGACTACAATGTCAAGTGACAATTTATAAATCCATTGAAGAAATCAGTCTCACAACTAACCTTTCTCCCACTTTTTGGTGCGTCTAGTGCATCGTAGTAAATGTCAATCAACTTAAGCATTTTGTTTTTCAAAATATCTTTTTCATTCGCACAATCACCAGAACGAGACCTATAGTCCCCCTCCCGAACAAGCAAGAAAGGGCGGGAAACAAGTGGCCGTAAGCAGCTGCACAGTCGAGCAGCTAAGCGAAGCAGCTGCAAGAGCCCCGGAAATCCTTGGATTGGAGGGGAAAACCTGTCAGGCCATGCTTTCCTCCCCAGTATCAGGAGCCGATCCATGAACACCAGCCAGCTATTTGCAGCCACACCCATGGGCTTGCTAGATTGGAATACAACAGAAATAAAATATGTCGATCACAAATTAGTTCTCAAATTAAAACAGAATATTAAAATTGTCTTAATCGAATCATTGTTGGACAAACAATCTAAAAGAGTTTGACTCTCAAAAATATCGAAATAAACATCCTATTGCATTTGAAAAAGAACAGTGGTTTTAACACATTCATATTTACAATGCCAAAGATTTATATTTTCTTTGACAGTAATTCCAGAGAGAAGAGGGGTACATTTAGATTAGCAATTTGCATTTAGCTTCATTGCCTCATCCCATCCCGCTTCCATTTAGAAATTCATGTGTATTCTTGAGATGCATATAAATACAGAGATGTGCTTCACATTGGAATACAACTTGCCAGCAAACAGATGCATATAAGATTCGAAACATGGGTTGTCATAAACCAAAAGCCACCAGAGAGCTTACACCTTTTAGGGACCAAAAGTGTGATTCACACAAAATGGTAGTGAATCCAGTTTCAAACAATCTATAGAGGGCTGCTTTGAATACAAACAAATTTTCAAAAGGTTTCATATTCAAATTTAGGCAAACATAATGATCGCTCCATATAAATGACTGATCCTATCACTAACAAACTGAAATATGGACGGGCAAACTACAAAGGAGAACTCTATATGCAAGCATTGTAGTGGTCCTTTTGGGATGGACATGTATTCAGTAGAGATGCATATGCTTCTACTTATGTAATTTTGGAACATTATGTTCTCGCTGTCCCTGCATACCTAGAATCCATTGCCTGAAGAAAAAGGCGAGAAAGCTCATCCTCCAATTCTTCAGCTGAAAACTCTGTTGGCTTTCTCTTAACTGCTTCCGGAGTTGAATATACCCGAGTCCAGGGTTCACTTGCTCTGAAGTGTTCCAGTAACTATGATATATAAAAAATGAATCTCAAATATGCCTAGTCTACAAGAAATACAAACTTTGTTACATCTTTAAATCCAGAAAGTATATAATAGGATAGTTTAGTAGCATCATGTGAGATCTGAACTCCAAGAACAGGGAAAGTGGGTACCGTTCGTTATCCTTGACCTAAGTACTCATGCACAACTTGGGTTCTCATTTCGGTGAACTGAAGACAAATACCAAAATCAAGTAGATTTCTTCATTTATTTATTTATTTATTTTTTTTGTGGGTGGAACTAACCTTTTAGGTAGAGTGCCCTAGATTAAATTATCACCACTTCTTAGAACAATCTGCTTGTTAGCAGGACAAATTTTGAATTGAAAAAGAACGGAGGGGGAAAAAAACATGTAAAGGATATGTTTGGACTGTAGGTTACTTGATATAAAAACCCACATGCACAGGAAAAAGACACTGAGAAAGATCCCTCCTTCAAACTGCTATCAGCAAACCAGACGCATGCTTTCACATAAACCAGACTGATTAGAAATAGCATGCAAAGGTGTCATAAAAAATTGTAGCATGCAAATATGTCACATGACCAGCATACAAGTAGGTATGGAAACAGTTAGGAAAAGGGTTCCTCCATTTTAAGTGTTTCTTGTAGATTTTGTTTCATAAAGCATTGACCAAATAAAAAAACTTCAAAGAGGAAGGAAAGAAGATAAGAAGCCCCAACCAAACAAGTTCTCAAAATAAGGAAAAATGCCCAACAACTGCATGCAAGAAAAATGAAATTTTTGGATGAGTGCCAACCTGAGGGTTTCGGGAAACCCAATAAACATCCCCATCAAAATCCCCATTAGCAATTTCGGCGGCTGCAGATCTCTGGCCTTTGGTGGAAAAGAATATCCCATATTTGGCATTCCCAATGATATCTTCCAGCTTCTTCACATATACTGCATCGAAAATATGGATGTCCCCAAAATGCAGGCCAGGATTTCTGTAGACTAATACCTTCCCAGATATTTGGCCATTGTCCCTAACAAATGAGAAACCTATAAATATCAAAATATTTAACTGAGAATTTGCTGTGCTATCTCCCAATAGCATGCTTGAGCCCATTAAGAAGGCATGTATCACTATATTACTCCATGCAAAACATATGACAAACTGCTGGCAGGTTATAAATGACAAGGAATAAGAGCACAGAATAAATCTACATACAATACCACACAAACTTCATTACTCTTTAATACACCAGTAGGATCAGCTGTCCCAATTAAGTAAAAACTTTCACTGATGGGTAGCTTTCCTTCTTTGAGCTTGGTTCTCTCACGTTTCACCATCCAAGACAAACGATCTTGAAGATACGGTTCACTAAGAGGCACTCCAGATGATATCATTCTCGCTGTAGTGCTATCATTATCCCATTCTCCATTAATTATGGCAACTGCATGAAGGAAGTTTCCGTAAAAATGTTTTCTTATGAAATGAGGAACATATATGAATCTGGTCTTGTATAGTTGCTACAGGCTACATCTAAGGCAAATAAGAAACACAAGAAACTAATCTTTATCCAAATAGCCAACACCATCAGTCCTTTAATGTTTGAAGTTCACATCTATAAGGAAATCTAACCATGAAACTGGATACAACAATCTGAAAGATGATATTCAATCTGATATTACCTTTGAGAGCAGCTCGTGTATCTGAGTACACCATTTGTTTCTCTTCTAATGCACTCATTAACAACTCCAGAAAATATTTTTCAGGCACTCCTCCATAATTCAAAAGGGCTATTAAATTTCTTGAAAGATATGTTTTCCTAGGTTTATTGCTGCAAATGAAGATCAAAAGCTTTCATTCAAGCGTGCAAGAATGAATATCATACGATTCAGGGGGTATTAAGTTCCCCTGAATATTCAAATTCTACAAAACATAATTTTACCCTTTAATCATAATAATAGCAAGCAAAGATCATTGTTATGGCATCATAGACAGGATAAACTCATTGGCAATTGAAACTGAAATATTTTCAAACGGAAAAGCTTTTGCTACTGGAAGAGAAGAGATTTTAATCTACATCAACATGTTTAACTGGAGGTAAAAGTGAGGGGCTTTCAAGAAGGGTGAGATAAAAGCCCTTCACTTTTATCTTGCACTTCTTTACCTGTCAGATTTCTGACAACATGCTCTTTCGCCTGTGGACATACAACAGGAATCTCAGCAGTCCCAGTTTCCCATGCCATAGCATTTAAATAATTGACTGAAAAAGTAACTTTTCAAGCTTATCTTCCACCATGTCTGCTTAGGTTGCGAAAATCTTCATTTCCCTGACGGCTTATGATTTCTTTCCACTACTTAGATTCATAATTATACTTGAACTCCTCTGGAAGTTACCATAGACAGTGTACCAATTCAAATACTTTCCCAGTCATTGATTAAATCAAATAAGGGTCCTGAATTATGTTATTTGGAACTATACTTTTCTTTTCCTTGGGGTCCCAGGGGGCGGGGGGTGTTGAAGGGAGGAATTGCTCGGGTCAGAATATTCATGGGACTTCCTTCCGCATCATAAAAAGAATGTTGTGAAATGCCCTGAATGCGGTAGCCAACGTGCAAAGACCGTAAGGTCACGAGTTCGAATCTCCTATAAGGACTTGTCTATTCGCCTCCTCAATTGTGTTGTGCCAGTCAGCTAAGGCTTACCTAAACTAGTTTATATCCTCGTAATTCTTTACCGGCTAGACCCACGAAGTGGGATTTACCCAGTGCATACCCAATGGGTCGTGGCTACAGTACCCGTCATAAGAAGAATATTGTTGAAACCACATGGAGGTTATACATTTCTTGGTACGGTAGGTTATTTTGTTGCTGAAAATTATACAAACGATACAAATAATTTATTTTCGCACCCTTCCTCCCATTTAGGGGAGAATGGAAATTACATTAGAACACAAAATGGCGTTGCAGTAACACTAATTCAACTCAATGCCGGCCAAATCATAAGCATCTTAGGCCTTTGAAATCAAAACCCACAGTAAATACATTATGAAACTACGGCAAAATGGAAAATTACCTAGTAGGATCTGTTGAAAGAACATACCTTACTGCAACTATTTCCAATGAGTTAAATGATTTAGTAAAAGGACAGGTGTCATCTCTCTCAACCTTCACCATTGAGGTTCTGATCTGAATGGTTCCTGGTGGAAGCTATCGAGGGATAAGTTCCGTTAGCTATGAAACAAGATGGGAAAAATAAAGTAACAACATTCTGTAGGAAACAAATCAAGGCATGTGATTGAGGTGCATTAATGGTCACCTTCCCTTCACATACTCCTGCACTAAAAAAGAAGAAAATATCTTTTGAAGTACAAAGAAAATGTGCTAAATTTAGATGAAATCCAACATTTGCATTCTGCTTCAGATTGAGAACTACTTTAAATCCACAAGCAGGGCTCCAAATAGTTGGGAAATCCTTGTTGAGCTGGCATAGTACACCCTCCTCACATGAACATGGAGCCCATTATAACTAGACATCAGCAGTCCACATTTACAAGAGAGAGGGTGTATGTTGTCCAGCTCAACCAAGATTTCCCTCATCATATGGCTCATGTAGATAATTAAAAACAAGAGTCTATCCAATTAAATTTGATAGCCATTATCTTTACAACAATTAAGAATCCTTAAACATAATCCACTTATGTGTTGTGGCCAAGAACACTGTGCTCAATCCAATGCAAGAAGCAGAATTCTTTTTAAAGTTCAAGAGATGGTTTTGAATAAAGTAATCAAAGATTAAACTTAAAAAGAAGCCTGAGAGAGGACAGATGCAATTTGCTCCTGAAGCATGGCACTTTGGTTACATGGAAATGCAAGTTTCCAATCAACAAATGATTCCTTGTAGGCACAGACAAAAAAAGAAAGAAAAAAAATTGCATTTCCCACATTGCCAACTAGTGAGTAGGGAATTACTTTAACCAATAGCTCAAAGAAATCGTTATACCCCTGAAACATTTTCAAAAAAAAAAAAAAGAGGCATAATTCATCACTCTATGGTTTCAAGCCAAGTGCAAACCTCAGATATGAGCCAACCAGAGCCAAGAATATGTGACAACTGATAAGAGGACCCAACACAACAGACCTTGAAATGGTAAGATGTGGAGACATTGACAGTATCAGGTAGGCGTCATATCAGAAGAAAAGCAGAATTAACTCAAGTCATATGCTAAACTCTTTTATCAATCTCTATGTTGACTGCAATGGGAAAAAGATGGAGATGTTACAGGAACAGACACCAGAGTAAAGATTACAGATGTCAAAAGCCTAAACCTTCCTTCTCAAAGATAACCATGTATTGGTTCCAAAGGTGCTCATATCATGTGAGGAAGATGACTGAGATTTCAACACCCGACAAAAATTATAAGTCGTCAATTGAATAATATACTAAGGAAATGTGAAAAAGCACCTTCCTATTGACAAGTAGTGTTCCCTTAACAGCACAACCATCCTTGAACAACCGACACTGCATCAGAAGAGGCTGGAAGAAAAAATAAATAAATTAAATAAAACAAAACAAAATAGAATTTAAAAAAAAAGAAGAGGAAAAACATAGTATTAAACTTAAAACACAACATTGGCAAATAAGTGCACTATTCCAAATACAAACTGAAAAGGAGAAAAGACACAACAGAATCAACAATATACCGGTTCTTTGCTCCCAGCTTCTGCTTCTCTTTGCTCTAAGGATACATTCTCAGATGCAATATAATCACGAAATCTCTAGATACACAAATAAAAACTTCATCAAAACAAAATCTAATTCAGTGTCCGTTCAATAGGATCATCAAAAGCAAAAATAAAAGTAAACTATCATAGTGTCATAAAGAGATTAACACATAAAAGCAACCGCTCACACAAAATCTCAAAAAAAATATATATATATAGCAACTTTTCTTTTGCTTAAATTATAGCCATTTGGACAAGAGATTATCTCAAGTACACTCCCACATCTCATGCACATATTCAAAGTACAGTTATTCATGTAATGATTTTTCAATAGACTTTTAGTCTCAAGACTCCACAACCCACTACTAGTGCTTTCCCATCTTTGATCGGTAATTAGTACGCTACAACTTTCCACCTTCTGGTTGAATTAATTGGAGACAATGAATACAACTATATATCAAGTATGCTAAAACATTTCCAAGTGCATGATCATTTTGATCACTACATTCAGAACTGTCAATGCAACATCAAGCAAAGTATGCAATATGCTCCCCCCTTCCCCTGGTAATAACATACATCACCTAAATCAATTATGTTTTGATTGGAATTAACATTGCAATTTTAGAACTCAAGAATTCTTCTCAGTCTAATGTCTATCATACAGCAGATTGTGCAAACTGACTACCAATAAGAATCCAGCAATATTTTCATTAGTCTTAGAAGCTCCAGTAGTAATACCACCATACCCAATCTATGGAAGGGAAAAGTGGGAAAGTAATTTCTATTAACAGAATTCAGCAGTGTCCATAAAAGTCAAGAATATTAGAGTATTCATCACTTGATAAGGTAAAGAATAACTTCAGACAGGTGCTTTTTGTCTTCCTAAATTCCTTTTCAAATCCTCAAAACACAGAAAAGGAATATGGTGATTTAACCATTCAAGCTGCAAAAGTACACCTAGCAAAGATGGTCCTTAACTTTTTGACATCATACAGAAGAACAAAGCTAGTTACCTGAAAATCCCTGTCACTTATATATTTTGCTCGGCCAAAATCCCGAGGACATTTCAATGCCAAATCTTCTGAAATAAAACCAGTTCCATCTGTGAGTATAAGGGGTTCTCCATCTTCCCCATGGATAGTACGATCGTTCTCATCCTACAATGCAGAGAAGGAAGAATAAAACAACTAAATAGTCTACTAGATTCAGGCATGTTTCTTGCACAAGTAGAAGTAATTGAAAATTGGGAAAACCAAAGGAAAGAAACATAAGTTATACACGGCAATATGTATCTTGGATTTGTTCAACTACAACAGCTGAAAGATCAACTGGAAGCTTTAGAGTCTTTGACAGGATAAGAGAAAACCTGCATCACAAATATAACCCTGCTGCTTATAACAAGTTGTAGCTATAAACATCAGAGAAGGTTAATTCCCATAATCACCTGGCCATGTACTTTGCCATGCTAGAGACCATATGCACATGCATAAAAAGGCACCTTGCTTCATACATGCTTTTTGAAGATAAAATGTAAGATTCACTCCCATTGCATGGGGCAAGAGACTCAAATCTGACAAAAAAGCATTTTACACCAGCAAAAACTGATGATTCATCCTTCTCCATTCTTCTTGCTTTCTTCTTATCATCATTGCTTTCATCTTTAAACACTGTAAAATAAACAGGGAAATTCATCATCAACCAGGCTTTCTTCAAAGCATCCTGAGAGTAAATGCATGAACAATTACCCACTTGAGACATACTGGCATGGTTTAAGTGATAATTGATATAACTACAAATAAGACTATGGTCACATGGTAAGGAAATATTACTAACCACTACACAACAGACAAGCTATGACCAATAACAACCCAGGATCTCAACCAAAGAAATCCAAACAATGATTTTGTAAAAATTAAAAAATTAAAAATGTTTAAATCAAGAAGGCGGAAAAGACCTTTTGACAATTCAAGAATCTGCCCATGAAAGCAAGCAACAAGATAGTTGCTAAGACAAAATCCAGTAACAGTTATCGAAATGGAGATCCATGGCTATACAGTTGCTGGTAAAGGCACGAGGCACAAGAATAACACTTCTCTACTATAACTTCATTGACTTAGGTTAAAGATGTAATAAACCACACTTGACATTGGAATTGTGTGGTTCTCAGAAATGGGATGTAATGACAAAGTCTAAGACCGTTGACACCGAATATCCAATTTTGGCCAAAGGGTAACAGATGCCAAGTAATTATCAATGTGATAAACATGGTTCTATTATCGAAGTGCTCAACAACAGAACTTTCAACCATACAAGACATTTCTGATGTAATGATGATGATGTTGATAGTGATAACAATGACCATCTCTACTACTTTAATCCAGTAGGCCTGTCTTCACAAAGGATGTCATCCTTCTAAACCAGATTCCTGAAGGGAGACAAACTTGAACTTCAAAAGCCATGGAAAAAGAGCAAATTGCATGCACAAGCTCAATGAAAGAGGGGTGATCAAAGTAAGCTGTATATGTTGTAAATCACATCCCAGAGGGAATACTAAAACCCATAAACCTCCAAAAAGATGATGAACAATGACATGCATTACAATGCAAATATAGAGCAAAAAGTTTCTTCTATTACAAGATATAAAATAGTTGTCTATACAAGTGCATCAAGGTAAGCAGCTAATAGGAACATAGGAAAACAAGAGAGAACATATCAAGCTATTTGAATCAGAAAAAGGATAAAATATTTCACCAAAAAAGCGGTAGCGCCTCAGGCCAACAAGAATTCCTTCCCTGGTTATCTTCAAAGCTGAATACTTCCCCTCTCGAACAAACTTGACAACCAGTACATTTTCATCTCCTAGTTCTCTTTGAAGATGAGTTTTCGTTGTGTTCATACACGGGCCCTGAACAATACAAAGAGAATTTATGTGACAATTGGGCGACAAGATAGTGCAAATTAGTGCACACACTAGGGTGAGTTTGGTTCGAGTGAAAGTGGGAAGGAAAAGGGAAGGGGAAGTAAAATAAGAAGTACATGTGTGATTTACTTCGTTTGGTTGGAGTGATTGAGGGGGGGAAGTATATGTGGAAGAGAATTGGACCCCTTCCACATCAGTTTTTCTCCATTTTGGAGAGTTTGGGAAGTAAATGAGGGTTAAAAGACCCTTTTGTCCTAGGGCATTTTTATTATTACAATTCTACCTTCAATGCAATCTCTTGATTTTGGGCTCATGAAATGGTTGATTTTTTTTTTTTTCTCTCCTCCTGAGAGTATGTTATGGTAGTTGCCTTCAAATCATACTCGTATTTTTTTAATTAAATATATCAATGAAATAATTTATAACAATTAGACTTGTAATTAAAGGTGATTATTTTAGATAATTGAATTTCTAATTTATGAAATTTATTTTATTCTCAAAAAAATTAATAATAGTAGAAGAATATTCTTGTTGATAATTTATGAAAGTTTGACATGGTATTATTCACTCTCAGTGATAATGATGCATAATATATATATAACATTTAAAAAAGAAAAAGAAAAAGGCCTACTTTGCAAATTTTTTATGAGTTAGTCTTATGGGTATAATAGTAATTCAATAATTATTTCCTCCTTTTATACCTTACAACCAAACAATGAGAGGTAAATCATATTTACTTTCCTTCCACTCCAATCAAATAGGATGAAAGTAATTACATTTACTTCCCCTGATGGAAGTAAAATGTCCCACTCCTCCTCCCCTTTCCCCTTCTCCTTCCCTTCACAAACCAAACTTAGCCTAAGATAAAGCATTTGATTATTTTATAAGTTGCATCTTCGCCTCACCTCTGCATCTACATTAAAGCTCAGATTACAACATGTTGGAGCAGCAAGTCATATCAGACTTTGATAAAGCTTTACATCTAGGCTGTGTAAGCACTAACATACGAGACCATATGATGCTCCAACAAAACACTTCAAATGGAGAAGATCACACTATTGTAGAACACAAAAATAGTGCAAAATTCCAAAGCATGCTTGGGCAGGAAACAGCATCTGTACTGGATAACGCATACCTTAAAGCTATAACTTCCATCTCCATAAACATGACAATAATAAAAATGTGTCCTCCCAGATTCCCAATCAGAATGCTGCAAGATGAGGAAAAAATAAAGAAATCAATTGTACTGCATCAATTCTAAAACATATGCTCTAAACTGCTGTGCCTTAGTAATTTTTAGAATGCAAATCAAGCATCACTAATTACCTTATGAGCATCTTCAAGATTCATATGCAACTGTAAAAATATTCATACATTATGAAAGGTCACCTTAAAACATAAAATAAGGATGACGATTAGAAGACTAAAGGCCTATTTTGTAACTTAATTAAACACTTAAAATTAACTAATTAAGTATTTATTTCATTAAATACGTTTGATAATGGATAATATTAAGCGGATTTAATAACAAATTTTTATTACCACTTAACTGAATAAAACATATTGAAATCCTATTATAAATTTTAAATGAATTAAAAGTTACTACCGTCTAAGGTTTGAATATGTTAAATACCCATTTAATTATTAATATTCTTTTATATTTAATTTAAATTATAATAAAATATAGTGCAAAAATAAACTATAATTAATTTAGACTTCAGATTCAAACTTTAGATTTCAGAATTCAGTCTTAAGACTTAAATTTTCAGAATTAAATACTTAAATATTCAGACTTCAGTCTTCAAATTTCGGATTTACCAAATGAGCCCTCACAATATATAGAAAACAAGCAGTTATTTAACTAGCCCCCTCTCGAACTTGTACCCAAAAATTTTAAAATTCTCAATTAATGCCTTCCATTTCTTTTTAATGGATACACTCAGATTTGATTGATAGAGTAGACTAATATACAAAAAAGAAAAAAAAAATCTCCAGGGCAAATATGTCATCTAGATCCACCTATAATGCATGATGCATTTTCAATAAATTGATCTGCTTCAAGTAAGTGGGAAGGAGAGAAGAAGAAAAAAGAAAAAATAAATAAATATGCGAAATCTATTGTCAGAAAAGAGAAAGGGTTTAACTGAGAATTTCAAAATCTTTGGAGAATGTGATCAATCAATTTGGATCAAGAGGGGCTAAATTACAAAATATGCAAATTTTGAAGGGCCAAATTGAAATTAACCCAAAATACATTAGAAGTAGAAACAAATAAGTCAATGACAAAGCGCAGACAAAGGAAGTAGTAGAGTCTAGAAACGTTCTTCACCTGACTTCTACCGTCTATCTTTTCACAGAAATGTTGGCCATAAGTATTCCAAATCTGTGACTCAAAATCAGCCATTGGAAGATCTTTCTTTCTCACAATATCATCAGCAGCATCAGTGCTGATAACCTCTTCCAGCTTTTTCCTGTAACAAGAAATTCTCCGGTTGAAAATTGAACATTGTGGAAATGGACTGAACAGAATATATATATATATATTAGAATATTAGAATATCTATATATATATATTTTTTTTTTTAAAAGGAAGACTAACCTCCCAATGTAGCTGAGTACCAAAAATAACCTTCTAAATTCCAGTTGACTGAGGATCGTTAACTGCTGACTAATACTAGAATGATCCTCTCTGATCTCACGTTCACCAGAAAAAGATAACTGTCGACTGACTTTATTAGAACCGTCTGAGAATGTCCATAAGAATTTTAAAAAAAAACATTGTTAGGTGCCTTTTAACAAATTCTCCAGCAATTCAACGCACCATGACATCCAAAACCAGCGAAAAATGATATGAAGAAGCATTAAGAATATGCCCTAGCTAGCATATTCTTTCATAAAAGCTAGTAACGTGAATCCCAGAGAAGAAATTTGTCGAAATGTTCTTTTTTTTTCTTTGGCTAAAAAAGGCTTAGAATTTGACTCCAAAACCACTCAGTACCTCGTTACGAGTGTGGAGACATAATTACAAGAGAAGAGGAGGAGAAAAATGGAAATAGCTTTCATGGCATTTTTGAATGGCCCATTTTGACATTCTGTGGGCAAAGAAAACATTTTTAGTTTGTTCTATACATGACAAATTCAAATTCAACCGAAATGTATTGCGAAAAGGAGCAGTCGAGATCAACATTAAGCATCACAAAAGCAGGAAAAGAAAAACAAGACAGTACTTGGGGGAGAAGCAGCAGCACCATGAGGGTAATCAGAGGACGAAGGCAAAGCAGCTCTCAGAGGAGATGAACTGTTAGATGGACTCTGAAGTTGACCGTCTGGGCTCTGAGAACTCCGTTGAGCAGAGACTCGTAATGGACTTTGAGGATTATCAATTAACCAAACAATGAGGCCGCTCAGATTTCTTATCTGCGTCTGTTGGTTATATATTCTTGCAAGAACTTGAACGGCAACTCCTTCTCCCGCTGCCGCAAGCCGTCCTCGTGCCTCTGAGTCTGGTGGGTCGAGATGCTTATCCCTGCAAATTTTCATGATGATCTCTTCTGCCCTTTGCGGGAGAATCACTGGATCAGCCATTTTCAGTTCTTCTGCGGCTTGTTGCAAACTGAACCTCAAATTTTGGGCTGATACTGTAGCAGTGTCGGAAGAGAGCAAGTTTTGGGAGTGAGACTGGGATCGAATTTCATGGTGTGGAAGTGATGAATGATGAGCATATAAACAATAGGCCTTTTTGGGGCTTCCCGCTAATTCTTTGAATTATTGCCACATTCGTAAAGTTGGAAGGAGAGAAAAACAAAACTGATGACGGGGCGGGTCAGTCTGTGCTTGGTTTTGGCACTTCTCATCTCATCACCTTTTTCCAAACTTTAATTCAGGCCCCATTTTTTTAATTTTACTACATATTTTAGGTCAATTTATAATATTTTAGTAATAAATTTTTATATTTAATTTTAAATAAAACATATATATATTTAAAAGTATAATTTGATATTTACTTGTGATAGTATAATAATTCAAATCAATTAAAAATATCTTTTTGGCATCACAACTAAAGATGCATTATTGAACTATTTTATGTGGATCGTTAAATTATTTATGGATATATTTGGATAATAATTATTAATTTATTTAAATATTATTAAATATTATAAAATATTATTAAAGAGAAAATATAATATATTATTAATATTTAATAATTTTTTAAAATAAATATTATTTAAATTAAATTAAATTAAATATTTGAATTGAGAAGAAACTAATGTTTAATTTAAAGAATAATGAACATTTTCTTCGGGTATAATCAATTTATTACTAATGATAATAACGAAAGCAAAATGACCGAGATAAAGACAGAAAGAGAAAAAAGACTATGAGTTTTGCTCAGGATCATAAAAACCCCTATTAATTCATCCACAAAAAACCACAATGATACCTCCATCCCAATTTTATACAATCTTTCTTGCGAGTTCTGATTCCTGAATCAATTGCGAATACCTGAAACATTAGCAATTTCTTAGATTGTACAAAAATAGATAAATAGAAAATGCAACGAAATTGAACAAAGATGAAACTAATAGCAATGTTTTCAAAATCGGGCCAGCCATCGAAGTGAAAAATTTACTGATTTACAGTTTAATGATTCAATCGTAATTAGGTCGTAATTGAACTATAATTAAACCGAAATATTATAAATTTAATTTTAAAAATATAATTAGTTTTTTAAAAAATTGATCAATAATATAGTATAATTTAAGTCCATAAAGATA
Organism: Voacanga thouarsii; assembly: GCA_026120185.1. Taxonomy (NCBI): domain Eukaryota; kingdom Viridiplantae; phylum Streptophyta; class Magnoliopsida; order Gentianales; family Apocynaceae; genus Voacanga; species Voacanga thouarsii. The sequence continues at coordinate 2,366,858 of JANUWF010001217.1, read as the reverse complement.
TAAACATTCAAATTCATGATTAAAAGTAATCATTCGTAATTTATAACTAACAATCAAACACATAAGAAAATTTAAAGTAATTTATTAAATTATATAATTTAATTTACTTTCAAAAATTATAAAATTTGATCCAAATTTTTTTTTTAAAAAACATGACCGGTTCAATTTGGACCAGCCGATCCACTGGTTCATCGGTTGGACCAACTAGTCCAACACAGCTTGAAGAAAAGACAACAGTTTTGAGAGAAACTGGTTAGAAGGCTGGGATCATATCGGCAACAGTACTGGTCCATGATCGGACCGACCTGTCCGGTCCGATCTGGTCCCAAAAACCATGATTAATAGAGTACCCGCGAGAATTGAGACTTTGAAGTATGGTTTTTCGTTGGAGTTAAACTTGATCGACATTGAAAGGGTGATGAAGAAAGATAAGCACAGAAGTTCAAGCATCCTCTTTGAGATAAGGAAGACAATGGGTTTTGGAATTTAGGCAACTCAAATTAGCCAAAGCGAGAGGAACAGAAGAGAGAGGGACATTGGGGAGGAGAGCATGAGCACCGCGCACTGTGCCAATAGCGAAAGCAAATCTGTTATGGGTCTCTAAAGGCCTTTGAGGATCTATATTTAGTGGAATTTTATGTAGATTCAAATCGTCACGTGACAGCACAGGACAACGTCATGTAGTTTTCTCACAGTCTTCTGCAGAGATATATATATATATATATATATATATATAGAGAGAGAGAGAGAGAGGGAGAGAGAGAGAGAGATTTATTGCATTTGTTTTGGTATTTACAAAGTTATTTCGCTGGTTATTAATAAATAGTGTTTTAGAGTAATCTTTTTATATTCAAATTATATGGTATTTTAAAATATTTAAAGTATTATTATTTTTTCTTTAATTATATTTTTATTCTATTTACTACCTTACTAAATTATCACACTAATTGATTTTCAAAATGCTATTACTTTTTTTGATAAAAAATAATAACCAGTGTCAAAATAATCTACTTTTTCTTCCTAATATATTTAATAATATAGTTGATTAATGTGTATTTGAATATGAATTATTTTGAAATAAATTTGTTTGAATATAATAAAAGTTATTAAATATGTTTTGCCAATGTAGGATTTAAGTGGAGTAAATATATATATAATATGTTGTGAATATATGATATTTTTTTAGAAATAAAAATTATTTAAATTATATTTTTTTCAAATTAAAGTGATTTTTTAATTTGAATTCCATATATATATATATATATATATATATATATATATATATTGTCAATATCTAAGTATATGATAGTCATTTCATCAGCTAAAAACTTCATAGATAATAGAACTTCCTTAATGTGTGATTTGAGTGATAATGATAGATATGTTAAAATGAATAAAATATTTTGATAAAAGAAAAACCATTTTAAAAAGACATATTTTAAGATAGAAGTATCATTTAATTCTAGTTTTTGAAGTAGAAAACTTAAATATGATCCTCATCACCTAAAAGAAAATAATAAGACTTCTCTCAATACTAATAACATTAAAGATTTTTCAATCTTTATATAAAACTACACTAAAGTGTACTTTTCATGAAGAAAAAGAATGGGGATTATATAGTTGAATTATAACTATTTATATTATTATTAAATAACGTACTTTGATATTATTAAAAGATTAGAAGATTTTTAATGTTATTCAAAAAAATGTGATAAATATGAAAATTAGCAGTTAGAACAAGTGAAAAAAGCAATAAGGGTTCTTGAACTTATAGCATCTTAGTTGATTCTTAGGACGCAAGTGAATTGAGATTTTTTCTAATCTATTTTAGTCTAAATTTTTATTTTAAAATAATTATAATTTAAATAATTTTTATAAAAAATTATAATATACTCATAATATATTATATTTTTTTCGTTAATCTCACTTAAATTCTATTTTAACTTTATATATTTAATAATTTTTATTATATTTAAACAAACTTATCTATTAATTTTTGTTGCCAGTGAATGCTCAAGTCTTTTCCCTCATCACAATTTCTGAAAATGACTACCAATCAAAATTTTGGAGAGGAGGATGCCTCTTTAACTAATGCACTCAACTTTCCCAATAATGCATACCAAAATAGTCATTGTCAATAGCTTGTATAGGCCTAAGGCGGTCACGGTTAAAGGCTGAAAACCGGCTGTTCCGGCCGGTCATGGTTTTAGCAATCACCATTTTGGTTCTGGTTGGCCAATAAAAAATTACATGCTCTCTTAAAAGTTAAAAATGATTAATCCAAAATTTTGACTAAGCACAATCCTTTTATAACTCAGTCCTTTTTCTCTTTTTTTTTTATCTTTGAAATATATAAACTTATTTAATAATTTTAACCGTAAGTATACATGAGGACCGGAGGGAGAATAAAAGTTGGTATTAAAAATCGTCAAAGTAAAATAGAGTGATGTAAGACAATTTGTAACATTTTTTCTTTTTTTTTTTTAAGGCTGTATTTGAAAAGTAATTTTTTTAATTCAAATTAAAATTTTAATTTAAAAATTATGAATTTAAATAATTTTTATTTTTAAAAAATTATTATATACTTATAATATATTATATATTTTTTATTAATAATTAAACTCTATATTTATTTAATATTATTTTATTAAATTTTAATAAATTTACGTTGATTCAGTCTTTATCTAAATACTAAATACGCCTTTTTCAAATGTCGAATAAAACAAAGGAAAAGTTTTTATTCTTTTGCTAAAGTATTCAGAATTGGACTTGCACTAATTAGAGATAAGGCCTTTGATTTGATTTTACACGTGTGGGGTAGGTTGAGAGCCAAAGTTCCAAGTTTTGTCAGTAAAAACCACAATTGCACGACCTCTTCCTTCGCTCTAAAGAAAGGTCGAATGGAATCTATCTTTTTTCAAATTTCATGGCTAAAGTAATAGAAACTAGAAACAAATGCTAAAGAATCTTTCACAGATGAAGAGCACGAAAAAATTCTTTAAGCCTACGAAGTCTAGAGCTTCAATTATTTCCGCCGCAAGCTTCAACAATTCACATGGGCACTCCTGTGAAGTAAAAATTTCTCAAATCTAAGATATTGACTTTATTCATTTTCAATCTAATCCAAATATTATTTTAGTTTAAAAAATTATTATTTTTTATTTTTTAAAAATTACCATATACTTATAAATCATTATATTTTATTTTTTTATCCTATCTTAAATTTTACTTGACTTTATATATTTAATAAATTTTTATTATATTCCCACCAACTTATCTCAATTTAATTATTATCTACTTGTACTTTTATTAAATAAGACAATATCGTTGAAAGACAATTCAGATACAACCAGAGTTTAGCAAAGTGCCAATTCTAATGCCGCAAAAAATAAAAAAAGTTGCAATTGCAAGATAAAAGACTAGTTATCTCGTATTCATCTTAACTTGCAGCAATTCACAAGCAAGAAACGAAGATATTTCAAATAATGGAGAAAAAAAAGAATAATGCACCGTTTACAAAAGCCAATATAATAAAAATGAGTATTTGTATCTAGCACAGAAAAGAAAAGGCCCAAAGATAAGTACTATAGAGGTACAGAGTACCTCCTGAACCTAATATTTTAAGATAGTAAGGCAGGTAGATGTATAAAAAATTCTCTTATTGTGCTAAGCCTAAGCACAAACACCTAGCTATTCCCAAAGCCTAGTAGTAGAAGAAGCCTCACTGACTAAGTTTGTCATGCATTGAAGTAAAAAGTAAGGCATTTATGCAAACATAAGGAATCAATAAAAGCTCATTGTCACGCCTCATGTCCGTAAGCTTGAAAATGTGACTATGGATTTAATAGCACTCACGATCAACTACTTGGTTGTCGTTTTCACTAATCCAAAATACATATTTCAAATTGACAATTAATATTTAAACTTATCATTATATATCATTTAGATTTATCATCAGAATGACATGTAGGATTAATGTATCACATTCACTCATTTTTTGGCCTAAACGTCCTCGCTAGGCCTAAACTTACGGATCAAATCCAAGATCAACTAAGTAGTGTGGCTTAATTCCCACGTCAAGAATTAGTTACCCAATCTAATACTAAATGTCACGTCTCATGCATGCAAGATCGGGAACATGGTTATGGGTCTGGTAGTACCTATAATCAATTATTTAGTCTCCGTCCTTATTGGGCTGAAATGGATATTTTAGGCTGATAATAGGTACTTGACCTATCTTTATATATCATTCAAACTTATTATCAGAATGACATATAGGATTAGCACGTAAGCCCCCAATCTTTTTTCATTAGGCACTTTTCTAATTAGGGATTTAATTATTTAGTGGGCTTGTGACCATGAGACTTAGGGATAATTGTTTATTTTATTAAGGTATTAACTGGCAACTAATACCTTAATTAGGGGTCAGTTGTTAACTATTTTAATTTGGGGACTTATTATCAATTAGCTATTAGTTAAGGCTTTAATTGTCTTAGTGGTTTATTAGTTATGTGTGTTCTAACGCTGACACTTTTGACGTTTCAAAAACTACTTTGATAAAGGAGGAATGCAATGGAAGAGGTAAAACAGAGAAGAGTTCGGAATCAAAGATGCTAAACTAAAGTGAGATTACAATTCTATTGAGCTTGAAAATCTGAATATGTGTTTGAATTAGAAAAAGTTTATGTGTTAGGTTTGATTTAAAGGAATTAAGTTATATCTAACTTATGATTTTGGTCTATGAATTTTGAGGATTGTATGTGATTAGAGACCCCTTGGAGGCTTTAGGAGGAACTGTTATGATTTCGTGATTTTCTAGTAAGGTGGTTCAGCTTTCCTATATTTTTAATTGCATGTTTTTAGAAATTTAAGACCTTTAATTCATGAAAAAGATTATATTGTGAGTATGAAATTGAATTGATATTTTATGATTTTCTAAATGCGAAAGCTACGTATGTATATAAGTTTAATGTCTTGCAACGTGCTGTGAATTGGTAAAAAGTATGAAGTTCGATTAAGTTTTGTATTTGGATTTATGGGATTTGACTTTCTTGTGTGTTTGATGATCTCTGATTTTGAATATCGTACCAATTTTAAATTCATGAAAAGTCTATATTTGCATAAATTAGATTGAGTATGGTGTTTAGATGCTATCAATGTTAACAACATGATGATTGTTCTGAATTAAATTTTATGAAGTTTTGTTATGTACTGTATTGAATTCTAGTTCAAGTCTGATGCTTGTCGGTGGTTTTAGTAGGGGACTCCCCAAATCTTTTTGTGTTTTGGCCCTTAGCTAGGGGGATATGCTACCTATCTTCTATAAGGCCCTTTGTTAGAGAGTTATAATACCTAATTTTTGTTCTGACCCTCTTAATGAGATACAGTAGTTAAGAGATTGATATCAATTAGCCACAACCTTATTCCAAGCATGATTCAGCTTTGATAAGGAATTTGCTATGAATGTTTTGAATTTAATGAAGGAAAGAAGTTATCTGTGTGAAAATGCATGTTTACTTTGAAAATATATTGTTTTATTGAATTTCTTAAGAGTTTTTGAAAGGTTTAAATTGAGTTTTGTTGATGGTATGACAAAACTTTGGCCTGATTTACTCTGTCTGACTTGTTTTTGCTATTCCCGAGACCAATGTTTTCAGAATCGGACCAAACATTGAATCGAAAAATTTACTGGTTTACGGTTTAATGGTCTAACTGTAATTGGACCGTAATTAAACCGGTAATATTATAATTTAAAAATTAAAAATATAATTATTTTTAAAAATAAAATTAATCAATAATATAGTATAATTCAAGTTTATAAATACATAAATAATGAAAATTAAAATAATTATTCTTAATTTATTACGAATACACAATTTCAAATCTATATTAAGTTATTACTTAAAATAAAGGTACAAATCCTCAAATTCTTTTAGGCCAACTTTCATGATCAAAAGAAAATAAATATGGCTTTATATTCACAAAAGAATTTAATGAATAAATCTTTTATTTATTTTTATTTTTTATTGTCAAAAATGAATCACAATACCACTTTGGATTCATTTTTTTAATTATTCTAAATTTAAAATTTCAAATCTCAAGTAATGAATTAAATTTTGAATCTTATAAAAAATAAAATTACTTTTCCATCCAACAAAAGTAATTTAAAAAGTTTAGTGAAAGCATTTCTTCGTATCTAGCCAGTCAACAATCCCAAGAAATTTGAGTTGAATTTTCAGTTATACCCTTCTTGAATGCCTACTTTCTATGGAGTTATATAAAGAAATGGTTTTCCTTGTCCAAACATAAAGTTGGTTACCGTGTTCAAAGTCAAAGACTCAAAGGTACAACACAAAAGCCAAGAAGAAGAAGACAGCATATATGAGTGCAAATTGAAGTGGTCCCCGACTCCCCCATCGCCTACCCTTTTTCTCTTCAAATTAGCCATATTCCAAATATCCAAATCCATATTCAAAGCAGCTGCGAGGATTCACCAAAGCCAAAAACCTTCTGAGGATTCACTCCCAAAGCCAGAAACCTTCTGAGGATTCACATTCAAAGCGGTTGCGTCGTCATCACATTCACCAAATTATACTTCTACTTACAGTAGGAAGCACATATTCCAAGTGGGCTTGCGTTTTTTTGCTGTTTCGGTTGCTTTAACTCCTTTGGATGCCACTGCCCAGTAGCTATTTCCATTTGAGCAGTGTTGTTGAAGAAGAAAAGAGAAGGGAATTAGGGATTCTCAGTTTCTCATGGTTGAAAGGGTAAAGAGAAGGTAAATTGAAACTGAGGAACTTTATTTTTTTTTTTTCACTGAGGGGTTTGAACTTTATTGAATTATAAAATTTGCCCCCTTAATTTTTTACAAACAAACTGTGCGGTTCATTATCAGACCGGTCGGACCGACCGGTCTAAAACGGTTCTACCAAACTATTGCGGTTTCTGAAAAAAACGGCTTGAATGATATAACCGGACCGGCAACAGTACCAGGTCACGGTCAGACCGGTCTGATTGGCCGGTCCAGTCCGGTCCCAAAAACCTTGCCCGAGACCAATTGGCGCCACCTTCCTCCTTCTAGTTGGCACTACTCGGTCTCTATTCATCCAATTGGTGTCGGCCTCTTAAGCCTAGGTGGTGCTAACCACTTTCTATCCACCTTTTACATGTTTAAAAAAAGAAAAAAAGAAAACTTTGCTCTATGCTTGATCGATGCAACCCACTTCTTTAATTTCAGAATTTATTCTAGTTATGAGTTCACTAACTCAGTAAGAAAATGTAGCTGACCTGGAATTAAATATGTTACATAATATTAGATTTTCAAATGTTAAAAACTTCACAATGCACTTTAAGAAATCCTCTTTTTTGTATCTTCTAAAAAGATCCCTTGGCCTTTCAAAGAACAAGTGAACTTGATTTAGACAATCAGAACGAAAGTAACATAAGAGGTTTGTACTGATCAAATATAAAGTAAAATATTTTTTTTTTCTTAGAAAAACAGAAAGGGGATAGAAGGAGGCCAGCGCCACCTGGTTTGAAGGGCCAACAACAGTTGGGAGACAAAGACCGATTAGCTCTAATCAAATAGAAGAAGGCGGCATCGACCGCTCTTTGGAACACCAAAAACGAGCCAAACAGAGTAACTTAAGCCAATATTTATCATACCAACATTGAAACTCAACCTATAATTTTCAAAAACTCTAAAAACTTCGTAAAACGACATATTTTCAAAACAATTTTGCATTTTCATACATATAACTTCTTTTTTCCGTTAAATTTATAGAATTTGTAACAAATTCCTTATCACAGTTGAATCATGCCTGGGGTAAGATTGTAACTAACTGATATCAGTCTCCTAATTACTATATCCCATTAAGAGAAGGGTCATAACAAAAATTAGGTATTTTATCCCCCTAATAAAGGCCTTACAGAAGACTAGGTAGTATATCCTCCTAGCCTAGGGCCAGAACACTGAAAGGTTTGGGATAGGCATGGCCGCAGTTGACAAACCTCCGGTTGACGGTTGGCCAAAATAGTAAACCTCAACCTTAAACCTTTAATCCCAATTTCACGGTTTAGCGATTGACGGTTACGATTGTAGTTAACCAACCACCGATTTGGCAGTTTTTTAATTTTTTTTGAAATTTTTTATTTTTTAAAAAAGTATAAAAATAAGTAAAAAAAGTTACAAACAAAAAATATATTAAAAAAAGAGTTTGAACTTAATTTTAATTTTATAAAATTAAGCTGCTTACTTATCCTCTTAGGGTATAGAGGAATCAAAACTCTCGTAATTCTTTTACCTTGTAACCATTTTTTACCTTTAATTGTCTTCACTTTTGACTGTTATAATTTCTTCCGCGTCTACGTCCAAAAATTCATTAAGATCTTACTGCAAATTTTTTTGTTGACGATTTTCAACTCTTATCCAATCATCTAAACATGCTTGAACTTCCAAAACTTCCGGTGCCATTCTTGAACGAGTTTCACTCAAAATGTTTCCTCCAACAACAAAGGCTTGTTCTATTGCAATAGCTGAAAACTGGAACAGAAAGAATCTTCTTAACCATTAGTGCTACAACAAGAAATTTGCTCTCATTTTCTCTCCACCACTTCAAGATATCAAATCTTTTACCTGTTTCATTCCACTTCGAATTATAAATTAGATATAATTCAAGTTCCGACGTGAAACTTGAAGATCCTCTTGGTCGTATTGACCATTCTACCATCCTCTTAGTTGCCTGGTCGATTTTTGAAGATCCAGATATCAGAATATCAATATCTTGAGTTTCTTGGATAACCCCATCATACTTTCTAGAATATTCATAATATAAGTCGCGAAGAATATTCTATACGTTAGTTATTATATGAAAAATATCAGGACAACATATAAGTTCTTGAGTACTACTATCATCTTCATCATCATTATATTCAATATTATGTTTAGAAAATAAAAAATCATAATAATCAATAAGATATTCATGTAAACCCTCAATTCTCATACGTGGATCAAGAACAATAGTTACTAATAATCAATAAGAAATTGTTTTGGTTTCATGTCATTACGTCTACAAAATTGACTCTATTCTTTTTTAATTGTATGTCTAAGCCATAAATAAGAAAAAAATAGCTCTTAGCACTATCAAAGTGGGTCCAAAATGGCACTAACAAATTGACTCCAAAATTGATTTCGTTATGGCCATGGGCCCAAAATGGCATAATGGCCATTTTGAAGAATGACCGTTGTGCCAGATGGCATAATGCCATGTGGGCCCATGGCATAAGGCTTCCTTTTTATTTTTTAAATTATTTTTTTCATTAACACATAAATCCCCTACTATAACCACCCACCAACATCAGACATCATATGAACTAGAATTCAGTATGGAACAGAAACTTCATAAAATTCACATATACAGTTCAAAACAATCACTGCATCAAAATTTCAGAACCTTAACAAAGTTTCACAATTTTCACATACATACAAATTATTAACTAGAAAGCAATTCATAACATAACCATACTCAATCCAATTATATGCAAACATAAGTTTTCTAGGAATTTAAGATAGTTGATAAGAAATTTAGAAAACATAAACAATACAGGAAAGCCAAATCTCCTTACCAAACAATCTCGAAAAAACCAAATGATCTTCTTACTTCCACCAAAAGCCTACAAATACCTACAAACCCCTAACATTCAAGAATTCAAATTAGAATCACAAACATCATCTATTAACCCCCATTTAAAACGCTACACAATCCTCAACCCTATCAGCACCATAATCCTAAAAACGATTAAAGAAACTTGTAAACAAAACATTTGCTATGAAAACTCACTAAAGTTCTGAGCTTCTGATTCCAATCTTTCCTCTGACTTTTCTCCCGCGTTGTTCTTCACCTACATAAATGAATTTTGGCCTTTGAGTCACACCCTAATCTTACATGTCACTTTGATGATAAGTCTGAATGGTATTATATGGATGGATTTACGTACCCCTTGTTAACCTAGAATATCCATTTTGGCTTAACGAGGACGGTGACTAATTAGTTGACTGTGAGTGTTAGCACACCTATAGTTGCGTTCCTAATAGGGATGGCAACGGGACCGGGCTGGGCCAGGTCGAGGACTAAAAATCGTGGCCCTGCCTCGCCCTTGCATTCCTCCCATTTTCCCATCCCGGACCAATCTCCGCCATAGGAAAAGGTGAGGATCCCCGCCCCCGACCCATTGGGGACAAAATAATCCCTGGTTCCGGCCTAGCGGGGATGTGAGGGCTTGCTTAGGCCCAATTTTTTTTGACCTTTGATATATTTTTATTCAAAACTTTTTAATCATTTCTAAAACTTTTGTGGTGGTTTTTAATGATTCACATATTAATCATATTACTAAATTAGTAAAAGTAAAATTTATAATTTATAATTTTTTTCCTCTTCTCTTCTATTTTTTTAATTATATATAAATATATATACATATAATATATATATATATACCTATAATTTACATAATATGTATATATATATACACTTGTGGTATATATACATATATAATATAATATATAAAATACATATAATGTAAAATATATATGGGACGGGCTAGGCCGGGGGGGGAGGACCGGGGGCGGGAATCATGCAATCCTCGTCCTTGGCCCGCCCCTGGCCCCGTCCCCTCTTAAATCAGGGAAAGTTGGGTTGAGCCAGGCCGGGCTGGGTCTCCAATTTAAGTGGTGATATTGCCATCCCTAGTTCCCAAGCCTACAGTCATGGGACGTGACACTCCTAAGGCATTTATGCCAAACATAAAGAATTAATAAAGCTCATGTATTAACCATAACCTTTCATTTTCAACATTCCAAGAATTTAGACTAGAATTAGAACAAGTGTTAATCTATTAACTTCAGGACTTTTTTAAAACCAACATTTAAAAATTAGCTTCCCATGAAATAATAAAAATAGAGGAACAAAACTGGTCTCTAGTTAACAACTCTAACTGGATAGAAAAGAAAGATGACTTGAGCAATTGGATACTACCAAAAGAATCTTGTGGCCCTCACAACTCTAGTATCTAAAAGCTTTGCAGCCTTATGTAGCAGCACAAGGCAAGTAAAGTTCAATTCTACAGTAGAAAGTAAATTGGACAAGAATAAAATGAAAAGAAAAGAAGCAACAAGAGTACCTGCAAGCTGCCCCAACCATATGATGTTGATACAATAGAAGAGTCTTGTATTTTGATTTGTCAAACGCAAACATGATAAAAACCCACTATTTAGTTTTTAGTAAAGATTCAAAGCATATTCACTGATTTTATATATGGGAAATAGATAGGACATAGTATTTGTACTTGCTTCTCAAGAAGTCTAATACATAAACATATTTTGCATTCATCATATTTCCACTAAATATAACTACTCATATAACAAGACTGGAATAGTTGTACAACACACTATATTAGCAATGTCAAGATACTACATACTCGAGTGCGCTAATCTCAATGCCTTTCTCCTAAGAGGATCATGTTCAGCCAGAAAACTTTGCTCCTTTCTACTTCAACCTATTTTAGAAAATGAACTTGTATAGCTATAAAATATTCTTTTATGAGTGAAAGTTATTGCTAATAGTGAGCAAGAGAGACACAACTATTAATAGACCTATGCTTCCTAGAGATGCTTCAATTCCTTCTCCAACTGAAATTTTGTTGCAGCCTTTTCACTGGCCATGGTTTCCAATTGTGTTTGCTTTTAGTACTGATAGAATACAAATCACCATAAAAAATAAAAAGGAGTACAACAAGTGAAGCCAAATGCAGATTTATGAATTAGTTAGATGTACCAAGAGGTCAGTTAATTCTTGATGCTATTTTTCCAGCTCCATATGTTCCTATTTGAAGGCACTAGAACTAGTTAGAGATTACAGAGTGCAAGTATTTTAGACAAGAATAAATCATCAGAGACTATTCACCCAGGAGAAAATTAAACAAAATAGAGTGGAAAAAAGTCAATAGCAAAAAGTTTACCTTACAATATTGCATCTAAAAGATTGTATAACATAGCATCATGATTATGTTACCATAAAATCAAATGATTAGGCATAGCGCCATACAAAGTTAACACTAAGTGCATAGTCTGGATTAGTCTACAAAAAATAGTTCAATAATCTTTTCAATATAACTTGCATGCAATTCTAACAACATTGTGCACGTCGTAAAAAAATAACAACATTATATCATCAAAATAAAAGACAAAAACTTAGTTGAAGGAACAAGAAAATGAGATCACTTACCTGATGAGAGTAATGCTCAGAATCCCACTTCACTGCAGCCATTTCAATTCTCATCTTTTGCACGTCAGTCTGCAGCAAATAATCCAGTTCTTTTTATTGTCCTTGAGAAATTGCACTGCAACTTAGGTAATACATAAACAACCGAAGCAACTAGAGGTCATTTGGTTCTTAGGATGAGACTATATTCAATGCAAATCCTCAAATTCATCCTCTATGCAATTTGCACTTTAATTCAAATTGATTAGCTCATGAAACTAATGGTTCCTGCATATATGCTACTACATACTTGGGGATTTATCATTGGATCAAGGCTGCAAGCATGTACACATACTGACTCTCTGGCCCCTCACTCCTACAAATGTCTTTCCCCACTCCTCTCAAGAAAATTAACACTCTTATTCTCTCTCTCACTCTCTCTCTCTCACACACACACACACGCACACACACACACACACGTGCGCGCGCACACACACACAAACAAAAGAAAATTAAAACTCTTAATTAAATATTCACATCTATATTTTGAAATGTCCAAAAGTGAATGTCTACTTTTCTAAAATAAATTTTTTTTTTTATACCTAACCTCCCTTATTGAAGAAATATAAGTACTACTAACCCATAGGTCTCACAACTAACTTTTTTAATTAAGAAGGATATTGTGGTAACTCAACTAACTCAACTATACTTATATGCTCTCATAAATCTTTGTACCAAGTCAAAATGGGACATTCATATTGAAATGGAACAAATACTTACGTTCCAAATACACTAGGGACTCAATTACATTCCTTTTGAATCTTTTAAAGATTCTTGCATTGCTTTGCAAGTATTGGTACTAGTGGAAATTTAGGGACACGAGGTGGTAGAATTACCTATTCAGTAGCACGTATAATGACCATTAGAACCTTAATAGCTTTAGCGTCTATATCAACTTATTCATACACCAAATGGCTGTAAAGACAACCTTTTTGAATGGATACTTAGAAGAAGAAATTTATATGGAGCAACCCAAAGGAATTAGGGTCAAATGACTTTAGAACAAGTTTTGTAGACTAGTAAAATCTTTATATGGTTTAAAACAAATTCCTAAATAATGGCATGAAAAAGTTTGATAAGGTAATTCTTAGTTATGATTTTTATGCTAACAATCATGATAAATTTTTATATACCAAAGAAGAAAGTGGACAAATAATACTTTGTTTATATGTGGATGACATATTAATATTTAGGACAAACCTAGACATTATAAATAAAGTGAAAATCAAACAAATTTGAAATGAAAGGGATAAGCTCATATAATTTTAGATATGAGATTGAGAAGAACTCAAGGTCAAATATATTTGGATCAATCTATTGCATTAGAAAAGATGTTGAAAAATTTTGGATTTTATGATGTTAAACATGTATCCACTCCACTTGATTCTATCATTCATTTAAGGAAAAATTTAGGTGAACCTGTAGCACAATTGAAGTATTCCCAAATTATAGGATCATTAATAAATTTTACAAATAGAATTAGACCTGATATAGCTTATGCAGTTGGAAGACTTAGTAGATATTTTCATAATCCAAATCATGATCATTGGAATGCACTACAAAGAGTTCTTAAGTATCTTAAAGGAATAATAGATTATGTCCTTTTCTATAAGGTTTTCCCAATATAGATAAAAGATATAGTGATGCAAATTGGATACTTGGTAATCTAGAAACTAAGTCTACTACTAGGTATATATTTATGTTAAGAGGGGCTGCTATAATGTGGGGATCTAAAAAACAAACTGTTATTTCAAGAAGTACAGTGGAACCTGAGTTAATTGCATTAGATACTACGTGTACAACTACTGAATGGCCAAGAGATTTCTTGTTAGATATTCCAATTGTAAATAAACCTATACCTGCTATCTCTATACATTGTGATTGTGAAGGTGTTATTGATCTTCTAAACCAGTATCAAACTAACAAAAAGATAATAGATATATACAGGCCAAGAACAAATCGGTGAAAGCATTACTCAAGAAAAGTATCATGGCTCAAAACTTTGTGGAGTCGGAGAAAAAATTGGTGGATAATTTGACTAAAGCCTTGTCCAAAAAAGTATATATGAATTATCGAGGAGGATACGTTTAAGCTCATAAGGGAGCCATCTTTAGGAGTAACCTAACCTTTGTGAGTTGACATCCCACAAAAAAGCTTCTATAGATAAGAACAACCAGCATTATATGACTTCGTTTTAGCACATAAAAGCTGGAGTTTGTATGATACACCTTCTTCCCATTTCAAGATGAGATGCTTTAAAGTGTGATGTTAATGAAGGGTTTAGCCTTGAATGAGATCGAGGCAGATACTTTTGCGGGGTATAGATCACATATACCCTTGGAGGACTCACCTAAGTGAGAGTTGCCATGAGGCCATGGCTATGGGATCAGGCAGTCCCTAGAGACTCTCATGAGAATCAAGACCAGAGTGCATGGCCATTAATAGTGCTACCTAGTTTTGAACTAAAATTTGATCAATATTATGTGTGACTAGTTGAAATTTGATCAAGAGACCTAATTCAAGGTTTTGCTCATTATGGTCTCTCAAGTTAAAATAGTCTACACTAAGTGTAAGTTCAAATCCAGAAGATACCTGCACCGATTATATAGTATAATGTTGCCCAACTTTCATAGCTAAACTGTAGGAAAAAGTGCTAACGAATCTTTCATGGAGGAGGAGGGCGAAACAATTCTTAAAGCCTACTAAATCTACAGCTTCAATTATTTCCGCCGCAAGCCCCACCATCGCCTCACTTTAATTTTCCTTTTTCAAATTAGAGGGCTTAATCACCACTCCAAGCACGTCTTTCGCAGAGACTTTTTATGCATAGGATTTGCTCTTTAGGTTTGGAATAAGTTGAATGGAAAATTTCTGTCTTCCAAGAAGCTTTCCTCTTTTTCTGACTCTAATGCATGTAAGTCCTTAAAAGTAGGTCTGTGTGTGGGGGGGGGGGGGGCGGGGAGACAGCAACTGACTGATCTAAGATGAAAGTATTTGGACAATCTCAGAGATGTACAGTGATTAGTACAATATTTGCAATTTTAACTGACACATTTTACGAGACAAAATTTTAATGGTTATTTGCAAATGGGAAAAATCATTACACTTCTTGAACTGATACACTTTTAGTCAAGGAACGTCATTACAAATTTGTATTGCAGCTTATTGCCCTCTCATCTAAGGGCTAAGGCCATAGACGGACCAAGATTTTAAAGTTTTTTTATATTATATTACCATTTTTTTCTCCCTATATTTTTTAGTTCCTCCAAAAAATATTCTAACAATAAAGGTTTCTTAAAAAAAAAAAAAAAGCTTCTTTATAAGGAAAAAAATATATCAAATTCAAGATTTGATTATTGTATATTTTCTATACTTTTAATAATTACCATTCTCTTACAAGAATTTCTTTTATCTACACTTTTAGTAATTATCATTTTTTTCTCTTCTATTGTATTAGTTTACATTTTTTAATTTAAAATTTATCTTTGTCAATTCTTTATTAAAGAGGACACCAACTACTGTTAGGTACTCATAAGTATATTAATGTGTTTTTTTAAATTTTATTTTTCATATTATTTTTCTCTCTTTTAGCATTAATTTTTTATTTTTTCTTGTTTACATGAGTGATTTTGTAATATAATTTGTTCATATTTTTTTATTCACATTATCAATTGTTTGTTATTTAAAGTAGAGATTAAAAAAGTCTTAATTTTTAGGAGTAATTATATTATATTATATACTTTTTACACTTCATATTAAAATTTGAATCGATTTCATATTATATGTAAAAATATAAAATTAGAATTGTACTTAACTTTTTTTTTATTCTTTATTTTTCAATATTTGAATGAGTACAAATACTTTTTTAACCAAGATCCTTTTATTTAGTGATCTATTTCTAATTTAAAGTCTAAGAATTCAATTTTTTTTTTTGGATCATTAGATAATGTAAAATATATTATGAACTTTTATTTATAAAAGAATATTTTTTTTATCTTTTTTGTAATTTTAGAAATTTATCTGTTATCTTAACAAATTATCAAGAGTATATTAAAGAATAAAATGGACGATGATTTTCACACAAGTTCTTTACTCACATATATTGATAAAGATATTACTAGAAGTTTTGATAGTGATTTAGTTATAGATAATTTTGATTATAGAAAAAGTGAAAGAATACAGTTTAAAATGCCTACTTTTTCTAAAGTGTAAGTTTTTTTTTATATTTATTTTATTTTTTTAGAGATATTGTTTTTAAATATGGAGTTAAAAATTGAATATTAATTACATATAAAAAATAAGTTTATTTTACATATTAATTAAATTAATGTTAAAGTTATAAATTCTCGCCCCTTAAAAGTAAAAATTCTAGTTGCGTCTATGCCTAAGGCACCTCTATGGCAAGAACTTGCTATTTGGATAATGTTCTTAATCAGAATGTATAGGAAAAAGAAGTTCCTCCACCTGCACAACAGATCAACATATCCAGCCTATAAACCTTGTTAGCTGATCCATAGTAATATACATTTTTGGAAAATTCTTAGGTGTAGTTGCCAAAGGAATTGCCCGCTCTGCTGGCCAAATAACGTCCCTCTGTGGTTTAGGGAAAACTGTGGGCAGAAGCATACAGATCATCATCATCATCATAAAACGGTCAACCTCCTGAGATACACGGCAGTCATTTGGTATCTAATCCTGCAAGTCCAACAGCAACTTGTATCGTCAACAAGAAAACAGAAGTCGTCTTGCGACAGAGAAGTTCATGGAAGAGTTCCGTTGGCAAGTCCCATCGATTCTACAAATTCTCTGGATAAATATGCATCAGCTTGCTCCTGTTTAGCCCGCCGGAAACAAGTAGCAGTAAGAGATTTTCACCTCTCCAAATAATTGGAAGGGGAAAAAGTAGCATCTCTCCATCAAGCAAATTTGAACATAAAATACAGCAAGCAAAGAGGAAGTAGTGAAATACTAAGTTTGCTCGTTCTGTAAATGTTTACAGGACAATAAGAACTGTAAGCAAGGAACATTCATCAGGAGTGTTGGAACAAGGGCAATCTTACAATCTTATGCATTCAGATGCTCTCTTTGCATCGATATTGTTGGAAGTGTGTCAACTTCTTACAAAATGGCTATGGAACAAGCAGATGTGGTAGCCAACCATATTCTCCATGCAAAGTTTTCTTATTTTCAGTATTATGAAGTGCTTTTGAAAAGTAGTGATTCCTAGTTCAGGCTTGCCAAACACAAAGGTGACTTGGTGTTAATGCAGTGAATCTAATATGACAGGAGATTTATCGAATTTATAGTAGTTTTGACTGTCCTAACTCAACAAGTTATGAATTTAAGGACTTTTGAGGGGCCGAATACCTAATGGTCTAAGTTCTAAGTAACAGAGCATGTTAGGCTAAAATTTTCAAGACTAAAGCTGGATTGTAGAATTACTGCTTGATTTAGAACTATCAAACATAGAAACCTGCACCGAGGACATACGCTTGAGATCAAGTTAAACTAGACTAGAAAACTAGTTTTACTTACTTGCATCATCCTTGTCTCTGTTAACTCTCTATTTCTCATTATAGATTCCACGTTAGCCTGAAGTAATGAACGTCATCACAAATTATAAGACAACTTCATATGGGCCAATCAAACAACATTTAGAATCTATTTCACTAGCCATGAGGACAAGGAACTCATGGTACATTTTCCTTTGTTCAAATGAAATATACGACTCAATCTACAATAGAAGGAAAGCAATAATTATATAAATGATGGAAGAAACGCAATAATTACATATAAGACGGACATTATTTAGAAAGAACTGTTTAAATTTGTAAGCAGTGGATTTCATTATCTAGACGAATTAGTGCTTTCGGGGTTCACCATGTTTCCAATGAAATAAATCTACATTGCATAGCACAGATATTAAGAGGAAAACATCATTTGGAAAGTGGTAGCCAATAGGCATCATGCAACTACGAAAATAGTAACACAATGGATTTCACTTTATTGTATCACAAATTAAGAGCTTTTAGGAATCCATAATGTAGCAGAATATCAAGGATGCCTAGAAGTTAAGAACTTGTCTCGGTTAGCACTTGCATGCATGTTGTCATGACCAATTACTCTTTGACACACATTATCCAGTGTGTAGTGTATATGAAGGGTACAGGGAAAGTATTCGATTTTTTTTCTCATACAGCTTCACTTTCTCCTCTTTTTGCAAAAGGACCAAAGGAAAAGAACATATTCCACTTTCTATCTTGGCCCCATTAGTGCATTCCAATGATTAACCGTACTCCCTACACAACACACCCCAAAAATTAAACAAAGAGGAAAAATAAAATCAAGAAGCTTGTCAAATAAGACAGACTGAAAACTTCAGTCACAGAAGTATGAATATTGTACTTCCTCAGGGGAAAGCTCTGCAACAACTAAGGCAAATGGTTGAAATATATGCAAAATACTCAAAAGCTGGTATTTGAAATTCAATTTGGTAGAGGTCACAAGGTAGTGGATTAGAAGACAAAATTGCAGGACGGGACAATTGTGCATTGTTGAGCAAATGGTTGTAACAAACCTGCAATGATGCCAGATTTCCTTCAGATACTGCAGCCAGCTTTGCCATTGAGTCCATGGAAGTCACAAGTACTTCAATTTCAGCATTCTTTTCAGCCAACGCATCAGCCATGTTTGACTCCACTTTAGCCACCTCACTTTTAGACACAGATAGATCTTTTAGAAGCTGCTTAATGCCATCCTCATATGATTTACTCAACTCTCTTTGTTATAGGAAAATGGCATCAAGTAAACCAGCACATCTTAATTGAGAAGGAAAATTTTGAACTTGAGTCTCTGATTAAAAGACAGTCTTGTGTCCCACCTCAGCAAAGAGAAGCTCTTCTAACTGTGCGTTTTCAGATTTATATTCTTGTATATGAGATGAGAGGCCAGCACAAACCTAAACAATGACAAAGCATAAGGCACGCAAGTATGAATCCTTGAATTGTACTTATCAAGAACAAAGTCTTTGTACATTTCGACTCAAAAAGCAAAGCGTGAACAAAAGTATTTGCTGATTAGACACGTTCAATGCCAGCCAGCCAGCTTTATTCAGTTCCTTAATTCCTAGAAATCACTTTGCCCTTCAAACAATATAACTAGGGTGTGTGTGTCTGTGTTTTTTTTTGGGGGAGGGGGTATAGACTATAATCCTTGTAGCCAACAGTGTCTTTATCATTCATTAAAAGAGATTAATTGCGCAAAACTAGAATGGTTAACAGAAAGCACGTAATTTTGAAATAAAGATAAATAAATAAGGATTTTGCCTACCATCTTAGGTGCTTTTCAATTTGGAAGAATTCAACTATTTCCTCAACTCTTTAAACATTTTGAACTTTGTTATCAGAAAAATGACATCTCTTTACTCAACAAAATCAATTTTAAAATCACTATGGCAAAATTCTTGACAAATTTCTCCTTTTTTTAGCTATTAACTGTTACTTTTAGATCTTACTTTCCCACCAGACTACAAAACGGAATTACCATGCGATTCAGTGGCTAGCCGTTGTTCCCTTTTAATATTGACCAAAGAACCAAAAATCAGCAGACTTGGACATGAAATCATGAAATTAAAGCCACCAATACCCTTGACTGTAAAATATTCATGAAATCAAACCCTGCAACAGATTATCATGACATTATAGTTAAGTCCATTAAACCAATTACAAGAGCAGATGATATTAAAACGTTACCTTGGCTAAACTTGCTTCTTTTGACGGACCAGTAGAATTGATTAATCGAGTAAAACTTAATTTATTCGATAACGATTTAGGCTTATATACAGCCTTTACAACTTTGGATACAAGTTCCTAGAATTATCTATACTCTCAATAAGACCCTAACAAAGATATAAATCTTAACAAGTAGAAACTGCACTTTTCAGCAGTCCTTCTGACTGTGGAATAAAGAAACTTAGATAATCAAGACCTTATACAACAAGGAACTAAAAAAATTAAGTCCTAAAGAAAAGAAATTTACTCAGATTCCATAACTCATCAAGTTGCTCTTGTACTTTCACGGCAGAAACACCAGGACTGCATTCTGGATCCTTTTTCTGATCTGAACCCAGTTGAGTTTCTAAGTTTTCTGGATCTTTTTTCTTATCTGGAACCAGTTCAAGTGTTAAATCAGCATCCTTCAACTGGTTATCAGCACTACCATCAACACTTGAAACTGGAGTTCTTTCATGCTGAATAGGTTAGGAGATTTTGTATCTCCCAACAGCGTACTTTGATTGGATTCAGCAGGAGGATAACAGAGGGCATCATCAACGTCTTTTGTTGCAAGCAATGGAAGCACCCCATGAGCATCTGAAGAGCTGACAGGGTTTTTTCCTCATGTGACTCTGAAGCCGTAGCTTCTGCTTGTCTTGATGTTGCTGCTTCTATATGATCAGTGTCATTCCCCACCTCCTCATGAGGGATCATTCCAGGTGAAGAAGCCTCTGCAATGGAACTATCACCATCAGTAGTATGTTGTCAGATTTGTCACTAACACTGTGAACCATTCCCATTGCTATCACCCACTGGTATGGATGTATCCTTCTCAACAATTGCTTCTGATTTGGGTTTTTCTAAGCTTGCTTTCTCCTTTTCGATATCAACAGTTACTGGACTTTCATCGGAGGAGAGTTTCTTTCCGGGCTGTAAATATCATTATTTTAAGAAATTTGTTCCCCAAAAAAAAAAAAAAAATCACTGCTATTCTGCAGAAAGATTCACTTTTCCATCCCAAATTGCAAGGCTTTTACACATTGCTATCTAAATTTCAACTTTTCTCTAGTCGATAAATGAACTTTCAAATTTATTCAATTTGACATTTTTGTCAAATTTGACCATCAACTGCTAAAACTTTATTGGCAAGTGGCCAAATTTAACGGAAAATGGCCATATATTGAAGCAATGACCATTCAACTTAATGGCAAATTGAACTTATTTTGAAAGTTTAAAAAACAATTCAAGAACATATGAAGCTGGGATGGCAAGTGAGAACTCGTTATAAATTTGGATAACAAAGTATAATTTTCCCCTATTTCTAAGTAGTATCCTCAGAAAGTTGGGCAGCACATACCCTTACTTCTGATGTTCTCTTTGCTTGAGATTCACGTCTATTAGAAGCTTCATTTTGGAGACAGGAAGAGAGAAAAACAGGTTGAACATGAACAGTTTATTTTTAATAATCAAGCCAAGTAAACAACTTACCCACCAAAAAATAAATAAATAAACAAAAGCAGCTTATACTGGGAAAATATATCAACATGATCCACAAAATTCTTCTACATTATATGGCAAAAACAGTAGTATTAGATTAAAGAGTGAATATTGGAGAGTCCAACAAGTGCTCCCAATGATGGGATCCTTTGTGAGGAAGCAAAATTTTGAGACATATACCTGGAGTCTGAAAATTGAGCTGTTCATCTGACTTCTCACCGGCGACAAGCTTTGCCCTACGATCTACCACATCAAATAGATCTGGTGAAAGAAGATCATAGAATATTCACTTTTTTATGAAATTTGAATAACTTCACATGAGACCAATACAATGAGTATATGACGTGCAGTTTGCAGGACCCAAGCATAGATATTTTTAACAAATGGAAGACAAACCAAACACATTTATTTGAAGCACATAATATCCACATCCCAGACCTCTCCGCAACATAAACAAGCCCAAAGATGTAATAAATTTGGAGCAACTCCTCTTGTAAAATAAAATGAGCAAAGTTACAGATAAACCTAAATTTCAGGAAAAACAGCCTCAGGCCGAACGGGTGCCAATGTTGCTCAAATCCCATACACTAGCAATATGCATACATTTGCCGCAGACAAATCCAATCGAGTTTAAAGCATAACTCGAAATCAGTATCAATAAAAATCGTACCTTCAGCAGCTTTGAGCCAATAAGGCATTTATTAATGGACATAGCTTTCATGGCATTTATGAATGGCCATTTTGATATTCCGTGGGCAAAGAAAACATTTTTAGTTTGTTCTATAGATAACAAATTCCAATTTAACCAAAGTGTAGTGCGAAAAGGAGCTGTCGAGATCAACATTAAGCATCACAAAAACAGGAAAAAGAGAAACATGGCATTAATTTGGGAAGAAGTAGCAGCTGTTGAGAATTGGGAGCAAAGAAACAAGATTTTTATATAAAATCCTCAAACAATACACTTTGCTCCCAAACACACTTGACAATACTCACCACTATCGACTTTTGCTAACTTCTCTAGCACTACACACGATCACTTCACTTCTGCTCAATTTTTACACTCACACTACTTTGCTCACACAATTACTTAGCACACACTTGACCCTTGTTTACAGTGCTCTTCTTCACCGACCTACAATGTCGGTTTACAAGGCAGCACAAATTAGTAATCTTCCTTGAGAAGCTTTTAGAAGTTTCAGGAAGGAGTGGAGGTCACTCTATAGGATTCATGGACAGAAGATAAATCAAGCTTCTCCTAAAGGATTCTAGAAGTTTTCAAGGATATAAGAAAAACCAAGGGAAGGCTAGAAATTTCTAGAGAAATAGTTGTTGATCTTTACAGCAGCGGCACGAGGGTAATCAGAGGATGATGAAGGCAAAGTGCCTCTCAAAGGACATGAACTGTTAGATGGACTCAGAAGCTGAACGAGGGGGACTCTGAGAACTCTGTTAAGCAGCGAGTCGTAACGGACTTTGAGGATTATCAATCAACCAAACAATGAGGCGGCTGAGATCTCTTATCTTCGTCTGTTGGTTGTATATTCTTTCAAGAACTTGAGCGGCAACTCCTTCACCCGCTGCCGCAAGCCTTTGTCGTGCATGTGTCTGGTAGGTCTCGGTGCTTATCCCTGCAAATTTTCTTGATGATCTCCTCTACCGACTGCGGGAGAATCACCGGATCAACCATTTTCAGTTATTCTGCTGCTTGTGGCAAACTGAACTTCAAATTTGGGGTTGGTTCTGTGGCAGTTCGGAAGACAGCAAGTTCTGGGAGTGAGGCTGGGATTGAATTTCATTGTGAGGGAGTGATGAATGATGAGCGTATAAATAAATAATATGCCTCTCTGAGGCTTCCCGCTAATTCTTTGAAATTGCAGTGACGGTAATTTTGCCAATTGGTGAAGTTGGAAGGAGAGAGAAAGTGAAGTTGGGGTTGTCCTGTTGGTT
This sequence comes from Voacanga thouarsii, assembly GCA_026120185.1. Taxonomy (NCBI): domain Eukaryota; kingdom Viridiplantae; phylum Streptophyta; class Magnoliopsida; order Gentianales; family Apocynaceae; genus Voacanga; species Voacanga thouarsii. The sequence goes on along the minus strand of JANUWF010001217.1, from coordinate 2,343,328 downwards.
ATGGCACTTCTCACCTTCTTTTTCAAATTTTATCCGTAAGTGGATAAATTGTTATACGTAATAAAAATTTATTAGAAGTGTATCAAAATAAAGTTTAATGGAGAAAATATAATATGTTGTGAATATATAATAGATTTAAAAATTAAAAATTAGTTAAGTTAATATTATTTTAAATTTAAATTTTTGTTTGGATTGGCTTCCCAATTACAACCATACACCATTGTTAATTTTACCACATATTTTAGGTCAATTTATAATATTTTTAGTAGTTAAATATTTATTTTAATTTTAAATAAAATATATAAAAAGTAAATTTTATAAATATTATACTTATTAGTGACACTATAATAATTTAATTAATTAAAAACATTTTTTAGCATTTCAATTAAAAATGCATTATTGTTATGAATATTTTAAAATTATTGGAAGCTCCATTAATTAGTGGATGCCTCTACTAATTATTGATTTATGTGAATTATTAGAGAAGATTTTTATGGATGTCTACCATTTAATGGAGACACCATTAATTAAGATTAGTGGAAGATGATGTATGCCATGATGTATTCCACTAATTACAGCTCTATAAATAGAGTTATTCTCTAAGTTTATAATACACCATTATTTTGTGAAAGAAAGATTAGTGAAAGAAAGATTAGAGAAAATTGTGAGAGAAAAGAAAAGGAGAAGTTTGAACAAATTTTTGTGTAAAGAATAGTTAGAGTTTTATTAGTGTGTAGTGTGTAGATTTTATTCTAACACTACCCAAATTTTATAATACGTCATCAGCACGAGTCTCTACGTTATTAAAGCCAGAAGACATGTACGCATTTATTAATCTCTATAGTTACCCTTGCTAAACTCAAATTTGTAATCCTTGATATTTCTGGAAAAAAAAATTATATGTTATGGGTTCTCAATACAGAAATACATCTAAATGCTGAAAAGAAAGATTTGACCACCTGAAAATGGTCGTACTACCAATTGCACGGTATGAATGATTGCACTTGAAGTTGCAAGATTTTAAAATCGTGAATTCCGCGATGTATAAAATTATATCTCAGTTAAAATTATGCAGAGAAAAAGTTACTGATGAAAATATCTTGGAGAAGACATTCTCCATTTTTCACACCTCGAATATTGTCCTGCAGTAACAATATCGAGAAAAAATGGTATCTAAAGTTGACAGATTTAACATGAGTTATTATTGAGAAATCATAAAGCCAGATGAATTGGCTCAATAGCACTCCCAAAAGTGAATGCTGTTAGCTCTAGCAAAAGCCATCGTTATAATCATTATAATCGTAGTTGTGGCAATGACCGTGGTTATGGTCATGAACACACTCGATATTTCCCTTATCACAGAGAAATATTGACCACCTAAAGTGGAACAGAAAAGATAATAAGGGAAAAAGATATGTCCAATAATAAAAAGATATTTTCAGTAATAATACGCATCAAATTGTTGAGATATTACATTCGGATGTCAATATACTACATTACTACTAACAGTTAAAAAAAAATAATCATAAGTCACTTTTATTTCCTTCATTCATCCCATTGGTGTTCACGTGAACTTGAGGATGCATGCTTGTAGTTGCTCTTTTTCAATAAAGCTGATAAATCTCGGGTGAATGTTTGTAGTTATTCTGTTTCCATGTTTACATTAGAGGAAGACAAACAATTAGCAATTATGGACTTCAGTTCCTCTTCTTCGGCATCCTCCTCATTTTCCTTCCCCTTTGAGACAGCATATAGACTAGTAGCAGAATTAGCCATGAAGTTACTGCGTAATGAGTCTTGAGATTTTCTCATCCCCTTAAGTTTCTTATTATATTTGGCCTTGAAGCATGCGTGTCTCAATTTCTGTGTTTGGTCCTCCAACTGCGTATCAGGACTTTCTTCTACCAACTTATTTTCACATTCCAGTATCTCAATGGCTTCTTTTAACTTCTTCTCAGCCATATGTCCTCCTTCTTCTTCATTTTGCATCACCTGTAAATATCGATGGAGATATATTTATTCTGGTCATTATTTACTTTTCATAACTTACAAATCTGTGACGTAAGTTTATAAGTGTGTATGAGAGAGAATCTGAACATTCTTGATTATGGTCTCCAAGCTCACCAACTTCCTGTGAGGCCATCGACGAATTTCCAACTCCCTACATCTGTTCTTGAGACGGGTTAAGCTAATATTCAATTCTTTGGCCGCACTTTTGATTGGCAGGTAAAAATACTGCGAAATGGTTTCTCTTGATAGTGTCTTGGCGCTATTGCCCTTCTCCTTTCTCTACCTCCTAATCATCTTCTTCTCCCCAGAAATTTTGTCTGTAATAATATCTTAACTTTCGAGATTAAATGCAAGATGCATGTAATGATTGCTCACTCCGAATTCGTTGTCAAGACCACTTATTATTTTTCCTAGAAAAGAAAATAATATCAGTAAAGATAATACCATTCAAAATTCATGTTTGAATATATGATAACCTGAAATCATATTATGGCTTTGTTCAAAATCTATTAGAGAGTAGAAAGGATCATGCACAAGCATATCCTCATTCAGAGGAATAGCATCAAGAGGAATAGCATCAAAAGCAGTCTTTTGCATAAGCAGATCAAATTGGTCCAAAGCAGTATGTTAACTGATTTACATAAAAAACAAACCAAAAGAAAGTTTAATTTTATTATCAAGCACACTAAAAAAAAAAAAAATGGAAACTCTCAAAGGTATCTCACCTGAAATTAGGAGGAAGCGGTTGGCTTGGAAAGGAAAACATATCAAAATCTTCTGCGTTAGAATTAGGAGGAAGCGGTTGGCTTGGAAAAGAAAATACATCAAAATCTGCTGCGTTAGAAACCAAGTCAAAATTTGACCATGTCTCAAATGAATTACGAGTCTCCAGATCTGCTTTGTGGTTTTTGTTTTTTTATATTTACTAATAACTGATGACTGAGATATATATCGATACACACACACACACACATATCTGTATGAGGAAGTAGAAGAGGTAGATGATAGGTGAAGGGACGGAGGAGAAGAAAAGACAAGGAGGAAGGGGAAAAGATGGTACCGGGAAGAGTGAGAAAAAACAAAAAGGGATATTTTTAATAGATTTCTCGGCATTTTCTACTTATCATTATTTTCTTACATTTCTTTTCTTATTCTCTTGTGTAATCATTATTCTCTTGTTATCATTTTCTTATATTTCTTTTTCTTTTCTCTTATCATTATTCCCTAAATTAGGGGAGAACAGAAATAGTACAAGAAAGATCTTGATTGAACAATATCATTAAATTATCTTGATCTGTATACAAGCGCGTATGAACTTGAAGTTCAAAAGATAATTCCTTTGTAAAGCATTGCAAATCAAATTCCAGACGCTTTTGTTGACTCTAGAAGAGTAATAAAATCGCATATGCCAGTTATAAATACTCCTATACTAATTGAAGTTCCAGCAGAACAAAAGAGCTGCTGAGCCAAAAGCATGCCAGAAGCATGGCCGACCTCTTGATTCTAAAGATAAAAATCCTCGAAAGAAGAGAGGATTAATGATCCAGATGATCATATTAAAGTAAAGAATGATAAAGACCAAGAGAAAACTGATGACAAAGAACCAGACGTTGATGAAAGTAACATTGAAATTTCTATCAATTATACCACTTCCAGTAGAAGTTGGAATCGGATAGAAACAATTATTGATAATATGTTTGAATATAATATCGCTTGATGTTATACAGGATAATGATGATCCTGAACCAATATCAGTTGATGAATGTCGGCATAGAAAAGATTGGCTGCAATAGAAAGATGCAATTTAATCGGAGTTAAATGCATTGACACAACGTGAAGTCTTCGGATCTGCAGTCTGAACACCAGAATGTGTAAAACCTATTGGCTACTAATGGATATTTGTGCGAAAGTGCAATGAAAATAATGAAATCGTACGATATAAAGCACGGTTAGTAGCCTAAGGTTTTTCACAAAGACCAGGTATTGATTATAATGAAACTTATTTTCCTATTATTGATGCTATTACACTCCGATATCTTATCAGTTTAGCAGTACATGAAAAGATAGATATGCGCCTATTAGATGTTGTCACTGCTTACTTGTATGAAAATTTAGAAAATAATGTTTACATGAAAATCCCCGAAGGATTTCATATGTCTGCAGCATATAAACACTATCCTCGTGAAAATTATTCTATCAAATTACAGAAATCATTATATGCCCTGAAGCCATTTGGGTGCATGTGGTTCAATTATCTTAGTGAATAGTGATTGAAAGCGGGATTTCAAAATGACCAGGTATGTCCATGTGTTTTTATTAAGAAATCTGATTCTAAATTTGTGATATTAGCTATATATATTGATGATATTAATCTTATTGGAACTCCTGAAGAGCTCCAAGAAACAATTGATTATTCGACATCAAGGATGGTAGTAAAATTACACTTTGCTTTGGTTTACAAATTGAACATTTGGCAAGTAGAACATTTATTCAACATATACAGCAAAAGTTCTAAAAAGATTTGGCATGGAAAAAGTACATCCATTGACTATTCCAATGATCGTCCGGTCATTAGATGTGAATAAAGATCTTTTCCAACCTCAAGAAGAGGATGAAGAACTTTTTGGTCATGAAGTACCATATCTTAATGCAATTGGTGTATTGATGTATCTTACTAACAATACACGACCTGATATTACCTTTACTGTCAATTTATTAGCAAAATTTAGTTCTTCACCAACACGACGACATTGGAATGGAATTAAACAAATCCTCCGATATCTCCAAGCAGCTACTTCTTCAAATTATGCTGAAATTACAGCCATTCATGAAGCAAGTAGAGAATGATTCATTATATCCAAGAAAGTTGTGGATTATCATATATCATAGATATTCCAACTCCTCTTTATGAAGATAATGCAGCTTGCATAGCGCAATTACGAGGAGGATATATTGAAGGAGATCGGTCACAACACAGGTCACCAAACTCCAGAAGAAATGTGAAATTGATGTGCTATAACCTCGCAGATATTTTCGCAAAGACTTTACCGACTGCAACATTTGAGAGTTGAGATATAAAATCGGTATGCATCGGTTTAAAGATTTAAAGGAATCTTCTCATCAGGGGGAGTAATAAACAGACATATAGAATAGTGTACTCTTTTTCCTTCACTAGATTTTTTTTCCCACTGGATTTTTATCTAGTAAGGTTTTAATGAGGTATATTCTTTATGTAATGGATGGACATCCAAGGGAGAGTGTTATGAATATCTTAAAATTATTGGAAGCTCCATTAATTAGTGGAGGCTCTACTAATTATGGATTTATGTGAATTATTAGAGAAGATTTTTATGGATGTCCACCATTTTGTGGAGACACCACTAATTAAAATTAATGGAAGATGATGTATGCCATGATATATTCCACTAATTAAAGTTTTATAAATAGAGCTATTCTCTAAGCTTATAATACACCATTATTTTGTGAAAGAAAGATTAGAGAAAATTGTGAGAGAAAAGCAAAGGAGAAGTTTGAAGAAATTTTTGTGCAAAGAATAGTTAGAGTTTTATTAGTGTGTAGATTTTATTCTAACACTACTCAAATTTTATAACAATTATTAATTTTTTTTATATGAATTGCTAAATTATTTATAGATGTATTTAGATAGTAATTATTTTGTGGTTACTTGCATACTTCTTTTTTGCAACTAGGAGAGCTTTTATAAGCTTCCTAGCAGACCATATAGGCAGTTTATTCCACTGTCCTGGCGGGCCATTCATCCTCTCATTTGTGTTCTTAATGTTGATGGCAGTACTGTCTGGGGTGGGAATTCTAGCTTGGAAGGAGTTGTTAGAAGAGCAGATGGCTCTTTCGTTTTTGCATTCTCATGTTTCGCCAATCTTAGTGATCACTTTCAGAGTTTGGAGCATTTGCATTGGGCCTTAAGTATCGTCTTGCATTTGGAATCCTAGAAATTGAAGTATAATGTGATTCTCTTATGTTAGTGTTGACGTCAACTCTACCAAGCCGACGCAACGATTACTTTGAATCGACACTGATTGAATAAATTGGGACGAACCGATAAAATCAACCGTTCAAGCAGCCGATAGCCATGGTCAACATCGGCACCACGGAGTCGATAAAAAGGAAAACAGATTCCTGATCTTTCGGCACAAGAATCCTGCACGACCAGTGGAGCATTCTTTGGCCAGAAGAAACTCCAGGATCTGTTGGTGGCTCGTTTGCAGCAAGTATAAAATGAGGAGCATCGCCCAGAACTGGGGAACACGATCAAACTATTAACTAGCAATATTCAATTTCGATTTCTTTTACTTCGTCATTATTTACAGCTTTCTAGTCTAGGATCTTAATTCCTTACGGTTTTCTTACTGCTTTATTATAGCTTTTCTTTACAAGCTTTGTTTACAATTTTTCTTACAGCTTCCTGTTCGTATTTTTCAATATCAGACTTTTTCTGTACCTTCCATTAAGTAGGTTAATACAAGTATTATTCCATTTTCCCAGAAAAGTCCTTCCGTTTAGCATTCTCACTGACTTTCTTGAATCCTTTCTATAGTAAGTTCAAGGAACCCGGTCCCTGATTCAAAAAAGATCTAATACCATTTTCTGTTGCGCCATATTAGATCGTTTGTGTTTATCGGATACGAAGCCGATCCCCGTTTACATCGGCTCCCTATTTTGACAGCAACACAGATTGGCACGCCCAGTGGGACCTGAGGTTAGTATTCGCATGGTATTGCGGTCAGGATGAACAATGGCAAACAACTCACAGCAGCCACAGGCACCGGAGACATCTGAGCGACCCCCAGTTCGTGCTCTCTGAGGAGTCTTCGACCCTTCAGTTACTACTACCAGTTGTACTCAGGGTACTTCTGTGGAGCAAGGGGGTCAGTCCTCACCCCCACCACCGGCATCTCAGTCGATGTCCACCTCATTGACTGCCATTCGACATACTATGGAACAATGTACTGGCGAGCTCTTATAGGGACTTATTCCACAATTCGCTACTATTTTTTGACCCCTGCTTCAGAATGAGCTCCAACAATTTGTGCAGAGGCAAAATGCGCAAATCATTGTTCAGCCATCGGGGTACCATGCATAAGGAACAAGCATGGCATCTACATACCCCATGCCATCGGCTGATGGTGCACCCTCTCATGGCTCAGTGCACCTCCTGCGAAGAGAAATGGGTTTCCCTGCTACCGGGGGGCATCAAGTTCCAGGAGTGTTAGCTCAAAACACGTTGCCAGCAGAAATATTTCCAAGCAGAAGTCCAGTCCCGTTGACAGGGTTACCGTCGACGTATGAAACAGTTCCGAACCTGATTAGGGGAAACATGCCGCCATTTGGGCGGGCAGTTGAATTACTCTGTTCCTTACCCTCCTTCATATCTAGTACTAACAGCGGCTAACCCAGGGCAAGGGATTGGGAGTACTGAGCCGTCTACAGGATAGGGTCCCAGACCCGTCATGCCAACTCCCTCACCTCAGTTTCAACAGTCGTACCAGCCGGTGGATATGGGAGCGGAAACGTTCCGACGACAGTCACGGGATCGGCTCATATACCAAAAACCTTCCCCTGAGTGGGTGGACTCCATGTCGGTACTTCCTCGAGGCTACAAGCTGCCAGAGTTTTCAACATTTTTCAGTGAAGACAACAAGTCCACCATAGAACACATCGGGAGATTCACTGCACAATGTGGTGAGCTAGGGAACAATGAATGGCATAAGTTACAATTGTTGTCGTTATTTTTGACAGGAGCAGCTTTCACATGGTATGCCAATATAGTTCCTAATTTTGTATACTCAGAGGCTGACATGGAGAGAATGTTCCACTAACGTTTTTTTAAACCGGTACCGGAAGTTTCTATCACGGACCTTTTGACCATAAGATAAAAGGGATCAGAAGATGTGGCGGATTTTATTGAATGTTTCCGGAAAACTAAGTCCAAATGTACAACCCAGTTGCCTGAAACAGAATGCGCAAGAATTGCTATTAGCAGGATGCATCCGCAGCTCAAAGAACGACTCATTTTCCAAGACTTCTCGAATTTGTCCTGGCTATTGTCTCACGCTGTCAGAATAGAGGAGATGATCAAGGAGAAAGAGAAGAGGCGTTCCGTCAAGTTCTCTCATGGTCAGACAATGATATCTGTTATAGATGACACTAATGATGAAGATGAAGAGCAGGCGATAGAGGTGATGGCAGCAGAATTAGTAAATGGTGCATCCTATACGTGTCCTCACTTAAAGCTTGGCAAAGAAAATGAGGAAATTGCCACATCAGGACCCTTCTATTCATTTGACGTCTCAAAAGCTGAACAAATCTTTGACCAACTGGTGGTAGATAAACAGATTCGTCTGGCTTATGGACACAAGATCCCCAGCCCAGAAGAATTGAAAGGAAAAATGTATTGTAAATGGCATAACTCTTTCTCACATAGTACTAACAGTTGTATTGTCTTCAGGAACATCATTCAGAAGGCTACCCAGGACGGAAGATTGAAGTTTGCAGACAAAAAGGAAGAAACTTTGGTAGACACAGATCCATTTCCGTTAGCTGATGCACACATGCTGCAAACAATCTGTGGGAAACAACAAGAGCATACAGGAAACAACAAGCTCGAGGGGATAGAGCAAGCATTGCAGAGATTGGATGGTAAACCGTCAGTGTTTACCCACTTATCTCCTCCCTCTTTTATAGCACATTTTTATGGCAAAGAAGGAAAACTAACAGTGCAGGTTTCCCAAAAGGAGACATTTCTGTCTGACTGTTGTTCCCGACTATCAAAGTCCCAAAAAAGACGGGAGCAGCGGAAGCGGGCACAACAGAGGCAGCTGATTGATGCCTGGGTTGAAGAACAACGAGCCCCTGATAATGGCCAAAATATGCTCAGCATCTTGCCATCAAGTTTTCGAGCTACCTCTCGTCAGGAATCCATGGAAGAAGATTTTCATGCGGAAGAAAGAGCCGCAGTGGAGCTGGTAGATGTTCAACTTCCCCCAGAGAGGATGCTCTTTCCCATTCTGACACCCAAAATGTCAACCACCTTAGGCCTTTGTATATCAAGGCACATGTCAATGGCAAGCCATTTACCCGGGTTTTTGTTGATGGTGGAGCTGTTTTAAATGTAATGCCTTTTTCTACCTTGAAACGGCTGGGAAAAGATAAGTTGGATTTATCCCCTACTGATATACAGATGGTTAATTTCACTGGAAAAGCAGTTGCGGCAGAAGGCATTATCACTTGTGAAGTCACAGTTGGGTCCAAAACCAGTACAACGGTCTTTTTTATAATTGATGCAAAGCCAGCCTATTCCGTTTTATTAGGCAGGGACTGGATTCATGCAAACCGTTGCGTACCGTCCACTTTACACCAGATGATGCTGATTTGGGATGGAGAACGGGTAGAGCAAATCCCAGCCGATCCTAATCCGTTTTCAGCCAAAATTCACATGAACGAAGCTCTGTTTTATCATCTGACTTTTGATCCAAGCCAATATGCTAAGCTAATAATGGCCCATAATTTGATCACTACTGAGGAACCAAGCGGACTACGGCCTGAAGATCCGGAGGTCCGACGAGCTCCTGGCTTCGTTGCTCAATGTCCGTTAATAGAAGTCGACATAGGAGAAGCAGGGGAGAATAGAACAGCCAATGTGAGTTTACATTTGATTATTGAGCAAAGAGATAAGATAGCCTGTCTGATTTGCAGGTATAAAGACTGCTTTGCGTGGGATTATCATGAGATGCCTGGTTTGGACTGAAGTATTGTGGAACATCGCCTACCTGTGAAAGAAGGTTTTAAGCCCCATAAACAACCCGCAAGATGTTTCAATTCTGCATTACTACCCAGGATCAAGGAGGAGGTAGAAAGGTTACTCCGGTGCGGGTTCATCCGTATGTGCCGGTATGCAGAATGGATATCTAACATTGTGCCAGTCATTAAGAAGAACGGTCAACTACGTGTCTGTATAGACTTCAGAAACGTAAACTTGGCTATGCCGAAGGATGAGTATGTAATGCCAATGGCAGATATGTTAGTGGATTCTGTTGCGGGTAACCAGTTTTTGAGTTTCATGGATGGTTATTTAGGGTATAATCAAATATTCATAGCGTAAAAGGACATACGTAAGACAGCATTTCGTTGCCCGGGGTCTATCGGCTTATTCGAATGGGTGGTAATGCCATTTGGTTTGAAGAACGCTGTGGCCACTTTTCAACGGGCCATAAACCTTAGCTTCCACGACCTTATTGGCAACACCATGGAAGTCTACATAGATGATTTGGTCGTAAAATCCCCTATGTTCCTACAACACTTAGTTGATTTGGAACAAGCATTCCTCCGGATGCGTCAATACCACTTGAAGATCAATCCGGCTAAATGTGCCTTTGAAGTTACGGTTAGGAATTTCCACCAGAGGAGGATTGAAATAGATCAGAATAAGGCCTAAGATATTTTACAGGCAAGACCACCTCAGACGAAGAAAGAGCTATAAAGTTTCTTGGGGAAGATAAATTTTTTACGGTATTTTTTGGCAAACGCTGCAGGTAAACAGAAGGTATTTTCTTCCTTGTTACGTTTAAAGTTATCTTAAGAGTTTATCTGATAGCCTGAGCATCATATGGCGTGTGAGCAAATAAAGGTAGCTTTATCACATCCACCGGTGTTAGCTTCTCCCCATGACTAGTCCCCCATGAAGTTATATATATCAGTTGCGGAATGATCTATCGGCAGTTTATTGGCTCAGGATGACTAGCAAGGGATAGAAAGAGCGGTATACTGCCTTAGCCGAAATCTATCGGATAAGGAGACCAGGTACACCCCTATTGAAAAGTTATGCTTATCTCTTCACTATGCATGCACAAAGCATTACTTGTTATTTAGAGAGGTACATATCCTATGTAAGGTAGATTTAATCAAACTTTTGTTGAATCGCCCTTTACTGAATGGGCGGCTTATGAAATGGGCGGTCAAACTACATGCTTTTTCTCTAACTTATGTGCCACTGAGGGCTGTGAAAGGACAAGCTATTGTAGATTTTTTAGCTGAACGTCCTTCTCTGGAGATACCATAAACAGCTGGAGACAAGCCGCAGAGGTACATTTCTTTGAAACCATGGGTTCTACAATTTGAGGCTCAAGTACCCAGCAGAAGGCTGGTATTGGTTTGGTTCTTGAATCTCCGAACGGACAGTAGGGCAAGGTCCACTTTGAGTTAAAGAAGGGGACAACTAATAATCAGGTGGAATATGATGCCCATTTGTTAGGATTGTGGATCCTAAAAACACTAGGAGCTCGAGTAGTCAGAATTGTAGGTGATTCACAAGTGGTTATCCGACAAGTAGTAGGAGGTTATAAATGTGCTAACTCGTTGCTCTCGAGTAAGTTATAGGAGGTAAAAGGGCTACTTTAACACTTCCTAGAGGTCACTCTACTTCATGTTCCCAGGATAAAAAACCAAAGTGCTAACGATTTAGCTCAGCTAGTTTCAGGTTTTAGGAAAGCAGTAATGTGCCAACAGATAGCGGAGACAGAGTATCAGGAAGATTGGCGACAGGAGATTGTTGATTATTTAAGAAATCCGACTGGACAAACGTCTCGAGAAGTGAAACGAAAAGCCCTCAGCTTTACATTGGTAGGCAATGGTTTGTTCCGACGGAGTCACACCGGAATCCTTTTAAAGTGTCTCTCCAAGGAGGGAAGCCTTACGGGCTATGGCAAAGGTGCACGAAGGTTTATGTGGAGCACATCAAGGGGGCCCAAAGCTGAAGTGGACGTTTCAACGTCATGGTTTCTTTTGGCCGTCAATGACTACAGATTGTAATGCTTATGCGGCTGGCTGTAAAGCTTGCCAAAAGTATGGCCCTTTATTGCACACTTCTTCTATAGAATTGCATCCGATCATTAAGCCATGGCCTTTCCGTAGATGGGCCTTAGACATCATCGGAAAGATTTATCCACCCTCAGCAAAAAGGCATACATTCATATTGGTGGCAACAGATTACTTCACAAAGTGGGTAGAGGCGCAACCATTGGTTAAAGTAACACAAACAACAGTCATCAACTTTCTCCAGCAAAGCATTCTCTTCCGTTTTGGAATCCCAGAGCCAATAACAACGGATCAAGGGACAGTGTTTACAGGGGACCAGGTACGTAATTTCCTAACACAGTTTAAAGTTAAGTTGCTCCACTCTTCTCCTTATTATGCACAGGCCAACGAACAAGCAGAGGCAACAAACAAAACCTTAATCAGCATGATCCGCAAGGCAGTAGAAGACAATCCAAGAAGATGGCATGAGACGTTGCAGGAAGTATTATGGGCCCATCAGAATGCTGCTAAAACTGCAATTGGGTTCACTCCGTTTAGACTAATTTATGGGCAGGATGCTGTGTTACCTGTTGAGATATCATTGCAGTCGGCCCGGATAGCCTACTAGCATGGTCTAACAACTGAAGATTACTAGTTAGCTTTGGCCCTAAGCCTAAACCAAGTTGAGATGGACCGCTGGGTTGCTTTGGAAAATATAAAACAACACAAGGAGAAGGTGACAAGGGCGTACAATCGAAAAGTTCGAGAAAGAAGTTTTCAAGAAGGAGATATGGTATGGAAGACTATTTTCCCCGCTGCTCCAAAAGATCCGAAGTATAGTAAGTGATTTGTATCCTGGGAAGGTCCTTTCTTAGTAACGCAAGTTCTTGATGGAGGAGCTTACTGCATAATGACGCTCGATGGAAAGGAGGCAGGTAAAGTGATTAACGGTAAGTTTTTGAAGCGGTACTATCCGATGTTCTGGGAAAGGACTAGCGAGTAAAAAAAAAAAAAAGAGAAGAAAAAGAGAGAGAAAAGCATTTTGAGCAAAACTTGTTGGCCTGATATTTTGAACTGATCACAAGAGGCCGATTAGATAGCCGTAAGTGCCATTACAAGAGAAGTTAGCTATCATCGGAAGAGGGATGGGGCAATAGTGTTGGCCGATAAGGAATAATCGCTAGTCGATTTGGATCTGTTGACTCGATGGACGCTTGACTAGACATCATGGCAGCTTCCATTGGCTGCGGATCAGGAACGGGAAATTCTTCTTCAGCCCTCTCAGCCTCCATTTCTGCTCCTCTTTTGGAAGGCTGGACCACCTCTTCAGCAAACATCTCTTGAACTCCTATTTCGGCCATCGAAGGGGTAGTGTCTTCAGCTTGAGTCCCGGAAGGGCCTACTTCGTCAAACGGCGAAGGGTGTAAAGCCTTTTTCAGCTTAGCCACAAAGTGGTCCCACCCGGACTTCGTCTCGTTCAGCAGGGCAGTTGAGTTCGATGATTCAGTCTCGAGCAGTTCTTCTTCCGCCTCCAGCATTAGCCGTTCGTTATTATGTTGAAAAAGGGAGTCATCAATGGCCTGGACTGTCTCCTGAAGCCCTTTCTGTGACACAAGCCGCTGCTCCAAAGCCTTTTTCTCATAGGCAAGTTCTTCCTGGAGTTTAGATATCTAGCGTTCGAGCCGTTCAATCTTCCTTTTGCCCTCCGCAATGTCGGCTCGCAGAAGGGTAAGTTGACCCATGAATTCCCGACGATCTTTTTCTGCAAATGCTGCGTTTTCTTGATGCAGCTTCGGAAGCTCTAATTGGTCGTGCGCTTCATCCCGACGGCGCTGCGTATCAAACAAGAAGCGACCAGTGAAGCGCATTTGCCCCAGACATCCAATTGCCAGGTCCCGAAGTATAGGGGGCATGTCGGGGTCGGCCGACTGAACAATCCGCAGAAGGGTTCGACTAACATTGTCCAGAGTAGCCCTCTCAGTAGGCAGGGAAGTCCCGAGGAGGCCATCAAGGAAGTCCAGCGCCGAAGCCAACGTCAGCATCGGCAGGGAAGCAGTAGTTGCTCCAGTTCCCTGGTTGGGGGGAGGCACCGTTGTCTCGACATCTGCGGCCACTGGTTGTTTTTCAAGCCTTGGCGGGACAGAGGATGGACTTTCAGAAGTCGGAAGCTCAGCCGACGGAAGGGTTGCCACGGGTAAGGAGGCCGATACGTCGGTCGCAGAAGGAGGAGCCGTAGCCTCCACCAACGGGGTATCTGCCGTCGAATGAGCAGTCCTTTTAGCCGCCCTTTCGGCTAAAGTTTGGAGCGGCATATTCTCCTCCGAGTCAAAAGAAGTGTCGATGATAACGGGACGGCTTATCCCTTGTTTGCGTCTCTGCAGAAAGGATGACGCCATTAGACAAAAATTAAACATTGGAAGAACCAAGCAAAATAAGAATTGCCAGAAGCAAACCTTGGAAGCAGAAGGAGTCAGTGTTTTCTGTTTCCTCTTTGATCGACGAAGTAGGGGCGGGACCTCGATCTCTTCTTCCTCCTTTTCCAGGGCAGCAGAAGCAGCAGCAGAGGTTGTCTGCACCAAGAGAGTATGTAAGGTCGATATTATTACAGGATTTACAGGGTGTTTTACCTGTTTTCCTTTTTTAGCAGATGATGGTTCAGGCAAAGAAGTGGCCGGCCCAGTAATTCGCAGGAGCTAGATGCCTGTGGGGGCAGAAAATAGGGCCCCGCTCAGTAGCCTCCACCACAAGTCGAAATTTGAGGAAGTCTCCAGCACCACCTGGAAGGAGTTAAACACAAAGGACCTCAAAATGGCCTGAGTGTGTTCAGCTAAAGTTTGCACATCTTCTGTCGATAACACCGGTTTCACAGAGAAGGAGGAGATGTGTCCCGGATCCACCGGAATGTCCTGTATCGGCCCAAACTGGTGGAAAAAGCAGTAGGGGTTGTACCTCTCACATGAGGTTTTAGCAATCTGAGCTCCAGGCTTAGCCCCTAGAAGAATTTCCCGAGGGCACAGAATTCGGGCCGAGAGAGTTTCTTGGGTTGCCTTGGGGCTTTCCGACAGATGTTTCAGCCAAAGGGGGCCCTCTTGGCGAGCCGCATACGGAAAGAAGATAGCACCATGGAAGTCCCGACATCGGTAAAGGTATGAGACGATGGTTTCAGCAGAAGCAATGTTTACAGGGACTTGAAGTAGCCGATAGCCGGTCACCCATTTAGCAGAGTCCGCCTGGGTACCCGCAAGTCGACTGATGCCGAAGTTTGGCAAATACTGATACAGCCAGAGTTGGACAATCCAGAGTGGACCCCCAAGATTGGTAGGATCTTCCCCAGCGGCAAGAGCAGCCATTAGCTAGTTAATGGTGCGGTAGACTAAGGCAAGGACCAGAAAGGTAAGGTCACAGCGCCTTTTGCTCCTTAAGAGAGCCGAGACATAGCATCGGTACTCATTGCTGACGCCGGCAGATTGGGATCAGATGACATACTTACATAGCCAAAGCCATAGGAAGGCCGCTTGTTCTTGGTTTGAAGGAGTGTCTTCCACTCCCCGTTGAGTGCTGATGAGGTTGCCGTATGAAGAGGAGGCCTTGTTTGGACGAGCCTCAACGGCTGGTAAGTTTTCCTCATCATGAAGTTTCAGAATTTCATCGTCTTTGCATCGGAAACCGATGATGGTGCAGATGTCGAGAATGGTAGGGGAAAACATCCCGTGCGGGAAGATGAAGCCGTTTATCGCCGAGGACCAAAAAGGTAGAACGGCGGCAAACAGATTGCGGTCAAATGCCATCTCAAAGTCGGTTATCACGATAGCGTCCGAAATTTTCCATTGCGCCCAGATAGCCCCAAATTGGGCGTGGCAGCGGTCTCGTCATTCTCTGTAATACTTGAGTTTGCGGGGCCAATGGCGAAAAGTGGCGGTTGTGAAAGTATCCTGTTGCAAAGGGAATGTGAAACCAGCCGACAGGACAAATCGTAGGTGTTCAGTGGTAACCTCTGCAGGTAGGAGAAGCGGGCCCAAGGCAAACAGTCTGGCATCAGCTTGGACCAGGGACAGAATATTCTTATCGGTAGGGGTTGCTATTGCAACGTTATTTTTACTGAAAGGAAACTTACAATTTGCAGGGAATTAGGGCAAGAAGATAAAAGATCGATGAATTGCTTAAGCAGTAGAGTTCTGAAGGAGATAGAAGTCGTAAGGAGTTCCGATTGGGGACCACTGCAATTTATAAGGAAGTTTGAAATTGAGCCGTTCACAGGTTCTAAGGCCGAGGCGTCACAACGATTTCACAACGTTCGGGACGTTTCGATTTTGTCAGAAAAAGAATGGCTGCCATTAATAGTTGTACGATTCCCATCGTTTTGCTGACTCGTGTTTGCCGAAACAACGGGACTCGGGGGGGCATGTGTTGACGTCAACTCTGCCGAACCGACGCAACGGTTACTTTGAACCGATACCGATTGAATAAATTGGGACAAGCCGATAAAGTCAACCGTTCAAGCAACCGATAGCCATGGTCAACATCGGCACCACGGAGCCGATAAGAAGGAAAACAGATTCCTGATCTTTCAGCACAAGAATCCTGCACGACCGGTGGAGCATTCTTTGGCCGGAAGAAACTCCACGATTCGTTAGTGGCTCGTTTGCAACAAGTATAAAATGAGGAGCATCACCTAGAACTGGGGAACACGATCAAACTATCAACCAGCAATATTCAATTTCGATTTCTTTTACTTCGTCAACATTTACAGCTTTCTAGTCTAGGATCTCAATTCTTTACGGCTTTCTTATTGCTTTGTTATAGCTTTTATTTACAAGCTTTGTTTACAGTTTTTCTTACAGCTTCCTATTCATATTTTTGAATATTAGACTTTTTCTGTACCTTCCATTAAGTAGGTTAATACAAGTATTATTCCATTTTCCCAGAAAAGTCCTTCCGTTTAGCATTCTCAACTAACTTTCTTGAACCATTTCTATAGTAAGTTCAAGGAACCCAATCCTTGATTCAAAAAAGATCTGATACCATTTTCTATTACGCCATATCGGATCGTTTGTGTTTATCGGATATGAAGCCGATCCCCGTTTGCATCGGCTCCCTATTTTGACAGCAACAGTTAGTTAATGTGCTTCTCCAATCTTTGCCAGATTCTTGGTTAATTTTTCATGAGCTTCGAAAAATCAGGTTGTTGATGGCTTGATTTTGTAGGATCCACATTTGGCGTCTCTATCGTCAAGCTAATATGGTTGCTAACTCTTTAGCCAAATTGGCCTCTTCGGGACTTCGACCCACCAAACTATTTCATTTTCATCTTCTGATAGTCTCCCAATCTATATCAGGAAGCAATATGTTGTAGATTCTCATCAGTTCTGACTTTTTTTGGGGGGGTGGGCTTTCTTTGTAATTAGCTAAGAAACTCTCTCTTGTAATATTTTTTTGTCTCTAATAACGAGAATCTCTTGTTAAAAAAAAAAAAAAAAAGAGTTTGATGCCTTCATCTTCTTCTTCTTAAAAAAAAAAAAAGTATCTAATATTTTATTTAAGAAAGAATAAATATTTTCTTCTAATATCATCAATTTATTAGTAATGATAAATCACTCCGTATATATATAGTAAGAGTTACGAAAGTTTCCCGTTGTTTTATATATTGCCTGTTTCTTTTGTGAAATTCGATGTTGATTGGTTAGCTTATCGGTGGGATGGTTGTTTGGCCAGGATTAGCAACGCAACTTGACAAAAAGGAAGGGCCCGGTGTCTGGAACGGTTTAGGACGCTGCTGGCCATACAACACTAACAATTACCAGATGTGCAAGTACATGATTGAGAAATTAAAAGCCGATATTAATATGACAGATGAAAAAGGTAAGTGTTGTTTTCCTATCTCTGCTAGAATTTTGCTATCTTCAGTCTCCCTGCACTGAACCCCAGCACACAAAATCTTGATTTTGCTTCCCTGTTTTTTGCATCTCCTCAAACTAAGTTACTTTATGATTTTATACTGCTTTGACTATAATTGACTATTTTCTTCTTCTTCCCATTTTTTTTCCCTTTTGGTGGTGTGTTGTTATGTGTGTTGGTGGGTGGGAGGTGGGGTGGGAGTGTTCAAGTTTTACCTGATTCGCATATTTTAGGAACGTTGTTAAGATCCAACGCATGTTTCCTTACCATCAAAATAGAACTTTAATATTTGGAGGTATGGAAAACTTTCTGGTGCAAGATGTGCCAAAATCCATTTTATGGGGCTCACTAGTCTGACTATAGCCATATGTAGAGGAAGAAGAGGAAGAGGAGGAGGAAGAAGATAGTGCTGATAGTGATGAGGAGAGACAAAAGAAGAAGAAACGGTAAAAAAGTAAATTTTCTATGTTTTTACCGAATTTCTTCCCAGGTAATTGAGGTTTATATTTCAATAAATGAATTTGCTTGAATTTTGATGAAAATTGTTCAATTATTATCGTGGATGAGAGGTTTGTTGAATATCAGTTTTTATTGTGCTTCTTTATATAAAGTTATTAGTGTGTTGGAGAAACATTTGTGCAACTACTAGGCAATCCCCAATATCCCTTTATTCTTTACAATCAAGTATGATTTTAATGGTCATTATAGATTTTGGATTGGGAGTCGAAAATAAAGGAGCAATGAATTAACTGGCGCAACAAGTGCAAAGTCCCCAACAAGAGGAGGTTGAGCATTTCACCTCTAGCTTCTTCTGCTTTGGTAGAATATCCAAATTCGCCTAGAGCTAATTTTTATCAAGAGGTTGCTATAACCTTTAAAATAAATATGCTTCTTTGATTTTATGACTGCCTATTTGTTACATTTGATCCATGCCAAGGTCCAAGTTAATCTACTAAAGTGGCTAGCTCTTGCTAGATGTTGTTCTTTACATGTAGGTGATTTTGGTATGTATGAGTAGTTGAATATTATGATATGTTTAACTAATTCGAGCCATTTATGTATTCTTATTGAATCCACTTTAGTAATTTTAGAATGCGCGCTTTCCACAGGATATTAATTTGCAAGTTGTGAGATATGATACATGTGTCTAGGTATTCAACGAGACCTTTATGTATGCATTTTCAATGCTAGAACTAGTGATTGTGTTGCCTATAAGAATATTTTCATTATCCTCTTCTCACTGCGATAAGTTTTAGCTAATTAAGAGGCTCTTTCCTTATCATGGGTAGTGAAGATTATAAACATTGAGTGGTTTTATGTTCTTATAATTCAGGCCTTGGTATAGACTAGAGTAGAAGAGGATGTTGTTTTTTTAGATTTTCAGTTTCAATATCATAGATTCATCATCACCATCAACATTGGCAGCAATTATTTTGTCCAATACCTTACTAATAAAATTTTCGAGATGTGATTGTGTGCTAAGTATATTGGACATCAATATAAGCATAATTGGACAACCATTTTGTGTTTTGCAACGATGGTTTACCATCAGAAGCCCACGTATGATGCACAATTTCATGAAAATATTAACAGAATTGAATATATAAATGTATTTTTTTTTTTATTGAAGTCTACAAAACCATAAAGGAATTTTGCTAAGTTAGATGTGCTATAAGCTTTGCGAATTTCATTATGTGTTAAGTATATTGGGTGTTAATATAAACATGTTTGGAAAACCATTCGACAGAATTTTGCTAAGTTAGATGTTCTATAAGCTTTGTGAATTTCATTATATGCTAAGTATATTGGGTGTCAATATAAACATGTTTAGAAAACCATTCGGTGTTTTGCAACGATGGTTTACTACCAGAAGCCCACGTATGATGCATATTCAACATTCAAAATTTGAAGAGAGTAAAATAAATCAAGAACGGGATGTCATTCTCAGGGGGATGGAAGAGGTAAAATTTTTTATATATGTTTCTAAGTTATGTATAGTATTGATTGATTAAGCATATTTACATTTTTTTTGGATAGAGATTGCATCGTTTCTCACATCTAGGTATAGTGAGAGTGATAATCTAGGTTTCTACTTAATGAACAGATAGAGAATATGAAACGAATGAAAAAGATAGATTAAACTTCAATTTAATTTTACAAAAGTACTTTCCTAAGCCTTAACACTCTTACTTGGTCACAAATGCAACTCAAGTTTGGTATGGAGTATAACTGCCTATTTGAAAGCATCATCATCAAGCCAATGGAAATATAAGGACTCAATAGAAGCAATCTGCTCAAGTTTACTAATATCAGCTATGAAGAATGACAGTGAATTTTTGCATGAAATTTATATTTCTTCAAATTGAGTTTCTGTTCAGTGTTTTTTTTAAAAAAATTATTATTTTGGGAAACAGAAGACATGTGGGTTTAAGAGAATTATCAGACAAGATGATAATAGGTGGTTGAATCTTGGAGTTCTTATTTGATGGATTAAGGGTGGATTAGCACAGTAGTCTGTATGGTGAGATGCCAGTTAGCTTTAAGGTTTTGGTTTCTAGAACTATCAATGTATTTGACCATTTTGCTGTTGGTTGGATTGGTGATGTATGTATCCGGTGGTTGGAAAATAGCTGTTATTTTTAATTTGGCAAAAGGAATTCACTGAACCTGTTGGATGTATATGATGAGTTTGAATCACTCTTATGGAATATTGTTGTGGTTACAGCAATAAGAATGACGGTAAGTCAATGGGAAAAATGTAAAGAAATTTGTAATGATAAGAAGGCTGATTGGAATTCTTTTTTCAGTGTCTTGGTTACTTTTTTTTTGTGATTAATATTTGGATAATGATATCCCTTTGATTTTAATTGTTCTTTTGTTTATGCATGCCTGTGTTATTTACTTATTAGAACTTTGAGATACTAGCCCAAATACAAACTAATTTCCAGGACATAGATGATACTCAGGGAATCAAAAAGTAATTATTTGCCAGTAACAAAAGCTTCTCTAAAGGCTGCTCTCAACAACTCCCTTCCTCACCTGAGAACCTCTTGAGATAAAATGTGCTTTCACCCTTCCAACCAAAATATGAATATCGAATGCATGTATTGCAGTTACATACTATCGATTATAACTTGCAAAATGTGTAAAAATGTTGTTAAGGTAGTTTAATTTAGAAATGTTTTAATGGTTTTGTTGGGTATTTCATGATTTATGCATATATTGATGCTTTTTGATGTTCTTATCATTGAATGTTATTGGTGTTTGCATAAGGGGATGGGTTTGATATTTAATGGTTTAATGGTTTTGTTGGGTGTTCTTTTTCTTGATTGCCTCTCTTTGTGTGTATGTTGAGAAATGAAGTTTTGTGGTTAGACTATTTGAGCAATTGTTGTTTAGTGATTCCTTTTATATGTTTTTGTTGGGGATTTTGACGTCTCCCTTTGCCTTTTGCTCTTTTCATGCTCCTAGACTACTTCGTTACTCCTTTCTAAGAATTGTTTAACGCAAATACCTTTATACACATGTTTCCTTTTTAGTGAAAAGAAACTTTATTTCCTTCTTTCCCATCAATAGTGTTGTGGCCGTTGTCTGAAAATTTTCTCTATAGAAAATCTTTTTAGATGAATATAGAAATGTCTATTTTCCAGTCCCTTTTCATCTTGCATTTCTAATTGCTATAGCTAATACCAAATATTTATTTCATATGCAAGTTTCTGAGTCAACTTTGATTCATTGGTTATATGCAAGGTGTTGATTTTATGTAATGTTCATGTGAAATGCTTTCATGTTTGTCATTGTTCTGAGCATGTAGCTAAGGCTCTAACTACTTAAATTTTAGGTGTTCCAAATGATACGAGTTCTTCCTATGCATCGTAGTACATATAGGTCCTCCTAATGGATTTCGTGATGAGATTTAAGAATATTGGAAGTGAAATATTCTCTATTGCTAATTATCTATTCAATTGACAATTTCTTCCTAACTGCTCATATATATAAGTGCTGATTATATACTTCCATGAGTATATGGTTAGACTAATATAGACATGCTTTGCCAAGATTGTCAAGTATCATTAAATTTATATTATCTATGTTATGATTGTTCCTTATTGTAAAGGAACAAAATTTACAATTTTATTGAGTTTCACAATGGTTTAGCTTTGTTTGTTTCTGATTTTTAACATCCCTTTTATGGTGAATCATTCTTTCTAATTTACAATTGTTTCAGCTTCTTCATTTGTATCTGTTAATTTTTGAATCATTGGTGTTCTTTATTATCTAATTTTTCTTTAGATTTGAGATCGTATTTTTGACATTGCAGAATACAAATGAATGGAGAGGTACAAAATGTGTATAAAAAATTCTTTGTCTTCTTCTGTATAAAAAATTAGATATATTTTACTGACTCGGATTACGTGAAAATTGAATGCAATTCACCCTGGCCCCCTCCATTCCTGCGTCTGTCTTGCTGCTTCTCCTAATGTTTTTGAACCCAGAGACCCTCTCTGGAGCTTTCATTCACGCAACTCAATTTTGAACTTTTTGATATTCCCAAAACAAAGAAACTTAAAGGGTTGGTGAAAACTCTTTTGCTAAGATATGGCTTCTTCTTGAAGCTAATCCCGATGTTATGAATTAGGTTTTTCTTTTTTATACATTCCCCCCCCCCCAAAATTCATAGTTCTAATATTTCTTTGTGTTTGATTTGATGATTTCCAAATAAAATAATAGCTAAATCATTCATTCACGACCTACTGCTGTTCTTGTAATCTTTTTTGCTGTAATCTTTTTTTTCCCCCTTGACCTAGGCATCCCAGGACCATGTAGAAATGGAAATTTTTGCTTTCCAAAAGCCAAATATTTTCATTTCTATTTTACTGTTATTAATACTATCAAGCGTATATTGGTTTTTAACTTTCGGATTATAATAAATTGAATGCTGCATTTTTCCCATAAATGAAAGGTCATCTTCGAGAGAGGTTCCAGGGACGTTGTATTTGTCGGCTATGTGCTGAGGCAGTGAGAAAGCCTTGTGTCGGCACATGAATTTTTGCAAGAAGTTTAGGTCTTTAAAGCCACCTACAAATCCAACTGAGGAACTCATCTCTACTGTCAAGTAGCTTCTTTCAATTTACAGAATTTGTTGCTCAACTTTGATTTTATTTAATTTTTATCACTATTTTAATTTGAATTTTATTTTATTCAACTAAATTCTTATTAGGACTGAGGTAAAAAATGGCAATTTTTTCTAATCCTAATTGATCGTGAGCTCTATTGTCATTTGAGCTTCTTCCTCTTTAATCTAATTAGCTGGGGTTTCGTGATTAATTATAGATTTTCCAAGTCGAGGACTTGCAATTGTAGTGCTTCTCTTACCACCTTCCTCCAACCTAAAGAAAAAGAAAAAACACATGCTGAGAAAGGGAAAAAAAGAACCACGGTAGAAACATAATCTTGATGGGATTACAATTAGAGAGAAGAAATTTAATAGAGAGCGTTAGTTTTATGCGTATTGTTTTGGTTTTTCTTCACATGGTAAATGTTAGGCTGTGTTTAGTGCTAAAATACAAGCTTCATTTTGGATGTATTGTAAATAGAGAATGTATTTTGGAAGCCAATATGTAAGTCTTCTAGGTTGAATTTTAAGCTGCGGAAAATTTATTGTGTCTTCCATCTTTGTTGTTTATGTTATATGAACTATAGAAACAGAAAGGAAGGGATATTTTTGTTAACACTATTTTATCTGAATGTTAGGGAACAACATTCTCCATGACAGAACATGATCGTCTTGATCTTCATGGGCTTCTGCCTCCAAATGTAATGTCTTCTGAATAGCAAATTGAGTGCTTCAGTAAGTTTTGAGCAACCAATGCTTATCTCACTTTTATTTAAGTAAAAAGGATAGTGAAAATACTGTGTTTGTGTTCTTTGTACTATCTTAGGATGCAAATTTTTAGCATTGAATTACTCAAAAATGGAGATTTTGTTTTTCATTAAGAGGCCGACATCAAATAGAATAGAAAAATATTCAATTCTATTTGTACTATTTTGTTTCCACTACTGCCTGAATAGAACCACATCAGGGACAATGAGAATGGTGGTGGCAGCCATGGGAGAG
The DNA here is from genome assembly GCA_026120185.1 of Voacanga thouarsii. Lineage (NCBI taxonomy): Eukaryota > Viridiplantae > Streptophyta > Magnoliopsida > Gentianales > Apocynaceae > Voacanga > Voacanga thouarsii. The sequence goes on along the minus strand of JANUWF010001217.1, from coordinate 2,319,474 downwards.
AAATGGGCGAGGATTTGGAGTTGAGTATTGGGTTGGTGGTGGAGTAGAAGAGGGGAGGCGGAAAGGGTGGAGAGAGGACGAAGTTTGCCTGGTATATTGATCATGGTGTTGATGATGGAAGTTTGGCCTGAATTGGAATGTGATCAAGATGGAGGTAGCTATTAGGATACTAATCAATAGGGATTTAAGTGGCAATAGCCAAAGGTTTTGGTAGCTGTGGTGGTGTTGGTGGGGTGTGATCAATTCTCACATGAGGTAGTTGACAAGGTTATTTATGAATCTTAGATAAAATAGTGAGGCTCACCCTGTTGTAGTCAAACAAATATACGTAGAGGGAGTAGTGGATATAGAAATAGGTGCTAATATGGATGGCGAGTGCCAATGAAAATTGGTTAGACAAATTCAGACAAAATATCACCAACACAGGCTTTGAGCTGGTAGGATGTTAATTTTTAAATTTGGGATTATGTTTCTTGCATGAAAATGAAACATTTGTTCTGCCACTATTGCTTTGACAATTTTTTTGCTTTTTTAACTAAAAAGACTGCCAATTGGATGCCCTAGAATTGTCTTTAAGAGAAGTAAAAAATAGGATTGCTTGTTATGCATACTTACATATAATGACACTTTAACATTGCAGATTCTAATGTGTTCAGTTGAAACCTTTGCTTTCTATAGAAAAACAATAGAAAGAATGGGAAGTAATAAGGTGGCAGCTGCTCAAATGAGTTTTAGATATGAAAATGATCAAAGATGCAATTTGATACATAATGCACAACTGGTACATGTGCTCAGACCTTTCTCCATTAATTATGTGCTTCATTTTCTTGAACAGATTCTGAATTTGCCACTTCCTCACAAGGTAGATATAATGACAGGTGTTGCACCACCCCTTCCGGAGATCATTTTTCAGATTGAAAAGCTGGACTTTAGAGTAGTACATTTGTATGGACTTACAGAAGTTTATGGTCCAGGTACTTCTTGCTTATGGAGACCTAAATGGAATTCCTTGCCTCCTGATGAAAGATCAAAGTTGAAAGCACGACAAGGAGTACAACATCTTGGTTTAGAGGAAGTTGACGTAAGGGATTCTGTCACCATGAAGAGTGTGCCAACTGATGGTAATCAATGGGTGAACTTATGTTTAGAAGAAATACTGTGATGAGTGGATACTTAAAAGATTTAAAAGTGACAGAAGAAGCATTCAGAGGTGGATGATTTAAGAGTGGTGATCTTACCGTAAAACATCCTGACAACTACATTGAACTAAAGCACCGCCTAAAGGACATCATAATTTTTGGGGGTGAAAATATAAGCACAATTGAAGTAGAAACTATTCTTTTCTGCCATCCAATGGTTCTTGAGGTTGCAGTGATTGGGAGACCTGATAACCATTGGGGTCAAATGCCCTGCTCATTTGTGAAGCTAAAGAAGGGATTCAAGGTTGATGCTGAAGATTTAATAAGATTTTGCAAGGATCAATTGTCTCTTTATATGGCCTAGACAATCATTTTTTAAGGCCTGCCAAAAGCATCAACAAGCAAGGTTCAGAAGTTTATCCTTAGGGACAAAGCAAAGGCTTTGGGCAAACAAAAAGACCAAACGGTATCTCTCATGTTCTGTTCTTTGTAGCCACAGTCTAAAAAAATTCTTGCCTATCCCATCAATGTTTTGTCCTAAATTATATTGTCAATACTCAAGATATCTTGCAAAATCTTGAGTTGTTGGGCTTGAAAACAACTTATATTGTTAATGGATATTACAACCATTATGTAGTCTATATAATATAAAAAAAATGAGTGATAATATTTTTCAAATTTAATGCGATGTAAAAATGAGCGATAAGATTTTCATATTTAATGCAATGTTTTGAATATGCATTAGCAAAGTATCATTTGTAGCAGTATTGTTCTTCTTTTGGCCTTATTTTTTCATTTAGACTTACATTGAAGAACCTCAAACTATTCAATGTTGTACCATTACTAATACTGCTCTATTTACTTTGTGTAGATAATATTGGTGATTTATTTCTTATTATTATTTTGGCTTTTCAAAGCTTCCAATTGAGGATAAAGATCTCATACGTATTGCTTGATTTTCATGATTACTTTGTTATGCCAGTTTCAAATTCATATTATTCAAACCATTTAACTGGAATTTGATGAACCATATAAATTTTGTAAAACTTTATTTTAACAGCTGGAAGTGAAATGTTCACTCTGCTTTAGCTCAAACTTAGGAAATTTATATATAGGGGAGAATGATGAATAAACATTTTTGTAGAACAATTGGAAAATCATAAGAATGAAAAAAGTATACAAGCTTTAAAAGTACCACCTGCAAAGCTTTAAATTTCAAAAGAGAAGATTACAGGATTCTGCTTTTTCAATGTTCTACTGTTAAAAAAAAAAACTAAATGCAGTGGCATTCAGTATCATATCGTTGTCCAATTGTAGTACGAGCAAAACTAATTGAAAAAATTGGGAAAATAAGAAGAATAAGAAAGCTATTGAAACTATTATGTGCAATGCACGGGTATCAACCTAGTTATAAATAAAAGTTAACACTTAAAAACTTTTAAAAACAATCATGAAATCATAATTAAAAATTATTTGTTTAACACATTTTATTTTACGTACCTTTGTGCAATGTACGAGTATCAAACTAATTATAATGAAAGCAAAACGCGAGATTGTATTTGCAACCAGAGGTCCATGGCATGGTTCCCCCCCCCCCCCCCCTCCCTTTCCTAGATTCATTGCATTGGTTTTAATATTATACAAGTTATTTAATTGGTTCGTTAATAAATATTGTTTTAGATTAATCTTTTTATATCCAAATGATATGGTATTTAAAAATATTTAAAAATATTATATTTTTTAATTATATCTTTACTCCATTTACTTTTTTACTAAACCATCACACTAATTAATTTCTAAATTTTCAATATACTATTACTTTTTTAATAAACAAATAATACCCAATTGTCAAAATAATCTTCTTTTTCTTCTTAATATATTAATATATATAATAATATAATTAATAAGCTAGTGGTTGCCACGGTTCTAGAATTTTTTAATTGAACTGTGAACTAGAACTGTAGTCAATAGTTAAAAAATTATCAACCACGATTCACGGTTCAAACCATCAACTAAAATTATGGTCATCGGTTTGATTGTGATTAGGAGTTTTTTCCAACTGCCAATCGATTACTTAAACATGTGATTATTATTTTTTAATTTTTTCTAAACATATGTGATACGTGGCAATAGGGCTGTCAATAGATCGGGTATATTCAGACCCGTTTATAACGGGTCTAGTACATCTATTTTATTATTCGACCTGATCGAATCCGTTTACCTGTTTAATCTATATAATTGGATCCTAGTATGGAACTATAATATTTGTACCCGATTAATATAATATATTATATAAAATATTAGATATATATTATATTGAGATATTGTTGAGGATTATTGATGAAGAATGGGAAAGTTGAAGATAGCTTCTTGGATGAATTGAGGATATTTCATGTTATATAATAGTTATAAACTTATGAATATTTAGTATTGTTGTTGTAAATTGTTATTTAATATTTAGTTTCTATTTTATATGTATTGTATGAGATTGTTATTTATGAGTTTGGATGGTTCTTTTTATTGTTATAAACTTGAAATTTTGAGAATTTAGAATTGTGGTTGTTATTGATATTAGGGCTATTATTCAATTAATGTGAAGAGTTTTTAGGATTAAATTAAATGTGAACAAAATTGTTTTAATGTTTTATACATGAATTTTTTACACAGGAATATTATTTTACACCGAAAATTTTCAAGTCGGGTGGACCCAATACCCACTTACACTGGTATGGGATTTTTTATTCCATACCCACCGGGTATTCGAATCGGGTTCGGAACCCTTTTATTAATCTGGATCAGATCCGGGACAAGGCGATCCAAACTCGATCCGATCCATTTACACTCGTACGTGGCAATGTATAAATTTTTTTTTAAAAATATATATATAAAGAGCATATAACAATGACCTAGGTAGCAGCAACAACCACAAGTGGTGTTAGTGAGGTATCACCAATGTATGATGTTCCTCAATCAACTACATCCTAGTTACCAAAAAGAGAACCGTCTAGGATTGCAATAATAGCCATTTTTTTTATGTTGTTTTTGTGCCTTTTTTTTTTCTCCTTTGTTCTTTCCTCTATAAATATGTTCTTCAATCCATTCTTCATTTTTCACATTTCTCTCAACTCTTAACCTCTCTTAATTCATAAATTTAATTTATAATATATTTATTGTTATATTTATGTATTATTTTTTTGAAACAAATTTCATCCAAATAGGTCCAAGAGTAAGAGAAAAAAATGAGTGCTAACTCTGATCCGAATTTTCAACTGAAAACATTTACTACTCCATCTAATTATCAATCAACCTCCTATTTGATTCAAAAATTTTTTTTTCTGGTGACATTTTCTCCTCCACCAACTAACTAACCGGTGCAAATTAGTGACGAAGAAGTTGAAACTCGACAACAACATCCTTACATTGATATTTAAGAAAGTATTCAATATCCAAGTGAAACACAAACTGAGACCGGAAGCCCAACAATAACAACATCTTATGTTAATACTCAATACAGTATTCACTATACAAGTGAAGCACAGTCGAGACCAAAACTGAGACTACAATAAAGACAGCATAAAAAAGGAATGTTGATATGTTTACTAAACATTTTGCCACTACAACAATATCATCCGATGAAGTGAAAATTAAGTGTAATTTTTACACGGTTACTCATAATTTGTATGCATTCAAGTTAGGAATAAGTTATGGTACGCTCTTTGAATATCTAAATAGGCATCATCCTCAAGAGTTTGGTTTAGATTCCAAATAACAACAAATTACCAGATACACTAATCTACCTCTACTCCTTCGTATGTTGGTTATTAAATATTCGAAAAAAATTGCAAAGAGAAAAATTAGCTAGATTGGTAGTTCTAAACCATCTTGCACTTAGTTTTGGAGAACAATTACGTTTTAATAAATATTGTCAAAATATTTTAAATCTTATTGCAAAACGTATTCTTTGTACAACCCTATACGTACATTTAAAATATTATATAAGGAATGTCAGAAACAATTGACTCAATTTTTTTTTAGATTTCCCCAATAAAATTTCTTTATGTAGTGATATTTAGAGTGATAATTGAAAACTGATTATCATATGGATGTTACATATCATTGGATTGATAATGAATAGAATATTAAAAAAATAATTACTTGCTTATAGGGGCTTCGATGATCTACATTCTATTAAAAATATTTGTCAATTGTTAATTTTTATTTTAAAAGAATATAGTTTAGTGAATAAGATTTTTTTCGATTTCTTTTGATAATGTTAGTGTAAATACTACCTCAGTTACTAGTATTAAAAATTTAATTATGCCAACTTTGTAGATTTTTTTTTTTTCATCTTAGATGTGAATGCCAAATTTTAAATTTATCTGTACAAGATAATTCAAAAAGTCTTGATCTTTATATTAAACTAATTAAACTAACTAAAGTCATTTTTTCTTCTTTATTGTCTAAAGCTTCAATTAAAAAAAGATGAAGCCAATTTTGTAAATGTAATGGTGTGAAATCAAAGTAATTTCTAAGAGATATTCCAAATATATGGAATTTAACATATGAATTATTAAATAAATCTTTTTTTATATATAGAACACACACACACACACACACACACACACACACACACACACACACACACACATATATATATATATATATATATTAACAAATAGAGCCATTAGAATATATTTATTTCCTCAATAATGGAATATTTGTGAATATATTTTAAATATCTTAAAAACTTTTAGTGATGCTATTTATAATTTTATATTATATTTATTATTCTACTTAACATTTAGTTGTTCAAAATGTAGTAATGTCAGTAGTATTTTTAATAAATATTTTGGCAATAGTCTTTATCTCCTTATATTAATGCTACGAAAACTAAATGGTTAAAATATTATCTAGAAATATCTGATGTTAATTTAGTTGTTAGTGTTCTTGATTCACGTATAAGAATTGATAATTTACAAGATTATCTTACTTGTTATGATTCTTTATTTTCTAAAAATAATAATTATTATAATGGTGATAGTAATACTCAGGATCTTAGATTCCCTATTGATGTTTCTTATATAATAGTTAATATAAAGAATATTCTTTGTAAGTTATATCATGAATATTCTAGAAAATTTGGTTTAACTATTCAAACAACTCAAAATATTGAGATTTCAACATCCGGATATTCAAGAACTAACAAAGCAAGACTTCTTATGCTAGAAAGGTCAAAATGACCGAAAAGATCTCCAACTTTTATGGCAGAATTTGAATTATATCTAATTTGAATTATATCTAACTTATAATTTAGAGTGAAAGAAAATAGTTGAAACATTTGATATCTTGAAGTGATGGGTCAAAAATAGGAATAAATTCTTTATTTTAGCATTAATGACAAATGTGATTCTAACTATTTCCGTTTCAACCATTGCGAATGTTGGAGGAAACATTTCGAACGAAATTCAAACAACAATGGCGTCGGAAGATTTTAAAGTTCAATCATATTTAGATTATTATATCAAAGTTAACGACCGTGCATAAGAAAATGTACAGGTTGGATATCAATAAAATTTTCAACATGAACACTAAAGGAATTAGAAGTACAATCAAGAGTGAAGACCATTAAAGTTAAGGTAAGAAAAGGTTAAAATATAAGAGAATTATGAGAGTTTTGATTCTTTTATATTCTAAGAGGATATGTATACAAATTAATTTTAAAAAATTAAAATTAGGTCAACTCATTATTTTCATATTTTATATATTTAATTATTTTTATACTTAAAAACTTTTAAAAAATTAAAAAAAATTAAAAAAAAAAAAGCAAAAACCGACAGTTGGCTAGTTTACAAACTATAACTTTAACCGCCAACTGTTAATTTGGTTCAACTGCTAAAACTAAGGTTTGGAATTAAGATTGAGGTTGTCCATTTCAACCGCTGATTCAACAACCAAGGCCACCCCTAGATTATGCTAAAGAAGTGCAAATAAATAAGACGTAATTTTGACTAAACCAAACAAAGAGTAGCATAATTCTTTTATAACTCAGTCAATTTTCTTTTATAACTGTTTGGTCTTTTTCCTGATCACGATTGCTGAAAATGACCACCAAATTACCAATCAAAATTACGGATAGGAGGATGCCTCTTTAACTTATCAACTGTCCTTTCCCAATAATGCATGCCAAAAATAGTCTTTGTCAAGATCTTGTATAGGCCTACGGCTGTCACGGTTGAAGGCTGAAAACTGGCTGTTCCGGTCGGTCATGGTTCTAGCAATCACCATTTTGGTTCTGGTTGGCCAATAAAAAAATTACATCTTCTGTTAAACGTTTTTTTTAAAAAAAGTTTGACTAAACCAAACAAAGGCTAGGATAATCCTTTTATAACTCAGTTTTTTCTCTCTCTCTCTTTTTTTTTTTCCCCTAAGATAGAAACCTATTTAATAATTTTAACATCAAGGCTTTAAGTGGATATCAATTCTTTAATCTCATTCCAAATTATTTTATATAATTTTATTTTTTTAAAAATTATCATTTACCCACAACACATCATATTTTTTCTCTTTGAACCTCATATGACCCTATATATTTATTAATTTTTTACAAAATTTATTTCAAATGAATTATTATTTACTTATACTCAGTATACTTGAAGACCGAAGGGAAAATAAAAGTTGGTATCGGAAGTTTTCAAAGTAAGATAGAGTAATGCAAAATATTAATTGTTCTCTCTTTTTAGACACATACGACTCTATATATTTAATAATTTTTTATAAAATTTATTCTAAATTAATTCATATCTACTTATATCCAATATACTTGAAGATGGGAGTGTGAATAAAAGTTGGCATCGAAAGTCCTCAAAGTAAGAGTGATGTAAAACATTGTGTAACCTTTTGTTTTTGTTTTTTTTTCTTAAGCTTTTCTCAAAAGTCGGAATAAAACAAGGAAAAAGAACAATTCACAAGGACTTTGTTATTGTTTTGCTAAACAATTCACAATTGGACTTGCCAGATTCCATCGGCAATTGGGCGTTTATCAGGGCTTGAGTTTTTGGTCGTAAGCGATAATAAATTATCAGGTGAAATTCCACTCTTTGCTATTATGGAACAACACATTTTTTGGCGAAATTCCACCTGAAATTGGGCGTTTATCAAACCTTCAGGAGATGAACTTATCAAACAACGAATTCTCTGGTAAAATTCCACCTCAAATTGGTGGTTTATCTAGCCTACGGTATTTGGGCTTTTCCGTGAATGAATTCTCAGGTCAAACTCCACCTGAGATAGGAAATTCATCAGTACGTCGAGTTTTGGAATTATGGAACAACACATTTTCTGGTGAAATTCCACATGAAATTGGGCAATCTAGTTTTCACACCAGTGTCGGCACTGCATGGCTTTGGCTTTTGCCTCCGAGTGGGAGTGTTGTCAGGCCACCAGCAGCCGCGACGTGGAAGAGGAAGAAGAAGGGAAAAGAGAAAGAAGAGAAGAAAGAAAAAGAAAAAAAAATTATAAATGAATTATAAATAAAATAATAATATATTTTAATATTAAAATATGAAATTATCGAAATACTCTTAAAAATTGATAGAATTGTTAATCCACCGTTGGTCAACTGATGAAATAGTAAGATTTGGACGATTAAGAAGTTCAATGAATAATTTTATATTTATTTTAATCAAAGAATAAAATTTAAATTTCGAAATAGTTTGAAATCACCAAGATAATTTACCTTTTCTATATATATCAACCACATTCATGATGTGCCTGACCAATGATTCTTAAAAAAAAACAGCTGGAAATTTATAATATATATATATATATATATATATATATATAAGTAATTGTAAAAGGCTGAGATACCTTACATTGTCTTTTCCTATCATGTAGTGCTTTGAATCTACATGAATTTATTTATTTATTTTTAATTAAATTAAATATTATTTATCTGAAATTAAGTATTTCTATAAATCCTATTAAATCTATTCCAGATACACCGCATGTTAATTCTTAACAATTTTATCTTCAATCCAAAATCCTAATCTCTTCAAATTTCGCTCCGTATTAAATACTTCACTCAAGGTTTAATGTTGATACATTTCAATAGACAAAGATTTATTGTTTTGTGTAATATTTTCAGGAACACTGTATGTGACAAGTTTATCTTCAATTATCAAAGTCCTAATCTCTTCAAATTTCTCTCCATATTAATAGTTCCCTGTGAGCAAGATCCCTCCAGTATTGATCAAATAGCCAAAAGAAATCTGGGAAAAAAAAATCTATGACGGCCACTCCAATCACGGTTGGTGCGATAATTCTTGAAGGAACTCTCGCTTATTTTGTTGAGAAAGATGAGCTCCAAAATCTTTCCATTTATAATATTGCTACCGGCAAAAGTGATGGAAATAATATGAATACCAATCAAGAAAGGGGAGCTACCAAAAAGAAGAAAGCAAAACCCTATTTCAGATTTGCTCAAGATAATACCAAGCAGTCAAGACGCTGCACAACCATGAAAAAGATGAGCATTCATTTTACATTTTCTTAGTACCTACACAATCAAACTTTTATCAATTCTCTTAGGTTCCTTTCTAACACTTTATCTGATTTATCTGCTCTAGAACTCGTATGAATTTCTCATGATACCTTTTTCCTTGGGAGGTGGGCAAATTTTGAGAGCATACCCCATTGACACTGAGGAAGCTATGCTTTGATTGCCTCCTTTTCCTGTGCCTCTAATTTTAGGTGGAAGCAGGAAAAGAGCAGGAGGTGGCTGTGAGGAAGGAAGTAGCAGCGACGGCCAAGAGAAGAAGAAAAGAAAATGAGAAGGAATAAAGAGGACAAGGCTGTAGCGATGGCAGCCAAGAGAAGCAGGGAAGAGGGAGCAGCGATGGAGGCAAAAGCAGGGGAAAAGGAGAGCAGTGATGTGGCCAAGAGAAGAAGAAAGAAAAAGAAAGAGAGAGGGGGAGATGGGAGAACAATGGCAACCATGAGAAGAAGGGAGACCGGAGTTGCAGGTGACAGTAGCAATGGCTTAGGGTTAGGTGGGTAGAAGGAAATTTAAGGGTTGTTGAGAAAGATTTCAAGGTTTGATTGTTGTATGTCACATTATTTATTACGAAAAGATTAATTTGTATTTGTTAAATTTTGTAAAGAGGATTTTAATTTAGGGATATGGTATTAGTATAATATATATATATATATATATATATATATATATATATATATATATATAAAAGAGGTAAATTAAGAATCATAATAGAATACTGGGTATTTTTTAATTAACATTCATAATGTTAAATATCAATATTATCATTTTCTTATTGGACTCATTTTTCAAAATTCAATCCCCATATTAAATTCATATTTTGCATTCCCCTTCTTCCATTAATTATGTTATTAAATTCAAATTAACGTTTTTTAAAGAAGAAAAATAAAAGTTATTTGAATTCATTTACAATCTTAATTAATTAACTAATAAGATATATGTGTATTTAATATTAATGCATTAAATCATGAAATTTTTTGAGATTTTATCTAAAGTTTATCTAGATTCATTACATTCTTAGAGTATAAGTTCTTGAGAAAAAAAGTGAATATTATCTAAATTCATTAAAAATTTTAATTAATTACGTAATTAATTAATAAGATATACATGTATTTTATTAATACATTAAATCTTAACAACTCATTAATCTACGGATCATCAAACTAGTAATAATAAAAATATTTGTGTTTCCTTTATCTTTGGTCACATGTATTTTTTTTTTTTTCTCTCTCCCTTACAACCTTTATAGTTTGAGATGTGAACTAAATTTTACTACGAAAAACTTCATAAAAAATGCAAAACAAACATAAAAATTGTATTAAGTGAAATATATACTTTTTTCACCCCTTAATTCATTTGTTGTTGAAAAGAAAATCAAGAATTCATTCATAATGACTGGATTGCATTAACCACCCCCCCCCCCAAAAAAAGATCGGAAAAAAAAAAAAGAATTAGGGGTTTTGACAACAGGGATCTTCTTCTTCTAGTGGGCCTTGCTTTGGAAGAACTACGTGTGGAGTGGTTTTGTTGGGTCCATAGATATCCATGCCCTACCAGGCTACCAGTCAGGGAGGTTCAAAGAATAGAACAATTTCAAAGCCAGGATATTAACCCAAGGAGATATAACAATTAACAGGTAAAGAGTTATTTTGGTATCGAAATTCACTGAGTATTTTATTTGTGCATACTTTTTTGTTGGTATATATGTACATATTTTTTATTTTTTATGAAGTTTGTATATATTGTTGTAAATTATAAACACATTTTTGTAATATTTGTAAAATAAATTATAAAACAATTTGAGATGCATAAATTGTGCAATCTCAAATTGAGAGCTTGTAAGTATTTTTGTGAACTGTGTACAAATTGTTATGGAAAAAAAAAAAATGCATTCTTTTTGCGTTTGGATGTCTTTGGGTAATGGAGATGGCAGTCCTGGAAAAGCAAGTCCTCCTTTTTGACTCAAAGCAGACGGGAACAGCACGCAAGGCAAGAGAAAATGGAAGAAGAAGACAGAAGGCAAAACCCGCACGTGAATAGCGGTCTAAATAAATCAAACTTTTATAGAATATATTTAAGTTATTCTTGATAAAGATTTGATTCGAATTCGAAACACCAACATTAACTTCAAACATAAATTTTATGTTTAAATTTGAATTTGAATATTTAAGTATGAAACTCGAATATTCGCAAACATAATTAATTAATTAATATTATATTATTTATTTAAATGAAATTCAAATTTAATTTAAATTTGAGTTTGAATTTAAACTTTCAAACTTATTATAATCAAACTTCAAATCAAGTTCGAATTTTAAAGTATTTTAAACGAATTGAATTCAAATCAAAATTCGACGTTTAAATCGAACTCGAAGTCGAATTCGAGTTTTACGTAAAAATAATAAAATTCAACTCGATTATCTTAAATTTCGATTTGAATCGATTCGAATACACTTACTCGTGAATAAATGATTAACCAATTTCCTCATTCACTTGTCTCACCTTTGGAGAGCCAACAAAAAAATAAACCTTAAAAATGAATAACAGACGATGGAAAAAAAAATACCTACATATCCTATAAATAGTTGTTTTGAGTTATAATTAATGTTTAAAAAACGAACATAAATTTATAAATATTAATATATGATTATTATAAAAAAAAAAGCAGCAAGCTTCACCCCCCCCCCAATCCCAAATTCGTTGTAGGAATTATACGAAAATTCTGTACAATGGGACTATTTTTCAACTGAATTCCGACAGAGGGGCTGCCTCAGCCGAAATTCCAAGAGTAGTGAGGTCACATTCCGTGTAAAATGTGGTCGCATTCACGGAATGCGACCATAAATGCCATTTTTTCAACCTAACACGAATATTACAAAAAAATATAACGGCATGCGGACTAAGGTCGCATTTATTTGCTATTGCAGCGCTGTTTCACCTTTGCGCAAACTTCCTTTCCTCAATTCTTATTTCGCTGTGCAACATCGCCTGCAGAGCTGTCATCGCCGCCATAGTGCCTTCGTTGCAGAGGGGCTTTGCCGCGCAACACCACTGCTCGTCGTCACAGAGGTGTCGTCTGAATTTCATGTTCTTTCTACAAAATTTGAGTATTGATTTATTTTACTCTTAGAAAATAGGCTAAGTTTGCTGAAATTTGGAAACAATTTATGCATTTTAAGAAAAATTCCTAATATTAAATTATATATTCTTTCTATGATCAAGAGCATCTTATATTGATACTTAGGGATGTAATAAAGACCTAAATGTTGATTTATTTGATGTGAATACTTGCTGTACATGAATGTTATTTGAAAAATCCAATATATTATAAACTAGGTGTACCATGTGAAATATTATGGTTGAAATAGTCCAAGGGCAAAGACCTATCTATTATGGTTGATTATCTTGTTTATTGCTTAATCAAGATAAATTCCTATGCATCCATGAACTATTGCATATGTCTATTTTTGGAAACTTTTCTTAAACTTAACGCTTTTCAAATTTAGGAACTTTTTATAAACAAAATGTTTTTCTTTTTTTAAAAAACCTTCCATATCTAGAAGTCTTTTCTTTTTAGAAACTTTCTATAAATGGAACTTTTCATCTTTGAAAACTTTCTATATTTGGAACTTCTCCGTTTTGGAAACTTTCTAGAAATGGAAATTTTCAAAATTTATCCATTTGATACAGGAGCTAAAGTAAGTTATTCTAAGTCTCGTTGTATACAAGCAAATGTATGTTTCCATGTTCATGCATACAAATTTACGAAAATCATAGCATTACTATTTGTGGTAAATGGTTCCTATTATTTAAGATAACTATTTGTTGCTGTCAGAATAGGGAACCGATGCAAACGGAAATCAGCTTCGTATCCGATAAACACAAACGATCCGATATGGTGCAAAAGAAAATGGTATCAGATCTTTTTTGAATCAGGGACTGGGTTCCTTGAGTTTACTATAGAAAGGGCTCAAGAAGGTCGGCCGAGCATACTAAACGGAAGGACTTTTCTGGGAGAATAAAATGATAGTTGTATTAATTGACTTAACGGAAGATACAGAAAAAAGGTCCGATATTGAAAATATGAACAGAAAGCCGTAAGAAAAGCGGTAAGGAAAACTGTAAACAATGCTGGTAAGCTGCAACAGAGCAGTAAGAAAGCTGTAAAGAACTAAAATCCTAAACTGGAAAGCTGGAAATGATGATGAGGTAAAAATGAAATTAAACTCTGCTGGTTGATGACTTGATTGGTTTTTTTATTCTGGGTGAGGCTCCTCATTTTATACTTGCTGTATATGAGCCACTAACAGATCGCGTAGTTTCTTCCGGCCAAAGAATGCTCCCAACGATCGTGCAGAATTCCTTACACCGAAAGATTAGGAATCTGTTTTTCCTTCTTATCAGTTCCGTGGTGCCGATGTTGACCATGACCATCGGCTACTTGAAAGGTTGACTTCATCGACTCGTCCCAATTTGTCCGATCGGTATCGGTTCAAAGTAGCCGTTATATCAGCTGGGCAAAGCGGACGTCAACAAATGCCCCCCCGAGTCCCGTTGTTTCGGCAGACGCGAGTCAGCGAAACGATGGAAATCGTACAACTATTAATGGCAGCCGCTCTTTTTTTGACGAAATTGAAACGTCCCGAATGTTGTGGAATTGTTGTGACGCCTCGGCCTTAGAACCCGCGAACGGCTTAATTTCAAACTTCCTTATAAATTTCGGTGGTCCCCAGTCGGAACTCCTTACTCCTTTCAACTTCTACCTCCTTCAGAATTCTACTACTTGAGTAATTCATCGGTTTTTTATCTTCTTACCCTAATTCCCTGCAAACCGTGAATTTCCTCTTGGTAAAAGCAACGTCACAATGGCAACCCCTACAGATAAGAATATTCTGTCTCTGGTCCAAGCCGATGCCAGGCTATTTGCCTTGGGTCCGCGCCTCCTGCCTACCAAGGTTACTGATGAACATCTGCGGTTTGCCTTGCTGGCTAATTTCACACTCCCGCTACAACTGGACACTTTCACAACCGCCAATCTTCCCTCCTCTTTCCGCCATTGGCCCCGCAAACTCAAAAATTACCGAGAATGGCGAGATCGTTGCTACGCCCAATTTAGGGCTATTTGGGCGCAATGGGGAATCTTGGACGCCATCATGATGACCGACTTTGAGATGGTGTTTGACCGCAATCTGTTTGCCGCCGTCCTACCCTTTTGGTCTTCGGCGATCAACGGCTTCATATTCATGCACGGGATGTTTTCTCCTATCATTCTTGACATCTGCACCATTCTCGGCTTCCGATGTGAAGGTGATGAGATTCCGAGGCTTCATGACGAGGAAAATTTGCCAGCCGTTGAGGCTCGTCTGGACAAGGCCTCCTCTTTATATGGCAACTTCATCAGCACTTAACGAGGGGTGGAGGACACTCCTTCCAACCAAGAACAAGCGGCCTTCTTATGGTTTTGGCTGTGTAAGTATGTCGTTTGTTCCCATTCTGCCGGTATCAGCAATGAGTACCGATACTATGTATCGACTCTTCTATGGAGCAAGAGGCGCTGTGACCTTGCCTCTCTGGTTCTCACCTTGGTCTACCGCACCATCAATCAGCTGATGGCTGCCCTTGCCGCCGGGGAAGACCCGACCAACCTAGGGGGCCCACTCTGGATTGTCCAGCTCTGGCTGTATCAATATTTGCCCAATTTTGGTGTTAGCTGACTTGCAGGCATTCAAGCAGACTCTTCTGAACAAGCAACTGGCTATCGGCTCCTACGGGTCCCCATAAATTCTGCCTTTACCGAAACTATCATCTCGTACCTCTACCGATGTCGAGACTTCCGTGGCGCCATTTTCTTCCCATATGCTGCTCGCCAAGAGGGCCTCTTTTGGTTGAGAAGCCTGTCGGAAAGCCCCGAGGCCACACAAGAAACTTTATGGGCCCGTATTCTGTGCCCTTGGAAAATTCTTCTGGGGGCCAAACCTGGAGCTCGGAGTGCTAAGACTTCCTGTGAGCGGTATAATCCTCATTGCTTCTCCCGTCAATTCGGGCTGATACAGGACATCCCCGGAAATCCAGGGCATGTTTCCTCTTTCTCTGTGAAACCGGTGTTATCGGCTGAAGATGTACACACTTTAGCCGAACGCACTCAGGCAATTCTGAGGTCCTTTGAGTTCAAACCTTTCCAGATGGTGCTGAAGACTTCTCCAAATTTTGATTTATGGTGGAGGCTACTGAGTGGGGTCCTGTTTTCTGCCCCCATAGGCGCCTGGCTTCTGCGCATTCCTGGGCCGGCCACTTCTCTGCCTGAACCACCCTCATATGCTAAGAAAGGAAAACAGGTAAAATTCCCCGTAAGTCCTGTAATAATGCCGACCTTACACACTCCCTTGGTGCAAAAAACCATGGCTACTGCTCCTGTTGTCCCGGAGGAGGAAGAGGAAGAGGTTAAGGTTCCGTCCTTACTCCGTCGATCCAAAAGGAGACATGAAACACTGACTACTCCCGTTCCCAAGGTTTCCTTTTGGCAATTCTTACTTTGTTTGGTTTCTCCAACGTTTAACTTTTGTCTAACGACATCATCCTTTCTGTAGAGACGCAAACAAGTGGTAAGCCGTTCCGTTGTTATCGACACTTCTTCTGACTCGGAGAAGGATGTTCTGCTCCGATCTCTAGTCGAAAAGGTGGCTGAAAAGACTGCTCATCCGACGGTAGATACCCCGTTAGTGGAGGCTACGGCTCATCCTTCCGTGACTGACATTCCAACCTCTTTACCCGCGACAACCCTTCCCTCAGTTGAGCTTTCGACTCCTGAAAGCCCGTCCTCTATCCTGCCAAGGCCTGAAAAACAACCAGTGGCCGCAGATGTCAAAACAACGGTGCCTCCCCCAAGCCAGGGGACAGGAGCAGCTACTGCTTCCCCGCCAATGCTGACATTGGCTTCGGTGCTAGACTTCCTTGACGCCCTTATCGGGGCTTCCCTGCCTATTGAGAAGGTCACTCTGGATAATGTAAGTCGTGCCTTTCTGCGGATTATTCAGTCAGCCGACCCCGACATGCCCCCTTTACTTCGGGACCTGGCAATTGGGTGTCTGGGACAAATGCATTTCACTAGCCACTTCTTGTTGGATACGCAACGCCGTCGAGATGAAGTGCATGACCAGTTAGAGCTCCTGAAGCTGTATCGAGAAAATGCGGAATTTGCAGAAAAAGATCGCCGAGAATTCACGGGTCAACTTACACTTCTGCGAGCCGACATTGCGGCAAGCAAAGGGAAGATTGAACGGCTCGAACCTCAAATATCCGAAATCCAAGAAGAGCTTGCCTATGAGAAAAAGTCTTTAGAGCAGCAGCTTGTATCAGAGGCAGGGCTTCAGGCAACAATTAAGGCCATTGATGACTTCCTTTGTCAACATGAGGACGAACGGCTAATGCTAAAGGCGGAAGAAGAACTGCTCGAGGCTGAATTATCACACTCAACCGCCCTGTTGAACGAGATGAGGTCCGGATGGGACCGCGCTGAACAAGGCTTTACACCTTTCGCCTTCTGACGAAGCAGGCCCCTCCGGAACTTAAACCGAAGACACTACCCGTTTGGTGGCCGAAATAGGGGGTCAAGATATGTTTGCTAAAGAGGTGGCTCGGCTTTCTGAAAAAGGAGCAGAAATGGAGGCTGAGATGGCTGAAGAAGAATTCCCAGTTCCCAACCCACAGTTAACGAAAGCTGGCATAATGCCTAGCCTGGCGTCCGTCGAGTCAGAAGATCTCAATCGGTTGGCGATTGTTCCTTATCGGCCAACACTATTACCCCCACCCCCTTCCGATGATAGCTAATTTCTCTTGTAAAGGCACTTACGGCTATCTGATCGGCCTCTTGTGATCAGTTCTATGTATCAGACCAACAAGTTTTACTTAAGACGTTCTCTTTCTTTTTCCCTTTTTTTTTTTTTTTACTTGCTATCCCCTTCCCAGAACATCGGATAGTACCGCTTCAAAAACTTACCATTAATTGCTTTACCTGCTTCCTTTCCATCGGGTGTCATTAAGCGGTAAGCTCCTCCATAAAAAACTTGCGTTACTAAGAATGGGCCTTCCCAGGATACGGACCACTTACCATACTTCGGATCTTTTAGAGCCACGGGGAGAATAGTCTTCCATACCATATCTCCTTCTTGAAAACTTCTTTCTCAAACTTTCCGATTATACGCCCTTGCCACATTCTTCTTGTGTTGTTTGATATTCTCCAAGGCAACCCAGCGGTCCATCTCAACTTGGTCTAGGCTTAGGGCCACAGCCATCTGATAATCTTCAGTTGTTAGACAATGCTGGTAGGCTATTCAGGTTAACTGCAATGATATCTCAACAGGTAACACAGCATCCTGCCCATAAGTTAGCCTAAACGGGGTGAACCCAGTTGCCGTTTTAGCAGCATTCCGATGGGCCCACAATACCTCCTGCAACGCCTCATGCCATCTTCTTGGATTGTCTTCTACTGCCTTACAGATCATGCCGATTAAGGTTTTGTTCGTTGCCTCTGCTTGTCCGTTAGCCTGTGCATAGTAAGGAGAAGAGTGAAGCAATTTGACTTTAAACTGTGTTAGGAAATTACGTACCTGATCCCCCGTAAACACCGTTCCTTGATCTGTTGTTATTGTCTCTGGGATTCCGAAACGGAATAGAATGCTTTGTCGGAGGAAGTTGATGATTGTGTTTGTGTCACGTTGGTCAGTGGTTGTGCCTCCACCCACTTGGTGAAGTAATCTATTGCCACAAATATAAATGAATGCCTTTTTGCTGAAGGTGGATAGATTTTTTTGATGATGTCCAAGGCCTATCCATGGAAAAGCCATGGTTTAATAATTAGATGCAGTTTCGTGGAAGGTGTGTGCAGTAAAAGGCCATACTTTTGGCAAGCTTTACAGCCAATTGCATAAGCATTACAATCCATAGTCATTGACGGCCAAAAGAAACCGTGGCGTTGAAGCGTCCACTTCAGCTTTGGGCCCGCCTGATGTGCTCCACATAGACCTTTGTGTACCTCTACCATAGACCGTAAGGCTTCCTCCTTTGAGAGACACTTTAAGAGGACTCCGATGTGACTTCGCCGAAACAAATCATTTTGCCTACCAATGTAAAGCTGAGGGCTTTTCGTTTCACTTCTCGCGACGCTTGTCCAGTCGGATTTCTCAAATAGTCAGCAATCTCTTGTCGTTAATCTTCTGATACTCTGTTTCCGCTATCTGTTGGCACATTATTGCTTTCCTAAAACCTGATGCTAACTGAGCTAGACGGTTAGCACTCTGGTTTTCTGCCCTGGGAACATGAACTAAAGTGACCTCCAGGAAATGTTGAAGTAACCATTTTACCTCCTGTAACTTATCTGAGAGCAACGGATTAGCACATTTATAATCTCCTACTACTTGTCGGATAACTACTTGAGAATCACCTACAACTCTAACTACTCGAGCTTCGAGTGCTTTCAGGATCCGCAATCCTAACAAGAGGGCATCATACTCCGCCTGATTATTAGTTGTCCCTTTTCTTAACCCAAAGTGGACCTTGCCCTGCTATCCATTCAAAGACTCAAAGACCAGACCAATACCAGCCTTCTACTGGGTACTTGAGCCGTCGAATTGCAAAACCCATGGTTTCAAAGAAATGTACCTCTGCAGCTTGTCTCCTCCTGTTTGTGGTATTTCTAGAGAGGGATGCTCAGTTAGAAAATCTGCAATTGCTTGTCCTTTCACAGCTCTCAGTGGCATATACGTTAAAGAAAAAGCATGTAATTTGACCGCCCATTTTATAAGTCTCCCATTCAGTAAAGGGCAATTCAACAAAAGTTTGATTAAATCTACCTTGCATAGGATATGTACCTCCCTAAATAACAAGTAATGCTCTAGCTTTGTGCATGCATAGTAAAGAGACAAGCATAGCTTTTCAATAGGAGTATATCTGGTCTCTGTATCCGATAGATTTCAGCTGAGATAGTATACTGCTCTTTCTATCCCCTGCTGGTCATCCTGAGCCAATAAACTGCCAATAGATCCTGCTGCAGCTGAGATATATAACTTCATAGGGGACTGGTCGTGTGGAGGAGCTAACACCGGTGGATGTGATAAAGCTACCTTTATTTGCTCAAACGCCCTTTGATGCTCAGGTTGCCAGATAAAATCTTAAGATGACTTTAAACGTAACAAGGAAGAAAATACCTTTTGTTTACCTGCAGCGTTTGCCAGAAAACGCCGTAAAAAATTTATCTTCCCCAAGAAACTTTGCAACTCTTTCTTTGTCTGAGGTGGTCTCGCCTGTAAAATGTCTCGGGTCTTATTCTGGTCTATTTCAATCCCTCTCTGGTGCACTAAGAACCTAAGGAAATTTTCAGCCGCAACTCCAAAAACGCATTTAGCCGGATTGATTTTCAACTGGTGCTGACGCATCCAGAGGAATACTTGCTCCAAATTGACTAAGTGTTGTAGGAACATAGGAGACTTTACGACCAAATCGTCTATGGAGACTTCCATGGTGCTATCGATAAGATCGTGGAAGATGAGATTCATGGCCCATTGAAAGGTGGCCCCAGCGTTCTTCAGACCAAATAGCATAACCACCCATTCAAATAAGCCGATAGACCCTGGGCAACGGAACGCCGTTTTGCGTGTATCCTCTTCAGTTATGAATATCTGGTTATACCCTGAGTACCCGTCCATGAAGCTCAAAAACTGGTTGCCCGCAGCAGAATCTACTAACATATCTACTATTGGTATAGCATATTCGTTCTTAGGAGTGGCCAAGTTCACGTTTTTGAAGTCTATGCAAACACGTAGTTGTCCATTCTTCTTAATGACTGGTACGATGTTAGATATCCATTCTGCATATCGGCACGTACGGATGAACCCGCACCAAGGTAACCTTTCCACCTCCTCCTTGATCCTAGGTAACAATGCAGGATTAAAGCGTCTTGCTGGTTGTTTATGGGGTTTAAAGCCTTCTTTCATAGGTAGGCGATGTTCCACAATGCTTCTGTCCAAACTTGGCATCTCATGATAGTCCCACGCAAAGCAGTCTTTGTACCTGCGGATTAGACAGGTTATCTTATCCCTTTGCTCGATCGTTAAATGTAAACTCACCTTGGCTGTTCTGTTTTCCCCTGCTTCCCCTATGTCTACTTCTATTAACGGATCTTCAGCAACGAAGTCAGAAGCTCGTCGGACCTATGGATCTTCTGGTCGTAGGCCGCTTGGCTCCTCAGTAGTGATCAAGTTATGAGCCATCGTCAGCTTGGCGTATTGGCTTGGATCAAATGTCGAATGATAAAATAGAGCCTCGTTCATGTGGATTTCGGTTGAAAACGGATTAGGATCAACTGGGATTTGCTCCACCTGCTCTCCATCCCAAATCAGCATCATCTGGTGTAAAGTGGACGGTACGCAACGGTTTGCATGAATCCAATCCCTGTCCAATAAAACAGAATAAGCTGGCTTTGCATCAATTATAAAAAAGATCGCTTTACTAGTTTTGGACTCGACTGTGACTTCACAAGTGATCACACCTTCTGCCGCAACTACTTCCCCAGTGAAATTAACCATCTGTACATCAGTAGGGAACAAATCCAACTTATCTTTTCCTAATCGTTTCAAGGTAGAGAAAGGCATTACATTTAAAACAGCTCCCCCATCAACAAAAACCCGAGTAAGTGGCTTGCCATTGACATGCGCTTTGATGTACGGGGGCCTGAGATGGTTAGTGTTTTGGGCTATTGGAATGGAAAAAAGCATCCCATCTGGGGGAATTTGGACATCTACCAGCTCCACTGCGGCTCTTTCCTCAGTATGAAAATCCTCTTCCATGGATTCTTGACGAGAGGCAACCCGAAAACTTGATGGCAGGATGCTGAGCTTGTTTTGGCCATTATCAGGGGCTAGTTGCTCTTCAACCCAAGCATCAATCAGCTGCCTCTGTTGTGCCCGCTTCCGCTGCTCCCGTCTTTTTTGGGACTTTGATAGTCAGGAACAGCAGCCAGGCTGAAATGTCTCCTTTTGGGGAACCTGCACTGTTAGTTTCCCTTCCTTGCCATGAAAATGTGCCGCAAAAGAGGGAGGAGATAAGCGGGTAAAATCTGACGGTTTGCCATCCAATCTCTGGAATGCTTGTTTTGTTTCCCCAAACTCCTTGTTTCCTATATGTTCGTGCTATTTCTCACATATTGTTTACAGCATGTGTGCATTCGCTAACGGAAATGGATCTGTGTCTACCAAAGTCTCTTCCTTTTTGTCTGCAAACTTCAATCTTCCGTCCTGGATAGTCTTCTGAATAACGTTCCTGAAAACAATACAACTGTTAGTGCGATGCAAAAAGAGTTGTGCCATTTACAATACCTTTTTCCTTTCAATTCTTTCGGGCTAGGGATCTTGTGTCCATAAGCTAGACAAATCTGCTTATCTGCCACCAGTTGATCAAAAATTTGTTCGGCTTTTGAGACGTCGAATGAATAGGAAGGTCCTGACGTGGCAATTTCCTCTTTCCCTTTGCCAGGCTTCAAGTAAGCACACGTATAGGATGCACCCTTTACCAATTCCGCTACTATCACCTCTATAGCCTGATCATCGTCTTCCTCATTAGTATCATCTATGACGGATATCATTGTCTGACCATGAGAGACTTTTACGGAATGCCTCTTCTCTTTCTCCTTGATCATCTCCTCTATTCTAACGGTGTGAGACAATAGCCGGGACAAATTTGAGAAATCTTGGAGAATGAGTCGTTCTTTGAGTTGCGGATGCATCCTGCTAATAGCAATTCTTGCGCATTTTGTTTCAGGCAACTGGGTTGTATACTTGGACTTAGTTTGCCGGAAACGTTCAATAAAATCCGCCACATCTTCTGGTCCCTTTTGTCGGATGGCCAATAAGTCGGCGATAGAAACTTCCAGCACCGGATTAAAAAAACGTTGGTGGAACATTCTTTCCATGTCAGCCCATGACTATACAAAATTAGGAACTAGATTGGCATACCATGTGAAAGCCGCTCCTGTCAGAGATAATGAAAACAATTGTAACTTATGCCATTCATTATTTCCTAACTCGCCGCATTGTGCCGTGAACCTTCAGATGTGTTCTATGGTAGACTTATTGTCTTCACCAGAAAATTTTGAAAATTCCGGCAGTTTGTAACCTCAAGGAAGTACCACTATGGCATCCACCCACTCAGGGTAGGGTTTTTGGTATACGAGCCGATCCCGTGACTGTCGTCGGAATGTTTCCACTCCCCCATCCACCGGTTGGTACGGCTGTTGAAATTGAGGTGACGGACTTTGCATGACGGGTCTAGGGCCCTGTCCTATAGGCGGTTCAATGCTTCCAATCCCTTGCCCTGGGTTAGCCATTGTGAGCGCCGAGTATGAAGGAGGATAAGGAACAGAGTAGTTCGGCGGCCCCCCAACAGGCGGCATGCTTCCCCTAGCTAGGCTCGGAACTATTTCATACACCAACGGTAACCCCGTCAACGGGACTGGAGTTCTGCCTGGGAACATCTCTGCTGGTAACGTGTTTTGAGCCATTACTCCTGGAACTTGATGCCCCCCGGTAGCATGGAAACCCATTTCTCGTCGCAGGAGGTGTACTGAGCCATGAGAGGGCGCACCATCAGCCGATGGCATAGGGTATGTAGATGCTATGTTTGTTCCTTGTGCATGGTACCCCGATGGCTGAACAAAGGTTTGCGCACTTTGCCTTTGCGCAAACTGTTGAAGCTCATTCTAAAGCAGAGGTTGAAAGATAGTAGCAAATTGTGGAATAAGCCCCTGTAAGAGCTCGCCAATACACTGTTCCATAGTATGTTAAATGGCAGTTAACGAGGTGGACAACGGCTGAGATGCCGATGGTGGGGGGAAGACTGATCCCCTTGCTCCACAGAAGTACCCTGAGTACCACTGGTAGTAGTAACTGAGAGATCAAAGACTCCCCGGAAAGCACGGACTGGGGGTCGCTCGGATATCTCCGGTGCTTATGGCCATTGTGAATTATTTGCCATTGTTCGCCTTGACCGCAATAGCATGCGACTACTAACCTCTGGGTCCTACTGGGCGTGCCAGTCTGTGTTGCTGTCAGAATAAGGAACCTATACAAACGGAAATCAGCTTCGTATCTGACAAACACAAACGATCCGATATGGTGCAAAAGAAAATGGTATCAGATCTTTTTTGAATCAGGGATTGGGTTCCTTGAGCTTACTATAGAAAGGGCTCAAGAAGGTCGGCCGAGCATACTAAATGGAAGGACTTTTCTGAGAGAATAAAATGATAGTTGTATTAATTGACTTAATGGAAGATATAGAAAAAAGGTCTGATATTGAAAATATGAACAGAAAGTCGTAAGAAAAGCTGTAAGGAAAACTGTAAATGATGCTGGTAAGCTGCAACAGAACAGTAAGAAAGCTGTAAAGAACTAAAATCCTAGACTAAAAAGCTGGAAATGATAATGAGGTAAAAAATGAAATTAAACTCTACTGGTTGATGATTTGATTGGTTTTTTTATTCTGGGCAAGGCTCCTCATTTTATACTTGTTGTAAATGAGCCACTAACAGATCGCGTAGTTTCTTCTGGCAAAAGAATGCTCCCAACGATCGTGCAGAATTCCTTGCGCCAAAAGATCAGGAATCTATTTTTCCTTCTTATCGGTTCTGTGGTGCCGATGTTGACCATGACCATCGGCTACTTGAAAGGTTGACTTCATCGGCTCGTCCCAATTTGTCCGATCGGCATCGGTTCAAAATAGCCGTTATATCGGTTGGGCAAAGCTGACGTCAACAATATTATATATAAATTATACTAGTTTGAAAATATGAGCGATGAAAAAAACTTGGTTTAGCTAATGTATTGATCTAACTTGATTTGATTTGTTGTGGGAGTTTTGGGACTGCATGTAATTACATCTGTGAGTGGGAATTACCGTTGCACCCTTTACAACACTAACTTTTGGTAATATAGATTATGGATGCTCTGCGAACACAGACAAAAGTTTTGGAAATTCTAGAACTAATACTCATTGAAATGCTTACATGGATATCTTTAACCTTTGATTGCTAATCATGCGCATAGATACAATCGTAGTTTAATTGTTTGATCCTAATTTAAATGGGTACAATGGATCACATGCACATAGATATCCATCCGGGGCCTCTCGTCGACAGTTTACTATCTCTGCAGTCGAGTCATCGCTCGTCTTTGGTATGGTCTGGTGATCAGCGTGCTTGTGAGATTCCATTAGTGTATAGACGATACGATTCCGCATTTTGGAAGCATACTCCCCTTTCCGGTAGAGTTGCAGAGTTAGTGGATAGGGCTCTAGTTTTGGTGAAGTCAGGCGAGCTGGACATATCCAGGTTGATCATGCTCTTATAACCGCATTGGTAGAGCGATGATGTCAGGAGACCCATACATTTCATTTCCCTTTAGGAGAGGCTACAGTGACACTAGTGTTGGATTGTATGCCCTCTTAGACTAGGTTTCTAATGTAAAATCGAATATTTTAATAAAAGAATTTTTTTTCAGAAATTGTTTGTGAATTTATTTTTTGTTTGTGCACAATTTCGTTTGGAACAGACTCATTGTATTTAAATAAGTGATCCATGTGAATGGTGTTCTTTCACAGTGAGGTATGGATCACGGGTTATTTAACACATAAACATTTGTTCTTAACCTATTGATGAGAATGAGAATCTCATCATGTTTAGATTATTATGTTATGAATTTCAAATGGGGAGTGGCTTACCTTTAGCCAGTGAGTAGTCCACCCACTTCATGACATAAGCGTATTTCAAATATGTAGGACAGGACCTGTAGCAGTGGTTTCTAAAAGTACTATATGATAGAAACCTAGACTACTACCGCTACAGTGTGGACTAATGCTCTACGACTTGAGTATGAGTTGGTGGTCTGACGAAGCTGGAAGCATATGTTTTGATATGCTATAGTTGAAGTTCTATAGTAAAACTAATATACTTGTGTATTGGGTATATGTAACTAGTTAGTTAAGATAGACTCGTACAAGATAGTTTCTACACTATATCGCCCCTTGTGGTTGTCCGAATGATCTAAAATGTCCAGGGCCTTGGGAAACATGACTCGGATGTTTGCTTTAGGGTAGCTCCATTGGAAAGCGGAAACGCTCCATTGGAAAGCGGAAACACTCCAGGAAGTCATGGATCATTGGATTAGAAGCCTAAGGATGGTAAATGTCATTTAGAGGGGTGTTAGTATACTTCTTCCTCTCTAAATGTACGGCGATGTGTAGAGAGGTATTTTAGTCATTTCACCTGTAGGCCGGAGACTTTGCTAATTCAGTATTATCCTTAGGGTCAATATTTTCTTATGATGATATTAGGAAATATTTAAAATGTAAAATACAGCTATTTATATAGCAGGGGTATTTTGGCCATTTTAGCAGCCAAGACGACGTGTCTTTTTGGTCGTCGGAATAGCCCGTAAGTCCTAATTAATTTTGGTTTGAGGAATTGGTCTCAGTTCAAAAGGATTTTATTTTATTTTATTTTATTCAGGATGTCTAATTTATTATTAGACTGGAATAAAATAAATAAATAGGAGTTGAGAGAAATTAATTATCTGATTTAATTGGTTAATTAATTATTCAGGGCCTAAGTCCAGTTTGAATAATTAGGAAATTAACTTGGGCTTAAACTAGGGGGAAATAATTAATGCTTAATTATTTATTGGGTTATTTATATAAGCCCAAGAAATAAATAATTAAAGTTTAATTATTTTGGTTCATTTGGGCTCATTAATTTTTTATTGAGTTATTTCTATAAGCCCAGGAAATAAATAATTAATATTTATTATTTTGGGCCTTTTGGGCCCAAGAAAAATAATAAATATTATTTCAGCCCAATAGCTTGGACCGTAGGGTTTCTTCCAAATACGGTTCAGATGAGTTTAGGGTTAAGCCAAACTTATTCTCATGATAACATCCGAGTGTTTGAAATATGATATCCCGGGGGATATGTTTATCAGATATTTAAGACCTAGTTTTTGGCTAACAATAAACAAGTCTCTGGTGAAAAAAAATAGCTCTAATCTCCCTCACTAATCTCTCTCTCACGCAGCTCTCCCTCTCTCACGTCTCGTTCCTTCTCTTGTTTTCTCCTTGGAGTTTTGCTAATCAATAGCAAGAGAACCAAGGAGATTAGAGACCACTCTTCTTCACTGTTGTGTTCACCGACAAGAAGTTGGGCAGTGGCATATTCTGAGAGTTGAAAAGCTTGGCGTTTATGCAAACAAGGCGAAGTAGGAGGTTAGCGGGATTTCAACCGGAAGCTTCTTCAAGTGGGCAAGGCGAAGCTATTCTTGTCGTTCAATCCACTCCTATTCAACCTAGTAGGGTTAAAGCATGCAAATGTATGATTTTAACACTTTCGTGCTGCCATTAAGGCTTGTGTTTTTTCTCTTTGTTTTTTTTCCCGTGAGTATGCTCCCCTGTTTTTCCTTCCTATCAAAGTGGTATCAGAGCCACAGGTTTTTGATCAACTTAGGGAGCATGTTAGTTAATAAAAATGGAGAAGATCATTGTTTGGTGCTTTAATCTGTAATCCTTCGCTGTTTTGGTATGTGATTGACATGATTGTAAGCTTTACAGTGGAAGCATAGGACTCACTATAAAATTTTCTTGCTTTGCTAGAACATCGTGTAAACCCAATTTGAAGGGTATAGGTGGTTATGGTTTTGTTTTGGATGAGTTTTTGTAAGTAAAAATGTCCAAAGAAGCCAAAGAAAGAAACGACAGAAGAGAATGTAAGTTTCGCACAGAAGAGAAAAAAAAAGAAGAAGAAGGCACTGTTCCTAAGCTGCACAGCCCAGCCGAGCCGAGCCGCCTTCATTATTGTGTCTGGAGCCGATCTCCGAAGACCCGAGCCAACTGCGCCGATTGCTGGAAATTGAAGGCGATTGCAATTGCAAATTTGCAATTGGCGCGCGGGTTAGCGGGGCATCGGACGCACGAAATGGATAAATGCGCGGGTCAACGGCAGAGAGGATCTGGAGCGGGTCGCGTGCAGGCGGAGCGGCTCGCAGCAGCTGGAGATCTGGTGCGGCGGGTGCACCGGGCGCGCTGTGAGCCGCAAAGCAAAATGCGCTCTGATCAGGTGCAGCGGGTGTACGTGGACCGGCAGTGTTTTTTTTGTTTTTTCCTTTTCCGTTTTGGGTCCCATACCAAGCGAGGTTAATATTTTTGCTATAGTTTATATTCTTGGAATATATTTGCATGAAAAATATTAGTAAGAGATTTTAGGATTAAACAAGACCATTAATTAATTAATTAATGTGTTTAATTCTATTATTTGGGCACTTAGGTTTAAAAATAGAAAAACATGAAAACGTTTACTGTTTTCTAGCATGCTTTTTTTTTTCCGTACCTATGTGCGCCTTTTCTCAAAGCCTATAGTCTTTGGTAACTTTTTTGACAAGAAAAATATTTTTCTTCAAAAAAAATTAAATGGTTATTTTAATTTGTACAAAAATTAATCCTTGAATATTTTCTCAAAGGATTTAATCATTGATAAAGAAAATATATTGGATTTAGATATTTTTGTAAATTAAAATGGAGAGCCATTTTGTTTTATTTTTGCACTAGAAAAATTATTTTGTCAAATAAACTTGAGACTAAAGTCTCTAGAAAGTTTTAATTGGAAAATTTTTGAAATCATTAAGTTTTAACTTAAATAAAATTAGTCCATGAAAAAATCTCTCAAATGATATAAACATTGACATAGAAATTTTTGTGGATTTAGATATTTTATTTTAAGTTAAGGAAAAACTTAATGGAAATTTTAAAATGATATTCTTCAGAAAACCTTTATTTTAAAAGATCAAGTAGGAGAGGAGTTCCAACGGCCCATGGCTTCCATCACGATCCTCATTAGAGATCGTGGGTCCCCTCGCGTCACCCTGGGAGTGAACCCTATAGGATGGGGATATAACAAGGATCTAGATCTAATGGAGGGATATAATTAATAACCCGGGGTACATACTATGATCGGTCAGCCCACGTTGGAGGTTATAGTGCGAGGTATGTCCATAGGAAACGACTATCCCCTCGATGGAGTTTTCCTTTAGACTATTGCCTAGAAGGAAAATTGATTTGTGGTGGTTAATACACTTAGCTTAGGGAACTGTTAATCTTCCTAAGAAGTTATGTCAGTTTTCCTAAGAGCCAAATTATTTTCTGTGCACAAATTTTATTTTGTTTTCACAAACTAAATTCTTTCTTTTATTTTTCGATTTTCAGAAATGGTGGGAGGTTCTTTTAGTCCATTGGCCATTATTCTCAGGGAGAATAAGTTAACGGGTCCAAACTATGTGAACTGGAAGAGGAACCTGGACATAATACTCACAGCCGAAGAGTATAAGTATGTCCTTTACGAGACCTGTTCTGTTATCGGGAAAGGTTCCACCACTGAAAAGTGAGAGGCTGAGAAGGCGTGGAAGAAGGCTTGCGAAATGGCACGTTGCTATATGTTAGCCTCCATGTCTAATGTGCTACAGTCAAAACACAAGCACATGGCTTCTGCATATGACATCAGCCAATCATTGGCTACTATGTTTGCGGACAAGAGTCGGCCCGCAAGGCAGGAGGCTCTTCGAACTATAATAAACACTAAGATGGCTGAGGGAGCATCAATCCAAGAGCATATGCTCAAGATGATTGCTGCTTTCGAGGAGACAGAAATCTTAGGGGTTGTCATTGACCCCGAGAGTCAAGTGGACATAGTTCTCGAATCTCTACCGGGTTCCTTCACTCAGTTCAAATTGAACTATAACATGAACAAATTGAACATGAGTTTGACTGAATTGATGAAAGAGCTCCAGATGGCGGAGAAGGTCATGAAGCCACAGTCAAAAGCCATGATTGCTAAGGCTTCTTCCACAAGAACTGGGCCTAAGCCCAAAAAGTTCAAGAGGAAGAAGGGAAACGCAGCAGCCCAGCCCAAGGACAAATCAAATGGCAAGTGCTTCAAATGTGGGAAGAATAGACACTGGAAAAAAGGAGTGTCCAGGTTTTCAAGCCAAGAAAAATCCCACAGGTAATGTTTTGTATCTAGAGTTTATATCAATGGTAGGATCAACTTCCACTTGGATTGTTGATTCAGGAGCCACTAATCACATCTGTAATTCCTTGCAGGGGTTTAGAAAGATTAGAAGACTCAAGAAGGGCGAACATGGGCTACGCATGGGTAATAAGATTGTAGTTTTAAAAGATATTTTATATGTACCTGGATTTTATCAGAATTTGATTTCAGTTGCAAAACTAAGAAATCAAGGATATTCTGTATCTTTCCATTCTGGTATTTCTATTAGTAGAGATGGAGAAATTTTATGTACTGGGCACATGTATGGAAATCTATTCTTTTTAAACCCTATTAACAACTAATCAAATAATGCTTAGTCTGAACCTTTAACTAAGAAGAGAAAGACCAATGTCAATGATTCATACATTTGGCATTTAAGGTTGGGTCATATTAACTCAACTAAGATTCAGAGGTTAATCCATAATGGGCCTTTGGGCTCATTGAGATTGGAAAGTTGGCCTCAGTGTGAATCCTGCCTGATGGGAAAGATGACCAGAAGGTCATTTACACTAAAGGCGGATAGAGCCAAAGAGGTGTTGAGTCTTGTTCATACTGATGTGTGTGGTCCATTGTCTACACTAGCTAGAGGAGGTTTTGAGTACTTCATAACTTTCACGGATGATTGTATAAGGTATGGTTATATTTACCTGATGAGATGCAAGTCTGACTCTTTGACAAATTCAAGGAGTTTAAGGCTGAAGTGGAGCGATGGACAGGTAAATTAATGAAAACCTTACGATCGGATCGTGGTGGAGAGTACCTCCTGGGTGAATTCAAGGATAACATGGTACACTTGGGATAGCATCCCAACTCTCTGCGTTGGGAACACCCCAGCAGAATGGAGTAGCAGAGAGAATGAGCAGGACATTGATGGAAATGGTCCGAAACATGATGTCTCATGCTACTCTTCTAGTGTCCTTTTGGGGATATGCCCTGGAGACAGCGGCTTATATTCTGAACTTAGTGCCTTCCAAGTCAGTACCTAGGACTCCCTATGAGATGTGGACTGGGCGTAAGCCAAGTTTGAATCATCTCAGGATTTGGGGTTGTCCAACTTATGTACTGGTCAAGGGAGACAAGTTGGAACCAAGATCAGAATTATACTATTTTCTTGAGTATCCAAAAGGGATAAAGGGAGGTTATTTTTATCATCCTAAGGAGTAGAAGGTACTAGGCAGTACCAATGCTAGATACTTTTGAAAGATGATCAAAGTACTTCCACTAAAGGTTGAACAAAGTTGGAACTTGATGAGAAGTTATCTACGGAATCAACTTCTTCTGAACCGATTGTGGAACAAAAAGAGGCACAGCCTCAAGAGCCTATACAAATGGAGCCTCGTCGTAGTGGAAGAGTGTCTAGGGTTCCGGATAGATGGACTGGAGAAGCCTTTGAACTAGTCTCTGACCATCAGGAACAAGACCCCACTAGATACGAGGAGGCTATTGCTGATGTTGATGCAAATCTATTGCATGAAGTAATGAAAGCCGAGATTGACTCTATGTACTTCAATCTGGTTTGGGATCTTGTAACTTCACCTAAAGGGATAAAACCCATTGGGTGTAAGTGGGTGTACAAGAGAAAGAGGGGAGCAGACAGGAAGGTGGAAACCTTCAAAGCTAGGCTTGTGGCGAAAGGGTATACTCAGAAAGAGGGAATCGACTATGAGGAAACCTTTCCCCCAGTAGCTATGCTTAAATCCATCCGCATCCTCCTTGCCATCGCATGTCACTGTGACTACGAGATATGGTAAATGGATGTCAAGACGGCATTCTTAAATGACCATCTTAGCGAAGACATCTATATGTCCCAACCAGAAGGCTTTATTGCTGAAAGCCAAGAACATATAGTTTGCAAGTTTAAGAAGTCTATTTATGGACTTAAGCAGGCATCGAGAGCATGGAACATTCATTTTGATGAGACTGTAAAGTCTTTTGGTTTTATTCAAAGCGAAGATGAACCATGTGTGTACTGAGGGATAGGAAAAACAGAGGAGCATACACTCACGGGAAAAAAACCAGAGAAAAAAAAACCGCAAGCCTTAAAGGCCACACGGAAGCGTAAAGATCATACCTTTGCGCGCTTTAAACCTACTAGGTTGAGTAGGAGTGGATTGAATGACAGGAATCGCTTCGACTTGCCCACTTGAAGACGCTTCCGGTTGAAAACCCTCTAACCTCCTACTTCGCCTTGTTTGCATGAACGCTAAGCCTTTCAACTCTCAGAATATGCCACAGCCCAACCTCTAGTTGGTGAACACAACGGAGAAGAAGAACAGTTTCAAATCTACTTGGTTCTTTTGCTATTGGTTAGCACAACTCCAAGAAGAAGACACAGAGGATGAAGAGACGTGAGAGAGAGAGAGAGAGCTGCGTGAGACATTGTTTGTTAGGGAGATTAGGGTTTTTCTTCTACCAGTGACTTGTTTATTGGTCAGTCAAAACTATGTCTCTCATTATCTGATAAACATATCCCTGTGATATCATATTTCAAAACACCCGGATGTTATCCTGAGAATAAATTTGGCTTAACCCTAAACTCTTCTTAACTATATCTGGAAAAAACCCTACGGTCCAAGCTAATGGGCCGAAATAATATTTATTTTTTTTTGGACCCAAAAGACTCAAAATAATAAACATTAATTATTTATTTCCTGGGCTTATATAAATAACCCAATAAATAATTAATGAGCCCAAATAAACCAAAATAATTAATCTTTAATTATTTATCTCTTGGGCTTATATAAATAACCCAATAAATAATTAAACATTAATTATTTCTCCTAGTTTAAGCCCAGGTTAATTTCCTAATTATTCATACTGGACCTAGGCCCTGAACAATTAATTAACCAATCAAACTATATAATTAATTTCTCTCAACTCCTATTTTATTCTATTTATTTATTTTATTCCAGTCTAATAATAAATTAGACATCTTCAATAAAATCAAATAAAATAAAATCCTCTTGAATTGAGACAAATTCCTTAACCCAAAATTAGTTAGGACTTACGGGTTATTCCGAGGACCAAAAAGACACATCGTCTTGGCTGCTAAAATGACCAAAATACCCCTACTATATAAATAGCTGTATTTTGCATTTTAAATATTTCATAATATCACCATAAGGAAATATTGACCCCAAGGACAATGCTGCATTAGTAAAGTCTCCGACCTACAGGTGAAATGACTAAAATACCC
The DNA here is from genome assembly GCA_026120185.1 of Voacanga thouarsii. Taxonomy (NCBI): domain Eukaryota; kingdom Viridiplantae; phylum Streptophyta; class Magnoliopsida; order Gentianales; family Apocynaceae; genus Voacanga; species Voacanga thouarsii. The sequence goes on along the minus strand of JANUWF010001217.1, from coordinate 2,286,460 downwards.
CTCTACACATCGCCGTATATTTAGAGAGGAAGAAGTGTACTAATATCCCTCTAAATGACATCTACCATCCTTAGGCTTCTAGTCCAATGATCCACGACTTCCTGGAGTGTTTCCGTTTTCCAAGGGAGCTACCCTAAAGCAAACATCCAAGTCATATTTCCCAGGGCCCTGGACATTTTATACCATTCGGACAAGCACAAGGGGCAATATAGTGTAGAAACTATCTTGTACAAGTCTGTCTTAACTAACTAGTTACATATACCCAATACACAAGTATATTGGTTCTATTATAGAACATCAACTATAGCATATCAAAGCATATGCTTCCAGCTTCGTCAGACCACCAACTTATACTCAAGTCGTAGAGTACTAGTCCACGCTGTAGCGGTAGTAGTCTAGGTTTCTATCATATAGTACTTTTAGAAACCACTACTACAGGTCCTATCCTACGTATTCGAAATACGTTTATGTCATGAAGTGAGTGGACTACTCACAGGCTAAAGGTAAGCCATTCCCCATTTGGAATTCATAACATAATAACATAAATATGATGAGATTCTCATTCTCATCAATATGTTAAGAACAAATGTTTATGTGTTAAATAACCCGTGATCCATACCTTACTGTGAAAGACCACCATTCACATGGACTACTTATTTAAACACAATGGGTCTGTTCCAAACGAAAATTGTGCACAAAAAAAAAGTAAATTCACAAACAATTTCTGAAAATAAATTCTTTTATTAAAATATTCGATTTTATATCGAAAACCTAGTCTAAGAGGGCATACAATCCAACAATCTCCCACTTGCACTCTAAGACTAGGTAAGTCTATAGGTGCCCAACCCTATGGCGTCTAAGTGTTTCTTGAAGACTCTCTCAGCCAAAGGCTTGGTGAATGGATTTGCTAGATTGTTTTCTGAGACAATATGTTCCACTACGACTTCCCGTCTCTGGATGAAATCTCGGATCAGGTGGTACTTCCTCTCGATGTGTTTCCCCTTCTTGTGGTTCTGAGGCTCCTTAGATTGCGATACTGCTCCAGTGTTGTCGCAATACATCACAATCGGCCTGTCCATATGTGGTACGACTCCAAGTTCTGAAAAGAACTTCTGGAGCCAAACTGCTTCCTTGGACGCCTTCGAAGCTGCCACATACTCAGCTTCCATGGTTGAGTCAGCATTACAAGACTGCTTAATACTCTTCCATGAAATTGCTCCTCCAGACAAGGTGAAGACATATCCACTAGTGAATTTTCTCTCATCCTTATCCGCCTAGAAGTCTGAGTTGTGTATCCTGTAGGAACCAAATCATCAGCCCTATAAACCAGCATATAATCTCTCGTTCCCTTAAGGTACTTGAGAATATGCTTTACAGCTTGCCAATGAATCTCCCCTGGGTTTGACTGATATCTGCTAACTAAGCCCACGACAAAACATATATCTGGCCTAGTACACAGCATGGCGTACATGAGACTTCCTACAGCCGAAGTGTAGGGAATCCTATTCATTCTGTCCTTTTCTTCTTGAGACTTAGGACAGTCCTTCGAAGAAAATGACAACCCATGTCTGCAAAGGATTAGAGCTCCCTTGCATGAGTTCATGCTGTACTTGGCCAGCATCTTGTCAATGTATGTTGCTTGGGATAACCCTAACATTCTCTACTTCCTATTTCTAAGAAGCCTAATCCCGAGAATGTAGCTGGTTTCTCCCAAGTCCTTCATACTGAATTGACTAGACAGCAAAACCTTTGTAGATGACAATGTCTCTACATCATTTCCAATGAGTAGAATGTCATCCACATACAGGACAAGAAAAACCACATTAATGCCTTCAAGTTTCCTGTACACGCATGGTTCATCTTCGTTTTGAATAAAACCATAAGACTTTACCGTCTCATCAAAACGAATGTTCCATGCTCTCGATGCCTGCTTAAGTTCATAAATGGACTTCTTAAACTCGCAAAACATATGTTCCTGGCCTTCAGCAATGAAGCCTTCTAGTTGGGACATATAGATGTCTTTGCTAAGATGGCCATTTAAGAATGCCGTCTTGACATCCATTTGCCATATCTCGTAGTCATTGTGACATGCAATGGCAAGGAGGATGCAGATGGATTTAAGCATGGCTACTGGGGAAAAGGTTTCCTCATAGTCGATACCTTCTTTCTGAGTATACCCTTTCGCCATAAGCCTAGCTTTGAAGGTTTCCACATTCCCATCCGCTCCCCTCTTTCTCTTGTACACCCACTTGCACCCAATGGGTTTTATCCCTTCAGGTGAAGCTACAAGATCCCAAATCTGATTGAGGTACATAGACTCAATCTCGGTTTTCATTGCTTAATGCCAAAGATTTGCATCGGCATCAGCAATAGCCTCCTCGTATCTAGTAGGGTCTTATTCCTGATGGTCCGAGACCAGCTCAAAAGCTTCTCCAGTCCATCTATCCGGAACCCTAGACACTCTCCCACTACGACGAGGCTCCACTTGTACAAGCTCTTGAGGTTGTGCCTCTTCTTGTTCCACAATCGGATCAGAAGAAGTTGATTCTGTAGATAACTTCTCCTCAAGTTCCAACCTCGTAGAACTTTTAGTGGAAGTACTTTGATCATCTTCCAAGTATCTAGTATTGGTACTGACTAGCACCTTCTGCTCCTTAGGATGATAAAAGTAACCTCCTTTTGTCCCTTTTGGATAGCCAACAAAATAGCATAATTCTGATCTTGGTTCCAACTTGTCTCCCTTGACCAGTACATAAGCTGGACAACCCCAAATCCTGAGATGATTCAGACTTGGATTATGCCCAATCCACATCTCATAGGGAATCCTAGGTACTGACTTGGAAGGCACCAAGTTCAAAATATATGCCGCTATCTCCAGGGCATATCCCTAAAAGGACACTGGAAGAGTAGCATGAGACATCATGCTTCGAACCATTTCTATCAATGTCCTGTTCATTCTCTCAGCTACTCCATTCTGCTGGGGTGTTCCCGGCGCAGAGAGTTGGGATACTATCCCATGATGTACCATGCAGTCATTGAATTCACTTAGGAGGTACTCTCCACCACGATCCGATCATAAGGTTTTCATTAATTTACCTGTCCGACGTTCCACTTCAACCTTAAACTCCTTGAACTTGTCAAAAGTGTCAGACTTGCATCTCATCAGGTAAATGTAACCATACCTCGTACAATCATCCGTGAAAGTGAAGAAGTACTCAAAACCTCCTCTAGCTGGTGTAGACAACAGACCACACACAGCAGTGTGAACAAGACTCAACACCTCCTTGGCTCTATCCGCCTTTAGTGTAAATGACCTTTTGGTCATCTTTCCCATCAGGCAGGATTCACACTGGGGCCAACTTTCCAATCTCAATGAGCCCAAAGGCCCATCATAGATTAGCCTCTAAATCCTGGTTGAGTTAATATGACCCAACCTTAGATGCCAAAGGTATGAATCATTGATATTGGTCTTTCTCTTCTTAGTTAAAGATTCAGACTGAGCGTTATTTGATTAGTTGTTAATAGAATTTAAAAAGAACAAATTTCCATACACATGCCCAGTACACAAAATTTCTCCATCCCTACTGATAGAAATACCAGAATGGAAAGATACAGAATATCCTTGATTAATAAGTTTTGCCATTGAAATCAAATTCTGATGAAAACCAGATACATATAAAATATCTTTTAAAACCACTATCTTATTACAATAAAAAATAAGATCCAGCTCTCCCACTACAAGGGCCCAGACTTGTGCTCCATTACCCACTCGAAGCCCATGTTCGCCCTTCTTGAGTCTTCTTATCTTTCTAAACCCCTACAAGGAGTTACAGATATGATCAGTGGCTCCTGAATCAACAATCCAAGTGGAAGTTGATCCTACCATTGATATGGACTCTAGATAGAAAACATTACCTGTGAGGTTTTTCTTGGTTTGAAGATCTGGACACTCCTTTTTCCAGTGTCCCTTCTTCCCACATTTGAAGCACTTGTCTTTTGGTTTATCCTTGGGCTGGGCTGCTGCATTCCCCTTCTTCCTCTTGAACTTTCTGGGTTTATGCCTAGTTCTTGAGGAAGAAGCCTTAGCAATCATGGCCTTTGACTGCGGCTTCATGACCTTCTCCGCCATCTGAAGCTCCTTCATCAATTCAGTCAAACTCATGTTCAGTTTATTCATGTTATAGTTCAACTTGAACTGAGTGAAAAAGCCCGGTAGAGATTTGAGAACCATGTCCACTTGGCTCTCGGGGTCAATGACAGCCCCTAAGATTTTTGCCTCCTTGAAAGCAGCAATCATCTTAAGCATATGCTCTCGGACTGATGCTCCCTTAGCCATCTTAGTGTTTACAATAGTTCGAAGAGCCTCCTGCCTTGCGGGCCGACTCTTGTCCTCAAACATAGTAGCCAATGATTGGCTGATATCATATGCAGAAGTCATGTGCTCGTGTTTTGACTGTAGCACATTAGACATGGAGGCTAACATATAGCAGCGTGCCATTTCGTCAGCCTTCTTCCACGCCTTCCCAGCCTCTCGCTCTTCGGCGGTGGAACCTTCCCCGATAACAGGGCAGGTCTCGTAACGGACATACTTATACTCTTCGGCTGTGAGTATTATGTTCAGATTCCTTTTCCAATCCACATAGTTTGGACCCGTTAACTTATTCTCCCTGAGAATAACGGCCAATGGACTAAAAGAACCTCCCACCATTTCTGAACGTCGAAAGAATGAATTTAGTTTGTGAAAACAAAATAAAATTTGTGCACTAAAAATAATTTGGCTCTTAGGAAAACTGACATAGCTTCTTGGGAAGATTAACAGTTTCCTAAACTAAGTGTATTAACCACCACAAATTAATTTTCCTTCTAGGTAATGATCTAGACCTCCAACGTGGGCTGGCCGATCATAGTACGTGCCCCGGGTTATTAATTATATCCTTCTATTAGATCTAGATCCTTGTGGTATCCCCATCCTATACGGGTTCACTCCCAGGGTGACGTGAGGGGATCCACGATCTCTAATGAGGACCGTAATGAAAGTCGTGAGGCCGTTGGAACCCCTCTCCCACTTAGTCTTTTAAAATAAAGATTTTCTGAAAAATATCCTTTTGAAATTTCCATTAAGTTTTTCTTAACTCAAAATTAAAATATCTAAGTCTATTAAAATCTCTATGTCAAAGCTTATATACTTTGATAGATTTCTCCATGGACTAATTTTATTTAAGTTAAAACTTAATGATTTCAAAAATTTTCCAATTAAAACTTTCTAGAGACTTTGGTCTCAAGTTTACTTAACGAAACAATTTTTCTAGTCCAAAACAAAACAAAATGGCTCTCCATTTTATTTTACAAAAATATCTAAATCCAATATATTTTCTATATCAAGGATTAAATCCTTTGAGAAAATATTCAAGGATTAATTTTTGTAAAAATTAAAATAACCATTTAATTTTTGAAAAAAATATTTTTCTTGTAAAATATGTTCCCAAAGACTTTGGTCTTTGAGAAAAAGCACATATAGGTACACAAAAAAATAGCATGCTCGAAAATAGTAAACGTTTTCATGATTTTCTATTTTTTAAACCTAAGTGCCCAAATAATAGAATTAAACACATTAATTAATTAATGATCTTGTTTAATCCTAAAATCTCTTACTAATATTTTTCATGCAAATATATTCCAAGAATATAAAATATTGCAAAAATATTAACTTCGCGTAGTATGGGACCCAAAACGAAAAAAATAAAAATAAAAAATAGCTGGAGGTCCACTGCACCGGCCGCACTGGATCCGCGCCAGAGAGGCCTGTGGTCCACCGCGGCCGCGGTGCACAAGCCGCACCGGATCATCAACTGCCTCAACCCGCCAAGCCACCCGCCCGCCCGAGAACCCTCGTCCAAACCGCCCGCTGACCCGCGTGTTTATCCGAATGGCGGTCCGACCCAGCTGCATGACCCGCGCGGAAGAATTGCAATTCAATTGCAAATTTTGCAATTGAATTCGGCTTCCAATTTCATGAATCAAGCCGGCTCCAGCGGCTCCAATGACACGGCCTCTCTCACAGAAACAGTTCGAGGCTTGGCTCCGGCTCGGCTTAGGCGGCGGCTTATGAACAGTGCCTCCTTTTTCGTTTTTCTTCTGTTTCGCGCGAAAATTGCAGAGGCTTCTTCTTCGTTTTTTTCCTTATTTCTTTGGCTTCTTTGGACATTTTTACTTACAAAAACTTATCCAAAACAAAAACACAACCGCCTATACCCATTTAAATTGGGTTTACACGATCAAACATTAAAGCCAAAAATTTTACAGAGATACCTATGCTTCAACGGTGAAGCTCACAGTGATGCTATCCCATACCAAAACAGTGAAGGATCACAGGTATAATCATTTTCTCTATTTTTATTAACTACCATGCTCCCTATATTGATCAAAGAACCATTAGCTCTGATACCACATTGAGGGACGGGAAAAACAGAGGAGCATACACTCACGGGAAAAAAATCAGAGAAAAAAAAACCGCAAGCCTTATAGGCCACACAAAAGCTTAAAGATCATACCTTTGCGCGCTTTAAACCTACTAGGTTGAGTAGGAGTGGATTGAACGATAGGAATCGCTTTGTCTTGCCCACTTGAAGAAGCTTCCGGTTGAAAACCCGCTAGCCTCCTACTTCGCCTTGTTTGCATGAACGCCAAGCCTTTCAACTCTCAGAATATGCCACAGCTCAATCTCTAGTCGGTGAACACAACGGAGAAGAAGAACGGTCTCAAATCTCCTTGATTCTCTTGCTATTGGTTAGCAAAGCTCTAAGAAGAAGACACAGAGGATGTAGAGACGTGAGAGAGAGAGAGCTGCGTGAGACACTATTTGTTAAAGAGATTAGGGTTTTTCTTCTACCAGAGACTTGTTTATTGGTCAGCTAAAACTATGTCTCTCATTATCTGATAAACATATCCCCGGGATATCATATTTCAAAACACTCGGATGTTATCTTGAGAATAAGTTTGGCTTAACCCTAAACTCTTCTTAACCGTATCTGGAAAAAACCCTACGGTCCAAACTATGGAGCCGAAATAATATTTATTATTTTTCTTGGACCCAAAAGGCTCAAAATGATAAATATTAATTATTTATTTCCTGGGCTTATATAAATAACCTAATAAATAATTAATGAGCCCAAATGAACCAAAATAATTAATCTTTAATTATTTATTTCTTGGGCTTATATAAATAACTCAATAAATAATTAAACATTAATTATTTCCCTTAGTTTAAGCCCAGGTTAATTTCCTAATTATTCATACTGGACCTAGGCCCTGAATAATTAATTAACCAATCAAACTAGATAATTAATTTCTCTCAACTCCTATTTTATTTTATTTATTTATTTTATTCCAGTCTAATAATAAATTAGACATCCTGAATAAAATCAAATAAAATAAAATCCTCTTGAACTGAGACCAATTCATCAACCCAAAATTAGTTAGGACTTACGGGCTATTTCGAGGACCAAAAAGACACATCGCCTTGGCTGCTAAAATGACCAAAATACCCATGCTATATAAATAGCTGTATTTTGTATTTTAAATATTTCCTAATATCACCATAAAGAAATATTGACCTCAATGACAATGCTGCATTAGCAAAGTTTCCGACCTACAGGTGAAATGACTAAAATACCCCTCTACACATCGCCGTATATTTAGAGAGGAAGAAGTGTACTAATATCCCTCTAAATGACATCTACCATCCTTAGGCTTCTAGTCCAATGATCCACGACTTCCTGGAGTGTTTCCGCTTTCCAAGGGAGCTACCCTAAAGCAAACATCCAAGTCATGTTTCCTAGGGCCCTGGACATTTTAGACCATTTGGACAACCACAATGGGCGATATAGTGTAGAAAATATCTTGTACAAGTCTGTCTTAACTAACTAGTTACATATACCCAATACACAAGTATATTGATTCTATTATAGAACCTCAACTATAGCATATCAAAGCATATGCTTCCAGCTTCGTCAGACCACCAACTTATATTCAAGTCGTAGAGTACTAGTCTACACTGTAGCGGTAGTAGTCTAGGTTTCTATCATATTGTACTTTTAGAAACCACTACTACAGGTCCTGTCCTACGTATTCGAAATACGCTTATGTCATGAAATGAGTGGACTACTCACTGGCTAAAGGTAAGCTATTCCCCATTTGGAATTCATAACATAATAACCTAAATATGATGAGATTCTCAATCTCATCAATAGGTTAAGAACAAATGTTTATGTGTTAAATAACCCGTGATCCATACCTTACTGTGAAAGACCACCATTCACATGGACTACTTATTTAAACACAATGGGTCTGTTCCAAACGAAAATTGTGCACAAACAAAAAGTAAATTCACAAACAATTTTTGAAAATAAATTCTTTTATTAAAATATTCGATTTTACATCAGAAACCTAGTCTAAGAGGGCATACAATCCAACAGGAAACTTGAAGGCATTAATGTGATTTTTCTTGTCCTGTATATGGATGACATTCTACTCATTAGAAATGATGTAGGGACATTGTCGTCTACAAAGGTTTGGCTGTCTAGTCAATTTAGTATAAAGGACTTGGGAGAAGCCAGCTACATTCTCGGGATTAGGCTTCTTAGAAATAGGAAGCAGAGAATGTTAGGGTTATCCCAAGCAATATACATTGACAAGATGCTGGCCAAGTACAGCATGGACTTATGCAAGGGAGCTCTAATCCCTTGCAGACATGGGTTGTCATTTTCTTCGAAGGACTGTCCTAAGTCTCAAGAAGAAAATGACAGAATGAGTAGGATTCCCTACGCTTCGGCTGTAGGAAGTCTCATGTACGCCATGCTGTGTACTAGGCCAGATATATGCTTTGCCGTGGGCTTAGTTAGCAGATATCAGTCAAACCCAGGGGAGGTTCATTGGCAAGCTGTAAAGCATATTCTCAAGTACCTCAAGGGAACGAGAGATTATATGCTGGTTTACAGGGCTGATGATTTGGTTCTTACAGGATACACAGACTCAGACTTCCAGGCGGATAAGGATGAGAGAAAATTCACTAGCGGATATGTCTTCACCTTGTCTGGAGGAGCAATTTCATGGAGGAGTATCAAGTAATCTTGCATTGCTGACTCAACCATGGAAGCTGAGTATGTGGCAGCTTCGAAGGCGTCCAAGGAAGCAGTCTGGCTCCGGAAGTTCCTTTCAGAACTTGGAGTCGTACCACATATGGACAGGCCGATTGTGATGTATTGCGACAACACTGGAGCAGTATCGCAATCTAAAGAACCTCGGAACTACAAGAAGGGGAAACATATCGAGAGGAAGTACCACCTGATCTGGGATTTCATCCAGAGACAGGAAGTCTTGGTGGAACATATTGCCTCAGAAAACAATCTAGCAAATCCATTCACCAAGCCTTTGGCTGAAAGAGTCTTCAAGAGACACTTAGACGCCATAGGGGTGGGCACCTATGGACTTACCTAGTCTTAGAGTGCAAGTGGGAGATTGTTGGATTGTATGCCCTTTTAGACTAGGTTTCTAATATAAAATCGAATATTTTAATGAAAGAATTTATTTTCAGAAATTGTTTGTGAATTTATTTTTTGTTTGTGCACAATTTTGTTTGGAACAGACCCATTGTATTTAAATAAGTTATCCATGTGAATTGTATTCTTTCACAGTGAGGTATGGATCACGGGTTATTTAATGCATAAACATTTGTTCTTAACCTATTGATGAGAATGAGAATCTCATCATGTTTAGATTATTATGTTATGAATTCCAAATGGGGAGTGGCTTACCTTTAGCCAGTGAGTAGTCCACCCACTTCATGACATAAGCGTATTTCGAATACGTAGGACATGATCTGTAGCAGTGGTTTCTAAAAGTACTATATGATAGAAACCTAAACTACTACCGCTACAGCGTGGACTAATACTCTACGACTTGAGTATGAGTTGGTGGTCTGATGAAGCTGGAAGCATATGCTTTGATATGCTATAGTTGAGGTTCTATAGTAGAACCAATATACTTGTGTATTGGGTATATGTAACTAGTTAGTTAAGATAGACTTGTACAAGATAATTTTTACACTATATCGCCCCTTGTGGTTGTCCGAATGATCTAAAATGTCCAAGGCTCTGGGAAACATAACTCGGATGTTTGCTTTAGGGTAGCTCCCTTGGAAAGCGGAAACACTCCAGGAAGTCATGGATTATTGGACTAGAAGTCTAAGGATGGTAGATGTCATTTAAATGGGTGTTAGTACACTTCTTCCTCTCTAAATGTACGGCGATTTGTAGAGGGGTATTTTAGTCATTTCACCTGTAGGCCGAAGACTTTGCTAATGCAGCATTGTCCTTGGGGTCAATATTTCCTTATGGTGATATTAGGAAATATTTAAAATGCAAAATACAGCTATTTATATAGGAGGGGTATTTTGGTCATTTTAGCAGCCAAGACAATGTGTCTTTTTGGTCCTCGAAATAGCCTGTAAGTCCTAATTAATTTTGAGTTGAGGAATTGGTCTCAATTCAAGAGGATTTTATTTTATTTTATTTTATTTAGGATGTCTAATTTATTATTAGATTAGAATAAAATAAATAAATAAATAAATAAATAAAAATAGGAGTTGAGAAAAATTAATTATCTGGTTTAATTAGTTAATTAATTATTCAGGATCTAAGTCCAGTTTGAATAATTAAGAAATTAACCTGGGCTTAAACTAGGGGGAAATAATTAATGCTTAATTATTTATTGGGTTATTTATATAAGCCCAAGAAATAAATAATTAAAGTTTAATTATTTTGGTTCATTTGGGCTCATTAATTATTTATTGGGTTATTTCTATAAGCCCAGGAAATAAATAATTAATATTTATTATTTTGGGCCTAAGAAAAATAATAAATATTATTTCGGCCCAATAGCTTGGACCGTAGGGTTTCTTCCAGATACGGTTCAGATGAGTTTAGGGTTAAGCCAAACTTATTCTCAGGATAACATCCAGGTGTTTGAAATATGATATCTCGGGGGATATGTTTATCAGATATTTGAGACCTAGTTTTTGGCTAACAATAAACAAGTCTCTGGTGGAAAAAAATAACTCTAATCTCCCTCACTAATCTCTCTCTCACGCAGCTCTCCCTCTCTCACGTCTCATTCCTTCTCTTGTTTTCTCCTTGGAGTTTTGCTAACCAATAGCAAGAGAATCAAGGAGATTAGAGACTACTCTTCTTCACTATTGTGTTCACCGACAAGAAGTTGGGCAGTGACATATTCTGAGAGCTGAAAAGCTTGACGTTCATGCAAACAAGGCGAAGTAGGAGGTTAGCGGGATTTCAACCGGAAGCTTCTTTAAGTGGGCAAGGCTAAACTATTCCTGTCATTCACTCCACTCCTATTCAACCTAGTAGGGGTAAAGCACGCAAATGTATGATCTTAACGCTTCCGTGCTGCCATTAAGGCTTGTGTTTTTTCTCTCTGTTTTTTTCCTGTGAGCATGCTCCCCTGTTTTTCCTTCCCATCAACTAGAGGATATTATGATATTATGGGGCCTTAGAGTAGATGGGGATGCGGTGATAGGGCCTCCTTATCACTATAGCAAAGGTGACTGGATTAACCTTTGCGATAGACTTCTTGGTATTAGGCCACGGGCTGAGGACATACGGGGAAATAAGATTAGGAAGGGTGGATGCCTTGGATTTTCATTTGACTGATGATGCGACTGATGACATCGTCATGCAGCATGCTCATTGCCTTATCTTCCTATTGATTGGGGGCCTACTGTTCTCTGATAAGTTAGAGAACCTGATCCACTTGAGATACCTACCTCTCCTCGAGGATTTGGAGGCATGTGGGACGCTCAGCTGGGGTAATGCTATTCTAGCATTCCTGTATAGATGCCTGTGTCAAGCCTCTATCGGGTCTGCGCAGGAGATTTGTGGACCGATGGTCTTACTCCAGGTACGAATTTAAATGTTTTTTATATTTTATGTTTATCTTATAATCATGTGTACTTTGAGTCTAACACATTTGTGACTACGTTGTAGCTATGGGCATGGGAGCATGTTCGGGTTGTACGGCCAGAGCGGAGTATACCTTGCAATGATCTCCCACCTCTTGCACCCTACGATGCTCGATGGGATGTACCAGTACAATTTTATCGAACGTCTACACATATCCTCGTGACACATCGCTCCCAGCTATATGTCCTCTCAGACGAGGATGTGAGTATATATGTGTTTAGAATTCTTTATTTATTTGACACTAACAATCCCGAACAATGGTATGCCAGTTTGTCTGGCAGCCTTATCAGACTGATTTGGTTAGTCTTCTCCCCCCTAGTTATTTAGAGAGACCCGATATCTGGAGGTCACGCACAACATTGATTAGTTGGGAGGTCATCGAGCTATATTTTCCAGACTGAGTGATGTGACAATTTAGGATGCTTCAGTCTATTCTGATAGAATACAATATGAGAATTGACTTGCACGAGGTTGATAGGCGAAGCAATCCCTCTAGAGATTACAGAATATATTATGCGTCGTATCTTCATATGTGGGCTAATCGGGTAGACTTTATCCAGACCAGTATGATGGGCGTTTTGGTCGCAGTGGATTATATGCAATGGTATATGGACCGTACCCATCTACGCATCGAGAACCCCATTACTCGTGCTTCTTTGACCTCGGGGTATCATCCTACCGGGTCTAGTACAGTTGTCATGGTATGTAATTCATTTGGTGATGTAGGAGTTAATAACTTGAGAATTCCTTTAATTATTCACAAATTTTTTCGAATGATGATTTCAGGCTGATATTATGCGACGATGTATGACAATGGCTGAACATCACATTCATAGTGCCGACTCGGTGTCCCGAAGGGCATTTATTGACATTCAAAATATGTGTGCCCGAGGATTTGCAGCAAGTCATCAGGATCACGACCGGTATGCTAGACCAATACCGGTCGATTCAGGCGCGCCGACTATCGCAGTGACTTAGCCTACGTCGAGGCCTCGGGATCCTGTTGATGGATGTATGCACCCAGGAGTAAGGCGTGGAGGCAGGAGACCCCGAGTTCGAGTGCATTTTCCACCTCACGATCCTGTTCCGGAGGTGCACCAGGAGCCTAAGGTTCAAGAAGAGACGGGAGATGGCACGCAGTTCAAGATTGGGATAGATTGTTTCAGCAACCGGGGGGATAACTTTCACACTGATATTGCACCAGATGATCTAATTGGTCACGACTTCGTTGTCGTTCTAGTTCACTCCCCTCGTACCACAACGAGCGTGTTCGATGATGGGGATGCGGGACCATCTTTCCAAAATCGAGGGACGGCATTTCTCGCATTGAAGAGTTTCCAGTACGTCCCTTTCGTGGTATAGTTTGTCATCGGCGACGCAGACCGGGTGCACCTACAGCCGGCCAGATTCCCGATCCCGAGCCAGCTCCTGTGCCAGCAGTAGACCAACTTCCTGATCCCATGCCAATTCCACCCCAACTGCCAGCTCCACAACAGCCTCTAAACGGTGATGAGCCAACAAGTGGTGGGAGACCAAGGTGAAAGATTAAACCTCGCCATCCTTGTGTACGCTCACCACATTAGGTGTTGTTGATGTTTGGAGATACTCTGTACTTCATATACCATTAGCGAGCTATCTTTGTTGATTTTGGGTGATTAAAATGCCATCTTCATTTTGTTTTTTGTATTTTTTCTTTTAGACTTTGTTTAAATTTGTATACAGGTTATGGAGTTACGGGTATCTTCAGTAAAAAATAAAAAAAAAAAATTCCTCTTAAGATCGCATTTTCTGAATGCGACCTCCACGGCCTCATCTTACCAAAACCTAGCTTCCGCTTCCAGATCTACAGATCTATTTCATTTCGGGAAATCCTTCAAGAATTGTAATGCTGCTGCGAAATGGGTGTTTGATGGGTAACTCAGATTGGGCCAATTGATTTTGGACTTCGATCTACTTAAAAAGGTAACATCAATGCATTGCGGTTGATTTTATTTATAATTTTACAAGTCATTCTTTCACATTATGTGCACATTTTCATTAGTTCCTCACATTTATCAGATTGTGCCCACATTGTAACCATGACTGCATTGGATCCCTCTATTGTGCTCTTTTTTTTTTTTGGATTGTCAAATTTAGTGGGATTATCGAGAGTCTATATGGTTTGATGAGGCTATTAAAAAAACCTGGATATTCCGGCGTCAGATATTGTACTCTGAACTACTTGAAAAAGTCTGGCACTATCTTGGATTGGGAGGGAGAAACATGATATTTAAGATTACACTCCGACATCCATTCCTGTATGGATCTAACCAACAATATGCTGTGAATGAGTTGAACGATAATGATGATATGGAGGTTTTATGGATGCTTTCAAATGAATTTAAGTCGCAGAGCTATGATATGAATGCTGCCATGATATGGAGGTTTTATGGATGCTGCCATTGTCATCATCTATTAGTTCATTTTATGTTTAATTGTATTTTCAATACAGTTTCTCTATGTACTTGCGATATTGTTCTTGTTATTTTGTATGCTTCAATCATATATACTGTTATATTGAATGCTATTCATGTGATAGGTGCATAGTCTACTGTCAGTCCTTACTCAAACAGTAGGATATGAGTTGCAAGTGTTGGATGTTGAGTGCAGGTTGAGGTCGCATTCACGGAATGCGACCTCATTTTATTGGTCGCATTCACAAGAATACAACCTCACTACTTCTGGAATAACGACGGGGGCAGCCCCACTATCGAAATTCCACAGCAAAACAGTCCCATTTTCCAGAATTTTTGGAAAATATAAAATAAACAGTAAATTTGATAACTATAACCAAAATTTCAAATTAGATACTATTATTGTAAACAGGGCATCTCTGCTCTACACGGTTTCATTTATACAACAAAAGGTACAGAGAACTCTGCATTAGACTTTAACATCCACAGCAATAAATTTACATTACATCCCTCCAAGCAACTGGACCTCTGAAAGCATAACATAAATCAACAGCAGCATTTAGTTTCCAACAGAAGCTACATTAAAATGTCACGAAGGACAGATGGTAATATGTGTATGGGGTTTTCCTTTTTTCTGAAAGCATGAAGGATGCAGAGGGCAGAACCTGCCACTTTCCAAGCAAAACCACATCTGGCGACTTCTCTTTTGTTGAAAGCATAGTCATATGTCACGTGATAAATTGCAAGGGCCTCACTGTATATCTCCTCAACATCCTTCTTACTTTCCCGGAAATCTTCTGCTTCATATAACAACTGCACCAATGCAAAATCCTCTTATGTAACTTAGTTAATATATACATGAAAGCCATCAAAGAATGGATCAAATAGAAAAGAATCAACCTGCTTGTATTTCTTGATCACGTCATTGGCAGAATAGTTAGTGTTGTCATTTGAATCGTGCCTACTGTTCAGTGCCTCTGTCATCTCATGTCGATAATTGTAATATAGCGCTCTCCACTTGCACAAGCATGTTTCAGGAACTTCCACATCAAAAGCAGGTAGTTTCCATATCTCTGCAGAAATTGGCCAAAATGAGAAGCAAGATTACTCACCAAGCTATTGGATAACAAGATTTAGAATGTAATAGTAAACAAGTAGAATATAGAAGATGGAAACAAGGTAAACATAACGATTGGAACATCACAAAAGCAATAGCTTTTTGTCAACCCTAATATGATACTTCATATAAACAGTGAGGAAGCTGAAGATCCTTCACCCATTTCAGCGCAGTGTCAGAGTGTAAAGGATGTTTACCTCCTACAGAGCGTACATCTGATTGAAACTCCAGTGGTTTATCATAAATTTGACCCAGGATAGAAGTTGACTGATAGCTGCAGTTACTGTCCCTTTGCATGTAATGTGGATATTTTTCTGCCACCAAGTCCGAAGGAACTTTGATCTGTTTCACAAAGAGATACAATGGGGAATGAAGATCTACTGGAACCATTATTTTTCCACATCTCCATAATAAGTTCTTTTGATGGGAAACATAATTCTAAGATAAGTGCAATAGTGACGTTTTTGAGAAAAAATTGCTGCACTGGTCTGGCACATAAAATGATGAACCTGTTCATAAATAACATTGCCGGCCACAATGCAAATTCTGAAAAGATTTAAAATAAATACTAGATTCGAAGAAAAGATGCCAAGATCGCATTTAACACAATTTTTGTCAGCTTTATTCTCTGAGGTGTTATGTCAGCTTATTCTATTAGGTGTTTTACATGAAAGCAAATAAAACTCTTCGGCTGTGGTTATAAAGTATTCAAAAATCAATTTTCAATATCCTGTAGAAAAGAGATTGTTGTTTGAATTGATAAACAGCCAACACAGTAAAAAATCTCAAAAGTTTTGTTGTCCATTACCAAAGCCATTCATTAACTTAGCCCGTTGCAAAAACTATGCTGGCTTTGCTTGTTGTCAATGCCATCTGCCAGAAAGCTTGTGCCCTATTAACTTATTCATGCTATAACAAAAGAATCCCAACTTAGAAACTGATAGAGGAAGTTGTAGAAAGATTGACTTTGACAAACTCAATATTAAAAAAAAAGTCAGAAAGATCATCCATCAGTCATAGAAGCAAAGGTGTATTTCTAAAACCAAAAATGATAGTGGAGCTTTTAATTGATCATAGCCTGATCATTTTTGCATGATAAGAAGGGTAGATTGGCCAGAAACTACAACTTAAGCCAAACTCACAATATTTTTCAGTCATATAAGCATGACTACAATGTCAAGTGACAATTTATAAATCCATTGAAGAAATCAGTTTCACAACTAACCTTTTTCCCACTTTTTGGTGCGTCTAGTGCATCGTAGTAAATGTCAATCAACTTAAGCATTTTGTTTTTCAAAATATTTTTTTCGTTCACACAATCATCCCCCAGTATCAGGAGCCGATCCATGAACGCCAGCCAGCTATTTGCAGCCACACCCATGGGCTTGCTAGATTGGAATACAACAGAAATAAAATATGTCGATCACAAATTAGTTCTCAAATTAAAACAGAATATTAAAATTGTCTTAATCGAATCATTGTTGGACAAACAATCTACAAGAGTTTGACTCTCAAAAACATCAAAATAAACATCCTATTGCATTTGAAAAAGAACAGTGGTTTTAACACATTCATATTTACAATGCTAAAGATTTATATTTTCTTTGACAGTAATTCCAGAGAGAAGAGGGATAAATTTAGATTAGCAATTTGCATTTAGCTTCATTGCCTCATCCCATCCCGCTTCCATCTAGAAATTCATGTGTATTCTTGAGAGGCATACAAATACAGAGATGTGCTTCACATTGGAATTCAACTTGCCAGCAGACAGATGCATAGAAGAATCGAAACATGGGTTGTCATAAACCAAAAGCCACCAGAGAGGTTACACCTGTTAGGGGCCAAAAGTGTGATTCACACAAAATGGTAGTGAATCCAGTTTCAACCAATCTATAGAGGGCTACTTCAAATACAAACAAATTTTCAAAAGGTTTCATATTCAAATTTAGGCAAACATAATGATCGCTCCATATAAATGACTGATCCTATCACTAACAAACTGAAAAATGGATGGGCAAACTACAAAGGAGAACTGTATATGCAAGCGTTGTAGTGGTCTTTTTGGGATGGACATGTATTTAATAGAGATGCATATGCATCTATTTATGTAATTTTGGAACATTATGTTCTCGCTGTCCCTGCATACCTAGAATCCATTGCCTGAAGAAAAAGTCGAGAAAGCTCATCCTCCAATTCTTCAGCCGAAAACTCTGTTGGCTTTCTCTTAACTGCTTCCGGAGTTGAATATACCCGAGTCCAGGGTTCACTTGCTCTGAAGTGTTCCAGTAACTATGATATATAAAAAATGAATCTCAGATATGCCTAGTCTACAAGAAATACAAACTTTGTTACATCTTTAAATCCAGAAAGTATATAATAGGATAGTTTAGTAGCATCATGTGAGATCTGAACTCCAAGAACAGGGAAAGTGGGTACCGTTCGTTATCCTTGACCTAAGTACTCATGCACAACTTGGGTTCTCATTTCGGTGAACTGAAGACAAATACCAAAATCAAGTAGATTTCTTCATTTTTTTATTTATTTTTTTTTTTGTGGGTGGAACTAACCTTTTAGGTATAGTGCCCTAGATTAAATTATCACCACTTCACTTAGAACAATCTGCTTGTTAGCAGGACAAAATTTGAATTGAAAAAGAAAGGAGGGGGAAAAAAACATGTAAAGCATATGTTTGGACTGTAGGTTACTTGATATAAAAACCCACATGCACAGGAAAAAGACACTGAGAAAGATCCCTCCTTCAAACTGCTATCAGCAAACCAGACGCATGCTTTCACATAAACCAGACTGATTAGAAATAGCATGCAAAGGTGTCATAAAAAATTGTAGCATGCAAATATGTCACATGACCAGCATACAAGTAGGTATGGAAACAGTTAGGAAAAGGGTTCCTCCATTTTAAGTGTTTCTTGTAGATTTTGTTTCATAAAGCATTGACCAAATAAAAAAAACTTCAAAGAGGAAGGAAAGAAGATAAGAAGCCCCAACCAAACAAGTTCTCAAAATAAGGAAAAATGCCCAACAACTGCATGCAAGAAAAATGAAATTTTTGGATGAGTGCCAACCTGAGGGTTTCGGGAAACCCAATAAACATCCCCATCAAAATCCCCATTAGCAATTTCGGCGGCTGCAGATCTCTGGCCTTTGGTGGAAAAGAATATCCCATATTTGGCATTCCCAATGATATCTTCCAGCTTCTTCACATATACTGCATCGAAAATATGGATGTCCCCAAAATGCAGGCCAGGATTTCTGTAGACTAATACCTTCCCAGATATTTGGCCATTGTCCCTAACAAATGAGAAACCTATAAATATCAAAATATTTAACTGAGAATTTGCTGTGCTATCTCCCAATAGCATGCTTGAGCCCATTAAGAAGGCATGTATCACTATATTACTCCATGCAAAACATATGACAAACTGCTGGCAGGTTATAAATGACAAGGAATAAGAGCACAGAATAAATCTACATACAATACCACACAAACTTCATTACTCTTTAATACACCAGTAGGATCAGCTGTCCCAATTAAGTAAAAACTTTCACTGATGGGTAGCTTTCCTTCTTTGAGCTTGGTTCTCTCACGTTTCACCATCCAAGACAAACGATCTTGAAGATACGGTTCACTAAGAGGCACTCCAGATGATATCATTCTCGCTGTAGTGCTATCATTATCCCATTCTCCATTAATTATGGCAACTGCATGAAGGAAGTTTCCGTAAAAATGTTTTCTTATGAAATGAGGAACATATATGAATCTGGTCTTGTATAGTTGCTACAGGCTACATCTAAGGCAAATAAGAAACACAAGAAACTAATCTTTATCCAAATAGCCAACACCATCAGTCCTTTAATGTTTGAAGTTCACATCTATAAGGAAATCTAACCATGAAACTGGATACAACAATCTGAAAGATGATATTCAATCTGATATTACCTTTGAGAGCAGCTCGTGTATCTGAGTACACCATTTGTTTCTCTTCTAATGCACTCATTAACAACTCCAGAAAATATTTTTCAGGCACTCCTCCATAGTTCAAAAGGGCTATTAAATTTCTTGAAAGATATGTTGTCCTAGGTTTATTGCTGCAAATGAAGATCAAAAGCTTTCATTCAAACGTGCAAGAATGAATATCATACAACTCGGGGCATTAATTTCCCCTGAATCTTCAAATTCTACAAAACATAATTTTTCCCTTTAATCATAATAATAGCAAGCAAAGATCATTGTTATGGCATCATAGATAGGATAAACTCATTGGTAATTGAAACAGAAATATTTTCAGAAGGTAAAGCTTTTGCTACTGGAAGAGGAGATTTTAATCTACATCAACATGTTTAACTGTAGGTAAAAGTGAGGGGCTTTTAAGAAGGGTGAGATAAAAGCCCTTCACTTTTATCTTGCACTTCTTTATCTATCAATTTTTTCTGACAACATGCTCTTTCGCCTGTGGACATACAACAGGAATTCCAGCAGTCCCAGTTTCCCATGCCATAGCATTTAAATAATTGACTGAAAAAGTAACTTTTCAAGTTTATCTTCCACCATGTCTGCTTAGGTTGCGAAAATCTTCATTTCCCTGACAGCTTCTGATTTCTTTCCACTACTTAGATTCATAATTATACTTGAACTCCTCTGAAAGTTACCATAAACAGTGGATCAATTCAAATACTTTCCGAGTCATTGATTAAATCAAATAAGGGTCCTGAATTATGTTATTATACTTTTCTTTTCCTTGGGGTCCCGGGGGGGGTTGTTGAAGGGAGGAATTGCTCTGGTCAGAATATTCATGGGACTTCCGCATCATAAAAAGAATGTTGTGAAATGCCCTGAATGCGGTAGCCAACATGTAGAGACTAAAAGGTCACGCGTTCGAATCTCCTATATGGATCTGTCTATTGGGCTCCTTGATTGTGTTGTGCCAGTCAACTAAGGCTTACTTAGACTAGTTTAAATCCTCGTGATTCTTTACCGGCTAGACCCACGAAGTGGGATTTACCCAGTGCGTACCCAATGGGTTGCAGCTACAGTACCCGTCATCAGAAGAATATTGTAGAAATCACAGGAGGTGATACATTTCTTGGTACGGTAGGTTAGTTTGTTGCTGAAAATTATACAAATGATACAAATAATTTATTTTCGCACCCTTCCTCCCATTTAGGGGAGAATGGAAATTACATTAGAACACAAAATGGGTTGCAGTAACAGTAATTCAACTCAAAGGCGGCCAAATCATAAGCATCTTAGGCCTTTGAAATCTAAACCCACAGTAAATACATTATGAAACTATGGCAAAATGGAAAATTACCTAGTAGGATCTGTTGAAAGAACATACCTTACTGCAACTATTTCCAATGAGTTAAATGATTTAATAAAAGGACAGGTGTCATCTCTCTCAACCTTCACCATTGAGGTTCTGATCTGAATGGTTCCTGGTGGAAGCTATCAAGGGATAAGTTCCGTTAGCTATGAAATAAGATGGGAAAAATAAAGTAACAACATTCTGTAGGAAACAAATCAAGGCATGTGATTGAGGTGCATTAATGTTCACCTTCCCTTCACATACTCCTGCACTAAAAAAGAAGAAAATATCTTTTGAAGTACAAAGAAAATGTGCTAAATTTAGATGAAATCCAACATTTGCATTCTGCTTCAGATTGAGAACTACTTTAAATCCACAAGCAGGGCTCCAAATAGTTGGGAAATCCTTGTTGAGCTGGCATAGTACACCCTCCTCACATGAACATGGAGCCCATTATAACTAGACATCAGCAGTCCACATTTACAAGAGAGGGTGTATGCTGTCCAGCTCAACCAAGATTTCCCCCATCATATGGCTCATGTAGATAATTAAAAACAAGAGTCTATCCAATTAAATTTGATAGCCATTATCTTTACAACAATTAAGAATCCTTAAACATAATCCACTTATGTGTTGTGGCCAAGAACACTGTGCTCAATCCAATGCAAGAAGCAGAATTCTTTTTAAAGTTCAAGAGATGATTTTGAATAAAGTAATCAAAGATTAAACTTAAAAAGAAGCCTGAGAGAGGACAGATGCAATTTGCTCCTGAAGCATGGCACTTTGGTTACATGGAAATGCAAGTTTCCAATCAACAAATGATACCTTGTAGGCACAGACAAAAAAAGAAAGAAAAAAAATTGCATTTCCCACATTGCCAACTAGTGAGTAGGGAATTACTTTAACCAATAGCTCAAAGAAATCGTTATACCCCTGAAACATTTTCAAAAAAAAAAAAAAAAGAGGCATAATTCATCACTCTATGTTTTCAAGCCAAGTGCAAACCTCAGATATGAGCCAACCAGAGCCAAGAATATGTGACAACTGATAAGAGGACCCAACACAACAGACCTTGAAATGGTAAGATGTGGAGACATTGACAGTATCAGGTAGGCGTCATATCAGAAGAAAAGCAGAATTAACTCAAGTCATATGCTAAACTCTTTTATCAATCTCTATGTTGACTGCAATGGGAAAAAGATGGAGATGTTACAGGAACAGACACCAGAGTAAAGATTACAGATGTCAAAAGCCTAAACCTTCCTTCTCAAAGATAACCATGTATTGGTTCCAAAGGTGCTCATATCATGTGAGGAAGATGACTGAGATTTCAACACCCGACAAAAATTATAAGTCGTCAATTGAATAATATACTAAGGAAATGTGAAAAAGCACCTTCCTATTGACAAGTAGTGTTCCCTTAACAGCACAACCATCCTTGAACAACTGACACTGCATCAGAAGAGGCTGGAAGAAAAAATAAATAAATTAAATAAAACAAAACAAAATAGAATTTAAAAAAAAAGAAGAGGAAAAACATAGTATTAAACTTAAAACACAACATTGGCAAATAAGTGCACTATTCCAAATACAAACTGAAAAGGAGAAAAGACACAACAGAATCAACAATATACCGGTTCTTTGCTCCCAGCTTCTGCTTCTCTTTGCTCTAAGGATACATTCTCAGATGCAATATAATCACGAAATCTCTAGATACACAAATAAAAACTTCATCAAAACAAAATCTAATTCAGTGTCCGTTCAATAGGATCATCAAAAGCAAAAATAAAAGTAAACTATCATAGTGTCATAAAGAGATTAACACATAAAAGCAACCGCTCACACAAAATCTCAAAAAATATATATATATAGCAACTTTTCTTTTGCTTAAATTATAGCCATTTGGACAAGAGATTATCTCAAGTACACTCCCACATCTCATGCACATATTCAAAGTACAGTTATTCATGTAATGATTTTTCAATAGACTTTTAGTCTCAAGACTCCACAACCCACTACTAGTGCTTTCCCATCTTTGATCGGTAATTAGTACGCTACAACTTTCCACCTTCTGGTTGAATTAATTGGAGACAATGAATACAACTATATATCAAGTATGCTAAAACATTTCCAAGTGCATGATCATTTTGATCACTACATTCAGAACTGTCAATGCAACATCAAGCAAAGTACGCAATATGCTCCCCCCTTCCCCTGGTAATATCATACATCACCTAAATCAATTATGTTTTGATTGGAATTAACATTGCAATTTTAGAACTCAAGAATTCTTCTCAGCCTAATGTCTATCATACAGCAGATTGTGCAAACTGACTACCAATAAGAATCCAGCAATATTTTCATTAGTCTTAGAAGCTCCAGTAGTAATACCACCATACCCAATCTATGGAAGGGAAAAGTGGGAAAGTAATTACTATTAACAGAATTCAGCAGTGTCCATAAAAGTCAAGAATATCAGAGTATTCATCACTTGATAAGGTAAAGAATAACTTCAGACAGGTGCTTTTTGTCTTCCTAAATTCCTTTTCAAATCCTCAAAACACAGAAAAGGAATATGGTGATTTAACCATTCAAGCTGCAAAAGTACACCTAGCAAAGATGGTCCTTAACTTTTTGACATCATACAGAAGAACAAAGCTAGTTACCTGAAAATCCCTGTCACTTATATATTTTGCTCGGCCAAAATCCCGAGGACATTTCAATGCCAAATCTTCTGAAATAAAACCAGTTCCATCTGTGAGTATAAGGGGTTCTCCATCTTCCCCATGGATAATACGATCGTTCTCATCCTACAATGTAGAGAAGGAAGAATAAAACAACTAAATAGTCTACTAGATTCAAGCATGTTTCTTGTACAAGTAGAAGTAATTGAAAATTGGGAAAACCAAAGGAAAGAAACATAAGTTATACACGGCAATATGTATCTTGGATTTGTTCAACTACAACAGCTGAAAGATCAACTGGAAGCTTTAGAGTCTTTGACAGGATAAGGGAAAACCTGCATCACAAATATAACCCTGCTGCTTATAACAAGTTGTAGCTATAAACATCAGAGAAGGTTAATTCCCATAATCACCTGGCCATGTACTTTGCCATGCTAGAGACCATATGCACATGCATAAAAAGGCACCTTGCTTCATACATGCTTTTTGAAGATAAAATGTAAGATTCACTCCCATTGCATGGGGCAAGAGACTCAAATCTGACAAAAAAGCATTTTACACCAGCAAAAACTGATGATTCATCCTTCTCCATTCTTCTTGCTTTCTTCTTATCATCACTGCTTTCATCTTTAAACACTGTAAAATAAACAGGGAAATTCATCATCAACCAGGCTTTCTTCAAAGCATCCTGAGAATAAATGCATGAACAATTACCCACTTGAGACATACTGGCATGGTTTAAGTGATAATTGATATAACTACAAATAAGACTATGGTCACATGGTAAGGAAATATTACTAACCACTACACAACAGACAAGCTATGACCAATAACAACCCAGGATCTCAACCAAAGAAATCCAAACAATGATTTTGTAAAAATTAAAAAATTAAAAATGTTTAAATCAAGAAGGCGGAAAAGACCTTTTGACAATTCAAGAATCTGCCCATGAAAGCAAGCAACAAGATAGTTGCTAAGACAAAATCCAGTAACAGTTATCGAAATGGAGATCCATGGCTATACAGTTGCTGGTAAAGGCACGAGGCACAAGAATAACACTTCTCTACTATAACTTCATTGACTTAGGTTAAAGATGTAATAAACCACACTTGACATTGGAATTGTGTGGTTCTCAGAAATGGGATGTAATGACAAAGTCTAAGACCGTTGACACCGAATATCCAATTTTGGCCAAAGGGTAACAGATGCCAAGTAATTATCAATGTGATAAACATGGTTCTATTATCGAAGTGCTCAACAACAGAACTTTCAACCATACAAGACATTTCTGATGTAATGATGATGATGTTGATAGTGATAACAATGACCATCTCTACTACTTTAATCCAGTAGGCCTGTCTTCACAAAGGATGTCATCCTTCTAAACCAGATTCCTGAAGGGAGACAAACTTGAACTTCAAAAGCCATGGAAAAAGAGCAAATTGCATGCACAAGCTCAATGAAAGAGGGGTGATCAAAGTAAGCTGTATATGTTGTAAATCACATCCCAGAGGGAATACTAAAACCCATAAACCTCCAAAAAGATGATGAACAATGACATGCATTACAATGCAAATATAGAGCAAAAAGTTTCTTCTATTACAAGATATAAAATAGTTGTCTATACAAGTGCATCAAGGTAAGCAGCTAATAGGAACATAGGAAAACAAGAGAGAACATATCAAGCTATTTGAATCAGAAAAAGGATAAAATATTTCACCAAAAAAGCGGTAGCGCCTCAGGCCAACAAGAATTCCTTCCCTGGTTATCTTCAAAGCTGAATACTTCCCCTCTCGAACAAACTTGACAACCAGTACATTTTCATCTCCTAGTTCTCTTTGAAGATGAGTTTTCGTTGTGTTCATACACGGGCCCTGAACAATACAAAGAGAATTTATGTGACAATTGGGCGACAAGATAGTGCAAATTAGTGCACACACTAGGGTGAGTTTGGTTCGAGTGAAAGTGGGAAGGAAAAGGGAAGGGGAAGTAAAATAAGAAGTACATGTGTGATTTACTTCGTTTGGTTGGAGTGATTGAGGGGGGGAAGTATATGTGGAAGAGAATTGGACCCCTTCCACATCAGCTTTTCTCCATTTTGGAGAGTTTGGGAAGTAAATGAGGGTTAAAAGACCCTTTTGTCCTAGGGCATTTTTATTATTACAATTCTACCTTCAATGCAATCTCTTGATTTTGGGCTCATGAAATGGTTGATTTTTTTTTTTCTCTCCTCCTGAGAGTATGTTATGGTAGTTGCCTTCAAATCATACTCGTATTTTTTTAATTAAATATATCAATGAAATAATTTATAACAATTAGACTTGTAATTAAAGGTGATTATTTTAGATAATTGAATTTCTAATTTATGAAATTTATTTTATTCTCAAAAAAATTAATAATAGTAGAAGAATATTCTTGTTGATAATTTATGAAAGTTTGACATGGTATTATTCACTCTCAGTGATAATGATGCATAATATATATATAACATTTAAAAAAGAAAAAGAAAAAGGCCTACTTTGCAAATTTTTTATGAGTTAGTCTTATGGGTATAATAGTAATTCAATAATTATTTCCTCCTTTTATACCTTACAACCAAACAATGAGAGGTAAATCATATTTACTTTCCTTCCACTCCAATCAAATAGGATGAAAGTAATTACATTTACTTCCCCTGATGGAAGTAAAATGTCCCACTCCTCCTCCCCTTTCCCCTTCTCCTTCCCTTCACAAACCAAACTTAGCCTAAGATAAAGCATTTGATTATTTTATAAGTTGCATCTTCGCCTCACCTCTGCATCTACATTAAAGCTCAGATTACAACATGTTGGAGCAGCAAGTCATATCAGACTTTGATAAAGCTTTACATCTAGGCTGTGTAAGCACTAACATACGAGACCATATGATGCTCCAACAAAACACTTCAAATGGAGAAGATCACACTATTGTAGAACACAAAAATAGTGCAAAATTCCAAAGCATGCTTGGGCAGGAAACAGCATCTGTACTGGATAACGCATACCTTAAAGCTATAACTTCCATCTCCATAAACATGACAATAATAAAAATGTGTCCTCCCAGATTCCCAATCAGAATGCTGCAAGATGAGGAAAAAATAAAGAAATCAATTGTACTGCATCAATTCTAAAACATATGCTCTAAACTGCTGTGCCTTAGTAATTTTTAGAATGCAAATCAAGCATCACTAATTACCTTATGAGCATCTTCAAGATTCATATGCAACTGTAAAAATATTCATACATTATGAAAGGTCACCTTAAAACATAAAATAAGGATGACGATTAGAAGACTAAAGGCCTATTTTGTAACTTAATTAAACACTTAAAATTAACTAATTAAGTATTTATTTCATTAAATACGTTTGATAATGGATAATATTAAGCGGATTTAATAACAAATTTTTATTACCACTTAACTGAATAAAACATATTGAAATCCTATTATAAATTTTAAATGAATTAAAAGTTACTACCGTCTAAGGTTTGAATATGTTAAATACCCATTTAATTATTAATATTCTTTTATATTTAATTTAAATTATAATAAAATATAGTGCAAAAATAAACTATAATTAATTTAGACTTCAGATTCAAACTTTAGATTTCAGAATTCAGTCTTAAGACTTAAATTTTCAGAATTAAATACTTAAATATTCAGACTTCAGTCTTCAAATTTCGGATTTACCAAATGAGCCCTCACAATATATAGAAAACAAGCAGTTATTTAACTAGCCCCCTCTCGAACTTGTACCCAAAAATTTTAAAATTCTCAATTAATGCCTTCCATTTCTTTTTAATGGATACACTCAGATTTGATTGATAGAGTAGACTAATATACAAAAAAGAAAAAAAATCTCCAGGGCAAATATGTCATCTAGATCCACCTATAATGCATGATGCATTTTCAATAAATTGATCTGCTTCAAGTAAGTGGGAAGGAGAGAAGAAGAAAAAGAAAAAATAAATAAATATGCGAAATCTATTGTCAGAAAAGAGAAAGGGTTTAACTGAGAATTTCAAAATCTTTGGAGAATGTGATCAATCAATTTGGATCAAGAGGGGCTAAATTACAAAATATGCAAATTTTGAAGGGCCAAATTGAAATTAACCCAAAATACATTAGAAGTAGAAACAAATAAGTCAATGACAAAGCGCAGACAAAGGAAGTAGTAGAGTCTAGAAACGTTCTTCACCTGACTTCTACCGTCTATCTTTTCACAGAAATGTTGGCCATAAGTATTCCAAATCTGTGACTCAAAATCAGCCATTGGAAGATCTTTCTTTCTCACAATATCATCAGCAGCATCAGTGCTGATAACCTCTTCCAGCTTTTTCCTGTAACAAGAAATTCTCCGGTTGAAAATTGAACATTGTGGAAATGGACTGAACAGAATATCTATATATATATATATTAGAATATTAGAATATCTATATATATATATATATATATATATATATATATATATATATATTTTTTTTTTTAAAAGGAAGACTAACCTCCCAATGTAGCTGAGTACCAAAAATAACCTTCTAAATTCCAGTTGACTGAGGATCGTTAACTGCTGACTAATACTAGAATGATCCTCTCTGATCTCACGTTCACCAGAAAAAGATAACTGTCGACTGACTTTATTAGAACCGTCTGAGAATGTCCATAAGAATTTTAAAAAAAAACATTGTTAGGTGCCTTTTAACAAATTCTCCAGCAATTCAACGCACCATGACATCCAAAACCAGCGAAAAATGATATGAAGAAGCATTAAGAATATGCCCTAGCTAGCATATTCTTTCATAAAAGCTAGTAACGTGAATCCCAGAGAAGAAATTTGTCGAAATGTTCTTTTTTTTTCTTTGGCTAAAAAAGGCTTAGAATTTGACTCCAAAACCACTCAGTACCTCGTTACGAGTGTGGAGACATAATTACAAGAGAAGAGGAGGAGAAAAATGGAAATAGCTTTCATGGCATTTTTGAATGGCCCATTTTGACATTCTGTGGGCAAAGAAAACATTTTTAGTTTGTTCTATACATGACAAATTCAAATTCAACCGAAATGTATTGCGAAAAGGAGCAGTCGAGATCAACATTAAGCATCACAAAAGCAGGAAAAGAAAAACAAGACAGTACTTGGGGGAGAAGCAGCAGCACCATGAGGGTAATCAGAGGACGAAGGCAAAGCAGCTCTCAGAGGAGATGAACTGTTAGATGGACTCTGAAGTTGACCGTCTGGGCTCTGAGAACTCCGTTGAGCAGAGACTCGTAATGGACTTTGAGGATTATCAATTAACCAAACAATGAGGCCGCTCAGATTTCTTATCTGCGTCTGTTGGTTATATATTCTTGCAAGAACTTGAACGGCAACTCCTTCTCCCGCTGCCGCAAGCCGTCCTCGTGCCTCTGAGTCTGGTGGGTCGAGATGCTTATCCCTGCAAACTTTCATGATGATCTCTTCTGCCCTTTGCGGGAGAATCACTGGATCAGCCATTTTCAGTTCTTCTGCGGCTTGTTGCAAACTGAACCTCAAATTTTGGGCTGATTCTGTAGCAGTGTGGGAAGAGAGCAAGTTTTGGGAGTGAGACTGGGATCGAATTTCATGGTGTGGAAGTGATGAATGATGAGCATATAAATAGTAGGCCAGTTTGGGGCCTCCCGCTAATTCTTTGAATTATTGCCACATTCGTAAAGTTGGAAGGAGAGAAAAACAAAACTGAAGATGAGGCGGGTCAGTCTGTGCTTGGTTTTGGCACTTCTCTTCACCTTTTCCAAACTTTAATTCGGGCCCCATTTTTTGATTTTACTACATATTTTAGGTCAATTTATAATATTTTAGTAGTTAAATTTTATTTTTTATTTTAAATAAAACATATAAATTTAAAAGTATAATTTTTATATTTACTTGTGATAGTATAATAATTCAAATTAATTAAAAATATCTTTTGGCATCCCAACTAAAGATGCATTATTGAACTATTTTATGTGGATCGTTAAATTATTTATGGATATATTTAGATAATAATTATTTTGAGATTAATTTATTTAAATATAATAAAAATTTATAAAATAGTATTAAAGAGAGAATATAATGTATTATTAATATTTGATAATTTTTTAGAAATAAATATTATTTAAATTAAATTGAATATTTGAGTTGAGAAGAATCTAATGTTTTATTTAAAAAACAATGAACATTTTCTTCTAATATCATCAATTTATTAGTAATGATAACAACAAAGCAAATTGCGGAATTGTATTAGCAACCAGAGGTGCATAGCATAGTTTTTTTTTTTTTTTTTCAACTCGAATTTGTGGCATGGGTTTGAGTTTATACGAAGTTATTTCGTTGGTCTTTAATAAATAGTGTTTTAGAGTAATCTTTTTATATTCAAATTATATGGTATTTTACAATATTAAAAATACTTTTATTTTTTTAATTATATTTTTATTCTATTTACTGCTTTACTAAATTATCACACTAATTGATTTTCAAATTTTCAATATGCTATTACATTTTTAATAAAAAATAATAACCAATGTCAAAATAATCTACTTTTTCTTCCTAATATATTAATATATTTAATAATAGATTTGATTAATGTGTATTTGGATATGAATTATTTTGAAATAAATTTATTTAAATATAATAAAAATTTATTAAATATATGATGTCCATGTAGGATTTAAGTGGCGTAAAAAAAAGAGAATATAATGTGTTGTAAATATATGATAATTCTTTAGAAAAAAATTGTTTAAATTAAAGAAATTTTTTAAATTTGAATTCCACAAATATATTGTCAAGATCTAAGTATAAGACAGTCATGTGACCTAAAAACTTCACAGATAATAGAACTTCCTCAATGCATGTGATTTGTGTGATAATGATAGATATGTTAAAATGAATAAAATATTTTGATAAAAGAAAAACCACTTTTAAAAAGACATATTTTAAGATGGAAGAATCATTTAATTCTAGTTTTTAGAGTAGAAAACTTAAATACGATCCTCATCACCTAAAAGAATATAATAAGATTTCTCTCAATACTAATAACATTAGAGATTTTTCAATCTTTATATAAAACAACACTAAAGTGTACTTTTCATGAAGAAAAAGAATGGGATTATATAATTGAATTATAATTATTTATATTATTATTATTATTAAATAACATATTTTGATATTATTAAAAGATTAGAAAATTTCTAATGTTATTCGAGAAAAGGTGATAAATATGAAAAAGAGTAGTTAGAACAAGTGAAAAAAGCAATAAGGGTTCTTGAACTTATGGCATCTTAGTTGATTCTTAGGATGTAAGTGAATTTAGATTTTTTCTAATCTATTTTAATCTAAAATTTTATTTTAATTTAAAATAATTATAATTTAAATAATTTTTATTTTTAAAAAATTATCATATACTCATAATACATTATATTCTTTTTCTTTAATCTCTTTTAAGTCCCATCTTAACCCTATATATTTAATAATTTTTATTATATTTAAACAAACTTATCTTTATTAAATTTTGTTGCTGGTGAATGCTTAGGTCTTTTTCCTGATCACAATTTCTGAAAATGACTACCAATCAAAATTATGGGGAGGAATAAAAGTTGAGGACCGGAGGGGGAATAAAAGTTGGTATTAAAAGTCCTCAAAGTTAGGTAGAGTGATATGAAACAGTTTGTAACCTTTTTTCTTTTCTTTTTCTAAGGCTGTATTTGGGAAGCAATTCTTCTCAAAGTAAAACTCTAATTTAAAATACTATTAATTGTGAATAGTGCAAGTCCAATTTAAAAAAAGGTTGCAATTGCAAGATAAACGACTGGTGATCTTGTATTCATCTTAACTTGCAACAATTCACAAGCAAGAAAAGAAGATATATCAAATAATGGGGAAAAAAAGAATAATGCACCGTTTACAAAAACCAATGTAATAAAAATGAGCATTTGTATCTAGAATTAAGGATGGCAATTTTCTCACTTAAATTGAGAGTCCAATCCGATTAGGTCATAAATTTCTCGATTCAAGAGGGGTCGGGGGAGGGCTCTACACCTAAACCCACCCGGTGGGGATGAGGATAGCATAATCTCCGGCCAGTCCTGTCCGTCCCTGTCCTCGGCCCGCATAGTACCTATGTATAAAAATTATAATTTATATTATATATATATATATATATATATATATATATATACACACACATACAATAATTATATATAATATATATAAAAATAAAATACATACATACTATATAGTATGTATATATATTTATATACATTCTATATCTTAATTATATAATATGTATGTATGTGTGTGTGTATAAATATGTGTGTGTGTGTGTGTTTTGTACTATATCTATTTAACCATGATAAGTGAAAAATATTTTAATCTATAAAATTATAGATTCTTATGTGAGATAATAATATACTTATATTAATAAATTTATAATTTTAATGCACTAACAAATAACATGCTAACAAATAATGTAGTAGTTGGGATGATAAGGCACTATGAATATTTTATTTTTCATTGATATTCTTAACATTATAATATTTTTATAAATTTTAATTGGTATTAATAATATTATTTTAATATTACCCCATAATTTATTTATTCTCATTTCTCTAATATTCAAAAAATTATTTATTATTATTATTTTCTAATACTGTAAACATTATTTTTTTTTATCTTTTTAAATAATTTGACTAAGAGTATGTTAGATAATTTTATTCATAAAATTCTTATTCTTAAAATTTTTTATTATTGTATATACATTTAAAAAGACATTTATGAAATAGTTCCAATTAAGGAAAAAAAATAAATGAGAAATTAAGAATGACATTGTAAAGCGGCATGGATACAAGTTTGTTTTTCAAACCATTGAAGGTCTTGAGAGATACGAGCAAAAATGCTTGGTTTATAAATTTATATCCTTAAAGTCATTACTTATTTTAAAATTATACTGTCATTTGCAAAGTATGATTATATTGTATCTCATACTATCATTCGAATTTTATTTATCTCGAATTAACATTTTAACTTTAAATTTTTTTTCTCGTAGAGATAAGGTCCTGTAGACGACAAATTTCAAGTTTGCAAATAAGATAAGAAAAATATCGAAATTTACAAAATATTTAGTAAATATGAAAAGTGGTTACAAATATCCGAAGAAGTCCTATATTGCAGGATAAGTCCTCCGATTATTCTCTTTAAAAAACATTGATTCGAGAGCTGAAGAGCTTGATCTCGGATCGAACGAGATTTGATGACGAACACTTGATTTCTAAACCTTCGAAACTTGTTTGATGCAAAGCAAGATGAACGCCTTGAAATTTGATGAAGATTATGAACCTTGATTTGATAACGATTCTGAACCTTAAATTTGATGAAACTTCTGAACCTTAAACTTAATGAAACTTGAATGCTTGAGTTGGTTGAAACTTGAGATGCCTCTTATTTATTGAAGCTTGAGCTTGAGGATCTGGGGTGTCTTGAACCATTGAGGAAAGACCCTAGTTATAAACAAAAAATCCATTGACTTTAGCATAAATAGTCGATGTGGGATTTTGAAGAAGCCTCCCAATAAATGAGTTTAAGATGACCTGAGCTTAATTTATATTTTAACTCACTCTCATTTAATCTACATTATATTTGGGTTATGAGATTTTTACAAAGTCCAACTTTAGGGCCTAGTCAAATTTCATTTAATCCATAATATATTAGATTTAATATAAAATGGACCATTAATAATAACCCAATTTCAATAGTCCAAATTTATAATCCATTAGATTTAATGGGCTTTTAATGGTGGCTCAATTATATTAATTCAAGAATAATTATATTTATTCATGAATTAATTTTAATTAATCAAGACTAAAATATGTAATTTTAATCTTGAAAATATATTTTATCCCAAAATTCTTTGTCTACAAATGCCCCCACTTCAAGACTTGAGGAAAAATATTTTGTCAAAAGAATTTGGAAACAATGCTTGAAGTATTTAAAATATTAATTTCTTAATTTAATTAGAAATTAATATAAAAGCCTTTTTCAACTCCTTAATAAAATAGAATTCTTTTTCTATTCCTATAAGGAAAATGATTTGAAATCCAATTTTGAGTAGGAATCATATTTCTTAAATTCACCAATCAAAATTTTTGAATTTAAATTTAAATCTCAATTTAAATCTTTTAATCAAGAATTATAATTTTTATAAGATTTGGAATAAGCCTTACCTATAAAAAGGCTTGTATCTTCACAATTTTTTCACACAAATTCAAAGGATCTTTACCAATTCCAACGCAAAGGTTAACGGCATCAGCTTCAAGCAATTTGGTAAATTTTCTTTTTTCCCCTTTCCTTGTTAAGCTTTGTCTTTTTTTTTTCCTTCTCGCATACTCGAGTTGAGCTTCAAACATTCAATATATATATATTTTTTTTTTTGGTGCCACACATGCACTGAAGTTGACAAAAACCAAAACATATTCCTTGTTGGACTTTGACCACGAAAATGCCAAAACATCACTGCATGTTTGCCAAGTTTTTTTTTTCTTTTTTTATGCAAATCATGCCAATTGCCTTCTGTCCTTCTTGCTTTGTTGTTGTTTTGTTCCTCGTTTAGCCCATGTGAAAAGCTTTAGATGCATCTTTTTTTTTTGTTTCGGAGCTCTACGCTGCATCTTTTTTTTTTTCAAAACTAACCTTTTCTTTTATTACTCTCAATTTTTTTTCCTTTCCTTTCTTTTTTTTTTCTGTTTTTTTTTCAAACAAACTAAAACATTTCTTTTTTTTTTAACTAAGTCCAATTATGGTGTACTTTTCAAATTTGCGATCTTCTTCGAGCCAACAACTACTAGTCATTTACGACCAGGAGAATGATTCAACTGAAGCAGGGATGACTTTGACGGTTTACGAGGCAAAGTCAGGCAAGTATGCGGAGCCCCTTCCAAATGCGACACTCCAACGACTTGTGAAGGAATGGTCAACGGAAGTAAACTTCAAAGGCACTCGTTCTCCAAAGGCATGGATTCTTCTTTCCTCAAATCATCAACCTCAAGCTCATCCCAGTGTGTTACCTTTACTTGGACGTCGAATGAATCAAAAGGAGATCCAATGGACCTTACCATTCAACTTCTTGGGTGTGTTTCGCTTTTTAGAGAGATATTAAGAGTGGGCACACGACGTTCTAAGTCGTTGCGAAGGACACTTAAGATCTGCGAAGATCTATGAGGCTGTCTATGCATTGCTTTTTACGTATAATTGCAACCCCAATGTTCTGAAAGCCTTTTGCGAAGCTTGGTGTCCTCTCACCAACCCGCTCTTAACATTAACTGGCGAGGTGTTCATTTCACTTTGGGACTTGCATGAACTTGGAGGCTTACCAATACTTGGAACTCACTACGATGAATTTGTTCCTCATGCTATGGAACTCACGGGTGTGGACCATGATGGCAAGCGATTCCTTCCAAGGAGTTGCGAACATCTCCTCCATGCATACCACTTGATCAAAAAGGGCAACAACAACTTTAGTGTCTCCATTAATAAGTGGCTCGACTTCTGGTTCAAAAGAGCAATAAAGTATACAGCGCCTCCTCTAAGGGAAGAAAGGAGATCACGCCCCAAGTTTACTGATAATTCATGTGGAGTTATCCCACCTCATACTGCATGGACATTTAAAGAAGAAGCTTTGTTTTCAAAATTGGGCATTAGAAGCCACAACAGAGATCAAACATTCCTTGTAGCCTTTTTATCATGTTGGCTTTGCATCTTTGTCTTATCTAATGAAGAAGTAGACATCATTCATCCAAATACCTTCAAAATGGCAAGTTTGATGGCTTACGGGGAACGAGTTAGTTTGACTATTCCTTTCTTGACCAGCATTTATAGAGGATTGAGTCGTATTTCCAACTCTCAACATCCCAATGAGGAGAAATATATCTTTCCAACTCACTATATATATGGATGACTTGCACACTACTTCAAAACTCACTATGAAATCTCTCAAGGCCTAAACAACCCTCCAATGGCGAGTTATTCTGGTAAAAGTAGTGGGAAGTACTTTAGTGAAGACGAAGCCTGCAAGCGAATTTATAGAGGTGAGGTCATTGTTTGGGCTACGAATATCCTCACCAAGTACAAAAAATATGGCTTTGTTGATATGAGGCAGCCCCTTTGGAGGAACAACTTTACTTCTTGAGCCTTCGTTCAAGTCTTCTAACTTTGCGGAAGGACAACCACTTCATCATAGCCCACATCGCTTTAGTCGCCAATTTGGATTCCTGCAAGATATCTCAGGCTACTTTGAGATTTTCACCCATAAGGCCGTCTTAATAGATGGCTTACGTCTTTGGATAAAATACACGCTTCGCGGAACAATGACCAAGGTAACATTTCCAGCCACTCCTTATAGTATAAAGACGCACTATACTCCAAAGTATAAAGCATAGTGGGAACAAGTGCATAGAACCTTTCTTGAAGATTACATTTCGATATTGAATTCCCAAAAATCTGTATTTAAGAAAGTAGAGAACTTGCCTTATTCCGAGAAGAAACTTCATCAAGATACTACCACTTTCAATGCTTCAAAGGGGTTAGAAAATTCTTTAAGACATGATAGACATTCTTCTTTGGATCATGACTTAGTTATAGAGAAACTTTCATCATCTTCAAAACAAAATGAGTTAAATCGAATTGAAGAAGCCAGTTCTAGTAGTAAAAACCGTTGTTGGAAGAGAACGAATGCGGCAACTACAATTTTAAACAAAGAGTCTAAGGATCAAGAAACCTTCAAGGATAAGGTAAAACTAGTTTTCCCTTTTTGTTTTTTGTTTTTTATTCATCTTTTCTTTTCTTTTGACTTAACTTCTTTGCTATTCTTCTTCATTAGGTAGATAATGTTGTAGCCCTTGATAAGGATGTTTATTTTCAAGGCTTAATCAATGATTCTCACTGCTCAAAGCAAAATGGTTGCAAAGACATCTCTTACTCTCAACATAAGGATTTGACATTTAAGGTAGTAACTCATCAATATTGTTCAGCTATCTCTACCTTCTTGAGAGAGTCCCTAATGTCAAGTTGCAAAAAGAAGTTTGTTATGAAAGTATGGCAACAATTTTATCAAATAATTCGACAAACGCCTATCGAGCAGATCTCTTCACTTGAGGATCAAGCTTGCTATATTCTTAAAGAATTGAGCAATGATCCTATTGTTGACTTGTCACCATTGGATAATCGCTTGAATTCTTTCTTTGCTAGAGCGCATGAATTTGACAATGCTAGATCCACCTTTTTGGAGAAAACCTCAAAGGAGTCTCATGCAAAATTGCTTTCTGCTGCTAGCAAGCACTTAGGTAATGTTGAGGCTAAAAAGTATGACTTCACAAGTCAAGTTGAAGAAAGTAAGGCCAACTCACAACGAGTTAAAGTCAATATTACTGCTCTCAAAAGGAAGCTCAAACTCTTAAAGAAAGAGGATAAAAAACATTTAACTGCTATTAAGGAAAAGAACAGGCAGCTTTTAGAAGTAGAGTCCACCTGCTTGCCCCTCAAAGAAGAGCTTGCTTTACTTCAAAACGCCCCTAAAGCAAACAAAGAGGATGAAGCCAACTTGAAAAATATAAGAAAATAGTTAGTGGCAATGCAACAAGATTTGGAAAATATCAAAATTTTTACTTGATGTCGCGTAGCACCTCATATGTTCATTAAGCAGTTGTATTTTTTTTTTCTTTCTTGTCAAATAGGATTGCTTCCTTACTAGTATCAATAATATACTTCTTTCATATTGTCTCAACCTTTTCTTGCACATATGTTTTTTTTTACTTATTACAAACGTCGATTTCACAATAAATCATCACTTGATTGCAATAAAGGAGAAAAATGGAGAATGATGAAAGGATGTGACTGAATTTAGAAAATTTTTCTAAACTGCCTACGTATCTTAAAAATAACTTAAGAATCAAGTCAAACGTAGTTCAAAATAGATGGGTATGGTTTGGGGGGGGGGGGGGCATTCATAGTTTTGATTCATACGGGTCAGGAGTATCCATTTATTTACCAACTTGGATTTGATGGAGTGTTTCAACAGTTTAACCATGTACTACACTATTGGTGGTTACCTTTATACAATTTAAATTCATGCGGGCCAGGAATATCCATTTATTTACCAACTTGGACTTGATAGAGTGTTTCAGCAGTTTAACCACGTACTACACTATTGGGGGTTACCTTTACACAGTTTAAACTTATGCGGGCTAGGAGTAACTTACAGTTTAAGCTCGTGCAGTCAAGAAGCAACTTACAGTTTAAGCTCGTGCAGTCAAGGAGCCATCATTTATATATAGTATCGCTTCAAATATTTACCGTTGATCGGTCCAATTCTCAACCCATCTTCAGTAACTACCTTGTAAGATCCATTTGAATAGACCTCTTGAACGACATATAAGCCATCCCACTTTGATGTCAACTTCTTTGGTTTATGTCCAATGATGATTGGTCTTTTCACAGCGAGTACTAAATCATCAACTTGAAGGAACGAAAATGCATTTTCTTGTTAAAGGCTTTGGAAACACGAGCTTGGTAACATTCTAACATTTGTTGTGCCTCTAACCTCTTTTCATCAAGTGCTTCTAACTCTTTAAGTCTGAGACGGACATTATCTTCCTTGGTGAGACCTTATTGAATAGTGATCCTCAAGGAAGGAATTTGTTGATATAGTGGAAGGACAGTTTCCACACCATATACCAACGCATATGGGGTAGCTTGGGTTGGAGTATGGTAAGTGGTCCTATATGCCCAAAGTGCCTCTCGAATACGAATATGCCAACCCCTTTTTGACTTAGTAATCACTTTTTACAACAAATTGCATAAAGTCTTATTGAAAGCTTCAACGAGTCCATTAGCCTGGGCATAGTACATAGAAGATTTGTACTACTTGAATTTAAACTTCTCGCACAACTTGTCCATCAAACTATTGTAGAATGGCTTGTCGTTATCTGTGATAATGTATCGAGGAATGCCATATCGATAAATAATGTTTACACATATAAAATCAATGACATTTTCCTTTTTGGCTTCTTTTAATGCTACAACTTATGTCCACTTAGAGAAGTAATCTGTTGCAAACAAAATATAAAAATGCCCAGCAGAAGACTTTGGTAGCGATCCAATAATATCCAATCCCCATGCATCAAATGGCCATGAAGTAACTATCGGGTGTAATGGCTTCGGCGGTTGATGTAGATAATTGGCATTGAATTGACATGCTTGATATCTTCTAGCATAATCTAGGCAATCTTTCACCATGGTAAGCTAATAATATCCCATCCTCTTGATACGAAAATAAAGCTTCGGACCAAATTGATAGGCTCCACATATGCCAGAATGAGCTTCTTCTATTACTTGTATAGCTTCTTCTTGACCTAAACATCTCAAGAAGACACCTTCAAATGAACGTTGAAAAAGCGTATCCTTATAGCAAAAGAAGCAAGTGGCACACCGGCGAATATCACTCTGTCTTCGTGGATCATCCGGAAGTTTTTTATTTTTGAGATAGTTTACAAAAGGATGTCTCCAATCTTCTTCATTAATTTCATAAACAAAGACGGAATGGATTTCATGTCCTTTATCGTCTTCATCTTAAAAAATAGGCGGTATGACCCAAGTTTGACATATACGAATTTGAATTTCTCGATCATGTAGATATAAAATAGAAGCCAATTTTGCCAACACGTCAACTTGCTTGTTTTTACTTTTTAATACATGTTCGATCATCACATCACCCAAATATCCCATAAGTTGTCTCACATAATTATGATATGGGATCAACTCAGGTTTCTTAACATCATACTCACCAAATAATTGATTAACAATCAATTGAGAATCCCCATATACTTCGAGATACAGTCGCTTCATATCAATAGCCAACTCTAATCCCAGTATAAGGGCTTGGTATTTAGCCATATTATTTGAATATCTTTTAGTCAAGGTGAAAGAGAATACATCTCCTTCAGGGGTAATAAATACTACACCAGTTCCAGCATCTTCGCGATGTGCCGCACCGTCAAAGTACATCCTCCATGGTGGGAGAATCTCAATGACAAGAACATCTTCATCAAGTAACTCATCACTTAGTTCCCACTCAGCAGGGATAGGATGATCAGCCAAGAAATCCGCCAGCACCTGCCCTTTGACAGCTTTCTGTTAGACGAAGACAATATCGAATTGTTAGAATTGAAGGTACCACATTGTCAAATGATCAGATAGCATAGGCTTTGTCATAATATACTTTATAGGATTAGCCTTGGAAAAAAGGCGTACAGTATGCGCTTGAAAATAGTGCTTCAATTTTTGAATTGCAAATATTAAAGTTAGGCAAAACTTCTCAATTGGTGAATAATTTAACTCATTTGGTGTCATAATCCAACTTAAATAATAGAGTGCATTTTCTTTGTCATTGTCATTTTTTCGAGCAAGTAATGCCCTAACTGAGTGTTCTTATGCAGCAATGTATAAAATCAATGGCTTATCCGGAATAGGTGCAGCAAGCACAGGATGCTCTATCAAGTAAGATTTGATGCATTTGAAAGCATTGTGACATGCTTCATCCCACTCAAATGGTACACCATTTTTCATTAGACGATTGAATTGTTGACAGAGTCCGGCAAGATTTGAGATGAACCTTCGGAGATAGGTCAACTTTCCTTGTAAACTCTTTAATTCATGGATATTTCTTGGCTCCGACATCCTCATAATCGCATTGATCTTTAATTGGTCTATTTCGATACCTCGATGACGAACGATGAAACCCAGGAATTTTCCAGAGGTGACGCCAAAAGCACATTTAAGAAGATTCATCTTCAATTAATATTTTCGAAGTTGCTCAAAAGTCTTTCTCAAATCTTGAAGATGATCAACTCGTTTACGTGACTTGATCACCAAATCATCCACATAGCATTCCACGATCTTGTGTAGCATGCCATTAAAGATCTTTTGCATTACTCTATATATGTGGCTCCAGCATCCTTCAGACCAAGAGGCATCACTGTGTAGTAATAGATTCCTTTTGGAGTACGAAAGGCAGTAAGCTCCTCATCTTCTGGTGCCATTTTGATTTGGTTATACCAGATGATCCATTCATGAAAGATAGAATTTCATGGCCAGTGGTTGCATTTACCATCAGTTCAGGAATAGGTAGTGAAAAATCATCTTTTGGATAGGCATCATTTAGATTTCTAAAATCCATACAAATTTGAATTTGTCCATTTTTCTTCTTTACAAGGACAATATTCGCAACCTAAGTTGGATACTTGACCTCTCGAATAAATTTGGCTTCGATCAGCTTGTTCACTTCTACTTTAATTAATGGAACCAGCTCAGGTCGAAAATGCCGTTGGGCTTGCTTTACTGGTGTTGCCCCATCCTTTACAGCTAAATGGTGGACAACAATTTTGATATCTAAACCCGACATTTCTTTATATGTCCAAGCAAAGACGTCTCTGAATTCCTTCAACAGGTCGACATAGGCCTTTTCTTCTTCAGGCGATAAGAGTGCATTTATGTAAATTGGGCAAGGATCATCAAAAGTGCCTAAATTTACTTCTTTGAGTTCATCAACTGTGGCTTTTACGCCTTCTTCAAGTTCTGCTGGAGCATACTCAACATCTTCTTCCTCGATACACTCTTCATCATGGATGGTGACAAGAGGATACATTTTTTTCATCACAAGGCACATCATGTGTCACTTGTGTTATTATTTTTAAGATTCCATTGCAATTCACTACCATTCTTGCCTTAGAGGAGACTTTGCCAGAATGTCTTACCTTTAAAGTGACTGTGACTCCAAGCCTCTTGAAAACAGATTTTCTTCTTTGTTTTGGGCCTAACCTAGTGAAAACAGATGGACGTGAATTTGTATCTCCTCTCCTACTAAAAACAGATCACGGCTTTGATGTCACTTCATATTCTACAGTAATACACTGTACGTTGGCCCTTTTAATCTTGAGTCGGATGGGAGATGCTTGTTTGTAACCCAGGATGACATGCTCTTTTCCTATTGGCATGCTTCGGGTAGATCCTGAGCTTTGACCATTTTTCTTGTCGATATCAGCAGGAAGTGTTCTCAACAAATGTTGACTTTGCAAATTATATCCAGCCTTTGCTAGAAGTTTATAAACATTTGGGTTAAATCCTTCCTCTGTACGTGAGGTTGGTAATTCACCATACTCTACTTTTGTCTCTTTCTTTGACTAAACAAATCCTTTTATAGGAGTATTTAATGACTTGACAAGGTTAACTTTTGTAAGGGGCAAAGTGAGCCCCTCTAGTGGCTTATTGCATGCAGGTTTCTTGGTAGAGCTTTTTGCACATACTGTAGCTTTAATATCTTTGGAGAAAGTAACCTTTTTATCTTCCTTCTCTCTTGATAAATCGATCTTAGTTGATTTACCATCCTTTTTAATATAGTACTTAGCATCAGCAATATGCGCCTCAACTTCAGTGAATGGTTTATCATCAGCATCTATTTTCTTCACCAGGCCATTTCGACGGAATTTCAAACATTAATGTAGGGTTGATGGCACTACACCATTATCATGGAGCCATGGTCTTCCTAACAGAATATTGTAGGAGGTCTTGGTATCAATAACATGGAAAAGAGTAGTTGAAAGCATATCTTCAATTAGTATGCCTAATCGGAGAGTACTACTAGCTCATTACCGCCTTGATTGAAGCATTGTATCATAAGGCGATTTTGGGACAATTCATCCATAGAAATGCCCAACTCTCTTAATGTTCGCAGAAATAAGATATTTACTGTCGATCCTCCGTCTAACAATATCCTATTCACCTTCTGTTCTTGTACGTAGCTAGCTACAAATAACGGTTTGTTGTGAGGAGTTAAGCCAAGTAACAAATCATCGTCAGTAAATGTGATCTCAACCATATAGCTACTAAGGTCTACTAGAACTTCAATTCTCTCCAGGTCTCCTTCTTTTATATAGTCAGCATTGTCTTCTTCACTTTCTTCATCATGTATGGCATAGCAGAAAACAATATTGTACTTTTCAGCAAGTTCCCTTGGTATGAAATCTTTTAATGTGAGAGGTTCCGGAGATTTCTTCCAAAAAGAATCATCTACTGTTGATGCAGATTTGGTCTTCTTATTTTTTACCTTCCTCACATTTTTCTTTGTGAATCTGCTTCTGACCAGTGAAGCTCCACCTCTTGAGGCTTTGGTGCATTTCTTTCTTCTTGTTACAAGCGTTCAGCCTTCATCTTCGCCATGGACAGAAGGTTCTTCAATTTCTTGTTGATATGCTTCGGTAGGAAGGACTTATCTGTCAATTTCAATCTTAACAGGATCAAAACTTCCAAACTTAACTTCCAAAATAACGAGTTCAACGGGAGGGATGACAACAGTTGTCAAATTTGCAGATGCTTTGTCTTTTTCAAGGACTACATGTCCTTCACGGACTAACTGCATGATCTTGTCCTTAAATACAAAAAATTTCTCAATTGGATGACCAATTAGCCGATGGTACTTGCAGTAGTCGGGATCATTTATTCGTCCAACTTCATTCGGACGCTTTACTTCTAGCAACTCTATAGCTTTAGCGGCTAATAATTTATCGAACATTGAAGAAACATCCGAGTCGAGAAAATGATATTTCTTAGACTGCATTTCTTCTAAGGTTACCTTTTTCCTTTCCTGCGGAGGATCCATCTTCTTGGTCACCTTTTGAGTTACCTTTGAAGAAATTTTTATTGGAGCC
The DNA here is from genome assembly GCA_026120185.1 of Voacanga thouarsii. Lineage (NCBI taxonomy): Eukaryota > Viridiplantae > Streptophyta > Magnoliopsida > Gentianales > Apocynaceae > Voacanga > Voacanga thouarsii. The sequence goes on along the minus strand of JANUWF010001217.1, from coordinate 2,243,074 downwards.
ACGACTGTGACCATGGACTCCTTTGCTTCAGTTTTAGAAAAAGATTTGCTCTCTTTTCTAAAATTTTATTTTTCTTTGCCTTTGTTGGGGTCTTGAACAGGTGCCCTACCCCCATGTGTGACGATGCTTAATTCTATATCATGAGTACAGGTCGCCAATTCTTCAAAAGTTTTTGGCATGATCCCTTTAAGGATGTACTGGAGTCTCCAGTGCATGCCTTAAATGCACATCTCAATTACAGATGATTCACTTAGACAATCTCTACAATTGAGGTTCAAATTCTTCCATCTGTTGATATAGTCCACCATTGGTGTGTCTTTCCATTGACGAGAGTTGGTGAGCTCTACCATGCTGACGAATTTACGAGTGCTATAGAATCTATTGAGAAACTCTTGTTCAAGTTGCTCCCACCTATTGATAGAACCAGGTGCCAGATCGGTGTACCAGTCAAATGCATTTCTTTTGAGGGATCGTACAAACTGCTTCCACTAGTAGATCCCCATAAATTCTAACATTATTGCACGTCTCGATGAAGTGAACCACATGCTACTTGGGATTTCCTTTACCATCAAATTGTTAAAATTTTGGTGGCTGATATCCAGCTGGAATTCTCATAATCATCAATTCTTTGCGAATAAGGCTTTGCATATGTAAAGGTGGATTTGCTACCTCCTTCATACTTGTCCTTAATCGTACCCATGATGAAGTCTTTGAGCTGTTCCACAGGAATCATATATTCGGAGGATATCTAAATATCCTGTGATTTCTTGAAAGTTTCCACTTTCTCTTGCACTTCAGATCTCTTTAGAGGAGCTTGACTTGTTTTGCCAGTCTTTTCAAAGTGATTGATGAGATGTGCAATGGTAAGATCTTGTTCTTGGGAGCGTTTAGCGAGTCCCTCCACTAATTTTGTGAGGTGCGCGAGTTGCTCTTCCAGATTTTGTATGCTTGTCATCATAATTGGTGACACAGAAGAAGCAGTAGAATCTTCATTAAATGAAGCTTTGGATTTGAGGTCCTTATGGGGGGATTGAGGTGCAGAGCCAGTATTTGAACTTTGATCAGCTTGTTTGGAGATGTTGGTCTTCTCCAATAAAGGTGATATCTTGCGTATTGTAGAAGCAGTATCTTGCTTCAACTTTGCAGTTGTAGGCGATGAGATAATGCTGAAGTTTTGAGCCTCGCTTTATGAAAGAGCTCGAGGCTTACTTCTTGTCAGCATGCCTGGGCTTGAAACTTGTGGAGCCTTGCCAATAGTTGTAGTAGCCTCCATGATATTAACAGCCTTTGAACGAGCAGATGTAGTTTTGCTGTCCTTTGGGGCTATTGAGTTGATTTGTACTTGTACTTGAACTTGGGATTAATTTGAAGAGAAGAGATGGGAGGCAGAGATTGTTCCACTGGGCGTGCAAAAAATTTGTAGACGACAAATTTCAAGTCTGCAAATAAGACAAAAAAAATATCAAAATTTATAAAATATTTTATAAATATGAAAAGTGGTTACAAATCTCCGAAGAATTCCTAAATTGAAGGATAAGTCCTCCAATTCTTCTCTTTTTTAAAAACGTTGATTCGAGAGCTAAAGAGCTTGATCTTGGATCGAATGGGATTTGATGACGAACACTTGATTGCCAAACCTTCGAAACTTGTTTGATGCAGAACAAGATGAACGCCTTGAAATTTGATGAAGATTCTGAACCTTGATTTGATAACGATTGTGAATTTGAATTTGATAAAGCTTCTGAACCTTGAACTTAATGAAGTTTGAATACTTGAGCTGGTTGAAACGTGAGATGCCTCTTGTTTGTTGAAGTTTGAGCTTGAGGATCTGGGGGTGTCTTGAACCATTGAGGAAAAACCCTATTTGTAAGCAAAAAATTCCTTGACTTTAACATAAATAGTCGATGTGGGATTTTGAAAAAACCTCCCAACAAACCCTAATGGACTTGGGTTTAAGATAACCTGGGCTTAATTTATATTTTAGCCCACTCTCATTTAATCCACATTATATTTGGATTATGAGATTTTTAAAAAGTCCAACTTTAGGGCCTAGTCCAATTTTATTTAATCTATAATATATTAGATTTAATGAAAAATGGACCATTAATAATAGCCCAATTTTAATAGTCCAATTTTATAAGTCATTGGATTTAATGAGCTTTTAATGATGGCTCAATTATATTAATTCAAAAATAATTATATTTATTCATGAATTAATTTTAATTAATCAAAACTAAAATATGTAATTTTAATCTTGAAAATATATTTTATCCCAAAATTCTTTATCTATAGGTACAAAATAAAATATAAATGGTAATAATATAAGATTTTACTAATATTTAGGATGACAATGATAAATTTGATAAAAATATAAATATTTGTGTGAATAAAAGTTTGTTCAACATGAATGAGTATTTGTTCTATTAGTAATGGAACAAAATTGAACTTATTCGGAACACAACTTCGTTCAAGATTGATTAGTATTTGTTGGATTAGTAATTGAATATACCTAAACTTATTTATAAATGTTTAATTACATTTGATTATTAATATAAAATATCTCACACTAACACACAAGTATATATTATTTCTAAATTAATCTTGATATTAGTAGTACTTATTTAGAATTTATTTAGATTTACTTTTTTTCTGCTAAGAAAATATAAATTATTATTTTTATAAGATTTCAAAATTTATTTAGATTTATTTTTTTTCGCTGGACCAAAACCAAGGCTTTGCATCTCCGATTCCCCACTGGGCCGAAATCGGGCCCTCATATCCCCGATTCCCCATTGGGTCGGGATCGGAGATTATTTTGCCTCTGGTGGGCCGGGGCCAGGGATCCCTACCTTTTCCCGTGTCGGGGATGGGCTAGGGACTGGGATACGGGGGGAATGCGGGGGCAGGGGTGGGATTTTTAGTCCCCGGCCCGGTTGCCATCCCTATCTAGCACATGAAAGAAAAGATCCAAAGATAAGTACTATAAAGGTGTAGGGTACCTCCTGAACCTAATATTTAAGATAATAAGGCAAGTAGATATATCAAAAAGTGTCTCGTATTGTGCTAAGCCTAAGCACAAACGCCTAGTCATTCCCAAACCCAATAGTAGAATAAGCCCCACTGACTAAGTTTATCATGCATGGAATTAAAAAGTAAGACGTTTATGCAAACATAAGGAATCAATAAAGCTTATTGTCACGCCTCGTGTTCATAGACTCGGGAACGCGACTATAGGTTTGGCAGCACTCACGGTCAACTACTTGATCGCTATCTTTGTGGGTCAAAATGAATATTTCAAGTTAAAAATCGGTACTTAAACCTATCCTTATATACTATTTAGACTTATTATCAAAATGACATGTAGGATTAGGGTGTCACATTTACTCCTCTTTAGGCCTAAGTATCTTCGCTAGGCCTAAACTTACGGATCAAATCCAAGACTAACTAAGTAGCATGGCTTAATACCTATGTCAGGGACTAGTTACGCACTCTGATACCAAATGTCACACCCTATACACGCAGGATCAGGAATGCAACTATAGGTCTGGCAATACCCCTGATCAAATTTTTTAGCCAACGTCCTCGTTGGGCGAAAATGGATATCTTTAGCTGATAATAGGTACTTAGACCTATTCTTATATACAATTCAGACTTATCATCAGAATGACATGTGTGATTAGCACGTGAGCCCCCAATTTTTTTCCATTTGGTGTTTTTCTAAATAGGGATTTAATTATTTAATGGGCTTGTGGCCATGAGATTTGGGGGGTAATTGTTTATTTTATTAAGTTTCGGATTGACCAGCAACTAATACCTTAATTAGGGGTCAGTTGTTGACTATTTTAAGTTGGGAACTTATTAACAATTATCTATTAGTTAAGGCTTTAATTGTATTAGTTGTTTATCAGTTACATGTGTTCTAATGGTGACACTTTTGACGTTCCAAAAACTAATTTGATAGAGAAGGAGTTCAATGGGATAGGTAAAATGGAGAAGAGTTCGGAATCAAAGGTGCTAAACTAATATGATATTACATTTCTATTAACCTTGAAAATTTGAATATGTGTCTGAATTAGGAGAAGTTTATGTGTTGGGTTTGATTTAAAAGAAATAAGTTATATCTAAATTTTGATTTTGGTCTATGAATTCTAAGGATTGTATGTGATTAGCGACTCCTTAGAGGCTTTATGAGGAACTAGTATGATTTCATGATTTTCTGGTAAGGTGGTTTGGCTTTCTTGCACTTTTAATTGTATGTTTTTAGAAATTTAAGACCTTTAATTCATGAAAAAGATTATATTGTGAGTATGAAATTGAATTGATATTTTATGATTTTCTAAATGCGAAAGCTACGTATGTATATAAGTTTAATGTTTTGCAGTGTATTGTGAATTGGTAAAAAATATGAAGTTTGATTAAGTTTTGTATTCGAATTTATGGGATTTGAGTTTCTTTTGTTTTGATTATTTTTTATTTTGAATATCGTACCATTTTTAAATTCATGAAAAGTCTATATTTCCATATAAATTAGATTGGGTATGGTGTTTAGATGCTATTACCGTTAACAACATGATGATTGTTCTGAATTAGATTTTATGAAGTTTTGTTCTGTACTATACTGAATTTTGGTTCATAAGATGTCTGAGACTTGTGGGTGATTTTGGTTGGGGACTCCCCAAATCTTTCTGTGCTCTGACCCTTAGTTAGGGGGATATAGTACATAATCTTCTGTAAATCCCTTTTAGGGGGTCATAATACCTATTTTCTATTCTAACTCTCTTAATAAGATATAGTTGTTAAGAGATTGATATCAGTTAGTTACAACCTTACACCAAGCATGATTTAGCTTTGATAAGGAATTTGCTGTGAATATTTTGAATTTAATAAGGAAGTTATCTATGAGACAATGCATATTTACTCTAAAAATATATTGTTTTATTGAGTTTTTCAAAGTTTTTGAAAGGTTTAAATTGAGTCTTGTTGATGGTATGACAAAACTTTGGCCTGAGTTACCCTATTCTGACTTGCTTCTGCTGTTCCCAAGACCAGGCGACGCCTACCAATTGGTGCTGACCTCTTAAGCCTAGGTGTTCTGCCTTTTAGCTAGTGCTACCCCGTCTCTATTCATCCAATTGGTGCCGACCTCTTAAGCTTTGGTGGTGCTAACCACTTTCTATCCATCTTTTACATGTTTAAAAAAGGAAAAAAAAAAGAAAATTTGCTTTATGCTTGATCGATGCAACCCATTTCTTTCAAAACTTGTTCCAGTTATGAGCTCACTAACTCAGTAAGAAAATATAGCTGACTTGGAATTGAATATGTTACATAATATTAGATTTTCAAATGTTAAAAACTTCACAATGCACTTTAAGAAATCCTTTTTTTTTTTTTTTATCTTTTAAAAAGATCCCTTGGCCCTTCAAAGAACAAGTGAACTTGATTTAAACAATCAAAATGAATTCCAAAGTAACATAAGAGGTTTGCACCAATCAAGTATAACGTAAAACCCTTTTTTAAAAAAGAAATAGGGCAGGGGATAGAAGGAGGCTAGCACTACCTAGTCTAAAGAGCAGGCAATAGTTGGGAGACTAAGACTGGTTGGCTCTAATCAAATAGAAGAAGGCAGCGCCAACTGCTCTTTGGAACAACAAAAACGAGCCAAATAGAGTAACTTAAGCTAGTGTTTATCATACCAACATTGAAACTCAACCCATACTTTACAAGAACTCCAAAAAACTTCGTAAAATGACATATTTTCAAAATAATTTTGCATTTACATACAGATAACTTCTTTTTTTCATTAAATTTAGAGAATTTGTAACAAATTCCTTATCACAATTGAATCATGCCTAGGGTAAGATTGTAATTAACTGATATCAGTCTCCTAATTACTATATCCTATTAGGAGAAGGGCCATAACAAAAATTAGGTATTTTATCCCTTCAGCAAGGGCCTGCCTTACAGAAAACTAAGTAGTATATTCTCCTAGCCAAGGGTTAGAACACTAAAAGGTTTGGGAAGTCCCTTACTATAACTACCCACAAGCATCAGACATCGTATGAACCGAAACTCAGTATGGAATAGAAACTTCATAAAATTCACATATACAGTTCAAAACAATTACTGTATCAGAATTTCAGAACCTTAACAAAGTTTCACAATTTTCACATGCATACAAATCACTAACTGGAAGGCAATTCATAACATAGCCATAGTCAATCTAATTATATATGCAAACATAAATTTTCTAGGAATTTAAGAAAACTGATAAGAAATTCAGAAAATATGAACAAAATATAGGAAAGCCAAATCTCCTTAGCAGACAATCTCAAAAAAACTAAATAATCTTCTTACTTCCACCAAAAGCCTACAAATACCTACAAACCCCCAACATTCAAGAATTCAAATCAGAATCACCAACATCATCTATTAACCCCCATTTAAAACCCTACACAATCCTCAACCCTATCAGAACCATAATCCTAAAAACGATTAAAGAAACCTGTAAACAAAACGTTTGCTATGAAAACTCACTAAGGTTCTGAGCTTCCAGTTCCAATCTTTCCTTTGACTCTTCTCTTGCGTTGTTCTTCACCTACATAAATGAATTTTTTGCCCTTGAGTTACACCCTAATCCTATATGTCATTTTGATGATAAGTCTGAATGATATTATATGGATAGATTTAAGTACCTCATATTAACCTGAAATATCTATTTTAGTCCAACGAGGACGACGACTAATTAGTTGAATGTGACTGCTACCACACCTAGAGTCGCATTTCCAAGCCTACAGGTATAGGACGCGACACTATTAAGGTATTTATGCCAAATATAAAGAATCAACAAAGCTCATGTATTGACCATAACCTTTCATTTTCAACATTCCAAGAATTTAGACTAGAATTAGAACAAGACTCTTTCTTATCCTTATTCTAGTTTCTTAAAATTAAGATGCAGCAGATTATAAGCATTCTTGAAGCCTATGCAACAAATACATGGAGAAGAGATGAATAAAAACCTGGAATGGAGTGTCAATCTATTAACTTCAAGCTTTTTTTAAAGCTAAATTTTAAAAATTAGCTTCCCATGAAATAATAAAAAATAGAGGAACAAAATTGGTCTATTGTTAACAATGCTAACTAGATAGGAAAGAAAGATGACTCGAGCAATTGGATACTGCCAAAAGAATCTTGTGGCCCTCACAACTCTAGTATCTAAAAGCCTTGCAGCCTTATGTAACAGCACGAGCCAAGTAAAGTTTAATTCTATAGTAGAAAGTAAACTGGACAAGAATAAAATGAGAAGAAAAGAAGTAACAAGAGTACCTGCAAGCTTGCCCCAACCATATGATGTTGATACAGTAGATATTTTGATTTGTCAAACGCAAACATAATAAAAATCCACTGTTTAGTTTTTAGTAAAGATTTAAATCACACTCACTAATTTTATTTATGGGAAATAGATAGGACATTGTATTCATACTTACTTCTCAAGAAGTCTAACACATATGCATATTAGCATTCATCATATTTCCACTAAATATAACTACTCATGTTATAAGACTGGAATAGTTGTACAACACAGTATATTAGCAATGTCAATATACTACATACTCAAGTGCTCTAATCTCAATGCTTTTCTGCTAAGAGGATAATGTTCATCCATAAAACTTTGCTCCTTTCTACTTCAACCTGTTTTAGAAAATGAACTTGTATAGCTATAAAATATTTTTTTACGTGTGAAAGTTATTGCTAATAGTGAGCAAGAGAGACAAAACTATTAACAGAACTCTGCTTCCTAGAGGTGCTTCAATTCCTTCTCCAACTGAAACTTTGCTGCAGCCTTTTCACTGGCCATGGTTTCTAATTGTGTTTGCTCTTAGTACTGAGAGAATACAATCACCATAAAAAATAAAAAGCAGTACAACAAGTGAAGCCAAATGTAGATTTGTGAATTAGTTAGATGTACCAAGAGGTGAGTTAATTCCCAATACTATTTTTCCAGCTCCATATGTTCCTATTTGAAGGCACCGGAACTAGTTAGAGATTATAGAGTGCAAGTATGTTAGATAAGAATAAATCATCAAACACTATTCACCCAGGAGAAAATTAAACAAAATATAGTGGAAATAAGTCAATAGCAAAAAGATTACCTCACAGTTTTGCATCTAAAAGATTATATAACATAGCATCATGATTATGTTCCCATAAAATCCAATGAATATGCATAATGCCATACAAAGTTAACACTAAGTGCATAGTCTGGATTAGTCTACAAAAAATAGTTCAATAATCTTTTCAATATAACTTGCATGCAATTCTAACAACATTGTTCATGTCATAAAAATATAACAACATTATATCATCAAAATAAAAGACAAAAACTTAGGTAAAGGAACAAGAAAATGAGATTACTTACCTGATGAGAGTAATGCTCAGAATCCTTCTTCACTGCATCCATTTCAATTATTATCTTTTACCCCTCAGCTTGCAGCAAATAATCCATTTCTTTTTATTGTCCTTGAGAAATTACACTACAGCTTATGTAATACATAAACAACCGAAGCAACTAGAGGTCATTTAGTTCTCAAGATGAGACTATATTCAGTGCAAATCCTCAAATTCATCCTTTATGCGATTTAAACTTCAATTCAGATCGATTAGCTCGTGAAACTAAGGATTCCTGCATATATTCTATTACATACTCGGGGATTTATTATTGGATCAAGGTTGCAGGCCTGTACACATACTGACTCTGTAACACCCCACGACTACGTACCCTAAAAGGGCGGGGATGTCGCCCAGTCCCGTAGGGCAAGGGGTCTTTAGAACGAGGTATAAAATATAAAGGCAATCTCCAAAAGGATCAACTTAGATAAATAAAGAAATATTCTTATTATATCATGCTCAACTTGGAGCAAAACGGAATAAAACAAAATATTGTTTAGAAGCATAAGCAATAAATGTCTCCTAGAACGGATAGAGAAAATAGCAAAAGCTCCAACTATTACATGCCCCGCTGACTCAGCACAATCTATCTCCTGAAAACATGGTGTAAAACAGTGTGAGAATAAATCTCAATAAGTCCTGTGTGTGCACATGGTGTTTTTAAATAGTTCGTGTATGCAAAGTGTAAAACATTTGTAAAAATAATTTGGCAAGTCATAAACAATCTCTTTTCTCAAGGAGTGGGTTTTTCTTATTGTCACACTTTGTACAAAATAAATCCCCTCCACTCGGATAAAAGTCATGTCACCATACGTTGGGCTCCATGAGAACAAATTGGCCAAGGCACCACACTTTGTGCACCTTGTCCGGACCAGATTACCACATGTTGGGCGTTCTGATCAAGGTGAGTGTACAGCCCACCGGGTGAGATACTCCTCCATCTCTACACCCAACAAAACCATCCGGGTGTCCATGCCGGGAATATAAATAATACCTTTCAGGCATAATGCTAGCTCGGACTGGCCTGACTAACCAACACTGTCGCCTTTTCAAGCAGAGTTCATCTTCTGGAGGTGGCCTCCTGCCAGAAGACTTACGCTAGCCCTCCAAGACTAGTATTGTTAGCCTACCCTTATTGAGTACTCAACGAACATATCCGTCAATTCCTGATTCAAAATATTTTCAAACCTTGGCTTTGTAAAACGTGATTTTCTTTAAAAGAGATTTCTAAAAATTTAAGGAAAAGAATAGTTTTCTTGCTAAAAACCGTTAGTTTGACAAAACCATTTAAAGAATAAATATCCACGTTTACAACCCAAGCAAACACAGTTTAACAATAGCTTTACAAAGCTTCACAACATAGACTTGCCATCACAACCTTTGACAAAATAGTGTATAGAAGGACTTACCATCACAACATTTAATAAAAGAGTTTATGCAAGGACTTACTTGATATGCCTCAGATAAATGCGATAAAAATCACCGCTGGCTTTCCTCAATTATCCTCCTGATCTAAACCATATAATATCATGATCAGGGTCTCAATTAATTCAAACATGCTCTAATCCCATTTATTTTCATAACAATTCGCAATCTCCTATTTAATTCCAAGTAAACTATTCAATCCCCAAAGATCAAATACTACGACCACATGTTTATCTCGCTAATAAACACCATTAAACTTTACTTCCGACATCAAGGGAGGGTATTCCCTTACCTTGCAACTACCGGGTAATGAGGTCTCGATGCTCCTATGGTGATCGTCCCGAGTTCGCTTGAGAAGAAGAGAGAAGCTACCTCCCTTGCTTCACTTGACCGAAAATTAAGGAGGAAGAGGAAATCAGCCTCTATAGGGCGTGATTTAAAGGTAGAAGAAAGAGAAAAGAATCATTAGAGAAAACGGCATCAAGAGGTTGAAAGGATTTGTGCTTACCTTAAGGTGTGTTCGATTTTTGCTTGGAATAACTCTTGTGGTTTCGAAAATTTGCAGAGAGATGTTGCTGAAATTTTCGTGTAGAATGGAGAGGATAAACGGTGGTTATGGTTTAAAATTGGAAAAGATTGGTTTAGGGTTAGATGGTAATGTTTAGATAGACTCCTAATGGCTTTAGGTTTCTTGGACAGCAAAGGTGGAATTTCCAGCTTGCGCGCGCCTCCTTGTTGTCGATTTTAGGGGAGTTTTATGGAGGAAAAAAATTCTGCAATTTGCTCCTCTAGGCTGGCCAAAACACTGTTCAAAGGAAGGGCTGAATGTGTTCAGAATTTTAGGCCAAACAAGGAAGAGTTTGAGTGAGTTTTGACGACTGAAAAGTCCTGTGCAAGTGCTGTGAAAATTCTGTGCAAGTGTAGCAAGTTTTGGACTGGTTTGGCTGCTATAATTCTACCAAAATTTCCAGAGGAAAATTGAGGGTTTTGGGCGCTGAAAATAGCTTGTTCAGCTGGGGTTTTTCAGTGAATGATGTGTGCAGAATTTCGGTTGAAGTAGGAACATAAAGCTGGCCGAAAATCCTGCACAAAGCTGTCCGAATTTTCTGTGTATATGCTGGACGAATTTCAGTGTTTTTGTGTGAATAAAATTCTGATTTTGTGCAGCTAAGGTAGTTGAATTGTTAAGGAGTATTCTAGGTGGTTTGAGCTAGGATTTTCAGAGTTGGATTGTAGCTAAAGATGGCTGGAATTTCAGACAGCTTATGTAGATACAAAGCTGCCGAAATTCAGCTAGGAAAAGGAAGAAATCCTAGTTGAATTTGGATTGAAATAAAATCTGGTTTTATCAAGGATTTGGATAAGATTTCCTCTAGTCCTAGAAGAGTTTGGATTGAGCTAAAGGTGCTCCAAGGTGGCGAACAAAATCTGGAAAAATTTCCAGAATATTTCCAGCTTATGGTTTCCGAAAATTCAAAGGAACAAAAGCTGAAAATAAAACAAACTTTATCCTTATCTAAAATCCTTGAACTTAGGAGTTAAATATAGAGTCTTTTTCCTATGGAAGTGGCGTTTAAACCCAAAGAAAATATCTAAGACTTTAGTTAAAATATTTCTCTAAAACAATTAAATCAATAAAAGGATTATGGCTAGAATTCTTGAAGAGGTAAGATAAGATTTTTCCCTAATATATTCCCTAACTCTAATATTCATCAAGAAGAGTTTTTTACCACTTGAAATTCTTCAAAGTGGCACCTAGCTAGGGGTTTTTTCGAAAATCCTAAGGAACACAAGCTGAAAATTAAAGGTGAACTTTATTCACATCAAAGTCCTTTAATTTTAGGAAATAAATATAGAGACTTATTTCCTTGGAATAAAAATACTAAAATTTCTCTAGGATAGCTAGGTTCTTTTTCAGCCAAGACAAGAAATGGTCTAAAGAAAAGAATTTCAAGAAGAGAAACTAACTTCACAAAAGGTAGGATTCGAACTTGGGCCACCAAAGGAAATCACCAACCTCACCGCTATTCCAAAACTACTCCCATACTAATTTTTCTACAAGAAGTTCTTACCACCCCAATACTCATCCTTCCAAATCTTCGACCAAACCTCCCTTATCCAAATCTTTAACAACACAACTATTTCACATCAATTACTTCAAATGCAAGAGCAACGGAAAAATTCACATGCATCCATGCAAATAAAATTATTCTAGCTACCACATAAAATGCAAGATGCTATACAATGCATGACTTTTCCCCATAGTCAAAGGTGGTTTTGGGCGGGGTATTACAGACTCTCTGGCCCCTCACTCTTACAAATATTTCTCCCCACTCCTCTCAAGAAAATTAACACTCTTATCCCCCCCCCCTCTCTGTCTCTCTCACACACACACACACAAACAAAAGAAAATTAACACTCTTAATTAAATGTTTCACATCTATATTTTGAAATGTCCGAAAGTGAATGTCTACTTTTTCAAAATAAAAAATCTTTATAACTAACCTTCCCTATTGAAGAAATATAAGTACCATTAACCTATAGGTCTCACAACTAAGTTTTTTAATTAAGAAGAATATTGTGGTAACTCAACTATACTTATATGCTATCATAAATCTTTGTACCAAGTTAAAATGGGACATTCATATTCAAATGGGAGGAATACTTACGTTCCAAATACAATAGGGACACGATTGCATTTCTTCTAAATCTTTTAAAGATTCTTGCATTGCTTTGCAGGTATTGGCGCTTGGAAATTTAGGGGCATGAGGTGGTAGAATTACCTATTTACCAGTAGCACATATAATAACCATTAGAACCTTAATAGCTTTAACGTCTATACACAACTTATTCATACACCAAATGGTTGTAAAGACACCCTTTTTAAATAGAGACTTAGAAGAAGAAATTTATATGGAGTAACTCGAAGGAATTAGGGTCAAAGGACTTGAGAACAAGTTTTGTAGACTAGTAAAATCTTTGTATGATTTAAAACAAACCCCTAAATAATGGCATGAAAAGTTTGATAAGGTAATTCTTAGTTATGATTGTTTGCTACCAATTATGATAAATAATATGGTAAAGAAGATATAGGAATTTACACAAAATACCGTAACAAATAATTCCTAGTCTATGATTCTTCTACAAGGATTTCTTGGTATGCAATCTCTTAAGTTTGTCTTCTACTTGATCACCTATTCTTGGATTTCATTACTCAAGAGTTGCTTAGAAATCTTATTTGCACGCTTTGGAAGAATTGGGGTTAAACATATCCTATTACATGTAAGTCACACAAGTTAGTCTTTATCAATGTTTGTCATAAGTCAAAACACAAGAGAATGCCCTTAGGGCTAACAGTCATATATACCCTTGGAAGACTCACCGGAAGATACCTACACCTATTACATGGTATAATGTTGCCCAACTTTTGTTATTTTAAAGTTTTAAACCTTGTGGGGGACTGTTATGAAAATAAATAAAAAATTTTAGAACTTTAAAATTTGTAACTCCTATCTACAAGTTAACTTCAAATTTGAAACCCCATGCATAAATTAATTTCATGATTTGTAACCCTCATTTTAAAATCATTTGTAGCTCCTATTAGATTGTTTAACCTCCAAATTTAAATATTTAATTCAAATGATATGTAACCCCTTGTATATTAATATTGTAACTTCTAAAATATTTGTGACATTCTATTTAATTTTTTAACTCCAAATTGTTAATGTGAATGGGGGTGATGAAACTCATTGTACCACTAAAAACGGAGGGTGTAGAGGGGACTTGGAATAACCTTTGCCAAAACTCTTTTCCTCTCATCCTTTCTCACTTGTATATGTCTCTTATATTCTAAATACTTAATGGCAACTTGATCGAATAAGTTCATCAATCTTTCAGTGAACGTGCTCATTGCAAAGACAACAAGGATTACAATGGATTTTATCTTGATGTTGTGATATATTGCTATTACCCACACGTAGCAAGGTTATCACGTCTTTAGGACAGTAACTTTGTCACGACTCCCATAGGCCAGTCTTCTTTCTCTTTTTACTTATGTATATCTATATATCTATACATATTTTAAGTAAGCATATTATTTGTCAAAATATTACATGTTATTTTCAAATAATAACAATATTATATAATATCACAAATGATAGTTTCAATAATTTTGCCTACCATCGCAAGTATTTTTCAATTTGGTAGAATTCAACTATTTCCTCTTCTCTTTAAACATGTTGAACTTTGTTATCAGAAAAATAACATCTCTTCACTAAACAAAATCAATTTTAAAATAACTCTGGCAAAATTCTTGACAAATTTCTCTTTTTTTAAAAATAATTAACTATTACTTTTAGATCTTACTTTTCACCCTAAGAGGATACATGTCAAACTCATTATTTTTATCTTATATATTTAATTACTTTTTATTCATTTTTATACTTAAATTTTTTTAAAAATATAGAAAATTCAAAAAAAAAAAAAAAAAAGAGCAAAAACCGACAGTTTACTAGCTTGCCAACGGTAACCTTAACCTCCAACTGTTAATTTGAGTCAACCACTACAACCATGGTTAGCAATTAAGGTTGAGGTTAACCATTTCAACTACAGATTCAACAACCTAGGCTAGATTAAGCTAAATAAGTGTAAATAAATGCGACGTAATTTTGACTAAACCATACAGAGACTAGCATAATCCTTTTACAACTTAATCGTTTTCCTTTTTTTTTTTTAAAGAAAAATTAACTTTAGCTTATTTAATAATTTTAACCTTAAGTCTATGTTTGGTTCGCGAAGAGGGAAGGGGAAGGAAAGAAAGAAGGGGAGAAGCACCTTTACTTCCACGAAGAGAAGTAATTTTATTTATTTTTATTTTGTTTAATATGAAGGAAAGAAGAGATAAAAGGAGAGAAAAAAAGAGAGAGAATAATTAATTTAGTTTATTATTTTATCAATTATTATCTATTTTGTTAAAATTTTAAATGTTAAAAATATGACCAATATTGTCATTAATTACTTTCCCTTTATTTTCTCTCTTCCAATCTCTTCAAATTGAGAAGAGAAAAATACTGATATGGAAGGAAAATGACATCCCTCCTGATTTACATTCAACCAAACGAAGTAAATGCACCATTTATCTCCATATATACTTTCTCTCTTCATTTGCTATCACAAAACAATTCAACTAAACATAGCTTAAGTATACAAGAGGGACTAGAGGGGAAAAAAAGTTGTTATTCGAAGTCCTCAAAGTAAGATAGAGTGATGTAAAACAGCGTATGATTTTTTTTCCCCAACCTTTCGTCAAAGCAGTAATGACACAAGGAAAAGGAGCAATTCACACTCTGACTTTTTTGTTCTGTTGCTAAACAATTCACACTTGGACTTGCAGTTAAGAAAAGAAAACTATTAAGGTATAAGTGAATAAAAATTGGTATGAGATGAGTTTCGTAAAGAATTATTAGATATATGGGTAATGTGAGGTTTAAAGAGAGAATATGATATATAGTGAATAAATGATAATTTTTAAAAAATAAAAATATTTAAAATAATAATATATTTGATTAAAATAAAATTTTAATTTGGAATATGATTGAAAAAAATTCAATCTACTTAAAGCCTTAGATGTAGGCCTTTGAATTGATTTTATATATGCCGGTGTACGTCGAGGGCCGATGTTCAAAATTTTGTCCGTGAAGCACACAATTTCACCACCTCTTTCTTCGCTCGAAATCTAAAGAAAGGTCTCTCTTTTTTGAAATTTCGTAGCTAAACAGTTGGAAAAAAATGCTAAAGAATCTTTCATAGAGGAGGAGGGCGAAACAATTCTTAAAGCCTATGAAATCTACAGCTTCAATTATTTCGCAAGCTTCATCATCATCTCACTTCAATTTTCCTTTTTGGTCAAATTAGAGGGCTTAATCATCACTCCAAGCACGTCTTTTGCAGAGACTTTTTATGCATAGGATTTATTCTTTAGGATTGGAATAAGTTGAATTGAAAATTTCTGTGTCTTCCAAGAAGCTTACCTCTTTTTCTGAGTCTAATGCATGTAAGTCCTTAAAAGTAGTGGGGAAAAAAAAACAGTAACTGACTGATCTAAGATGAAAGTATTACACTTCTTGTATTGATACACTTTTAGTCAAGAAACGTCATTACAACTTTGTATTGCAGCTTCTTGCCCTCTCACCGAAGGCACCTTCAGGGCAAGAACTTGCTACTTGAATAATGTTCTTAATCAGAATGTATAGGAAAAAGAAGTTCCTCCACCTGCACAACAGATCAACATATCCAACCTATAAACCTTGTTAGCTGATCCATAGTAATTTACATTTTTAGCTTGTTAGATCCCTATGGGTGTAGTTGCTAAAGGAATTGCCTGCTCTGCTGGCCAAATAACGTCCCTCGTGGTTCAAGGAAAACCGTGGGCATAAGCATATAGATCATCATCATCATAAAATGGTCAACTTGCTGAGATAGACGGCAGTTATTTGGTACGTAATCCTGCAAGTCCAACAGTAACTTGTACCGTCAACAAGAAAATAGAAATTGTCTTGCGACAGAGAAGTTCATGGAAGAATTCTGTTGGCAAGTCCCATTGATTCTGCAAATTCTCTGGAGTTTGCTCCTGTTTAGCATGCAGGAAACAAGTAGCAGAAAGAGATTTTCACCTCTCCAAGTAATTGGAAGGGGAAAAAGTAGCATCTCTCCATCAAGCAAATGTGAACATAAAATACAGCAAGCAAAGAGGAAGTAGTGAAATACTAAGTTTGCTCGTTTCATAAATGTTTACAGGACAATAAGAACTGTAAGCGAGGAACATTTATCAGGAGTATTGGAACAATGGCAATCTTACAATCTTATGCATTCAAATGCTCTCTTTGCATCGATACTTTGGAAGTGTGTCAACTTCTTACAAAATGGCTATGGAACAAGCAGATGTGGTAGCCAACCATATTCTCCAAGCAAAGTTTTCTTAGTTTTAGTATTATGAAGTGCTTTTGAAAAGTAGTGATTCCTAGTTCAGGGTTGCCAAACTCAAAGGTGACTTGGTGTTAATGCAGTGAATCTAATATGACAGGAGATTTATCGAATTCATAGTAGTTTTGACTGTCCTAACTCAACAAGTTATGAACTTAAGGACTTTTGAGGAGCCGAATACCTAATGTTCTAAGTTCTAATTAATAGAGCATGTTAGGCTAAAATTTTCAAGACTAAAGCTGGATTGTAGAATTACTGCCTAGAACTTTCCAATTCTTGGGCCCTTATGTGTTCTGCATTAGCATATCTATGGAAATACTTATTGTATAAGATGTTAAACAAAAGATATTGTACGTATTTAGTTTAATTCAATAAGTTTTTTAGGGATCTAGATTGTTTTAAGGGTATTTGAGTAATTTTACAGTGTAAGAGGTTTTGAGTAATTTACAGTCTGTAGAAGTTTCCTAGCAGTGAAGCTTTGTAAAAGTTTAAAATTTCGGTTCTAATTAGGCATCCTAAATTGATTGGTTTAAAATCCTATTGTCATAGTTATTACTCATTCCGTCTCATTAAAATTAATAGTGGTTAACTTAGCACGATATTTTATGCAAAAATAAAAATTAGAATATAATAATATAATATAATATAAATAAAAAATATGTGGGTTCCAGAATATTTTATGTCAAATCTAAAAATATAAATATAATATATATGGGGTATATTGATTATTTTATAATAAATTGTATAGTAAAAATTTTCCTTTTAAGGAAAGTGTCAAATTTAGTGGGATAGCCCAAAATAGTAAGTAGGTCAATTTTAGTAGAACGAAGGGAGTATTAATTTAGAGTCTTAAAGAATCTAATCATAATTAGTTTAGGAATTGGGATTTGAGGCTATAGATAGAGGAGTTCTTGTTTATATATGCATCATGCATGTACCTGGATTGTTCAATCAATAAAAGAGTCTACAGAATGTTTTCTGCATTCATGGTTGTGCGATGCTATTAAAGCCTTAGGTGTGATGCCTTATGGTCCTAGGTGTGATACCTATGGTTTGATGCCCAAGAGTTCTCACTCTTTCTCTAATTTTTTTTTTATTTTACTCTGTAATTATACTATCAGACAGATTTCTTGAGTTTAATTGTTATTTTCACTCTAATTTTCCTACATAAAATAGATCCTAAGGCGTACTTGTGGGCGGCTTTAATCAGTTTATCCTGCATCACATGTATTTCCAAAAGCCATGATCATAGACACTCCTGTGTAGTAAAATTTCTCAGGCCTAAGATATTGATTTATTAAAAAAGGCATTATCATTGACAGACAACTCAAACACAACCAAAGTTCAGCAGAAAGCTTACTCTTGATGCAGCAATGCAAAAAAAGGGGGCTGGAATTACAAGATTAAATACTAGTTTCCTCCTATTCATCTTAACTAGGTTGGTTAGTTTCAGTAATTTTTTCAATTTTTTTGTATTAAAAAATAATTCAGATAAGAAGATAATTTTAATATTTAAAAGAATAAAAAATTCAGATAACTCTGATTTTAAAAAAAAATCAATTCAAATAACAATGATATTTAGAAAAAAAAAAAAACCTTCAAATTTTTGGAAGAATGAAATGTATAAATATAGAATAATACTTTTAGAGTTTCTAAAAAAATGAAAAATTAAAAATTTTGAGAGTAAGGTGAGTCTGAATATGGATAATTGAAGCTGCATCATATGCAAAATGGTGGAAATGGAAAAGTTTGAGCATGCAGAAAGCATTTAGGATTCCTTAATATGATGGATTTTTTTTTTTAATATGAAGAGAATATATTTATTAGGAATTTAAATAGAGAAAGTAAATCATAGTTAAACAAAAAAAAAAAAGCACAAAAAATAAAAAACTTCTTAATTAATTTTTTTTATTTTAAAAACGATTCTTAGTGTTAATGAGATGGCGATAAAATGAGGTGGTTTTTTTGTCCCATAAAAATAGTTCCAATGATAAAATATTAATAGCTAACATAAGTGGTTCAACTCCAAAAAAGAAAAATTAAATAAAGGTGTCAAAATTTGATTTATTGAGAATCTCTCTTCCCGCTCCACCATCAGTGTGTGATAACTTAATTAAATGTTTAAAATAAATAAATAATTATATATTTTTTTAAATACATTTGATGATAAATAATAATTAATTAATTAAAATGTGATTAATCAAATATTTTTATTATCAGTTAATTATTTAAATATATATTAATTTTTTAAATAAATTTTAAGTAAAATACTCATCTAATGATTAATATTATTTTATATTTAATATATATTATAATAAAATATAGTGTAAAAATAAATTATAATTAATTTAAACTTTATATTCATACTTAACATTTTAAAATTTAAAATTCAGTGATTAAATATTTATATTTTAATTTTCAATTTTAATTTTATTAAACAAATCATCAATCTTAAATTGTTTTAAATGGAAATTATAAATTAATTCAAAAGAGCGATACAATACTGATATTTTAAAGTTAAAGATAAAGTTAAAATAAATATAAAATGTTTATAAAGATTTTATTAATTATATAAATCTTAAATTCATTTATTCGTACATTACATTCATTTCAATTTAGTTGGATTCTTTGATTCCAAATAATCTTGATAATCTTGACGCTTTCTTGAATTTTTTATATTTTTAAGGGATTAAAAAAATATTTATTACACTTTTCCATTCTACTTACAAAAATAAACCAAAAAAAAAAAAAAGGTACACAGCCTAGAAGCGTTATAATCTCAACCACTTTCTATCTCCTTTTTCCCCTGCGGCGCCGTTATTTTCTTCCAGCTTCGACTCTCCTTTGGCGTCATCAGAATTCCTCCGACCTATCTACAACTCTCTATACCTCACAATCCTCATGGCCTCTGCCGCAAAATCGTTTCTTCAATCAATAACTTGCTACATCAAGAAGCCATGGCAGATCACAGGCTCGTGCACCTTCCCGGAGTACTGATTGGCAGTACCAATGGCCACCGAGTATCGCGTCTTTTGCCCGGTCATAGCCTCCACTAAGGCTATTGTGCCGACGTCCAACCCGGAAACTGTATACATCATCAAGTACTTCTCTCGGGACCAGCGCCGTAACCGCCCACCTATCAAGCAGACCATTTTGAAGAATGCTGACATCGAGAAGATGATGAAGGAGCAAACTTTTGATGTGAATGACTTTTCGAGACCATACTTGACTGCTAAGGTTGTCGAGGATGATAATGCAATCGGCGAAGGATACTAGATGTAATCGCAGAGGACTTCACCAGGGCATCATTACCTTTAAAACACCATTTTTTCGAGGATCCATTTTCCATCTCCATTACTTCTTCTTGAGTCCGCCCTTCACACCCCAGTTCTGGTTCTTGTAGCACCGATGAAAGAGCAAAATGCTGTCCAATTTGAAGGGTGAAGACTGAAGAGGAGTTCACCACCGAGCACCAGCCATCATTTCACTCGCATATAGGAAGCTAAATTGGAGAGGTTATGGTGGGCCATACGTATACCGGGAGCCATTTGTGGCGAGGAAGCCTCAGAATTAATTCAGATAACTATGATTAATTCTATTTTATCTGAATTCAAATAATTTAATATTAAAAAAATCCTTAAAATTTCTTTATCAATAAAAAAAATTCTTAAAAAATTTTAAATTCACAGTGTTAGGTGCTAATACAGTGGAGTGTCAGGTGTTATAACAGGAGGCTTCCGCAACTTCTATTTTATGGAGGGAGAGATTTGCAACAGTTCACAACCAGGAAAAGAAGGGAGAAAGAAAAAACAAGGATAATTATTGTGTAAAAAAATAAAGATAATTGTTGTGTGTATGTTTTGGTTTTCGAGTAGGACATATTAATAGACAAATCTATAAATACTAAGTTTTAAATAAAATGATACTCCCTTCGTCTTAAAAAGATGTCAATTTAAAAAATGACACACATATTAAGCAATTGTTAAAACTTATATAATTATAATAGAAAATGACTATTATATTCCTGAATAAAAGTAAACATTCATTAATTAGATTAAGAATATACACATATTTAACGAGTCAAATATTTATTGAGTAATTGAAGGAATAGTAAATTAGGAATATACGTAATAAATGCATTCATAATTTGTAAAATTAACAAATATTTTGGTCCAACAAAAATAAAAATTTTTTATATCCTTTCTAAGATGGAGGGAGTAAATTCTAAAAACTACACACAATAGGACAAGTGCACTCACCGCATATATAGTATCGGAAATTTAACAAGTATCGATTCTCGAGTTAACCAATTATCACTGTTCACTCATTTCATTATTTAGCCTTCTAATTCAAAGGATAAAAAGAATTATATTCCTTCCGTATCAAATTAACAGTTCACTTTCTAGTTTAATATTTGTTTTAAATTATTTGTCCCTTTAGGAAATCAAAATTTAATATTCCAAATTTATCTCTTTTAATTGCATTATATTTTCCAAACATATTAAAATATATAGTCAAAAACTCATTTTACGAGTTTTTCTATTCATACTCATCTCGTTAATTCCCAAGAAACATCAATAATAACTTAGAGAGAGAATTAAATACTCAATAATATTTTGACTTATTTTTTAGCGAAAATTAAATACTTAGGAGAGAGAAGTAATTTGAAATTATATCAAAATTTTAGAGTTTGTGTACTTCTTAATATAAAGAGAAGTACTTATCATTGAATTTTAAGGGTAAAAATGAAAGAGAAGGTTTAAATAACTAAAAAATTTACTTTTCTTAATCCCCGCATAATCAGTTAAATTGGACAGATAATTTGAAACGGAAGGAGAAATTACAAACATAGGGAACCCAAAAGAACTTCACACAAGATTGGTCACTCTAATTTCCTTGTTAAGCCTACTAATCCAAAGGATAAAAAGAATCACAACTACTAACATAGGGAACTAGATACAACTTCACACAAGATTGGTCACAAGAACATCAAGGAATTAGGGAAGAAGGAATGGCATGTAATTAAATGAAATTCCTGAATATTAGACAAATATCAAACACAACTTTACACAATCAAGCCACCAATTTAATACTAGTAAGTGTTTCTCGCATGAAACCCACTATTTTTCAAATTATAAATCTCTTATGTTTAGCACAATTAATGAATATCTCTATCTTATTAATTCAATTTAGGTAGCATTAAGTTTAATTAACCCCAATTACTCAATGTAGATATGGAAGAAGTAATATCCCTATTGATTATCAAGTTCTTTCCCTCAATGTCATCTCTCGAATTAACTAAAGGAGAACAAATCATCAAATCAATTAAACTGGTCATAATCAATATGATTTAATAAGCACAAGTAATTACTAAAATTATGATTCAATTAAATCAAAAGAGTAATTCAATACATAAACCCTCAAATTACAATAAAATCAACTCAATTCACCACTGTTAAAATAGAATTACAAAAGGATATTAAGAAACACTTATAAACACATAAATTTCTCTTATTTTTTTGCAAATCTTCTTGGGCAATGATCTTTCCATTTTCAAGTATCTTCTTGATCCTCCCTCTTGGCTATCTTGTATTAGTTTATGGTCTCTAGGTTTCTCATGTCCTCTCATTTTAAACCCTTGAAAATCGTGCTTAAAATCTGAACAAGGCCTCGTTTTGCAGACCAAGTGGATTTGCTTGGTGTATTTTTTTTTTCTCTACTGCGACATTAGGCGTCTGCTCCCGGGATTGAAAAATATTAACCGATCCGAATAACTGAATTGAAAAGAATCAGAATAAAAAAAAAATCATTGACTTTTGACTTTTTTCGAATCGAATCATTCTGAAATTTTTTATATAATATTCGTATCAAGAATCATTCCGAACCATATGAAAACCATCCTGAATCGTCCCGAACTGTACCAAATCATAGAATCGAAACTAGAACCGAATATATATATAGTCATGTAGATATATGTGTGTGTATGTATATATATATATATATATATATATATATATATATTATATTTAAAAAGAAAGATAAGATATTCTAATTTTTTTTCTTAATGAGCAAAATATTAGAAATAATAGAATCAATTCAAAATTTTTCTTAATGATAAAAAATTTAATATTTATAACTAATATTATTAAAATTAATTATCTTATATTTAATTTTTTCAAAAGTATCTTGAATTTATTTTAATAATATTTTTTTTATCTAACTATGTTTAAAGTTTTAATATGTATATGTAGATTATATATATATATTATATATATTTAATTTAAAATATAATACATGATTATAATTTAAGATTATAAGTATAACTGTATAAGAAAGAAAGAATGGTGCAAAATAATGTTTACAAAATATTTTTATACTATATGCATATAGAAAATTAATCTTTATATTACTATTTTATTGAACAAAATCAAATTCGTCATCTTAATATATGCTAATATATATAATCCAACCTAGATATATACATATAAACACACACACACACACACACACACACACACTACACACATATATATATTTTAGATCCAAAATGACTTATATTGTAAAATAGAGTTAGTAAAATTTTTTAAAGAGTTGAAATCTCAAAGTACGAAATTATTATAATTGATAATGTTCCTTCATTCTAAATTAAATATAATTGAAAACGTTTCTTCATTCTAAAGTAATCTAAAGGATATTGTGTTTCATTATGCCGGAATATTTTAGCATCCTATGTTATGGTCTTAAATGTCACTTTAATTTTTCCTTTGTTATGGTCGGAATATGCCGGAATGTTAGCATCTTAGGGCTGCTCACAGGATTGGAGAATATCTAAATCGAAAAGAATCAGAACTGAAAAAATCGTTGACTTTTGACTTTTCTCGAATCGAACCGAATCGTCTCGCAATTTTTTATGTAATATTCGTACAGAGAATCGTTTCGAACTGTATGAAAATCATCCTGAACTGTTTCGAACTGTACCAAACTGAAGAATCGAAACTAGAACCGAATATATATATAGTCATGTAATCACACACACACACACACACACATATTATATTTAAAAGGAAAGATAAGATATTCTAATTTTTTTTTCTAATGAGCAAAATATTAGAAATAATGGAATCAATTCACATTTTTTCTTAATGATAAAAAATTTAATATTTATAACTAATATTATTAAAATTAATTATTTTATATTTAAATTTTTCAAAAATGTCCTAAATTTATTTTAATAATATAATATTTACAAAATAGTTTTGTATTATGTGCATATAAAAAATTAATCTTTATATTACTATTTTATTAAACAAAATCAAATTCGTCATCTTAGTATATGTTAATATATATAATCCAAACTAGATACATACACTACATACATACATACATACATATATATATATATATATATATATATATGTCTATATACATACACATACATATATATTTTTTATTTCCAAAACGACTTATATTGTAAAACAGATGTAGTAATATTTTTTAAAGAGTTGAAATCTCAAAATACCAAATTATTATAATTGATAATGTTTCTTCATTCTAAAGTAATCTAATGAAAATTGTATTTCATTATGCCAGAATATTTTAGCATCCTGTGTTATGGTCTTAAATATCACTTTAATTTTTCCTTTGTTACGGTCGGAATATGCCGGAATGTTAGCATCCTATGTTATTTCATTATGCCGGAATATTTAATTGTCTTAAATATTTTAGCATCCTATGTTATGGTCTTAAAATAGTGACATGTATCAATCACTATTTTTTGCAAATTTAACAAAAAATAACAAAGTATTAACATGAAAATGACTATATATAACAAAGCAAATTTAAAAAATAAAAAACAACTATTTTTTATTTTTCATATTTAGTCAAAGATTAAAAAGATAAAAAAAAAAAGAAAACAAAAATATTCCAAATCAAAGGTGTTCTAATAATGATTGTCTCCAAGTTTCCAACCCCACCCCACGGACTAGTTTGAGGACCGGTTTACGGTTCAATCGGACTGATCAGCCGGTCCGGTCCGATCCGGTCTAAAAAAAAAACCAAACATTACTTTAGTTTGGCAAGGGGAGAATAGCGTTTTACGTTTTTAACCTTTCTAAAAGCATGAGGATAAGATTTTTATTTGCCATGAAACCGGCAATTTTTACCCATTTTTCAGTAACTTAAAATGTTGCTCTGAATTTGAAGTGTGTTCTTCTTCCCTTTAAGATAAGCGGCCATCTGTTTTGTGCCAGGACATCTAATGTTGCAGACACCACACCATAATTTAGGCTGCTAATCGACAAATCCAGTATTGTTATTCTTAGGCTTTTCCTAGATCTGTTGCAAATTAGCCACATTAATATGCCTGCTCATTGATTTTTTGGTCCTAGGTTGTTTTGATCCTTGTCCAGGTGCGGAATTTTTTAGGTCTTTCTTGGCTTGATTTGAGTCATTTGTTCTCATAGCTGAAGACTCTTGAGTTATTTTCTATATGCGTACTTGTTTTAAGCTGCCCAAGCTTGGACTTTGGTTTCACAGCTGAAGACTGCGCATTTTTTGCTGGCTGTGTGCATGTTTTTAGCATCTCACACTCGCGCATGTGTTTCCTTCCATGAAGGTGTGAATCCAACATTGCCTCACTTGCAATAGTCACCGACAAATGGCACAGGTCCTCACCTGACAAATGGCACAGGTCCTTTCTCTCTGGACTTTCTTCAGAGCACATGTATTTCCAAAGGTCTTTTCTCCTCACTCTCGGCTGTTATTGTCACCTTTTGAGCCTCAGCAGCTGCAATTTCCTGCTTCTCACTCTGAACAAGAGATGGCTTTGGATGCTCGCCCAACAAAGGGAACTGAGAGATTAAGCACCATTTTGGCTAATCAGGTGACATAAGAAGCACACTTTGTTCATCAAAATTGGTGATCGCAGAAAGTCGCAGCTCAAAATTGGTGACCACTCTATCTCCTTTGAATTTTTTGCTTTGTTCATCAAGAAAGCACCATTCACTTGGAGTTTAAAAGGCTGGCATTTGCTGTGTAAAAGCTAGAACAAAGTCCAAGGTAAGCCTTCAAGAAAACCATTCAACATTTCCTTCATTCTCCATGACCGAAATCTATAGCATGCTTTCTAGCTTTATAGATCTAAATTTTAATGCTATCCTTGTGTGTTATATTGATGAATGAATGTTGAATCTAGCTTAGAACTATGAGAAACAAAGTGAAGGTGATATTTTATACGTAAAGAATGCATTTTTCTTTGCCTAGTGGAAATCTGGATGCAACTAGAATCCATGGAGAATGTACTTGGATCAAACAATAAAAGGAAAACTGGTCCTTTATTAATTGAAAAGTCTTAAATTGCAAGTGAAAATCACCCTCCAATCACAACAGCTGCTTCTTCTTTGCTTAGTTTGAATGAAGGTACTGCTTTTAGTTGTCACAATCAAACTAAGCAAACTTTTAAGAAAAGTAGGTCTGGTGTTTGGGAATATTTTGAAAGATTGGTTGATTCAGAGGGAAAAGAAACTGGTAGGGCATCATGTATGTGGTGTAGAAAAGAGTATGTATGAAAAAGTGACCAAGGCACTTCAAGTTTATAGAAACATTTGAGAGAGACTTGTAAAAAATTTCCTAGTAAAAAAGAGTTAGTTGAAGCGTACAAAAGTAAAGACAAATCACAAGCAACTTTGAATTTCAACAAGGGTTCAAATTCTGAATATGCAAAGTTATTTTGTTGGTATTTTGATCAGCAAGCAACTAGAAAGGCTTGTGTTAAGATGATTATAAAAGATGAATTGCCTTTTAGATTTGTTGAGAGGGAAGGGTTCAAGGAATTTTGTGAAGTTGCAGTGCCTCATTTTCTGATTCCGTCTAGGCATACCATTGTTAGAGATTGCTAAGCTTTGTTTGTGAAAGAAAAGTAGAAACTATGTGACATTCTTGCATCTCAACGTCAAAGGGTTTCTTTAACTACTGACACTTGGACAAACAATCAAAATTTGTCTTACTTATGTTTGACTGCACACTTTATTGATAGTCAATAGAATATGCATAAGAGAATTTTGAATTTTTGTATCGTTAAAAGTCATAGGAGAGTTAATATTGGGAATGCTATTGAGTTTTGCATGCAAGAGTGGGGTTTAAGTAAACTCATGTGCTTAACATTTGACAATCCATCGAATAATGATTTTACAATTTCTCAGTTAAAGAAAAAGTTGGTAAAGAAAGATGCTTTCATTTTAAGTGGAAAACATTTCCATATGAGGTGTTGTGCACATATCATTCAATTAATTGTTAAGGATAGCCTCCAAACTGTTGATGGTTCAGTAAAAAAAATTGGAAGCATTGTGAAATATATTCGGAGTAGTCCTCAAAGGTCACATATGTTTAGAGAATATGTTGAGTCATTAAGCATTCAAAACAAAGTATCCTTGCAATTAGATTGTCCTATTAGGTGGAACTCAACCTATACCATGTTTGATGTTGCAATTTCATATAAAAAAACATTTGATAGGTACGAGGACAGGGACAACAAGTTTTTAAGGGAAATTGGATCAGATTTGCCTAGTGAGAATGATTGGAATAATGGGAGAATTATAACAAGATTTTTTAAAAGATTTTATAATGTCACCTATAAATTGTCTGGCTCATTGTATTTTACTTCCAATCTATACTTTCTTGAGATAATACGAATTTTAAAAGATTTGGAGCTTTGTGAACAAAGTAAAGATCCATCTCTAGTTGAAATGAGTAGAGTAATAAGAGAAAAGTTTAACAAATACTGAGGATCACTGGATAAGACGAATACTATGCTTTTTATAACTGAGGTGTTAGACCCTAGTTATAAAATCAATTTTCTCAAGGTAAAGTACACTACATATTATGGGGAACATGAAACTACAAACTTAGTTCAAGATGTTACTTCAACTTTGAATGACATGATGGAGGAATATAAGGTAAAAGAGATAGGAGGCCAAGATGTGTGCTCTTCATCTTCTTATGATGTCTTTGATGTTGTTGTTGAAAAGATGGATGAAGAAATTGATGAATATTTTATAGAAATGGAAAAAGAAAAATAGGTTGCATCTTTAGGAGAGTTGGATAGATATTTAGAGGAGTATTCCAAAAAATTCAAAACTGATTTTGATATTTTGAGTTGGTGGAAGGTAAATGAGGTGAGGTTTCCTATTTTGGCTAAGGTTGCAAAGAATGTTTTGGCTATTCAAGCATCAACTGTGACATCTAAATCTATTTTTAGCACTGGAAGGAGGACTTTAGATAAGTTTAGGAATTCGTTAACTCCTACCACAGCTGAAGTGCTTATTTGTTGCCAAGATTGGTTGAGAGGTTCAAAACAACCTATACATCTTGAAGAAATGATTGGAGAACTTGAAAAAGTTGAGATAGGTGTGTATGGAATATATTTTAGATTATTTTTTTTTACTTACACTAATACTTTGATTTATAATTTGTTAATTTTTGGTACAATAATTATTATTTTTTTCTCAATTTTATTTTATATATGTGATCGAAGACCCTGAAATTCTCAAAAATGTCCAACTGAGGCAAAATTTAGAGTGGGACTAGTGATGCATTTGATAGGTAATGTTTGTTTTCTTTGTCTCTCTTCATAATCTTTGAAATTCTTGAAGGAACAACTTATTTATTTGACTGATTTTTGTATTCGTAGGTGGTCTTCTTGTATAGGTAAAATGTTTGTTTTCTTTCTTCTTTTAACTTGCACCTCGAATGCTGAAATTTTAATAGTGAATTTTGAAATCCTATAAGCACAATGTTTGGTTTCTTTCTTCATAATCTAGTTGCAGTTATCATGAATTTTGAAATATTTGCTACATCTCGATTAAATATTTGACATGACTGTTGGGTATACATTTTTAGATGGAATCGTGGAAGATGATGAAATGATTTCTGGTGATGGAGGGTTGCTGATGAAGTTCTTTCAGTTAAGGAGTTTATGAATACCCTTTGGAGTTTTAATGTATGGTATTGTATTATGAACATTTTTTAAACAAACATTTAGCATCTGGTGTTGTACTAAACAGGAACATTTAGTATATGGATTGTAATATATAATTATATATATATATATATATATATATATATATATGAGATAAAAAAATATTAAAACTCTCCAAAATCTGAATGGTACTGATTTGGTCCCGTTAGAACCGAAATCACCAAATCTTTATCTCGATTTGTCCCGAACTGAAGTCCCGAATATTCGTCCCAAAACTTTGGGACAAGTCGGGAAGGAGATTTTGAAACTTCGGTTCGGGACTAGTTCTGAAGATTTGGTAGAACCGAAGTTTCGGGATGATATCGGGGATACCAAAATCCCCAATCCGACTCGACCCAACTCGTGAGCAGCTCTATTAGGCAACACCGCCTCTCTTAGCATAAGCGATGCTGCTCAATGTTTTCAGAATCAGAATGAATATCGAGCCAAAAATTTTATTAGTTCACGGTCCAATGATCCAACCACAATTGAACTGTAATTGAACATATAATATTATAATTTAAAGTTAAAAATATAATTATTTTTAAAAATAAAATTGGTCAATAATATAATGTTATTCAAGTAAATAAAGTTATAAATAATGAAATTGGGAGAAAATTATTGTATCTTCTCTATTACTATGAATTGTTTAATCTCTCTATGTAACTTATTTCTCTCTTATGAATATCTTATCTTATGTACCAACAAAAGAGAGAGAGAGATAACGGTTCAAATTGGTTTGACTGATCAATTCAATAGTTTTTCGGTTAGATTGACCAGTCTGACACGGTTCACACCAAATAGTGCGATTTTTTAGATTCACGTTCAAAGGCCAAAATCGGACCAGCAACAAGGTCAGTTCACGGTCAGACCGCTTGGACCGGTCCGAAAAACATTGGTACTGCTAACTCTCAGGTTCTTTCCTGTTGCTGGATTGTTCAAAAGGCGGCACCGCTACCCTTGAGCCAGGCGGTGCCGACAGCTCTCAAATCTTCAAAGTCTGAGTTCGGGGGAACGACTTAGGCTTCTCTCAGCTTCATTTTCAGCTCTTTTTTTGCCCTTTTCACCTTTATTCTTCTTCATTTGATTGATTAAAAACCCTGCACTGCTTTTTAAACGAAGAGATGATAATGGTTGTGGCATTAATATTTGAACAAGCATGGAGAGGCTGATATGTTGGAGAGTACGGGGCTATGGGTAAAGATGGAGTTTGCTGCTAACCTCCTGTGTAATTGGTCTAGGAACTAGGGAATATACCAATTCTCTAACAAAAAAAAAAAACAAAAAAAAAAAGAAGGTTGGGGTCTGGAAAGGATTAGCATTAGGAATTATTTTCATTATGTTGGTAATAACACCAAACAGTGGATTTCAAATAGGATATTCCTAGATTAATGCCTTCTAAGCAACAATTTGGGGTTAACCATAAATGCATTTAACCCGATTAGGATGTATTAGATGTTTTAGCTTCATTTTGGCCTCTTTATCTAGGGTGTCGTTTCCAATTCAGAAATGAAACAAGAATATTAAAACAAACAATTTATACTGACAAGCAGAATAACTTGCCTCCGTAGCAGACAACTGGTTCTCAGCAACTCTCTGGCCTTGGCATGCATGCTCCACCTCTTTTTGCCATACCTACACCTTCAGAATAAGAAGCTTAAGTTGAATAACTATTCTAATTATGAAGATTTAAGAAAAGCTAAGTGCAGGAATACTAGTAAGTCCACAATCTACCAAGTTACGTGGCTAAGATTGAAAATGTTGTTCTAAGTTTAACAAAACCAAAACATAACCTACAGAGCAAAGATCGAAGAAAAATATAGTGGCCTTCAAACCGAAACCTATGATTGTGAAGTCTCTGCTATCTGATTTCAACAATACCCCCTTCATTCAAATTGAATGTTCTATTGGATTTGAATGAAAAAATCAGGAGAAATCTTTATTTTATTATCATACCCCATAGTTGGATCCTTGGGACCCATGTTTGACAATGAGTCCAAATCCATCCTTTTCATTTAGGGAAGATTGAAAGTATGCTTATTTTAGGGAAGTGCACAATCATTTTGGGAAGAAATGAAACAGAAATGTGGACATTCAATTCAGGAAGGAGAGTATAATATTCCCTCAAAACAACACAATATGGAGAATTGACATCTCTAAAGACAAAATCTTAAAAGACCCAATTACTGAGATTCAAAAGGAAAGGTAGTAGCATTTGGCATCAATACACTAACCGGAGCCTGGTAGAACTTTATAAAAGGATCACGAGAGTTCTTGTATCTAGTATAGGGTCTTAACCTCCAACATTTAAAAAGGGATGTATACATATACCAAAGGAGATAAAAAAGACATAAAGGAAGTATTGTGGAAGTGAAACCTATGTTCTTACTTTGTTGCTTCAAACACATTAACGCAATCATATACCAGAAATCAAATCAAGAACTGTTAAACATTATTGGTCTTGCCCAGTATAGCAGAACTATGTGATGTAAAATCAAGTATTGGTCATTCACTGAACCTGAATTACTTGATTGGCCTCTTCAGGAGATTTCTTTGGTCCGTGCCGGGAAAGAGCCTCCATTTCTTGTAGTTCCAGATTCAAAGAAGCACATTCAGCCTGGTTCATATGGTAATGACATAAATGCCTTCATTGCCTTGGGGAAAAAAATCATTGTTACAAAGAAAGGAACCCCATTGTTGCCTCAAGCAGAGCTATCTTTTTCTCAAGATCAGCTGCTTTTTCTATCCTTTCACCTGCTGTCCTCTGAAGAAGGTATTTATGTCACTCATTAAAAGTTAAAAAATCACAAAAAATAACAAATCACTGGAAAAGGGAAAACATAAACTGTGAAATCAAGAATTTCAGTATAAAATTGAGAATGACGTTTCAGTTGATGGCACTATATAGTAGTTGAAAGTGAAGGATCTTTCATCCTCAAGGAAGGACAATCATAAATCCAATATATGATAGGAATAAACAAGAAAACCCCCATCAAAAAAACTTTACTTAAGAGGAAAAAAAAAAAAAAGGAAAAAAGGGAAGAAGAGCGAGGGCCAAGGTCACATGTAAATGGATGTCTTCCGAACTTCCATTGCAATAATGAGATACTTTTGCACTATCATTTATCAAAAGAATTAAAGAAAAAAGAGAGGAAGATGTAAGGGCCGGAGGCACCGAAGCATCTCTGCCATGGTAGATGTCACAGAGTAAGTCTCAAATCCACCCAACTCTGCACCGGCACTAGCCAGCGAGGCTAGTCAGCCTTTCTCGCTTAGGTTAAGTGATCTTACAAGAGAACAAGACTAAAACAAAACCAGCAAACAAGTAAAGCAGGCACCCGAAGTTTACAGGAAAAGCCCAACCTTGTATTCACCATAGAAAGCCAAGGAAACAATACAACACAGCTGGTAGGCTTAGTTCTCTCCCTCACTCAACTAGTCTGCCCAAGCTAAAGAATACAAGTATTTATAGACAAGGGATTGAGTTGGTTACAACCCAACCAACATAGGAACTTCCCACTAACCCACATCCCCACTACCATATGTGGCGCCAAAACATGGGTCCAGGCAGCAACTGCTAAAAACCGTCGTCCAATTTGGTGATCGAACCAACTAACCCATCCGTCTTCCTTAGCTGCCCACGAGCTAAGGTGCATGCGGGGCCGAACCATGAGCCATGCCCGAGCCATACCGAGCTATTGTCCCCCTCTTGGCACGTACCGTTTCCCACAAGACCGAGGTGAAGCTAAACGTGCCGACGCCCACACCAAGGTCATAACCGAGCCAATCAGACAGGTGCTAACAAACCGCCCCCACTCGAAGACGTTGACGCCTTTGTCGACTTGGGGGTTTGTCGTTCCTCCCAATAAGCCTTAATCTGATCTTCGAACTGCCACAAGGTCACATCTTTCTCCCAAGTAGCATCGACTTCAGACTCCCCCTTCCAATGTACCAAATAGGAAGTTCATCGGTTCTTTTTACTTTGCCCTTCGGTCTTGAGCACCCGATGGACATCCTTCTCGAACTGTTTCCTTACCACAGGAAGGGCACGTCGACTCTTGTTTCTGCCCTCATCCAGCTCGTCTTGGTTGAAAAGCTTTAGGAAGCTCACATGGAAGGTTGGATGAACTTTGAGTCGATTGGGCAACTTCAATCGATAAGCAACCCGTCCAACCTTCTTCATAACTTCGAAGGGACCATCATACTTTGGAATGAGGCCACGATGCACCGTCTTACTGCTGATCTTCTTCCAAATCTGGGAGTGAGTTTCAACATTACGAGGTCACCTACTTTGAACTCTACATCCCTCCGTTTCAAGTCAGCATAGTGCTTTATCCGTTGCTGGGCGAGGGTCAAGATGTCTCTGGCTTTGTCTATCAATTCCTGCTTAGCACGAGCAAACCGATAAGCAGCAGGACACTTGGTATAAGTCTGACTCGCAGCAACGTCACTGGGCGTCATTGGCTGTTGTCCGTTTGCCAGCTCAAACGGACTCATACCTGTGGAAGAAGACTTATGCAAATTATAGCTAAATTGGGCTGCATCAAGTAAATCTACCCAATTTTTCTGACTAGCATTTACATAATGCCTAAGAAAATCTTCCAGCAAGTCGTTGATCCTCTCAGTTTGACTATCTGTTTGAGGATGTGCAGCCGTTGAGAATTTCAATTCCGTCCCAAGGAATCCGAACAATGTAGTCCAGAAACGACCAGTGAACCTTGTGTCTCGATCACTCACAATATCTGCTGGCAGCCCAAAATGCTTCACAACGTTTCTGAAAAACAGCTCGTCAGCAACATCTGCAGTACACGCCTTAGGTGCTGCTATGAAAACTGCATACTTGGAAAACCGATCGATGACAACATAGATGGAAGCCATTTCGTTCACTTTGAGCAACCCCGAAATGAAGTCCATGGAAACGGATTGCCAAGGTCAGTTAGGAATAGGCAAGGGCTGAAGTAGACCGCCTTCCTTCTTCCGTTCCGGCTTATCCTGTTAGCACACAAGACATGTCTTCACAAAGACTTCTATGTCGTCTACCATCTGGGGCCAATAGAACCGACGGGATAGTAAAGCATTCGTACGTTCTACTCCTGGATGACCAGCCCATGGAGTGTCGTGCGTTTCCTTCATTAGCTGACGCCTTAAGTTTCCCACTGGCACATAGACTCGATTGCCTTTGGCTCGAAGCAGCCCATCCTTAAGCCAGTACCGACGAACCAAACCATCTCCGACCTGTCTCACAAGCCTTTGATAAAGAGAATCAGTGAGGGACTCCTCTTTTACCTTAGCCAAAAAGTCCGTCTCCAGGAGGGAAATGGCAGTCACATATTCCTCCACTCCTTTTCGGCTAAGTGTATCCGCCACCAAGTTATCCCTTCTAGGCTTGTATACCCACTCGAAGTCGAATTCTGCCAAGAACTCTTGTCATCGAGCCTGTTTAGGGGACAACTTCTTTTGGGACTTGAAGTAGGTATTAGCCACATTGTCCGTCACCACAACAAACTTCGTTCCCAACAGGTAGTGCCTCCAAACTTGTAAACAATGGATCACTGTTGTCATTTCTTTTTCGTGGGTGCTATACCTGTGCTCACAGTCCTTCAGCTTTCGACTCTCGAATGCAATGGGATGTTTATTCTGCACTATCACTCCACCAATAGCCCGCCCTGAGGCATCCATATGCACCTCAAAAGTTTGTGTGAAATCTGGAAGTGCTAGGACCGGTTCCGATGTAACAGCTTCCTTCAACTTCTGGAACGCTGCTTCACAATGGTCATCCCAAGCCCATTTCTGGTCCTTTTTCAGCAGATCCGTCAACGGGGCCACCAACTTCGAGTATTCCTTAATGAAGCGAAGGTAATAGTTGGCCAAGCCAAGGAATGATCTCAGTTCTGTCACTTTCGTTGGGGCAGCCCAATCAACGATTGCAGCTACTTTTTTTCGGTCCATCTGGATTCTCCCTTGGCTAATCACATGGCCAAGGAAGGTGATCGTTTCCCTACAGAACTCACATTTTTCTTTCTTTACATACAACTTGTGTTTCCTAAGCCGCTGGAATACAAGTTTTAAATGTAACAAGTGTTCCTCTAAGGAATCACCGTAGATTGCAATGTCATCTAGATAAACAACAATGAATTTATCTAAGTAATCATACAGTACATCATTCATAAGATTACAAAATGTCGCAGGGGCATTTGTAAGACCAAACGGTATCACCAAGAACTCATAGAAACCATACCAAGTCACAACCGTCGTCTTTGCCTCATCTCCCTTGGATATTCTGACTTGCCAATAGCCCGACCGAAGGTTAATTTTAGTGAAGTACTTGGCTTTAGACAGACGGTCAAATAAGTCAGCAGAATTAGGAATAGGGTATTTATTCTTTACCGTCAGCTTATTTAAAGCTCTGTAGTCCACACAAAATCGCAGCGATCCATCAGCCTTCTTTTGAAAAAGTGCTGGGGCACCATAGGGAGCTTTTGAAGGCTTCATCAGTCCCGACTCCAACAACTCACCCAGTTGTTTCCTTAATTCCTCCAGTTCTGCAGGGGACATACGGTAAGGAGCCTGAGCCGGGGGTACAACTCCTGGCACTAAGTCAATCTTATGATCAGTTGCCCTTCTGGGAGGCAACTCATTTGGCAACTCGGAGGGCATGATGTCCGCATACTCCTCCAGCACCTCGGCTACAGCATCCGGCACTTCTTGGTGCACATTGGTCTTGACTTCCACCAGGACAGCCAAGTAGGTCATTTCACCCCTTCTTAGCCCGTTTTTGAGCTGCATAGCCGACAACATCCCCTTCTTTTTGTTAACCCTGTTAGATTGGTCAACAAACATACCCGACACGAAACAGGGATTTTTCCCCTCACATATTAAAATCCCACCCAAGTGAGGCATAACAGAAACTTTAGCAGAAATAAGAAAATCCACCCCCAAAATTACATCAAAGTCATCTAAAGGTACAGCAGTAAAATTACATTTACCTTCCCACGAGCCAACTGTTAGGGACACGTCCGTTGCGCCCTTCACCGGTCTAGCTTCTGAGTTTACTGCCTTCATTCTGAAGGGACTTTCTGCCAATTCGAGTTTCAGTTTGGGTATCACCCTTTCTGACACGAAGTTATGGGTAGCACCACTGTCCACCGTAGCTTTCACTGGAACTTGATTCACCAAGGCATCAACATATAGCAACCTACGCTATTTTGGGGACTCAGATCGTGTGGTAAGAGTATTCAACAGTTGCAAGGGATTCACACGAACCTGGGGCTCCCTAGTCAAGCCTTCATCAGCAGTAGCATCAGCACCCGCCTTGCTGAGCATTATGGCGTTAACCATTTTCTCACGTTTGGGGCAATTTCGTGCAATATGCGGTCCGTCATAGATAAAGTAGCCAGAGCCAGCTTTCTTCTTGGCCAACTCACCTTTGGACGTTCCCTCACCCCCTTGGGACTCCATTTTCTTCCTCCCCTTTTCGTTTCTGGCCTTAGCCTGGTCCTTCTTAAAGGACTTCTTCTTGTCTGCCCATACATGGTCACTTACAGAGACCTAATAGTCAGTCGAGGAACCTGCCACAACAATTGCTTGGGTGATGTCCTTCACACCTTGCCGTCTCAACTCCGTCTGTGCCCAAGGCTGAAGCCCAGCCATAAAATTGAACAACTTGTCCTCATCGGACATTTTAGTTACATCCAACAACAAGGCACTAAACTCTTTAACATAGTCACGAATCGTACCTGAGTGTTTCAATTTCCGAAGGGACTCACGGGCCAACCAAGATGTGTTAGTGGGGAGGAATTGCTTCTTTAATTCGTCCTTCAGTTGTTCCCACGTTTCGATCACCGGCTGCCCTAGGCAGATTTCTGAAACACGGGTCCTCCACCACAGTTTCGCATCACCGGACAAATACATACTGGTTATGGCTACCTTCTCTTCATCTGGGATATGGGCAGTCTTAAAGTACTGTTCCACGTCCCAAATGAAGTTTTCAAGCTCCTTTGCACTTCGAGCACCAGCAAAAGGAGTAGGTTCCAAGACTTTAATTTTCTGCACCATCGGGCCACTTGCAGCACTAGTCGTGCTATCGTTTTGTTGGGAGCTACCACCCGCAGTTATTTTTTTAAGGAGAACAACATCACAGTTGATTTCGTTTACCTAGTCTGTGAGCAACGTCAAGTCCTCTACCAGGTTGCGACTCCTTTCGTCCAAGCCGTTCTGCACGTCCTCGAATCTCTTCTTTATGCCTTCAAGAGATTCCGCGAGGCGTCCCATTTGAACGGACAGAGATAACGCCCCATCGTGGTCTGGAGCCCCAACAAAATCTTCCAGACTAGCCAAGCGTTCTTAGACCGACCGAGGATCAGGGACAGACACCGTGGAACGGGTCTCGGGAGCCATCATCCACACAAGCCAACTGTCGAACCAAACTGGGCTCTGATACCAAAATTGTCACAGAGTAAGTCTAAAATCCACCCAACTCTGCACTGGCACTAGCCAGCGAGGCTAGTCAGCCTTTCTCGCTTAGGTTAAGTAATCTTACAAGAGAACGAGACTAAAACGAAACCAGCAAACAAGTAAAGCAAGCACCCGAAGTTTATAGGCAAAGCCCAACCTTGTATTCACCATAGAAAGCCAAGGAAACAATACAACACAGCTGGTAGACTTAGTTCTCTCCCTCACTTAACTAGTCTGCCCAAGCTAAAGAATACAAGTATTTATAGACAAGGGACTGAGTTGGTTACAACGCAACCAACATAGGAACTTCCCACTAACCCACATCCCTACTACCATAAGTGGCGCCAAAACATGGGTCCAGGCAGCAACTGCTAAAAATCGTCGTCCAGTCTGGTGATCGAACCAACTAACCCATCCATCTTCCTTAACTGCCCACAAGCTAAGGTGCATGCGGGGCCGAACCATGAGCCATGCCCGAGCCATACCGAGCCAACGTCCCCCTCTTGGCACATACCGTTTCCCACAAGACCGAGGTGAAGCTAAACGTGCCGACACCCACACCAAGGTCATAACCGAGCCAATCAGGCAGGTGCTAACAGTAGATTATAACGGACACTAGTGTATGAACAAATAAACATAGGACTATGAAACAAATAGAAATCAATTGGAAGTTCAAATAGCAGATCAGATTCACATATTACAACTACTTTAAAAGGAAACACATACTTAATTCAAGATTCTTTTCTTGAATTCAGAATTTTAGAATTATGGTTATATCTATTGTGACTGCAAAACCAAATAATAGGCTCTAAATAATAAAGATTTAGCTCTTTCAATTTCCCAGAAATTTATGCAATTTAGAATTTCAAAGATAAACAGCATACAAAATCTGGATCATTACTAATGCTGTGGATGCTTCAATAGCTCGATGCTCTAATTCTACATCTCTTTCCATAGCAGCCTATTCATTTGATCAAAGGCTTGTGAAATTTAAGAACAGACTGGCACAACAGATATACATAAAGTTAAAACCTACTGTATATGAACCTAGAAGTAGCAATCATGTAGACCTGTAAAAAAGGAAGCACGAGGAGGAGGAGCAAGGAGGGGGCAAATAACATAAATCAAAGAAATATGTGTTTAGCTATGAACCTTATTGGTAGCATTATGGGCAGCGCACTCTCCTTTAGCTCTTCTTTCTGTAGCAACCAGCTCCTCCCTTAAGGCCTAAAATAAGAAATTGTTGCCAACATAGAAACCTGCATCAAGGACATACGCTTGAGATTAAGTTAAACTAGACTGGAAAACTAGTTTTACTTATTTACATCATCCTTGTCTCTGTTAGCTCTCTATTTCTCATTATAGATTCCACGTTAGCCTGAAGTAATGAATATCATCCCAAATTATAAGACTACTTCATAGGGACCAATCAAACAACATTTAGAATCTATTTCACTAGCCATGAGAACAAGGAATTCATGGTACATTTTCTTTTGTTC
The DNA here is from genome assembly GCA_026120185.1 of Voacanga thouarsii. Classification (NCBI taxonomy): domain Eukaryota; kingdom Viridiplantae; phylum Streptophyta; class Magnoliopsida; order Gentianales; family Apocynaceae; genus Voacanga; species Voacanga thouarsii. The sequence continues at coordinate 2,204,254 of JANUWF010001217.1, read as the reverse complement.
AAGTGAAATATACGACTCAATCTACAATAGAAGGAAAGCAATAATTGCATAAATGATGGAAGAAACGTAATAATTACATATAAGATGGACATTATTTAGAAAGAACTGCTCAAATTTGTAAGCAGTGGATTTCATTATCTAGACGAAGTGGTGCTTTTGGGGTTCACCATGTTTCCAATAAAATAAAACTACAATGCTTAGCATAGATTTTTCCCGGTAATTAAATATAATTTTATAAAAACTTAAAAGTTAATAATTCTATAGTTATGTATTAATTACACTATGTGTATTTATGAGTTTTCAATATACAACTCTTGTCATGGTATGTAGGCAGACAAACAAAATTCTTTCTAAGACATTTCTCTCATTTCCTCATGCACATCTATGGATTAAATTCTTTTATTTTTTCTATAAGGAAATGCTATTTTGCTTTCCATGTAGGTGGTGAAAATAGGGTACGAATGTTAGGCAGTGATACAAATATTATTCAGATTGTATAAAAGTATTAGACATGCTAAGGTTTATTGCCAGACCAAATATATATATATATATATATATATTAGAAGTAAATGGGAGATTATGAAATGTTACATGAGTATTAAATGTTACATTTTAGGATGAACTTTGGCCCATTCAGATTATTCTTGTATTATAATCTTAGAATACAAAGATAGAATGAGGAATTTAAAATTGAAGAGAATAGGATATATAAAAGAACATATTATGTGGTAATGTTATAAATTTTTAAAAATATTTGAGATAACGAAAAGTAAAATTTAAATATATTTTTTTAAAAAAATTAATTTTATAAAGACAAACATGAAAATTAAAAAAAAAAAAAAAATTGGGGTGGTTCTGTCATTGTTGGAAACTCATCAAAAAGAAATGGAGACTCAAGTCCAAATAACCTTTACCATAGAAATTGACTACGAAGTTTCCATTGGCTTTGCCAGTCCAGAGTGAATTATTTTTACAACTGCTCGTACATTATTTTCTGTATATACTATTGAGTACGAGCCGAATAAGTTGTTGCCCAATAACAATATGGACATTTGCTAATGAAACCATTCTTATGATCCAAAAATATAACATCACATCATGTTTTGGTCAAGAAAAGCTCACAAGCCATAGCCATAGCCAGAATGCAATCTCACAGGAGGCTTTTTGGGCATTTTCTTGAAACTCTTGCATTGCATCCAAAGCACTCATCTTCTCTAAAATAAGAGAATCTTTGCTATGGCTCATCTTTTGGCATTGTTTCTCCCGACTTTCTATATGTACTAAAATTAAAACCGATTTTGTCTATTCCAATCTCTCGTATTAATGTTGCATGTTAATAATATTTAAAGTATAGAAAAATAATTATAGTATATTAATCTAAATGTATATACTAAGAGTGAAGATGGGATAAAAATGTCATAACATATTATTTCAATAATTTTTAATTTCTTTTTTCTTCAAGTATTTTAAAATCTAATGGTTTAAATTTTAAAGTGTTGTAATGAATGAATAAGATTTTATCAAGAACATAATATTACTCATTGTATAGTTCAGATTTATTTGGTCGTCATGGTTAGTTTAGTCGTTTTATAATATTTTTATTTTTTTCCTTCCTTTTGATTTTAATTTTAATGATTTAGATATCGATTTGTGTGGCTTTGATTTCCCAAAATTCCTACCCTACCCCCAACCCTCCCCTCTCTCACCCTTCCTCTTCCAAAGTTTTTCAAATCCTCTTCCGTTTTGCTCTGACTTCGTCCTCCATCGATACTTCCCCTTCAACTGCATATTCCATGTTGCCAAACCCCTAGCTTCGTCTTCGTCTTCATCACGGCTATTGGATTTCCAAACTTTTTTTACTCCTGTTGGTTTTAGATTTGTTCTTTCGTATCAAGCACGGTGCTTGAGATCCAGTCTCGTCGGATTTCGTCTGTATTGTATTTGTTCCTCCACTAGATCTACTCAATAACAACTTTCTAGCACCTAAAAGCATTGAATCAAGTGCGGGATTCACTTCGAATTCAATGCGGTGCTGGGCTTCTCAATTCAGGCTCCGGATTTTATGAGCCATTTATGACCACACCGGTTTCCCCCACTTGATCAGGCACTGGTTTTTCCTTTTTGGTCTCTACATCTTCGGCATTCTCTTCCTCCACAGCCATCGCACATATTTCTCACTCTGCTCACATTGTTGAATTGACACCTTCCTAACTTCGGGGGTACATCGAGGTGACCTTATGGGCTCAAAACAATTTGTCCACCGGAGGTAAATTGCTTCCTTTCAAAATTCTTGGGTTTATTGGATTTTATTTGAACAGAAACAAAAAGCAATAGAAACACTTTCCTTCGTTGGCATGTATGATTGTTACGTTTTCTTTAACTGTGCGAAACATAAAGGGGATAATGTGTTAGAAATTTGAGTGCTTCTCAATTCTTACCTAAATTTATGGGTTTCTCATAATTGCGGAATTGATTCTGCCACTTATGCACCTAATAGTGATCTGATTTCTGTGTTGTGTGAGTGACATAGTGTGTCTCTATTGGTGGCTGTGGTTTGTAACCCAATAGACGAGTACTAAGGAAACCATAAAGGGACCATGTTGTTTTATTTTCCTCTGTTAATTGTTAATTATTTTGGTTGCAGTGGTGGCCCTGTAGTACTTTCATATTTAGTTTTCTATTGTGCAATGATCACATTCTACCCAATATTAAAATAACCCTATTTTCTGATGATTCTTGTTTTATTCTACCCAATATTAAATTGGATTGGAGTAACAGAGGAGAGGAATCAAATGGTAAATATCTAAAGGAATGAAAGATGTTTGCATAGATTTTATATGTGAAAACTGTTTCAGGAAGTTATTGATTGAAACCACTATTTTATCCATTTTGAACCTAATTTTCTTGTTAAGAAGAACAAGAAAATGTCATGGGAACCTCCTTTAATGGGGATTTTTTTCCCATTTTGGGTCGAATTTCCAGGTGCAGTTCCATGCTCTCAATGTAAGGGCAGGAGTGAACTCTATTGATCACTTCAATGGGAAATTTAAAGCTGGTGATTCATGTTGGCTTTGCAGGTATTGGGTTTTGAATGTTTTTCTTTATGTTATGTTAGTGTCTCTACTTCAAATGATAGAACGTCAATATATCTTGCAAACTTTTGAATTGGCAAGTGACTTCAAATGAAAATATCTGAGGAGGTTTGATCACATAGCCATAAAAACTGGAAATTTATCTTTATGCACTTCTTCAAAACCAGCCATAATTGAATTATTTTTCACAAGGTCCTTTGATTGATCCCTTCTTTGAAACTAGCTATCATTGACTATGAAGTACTAAACTCTTTCTCTTGTAGCGGAAAAAAGCACATGCTGTGTGGAAATTGCAATGGAGCAGGTTTTATTGGAGGCTTCATGACCTCATCGGACACTTAATTCAGAGGTCCCTTATTATAGGAAAGAGGCAAGTGCTTATTCGAACAAGGTTTATAGTTCAGCATTGTTGTAAAGTTGATTGCTTTCGGATGTCTGTGATACCTGTTTGCTTTTCTGGATTAAACTAGCAATCCAAATTCAAGCTACGCCATCAGCAGTTATTTGGACTATAAAATATGTGCTTTCATAGCTTCAGAAAACAAGGAATATAGAAGAAATTTGGATTCTGATCACTTGTCAGTATATCAAACGTTATTTGCAGCCTTTATTTCTAGCTTCTATCAACTGTAGAAATTTTGCTTTAGTGATTCTCATGCCATATATGTCATAACTAGCTTTGTGTATTAAGCAGACTGTGTTTTGCGGTTTGAGATTTAATGGTCTAAAATTTAGAACCTCATAATAGATGGATCAAATTTTATTAAAAATATCAAATTACTCTTTGTATGGTTCAGATTCATTTGGTAGTTAAGGATAATTTAGTCATTTTATAATATTTTTTATTTTTTTAATTTAAATTTTATTAGATAAGTTACTCTTAGATTTAATAGCTCAAATTTAACAACAATTTGATTTCATCCCTACCTAACCCACAGCCCACTATGCACCTCTCTCGCTTTGTCTTGCAGAAACTCCCCCTCCCTTTTCTCTTTAGCTTTCTCTTCCATTGGCCCTTCCTCTTCCTCTTCCTCTTTCATGCGGTGGGGAGTCTGAATGATAAATGCATCTTGTTGTTTCTTTTTTTTTCCCTCTCCTTCCCACCTTCGTCAGTGCTCACAGTGTATAAACCCTATTTTGTTCAACTATTTCTTCAAAGAAGCACAAAAATTTCCAATTTACTATCCCTATTCTCAGTATAGGATCAATCGACGAGTTACCTCTGAGAAGCAACTAAAATATGATGATAGAAGGAATGATTTTCAGTTCAAACATATCAGTTGCCAAAGTTGTTTTCCGTTCTTTATGAATTTAGCAATTGTACTCTTTTGCTATCCATATATTATATAAAAAATTATAGCAACTGGAGCTCCATTTTGAACTTTTTTCTCAAAATTATGTGGGATTTTCTATTAGATATCTGACTTTTTGTAACTGGTTGGATATCTGCAGTTCCACTTTGGTGTCTTTTCTATACGAATTGAGAATGTTGGTCTAAGAACGCCACCAAGTGAAGATGTTGAAATCCAAGGCATTGCAAATCCTCGTGCTTTCAAAAAGGTACTTTTTTTTCAATTTCAAATTGTTGTTTCCACAAGTAGCTCTTCTATATTGATTACAGACAATTTTAAATTAGGTAGTTATTCAAGGGAGTTTAGTCTAAGGCTGACTCGTGGGGTTTGCTACCCTATTCCAACAAACCTATTCAAATTACAAAGTGATATCTTTATTATTTCATGTGTCATGGATAGAGAAATTTACTTCCTTTTTTTTTTTTTTATGTAGTTGTCATTAGCAGAATCTTCAAGGTAGGTTTTGATGATAAGTTTCAATTCTATTTGTTGCATTTAGGATTTGTCGGAGCAAAATTTCATATTATAGACTTCACATCAAATGAGGTAGCCGTAACTTAATTGCCATTTGGCGACATAATGTGCCTGATGATGTAAAGATGTTCTAATATCAATGGCTTATAAGTTGTAACACATGGCGAATATTCTACCAATTCTTCCACTTAAAGAAAGGGTTGCATCTTAATCAAGTATATAACTGTAAACTCTAGGGATGATTAGTAGACTAAACCTTTGGTATGGACTTAATGTCATTGATTGAATAGAAAAGTGGAGCAGACTCCAATAAGTTTTTATGATGTCTGACTGAGCAGGAATCAATAAATTATTCATGGACTTTCTACTGAACCTATAGCAATTTCTTATTGGCAGAAAGCAATTTTGGAAATGTATCTTGGAAAAGTACAGTCCCCATTTGGTCATGCCATGTTTTGGTCTGCTATATGTTAAATTTTCATCCTCAAAGGATGTCTTTTTAATTAGATTTGTGCATGTTGGTTCTGGTGGTATTTTGTATGGTTGTAATGGCCTTGCAATAAGAATTAAGTATGAATAGAGTATTTACTATTTACTATTCTGTGACGTTGTGGAATGATCAATTATTGATAAGGTTACCCATCATATTGTTAAGGTTGTATTTCTCAATTGTAATATAGGTAGATGGTATGGATGTCCTTGCTGTGAAACAGGCATGCAATTTTGCCAAGGAGCCTATCCTGAAGAATGGACCAATTGTGAGTAAAAATGGTCATCTTGAATGCTCTTTTAATAAAGTTTTGTTTGTCCTCTATCCCATTTAAATATTTTTTTGTGTAATTTAATATTCTTTTTGGCAACGATGGATAATAATTGATGGGTTATGTTGTTCTTTTTGGCAGAAGAATTGAGAAGTTAGCAGACTCCTTAATAAATACACTACAATAAGAAAATGAGATTTCATTCCTACACAGTAAGTAGCCAATTTGGAAAATGAGCCTTTTGTCTCCTCAGTGAAATAGGTAATTTGGAAAATGAAACAAATTACCTTTATATAGTTCCCAATATAATCACAAAAGGCCACCAGAAGTATCACCCGCCTAACTAATTTGCCATGCCCACTTTAGAATTCAATCACCATAATCCACTTAATTACAAGAATAATTAGAATCAACTAAAACACTGAATTGAATGTCATTCTTAGGACATTTATATAGGACGTACCTAGAAGAGCAAAAACTTGTGATGGATTCTATCATTTTTGCTTTTCAGCACACTGAACGAAATATTATTGAAATTGGACTTAACCTTTTATTAGAGATGCTCAGGAATTTTTAGGTTTGCATCTATTTTTTCACTGAATTCACTTAGTTACTCTTATTGGATGTTTCTCATGTTGGTATTTGCTTGGCAGGCATTTGAGTTCTGTAACCAATTCTATAGGACATACTTTTTGGTGATTGAACAAGAAATATTTGCTGTTTTGATAGACACATTTCACAAATTAGGGTTCAAGTTTCATGTGTTGGTGCTGCAGCATTTGTTCTGCTTGGTAATATGCCTATTCTTAAAGATCCTACGAATTTTTATTGGTTAGTTACGACCAAATTCTGTTGAGATATATTCCATCTTTAAGAAACTTGATGAATCTGAGTGATTCAAATTACGACTCTTTTCCACTTACTTTTAAAATTTTTTTATCATCTCAGCAATACTTATTTTATCATCTCTTCGAGTTTTGCAAATTACAGGAGATGCATTGCTCACTGGAGTCCTAAAATCATACAAAGAAAAAAAGGTATTGCAATTTTATTCGATCACATTTAACAGAAGTAGCAAGTAGGTGATTGCTTACAATACTTGCCTTTTGATATTACTATTTAATATGTGGAGAATCAAGTCTGTGCTAAGTTGTAGTTTCAAAAATTCTTTTTATGTCTTGCTATATTTTGTAACTGAGGCACTTTGACCTGGAATTGTGTTGCATATGGCATCCCATTATCCAACGGAAACATGGGTGAGGAGGTTGCTATTGCTTATTCAGTTGAAAGTTTCTGCCAAGCTTGAGAACAAAAATGTGAAATTCATCTGGTTTGATGTATTTTCATATACTTTGCAGCATTTTCCCACCATTCATTCGTTCTCTTTCTTCCTTGCTCTCTATTAACCATTGTATTTCAATTTTACTTTGGCTTTTCACCTTTCATGCCTATTTTTTCCCTTTTTTTCTATTTGTTCATTATTCTAACCTTGCGATTTGTAATTCTGCTGCAGCTTAGAGCATCAAAGGTTCAAGGGTTTCTTTTGCTCTTTAAAATTCTGTATCAATGAGCAGTAGTTTAGCTCAAACTCCACTAACCAAGGCGTTAAAGCTTCAAATAGTCATGTATACGAAAATTGCTGTTGTATTGTGGTCAAAATAACATATTATTATTCGTCAGCTATTTTGGTATGCCTATTCTTTTAGAGGCCCTCAAGCCTACTTGCACTAATGATAGTTGTTCAGTCCTTTACTTTTCTTGCTCTATATCGTGCATTATCTCTCTATCTAAACTTTTTGTCGATTTATTTGGAATTTCCAGATGTTCCCATCAAAATCTTCCAAGCAAGAGTCTTCTTCTCACATTGGGGAGCTTGTAATTTTACAAAAGCTAGAGGAGGTTGGCAGCTCAGTAAAGGTTTGAAGAACCCAATTCCATAGTCTTGTAACTTAAAAGAACTCCATTTTCTCTAACTTAGATATTTGCTTTCTCTTCGTATTCACAAACCACATATCTGTGTTCAATTGCAGAGAGTTGAAAATCTTATTGAAGGGCAACATTCTCAAACATCAAAACCCACAGATCAAGGTGAGCAATATTAGCATGCAAGAATGTTATTCGTACACGGCAAGAGTCGAGAGTCATATGCTCTTTTGTTGAGTTTAGAATATTTGTGTTATTATGTAGTTGAGTTTCTAATCTTTTTCAGTTCTTGGAAAGAAGCTCTACCCAAAAAAAAAAAAAAAAAGGTTATTATGTGATTTTTTTTTTCCAAAAAAAGTTCAGTTACAAACTACCTAATACACTAAGTGCTTACACCAAGTGCTTTCCTAACCTATATTCCGTTAGATAAGGGGCTAACTTTTTTTAGATATTCTAAGAGTTTTTGTAATGTCAAATACAAGTTTAGATCGGGCTTTTGAAATATTTGATAATTTCTTGCATTGTATTAGATTGAGCACTTTTTAACTAGGAGCGTGGACACAAATTTTTACTTGTAAGCAATAAGAATGGAAATAATTGGTTTGGGCAAATCCCCTGCTCTTATCTTTGAGGGGCAGATTTAAAACCAAAAGTATGGAACCTAAAGAGCACTACAAATAAGAGGAAAATGAAGAAATATGATTGCCTATTGTCAACACCTATTAAAGACTGTTGGCAGGTAAAAAAGCAAGTAGTGTGTTACAATAGCAACCCTTTGATTCTCTCCCAAGACTTTTTAATGTTCTATGCAAGCCTTACTTAACAATATGATATAAGCTTTAGTCTAGATGTGCATAATCACAAGGATTTAGTGGGATAAAGTCTCAATCGATTACATATTTAACACCATATATCCTATATACATCTTATAGTTAGTCACGTTAATACCATTTTTTTTTTGGGAGAAAACTTTCCATTACAAATTTCAACTTATTTTGGCACATATAGGTATCTATTTACTAAAGCTGTGAAAGTGGCTTTGTTCAACCAATGTTTTTTGCAAATAATCCTATTAGTATTAAGCAACAATATAATTTGATACCCAAGTAACTAAGATTACAAAATCGTTTGGCTCTTCTCCTTCAACACCCAGTAATGAAGATACCCTACCATTTTTCGTTATTAATCAGGTAGCTATGATGTAAGTGTTTAACAATTTGGAAAAGAATATATTTTGTAAATGTGAGTAATGTTATATCTTTTGTGGTTAGTTCCCCTTCCAAAAATTTATTTCTACTCACCCATTATATTGTTAAGGTTACATTTCTCTATTGTAATACAGGTAGATGGTATGGATGTCCTTATTGTGAAACAGGCATGCAAATTTGCCAAGGAGCATGTCCTAAAGAATAGACCAATTGAGAGTAAAAATGTTCATCTTAAATGCTCTTTTGATAAAGTTTTGTTTGTCCTCTGTCCTATTTAAATGTTTGTTTGTGTAATTTAATATTCTTTTTGGTAGTGATTGATAATCATTAATGGGTTATGTTTGTTTGCCTTTTTTTTTTTTTAAAAATTTTATAAGTTGTTAACTCCAGTCTCAACAACAAATGGATAATCTTGTGATGCAATCAGAAAAGGACAAAAGAAGTTCAATAGAAAAGCATTTAGTGGAAAGAAGAAGATACATTTTTCCTTGTGTTTTACTTGAATCTTTAGACATACAGTTTATTCATACTTTTGCTGACCTTGAATTTGAAAAGCCATCCAAGTCTAAGTATGGCAATCTCCACTCTTTTGCATTTATTCTGCCTAGCTCCTATTCACACTGTTGCTTTTCAACACTTTTCTCTCTCTGTAATGGGCATTGGAAGTGAATTAAAAAGTCTAGCAAAGTTGCCAAAGCCATAGTTATTACCCCAGCAGAAGCCTGCAGGCTATTTAAATCTAGTTTCTTGAATTTTTTTTTTAATCTCCCCATCAATTGGATGTAGGAAATAGTTTATCTATGCTTATCAAATTATCTTTAGCAGAATTCAGATCTTCAGGACATGCCTTTTTGTTAAAGGTATCCGCGAATTCACGTGCTATTTTTCTTTAACTGAATTATGCATCATCTGTAATCATTTGTTGTTACTTCCATCTTTTTCTTTATATAATAATATTAGCTTCCTATGTAGGAGTTTTAGTTTGTATTTGCTGTGTTGAGTAAAAAAAGATTCATTCTATAGCTTCTTCAAAAAAAATGGGAGGAAGTGCTTAATTCCTACATATTTTGAGCCGATGTTTTACTTCTTTCCAAAACAATTTTAAATCTACAAGAGGATATTAATTTTCCAACTATTGCACCTCCATCTGACAAGTAAGATTATTTTACCTTAACCTATCATTTTGTTTTAGTTTGTCTTTTACCTTTATGATGGTTTCACAATTAGTGTGTTTATCATGTTATGCTTTTTTGCTTCTATGTCATTTTAACAAAGGAAACATTTTTTTCTAGTTTTTGGAGGGTGAAGATGCTGAAAAGTCAGAGGATATCAGTGGCAACCATGCTGTGGCCTTCTCTTATTGAAACAATAATAACAACTTAGCTGAACAAAAAAATGCTGAGGGAAAGTTGGAATGCTTTCAATTCCTTCCACCTTTTGCAGTGCTAGAGAGCTTTCTTTAGCACTTGGTAAGTTCATTTTTCTCCATCGTGTCCCTTTTGTATATGGTTAATACTTTAATCTTGTTGTTTGTTTGCTAACTGGATTCTTTATGTGGCCAATCATAATTGTCAAATATGCGCATGTTAGAATCTTCAGTGCTAATATGTTTTGGATTTGCAACTTTGAAGTGACTCATTTTAGAGATAGTTCTAAGGCTAAAACCGGGAGATAACCCAACTTTTAGGTTCTTGATGCCTGATACCATGCTAAGGACGAGAGTATCTGTTCCTGAAATCATGGTGCGAGGAAGGGAAAGAAATTGTTTAAATTAGTCTGTTTTGTGAGAGAAATTGCAGTTTCTTGAAATAGGGCTTGGTGGTTTTGTGAGTTAGTGCTAGTAGAGCTTTTGGTTGTTGGGAATAGGGATCGATTTTGTGAAGGTTTTGCCATCTTCTTTGGGAAAAAACAAGCATCAGTTTTAGAATTTTTTTCGCATCTTCTTGGGATATCACTGTTTAGTTTTCGGTTTTGTATGTTGGTTTGCTATAGTGTCAGTAATGACTCTCTACCTTAAACTGAAATAATTTGCAATTAAATGGCTCATTTTTTTTTATGATATGGAGTCACCAACATAAAATTTTAAACAGCTTAATTCATATTTTTTCATGAAACAGATTGCCTTATCAATTTCTTGATTATGTGAATCATGAGAAAAGTTATAGATTTACCATCATTTGCATATTCCATGTGGCCTTTATAGATTTTTTTGTGTTCTACTATGTGTAGGTTGAGCTTGCAAGGGCCTTTGGGGGATTAGCAGGTCATTACACCGCATTTGATGGATACTCATGTTCCCTAAAACTTATTCTGGGGAACATGGGAGGCATTGAACGTGGTTTTAGCTTTCTACTATTAGATTAGGTTCCATACTTAGCGTGTCATGTAGATGGGACATGTAAATGTAAACCTGCCCTTAATTGTGTGCATACTTTATTTGCTACCATATGTGGAACAGAAACCCTTGTCCTATGATTATGGATGGAAAATTTTCTCTAACTACTCTCAACTAGCATGTGGAAATGGAAACATATTTTGGTTTTCTGGGATTTTCTTATTCATCCATTGTTCATATGTGGTTGTTCAAACACAGCTCTCTGCTCCATCTTAGCGCCCATTGGAAATGTTTGTTGGGATTGTATTTCCAGCCTTAGTTTATTCCAACAAATGTCCCATAATTTTGAGTTTAAACATTGGAAAAGACAATAATAGACCCAAGAAACAACAAAACTCCCAAACTGCACAAAAACCCTAGAGCAAAGGGTCACGTGCACACGTGCGCGCGCGCGCACACACACACACACACACATATATGTACAGATGTCCCATTATTTTTGTTTGGTGGCACTAAATTTAAATTCATAAGAAAAGAAAAATGGTTACGTCATATGTCTTCAAATAATTTCATTAAAAATTAATTTAAATATGATAAAATATTTAAAATTTTGTATAATTTATATTTATGTATAAATTTAATTAAACAATAAAATTTTTAAAATTATTTTAATAAACGGGCAAAATTTTCATGCATAGCGCGGATACGTTAACTAGTAACATATTAATTATTTACCTTTAATGGTTACAAAACGTAAATATATTAATCTTTTCTACTCCCCTTATCATTCGTTATTATTAAGAAAGTAATAATTTCATAATTCATATTTATAATTAATAACATTTATAATATTCATAATTTAAAAAAAATATTATGAAATATCTAAATTATCCATGACGACCAAATAAATCTTAAGTGTTAAAAAAGTAAGATAAATATATTGATGATATCAGGGCCATTGATAATGAGAAACACACCTTTTTGTTAGAATTATGCAATTGATTTTACAATTGAAGAAGTAAAAAAAATAAAAGAATTTTAAATAATATTTTATGACATTTCTACGTGCGGAGATTTTGCTCGGTATATCAATTAAAATTTTAAAATTTTTATATTAATTAAATTATATATCTAAGTAAAAATAAGATTATATATTATATGTGAGTAAGGCAAAAGTTACTTTTATATGTTCTCTTATGTCTTAATTTTAGTTAGACCCTTACATCATGTGATTATGTATGCCAACATTATTCTCATAACAAATAAAAGCCACTGCTTAGTTACTTCATCTTTAAGCGCATTGTGACTTTCAAGTAAAAAGAGTGATTTTCAAGAAATAAACTTCCCTAGCTAGCAAAAACTACCTTCCCTCTACTTCTTCACAAAATAAACATTTACTTTATTATAATAAATATATTTTTTATTTAAACTTATATAATTTACTTTATTAAACTAAGATACAAGAATTCCACTTCTTGATTAGTACATGTACGATAATAATTTATATACGGTCAACTAATTTTTGTTTCGAATCAAATATGGATATTCAATATGAAATGGGGAGAGTAACATTTGGCTGTATAGATAAATTACCATGATGTGAATTTGTAAAACATATTAAAACATGTAAAAAAGTTGGCCAAAAAAAAAAAAATTGCAATTAAGTGTATGAGTAGTTCATCAAAAGATTAGGAGTGGAATGATGCTCTGTGAGGTATCCTATTTTATAAGAAAAGTTAAAATATCCATAATTGTTAGGGAGAAGAATATTAATACTATGAGGAAAGAAAATGTGGAGTACTGCTATGCAGTCAACTTCTGCAGCATGTGACAATCTGAAGTGGAAGGTAAGGGAACCATGTCTCAGTAGTTTCTTTCTATATAATTGGGCAACACGTTCCATGCCTTTTTAGTTAATGTAAAGTTGTACAAATAAATTATTATAGTAATAAATTTGAGATCTGAAAGAGTTGGAAAATATTAATATTAAGTAAATATGAAATTCATATTCCCTCACATGGCCTATCCCTAAGGTTACAGCCTTTGAAATCATCACGGATTGTTTCAATACCCACTTCTTAATTGGGGGTGAAAACAGGATTCTGGGCACCAAAAGTTACTTGTGTATGTGATTGGTACTTGAAGAGTTCTGAAGAACACTCATAGTTGGGAGTGGAGGAGAAAGATGGTGGATTATTGTACAGGCTTAGATAATAGTGTTCTTCTCTTCTTAGGAAAGAAATCAATTAGCTCATCTTAGCAATCTAATTTGGAATGAATTGTGATATTATTCCAGTACATTGAATGGAAAGTAATTGTATGTGGAATCCACGATTTTTGAAGGCTTCAATTCAAAGGAAATGCCAAATGAAAAACCGTCTAAAAGGAAAAGAAATGGTCTCAGTTACACTGCATTCTAAAGACTCATAAGACAACCAAATACATTTACCATATCTTGTACTTTCATGTTAAACTCCATTTATGGATACATATCAAACATCTTGTAAGGAAAAAATGAACAAGTGTCTGCTCACATTGGTCAATTCCACACAGCAAATCAGCATTCTACCAGTTCTTTTCTGCCAGTTTAAGGCTCTATAATAATGTTATCATTCTTAACTTGTTGTCACTTGAATATGTGAATAGATAATTCAATGCTTTGAGAACCTTTGCAGGATATCGAAATAATCATAGAAGGTCTTGCAAGTACATCCAGGATCTTTAATGGTGACAGGAATATTTGAATATTCTGCAAGAGAAAAGGCTATAGCTATTATGTGATCATCATGTGTTAATTGAAGTTACATTCAATTTCTCTGGTGGAATGATAATGTAAAAATTTGGCCCTTCTTCAACTGTTACTTCTAACTGAAAATTTTAACGAAATACCATCAATGATTATAGGGAAAACTTGGAGATATACAAAATTAAGCAAGGCTTGCAAAATTGATGAGTGTAGCTAGAACTGACATGACATTCCTGAGTTCTATGCACATAGCAATCGTTCGCTTAATTTCCTTGACCCTCCAGCTAACCACTAGGGATGTGTAAGAGGTCAGACAAAATTCTATTAAAATGAAGTGATGACAAGAGAAACAAACGTAACATAAAGAGGTTACTAAAAAGGTGAAAAGAAAAAGGATCATCTGCCTTAGACTACACAAATGCTTTGCTCAAATGGAAGTAATTAGACAGATGTCATTTAAAGTTACAAAGTCATGAATAGTTCATATATTTACAAAGACCATTCACTGCATTGTAGAAACCTAGTTCTCCAATTATAACTACCTCATGATGCAATATAGCTACAAAGTACTCCACTCTATGTCCATAATATCAAAAGGTTCAACTAAATAGTTCGTTAGTGAAAAGCATATCAAGAGGCATACTTCATGGCAAGCCAATGCAAAAAAAAAAAAAAAAATGAATAGCAAAAGGACAAGCATTACAAGATGTTGATAGATCTACACACAATAGATGATAACAATCTTACTAATAATATCTTCCACAGCTTACCAGAATTGTTGATTACCTCCGTGTATTTGTAGGAAAAACCAAATCATATATGCAGCTTAGACATTCTAAAACGTAAGAAATGAATTAAATAGAACTGCAATTCAGAAGCAGTTTCTGACAATAGCAGCACCCCTATTTCAGAAAGGACTAAAAAAGTTTCTATAAAAAAGAAAATGTTGAAAATTATACATGTGTCACCTAAAATTTTGCAATAACCACAGAGTGTGAAATCAAGGCTAGAAGTGATCAATTATTTTTCAAGCAAAATGGAACATAGAGGCCATAGAACATCATTTCAACATAGGATAGCATAGCATAGAGATCCACTCACCGTTGTAGTGGAATTAGCATAGTGCATTCCTTTAACTATAAGGGGCTGTTGTCATCGGTGTTGAACAGTTTAGGAGTAGCCACCTTGTAGTAAATATATATAATCCATTCTTTTAATGCGCACGAATACCGCAAATTAAACACTACAAAAAACTAATAGCACAAGGTAAACAAAAAGAGTGGACTTTCTTCTTGTCTTATCTTTTTCACGTTTCTTGGATTTATTAATGAACAAATCAAGTACATCCCATGAGACAAAATGGAAGTTATTCTCAATTATAACAGGATAAAATGCAAATTTTCAAGTAGAATTAAAATGCTAAACTTTTAAAAACACTTTTAGTCCACGATAATCCACTAAAGGCCAAACCATTATCAGCCTTGAAGATATCCGAAAATATGCATAAGCAGTCTCCTTTTGTACTTAGGACTCCTTTCCTGTGGTTTTCCAATATCTAGATTTAGTTATGTATTTCATTCTTTCACCACTTGCATACTTTCTCTCATGGGCAAAAGAAATACCACTCAAGATCCTTACTTTTCAAGCAAGATTTATCTGAAGAAGAAAGAAAAATACTTATATTTCACACAGAAAATGAGCAAAATAAAGAAGAAAGAAAGATAAAAATTTAGTTTAAAGAAACACACACACACACACACAGAGTTGATGTGAAGAAAAAAAGCAAAAATAATACACAAAAATACCCTCGAAACAGGAAAGAGTGTAGACCCCGGAATAATGTCTCAAATCATAAAACAAAAGCCCATCTTTCCTTTTCACTCTAAAAGTTCATGCAACTGAATTATGTAATGTAGAAAGAGAAGCAATAATAGAGTACTTGGGCTCTGAAACTTTGAAAATGAGAAAGGAAAGATGGCAGTTTGCTTATAAGTGGATTTTGAGAAGCCAAAATTTACAGAAGACTGAAACATCTATTAGAAGAGAAACTATAAATCTCAAGAGCCAACTTACCCGGCCTCTAAACTACATAAACATTAGACCCAAAAATGGAACCTACAGTATTCAGGATGGAATAATTTGGTGATACTCCACCTGTAGAAATTATCCGAGTTGGAGATGCATTCCAAATCTCTCAGCATGGGTGCGCATAGAGAGTAGCTACACGATGCACAAAAAATCATTAAGAAATAGAAAAGAAAAAGATTGGTAGGACTTATCTAAAATATTCAAATTAGTTTACAACTACAAACTTCAGATGGGGGATCAAATTCTAAAACTTTTGCTTTTAAACCATCTACAAAGTCTCCATTGAAACCCTCAAGAACAGGTGGAAACCATCTACAGAGCGACCATAGAAACCCTCAAGAACATATGGGTGGAAGCATAGGTAACGGGCAGTGGAAAAGGAAGCTGGAGAGACAAAGGATAGGGAATTCAGAGATGGAAGAAGAGAAAGATAGAGAGGCAAAGGATCGGGTAAGAATTGAACTAAATCTTCATAAATCTAAACCACACGTATTAAATTTAAGCATATCTGAACCATTAAAATTTATTCTGAGATTGAGAGAAAAAATATAAAAAATTATAAAATGACTAAATTACCTATGACAACCAAATAAATCTGAACTTTATAAAAAGTTATTTGAAGGTATTGATGAAATTTGAGCCATTTATTGTGAGATGATAAAATTTAAACCATTGAATTTTAAAAGTCTTGAAGAAAAAAAATAAAAAATTATTAAAACAATATTTTATGTCAATTCTGTCCTCTCTTCTCTTTTAGAATATACATTTAGATTAGATTAAGAGGAAAAACATCATTTGGAAAGTGGTAGCCAATAGGCATGAAGAAACAAAGAAAATAGTAACACAATTGATTTCACTTTATTGTACCAGAAATTAAGAGCTTTTAGGAATCCATAATGTAGCGGGAAGTTAAAGATGCCTAGAAGTTAAGAACTTTTGTCTCGGTTAGCACTCGCATGGATATTGTCATGACCAATTACTCTTTGACACACATATTATCCAGTGTGTAGTGTATATGAAGGGTAAAGGATAAGTATTCGATTCTATTTCTCATACAGCTTCATCTCTTCTTTTTGCAGAAAGACCAAGGAGAAGAACATATTCCACTTTCTATCTTGGGCCCATTGGTGCATTCCAATGATTAACCATACTCCCTACGCAACACACCCAAAAAATTAAACGAAGAGGAAAAATAAAATCAAGAAGCTTGTCAAATAAGACAGTTAGACTAACAACTTTAGTCATAGAAGTATGATTGTACTACCTCAGGGCAAAGCTCTGCAACAACTAAGGCAAATGGTTAAAATATATGCAAAATACTCAAAAGATGGTATTTGAAATTCAATTTGGTAGAGGTAACCAGGTACTTGATTAGAAGACAAAATTGCAAGAAGGGACAATTGTGCATTGTTGAACAAATGGTTGTAACAAACCTGCAATGATGCCAGATTCCCATCAGATAATCCAGCCCGCTTCGCCAATGAGTCCATGGAAGTCACAAGTACTTCAATTTCAACATTCTTTGCAGCCAACGCATCAGCCATGTTTGACTCCACTTTAGCCACCTCACTTTTGGACACAGATATATCTTTTTGAAGCTGCTTAATTTCTCATATAATTTACTCAACTCTTTCTATTATAGGAAATGGCATCAAGTAAACCAGCACATCTTAATTGAGAAGGAAAATTTTGAACTTGAGTCTCAGATTAAAAGACAAG
This sequence comes from Voacanga thouarsii, assembly GCA_026120185.1. Classification (NCBI taxonomy): domain Eukaryota; kingdom Viridiplantae; phylum Streptophyta; class Magnoliopsida; order Gentianales; family Apocynaceae; genus Voacanga; species Voacanga thouarsii. The sequence continues at coordinate 2,186,556 of JANUWF010001217.1, read as the reverse complement.
CTTGTGTCCTATCTCAGCAAAGAGAAGCTCTTCTAACAGCGCATTTTCAGATTTATATTCTTGTACACGAGATTAGAGGTTAGCACAAACCTAAATAATAACAAAGCATAAGGCACACAACTACGAATCCTTGAATTGTACTTATCAAGAACAAAGTCTTTGTACATTTCATGTCACGCCCCGAATCGGGTCAAACCCATCCCGGAGACACAACACGACCACATCCTCTAAGGTTTTCCTCAAAGAATGCGAAGCCTTAATATTACATAAACTAAACCATTAAAAAAAATAATTATGATCCTACTACCTAACAATGCAAAACTTAAAAAAACCCTAATAATAATAATTCACATGTTAAAATTGAAACTAATAAAAGTAATAGTCTAAACCTAAATACAAGAGTTCATCCAAGTATATTTAACTTAAGAATCTTCAAATTGCAAAGGAGACAATCTAAAATAGAAGTTCATAAGGGTCCTTGCACTCACTGGCCATCCCATCTCACTTCCAATCGTCGTCCTCATCAAACTCGAACTCATCATTAGTATCTGAAAATGTTGAGTTAAAAGAGTGAGTGCAAAACTCAATAAGTAAGAACTCTCCATACTCTAGGATTGAGTATGGAGTTTCATGACATATTCTTTTCAAAGCATATAAAAATCTTCACTTAAACCAAGCTTGAAACAAGAACATTGTATTGTTTATAAAACAATAACAATTTAATAATAGTGAATCCAACACAATGGTCAAATGTTTTAAAGATGGAGGGAAGAAACAAACGATAAAAAAACACAAGATTTTAGAGCAATTGTACCAAGGTAAACATATACTTACAATGCACATTTAATTTCACTAGTACATTAGCACATAAATAAATGTACAGCTAATGGGTTATCACCGAATTCAGTCCTAACATTTAATCCTATTAGGGGGCCATTCTTACAATCATTTGGTTGGCTTTTTGCCCATGCCAATGGGTTCATTCATTCATGGTGGAACATGTTCCTCCCACAGCCAATACACCAATTTTGTCCCAATACCTAATGAATTCTTTATTCCAAAACAATGAAACAATTTATCAATACATTTAACTATCAAATCCAACATTAACCAAAACTTTTGAATAAACATAAGCCAGTAACACAACCCCAAAATCATTTAATATGCAAGTTTAAACTTTTAAAAAAAAAACTCTAAAAGAATAGTCTGACTATCAAAACCAGAATTTAGTAATTTAGATGCTATTAAACAATTAAACCAATAATAAAATTTATACTTTTAGTCAGAAAGGAATTCAGAGAATAATTACCTAAATGATAAAATTCAATTAAATATAGAAATTGTAGAAACCGCCACCCTTTACAAATTAGTCAAACCAAATACTGCTCCACCAAAAGAGAAGTGTAGTATTCACCCCAAAAATTTGACAGAACAATTTGCTTGTGTACAACAAGAATTTTTTTTTTCCATGGGGAACATTGGCAATTGAACCTTGACCATGTTTCACAGAAACAGAAACCGCACGTGACGGTTCTTCAAAAACATAGCATAGCTTTTTTTTTTTTTTAAACTCATGAACATCAATTAAAATTTCAATGTCCTCACTAAAACAAAACTGTAGAAAACCTGTAATTCAAAGGCATAGTAAAATCATTTTTTTTAATACACAAAACCCCCTTCTTTTTAAATTATTTACATGGCCCACTTTGCACCCACTGCACCCTTTTCTTTTGTCTATCCTTTTCGTGAGGTCCTTAGTCCCCACATTGTACAAAATAAAACCATATATTTCCCTTTTTGTCTAATGGAAAAACACCAACAAAGCTTCCACTGAAAACAGAAACCATAGGCAATAGAAGCACCACAGGGTCACAATGTCAAGTCAGAACCCATTTCTTGCACTTTTTTTATGAAACAAATAAAAGGCTGCTAACCCCTTCCCCCCCCCTTTTTTTGTTTTGTGAAAACACCATTAACCCTCAGAAACCGAGAATTTCCAAAGCAAAAAACAACACACAACTTACAGTAATAATGTTTCCTTAGCAAAACTAATACCGCCGATGGCAATGTAATTTTTTTTCCTTTTTTTTCTTGAGAAAACTTAGAGAAGGGATAATTCTCACTTACCTGGAATCAATTCAAACAATGCCTCTAACTCCAATATTTGCTTCCTAGGCCTTTTCCACTGTCAATTCCTAATAAAATAACAAAACCCCAATCAATTCCAAGGGTATCAACCAATCTTAAGTCTATATAAAACCTCAATAAATACTTGATAACCGATCAGTTGGGCTACTACAAGCGTGAATAAGAGGAGAGATGATTAATTCCTTCAATAGTACTCTGCGGTGATAACCCTAATTATTTCTCTCATTTTTGTTCTTCTCTAGAGCTTACGTCTCCGCCTCCTGATGCTTCAAACGCGTGAGTGAGTAACTAATATTGTTGGAGAGTGTAATATATTAAAATTTGCTATTAAGTCCTCCACTTTAATTCACAAATTAAAAATGGCCTCCATAAATCTATACAAGTCTCAATCTGCTACATTAATTAGGTAACTAAAATAACCCAATAATACCCACCCAATAATTAGGCCGAGTTTTACATTCTACCCTCAGAAAAAGTTTCAGCCTCGAAACTTAACGTACATTGTTCCTCAAACAAATACGGATATTTATTGCTCATGCTCTCCTCCAACTCCCACGTAGCTTCTTTCACAATATGGTTAGACAATTGCACTTTCACATAAGGTATGGTCCTCTTCCTTAATACTTGTTCCTTCTCGTCAACAATTCCCATAGAGACCTCTTCATAACTCAAGTTTTCTCAAACACGTTGTAGATGACAAATTTCAAATATGCAAATAAGACAAGAAAAATATAGAAATTTATAAAATATTTAGTAAATATGAAAAGTGGTTACAAATCTCCGAAGAAGTCCTAAATTACAGGATAAGTCCTCCGATTCTTCTCTTTTGAAAAACGTTGATTCGAGCGCTGAAGAGCTTGATTTCGGATCGAATGGAATTTGATGACGAACGCTTGATTGCCAAGCCTTCGAGACTTGTTTGATGCAGAGCAAGATGAACGCCTTGAAATTTGAAGAAGATTCTAAACCTTAATTTGATGACGATTCTAAACCTTGAATTTGATAAAGCTTCTGAACCTTGAACTTGATGAAACTTCTGAACCTTGAACTTAATGAAGCTTGAATGCTTGAAACTTGATGAAGTTTCTTGTTCGTTGAAGCTTGAGCTTGAGGATCTCGGGGTACCTTGAACCATTGAGGGAATAGCCTATTTATAGGCTAAAAATCCCTTGATTTTAGCATAACTAGCCGATATAGGATTTTGAAAGAGTCTCCCAACAAATCTTAATGGACTTGAATTTAAGATGAATTAGGCTTAATTTATGTTTTAGCCTAATTTCATTTAACCCACATTATATTTGGGTTATGAGATTTTCAAAAATTCAACTTTAGGGCCTAGTCCAATTCTATTTAATCCACAATAGATTGGATTTAATGTAAAATGGACAATTAACAATAGTCCAATTTTATAATTTGTTGGATTTAATAGGCTTTTAATAATAGCCTAGTTAATTCAAGAATAATTATTTTTATTCATGAATTAATTTTAATTAATCAAGACTAAAATATGTAATTTTCTTTTAATTTTGAAAATATATTTTATCCCAAAATTTTTTGTCCACACATGTAATGGCTCTACCTCAAATACATAGTTCAAATCTGAAATATAAAGCCTCAACTACGATACATGGAAGACATTGTGCACTCGAGACAATACAAGTGGTAAAGCCAGTCGATATACCAGATCTCCTACCTTCTCCAAAATCTCAAATGGTCCTACGTATCTCGAACTCAACTTTCCACTCTCTCCAAATCTCATAACACCTTTCGTAGGTGATATACGTAGGTACATTTTCTCACCTTGCTAAAACTCCAATGGTCTTGTCTTAGTATTTGCCTAACTCTTTTGTCAATCTTGAGCTGTTTTTAGATACTTTTGAATTAATGTAAGCTTTTCTTTCACAATCTGCACCAACTCTGGCCCAGTAACACTCCTTTTGCCTACTTCATTCCAACAGATTGATGAGTGGCACCTCCTCCCATACAATGCTTCAAAAAGAGCCATGCCAATGCTAGATTGGTAACTATTGTTGTACGAGAACTCCACCAAAGCCATATTGTCAATCCAACTGCCCTTAAAATCCATGACACAAGCTCAAAGTAGATCTTTTAAAATCTGGATCAACCTTTGGCTCTGTTCATCTGTCTGTGGATGAAATGCAGTGCTCAGAAACAACATAGTGCTAAACTTCTCATTAAGACTTCGCCAGAAGAGCGAAACAAATCTCATATCACTGTCCGACACTATAGATACCGGTACACTATGCTATCTGACAATATTATCTATATATAAACGTACCAATTCCTCTATATTTACAGTGGCCTTCATTGGAAGAAAATGGATAGACTTAGTCAATCTATCCACTATTACCCATATAGTGTCTTTACAAGTCTTTGTCCTGGGCAAACCTACAACAAAATCCATGGTCACATGCTCCCACTTCCATACGGTATCTCTAATGGTTTTAACAACCCACCAGGATGTTAATGCTCAACTTTCACCTGTTAACACACTAAATAATGAGACACGAATTCTGTAATATCTTTCTTCATTACATTCCACCAAAAGTTCATTTTCAAGTCTTGATACATTTTCGTTCCTCTAGGATGTATTCAAAACTAAGAATTATGAGCCTCTCTCATCACATCTTGCCTCAGTTGTACATCACTTGGTATGTATAACCTACAACAAAATCACAAACTACCATCATCTTGTTGTTGAAAGTCTGATCCATCATATATCTGACTTCTTATTTTGTTCAATTCTACATCCCTCTTTTGAGCAACCTTGATCCGCTCAATCAAGGTTGATTATGCCAAGAGTGCTGCCAAAAATCCATCTGTAGAGTCCACTATTTCAATCTTCAATTTCTCAAATTCCGCTATTAATTGGGTTTGTTGAGTCAACATTACAGCTAATGTCCCCGATGACTTCCTACTCAGTGCGTTGGCTACCTTATTCGCTTTTTCAGGGTGGTAACTAATTTTCAAGTCATAATCTTTTAATAATTCCAACCATCTCCGCTACCTCATATTTAGCTCTTTCTGAGTAAACAAATACTTTAAACTTTTATGATCGGTAAAAATCTTACACTGCTCTCCATATAAATAGTGTCTCTAAATTTTTAAAGCAAAGACTACTGCCACTAACTCTAAGTTATAGGTGGGATAATTTTTCTCATACGCTTTTAACTATCGAGAAGCATAAGCAATTGCTCGATCGTTTTTCATTAGCACACAATCCAAACCATTGTTAGAGGCATTACTACAGATTACAAATCCCCCAAAATCCGTAGGTAAAGCCAAAATTAATCCTGAAACCAACTTTTGCTTTAGCTGATGAAAACTGTCATCACAAGCATGGGTCCATTTAAACTTAGTTCTTTTTTCAGTCAATCGAGTCATAAGCATTATAATAGCAGAAAAGCCTTCTACAAACTTCATATAGTATTTTGCTAGACCAAGGAAACTACACATCTCAGTGACGTTACTAGGTCTAGGTCAATCCACAATTGCCTCTATTTTCTTTGGATCCACAGATATACCATCCCTAGAAATCACATGACTAAGAAAAGCAACATTTTGCAGCCAAAACTCGAAGGATTTGTAACACAACCTTCAAATGCTCAACATGTTGTTTTTCAGATGAAGAATAGACGAGAATGTCATCACTGAATACTACCACATACTTGTCTAATTGCTGCCAAAAAACTCTATTCATGAATGCAGCTGGTGCATTGGTCAATTCGAAAGGTATTACCAAAAATTCGTAGTACTCATATCGAATCCTGAAAGCACTTTTAGGAATATCCCCTTTCTTAATCCTTAGTTAATGATATCCAGATCGAAGGTCAATTTTTGAGAAGACTCGAGCCCCTTTTAACTGATCAAAAAGATCATCAACTCGAGGTAAATGATACTTATTCTTTATTGTGATCTTATTTAACTCCCTGTAATCAATATACAGGCGTAAACTCCCATCTTTCTTCTTCACAAATAAAACAGGTGCTCCCTAAGGTGATACACTTGGTCGAATAATTTCATATCAAGTAGCTTTTGTAGCTGCATTTTTAACTCCCTAAGCTCAGCCGGTGCCATCCGATAAGGTGCTTTGGAAATTGGCTCTGCTCTAGGAACGATATTGATTTCAAATTCAATCTCACGTTCTGGGGGTAATCCAGTTAATTTCTCAGGAAAAACATCTAGGAACTCACAAACTATTGGAACATCCTCCAACTTTGGACTGTCTTTCTCCGTATTAACCACATAAGCCAAATACCTCATACGCAAATTTCTCCAAGCTTTCATGGCTGAAATGATTGGCATAAGCTACCTTCTCGCATTTTTAGGCGTCCCTTGAAACTAAAACTCCTCTTTTCTAGGTATTCTAAACTTCACCTTTTTACCCCTACAATCGATCAAGGCATGATTCTGAGATAACCAATCCATTCCTAAGATAACATTGAAATCTGACATATTAATATGAATAAGGTTGACACCAAGCACATGCTCTCCAATGCCCACTCGATAATCTCGAAATATAAAATTAGAGATTAAAATTTTTCCTCCAGGTGTAGCAACCCGATAGGTGTGAACAAGACGCTCGGTAGAATACTAAAATTTTTTGCAAATTTAAGGGATACAAATGAATGGGTGGCTCCACAATCAAACAATGCATAAGCTGGAAAAGCGTTGATAGAAATTGTACCTACAACAACATCGTTCGACTCATGTGCCTCATGTTGGGTTAAGGCAAACACTCTGGCATTAGTCTTCTTCGATTGTGACTGTGTCGGCTGTTGCTGCCATGATTGCTGCTTAGTAGGATTAACCCCTAGTTGCTTTGGGTTAGGACAATATGTTACCTTATGACCAAGTTTTCCATAACCAAAACATACTCCAATCTTAAACTTGTATTCACCAGGATGAATCCTTCCGCAAGTCTCACATGGTTTCCTTTGAAAAGTAGCTCCAGTTTGGCTTTGCTTCTTTGCTGGTAATGGTGCTCGTTTCTTTGCTGGTTGGAACCCTTCAATAGCTGACTTGGAACTCGGTCTATGATTGCCAATTGGTCTAGACCTCTTCACCCCTCTTTCTGCATCACCTCTGCGGATGTCAACTTCAATATGAACACATCTTCTATAGGAGTCCTCATAGTCCCGTGAGGGCACCAAAGACAATCTGGCTTGGATTCGACCCAAAGTCCTTCCTCAAATTGAAGTAGCTTCAAATTACAATTCGCCATTAGTTCAGGTACGTACTGACCTAATAAGTTAAACCCGTTGGCATACTCCACAACTGATATAGAGTCTGTTTGTTTCAAGTTGAAGAATTATTTCTGCTTCTCAAAACGCAGAGAATTCGAAAAATAATGATCCAGAAATGTTTTCTTGAATGTCTCCCATGCTAACGGTTGGTTATTTGCTACATATACTGAAGAAGCCTCTTCCCAGCATTTTTGTGCATCTCCTACCAAGAATGGAACAACAATCCTACCTCTGATATCCATATGTATCTCTAAAACTTCGAAGTTTTGCTCCATCTTTTTAAGTCACTTCTCAGCTTTTTCGGGGTCTGACCCTCCATCAAAAGTAGGTACATTAGCTTTCTTCAAATGCTCATAATGAACCTTAATACCTATAGCTGCCCGCTGGTTGCGATTTTCCTGAGCTTGCTGAATTTGATGTTGGCCATGCATGACTTGCGCCATCACATTAAATATTACAATCATCTCCGAAGGCATAGCAAAAGTAGTAGTCTGTGATGTAGATCCTGATACTAAGGGTGGAGGTGGTGAAGGATTCCTCTCATATGACGTGTCCTCACCTTACCTAGGTACACGCCTCTCTCAGTTCAGTTGAGCCAACGGCATATTCATGTCGTCGCGTTCAGAAGGTTCCTCTACACCACTAATAGTCCCCACTCTTCTATTACGAGCCATCTATCCAGCTGAAGTAAAATAAATAAATAAATAAATGCTAAGGTATATTAAAATAATAATAATAATAATAATAACAACAACAACAACAATAATACAAAAATCTATATACACTAAGGTAGCAAGGAAAATAAATGAATTATCTTATGTACCACTTCATTTCTAGACTATTTCTTATGTCCCATACTCATTCCCAAGTTAGAATTCATGTCTTAGTTTCTATACAAATAATCATAAATCATAAACCTGGGGCTCTGATACTACTAAATGTCACGCCCTAAATCTAGGTTAAACCCGTTCCCGAGACACAACATGGCTACATTCTCTAAGGTTTTCCTCAAAAAATGTGAAGCCTTAATATTGCATAAACTAAACCATTAAGAAAAATAATTATGATCCTACTATCCAATAATGCAAAACTCAAAAAAATCCCAATAACAATAATTCACATATTAAAATTGAAACTAATAAAAGTAATAGTTTAAACCTAAATACAAGAGTTCATCCAAGTATATTTAACTTAAGAATCTTCAAATTGCAAAGGAGACAATCTAAAATAGAAGTTTATAAGGATCCTTGCACTGGCCATCCCATCTCACTCCCAACCGTCATCCTCATCAAACTCGAACTCATCATTAGTATCTGAAAATGTTGAGTTAAAAGAGTGAGTACAAAACTCAGTAAATAAGAACTCTCCATCCTCTAGGATTGAGTATAGAGTTTCATGACATATTCTTTTCAAAGTGTATGAAAATCTTCATTTAAACCAAGCTTGAAACAAGAATATTCAAGTATTGTTTATAAAACAATAACAATTTATAAACATCTTTAAATTGGTCAAATGTTTAAAGATGGAAGGAAAAAACATCTTTAAATTGTTTTAAAGATGGAAGGAAAAAACAAACAATCAAAAATACAAGAAGACTTTAGAGTAATTGTACCAAGGGAAATATGTACTTATAATGCACATTTAATTTCACTAGTACATTAGCACAAAAATAAATGTACAGCTAATGGGTCGTCACTGAATTCAGTCCTAACATTTAATCATGCTAGGGCGCCATTCTTATAATCATTTGGTTAGCTTTTTGCCCTTGCCTCATTCATTCATGGTGGAACATGTTCCTCCCACAACCAATACACCAATTTTGTCCTAATACCCAATGAATTCTTTATTCCAAAACGTTGAAACAATTTATCAATACATTTAACTGTCAAATCCAGCATTAACCAAAACTTTTGAATAAACATAAGCCAGTAACACAACCCCAAAATCATTTAATACGCAAGTTTAAACTTTAAAAAAAAAACTCTAAAAGAATAGCCTGACTATCGAAACTAGAATTTAGTAATTTAAAAGTTATTGAACAATTAAACCAATAATAAAATTTATACTTTTAGTCAGAAAGGAATCCGGAGAATACTTAACTAAATGACAAAAATCAATTAAATATAGCAATTGTAGAAACTGCCACCTTTTACAAATTAATCAAACTAAATACTGCCCCACCAAAAGAGAAGTGTAGTATCCACCCCAAAAATTTGATAGAACAATTTGCTTATGTACAACAAGCATTTTTTTTTTCCATGGGGAACATTGGCAATTAAACGTTGACCATGTTTCATAGAAATAGAAAACCGCACGTGATGGTTCTTCAAAAACATAGCATAGCTTTAAAAAAAAAAAAAAAACTCTTGGACATCAATTAAAATTTCAATGTCCCCACAAAAACAAAACTGTAGAAAACTTGTAATTCAAAGGCATAGTAAAATCAAAATTTTTTTTAATACACAAAACCCTCTTTTTTAAAAAATTATTTTCATGGCCCACTTTGCACCAACTGCACCCTTTTCTTTTGTCTATCCTTTTCATAAGGTCCTTAGTCCCCACATTGTACAAAACAAAGCCATATATTTCCCTTTTTGTCTAATGGAAAAACACCAACAAAGCTTCCACTAAAAACAGAAACCATAGGCAATAGAAGCCACAGGGTCACAATGTCAAGTCAGAACCCATTTCGTGCACTTTTTTTATGAAACAAATAAAAGGCTGCTAACCATTTTTTTTTTTCCCTTGTGAAAACATCATCAACCCTCAGAAATCGAGAATTTTCCAAAGCCAAAAACAACACACAATTTACAGTAATAATGTTTCATTGGCAAAACTAAAACTGCCGATGGCAATGTAATTTTTTTTCTTTTTCTTTTTTTTTTTTTTGGTTGAGGAAAGTTGGAGGAGGGATCATTCTCACTTACCTAGAATCAATTCAAACAATCAAACAATGCCTCTAACTCCAATATTCGCTTCCTAGGACTTTTCCACTGTCAATTCCTAATACAATAACAAAACCCCAATCAATTCTAAGGGTATCAAACAATCTTAAGTCTATATAAAACCTCAATAAATACTCGATAACTGGTCAGTTGGGCTACTACAAGCGCGAATAAGACGAGAGATGATTAATTACCTTTAATAGTACCCTGCGGTGATTAGGGGTGTTCATTATTCGGTTTAAATCGAAAATCGAACCGAACCGATCCTAATTTCGATTTTTGGTTCGGTTTTAATGAAGTTCTATTCGGTTTTAGAGTTTATATAAAAAAATCAATTCGGTTTTCGATTTTCTAAAATAAAAAATCGAAAAACTGAAAAATTGAATTATATTTTTAAAATTTAAAATATATAATTAATATTAAAATATTGTTCATTAATTAATTAATTATTTTTATAAATTATGATTTTTTAAAAAATTTCTATTCGATTTCGATTATTTTAGTTCAGTTAGGTTTGACTTTGTCCAAAATACAACCATTAATAATTGAGTTTTAGATTTTCATCTTTGCAATTTGCATCCGTGATCATAACTTTCTATTAAAATTTTTTGCCAAAATTTTTAAAATATTTGGACTTTAATTTATATTAGATTTTTATATTAAATTTGAATTGTAATTTATATTAAAATTTACTTGTTTGGACTTAAATTTATATTAAGTTAAAAGGTCTACTAAACAGGCATTCAAATTCGATTTAAAATCGAATTGAATCGAAATTATTTCTATTCGGTTCTATCAATTTTCTTTAAATTTCGGTTCAGTTTTGAAAAAAAATCGAAAAAAACTGAATTTTAAAATCGAAACTCGAATCGATAACCGAATGAACACCCCTAGCGGTGATAACCCTAATTGTTTCTCTCCTTTTTGTTCTTCTTTGGAGTTTATGTCTCCGCCTCCTGATATTTCAAACGCGTGAGTGAGTAACTAACGTTGTTGGAAAGTATAATATATTAAAATTTGCTACTAAGTTCTCCACTTTAATTCAAAAATAAAAAATAGCCTTCATAAATCTATACAAGTTTCAATCTGTTATATTAATTAGGTAACTAAAATAATCCAATAATACCCACCCAATAATTAGGCCGGCTTTTACATTTCGACTTAAAAAGCAAAGCATGAATGAAAGTATTTGCTGATTAGACATGTTCGATGCCAGCAAGCTAGCTTTATTCAGTTCCTTAATTCCTAGAAATCATTTTACCCTTCAAACAATATAACTAGGGTGGGTGTTTTTTTTTTTTTTTTTTTTTTGACCTGGCTAAACTTACTTCTTTTGACTGACCAGTAGAAACTGCACTTTTTAGCAGCCCTTCTGACTGTGGAATAAAGAACTTAGACAATCAAGACCTTATACAACAAGGAACTAAAAAAAAAATTAAGCCCTACAGAAAAGAAATTTACTCAGATTCCATAACTCATCAAGTCGCTCTTGTATTTTCACGGCTGAAACAACAGTACTGCATTCTGGATCCTTTTCTGATCTGAACCTAATTCAGTTTCTAAGTTTTCTAGATCTTTTTTCCTATCTGGAAACAGTTCAAGTGTTAAATCAGCATCCTTCAACTGGTTATCAACACTACCATCTACACTTGAAACTGGAGTTCTTTCATGCTCGAATAGGTTCAGGAGATTTTGTATCTCCCAACAGCGTACTTTAATTAGATTTAGCAGGAGGATAACAATGGGCATCATCAACGTCTTTTTATTGCAAGCAATGGAAGCACCTCATAAGCATCTGAAGAGCTGACGGGTATTTTCCTCATGTGACTCTGAAGCCGTAGCTTCTGCTTGTCTTGATGTTGCTGCTTCTATATGATCAATGTCATTTCCCACCTCCTCATGAGGGATCATTCCAGGTGAAGGAGCCTCTGCAATGGAACTATCACCATCAGTAGTATGCTGTGTGTTGTTGTCAGATTTGTCACTAAGACTTTGTGAACCATTCCTATTGCTATCACCCACTAGTATGGATGTATCCTTCTCAACAATTACTTCTGATTTGGGTTTTTCCAAGTTTTCTTTCTCCTTTTCGATATCTGTTAAAACCTCCACATCAGCTACTTCTGCCACATCCTCTACATCAGATGCTTCTACCTTGTCATCACAGTCATCATCCAATGTCTTCACCACATCAGCAGCAGCACATGCTCTTCAGCTACATCACATGCTTTCACACATAAGCAACAGCACATGATTTTTCGTTAGCTGTAATTCATTGTAATTATGGTTAGATTAGTGAAATTATGATAGTGAGTGAGCTTAGTTAGTTACAGATTAGTTAGGAGTATAAATAGCTTTTTGTATAGATTGTAAATCACTTTTTTGATGAGCAATATGAAAGTTTTTCCTTCTCTGCACATTCTGCATTTCTTCATGGTATCAGAGCATATTTTTTTATTTGAATGCACTGAGCTCCAGTTTGTTTTGTGTTTCTTCATTGTTCTTCTTCGTTTGCAAGCATGGCAAATCCAGTTCCTCCAATTGTAGAATATGTTGCACCAAATCCATATTATATTCACCCGAGTGATTGTCCTTCTTTGGTATTGGTAACTCCCTTACTTGATGCAAACAATTATCAAACCTGGAGTTGATCGATGCGCATAGCATTCTCATGCAAACACAAAGAACATTTTACAGATCCATCTATTCCTACACCAATTCCAGGCGATAGGATGTATGAGCCATGGAAGCAGTGTAATAATCTGGTAATGGCTTGGTTAATGAAGTTGTGCACACCAGAAATTGCCAAATCAGTAGTGTATAATCAAACTATTGCAGAAATATGGAAGGAACTTAATAAGAGATTTAATCAAGGAGATATGCTACGTTTGTCAAACCTTATTGAGGAAATACACAATCTAAGGCAAGGTAGTTGTACTGTAACTCAATATTTTACTAATCTGAAGTCCTTGTGGGATAAAATACTGGATTTAAGACCTATACCATGTTGTACATGTAATGAATCTGGTAATGTTAGACGATACATTGAAGGAGATTGTGTGATCCGGTTTATAAAAGGTCTGAATGATAATTACAGTACATTAAAATCTCAAGTTTTGCTGATGAGTCCTTTACCTGGTATAAATCAAGTCTTTTCTATGGCAATTAAAACTGAACGAGGTACAGGTAGTTCACATTCTGGAAATTCTTTTCAATCGTTGGATCATCCAGTTATGACAGTTGGAAATGGTTTTAATTCTGGTTTGGGAACAGGTAGTGTGAATGTGTATAAATCTGTTAATGAGGCCTCTATATCTGGATTTCAGATATTAGGAGGACATATGTAATCTGCTCAACATGCAAATACTGTGGGAGGACAGTTTAGAAGGTTCAATAAGAAGCCATTGCATTGTGCTTATTGTGGATTGAATGGTCATACCATAGAAAAATGTTATAAGAAACATGGATATCCAGTCGGGTATAAAGGAAGGAGGAATATGAATATTCAATAAGGTAGCTCAGTTAACTGTGCAAAGATAGGAAATGCTCAATTGAAGTCACAAGGCAGTGGAAAGACAACAGAAGGTTTGCATGGATTAACAGCACTTCAATACCAGCAACTAGTTGATTTGTTGCAGCAGAAAAATGCAGACTCAAATGCTAATCATGCTGATTCAGTGGCCAGTCAACCTACTGCTCTCACTGCTAAGTTCAATGAACAAAGTTTAGGTACCTTACTCAAGACAGCTTCATTACATTAGATTTAAGATTCAGGGGCTTCTAACCATATTTGCAATTCTCTTCAACTCTTTGATACCTATTGTTCTGTAACAAATATGCATATTAGTTTACCTAATTGTCAAACAGTACCAGTTACTCATAAAGGGACTGTTAGACTAAATGAACATTTATCGTTGTCTAATGTTTTTCTTGTTCCTAGTTTTCATTTTGACCTTATTTCAATTTCTAAACTAGTTGAACAGCAAAATTACAAAGTAATTTTTCAAATTGGTTGTTGTTTCATCCAGGATACTACCAAGCTAAAGATAATTGGATTAGCTAAACTTCATCATGGCTTATACTATCTGTCAAAACCAACAACCTTTTCAGTCTCTTATGCTCTTTGTTCTTTAGCCTTTCTTAAATCAATGCTGTGGCATTATAGACTTGGTCATGTACCTCATAGAATTCTCAAAGAACTTCAACATTCTACTTCTATTGTAATGAATACAGAAGAAGATATTTGTACCATTTGTCCTGTTGCCAAACAACACAGACTTAGTTTTCCTGTTAGTATTTCAAATTCTACTTCTCCATTTGATTTGATTCACATTGATATTTGGGGTCCCTATAGACACAATATTGTTCATGCTCAGAAATATTTCTTAACAATTGTTGATGATCATACTCGATTTACTTAGATTTTTCTGATGAAGTCTAAAACTGAAACTCAAAAGCTTATCTGTGATTTCTGTGTTTATGTTGAAACTCAGTTTAGTAAAAGAGTTAAGATCATTAGGACAGATAATGGAGCTGAGTTTCTCATGCCTACATTCTATCAATCTAGAGGGATAATCCACCAAAAATCTTGCCCTTATACTCCTCAGCAGAATAGTATAGTAGAAAGAAAGTATCAACACCTGCTAAATGTGGGAAGGGCTTTGAAATATCAGTCCAATATTTCTATTGGATACTGGGGTTTTTGTATCCAATATGTTGCATACCTTATAAATCTCACCCCTACTCTTCTGCTTAACAACAAAAGTCCCTATGAAATGTTATATTCTAGGGTTCCTAAATATGAACAACTCGAGGTCTTTGGATATCTTTGTTTTGCTACCAATCTTGAACCAAGTCATTCAAAATTTGATCTAAAAGGTAACCAATCAGTGTATCTTGGTTTATCACATTCTAGCAAGGGTTATATTTTGCTTGATCTGCAGTCTAACAAAATTTCTATCTCCAGAGATGTGACATTCCATGAATTCATCTTTCCTTTTAGACAAAGATCCTGCAAAAATCCTTCAAATTCTGCATCTTCTTCTGATCATATCAGAAATCCTTTTCTATTTCCTGATCATTCTAACATAGAAATTCCATTCTTCAGTTCCTCTCATATGAATGGAAATGATTCTAGGGATCTACTTTCACAACCTGATCATCCTCCTCATCCTGTTCATAGGCCTATTATAAGGAAATCCAGTAGAGAAAAGTATAAATCTGCCTATCTTAATGACTATGTTTGCAGTGTTCTACCTTCATGTTCTACTTCTCATTCTATCCATTCTGTGTATACACTTCACCATCTTGGCCCTGAATATAAATCCTATGTAATGAACATGACTTTACATAAGGAACCTGATAATTTTCATGAGGCTATGCAGTTGGAGGAGTGGAAGATAGCTATAAAGGTAGAGATTTTAGCACTTGAGAAAAATCAAACTTGAACCTTGGTGCAATTACCTCCAAATAAAACAGCCATTGGCTGCAAATGGGTGTTTAAGATCAAGCAAAAAGCAGATGGAACTATTGAGAGGTATAAGGCTCGGTTAGTAGCCAAAGGTTACACACAGCAGGCAGGCATAGATTTTCTGGAAACATTTTCTCCAGTTGTCAGAGTAACTACAGTTAGACTTGTTCTTGCATTAGCAGCACAACAAGGTTGGTTTTTTACATCAACTGGGTATTAATAATGCTTTCTTGCATGGTGACTTGATTGAAGAAGTATACATGGTGCTGCCACTTAGTTTTGAGTCTCCTCAACTTAACTTAGTTTGCAAACTTCAAAAATCCTTATATGGCCTCAAGCAGGCAAGTAGGCAGTGGCATCAGAAATTGAGTACTTCATTATTGCTTCAGGGATATGCAAATGCTGCTAGTGATCCTAGTCTGTTCATAAAAAGGCATCATCACAATATCACTGTCCTCCTTGTATATGTAGATGATTTGATCTTGGCAGGAAATGATCTCTTTGAGATTGATAGAGTTAAGCAACAATTGGATCAAGAATTCACTATTAAAGATCTTGGACTTCTGAGATATTTTCTGAGAATGGAAATAGCCAGGACAGAAAAAGGAATTACTTTATGCCAAAGAAAATATACATTAGAGATGTTAGCACATTTTGGTTTTCTAGGCAGCAAACCTATATCTACACCTATGGATTACAGTGGCAAGGGACATGTTAGATCTCAAGCATTGCCTTCAAATCATCTTTTTAGACAGATTATCGGAAAACTTTTGTATCTGACCGCCACACGACTAGACATATGTTATGGGGTGCAACAACTTTCTCAATGTTTGGATAAACCTACTAAGGGACATTTACTGGCAGCATATAGGATTTTGAGGTATCTTAAAACTGCTCCTGGCCAAGGTTTGTTTTTTCCAGCCATTTTAAACAACAAACTGACAACATATAGTGATTTAAATTGGGGAGAGTGCAAAGAGACAAGGAAATCTATTACTGGTTTTTGTGTTTTTCTTGAAGATTCCTTGATTTCATGGAAGTCAAAAAAAATAAACCACAGTGTCTCTTAGTTCTATAGAAGCTGAATATAGAGCTATGAGACAAGTTACATGTGAAGTTCAATGGCTAACATATTTACTTGCAGAACTTCAGTAACCTCCTACACTGCCAATTTCCTTGTTCTGTGATAATAGAGGAGCTATACAAATTGCAGAGAATAGCAATTTTCATGAAAGAACTAAGCATCTAGAGCTTGATTGTCATTTTGTTCGTGAGAAGTATGTCACTGGTCTCATTAAACCACTTCCAGTTCGTTCATCAGCACAACTTGCCGATATCTTCACTAAAGCCTTGTCTCCAGCATAGTTTTTGCAGAATCTGTCTGCCTTACCTATCATCAATCTTTACAGTTCTGCTGATGCACGTCCTGGATTGAGGAGGGGTGTTAAAACCTCCATATTAGCCTCCACATCAGCTACTTCTGCCACATCCTCTACATCAGATGCTTCTACCTTATCATCACAGTCGTCATCCAATGTCTTCACCACAACAGCAGCAGCACATGCTTTTCAGCTGCATCACATGCTTTCACACATCAGCAATAGCACGTGACTTTCCGTTAGCTGTAATTCATTGTAATTATGGTTAGATTAGGAAAATTATGATAGTGAGTGAGTTTAGTTAGTTACAGATTAGTTAGGAGTATAAATAGCCTTTTGTATAGATTGTAAATCACTTTTTTGATAAGCAATATGAAAGCTTTTCCCTCTCTGCACATTCTGCATTTCTTCAATATCAACAGTTACTGGACTCTATTTTTGCAGAAAAATTCACTTTTCTATCCCAAATTACAAGGTTTCCCACGTTGCCATCTAAATTTCAACTTTTCTCTAGTCGATAAATGATCTTTCAAATTTGTTCAATTTGACATTTTTGTCAAATTTGACCATCAAATGCTAAAACTTTAATGGCAAGTGGCCAAATTTAATGGAAAATGGCCATATATTGAAGCAATGACCATTCAACTTAATGGCAAATTGAACTTATTTTGAAAGTTTAAACAACAATTCAAGAACATATGAAGCTGGGATAGCAAGTGAGGACTCGTAATAAATTTGGATAACAAAGTATAATTTTCCCCTATTTCTAAGTAGTATCCTTAGAAAGTTGGGTTGCATATACCCTTACTTCTGATGTTCTCTTGGCTTAAGATTTACATCCATTAGAAGCTTTATTTTGGAGACAGGAAGAGAGAAAAACAGGTTGAACATGAATAGTTTATTTTTAATAATCAAGCCAGGTAAACAACTTACCCACCAAAAAATAAATAAATAAACAAAAGCAGCTTATACCGGGAAAATATATCAAAATGATCATCAAAATCCTTCTACATTATATCATAAAAATGGTAGTATTAGATTAAATAGTGAATATTGGAGAGACCAACAAGTGCTTCCAATGATGGGATCCTTTGTGAGGAAGAAAATTTCTGAGAAATATACCTGGAGTCTGAAAATTAAGCTATTCATCTTATTTCTCACTGGCGACAAGCTTTGCCCTACGATCTACCACATCAAATTGATCTGGTGAAAGATGATCATAGAATATTCATTTTTTTGTAAAATTTGAATAACTTCACATGAGACTAATATAATGAGTATATGACGTGCAATTTGCAGGACCCAAGCATGGATATTTTTAATAAATGGAAGACAAACCAAACATATTTATTCGAAGCACATAATATCCACATCCCAGACCTCTGGGCTACATAAACAAGCCCAAAGATGTAATAAATTTGAAGCAACTCCTCTTGTAAAATAAAATGAGCAAAGTTACAGATAAACCTAAATTTCAAGAAAAACAGCCTCAGGCAACGAGTGACAATGTCGCTCAAATCCTGGGAATTCTGAAAAATGGTGCCAATTTTCAAAGCAATTCCGACAATGGGGCGAATCGAAATAAAATTCCGATTGTAGTGAACTCCTAAAATGAGGTTGTATTATGTGAATGCAACCAGCGTAGCCTTTTTTTCAATTTTATGCAAAGGAAAATTGGGCAAAATTGGGCAAATAAAGGTACAAATGTGACCTCAAGATTGCATTCGAGGAATGGGACCTTAGTCCCACTCAAGTCCCAATCAAGCTGCTTCTGCTTGGTCATTAATTCATGAAAAATCTATAACTCAAGTCACAAAGCAACAAAACTATACATTTGTCACCAGCTTAAAACCATTCATAATGTGTTAAAATAATATAGCAATATTACAATAATAACAAAATCATTGTCTAACTTCCAATATTGCAAGTACCGTAGAGAAATCATAGTCCAAAAATATAGTAAAATAGCATATGAAGGAATATTTGAATTAATGAGCTAATTTCTTGAGACAGTAAAAGTATTATTAGTACAATTTCTCTTAGTATGTCCACCCTTATGACAGTTGCTGCATCGTGGAGGAGAGTTTAGGTGTGCGATAATCCATATCACAAGGTATCCTTGAAGTTCGCAGACGCCCAGGAAGTTCATTCCTTATCATTTCTTCCATAGGTACAAGTATAAAAGTTGAAGGCCTCCAATATTATTCACCTGCCATAAGGAAAAATTGACCATCATATGTCAACTTGTAATTCCTTCTAGTATAAAACTCAAAAACAAAGTTAATGGAATTCTAATCTCTGTGACGACATGCTGCAAATCCATGCGAACAAGGTATACTATATATACTCCACTTTTGGCAGCTGCATAATCTCTCTCTCAAATTGACACTGTAAACGTTTAGAGCTCTATGCCCCTGTTGTACTGACGATTTGATCCCGAATATACCGGCCTATATATTAAATTCAATCACAATATGCCCTTTAGATTTTTCCTCATAATAAGAATACAACTTTCACATTTAAGTTGACAAAAGATGTCTTAAATTAGATATCTCATCTGTATGTTCATTAAAATACTTGACTAACTTCATAAATAAAGTTTCAACTAAAACTTTCAGTTGAAAAGATCTTTCTTTTTTGAGCACACTATTCATATATTCAGACAAACTAGTAGTTATTGAACTATTTCTATGTCTTTCATCATACGATAAAGTCCATTTCTCCAAACCAATTTCCATCAAATAATTAAATGCCTCTTCCTTTTGGATCCTAATTTCATCCAAATATGATTGATACTTTGTCTTTTTACACTCAAGACCAGCAACATACATCAAATTTGTCAAATTAGTATCCTTAAACTTGGTATGAAAATTTTTCTTATTGTGCTCAAGGCAACATCGATAAACAGCCAAAGGTTCTTGCCACTCATTTAGTTGGCATACAACATTGATTATACTTTTATGTCAATCTAAAATTAGACATATATGTCTTTCAAAAATGACATGTTGATGCAGGAGTTTTAAGAACCAGTTTCAACTCTCCAATGACTTCTCGTTCACGATGACAAAGGCAAGTGGGAAGAGGTGACTATTTGCTTCCCAAGTGGACGCCACCAACAATTTGCCCTTATAAAGTCCCCGTAAATGGGTGCCATCAATGGATACCACTAGACGATAATATTTGAACCCAATAATTAAAGGTTTGAATGACCAAAAAAGGAAACCAAAAGCTTTCAGATCTCCTACACTAGTCCAATGGTGTCTCCACTTCACAATAGTCCCATAATAAGAATCTTGTAATGCAAGCATGTATTTTAGTAAGGCAACCCACGTAGAGGACCAATCTCCATTTACAAGTTCCATAGCTACTTTTTAGGCTTCCTATGCTTTCTTATAAAAACAACTTGTTTTCCATAAATTTTGAACTTCAGTAATAACATCACTCGCATGGAATTCAGGGTCATTTAGAACCAAGTGTGTTGCGTTACGTGCTATAAAACGACGATCCATGTTTCTATACACATTGTTCACAACTGTAATAACGTATGTATGTTCTTTGTTCAAAACTGTTATTTGCCACTTTCCATGAGTCTTTTTATAAATAATACAAATATGCCAGGAGTAAGGATTGTTGGGACTTGCATGTTTACACTTGGCATACCAATAGCCACTCTTACTCTCCAAAACCTTAAATTCCCGCCCAGCTTGAATAGACCACTTTCTTACTGCATATATAGCCTCTTTCTTGTTCTTAAACATCATGTTTAGCTACAAATCAATGTCAGTATCAGATCAACCGAGCCCCTGCTAAGTGATTCATTAGCACACACACCACATCCTGTGTCATCAAATATTAGAAATCTTGTGGATTCCCATATGATATTAGAAGGCCCTGCCATATCATTCCTATCATTTGGCAAAAGGATGTTAGGTTTATGGCATGGACTGTTTGCTAGAATGTCACCTTCTTCACCATCATCTGTGTCACACCAATTCATTGGTCCATCGGAACTCGTGAAACTATCATCGTCAGATGTATATACCATCGAATCAATATTTACTGCACATGTGACCACGTGTGACTGAGATGCTATACCAACTACAGAAGTGGTGGCATGATGATAGTTGTTGTCCTCTTAACATATACCAAAATCTGAACTTCGTGAAGGAACTAATAGATGTTCCCGGTTAATCAAGTTATATCTAATTTCCAAACCTTCAGATGTGTGACTAACATTGACTATTTCAGTATTATTACCAATTGAACTTATATGTTCAATTCCTATAACGTTTAAGGCTGCCCGTGTTTTTTCCATTGGCTAGTAAAATGCTTGGTGATGCAAGAAATGACTGTTTTCCACTCTCATGCCCATGAGGAATTGGGATAATGAATTGTGTTGTTCATTTATTGATGGAACCAAACCTGTGACATGATTAAGCATTGCCACGAATGAACTCGTTGGTGGGGATACCTTTGATAAATGACCCGAGTAGTGAGAAGTCACTTCGGAATAACTCACATAAAGTTGAATGCTCTGTGACTTAAATTCATTTGGCAACATCCATAAAACCACCATATCATCATTATCACTTAACTTATTTGCAACATATTGCTGATTAGATCCATAAAGAAAAGGATGTCGAAGTGTAATCTTAATTGTTATGTTTCTCCCCCTAATCCAAGATAGGTTTAGACCTTGTTAAGTAATTTGGAGTAAGATATCCGACATCGAAGAGTCTAGATTTTTTTAATTGCCGCATCAAACCATATAGACCCTCGATAATCACGTTGTATTTGACTATCCCAAAAAAATATAGCACAATAGGGGGCTCCAATGCATTCATGATAACAATGTAAGCACAATTTGAGATATATTCAAATGTTATTGTTATCGGTAATAAAGAAATAATAATAATAATAATAATAATAATAATAATAATAATAATAATAATAGTAATAGTAGTAGTAATAATAGTAGTAGTAGTAGTAGTAGTAGTAGTAGTAGTAGTAGTAGTAGTATCAGAACAATAACATTTAATAATAGTAATAATAATAATAAAAAATCTGCGTATACGATACATGTTATGAAGATGAGTATTCATAAATAAACAATGATTTAGAAAATCCCTAGATTGAAAATACTTAGACTGAAAATAATCAATTTACCATAAAGCGTTGAGGCTACCTTACACGTAAATCTGTAAAATCAATAATCTCAATCCAAGATATTCATCAGCAAATAATGCCTATTGTGCTACCGCATTGTCCTTCCTTTTCTCAAGAGTGAATTGCACAAGACCATTGTAGATTTGTCATTGCATTGAGAGTACAGATTTGGATATAATGCATAAAGGTCGCATTATACGAATGCAACCTTAAATTTTTTTTCAAAAAGAAAAAACATGGGTTGTATAATATATCACACCTTGCATTCAATTAACATTTCAAACACTATACAACACATTCCCAACATAAACAATCAACAAGTCGAAAAGATAGAAACTTAACATTTATGGTAGAACCGAATGTCCGTTAATGTTCACATGAAGTTGTAGTTATGGTAGAACAAGACAACCACAATAAGACTATATATATAAGGAAAAAGAAAGTTGTATTCATCGATAGAACTCTGTAGCATTTGGTGCTTCATTTCAAAAGAACTGTAAATGCTGCAAAATAGGAAAACGATTCAAGATCTTTTCAGAAAAGTAAATTATATGAGATAATACAAGAGCATTAACAAAAACAGAAACACCTTGACAAACAAAATAGAGTAATGTACAACTAATGCGGTGAGAGTACATATGACCTGTGAGGCTTAATTTTTCTCCTCAGTCTCCCAACAGCGTTAGCATCGTCAGGATTGACAGCAGGAGCGGACTGTGGATTTTCTTGGACAGCAGGGTCTTGAACTGAATTTTGTTGAGGAGGATCTACAACCTGTCCTCGTCTCCTGCGACAGGCTATCCCACGGCATGGTCGAATTGGGAAGTCCTCAATGCGTGGAACACACTCCTCTTGTGTCACACACTCAGTAGGTTGCACACTCCCAGTAGCCTGGTCTACTGTGGTTGGAAGATCTGCAACAAATGGTATGTCTCTCTCGTGGATCTCTGAACCATACAGCGTTGCAGCCTTATCCTTACAGTCGCCATCTATTATCCGTGGAGATTGAACCGAAATTAGCACGAAATCATCTCCCAGAAAATCATTTGGTCCAATCTCAGTGTGCAACCCATACCTATCCCCTGGCTCCTCGTGAATCTCCAGTCCCATCACCTCATCAACCTTAGTTGGGGGTGATCCCACATGATGGCCTAGTGGAGTAGTAGCTCGAACTCGGGGTCTCCTACCCCCGCACCTTATTCCTATGTGTGTACGTCCATCAATAGGTGCTCGGGGTCTCGAAGTAGGCTAAACTACTGGTACAGTCTGCTCGCTTGAATCTATAATCTTTGAACCAGCATAACTATCGTGTGCATAATGACATGTCGTGAGTCCTTGAGCACATATCTCGTGTTTCTATAAATTCTTTTCGATAAATTGAGTCAGCACTATGAATATGGCGATCAACCACTCGTATAGCACGTCGCACAATATCAGCCTGCAAAATAAATAAAAGTTAGATTTTGTAAAGAATAAATAAATTATTACCTCAGAATTTATGATCAAAGAATTGCTGTACCAAGACAACTGTAGTAGATCCCGTAGGCTAGTGTCCTAACGATAGGGACTAAGTAATGGGGTTCCCAATCCGAAGATGGGTATGGTCCCTATACCACTGAATACAGTCTATAGCAATCAAAACACCCATCAAACTAGTCTGTATATAGTCCATGCATTGTGCCCATATTTGAAGATACGACGCATGATATGTGTTACAATCTCTGGAGGGATTGCTTCGTCTATCAATCTCATATAGGTTAACATTTGTATTGCAATCTATCGGTATAGTCTGAAACAACCCAAACTGCCGCATCACCTAGTCTGGAAAGTAAAGTTCGACCACCTCCCAATTGATAGGTGTCGTGCGTGACCTCCAAATATCGTGTCCCTCCAAATAACTCGGGGGGATGAGACTCACCAAACTCGGCTAATAAGGATGCCAAACAAACTACTATACAAATAATACATGTAAGGATTTAAATAAATGATGAGTTGTATATAAAGCAACAACATAGTCAAAAAATATGTACGTATACTCATATCCTCATCTGAGAAGGCATCGAGTTAGGAGCGATATGACACGAGAACATGTGTAGATGTATGAAAAAACTGTAAATCTACATCCCATCTAGCACCATAGGTTGCAAGTGGTAGAAGCTCATCACGGGGTATACTCCGCTCTGGTCGTATAACTCAAACGAGCCCCCATGCCCACAGCTACAACGTAATAAAAAAAAATGTGTTAGTCTCATAACATATATATTATAAAATATTTTAAAAAATAAGCAAAAATCGGAATCTTACTTGAAGTAAGACCATCGGGTCACAAATCTCCTGGGTCGACCCAATAGCAGTTTAGCACAAACATCTGATGCCATATGTCCTCAACCCGTTCAAACGGGAATCAGCTTCATATCCGATAAACACAAACGATCCGCTATGGTGAAACAGAAAATGGTATCAGATCTTTTTTTAATCAGGGACCGGGTTCCTTAAACTTACTATAGAAAGGGTTCAAGAAAGTCAGCTGAGAATGCTCAACGGAAGGACCTTTCTGGGAGAACAGAATGATACTTGTATTAACTTGCTTAAAGGAAAGTACAGAAAGAGTCTGATATTGTAAAGAAGAATAGAAAGCTGTAAGGAAAAACTGGAAATAAAGCTGTAAAGGAAAGCTATAACAAAGCAGTAAGAAAGCTATAAGGAATTGAAATTCTAGACTAAAAAGCTGTAAATGACGATGAAGTAGAAGAAATTGAAATTGAATGTTGCTGGTTGATGGTCTGATTATCTTGGTTCTAGGCAATGCTCCCATTTTATACTTGCTGCAAACGAGCCACTAAAAGATCGTGGAGTTTCTTCCAGTCAAAGAATGCTCTCAACGGTCGTGCAGAATTCTTGCGCCGAAAGATCAAGAATCTGTTTTTCTTCTTATTGGCTCCGTGGTGCTGATGTTGACCATGACTATTGGCTGCTTGAAAGTTGACTTTATCGACTCGTCCCAATTTATCAAATCGGCATCGGCTCAAAGTAACCGTTGTGTCGACTCGGCAAAGTTGACGTCAACATATGCCCCCCCGAGTCCCGTTGTTTCAGTAGACGCGAGTCAGTGAAACGATGGGAATCATACAAGTATTAATGGCAGCTGTTCTTTTTCTGACAAAAATCGAAACGTCCCGAACGTTATGGAATAGTTGTGACACTTTGGCCTTAGAATCCGCGAACGGCCTCAATATCAAATCTCCTTATAAGTAGCAGTGGTCCCCAATCGGAACTCCTCACCTCCTACGACTTCTACCTTCTTCAGAATTCTATTGCTTGAGTGATTCATCGATCCTTTATCTTTTTGCCATAATTCCTTGCGAACTGTAAATTTCCTTTCGATAAAAAGACAACATTGTAATGGAAACCCCTATCAATAAGAACATTCTTTCCCCGGTCCAAGCCGATGCCAAACTGTTTGCCTTGGGCCTACGTCTCTTACTTGCAGAAATTACCACTGAACACCTGCGGTTTGTTTTGCCTGCTGATTTCACTTTCCCTTTGCAACAGGATACTTTTACCACCACCAATCTTCCCTCATCTTTTCGTTATTGGCCCCGAAAACTCAAGAATTACAGAGAATGGCGAGACCGCTGTTACGCCCGATTTAGGACCATCTGGGCGCAATGGGGAATTTCGGACGCCATCATGATAACCGACTTCGAGATGGCATTTGACCGTAATTTGTTTATTGTCGTTCTTCCCTTTTGGTCCTCGGCGATAAACGGCTTCATCTTTCCGCACGGGATGTTTTCCCCCACCATTCTTGACATCTGCACCATCCTTGACTTCCGATGTGAATGAGATGAGATTCCGAGGCTTCATGACGAAGAAAACTTACCAACCGTTGAGGCTCGTCTGGACAAGGCCTCCTCTTGATATGGCAACTTTATCAACGCTCAACGAGAGGTGGAGGATACTCCTTCAAACCAAGAACAAGCAGCCTTCCTATGGCTTTGGCTGTGTAAGTATGTTATCTGCTCCCATTCTACCGGTGTCAGCAACGAGTACCGATACTATGTATCGGCTCTCTTACGGAGAAAAAGGCGCTGTGACCTTGCCTTTTTGGTCCTCGCCTTAGTCTATCACACCATTAATCAGCTGATGGCTGCCCTTACCGCTGGGGAAGATTCGACCAACCTTGAGGGCCCACTCTGGATTGCCCAACTTTGGGTGTATCAGTATTTGCCCAACTTTGGCGTCAGTTGGCTTACAGGAACCCAGATGGACTCTTTCGAGCGGGCGACCGGCTATCGACTGCTTCGGGTCCCTGTAAACACTGCTTCTGCCGAAACCATCGTCTCGTATCTTTACCAATGTCGAGACTTCCATGTTACTATCTTCTTTCCATATGCTGCTCACCAAGAAGGCCCCCTTTGGTTGAAAAGCTTGTCGGAAATCCCCGAAGCCACATAAGAAACTTTATGGGCCCGAATTCTATGCCCTCGAGAAATTCTCCTGGGGGCTAAGTTTGGAGCTCGGAGTGCTAAGACCTCTTGTGAGAGGTACAACCCCTACTGCTTCTCCCGCCAATTTGGGCTTATACAAGATATTCCCACAGACCCGGGGCACGTTTCCTCCTTTTCCGTAAAACCGGTGCTATCGGCTGAAGACGTACAAACCTTAGCCGAAAGCACCCAGGCCATTCTTCCAGGTGGTATTGGAGACTTCCCCGAACTTCAATTTATGGTGGAGGCTACTGAGTGGAGCCCTGTTCTCTGCCCCCATAGGCGTCTGAGCTTCTACGAATTCCAGTGCCGGCCACCTCTTTGCTTGAACTATCATCTGCTAAGAAAGGAAAACAGGTAAAACACCATGTAAGTCCTGTAATAATGTTGACCTTACATACTCTCTTGGTGCAGAAAACTACTGCTGCTGCTCCTGCTGTCCTAGAGGAGGAGGAAGAAGAGGTCGAGGTCCCGTCCTTGCTCCGTCGATCAAAGAGGAAACATGAAACACTGACTCCTCCTATTTTCAAGGTTTGCTTCTAGCAATTATTGTCTTGCTCTATTCCTCCATTGTTCAATTTTGTCTAATTATCAGCATAATCCTTTCTGCAAAAACGCAAACAAGGGATAGCCCGTCCCGTTATCATCGACACTTCTTCTGACTCGGAGGAAGGTATTCCGCTTCGTACTTTAGTCGAAAGGGCGGCTTAAAGAACTGCTCATCCGACGACAGATGCCCTGTCGGTGGAGGCTACGGCTCCTCCTCCCGCGACTAACGTGTCGGCCTCCCTACCAGCAGCAACCTTTCCGTCGGCTGAGCTTCCGACTCCAAAAAGTCCATCCTCTGTTCCGCCAAGGCCTGAAAAACAACCAATGGCCGATGATATCGAAACAACTGTGCCTCCCCCCAGCCAGGGAATTGGAGAAACTACTACTCCCCTGCTAATGCTGACGTTGGCTTAGGCTCTGGACTTCCTTGATGGCCTCATCGGGACTTCCTTGCCTACTGAGAAGTCCATTCTGGAAAATGTGAGTCGCGCCCTTCTGTGGATTGTTCAATCAGCCAACCCCGACATGCCCCCTACACTTCAGGACTTGGCAATTGGGTGCCTGGAGCAAATGCGCTTCACTGGTCGCTTCTTATTTAACACGCAGCGCCATCGGGATGAAGCGCACGACCAGCTAGAGCTTCTAAAACTGCATCGAGAAAATGTAGCATTTGCAGAAAAAGATCGCCGGGAATTCATGGGTCATCTTATGCTTCTGCGAGCTGACATTGTGGAAGGAAAAGGAAAAATTGAACGGCTCGAACGTCAAATATCTTAACTCCAGGAAGAACTTGCCTCTAAGAAAAAGGCCTTGGAGCAGTGGCTTGAGTTAGAGAAAGGGCTTCAGGAAACAGTCAACGCCATTGACGACTCTCTTCTTCAACATAATGACGAACGACTAATGCTGGAGGCGGAAGAGGAACTGCTCGTCGCTGAACTATCAAAGTCAACCGCCCTACTAAATGAGATGAAGTCCGGGTGGGACCGCTTTGTGGCTGAGCTGAACAAGGCTCTACATCCTTCGACTGCCGACGAAGCAGGCTCTTCCGGAACTCAAACTGAAGAAACTGCCCCTTCGACGGCCGAAACAGGCGTTCAAGAGATGTCCGCTGACGAGGTAGCCCTGCCTCCAGAAAGAAGAGTAGAAACGAAGGCTGAGATGACTGAAAAAGAGCTTCCAGTTCCTGATCCGCATCCAACGAAACCGCCATGATGTCTAGTCAAGCATCCGCCGAATCAGAAGATCCAAATCGGCTGGCGATTGTTCCTTATCGGCCAACACTATTGCCCCCCGCCCCTTCCGATGATAGCTAATTTCTTTTGTAAAGACATTTACGACTATCTGGTCGGCTTCTTGTAATTAGTTCAATATATCAGGACAAACTTTTTTACTCAAGAAGATCTTCTCTCTTTTTTTTTTTTTACTTGCTAGCTTCCTCCCAGAACGCCGGATAGTACCGTTTCAAGAACTTACCGTTAATTGCTTTACCTGCTTCCTTTCCATCAGGTGTCATTAGGTGGTAAGCTCCTCCATAAAAAACCTGCGTTACTAAGAATGGACCTTTCCAGGACGCGGACCACTTGCCGTACTTCGAATCTTTTGGTGCAATGGGGAGAATAATCTTCCACACCATGTCTCCTTATTGAAAACTTCTTTTACGGACTTTCCGATTGTACGCCCTTACTACCTTCTCCTTGTGTTGTTTTATATTCTCCAAGGCAACCCAGTGATCCATCTCAACTTGGTCTAAGCTCAGGGCCAAAGCTATCTGATAATCTTCAGTCATTAGACCATGCTGGTAAGCTATCCGGGTTGATTGCAATGATATCTCAACAGGTAACACAGCATCCTACCCATAAGTTAGTCTAAACGGAGTAAAACCAGTTGCAGTTTTAGCATCATTTCGATGGGCCCATAACACTTCCTACAACGTCTCATGCCATCTTCTTGGATTATCTTCTACTACCTTGTGGATCATGTCGATTAAGGTTTTGTTCATTGCCTCTACTTGTCCGTTGGCCTGTGCATAATAAGGAGAATAGTGGAGCAACTTAACTTTAAACTGTGTTAGGAAATTACGTACCTGGTCCCCTGTAAACACCGTCCCTTGATTCGTTGTTATTGTCTCCGGGATTCCAAAACGAAAGAGAATGCTTTGCTGGAGAAAGTTGATGACTGTTGTTTGTGTTACTTTGGCAAATGGTTGCGCCTCTACCCACTTGGTGAAGTAATCCGTTTCCACCAATATGAATGTGTGCCTTTTTGTTGAAGGTGGATAAATCTTTCCGATAATGTCCCGGGCCTATCCACAGAAAGGCCATGGCTTAATGATCGGATGCAATTCCGTGGAAGGAGTGTGTAATAAAGGGCCATGCTTTTGGCAAGTTTTACAGCCAACCACATAAGCATTACAATCTGTAGTCATTGATGGCCAAAAGAAACCATGACGTTGAAACGTCCATTTCAGCTTTGGGCCCGCTTGATATGCTCCACATAAGCCTTCGTGTACCTCTGCCATAGCCCGTAAGGCTTCTTCTTTGGAGAGACACTTTAAAAGAATTCCGATGTGACTCCGCCAGAACAAATCATTGCCTACCAATGTAAAGCTGAGGGCCTTTCGTTTCACATCTCGAGACGTTTGTCCAATCGGGTTTCTTAAATAATTAGCAATCTCCTATCGCCAATCTTCTTGATACTCTGTGTTCGCTATCTGTTGGCACATCACTGCTTTCCTAAAACCTGAAGCTAGCTGAGCTAAATCATTAGCACTTTGGTTTTTTGTCCTAGGAACATGAACTAGAATGACCTCCTGGAAATGTTGAAGTAGCCCTTTTGCCTCCTGTAACTTACCCGACAGCAACGGGTTAGCACATTTATAACTACTATAGAATCTCCTACTACTTGTCGGATTACTACTATAGAATCTCCTACAATTCTGACTACTCGAGCTTCCAGTGCTTTCAGAATCCGTAATCCTAATAAAAGGGCATCATATTCTGCCTGATTATAAGTTGTCCCATTCTTTAACTCAAAGTGGACCTTACCCTGCTGGCCATTCAGAGATTCAAGAACCAAACCCACACCAGCCTTCTGTTGGGTACTTGGGCCATCAAATTATAAAACCTATGGTTTTAAAGAAACGTACCTCTGCAGCTTGTCTCCATCCGTTTGCGGTATCTCCAAAGAAGGATGTTCAGCTAAAAAATCTGCAATAGCTTGTCCTTTTACAGCCCTCAGTGGCACATAAGTTAGAGAAAAATCATGTAATTTAACCGCCCATTTCATAAGCCGCCCATTCAGTAAAGGGCGATTCAACAAAAGTTTGATTAAATCTATCTTACATAGGATATGTACTTCCCTAAATAACAAGTAATGCTCCAGCTTTGTGCATGCATAGTGGAGAAATAAGCATAGCTTTTCAATAGGGTGTACCGGGTCTCCGTATCCGATAAATTTTGGCTAAGGTAGTACACTGCTCTTTCTATTCCTTGCAGGTCATCCTGAGCCAATAAACTGCCAATAGATCCTTCCGCAGCTGAGATATATAACTTCATGGGAGACTGGTCATGCGGAGGAGCTAACACCGGTGGATGTGCTAAGGCTACCTTTATTTGATCAAACGCTACCTGATGCTCAGGCTGCCAAATAAATTCTTAAGGTAACTTTAACCGTAACAAAGAAGAAAATACCTTCTGTTTACCTGCAGTGTTTGCCAAAAAATGCCGTAAAATTTTGATCTTTTCCAAGAAACTTTGTAGCTCTTTCTTCGTCTGAGGCGGTCTTGCTTGTAAAATATCCCGGGCCTTATTCTGATCTATCTCAATCCCCCTCTGGTGTACTAAAAATCCAAGAAAATTCCTGGCCGTAACTCCAAAGGCACACTTAGCCGGGGTGATCTTCAAGTGGTGCTGACGCATCCGGAGAAATGTTTGTTCCAGATCAACTAAGTGTTGTAGGAACATGGGAGATTTTACGACCAGGTCGTCTATGTAGACTTCCATAGTGCTGTTGATAAGGTTGTGGAAGATGAGATTCATGGCCCGTTGAAAGGTGGCCCCAGTGTTCTTCAAACTAAATGACATAACCACCCATTCGAATAAGCCGATAGACCCCGGGCAACGGAACACCGTTTTGTGTGTATCCTCTTCAGTTATAAATATCTGGTTATACCCTGAATAACCATCCATGAAGCTCAAAAACTGGTTACCCGTAACAGAATCCACTAACATATCTGCCATTGGCATAGCATACTTATCCTTCGGAATGGCCAAGTTCACGTTTCTGAAGTCTATGCAAACACGTAGTTGTCCATTCTTCTTTATGACCGGCACAATGTTAGATATCCATTCTGCATACCGGCACGTACGGATGAACCCACATCGGAGTAACCTTTCTACCTCCTCCTTGATCCTGGGTAGCAATGCAAGATTAAAACGTCTTGCCAGTTGTTTATGGGGCTTAAAGCCTTCTTTCACAGGTAGGTGATGTTCCACAATACTTCAGTCCAAACCGGGCATCTCATGATAGTCCCACGCAAAGCAATCCTTGTACCTACGGATCAGACAGGTTATCTTATCCCTTTGCTCGATAGTCAAATGTAAACTTACCTTGGTTGTTCTGTTCTCCCCCGTTTCTCCTATATCTACTTCTATTAACGGATCTTGAGCAACGAAGTTAGGAGCTTGTCGGACCTCTAGATCTTCCGGTCGTAGGCCGCCTGGTTCTTCAGTGGTGATCAAGTTATGGGCCATCGTTAGCTTGGCATATTGGCTTAGATCAAAGGTCGGATGATAAAACAGGGCTTTGTTCATGTGGATTTCGGTTGAAAACGGATTAGGATCGGCTGGGATCTGCTCTACCCGTTCTCCATCCTAGATCAGCATCATCTGGTGTAAAGTGGACGGTACGCACCGGTTTGCATGAATCCAATCCCTACCCAATAAAATGGAATAAGCTGGCTTCGCATCAATTATAAAAAAGACCGTTTTACTGGTTTTGGACCCGACTATGACTTCACAAGTGATAACGCCTTCTGCCGCAACTGCTTCTCCAATGCAATTAACCATCTGTACATTAGTAGGGGACAAATCTAACTTATCTTTCCCCAACCGTTTCAAGGTAGAGAAAGACATTACGTTTAAGACAACTCCACCATCAACAAAAACCCGAGTAAGTGGCTTGCCATTGACATGTGCTTTGATGTACAGGGGCCTGAGGTGGTAAACATTTTGGGCTGTTGGAATGGGAAAGAGCATCCCCTCTAGGGGAATTTGGACATCCACCAGCTCTACGGTGGCTCTTTCTTCCGTATGAAAATCTTCTTCCATAGATTCTTGACGAGAGGTGGCTCGGAAACTTGATGGCAAGATGCTGAGCATGTTTTGGCCATTATCAGGGGTTAGTTGTTCTTCAACCCATGCATCAATCAGCCGCATTTGTTGTGCCCGCTTCCGCTGCTCTCGTCTTTTTTGGGACTTTAATGGTCAGGAAAAGAGGCCAGGCAGAAATGTCTCCTTTTGGGGTACCTGCACGGTTAGTTTCCCTTTTTTGCCATAGAAATGTGCTGCAAAAGAGGGAGGAGATAAACGGGTAAAAACTAACGGTTGACCATCCAATCTCTGGAAATCTTGTTCTATCCCCCCAGGCTTGTTGTTTCCTGTATGTTCCTCCTGTGTCCCACATATTGTTTGCAGCATGTGTGCATCGGCTAACGGAAATGGATCTGTGTCTACCAAAGTCTCTTCCTTTTTGTCTGCAAACTTCAATCTTCCGTCCTGGATAGCCTTCTGAATGATGTTTCTAAAGACAATACAACTGTTAGTACTATGCGAGAAAGAGTTATGCCATTTACAGTACCTTTTCCTTTCAACTCTTCCTGGCTGGGGATCTTGTGTCCATAAGCCAGGCGAATCTTCTTATCTGCCACCAGTTGGTCAAAGATTTGTTCAGCTTTTGAGACGTCAAATGAATAGGAGGGTCCTGATGTGGCAATTTCCTCCTTTCCTTTGCCGGGCTTCAAGTGAGGACACGTATAGAATGCGCCCTTTACCAATTCTGTTGCCATTACCTCTATAGCCTGCTCTTCGTCTTCCTCATTAGTATCGTCTATGACAGATATCATTGTCTGGCCATAAGAGAACTTGACGGAATGCCTCTTCTCTTTCTCTTTGATCATCCCTTCTATTCTGACAGCGTGAGATAACAGCCGGGATAAATTCGAGAAGTCTTGGAGAATGAGCTGTTCTTTGAGCTGCAGATGCATCCTGCTAATAGCAATCCTTGAACATTCTATTTCAGGCAATTGGGTTGTACATTTGGACTTAGTTTGCCGGAAACATTTAATAAAATCCGCAACATCTTCTGATCCCTTTTGTTTTATTGCCAGAAAGTCCGCGATGGAAACTTCCAGTACCGGTTTCAAGAAACGTTGGTGAAACATTCTTTCCATATCAGCCCAGGAATATACAGAATTAGGAACTAGATTGGCATACCATGTGAATGCTGCTCCTGTCAAATATAATGAAAACAGTTGTAACTTATGCCATTCATTGTTTCCCAACTCACCGCATTGTACTGTGAATCTTCCGATGTGTTCTATGGTGGACTTATTGTCTTCACCAGAAAATGTTGAAAACTCCGGCAGCTTGTAGCCTCGAGGGAGCACTGTCATGGAATCCACCCACTCCGGGTAAGGTTTTTTATATACGAGCCAATCCCGTGACTGCCGTCGGAATGTTTCCGTTACCATATCCACCGGCTAGTACGGCTGTTGAAACTGAAGTAAGGGACTTTGCATGATAGGTCGGGGACCTTGCCCTGTGGACGGCTCAGTACTTCCAATTCCCTGCCCTGGGTTAGCCGCTGTGATTGCCGGATATAAAGGAGGGTAAGGAACAGAGTAATTCGGCTGCCCCCCAAAAGGCGCCATGTTTCCCCTAACAAGGTTTGGAACTGCTTCATAAGTCGATGGTAACCCTGTTATTGGGACCGGACTTCTGCCTGAAAACATGTCTACTGGCAACGTGTTTTGAGCCACCACTCCTGGCACTTGATGCCCCCCGGTAGCAGGGAAGCCTACTTCTCTTCGCAGGAGGTGCATTGAACTATGAGAGGATACACCATTAGCCGATGGCATGGGGTATGTAGGTGTCGTGTTTGTCCCTTGTGCATGATAACCTGATGGCTGAGCAAAGGTTTGCGTATTTTGCCTCTGCGCAAATTGTTGAAGCTCATTCTGAAGCAGAGGTCAAAAAATAGTAGCGAATTGTGGAATAAATCCCTGTAAGAGCTCGCCAGTACATTGTTCCATAGTATGTCGAATGGCAGTCAATGAGGTGGACATCGACTAAGACACCGGTGGTGGGGGTGAGGACTGACCTCCATGCTCCACAGAAGTACCCTGAGTACAACTGGTAGTCGTAACCGAATGATCAAAGACTCCCCAGAGAGCACGGACTGGGGGTCAGTCAGATGTCTCCGGTGCCTGTGGCTGCTGTGAATTGTTTGCCATTGTTCGTCTTGACTGCAATAGCATGCGAACACTGACCTCTGGTCCCACTGGGCGTGCCAATCTGTGTTGTTGTCAAAATAGGAGCCGATGCAAATGGGGATCGGCTTCATATCCGATAAACACAAACGATCCGCTATGGTGAAACAGAAAATTATATCAAATCTTTTTTTAATCAAGGACCGAGTTACTTGAACTTACTATAGAAAGGGTTCAAGAAAGTCAGTTGAAAATGCTCAATGGAAGGACTTTTCTAGAAGAACAGAATGATACTTGTAATAACTTGCTTAAAGAAAAGTACAGAAAGAGTCAGATATTGTAAAGAAGAACAGAAAGCTGTAAGGAAAAATTAGAAATAAAGCTGTAAAGGAAAACTATAACAAAACAGTAAGAAAGTTATAAGGAATTGAGATTCTATACTAAAAAGCTGTAAATGACGATGAAGTAGAAGAAATTGAAATTGAATATTGCTGGTTGATGGTCTGATTGTCTTGGTTTTAGGCAATGCTCCCATTTTATACTTGCTGCAAACGAGCCACTAATAAATCGTGGAGTTTCTTCCGGCCAAAGAATGCTCCCAACGGTCGTGCAAAATTCTTGCGCCAAAAGATCAAGAATCTATTTTCTATCTTATCGGCTCCGTGGTGTCGATGTTGACCATGACTATTGGCTACTTGAAAGATTGACTTTATCGGCTCGTCCCAATTTATCAAATCGGCATCGGCTCAAAGTAACCGTTGTGTCGGCTCAGCAAAGTTGACGTCAACAACAAAATAATTCAAAAAGTCTTGATTTTTATATTAAACTAAATAATGTCATTTTTTTCTTCTTTATTGTCTAAGGCTCCAGTTAAAAAAAAAAAAATGAAGCCAATTTTATAAATGTAATGGTGTGAAATCAAAGTAATTTCTAAGAGATATTCCAAATATATGGAATTTCACATATGAATTATTAAATGAATCTTTTTTCATATACAGAACATATATATATATTAACAAATAGAGCAATTAGAATATATTTATTTCCTCAATAATGGATTATTTATGAAGATATTTTAAATTTCTTAAAAACTTTTAGTGATGCTATTTATATTTTTATATTATATTTATTATTCTACTTAACATTTAGTTGTTCAAAAATATAGTAATGTTAGTAGTATTTTTAATAAATATTCTGATAATAGTCTTTTGTCTCCTTATATTAATGCTATAAAAGCTAAATGGTTAAAATATTATTTAGAAATATCTGATGTTAATTTAGTTGCTAGTGTTCTTAATTCACGTATGAGAATTGATGATTTACAAGATTATCTTACTTGTTATGATTCTTTACTACTGACAGCAGTAATAGTTATAATGGTTCATATTCGGATGTCGAAATCTCAATAATAATAATAATGGTGATAGTAATACTCAGGATCTTAGATTCCCTCTTGATGTTTCTTATATAATAGTTAATATAAAGAATATTCTTTGTAAGTTATATCATGAATATTCTAGAAAATATGGTTTAACTATTCAAACAACTCAAAATATTGAAATTTCGACATCCGGATATTCAAGAACTAACAAAGCAAGACTTTTTAAGCTAGAAAGGTCAAAACGACCGAAAAGATCTCCAACTTCTACGGCAGAATTTAAATTATATCTAATTTGAATTATATCTAACTTATAATTTAGAGTGAAAGAAAATAGTTGAAACATTTGATATCTTGAAGTGATGGGTCAAAAATAGGAACAAATTCTTTATTGTAGCATTAATGACAAAGGAGATTCTAACTATTTCCGTTTCAACCGTTGCAATAAAATAAGCTTTCAATGTTGGAGGAAACATTTTGAACGACACTTGCTCAATAATGGCATCGGAAGTTGTTAAAGTTCAATCATATTTAGATTATTATATTAGAGTTAACGATCGTGTATAAGAAAAGGTATAGGTTGGATATCAATAAATTTTTCGATGTGGACACTAAAGGAATTATAAGTACAATCAAGAGTGATGACTATTAAAGTTAAAGGTAAGAAAATGTTAAAAGGTAAGAAAATTATGAGAGTTTTAATTCTCTTACGCTCTAAGAGGATACGTATACAACTTAATTTTAGAAAACTAAAATTAAGTTCAAACTCATTATTTTCATATTTTATATATTTAATTATTTTTATACTTAAAAAACTTTTAAAACATTTTTAAAAAATACCCCAAAAAAAAAGCAAAAACCTGTAACTTTAACCGTCAACTGTTAATTTGGTTCAACCGCTAAAACTAAGGTTAGGAATTAAGATTGAGATTGGTCATTTCAACCCCTAGATTATGCTAAAGAAGTGCAAATAAATGAGACCTAATTTTGACTAAACCAAACAAAGACTAGCATAATTCTTCTATAACTATGTCATTTTTCTTTTATAACTGTTTGGTCTTTTTCTTGATCACGATTTCTGAAAATGACCACCAATCAAAATTATGGAGAGGAGGATGCCTCTTTTAACTTATCCACTCTACTCTCCCAATAATGCATGCCAAAATAGTCTTTGTCAAGATCATGTATACGCCTAGGGCGGTCACGGTTGAAGGCTGAAAACCGACTGTTCCGGCCGGTCATGGTTCTAGCAATCACCATTTTGGTTCTGGTTGGCCAATAAAAAATTGCATCTTTTGTTAAAAGTTCAAAAAAAAAAAGTTTGACAAAGCCAAGCAAAGGCTGTCATAGTCCTTTTATAACTCAGTCTTTTTCCCTTTTTTTTAAGATAGAAACCTATTGAATAATTTTAACATTAAGACTTTAAGTGGATATCAATTCTCTAATCTGATTTCAAATTAAAATTTTATTTGA
This sequence comes from Voacanga thouarsii, assembly GCA_026120185.1. Taxonomy (NCBI): domain Eukaryota; kingdom Viridiplantae; phylum Streptophyta; class Magnoliopsida; order Gentianales; family Apocynaceae; genus Voacanga; species Voacanga thouarsii. The sequence continues at coordinate 2,148,805 of JANUWF010001217.1, read as the reverse complement.
ATTCAAATATATTATTATTTTATATAATTTTAGTTTCTGAAAAATTATTATTTACTCACCACACATTATATTCTTTTTCTTTGAAACATATGACCTCATATATTTAATAATTTTTTACAAAAGTTATTTTAAATTAATTTTTATCCACTCATACCTAATATACTTGAAGACTGAAGGAAAAATAAAAGTTGGTATCGAAATTAGTAAGATAGAATAATGTAAAACATTGTTTTCTCTCTTTAGACTCCATATAACTTTATATATTTAATACTAATTTTTTATAAAATTTATTCTGAATTAATTCATATCTATTTATATCCAGTATATTTGAAGACAGGAGGGAGAAGAAAAGTTGGTATTGAAAGTTCTCCAAGTAAGATTGATATAAAACATTGTGTAACCTTTTTTTTTTTTTTTAAGCTTTTCTCAAAAGTAGGAATAAAACAAGGAAAAAGAACAATTCACGTGGGCTTTGTTATTCTTTTGCTGAACAATTCACAGTCGAACTTGCACTGTGAAAAGAAAACAGTTAAAGATAAGGCCTTTTGAATTGATTTTACATGCGGGGTGTACGTTGAGAGCCAAAGTTCAAAGTTTTGTCAGTAACAAGCATAATTGCACTAACTCTTCCTTCGCTTAAAGAAAGGTCGAATGGAATCTCCTGTTTTTCAAATGTAGCTTCGTGCGAAGACCACGAAGTCTTTGAAAGATTTCAATTACAGAGGAGAAGTACGAAAAAATTCTTTTAGCCTACGAAGTCTAGAGCTTCAATTATTTCCCCCGCAAGCTTCCCTATTACATCACTTCAATTATCTCTGACGCTGAGCGGCTTGAACGAGTTGTCCTGCATCGCATGTATTTCCAAAAGCCGTGTTCATAGACACTCCCGTGTAGTAAAAATTTCTCAGACCTAAGATATTGATTTATTAAAAAAAGCATTATCATCGACGGACAACTCAAACACAAACAAAGTTCAGCAGAATGCCAACTCTTGATGCAGCAATGCAAAAAAAGGGGCTGCAATTGCAAGATTAAAGACTAGTTTCCTCCTATTCATCTAAATTTGCAACAGTTCACAAGCAAGAAAAGAAGGTACTATAAAATAAAGGAAAGAGAAAAAAGAATAATTGTTGTGTAAAAAAATAAAGAATAATTCTTTTGTGTGTGTTTTGGTTTTCGAATGGAACATATTAATAGACAAATCTATAAATATTTAAGTTTTAAATAAAATATTAAATTTTAAAATATATATATATAATAGAACAAGTACACCCATCACATATATAGTATCGAAAATTTAACAAGTATTGATTCTCGAGATAACCAATTATCACTATTCACTCTAATTTCATTATTTAGCCTTCTAATTCAAAGGATAAAAACAATTATAATTACTAACATAGGGAACTCAATAGAACTTCACACAAAATTGGTCACTCTAAATTCCTTGTTAAGCCTACTAATCCAAAGGATAAAAAGAATCACAACTACTAACATAGGGAACTAGATACAAATTCACATAAGATTGGTCACAAGAACATCAAGGAGTAAGAGAAGGAGGAAGGACATGTAATTAAATGAAATCCTCTAAAATTAGACAAATATCAAACACAACTTTACACAATCAAATCACTAATTTAATACTGATAAGAGTTACTCACGTGAAATCCACTATTACTCAATTTATGAATCTCTTATCCTTAACACAATTAATGGATATTTCTATCTCATTAATTCAATCTAGGTAGCATTAAGTTCAATTAACCCCAATTAGCTAAGGTAGATACGGAAAAATAATATCCCTATTGATTACCAAGTTCTTTCCCTCACTATCATCTCTCGAATTAACAAAAGAAGAACAAATCATCAAATTAATTAACTGGTCATAATTAATATGATTCTATAAGCACAAGTAATCAATTACTAAAATTAAGATTTAATTAAATCAAAAGAGTAATTCAATACATGAAGCCTCAAATTACAATTAGATCAACTCAATTCACCACTATCAAAATAGAATTACAAAGGGAGATTAAGAAACATTCATACACAAGTAAATTCCTCTTCGTTTTTTGCAAATCTTCTTGGGCAATGCCCTTTTCCATTTCCAAAGATTTTGTTGATCCTCCCTCTTGGCTCTCCTGTATTAGTTTCTGGAAAAATTCTCTCTAGGTTTCTCATGTGTAAAATCCCACCTAAACCTACCCTAGAGTAAGAAGGATGGGATGCATATCATATTATCGTGCATAAAATATATCTCTTGAATGATTTTGTGTGCCTTAGAATTGTGGTTTATGGATTATATGATTTATTTGTGCTTGTTGAGTAGAAAGGGTAAAAAATAATTTTACTTGAGGTCGAAATAGGAAGATGGCTTGAGGCTTAAATAAGAAGAATATTTGGTTGAAAAAATAAAAACAAGAGTTGTTATGGTTAAGTGGTTAAAGCTTTGTGATTTAATCTCTAAGGTCTCTAATGTCTTAACCATTTGATATTGTCCTAAAAAGAATTCTTGTCTCCATTATTTTTGCAAACCTTATCCTAACCTCTTTAAATTTAAACTACACTTAATTCTTTAATTCATTTTTATATCCATAAATATTCTTGGATAATTCCTTGCTTGGAATTTCGAAAATTTCAGTTCTTGTGGGATGGTAGGTTGGCTGAAAATGTGGAGGAAGAACAGGAAGAGATTTCAATTAAATCACCACAACTATTTCTTCAAGAACTTCATCTTTTTCTTGTTCTTTTTTTGGTTAAAATCTGAAAAAAAAAAAATCAGATTTTCTTCATGGCTGGTTTTCGAAACTAGACGTGGGCCAACTTTATGGAGGCATTCAAAATGGAACACATCCCTCAGTGGATAGTGGAGAAAAGGGAGGACAAGTTCCAAAATCTGAAGTAAGGAAGTATGACCGTGGCTCAGTACGCTGCTCGTTTTATCCAATTGTCAAAGTATTGCAAGAAGCTGGTAGATACCGAGCAGAACCGAACTAGGCACTTTGTCAAGGGAATAAGGCAAGAGCTGAGAAGGGCTTTGGCACCTTCTCCACCGACGACTTATTTGAGAGCAGTAGACGCAGCGACCCAGGCAGAGAACGAGGATCGAAACAGGATGGTACCAAGACTGTTTTTGCCACCAAGGCAACCACCGAGACCCTTTCAGAAGTAGCAAATTAATAAGCGACTTGCCCACCAACAATGGCAGAACCGAGGAAAGCAAACAAGAACGGCACCAACTGGTCCTACATAGAATCTTTCATCGTGCTGACATTGCAGGAAAAAGGGTCATCTAGAGAAGATCTGTTGGTCCAAGGGAGCTGAATGGAAATGCTACAATTGCAGATATTCGACACATCTACGAAACGTCTGCCCAAAACTCCTCCGAATCAGGCAAGGAAACCCAGCCCAGACTATGGGAGCCAATCGAGCCAATACTGCGAGAGCCTCCGGAAGTGGAACTCAGAAGCTGTAAGTGAAAGCAAATGTTTTCGCTCTTAACCGGGAGGAAGTTGGAGCAGATGCAGCGGTGATGGAATGTACGTTTACTATCCAAGGTCGTTCAGTTAATGCACTGATAGACCTTGGATCTACCCATTCCTATTTAAACAAGAATTGTGCATATCATTTGGGTTGGGATGGAGTAGAACTACCTTTTATCTTGTTGGTAAGTACGCCTTTGGAAAAAATGGTGCAAGCAGATCGGTATGTGCAAAATTATAAGATTGAAGTGGGCAGAACTCACTTCTCGTCCTCCTACTCGAGAAGTTGAGTTCACCATAGATCCAATTCTAGGAGCAGAACCTGTATCCCCAACCCTATATCGGATGGTACCAATGGAATTGAAGGAACAAAAGGAGAAGCTAGAGGAATTGGTGAAGTAAGGTTACATAAGACCTAACATGTCACTTGGAGAGCTCTAATGCTATTTGTGAAGAAGAATGATGGGACTTTGAGGTTGTGCATTAACTATCGGGAGTTGAATAATTTGACCATCAAGAATAAATATCTCCTACTATTAATTGATGAGCTGTTCGACCAGTTGCAAGGCTCCAGTTGTTATTTCAAATTGGATCGGAGACAGGCATATTATCAAGTGTGGATAAAGGAGGAGGATATTCCCAAGACGGCCTTCAACACAAGATATGGTCACTACAAGTTCGTAGTAATGCCTTTTAGAGTGACTAATGCACCGATGGTGTTTATGAATTTAATGCATCGTGTTTTCCAACCCTACCTGGATAAGTTTGTGATGGTATTCATCAACGATATACTTATATACTCCAAGAGCCTAGAGGATAATGCAAAGTATCTAAAGCTGGTGTTAGAGAAGCTAAGAGAGCACAAGTTTTATGCCAAATTTAGCAAGTGCGAATTTTGGCTGGACAATATGTCATTTCTTAGGCATGTTGTGGCCAAGGATGGAATCAAGGTAGACCTAGTGAAAGTTGAAGTAGTTTTGGAATGGAAGCAACCGGAGAACATCACTGAGATTAGAAGTTTCTTGGGATTGACCGGCTATTATAGGTGGTTTATTAAAGAGTTCTCAGTGCTACCATCACCTATGACCTGATTGTTGAGAAAGGATGTATCCTTTGTCTGGAGTGAGAAATGCGAGAAGAGTTTCCAAGAACTGAAGCGGAGGTTAATGATGGCTCCAGTGCTGAGTTTTCCAGAGGGAGATAAACCCTATGCTTTGTATACTGATGCTTCTAAGGAAGGTTTGGGAGCTGTATTGATGCAGAATAGGAAGGTAATAGCCTATGCCTCACGGAAGTTGAAACCTCACGAAGTCAATTATCCAATGCATGATTTGGAGCTGGCTGATATTGTTTTTACATTGAAGAAATGGCGACATTACCTGTATGGAGTCGAGTATGAGGTGTTCACAAACCACAAGAGTCTGAAATATATTTTTACCCAAAAGGACTTGAATTTAAGGCAGCGAAGATGGATGGAATTTTTGGAGGAATATCGTTATCCTATCAACTACTACTCTGGAAAGGCCAACGTTATTGCTAATGTCCTGAGTTGTAAAGTCAAAATGGCCAGATTGAGAGTGCAAGAGATTCAAGCAGTCCAAGAGGTGTTGGATAGGAAGACGGAAGTGCAAGAAGAGAGGATTATCGTCAGTAATCTAAGATTGATACCGATTCTAAGGCAGGAAATCATTAAAGCACAGCAAAGTAATGCGGAGTTTCAACTTTTTAAGGATGAAGAACTTAAACGGCAAGGCAGTGATTTCCGGTAGGACGAGTCGGGAGTGATGTATTTCCAAGATCGTTTGTGTGTACCTGATAAGCAACAGCTGAAGGATAAGATTTTAGAAGAGGCGCATAGAAGCAAATATACTATTCATCTGGGAGAAGTAAAAATGTATTAAAATCTGAAGAAAGCTTATTGGTGGCTCGAAATGAAGAAGGACGTGGTGAGGTATGTCTCCACGTGCCTGACTTGTCAAAAAGTTAAAGTGGAACACAAAAAGTCGGCAGAATTGTTGCAACCTTTACTGATACTAGAGTGAAAATGGAAAGAGGTATGGACTTCGTTACCGGATTCCCTATGGCAGGAACCCAAAAGGATGCCATATGGATAGTGGTAGACAGATTGACTAAGTCAGCATATTTTATATCGATGAACGTAAGGGACTCAATAGAAAAGTTAGCTTAAACATATGTGTGGGAGATAGTCAGATTACATGAAGTACCTTCGAGTATTGTGTCTGACCGAGACCCAAGATTTACATCCTAATTTTGCGGCAAGTTCCAAGAATCGATGGTTTCTAATCTAAAATTTAGTACGACGGCACACCCCCAAACCAATAGTCAATCAGAAAGGGTTATTCAAATATTGGAAGATGTGTTAAGAGCTTACGTATTGGATTTCGGGAATAAATTGATTGATTGTGTACCATATGAGAAATTGGCTTACAATAATAGTTACCAATCTTCGATTGGAATGGCTCCATATGAAACGTTGTATAGATGTAAGTGTCAAGTACCTCTGTACTGGAGTTGGTGGAAAGACGGTCACATAAGCAAGTTTGGAGAAGTCTGCGTTTAGGAAATATTAGATAAGGTGAAGTTAATCAGAGAAAAGTTGAAAGCTGCTCAAAGCCGATAAAAAAGTTATGCGTATAATAGGCGAAGGGAGTTGGAATTTTAGGTGGGAGACAGTGTGTTTTTAAGGTTGACTCTGAGTAGAGGAATTTTGAAGCATCCAAAAGGTGGAAAGCTGAATCCGAAATATTTGGGATCGTTTTCAATAATGGAAAGAATTGGACTAGTGGCGTATCGACTGGATTTGTCGGATGGTTTGACGAGAATACACGATGTATTCCATGTGTCTCACTTGAAGAAGTAAAATGTCGACCCGGGACATGTTTTGAATGACGAACCATTGGTATTGCAACCCGACTTGAACTACGTGGAGAAACCCATCAAAATTTTAGACCGAAGTATCAAAACTCTTCAGAATAGACAGATTCCTATACTGAAGGTATAGTGGGAGCATCATGGAACTCAAGATGCCACGTGGGAAACGAAAGAATGGGTGAAGCGAAAATATCCTAACTTGAGATAAAGGTACACCTGAATTTCGAGACGAAATTCTTCTAAGAAGGGAAGGATGTAAAACCTCACCTAAACCTACCCTAGAGGAAGAGGGATGGGATGTATATCATATCATCATACATAAAATTTATCTCTTGAATAATTTTGTGTGTCTTAGAATTGTGGTTTATGAGTTATATGATTGTTGAGTAGAAAGGGTAAAAAGGTAATTTTACTTGAGATCGAAATTGGAAGATGGCTTGATTCTTAGATAAGAAGAAGGTTTGGTTGAAAAAATTAAGAATAAAAGTTGTTGTGGTTAAATGGTTAGAGCTTTATGATTTAATATATAAGGTCTTGAGTTCAAATTCCATCACCTACGTCTAAATCATGTGATCTTATCCTAAAAAGAATTCTTGTCTTCATTATTTTTGCAAGCCTTGTTCTAACCTCTTTGAATTTAAACTACACATAATTCTTTAATTAATTTTTATATCCATAAAAATTCTTGGATAATTCCTTGCTTGGAATTTCAAAAATTTCAGCTTTTGTGGGATAAGAGGTTAGCCAAAAATGTGGAGAAAGAATAGAAAGAGGTTTCAATTAAATCACCATAGCTATTTCTTCAAGAACTTCATCTTCTTCTTATTCTTGTTTTGGTTAAAATCTGGAAAATTTTCCAGATTTTCTTCATGGCTAGTTTTCAAAATTTACAGCCACCTTTCTCTACATAATTCTTGCAAAGAACCAACCATCTTGTGTGAAGATGAAAGCTGAAACACTTTGGAATTTATGCAGCCTTGCAAACTACGCCAAACCAGAATTTTTTTTCAGCAAACAAGCAATCTTTGAACATGATCATGGAGCCATTCGTTAGTGCTCAAGAACACCTGAAACTTTCTCCTTTCTTCTTCAAGATGGTAGCTGGAAAACCACCATTAATGGACCTTCAAACACCCCTAAATTTCAGTTGCAAAACCGTTCCAAAGAAGACAAAAAATTCTGTACAAAATCATTTCAAATCCTAAGAGTTCTTTAGCTTAAATTCTAGAATTTTTTTTCCAGCTTTGCCTATTCGATGCTAAGGCCGATTTTCTTCATCAAACTTCATCATGTTTCGACCATAATGCAGCCATGGACAGAACCCCTTAGCTTCTCCATCTACCTTGATCATTAGGACTCCATTAACATACCTCAAAACACTCCTATCTTCACTACATTCAAAATTATTCAAACTTCAAATTAAATTCTAGATTTTTGTTCCATTAAACACTCACCTAGCTAGATAATAAAATCAGAAATTCCTCTAGTATTCCACAGCCATTTTCGGCCAGCCCAAAGCTGAAACAACTCTCCATGATCAAATCATGGCTAATTCAGCTATACACCATTGAAGGATAAGAAACCTTCCAAGAGCAAACACCATTACCCAATCCTATACCTCAAACTTCTTCACTTTTCTCTCAATTTGAATTTTGAAAATTTGAAACTCTCTCTCTCCTTCTTGGATAACCGAAATCCTCCCCTAAGCTAGGCCATTCGGCCATCATTCACACACACACACACACAAAATCACACTCTTTCTCAATTTCTCTCAAAAACACAAAGAATACACTCTAAACTTCTTCAACCTTTAATTACCTCTATTCATCCCAAATCACTCCAAGAACCTTCAAACCAACTAGGATTCGGTCCCTTCTCACTCCTAGGCCACTCTATAACATCAAAAACGCCAAAATTGATCTTTCATTCGGATCAAACACACTTTTTTGGTCAAAAACAAGAAGAATATCAAGGAGGTAACTTTAAACACCTTGGACCTTCTTCATCTCATCATCACCATTTCAATATCATCCTAATCTCTCTCTCTCTCGGCCGAAACTTGGATGGCTATTCTTGGACAAATTTCAACCAAGGAAGGACTCTCAAGCACTCAAGGACCTCCATTAAGCAAGACGATACCTTCATCTAACGTTCATCAAATCAAGTATTTCTCTCTTGATCTTCTCTTTAAATTCTCAAACTCAAGACTCTTAGATGATGGATTTGACAGGTTGATAGAATATTGTGGGGTTGAAGATATGTATGTGGGTGAAGGGAATGAATTTAAGACATGAATATTGGAATGAATGTTGTGACTTTTACGCTTTAGGATCACTATATGTTCATTATAATTAAGAGCTTTATGGATGCTTTGATATATGATAGTCATTATGCCATCATTATTGCTTAGGCTTTCATGATATTATTTTTCAATAAATCCATAGATAATATTATACTTAGTAGAATATCCTCCTTGTTGTGATATATGTTAATTCAAATCTATTTTTGGATATATCGACATGTTATTTGTTAGATCCATGTGTGTATTTATATGTATATGAATTTTCTCTAGTAATAAAATTATTGTAAGAACTACCTTTGTTATTTTTAGAATTATTCTTACTATCATTATTATTATTAATATAATTAATATTATTATTTTATTTAATTTACTAAATTCGAAAAATACTAAGTAGTTTCGAAATTGAAGATTATTTAAAATATTATTATTTTATTAGATAAATAAATAGAATCTTTTTATAAATAATGATATATTGGAATTAATTAATATCAAATATCTTTTATATTCATATTATTATTAGTTAGCCTTACTAAAATTTTTATTTACACTCATAAATATTATTTATATTAGAATAATTTATTTATTATTAATTGTATTTATTATTTATTATTAAAATTAAGCATAATTTATTATTAATATTACTTATTGTTTACAATAATATTATTTTTTACCAATATTATTTAGGGTTTATTATTGATAATACTCATTATTTATTATTAATATTACTCATGATTTATTATTTGTTAATAAATAGTTAATATTGTAATTTATTATTTATTATTTATTTATAATACCTATTTATTTTAACTTATCAAATTAATTTTATTTTACAAAACACTTTATCAACTAATATTAAAGCTTATGGCATTGTTATCATAGTTAGATGTTGTTATAGCTAGTTGACCTAAAAGTTATTTATTTAAGGTAAATATTGTCTAGATGTTGGACTTATACCTTATATTTACCCAAAGTGAGGTTAGATTGATTTGAATTACCTTAGAAGGCTTTTGTATCCAAAAAGAACAAAATATCAAGTAACTTCTAGCATTAAATTGTTTGAAGATCGAAGTTTCCTTAGCAAGTCAAACACAATGTATACGAGAATTTGTACTATAAATGCAATTATGGACAATTTTTCTTTTCTTTTCAATAAGGCAAACCATTTAAAGTTAAACAAGCAATTTTATATAAAATGAAAAACTTTTCCTAAAAAACCAACTTTGACAAAAATTTTAGAAACCATAATTACTATTTCAAAGAGAATCATTGTATAATCTTTCTTTTTCCAAGTGGGACAAACACAACGTTAAGTACTCAATAAGGATAGACTACTAAGACTAGTCGTTAGGGTAAGTCTTTCAGTAAGTGATCACCTTTGAAAAGTGAGTTCTTCCCGGATAAGATGCCAATCCTATGAATCATACCGATCTAAGCTAACAAGTTGAATTAAGTAGATTGTGTATTTTCGAAATGGACAATCGATAAATTTAGATATAGAGATAAAAGAATATCTCACTCGATACGCCATACACCTACCTTGTACTATGCACAAAGTGTGGCTCCTAAACGTTCTTTTGTCATGGTACACAAAATATGATACCATGACTACCTCTTTTGAATGATTGCTTTTATTGTATGTATGGTTTGAAAAAAAAAACACCACTCTTTATGTCTCGCCACCTTTTATATCATGCTTTCAAGTCGATTCTGCTCTGCTATAGAAGTTATTGATTAGAGATTGCCTTTGTTTTGAAGACTTGTTTCTTTTTCTATATATTTCATTTGAGAAACTTTAACAAACATTTATTCATTTTTTTAAAATTGTTCATATATTGCTTGGGTTGTAAGAAGTTTAATTTTTAATCATTTTTTTCATTTCTTTTGTGAATCCTAATTATAAAGACTCCTTATCTTGTGAACGGGATGACATCCCTAACCCTAATAGGGTACGTAGATAGCAGAGTGTTACATCATGTCCTCTCATTTTAAACCCTTGAAAACCGCACTTAAAATCTGAATAGGGCCTCATTTTGTGGACCAAGCAGCTTTGTCTGGTGATTTTTTTTCTCTATCGCGACATAGGCGACGTTGCCTCCCTTAGCACGAGCGGTGCTGCTAACTCTCAAGTTCTCTCCTATTGCTGGATTGTTCAAACCACACCGCACCACTACCCTTGACCCAGGTGGTGCCGCCAGCTTGGTCCGAGTTCAGGCGCCACTTAAGCTTCTCTCAGCTTCATTTTCAGCTCTTTTTTCGGCTCTTTTCACCTTTATTCTTCTTCATTTGATTATTTAACAATCCTGCACAAAACAAGAAAAAAAAAAAGTAAGGATAAGTAATCATTTAAACATGATTTCATCACAAATATAACGCAAATGACCTAGAAAATAGTGAAAAATCTAACGCATAACAATAATGCACTGTTTAGAGAAGCCAAGATAATAAAAATGATCCTTTGTATCTAGCTCTGAAAAGAAAAGACCCGAAGATAAGCACTATGAAGGCATAGAGTACCTTCTGAGCCTAAAACTTTAAGAGAATAAGGCAGATAGATAAATCAATAAAGTGTCTCTTACTGTGCTAAGCCTAAGCACAAACACCTAGCTCTTCCCAAGCCCAATAGTAGAAGAAGCCGTACCTACTAGGCTTCTCTTGCATAGAAGTAAAAAGTAAGGCGTTTATGCCAACATAAAGGTTTAGACCAGAATTAGAACAAGACTCTCTCATCCTTAATTTAATTCCTGAAGATTATGATGCAGTAGATGAACAAGAATTCATACCTGAAACCTATGCAACATATACATCAAGAAAAGATGCACAAATACCTGGCATTGAGTGTCAATATATTAACTCCAAGCCGTTTTTACAACTGAAGTTTAAAAAATTGCTTCCTATGAAATAATAAAAAAGAGAGGAACAAAATTGGTCTACGGTTAACAACTCTAACCAGATAGAAAAGAAGGATGACTCAAGCAGTTGGATACCACCGAAAGAATCTTGTGGCCCTCACAGCTCCAGTATCTAAAAGCTTTGCCGCCTTTTGTAGCAGCACGAGGGGAGCAAAGTTCAGTTGTCCAGTTGAAAGCAAAGTGGACAAGAATAAAATAAGAAAAGAAGCAACAAGGGTACCTGCAAGTTTGCCCCAACCATATGCTGTTGATACATTGGAAGAGTCCTGTATTTAGATTTGTCAAACCCAAATATAATAAAAAGTTTTTAAGTAAAGCTTGAAAGCACATACTCTGATTACATATATATATATACATACATATATATATATATATATGGGAACAGATAGGACATAGCATTCATCCTGGCTTCTCTAGAAGTCTAAAAACTAGATACGCATATTCAGCATTCATCATATTTCCACTAAATATAACTACTCATATAACGTGACTAGAATAGTAGTACAGCGCACAATATCAGCAATGTCAAGATACTACATACTCGAGTGATTTAATCTCAGTGTCTTCCTCCCAAGAGGATGATGTTTGGCATCGCTTCTTTCTGGTTCAATCTGTTTTAAACAATGAACTTGTACAGCTATAAAATATTCTTTTATACATGAAAGTTATTGCCAATAGCAGGCAAGAGGGAGACAACCATTAACAGACCTCTGCTTCCTGGAGACGCTTCAATTCCTTCTCCAACTGAATTTCTGCTGCAGCCTTTTCACTGGCCATTGTTTCCAGTTGTGCTTGCTTGTAGTACTGATAGAATACAATCACCATCACAATTAAAATGGAGTAGAACAAGTGAAGCCAAATGCAGATACATGTGTTTGTTAGATGTACCAAGAGGTCAGTTAATTCCCGATACCGTTTTTCCAGCTCCATATGTTCCTGTTTTAAGGCACCAGAACTAGTTAGAGATTATACAGTGCAAGTGTGTTGGACAAGAATAAATCATCAGAGACTATTCACCCAGGAGAAAATTGAACAAAATAAAGAGGAAAAAAGTCAACGGTAAGAAGATTCCCTCACAGTATTGCACCCAAAAAGATTAGATAACATAGCATCGTGATCATGTTACCATAAAATCATATTAATAGGCATAGCGCCATACAAAGTTAACACTAAATGCATATTCTGGATTATCCTACAAAAAATAGTTCAATAATCTTTTCAATATAACTTGCATGCAATTCTAACAACTTTGTGCATGTCATAAAAAAATAACAACACCACATCATCAAAATAACAGACTAAACCATAGGTGAAGGAACAAGAAGATGAGATCACTTACCTGACGAGAGTAATGCTCAGCATCCCTCTTCCTTGCAGCCATTTCAACTCTCATCTTTTGCACCTCAGCCTGCAGCAAATAATCTGTCATTTTATTGTCCTTGAGAAATTAGACTGCAACATATGTAATACCTAAACAACCGCTGGAACTCAGAGGACATTTGGTTCTCAGGATGAGACTACATTCAGTTCAAATCCTCAAATTCCTCCTGCATGATTTACTCTTAATTTCAGAATGATTAGCTCAATCAAATTATGGTTACTGAATATATTCTACTTCATCCTTGGGGATTCATTGCTGTATCAAGGCAGCAGGCCTGTACACACACCGATTGTTTGGCCCCTCAGTCCTGCAAATGTCTCTCCCCACTCCTCTCAAGAAAATTAACACCCTTATCCTCTCTCTCTCTCTCTCTCTTTCTCAAAAAAGAAAATTAACACTTATTATCCCTCTGTCCAGAATTGAATGCCCACATTTATATTTTGCTATGTTCGGAAGTGAATGTCTACTTTTCTAAAATAAACATATTTTCCCTCAAAATTTTTATGACTGACCTCCCCCGTTGAAGAAATATAAGCTCCACTAACCAAAAGGTCCCACTACTAACCTTTTTAATTAAGAAGGGTAATGTGATAACTCATCCATACTCAAATGCTCTCATAAATCTTTGTGCCAAGTCGAAACGGGCATTCAAATCCAAATGGAAGGAATATTAACTTTCTAAAAATACTAGGGATTCGGAGACTTCTCTTCTAAATCTTCTAAAGATTCTTGTATTGCTTTGCAATAATTGGAGGTGGTGGAAATGGAGGAACACAAGGTGGTGGCATTACCAGAAAGGTGGAGAGCTCTTTATACGAAGAGATGATAATGGTTGTGGCCATTAATATTTGAACAAGCATGGAGAGGCTGGTATGTCAGAGAGTGCTGGGCTATGGGTACATATGGAGTTTGCTGCTGACCTCCTGTGTAAGTGGTCAAGGAACTGGGGAATATACCTGTTCCCCAACCCCCCCCCCCCCCCCCCAACCAAAAAAAAAAGGGGGTGCCAGGAAAAGATTAGCATTGGGAATTATTTTCATTACATTGGTAATAACACCAAACAATGGATTTCCAACAGGATATTCCTGGATTAGTGCCTTATAAGCAATAATTTGCAGTCAACCACAAATGCAATTAACCGGATTAGAATGTATTAGACGTTTTATCTTCATTTTGGCCTCTTTATCTAGTGGTGTATTTTCCAATTCATGAAGGAAACGAGAAAGTTAAAACAAGCAATTTATACTAACAGGCAGAATAGCTTGCCTCCATAGCAGACAGCTGGTTCTCAGCATCTCTCTGGCCTTGGCGTGCATGCTCTACCTCTTCTTGCCATGCCTGCATCTTCAGAATAAGAAGCTTAAGTTGAATAACTATTCTAATTATGAAGATTTTAGAAAAGCTAAGTGCAGGAGAACTGGTCAGTCCACAATCTACCTAGTTACGTGGCAAAAAATGAACGTGTAGTTCTAAGTTTAACAAAAACAAGACATAATCTGCAGAACAAAGATCAAAGAAAAATATAGTGCCTTCAAACCAAAACATATGATTGTGAAGTCTCTGCTATCTGATTTCAACAATACTCCCTTCATTCCAAATTGAATGTTCTCATTGATTTCGAGATTATTTTATTATCATACCCCTTAGTTGGATTCTTGGGACCCATGTGTGACAATGATTCCAAATCCATCCTTTTCATCTAAGGAAGATTGAAAGTATGCATATTTTAGGGAAGTGCACATTCATTTTGGGAAGAAATGAAACAGAAATGTGGACATTCAATTCAGGAAGGAGAGTATAAAATTGCCTCAAAACAACACAATATGGAGAATTGAAATCTCTAAAGACAAAATCTTAAAAGATCCGGTTATTGAGATTCAAAAGGAAAGGTAGTAGCATTTGGCATCAGTTCACTAAACGTAAGCCGGGTAGAACTTCATAAAAGGATAATGAGAGTTCTTGTATCAGGAACCAAAGTAGATAAAAAAGACATAAAGGAAGTACTGTGGGTGTGAAACCTATGTTCTTACTTTGTTGCTTCAAACATATCAACACAATCATATACCAGAAATCAAATCAAGAACTGTTACACATTATTGGTCTTCCCAGTATAGCAGACCTATGTGATGTAAAATCAAGTATTGGTCATTCACTGAACCTGAATCACTTGATTGGCTTCTTCAGGAGATTTCTTTTGTCCATGCCGAGCATGATCTTCCATTTCTTGTAGCTCTTGATTCAAAGAAGCACATTCAGCCTGGTTCATATGGTAATGACATAAATGCCTTCATTGCACCTGGGGGGAAAAAAATAGAAAAATTCATGGTTACAAAGAAAGGAACCCCATTGTTACCTCAAGCAGAGCTATCTTTTTCTCAAGATCAGCTGCTTTTGCTGTCCTTTCATCTGCTGTCCTCTGAAGAAGGTATCTAGGTCACTCATTAAAAGTTAAAAAATCACATAAAACAACAAATCACTGGAAAAGGGACAACATAAACTGTGAAAGCAAGAATTTTAGTGTAAAAATGAGAATGACACTTCAGTTGATGGCACTATATGGTAGTTGAAAGTGAAGGATCTTTCATCCTCAAAGAAGGACAATCATAAATCCACTATATGATAGGAATAAACAAGGAAACCCCCATCAAAAAAATTTACTTAAGAAGAAAAGAAGAAAAAGGGAAGCAAGAACGAGGGCCAAGGTCACATGTAAATGGATGTGCTCCAAACTTCCTTTGCAATAATGAGATACTTTTGCACTATCACTTATCAAAAGAATAAAAAAAAAAAGAGAGAGGAAGATGCAAGGGCCAGAGGCACAAAAGCATCTCTGCCATGGTATATTATGACAGACACCAGTGTATGAACAAATAAACATAGGGCAATGAAACAAATAGAAATCAATTGGAAGTTCAGATAGCAGATCAGATTCACATATTACAACTACTTTAAAAGGAAAAACATACTCAATTCAAGATTCTGTTCTTTAATTCCGAATTTTAGAATTATGGTTATATCTTTTGTGACTGCAAAACCAAAAAATAGACTCTAAACAATAAAGATTCAGCGCTTTCAATTTCGCAGAAGTATATTTAATTTAGCATTTCAAAGATAAACAGTATAGAAAACCTGGATCCTTGCTAATGCTGTGGATGCTTCAATAGCTCGATGCTCCAATTCTACTTCTCTATCCATAGCAGCCTATTCATTTGATCGAAGGCTTGTGAAATTTAAGAACAGACAGGCACAGTAGTTATTCATAAAGCAAAACCTACTGTATATGAACCCAGAAGCAGCAATCATGTAGAGGTGTAAAAAAGGAAGGAGGAGGAGGAAGGATGGGGCAAATAACATAAATCAAAGAAATGTGTTTAGCTATGAACCATCTTGGTAGCATTATGGGCAGCGCACTCTTCTTCAGCTCTTCTTTCTGCAGCAGCCAGCTCCTCCTTCAGGACCTGAAATGAGAAATTGTTGCCAACATAAGGACATACGCTTGAGATCAAGTTAAACCAGACTGCAAAACTAGTTTTACTTACTTGCATCATCCTTGTGTCTGTTAGCCCTCTATTTCTCATGATAGATTCCACGTTAGCCTGAAGTAATGAACGTCATCACAAATTATAAGACAACTTCATATGGGCCAATCAAACAACATTTAGAACCTATTTCACTAGCCATAAGGACAAGGAATTCATGGTACATTTTCCTTTGTTCAAGTGAAATATACGACTCAATCTACAATAGAAGGAAAGCAATAATTACATATATGATGGAAGAAAAGCAATAATTACATATAAGGACATTACTTAGAAAGAACTACTTAAATTTGTAAGCAGTGGATTTCATTATCTAAACAAATATAGTGCTTTTGGGGTTCACCACGTTTCCAATGAAATAAAACTACAATGCTTAGCACAGATATTAAGAGGAAAACATTATTTGGAAAGTGGTAGCCAATAGGCATCATGCAACTAAGAAAATAGTAACACAATTGATTTCACTTTAATGTATCACAAATTAAGAGCTTTTAGGAATCCCTAATGTAGCAGGAAATTAAGGATGCCTAGAAGTTAAGAACTTGTATAGGTTAGCACCTGCATGGATGTTGACATGACCAACTACTCTTTGACACATATTATCCAGTATGTAGTGTATATGAAGGGTAGTATTTGACTCTTTTTCTCATACAACTTCACTTTCTTCTCTTTTCGCAAAAGGACCAAAGGAAAAGAACATATTCCACTTTCTATCTTGGGCCCATTGGTGCATTCCAATGATTAACCCTACTCCCTATGCAACACACCCCAAAAATTAAACAAATAGGAAAAATAAAATCAAGAAGCTTGTCAAATAAGACAGTTAGAATGAAAACTTCAGTCACAGAAGTATGAATATTGTACTTCCTCAGGGGAAAGCTCTTCAACACCTAAGGCGAATGATTGAAATATATGCAAAATACTCAAAAGCTGGTATATGAAATTCAATTTGGTAGAGGTCACCAGTTAGTGGACTAGAAGACAAAATTGCAGGAAGGGACAATTTTGCATTGTTGAACAAATGGTTGTAACAAACCTGCAATGATGCCAGATTTCCTTCAGATAATGCAGCCTGCTTCATCATTGAGCCCATGGAAATCACAAGTACTTCAATTTCAGCATTCTTTGCAGCCAACGCATCAGCCATGTTTGACTCCACTTTAGCCACCTCACTTTTGGACACAGATAGATCTTTTTGAAGCTGCTTCATGCCGTCCTCATATGATTTACTCAACTCTCTCTGCTATAGGAAAATGGCATCAAGTAAACCAGCACATCTTAATTGAGAAGGAAAATTTTGAACTTGAGTCTCAGATTAAAAGACAGGCTTGTGTCCCACCTCAGCAAAGAGAAGCCCTTCTAACTGCACGTTTTCAGATTTATATTCTTCTAGACGAGATGAGAGGCCAGCACAAACCTAAACCATGACAAATCATAAGGCATGCAAGTATGTCTTTGTACATTTCATCTTAAAAAGCAAAGTATGAACGGAAGTATTTGCTGATTAGACACGTTCAATGACAGCCAGCCAGCCTTATTCAGTTCTTTAAATCCTAGAAATCACTTTGTCCTTCAAACAATATAACTAGGGTCTGCGTGTTGTTGGGGGGGGGGTTGGAATCGGATCCCATTTATGATTACTATTGCTTGTGATAAAATTGTTTTCAAATATAGACAAATATATCTTTAATCTGTCAACTATTGTCTAAGGAAAATTGAAGCTGTTCAAGCCACACTATAGTCCTTGTAGACAACAGTGTCTTTGTCATCCATTAAAAGAGACTAATTGCGCAAAACCAGAATGGTTAACTGAAAGTACGTAATTTTGAAATAAAGATAATGAGATAAGGATTTTGCCTACCATCTTGGTACCTTTCAATTTGGAAGAATTCAACTATTTCCTCTACTCTTTAAACATTTTGAACTTTGTTATCAGAAAAATGACATCTCTTTACTCAACCAAAACAATTTTAAAATCACTGTGGCAAAATTTTTGATAAATTTCTCTTTTTTTCACAATTAACTGTTACTTTTAGATCTTACTTTTCCACCAGACTACAAAATGGAATTACCATGCGCGATTCAGTGGCTAGCTGTTGTTCTCTTTTAATATTGACCAAAGAACCAGAAATCAACAGACTTGGACCTTAAATCATGAAATTAAAGCTAGCAATACACTTGACTGTAAAATATTCATGAAACCAAACCCTGCAACAGATTATCATGACATTATAGTTAAGTCCAATAAACCAATTACAGAGCAGATGTTATTAAAACCTTACCCGGGCTAAACTTGCTTCTTTTGACTGACCAGCAGAAACTGCACTTTTCAGCAGTCCTTGTGACTGTGGAATAAAGAAACATAGATAATCAAGACCTTATACAACAAGGAACTAAAACAAAATTAAGCCTTAAAGAAAAGAAATTTACTCACATTCCATACCTTGTCAAGTTGCTCTTGTACTTTCACGGCAGAAATACCAGTACTGCAATCTGGATCCTTTTTCTGATCTGAACCACGTTCAGTTTCTAAGTTTTCTGGGTCTTTTTTCTTATCTGGAACCAGTTCAAGTTTTAAATCAGCATCCTTCAACTGGTTATCAGCTTTACCATCTACATTTGAAACTGGAGTTCTTTCATGCTGAATAGGTTCAGGAGATTTTGTATCTCCCAACAGGGTACTTTGATTGGATTCAGCAGGAGGATAACCAAGGGCATTATCAACGTCTTTTGTTGCAAGCAATGGAAGCACCTCATGAGCATCTGAAGAGCTGACAGGGGCTTTTTCCTCATGTGACTCTGAAGCCATAGTTTCTGCTTGTCTTGATGTTGCTGCTTCTATATCATCAGTGTCATTCCCCACCTCCTCATGAGGGATCATTCCAGGTGAAGAAGCCTCTGCAATGGAACTATCACCATCAGTAATATGCTGTGTGTTGTTGTCAGATTTGTCACTAAGACTCTGTGAACCAATCCCAGTGCTGTCACCCACTGGTATGGATGTACCCTTCTCAACAATTGCCTCTGATTTGGGTTTTTCCAAGTTTGCTTTCTCCTTTTTCATATAAACAGTTACTGGACTTTCATCGGAGGAGAGTTTCTTTCCGGACTGTACATATCATTATTTTAAGAAATTTATCCCAAAAAAAAAAAAAATCAATGCTATTTCTGCAGAAAAATACACTTTTCCATCCCAAATTACAAGGCTTTCCCACTTTGCCATTTAAATTTCAACTTTTCTCTAGTCAATAAATGAACTTTCAAATTTGTTCAATTTGATATTTTACGCTAAAACTTTAATGGCAAGTGGCCAAATTTAACGTAAAATGGCCATATATTGAAGCAATGACCAGTCAACTTAATGGCAAATTGAACTAATTTTGAAAGTTAAAAAAACAATTCAAGAACATATGAAGCTGGGATGGCAAATGAGGACTCGCTATAAATTTGGATAAACAAAGTATAAGTTTCCCCTATTTCTAAGTAGTATCCTCAAAAATTTGGACTGCACATACCCTTACTTCTTATGTTCTCTTTGCTTGAGATTCACGTCCATTAGAAGCTTCATTTTGGAGACAGGAAGAGAGAAAAATAGGTTAAACATGAACAGTTTATTTTTAATAATCAAGTCAAGTAAACAACTTACCCACCAAAAATAAATCAATAAACAAAAGCAGCTTATGCAGGGAAAATATATCAACATGATCCACAAAATTCTTCTACATTATATCACGAACATAGTAGTATTAGATCAAAGAGTGAATACTGGATAGACCAACAAGTGCTTCCAGTAATGGGATCCTTTGGGAGGATGCAAAATTCTGAGACATATACCTGGAGTCTGAAAATTAATCTGTTCATCTGACTTCTCACCGGCGACAAGCTTTGCCCTACGAGCTACCACATCGAATAGATCTGGTGAAAGAAGATCATAGAATATTCACTTTTTTCTGAAATTTGAATAACTTCACATGAGAACAATACAATGAGTATATGACGTGCAGTTTGCAGGACCCAAGCATGTTCTCCACAACTATTTTGATTTGTTTGTTCAACTCTCTCTCTTATTACACTTTCATTTAGAGCAACTCTTCTTGTAAAATAAAATGAGCAAAGCTAACAGATAAACCTAAATTTCAGGAAAAAAACAGCCTCGGGCCAAACGGGTGCCAATGTCGCTCAAATCCAATACACTAGCAATATGCACACATTTACCGAAGACAAGTCCAATCGAATTTAAAGCATAACTACGAAATCAGTATCGATATAAATCGTACCTTCAGCAGCTTTGAGCTAATAAGCCATTTATTAATGGAAATAGCTTTCAAGAGAAGAGGAGGAGAAAAAAGGAAATAGGTTTCATGGCATTTATGAATGGCCATTTTGACATTCCGTGGGCAAAGCAAACATTTTTAATTTGTTCTATAGATGAAAATTTCCAATTTAACCAAAGTGTATTGCGAAAAGGAGCAGTCGAGATCAACATTAAGCATCACAAAAGCAGGAAAAGAGAAACGTGACATTACTTCGGGAAGAAGCAGCAGCGCCATGAGGGTAATTAGAAGACGAAGGCAAAGCGCTTCTCAGAGGATAGAAACTGTTAGATGGACTCTGAAGCTGACCGACGGGGCTCTGAGAACTCTGTTGAGCAGAAACTCGTAACGGACTTTGAGGATTATCTATCAACCAAACAATAAGGCGGCTCAAATTTCTTATCTGCGTCGTTTGGTTGTATATTTTTGCAAGAACTTGAGCGGCAACTCGTTCACCAGCTGCCGCAAGCCTTTGTCGTGCCCATGTGTCTGGTGGGTCTCGGTGCTTATCCCTGCAAATTTTCTTGATGATCTCCTCTACCGACGGCGGGAGAATCACTGGATCAGCCATTTTCAGTTATTCCGCTGCTTGTTGCAAACCGAACTTCAAATTTTGGGTTGGTTCTCTGTGGCAGTTCGGAAGAGAGCAAGTTTTGGGAGTGAGACTGGCATTGAATTTCACGGTGTGCAAGCGATGACCGATGAGCATATAAATAACAGCCCCTTTTGAGGCTTCCCGCTTATTCTTTGGTAGTGACAGTGAGATATCCACATTGGTAAGGTTGGAGAGAGAGAGAGAGAAAAAGCGGAACTTTCGGTAGATGACGTTATAAATAGTAATAAGAATTCAAAATTGGGGACCCTGGGATATTCT
Organism: Voacanga thouarsii; assembly: GCA_026120185.1. Lineage (NCBI taxonomy): Eukaryota > Viridiplantae > Streptophyta > Magnoliopsida > Gentianales > Apocynaceae > Voacanga > Voacanga thouarsii. The sequence continues at coordinate 2,127,113 of JANUWF010001217.1, read as the reverse complement.
CAATGGGGGGTGGGGGAGTGGGGTGGGGGAATGAGTTTTCCGAAATTTTGGGAATGATAATAAAATAATCGTAATCTTTAGCCTATGTTTGGTTAGCGGAGACGGAAGGGAAGGGACCGGAGAAGAGAGAGGCACTTTTATTTCACAATTCTTTCTCTAATCTTTCTTTCTCTGATCTTTCTTTCACAAAATGATAGTATATTACAAGCTTAGAGAATAGCTATATTTATAAAGCTCTAATTAGTGGAATACATCATGGCATACATCATCTTCAACTAATCTCAATTAATGGTGTCTCCACTACATGGTAGACATCCATAAAAATCTTCTAATAATTCACATAAATCCATAATTAGTGGAGCCTCCACTAATTAATCGAGATTCCAATAATTCATAACACTCTCCCTTGGATGTCCATCCATACATAAAGAATATGCCTCGTTAAAACCTTACTAGATAAAAACTCAGTGGGAAAAAAAATCTAGTGAAGGAAAAATAGTACACTATTCTATATGTCTGTTTATTACTCCCCCTGATGAGATGATTCCTTTAAATCTTTAAACCTACGCATACCGATTTTATATCTCAACTTCTCAAATGTTGCAGTCGGTAAAGTCTTCGTGAAAATATCTGTAAGGTTGTCACATGACCAAATTTGTAGCACATCAATTTCACCTTTCTTCTGGAGTTCATGAGTAAAGAAGAATTTAGGTGAAATATGTTTTGTCCGATCTCCTTTAATATATCCTCCTCGTAATTGAGCTATGCAAGCTGCATTGTCTTCATAAAGAGGAGTTGGAATATCTTTGATTGATGATAATCCACAACTTTCTCGGATATAATAAATCATGGATCTTAGCCATACACATTCTCGACTTGCTTCATGAATGGCTATAATTTCGACATGATTTGAAGAAGTAGTCTGCTATAGATTGTTTCGTAGAACGCCATGATATAGCAGTATTTCCACATGTAAATAGATAGCCCGTTTGAGAACGTGCTTTATGTGGATCAGATAAATAACCAGCATCTGCATAACCTATCAATGTTTGACTGGTTTTATTTGAATAAAATAATCCGAGATCAATTGTACCTTGGAGATATCGAAGGACTTGTTTAATTCCATTCCAATGTCGTCGTGTTGGTGAAGAACTAAATCTTGCTAATAAATTGACAGCAAAAGCAATATCAGGTCGTGTATTATTAGCAAGATACATCAATGCACCAATTGCACTGAGATATGGTACTTCAGGACCAAGGAGTTCTTCATCATTTTCTTAAGGTCGGAAAGGATATTTATCCACATTTAATGATCGGACGATCATTGGAATACTCAATGGATGTGCTTTGTCCATGTAAAATCTTTTTAGCACTTTTGTTGTATATGTTGATTGATGAATAAATGTTCCACTCTCCAGATGTTCAATTTGTAAACCAAGGCAAAATTTTGTTTTACCAAAATCCTTGATTTCGAATTCTCTTTTTAAATAATCAATTGTTTCTTGGAGCTCTTTAGGAGTTCCAATAAGATTAATATCATCAACATATATAACTAATATCACAAATTTAGAACCAGATTTCTTAATAAAAATACATAGACATACCTGGTCATTTTTAAATCCCGCTTTCAATAAATATTCACTAAGACGTGTGAACCACATGCGCACAGATTGCTTCAGGCCATATAATGATTTCTGCAACTTGATGGAGTAATTTTCACGAGGATAATGTTTATATGCTTCAGGCATATGAAATCCTTCGGGGATTTTCATGTAAACATCATTTTCTAAATTTCCATACAAGTAAGCAGTGACAACATCTAATAGGCGCATATCTATCTTTTCATGTACTTGCTAAGCTGATAAAATATCGGAGTGTAATAGCATCAACAACGGGAGAATAAGTTTCATCATAGTCAATACCTGGTCTTTGTGAAAAACCTTGAGCTACTAATCGCGCTTTATATCGAACGATTTCACTCTTTTCATTGCGCTTTCGCACAAATATCCATTTGTAGCCAACGGGTTTTACACCTTACGGTGTTCGGACTGTAGGTCCGAAGACTTCACGTTTTGTCGAGTGCATTTAACTCCGATTGAATCGCATCTTTCCATTGCGACCAATCTTTTCTATGCCGACATTCATCAAGCGATATTGGTTCGGGATCATCATTATCTTGTGTAACATCAAGAGATATATTGTATGTAAATATATTATCAATAACGGTTTCTATCCGATTCCAACTTCTACCGGAAGTGGTATAATTGATAGAAATTTCGGTGTTACTTTCATCAACTTCCGGTTCTTTGTCATCGGTTCTCTCTTGGTCTTTATCATTCTTTTCTTCAATATGATCTTCTGGATCATTTAATCCTATTTTCTTTCGAGGATTTTTATCTTTAGAACCAAGAGGTCGGCCACGCTTACGGCGTGTTTTTGACTCGACGACTATATGTATAATATTTTGTTCTGCTGGAACTTCAATTCGAATAGGAGCATTTATAGGCTGGAATATGCGATTTTGTAATTCTTCGGAGTCAACAAAAGCGTCGGCATTTGATTTGCAATGCTTTGCAAATGAATTATCTTTTGAACTTCAAGTTCACATGCGCTTGTGCGCGGATCAAGATAATTTAATGATATTGTCCAAGCAAGATCCTTTTTATCTTGTTTTGGTTCTCCCCTAATTTAGGGAATAATGATTCATCAAAATGACAATCGACAAATCTTGCTTTGTGAATACATCTCTGTCGGGGTTCAACATACACGATAATAGAGGGAGAATCATATCCAATGTAGATCCCATTTCTTCTTTAAGGACCCATCTTTGTACGTTAGTTTGGTGCAATTGGAACATATACAGCACACCCAAAAATTCTTAAATGAGTTATATTTGGCTCGGAACCAAAAGCCAATTGTAAGGGAGAAAATTTGTGATAACTTGTTGGCCTTAGGCGTACAAGTGCTACAACATGCAAAATAGCATGTCCCCAAGCAGTTGTCGGGAGATTTGTTCTCATTAATAACGGTCTAGCAATTAATTGTAACCGTTTAATGAATGATTCAGCTAGACCATTCTGAGTATGAACATGAGCTACTGGATGTTCAATAGTAATGCCAATTGACAGGCAATAAGCATCAAAAGCTTGGGAGGAATATTCTCCAACATTATCTAGACGGATCCTTTTGATCGGATAATTTGGAAATTGCGCTCTTAAGCGAATTATTTGGGCAAGCAATCTCGCGAACGCCAGGTTGTGAGTTGATAATAAACTAACATGCGACCATCGGGTCGATGCATCAATTAAAATCATAAAGTATCTGAATTGCCCACATGGTGGATTAATTGGTCCACATATATCACCATGAACTCTTTCTAAAAATACTGGAGACTCAAACTCCACTTTTGTTGGAGATGGTTTAATAATCAATTTCCCTTGAGAACATGCAGCACATGAAAATTTATCAGATGTCAAAATCCTTTGACTTTTCAAAGGATGACCATGTGTATTTTCAATTATTCTTCGCATCATAATAGCTCCTAGATGATCCAAACGGTCATGCCAAATGATAAATGTAACAGGATCAGTAAATTTCTGATTTACTGAATGATGCATTTCAATTGCATGGATTTTTGTGCTATATAGGCGAGAAGAAAGAGATGGTAGCTTTTCTAATAAAGATTTCTTACCCGACATTATTTGAGTAATATAGAGATACTCGAAACTATTTTCTTCCATTGTTTCAATGTGATATTCATTTCGGCGAATATCTTTAAAGCTTAATAAATTTCTTCGAGATTTTGAAGAAAATAACGCTTTAGGAATAACAACATTTGTTCATCCGGGTAATACAATATTAGCTCTTCCAGAGCCTTCAATCAACTTTACACTACCACCTATAGTATTAACATTTGTTTCTCCCATCTGCAAGTAAGAGAAATATTTTTTATCTTTCAATATGGTGTGTGTTGTACCACTATCAATTAGGCATATATCTTCAATGCCATTTGTGTATCCGGTAAGCGGAATAATAGCCATCTGGGCATAACAAAACATTTATAAATGTAAATACTCAAACAATAAAAACCTTAAACGATAAGTACTATTACAATGCCAAAAATATAAAATATAAAAGAAACATATTAAAAGTAAACTTTTAATTATTTTGAATACTTCCATCACCAATCAAATGCTCAATTACAAAAGAGCAACTATAAGCATGTATCCTCAAGTTCATATGAACACTAGTGATATGAATAAAAGATGTGATGCTTATTATTAATAGAAATATCTTTTTCCCTTATTATCTTTTCTGTTCCACTTCAAGGTGGCCAGTATTTCTCTGTGATAAGGGAAATATCGAGTGTGTCCATGACCATAACCACGGCCACTGCCACAACTACGACTATAACGATGGCTTTTGCTGGAGCCAACTGTTGGGATTCGTGGACTCCTAAACGCAGAAAACATCTACGAATCCCTCCCGATGACCCAAGTAAACGATTAAGAAGATCTAAGCTTTAAGAGTTACCTCTGGTTGCTGTAATCGAAATCCTTCGATTCTGGTTGCGCTGTTGTACGTTCAACCCGAACAATCACCAGACGCTGCAGTATGCGAACGTCCTCTATCGGATACACACCGCGAACTCACTCGATACCCGGGGAGTGCTAGCGCTTAGGGTTTGAGAGGTTTTTTTTTTCTCTGGTAGAGAATGGCACGAATGTTCTCAACCGGAAAAGATTGGACTATTGAAAGACGGCTAGGGTTTTCTTAAAAAAAACCCTCGAACCTCTTAGAGTCCAACCCTAATAATATCTTATCATATTCTAATTTAAATTCAAATTAAATTAAAACTGATATGATAAGATTCTGCCATTATCTCGGTAATTTAACTAATTATTTTACCGAGTCAGACTCTTATAATCTGGATATCATCCAGATTCATCGAACCTGGTCACCAGAAAAATAACCCGACAAGTTCGCTTATTGTGTGACCCTATAGGTTCATTTAACACTGGCAGCGTGCCTAAATCATATTTAAATGGCCCACAAGTTATAAGCGGTTTCTAGCAAAACATTATAACTATCCAGGTTAAATGAAGATCGGTGATCTCTTTGAACCAAACCATAATTTTATATTTAGTCCTTTTGTCACACGATATCCAGATTAAGCATAAGGCACTGAGCATGTCATCCTTATTAAGCTTAATCAATTATTTCTTGATTTCATAGTAGATCTGTTCAAACAAATGATATCAATATCTTAGATTGATATATTTGAGCACGGCCATGCATTTTTAACAGTCTAACTTATCAAGGGGCCCATGGATATCTCTCCCATAACTGAGAGGGACAAATTCATTCACAATCAATCATATTCCTCTCCTTGATTTATTTTATATCCAACAGTAGTCTAATTTATTATCTGGTTAAAGACAACTTTAGACAATGTCAAAATATAGAATTTATCAAGTAAGAAACTATGATGAATTTAGGTCGAAGGACTTTCAATATTATTATGGCTAGAAAGTACTTATGACATATTCCATGAAATACTCTCACAGTGGGTCATGTCCAATACAATGTTCTCTAACATTTATTTATGTCTTGACTCGATATCACAAATATCCATGGCCAGTAAAACATAGCCATCAAGTCACAAACATGCTAATCTTAATTTATTATTATTCCAATAATAATAATCGATCGAGAGACGATTTTAGAATAGTCGTTGTATTCATTGTAGGGTTTTACTATCAAGTCACGTACTTGATGACCAACAAAACAAAACTCACTATTCATGGAAAGGAATGCCTCATATTATTATATAAAACATAATGACAATTGTATAAGTACAAATTGACTCTAGGGCATATCCCCAACACCAACAGCATTCACTTCTGGGAGTGCTGTTGAGCCAGTTCATCTGGCTTCATGATTTCTCAATAATAACTCATGTTAAAGCTGTCAATTTTAGATACCCTTTTTCTCGATATTGTTACTGTAGAATATGAAAAGTGGAGAATGTCTTCTCCAATATAACTTCATCAGTAACTTTTTCTCCGTAAAATTTTTAACTAAGATGTAGTTTTATACATCACGGAGTTCACGGTTTTACAATCTTACAACTTCAGGTGCAACCATTCATATCGTGCAGTGGGTAGTACGACCATCTTCAGGTGGTCAAATCTTTCTTTTTATCCACATGACATATGGATCTCCTTTTTTTTTTAGCATTTAGATGCATTTCTGTATGACATATAATTTTTTTTCAGAAAAATCAAGGGCTACAAATTCGAATTTAGCGAGATCAATAAATGCGTACCTGTCTTTTGGCTTTAATAACGGCAGAGACTCGTGCTGATAACGTGTTATAAAATTAGGGTAGTGTTATAATAAAATCTACACACTACACACTAAGAAAATTCTAACTATTCTTTGCACGAGAATTTCTCTTCAAACTTCTCTCTTTCTTTCTCTCACAATTCTTTCTCTAATCTTTCTTTCTCTGATCTTTCTTTCACAAAATGATGGTATGTTACAAGCTTAGAGAATAGCTCTATTTATAGAGCTCTAATTAGTGGAATACATCATGGCATACATCATCTTCAACTAATCTCAATTAATGGTGTCTCCACTAAATGGTGGACATCCATAAAAATCTTCTAATAATTCACAGAAATTCATAATTAGTGGAGCCTCCACTAATTAATGGAGATTCCAATAATTCATAACATATTTATTTTATTTTATTTTATTTGATATAGAGGGAAAAAGAAAGAAGAAGATAAAATAATTAATTTAATTTATTATTTTATTTTTTATTATCTATTTTGTTAAAATTTTTAATGTTAAAAATATAGTCAATATTATCATTAATTATTCACACTTTATTTTCTCTCTCTAAATCCATTCAAATTATGAGAGGAGGAAATGTTGAGGTGGGGGAGAATGGCATCCATCCTAATTTACTTCGGCTCCGCATCAACATTCAACCAAATGAGATAAATATACTATCTACCTCTATATTATTTACTTCTTCTCCTCATTTACTTCCACAAAATAGTCTAATCAAATATATTCTTAGGTCACATTACGCAAATGACATACTTTCATTCCCTTTTGTTACTTTCACACTGAAAATGTGCCCAAAACAATGTTGATTCTTTTTTCACGACTCAAACCTTCAGCAATCACGAGTGAAACTCAAGATGCTTTAGATCTTTATGCTTTCTTGCCATTCATTTAGTATTAGCACGTGAGTCGGTTTGGCCTGTACTGTCTGATGGGTCGGACCCAACCGGTCTGAAACCAAGAGCCAAACCTACTCCATTTTAACGGATCGATCCATGCTAGGCCAGGGATAAAAATCTTGACCCGTCACATGCCAGTCCACGGCCCTCGTAGAGTGTTGTTGCCTATTTGCTCTCTAGCTTCTTCTTCTTCTTTTTTTTTTTTTTTTTTGCAAAATGGCCACCTAACGCCTATTTCTCCCTCCAACTTCCAAAACTCTATAAATACCCCACAATTCACCCCAAAACTCATCAAACACTCTCTAACTTTCTCCAATTCTCTATTTTCATTATTCTTTCTCTCATAATTTTCAAATCTCTCTATTTCTTCTATAAAAAGTGTTAGAATATAATTTTTTTTAATATATTTTTTCAATTCTTCAAGCAAATTCTTCAAATTTTGGAAGATTATTAAGTGGCGAAATAGTGAATAATTTAAGTCTTAAAGAAGATAAGAAGTAAAACTCAACAAAGTGTTATAGTTTCTTAAACATCAACTAGTTAGTGTTTTTTAATCTTACATTCTTATTTTTTAGTTTTATTAATTATTTATTTGTTTTAGTTATTTATTTAATTTTTAATTTAATTTGTAATTTATTTATATATTTCAATTATCTTATTTTATTATTTGTTAATATTTTATTTCATTTTATTTGATCTATTATTTATTTATTTGAACTTTTATTTAAATTTAAATTTATTGTTTTTGTTTATAAATAATGGATAAAAAACAATATTATCATTTTTCTTCACAATCATCAGCATATTTTGATTTCAATATAAATCCAACTTTAAATTTAATAAATAATTAAATAGTTAATGAAAATGAAGACCCTAACGTTAGTGTACAATAACTACAACTATTAATCTTGATGAATCTAATATAGGTGTGCCTCAGGATCAGGTCAATGGTAAAATTTCAGAAGCTATAACTAAAGCAAAAACATCTATAGTTTAGAATCTTTTTTAAAAGGATAATAATAATAATAATAATAATAATAATAATAATAATAATAATAATAATAATAATAATAATAATAATAATACTAGGGTAATATATAAAATTTGTAAGATGGTATATGCATATATGAAGGGAGGAGGGACGGGAACGGTAGTTAGACATATAAAAATGTCATCTCATGATTGGTTAAAAAAATCTACTTAAACAACAACAAATCCATACTTCAGGTGGTTAAATTATAAAAAAATTTCAATATGATAAACAAAAAAATTAGAACTGAATTTGCTAAAATGCTTATTAAATCCAAATTACCTTTTAATTTTTTCGAAAATGTACAATATGAACAATTTATGCAATACTATTGCCAACATGTATGGAAAAGGATTCCTAGAATAATATTAAAAAATGACGTAATAAAGACATGTAAAAAGATAAAAGAGTGTCTTATTGCTATATTTGATTCTTGTAATTGAAAATTTACTCTTACTTGTAATAGTTGGACTGCAATTATTAATGAGTCTTATTTATATATTACACGTCATTGATCGATCATGATTGATTATGATAAAAAATAACTATTTATTTTAAATTATTTGAATATCCTCATATAGGTACTAGTATTGCTAGAGTGATTACTCAAACATTTTGTGAATATAAGATATTAAATAAAATTATTTCTATTTTTTTGGATAATGTTTCAAATAATGATTCTGCTATAGCAAGTTTGAAAAGTACTATGAATTCTATGTTAGATTAAATTTTATTTCATACTAGATATACTTGTCAAATACTTAATGATATAAATATGGTAACGTTACTATTAATAAAATTAAAAATGTTGTTTTATTTATTAAAACTTCTCCAACTAAGTTTCAAAATTTTAAGAATTTATGCCAAGAATAAGGTATGTCTTTTAAAAGGTTTAGAGTACATTGTAAAATTAAATGGAACTCAACGTTTAATATGTTTGAAAGTGTTATATCTTATCAAAATTAGCACATTAAATTTTGTAATAGTAACAATTTTCAACCTTAACTCATTAAAACTCATTTTGAAAATTGTATTGCGCTTTCAATATTTTTATTTACTTTTAAAGAAGCAATCAAACTTTTATTGGGATCTTATTATCCCACTATTCATCATATTCTCCCCATACTTTGTAAGGTAATACATATTTTTAATGAGTATATAAAACATCTCCAATATGGTAATTTTATAAAAAGTATGTTTGAAAAATATAAAAAATTTATGAAGAGACTCTTATTTTATATAGTATGGCATTGTATTTAGATTCTCGAGTAAAAACTCATAGATTTTATAGAATTATCAAATATCTTTACGAAACATTAGACATTGATAAATCTCCAATACTTAAGCAATGCGTGATGAAAGATATAAAAGAAAAAATGGCTAAAACTCTATTTAATATGTATACGTTTGAGTTTTCTTGTTCTAGTTCTGCTACTATAAGTATGAAAGATTCACCATCATCATCTAATAGTTAATTTCAATCACTCCAAAGATCCACCTCTTCAATTTTATCAAAATTTAATCTATGAGGTATTATGAAGTGTCAAAGAAGATCATCTACTACCTATAATAAAATGGCAATTTACAAGATGCAATCTCTTGTAAAAAACGGGGATCAACATTTTAACATTTGTGATTCATGGACGGATCATGTAAAGAAATACCTAATTTTTTTCAAAATGACACGTAATCTTTTGACACTACTTGTCTCTACAGTACTATTAGAAAGCATATTTAGTAAGAACGCTCGAACAATTGATGAAAAAATATATCAATTGGCTCCTCATACTTTGGAGGTGTTAATGTGTAGTAGTAGTTGGTTTGCTACTAATGATAGGAGGGACAATTCGTAGATTGTTGATGATGACTCTAATAAAGAATTGTGTGAGCCAAGTAATTGGTTTAATATTTCGAATAACTAAGTATTTAGGGTATGTAATATTATATGTTTAATTTTATTTTTAAGATAGTTATTCTATTTTTAAGTTTTAATCATTGTAATATTTTTAAGAGATTTAGGCATCAAGTCTCTTTCTTATGTAATCTTTATTTATTAATTAATAAAATCGATAGAGGTCCAAACTAAATCTCCCACTACTTCAAGGTGATTTTTTTATGATTTTAAACAATCGTGTTATTTAAGTAATAATAAAAAATTACAAAATAAAAGTATATTAAAATTTTTAACCGAATTGAGGGGAAAAAAAATAAAGAGGGAAAGAGAGAGAGAAAAGAAGCCTGGGACTTGCCCGCCGGCCTCACGGGCCCAGGGCCTAGGGCTTAGGCCTGGGCCATGCCAAGCCTAGGGTTTCTGGCCCTGGGACCAAATCGGCTTGGCCCGACCCTCCTATGCGCCGACACGGCTTGAAACTATATGGGCCGGCTACACATGCCACTGCTATATTCATCCAAAGGTGCTTAGTCCAAAGTAATTTCGAATACGTCTTCTTGATTTAAGAGCTAAAGTAGGTCTAATATCCAATGAGAAATTGCCTGTTATCCTTCTTGACAATGCCTCTGAGCTACCTTGTGGAAAGAATAAAATCATGAATTATGATTCATCCATTGCATCAAAGACACAGTATGTTACTTCATTTGCTTCTTTTAATTCCATTCATAGGATCTTGTTACAGATGAGCTCTCTTTTGGATATCAATTGTAGAAACATAACTGATTCCTCTAATAGGGATAAAGTTCTCCATGATTTGATTTAAATTCTTTCCAACTGTTCTTGGATTAGGAGACCTCAACTGTGCCCTGCCCCATCCTGAATAGCCATTAACTATGGAGTTTGAAGTAACACAGAGACAAACGGAACGCTGCATCTATAAAACGCTGTGGTCTTTTTTGTAAAAGGTCGCATTAAGTCGCATGTTGTGAATGCGATTTCAATACCGCAACTATCTCTTTTTCGTATTTCAATTAAAAAATTATCTCATTTAATGAAAATCTTGGAGAAAATGTGAAGTTGGTGTCAACCTGCTCTTGGTTTTGGTACTTCATGCCTTTCTCCCATATGGTGTATGTGGATTACCTCTCAATTCAAAATTTTATTTTAATTTAAAATAATAATTTAAAAAATTTTTAATTTTAAAAAATTATCATATACACAACACATCATATTATCTCTTTGACTTCACCTAAATCTCACATTAACTTTACCTATTTATTAATTTTTTATTATATTCAAACAAATTCATCTCAATCCAATTTCTATCTACTTATACTATTTTAGTCTTCTTTTTATTCCTAATCTATTTTAATAATATAATTGATTAAACTAAAGAAGTGCATATAAATGAGAAGTAATTTTGATTAAATTAAACAAAGACTAGCATAATCCATTTATAACTCAGTCTCCCCCCCCCCTTTTTTTAAGATATATTGTGAATTTGATTTAAAATAAAATAAAAAAATGTAAAATAAAAAAAACTATAGAAATAAGAGAAATAAGAGAATCACTTAAATTTAAATTAATATTTCGTTTATTTACATAAGGCCTCTATTTATAAAGGTTTAAATACATCATCTTAAAGGATAATAAATACAATTTTATCTTATCTATGAATAACTTTAAAAAATTAATATTTTATTTATTTTCTGCATAAATAGATAATATCGAAAATCGTAGTCACATCTATCTTCTACATAAATTGACAGCTTCAAAAAATATACAACTATTTTATCTTATAATTTTATACCACTTCCCTTTAGATGTTCATTTTTAAAATCTCACAAATGTCTCGTTAAAAACTTTTTTAAAAAAAATCATGTGAGACAAAAATCTAGTGAAGGAAAAAAGAGTACTTTTTTCGTTTTAAAAAAACACTACTTCCTTAAAAACTTGATTAAGAAAAACTCAATGGAAAAAAAACTTAGAAAAAATAGTACAATACACACACACACACACACACACACTCTCTCTCTCTCTCTCTCTCTCTCTCTCTCTCTCTCTCTCTCATTTAAAACATAACTTCATATCTTTCAGTCGACACATCTCAATTTTATATACCAATTTTTCAAATGTAGTAGTCGGTAATATCTTAGTAAATAAATTTGTCAAATTATCATACGATTAAATTTGTTGCATATCTATTTCATTTCTCTTATAGAGTTTATGAGTAAAGAAAATTTGTAATGAAATATATTTTGTTATATTTTTTTAAATATATCTATCTCTTAATTAAGTTATACAATTTGTATTACCTTCATAAAGAGGCATTAGAATTTTTTTGTTCAAATGATAAATCACAAATTTCTTGAATATAATGGATTATTAATCTCAATCATATATATGTTTGGCTTGCCTCATAAATAATAATAATTTCAATATGATTAAAATAAGTGGTTGTTGTAGATTGTTTTATAGAGCGCTATAATATACCAGTATCACATGTAAATAAATAACCAGTTTGATAATATGTTTTATGTAAGTTGAATAAATAACCAACATGTACATAACTAACTAACATTGGACTGGTTTTATTTAAATAAAGCAATTTGAGATCAATTGTCCCTTGAAGATGTCTCGGGATATATTTAATACCATTCTAATATCGCCATATTGGAGAAGAACTAAATATTGCTAATAAAGTCACATGAAATGTTATATCAAGTCTAGTATTATTAGTAAGGTACATTAGTATATTAATTGCATTAAGGTATCTTACTTCAGAACTAAAAAATTATTCATTATCTTTTTGAGGACGGAAAGAATCTTTATTTACATTTAATGACTTGTCGACCATTGGAATATTCAATGAATGTGTCTTGTCCATGTAAAATATTTTTAAAACATTTGTTTTATATATATATATATATATATATATATATATATATATTGATGAATAAAAATATCATCTTCCATATATTCTATTTGTAAATCAAGATTAAACTTGATTCTTTCAAAATCCTTAATTTCAAATTATCGCTTCAGGCATCTTGCCTCTAAGGTTAATATCACTAACATTATAGCAAGTATAATAAAGCCAGATCCAGATATTTTGATAAAGCCACTTGGACATTTTGTATCATTTTTATATCCTAAATTTAATAAATATTCACTAAGAAAGTTATACTATATACGTCCAAATTACTTTAAGCGATACAATATTTTTGTAATTTAATAGAATAATTTTCACGAAGGTCAGAATTATATGTTTTAGGCATCCTAAATCTTTTTGGAATTTTCATACAAATATCATTGTGAAGGTTCCTATATAGATAAATAGTAACTACATCCATTAGACGCATACCAATCTTTTTATGTACTATTTGTTGGATCGATCAATTAATGGATATAATTATTGACTCCAATAATTGCGATTAGACTAAGAGTGCAGTTACGTTCTTTTAGTGGAGTGGAACGTAATTAATAAATTATTTTTATTGACAAAATAATTTATTGGAGCTTAGTCTAATTGTATCCGGTCAGGTCCCTTCAGTGGCTCCTAATTATGGGACAATAATAAATTATAATTTATTTATAATTTATTAATAAAAATTACAGAAAATAAAAAATCGTATTTTAAATGGAATAGGATAAGTGGAGATAGTTGTATTCAACTATACTTTTCTTATTCTATCAGGATTTGTATTATGAGATAGAGTCCAATATACAGATTGGGAGATAACTCTATTTCAAACATACATGAGGATCATCCTGGTGGTTCTCTGGAGTTTTTCTCTCAGTTTTTGTGTGAGTCCACCCTCAACAAAGAGAGAAACAAAATACGATTAGCAATTTTTTGGTCCAAGGAGATTACATTGAAGAAGACTTGGGGGTCTGGAGCATTACCAGAAGGCCGAAGACTTCAAGAATCGTATTGGTGGAGACGATATCTACAAAGGTATGATTCGTTTCTCATATTCTCGAGATTTAATCTGGTTAACACATAAGCATATCGATCCTATTAACTAACACTATTAACTCACAAAATATCGAAGTATAATTACATCTACTACATTGAATATATCTCATTGTAATTAATATCTGATTTTTGCAAAAAACCTTTTACCATAAGTCGTGCTTTATATCTCATGATTTTATTATTTTTATTTTGATTTCGTACAAATACCCATTTATAACCAATTAGTTTTACGCCTTCTGATATTCAAACTATAATAAGTTCAAAAAATCTCACGCTTTTGCAAGAAAGTTGAATTCTTATTAAATTACATCTTTCCATTTTGACCAATCACTTTTATGATGACATTATTCAACTGATATTAGTTTAAAATCCTCGTTATCTTTTAACACATCAAGTATTATATTATATGTAAAAATATCATTAATAGTTATTTTCGTCTTATTTCAATTGCTATCAGAAGTAGTATAAGTGATGAGAATATTAGTATTATTTTCATTACTTTAAAAAATTTAGATATTTTCATTAGTTGTCTCTTGATCCTTATTTTCTAATTCTTCAATTTTATCACCCTAATCATTTGATCTTCTTTTCTTTCGAGAATTTTTATCTTTTGAGTTAAGAGGTTATTTGCGCTTTTGGTGTGCTATTGATTTAGCAACTCTATGAATTTCATTTTATCCTGCTAGGCCTTTTATCTGAATAGGAATATCTATAACTGAAATATGCAAATTTGTTACCCTTGTAGAGTTAGCAAAAGAATTTAATAGTTGATTTACAAGTCTTCACAAATAAATGATCTTTTAAACTTTTAATTCACCTGTGCTTGTGCACGAATCTAAATAATTCATTGATGTTGTCTACATAAATTCTTTTTTATATGATTTATATTCTCTCGCTAATTTAAGAAATAAAGTCTCATCAAAATAATAATCAATAAATCTCGCTGTGAATACATCATCAATCAATGTTTTAATATATCTAATTATAAAGAGAGAATCATATTCAACATATATTCCAAATGTTCTTTGAGAATCCATTTTTGGCATATTAATTTAGAGCAATTGGCATGTATACAAATACAAAAAAATTCTCAAATAAGTAATATTTGGCTCTAAGTCAAAAGCCAACTGCAAAAGAAAGAATTTATGATAACTTGTTGGCCTTACACGCAAAAGTATTGTAGCATGCAAAATAACATATCCCCAAACAGATATAGAGGGATTTGTTCTCATTAATATTAATCTAGCAATTAACTATAGTCATTTAACGAATGATGCAACTAAATATTTTGAGTATGAACACGAGTTATTGGATATTCAATAGTAATGCCAATCAATATATAATAAGTATCAAATGTATGGAAGGAATAGTCTTCGACATTATTTAGACAGATTCGTTTAATATGATAGTTTGGAGATTGTGCTCTTAAGCTAATTATTTGAGAAGTAATTTCACAAATACCAAGTTGTTGAACTGATAATAAATAGACACGCGACTATTGGGTCGATGTATCAATTAAAATAATAAAGTTTTTAATTGTGCACATGATAGATGAATTGTTCTACATGTATCACCTTGAATTCTTTCTAGAAATGCTAAAGACTCAAACACTACTTTTGTTGGTGATGATTTAATAACTAATTTCCTTTGAGAACATACAACATAAAAAAATTTATCTTTTTAAAACTTAAAGGGATGAACATGCATATTTTTAATTATTCTTTACATCATAAATGCTATTGGATGACTTAAATAGTCATGTCAAATGATAAATGTAGCAGGATCAACAAACTTCTGGTTTACTGAATGATGTGCTTTAATGCATGAATTTTTGTGTAATATAGGACAAATGAAAGAGGTTGTAATTTTTCTAATAAAAAAATTCTTGCATGAGTTTATTTGAGTAATATATAAATATTCATGATCATTTTCTTTCATAGTTTCAATATAATATCTATTTTGGTGGATATCTTTAAAAATTAATCAATTTTTTTTTTTTTAGATTTGAGGAATATAATGCTTTATAAATCATAATAGTTGTTCTTCTACATAATAATATACTAGCACTTCTGAAATCTTCAATCAATTTTGCATTATCACTTATAGAATTAGTATTTATTTCTCCATCTTATAGTAAGAGAAATATTTTCTATCTTTCAATATGGCGTGTTATACCATTATTAATGTCTTTAAATGCCATTTTTGAATCCAATAAACAGAATAATAAGCATCTTTGCATAATAAAATATTTATAAATTTGAATATTCAAACAATAAAGAAAATTTTTAAATGTTAATTACTATTATAATACCGAAAATATATGACAAAATAAAAATATTAAAAGTAAAGTTCTAATTCTTCTAAACGCTCCCGCCACTAATCAAGTAATTAATTTTTTCTTCTAAATGTTTAAAGAAATCAACAACATCCAAATGAGTAACACCAAAATTAACATATTTAAGATTTGTATAATCATCATCATCATCATCATCATCATCATCATCACGAAAATAATATTGTAGAGTAAAATTTGCTTCAACGTCTTTATCTTTATTCTCAATAGAAGCTAATAAAAACTAACAAGATGTTGTTCCGAACCAATAGCTTTTCATGCTACACCAATAACATTTATCTTCGTAATTTATCAGGATCACATCATTTCCTTTTTATTTCACGTTATTTTTTGTCTACTTCTAGTGAATATTATTATTCTTCGTAATTTTATTTTGACTACTGCGATCATAATAAATATTTCTATTATATTCGTGTATACTTTCATGACCATAACCACAACCACGATTATGACCACAACCACAATTACAACCACCACTACGATCACAATAACGATATCTTTCGAGGCCAAAATTATGAATTCTAACAGTATTGACTTCTAAAAATAAAGTAGAAACTATTGGCAGACTTCATATTTTTTCATTAATAATTCATTATTTTGCTCAGTTATAAGGAGATAGGATATCACTTTTGCATTTTTTTTAATATATTTTCTTGATATTGCTACTGGAGGAGTACATTTGAGGTTTGAAAAGTATAGAAAATTTTCTTCAATATTTCTTTACTAATTAATACAATTTTAGTTGTGAGATAATTTTAAATATAATATAATTATACTCACTGATGAATTTAAAAACTTACAATCGCAGTATATTCAATCATACCGTGCTTTTGAAAAGACTACAATTTTTTAGTGGTTAAACATTTTTTTTTAGATTACTCTACAAAATAAGTGGATCTTTCACGGTAAGTTATTCTACTTTAAAATCATTATGAACATGATGATAGAGAAAAACTATAATTTAATACTATTTTATGATGATAATAGATTTCCTTCTACAATGATATATGCCAGACCTATTGCAGTTAAATGTATTTTAGTATCTAAAGTCCAGGATAAATAGTTTTTTTTTTGTTAATATCAAGAATTGCAAATCAAGTTTAATGAGATTCACTATGCTAATGCAAAATTAAATAGAAAAAAAATACCTTTCTTTTTCATTTAAAAAATCAGACCACTTGATTAAAAAGTTCAGCAGAATAACTACAATAGTGTCAGCTTGATTGTAAATTTCACTAAAATAAATTGGTAATATTGGCTTGATTATATATAGCTTTTAGTAGAATAATTTTGATAGAGTCTCGCACCGATAATGTATTATAAATTTGATTTAAAATAGAATTATAAAATAAAATATAAAAATTATAAAATAATGAAATTATAAGAAAGAGAAAAATAAAAGAATCACTTAAATTCAAATTGATATTTAAGTCGTTTATATAAATTCTATATTTATAAAAGTTTAGATATATTATCTTAAAGAATAAAAAATAAACTTAATAAATACGACTTTATCGCATTCATTAATAATTTTAAAAAAAGAACAATCATATTTATCTTTTGAATAAATAGTCAATATCGAAAATTGAATAGACATATCTATTTTTTAAATAAAAATAAAATTAAAAAATAAATAATCATTTTATCTTATTAATTTTATAATATTTTTACTTATTTAATAATTTTAACTTGGAGGTCCGGTTGGGGGAGAGGGCCTAGTCGTCAAAGTGTGATAAAGTGATGTAACCTTAGCTTTTTTCCAAAGTCAGAATAGAACAAGAACAATTCAAACTTGGAGTTGCACTAAGAAAAGAAAACAATTAGAGATGTGGCCTTTGAATTGATTTACATGTCCTGGTGTACGGTGAGAGCGAAGTTTCAAAATTTTGTCAGTAAAAAGCATAATTGCACGACCTCTTTCCTTCGCTCTAAGGGCTAATTTGGAAATTTAACAGAGAAAGAAAATTTTAAATTGTGAGAGGAACAAAAAAATATTAAGTGATTTATATCTAAAATGATATTTGAGAGTTTAAAAGAGAAAAAATGTTTTTTTTTATTTGAGAATTTGTAGGAAAAAATAAAAATAAATTTATTAAAATAACCTTATATAATATGTTTGTTTAAAACAAAATAAATAAAATTATCATTTAAAATTTACTTAAATTGTTCCAAAAATCTATCCCTCTCTCCCAAGAAAAAAAAAAAAAAGGATTATGCTAGTTGATAGTAATATTTCATTACCCTAATTCTCTTCTTTTTCTTTCCTCATAAATCTCTCAAATGTGAGAGTTCAATCCTCCATCCTCTTAAATCCCCTTTTTTTGTCTCCAAATCCCTCCATCCATGCTAACCCTAAAGAATGGTCGAATCGAATCTCTGTCAAATCTTCTTTTTGAAATTTCATAGCTAAACAATAGAAACAAATGCTACCGAATCTTTCATAGAGGAGGAGTTCAAAATAATTCTTAAAGCCTTCGAAGTCTATAGCTTCAGTTATTTCCGCCGCAAGCTTCACTATCACTTTACTTCAATTTTCATTTTTGGTCAAATAAGGACTTTTTATGCATAGTATTTGCGCATTAGGATCGGCATAAGTTGAATTGAAAATTTCTGTCTGCTACAGAGGTCGAGAAGCTTACCGCTTTTTCTGACTCTAATGGATGTAGCTCCTTAACAGGCGGGGGTGGGTGGGGGACAACAACAGTAATTCACTGATCTATAGATGAAACTCTCTGGACAATCTCAAAGATGTACACTAATTAGTACAACATTTACAATTTAACGACATTTTATTCACCTCGTCACCCTGCATTTACAAGACAAAAAAGAGTTTTAACGGTTATTTGCAAACGGGAAATAGATCATTACACCGTTTGTATTCATACACTTTTAGTCAAGGAACATGATTACAAATTTGTATTGCAACTTCTTGCTCTCTCACCTAAGGCACCTTTATGGCAAGAACTTGCTATTTGGATAATGTTCTCAATCAAAAATGTATAGGAAAAAGAAGTTCCTCCTCCCGCACAAGATTTATCCAGCGTATGAACCTTGTTAGCTTATCCATAGTAATAGACATTTTCAGCTTGTTAGACCCCTACGGGTGTAGTCGCCTAAGGAAAAGCCTGCTATACCGGCGAAATAATGTCCCCCAGAGGTTCAGGGAAAAATGTCGGCAGAACTACACATATCTTCATCATCATAAAATGGTCAACTTGCTGAGAAACACGGCAGTCATTTGGTATCTACTCTTGCAAGTCCAACAGCAACATGCATCATCAACAAGAAAACAGAAGTTGTCTTGCAACAAAGAAGCTCATGGAAGAGTTCCGTTGGCAAGTCCCATGGATTCTGCAAATTCTCTAGATGTATATGTGTCAGCTTGCTCCTGTTCAGCATGCAGGAAACAAGTAGCAGTAAGCGATTTTCACCTCTCCAACTTATTGGTAGGAGAAAAAGTAGCATCTTTCCATCAAGCAAATTTAAACATAAAATACAGCACTTGCAAAGAGGAAGTTGTGAAATACCAAGTTTGCTCATTCTGTAAATGTTTACAAGACAATAAGAACTATAACCAAGGAACATTCACCAGGAGTATTACTGCAATGACTTGGCAATCTTAACAATCCCATGCATTCAGGTGCTCTATTTGCATTGATACAGTTGGAAGTTTGTCAACTTCTTACAAAATGGCTATGGAACAACCAGATGTGGTAGCCACAATATTCTCCACGCAAAGTTTTCTTAGTTTTGGTTTTATGAAGTGCTTTTGAAAAGTAGTGATTCGTAGTTCGGGTTGCCAAACTCAAAGGTGACTCTGGTGTTAATGCAGTGAATCTAATGTAACAGGAGATTTCTCAAATTCATGGTAGTTTTTCAACTCAAAAAGCAATGAATTTAAGGACTTTTGAGGGGTCGAATACCTAATGGTCTAGGTTTTAACTAAGAAAGCATGTTAGGAGTTTGGAGCTTCTGTTGCTCCGTAACAAAATCAATAAATTACATTTAACTACAACATATAAAAACCACGGTCATACTATTTCCCTAACATGTAAGACAAAGATTTCCAAACTATAGTCAGGCACAGATGTACAATATCTTTTATTTAACACCTTATACAGTTAAGTATTTCCAAAAGCCACTAATGTGTGCTAATTTTGTCATCATTTCTGTGTCATATGTGGTGCATATGTTGAGGCATTTTGAAGATATGACTACTCAACCCTATCTTTTTCACCTTATTTTGTGTAGGATTTGCGGAATGAAGGTGAAAAGAGCTGGAAAGTGCCACAGGAAAAACCAAGTGGCCCTGCCTAGTTCATAGGGAACGGCGTGGCCTGGTGATGCTTGGAAAAAGGATTGAAATTCTAGAGACTAAGCGGTGCCGCTAGAGGCCAGGGATGTAGCGCCACGTGGTGAAGAGACTGAACAGTGCTAAGCAACCCAAGAGGAAGTAGCGCCGCCTGAGATGAAGTGAGTGGCACCGCTTGCAGTCGCGATGCTGAGTAATTCCATACCAAGCAGGTAGGGATGGCAATGGCACCCGCGCCCCTGCAAACCCCCATTGCCCTGTCCCCGCCACAGGAAAGGCGGGGATACCGCCCCCAGCCTGCCAGGGATTAAACAATCTCCAATCCCGGTCCAGTGGGGAAGCGGGGGTTGGGCCCGAAAATATTTATAAAGATTTTTTAAAAAATATTTTTGGCCTCCAATATATTTTTATTCAAAACTTTTTAATAATTTCGAAAACTTTTGTGGTGATTTTCAATAGTTCACGTATTAATCATATCACTAAATTAATAAGATTAAAATTGATAATTGATAATTTTTCCTTTTTTCTTCTACTTCATTTTATTTTACATACATATATAATCTACCTATATATATATATAATCATATATAATATATATAAAATCTATATAATAAATATACATATATAATCGACCTCTCTATATATGTGTGTGTATAAAATCTCCCTATATATACATATATAATCTATATATATATAAAATATAATATAATATATATAATACATATAATACAAAATATATATGGAGCGGGACGAGCGCCGGGCCGGGAATCATGTAATCCCCACCCCACCCCAGCATCATCCCTGCTTAAATCGAGGAATCTCCAGCCCAATCGAGTTGGGTCTCCGATTAAGCGGGGAAATTGCCATCCCTACAAGCAGGGCCACTTGATCCACAGAATCAGACTTTGTTCTAATTTCATATCCGCGAAGTGGATTAAAAGAACATAAAGAGAAAAACCCTAGAGGGGAGAGAAATGTAACAACCTAGACAGGAACGATCCAACACAAGAGAAGGCCGAGACGCAGGCTCAAGGAGATTCTTAGAGAGGAAAGGAGTGTTGTTCAAGGGAGAATTGCAGCCAACCTATTTAATTGATTCAATATTTGTTCTCCTTTGATTGACTTGAGAGATGATATTAGGGGACAGAACTAGATAATCAATAAGATAGTAGTGCCGCTTAGAGACAAGGGCATTAATTTCTTCCAGACTTATATTTGGTAATTAAGGGTTATTGCACTAAATGCACCCTTAGGTTAAATTAATGAGAAAGGGATATCCATTAGTTTTACTAAAGGGTAGGAAATCCATAACTTGAGAAAGAGTAGAATTCATTATTATAACCCATACTAGTAATAGATTAGTAATTTAATTGTCCAAAGTTTTCATTCATTATTTGTCAAGTTCTTGGGGATTCCATTTGAATGCATTGTTATTTACTCCTCTTTACTCCTTGATATTCTTGTTGCCAATCTTGTGTAGACTAGATTCATTCTCTATTTTAATAGCTTTAATTATATCACCTCTTGACTTGATAGGCTAGACAATAGAATTAAAGTAATAACTAGTACTTGCTCCTTGAGGATTGGTACTTGTTAGATACCCTATACCACAATTCACAATGGATGCACTTGCTATTGTGTTTGGTGTATAGATTTGGTGATTTGACATTTTATTGAAACTTGGTAGTTTGCGACCCTATTGAATTATATCCTACACCAGAAAGCACATCAGCTGCAATCATAGACACTCCAGTGTAGTAAAATTTCTCAGACCTGAGATATTGACTTGTTAAAAAGAAGAACTATCATTGGAGGACAACTCAAACACAACCAGAGCTCAGCAAAGTGCTAACTCTAATGCTGAAAAACAGGGGGCGTTGAAAGTGCAAGATAAAAGGCTGGTTACCTCGTATTCATCATAACTTGCAACAGTGCACAAGCAAGAAAAGAAGATATATCAAACAAAGGAAGGAAAAAATAATAACAATAATACACTGTTTACAGAAGCCAAGATAATAAAAATGAGCATTTGTATCTAGCATGGAAAAGAAAAGACCCAAAGATAAGCACTATAAAGGCATACAGTACCTTCTGAACCTAATATTTTAATGGAATAAGGCATATAGATATATCAAAAAGTGTCTCTTATTGTGCTAAGCATAAGCACAAATACCAAGCCCTTCCCAAGTCCAGCAGGAGAAGAAGCCTCATTGACTAGCTTTGTCATGCATAGAAGTAAAAAGTAAGGCATATATGCCAACAAAAAGAATAAATAAAGCTCATGCATTAACCATAACCTTTCATTTTCAATAATCCAAAAGGTTTAGACTAGAACTAGAACAAGAATCTTTCTCGTCCTTATTTTAATTTCTGAAGATTATGATGTAGCAGATGAACAAGAATTCTACCTGAAGCCTATGCAACAGATACATCAAGAAGAGATGCACAAATACCTGGCATGAAGTATCAATGTATTAACTTCAAGCCTTTTTTACAACTAAAGTTTAAAAATAGCTTCCTATGAAATAATAAAAAGAGAGGAACAAAATTGGTCTATGGTTAACAACTCTAACCAGATAGAAAAGAAGGATGACTCGAGCAGTTGGATACCGCCAAAAGAATCTTGTCGCCCTCACAGCTCCAGTATCTAAAAGCTTTGCTGCCTTTTGTAGCTACACGAGGCAAGCAAAGTTCAATTCTACAGTAGAAAGCAAAGCGGACAAGGATTAAATGAGAAGAAAAGAAAAAACAAGAGTACCTGCAAGCTTGCCCCGACCATATGCCGTTGATATAGCGGAAGAGTCCTGTATTTTGATTAGTCAAACCCAAACATAATAAAAATCCACTTGTTTAGGATTAAGTGTAGAGCTTCAAAGCACATACTCTGATTATATATATGGGAAACAGATAGGACATAATATTCATACTTGCTTCTAAGAAGTCTGAAAACTAGATATGCATGTTCAGCATTCATCATATTTCCACTAAATATAACTACTCGTATAACAAGACTGGAATAGTTATACTACATTATCAATGTCAAGATACTACATACTCGAGTGCTTTAATCTCAGTGTCTTCCTCCCAAGAGGATGATGTTCGGCGAGAAACTTTGCTCCTTTCTGCTTCAACCTGTTTTAGACAATGAACTTGTATAGCTATAAAATATTCTTTTATGCATGAAAGTCATTGCTAATAGCGAGCAAGAGAGACACAACCATTAACAGACCTCTGCTTCCTGGAAACGCTTCAATTCCTTCTCCAACTGAAACTCTGCTGCAGCCTTTTCGCTGGCCATGGTTTCCAGTTGTGTTTGCTTGTAGTACTGATAGAACACACCATCACAAGTAAAAAGGAGTACAACAAGTGAAGCCAAATGCAGATTTATGTATCAGTGAGATGTACCAAGAGGTCAGTTAATTCCCGGTACCGTTTTTCCAGCTCCATATGTTCCTATTTGAAGGCACCAGAACTAGTTAGAGGCTACAGAGTGCAAGTGTGTTATACAAGAATAAATCATCAGATACTATTCACCTAGAGAAAATTGAACAAAAAGTACTGCACCTAAAAGATTAGAAAACATTGCATTATGATCATGTTCCCATAAAATCATACAAATAGGCATAGTGCCATACAAAGTTAACACCAAGTGCATAGTCTGCATTAATCTACCCAAAATAGTTCAATAATCTTTTCAATACAACTTGCATGCAATTCTAACACCTTTGTGCATGTCATAAACAAACAACATCATCGCATCAAAATATAAGACCAAAACATAGGTGAAGGAACAAGAAGATGAGATCACTTACCTGACGAGAGTAATGCTCAGCATCCCTCTTCATTGCAGCCATTTCAACTCTCATCTTTTGCACCTCAGCCTGCAGCAAATAATCCAAGTCTTTTTACTGTCCTTGAGAAATTACACTGCAGCATATGTAATACATAAGCAACCAATGCAACTAAGAGGTCATTGGTTCTCAGGACGAGGCCACATTCAGTGCAAATCCTCAAAGTCATCCCCTGTGTGATTTGCTCTTCATTTCAGAACTATTAGCTCATTCAACATATGGTTCCAGCATATATTCTACTTCATCCTTGGGGATTCAGCGCTGGATCAAGGCTGCAGGCCTTACACATACCGACTCTTTGACCCCAGTCCTATAAATGTCTCTCCCCACTCCTCTCAAGAAAATTAACACTCGTATCCTCTCTCTCTCTCTCTCTCTCACAATTATATTTTGGAATGCCTGGAAGTCAAGGTCTACTTTTATAAAATAACATATTTTCCCTCTAAACTTTCACAACAACTCCTCAATTGAAGAAATATAAGCTCCACTAACCCAAATGTCCCACTACTAACCTTTTTAATTAAGGGTAATGTGGTAACTCAAAGGCTATCATAAATTTTTGTGCCAAGTCAAAATGGAGCATTCCGATCTCAATGGAAGGAGTAATTACTTTCTAAATACACTAGGGACTCGGTTACATTTCTTCCGAATCTTCTAAAGATTCTTGCATTGCTTTGCAAGTATTGGAGCTGGTGGACATGGAGGGACAAGAAGTGGTGGCATTACCAGAAAGGTGGAGGGTTCTTTAAAAGAAGAGATGATAATGGTTGTGGCCATTAATATTTGAACAAGCTTGGTGAGGCTGGTATGTTAGAGAGTACAGATGGAGTTTGCTGCTGATCTGCTGTGTAACTGGTCAAGAGACTGGGGAAGATACCACCCAGCACCATCATGCTGCTGCCCCTCTTCCCAGCCAAAACAAAAAAGGAAAAAAAACACAAAAAGAAAAAAAAAATGGTGGGAAGGAAAAGACTAGCATAAGCAATTATTTTCATTATGTTGGTAATAACACGAAACAGAGGATTTCAAACAGGATATTTGGGGATGAGTGCCTTTAATCAATAATATGGGTTCGACCATAAATGCAATTCACACAATTAGAATTATTAGACATTTTAGCTTCATTTTGGCCTCTTTATCTAGTGGCGTCTTTTCCAATTCATGAATGAAACAAGAATGATAAAACAAACAGGTTAATACTGACAGACAGAATAACTTGCCTCCATAGCAGACAGCTTGCTCTCAGCATCTCTCTGACCTTGGCGTGCACGCTCCACCTCTTCTTGCCACGCCTGCATCTTCAGAATAAGAAGCTTAAGTTGAATAACTATTCTAATTATGAAGATTTAAGAAAAGCTAAGTGTGGGAGAACTGGTCAGTCCACAACCTACCTATAGCTACGTGGCTAAAAATGAAAATGTAGTTCTGAGTTCAACAAAAACAAAACATAATCTACAGAACAAAGATTGAAGCAAAATACAGTTGTCTCCAACCGAAACCTATGATTGTGAAGTCTCTGCTATCTGATTTCAACAATACTCCCTTCATTCCAAATTGAATGTCCCCATTGAATTTGAGACCATGAGTCCAAGCCCATCCTTTTCTTTTAAGGAAGACTGAAAGTATGTATATTATAGGGAAGTGCACATTCATTTTGGGAAGAAATGAAACAGAAATGTGGACATTCAGTTCAGGAAGGAGAGAGTATAAAATTGCCTCAAAGCAACACAATATGGAGAATGGAAATCTCTAAAGACAATCTTAAAAGATCCAGTTATTGAGATTCATGGTCCGAAATGATAGGTAGTAGCATTTGGCATCAGCACACTAAATGCAAGCCGGGTAGAACTTCATAAAAGGATAATGAGAGTTCTTTACCAGGAATGGGGTCTTAATCTCCAACATTTAAATAAAGATGTATACATATACTAAAGGAGATAAAAAGACAAAAAGGAAGTATTGTGGGTGTCAAACTTCTGTTCTTACTTTGTTGCTTCAAACATATCAATGCAATCATATACCAGAAATCAAATCAAGAACTGTTAAACTTTATTGGTCTTGCCCAGTATAGCAGAACAATGTGATGCAAAATCTAGTATTGGTCATTCATTCAACCTGAATCACTTGATTTGCCTCCTCAGGAGATTTCTTTTGTCCGCGCCGAGCACGAGCTTCCATGTCATGTAGTTCTTGATTCAAGGAAGCACATTCAGCCTGGTTCATATGGTAACGACATAAATGCCTACACCTGGAAAACAAAATTTTCATAGTTAAAAAGAAAGGAACCCCATTGTTACCTCAAGCAGAGCTATCTTTTGCTCAAGATCAGCTGCTTTTGCTGTCCTCTCATCTGCTGTCCTCTGGAGAAGGTATATAGGTCAATCATTAAAAGTAAAATAATCATATAAAACTATAAGTCACTGGAAAACTGTAAAAACAAGAATTTCAGTGTAAAACTGAGAATGACGTTCCAGTGAATGCCCCTATATGGTTGTTGAAAGTGAAGGATCTTTCATCCTCAAGGAAGGACAATCATAAATCCAGTATAAACCCACGATCAAAAAAATTTATTTAAGGGAAAAAAAAAAAAGGAAGAAGAACAAGGGCCAAGGACACATGTAAATGGATGTGCTCCAAACTTCCTTCGAATAAATGAGGTACTTTTGTACTATCATTTATCAAAAGAATAAAAAAGAAGAGAAGAAGATGCAAGCGCCAGAGGCACTGAAGCATCTCTTGCAGGGTAGATTATGACAGGCACCAGTGTATGAACAAATAAACATAGGGCTATGAAACAAATAGAAATCCATTGGAAGTTCAGATAGCAGATCAGGTTCACATATCACAACTACTTTAAAAGGAAACACATACTGAATTCAAGATTCAGAATTTTTCGCAATTATGGTTATATATATTGTGACTGCAAAACCAAATAATAGACTCAAAACAATAAAGATTCAGCTCTTTCAATTTGACAGAAATTTATGCAATTTAGCATTTCAAAGATAGCCAGTATACAATACCTGGATCCTTGCTAATGCTGTGGATGCTTCAATAGCTCGATGCTCCAATTCTACTTCTCTTTCCATAGCAGCCTATTCGTTTGATCAAAGGCTTGTCAAATTTAAGGACAGAGTAGCACAGCAGATATTCATAAAGCAAAAACCTACTGTATATGAACCCAGAAGCAGCAATCATGTAGAGGTGTAAAAAAGGGGAGAAGAAAGGTGGAGGAAGGAGGGGGGCAAATAACATAACCAAAGAAATATGTGTTTAGCTATAAACCATCTTGGTAGCAATATGTGCAGCGCGCTCTTCTTCAGCTCTTCTTTCTGCAGCAGCTTGCTCCTCCCTCAGGGCCTGAAATGAGAAATTGTTGCCAACATAGAAATAATGAGTACGCTGCTTCAAGGACATATGCTTGAGATCAAGTTAAACTAGACTAGAAAACTAGTTTTACTTACTTGCATCATCCTTGTCTCCGTTAGCTCCCTATTTCTCATTATAGATTCCATGTTAGCCTGAAGTAATGAACGTGATCACTAATTATAAGACAACTTGCATATGGGCCAATCAAACAACAATTAGAATCTATTTCACTAGCTATGAGGACATGGAATGCATGGTACAGTTTCCTTTGTTCAAGTAAGATATACCACTCAATCTACAATAGAAAAAAAACAATAGTTACATATATGATGGATGTTATTTAGAAAGGACTGGTTAAATTTGTAAGCAGTGGATTTCATTATCCAGATGAATATAGTGCTTTTCGGGTTCATGATGTTTCCAATGAAATAAAATTATAGGCATCATGCAACTAAGAAACTAATAACACAATTGAGTTCGCTTTATTGTACCACAAATTAAGAGCTTTTAGGAATCCATAATGTAGGAGGAAATTAAGGATGCCTAGAAGTAAAGAACTTGTCTAGGTCAGCACTCGCATGGATGTTGTTATGACCAATTTCTCTTTGGCACACATATTATCCAGTATGCAGTGTATATGAAGGGTAAAGGAAAAGTATTCAATTCTTTTCCCATACAAGTTCACTTTCGTCTCTTTTCGCAAAAGGACCAAAGGAAAAGAACATTTTCCACTTTCTGTCACGGGCCCATTTGTGCATTCCAATGATTAACCCTATTCCCTACGCAACACACCTCAAAAATTAAACAAAAAGGAAAAATAAAATCAAGAAGCTTGTCAAATAAGACAGTTAGAATGAAAACTTCAGTCACAGAAGTATGAATATTGTACTTCCTCAGGGGAAAGTTCTGCAACATCTAAGGGGAACGGTTGAAATATATGCAAAATACTCAAAAGCTGGTATGTGAAATTCAATTTGGTAGAGGTTGAGACACCAGGTAGTGGACTAGAAGACAAACATTGCAGGAAGGGACAATTGTGCATTGTTGAACAAGTCGTTATAACAAACCTGCAATGATGCCAAATTTCCTTCAGATAATGCAGCCTGCTTCTTCATTGCATCCATAGAATTCACAAGTGCTTCAATTTCTGCATTCTTTGCAGCCAACGCATCAGCCATGTTTGACTCCGCTTTAGCCACCTCACTTTTGGACACAGATAGATCTTTTTGAAGCTGTTTAATGCGGTCCTCATATGATTTACTCAACTCTCTCTGTTATAGGAAAATGGCATCAAGTAAACATCTTAATTTTGAAGGATAATTTTGAACTAGAGTCTCAGAAAGGCTTGTGTCTCACCTCGGCAAAGAGAAGCTCTTCTAACTGTGCGTTTTCAGATTTATACTCTTGTAGACGAGATGAGAGGCCAGCACAAACCTAAACAATGACAAGGCATAAGGCACGTAAGTATGAATTCTTAGTTGTACTTATCAAAAATAAAGTCTTTGTACATTTCGTCTTAAAAGGTTAGCACAAATATAAACAATAAAGCAAAGCATGAACAAAAGTATTTGCTGACAAAACACGTTCTATGTCAGCCAGCCATCCCTATTCAGTTCCTTAATTCCTAGAAATCACTTTGCCCTTCAAGCAATAAAACTCGGAGGTGGGGGTAAATCAGATCCAATATATGATTATTATTGTTTCTGATAAAAGTGTTTTCAAATATAGACAAATATATCTTTAATCTGTCAAGTAGTGGCTAGGAATATTGATGTTGTTCATTTCACACTATGGTCCTTGTAGCCAACAGCGTCGTTATCATCCACTAAAAGAGACTACTTACATAAAATAGAATAGTCAACAGAAAGTACCAAATTTTGAAATAAAGATAATGAAATAAGGATTTTACCTACCACCTTAGGTACTTCTTCAACTTGGAAAAATTCAACTATTTACTCTCTTTGAACATTTTGAACTTTGGTATCAGAAAATTGACATCTCTTTACTCAACCAAATCAATTTTAAAATGACTCAGGCAAAATTCTTGACAAATTTCTCTTCTTTTTAACTATTGACTGTTACTTTTAGATCTTACTTTTCTACCAGACTACAAAACGGAATTACCATATGATTCAGTGCCTAGCTGGTGTTCACTTTTAATATTGACCAAAGAACCAGAAATCAGTAGACTTCTACCGTAAATCATGAAATTATAGCCAGCAATACACTTGACTGTAAAATATTCATGAAACCAAACCCCGCAACAGATTGTAATGACATTATAGTTAAGTCCATAAACCAATTACAGAGAAGGTGATATTAAAACCTTACCCGGGCTAACCTTGCTTCTTTTGACTGACCAGTAGAAACTGCACTCTTCAGCAGTCCTTGTGCCTGTGGAATAAAGAAACATAGATAATAAAGACCTTATACAACAAGGAACTAAAAAAATTAAGCCCTAAAGAAAACAAACCAAGAAATTTACCCACAATCCATACCTCATCAAGTTGCTCTTGTATTTTCACAGCAGAAACACCAGTACTGTGTTCTGGATCCATTTTCTGATCAGAGCCCAATTCAGTTTCTAAGTTTTCTGGATCTTTTTTCATATCTGGAACAAGTTCAGGTTTTAAATCAGCATCCTTCAACTGGTTATCAGCATTACCATCTACACTTGAAAGTTGAGTTCCTTCATGCTCAATAGGTTCAGGAGATTTTGTATCTTCCAACAGGGTACTTTGATTGGATTCTGCAGGAGGATCACTAAGGGCACCATCAATGTCTTTTGTTGCAAGCGATGGTAGGACCTCATGAGCATCTGAAGAGCTGACAGGGGTTTTTTCCTCATGTGACTCTGAAGCCGTAGCTTCTGCTTCTCTTGATGCTGCTGCTTCTATAAGATCAGTGTCATTCCCCACCTCCTCATAAGGCATTATTCCAGGTGAAGAAGCCTCTGCAATGGAACCATCACCATCAGTAGTATGCTGTGTGTTGTTGGCAGATTTGTCACTAAGACTCTGTGCACCAATCCCATTGCTGTCACCCACAGGTATGGATGTATCCTTCTCAGCAATTGCTTCTGATTTGGGTTTTTCCAAGTTGGCTTTCTCCTTTTCAATGTCAACAGTTACTGGACTTTCATGGGAGGAGAGTTTTTTCCGGGGCTGTACACATCATTATTTTAGGAAATTTGTCAAAAAAAAAAATCAATGTTATTTCTACAGAAAAATACACTTTTCCATCCCAAATTACAAGGCTTTCCTACATTGCCGTCTAAATTTGAACTTTCTTCTAGTCAATAAATGAACTTTTAAATTTGTTCAATTTGACATTTTTTGTCAATTTTGACCATCAAACATTAAAACTTAATTGCAAGGTGGTCAAATTTAACGGAAAATGGTCATATATTGAAGCAATTTTAACATAAACATTGATTGGGATGGCAAAAATTGAACTAATTTTGAAAGTTTAAATAACAATTCAAGAACATATGAAGTTGGGATGGCAAGTGAGCACACGCTAAAAATTTGGATGGCAAAGGATAATTTTCCCCTATTTCTAAGTAGTATCCTCAGAAAGTTGGACTGCACATACCCTTACTTTTGATGTTCTCCTTGCTTGAGATTCACGTCCATTAGAAGCTTCATTTGGGAGACAGGAAGAGGGAAAAAATTGGTTAAACATGAAACAGTTTATTTTTAATAATCAAGCCACGTAAACACTGCTTCTACAACTTACCCACCAAAAAATAAATAAATAAACAAAAGCAGCTTATACACGAAAATATATCCACATGATCCACAAAATTCTTCTACATTATATTGTGAAAATTGTAGTATCAAATCAAAGAGTGAATACTGGAGAGACCAACAAGTGCCTCCAATGACGGAATCCTTTGTGAGGAAGCAAAATTCTCAAACATATACCTGGAGTCTGAAAATTAAGCTGTTCATCTGACTTCTCACCAGCGACAAGCTTTGCCCTGCGATCTACCACTTCCAATAGATCTGGTGAAAGAAGATCATAGAATATTTTCTGAAATTTGAATTGCCTCACATGAGACCCATACAAGGAGTATATGACGTGCAGTTTGTCGGACCCAAGGATGCATATTTTTAATACAAAAATGTACAGTAAGATTTGTTGAAAAAGGCTCAACATTCAATGGAAAAAGATTAATTGGTGTAGGGAGTAGTATGTGATACTGACATTATACTTTTCACAAGTGTAACTCCAGCCTAGGCAGGGGTGAATGGTAAAACAATCTTGCCCACATATCCTTTCCAAAAAACTGGTTCTGTCCTTACCTCACACCACGTCAAGAAACTTATGCACATACAAAAGTTCCTAGAAGACCCTGATCCTTTTTCCTCTGTGAAGTGCTAAGAGAAATAACAATAGTTTTAGTTTTATATTATATTATAGCAAGGAGAGGACAACATCCTAAGAAGCACTATAGATATTTCCAATGAGTCTAACCAATACAAACACATAAATAACATTCTAGACACACTCCACCTAATGCACCCAGCATCAATTCTTCCCGTTCATCCATCAAAAATCATGATTGATGCCAATTACCTAAAGCTTGTAACTTCTTTGTTTCTCTAGGCTACCAATCCTAAGTACCTTCCCGTCCTCCTTTTTCCCCGTTTTTACAATAGTAAAGCTCCACTCTCTTCAACTCTATCTTAATAATGACAATAACTGAAGCATCTAATACTGATTCCCTTCATTGAGTAAGGAGTCTAAGCCGGCTCACTTTCGAGAATTAAAGCAATTATATAAATCGAAGACAAACCAAACACATTGATTCGAAGCACATAATATCCACATCCCAGACCTCTCCGCACACATAAACAAACGCAAAGATAGTAATAAATTTAGAGCAACTCCTCTTGTAAAATAAAATGAGCAAAGTTACAGATAAACCTAAATTTCAGGAAAAACAGCCACAGGCCAAACGGGTGCCAATGTCGCTCAAATCCAATACACGAGCAACATGCACAAATTTACCGCAGACAAATCCAATCGAGTTTAAATTGTGACTACGAAATCTGTATCGATATAAATCGTACCTTCAGCAGCTTTGAACCAATAAGCCATTGCAAGAACAACTGAAATGCTCTAGGGCTTGATCATGAGAAATGTTGAATTCGAAGCTCGATTAATTTTAAAGCAACCAACTTTTTCTTCTTCAAAATGAGATCAAAGGTTGCGAGGACGAATCCAACAATAAGCTTTCAGAAATGAGAAATTCAAACCGAGTTAGAATTGGATCGCAAGTAATTGTCTGTTGATGATCATTAGTTAGGGGCTGAGTGAATTGCAAGTGAGGACAAAGCGTAGAGCAGAGGAGCATTAAAGTGTTTGTGAGACCACCGTAGTAGAATGCTACCCGCAACCACTACCAATGATGATCAGGTTCTTGGAATACAATATGGCCTAGATATAGTCCGGGGCATCGGCTAGTGATTGTTGGGGGCAATTCGGCCCATTGGTGGCAGCCCAATTATGCAAATATTAATCAAGAGAGTTTTCTCTTCTTTTTTTTTTAAAAAGAGAATCCATAGCTACTTATATATATATATATATATGTGTGTGTGTGTGTGTATTAATTGAGGATAAAATAAGAAAAATCGCTTGCATTGATTTGGATATATATATAGAAGATCAAATGATGCTCCTGTTAAAATGATTGAGGGATGAAGATATGATAGGGTAGACAGAGGTAGTGGCAGACAAAAAGATATAGATGGAAGTAATTAAAAAAGATGTCTCTATTAAATTTGAATGAAAGTATGATGGTATATAAAAATAAATAGAGAGAGATTATTTATATGAATAACCACACATAACCTTATATTAGTTCATATAGTCGATACTAAGTTTATTCGGATTAGCTATGGATTCTCTTTTGGAAAAAAAAAGGGAAAAATCTCTCGATCAATCATGAAAATCTCTTGATTAATATTTACATAATTTATCAAGAAATTTTTCTTTAAAAAAAAAAAAGAGAATCCATAGCTATTTCTCTCTCTCTCTCTCTCTCTCTCTCTCTCTCTCTCTCTCTCTCTATATATATATATATATATATATATATATATATATGAGAATAAGTATAGGCTTCATTAATGAAGGAATATTTTACCAATTGAACAATAATAATTTTGGCTCTTGTAGAGTTAGTAATTTACCTACAATTATGTAATGACTCTTCTAATTAGGACTACAACAACAAAAACCTAAGTCTTAATCCCAAGGTATTTAGTCATCCACATGAATCATCTTTTCTACTTTTTTCTATCTATTGTCATACTCTCATCCAAATTCAACAGAACTATATCTCTTATTACCACCTCCATCTATATTTACGTAGGACTATCTTTACCTCTACCTAACCTATTTGTTTCTATTATTCAATTCTCCTAACAAGGGCATCCTTTAATCTTCTCTGTATATATCCAAACTAATGCAAGCAGTTTTCTCTCATCTTGTCTTCAATAGATGTTACTCCCATTTTTTCCCGAATGATCTCATTCCTTATTTTGTCCTTTCTAGTATGTCGATACATCCACCTTAACCTTTGTATCTCAACTACCTTTATTTTCTAAATATAACTCCTTTTAACTACCCAACATTCTATACCATATAGCAAAACAAGTCTTACACCTATTCTATAAAACTTTCCCTTTAGGCTTAAAGGTATATTAAGATCACACAGGATACCAGTTGCACACCTCCATTTTAACTAACCAGCCTTAACTTGGAGTACAACGTTGCCATTAAATTCTCCATCTTTCTAAATAATAACCCAAATATCGAAAATAGTCATCTATTGGAGTATCTCTACCATCCAAAGTTATACGTTGATCCATATTTCTTTTGGTACTGAACTTATATTCCATATATTCAGTTTTACTTCTACTGATTTTGAAACCCTTTGATTTTGATGTCTATCACTACAGCTCCAATTTAGCATTCATACCAATTTTTGTTTCATCAATTAGAACAATATCATCAGTAAACAACATACACTATTGCCCAACTTCTCATATAGCACAAGTTAACTCATCCATAATGATCGTGAAAAGGAAATGACTAAATGTTGATTCTTGATGTACTCCGATAGTATTAGAAAACTCTGTAGTCATTCTGGCACAACTTCTTACACTTATACATGCTCCATCGTATATATCTTTAATGAGGATAATATATTTTTACGATACACCTTTGATAGGGCCTAAATTAGTCATATTTTTTTTAGTTATTTGAGGCTATTTTGTGATATATTTTGTTTAATAACTAGTCATATTCCTTCATATTTGATAGGGCCTAAATTAGTCATATTTTTTTTAGTTATTTGAGGCTATTTTGTGATACATTTTGTTCAATAACTAGTCATATTCCTTCATATTTGAGATTTTACCCTTGGAAAGATATTTTGTGTATTATTTCAGATTTTAAGGGTAAAATAAGACAAAAAACGTCGCAAAACAGAATAAAGGCAGCGTCGGCTAGGATAGGGGGACCGGCGCCAGCCACGTGCTTCTAGCACGCATTTTAAAGTGACGAAAAAGCAAGTGAAACAGAGCATAACAGAATCAAACCGGCACCGACTGGGAGGCTAGAGGCGGCACTGGCTACATTCTGGAAGGGTTGCGCGAAAATTAAGAAAAATTGACGAACGAATGGAGAAACAGATCACAACCGGCGCCGGCTGTGCTTTGATGTTAAGGTGGTGCCTCGATTTTCATACGCATTTTTTGACAATCTACAAATTTTTAGTGTTTTCCTACTTCTAATCGGCCAAAAACCCTACACCAACGAATTTAGGCACTACCTAAGCCTATAAATAGAGAGAAAATACAAGGAAAAAAAAAAAGGGGGATTCGCATATCATAACAGAAAATCACTCAAATCAATGAGGAATTCTACCAAATCAAGGAGGATTGTGCAAGAGGGTCTACAAAGGAAGAAGAAGGAGGCTTATCTATGAGTGCTTTCTTTTACTTTGTTTTCTTTTTCTTGAATAATGATGTATTAATTGTTTTATTGTAATTTGATATTGTTTTAAGTATTTATGATTTTTATTGTTATTTGATATTTTGAGTAATTGATTATTATCCTTGGTATTTAATTACTTATACTTATTAAAAGATTAATTGGTTGTTTCTTTCCATTAACTTGCTTGGACAAAAGGGTTGATGATGGTCTCGATTCATTAATTTCATAGTTTTTGTCTCTTAACTTGCTTGGAAAAATGGGTTAATTGCTAAGAATAAAGTAATTAAAGGTTAATTGATGTCTATCAGGATATGAAGTCATTGGTTAATTTCATGTTTTAAGTTTGCCAGGATATGAAAATTTAATCAAGGATTGTGTTTAATGTATCTTTTAGGTGAATTAGTTGAGACAGGATATGTGATGTTAATTTGTCTAGAATATAGTGATTTCATGAATTGAGAAAGAAGTGAATATACCTTAATCCTTCATGATGCCAAGAGAATGATTAATTATGATAATGATTGAATACTTTAAGATCATGTTTGTCAAAATAATGGTTTAAGTTACATAATTCTCCATCATTGACATGTATATATTCTTTTATTTTGCTTTTCTTTTTATTTCTTTTTCACTTTATTGAGACGGTTAAACAATGAAAGAAAATGGATTAATGCATACTTGTTCCTTGAGGATCGACACTCGTTTGAATCCTATACTATGCTTAATGATGAGTACGATTACTCATATGTGTAATTGAGGGTTAACGTTTTAATTTAAACTTGATTGGGAATATGCTTATTTTTATATAATTTTTATACCCAAATTTCTACGCATCAAGTTTTTGGCGCCGTTGTCGGGGAACAATATCATGAAAACTCGAATTTTGTTGATTTAATCATGTAAATATATAAATAGGTAAATATGTGCATATGTAAATATGTACAATTGTTCTTTTCGCAAAAATGTGCCACATTTTGCATCTTTTGTATCTCGTGTATACCTTCGTAATCTGATTTACTAACTTTGACCATATTTTATTGACTAACTTTTTATCCTTTTAAGTTTGTTTTAGTCATGAATTTTGTTATCTAACTTGCTTCTTGTCTTTTTCTAGGTATTATCCTTGGTACATGACCCAAAAATCTGAAGGCTAGATAGTCGACTTTGATCTTGAAATCGAAAGGACACTATAAAAAATCCATTGGACAATCCAAAAGAACTTAATCGCAGACATGGATGGTGCTCAAAACAACAATGCTGGAAACAACAGGAGGGTCATGGATGACTTTGTGAAACCTGCAATCTCAGGCACAGGTTCGAGTGTCATTAGACCTAAGATGGATGCAAATAATTTCGAAATAAAGCCCAATATTATCCAGATGGTCCAAAATATGGTTTAATTTGATGGGTTACCTAAAGAAGATCCCAATGCCCATCTAGCTAGTTTTCTTGAGATTTGTGATATTTTCAAAATGAATGGTGTTTTGGAGGATGCCATCAAACTAAGACTTTTTTATTTTTCCTTGAGAGATAGAGCCAAATTATGGTTAAAGTCTTTACCTACAGATTCCATTACTAATTGGAATGCCTTAGCTGAAAAATTTCTTGCCAAATATTTTTCTCCAACTAGGATAGCCAAACTTAAAAACAAGATTTTTACCTTCCAACAATTAGATTCTGAATCCTTGTATGAAAGTTGGGAGAGATTTAAGGAAATGTTGAGAAAATACCCACACCACGGATTTAAGTTAGGAATGCAGATGCTCATCTTTCTGAATGACCTTACATTCGCAACACGCCAAGTGGTGGACTCTTCCGCAAGGGGTTCCATCAATCATAAGACCCCAGAATAAGTATTCGATCTTATTGAAAACTTGGCTTCTAATAACTATTCTTGGGGAAGTGCAAGGTCTAAAGCTCGTGTGTAAGGAGTGCATAAAGTGGATGCTGTGGCAGCTTTGGAGGCTAAGGTGGAAGCCTTGATTCAAAAGATGGAACAAATGGTGATGCCTCAAGGCCAGGTATTAAACGTCAGTTGTGATTTCTGTGGAAAAGGGCACCCAAATCATGAGTGCCAAAATATGGGTTCACTTCAAGAAACCACGGAACAGGCAACCTTTGCAGGTAATGTCTATCCAGGTAACAATCCTTATAACTCTACTTACAATCTTAGTTGGAGAAATCATCCTAATTTCTCTTGGAGCAATAAAAACCAACCTAGGCAGGGTTCTTTCAATTTTGGGGGAAATCAAAGGAACCAACCTCCCGTAAACAACAATTCAGCACCTTCCAAACCACCATTAGAGGACTTGATTGGCCAATTGGTAATTACAATGGAAACTAAGTTCCAAGGAGTGGATGCTTCAACAAGAAACTTAGAGGCTTCCATGCGCAATTTGGAGAACCAAATCGGTCAACTTGCTAAACTACTGGGGGATTATCAAGAGGGGTCATTGCCAGGAAACACTGAAGAAAATCCACAGGATCAGGGCCGTGGAAAACATTGAAGTCATTTTTACTTTCAGTTTTTGTGATTTGGAACAATTTTTATTTTCGTCCTTTTGTTCTTTTTACCATTTCTTCATAAATTAAATTGCATTATTCATCATTACTGTGTGTTCATCATTTTTCTTGCATTAAAAAAAAAAATCCGAAGCCCGAATAGAATGCAATCGGCTCCGGCTAGGACTAGGACCGGTGCTGGTTCCTGTTGGGCAGACCACTTAAAATAGGCCATTTTGACCACTTTTTCTTTCAAACTCTCCAACTCCTTCTCAAATTCTCTCTAACTGACGCCGGCTTCACCTTCCAAATCTCTCAAAATTTGAGTTTTCACCTCCCAAACACTTTTAAAACATCCATCTAACCTTCCTTTGTTGATTTTACAGATCAAAAGT
Organism: Voacanga thouarsii; assembly: GCA_026120185.1. Classification (NCBI taxonomy): domain Eukaryota; kingdom Viridiplantae; phylum Streptophyta; class Magnoliopsida; order Gentianales; family Apocynaceae; genus Voacanga; species Voacanga thouarsii. Next base: position 2,088,168 of record JANUWF010001217.1, on the reverse strand, counting down.
CTTTAAATCTTCAATTTTTCGCAAAAACCCAATATTCAATCCGTATGTAAAGAGCTTGAATTTCTGCAAAAAGACTACATCTTTTGCTTGCCCATGCATAGGAGAACGTAAATGCATGATTTTTCTTTCATTCCCACGGTTAAAATGTTGTAGATGAATTTTTCTAATTTTGGATATATTTTTGGCCGAAAATTGGGATATATAATGTTCTTTTGCATTGTGAATTAACTCTTGAACTTCATGACATTGGTTATACTATGAGTTAATGAGTCTTGGGTACTTGATTCGTTCACATGATCATTAGAGAGTTTTTGCATTTGCTTAAAGAGGATGATTATGGCTATTATGATGGTTGAGTAATTAGTATACATTGGCTTTGCATTGTCTTATACTTGATTATTATAGTGCCATAATGATTCCATAATTCACATGATCATGTTATAAGCATCCGTACACATTGGGTTTGTTCAACACATTTATGCTTCACAGTTAGCTTTTATACACATTCTTGCAGTTTGTGTTGTAAATTGTGGAGATTGATTGGAGAGGATTGAATTGTTTGTGTTTGGTGTGGGATATACTGTAAAGGAGTTTGGGGATAATTGTTGTGAGTTGGTTGAGCATTACGCAGGAGTTGTGTATTGTGTTTGAACATGGGAGATATAACCTTTCTACAATATTTGAGCTTCTTCTTCCTCAGTCCCTTTATCTATAGATCCCCTGTTCCTTAGACCAACTGAGTTCATAGATCCATCATGTGAGGATTGGTATAATAGGAGAGCTTCAAATAAAATTATTGTGGAGCGTACATTTACATCTACCCTAGACCATGCCCTCAAACTTAGAATGATGTTTAGGAGGTTAGGGTGAGGATCCATAGTACAGCTAAAAGGGGATTATTGCCCAGTACTCGTTAAGGAATTCTATGCCAACATGGTTGAAAAAGGCAATAGACACTTTCCATACATTGAGACAAGGGTAAAGGGAACCCCTATCATCATCACACGAAACCACTTAGCTACTCTCCTACAGGTCTATAATGATGATACTTGGCAAGGGATCGACACTAACAATCAAAGGATCATTTCTGACCCTAATTGGGATGTTAGTGGGACTAGGGCTACTCTAGGATTGCATAAGCACAATGCTTTTCAAACCAACAACTTTTATTCTAATAATGACCTTGTTGCCAACTTTAGGGCTCTAGTCTACATGTTTAATTTCAATGTTGTACCCCGGGTCAGTGGTTTCAATGAGACACGCCTTATTGACACACCCATCTTGCATAGGATGATGACCACGCAGCCTATCCCTCTTGCCCCATTGATTATACAATTTATTAGGGATGTGGCTCATCACCGTCTCTCTACCAAAATCTTCGTCTTCCCTAATAGGGCTAAATTAGTCATATTTTTCCTAGTTATTTGAGGCTCTTTTGTGATACATTTTGTTCAATAACTAGTCATATTCCTTCATATTTGAGATTTTACCATTCGAAAGGTATTTTGTTCATTATTACAGATTTTTGGGGTAAAACAAAGTAAAAATGTCGCAAAACAGAAGAGAGGCGGCGTCGGCTAGGACAGAGGAACTGGCGCTGGCCATGCACTGATGACACGAACTTCAAGACAATAAATAATTGTCAAAACAGAGTGAAACAGAGTGGAACCGACACCAGCTCCAAGAGCCAAGGCGGCGCCGACTACATTCTGGAATACATTGTGAGGAATTCGGAAAAAAATTGGCGAACGAGTGGAGAACCAGAACACAACCGGCGCCGGCTGTTATTTGAGAAAAAGGTGGAGCTTTGATTTTTCTACGCGATTTTTAGTAATCTGTGGAGTTTTGGTACTTTCCTACTTCTACTCGGCCAAGAACATTACACCAACGAGTTTAGACACTTCCCAAACCTATAAATAGATGGAAAATACAAGGTAAAAGAGGAGAATTCATTGCTCATCACAGAAAATTACTCAAATCAAAAGAGGAATTCTTTAATTCAAGGAGGGTTGTGCAAGAAGGTCTTCAAAGGAAGAAGAAGGAGGCTTGTCTATGAGTGCTTTCTTTTATTTTGTTTTCTTTTTCTTGAACAATGATATATTAATTATTTTATTGTAATTTGACGTTGTTGTAGATATTCATGATTTTTAGAGTTATTTGATCTTTTTATTAATTGGTTGTTCTTCTTGGTATTTAATTACTTGGGCGTATTACAAAATTAATTGATTGTTTCTTTTCATTAGCTTGCTAGACCAAAGAGGTTGATGGTGGTTTCAATTGATTAATTTCATATTTATTGGCTGTTAACTTGTTAGACCAAAGAGGTTAATTGCTGAGGATTATGTAATTAGAGGTTAATTGATGTTTGCTAGACTAAGGATTCATTGATTAATTTCATGTTTTAAATTTGCCAGACCAAGGAAATTTAATCAAGGATTGTGTTTAATACATCTTTTGGGTGAATTAGTTGAGACAGACCAAGTGATGCTAATTTATCTAGAGGATAGTGATTTCATGGATTGACCATCGAAGTGAATCTACTTTCATCCTTCATGATGCCAAGAGAATAATTGATTATGATAATGGTTGGGTTCTTTAAGATCATGTTTGTTTAAACAATGATTTGAGTTACATAATTCTCCATCTTTAACATGTATATATTTTTAATTTTATTTTATTTTATTTTATTTCTTTTTTCACTTTATTGAGTCAGTTAAACAATGAAAGAAAATGGATTATTGTATATTTGTTCCTTAAGGATCGACACTCGTTTGAACCCTATGCTATGTTAATGATGAGTACGCTTGCTCATATGTGTAATTTGAGATTAACGTTTTAATATAAACTTGATTGGGAATGTGCTTAGTTTTTATGTGATTTTTATACCCAAATCCACACGTATCATTCCCCTTAGTCATCATGAAAATTCTAAGCGACTTTGGTATTAGTATTGAGGGAGAATTGATGGTGACTACCACTGAGCATGATATGGTTACAGAGTAAACACTAATGAGTTGTGGGTACAAGTATAACCAGGAGTTGAAGAAGTGGCTAACGCTTTATGAGGTCAGGTATCCCGGTTAGGTTAAACCACCACCTGTGGAGGAGAAGCACCCACCGCCATCATCACGAGCACGAGCTAGTAGTTTCCAATCCCAATCCCAGACTGACTTTGAGGCCGCAGTGTTGGGACAATTAGCTCGGCAGACATAGATGCTATTGCACATGCGGGACTCCATCAATAACATTGTCCGGAGGCAAATTACTATGGAGCAGTTATGGGTTGAGTGGAGACAGCAATTTTCGGGACTACATGGTAGTGAGGGCACTTCCGCACCTGATGATGATGATGATGGGGAGGATTGAGATGCTTGTTCTACAAGTGGCCCTACTTGTCACTCTTCTTTGTATTTTTTTTCTCTTTTCCTTTATATTATCTTGATTTTTTTCTTTTGGACTTATACTTTACTTTTCTTGTTTGTACTATTTTTCTTTCTTTGTTTTGGTTTATTTTTCTTTTCTAGTTTTTATGCTTTGGTGTGTTGCGTTTGTATTTTTTCTTTTTAGGTACTTCGACACTGCCTCTTTTTCCAAGACCTCGACTTTTTTGGAGAAGAATGCCTACCATGAATGGAAGTAATTTATTTCTTATCTTTTCCCATTTATTTTTGGTCCCATGGTAATTTATTTCTCGACTCTTTTTCCAATTTAAGTGTGGGGGAGTTGTTAGAATAATAATGCTTCTATGCTTTTATGTTTCATTTTTCTTTTCATTCTTCTTTGAACCTTTTGAGAGCGATTTTTTTTCTGATTTTCTTTGAGATTTCAAAATGTATTTTTAATACACATCTTTGTGATAGATCATAGAGCATATGTTCTATATCAATTATGGCTTATGCATGACTTTTTGCACGCACTTAAACTAAGTAGTTCTTGATCAAATGCTTTATATTGTTCTTAAACCTGTTTTTTCACTAAAATTCATTGAGTATTCTAGAACTTATTTGAATACATCTCGAGGCGAAATAAGAAAGATATTTATGATTTAACTTAGGGAAGACGATAATAGGAATTCTTTGGATAGTTTGAGCTTTTCAAGCCTATCTATTTAACATTATCTCTAGTGCCTATTTTGAGCCTAAATTGTTAATTCTTTTCTTAAAACCCGTTATCATACTTTGTCCATTACTTCTTTCTGAGAGTTTGAATAATTCTTCCAAATCTTTGATTGCTCTTGATGGATAAAAGTACATGTAGGAGAATGTTGAGGGAGAATACTTGTAAAAAGATCATGACTTGTTACTTTCAGTCATGCATTAACAGTTGTGTTGAGTTGGGAAAGAAGAAAAAGAAGAGAAAGGTTGAAAGCAAGAAAACAAAAAGCTGTTAGAAAGGATGGAAAGAGAAAAACCGAGAAAGAAACAACAATAGCATTTGAAAAAAGAAGAGGAAAAAGGAAAAAAAAAAATTGAAAGAGAAAGAAAAGAAAGATCACAAAAAGAATGGTGGATGAGTTGTAGGTATTTCTGAAAAACTTGAGTTCACATCAAGTTCTTAGCATCATTGTTGAAATTTTGATTGATCTTGTGAAAAAATTATTGATGGGTTGAGGATGAGTAATGAAAATGCAAGATTTGCTTGAATTATACTATAATTGGTACACAAGGCTATGAGTTTTGACTAATTTTGGAATAGGAGAGCAAGAAGAGTTTGGAATTTCTTGGTACATTTTGTTTATCCTTTTCTTGCGAACTCTCAATTTCTTTGATATTTGATTCTCATATATCCTTCGTTTGACAAACTACATTACATGCCCTTTAACCTTACATTACAAGTTTGAAAGTCCTATTTGACTTAAGTAGAATCATGATATGTCTCGGATTAGTGGAGAGAATGTATGAAAAGTAAGTTTATGGAATGCATATTCTTTTTGAACTAAATTCTTTCTAATGGTTTGAGAATGATGTTAAGCGTTGGGATGGTTCTACTAGTCATTATTCACTTATACAAGTCTTGCATTTGTCATGAAAGATATAGTAGCTTATATTTTGTTGTCTTGAATGGAGAAAGTATTGAAGATATTATTTTAAAATTGATTGAGTGATTTTATGAAAACTTGTGTTTTTCTTACTTGTCTTTGATACTTTGCTTGAGGATAAGCAAAGAGGTAAGTGTGGGGGAGTATAATAAGGCCTAAATTAGTCATATTTTTCTTAGTTATTTAAGGCTATTTTGTGATACATTTTGTTCAATAACTAGTCATATTCCTTCATATTTGAGATTTTACTATTAGAAAGATATTTTGTGCATTATTTCAAATTGTAGGGGTAAAATAAGACAAAAACATAGCCAAACAGAATAGAAGCAGCGCCGACCATGACAGGGGAACCAACGCTGGTCACGTACTGCTAGCACGCACTTCAAGATGATGAAAAAACAAGTGAAACAGAGTAGAAAAAATCGAACCGGCACCGGCTGGGAGGCTAGAGGCGGTGCCGGCTGCATTCTGGAAGGGTTGCGCTAAAATCAAGAAAAATCGACAAACGAATGGAGAAACAGATCACAATCGGCACCGGCTGTGCCCTGATGTTAAGGCGGTGTCTCAATTTTCACACGTGTTTTTGGCAATCTGTAGAGTTTTAGTATTTTCCTACTTCTAATCGGCCAAAAACCCTACACCAATGAATTTAGGCACTACCTAAGCCTATAAATAGAGAGAAAACACAAGAAAAAAAAAAGAGGATTTACATATTATAAAAGAAAATCACTCAAATCAAAGAGGATTGTGCAAGAAGGTCTACAAAGGAAGAAGAAGGAGGCTTGTCTATGAGTGCTTTCTTTTACTTTATTTTTTTTCTTGAACAATGGTGTATTAATTATTTTATTGTAATTTGACGTTATTTTAGGTATTCATAATTTTTATTGTTATTTGATCTTTTGAGTAAATGATTATTATTCTTGGTATTTAATTACATGTGCTTATTACGAGATTAATTGGTTGTTTTTTTTCATTAACTTGCTTGGATAAAGGGGTTGATGGTGGTCTCGATTCATTAATTTCATATTTTTTGTCTCTTAACTTACTTGGAAAAAAGTGGTTAATTGCTAAGAACAAAGTAATTAAAGGTTAATTGATGTCTGCCAGAATATGGATTCATTGGTTAATTTCATGTTTTAAGTTTGCCAAGATATGAAAATTTAATTAAGGATTGTGTTTAATGCATCTTTTAGGTGAATTAGTTGAGACATGATACGTGATGCTAATTTGTCTAGAAGATAGTGATTTCATGGATTAAAAAAGAAGTGAATCTACCTTAATCCTTTATGATGCCAAGTGAATGATTAATTATGATAATGATTGAATACTTTAAGATCATGTTTGTCAAAACAATGGTTTAAGTTACATAATTCTCCATTATTGACATGTATATATTCTTTTATTTTGTTTTCCTTTTTTATTTCCTTTTCACTTTATTGAGTTGGTTAAATAATGAAAGAAAAGTGATTAATCCATACTTGTTCCTTGAGGATCGACACTCATTTGAATTCTATACTATGCTTAATGATGAATATGTTTGTACATATGTGTAATTTGGAGTTAATGTTTTAATTTGAATTTGATTGGGAATGTGTTTATTTTTATATGATTTTTATACCCAAATTTCTACGCATCAACCTTTCTTTACTAGCATCCACTAAAGTATTTCTCTAGGCATCTTATCATAGGTTTTTTCCAGATCAATAAATATAATATGCAAATCCTTCTTTCTTTTCCTATAGTACTTAGTCATCTACCATAATAAATGAATTGCCTTCGTAGTTGAACGCCAGACATAAAATCAAACTAATTATCTGAAATCTTTACAATGCCACTTAACTCATGTCAATTGCTCTCTTTCAAAGCTTCATAGTATGACTCATGAATTTAATTCCGCAATAATTTATACAGTCTTGAACATTGCCTTTATTATTGCACAAAGGGATCAAAGTACACTTTCTCTACTCTGTAGCTAGGTATCTTATTAATTCTGTATATATTATTGAATAGACATATCAACTCCGTACATTTATCTCTCCTAAACACTTCCAAACCTCAATCGGTATACCATTCGGTTCCACTGTCTTTTTTTATATTTTAACAGCCTCTCGAACTCTATACTTCTGAACTTGACGAATAAAATCATAGTTAACCTCATCATTTAGAATCGTAAGGTTGCTCACATCTCGTTAAGTAACCTATCAAAATAGGACCTTCATATCTCTTTGATTTCCTCATCTTTAACAAGAACTTTGTGGTCATTGTTCTTCATATATTTCACTATACCGATATATTTAGTCTTTTTTTTCTTGACACAAGCAAATATATATATGTTCTTCTCCCTATCTTTAGTATCCAGTTTTTCGTACAAATCATTGAAAAATATTAATCTTGTTTTTCTAATAACTTCTTTTACTTCTCAAAATTCCGGACATTCCTGTACTTCCTTAAGTTTCTATAACACTATTTTTTTATCTTTTACGGCTTCTTTCACTTTATTGCTCCACCATGACGTGCCATTGTTCACTAGTACTCTTTCTTTAGATTCACTAAGCACTTTTTTAACCACTGTTGTAATACCTTGCACCATCTTTCTCTACATGGAATCCGGATCTAGATTCATATAAGAAGACCAATCAACTACCTGAACTACCTTATCGACAAAGGCTATTCTTTCATCTTTTTACAACTTCCACCACTGAGTCCTAGGGTCAATCTGATGATTCTTATACTTATCCTATTTCTTAAAATTAAAAAAAATTGAGAATTAGTAGCCTGTGTTGTGTAACTACACTCTCGCCTAAAATAACTTTACAATATGTACAACTACTATGAAACCTTCTCCTTAAAATAAAGATGTCTATTTGAATGACATTTAACCCGCTTCTAAAAGTTACCAAGTGAGAATTCCTCTTCTTGAACCAAGTATTTACTATAGTCAAATCATAGGTTAAGACAAAGTTAAGAATATCAGTTCATGCCTTATTTCTATCACTGAAACCTTACTTTCCATGCACACTCTCAAACCAGTTCTAATCATAATCCACATATATATATTCAGATCACTACTAATGAAATGTTTCTTCGTACACAGTATACCCTGTACCACCTTATCTAAACTTTCCCAAAACTATTATTTAAATACATTATCAAGTCATACTTATGGAGTATATGATAGTAGCATTCTCGCCGCCAATCATGATTTTAATTAATCAAAATCCTATCATTTTTCCTTTGCATATCAATTACATGATCAATGATCCTACGATCAATAATTATTCCGACTTAATTTCTATTCTTAACTTTGTTTTAATACCAAAGTTTATAACCCCAAAGTGCTACTACTCTTACTTTCTCACCTACGTACCCATTTAGTTTGCTAAAGATACAAAATGTTAATATTTCTTCTCTTCATAACTTTAACTAATTTTGTTAATTTACCTGTCAAAGATTCTATATTCTAAGAAGGTAAATAGATCTTAATACTGGGCTATTTTTTTTTTACCCTGCACTTTTGCATATTTGACACCATATATGAGGACCAACACGACGCGTTGCTTCTAGACAATGATCTAGCAACCCTTACATACTTATCACTATACTCGAGTCTAGAAAGCATAGCTCGTCGCTAAGTAGGGAACGCCCCTACGAAGTCATTAGATTGATTCATACTATAGATGTGACTGTATTTTATACTGACTGTTACAAGTCTTATCGCAACTCTTCTCCTTTATTCGGATTTGAGACCGATTTACTACCTATTTCTACTGCCTTATACCCAAAACATGCTTTCTTTCCTTCTTATTTACTATATTTCGTTCAAATTGTCACTTCCGAGCCTTAAAATTAAAAGAAAGGACAAGCCACATACGGGGAAACTTGCACGTGTGGTTCTGGCCGGGCTTTCCTGAGGTATCTAATGACCTTGCTTCTGCTCGCCACTGGCATACCTCTCCTAACTATTGCCCATTTATTTTGGAATAATCTTTTTAGGAGGGACAATTTTACATATTTATGTCAAATCCTTCTAGAGCTCACAATCTGAGTTACTATTCTAATTAGGACTATTTCGTTTTAGTTTTAGTTATTTTTTAAACTAATAATTGCAATTTTAAAAATTTTAAACTAAAATAAATCATTTTGAAACCTCAGACCATTGAGTTCAATTTTAATTAGTTGGGTTTAGTTTAAATGGTTATTATTACAAAATTATTATTGAACAAAGATAAATTATAATCTTATATTATATTATATTAAAAATATTATAATAATAATGAAATTAAATAAAGCATGTCCAAGAATATTAATAATAAAACTAAAAAATAAATTATCAATCAAACTATGAAGGTGAAGAAATAGAGAAGCAAATTGAAAGATTGGATAAAAAGGTAAAGAAATTAAATTAGAGGAGGTATTGACACGAATGAAAAAAAAAAATCAGGGGGGAAAAAGGCCACAGGATAAGGGCAAGAGAGTTGATGATAAAAAATTTACAAATTACAAATATTTACCTCAATTTTTTGAAAAATAAATATTTAATTATATATATAATAAGAATTTATTATGTTAGTTTGGTTTAGTTGGATTCGGAGAATTTTTTTCAAATCGAACCAATTTCGTGATTTAAAAAACTTTTCAGACCAAAATCACTGTATTAGATTTTAATTTGGTTTGATTTGATTTGCTTTGATTTGGTTTGGGCATATTGAATTTTTTTTAACACCCCTATTCCTAATATTATTTTTTCTAAAAGTCTTTTTTTTTTGTTGAAGTTTTAGATCTTTATTTTTTTTATAAAAAAAAAGCCTTCAAATTACCTACTATCTACGCTCCTAAAATTTTGACACATTGGCATTAACTAATCAAACATTATAAACCTTAGTTTAATCATTAGTCGATTTTTGATTAATATTAACCAAATATTTGACTAATTACTCTTGCATTATGGGAAATAAGCCACACCTTTCTTGAAACCCCAAAACACAAATTTCATGTATATACACTTATATTAGAGAAATAAGTAATTGGTTTAGGATAAGTCAAACAAACCCTGTAATACCCCATTTTGAACCACCATTAGTTCATGGGGAAAGTTATGCATGGCATAGCCTAATATATTTTACTCCCTCTATCATAAAAAGGATGCTAATTTAGCAAATGGCACACGGATTAAGGAATTGTTAAAACTTATATAATTATAATAGAAAGTGACTATTATATATCTGAATAAAAGTAAATATTCATTAATTTGATTGGGAATACACACATATTTAATGAGTCAAATATTTATTGGGAAGTTGAAGGAGGGGTAAATTAAGAATATGCGTAATAAATGTATTCTTGATTTGTAAAATTAACAAGTATTTTGGTACAACAAAAATAGAAAATTTTGACATCTTTTTTAGGACAGAGGGAGTATTTGATAAATGTGAACCATTTTTGTGAAGCCTATGTGATTTATGTGCTTGATGTTTCATTGAATTATTTATTTGAGCATAGCTATGTTATATGAGGTGATAGAGTCTTTGTTCTTGTGGAGTAGAATTTAATGAAAAAAAGAATGAAGTGAGTTGAGTTAGATTTATGGGAATTTATTCGATGAATATTAACACAAGAGTTATTGTGGAATAGTGATTAGAGCTTGGTGTGTTTTCTTTGGTAATTTGAGTTCGAATCCCAATTCTTGCAAATCTTTTCTTTTTATCTTTGATTAAACTCTTTTTTCCTATTTATTTTCCCCTTGGCCAAAACCCTAGGGCTGCCTCCTTCTTATTTTTCCTACCTCCTAAAAAAAATAGGAATGTGGTTATTTTGGGGATTGCTAAAAAAGAATTATGGTAAATTAAATTCTTAATATTTCTTAGTTAATATTTTATTCTAACCTTTTAAGAAGTTAAATATTTTAACATCTAGAGTTCCCTAAAGATCTTATCCAAAGGATTTATCATGGAAAGAAAAGATAGAAGCTTTGATTTTCGAAACTAAATTTTATCAGAAAAAATAATTATGCTTAAATTAATTATTTTTGCCTAAAATAAATTAGGATATTAACTAAATTATTTTTTGGACTAATAACCTATTTTCATTGATTAAATTTTTTGGAAAAATAATAAACCCTAGCCACCAATAATGGTTGTTTTAATTACTCTCCAACTCTCTAAAATATAAGAATCTACCCTAAGTAATTTTAACTAACCAAAGTTCCTTTAGGCAAAACAAATAACTAGAAATTTCTCTCTTCCCTCTTCCCAAATTTCGGCCATTGTAGCACCCTAAAACACAGCAATAAACTCCTTCTATTCATTGCACAATCTCGGCTAAACCAAGAAGAGCAAAAGCTGCCATTTTTCTCTTTCTTCCAAACATCAAAACACCTAAAGCTAATCTATTCCCTTCATAAAACCAGCCTCAAACAAATCCTAAACACCCTGTACTGTCCAGAAATTCCAGCCGCCAACCCTCCTCCATATCTCGGCCAAAACAACACCAAAACTCCGTCAAAGCTGAAAACCAACTCTAAGGTAAGCAACTCCTCAAATCTTCATCAACTCCTCTACAATTCTTCTCATCTTCTTCTCCTAAATCTCGATCAAAAGGGACTGATTTACCCCTATCCCTCGTGACCTTCGAACTAACGAAGCTAAAGAGGAACAATCGACTCTCTCCCTCAAGCGAATCCAAGCAACTACCAAAGGCGCCACCTTTGCTTTTGTTGTATTGTCAAAGAGGTAATTGAGGCTTAAATCCTTTGATTTAGATTAGGGTTGAATATATGGTGGGGACATTATGCATGAAGCCTAGCATGAAAGCATGATTTGATTAGATTGATGAGCTTGATAGTGTAATATAATGAACTAGGCATTTATGGCGTTGAATATGGATAAAAATTGCTATGATGATCTAGATCTATTATATGTTGAATAAAGATGAGATATTTTGATAAAGTTAAGGTTAATATATGGAGTTAATGGAAATTGGGTAGGGAAGTTATTATGTAGATAGTTTAATTTGTCTATAAGCATGCATAATGATGAGATGCATGATCATGGGAGGCTATAGAAATGACTTAATGCATTTGTCTATCTAGATGCCATGGATGAATTAGATGATTAATATAATCATAGAGATTCATGATGCATGAAAAGATGAGTGGATTCATATTTGGTTTCTAATTATAGAAACATTGATTCTAGATAAGGAAGAAAGTGAAAAAGAGATTAAGCATTGCTTTGGTTGATTACTAAGAATATCCAAGTAAGTCCCTACATAACTTTTTTGCTAAATATTGTATGTTTGTAAGTCTTTTGTACAATGATATTGAAATGGTGTCAATATAATGATTGGCATGATGATTGAAATGATGGTTGAAACTTGATGAAATGATATTGTGGTATTTTGATACTTGGATTGAGAACGAGGATATTTTAGTCTCTAAAGAATTTTGGTCAAATCTTAACTTTCAAACTAAAAATTGTTTCTTTTCCATTATCCCTAAAATATTTTGGAAAACTTGTTGTGAAAAACCACGTTGTACAAAGATAAGGTAATCAATGATTGTAAAAATAAGGGAAATGACTTTGCCCCTAAATGGGGAGTGTTGAGTACTCAGTGGGGATAGGCTAGTGGTACTAGTCTTAGAGAGTTGGAGTGAGTCTTCTGATAGGCGGCCACCTCCAAAAAATAAACTCTACTTAAAGAGGCAACAATACTACTTAGTCAGGCCGGTTTGAGCTAGCATGTTGGTCCATGTGGACTTTATTCTTTTGGATTGGATAACCGATGTGTTGGGTGTAGAGATTGATGAGTATCTCACCCTAGTGGGAGGATCCCCCACTGCTCATTGTTGAACGGTTACATTATGATGCTATCATGGTGATAACCATGATATGGATTATGATATTATTGATTGTATCATTACTAATCCCTATTTAATGAACTTATGGTTTTGATGAGTTGATATTTTATTGAGAACGGTTTTTGATATGATGAGCAGTGCTCCTCTCAATGACTGTTTATTAATGAAAATTGACTTGCAAATATATTTTGTGGTTTTGGTAAATCTGTATGCACGAAATGTTTAAATATGATATCCGCACACATGGGACTTACTGAGATTCCAATTGTTGGAATATATGCCCTTTAGAATAGTTTATCTGATATAATTATTGAATTTATTAATAAAAAAAATTATTCTTAAATTTTATTTGTGAATTTATATTTTATTTGTGTACAATTTTCGTTTAGAAATGACTCATTACGTTTAAGTAAGTGATCTATGTGAATGGTGGTCTTTCACAGTAAGGTATGAATCACGGGTTACTTGACACATAAATATTTGTTCTTAACCGATTAATGAGAATGAAAATCTCATCAGGTTTAGGTTATTGTGTTATGAATTTCAAATGGGAAATGGCTTACCTTTAACCAGTGAGTAGTCCACTCATTTCATAGCATGGGTGTATTTCGAATACATAGAACATGACCTGTAATAGTGTTTTTTAAAAGTACTATTTAGAAGAAACCCAGATTATTATTGCTACAATGTGGACTAATACTTTACCGCTTGAGTATGAGTTAGTGGTCTGACGAAGCTAGAAGCATATACTTTGATATATTGTAGTTGAAGTTCTTTTGTAGAGTCGATATACTTGTATGTTGGGTATATGTAACTAATTAGTTAAGAAAGACTTATACAAGCTAACTTCTGCGTTATATTGTCCATTGTGACTGTTCAAATGATCTAATTATCTAAGGCCATAGGGAATATGACTTGGATGTTTACTTTAGGGTATCTCCCTTGGAAAGTGAAAACATTCCAGGAGTCGTAGATCATTGGATTAGAGATCTAAGGATGGTAGATGTCTATTAGAGATGTGTTAATATACTTTTCCTTTCTAAATGCACGACGATGCGTAAAAAGGGTATTTTAGTCATTATACCTGTAAGTCGAAGACTTTACTAACGTAGCATTGTCCTTGTGGTCAATATTTTTTTATGGTGATATTATGAAATATTTAAAATGTAAAATATAGCTATTTATATAATAGAGGTATTTTGGTCATTTTAGTAGCCAAGACGATGTGTCTTTTGGTCCCAGAATAACCCTTAAGTCATGAAAGATTTGGGTTAAGGAATTGGTCTTGATAATTATAGATTTTATTTTATTAGTCTAATTTATTATTGGACTGAAATAAAATAAAATGTCTGAGAGAGAGTATTTATTTTTTCTAGTTTAATTGGTTAATTAATTATTCAAGGGCCTTGTTGAATAATTAAAAAATTAATCTGGATATAAATTAGATAAAATGTATGAAATTTTATATTGGTCTATTTGGCTTATTAATTATTTATTGGGCTGTTTAATTTACTTCAGAAAATAAATAATTGAGATTTATTATTTATGGGTGTTCAAGCCCAAAAATAAATAATTGTATCTGACCTAATAAATACCAATGGTAAAATAAAATTAATTAATTATTAATTTAATTAATAAAATAAAATAAAAAATAACACGAGATGGAACTCATGTTGTTTTGCGTGAAGGATAACAGAAAGTATGAATGCTTTTTGTTTACACGCGAATGGATTCTCTTTTGGGAATTGATTCAAATGAATTGAAGTTAAGACTTTGGATTTGCACTTCGGGGTTCATCATTCATAGAGAAATAGAAACCCAAAATCACAGAGAAAGTTTCGGTGAAGCTTTCAGCAAAAACTTGTCAAAACCCAATCTTCAAGCTTTCACCGGCTGTACTACGGGCACCATTTCAGAAAATCAAAGGCTTCGCGTGAATAAGACGCAATAGACGTTTATAAGGACATGATCCAGTAGCCTCAAGTATTCTTGTACAGACATCTATACCAGTGCGAAGAGGGCCATTCAATCACATAGGTAAATTTTTTGTTTTCCTAGCATGCTTTCGTTTTGATGATTTTTATCATTTTAAGCCTTTACCAATCTCACACTATTTTATATCATATTTTTAGGGAGTAGGTTGAAGGAATAAGAAATGATCGTTTAGTTTTTTTTTATTTTGCCTTGTATTTCTTTTGAGAAACGATTGTTAGTTTCTAAATTTTTCAGACTTGTAAGTTTTGATTTCATATGTAATACGATTATCATTTGATTTTATCTAGTCATTTTCCTTTTGTTCCTCGTTATAAAGACCTTTAGTCCATTGGATGGGGCGACATCCCATCCTATTTAGGTACGTAGATAGTGAGATATTACAAGTAGTGTCAGGCATTAGATTTAGGCGATTGACTTGATTGAATAGTACTTAAATCTTAGGAATTGAGATTTATTGAATTGTATTTGAACACTAGGAATCGAGATTTAGTTCTGACTTCTTTATGTTTTATTTATAGGATGACTAGAAGATCCACTACTGTGACTAGAGACTGGCCTTTTATGTGTGGTCCTGCAAGTGGTAGAGCACCTAGCCCTATCCTCATACTAGATTCATCATCATCTGCTTTGGAGACAGAACCCGAGAGTGAATGGTTTTTAGGTGAGGACGAGGTAGACCATGAGCCACCTATGATAGAAGACTTTAGAGTGGAGGAAGAACCTGGGGACCTGATACCTGAGTTGCCTACACTTGAGGAGAATGGGGATATGGTAGAGTATAAGGGAGATGATGAGGGGAAGATAGGGGATGGAAGAAAAATGCGTGATAAAAGTGAGGATGAGCTAGGAGAACTTGGGATTGAGGGGGAGATAGGAGAGTTTGAGAGCGAGGGTGAAGCAGAAGTGATTGAGGGGGAGGATAGAATTAATACACCTGCGACCTTATCAATAGAGGAAGGAGTCCCGACACTTCTAGAAAGTGAGTTATATGAGTCAGAATCTGGGAGGCTTAAGAGTGCGTTGATGTTAGCTATGGAAAACATAAGGATGCGGAGTTGGGGGCCAAGCTGAGGGGTAGGGATAATGAGGAGTACGTTTTAGGTTAGCCTCAGAATAAGCCTTGATCTTTTGGTTTTGCCAAGGATTGTGTGAAAGATCATCCCAACAATACTGCAGGATAGATAGTGGAACATTCTCCTGAGACTTCTGAGGATTCCAGTGACTCTAGTGAAATTTAGAGTTTATAGGACCCATAGTGTTTATTCTTTTATTTTCATGAAGAAATGTTCCTTTATTTACTTGATTCAGAATTTATTCTTTATTTTGAATTTTGTTTAGCCAAAATAAAAGGAGTACCCAGTAGGAAACTCTCTTATTTTGTACTAAGTTAGATATGGTTCATGAAAGTATGATTTTATTAATTTCTCTTTACTATTTAGAGTGTTATTTTTTTTTTTTATCAAATTGCAAATTGTTTCCCATCCATTACATGTCATGAATTTTTCCCCTAATGAACCTTGTATTAGGTGAAAATAGATGGCACTAAGATGTAAGGCTGCAGGACAAGGTAGGGCTGCTCGGGTGAGTGAATCATCAGCTCCCGAGTTAGAGCAGGCACGACGATCCACGCCAGAGGTGGAAAACTCTGAGCAAGAGCAGGAAATGACATCGGGAAGGTCCAGAGAAGTGACCATGGGAAAAGCCTTTGACAAGATGATTGCCATTATTCAA
This sequence comes from Voacanga thouarsii, assembly GCA_026120185.1. Lineage (NCBI taxonomy): Eukaryota > Viridiplantae > Streptophyta > Magnoliopsida > Gentianales > Apocynaceae > Voacanga > Voacanga thouarsii. The sequence goes on along the minus strand of JANUWF010001217.1, from coordinate 2,071,549 downwards.
AATTTAACTGAGAAGGTGGATAAGGTAGATAAGAAGGCACCTAAGGATAAAGATGAGGCACTGGAACGATTCTTGAAGTTCCAACCTCCAACGTTTCAGGGAGAGACGGAATAGAACGAGAAGGCAGAGCAGTAAATTGAGTAGATGGAGGACATTTTTGTGACTATGCAATATATCGAGAAGAGGAAGGTAAAGTTCGCTACATTTAGGTTGAGAGGACCTACCCAAGCATGATAGCAATGAGTCCAGGAGGACTGGGAAAGAGAGGATTGCAACTGGCTGTGGGAGAACTTTATTGAAGCTTTTAGAGCAGAGTACGTTCCGCGATGGATAGCTGAGAAGAGGGAGGATGAGTTCTAAACCCTCAAGCAAAGAGGTATAACTGTGGCCCAATATGCTGCATAGTTTACTCAACTATCTAAGTACTGTAAGTACTTGGTAGACACCGAGCAGAAACATACGTGACAAATTTGTGAAAGGTCTCAGGCAAGACCTAAGGAAAGCACTGGCTCCATCTCCACGGGCGACATATACGGCCGCAGTGGACTTAGCGACCCGAACGGAGAACGAGAATAGGAACCGACCGATGAACCGGCCCTTCCAACCAAGTCATCCACTAATGAGACCTCCGATTAGCAAGTGACCTACTGGTCTAATGCAATGGGGGAATAAGGGAAAATAGCTTAGGACAACTCTACCAGGTCCTATGCCAAATGTTGCTATGTGTCGGAACTGCGGGAGATGTGGTCATGTAGAAAGGGATTGCTGGTCAAAAGAAGCAACTAGGAGATGTTTTAACTGTGGTGATCTAAACCACCTGAGAAACAATTACCCTAAACCACTTAGGATGGAACAAGGAGCTGCCTCCAAATCAGCTGGGATGAACATAGGTGCACCCGTGATGACGACTAGAGGAGGAAGTAAAAAACCTCAAGTGAAAGTTAAGGTCTCCGCTCTGAACCAGAAAGAGGTTGGAGCTGATTCAGCAGTGGTTGAAAGTACGCTTTCTGTTTAATGTCAATCTATTTCTGTTTTGATAGATCTCGGATCGACTCATTCATATGTGAACGATAAGTGTGCATGCCATTGTGGTTGAGACGGGGTAGAATTACCTTATACGATGTTAGTAAGTACACCCTTGGTGAGGCAGAGAGATGCGAATAGGGTAGTACAAGGGTGTGATATTATGGTCAGGAAGGAGATTTTGAAAGCGAACCTTATAATCTTATCTATTGATTATTATTAATTTTGGGTATGGATTGATTAGCAAAACATAGAGCAAGATTGTAAAATCAAGTCAGTGCAGTTCGTTAAACCCAAATGTGATGTATTAGAGTTTAGTGGGAAGAAGGTGAAAGAGTTAAAATTTTTTATAAAGGGAGCAAAGGCATGGAAGATGCTAAAGAATAGTTGTATAGGATATTTGGCTTACTTAATTAATAAGCTAAAGGATCAATGTACCTTGAAAAGCACCGAGGTGGTGAAGGATTTCGCAGATGTATTCCCGGCCGAACTCACTTCTCTTCCTCCTCCGCGAGAAGTCAAGTTCACTATAGATCTAGTTCCTGGAGTTGAGCCGGTATCAATGACTCCCTATCGGATGGCGCCTGCGGAATTAAAGGAGTTGAAGAAGCAATTGGATGAATTGGTTAAGTAAGGGTATATAAGACCAGGTACTTTGCCTTGGGAAGCCCTAGTGTTGTTTGTAAAGAAGAAATATGGGACACTGAGATTGTATATAGATTATAACAGGTTGAACAACCTCACAATCAAGAATAAGTACCCCTTACTTCTAATTGATGAGTTGTTCGGTCAGTTGCGAGACTCTTATTACTTCTCCAAATTGGACCTCCGACAAGGTTATTACCAAGTGCAAATCAAGGAAGAAGATATTCCCAAAACGGCCTTCAACACTAGGTATGTGCATTATGAGTTTGTAGTGATGTCATTAGGAGTAACTAATTCACCCACTGTATTCATAGATCTTATTCACAGAGTTTTCCAGCCATACTTGGATAAGTTCATAGTGGTGTTTATAGACGATATTTTGATCTACTCTAAAAGTCCCGAGGAGCATACTGAGCATTTGAAGTTGGTGCTGGGAAAGTTGAGAGAGCATAAACTCTATGCTAAATTCAGCAAATATGATTTCTGGTTAGATTTTGTGGCATTCCTTGGTCATGTAATATCTAAAGATAGAATTAAAGTGGATCCAGCAAAAGTCGAAGCTGTCTCTAATTGGAAACAACCGAAGAGTGTAATTGAGATTAGGAGTTTCCTTGGATTGGTTGGATACTACCATCAATTTATCAAGAACTTCTCTACACTGACTACACCAATGATCCGACTACTAAAGAAGGCCGAACTGTATGTCTGGAACGATAAGTGTGAGAAGAATTTTCAAGAGCTTAAGAGGAGATTGATGACAACACCGGTATTGAGTTTACTTGAGGAAGGTAAACCCTATTCCTTGTACACGGATGCCTCGAAGGAAGGACTAGGGGCAGTGTTGATGCAAGATAGAAAAGTTATCGCCTGTGCATCGAGGAGGCTGAAGCCACACGAGGTTAACTACCCAACGCATGACTTGGAGTTGGCTGCGATAGTGTTTACCTTGAAGAAGCGGTGACACTATTTATATGGGAGTATGAAGTCTTCATGGATCATAAGAGTTTGAAATATATCTTCACCCAAAAGGATTTAAATCTAAGGCAAAGAAGATAGATAGAGTTTTTGGAAGAATATAAGTGTCTAATTAACTACTACCCAGGGAAGGCTAACGTGGCAGCTGATGCGCTGAGTCGCAAGGTGAGGATGGCTAGTTTAAGGGTCTAAGAAGTCCAAATGGTACAAGAACTCTTGGAGCGAAAAGTAGAAGTAGGAGAAGAAAAGATCAACTTGTGCAACTTGAAGATGAAACCTAAGTTGAGGCAACAGATTAGTGAGGTGCAGCGAAGTAACAAAGACTTTCAAACTTTTAAAGTAAAGGAAATCAAAAGAGGAAATAAGGAATTTCGGACTGATGAAGTTGGAGTGTTATTTTTCGTGAACGGATATGTGTATCGGATGATCTGGTATTGAAGAGAAAGATATTGGATAAGGCTCACAAGAGCAAGTACACTATTCATCCTGGAGAAGTGAAGATGTACCAAGATTTGAAGAAGGCCTACTGGTGGCCGGGGATGAAAAGAAATGTGGCGCAATACGTCTCTACTTATCTGACATGTCAGAAAGTAAAGACGGAGCATAAGAAAGCCACTGGGTTACAATAACCATTACCTATTCCCGAGTGGAAATGACAGGAGGTGACGATGGAATTTGTTACCAGACTATCGATGTTGAAGACTTTAAAGGATGCCAATTGGATTGTGGTTGACAGGTTGATCAAGACTACTCATTTTATCCTAGTAAATATTAAGGATTCCATGGAAAAGTTGACTAAGACTTATATTTGGGAAGCGGTTAGATCATATGATGTACCGTCGAGTATCATATCCGATAGCGATCCCAGATTCACTTCAAGATTTTGGACCAAGTTCCAATAGTCAATGGGGACGACTCTAAAACTCAGCACTTCTGTTCATCCGCAGACTGATGGATAGTCTAAAAGAGTTATTCAGATATTGGAGGATATGCTTAGGGCTTATGTGTTGGATTTTGGAGATAAATGGTTAGATTATATACTTTATGCTGAGTTGGCATATAACAACAGTCATCAAGTGTCGATTGGTATGGCACCCTATGAAGCATTATATGGACATCAAGGACCGTTGTATTGGGGTTAGACTGAGGATGGACAAATTAGCAAGTCTGGGGAGGTAAACCTTGAGGAGATGGCAGACAAAGTAAAGATGATAAGAGAAAGACTGAAAGCAGCGCAGAGTTGATAGAAGAGTTATGTGGACAATAAAAGAAGAGAACTAGAGTTTTGAGTAGAAGATCAGACTTTTCTAAAGATAACGCTGAGCAGGGGGATTTTCAAACATCCCAAAGGCGGGAAGTTGAGTTATAGATATTTAGGACCATTTCCAATGATCGAGAAGATTGGACCTGTAGCATATTGATTGGAGTTGCCGGAAGGGTTGGTAGGAATTCATAATGTGTTTCATGTATTTCAGTTGAAGAAATACAACCCTGACCTGGAGCATGTATTGAACGAGGAGCCATTGATTCTATAGCCTGATTTGAACTACGTTGAGAAACTGATTAAGGTTTTGGATCGGAGTGTCAAGGTGTTGAGGAGTAAACAGGTACCTATGGTGAAAATTTTGTGGGATCATCATGGTACTTAGGATGCATTATGGTAAATTGAAGATTGGGTGAAGAGGAAATATCCAAACTTGCTCTAAAGTTATAACGCTCTGAATTTTGTGACAAAATTCTCTTAAGGGGGAGATGTTATAATACCCTATTTTGAACCACCATTAATTCATGGGGAAAGTCATGATGGAATAGCCTATTATATTTTATTTGATAAATGTGAACTATTTTTGTGAAGCCTATGTGATTTATGTGCTTGATGTTTCATTGAATTATTTATTTGAGCATAATTATGTTATATGAGGTGGTAGAGTCTTTGTTCTTGTAGAGTATAATTTAATGAAAAAAAGAATGAAGTGAGTTGAGTTAGATTTATGGAAATTTATTTGATGAATATTAACATAAGAGTTATTGTGGAATAGTGGTTAGAGCTTCGTGTGTTTTCTTTGGTAATTTAAGTTCGAATCCTAACTCTTGCAAACCTTTTCCTTTTTATCTTTGATTAAACTCTTTTTTCCCCTGTTTATTTTCCCCTTGGTCGAAACCCTAGGGCTGCCTCCTCCTTATTTTTCCCACCTACTACAAAAAAAAAAGGAATGTGATTATTTTGGGGATTGCTAAAAAAGTATTATGGTCAATTAAATTCCTAATATTCCTTAGTTAATATTTTATTCTAACTTTTTAAGAAGTTAAATATTCCAACATCTAGAGTTTCTTAAAGATCTTATCCAAAAGATTTATTATAGAAAGAAAAAGATAGAAGCTTTGATTTTGAAAACTAGATTTTATCACAAAAAATAATTATGCCTTAATTAATTATTTTTGCCTAAAATAAATTAGGATATTAACTAAATTATTTCTTGAATTAATAACCTATTTTCATTGCTTAAAATTTCTGAAAAATAATAAACCCTAGCCGCCACTAAGGGTTATTTTAATTAATTACTCTCCAACTCTCTAAAATATATGAATCTGCCCTAAGTAATTTTAACCAACCAAAGTTCCTCTAGGCTAAGCAAATAATCAGAAATTACTCTCTTCTCTCATCCCAAATTTCAACCACTGTAGCGCCCTAAAACACAGCCATAAACTCCTTCTATTCATTGCACAATCTCGGCCAAACCAAGAAGAGTAAAAGTTGCCATTTTTCCCTTGTTTGTTTAAAAGTCCAAAATAAGGTGTAATTCTTTCAAATATCAAAACACCTAAACCTAACCTATTATCTTCATCAAACCAGCCTCAAACAAACCCTAAACACTCTCGACTGCCCAGAAATTCCAACCGCCAACCCTCCTCTACATCTCGGCCAAAACAGCACTAAAACTCCATCAAAGCTAAAAACTAATTATAAGGTAAGCAACTTCTTAACTCTTCATCAACTCCTTTTCAATTCTTCTCATCTTCTTCTCCTAAATCTCGATCAAAAGGGACTGATTTACCCCTATCCCTCATGACCTTCAAACTAATGAAGCCAAAGGGGAACAATCAACTTTCTCCCTCAAGTGAATCTAAGCAACCACCAAAGGCGCCACCATTGCTCTTGTTGTATAGTCAAAGAGGTAATTGAGGCTTAGCTCCTCTTATTTAGATTAGGGTTGAATATATAGTGGGAACATTATGCATGAAGCCTAGCATGAAAGCATGATTTGATTAGATTGATGAGCTTGATGGTGTAATATAATGAATTAGGCATATATGGCGTTGAATATGGATAAAAATTGCTATGATGATCTAGATCTGTTGTATATGGAATAAAGATAAGATTGTTTGATGAAGTTAGGGTTAATATACGGAGTTAATGAAAAATGGGTAGCGAAGTCATTATGTAGATGGTTTGATTTGTCTATAAGCATGCATAATGATGAGATGCATGATCATGGGAGGCTATAGACATGACTTAATGCATTAATCCATTTAGATGCCATGGATGAATTAGATGATTAATATGATCATAGGGGTTCATGATGCATGAAAAAATGAGTGGATTTATATTTGGTTTCTAATTATAGAAACATTGATTCTAGATAAGGAAGAAAGTGAAAAATAGATCAAGCATTACTTTGGTTGATTATTGAGAATATCCAAGTAAGTCCCTATATAACTGCTTTGCTAAATATTATATGTTTGCAAGTCTTTTGTACAATGATATTAAAATGACATCAATATGATGATTGAAATAATGGTTGAAACATGATGAAATGATATTGTAGTATTTTGATATTTGGATTGAGAACGTAGATATTTTAATCTCTAAAGGATTTTGGTCAAATCTTAACTTTCAAACTAAAAATGGTTTCTTTTCCTTTATCCCTAAAACGTTTTGGAAAACTTGCTGTGAAAAATCTCATTTTACAAATATAAGGTAATCAATGATTATGAAAACAAGGGGAATAACTCTGCTCCTAAATGGGGAGCATTGAGTACTTAGTGGGGGTAGGCTAGTGGTACTAGTCTTTGAGAGTTAGAGTGAGTCTTTTGGCAGGCGGCTCCTCCAAAAGATAAACTCTGCTTAAAGAGGTGACAGTACTACTTAGTCAGGCCGGTCCGAGCTAGCATGTTGGTCCATAGGGATTTTATTCTTCCGAATTGGACAACCGGTGTGTTGGTTGTAGAGATTGAGGAGTATCTCACCCTAATGAGAGGATCTCCCATTGTCCATTATTGAACGGTTACATTTGGACGCTATCATAGTGGCAACTATAATATGGATTGTGATATTATTAATTGAATCCTTGCTAATCCTTACTTAATGAACTTATAGTTTTGATGAGTTGTTGTTTTATTGAGAACTGATTTGGATATGATGAGCAGTGCTCCTCTCAATGACTGTTTATTGATGAAAATTGACTTACAATCATATTTTGTGGTTTTGGTAAACCTGTAAGCACGAAATATTTAAATGTGACATCCGCACATATGAGACTTACTGTGATTCGAATCTCACACTATTTTATATCATGTTTTCAGGGAGTAGGTTGAAGGAATAATAGATGATTGTTCAGATTATTTTATTTTGCCTTGTATTTCTTTTGAGAAACGATTGGTAGTTTCTAAAATTTTCAGACTTGTAAGTTTTGATTTCGTATGTAATATGATTATCGTTTTATTTTATCTAGTCATTTTTCTTTTGTACCTTATTATAAAGACCCTTGATCTATTGAACGGGGCAACATCCACCCTATTTGGGTACGTAGGTAGTGGGGTATTACAAACCCAAAAATGCAATGGATTGATTATAAGGTATAACTCTAACACTAGAACATTGAATTTGGTAAGTAAAGTTAAAAGAAAGAGAAAATAGAGAACAATATTACAAATTCAAAAAAAAATTAAAAGAAAACAAAATCAGAATAGGAAAATTTAATTTTAAAAAAATCTTTGGAGCGAACATCACCATCACTCTCTTGGAATCCGTCTTCATTTTTACGTAAGAATGAAACAAAACATTCAAATTGGAGGGAAAAATTAGATTAGAAAGTACTATTACAAAATTTTTATATAAAAAAAAGTGAAAAGTAATTCTTTCAAAAAATTCCAAAATTTCAAGAAAAAACTAGTTTAAAAAATTTGAAGGGCATGAATTGAGCCTTGACTATAGTCCAACAGCTCCTGGTAATAATTCCATTATTTTCTATGCTCCTGTCTAGGGGTGATAATGTTGAACACGACACGTCAACACGACATAAAAATGACACGGTTATAGTGGGTTAGGGTTGGGATTTCATGAGTTCGAGTCAAAGTAGGTTGACCCGTTTAACTTTAAACGTGTTCGAGTCATAAACGATTTCAACTCGTGAACCCATTTAATTTTTTTAATACTTTTTATAATAACCTACAAATTTCACTATAGAAAATTAGATAAGTTAATTTTATCACATTAATTAATTGAACATCAACAAGGAGATACCTACTCAGGAGGCTTCACATGCATTAAACATTAATGTCAATGTTGTTTGAAGTTTGCTAGATCTTCAAGTAAATTGGATATTTGTTGAGATTTTCGAGATTAAGTCTTATGAATTTATTAAGATCTCTGGATATTTAGTTGAATGGTTTGTTTTTTTATTGGCTATTTAAATTTTATGGGCTGTTTTATTGGTTGTTTTAATTTTATATGGTTTGATTTGGTTTTTTTTTAAAAAAAATTGCGTAATGGTGGACAAGTTGGCGAGTTTAGAAGGTATTCGGGTTGGTGAGTTGACTAGTTTAGTAATTATCTATTTAATTTTCGTGTCTAATCGTGTCAACCCGTTTATTAATCGTATTGTGTTCAAGTTTAAAAATTAGACACATTTATTAATAGGGTCGTATTTATGTTGGCGTGTCGTGTATAATTATCCCAAGTTAACACGAACCGCCAACACAAACATGACAATATTGCCACCTCTACTCTTGTCACATTTCAGAGTAGAGGTATTGCCAAATGATATTCTTCACGGTAATTTTCGTTTAAAAAAATTTGACCTATAGGTCACTGTTGGCATTATTCTGCTACTAAAATTTAGGCAAGGTAAATAACTCTCAAGAGGGATTGGTATTTTTTGTCTATTTTAAAATATTCAGTTTGTTGAAATTTGAATACTTAATTTTAATATAAATTACACTATTTAAATTTAGATGAAGAAAGTATCAAAATCGTCAAAAGCAAAAAGTTTGTAGAGGCATTGTCTTTTAATTTATTTTTCTAATCTTTTGATATGTAAAATCACTAGTAACAATTTTATTAAGAGCACCGCGTTGAAATTCAATTAGGTTTTATTTTTTTTATTTTTATAATCATAATCATATCTTCTATTTATATTTGTTACCACAAAGTAAAAATAAGAATATAGTACGAATGAATTTAATATTATAATAACACAAATGAATAATTTAAATAAAAATTTTCAATAAAATTAAAAAAGCATTAAAAGATCAATAACATAAATAGTATAAAACTAGTTGGTGTCTCCACACGTCCATCACGTTTAAAAAATGTGCATTGAACATATATATTTGTATTGTCTGTTTTATTAACAAAATATTGTATATAATTTGCTTGTTCTTGAAATATCTTTAATTGTATAATGACCAATTATTTTGTATTAACATTGAAAATAAATGAAAGATTAACTCTGGCAAGGGTTTTGTTTAGAAAAATCCTCATATGTCATGTAAGTGTGTTATGAATTACATCATTTCCTTGCAAATTGCATGGTTCAATTTCAAATGTCAATTTTGAATATGTTTATATTACATTTGTTTACCACAAGGCTTGGGTATGGTTGAAAATGTAACAACACTTTCTTGAATCATTGTTTGGGTTTTGATCGTTGAAACTGAATTTTGAAGTTAAGTGGTTGCCAAAATCCAATTCGGAGGACATTGTTGTTTGGTGAAGGAACAGTTTGATAAATCTAAACAATGAAATAAGCTAAGGTCTTAAAGATCATGTTATTAATTCTTCCTGGTAAACCATTTGTTCTCTTATCTAAGTTGTAGGAACATATGATATTTGCAGTTCCTCTTTTGGATCAACAAGCATTCCAACAATACAAGCATCAATAGCATCTTATTTTTTCATTTTTAAAAGAAATATATGCATATTGAAAAATAGACAAGACCAACGAACAGACATCTAAAACAATGACATACTAATACAGGATCAGAATGACAAAAAACAGATATTGAATGTAAAGAAAAAGATAAAGCCATATACTCAAAATATCTAAAATCTTCAACCAAGTGCACATCCTCAACTTATCCAATCCATTTGATTTCAATGGCTAATATGATTCCTCCAAATAGGAGGCAATGACATGGAAACTAAAAAGATCCCTTACAGTGCTAACAGTTTGTTCTTTAGACAGGCAAAGTCCTCTTGTCTCAGGCAGGTGATGGTGACCCTGGCACAATAGAGATGTATAATCAATTTTAACAGTGTTCTTGAAAATGGTGAGTAAAAAAATAAAAAAAAAAGGAATAACAAAGCTTTCAAAAGGAAACAGCAGCAACATTAGCCTTACATTCTTTTCTCCTTCCATTGCTTCCTTAAGTGCTTTTCGTTCAACCAAAAGTAGTGGAACTTGTTGTTCCACTTTCATATTCAAACCTTCATAAAATTCTTGTATTTTAAGGTAAAGAGGTTGGCATTCATGAATGTCTATTATTGTAGAATCTAAACATTCCAAACATAGCTTTCGATCATCATCAAGGACCAAATATCTAGCATCTATTGGCTGCATAGATTGCAAAATGTTACAAGTGTCCATGATTCAATTTCGGAAGAAATTTTATGCAATTTACAATAGAGAAATTCCTTGGTAATCTTCCTAAGCTCATTTCATATCTCGTATCTCTAAAAAGTACTTCTATAATCACCAACCTCCATTCTCTCACAGCTGCAACTTCGAGGAGTACCATCATGCTCATGAGATGGGCAATACTTTTGCAGCTAGAATAGATGTACTCTGTACTCGATAAGACCAGCAATGTTTGTTGGGATCTATAGACATGAAAGATAAGGCAAAATACCCGAGACACCAAAAGAGTCAGTGCAAAACATGAGGAAAACAACACTTATACCAAAGTATCAAAAAATTGTTATCATCCTTGAGGAATTAGTCAGGTAAATCAAGAAACCAATTAGTAACCAAGACTTCGTCCACGGGTAAGTAGGATAATCCACTTAGTTACTGCTTCAATTTTTTTCACCAAAAATAAAAAAAGGACCAGATGATGGAAGTTTTACACGCAACCTTGTAATTAGGTAACATACAAGCACATGTATCAGGAAAAGCAATATAGAGACATTGATTAGGCTAGTCCTTGACAATGCTTTTGGTCTTAGGTAAAGTTTTATTTGTTTCTGCGACTTAATATTTGCACACATGCAAGAATGACCACTGCCAACCTATAACCTAACCGCTAGGGCAGTTTTAATGTTAACAAGTTAAGAAACAACTTGACAATATTAATTAAATCAAATCAAACTCACAAAGTTCTTGTAGACATCGCATCTAGGGTGATGCAGTTCTTTGTAGCAGTTTTTGTGGTATGGCTAATTCTCAGACACTGAATACTACAGCAGAAATAGGAAAATTAGTTTGAAAACATGAAAAGAAAGCGGTGCAATTCTTACACCAACAAGCTACTGATCCCAAATTAAACATATACACAATGTTATGAAAACCAATATGAGATAAAATCACGGAAGATTTCCTAGATACTGTCCTCAGAGTCAAAGATTGGTTGCCCACAAGCATAATATTGGAAATATTCTGGATGCCAAACATATCCCATGCAACTAAAAAATCTTCCACGACCGATTTCAGCCTTGCAACCAGCACAAATCCTATAAGCAATAAGCAATGTCAATCTTTAAGGTTAACAACCAGCAGCCAGAGAATGGACTGGAACTACCTACAAAGATTATTATATATTTATCATTGTCTCAATTTATTTATGATTATATGGTACTTCAAGGTAGTTGACCAGGATGATGATTGTATTTACCAAGCCACCGGTGACAATTTTGAGAAGGTACAAGCAACAATGGAGCCCAGAAGTTGAGCAACCCAGTAGAGGATGCCGTTGTGAATGGTAATCTGGCTACCAAGAGCTAAACCAAAGGTAACTGCTGGGTTGACATGGCCACTAGAGATGTTAGCTCTCACAGGGACTGCAACAAATAGAGCAAATCCATAGCAAATTGCAACTGCTACAAGCCTGGACGGATCAATGGTAGGATTGGACGTCAATTTGTCTATCAAACATTATATTAAGAATGTCAGAAAATAAGCACAAACAATATGCATTAAGAAAAACAAGTAAAATAAAAATCCATTTATGCACGGATGAGATAATTAGTACTATAGATCTATATGAAGGACATTAATCTTACCCCCTCCATCGCATTTTATGTCTCATGATTAATATTGCCAAATGATTAGTAAATGAGGAGTGTTGACCCTTTGTAGCTCTAGTTCTTAGTAGTAACTACAAGATTCTACTTTGGTACTGCTAGCTGCAGAAGAGCTAAATGATCTAAAGAAATGTAAGAGTTTACTAACTGAATGCTATGGCTAAACCAATTCCAACGAAAACAAAGAACAATATGGAGATGAACTCAGCAAGATAGGGCTTGAAAGACTCGAAACTGAAAGAATCATTAAAGCACCCGAAAACAAGTCTGGCCATTCTATCATGCACACACACACATACACACACACAAACACACATATGTATACTAAAAATATAGAAATTAAAAATAAGGTTCTTTATTTCACTTCATGAATTTTCATTCTTTGCCTTGTTACAGGATAATGGAATATTAGGGTTCAATAAATCCATGCATATCTAATCAGGATTTTCCTTGCAATCCTAGTTGTCAATAGCATGCTTTAATGGAATTGTTTTTGAAAATGATAAAGGACATGCAGATATATATTAAATCCATTTTATTTGCTCACAAAAAAAAGACTCAAAAATAAATAAAATAGAGCAAAATTAACACAAGCAACACAGATAAGAAGATTTAATAAGCTAAGTGCCTAATATCTGCACATAATGGAGCACATAAGCTAAGTGAGCATAGACAAAAGAAAAAGTAGGCAGTTTACTTAAAGTTTTACTTAAAGCTATATTTAGAAATGACTTTAGCAAGTTCTCCTTTCCCACCAGGAACAAGCAGATCATTTTCAAATCTGCACAAATATTTGAAAATGGTAAATGACATGCAGAGATATCTTAAATTAAGAGCAAAAGTAGTTTCTCAGCATAGTGACATTCTACCTTAAGAAAGATCAGATGAAGAATGAAGGATTTGGTACATCACCAGTATTTCTATTATGATTTCCAAGGTTATTGAACAGATACATAAATTACCTATGGTAGTCAAAACCTGTTTAAATACAGCTAACAGGTTGAATCATAATAACTCTCGGCTGTGGACATGTTACTGAATCACAACAAAAATGTTTTGTGTCCTCTTCATTATTAAACTATATCCATTGAAAGAATAGAACCAAGAATATTGTGATTTCGCAAGATTCTGCACAAAAGGGGACCAGTTTATTGGGTTTAAACCCCAACAAAAGTGCTTTGAGACTTTTGTTATTTAGCAACAAGAAATTGATAAAGGAAAGATTACGTTCAATTAAACAACTTCAATGTTGTTTAGTGATTTCTTACAAAGTGCTTTGAGACTTTAGATGCTTAAAGAAGTCCAGATAAGAACTCCCATTAGATTACCAAACTCAATAACCAAGAGATAACTTAAGAAGACAAAGTTGATTATCATCTCCTTTATTTATTTGTGCAAACTATCAAGTGGATTGGAAGGAGAACGCTTTTACATATTTGTGAGGCCCTGTAAGTTGGCAAATGTTGATGGTATAGCATTGCTTATGCTAGAGTTATCAAAATATCTTCAAAAAATAAAGCAACATTAAGGAGCACAAGTTGCAAAAAGTTTTTCTTAATTTACCAGCATGTTTTCTCATGAGATACCAATCTGTGCATGGCAAGCACCAAATTCTAGGCAAGCAACCATCAAAATGAAGAAATTAGTCTAAACAGTTGGTATCAACAAAGAAACACCAACTGTATATATAAACAATACAAGAAAAGAAAAGACATAGCAACTCACTTCCATTGCAGCAGCATTATAAAGAAGCAATGTGACCAAAAGCTGCGTTGCTTTTGAACGACAAGTAATATAGTAGCTGACAAAAGAATCAAAGAATCACAATTCAAGTGTTGCGTAATCACAATTCAACTTAGTTTCCTAGAATTTAAATTAACAAAAAATCAAAATAAAAAAAGAAAGAACAACAGTACCTGCTTTTTTTTTTCTTGGTGGAGGTGCAGCTTTGCTAAAGAATCTTGAGCTTGACGAGTCCCAAGGACATCAATCCCAAAGTAATACCCGACATTATTTCGATGAAAAGCAAGAGGATGCATGATATTCTGGCATACACAAACCACCAATGGTTGCCAAATTTAATGTCTTGTGAGTCCATTAGAAAAACTGTCGTTGTCACTGCTATCCCAGCAAGCGCCAAACCATTCACAACCGTGAAAAAAACCAAATACTATATTAATAATAGATCTATAGAAAATAGAAAAGTGATAAATAAAATATTCTTGCACCAACCTCCTTCCATTCAACAACAAACAAACAGTAATAAAAAGGAAATATGAAAAGGACGCTCTTCACATGATTCCTTAGATCAAACGCCAAACTTATCAATTCTTTTTTTTTTTTTTTTGGAAGACAATGTACATAAGGTTATTAAAAACAACTATAAGATCATAAAAAACAGTAGAGAATGAAATAGTAATGAAATATTGTAATTGCAGTGTATGAAGGAGAAAATTCCTCACAATTTTTGTTTCTCGTTTGAGCAAAACGAAGAGGGCTGAAGGAATTATCATCTATAAGAAAAAACCTGAAGAGAGAATGAAGCTATAGAAATTAGGAAGAAAGAAGAACATATGGTAGGAGTAATGTCCAGAGTAGCAGTTCAGATAATTGCTAAAGAGCAAACAAGATGTCAGAGTTCCTAAAATTTGCCGTGTTGAAATCAGTAGCCTATTTCTGAAGCAAATTATTTAATCTCTGCAAAAAATCCAATACAATCCTCTATCCTATTATTGTGTGTCCTTTATCCCCTTTAGTTTATTTGTCCATGATACCACAAGCTCTTTAATCTTTATCAATATCTTTCATTGACGAACAAAATCAAAAGTAAATCAAAGTCAAAGTTATTACGGTAGAGAAATTCACGAACAAAATATAAAGCAAAGTTGAGTTTTGATGAAATTATTGCTGCAAATATGATTAAATATTTCTTGAGATGGACTTCTTCTTGATCACTCTACTTTGACATTTTCGCCTAACTTGACGTATTGTCTTTGTTTATGTTTTCCTGTCCTATCTCGTCAGACTTCTCTTCAAGTGATCTTTTTGTTGTCGTTGATGCTTCTCCATCTATTTTGGATTTTGTTTAATACATAAAGTTTGTAATTAGTTAGTTGTAGAAAGGTTTTTTTGGTCAGAAAATAGTTGTTTAATACTTACTTGCAGTGAAACTTTTGTTTTTTTCATTGAGCAGCATTGGTGAAATCTGATTGAGTCCGTCTTCCTCAAACAAACAATGGATGTTATACTTTGTATCTGAAATTTCTGGTCAAGGTCTTGTTAGACGAATCTGTGCTATGTAAATTTTCCCTTTGTCTTTAAAATTTCTTCATCCAAAAGAGGAGGAATATCCTACACATGAATTGTGTAGGTTATTCTTATGTTTTTTGCCGTGTTGAAATCAGTAGCCTATTTCTAAAGCAAATTATTTAATCTCTGCAAAAAATCCAATACAATCCTCTATCCTATTATTGTGTGTCCTTTATCCCCTTTAGTTTATTTGTCCATGATACCACAAGCTCTTTAATCTTTATCAATATCTTTCATTGACGAACAAAATCAAAAGTAAATCAAAGTCAAAGTTATTACGGTAGAGAAATTCACGAACAAAATATAAAGCAAAGTTGAGTTTTGATGAAATTATTGCTGCAAATATGATTAAATATTTCTTGAGATGGACTTCTTCTTGATCACTCTACTTTGACATTTTCGCCTAACTTGACGTATTGTCTTTGTTTATGTTTTCCTGTCCTATCTCGTCAGACTTCTCTTCAAGTGATCTTTTTGTTGTCGTTGATGCTTCTCCATCTATTTTGGATTTTGTTTAATACATAAAGTTTGTAATTAGTTAGTTGTAGAAAGGTTTTTTTGGTCAGAAAATAGTTGTTTAATACTTACTTGCAGTGAAACTTTTGTTTTTTTCATTGAGCAGCATTGGTGAAATCTGATTGAGTCCGTCTTCCTCAAACAAACAATGGATGTTATACTTTGTATCTGAAATTTCTGGTCAAGGTCTTGTTAGACGAATCTGTGCTATGTAAATTTTCCCTTTGTCTTTAAAATTTCTTCATCCAAAAGAGGAGGAATATCCTACACATGAATTGTGTAGGTTATTCTTATGTTTTTTGCCGTGTTGAAATCGTGAGCCTATTTCTAAAGCAAATTATTTAATCTCTGCAAAAAATCCAATACAATCCTCTATCCTATTATTGTGTGTCCTTTATCCCCTTTAGTTTATTTGTCCATGATACCACAAGCTCTTTAATCTTTATCAATATCTTTCATTGACGAACAAAATCAAAAGTAAATCAAAGTCAAAGTTATTACGGTAGAGAAATTCACGAACAAAATATAAAACAAAGTTGAGTTTTGATGAAATTATTGCTGCAAATATGATTAAATATTTCTTGAGATGGACTTCTTCTTGATCACTCTATTTTGACATTTTCGCCTAACTTGACGTATTGTCTTTGTTTATGTTTTCCTGTCCTATCTCGTCAGACTTCTCTTCAAGTGATCTTTTTGTTGTCGTTGATGCTTCTCCATCTATTTTGGATTTTGTTTAATACATAAAGTTTGTAATTAGTTAGTTGTAGAAAGGTTTTTTTGGTCAGAAAATAGTTGTTTAATACTTACTTGCAGTGAAACTTTTATTTTTTTCATTGAGCAGCATTGGAAGACTTCTCGTCAGACTTCTCTTCAAGTGATCTTTTTGTTGTCGTTGATGCTTCTCCATCTATTTTGGATTTTGTTTAATACATAAAGTTTGTAATTAGTTAGTTGTAGAAAGGTTTTTTTGGTCAGAAAATAGTTGTTTAATACTTACTTGCAGTGAAACTTTTGTTTTTTTCATTGAGCAGCATTGGTGAAATCTGATTGAGTCCGTCTTCCTCAAACAAACAGTGGATGTTATACTTTGTATCTGAAATTTCTGGTCAAGGTCTTGTTAGACGAATCTGTGCTATGTAAATTTTCCCTTTGTCTTTAAAATTTCTTCATCCAAAAGAGGAGGAATATCCTACACATGAATTGTGTAGGTTATTCTTATGTTTTTCCCCCTAGTTTATTGAAGTTTGTGTTTTAAATATAATTTACCGATTTAGAAAGTTTCATTGCTTCCATATCACTTATTGATAAAATATTCTCTGCAAATTTACCAAAAGTAGTGATAGGCAATAGTCCTGAATCATCTAGCATCTCAATTTCAAAAGCACATCTATACAATAGAAATAAATTAGTGAATTAGTATAATGCATTTTGGAGTTAATAATTTTCCTTTGTAATATTGAATATGCTACCTTGGTTTTGCAACTACATCTTCTCGACAGTTAATGCATGGAAAAGATTCCCCAATTCTTGCTGAAGTGCATGAATAGTAGCTCTTGCAAGCCATATACCAAAATTTTTGTTGTAAGTTATGTATCATTATTGATCACTTTATCCAAATAATCTAGATGTATATATTTAAACCTTGTTAAATCAAGGAAAGCAAGAATTCTAATATTCATAAAATTACTCAGTGAATGATGGCTTTTACCTTTTCTGTTGGTTGAATTTCTACTATTGGGGTGATCTCGTCTTTAGGATGGAACAAAAGTATTGGATTTAAATCAGTATATGTTACATTCACCAGCTTTTCAACAATAGTTTATTCATTCTTTGTAGCCCTGTATTATTAACAAACATTAGATTTAGCATACGCATATGCTATATACATTGTGTGCACACTAGCATAAAGACACAGATGTATATTATTGTGACATTTCAAATGCTAGAATACACAAGTTGTAATTTAATTTTAGTAGCAATTGAAGCATTAATAAAATCATTACAATCATTCTTGTCGCATTATTTAATCAGAACTTTAGTTTGAACCCAAAAGAAGTGGAAATTTTGTGTTAGGACTTTAATTTTTTCTTCTCCCCAAAAAACATGAAATAAATAACTGATTTTTGGAAGGTGTAATGCTTAGTACAAGTTTTTAGCCTGTTTCTCTTGTTGAGTTGGTGGATTTATAATGATTGTTGAAATGTATCTAGTATTCAAATTCAGTCCTGAGATCAAACCATTCAAATTTAAGTTTTAAGTTTTGTAAATAAGAATCAGTTTTTTAATAATTTGGTATCGTTGAATATGCCAACTCCTATCCTTCGACAAGATATCACTGGCAGTGTTCCTTGTATCTGGTTTAATGTGTCTCCTTCTTCTGCATAGTTGTTCCATAGTGTCATTCGTATCAGATTCAGCCTGATACATTGAATGAAGTGAGATCATTTTGTTTGTACAGCTCATCCGTTATGTTTTTCTATAGTAATAATTCTTTTATAACTTACTTGTCATTGATAATAATAACATCTCTTCGTACACCATCTCCAGATTTAGATTCTTTCAAAAAGTAGACATGTATGACCAGTCCCAATACATCTACACATATATACAAGTTTGATATTTTAAAAAGAATAAGAATAATTTTCTAGAAGGAATAAAGTATAATGATAGAAGGAATTACCCACTCCTTTCTTCTGATCAGCATAAAGTGGAAACTCCTTAAATTTTGCGTATTCTAATGCTTCATCAAATGTCTGTAACATATTATCTGGTGCATCTTCTACAATGGTTCTTCCTGAGATAATCCACTGCATTTGAATATTATCAATCTTGTATCTATCGGGAACTTGCTAAACTACAACATTCGATATGTAATAACTCTTGTAAGGGACAAACTTATCACGAAATACGTAGATTGCATGACCAAATTATGTGCCAATAACTTTCGTTCCCAATGTAGGAATAAATATACAGAATCAATCAAGATTAATACAAAGGAATCAAGATCATCTTTTGGTATGTTTTCGTTGGAGAATTAATAAAGTTTTGGACTTGCATCTTCTCTTGAATGCATACTTTTGCTATCCAATTTTTTGAACTAATTGTGACTGATTTAACTAGATTATTGGTTCTCATAATCTGCACAAATGTTATTATTTCATGTATATTAAAACGTACATGGAATAGGATAGTTGTTACATGCAAACATATATGGTATGTAAAATCATAATTAAGCATCACAAATGCATATTTTTGTGGATTTACTGTATATATATCATGCAACATTTATGTGTTAAAACTATAAATAGACTTTGTGTACCATAGGGTTCGTGAACAGTTTGTGTAAGAATAAATACTTTCGGGCAAACAATATTTCTTGCTTGCTTTATTTTACCAATCTCTGCAAATATTGCTGGAACAATTAACACTTTAATATCTGCTGATTGTTTTGCGCGTGAGAGAGCATCATAAAGCTGACCATGAGAAAAGATTGGTTCTTGCAAATATATCCAAACACAATATAATATTTGTCCTTAAGCCTTGTATATTGTCATTGCAAAGCATAATCGAATAGAGAATTGTGTGCATTTGAATAAAATACCTTGTTTATCATCATCTTTCGATTGTAGTGGTATAGGATGCAAAATAACAGGTTTTCCATAATGTTCCCCCACTGCAATTTCAACGTAGATAACATGTACTTTCAATTCCTTGCAAATAAGACGTGTTTCGTTTGCATAGGCCTTCAGTCGGATCAATATTCCTCAACAACATCATTGGGTAATTTTTCTTTAATCTCAGCTTATGAGTAGGCAAACCATTTGGTTGAAGACTATTCAAGAAATCCTTATAGTCAACTTGATGCATTGGATTTATCATCTTATCACTATTTGTGTAGATCTTCAAGTTTTCAAGGAATCTCTCAATCATTAAATTTTAATATCATCCACACAATTATTTTTTAGGGTTAATAAGGCTCTTTTCATAACTCTTCTTAGATCAGAATCAAATAGAGACAAGTCTGGAAACGCAAATTCTACTAGCTCAAGTAAAAATGTTTCTTTACTGATGAATGGAATTATCATTTGTGGTGGCAGATTGATGTCATTTGATTCAACATCTTTTGTACCGTCTCCGATTCTTAAAAGATAAGAATTGAATGCTGGATTATCAATTGCTCACATATTCTGAGTAAGTTTTACTTTCTTCAAAAGTGGCCATATATATGAGCATAAGAGACTGCTTGCAATTACCAATTCCTTAGAGGCTTTCGATATCATTGGTAATACTTGACGAAAGTCAGCTAAAAAAACTACTTTTTCACCAAAAAGTATCTCATTTCTTGTGATATCTTGTAACATAGTATCAAAGTTTTCAATCACTTCTTTTTTTGCCATTAGAGCTTCATCCCAAATTATGAGCTTGGCATCTTGAATTAGCTTCACAGTGCTGCTTTGCTTGCTCAATTGGCACCCCTTAATATCATTGCCATCTAATGGAATCTTAAAGCGTGAATGAGCTGTGCGCTCACCAAGTATCAAAGATGCTACAACTCCAGATGTTGCTATAGTGATTGCTATAAAACATTTTGAACGAATGGAAGCTAACAAGGTCTTATAAAGGAATGTCTTTCTTATACCCTTTGGTCCATAAATGAAGAATGCAATTGTTTCATCTTGGATTGCTACTGAGAGGATTTTTTTTTTCAAAAGCCATTCTCTGCTCTGAATTCAACTTTGATTCATTTAAGATATCATTTTTGCTTATTGGGATGTTCTTTTCACTTCTAATCTCTCTTGTCAATCTTTCTTCATAAGACATTCTTATTGGAAATGAAACAAATCTGAAATCGTTGATGGATTTTCCCGTAGATTGCAAATAATGTTCTATATCTTCAAGAACTTTTTTTTTGAATTTCTTCCCTCGTAAGACCCATGATTTGTCGTGAGTACAAGAAATCTTGACTTAACTACTGTTTAAACTTTTTCCACAATTTTTTTGGATTTGCTAGGGCATAATAAATAAGAATTGTTGAGAATAATCGCCTTAGTGTTGATGGCATTTGAAATTCTGCAGATTCTTCTAGGTAGAGTTCAATGTTATTTTCTAGATACAACAGGTCTCTCTCATATGCTACTTGTTTAAATGTGGGCGAAACTTTCCCATTTGCTGTTAGAAGGTCTTCAAAAGATATTGATCCTCGAACATGAGACAATAATAATCTCAAATAGTATCTTTCACCTTCTGTTGGTGATACTGTAATCATCCTTCCAATAACCCGACATCTTTTTCTCTCATTCCAAATTTTGTCTTTGTTAGACCAAACAAAATGCTCTGAGAATTCTTTGTACAAACATTTTAAATTCTGCGTTTTAGTGTTGGCGTTGTTCATTGTGAAGAATTCTGTGAGCATCGTACTTGTTATGTTTGGATTCTGCAGGAGATTTTTTATGTTGGTGTTGTGGTCAAAGGTGACATGACGATTGTTAGATAAATGGATTTGTAATGTTATCACTACAGGTGTCATTTCACTCAAATTGAAGCTATATAACCTCCACACTGCTTCCGATGGAGATATCCATCTAGCAGATTGAAATTGTTTTATCTCATCTTGCTCTTCATCAACAACTATCTGGTAACTTATTTTGTCAAGCCCCTTGTAGATATACTTGTAAACATATTTGACCAGCTTGATTGTTGAGCAGATTTCAACATTCATGTGACAATCGAATAGTGATAATAAGTATGGATTGTACAGTACAACCCAGCGATTATCCAACATGTGATTCCTTACTTTCACCTTGGTTCCATCATTTCTCCTTCGATAATAAGGATAACTATCCTTACTTTGCGTTGTGTATTCTGAATATTATTTTGGATAGTGATTCTTACATTTGCCATTTCTTAGACATGGACTTTGCTTGATTGCAGTCACCACAAGGTCCATGCATCATATGTTTGACAACCAAGGAGTGCAAGTAATTGCATTACTTTTTATCAGGAATTTCTGCACTGACCAATTTGTCATAAGCTTCAGCATTAAATGGTTTTGAACCTTGTTTCATGATCAACAAGAAGTGTGCATATGGTAAACCTTGTTTCTGGAATTCAATTACACAAACACAAATAATAACTTCGCCAAGAGCATGTTTTTTCAGCAATTAATCCTTCAGTAGATCAAGTTTTGCTTTGAATACTCTGCATAGTAGATCTGGCCTATTTTGCGCCAATTTGGTTGGAAGAAGATTTGTTTTGTATTTCTTTCCACATTAGGTTGCAAGTAACTGTTAAGAATGTGTATGATTTTCCATAGCGTTGTACTAAAGCCATTGCACCGATGTATCTTTTACGCATATCTCGTGGTCCTCCAATGAAAGATGCTGGCAGTATAATTTTTTTCCCCATATTTGATCCCCTTGTTTCTCCAACAAAAATGGAATCTATTACACCTTGAAATAATTCATTCCTAATATGTCTCTGTCGATTTCTTTGGAAATCAAGCCTTTTAGTTTCCACTTTTATGTACATGTCAACAACATATTGTTGAAGTAGCCTTCCACTATCAAGAATCATAGATTTATCAGTGTTCCTTATTTGTAATTTGTAGAAGTAATACTCACAACATGAAACGAGCTAAATATGCGTTGTTTTATTTTATAATGTTTCTAAATAAGCAACAATTAAATGAATTATGAAAATTTAATATATTGTCAGCAAAAGATGTCCTATGAACAACTTTTTGAAACGATTAACAGAAGATGTTTTATTAAATATAAAAGTTATATGGAAGAATTAGTTTTTTTGTTATATTTTCAATGCAAAATAGGACGGCACTAACCTATATCTTCAATGTCCAACAAATCAATTGCTGAATTCATTTGTGATGCATTAATGCTATTTAATGCATCACAAAACATTTGCCTCTGGGATTCTTTTAATGGCAGCCTTTCCATATTATAATGCCAACCGCTTTCACCAGGAGGAAAGAGTAAGGGATATTGTAGAGCATCATACTAGCTATATGTATGGTAAACTCTATGGCTTGAGTTTGAGTGCATATAAACCTATCTATGGCAGCTCTTTTCAGTAACATCATTTTCAAATTCAACCAATATTGCAGCAACTTGTGATGCAGAAGGAGCATTGTAAGTTCTTTGGTCTAAACCGGGATCTTTATTCAATACTATACTATATTTTTCGAGGTGGGAAAGTTCATGAAGTCTTTTGAAGAACATTGTATAAGGATTTCTCTTAAGAACTTCTATTAATAGTTTGATTGTCGGAGGATTAAACTGTGGTGATGCTTCAATTCTTTTATTCGATTCCATTTCAGTGTCATAGAAATAGAGTTGAATCCCATTTGGTCTCTCAGGTTGACGTACCAAATCTTTGAGAAAGTGATAGACTTGCTATTGGATCTTAAAAGTATACACACCCTTTCTATTTTTTATCAACTCTGAATCAAGTTTTGCTGCAAATGTAGTAAATGCGAAGCTATTGTTGTAAGATCGTATCAATCTTCTAAATTCCACAGCCTCTTTGTCGTTATTTATGAGTAAACGTGCTAGATCATATGGCATTGGATGGGATACCAAAGTAATCTCTCCCTTTGAGCAGCAAAATTTAGGAGGTTCTTAATGGAAGCATTTTGCTGAGCAAAATTTGCAATTACGTGCTACTGGAAGGGTTAATGGCTGCTTAGAAGGTTTTTTCACAAAAGTGGTAGGAATCACTTCTTGATTTGTCACTGTAGAAAATAGATGATGATATGAATAGTGTTATATAATATTAAAAATGTCTGTTTTTTCTAGTAAGCACATGTAATATTTTTACCTGATCTTTGTGAATGGGAAATTGGTGCAACCATGGTATTCATTGTAGCAGGTTGATTAGTTTGAGAAACTATAAGATGACCGAGGAGTTTTTTATTAGTAAAGTAATGAATGCATGTAATGATATCTTTACAAAAAACCTTTTAAAGTAGAGATGCATACCTGAAGTTGAATTTGGAAGAAAGCATTTGTATCCCATTTCTATTGTTCCCTGGATAGCATGTTAGAGAGCTTAGGATTGCTTGTTGTATTATTCAACCAAGTGTTGTGGTAAATCAATTTCAGGTATAACTTTTCCGATATTTGAACTTATTTCTTGTTTTCTTTGAATGTAAGCTTGACGCTGACATTATAATAGTTTTTCCTTTTGTTTAATTGATTGTGCATGATAAGCTTGACGTCTTCGTAGCAACATCTGTTGTTTTTTTTGTTGCGAGTGTTGATGATAAGCTTTAGATCTTTGTTGCAACACTTTTTCTCTCATTTCACCTTCTTCTTTGTCTTTGGATTTGGATAGATTCTCATTCATGATATGTTCTCTATTTTGATAACTTATATGTATATAAATTATGTGCATTCTAATGTAAAGAAGTGTTTAAAAGATATAAACTATTTGCATGAAACAAAATAAAGAGTGTTAGAGTAAAAACTATAATTAGGATAATGTATTATAACAGTTGTAAGAATTGTAAAGATATTCCAATGTTTGACTATCTCTTTATCCATTGTACTGGGGAATTAACTTTATCAGTGCAATGGGTTACTTGTTTCACCCGATTTAAAAGACTTTTCCTTATCCGATATACTCTGGATTTGAGATTTAAGAACTATTAATAAGCATAGTATTATAAAACAACTATCATTAGGTGACAGTAGTAGAATAGTTGTTGATAACATTCAGAAGAAACGTAATATTTTAATATCTCTTCATCCATTGTACTAGGGAATTGACTATATCAGTGCAATGGGTTACTTGCTTCACCCGATTTAAAAGAGTTTTCCTTATCTGATATACTCTAGATTTGAGATTTAATAATTATAACTATTGGTGAGCATAGTATTATAACAACTATTGAGAATGAGAAAGTATTAGGATACTTGTTCATACCATTCAAAAGAAATGTAAAGATACAATGTGTATGAAGATAATTTAGAAAGCATTAGACTATCTATGTTTAAAAAAAAAGTGAAGAAATTGCCATTAATAGTACCTGTTTGAGGCAGGAAGATGTTTAGGTGAAGTAGGTAGGTTCTACAAACTCGCTTGGCTTCGACGTCAAACTTGTAAGTTGATCTTGTAGAATTGGAAATTACTGCTACAAAACATACAGATTGAACATATACATATAGTGTTAGAATATTTGAATTCTCCCAATTTTGACCCACTTTAAGAATTTTAAAAAGTAGATATATATATTATTTATTATGGAATTGTTCTCCCACGCGTCTTTTTTCGTTGGTGAAAAATCTCATTCTTATGTAACATAGAGCTACAATAATGTTTACATAATCCAAATCTTTTTTTATTGTTGATTTTTATTCTTTGATTCGATTTTTGAGGGTTTTTTTTTTTTTTACGAATGAGATTAATCAAATTTGAAAGAAATAGAGGAAGCCCCTAGAACAATAGTTATATGAAAGAAAAATACCTTCTGCATTAAAGGGAAAATGGTTTTACAAAAGAGAGGAATATTGCATGGATATCCTTATTTTAGAAGATGATGTGTTCAAATAAATAAATAGCAAGGCATTTAGTTATAAGCTATAACAAAGATCCCTAAGTGTCCCAGAAGCTATATGCTTCTACTCTTCATTGGAATAGTCAAGATCTCCTTCATACAACCACCCCCTATCGTTCCTAGTGAAATCTATTCATTTCTCGTCAACAAAATCCCAACTCATAGGCTCCTTCCTAGGTCTCCTTGAATCATGTCCAACCTCAAAATGCTTTGGTGGGGATTCATAATCTAATTCCCCTAGGTCATTACTATCTGTAGCTAAGTCAATCTCTTGGACTGGTGGGTTTGGAACATGTTGTATGATTTCCACCTCATCTTTACTATTAGAAACTAAGTTTATAACTTCTACAAGTGGGGCGAGAGGTGGTTCTATAATTTGTACTTCATCATCACTATCTTATCTATTGGCTATTCAGGTTTAGGTTTTGAGTCTGAAGAAGTAGGTTTGTTGGATGGATTAGGATAGATGGGCGCTATATTGCGTTCTTACGTGCAATTCGATACATTCTAACCATCCTATGCACACTAACAAGCATAGGTTAGTAAACAATCATAGTACAAAAGAACAGAGGGCATCAATCAACTTATGGAGAAATAGATAAGATTCTCAGCTTGAGGTGAAGAGATCTAGCACACATCACAATTCATCACCTTGGAACCATAGTTATTATTAATACCATTAACAAAGGACAATTAACTTGAATGTTAAACCAAAAGATGCATAAAAAAGGAAAGACAACTAACATGAGGGTCTTTTGATGCTCTAACAGTCTTGTATAGTAAATTTATGTTTAAAATATATTCAGGATAAAAATTGTTTGCTGGGTAGAGTGAAAATTTGATTAGAAGTGAGCAAGAAAACTAATGCACAACATGTTACTATATTAATAGGTAGAGAAGCAACATAAACAAACGAGATGCAAAACCAAAACCAAATAGATAATGTAAAGATTCTGCAAAATCCTCACTTAGAAGAGTTTTAAAACTTTACTATATACATAATCACTTCACAATAATAGTTGGATTTCCTTGATTTCATTACAATTTGACATAGCAAAAAATGAAATTCTGTAGCACAACATTCTTTTGATCTCAAGAACCCAAAAAGAAAGAAAAATAGCAGCCAGGTTGAGAAGATTAGAGTTACAGGGAAAGGCAAAAAATGTCCTCGTTATGGAAATGCACCTTAAATATCTTGGATGCGTTTCTATGAGATAATGTAGATTGTCTACTCTTATTACTATTCTGCTTTCTAATTTCTTAAAAGATGTTGATAAAAGAGGAGTAGGGTGATGACCAAGAAATTCTCCCTATTTAAAAAGGGAAAAAATGAATAATGATAAGAGAATAAATAGAGAAACAACATAAAATCTGGAATTAGCTGATTATGTAGTAGAAACACCAAACAATTCTTTATTTTTTTAGGACTGATAATAGAAGATTAATGCTCAGTGGAGTTTTCTGCTGGCTGTAATCTGGGGGTTCTACTTTGGGTTTTATGTTGCTGGGGAATCTAAAATATAAAATCATATGAATAAGAATAATTCACTTCATCTAGCGAGGTAAGGTTAGGCAGTTCTTATATGAATTGTTGAACTATTTTTTTATTTTTCATTTTTGAAAAAACAGAGAGAAAGAAAGAGAGAGATCAGTGGAAGGTCCAATGCTGAATCAAATACATAGTTGAAACTACTACTATAGCAAAATAGAAAAAGAAATGAGCTACAAGAAAAAACTAAACATATCATGCAAGATAACCAAGACAACAAAGACACGGGAAAATTATGCAATGGAATAGTACAATCAATCGAGACAGATACGTATTTGTTTGGAGCAGGTATCATACAATGTCCCTGCAATCTGTGTATTTTATCACATACAAATATATATATATATATATATATATATATATATATATATGCATATAAGCACAAATAACTATTCATATGAAAATAATTATTGTTATTCATATTTTGGTAACTGTCAGTTATTATTATGGTAACAATAAATTATCATTCATATCATCTGTATTAATATTTATTATGATTTATGAATCATTACAAGAAAATTTGGTGCCATGATCAGTGTTTTTACTATAATTTATTAACGAAGCTGTTATTGGAATTGTAAGAGGCTGTTCATTAATATAGTATTATGACTGTTCATTATGACTTTTTTTTTTGTATTATTGTCCATGAGTTATTAATATAGTTTAGTTTTAATAGCATAAATAATTGTAATTTTATATATTATACATAATATATAATAACAAAACTAATAGTTATAATGCAATAATTTTTTCTAGAATTCTTTTTTTATTTTTTAAGAATAATCCAAATACTAACAAGGAAAAACATAGTACTAACAAGGTAACACTAATAGGGAACTAGTAGAAATAGTATAGGAATGAAACAGAGCAAAAAACCCCAAATAGTGTTGATTGTAGATGTTTATAAATGGATATAGTTGTTTTCATTAGCTCTCCCATGCCCTCCCCCGAAAAAGGCATGACACCCAGGAGTGAAACTAATGTATTACCTTCTCAACAAGCTCTATGAGAGAAATATCTGATTTCTCACACTTACTCTTCAAAAATGTGTTTTCCTTTTTGAGTTCCTTCATAGATTTTGCCATCTGGATCTGTATAAACAGCAATAGAAAACAATTAGTTCTTTTTTTCTCTTTCAAAGATGAGTCAATGCAAAAATGCATCATCCTAGTCAGCAAGTTCCAAAACAGAATATGCAATCTAAGAGGGATAAAAACGTCTACCTTCTCATTCTTGCTTGAATGTTTCAAACACCTCATTGCTTTTCAACTGTGTTTCCTGTAAACAAAATTAGTAAATCCAATGGATTTGATAGAAAACCTGCAATTTACAGAAACTAAGTACGAGAATCTAACAGGAAATACAAAAGAAATGTTGAGATGGTTGTTTCTATTTTCATACATACAGTTAGCTTATTACAGTTGATGCCAGGACTCTTCATGGTTAGAGTAAGTGAGCTAGAATTTTCCTAATGGCACTAAATAACAAAAATTATTAAAATTAACTTATTATGTGAGCAAAGCAAAATATGTGTTGCAGAGAGCTAGACACTCTGTCAATGAGCAATATTAATATAGTGAAGCGAAAGAGGGATTTCCTAGAATTGAGTATTGTGGCCAAACACAAATGTAATATATTTCAGAATTAACTAACCCCAAAATGACAGAATCTATATGACATGATTGTTCGATACCAAAAAGTTTCATTGGATTTAGCGTAGTGAAGATACTAAGAAATGGATATAGGTTTTGAGTTTTGAAAATAAGAAGAAGTAAGTACTAAAAAGTACAAGTAAAAGGAGGATATGTTGAAACAAATAAGGCACAAATGAGTCAAATCAAAACCAGAAGTAGCATAGCAATATTGCTTAGTAGAATGATATATGTATTCACACAGTTGATGTCAGATATACTTATGAATAATGCACAAGCTGGCAATTTTGTAGCTTCAATAAAATAAAATTATCGATAAATATAAATAATGGTTAGTTTTTCAAGGCCATATATCCCTTTTGGAAATGTAAACTTTTGAACCTCAAGAACATACTAATAATATGCCACAGGCTTGACTCATTTTTCACCAATATTTATATTCATTTTTCCGTCTTCGAATTAAGGTATTATCAATAATTATACCAGCAGGAGTTTAAGTAAAGTAGTAACTCTACTACAAGAAAAATGCACATTAGTGACAAAATGAATTCCTAGCTAAAGACCAATTTTTCCTCGCTAAAAGGCATTGGCAAGGAAATAGCTTCGTCGTCTAGTCCCAGTCCTCGCTGAAATGCCATCACCAAAGACTATAAGGACAAAAATTGTTCCTTTGTCGCTACTAAGCTAGCTTTCAGCGAGAAAAATGTCTTCCTCGCTATAGTTTAAGCTTTCAGCAAGAAAATATTTTGTCAAAAAAGGTGAAAAAAATTGGTCGCCAATGACACAATTTTGTCGCAATAGCCCTATGTTATTCGCAAGGAAAATTTTCCTAGCTAAAGAGAGCAAACTTTTGTAGCAATGATAATTATCAGCGATAAATTAAAAACCACTTCTTTCCTCACAAAAGCTATTTATCATTGGCTAGAACATTTAGCTAGGAAATATTTATCACAAAAGGCTTCAAATTCATCCCACAATTTGTTGAAACTTCCTCACCAAAACCATTTATTTCTTCGCCAAAGAATTAGGCCTTTAGCTAGGAAATGTTTGTCACCAAAGCCATAAATTTCTTAGCTAAAACCCCTTTTGGCGAGGAAATTTCTTTTCAACTTCCTCGCCAAAGACCATTTTTTCCTAATGTAAGGCTTAGGCTTTGGCTAGGAAATTTTTGTCACCATAAATTTCCGAACCAAACCACACTTTTAGCAAGGAATTTTAGCACACTACAACTATTCTTGTTTGGTGAGGAAATTTTTTGTCAACTTCCTCCAAACTATTTTTCCTAGCAAAGGCTTACCTTTGGCTAGGAAATGTTTAAAGCCATAAATTTCCTACCTGAAACCCCTTTTTGCTTAGGAGTTTTGGCGAGGAAAATTTTGTCACAGAAAGCCCTTGACATTTGTTTCTATTTTATTTATCTTTCCTCAATGATTTCTTCCTCACTAAAGGTTAGGGAATTTTGTAGGAAAGCTTAGAATGATTTAGAATGATCTTTGGCGAGGATGTTTTTCTCAAAGTTTTTGTTAAACTTCCTCGCCATTAAGATTAAATTACTAGAAATTTTAGTTCAAACTTCAGATGTCAATATGGGTGAGATGTCTCTACTGTGTGAATACTGCCAACACTAATAATTCAACAACATCAAATATTAAAACGAATATTACTATTCAAATGGTCTATACTTGCATCAAATATTTACCTGACAATATAACTAAACCAACAATAGACACCCTGACCAACTCGGGTAGTCATGTTTCAGCCTCCCATTGCAATAGAAATAGTAGCTTTAATTGTTGGATTGATTTTGGAGACATCAACCAAATGACAAAAAATCAAGACATTATAATTGAAATGAAGACAGAAAAATTGCAAAGAATCAGTCACACACACCCCTCATATATGGCTATGCAATACCCTTTGCTAATTCCATAAGGTGAAGATGGCTACTATTTGAACATCCCTTATGCAATGAATACTGAAGGTAAGGTGAAAAGGCAATTTGCGACCATAAGAGAGTTTTATCCACATGTCTTAAACACATTACTTCTTACAAAACATATCAAAGCTTTGGCTTATAGCATATCCAACGCAATATTTCAGTGCATTGTACATATTTTCAGCTTAGTAACTATGAAAATTAGAAAATGATAAGCTAAAAGGTTCTATTACATAACAGAGATAGAAAACCGATGGATATGCTTTTGATTTCGGTCTTCTTTTCATTTAGCACCTTCCTTATGCTTTTTCCCTTTGGATTCTATCCAAATATGTTAATATTTTCGTGACAGTGTGCATCATACGTGGGCTTCTGATAATAAACCATCGTCGCAAAACACCAAATGGTAGCCTAATCATATTTATATAGACGCCTGATACACTTAGCACACAATCAGATCCACTAAGCTTATAGCACATCCAACACAATATTTCAGTGTATTGTACATAGTTTTAGCTTTGTAACTATGAAAATTAGAAAATGAAAAGTTAAAAGGTTTTATTACATAATAGAGAATACAAAACAGACGGATATATTTTGTGCTTCTGATTTCAGTCTTTTTTTAATTCATTTAGCACCTTTCTTATACATTTTCCCTATGGATTCTATCCAAATATGTACACATTTTCATAACATTGTGCATCATACGTGGGCTTTTGATGGTAAACCATCGTCGCAAAATACCAAATGGTTGTCCAATCGTGTTTATATAGATGCCCAATATACTTAGCACACAATCAGATCTAGTAAGCTTTTAGCATATCTAACACAATATTTTGTTGCATTCTACATAATTTTTTGAACTTCTACACCAGAACCAAGCAAAAGATTCCTACCTTCTATGATTCTAAATTTTTTTCTTCCCTGTATTTCCTTTAGTATATTCCAAAAAAAAAGGAAAAAAGGACATATTAGCATAACAAATAAAGTCAAGTAAAATCTTACACTATATACCAAAGCTTCGGCTTATAGCATATCCGACACAGTATTTCAGTGCATTGTACATATTTTCAGCTTAGTAACTATGATAATTAGAAAATAATAAGCTAAAAGGTTCTATTACATAACAGAGATACAAAACAGATGAATATGCTTCTAGTTTCAGTCTTTTTTATTCATTGAGCACCTTCCTTATGATTTATCCCTATGGATTCTGTCCAAATATATTTATATTTTCATGATATCGTACACCATATAAGGACTTCTGATGAAAAATTTTCGTCGTAAAACACCAAATGGTTGCACAATCATATTTATTTAGACGCCCAATATACTTAGCACACAATCAGATCCACAAAGCTTATAACATATCCAACACAATATTTCAGTTCATTGTACATATTTTCAACTTCTAACTATGAAAATTAGAAAATGTTAAGCTAAAAAGTTCTATTACATAACAGAGATATAAAACAGATGAATATGTTAGAAATTACTGGAAATTATAGTTCAAATTTCAGATGTCAAAATGGGTGAGATGTTTCTACTGTGTGAATACTGCCAATACTAATATTTCAACAAAATAAAATATTAAAACGAAAATTAATATTCAAATAGGCTATACTTGTGTTAAATATTTACCCAACAATATAACTAAACCAACAACAGATACCCTAGCCAACGCTAGTAGAGACTTGTTTCAGCCTCCCATGGCAGTAAAAATCGCAGCTTTGATTGTTGGAGACATCAACCAAATGACAAGAAACCGAGACATAATAATTGAAATGAGGACAGGAAAATTGCAAAGAATCAGTCATATAGACCCCGCATATATGGCTATGTAATACCTTTTGCTATTTCCATATGGTGAATATGGCTACTATTTGAACATTCCTTATGCAGTGAATAGTGAAGGTTAGGGAAAAAGGCAATTTGTGGCCATGAGAGAGTTTTATCCACATATATATGCATATTACTTCTTACAATATATATCAAAACTTTAGCTTATAGCTTATCCAACACAATTTTTCAGTGCATTGTACATATTTTCAGCTTAGTAACTATGAAAATTAGAAAACGATAAGCTAAAAGGTTCTATTACATAACAGAGATACAAAACAGATGAATGTACTTCTAATTTTAGTCTTTTTTATTCATTTATCACCGTCCTTATGCTTTTTTTTTTTCTATGAATTCTGTCCAAATATGTTAACATTTTCATGACATTGTACATCATACGTGGGCTTTTGATGGTAAACCATATCAAATGGTTGTCCAATCATGTTTATATAGACGCCCAATATATTTAGCACACAATCAGATCCACTAAGCTTATAGCATATCCAACACAATATTTCAGTGCAATGCACATATTTTCAACTTTGTAACTATGGAAATTATTAAATGATAAGCTAAAAGGTTCTATGACATAATAGAGAAATAAAACAGATGGATATGCTTTTGATTTCAGTCTTTTTTATTCATTTAGCACCTTCCTTATACTTTTTCCCTTTGGATTCTGTCCAAATATGTTAATATTTTCATGATAGTGTGCATCATACTGGGTTTCTGATGGTAAACCATCGTCGCAAAACACCCAATGGTTGTCCAATCATATTTATATATGCCTAATATACTTAGCACACAATCAGATCCACTAAGCTTATAGAATATCCAACATAATATTTCATTGCATTATACATATTTTCAGCTTAATAACTATGAAAATTATTAAATGATAAGCTAAAAGGTTCTATTACATAACAGAGATAGAAAACAGATGGATATGCTTTTGATTTCAGTCTTCTTTATTCATTTAAATCTTCCTTATGCTTTTTCCCTTTGAATTCTGTCCAAATATGTTAACATTTTTATGACAATGTGCATTATACGTGGGCTTCTGATGGTAAACCATTGTCGCAAAACACCGAATGGTTGCCCAATCATGTTTATATAGACGCCCAATACACTTAACACACAATCAGATCCACTAAGTTATAGCATATTCAACACAATATTTCAGTACATTGTACATAGTTTCAGCTTTGTAACTATTAAAATTAGAAAATGAAGAGTTAAAAGGTTCTATTACATAACAAAGATACAAAATAGATGGATGTGTTCTATGCTTCTGATTTCAATCTTTTTTATTCATTTAGCACCTTTGTTATGCTTTTTCCCTATGGATTATATCCAAATATGTTAACATTTTCATGACATTGTGCATCATACGTAAACTTCTGATGGTAAGCCATCATCGCAAAATATCAAATAGTTGCCCAGTCATGTTTATATAGACGCCTAATATACTTGGCACACAATTAGATCCATTAAGCTTATAGCATATCCAACACAATATTTCAGTGCATTGTATATACTAGGTTGGTGCCCGTGCGTTTCACGGAATAGTTTCAATAATTTTTTCAATTTCCTTGCATTAAAAAATAATTTAGATAAGAAGATAATTCTAATATTTAAAAGAATAAAAAATTCAGATAACTCTGATTTGAAAAAAAAAATCAATTCAAATAACAATGATATTTAGAAAAAAAAAAAAAACTTTCAAATTTTTTGAGGGATGAAATATATAAATATAGAATAATACTTTTAGAGTTCCTAAAAAGATGAAAAATTAAAAAGAACATAATTCTAGGAGGTTCAAAGAGGCTAGCATAATGATTAGTTCAATGAATTCAAAAAAATCAAACGAATGTAATTTTTTTTTTAAGGAAATGTCAAGAGTATTTTAGGTTCATTGATTATCTGAATTCAATTTAAATGAATGTTTTTTTTTTTTTTAGGAAATGTCAAGATTACCTGGATTCAAAGAGACTTGTTTGAAAATAATAAAGTTTGACTTGATTATCTTAAAATTTGACATGATTCGATTCAAGTATACCCCTATTTGGGACTTGTGAAACCAGACCACCATCCCAGAAGCAAATTTCTACCAACCATAAAGTGGTCCATATTTAAGTTGATATATTCATTTTGGACTATGCAATTGTGATTGATCTAGGAAGTTGGCTAAGACTAACAATTAATAAACATACTTTGGACAAAGCCCAAATCATTTTTTTCCCTTTTAATACCAAAGCCCAACTTTTATGGAGATTAAATTCTGATTTTTACCAGTTTGGAATTTTGTTACACTGATTTATGTATGATTTTATTCAATTTCTTCTTTATAATAGTTTAATTGATGATAAATCTTTTACCAAATTAAAAATTGTTGCATTTGATATTTATCACACAAAATGAGTCCAAAGAGAACTTACAAAGTCGAAAATTTACTATTTCATCATTAAGTGTATTAAATTACATAGCCTTAAATTCTTATATTATGGATATAAACTGTTAAACCATAACTCGTTGAATGATTTGCTACCTTTGACATGTATCCCCTGTTAGAATATTTATTGTTTGCCTGCTAGTTTGTTTCTCCAATGTCATTCATTGACTATATGTGTCACAACTTCTCAAAATCTTCTTCCCTAAACCTAAAAAACTTCATTTTTCCTAAATTCCAATAGTTCTTGCATTTCAGAGTTGATCTTGACTTTACTTTTCTCTGTTGCATATAAGATTAAGAAATTCAATGGAAAAACACTGAAATAATTCTATAAAAATTTTCCTTTCTCTTTAGGTGCATACATATATAGGTATACATAGACACACTTCTTACACAAATCCAAGCCTAGAACATGATAATAGATCATCACCACCGCTAAAACACAGCAGCATTTATTCTAAAGCCAACAACAGATTTCTGACATGGAAACAAAGGAAGAAAATTCAAGAACACACAAAGCCACACTTTGAGAAACACATGCATTCTATAATAGATTCATTTGCGTGTGGTAGGAATCAAATTTAGTAGTCTGGGTTGGCTTGGAGGTAAGCTTCAATGGCTTTGAACGTTATACTGGCATTTTCTTTGCCACTCTTGATGTCCTCATTTTTAATCTGGGCATTACCCTTGGTGTAGTACATGGCGCTGCTCTTGTAGACAGAGCTATCACCAGATGCTTCGATCTTACCTACGTAAGAGATTGATTCAAGCACGCCTATCAAAACATCTCTCTCGATGATGCTGTATTTGTAGATGAAGTTTTCCTTGTCCAACTCATCTACACGGTGCTTTGCACTCTTATTGCTCTTCAACGTTCAGAAAGAGAGAAAGGATCAGAGCTTGTTTCCTGAGTGAAACGGTTTGTGATTTTGATGTCTTTTTAAATAAGAGGAGAAGTCTCAGAAATCTAAATTCATTAAATTCAGATAATTTTATCTTATCTGAATTCATTGAATTCAGATAACTCTGATTAATTCTATCTTACCTGAATTCAGATAACCTAATATTAAAAAAAAAACCCTTAAAATTTCTTCACCAATAAAAAAAAATCTTAAAAAATTTTAAATTCACAGTGCCAAGTGTCAATGCATGAGAGTGCCATGTGTTATAACAAGAGGCTTCTGCAACTCCTATTATATATATATAGATAGATTTTCAGCTCACTAACTATGAAAATTATAAAATGATAAGTTAAAAGATTCTATTATATAACAGAGATACAAAACAGATGGATATGGTTCATATTTCAGTTTTTTTTTATTCATTTAGCACATTCCTTATGCTTTTTCCCTTTAGATTCTATCAAGATATGTTAACATTTTCATGACATTGTGCATCATACGTGGGTTTTTGATGGTAAACCATCGTCTCAAAACACCAAATCATTACCTAATCATGTTTATTAGACGTCCAATATACTTAACACACAATCAGATTCAGTAAGCTTTTAGAATATCTAACACAATATTTTGTTGCATTCTACATATTGTTTGGAACTTCTGCACCATAACCAAGTAGAAGAATCCTACCTTCTATGATTCTAAATTTTTTTCTTCCCTCTATTTTTTTTAATATATTCCAAAAAAAGGAAAAAAAAATGAAAGATTATCATGACAAATAAAGTCAAGTAAAATCTTACAATATATATCAAATCTTCGACTTATAGTATATTCAACACAATATTTCAGTACATTGTACATATTTTTAGTTTAGTAACTATGAAAATTAGAAAATGATAAGTTAAAAGGTTTTATTACATAACAAAAATACAAATCAAATGGATATGCTTTTGATTTCAGTCTTTTTTATTCATTTAGCAAATTTCTTATGCTTTTTTCCTATGGATTCTTGATGCGTTCAGACTTGGATATAAAAATCATACAAAACTAAGCATATTCCCAATCAAGTTGAAATTAAAATGTTAAACCCAAATCACACATATGAGCAAGCGTACTTATCATTAACTGAGCATAGGGTTAAAACAAGTATCGATTCTCAAGGAACAAGTAGATATTAATTACCCTTCTTTCATTATTTAACCGACTCGATAAAGTGAAAAATAAATAAAAATAAAAGAAAAAATAAAAGAAAAATACAAATACAAATATGTATATGTCAATGATGTAGATTTAAGCAACGTAAGCCATTGTTTAGACAAACATGATCTTAAAGAACTTAACCATTATCATAACTAATCATTCTCTTAGTACCATGAAGGATGAATGTAAACTCACTTTGATGGTCAATTTATGAAATCATTATCTCCTAGATAAATTAGAATCACTTGGTCCGTCTCAACTAATTCATCTAAAAGACGCATTAAACACAATCCTTAATTAAATTCCCTTAGTCTCGGCGAATTTAGAGCATGAAATTAATTAATGAACCCTTGGTCTCGGAAGACATCAATTAATCTTTAATTACCAGTTCTTAAACAATCAATCCCCTTTGGTCCAACAAGTCAATTGCCAACAGAATATGAAACTAATAAATCGAAACACCCATCAACCCCCTTTGGTCCATCAAGTCAATGGATAGAATTAACTAACTAATCTCGTAATAAGTATAAGTAATTGAATACCAAGAATAATAACCAATTAATCAAAAGATCAAATAACTCTAGAAATCATAAATATTTAAAACAATGTCGAATTACAATAAAATAATTAACATATCATTGTTCAAGAAAAAGAAAATAAAGTAAAAGAAAGAACTCATAGACAAGCCTCCTTCTTCTTCCTTTGAAAACCTTCTTGTACAACCCTCCTTGAACTTTGAAGAGTTCTCCTTGGACTGAGTGATTTTCTATGATGATCAATGAATTCTCCCATTTTCCCTTGTATTTTCCATCTATTTATAGGCTTAAGAGGTGCCTAAACTCGTAGGTACAAAGTTCTTGGCCGAGTAGAAGTTGAAAACTGCTAAAACTCTTCAGATTTCCAAAAACACGTAGAAAGATTGCAGCACTGCCTCAGGGACAGACCACAGCTGGCGACGCCTTGGTTCTTCAGAGCCGGCGCCTCCTTGGTTCTGTTTATCCCCTCATCCGCCGATTTTTCTCCAAATTTTGCGCATACGTTCCAGAGTGCAGCCGCCACCGGTTCCAACCTTGCAGCCGGCGCCGCCTCTGCTCTGCTTCGCGACGATTTTGCTTTATTTTACCCAAAATCCTGAAGTAATGGCCAAAATACCTTTCCGAGGGTAAAATCTCAAATATGAAGGAATATGACTAGTTATTTCACAAAATGTATTACAAAAGAGCCTCAAATAACTAAGCAAAGTATAACCAATTTAGCTCCTATCAATTCTGTCCAAATATGTTGACATTTTTATGACATTATGCATCGTACGTGGGCTTCTAATGATAAACCATCGTACCAAAATATCAAATGGATGTCCAATCATGTTTAAATAGATGCCAAATATACTTAACACACAAGTAGATCCACTAAGCTTATAGCATATCCAACACAGTATTTCAGTACATTG
This sequence comes from Voacanga thouarsii, assembly GCA_026120185.1. Taxonomy (NCBI): domain Eukaryota; kingdom Viridiplantae; phylum Streptophyta; class Magnoliopsida; order Gentianales; family Apocynaceae; genus Voacanga; species Voacanga thouarsii. Next base: position 2,033,010 of record JANUWF010001217.1, on the reverse strand, counting down.
TACATATTTTCAGCTCACTAACTATGAAAATTAAAAAATGATAAGCTAAAAGGTTCTATTATATAACAGAGATACAAAATAGATGGATATGGTTCAGATTTCAGTATTTTTTATTCATTTATCACATTCCTTATGCTTTTTCCTTTTAGATTCTATCCACATATGTTAATATTTTAATGATATTATGCATCATATGTGGGTTTCTGATAGTAAATCATCGTTACAAAATATCGAATAGTTGCCCAATAATATTTATATAGACGCCTAATATACTTTGCACACAATCAGATCAAGTAAGCTTTTAACATATCTAACACAATATTTCGTTGCATTCTACATATTTTTTTAAACTTCTGCACCAGAACCAAGTAAAAGAATCTTGCCTTCTGTGATTCTAAATTTTTCTCTTTCCTGTATTTTTTTAATATATTCCAAAAAAAGGAAAGATTAGCATTTCAAATAAAGTTAAGTGAAAGCTTACAATATATATCAAAGCTTTAGATTATAGCATATCCGATACAATATTTCAATGCATTATACATATTTTCAACTTAGTAACTATGAAAATTAGAAAATAATAAGCTAAAAGGTTCTGTTACATAACAGAGATACAAAACAAATGGATATACTTCTGGTTTCAGTCTTTTTTAATCATTTAGCACCTTCTTTATGCTTTTTCCTTTTGGATTCTATCCAAACATGTTTACATTTTCATGATATTATGCTTCATACGTGGGCTTATGATGAAAAATTATCATCGTAAAACATCGAATGGTTACCGAATCATGTTTATATAAACGCCCAATATACTTAACATACAATCGGATCCACAAAGCTTATAACATATCCAACACAACATTTCAGTGCATTGCATATATTTTCAACTTACTAACTATAAAAATTAGAAAATGATAAGTTAAAAGGTTCTATTACATAACAGACATACAAAACAGATGGATATGCTGAAAATTACTAAAAATTATAGTTCAAATTTCAGATATCAAAATGGGTGAGATGTTTCTACTGTGTGAATACTGCCAACACTAATATTTCAACAAAATCAAATATTAAAATGAATATTAATATTCAAATAGGCTATACTTGCATCAAATATTTACTTGACAATATAACTAAACCATCAACAGACTCCCTAGCCAACTATGGTAGAGTCTTATTTCAGCCTCCCATAGCAACAAAAATCACATCTTTAATTGTTGAAGACATCAACTAAATGACAAAATCATTATAATTGAAGTGAAGATAAGAAAATTGCAAAGAATCAGTCACATACACCCCCCATATATAGCTATACAATACCCTTTGCTATTTCCATACGGTGAAGGTGGCTACCATTTGAACATTTGATATGAGTTAAAATCATCATTATTTTCCCAGTTATTTGAGGCTAAATTGAGACAATACCCTTTGCTATTTCCATACGGTGAAGGTGGCTACCATTTGAACATTTGATATGGATTAAAATCATCATTATTTTCCTAATTATTTGAGGCTAAATTGAGACACTTTTAATGCCATAACTAGTCATATTCCTTCCTATTTGATATTTTCCTTATAAAAATACTTTTTTGTAATTTTATACAAAAATAAGTGAAATTTGGAGCTAATTGTGTAATTTTTCAGCACAGACCCAGCACCAGGCCAAGGAAGTAGAGCCGACGCCGGTCTTACACTGGCATAGCAGAGGAATGCAAAGAAATTGAAAAGGAACAGAGGAAGCAATTGCAATTGGAGCTTGGAAAGAAAAACGCAACATTAGCTCAAATGGCTTACGGCTTCAAACAATGGACAAAACGGAAAAGAAGGAAAATAAATGAATTTCAGTGGGCTACAGCAAGGAGAGAAGTCAACAAAAGTGGAAAGCAAAGAAAAAGAGAGCAGCAATTCGATGGCTCGAGTTGTAGCTCAGAGAAGCCGACAACAAGAAGAAGAAGCAGCCTCGGTCAGCGATGCAAGAAGAAAAGGAAAGTGCAGCTTCATGGCTCAGTAAGAAAGCAACCAAATTAAGCTTTAGCAATTTCGGTGGCTTCGTGCCGCTAAGAGGTAGAAAGCAATTTCGGTTGTTGTTCACAGCTCAATTGAAGAAAACAGCTTGGGCAATTCAATTTCAATTCAATTCAAAGAATGCCTTCAGTGAAAACGACAAAGTTAAATTGATTTCCAATAATTTCACAATTTAAAGGCGGTGTACATCTTCATTATTTCTTAGAATTTAATTAGGAATATTACAACTCCTTTTTGGTTTTGGATTTTTAGTAATTACTTTTTCTTTACTTATGATTCCTTTAAGAACTTTGTAAGCTTATAAATAAAGGCTATTTACCTTGGAAAAGGGGGGGTGCACAATGTAGAGACTTAGATATATTTTAGAGTGCATCACCAGTATTTTTTCGGGAGAAATAATTCAAGGAGGATTGTACAAGAGAGTCTACAAAGGGAGAAGAATGAGGCTTGTCTATGAGTTCTTTCTTTTAACTTTGTTTTCTTTTCTTGAATAATGATGTATTAATTGTTTTATTGTAATTTGACATTATTATTTATATTCATGATTTTTAGAGTTACTTTGATCTTTTGATTTATTAATTATTATTCTTGGTATTTAATTACTTATACTGATTACGAGATTAATTTATTTTTTCTTTCTATTAACTTGCTTGAAACGGGATTGATGGTGGTCTCAATTCATTAGGTTCATATTTGTTGTCTATTAACTTGCTTGAAAATGGGGTTAATTCTAAGAATTGGGTAATTAAAGGTTAATTAATGTCTGCCAGAATATGGATTCATTAGTTAATTTCATATTTTAAGTTTTCCAGAATATGAAAATTTAATCAATGATTGTGTTTAATGCATCTTTTGAGTAAATTAGTTGAGACAGAATATGTGATACTAATTTGTTTAGAAGATAGTGATTTCATGAATTGAAAAAGAAGTGAATCTATCTTAATCCTTCATGATACTAAGAGAATGATTAGTTATGATAATGATTGGGTACTTTAAGATCATGGTTGTCAAAATAATGGTTTGAGTTACATAATTCTCCATCCTTGACATGTATATATTCTTTTATTTTATTTTATTTTCCTTTTTATTCTTTTCACTTTATTGAGTCAGTTAAACAATGAAAGAAAAGTGACTAATGCATACTTGTTCCTTGAGGATCGACATTCGTTTTAAACCCTATGCTATGCTTAATGATGAGTACGCTTGCTCATATGTGTAATTTTGGGTTAACGTTTTAATTTAATTTGATTGGGAATGTGCTTATTTTTATATTATTTTTATACCCAAATTCGAATACAACAACATTCCTCATGCAATGAATACTGAAGGTCAGGGCAAAAGGCAATTTATGACCATGAGAGAGTTTCATGCACATGTGTTATGCACATTACTTCTTACAATATATATCAAAGCTTCAGCTTATAGCATATCCAACACAATATTTTAGTGCGTGGTACATATTCTCAGCTTAGTAACTATGAAAATTAGAAAATGATAAGTTAAAAAGTTTTATTACATAATAGAAATACAAAATAGATGGAAATACTTCTGATTAATCTTTTTTAATCATTTAGCACAATCCTTATGTTTTTTCCCTATAGATTATGTCCAAATATGTTAACATTTTCATGACATTGTGCATCATACATAGGCTTTTGATGGTAAACTATCTTTATAAAATACCGAATGGTTGCCAAATCATGTTTATATAGACACCCAATACACTTAGCATATAATCAGATCCACTAACCTTATAGCATATCCAACACAATATTTCAGTGCATTGTACATATTTTTAGCTTAATAACTATGGAAATTATTAAATGATAAGCTAAAAGGTTCTATTATATAATAGAGATAAAAAACAAATGGATATGGTTTTGATTTCAGCCTTTCTTATTCATTTAGAACCTTCCTTATACTTTTTCCCATTGGATTCTGTCCAAATATGTTAACATTTTCATAACATTGTGCATCATATATGGGCTTCTGATAGTAAACCATTGTCATAAAACACCGAATGTTTGCCCAATCATGTTTATATAAATGCCTAATATACTTAGCACACAATCAGATTCACTAATCTTATAGCATATCCAGCACAATATTTCAGCAACCTAGCCTGAGAAATTTTGTTTGGATTTCGCAGCTTTGATTGTTGGAGACATCAACCAAACGACAAAAAATCGAGATATTACAATTAAAATAAGGACACGAAAATTGCAAAGAATCTGTCACATACACCCCTCATATATGGCTATGCAATACCTTTTGCTCTTTCCATATGGTGAAGATGGCTACTATTTGAACATCCCTTATGTAATGAATGCTAAAGGTGTCACGCCCTATGCCCGCGGATCCAAGAGTGCGATTATAGGTCTGACAACACCTATGGTCAACTATTTGGCCGCCGTCCTTACTAGCCAAAGTGGATATCCTAATTTGACAATGGGTACTTCGACCTATTCTTATATACCATTTACACTTTTCATCCCAATCCTATGTATGATTAGGGCATCACATTTACCCCTCCATTAGGCCCAAGTGTTCTCGTTAGACCCATACTTTAGGGGCCATACTCCAGACCAACCAAGCGCATAGCTTAATTACCATACCAAAAATTGAATCCTAGATATTTAGGACGGGAAATTGAGTCCTAGATATTTATGACCATTTCCCGTGATCGAGAAGATTGGACCTATAACATATCGATTGGAGTTGCCTGAAGAGTTGGCAGGAATTCATGATGCGTTCCATGTATCTCAGTTGAAGAAATACAACTCTAACTCGGAGCATGTATTGAACGAGAAGCTATTGATTCTACAGCCTGATTTAAGCTACGTTGAGAAATCGATTAAAGTTTTGGATCAGAGTGTCAAGATGTTGAGGAGAAAACAAATAGCTATAGTGAAGATTTTATGGGATCATCATGGTACTCAGGATGCCACATGGGAAACTGAAGATTGGATAAAAAAGAAATATCCAAACTTGCTCTAAAGGTATAATGCTTTAAATTTCGGGAATAAATTCTCTTAAGGAAGAAAGGATGTAATACCCCGTCTTGAACTCCCCTTAGTTTATGGGGAAAGTCATGCATAGCACAACCTATTATATTTTATTTGATAAATGTAAGCTATTTTTGTGAAGCTTATGTGATTTGTGTACTTGATGTTTCATTGAGTTATTTGTTTGGACATAGTTATATTATATGAGGAGGTAGAGATTTTGTTCTTGTGGAGTAGAATTTAATGAAAGAAGAATGAAGTGTGTTGAATTAGATTTATGGGAAATTATTTGATGAATATTAACACAAGAGTTATTGTGGAATAGTGGTTAGAGCTTGATGTGTATTCTTTAGTGACTTGAGTTCGAATCCCAACTCTTGCAAACCTTTTTCTTTTTATCTTTGATTAAACTCTTTTTTTTCCCTATTTGTTTTTCCCTTAGCCAAAACCTTAGGGCTGCTACCTTCTTATTTTTCCCACCTCCTAAAAAGAAAATAGGAATGTGATTATTTTAGGGAGTGCTAAAAAAGAATTATGGTAAATTAAATTTCTAATATTCCTTAGTTAATATTCTATTCTAACCTTTTAGGAAGTTAAATATTCCAACATCTAGAGTTTCCTAAAGATATTATCCAAAGGATTTATTATGAAAAGTAAAAGATAGAAGCTTTGATTTTGGAAATTAAATTTTATCACAAAAAATAATTATGCCTTAATTAATTATTTTTGTCTAAAATAAATTAGAATATTAATTAAATTATTTTTTGGATTAATAACCTATTTTCATTGCTTAAAATTTTTGAAAAAAAACAATAAACCCTAGCCGCCAGTAAGGGTTGTTTTAATTACTCTCCAACTCTCTAAAATATAGAAATCTACCCTAAATAATTTTAACCAACCAAAGTTCCTTTAGGCTAAGCAAATAATCAGAAATTTCCCTCTTCTCTCCTCCAAAATTTCGGCCACTATAGCATCCTAAACCATGACATAAACTCCTTCAATTCATTGCACAATCTCGGCCAAACTAAGAAGAGTAAAAGTTGCCATTTTTCCCTTATTTGTTCAAAAGTCTAAAACAAGGTGTAATTCTTCCAAATATCAAAACACCTAAACCTAACCTATTCCCTTCATCAAACCAGTCTCAAACAAACCCTAAATACCCTCTAATGCCCAGAAATTACAACCGCCAACCCTCCTCCACATTTTGGCCAAAACAACACCAAAACCCTATTAAAGCTGAAAAACCAACTCTAAGGTAAGCAACTCCTCAATTCTTCATCAACTCCTCTTCAATTATTCTCATCTTCTTCTCCTAAATATCGATCAAATGGGAATGATTTACCCCTATCCCTCGTGACCTTCAAACTAAGGAAGCCAAAGGGGAACAATCGACTCTCTCCTTCAAGCAAACCCAAACAATCACCAAAGGCGCCACCTTTGCTTTTGTTGTACTGTCAAAGAGGTAATTAAGGCTTAACTCCTTTGATTTAGATTAGGATTGAATATATGGTGGGGACATTATGCATGAAGCCTAGCATGAAAGCATGATTTGATTAGATGGATGAGCTTGATGGTGTAATATAATGAACTAGGCATATATGGCATTGAATATGGATAAAAATTGCTATGATAGTCTAGATTTATTGTATGTTGAATAAAGATGAGATCTTTTGATGAAATTAGGGTTAATATATGGAGTTAATGAAAATTGAGTAGGGAAGTCATTATGTAGATGCTTTGATTTGTCTATAAGTATGCCTAATGCTGATATAAATGATCATGGGAGGCTATAGAGATGAGTTAATGCATTAATCCATCTAGATGACATGGATAACTTAGATGATTAATATGATCATAGAGATTCATGATACATGAAAAGATGGGTGTGTTCATATTTGGCTTCTAATTATAGAAACATTGATTCTAGATAAATAAGAAAGTGAAAAAGAGACCAAGCATTGCTTTGGTTGATTATTGAGAATATCCAAGTAAATCCCTGCATAACTGTTTTGCTAAATACTATATGTTTGAGAGTCTTTTGTACAATGATATTGAAATGGTGTCAATATGATGATTGACATGATGATTGAAATGATGGTTGAAACATAATGAAATGATATTATGGTATTTTGATACTTGGATTGAGAACATAGATATTTTAATCTCTAAAGGATTCTGGTCAAATCTCAACTTTTAAATTAAAAATGGTTTCTTTTCCTTTATCCCTAAAACGTTTTGGAAAGCTTGTTGCGAAAAATCATGTTTTACAAAGATAAGGTAATCAATGATTGTGAAAAAAAAAGGAAAATGAGTCTGCCCCTAAATGAGGAGCGTTGAGTACTCAGTGGGGGTAGGCTAGTAGTACTAGTTTTGGAGAGTTAGAGTGAGTCTTCTGGCGGGCGGCTACCTCCGGAAGATAAACTCTACTTAAAGAGACGACAGTACTATTTAGTCAGACTAATTCGAGCTAGCATGTTGGTCCATGTGGACTTTATTTTTTGGGTTGGACAATCGGTATGTTGGGTGTAGAGATGGAGGAGTATCTCACCCTAATGAGCGGATCACCTACTGTCCAGTGTTGAACAATTTCACTGGGAGCTATCATGATGGTAGTCATAATATTGCCTTGAGATTGATATTGATATTGAATCATTACTAATCCCTATTTTATGAATCTATGATATTGATGATTGGATGATTTATTGAGAGTTGTTTTGAATATGGTGAGCATTGTTCCACGCAATGGTTGTTTATTAACGAAAATTGTCTTGCAAATGTATTTGTGGTTTTGGTAAATCTACATGCATAAAATGTTTAAATGTGACATCCGTACACAGGGATTTACTGAAATTTCAATCTCACACTATTTTATATTATGTTTTCAAGGGATTACTTTTATTGAACAGGTTTGAGGAATAAGAGATGATCGTTCAATTTATTTTATTTTGCTTTGTATTTCTTTTGATTAGTTTCTAAATTTTTATACTTGTAAGTTTTGATTTCGGATGTAATAGGATTATTATTTTTATTTTATTTAATCATCGTCTTTTTGTACCTCATTATAAAGATCCCTGGTCCATTGGATGGGGCAACATCTCCGTCCTATTTGGGTACATAGGTTGTGGGGTGTTACACTTCATAACTTAATGGGTCATCTTGTGAATTGCTCATTGTGTTTATAGGGGTACTATCTGATTGATTTGACATCTTATAAAATAAAGAACACTAGTCTTTGTCAAATTAGGCAAATTAACAAGTCTTTATCAAATTTATCTTGTTTTTTCAGAGTAGAACATGGACTAAAAATGGCTAGTCTAACAAGAAGCATAAAAAGTGATGTTGAAAATTAAGCTATTTGAAAAGAATATAGCATCTAACTTGTTGCCCAAGATGCTTTCATGAATTATGAAATCTTCAAGATGCTTTATACCATGCTACTACTACCAGTCTACCAAGTATAATACACTGTGACTATGACTAGTAAACAAATTCAAAATGCCAAGGCCACACTAAGAGAACAAACAACAATTCAGATGCCAAGGCCACACTTAGAGAACAAATAAATTCAAATCCCATGAAAATGATGAATGAGAGATTTTAATAAAGAAAAGCAAAAGAAGATAGAAAAATGATGAGAAATGGATAACATACAGATAGAGTTTTGCTTCATTTGAGCACATAAGTTCATAACAAAAATTTTTACAGACAGCTTATCATAACAACAGCATGTTAGCTTTATACAGATAGTTTTACTAAGAATGTCCCAACAAATTAATAGATTTCGCTATAAGAGCACATAACAATATTTTTTTCCTCTGAGAATGCCCACACCACAATAGCAAATTCATAATAATCTAAGAAAATTTCAAATAAAACCTAAAGCTATAGAGAAGAAATTGAGCAATAGTTAGAGATTCAGATATATGAAGAAATTCAAACCTTTCTTTCCTCACGAAGATAGCAGCAAGCTAGCAGTAGCAGGTAATGCCGAAGCAGTTGACTTCTTTAATGATAGTAGCGGGTCAGGGGCAACAAATTGCAGACCTAGACAGTGGACATCTCTGAGGCTTTGACCTCAGAGACTTAGATTTGGGAAGCAACACAACACAACAACTGACTCACAGACTCTTAGAGAAGAGGGAAAGGAGGAAGAGCTAAGGAGAATGATGAGCGGATAAAGAAGAGGCAGCTATCGTGTGTCGAGTCTATCGACAAAGAGGCTGAGATTGAGTGAAGGGTAGCGAGGAGAGGGAGAGGAGGAGAAGGAGGCGGCTGTCAGCAACGAGTGTCAGCAAGTGCTAACGGGCTAAGAAGATAGAGGAGGAGGAGAAGGCGGCTATCGATGGCAAGTGAGCAGGTAGGGTTTCCAATTTCCAAATTGGGACTCAGGAGTCGGGAGTAGTATTAGGAGAGGAGTGTAAATGTAACTGTGTTATGAGTGATATTTTTCATTATATTATTTAAAAAATAAATAATATATTTACTAGTTATATTTCAATTTTTCGATTCGAACCAATATTTTCCAAATGAAATAGAACCGAACTAAACTAACCGACCGCATTGAATTAAGAAGTTTAGTTCGGTAGTTCGGGTTTACCTGAATATTGCACTCCCCTATCCAAACCTCTTTTTAAAGATAGAGAAGTGGTGCTCGACATTGAGCAAGTTGTTATCATCGCCCATGACCTAATGGATCAAAGGATTATTGCTGTCGGCATCATCACCGACAAAATGCATGCAAAAACCGTGGAAACAAAGAGAAGTGATAAAAGCAACGATAGAGAGAAGTGGAGAGCCATGGTTCCTTCAACTTATAATCTTCTATTTTCCACCTGCGTAAGCTACTGCTTGGAATAGCAATAGACAATTGCAATTCCCAAAACCACATATGGAATTTCGTGAACTGTTAATAGATAAGGACATATGGATAATTTGCAAACCTCTTTATGTGTTTGAATTTGGGTATAAAAATTATATAAAAATAATCACATTCTCAATCAAGCTTAAATTAAAACGTTAACCTTAAATTATACATATGAGCAAGCGTACTCATCATTAAGCATAACATAAGGTTTAAAACGAGTATCGATCCTCAGGGAACAAGTATGCATTAGTCACTTTTTTTTTAATTGTTTAACCGACTCAATAAAGTGAAAAAGAAATAAAAAGGAAAATAAAATAAAATAAAATAATATATACATGTCAATGATGGATAATTATATAACTCAAACCATTATTTTGGCAAACATGATCTTAAAGTACTCAATCATTATCATAACTAATTATTCTCTTGGCATCGTGAAGGATTAAAATAGATTTACTTCTTTTCCAATCCATGAAATCACTATCTTCTAGATAAATTAGCATCACATATCATGTCTCAACTAATTCACCCAAAAGATGCATTAAACACAATCCTTGATTAAATTTTCATATCCTAACAAATTTAAAATATGAAATTAACCAATGAATCCATATCCTGGCATACATCAATTAACATTTAATTACCTAGTTCTTAGCAATTAACCCATTTTTCAAGTAAGTTAAGAGACAACAAATATGAAATTAACAAATTGAGACCACCATCAACCCCTTTTCCAAGCAAGTCAATAGAAGAAAAAATAAATTAATCTCGTAATAAGTATAAGTAATTAAATACCAAGAATAACAATCAATTAGTCCAAAGATCAAAGTAACTCTAAAAATCATGAATACCGAAAATAATGTTAAATTATAATAAAATAATTAATACACAATTGTTCAAGAAAAATAAAACAAAGGAAATAGATAGATACTCATAGACAAGCCTTTCAATTCCCAATGAAAACTCCTCCAAGAATTAATGCTCATTGAATTATTTCTCTCGAGAAAATATTGGTGATGCACTCTAAAATATATCTAAGTCTCTACATTATGCACCCCCATTTCCAAGGTAAATTGGCCTTTATTTATAGACTCACAAAGTTCCTAAAAAAATCCTAAGTAAAGAAGCAGTAATTACCTAAAAATTCAAAACCAAAAAGGAGTTGTAAAATTCTAAAATAAAAATCTAAATAAAACTAAGTAATTCCACCACCCTTTTAATTGTGAAATTGGAAATCAATTTGGACTTTTTGTCGTGTTGTGCTGAAGCACAATTCTCGTTGAATTGAAATTGTGGAATTTGGCTTCCAATTTGAGCCATTGAAATCTGAAGCTGAATTGCCCAACCTATTGCTTCGGCTCAATTGAACCAATCGAAATCTTTGTTTTTGTCTTGCTTCAGCTCAATTTAGTCGCCGCCTAAAATTGCACTTTCTTCTTGTATTTGCTGAGCTACAACCAAGCCACCGAACTTGCCGAAATCCTTTTGCTTTTCTTTCCTACCGAATGTATTGCTTTTGTCCTTTAATTTAGCCACTTTTGTTGACTTTTCTCTTTGTCCAGGGCCCATCGAATTTCCTTTCTTTGTTGTTGTTGCTTTTGTTTCCTTGATTGAGCCGTGAGCCATGAAGCCAATTGCTTCCTTTTCCTTTCTAATTTCAATTGCAATTGTTCCTCTATTCCTTTGTGCTTTTCTCTGTTATGCCAGTACAAGACTGGCGCCGACTCTACCTTCTTGGCCTGGTGCTGGTCTGTACTGGAAAAACATATAATTAGCTCCAAATTTCACTTATTTTTGTATAAAATTACAGAAAAATATTTTTATAAGGAAAATATTAAATAGGAAGGAATATGACTAGTTATTGTATAAAAAGTATCTCAATTTAACCTCAAATAATTAGAAAAATAATGATAATTTTAACACCTATCACCTCTCTATGTAGCACGATAGATGTAAGTAGCTGAAGCAATGAACATCTGTTCAGTGCTATAATGCTTCATCTTCTGCGTATTCAATATGAGATACTTCATTATCTGTTGAAAGAATCAATCATGGAATTTCACAAAGTCACTGTTCTGGACTCTATTATGGCATTGTACACAGCTAGAGTGACAGACTATAAGTATTGCAAAAAACCAAAATATCAACGTGAGATGTTTCATTATTTGCTCAAATAAATAGTCGTAGAGTTTCACAAATCTAAAGTTCTAAACTCTATTAAAGAATTGTACAACGTCAGAGTAATATGATGTAAGTATTGCAAGAAATTGACATCGTTTTATGCACAGAGAATTCAAGAAAACAAAGCATACTCATAAAAATATCACGTAATCAATCATGGAATGCAATGGACAAGTGTCAACAGTAGAGGTTTCAACAGGTAATTATACACACACACACACACACACACACACACACACACACACACACACACACACACACACACACACACACACATATATACGTTGTCCGTCACTACACCCAAAGCAATATACGTTGTGCATTTATAAGCTCATAAGCATACACTTACTGCAATATAAACAAGTTATGATAACCATGAATTGAAACAAAAGAATATTACTCCAGGTGTGTTATTGCAACTAAAAAAAAAAATCAAAATACCTTGATGCCAATGTAGCCATTCACATTAAGGGTTGTAAGTGTACTTGAGTAGTGATCAGAAAAGGCCTCCAACCACTTATCGGTCACTCAATAATCGCAAACAAGCTACATTATTAGTGAAGATAAGGTTAGGTAATTAGAATATAACTGTTACAGCCAAGTTAGGAAACTAATTTTAAAGTAATGTATGAAGTAGCATACAAATTGATTACCCAACCAATCACCTATAACCCTAGAGTTTACCAAGCCAATACTTTCAAATTCAATGCGTACATATTTTACCATATGCTAAAAATGCTAAAATAGTATTCCTAAGCATTATTATAAGGTGCGTTTCTAGTGACTAAATGGATTTCAATCCCAGGCTCTTAAAGAAATTCTATCAATCATGCAATATTATATTCTAATAAATTTTCAACTTCTGGATTTACCTAAAAAGTTCAAGAGAATTGCAATTTTGAGCAATAGCTATTACCCCAACATCAGTGAAACATATGCACCTATATAAAAGAGATTAACTCAGTAATATATCAAAGAATTCTATTTGCTCACAACGAATCATGTGGGTGTTGGTATTCAACATTCCATGTCCAATTGATGGAAATTAGCTTCCTACAGTTGGCTATACAACAAATACTAATGAATAAGTTTTAAATAAAGACATACTTGAGAACCATAGAGGTCTAGAAACCTAATTTGAGCCGAGAGAGATATCTTCTTGTATACTTCATCAGTAAAGCTACACAAAAGAAATAGGGCAAGCTCAATCAAGGCATAGTTTTAGCTCCAATAGAGAAATTTGTGATGCGTATGAAAGTCATATTTAAGGATAAAAAGAGCTAAGAATGATTACCTAGATAAGGCATAACGATTCAAACATTAAAGATATGAGCATTTGACCAATACTTGTTATAAATATGGATTTGTTAACTTGATAGACCTAATGACATTCCAAAAGATTTGAAGTGAGGCATTGCCAAGAAGTAATTTAGTTCACCAACTTATATATTTTGTAAGAGTAATTGAATTAAAGTGTTGTATGACCTACAAATCCTACAAAAACCACATTTCTAATTTGGAGGGAAAAGACTTTTATAACTTAATTACCTATGGGAATATCGTAAAGTTTAAACAATCACTCTTTTATTCAAATACCTTTTTTGAAAAAGAAAATTCCTCATTGTCCCTAAGGGACTTTGAGCTAAAGAATAAACTATTGTTGAAGTAATAATTTAGTTGCTAGGTAATACTCACCTTCTTTTTCGCATTTTTTAATCCAATAAGATGGCATATACAAACATCCATACCTAGTAAGGTTTAATGATTCCAATTCCAGATAATTTTGGCCATTTAGTTGCAAACTTTGATTCATAATATTCTACAACTCTCAAGAAAAAATAGCATATATCAAAGAACTATCAGAAAGCAGCAAAACATTAATATGTATGATGCTATGAAATTTAAATGCCAGTACATGGATAGAATTGATATACCTTACAGCTACTTAAATTCAAATCAATTAATAGTTTCTAGTTCCTTACCAAATGCTTAAATCCAACCTCTATAACTCTGAATAAGAATAATCCACATTATTAACAATGAGGAGGCTTTAATCAAAACCTTTCATTATTAGGTCTACAATAGTAAAAAATAATCAAGAATGCCTCAAAGTACCTAACATTCCAATAGATGGAAAAGGCCGTAAATTTCAGAGACATGCTTGTTAAGAGGTCAATTCCCTTATCAGGTATCTTCTGACAACCATTCAGGTTCAAAAACTTAATATTTCTTAGGGAATATGAGTGCTAAAAATGAAAGACTTCTTTTTCAACATGAGAAATCACATCACATGACAAAACCATTTACATGGTAATTGCAAATGCAAGGACCTGAAATCTAGCTAATAAAATCCAGTATTCAAGCACATCTACTTTTAAGAACCAAGGCTTACACTTTTTGAGCCAGCACAGCTTTGCCAAGAATAGTTGTCTTCTAAAATTAAAAAAAGAAAAGGATTAGAATTGAACATTTTTTCTTCTGAAAATACATGCCCTCATTGATTAGTTATATAATACGTATAAGATAATCTATCGTCTCAATTTGTCCTTTGTTGTTTGTGGCTGATAAGGAAGTTGATTGATTTTGTGAAAACCTGAAAATAACATTGAGCTATATTAAATTAAATCTCAAAAGACATATTACATGCCCAAGTCAAAATATCAACACCTCAAGAAACATTTACAATAGGCAGTAGATATAACTGCTGACTTGACTAACCTGATTACCCTAGCCTTCCTTTTGTCTTCCTCCACTGGATCAGTCTTTAGACCCGGTGCAAACCTTGCAACCCTAGCCTTCTTTTTTGCTTCCTCATCAGCAAGGATTGATTGAGCAAGTCCAAATCTAAAAATAACAAAACACAAATGAAAATTTAGATAAGCCTATTAAAAAAGAACCAATCTTGATGTTTTCCTTTCCATGATAACAACACAGTAGAAAATCAAATACAGAAAGCACAAAAACCTCTCAAATATAGCCTTCCTCTTTTGCTGCTCGGATTTCTTCAATGCATCTAATCCATGTACTTCAATTCTCATTCCAAACCTGCAAAGAAATGCATATCAAATTTTACAAGAAAACTTCTGGAAACCTTTTCCCAGCTAACACAACCAAATAACCATCATAATTTGCAAGCAAAGCTAATAAATGTAAACAGTATTGAGCAATACCACTGTAAATGAATTAATTGGAACTCTGGAAGTAAATCAAGGAATTAAATAAATCCAAAAGCTATAATCAAGGAAATTCACCATAGCTGTCACTATCTACATATAATCTAAGGGATTATAGTGTATATGCCCAATAAGTTAAATAAACAACAGTCTAAGAAAAAAGACATAAACCTTCCCATTGCTTGAGCAACATAGTCTACTACAATACTTTCCAGATTATAGCAACAACTCAACTAAACAGTACTATCAAAACCAAATTACGCAAAATTAATTACTTATTGAGATTTGAGATGCAATGCAAGATAGACCAAGAATATGATATCCCAAAAATGGCAAATGTTTTTTGGCTTCCATATAAGCATATGAACCTACTATCCCAGGAGAAATTCTGGCCAATCTAAGTATCATGGAAGAAAACATAAGTAAAAAATTTCATGTTCTGTACTGTAACAGTTTGTGCTTATGTTGTATTAATGTTCTATCTAATCCAGGGAAATGAAGATACATGAGCTGATAAAAAATACTCAGACATTCAACCAACCAGGTGGGAAAAAAACTCGAGAAAATATCAAATTTAGGAGGAAGTAAAACAGATATCTCTCCACACAAGATTTTCCCTTCTCCTCTTTGAACAGCTGCACAGGCATTCTAAACCACTCGGCCCTCCAGATCTTCTATTGAATGTCGGTGACGAGAGCATCTTCATCATTGACGACACTTTCCATTTTTGATACTATATTTGCTTCTCCTCCACCATCAAATGATGGAGGTTGGGGTTGCTGAGGGTTAGATAGTGCGGCAGCAGTGACCAGAGCTTACTTCTGGCCTTCAAAGTTAGCTTTTAAAAATGAATAATGATCAATGATCAAAAGAAAAGGTGAACGGACTGGAGGTTGTGTAGATTGGAATTGGTGCTGGTCTTTATAAATCCCCACTAAATTTCAATAGTACATTAATTAAATATAACATAAATTTATTTGAATTATAATTCTAAATAAAGAAGGAAATAGAAAATAAAAATATTATAATAAAATGACTAAATCGTCCATAACGACCAAATATATCTGAACCATTTAAAAAGTCATCTAAAAATGACGTTGTAATTACAACAATTGATCGAGAGATACACAAATCTTATACTAAATCTAAATCATCATTAATTAAAAAAGTTAAGAAACTAAAAAAAACAAAAATTACTGAAAACAATTTTTTAGACAATTTTGTCCATGCTTCACATTTAGAATATACATTTAGATTAGTAGCTTTGCAAGGGAAGAAGAATTCAAGAAACAAAAAGATTGAAAAAACATAAAAGGATAGACACTAACAGAAAATTGCTCCTTGACACTAAGAAAATACCTAAATGTAAACTCCTACTAGAATCTGCTTCTGCTTAGAAAGGATAGACATCCTAAATCCAAGAACACAAATAAAAGGCAGATGAAAGCACAAAAACATGAAGGAATATCCTCAAACTTACCCCTTTCTTTCTTAAAGGATTTGTTTTAACAAATTGCCTAATGATTTGCTTCAGAAGTCTACGATTTGGATCCAACAGAAACTTTTTTTCCTGCTTCTTTCTTTGAAAAATTCACAAGAACAGAAGCCATATGTTTAAAAAGATCACCTGATCAAAGTAAAATCCTTATTGATGAAGAGTTTTAAATACCCCAAATATACTCAACCAAGAAAATTTTTGTCTCAATTTATTCACCAAAAGCAAGAATGACTAAATACAAAAGATCATAGAAAGCAAATAAGAACCATGTACCTTTTCTCTCACCCAGTGATGTACAAAATCACTTTACAAGCTTCAAGACATAAAGGCCCAGTAATTTCTCATCCCCAGACTGACAGCAAGGAATATCACTCAAACTATCAATAACCAGCAAAAAATAATTCTTTCAAAGGAGAAATTTTTCTAGAGAAAGAAAAAATAATCATAACACTATCTAAGTATACATCCCTACATAGAATTAAAAGCAGCCTAAGTTTACATATGACCAAATGCTATAAAACAAACAAAGACCATGATTCCTCTAAATAAGGAGGAAGCAACATGCTAGAATTTGCCGAATCAGAAAAAGATATGCATTTATTCAATTCATAAATTAACAATAAGTATTTAATTAAAATCCTACTATAAAAAAAGTGAGGAAAATAAACTTCATAAGATATACTTGTAATTGACTTTCCTAGTACTATATCAGTGGCATTTGACTTCCGGATCATGTCAACATTCACAAAACAAAATCCTATCAACTGAATGTCTGGGCTACTTAGCGGAAAAACCAATAATGAAAGTGTTCATTAGAAAGATAAATGTGATTGTGGTTATGAACCTTGTAGATAGTAATAATACTGAAAGAAGTTAAATCAATTGTGTATATTCCTGGTACATTACTAACTTCTCCCACATAATAGATAATTGAGCCCAGCCATTAACCATTAGAATATCCTTACTTGTTAAATTCCAAACTTACTCAACAAAAGAAGCAGTAATCTAATAAGCTTGGATAGACATTTCTAACAGTTGTCTTGAACCATCTATAATTGAATCACAAAATGCTGCCATCAATACATTGAAAGACAGAAAGAACAGAACCAGACTTATAAGCATCTAATCTTAAGAATTTTAGTATCATTCATGCCCAGCAAAGATTGTCATCAACAGATAGTATACTTGAAATGCAATTGGTCAAACCATATATCATCTCTATGCATTTCAATTACCTAAACATCAGTTGGGTTTTGTATCAACAAAACCACATCAACAGTCATATCAACCAAACTTATAGCCTTTATAATCCCATCAAACTTCATTACTTCAAAAACCATGGAAGCATCCGTATGCTTCTATACCAGGCAATCCACCAGCCCACTTAAGCTCAAGGACATTCAAAAATTAAAATGGACCACTCTAATAAACGATACTGATCAAGAAAAAACCATCTATGTCAAATTAATCATATGTGCACAAAACAAGAAAACTATATAATGCAGATTACAGACCATAGAAAAACAATTAGTAGCTCTGCAAGGAAAGAAGAATTCAAGAAATGAAACGATTAAGATCTAAAACAAGAAGGGTGACCGATATACCTTTCAGAAGATCTTAGGCCCACCACTCTCCTCGTGCAGCCTATCAACCTCATAGATCGTGACATGAAGAGTCCCATGAAGCAAAATCGGAGCCATTGTCACATGTATGTTTACAAATCTAAAAACATCACTCACTCAACACTTTCCAATCGAGCAAATTCAACAGAGAAAGTCTTAGAGAAAGGGTATTGTACCAGTATTTGCCCAAGAAAATCCCCAAAATTCAATCGGTTCCCTCAGCTCACAACGTTGGAGAAATGGAAAACTCATCCCAAGAACCCCAACTCAGATCCAAAAACTGTGTCACTTGTGATTTCCCTTATCCTATCTATGCCATGGCTTTTTCTTCCTGTGACGTTGCTCACCCCCGCCAGCAATGCCTGGCCGTCGGAAGCTTCATAGAGGAACTAAACAACCGGGTCGATATCGTCTCCTTTGATGAAGAAAGTCTCTCTGTCAAACCCATACCCAGCCTCTCCTTCAAGCATCCTTCCCCGCCCACCAAGTTAATGTTTCATCCTAAACAAAGTGCCTTGCTTCTCAAGTCTACGGATCTCCTTGCTTCCTCAGGCGACTACCTTCGTCTCTGGGAAGTCTGTGATGCATCCATCGACCCCGTTTCCACTCTCAACAATAGCAAGACCAGTGAGTTTTGCGCCCCATTAACCTCATTCAGTTGGAGCGAATTTGCTAAATTGTTCACTACAACCGACAATTTAGAATAGCCAGAAAGTAGAAATCAAAGTTTGCGAGATCCAAAAGCTCAGTCGATAATGGAGATTTTAGAGAACTGAATAGTCAAGACAGAGAGATAAGAACACAAGCTGATCTTCGGTGTAAAAGAGAGTAAATAGAAGGACAACTGAGTCAGTGATGGCTCATATCGGAATTGATGCATGTCTCTGTATATCCCATTACTTTTCAGTTACAAGTAATCTGAATTTATTATGTTGACTAGTAAAATTAGATTAATAAAAGATAAAAATAAAAAATATTGTTAAATGACAAAATAATCCATGACGACCAAACAAATCTAAACCATACAAAAAGTCATTTAAAAGAGATAACCAAATTATAGGCATTCATCAAGATCTACATAATTTTCATTAAATCTAAATCATTGATTTAAAAAGTTAAGAAGGTAAAAAAAATTAAAAATTACTTTAAAAATTTTTCTAAACAATTCTATCCTCCCTTCACAATTAGTATATACATTTAGATAATTTACCAACTGATTACTAATCAATTAGTAAAGCACTAGTTAGTAATTATTACCAACTAATTTTTTTCAATTTCATTGATAATTATCAACCAATATTTTGTTTGTAAATTAAATCTTTTGATAAAACACCACATACGAACCCATGACCTTTGAATTACTTTGCATGGTACTTTTCATCGTGGTAACTACTTTATTGCATCAATATTTGCCAATGTTTTTATATTATTTTATTCAATCAATTAAAATAATACTACATTATCATATATAGACAAGTATATATAATATACACACATCAATAATAAATATCGAATTTGTTCGATTCAAATTCTCAAATCGTTCACAATTATTTACTCAATATCAAAATAAAAATGCATTTTGATTGAATTAGTTAGATTTCTTCGATTACAAGGGGTATATCTCATTTCATGAAGAAATTTATATTTTCATGATACTTATTTTTTCTATTCTACTTATTTTTATCTCAATTTTTAGCTAATATAATTTTTTAAATCTATATCCAACTCATATATAAACTCATTTATTCCATCCAAAATTCTCTCTATAAATATATAATTCAAAATAAATAAAAATATGTAATCCGAATTATAATTTGGAGTTTCTTTATTTTTATTAATTAATATTTATTAGTAATATCAATTGTATATATTTTAAAATTGAACAAATAAATTAAAATAAACTTAAAAATAGAATTCAAGTTCAAACATATATTATTTGCTAACTTCAAATTAATATAATACTTAAATATGTATTTATGTATATATATTGGACTTTATAACTAAATACTTTGAACAATATACTAAATTAGTTTATCTTTTATTTAGAAAAACTTTATTTACTATTTAAAATTTTAATATAAAATTTAAATTTCAAATTTAAGACTACCTTTGTAATGGAACACTATTTTAAATAATGAACTAAAAAATACTTGTTATTTATCTGAAAATATTTGTATTTAAAATTTAATAATTCTATTTTTTAAAAAAATTCTTCCTTCCATGTAAATTATTAAGAATGAAATAAATTGATTGATACATATTTTTACACTAAATTACCAATTACATTACTAGATTGGTTGAAAAAAAAAATCTTCAATCATGTTTTCAATTGATTACTAATTGAAATTATTACCAAAATAAGAAATCAATTGATAATTGGTTGGTATATAAAATTTCTACTAAATTACCAACAAATGACAAACTAAATAAATTACCACCTGATAAATATTAATTAGTAATCATTTTGCAAAATTTGTTTAATCAAGTTACCAACTATGATTATTATTGACAGAAGAAGTTAGTTGGCAGTTGACAATTTTTTTTGCCATTAAATTATCAATAGATGATAAATTTCGATTAGATGTATTGATAAATATCACCAATGATTAACAAAATATTAATAATAAATTGCGATTGGTAACTGATTAGAAAATTTTTAAATTTATTCATTTTTTATTTCAATTGATAATTTATTAGTTATTCGTTGATAATTAATAATTATTAACTGAAAATAATTAATTAGTAATAATAAGTTGATAATAGTAATTTTTTAGTAGTGAAAATATTATTAGCAGAGTTTTCCAAAAGGCCCAATTATAGTTTCCAAATCAGTGTCGTACATCTAGAATTAAAATCATAACTCAATTCTTATCTCTTGGGATCGGAAACGTAGCAGCACCTTTAGAAGGACTAGATGTACTATTGAAGAAAAGAAAAATAAGTCCACAATCGCTAATTACTTTTATGTGCGGATTGAATAAAATTTATTTTGTAGATTTAATTGGTAAAGATTTATAAAAATATAAATAAATTTAAATAAATTTTGATTGATTGACACAACCGATAAAATCAATAGATAAGTTTTTATATGTGTTGACGTCAATTTTGTCGAGTCGACGCAACGGTTACTTTAAACCGTTGTCGATTTGATAAGTTTTTTTTTTAGCCGATAAAGTCAACGTTTTGAGCAGCCGTTAGCCATAGTCAATATCGGCATCACGAAGCTGATAAGAAGTAAAACGAATTCCTGATCTTTCGACGCGAGAATTCTGCGAGCTTATCTATGACCGTTGGGAGCATTCTTTGGCCAGAAGAAACTCCACGATCTATTAGTGGCTTAATTGCAGCAAGTATAAAATGAGAGCGCTGCCCAGAACCCAGACACGACCATCATCAACCAACAATATTAAATTTCAATTTCTTCTACTTTATCGTCATTTACAGCTTTTTAGTCTAAAATTTCAATTTCTTACAGTTTTCTTACCGCTTTATTACAACTTTCCTTTACAACTTTATTTCCTGCTTTCTTTACAGCTTTCCGTTCTTCTTTCAGAATTTAAATCTTTTCTGTACTTTCTTTGAAGCAAATCAATACACGTATCTGTTTATTGTTCCAAAAAGTTCTTCCGTTGTGTATTTTTAGTTGACTTTCTTAAACCCTTTCTATAGTAAGTTCAAGGAACCATATCCCTGATTTAAAAAAGATTTGATACCGTTTTCTGTTTCACCATATCGGATCGTTTGTATTTATTGGAAGTGTAGTCGATACCTAGTTACATCGGCTCATCATTTTGACAGCAACACAGATTGGCACGTCCAATGGGACCCGAGGTCAGTTTTCGCATGCAATTGCGGTCAGGTCGTTTGATGGCAAACAATTCACAGCAGCCACCTGCACCGGAGTCATCTAAGCGACTCCCAGTCTGTGCTCTCCGGGGAGTTTTTGATCATTCTGTTACTACTTCCAGTTATACTCAGGTTACTCCTCCGAAGCAAGGGTGTCAGTGCTCATCCCTACCGCAGGTGTCGCAGTCGACACCTACCTCCCTGACTGCCATCCGACATACTATAGAATAATGTACTGGTGAGCTCTTGCAGGGTATTATCCTACAATTTGCTACTATTTTTTTACCTTTGCTTCAGAACGAGCTTCAACAATTTGCACAGAGACAAAATGTGCAAACTTTTACTCAGGCACCGGGTTACCCTACACAAGGGACAACCATGGCACCTGCGTACCCTATGCCATTGGCTGATGGCGCACCATCTTATGGATCAGTTCACTTTCTGCGTAAAGAAATGTCTTTCCCTACTACTGGGGGACATCAAGTTATTCCAAGAGTAGTAGCTCAGAACACTATACCAGCAGAAGTGTTTCCAGGAAAGAGTCATGTTCCGATAACAGGATTACCAACAACTTATGAAGCGGCCCCAACCTTTGTTAGGGGAAACATGCCACCTTTTGGGGGGCAGCCGAATTACTCTACTTCTTATCCTCCTGTATATCCGGCAACGACAATGGCTGATCCAGTGCAGAGGATCGAAAGTACTAAGCCTTTAATGTGGCAAGGTTCTCATCTGTCATGCAAGGTCCTTTACCACAGATTCAACAGCCGTACCAGCCGGACGATATAATGACGGAAGCATTTCGTCGACAGTCATGGGTTCGGCTCGTATACCAAAAACCTTATCCTGATTGGGTGGATTCCATGGCAATACTCCCTCGAGGTTTTAAGCTATCGGAGTTTATTACGTTCTCTAGTGAAGATAATAAGTCCACCATATAACACATCGGAAGGTTTACAGTACAATGTAGTCAGTTGGGAAATAATGAACGGCATAAATTATTGTTTTCGCTGTCTTTAACAGGGGCAACGTTCACATGGTATGCCAATCTAGCTCCTAACTCTATATACTCATAGGCTGATATGGAAAGAATTTTTCACCAACGGTTCTTTAAACCTGCACTGGAAGTTTCCATTGCCGATCTCTTAGCAATAAAACAAAAGGGATTAGAAGATGTTGTGGATTTTATTGAGCGTTTCCGGCAGACTAAGTCCAAGTGCACAACACAGTTGCCAGAAACAGAATGTGCAAGAATTGCTATCAGTAGGATGCATCCGCAACTCAAAGAACGACTCCTTCTCCAAGATTTCTCTAATCTATCCCGTTTATTATCTCATACTGTCAGAATAGAAGAGATAATCAAGGAGAAGGAGAAGAGGCATTCCGTTAAGTTCTCCCATGGCAAGACAATGATATCAGTCATAGATGATACCAATAAGGACGATGAAGAGCAAGCTATAGAGGTAATGGCGGCTGAGTTGGTAAAGGGTTCCTTCTACACGTGCCCACATTTGAAGCCTGGCAAAAGGAAAGAAGAAGTTGCCACAGCAGGACCATCTTACTCTTTTAATGTTTCAAAAGCTGAACAAATCTTTGACCAGTTAGTGGCAGATAAACAAATCCGTCTGACTTACAGACACAGGATCCCAAGCCAAGAAGATTTGAAAGGAAAAAGGTACTGTAAATGGCACGATTCTTTTTCTCATAATACTAATAGGTGTGTTATTTTTAGAAATACCATTCAAAAGGCTATCCAGGACAGAAGATTAAAGTTTGCAGATAAAAAGGAAGAGACTTTGGTAGACACAGATCCATTTTCGTTAGCCGATGCACATATGCTACAAATAGAAGAGGGTAGGAATTATGAAGAACCTACAGAAAGCAACAAACCGAAGGTGATAGGGAAAGGATTCCAAAGATTGGATGGTAAACCATCTGTTTTTACCCGTTTATCTCCTCCCTCATTTGTAGCATATTTCCATAGCAAAGAAGAGAAACTAACAGTGCAGGTGCCCCAAGAGAAGCCATTTCTGCCTGACCATTGTTCCTGATCATCAAAATCCCAAAAAAGACGAGAACAGCGGAAGCGAGCACAACAAAGGTGGCTTCTTGATGCTTGGGTCAAAGAACAATTATCCCATGATAATGGCCAAAATATGCTCAGCATCCTGCCGTCAAGTTTTCGAGCTACCTCTCGTCAAGAGTCCATGGAAGAGGATTTTCATGCGGAGGAAAAAGCTGCAGTGGAATTGGTTGATGTCAAGGTCCCATCAAAAGGGATGCTCTTTCCAATTCCGACAGCCCATAGTGTTAACCACCTCAGGCCCTTATATATCAAGGCGCATATCAACGGCAAGCCTTTTACTCGGAATTTTGTT
Source organism: Voacanga thouarsii (assembly GCA_026120185.1). Lineage (NCBI taxonomy): Eukaryota > Viridiplantae > Streptophyta > Magnoliopsida > Gentianales > Apocynaceae > Voacanga > Voacanga thouarsii. Next base: position 2,008,421 of record JANUWF010001217.1, on the reverse strand, counting down.
GATGGTAGAGCTGTCTTGAATGTAATGCCTTTCTTTAGATTAAAACAATTGAGAAAAGATAGGACAGATTTGTCTCCTACCGATGTGCAGATGGTTAACTTCACTAGAGAAGCAGCCGCGGCAGAAGGCGTTATCACCTTTGAAATCATAGTCGGGTCCAAGACCAGTAAGATGGTCTTTTTTATAATTAATACAAAGCCAGCTTATTCCGTTTTATTAGGCAGGGATTGAATTTATGCAAACCGCTGCGTACCGTCCACTTTACATCAAATGATATTAATCTGGAATGGAGAACGGGTAGAGCAAATCCCAACTGATCCCAATCCATTTTCAGCAGAAATTCACATGAACGAAGCTCTATTTTATCATCCGACCTTTAATCCTAGCCAGTATGCCAAGCTAACTATGGCTTATAACCTGATCACGACTGAAGAGTCAAGGGGAAACGGCTTACAACCTGAGGATCCGGAGGTCCGGCGAGCTCCTGGTTTTATTGCTCAAGATTCGTTAATAGAAGTAGACATAGGAGAACCTGGGGAGAATAGAACAATCAAGGTTAGTCTACATTTGTCTATTGTGCAGATAGATATATTGACTTGTCTAATCCGCGAGTATAAAGATTGTGTTGCGTGAGACTATCATGAGATGCCAGAATTGGATAGAAGCATTGTGGAGCATTGTCTACCTGTCAAAGAGGGCTTTAAGTCTCATAAACAACCGGCAATACATTTTAATCCCGCGTTGCTACCCAAGATTAAGGAAGAGATAGAAATATTATTTTGATGTAGATTCATTCGTACGTGCCGATACACAAATTGGATCTCTAACATTATACCGATCATTAAGAAAAATGGTCAACTACATGTCTGTATAGACTTCAGAAACATAAACTTGGCTACTCCGAAAGACGAATATGTTATGCCGATGGCAGATATGTTAGTGGATTCCGCTGTAGGTAACTAGTTTTTAAGTTTCATGGATAGTTATTCAGGGTATAACCAGATATTCATAGCTGAGGAAGATACACACAAAATAGCGTTCCGTTACCCAAGGTCTATCGGCTTGTTCGAGTGGGTAGTCATGCCATTTGGTTTGAAGAATGTTGGTGCCACTTTTCAGCAGGCTATGAACCTCATCTTTCATGATCTTATCAGCAGCACAATGGAGGTCTACATAGATGACTTGGTCGTAAAGTCCCCCGCTTTCTTACAACATTTGGCTGATTTGGAACAAGCCTTTCTCAGAATGCGCAAGCACCATTTAAAGATCAATCCCGCTAAGTGTGCATTTGAAGTTACTGCTGGGAATTTCCTTGATTTTTTAGTACACCAGAGGGGGATTGAAATAGATCAGAACAAAGCCAGAAACATTTTACAAGCAAGACCTCCTCAGACGAAGAAGGAACTTTAGAGTTTTTTGGGGAAGATCAATTTCCTACGACGTTTTTTGGCAAACTCTGCAGGTAAATAGAAAGCTTTTTCCTCTTTATTACGATTAAAGTTATCTCAAGATTTTATTTGGTAGCCTGAGTATCAGGTAGCATTTGATCAGATAAAGATAACTTTATCACATCCATCGGTGTTAGCACCTCCATACAACCAGTCTTTCATGAAATTATACATTTCAGCTGTACAAGAATCCATCGGCAGTTTATTAGCTCAGGGTGACCGACAAGGGATTGAAAGAGCAGTATAATATCTTAGTCGAAATCTATCGGACACAGAGACCAGGTACACCCCTATTGAAAATTTGTGCTTATCTCTCTGCTATGCGTGCACAAAGTTGGAACATTACTTGTTATTTAGGGAAGTACATGTCTTGTGCAAGGTAGATTTAATTAAATTCTTGTTGAATCGTCCTCTGTTAAATGGACGGCTTATGAAATGGGCAGTCAAATTACATGCTTTTTCTCTAACTCATGTGCCGTTGAGGGCAGTCAAAGGACAGGCTATTGGGGATTCTTAGCCGAACATCCTTCTTTAGAAGTACCACAAACGGAAGGAAATACAACACAGAGGTACATTTCTTTAAAGCCTTGGGTTTTGCGATTTGACGGCTCAAGCACCCAACAAAAGGCCGGCATTGGTTTAGTTATTGAATCTCCAAATGGACATCAGGGTAAGATCCACTTTGAGTTAAAGAAAGGAGCAACTAATAATCAGGCAAAATATGATGCCCTTTTGTTAGGACTACGGATTCTGAAAGCATTGGAGGTTCAAATAGTCAAAATTTTAGGAGATTCTCAGGTGGTTATCCCACAGGTATTAGGAGATTATAAATGTGCTAACCCATTTCTGTCAGACAGATTGCATGAGGTAAAAAGGTTACTTCAGCATTTTCAGGAGGTTATTCTAGTTCATGTTCCCAGATCAGAAAATCAAGGCGCTAATGATTTAGCTCAGATGGCCTCAGGTTTTAAGAAAGCTGTAATATGCTAACAGATAGCTTAAACGGAGTATCAGGATGATTGGCAACAGGAAATTGTTACGTACTTACAAAACCCGACTAGTCAAGCGTCTCGCAACTTAAAACGGAAGGCCCTCAGCTTTACCTTGATAGGTAATGATTTGTTCCGACGTAGTCACACCGAGGTTCTTTTAAAGTGTCTCTCAAAAGAAGAAGCATTGCGGGCTATGGCAGAAGTACATAAAGGCCTATGTGGAGCACATCAGGCGGGCCCAAAATTGAAATAGACGCTTCAACGCCATGGTTTCTTTTGGCCATCGATGACCACAGATTGTAATGCTTATGATGTTGGTTGTAAAGCTTGCTAAAAGCATAGTCCTCTATTACGCACTCCTTCTACGGAATTGCATCCGATCATTAAACCTTAGCCTTTCCGTGGATGGGCTTTAGATATTATCGGAAAGATTTATCCACCTTCAACAAAAAGACACACATTCATACTGGTGGCAACGGATTACTTCACCAAATGAGTGGAGGCGCAGCCATTGATCAAGGTGACACAAACGACAGTCATTAACTTTCTCCGATAGAGCATACTCTTCCGTTTTGGAATCCCAGAGATAGTGACAATGGATCAAGGGATGATGTTTACAAGGGATAAGGTACGTAACTTTCTAACATAATTCAAAGTTAAGTTGCTTTACTCTTCTCCTTATTATGCACATGCTAATGGACAAGTAGAGGCAACGAATTAAACTTTAATCAGCATGATCCGTAAGGCAGTAGAAGACAATCCGAGGAGGTGGCATGAGATATTGCAGGAAGTATTATGGGCCCATCGGAATAAGGAGAAGAGTATTATGCTGCTAAGACTGCTACTGGTTTTATCCCGTTTAGATTAACTTATGGACAGGACACTGTGTTACCTATGGAGTTATCGCTACAATTAGCCCAGATAGCCTATCAACATGGTCTAATGACTGAAGAATATCAGACAGCCTTGGCCCTGAGTTTAGATCAAGTTGACGAGGATTGATGGATTACCTTGGAGAACACAAAATAGCACAAGGAGAAAGTAGCAAAGGCGTACAATCAGAAAGTTCGTGAAAGAAGTTTTCAAGAAGAAGACATGGTATGGAAGACTATTTTGCCCCTTGCACCAAAAGATCCAAGGTATGGCAAGTGGTCTGCTTCATGGGAAGGTCCATTCTTAATAACTCAAATTTTTTATGGAGAGGCTTATCGTCTGATGACACTCGATGGAAAAGAAGCAAGCAAGGCGATTAACAGTAAGTTCTTGAAACGTTATTATCCGGCGTTCTGGGAAGGAACTAGAGAATAAAAATTAAAAGAGAGAGAGAGAGAGAGAGAGATTTTATTTAAAAAAATTGAAAAAAATGAGAGAGTTTGAACAAGAAGTTTTGTTGGGAAAAGGTTCTGATATATTAACGATTATAAGATGATCACAAGAGACTGATCAGATAGCCATAAACTTCATTACAAAGGGGATCAGCTATCATCAGAGGGAAAGTTAGGCATTTGTATCGGTCGATACGGAACAATCGCTAGCCGATTAGGGTCTTATGATTTGGAATCCTGGCTAGTCACCATGTCAGTTCCTGTTGGCTGCGGATCAGGGACTGAAAGCCTTACTTCAGCCGTTTCTGGCTCAGTTTCTGGTTCCTTCTTAGGGGGCAGGTCGATTTCATCGGCATCTATCTTTGGAACCTTTGTTTCAGCCGCCATGATGATAGTCTCCTCAGTTTGAGTTCCAAAAGGACTGGCTCCATCAGTGGTCGGAGGATGAAGAATCTTGTTCAGTTCAGCCACGAAGTGGTCCTATCTGGATTTCATCTCATTCAGCAGAACATTTGAGCTTTTCAATTCCGCTTCCAACATTAGCCATTCATTATTATGTTTGATGTTGGAGTCATTAATGACTTTGACAGCTTCCTGAAGTCCTTTTTCTGATTTAAGCCATTGCTCTAAGACCCTTTTCTCAGAGTCAAGTTCTTCTTGAAGATCCAATAGCCAACGCTCAAGCCGTTCAATCTTCCCTATTCTCTCCGTAATATCAGCTCGAAGAAACATAAGACGGTTAACGGATTCTCGGCAGTCCCTATCTGAAAATGCTTCATTTTCTCGATGCAATTTCAGAAGTTCTAACTGATTATGAGCTTCATCCCGATGATTTTGCGTGTCTAAAAGAAAGAACCTCATGAAGCGTATTTGTCCCAAGCACCTAATTGCCAAGTCCCGAAGTATAGGGGGCATGTCCAGGTCGAATGATTGTACAATCCGCAAAAGGGTGCGGCTTACATTATCAAGGATGGATTTGTCAATAGGCAAAGAGGTCCCAATGAGGCTATCGAGAAAGTCCACCGCTGAAGGTAATGTCATCATCATCAGAGGAACAACAGCCTCTTCAGTTCCCTAACTTGAGAGAGGCAGAGTTGTTTTTGTAACAGTGGCCACTGATTCTTTAATATTAGGCCCTGGCAAAACAAGGGATGGGCTTCTTGGAGCCGGTGTCTTAGCCGACGAAAGGTCTGCCGCTAGTAGAAAAGCCGATACTTCAGCCGTTAAAAGAGGAGCCGTAGCCTCAGCCGATAAGAGGTTTTACCTTTTTACCCTTCTTAGCCGATGATGTCTCAGGCAAAGTAGTGGTCAGCCCAGGAACTCATAGAAACCAAACACCTACGTGGTCGGAGAATAGGGCCTCACTCAGCAGTCTCCACCATGAATTGAAGTTAGGGGAAGTCTCCAGCACCACTTGAAAGGGCTTGAATTCGAAGGTCCGCAGGATGGCCAGGGTGCTATCGGCTAAGGTCTGTACATCCTCAGCTGACAACACGGGCTTCACAGAAAAGGAAGAAACATGCCTCAGATCGGTAGGGATGTCTTGTATCAGCCCAAGCTGACGGGAGAAGCAGTGAGGATTATACCTCTCACAAGAGGTCTTAACACTTCGAGCTCCAGGCTTGGCCCCCAAGAGAATTTCTCGAGGGCACAGAATTTAGGCCCATAAAGTCTCTTGAGTTGCCTCGGGGCCTTCCGATAGGCTCTTCAACTAAAGGGGACCTTCTTTGCCGGCAGCATATAGAAAGAAGGTGACAACATGGAAGTCTCGACATTGGTGGAGAAACGAGATGATGGTCTCGACAAAGGCAGTGTTCAGGGAAACCCGCAGCAGTCAATAGCCTGTCGCTTGTTCAGAAGGGCTCGCGGAGGCTCTTGTAATTTGGCTAACACCAAATTGGGTAGATACTGGTACAACCACAATTGGGCAATCTAGAGCAGACCCCTAAGGTTGGTCGGATCCTCTTCAGCAGAAAGAGTGGTCATCAGCTAATTGATGGTGCGGTAGACCAGGGCGAGGACCAGAGAGGCTAGGTCGCAATGCCTTTTGCTTCATAAGAGAACCGATACGTAGTATCAGTATTCGTTGCTAACGCCAGCAGAATGAGAGCAGATAATATACTTATACAACCAGAGCCATAAGAAGGCCGCTTACTCCTGGTTTGAAGGAGTGTCATCCACCCCTCTCTGAGTGGCAATGAAGTTGTCGTACGAAGAGGAGGCCTTGTCGAGACCAGTCTCAACGGCTGGTAGATTCTCTTCATCGTGGAGCTTCAGAATTTCGTCACCATCGCATTGGAAGCCGAGGATGGTGCAGATATCGAGGATGGTAGGGGAAAACATCCCGTGCAGAAAGACGAAGTCGTTGATCGCCAAGGACTAGAAGGGAAGAACGGCAGCAAATAGGTTGCGATCAAATGCCATTTCAAAATCAGTCATCATGATGGCATTCGAAATCCCCCACTGTTCCCAGATGGCCCCAAATTGGGCATGGCAGTGGTCCCGCCATTTTCTGTAATTCTTGAGCTTACGGGGCCAATGACGGAAGGAGATGGGGAGATTGGCAGTTGTAAAGGTGTTTTGTTGTAGAGGAAAGGTAAAATCGACAGGCAAGACAAACCGCAAGTGTTCAGCGGTAACTTCTGTAGGTAAAAGACGGGGGCCCAAGGTGAACAGGTTGGCATCGGCTTAGATCGAGGACAGGATGTTCTTGTCAATGGGGGTCGCCATCACAGTTTGTTCTTTTTACTGAGAGAAAATTTATAGATCGCAAGGAGGTAAAGGATCGATGAATCGCTTAAGCAGTAGAATTCTGAAGAAAATAGGAAGTGAGGAGTTCTGATTGGGGACCACTGCTATTTATAAGGGAGTTTGAAATGAAGCCGTTCGCGGGCTCCAAAGCCAAGGCGTCACAAATGTTCCACAACGTTCGGGACGTTTCATTTTTGTCAGAAAAGGAACGACTGCTATTAATGACTGTACGATTTTCGTCGCTTCGCTGACTCGCGTCCGTTGAAACAACGGGACTCGGGGGGCATGTGTTGACGTTAGTTTTGCCGAGCCGATGCAACGGTTACTTTGAACCATTGCCGATTTGATAAGTTTTTTCTTTAGCTGATAAAGTCAACGTTTTGAGCAGCCGTTAGCCATAGTCAATATCGGCACCACGAAATCGATAAGAAGTAAAATGAATTCTTGATTTTTCGGCACGAGAATTCTGTGAGTTTATCCACGACCGTTGGGAGCATTCTTTGGCCGGAAGAAACTCCACAATCTGTTAGTGGCTCAATTGTAGCAAGTATAAAATGAGAATGTTGCCTAGAACCCAGACACGACCATCATCAACCAACAACATTAAATTTCAATTTCTTCTACTTTATTGTCATTTACAGCTTTTTATTCTAGGATTTCAATTTCTTACAGTTTTCTTATTGCTTTATTACAGCTTTCCTTTACAGCTTTATTTCCCTCTTTCTTTACAACTTTCCGTTCTTCTTTCAGAATTTAAATCTTTTCTATACTTTCTTTAAAGCAAATCAATACACGTATCTATTTATTGTTCTGAAAAGTTCTTCCGTTTTGTATTTTTAGCTAACTTTCTTAAACCCTTTCTATAGTAAGTTCAAAGAACCCTATCTCTGATTCAAAAAAGATCTGATACCGTTTTCTATTTCACTATATCAGATTGTTTGTGTTTATCGAAAGTGTAGTTGATACATAATTACATCGGCTCATCATTTTGACAGCGACAATATGAAATTTGAACTTGTGACTCTATGATCTCTCTGCTCACTGATTGATCAGTTCAACTACCGCTTATGAGAAGTACAATCCATTTCTATGATTTTTTCAGATTCGGAGTATGTAACTAACGATACATTGTCATTTGGTGATGACAATTTTGTAGATAATATTATAATGATTTCCAGGAGTCAAGAAGTCTGAAAACAAAAGCAAAACTATCTAAATTGTGTTTATTCAAGTTATTTAGAAAATTAGAAAACATAACATTTAGAATGAGAGAAAATAGTAAGGTTAAATGAAATAAGATTATTATTAGAAAAATATCATTAATATATAAAAATTATATTTTGAGAAGATAAATTAACTTTGAAAAGACATGTATTAGTATTAGTTAGTGTCTGTCGTGGATAGTTGAGGGTTTGAGGGGATCGATCCCATCCATGAACTTGGTGCAGAACAAGTCACCCGTGATATAAGTTGACATCAATAACAATATAAAGCAAAATAAAGGACATACTTTGATTTATTATTAGTGTACAAGAATATTTTAGTGTTTATATTAATACTTATATCATTATTTATTACTTTCTCATCCACAAATAATTGATTTAATTACAAAAATTACGTATATTAAAGAATTGTAAAATTTTATAATAAAAATGATTAAAATATCTATTATACCATGTGAAGTATTTTTATTATTTTTCTTACCTCATTAATTTGAATCTCACACATTCTTTAATTACAGTACTCTAATAATTCTTCTTTTCACCTATATCATCTCACTAAATTATACTTTTGACTATTTTTATAAAATAACGTGATTTTATTGTTGGTTAAAATAATTTCAGTATGAGTAGTTGTAATACTAATTAAATGATAGAAAATTGTGTTAAGAGTAAAATTAAAAAAAAATAATTAAATACAATTTACATTTAGAGAGTAGATAGTTATTTTTTAATAAACCAAAAAAAAATTAGATCAGTTATTTGTGGACGGAGAGAGTACATTAATACACCACAATATATATATATATATATATATATATATATATATATATGCTACACTTTTACAATAATTAAAGAAATTATTAAAAACCCTTAACTATAAAATAAAAGGATTATATTATTTCTTTTTAGAAATTGAAAAAATAATTAATATGATAGTTTAATTAAGTATTATAATAAATAGAATAAGAGTGTAAGTAGGAAAAAAATAATAATATTATTATTATTAAAATTTTAAAATATATGTGTGTATATATATTAAATAATAATTATTTTAAAGTAAAACTAATTTTTTTCTCTAATAAATACAAGCCTTAGGCACCCCACCCCGCAGCCACACACAGTTGTCAGGTCAGTTGGTTTCTCTCCTAACCCTAATCAACACTAAAGAGTCCGATGGGAGCATGCACGGTTAGCATGCTTATGAGTATAAAGATGATTGCCCCCATAAAGATGAAACCATGTCAACAAAACCATGGTATTTGTACATCCTACAGTTGACAACCAATTTGACCTAACTTATGTACTATTCTGCATGTTGATCTCATAAATTCAAAATATGCTGCTATCCTCACGCCTCCACCGTCGCCCTCGCCCTCCCACTCCCCCAATAAAGGTCTTTTTTCCTTTTCTTTGCTATGAAAATTTCCCTATTTAGATAAATTTCTTGAGTTTTACCATAACAATTTACCACATAAGAAATAATAAAGAATTAGTAAAAGATTTTACACAACTATATATTAAGATAATAGTCTACTAGTCAAGACTGTTAAAGATGAGTAAGTATTTGATTTCTAAGCTTTGCGTGCAAAGGTTAATTAACCTCAGCCATGATTGAGGCAAGCCTTTAAACTTTGGATCACTACTCCACTAAATGCTTTCTTTTTCACAGTAAAACAGCGCTTTTTTGCATTTTATCTTTCTCGGCCTCTGAGAATCAAAAAGTGACCATATATAATTCATCACTCATGCAATGACGTGCATGTGTCAATGGGGTTCATTCTTTGATGCAGAAATATACACTTAAACAACTATATCAAAATAAATTGCCAGGACTATGATTCCAATGATTAAAATTGTGGGCAATGGATTCATCACGCGTCTTCTTTTATTAACTATTCAAACGAGAAAAAGCTTATGCCACAAAATATCAATCCGCAAAGCTTTAAGATATGAATTAGTAAGGTGTACTATAGATAAGTTTCAAATAGACACCTATCAACTTTTAGGGAGAGAGGGAAGAAAAAGAAGGAAGAGACCACATATAAATGCTTGAGAGAGACGGTGCTTTAATCATGGAGCTCTACAACCACAGCTTTTCAACTTCCTATTTATGGGAGAGGACTGACTAATACTCTACTTCTCATTCCAACCTTTGCTACATTCCGCGGTACCATTAATTAGGGTCAACAAAGTCTATATAATGTCATATTGTATTTTTCATATGATACTTTTCATTAGAGAGATATTTCATCAAAAACCAATAATCCAAATATTAGACGATGCTCCCGCCGCCATACGTAGACTATTGTATTATTTCATTCATTTTAAAATATTTATTTATGAAAATTTTTTATTTTATTTTAAAATATATATTCATATACATATTTTTAGAATTAATAATTAGTTTCTTCTCATTTTATCTTTATTCTAAGTTAATTACACAATTTTTCAAAACTCTTTTTTCTTCTTCCTTTTTGAAAATTTTTATTAATTAATACCTATCATATTTTTAATATAAGTAAAATAAAAAATTTTATTTAAATTGTTATATTATTTTCTACACCCTTAATTAATATATAAAAAGTTTCATAACATGTATTTTGAAACGGAATGAGTATTAGTTACTTGTATTATAGACCAAAGATAGAATAAAAAACTTTGTGTTGGATAAATAAATTATACTAAGATGATAATATTATATTCTTTAAAAAAAATTTGAGATGGTAGAATATTAAATTTTAAAGAATAAGCCCCACCTCCTATCCCCTAATTTTGTCTTTGTTATAGACTAATTGTTGGATGCTTAAAGAAGTTGCTTTACCCTTTTAAAGAACAAATACGATACTTTTTTGGGTACTATATATATTTTCAACAATTTATCAATTAACAGGAAATCACCATGTTTAATTAATTTGAAAGTTTTATATTGTTTTAGAGAGACTGAAAAACTTTTAGGGTGGTGAAAAAAAATTCTTACTGATTTCGAGTTTCGATAGCTTTTAACTTAGAAAAAGGTAAGAGTAGATTGTTTAAATCAATCTAGAACATACCAAGACTAAATTGAACGTCGGTATACGCATCAGATAGTTAAGTTATTTGATGGTTTCATGCAAGAAATGGCGTATTAAAGTGAACAAACATAAGTCATTTGGCCCTAAAATTGGTTTTCTTATGTGATAACTGACAAAGGAATTAAATTTTGGTCATTTTCAATGTTAGCGAAGTTGATTAGACTAAGCAATTGTCGTTTTAAGAAGAGCATGATTCTCACTGCTTGCGTCTCTGTGATTTTATCTGTTGTGGGGTTAATGGAAAATTACCTTAACTACCATAATCATCATACTTTGAATTTTACCTAAAAAGAAAAACAATGTCGCATTCAAAGAATACTACCGTTGGCTTGGAGGTTTTCTATCTTACATATTCATTTTTCTCGTGGGAGGAAAAGTGTAGGGATTGAGTCTCTATGAAAGTAATGGAATAATTCAATTGTGGAGGTTTTTTTTTTTATTTGTAATTCAATTTTTTTAGTACAAGGAGAAAAAATACATATTACTGAAAGGAACAATTTAATAAAATAGTCATAAAACTATTTATTTTATCGTAACTTCATCTAAAAATATTTTTTAAATTTTTTCTTTTTTAGTTTTACAACTATTTTATTTTTTGTTTTTATTATTCTTGACTACCACTTCAACAGCGAAATTCAATAAGTACGTAGTGGTGGTTTCTGTTGAATAATGGTTAGAACTAATAAAAAAAGAAAGAAAATAATTGTGAGATTAAAAAAATGAAACAAAACTATGGGAAAATAAATAGATTTTGAACTATTTACAAAAAATGCCAAATTATTGTAGTGAATTAATCAACTACCACTAGCGAGTTGGGCACTTGATCAAGAAACGTTTACAAACATACCCATGTGATCATAAGAAATGAATAATTTAGAAATTGAATCAGGGTGTTGTGAAATGGAAAACCAAAAATTATCTGGGGAATTTTTGTAATTTTCTAAATATTCTTCTTTTTATTGTAGAGAATAATTTAATCCAAAATAGAGCACCAGACAACCTGGACTTATAAAAAATACAGCCGCTGACAACTGAACCGGATGATGACTGTTAAGCTAAGCCTCGACAAAGACCAAGATCCTGTACCTTCACACTACTTGACGGGAAATTTTTATATAGAAAATTTTTATATAATATAAATTATATAATATAATTTATTAATATATTTGATATATATAAATTCGATTCACGCAAAAATGTCTTCTTACTATACCATCTTACCTACCTATATTTGATTTTATTAGAAATAAAAAAAAAATGTTTTGTTTATTTGAATTTTCCACACTATTTTAATCTAATTGAACATTGGCCCTTATAATACCATTTTTGACACACCATGATTGGCCTGGTTTGACTTGAATGATGGTAAAGACCTCTTAGGGTACTCTCACATTTTTATGCGAGGAAGGGTATAGAAGATTTAACTTGGATTAGAATTTTTCGCGTATTAATTTACTCTTATTAATTATGTTTTATAAATATTAGTGAAAAGGCAAGTAAAAATTGTAAAGTTCAAAAGTGTCCATCCAATTTTATTTACATAAAGTAAAAAAATTATATTTAATTACGTTTCTAAATTTATGTTCAATCTTTTTTGTATATGTTTCTAACAAATAATATCTATCACAATTTAGGAGACTCAATAAAAAAGCACTGACGATTGCTCTCACTTGGATTGCATGGGGATAGTTAACATTTCACACAAAATCAAAGTAGATAGAAATGGGGGAGAAGAAATTGCATTTAATGAATATTTAGTAAACGAATTAAAATATCATAATAAAAAATATTTAATATTATTATATTAAATTGATGGATAAAAATATAAACTCAAATAATATCATTTCTTTTCTTTTTCTTTCCTTTAATTCCTTTCTTCCACTGCATTTGTAATCTTTCCTTTTTTTTCCTTCTATATCTAAATAAATATCATAAATAATTATTAATATCGTCTTTTTTCCTTTGTCTAACTTCTTTTCTCTCCTTTCTTTTTATTTCTCTCAATCTAAACAAACCCTAAATTTTTATTCCATCATTAATTATTATGTCCATGAAATCAAAATTTAGATGTTCAATTATTGAATTTCCGCAAGCCTAATAGAAAACAACGATGTATATGCTTTTTGTATATGACGAAGACTCCAAGGATTGGTCCCTCCAGAGCAAAGTGCGTGATATTGTTACGTAATTTCCCCGGTGTACATGAATGGTGACGCCTCAACTACTTCAATGATTTGAAGCCACAAGAAACACAGGTTTGGAAAGACCGTGCAAAGACGAAAAGCGGCAGTAGTTCCCCAGACCTCACAGTGATTTCAAAACAGGAAAGTCAATATTATCGAATATTTTAATATAAATTCAATTCACATTGTATTAAATAATTTTTTTATATATTAAAAATTATACTATATAATATGTCATAAATTTACTATCCATACAAAAAGTTTAATTTTTTCAATATTATAGCTTTGAAGGCAAGAAATTCCAAAACTACACTGCTGGACAAGCATAAACCCTCTTTTTCACCTTCTTTTATAAGTGTTCCTACATGCAACGATCTTGGAAGATACAAACTATAACAAAAGTAGAGATTTGGAATTGGAGAAAACTATTTTTTTCCCATGGTCATATTACATATACATAGACAACAAAAAGTACAAGGAAACAAAGGGAAAAAGGAAAAAGAAAAACATCGGGACCAGGAAAAAAGTCAGAATTATTGGTCGAAAGAGTTTGCTTTTGGTAGTTGAAGCTGGAGTGATGGCAAACACCCTTCTTGAATTCAACCACGGTAAAACCAGACCATCTTCAACTTCAAGAAAAGCCGACGTGAGAACCGAAGTGTGAGTGTCGTGTGCATGTCAGGTGACTGTTTGAGGTTGAAGGTTTACTGATTTACTGCTGCTACTTCGCTGACTTGGGAGAAAATGTGCGTGCTTGCTGGGCATCTGCACATAGCATATGTTGCGGAAATTTGGAATTCTCAATCATCTCACTTTCACAATAGCCATAGATTTTGTCATGATTCATCGAGTCCATTTGTGGAATGGAGATGGTGATTCCAGGGTAGTAACTCTTCCTTGCTGCTTCAATTGTTTGTAGAATTTCTTGATGAACTCCTCAGCATCTTTGTCCACTTGAGGATTTTGATCTTCAGATTCCTTTAGCGGGAAGGGAGAGTCGGTAACTCTCAGCTGCCTCACCATTGGGCTATGTCCGAAGCCCGGCAATGGCAGAGGGGAAGCTTCAACCATATTGTCATAACTGTTCAACATATCGATCACTTTATGAACAACATTGATCTCTTCTGCTCGGTACCGGTAGTTATAATGGCCGTAGTGGTGATTTTTGCGCTTGGAGAAGTAGAAGGGATACGCAGGACTGTTACTGCAGCTGAACTCGTATTCGCGGCGTGGCACGATGGAGGCGCGCACGTCGGTGGAGCGGCAGGCCATGGAGGAGTAGTCCTGGTGGAGGTGGAGCATGACTTGACCTACGGCTTTGCCTGCAATTTTTCCTCTCTTCAGCATCATGTGAAGGTCAAGCTTTAGCTTGCTCTCTGTTATTCCTTTCTTTAACATGTAGACCATTATTCTCATAATGTTCCGGAGTTTCTTTGCTATTACTGGTGGGCTTGGCTCCATTTCCATTGTAGAGTTAAGCTCTGAGCTGCTCCAGTGACCCACTCAAGAGGGAGAGGTAGAAGGAGAGGAAGAGGAAAGGAGAGAAAAAGAGAAGTAAGGGTTGTTCGGTTTGATTGGAAGAGGGAAATGATGAGAGTGGCATACATATATAGGTCCGTATAATGGAGAGGAGGTCGTCACGAAAAATAATAATAATATTCTCTCTGTTCATAAATAAATATCTTAATTATAAAAATTATTAACAAGTTATAAAATTTTATAATAAAAATAATTAAAATATCCATTATATCATTTAGAATCTTTTTATTAGTATTCTCACATCATTAATTTAAATATCACCACTTCTTTAATTATACCATTCTAATAATTGCATATTTCTTTCTCACATATATCCTTTGTTTCTCTCTTTCCATTCCTTGTCTTATTTTCACACATATCACCTTATTAAATTATATTTTTGATTATTTTTATAGGATAATATGATTTTATTATTGATTAAAATAATTTCAATATAAGCAATTGTAATACTAATTAATTGATAAAAAACTGTGCTAAAGATAAAATTAAAAAAAATAATTAAATACAATATATATTTAAAAAATAAATATTTATTTTTAAATAAATAAAAGAAATTAGACCCATTATCTATAAAGTTCGCAAACCATCTCACTTTCATTCATGGCGAGTGGTTAGAAACTCATTGCAAATGCCTTTGATCCTCTCAGCAATAAAGTAAGCTAAAGCGCGCCTCCCTGGCCCCACCCACAGGATAAAAATTCTAGAGTGGATCAAGAACACCTAAATTATATACTTTAACAAGTTATATAATATAATTTGCATGTAATATAATTGGTTAAAGTATGTGATTCACGTTAATTTAGTCTCCTTAAAAATATTCTTTCATAGGATAAATAATTAGTAAAATAAGAAAAGAATTGAGTACTATAGCATGAGTTCAAATTTTAAAGAGTCTGTAAGGAAAGTAAGTATAGTAAGTACAAAAATGTTTAAACTCGCACAAAAATATCATGTATTTGTTTTACTTGAATGCGATCAGACTCGAATTTATCTAATTATAAGTTTAGAATGATAAATTTTACTTGAGTGCTCTCAAATCTAAATTTATGTGATTATAGATTTGGGGTATTAACAACCATATATAGTTCTATAACTAATTGCAAAATACTTGGATTATAAAGAAATTAAAATTTTTTAAAAATAAAATAACTAAAGCTCCTTCATCTTGACAAATCCGTCCATGAGAAAATTGAAAATACATGTTGATGTCATAAATAATCATATTAAAAATTTATACAACATTTATTCTGTATACAATATGTATACATATATTTGAATGAACAAAGATATTTTACATTCAAATCAATCAGAACTTTCTTCCTACGTTGCTTAATGGAGACAGATTTAACACGCTTTAATGGCAAAGAAAGCAAAGCTTTGAATCACGTATAGATGTGATGGAAAGCTTATTTAACTGCAAAATTTTGTTTTTTAATAAATTGAACGTTCCTTTTGGAGATTACAAGAAGCTCTCCATAATAAAGTCTGCAGCCTCCTGCTTCAATGATTAAAGATATTTGGAGGTTGCCCAAAGACGTTTCAAAAAAAAGGATTACTACGACTTTGCCTTAATGGCAAAGAAGGAAAAGACATTATTGCTTAAGTAGCCACAGTTTGGTAGGAATCTGTGGTCTGTTAATATATTTCCACAACGATGTGATGTGCATTTTGACTCTCCTTTTCTTAATGCTAAAATCCCATTCGTCTCTGCTTAAAATAAGTTGAAAAGAAATTGCATAGAAATTACTGTTTGATACTTTGAAACCTCAATAATTAGGCTATGATTAAGCTGCTCCAAATTAACCCCTAATTTAGAAAGTGTGTAGACTCTTGCTTTGAAGCGGGCATGAAATTTCTATACAAGTGTCAAGTTTGAAACCATATTTGCTTGGAAATTGTTAAGGGAATTAGTATTTTAGGCCTAAGAATTGACAAGCAAAATCATATATTTAAGTTAACTTCCTTCTTACTTAAAGGATATGGTATCAAAAACATCGACAAAAGCATTGCTTGTTAGTGTAAATAATGATGATTGAGTAAAAGATATACATTAGAAAATTAAAAGATAAGTATACGACAATTATACTCAAACATCAATATTAGAGTTGATTATATGTAAGTGCAAGTAGAATAATCATCCAAACACAGGGATTAGTAGATTTTCTTTCTTTCTTTTTTTTTTTATCAAAAAATAAAAAAGCAATTATGTGTTTGGTAAAGATATGTAAAGAAAGACCAAATAAATAATAAACCCCTATCTCTTTGCATTTTAGTTAAGTAGGAACCACTTACCTATAAGAATAGGGGAATGAGAGGCTCCACTGGATTCTTCCTGTCTGGTATCAGAAATTTAAGTTAAAATTACTGTATATTGAAATTTGTCGTTAATACATTAAACTAATTTATTTATATATATTTACAAGTGCTTTTGATATTGATTTCATCTTGAAGTCACTCTAAGTGGATTGATATTTTTTAATTTTATTTTAAATTAAAATTTTATTTTATTTTAGTTTAAATACATTATTTATATATTTTTATTTTTAAAAAATTATTATCTATTCACTACATGTACTTCATTTGACTCTATATATTTAATAATTTTTTTATAAAATTTATGTCAAATTAATTTTTATTTATTTATATTATTTAATTTTTTTTCGAATTCTAAATAATTTGTGAGAAAATCCGGATAAACACGTGTGGGTTTGGTACGTACGAGTGCGGCCGCTGCTTAATTGTTTTTTATATTTTTAATATGATGAAACAGAAAAAAGTGCCACGTGTAGCCGCCGATATTCATTCTTGCCAACCCTTCCAAGCTGGCAATTAAGCAAGTGGCAAAAGCCAACTCATCAAAGTCTTACCAACAGCGGTGGGGCAAAAGCCAACTCATCAACGAGGTTCCGTCTGCCCCGTAACCGTCTTTTTTTTTACATTTTTTAATATTCTTTTTATTCCATAATATAAATTATTAAAAATTATTTTTATTATTTCAAATTATAAATTATTAGAAATTTTTTTAAAAGATTTTTAAACTATTTTTATATTTTTATCCTTATTTATTATTCTCTTTCTTCATCTTTCTCTTTCATCTCTTCTTTTATTTTCAAAACATTTAAATAAGGGTATTTTAAGAAAAAAAATATAAAATCATTTTGTTTTTAAGAATTTTAATATGTGTAAAATTAAGTCAAACAATCTACATTATATAACGGTAGGAATATAATTTAAATCCACCATCATCACAGTTCCCATAATTCCATATATACTGGTCATTCAAAATAACGGTAACGTTAGTCTTTCTTAGAAGTTAGAACCAGCGACATCATTACCACTTAATATAACTAGTTTCATACTTAATTGAAAAAATATTTCTTAACGGCTAAAAAAAAAATTAAACTCCTTATAAATTTTATAATTTAGTATTCTGATAAAATAATAATAAATTAATTAGTAAAATGTATCGTTTTTACATATTATAGATTTTAAAGGTATATTAGGATTGACACCCATTTCAACCAAAACTTTAATTGAATTAAAAGTATTAATTTAAATAATTTATTTTTTCAAAAATTGTTATCTATTTATAAAATCTTATCATCTCTTTTTAGTCTCATTTTTAACCTTTTATTCAATTTCAACAAATTGTTTCTAAAAAAGTTACAATTTAAGTATACTCTAAATGTAATTAAATAGTAATAGGTAGTTTAGATAATTAAATAGATAATAAAATTTAAATCTAGTTTACATGCTCAGTGTTTTATATTTTAGAGGACTATCAATTAATTAATCTTAGTTAAGAAGAGTTAAAATATGTATTAATATTTTACCAATTGAACAACCACGTAAATTTTGTGTTGGGAGGGAGTGAGAGGGAACTATGAGACGTCTAAGCTTGGAGGGAAAAAAAATTATCAAAGGACCAACTAGCAATGGTTGGTAAACATATGTTTCTTTGAATTGAGGAACCAAATGGGCCCAGAACTAATAATTATATTTAGAGAAAAATGGAGACAGATCTACTATTAAAATAGAAGAAGAAAATGAAAGAACAAGTACCTAGCCGATGGAATTGGTAAAATAAGAGCTATGATGAAAGAAGTCGTCGCTCATGCTAACGGTCACGGTGTAGCCAAATAAAAATTCTAGCATGAATTTTATCTATGTAGATTGTATATTTTGAAGGATTGTATTTTATATATTAAAAGTTATACAGTATAATTTATTAATATATATAATTTATGATTCATACAATAATTTTTCTTGACTTTTTACATGAACTATAATTTTATGAACTGAGTTGTACCATACAATATTTACTATATAAAGTATAATATTTCAATACATACCATTATTTTCAGAATCGAACCAAACATTTAACCGAAAAATTTACTAGTTCACAATTTAATAGTTCAATCGCAATTAAATCGGTAATATTATTATTTAAAAATTAAAAATATAATATTTTTAAGAATAAAATTGATCAATAATATAATGTAATTCAAGTCAATAAATGCATAAATAATGAAATTAAAAGAAAATATGATATTTTCTCTATTATTATAGACTGTTTATTCTATTTGTGTAGCTTATTTTTTTTTATGAATATATTATCTTATTTATGAGTGAAAAAAAAGAAGGACTAGTTCAATTGGTTGGATCGGTCGGTCCAAACCGATTTAAAAAAAAGAGGCTGATTTTTTAGATTTTCAACTTAAATGGATGGATCGAACCGGTTTGAGGATCGATTCACAGTCCAATCGGTCCGACCGACCAGTCCGATACGATCCAAAAAATAATAATACATACAATTAACGTAAATTGAGTCCATATTAGAATTTTCAAGATGGAAGAACTTTGTCCAAACAGCAGATAAGGATGGAAAAAAAAAATCAACATTTCCACATTACATCACATCCTTTTCCTTGTAATTTTTTGCATGAAAAAAAAAAGAAAATAATCAGAGATAATTTTTATTGACAAAGCGATAATTTATTTAAAATTTTTATTACGATTTGGTCTTCTATTTTGTATTCATTGGCAATTAAAGAAATTGAATAAACTATTTCGTTCACCTCTAAATATTTTTTTAACCCCTTTTAATAAGAATTGAATAGAAATCGTATGATAGATGTTAAAACGAGCATATTATTAGCACATTCTTATCACCACCAAATGTACTATAAGTTTATAATAGTAAGCAAATTATGCAGAAAATGACATTCATCTTAAAACAATCAAAATGCAAGTATGAACATAGATGGATGTAAAGGGTGAGATGGTGATATTCATTTTAAAATTTTATAATATTATTTTCTACCTTTTTATTTCTTATAATTTTACCCTCACAAGTTGTTTCGTCCCAATTATAATTACTTGTATAAAGGTCAATTGGTAATTGACGGATACTAAAGATAAATTAGAGAATTTAAATTATTTCTTGAGGAAAAAAAAATGGAACTGCAATTCTTACTAATATTTTGACTAACTTATTAAACACAAACAAAGTTTTCTTTCAAACAAAACTTGAGGGAATTTCTCCACTTGATATCTACCCAAACTAGCAAAGTAAAAGTTGGTTTGAATCCCAAAATTAATGCCAAAGTAGAAAATAGAGAGAGAGAGAGAGAGAGAGAGAGAGAGAGAGAGAGAGGGGTTAAATATACAATAATAAATGGATGGAAATGAAAAGCTTCTAGAAGCAATATTGTGAAGAAACAAATTATGGGATGTGCTCTGGTCCACTTCTTCATTTTTTTCCCCCTTAATATAAAACTATTATAAAAAAAAAAGATGGTAAAAAATTTATTTGCGCTTTAATTTCTGTCTTTTCCCCCCGCTCATCATAGTCTTCAGAATGGCTTTATCGATAATGCTCTTTCGTTGCCGTTTACTTTCCATTTAACTATCCCGCCGCCCAACACACACACACATACATACATATATATATATATATATATATATATATATATTTGAATTAATAATTCAAGACAAATTTGAAAGTTATGGAAAGGTATCCCAAGCTAACCCCGATTCCTCTACTATGCCTGCCGGAGAGGGCCACCAAACCAAAGGAAAATTTTCTATTATATGGTCAAATTTTCCTTTTTTCCCTAAAATTCTAGAAATATATATTATAGCTCTCCATTATGCAAGAAGATTCCAGAATCGCCAGGAGAAAAAAAAAAAAGAGTTCTAACCAGCAGGCAATAAATTTGTTCAAGAAGTATGAGGCTGAGGAAGCATAAATTGGAGCTAACAATTACATTCGTTCAGGAATTCAAAGTCATTTTCCAGTAGACAGCTGATATTTGCATTCTATCAATGCCATCAAAATTTTTTTTTTTTTTGGGGGGGGGGGCTGTTTCTAAGACGCCCTACTCCTCCCACAGAAAAAAAAAAAAAAAAAAGTGACTGTGCAGATTATGTAATAAAATGTAAATTATGTGCTTTTGTATAGATTAAGAGTGTAAACTGTCAATTTTCAACATTTTATATGATTTAAGAAATCTTATATTATATAAATTAGAGTAGCAATTTTAGACATAATTATTTGATAGTTTATTAGCAATAATAAGAGAGAATATTTATGTACTGGCTTTGCCAGAAAAGCCTACTCATTGTATCAGGGATGTAATCAGGATCTCAAATTTAAGGGGGGGGGGAAATTGGAGAAAAATACAATAATTTTAAAAAATTTAGTGCTAAAAAATGTAAATTTATATAGACTTTTTTTTAATATGAAATTTTCAAAATTTCTAAAAGGGTCATGTAATTTCTAAAACTTTTTCAGCCACTCTACCCTCTCTAATTCCATTACTGCATTGCGCTTCGTTTGGATGCAAGGGATTGGAAGGAAAAGAAAATAGAAAATTTGATTTTCACGGAGTGGAAGGACAGAAAAATATAGGGATTGAAGATAGTAAAAAATGTGCAATTTATTTATTTTTTTCAATGCGAAAAAATAAATCAATTACTTCTAGAACTCAATTTCGTCTCAAATTTTATAGATAAGAGTTCTCTCTACCGCAGACTCATACGATCGTTTAGTGAGGGCTGCAAATTGCGATTGCGATCTAATACTTTTTGTTGCCTGCATTAATCATGGGGTCTACACTTTTTGTTGTAGGTCAATTAATTTTTTTTTAAAAAAGAAGAATAAATAAATCAGATCTAATTAAATAATTATTTACCTGCAATTGATTTTAATTAACTCAATAAAAAAAAATTAGCATTTTAAGCGTTACTGATTGGGCCCTTTTTTTCTATATAAGTACTAGGAAAAGTAATACGTAAAAGAAAACCCCATCACCATCAGAGCATCACATTAGGGTTCTTGATGTTTACATCGCCTTAGTTAATTTTCCAGGAGGATTTATTATTCAGCTTTTGGTATAATGAGGAGGAAAAAGTGCGTTTTACTTTATTCGCTTTTGAACTTCAAGTGGAAAACGCTATTCTGGATAAGAAGATCCCACTAGGATATTACATTTCATTTCAATAGCCTAGTTGATTCTTGTTTTTCAGAATAATATTGCAGCCCTAACAACTTCCAATCCTTAATTCTTACAAACATGAATGATATTTAATTTCCATCGTAGCGATCACACGGATCTTTTCATTCTCGACATACATACGATAAGGGCGATTTACTTATTTAAGTTAAAATTGAATTGAAACATCTAGGAATCAAATTTTGGACAATATACTATTCATAGATTGTTCGTAATTATTAAATATGAAGTTTGAGATTGTCCTTATCTGTTTCATGATCAATTTTAAAGATTTCTGGGGAAAAAAAATCTCATCCCGTGCCCTAATTGCAAGATATATAGACCTTGTAATGATATAATAACACAAACTTATAACTTATTAATGAAACTCATTTAACGATACTTAGAAGTTTCATAAATTTTGATTATGATGTTTACCAAGAATATGCACACTTTTTTACTCCTAAGGCCTAAGGGCGTGAGATTTTGAGAAATTCTTGCTATAAATTCATAGATGTATATATTAAAGAATTATATTATATAATTTTTACTATTATAATATAATTTTTTAATATATGTAATTTATGTATACCGGGTGGTCCAAGTGCTTACGAAAATTGAGATTTCCTCCAAAGATACCGGGCGACTTTGTAGACGAGTCATGAGACCTTGTCAAAGAAGAACTAAATCAACACTAGCTCTGCAAAAGTTGGTTACAAGCTGAGAAAGTACACATTTACAACAGGGTATGAAAACAAATGAATATTCAGCTGCTGATTACCCTTTTAAGTCTTCTACAAGAAATGAAGCAATCAATTAAAGCGTTCGTAACACAAGCCCACAAGGGGGGCAACCAATTCCTACTCTTCCAACCACTTAGAAGTTTCGCCAATGACGCTTTAAACAGGGAAATTATTAGAGATATTTGCGTCCTAAATTATTGGTGGACCGGAGGAAGACAAACGTTTAAAGACTGGGTTTTCAGGTCATTTTCTTTGTCTTCTGAATTTCCTGGCTACTAAACTTCCGCCTAATGAGGTATTCTAATAATTGAACAACTTGAGAATGGAACAACACAAGACTTTTTCCCTTGCTCTCTTTATCTAAGTTTAAACTTTGATCATGAACTCTAAGCTTATGTTTGGTTGGTCTAAGGAGGGGAAGTAAGTATTAAGATAAATGATATATTTACCTCATTTAGTTGGATATAAATATGGAAGAGAAGTAAATTAAAAAGAACTCTTACACCCTTTCCACATCAACATTTCATCACCTCTTAATCTGAAAGGATTGAGAGAAAGAAAATAAAATGAAAATAATTAATGATAACATTAATCCCATTTGTAATATTGCAAATTTTAACTAAATAAATAATGATAGATAAAATAATAAAATTAAATTAATTATTTTTTTTTCTTTTTTCCTCTCTTTCCATTTCTTTTTCTTTTCACACCAAATAAAATAAAAATAAATACTATTATTTCTTTTATTGAAAGTGAAAATACCTCTTTACCTCTCCCTTCCCCTTTCCCTCCGCGAACCAAACATAGCCTAAACTAATATCTCACTTGTCTTGCAACATGCCACGTAGCACGAACCCGCTTTGTCTTTTCAGGAGCTTGAAATGGTAGCCCTCCTTTGTGGCCGTAAATTGACTGCAAGGCCGGGCTGGTTATGATTGCAAGAGACGGAGAAAAAGGGGTTTTGCGTACTGTTTCCCTCATTTAGAGGGCCGACCATACAGTAAGTGGTCAATCGTGTACAACGTGCAAGGCCCCCTTGATAACGCCAATAATCGATATATGCCATAGCTTACAAACAAAGCTAAGGTGTAATCAATAAAGGGGTGAGCTTGCTATCAACATCTTTGTAGTCTCAAATTCCACCGGATCGAAATTAATTGTAAAGGAAACATGCTATACATATGGCATGATCAAACCTTCATGTCAAGGGGAAAACGCCCCTCTTCATCCATTAATGCTTTCAAAGCCAAAAAATAAAAAATAAAACCACTAAGATGCATTGTTGTACCCTTTCAAGTCAAACACAAGTAAAGAATAGTATTTTAATCCTTAAACCTTCTAGTAGCATATTGAATAATAGAAAGGAGCTCTAATGCAATCAAATTTTAAATTCCTGCTTTGGCACTAAGGCACCTGTGACAAGACTGCCCCAGTTTACTTATTTCAGAGTGCTATAAGTTGAGGTCTTTTATCTTGGGATGAGTTAGCAAGTGCAGTCATGATGGTCCTAATACCAAACAATACAAGAATATAACAATTCAAAAGAAAAACAAAATTTTACTGATCTTACCTGGCATCTATGAAAGATCTGGTGATCTGGAGAACAGTGAAATCTGGAGCTTTAGTAACATTACTTTGTGCTTTCAGCATTCTTCAACACTTCATCTTGTGTGAGAATCAAAGATTCAAACCAATAAATGAAGTGGACCCCACATATATACAAGCCAATTTCATCATTGATAGGACCCAGTAGATGTTTTCATCCAGAAACTCTTGTAATTTGCCTCCTACCGGATGTTGAAATCTTCCACAGCCAAGTGATTCTGTCAGCTAGTTCAAATTTATTCTGGGTACTTTCTTTAATTACACTGGCAAAATATTTGATCAAGCGCCAATCAATGATATGAAAAATAACATTTAAATTTCTTGAACTCAAAGTAGAGGAATCTAGAAGCAGAGACCAAAGCATGCAGATAAATAACCAAGCATCCACAAACCTCTGTTAAATATTTCTTATACTAAATCATGCCCCTTCAAAATTTTGTCAGTAAAACAACCCTTCCAATACCCCGAAGGGTGATTTCTGTACTAAATTTGTCACCTACATTTATGATAATATCCCCAATTACTTCCCCCAGTTAGGAACAAACTAATTTGCTAGAAGCATCTAAGTTCTATAGATTCATGCTCTCTTTTCATGAATAAGGTGCATAACCAACTGATGCCAACTCCACAAGGTCTTTATCAAGCATGGTCTTTCCAATAGCTATATAGCTCAAGTCCTAAAACTAAGACAACCATGGACTTCTTAAGTGACATAATAACAATAGATTGCTGACTTCATGGAAAACATTCTCCAGGAATACATGGAAAAGCACCAAAATTGAAAGAGGAAGAATGTAAACTATGCAATGTACAGATGTCTAATAGAGATTTTTATGCAGTCTGTAGACTATATTGAATTGAGTAGTTTGCAGTATTAGAAAGGCAATTGGGGAGTAACAAAAAGATACCTAATTTGCAAAGCTGAGAATCCAGAAACTCAGGAAAGATTGTCCTCTTCCTAGATTAAAACAAACAAAAGGCCCCAGCATTCTCCCCTTGGCTATCCTTTTACAGAGGCATATTGTAAGCCCATAAGTAAAAATAAAATTGGATCTAAACATGATACCAAGAAAAACTCCAAGCAATTTTTCTAGGCAAGCAACCTCCAGGAAGACAGACAATAATGACTATACAAAAGGAGTGTTTGAAATCAATAAATCGGGTTTCAAGCAGAACGCAGTGCAATGACCACCAACTTCCAAGATACTGCCACAAGTATAGATTCTATCTAACAGAGGGTGCCACTGTTCAAAT
Organism: Voacanga thouarsii; assembly: GCA_026120185.1. Classification (NCBI taxonomy): domain Eukaryota; kingdom Viridiplantae; phylum Streptophyta; class Magnoliopsida; order Gentianales; family Apocynaceae; genus Voacanga; species Voacanga thouarsii. The sequence continues at coordinate 1,982,791 of JANUWF010001217.1, read as the reverse complement.
TTTACAAGTGTACTTTTACCAAGTCAATTGGCTATACACCAATGATGTATTAGACTGAGAAACAAGTTCATTATCCACATTTATCTCCTGAAGGGTGACTGCATGTACATATAACTTAGGAACAACTACTAAATGGAGAATTTTTTCTGCTCTCTTTGATAAAGGGAAAAATTAATTTAATTCTAAACCTGATATCAGAAAAATTCCAAGGCAATTTTTCTAGGCAAGCAATTTTTCTGGGCAAGCAACCTCCAGGAAGACAAACAGACAATAATGACTGTGCAAAAGGAGTGTGTGAAAGCAATTAATCAGGTTTTGAGCATAATAAAGTGCAATGACCAACTTCTAAGATACTGCCACAAGTATAGATTCAATTTAACAGAGGGAACAATAAAAATATCCTAGCTGGGTGCCTCTGTCAAAATTCTACAAGGATTGCACTTTCCCCACATCAATTGATTATATACCAACGATGTATTAGACAAAGAAACAAGTTCATCTCCTGAAGATTTCCTGGTGACTGTACATACATATAGGTCAGGAACAAATACTAAATGGAGAATTTTTTCAGCTCACTCTTTAATAAATGGCAAAATTAATTTAGACCTGATTTCTTCCATGAATTCAAGGAAAATAAACCGACCCAAAAATGCCAAGCACTATTGTCCCGTTTGCTGCAATTCATGGCACCGATTTGTCCCAGGCAATGGAGATGCATTAAACAATAGAATTATTTCTATTCAGTTCCTCCAATCATGTCGTTGCTTAACAATTGGCATTGCATGTTTTCTGTCTTACAAGTGCAAGCAACCACTCTCGTATGCAGAATCACATAACTTCTTGTCTTGTCCTGTCCATTTATAATTGTATCTACATTCTGTTCTAATACAAAATTTGACATCCTGTGAAAGTTTTAGAAAGATGAAGCACATACCATTGACAATTCTAAAGCATTAGCAAACAAGTTGGAAAACAAAATGGCAAAAGAACATATAAATCTACCATTGAAATCTGGAGGAAAAAAAATGTTAAATTGAACTGACATATCCGGCATGCTAGATTCAACCTGGATTTGTAGACAAGCTATAAGCAGGAAGCTTGGCCAATTTTCTCTCCTTCATAATCCCTCTTATCCTCCCCACTTCTTCCCACATATCATTACATGCATAAATATTGGACAGAACAACAAAAACACCATCATTCCAAGGTTCCAACGCCATCAAGTGCTTAGCCACCCACTCTCCCATCTTAACATTCCCATCTTTCTCACAGGCCCCCATCAAACACCCCCAAATAACCACATTTGGTTTCATTGGCATCCCATCCACCATCTCCTTTGCTTCAGCAAGTAGCCCTGACCGGCCTAGCAAATCCACCATGCATCCATAATGATGCAGCATGGGAGCAATTCCATACTGAATCTTCATCATCTTGAAGTAATGTTTCCCCTCCTCCACCATCCCACCATGCACACACGCACTCAACACACCAACAAAGGTCACATGGTTAGGCCTCACACCTGCATCTCTCATGTAATGGAAGCATTCTAGGGCATCGCTCACTCGCCCATGCATTGCATAACCAACAATCATGGAAGTCCACGATGAGACATTTCTTTCTCCCATTTTCAGAAATACCTTATTAGCCAAATCCATTCTACCACACTTCCCATACATATCAATAAGTGAATTCATCATTAGTAATTCTGGTCTTTCCATACTTTTTGCTTGAAACACACATTTATGTAGCTGAAGTGCAAGATTCAGGTCCCCAAGACTTCCACAAGCAGATGTTACACTGACCATAGTGACATCATCAACCTCGAGTCCACTTTGTTTCAATTCTATGAACATTTTTATAGCTTCCTTAGAGCGCCCACCTTGAGACAGTCCTGCAATAATGGCATTCCATGAACCCAATTTCCTATCACTATTTTGCTCAAACACTTTACGTGCATTTTCAAAGTCACCAACTTTAGAATACAAGCTGATAAATCCACTCTCACAATACATATTTGTCTCCAACCCATTTTTAATTGCTATAACATGAATTTGTCGCACTATGTTGAAGTCGAAAAATAGAGACACCGATTTTAGTAAAATTGGCAGTGTGTACGTGTCTGGTCTGACACCAGTTCTTGACATGAAAAAATATACAAATTGGGCCTTTTGGGGAGAATTTAGATTAGTGTATGATCTTATGAGGTTGTTATAATGAAATGGTACTGGGTGGAGAAACAAAAAGTGGGTGCGGATGATGTGAGCATGAATTTGGTTTAGTTGATTCAGGTCATTGCAGTTTGATATCTGGGTTGCCATTGTCTTGGCATAATCTTGAATGGGTTGCTGCGATGACTTTGACGTGGTAATAAAGTCGGTAATGGTTTGAGGATCCGAACGTATGATGCCTGTGACTTGAGTGTGAATCAGATGGCTGCAAATGTATAGAAATTTGGAGACTTGGCCAGAGGAGATCCTGTGCAGGGCGGAATAGAGCGATGTCATACGTTTGGAGGCTGCTGGAATATGGACTTTGAAGACTAACCGGGCGATGGGGGATTTAGGACCTAGTCCAGAGGCAAGGCGAGTTTCATCAAAATGAAAAATGAGAACACGCCGGTCCAAAGGCTGCAAATCGGTGTTTGTATACAATAAATTCCACCGTAGGTCCATAGTGCATAGGGGCAGCACGGTTGGGGGGATTTGGAGTTCAAGTCCAAGACAAGGCGAGCTTCACCTAAAAACGAAAAATAAAAATGCATAGTTGTAAAAGTTGTAAATGAGAATAGTATTTTCTTAATTAAATTGAAAATTCAACCTGACTCAAGTTGGTAAAGTCGAGAATTTTTCAATTTAAGTGGAACGAAGACAAGATCGAAATTTGTTCCTTGATTCATCAATTAAACAATAATTATATGATCTATAATTCAACTTGACCTCTATATGTATATAATATATATTAAAATTTATTTATTTACATATAATATATATAATTAGTATTTAAATAAATAAATAAATATGTATATTTATATAATGTAACACCTCTAATACAAATCGTATAGAAAGTGTGTAATAAGTTTAAGTGTCGCCATCTAGTTGCCCAAACCAAAGGTCTTTTTAACAATTAAAGTCATAAGAAAGGAAAAAAAAAACACAATAACTAATACATTTAAGCTATTCAAATGCTTATATTGTAATATACAACCCAAAAAAGAATACAACTCAATGTATACTAACATGTCCGCTACACTTATAAATATTATATATATACAAAGCTATAAAGTTTGTGGACCCAAAGTATTATACTATCTTCAGTGATGTCGAATCTTAGCTCTAGTTCCTAAGAAAATAGAGCAAAAGACGTGTGAGTAAAAATCCTTAGTGAATCTCGTGTGTGCTACTATTTTTATATAAATATGCAAAAGAAATTTTTTTTCGGGTTTCATCTCATAAAACCATTACAGAAATTTATTATACTTTTTCACTGAAAACAATTCTATAATTAAGTAGAGGAAAATTTTGTCAAGTGTTGTACAAAATTTAGGTACGTTTTTTAAAAACAAAAAAAATTATTATAAAAATATAGGTAGTGTTAGAAAAAAAATTTACACATTACACACTAATAAAATTCTAACTATTTTTTGCACAAGAATTTATTCAAATCTCTCCCTTTCTCTCTCTCACAATTTTCTCTCACAATCACAATTCTTTCTTTCACAAAATGATGGTGTATTACAAGTTTAGAGAATAGCTTTATTTATGAAGCTCTTAATTAGTAGAATACATTATTATCCACTAATCTTAATTAGTGGTGTCTCCACTAAATGATGGACATTTATAAAAATTCATAATTAATGGAGTTTTCATTAATTAGTGGAGCTTCCACTAATTTCCTAATAATTCACATAAATCCATAATTAGTGGAGCTTCCACTAATTCAAATATTTACAACACCCCCCCTTGGATATCCATCCATTACATAAAGAATATGCCTCGTTAAAACCTTACTAGATAAAAATCCAGTGGAAAAAAAATCTAGTGAAGGAAAAAGAGTACACTATTCTATATATCTGTTTATTACTCCCCCTGATGAGATGATTTCTTTAAATCTTTGAATTGACGCATACCAATTTTATATCTCAACTTCTCAAATGTTACAGTCAGTAAAATCTTCGTGAAAATATCTGCGAGGTTGTCACATGACTGAATTTGTAACACATCAATTTCACCTTTCTTCTTGAGATCATGAGTAAAGAAGAATTTTAGTGAAATATGTTTTGTCCGATCTCCTTTAATATATCCTCCTCGTATTTGAGCTATGCAAGCTGCATTGTCTTCATAAAGAGGATTTGGAATATCTCTGATAGATGATAATCCACAACTTTCTCGGATATCATGAATCATTGATCGTAACCATACAAATTCTCTACTTGCTTTATGAATTGCTATACTTTCAGCATAATTTGAAGAAGTAGTTGCTTGGAGATATCGAAGGACTTGTAATTCCATTCCAATGTCGTTGTATTGGTGAAGAACTAAATATTGCTAATAAATTGACAGCAAATACAATATCAGGTCATGTATTGTTAGCAAGATACATCAATGCACTAATTGCACTGAGATATGGTACTTCAGGACCAAAGAGTTCTTTATTATCTTCTTGAGGTCAAAATCTTTCTTCACATCTAATGACTGGATGATCATTAGAATACTCAATGGATGTGTTTTGTCCATGTAAAAGCTTTTTAGAACTTTTGCTGTATATGTTGATTGATGAAACTTGCCAAATGTTCAATTTGTAAATTAAGGCAAAATGTAATTTTACCAACATCCTTAATGTTGAATAATCAATTGTTTCTTGGAGCTCTTCAGGAGTTACAATAAGATTAATATCATCAACATATATCACAAATTTAAAACTAGATTGCTTAATAAAAACACATGGACATACCTAGTCATTTTTAAATCTCGCTTTCAATAAATATTCACTAAGATGATTGAATCACCTGCGCCTAGATTGCTTCAAGCCATATAATGATTTATGCAACTTGATGGAGTAATTTTCACAAGGATAATGTTTATATGCTTCAAGCATATGAAATCCTTCGGGGATTTTCATGTAAACATCATTTTCTAAATTTTTATACAAGTAAGCAGTGACAACATCTAATAGGCACATATTTATCTTTTCATGTACTGCCAAACTGATAAGATATTAGAGTGTAATAGCATCAACAACAGGAAAATAAGTTTCATTATAATCAATACCTGGTCTTTGTGAAAAACCTTAGGCTACTAACCGTGCTTTATCTCGTATGATTTCATTATTTTCATTACGCTTTCTCACAAATATCCATTCGTAGCCAACAAATTTTACACCTTCTAGTGTTCAGACTACAGGTCCGAAGACTTCATGTTGTGTCAATACATTTAACTTCGATTGAATCACATCTTTCTATTGTAGCCAATCTTTTCTATGTCGACATTCATCAACTGATATTGGTTCAGGATCATCATTATCCTGTATAACATCAAGAGATATATTGTATGCAAATATATTATCAATAACAGTTTCTATCCGATTTCAACTTCTACCGAAAATGGTATAATTGATAGAAATTTTAGTGTTACTTTCATCAATTTCTGGTTCTTTGTCATCAGTTTTTTCTTGGTCTTTATCATTCTTTTCTTCAATATGATATTTTGGATCATTTAATCCTCTTTTATTTCGAGAATTTTTATCTTTAGAACCAAAAGATCGGCCACGCTTCTGGCGTACTTTTGACTCAGCAACTATAGGTATAATATTTTGTTCTGCTGGAACTTTAATTTGAATAGGAGCATTTATAGCTGGAATATGCAATTTTGTAACTCTTTTGGAGTCAACAAAAGCGTCTGGCATTTGATTTGCAATGCTTTGCAAATGAATTATCTTTTGAACTTCAAGTTCACATGCGCTTGTGTGCGGATCAAGATAATTTAATGATGTTGTCCAAGTAAGATCCTTTTTATACTGTTTTTGTTCTCCCACTAATTTAGGGAATAATGATTCATCAAAATGACAATCAGCAAATCTTGCTGTGAATACATCTCCTGTCAGGGGTTCAACATACCTGATAATAGAGGGAGAATCATATCCAACGTATATCCCCTTTCTTCTTTGAGGACCCATCTTTGTATGTTGGTTTGGTGCAATTGGAACATATACAGCACACCCAAAAATTCTTAAATGAGCAATATTTGGTTCTGAACTAAAAGCTAATTGCAAAGGAGATAATTTATGATAACTAGCTAGCCTTATACGTACAAGTGCTGCAGCATATAAAATAGCATGTCCCCAGGCAGATGTTGGGAGGTTTATTTTCATTAATAATGGTCTAACAATTAATTGTAATCTCTTAATCAAAGATTCAGCAAGACCATTTTGTGCATGAACATGAGCTAGCATCAAAAGCATGTGATGAAAATTCATTAGCATTATCCAAACGGATATTTTTAATGTGATGGTCAGGAAATTATGCTTGTAATTTAATTATTTGAGCAAGTAATCTCGCAAACGCCATATTGCGAGTAGATAATAAACATACATGTGACCATCGGGATGATGCATCAATTAAGACCATAAAATATTTGAACGGTCTACATGGTGGATCAATAGGTCCACAAATATCTCCGTGAATCCGTTCAAGAAATGTAGGACTTTCAGCTCCTACTTTTACTGGTGATGGTCTAACAATTAATTTTCCTAGGGAACATGTAGCACATGCGAATTTTTTCTGATGTCAATATCCTTTTATTTTTTAATGGATGGCCATGTGTATTCTCAATGATTCTTCTCATCATGGTAGATCCCGGATGACCCAACCGGTCATGCCAAATGCTAAAAGTAATAGGATCAGCAAACTTCTGATTTATGAGATGATAAATTTCAATTGTACGTATTTTTGAAAAATATAGACCAGTAGAAAAAGATAGTAGTTTTTCTAATACAGATTTCTTACCCAAATGAATTTGAGTAATATAAAGATATCCAATCCCATTTTCCTCATTTGTTTCAACATGATATTCATTTCTGTAGATATCTTTAAAACTCAATAAATCTCTTCTGAATTTTGAGAAAAATAGTGCATTATCAATAATAATTATTGTTCATTTAGACAACAATATACTAGCTCTTCCGGAGCCTTCAATCACATTTGTACTATCGTTTATCGTATAATCCATTTTGAGATTAGAAAAATATTTCTCATTTTTTAGTATGGTGTGTGTAGTTCCACTATCAATAATACATACATCATCATTAACAACAGTCATCTGAATACAAATATATATATGCAAACGTAAATATTATTAGAATATAATGAAAATGAAAATACAAAAATATAAGGGTGAGGCTTTAATTCTTCTAGACACTGCCATCACCAATTAAATGGTCTATTCTACTGTCTGGGTGTTCAAAAAAATCTGATACATCCATATGAGTAATATTGGTATTAAGATCTTCAGGATCAATATCATCATCCTCAACATCATTTACTGGATGTTGAGAAAAATTTGCTTCCACATTTTTATTGTTCTTTGTTAGCCCTAAGGGCCTTCTTTTTTGTTTTGATTTATAACAAACGCTGATATAGATTAACATGTCAATTTATTGTAATAGGACATGATTGACCTTTGTTCTTCTAAAGTCTTCAGATAAGAATTGTTGGCGACTCCTTCATCATCGATTTCAAGAATGGAAGATCAATTAGAAAATCAAGTATAAAGAGTTATACATCAAGAAGACTTTTTATGAAGAATATTAGACTAGGAAGTGTTCATTAAGGTATACTTATTATTTCCTATGTCCTCTTATCTTTTGATTCATTTGGCTTTACTTAAAGCTAAAAATGAGATGATTTTCAAAGTTTTTAGAATTCACAGAATTTTGGATGGTACAGTTTGCATCCAAAAGGTTCATCCAAAATCCTATAAACCGGGTTGAAAAATTGTCCGTCAGGGATGTGCCATTTTGGACTTAACTTTTGGATGCATATTCGTCCAAAACCCAAGTCCAAAACTCGGATGAGTTTAAATAGAAAAATTTAGAGCTGTTTTTTTATGACTGTTGGCACTCCACTTTTTGGCTCTATAAATAGCTCTTAAAGCCAGATTACAAGTAAGATTTTTGAAACATCCATTTTAGAAACACTATTGCTCAATATCTTCAAAAATCTCCTTTTATCTTAGCTTCAAAGTGAGTTCATTGTGTATCAAAGATAAAAGTATTTTGTGCTTGTATCCGAGAGAATATCTGCTCAAGTAAATGAGCTTATCTCTGTTCTATTGATTTTCAATTCTCAGCTTGTAATAGTAAGGTTGTGTGGTAAAACCTATAGGGGTGATCCTTGTTGTGTGCATGTTCAAGGTTGTGTGGTAAAACCCATAGGGGTGATCCTTGTTGTGTGTATGTTCAAAGTTGTGTGGTAAAACCTATAAGGGTGAACCTTATTGTGTGTATGTTCAAGATTATGTGGTAAAACCCATAGGGGTGATCCTTGTTGTGTGTATGTTCAAGGTTATGTGGTAAAACCCATAGGGGTGATCCTTGTTGTTCGTATGTTCAAGGTTGTGTGGTAAAACCCATAGGGGTGATCCTTGTTGTGTGATTGTTCAAGGTTGTGGTGTAAAACCCATAGGGGTGAGCCTTGATTTGTTTGAAAGGTTGTGTAAAACCTAGTGTGGTGATCCTCTCTTGTATGTGGTTGTTTCATTAAATGAGGTTAATGAAATAGGGTTGAAAATCCTTAAGTGTGAGGCTTAAAGTAGTGGACGTAGATCATTGTTGATCGAACCACTATACAACTCTTGTCTCATTTTATTTCAGTGGTTCATGTATATTGTTTTTATGATCTTTCACTGTCTAAATCTAAATACACATTTACGAGTGCTTGGACAGTTTTCAATGCATCAATAAAGTCAGTCCAAGTATCTTTGTGATCATCCTTGTTTAGCATTTTAGACTCTTTGGAAAAATTATTTTTGCTTGCCAAAAATCTTATTCACCCCCCCTTTAAGGTTTTTCATTTGATATCAGAGAGAGGTCTACATACTTTTGGTTTAACAGCCTTGTAGAAAAGATCTTAATGGCAAGCTCATCTTCTCTTCCATATGTTGAAGGATCTTCAACAAATCGTCCACATTTGTTTAATGGAAGTAACTATACATTCTGGAAAAATAGAATAAAGATTTATGTGTGTTCTATTAACTTCGAGTTATGGAGTTTAATAGAGAATGGTCCTTTTAATTCCATCAAAGATGATTGATGGCATAAAAATACCTAAACAGAATAATGAGTATAGTGTGGAAGACAATGCAAAAATGACTCTAAACTTTCAAGTTATGAATATTTTGTGTTGTGTACTAGATGCGACTAAATACAACCGTGTTAGTGGTTGTGATTCAACTCGTGATATGTGGAGATTTCTAGAAGTCACCCATGAGGGGACAAATCAAGTCAAAGAATCAAAACTAGGGCTTCTTATTCATGATTATGAATTATTTACTATGAAGCCAAACGAAAGCATCACTGATATGTTCACAAGATTTACTAATATCTCAAATGGTCTGAAAGCTTACGGAAAGGTTTATTCCATTGGGGAACAAAATCGAAAAATTCTTGATGCTTTACCAAAAAGTTGGCAGCCTAAAACTCTTACTGTTGAAGAATCCAAAGATTTGAAATCCTTACCTACTGAAGAGTTGATTGGATCTCTTTTAACTCATGAGATGAAGCTTAAAAGGTTTCATGAATCTGATGATCATGATAAAGGCAGAAAAGGGATTGCTCTAAAAGCTGAAAGTGAAGATGAAGAAACAAGCTATTCGGAAAGCAGTGAAGGCATGGACAGTGATGACTTAGCAATGATAGCAAAAAAATTCAGAAGGATGTTCAAAGGAAACTACAAACGAGGAAGGAAGCTTATAAGAAAGAAAGGACAAACCTCCAGCTTCAAACCTCAATGCTTTGAATGTAAAAGCACAGATCGCTTCATTGCAGACTGTCCGGTTGCAAAAGGAAAGGAATGAAAAGTGTCTAAGAAGAGGAAAGACCAGAAAATCAAGAAAGGTAAAGGATTGATGGGAGCTTGGGACTTAAATGATGAATCTGGAGATGAAGAATCTGAGGAAGAAACTGCCAACATTTGCTTCATGGCTTTGGAAAATGAGGTAAACTTTTCAACATCAGAATGCATGTCTATTTCGCATACATCTATGACTGAAAAGCATGTTGATCCTAATGAGTTGTTATGTGATATGTTTTGCGAATTAAAAAAACTGTCCAGAAAAAATAAAGATTTAAAGTTGAAGGTAAATTGTCTGATGAAAGAAAATGAAACTTTGTTGAATAGCTACGAAATGTCTCTTGAAATACATATGTGTGCTGAAATTGAAAAAGATGTGATCATAACAGCATTACATCATGCATCTTTGGAAAATAGAAACTTGTGTGATAAAATTCGAATTCTTGAATGTATGGTTAGCACCTTCAATTATATGAAAATTAGAGTAAATGATCTTACCAATTGCATTGAAAAATTTACAAATGGTAAAAGCAATCTGGAAAAACTTCTCGGAACTCAACATCATTTTGGTAATCGAAGTGGATTAGGATATAACCATGAGGATAATAACAAAACTTACATGCCCAGATTTGTTTATGCTGGAAATCAAAGTGGCTTAGAATATAACTAGGAGGATAAAGACAAACCTTGCATACCCAGATTTGTTTATTCTGGAAATCGAAGTAGCTTAGAATATAAACATAAGGATAAAGACAAAACTTGCATGCCTAGATTTAGCTTAGCCGAAAATTAAAGTGGCTTAGGATATGAACATAAGAATAACTACAAAAAGAACAAGTTTCAGCATGCTAAACCTACTCCTTCTCACAACACATACAAGGCATGCACGTATTGTGAAAAATCTGGACATATTGTTTCAAGATGTCTTATTAGAAGAAAAGTGGAATCCGGTGAAGCTACTTTCTGAAAAATCAAAGAAAATGTTACTAACCTTCATGGACCCAAGAAAGTGTGGGTACCAAAAATCATCTCTTCTTCTCATGTATAGGTACGGTCTTTAAGCTTTATTAAGTGGTTCTTGGACAGCGGTTGTTCAAGACACATGACTGGAAATGCAGCATTGCTAGAAGATATTCAGACAACAAATGAAGGATTTGTTACATATGGAGACAAGAAAAAATGGAAGATTCTCGGCATTGGTAATATTGGTAAAGGTTCATTAACATTTATAAAGTAAGTCTTACTTAGTGATGATTTGAAATATAACCTGCTCAGTATTAGCCAACTTTGTGACAATGGTTGCAAAGTTATTTTTGAAAAAGATTCTTGCTCTATACTTGACAGTGGAAATCTCGAAATCATCTTTACTGCCAAACGCATAGGAAATGTATATGTGTTTTATCTTAATACCTTGTAGCTAATGGAATTAGATGTGTATCTGTTTATGATAATGATGGTTATCTTTAGCATAGGAGACTAAGTCATGTATCCTTTGATTAGTTAAACAAACTATCTTTAAAAGAACTTGTTAGAAGGCTTCCAAAAATGAAATTTGATAAACACAAAATCTGTGATGCATGTCAATTTGGAAAGCAAATCAAAACTTCTTTTAAACAAAAAAAAATGATCTCCACCTCAAAACCTCTTGAATTAGTTCATATGGATTTATTTGGACCTATGAGGACTGCTAGTCTTGGTGGTAAAAAATACGCATATGTAATTGTTGATGATTTTTCTAGATTTACCTGGACATTATTTCTTGGACAAAAAGATGAAGCCTTTACTGAATTTTCAAAACTGATTAAGCGCGTCCAAAACTCGATTGGATGCAAATTGGTCTCTATCAAAAGTGACAATGGAAAAGAATTTTGTAACAGCGAATTCACTCTCTTCTGTGATGAAAATGGAATCTTTCATAATTTCTCAGCAGCTACAACTCCTCAATAGAATGGTGTTGTTGAAAGGAAAAATCGGACCTTGCAAGAAATGGTTAGATCACTGCTTTGTGAAAATGTTCTTCCAAAATACTTTTGGGTGAAAGCTGCTAACATAGCATGCTATATAATAAATCGAGTTATGTTAAGACCATTTTTAAGAAAAACTCCTTTTGAACTTATGTTTGACAAAACTCCTTCTATCTCTTATTTTAAAGTTTTTGGATGCAAATGTTTTGTTCTATATACAAGAGATAATCTTGAAAATTTTGATAGCAAGTCCGATGAGGCTATATTTCTTGGATATTCTTCCAACAAGAAAGCTTATAGAGTATACAATAAAAGAACACTTTGTGTGGAAGAATCTATGCATGTTGTATTTGATGAATCTAACATTTATACGTCAAAAAGAGATAATGATGATGTAAGAAATTCAAATGAAGCTAAGTTAGATCAAGTAAATGCTCCATCATTAAATACTCATGCAAAAGAAGAGGAGATCGAAGAATTACAGAATGAACAAGAGAAAGATCAAACTAAAGATTCTGCAAATCATCAATTGCTAAAGGATTGGAAATTCAAATCAGGCCATCTAAAGGAGCAAATCATTGGAGATCCAAACCAAGGAGTTAAAACTCGACGGTATTTTATCGACAACTTTGCCCTTCTTTCAAATATTGAACCTAACAGCATTGATATTGCATTACATGATGAATTTTGGATTATTGCCATGCAAAAAGAGTTGAATCAATTCGAAAGAAATCAAGTTTGGAAACTTGTTCCTAAATCACATGATCATCCTGTAATTGGAACAAAATGGGTTTTTAGAAATAAACTTGATGAAAACGGAGCTGTAATTAGAAACAAAGCTAGATTGGTAGCTCAAGGATTTAATCAAGAGGAAGGCATTGACTACGATGAAACATTTACTCCTGTTGCTAGATTAGAATCTATTAGAATGTTACTTGATTTTGTATCTTTTAAAAATTTTATACTCTATCAAATGGATGTCAAAAGTGCTTTCTTAAATAGCTTTATTGAAGAAGAAGTGTACGTTGAGCAGCCTCCTGATTTTTCTCATGAGCTCTATCCAAATCATGTTTTCGAACTATCTAAAGCTCTTTATGGATTAAAGCAAGCTCCTAGAACTTGGTATGAAAGGCTTAGTGGTTTTCTAATCTCAAAAGGATTTTCTAGATGCTTAATTGATAATACCTTGTTTATCAAATCTGATTGCTCTAGTGACTTACTAATCGTCCAAATCTATGTTGATGATATTATCTTTAGCACTACTAATGACTCCTTGTACAAGATGTTTGCTAAGACTATGCAGCAAGAATTTGAAATGAGTATGATAGGAGAATTGAACTTCTTTTTCGGACTGCACATTAAGCAAACTAAAGATGGAATCTTCATTAACCAAGCAAAGTATGCCAAAGAGTTGCTCAAAAGGTTTGGAATGAATGAAGCAAAAGAAATCAGCACACCTATGAGCACATCTATAAAACTTGACCAAGATGAAAAGGGTAAGGAGGTAAATGAACGAAAATATAAAGGTATGATTGGAAGTCTACTACATCTTATTGCTAGTCGACCAGATATCATGTTTTCAGTATGTCTTTGTGCTCGATTTCAATCTTGTCCAAAGGAATCTCATTTAAGTGCAGTTAAACGCATACTTCAATATCTTATTGGGACATATGATTATGGATCATGGTATCCATGTACTAATACCTTTGATCTTATAGGATATACTGATGCAGATTATGTAGGGTGTAAAGTTGAAAGAAAAAACACTAGTGGCCATTGTCAATTTCTTGGACACTCACTGGTATCATGGCACAGTAAAAAATAAGCTTGCGTATCATTATTCACCACTGAGGCTGAATATATTGTAGCAGGAAGCTGTTGTGCTCAAATCTTATGGATGAAGAATACTCTGCGAGATTTCAATTTAAATTTTAATTGTGTTCCTATAATGTGTGATAATACAAGTGCTATCAATCTAACAAAAAATCCAGTGCAGCACTCGAGAACAAAGCACATTGAAGTTAAACATCACTTCATCTGAGATCATGTACTCAAATGAGATGTGTGTATTGAATATGTCTCAACGGATGAACAACTTGCAGATATCTTCACTAAACCTCTAGCTGAGGACAGGTTCAACAATTTGAGAAGAGGTTTGGGTATTACAAGAATTTGATAAATAATCTTTTTGTGTAAGTTCTTCTAGTGCAGGAATTGTGAAGAAAAATGTTTTGGAAACAAAACTCTACATCCAAAATATCCTGTTCTTGTTTTGGACGCAGTACTAGAACCTAATTCCTACATCCAAAATGCATTTCAGGGAAACACTCTTTTGGACAATGATTTCGGACCTGGTCTTATTCCAAAATCAATGCTTGATATTCTTTTATTCCAAATTTCGTGTTTCAAAAAATTGGTTTGCGCATTTTTCAAAACTCCTCAGAAAAACACATGTTTCCGAGGCATATTGTTCTCACACTATCCTAGACATTCAAAGCTATCTGATTTTCTCTTTCTCAAAACCCTTGAAACCGTCATTCTTCCAAAACAATTCCTCCGTGTTCTTCTTCTCTGAAAACCCAAAAAGCTCTGTAAAAGCTTGAATCCTTCAATGGCCAAGACAAAATCCACCGTTCCAAAACCTAAGAAGGAGCAAAAATCTTCTCCGGTGTTAATGAAAAAGGTTTCGGGTTCAACAAATGGTAAAGTGAAAGTAAAGAAAGCTTCTTCTCAGCCTCACTTCTCGGCCTCTCATTATGATTTGTCTGAATCTTCCTCCGAACAACTGAGTTCTGCAAATCAAGTACCTCGATTTCTCGACTCCAAATGTGAATCTGAATACAATGACTGGGTCTCTAGAAATTGAACTATTATTTCTAGCTATCCAGTGAACCACTCTACTTTTCTGAACTTGTTAAATATTTTGGATATGTTTGATCATGTCGGGTGGGGGAGTTTGCTATCAGTTGATGAGAAAATCTACACTCCTTTAGCTTGGGAATTTTATGCAAATTTGAGAAAAAGGCAAACTGGAAGAAACAGAGGGAGGATTCATGATTAGGTGGTATGTGACACGAGTGAAAGGAAAAGATTTTGAATTTGACCATAGAATGCTGAACAGAATCTGTGATGTTCGTGATGCTAGTTTTCAGTATTTTGAGTTGAACAAATTTCCTGAAGAAAATGAAACTTTTATTCTGAAAAATTTTGAGAAGTTGTTTACTGGTGAAAAAAGCTTTGAGATCTCTGGAAATCGCAATTCTAAATGGCTGAATGGATTGGGTAGAATCCTTCATCATATGGTTTCTATCATTGTTGTACCCAGTTCCGGTCATAAGACCTCTATTAGCATACTTCAAATGGTGGTCATGCTTGCCTTAGCTGAGGGGAGACAGATTAACTTTGGATTTTTGGCAATAAAGTTAATGTTGCAATCTAGAAATACTTCTAGCAAGGCTCTTTCGTTTGGAAATTTATTGACCAAAATCTTCAGATTTTTCAATATTGATTTAAATTCTGTTACTTCTGATCCCTCAAAAACAAATATTTATAGCTATGACTCCTTTGAAAAGATGGGATATGTAAGGGAGAATAATTCTTGGAAATTGCTTAGAGAAACTACTGGAAAAGAAAGAGAAAACCTGATGAAAATTAAGGACGAATAAAAGACTGTCTCTGGTTCTAATAGAAAATTTGATGAAGGCAATGTTCATGACATGGGTTTGTCTGAGAATATTCTGAGTGCAATCAGCTCCTTTGCAGAGAAATTGGAATCTCTTATCTCAAAAATCAAGAACTTAGGGAACAGAATTTCTGTCATTGAGCAATTTGCTAAGCCTTCCGCCTCTATATCTGATCATGAAAAGGATGAACAATCTTCAGAGGACAAGAATGAACCGCCTGCAGATATTAAGGTTCTCTCTCCTGAATCCTCACCTGAGCCATCTCCATAGCCTTCTCCTGTCCAGAAAAAAAATATTCCTCCTCCTTCTCCCAAACCCAAAGGAAAAAGACAGAAGCATGTGGTTGTAAAGTGAAAATCCAACAGAATAGCTGGTCAGTTTTCCAAGAAGGGTATTGGATCCAAAGGTGAAACCATTAATATTTCCTAGACTATTTTCTTGGGTAACACCGTGGGCTGATGAACAACTTACATTCTACCACAATTGAACAATTTACTTTTTCAGTCAGTTATATTCTGTCTTTGGATAATTTCTGATACTTTTTTAAGTTTAATTCTCTGTCATGCCTATTATCTATCTGATGACTGTTAAGTGCATATTACTTCTCCTTCTGCTATGCTTCTTTTTGATTGATGACAAAGGGGGAAAAAGAAAATGACAGCGAATATGGGAGAGATGACAGTTATTATGGGGGAGAAAGAAAATGTTAGATAGATCTACATGTTGATAAGGAGAAAATGAAACTGTTGTGAAAATGTTGAATGTTGGTCTGCATGACTGTCGGTATGATGTTGTTTGCAAGACATGTGCTAATTTGAAAATGTTATAGTCTGCAATATAAGTTGTATGAAGTTGTTGGTATGCAGTAATTGATATAAAATGTAAAGTTTGCATGTTATGATTGCATATGAATTTGATCTACATGTTGATATCCAAAAATAAAATGTTATGAGTTCTGCATGGATTCTACATGACTAATATTGGACTTTTAATGTTTGGTTTTTTGTTCAGCAAAGTAACTGCTATGGAAGTTGAAACCCTTTGAAAAACTGAAACTGCTGTATGAACAGTTATTGAATTCTGAAGTAACTGCATGAACCATTTATGATATGAACAATTGCGCAGGTAAATCAAAACCGTGATGAAAATTTCTGATTCACTATTCACGAATTTTTCTGAAAAATTCCTCAGTTTGTGAAAGTTCAATTTTATAACACAGAATTCTGAATGATAATTTGATCCTTGAAACAAAAATTCTGTGATAAATTTTTTGTGCATCGAATCAGGGAGAGTTTTGGACTCAGAAACTTTGTATCCAAAACAAATATTCTTCTAAGCAGTTTTTGAAAAATGTTTTGGACATCCAAAAGTCCTATCCAAAAGATATTCTGAAAACACAAGTTTTTCCAAAATGATTTTGGATACACTTTCTGGATGAATAAATCGTTACTCCTTCTATTCCTTCTTATGTTCAAAATTATCACATAAGCATATATTTAGAGGGAGCTTTTTAGTATTTTATCTCTATCAAATTACTTTGAATATTTATATAGAGATATGATATGCTTTAGGATCATTGAGATATGGTTTTTCATAAGATCTCTATGAGACTTGTTACAATTATTTGCACCTTTTACTCATCATGTTATCTCTATCTATATATCAAATGTGTCATGTTTGTCATCACTAAAAAAGAGGGAGATTGTTAACCCTAAGGACCTTCTTTTATGTTTTGATTTATGACAAACATTGATATGGATTAACGTGTCAATTTATTGTGATAGGACATGATTGACCTTTGTTTTTCTAAAATCTTCAGATAAGAATTGTTAGCGACTCCTTTATCACCGATTTCAAGAATGGAAGATCAATTGGAAAATCAAGTATAAGGAGCTATACATCAAGAAGACTTTTTATAAAGAATATTAGACTAGGAAGTGTTCATTAAGGTATACTTATTATTTCCTATGTCCTCTTATCTTTTGATTCATTTGGCTTTACCTTGAAGCTTCAAATGAGATGATTTTCAAAGTTTTTAGAATTCACAGAATTTTGGATGGTACAGTTTGAATCCAAAAGGTTCATCCAAAATCCTGTAAATCGGGTTGAAAAATTGTCCGTCAGGGATGTGCCATTTTGGACTTAACTTTTGGATGCATCTTCGTCCAAAACTCGAGTCCAAAACTCAGATGAGTTTAAACAGAAAAATTTAGAGCCGTTTTTTTATGACCGTTGGCACTCCACTTTTTAGCTCTATAAATAGCCCTTAAAGCCAGATTACAAGTAAGATTTTTGAAACATCCATCTTAAAAATACTATTACTCAATATCTTCAAAAATCTCCTTTTATCTTAGCTTCAAAGTGAGTTCATTGTGTATAAAAAATAAAAGTATTTTGTGCTTGTATTTGAGAGAATATCTGCTCAAGTAAGTGAGTTTATCTCTGTTCTATTGATTTTCAATTCTCAACTTGTAATAGTAAGGTTGTGTGGTAAAACCCATAGGGGTGATCCTTGTTGTGTGCATGTTCAAGGTTGTGTGGTAAAACCCATAGGGGTGATCCTTGTTGTGTGATTGTTCAAGGTTGTGGTGTAAAACTCATATGGGTGAGTCTTGATGTGTTTGAGAGGTTGTGTAAAACCTAGTGTGGTGATCCTCTCTTATATGTGGTTGTTTCATTAAGTGAGGTTAATAAAATAGGGTTAAAAATCCTTAAGTGTGAGGCTTAAGGTAGTTGACGTAGATCATTGTTGATCGAACCACTATACATCGCTTGTCTCATTTTATTTCAGTGGTTCATGTATATTGTTTTTATTATCTTTCACTGTCTAAATTTGAATACACATCTACGAGTACTTGGACAGCTTTCAATGCATCAATAAAGTCAGTCCAAGTATCTTTATAATCATCCTTGTTCAGCATTTTAGACTCTTCGAAAAAATTATTTTTGCTTGCCAAAAACCTTATTCACCCCCCTCTAAGGTTTTTCATTCTTTTTCAATGAAGCTTTATATAATTCCACTAAATGCTTGGCCGTACGACAGTTACGTGACCAATGACCTTTCATGCCATATCTATAACATGTATCCTCATGCTTTTCTTTCATTTCTTTTTCCTTTTCTTTTTTTTTTCTTTTCCCTTATGATCTTTTCTGTTTCACTTCAAGTGGCCAGTATTTCTCACAACTTGATTATGATTGTGATAAGGGAAATATCGAGCATGTCCACGACCATAACCACGGCCACGGCCACGACCACGACTATAATGATGGATTCTGCTAGAGCCAACAATATTCATTTCTGGGAGTGTTGTTGAGCCAGTTGGTCTGGCTTCATGATTTCGCAATAATAACTCATTATTTTTCTCTGCAATAAGGAGGGCAATTATTAAATCTGTAAATTTGGTATACCATTTTTATCGATATTGTTACTGCAGGATAATATTCGAGGCATGAAAGGTGGAGAATGTCTTCTCTAGCATATCTTCATCAGTCACTTTTTCTCCACATAATTTTAATTGAGATGTAATTTTATACATTGCGGAGCTATATTCATTCACGGTTTTAAAATCTTGCAACCTCAGGTGCAACCATTCATACTGTACAGTGGGTAGTACGACCATCTTTAGGTGGTCAAATCTTTCTTTTAAATTTACCCACAGGACATATGGATCTTTTTCGGTAAGATATTCCATTTTCAAATTTTCATCGAGATGACGACGAATAAAAATCAAAGTTTTAGCCTTGTGTTGTGCAGATGCACTATTATTTGCTTGAATAGTTTTACTAAGGCGTTCAGCATTTAGATGCATTTCTGCATCGAGAACCCATGACATATAATTTTTTTTAGAAATATCAAGGGCTACAAATTCGAATTTAGCGAGGTTAGCCATAGAGATCAATAAATGCGTATCTGTCTTCTAGCTTTGGTAACGACAGAGACTTGTACTTAGTCTTCTGGCTTTTGTAACGGTAGAGACTCGTACTGATAACTTGTTATAAAATATGAGTAGTGTTAGAAAAAAAAATCTACACACTATACACTAATAAAACTATAACTATTCTTAGCACAAGAATTTCTTCAAATCTCTCCATTTCTTTCTCTCATAATTTTCTCTCACAATCACAATTCTTTCTTTCACAAAATGATGGTGTATTACAATCTTAGAGAATAGCTCTATTTATAGAGCTCTTAATTAGTGGAATACATCATTATCCACTAATATTAATTAGTAGTGTCTCCACTAAATGATGGACATCCATAAAAATTCATAATTAGTGGAGTTTTCATTAATTAGTGGAGCTTTCATTAATTCCCTAATAATTCACATAAATCCATAATTAGTGGAGCTTCCACTAATTCAAATATTTACAACAAAAATCAGATTTTATCAACATTTCTACCCCAATTTCCAAAAAAAGAAGCTATTTCTCTCAATTAAAGGTTGACTTGCATGCAAAACTCACAAAGTTTCGCCTTCGGCTATTACAATCATATTATGTTGAGAAATGAGTCTACAATACTCAACTGTGTATTGTTGGAGTGGTAAGTGCATACAAGCACAATACCTCAAATTCCAGATACTTTACTTGCCACCATAAGCCTAAAGTTCTCAATCCTAATGCCAATCACCATTGAGGCGGTAAGGAGTTCAATATACTAGGTATCCCTGCCCGTAACCATGAACAACCCAGATCACATATGCACTTAGGCATAAGACAATTACCGGACAATAAATGGCTAGTCAGGGATGGCAAAGTCTAGTGTCTTATCACTTTGTTCGGAGTAAGATAAACCTCAGAACTAACCATGTTATTTGGGGGTCATCTATCTCTAATATAAGCTAGTACAGTGGCCAAAATCCCTGTTGAGTTCTCAGCATTTTTACTGGTTCACAAGACTAGTCCAATATAACGTTGCCTAAGAAAACACCAAGAAAAAAATTTTCCGAGACCAAAACATCATTTTTCAAATATTGATCCCATACCGAGAAATCGTTCTCCAAAATTGTGGCGTAGAAGGATAAAAAGTCATTCCTGCGTGACACAATCATTTCTTAAGGGTATTTCCGTAAGTTATGTATACCCAAGTCCAAAAAGAATTTTATTCAACAAAATCCAAAATTCAAAATCTAAAAAAAGAAGTAAATTCAAGAATTTCATGTATTTATCGTACCTGATAGTTTTAGATGTAATTCATCGTTCCATAAAGGTAAGAAATCATAACTTGCATATTTTATCATTAAAAATGGAAGGAAAATATTCGGGCAAGTAGAATGCTCATTTGTCATATAGCATATGAGAAAGATACTTTCAATAAATACTTGCACTTAGAAAAATGCTTATAACACAAAGAATTCATAATCCTTTATAGAAATATTCCATTTTTTTATATTTAATCATTTTTTGGTTCAGAGAAACCAAAACCTTGTTTAGAAAAATCCAAAAGGTTTATTATTCACGTTGTCATGCTTTAGGGAAAATTATTCACCAATACATCATAATCATGAAAATAAAGATTCATTCTCCCACTTAACACTTTAGCATGAAACAACATCATTTTTGCTCAGAAAAACTATACTTTGGTTTAGGAAAACCAAAAAGATTCACAATATCCATGTTACATAGAACCATGGTATATTATGGAAAGTCACTAGCACACTACGGTTATAAAATAAGTAGGACTCACCTTACATAACGCTATTACTTAGTGAGTTATAATCCTTAAGACTTTACCAAGTTCTCGTAGTACTCAAGCCTATATCAAAAGATTATTTTCATCTTTTCTTAGCATATCAATCCTCTAAATTAATGCATTGCTAATAAATGCATTAACAAGGAAATTATATATTTTCCTAAATTCGCATTTCTTACAAATGGTCATATAATTACTTGAAGTAATTAAAAGAATAATATTTCCTTCATATATCCATTTCTTCATCCATTCATTCCACATGTTTATAAGCCATATATTTGGCCTTATAGACTTCTTATAATCTCATTAAATCTAATGGAACAAAACATAATATTATTTGCACAACAAATTCAGCATTTTCATCTCATGGCACCTTTTGATATTTTTAGCATAACTTTTGATTCAAAAGTCTAAATAACTTCAAATTTGTGTTAAAATACTCCTAAGACCTTTAGCTACAAAGTCACAAGATCAACACAAGCAGATTCATAACCGTTACGGAGCTAATGCAAATAAATAATTGCTGTTTTTCTAGAAAATAATTCCTTTTTCCAACAAAATATATTCTTTATACATTCCTCTCTTATTTTAGCACTTAACCATCATTTAATTCACTTCCTACCTTATCTAAACATCATATAGTCTCTTCATTTTCCTTCATAAACAAAAAATTACCATCACATACGTAAAACAACAAAACCGGTAGCCATGAAGAACATGGATTAATCTTCCATTTTCTTAACAAATATTACTTCTCTACTTCCTTTCTTTATTATATTGTTTTCTTCCATGAATTCAGCCATAATCATCCTTCCATAACTCCTTTAAAAAATCATCAAACACGATAAAAATTACAGCAATCAACACCAAATCTCCACCGCCAAAAACCCCCAACAAAACTACATCACAACAAGAATTATTCACGAAGTATATTTCATAATTCAAGCTATTTTCCATGCAAATTATATATCATTATACATGAGAATGATCTCCATAAGCTATAGAGCATCTTTACTTCATGGAGAAAATCCTTTTACCTTGTGTAGAATGATTTTCTAGGCTATCAAAGGTCCAAGCTTTTCTTGTTCTTCCTTTGTCTCTCTTCCTCCCATTTTTTCTCTCTATTTTCTTCATTTTCCCTTTCTTTTCCTTTTCTCTCTTTTCTTGTTGAATTTCAGTGGCCAAAAATGGCCTTCATTGGCCTTCCATGCTATATGTATAGAGAGAATGACACAAGAAAGCTAGAAAGATATTTTGGACACTTGGCAAGCCAGGAAGCTTATAGAATCCTCTAGAAACTTTAAGTTCTTGGTGGAACATCCTAGAACATTTTAGAATTCTCTAATTTTCCACCTAATCTTGCATGAATTCTCATGCAACCAATCATAAGGACGCCTAGTTTCTAACAACCAATCACAAAATGCCACTTGTTTTTTCTTGGCCATAATTAACCATATTTCTAAAAAAATAACCATAATTGATGTCACTATTCATCCCAGTCAAAAAAAAAAAAATTATTTTACCAATGCAATCTATGCACTAAACAAAAATTTATGATGTCTCTCAAAATTTCTAAATTCTTTATCAGTTTTTCTCAATTCGCGTTTGAAAATTCCAACAATACCCCTCAAAATTTTTATTGTACCAAAATATTCGTCTCATTAAACTGATAATTTCTTATTTTGGATTTACATACAAATACTTACTCTATACAAAGAAATCACCAATTAAAGTACATAGGGGAATAATGTTATAGTATAAAATGTGTGTGTGTATATATATGCATGTGTGTATATATATATTATATATTTAAAAATTATTTATATAAAACATATATAATTATATAATTAATATGTAAGTATATAAGTGAATAAAATATAAAATACTTATATTTTTATGTATATGTTATATGAATAAGATATTCTTACATATATTATATATGTACATACAAAAATTAAGTATATATAAGTACTATATATAAGTTTATTTTTGAATTATTATCATTTTGTGAGTAAATTATAAAATTTATTACGATCCATAATTTGTTGTAATTCATATAATTTATCTCTTTATAATTTATTTTAAATATTTTATTATCATTTTGTGAGTAAATTTATTAAAATTGTGATTATATTGAAATTTTAATAATGAATGTGTTAAACTTTCAAAATACTTTATTTTACTTTTTTAACTTTAGACCTAATTGGCCAATTGAGCCATGTTTTCTAGCAAGGTTGGGATCAAAGATTATTTTATCCTTAGTGGGCTGGGGCAGAGATCTTCGACTTTCCTATATGAGGATGGGTCGAGGATGGTGAATGATAGAGGAATGCAAGGATAGGATCAGAATTTGTAGTCTTCGACCCATTTACTCATTGATTGCCACTGTAAATCAATTATTGAGTATAATAACTTCCACCATAGGTCCACAGCCCATGGGGGCTGCGCAGATGGGAGATTTGGGGATTGAGTCCAAAGGCAAAACGAGCTTCACCCAAAAATAAAAATGAAAACATACATATCCGAAGATTGCAAATCAGTTTCGGGATACAATAACTTCCATGTAGGCACTGTGTAGTTGGTAGACTTAAGGATTGAATCTAGAGGCAAGGCGAGCTTCATCCAAAAAGAAAAATGAAAACACACATCCAAAGGTTGCAAATCAGTTCCTAGATACAATAACTTCCATCATAGGTCCATAGCACATAGGGATTGTGCGGTTGGAGACTTGGGGACCGAGTCCAAAGATAAGGAGAGTTTTATCCACAAAAAAAAAAATAAAATGAAAACACACCGGTTCAAAGGTTGCACAATTCTTGGGTACAATAAATTCCATCATAGGTCATTAGCACATAGGGGCTATATAGTTGGGGGACTTAGGGATCGAGTCCAAAGGTAAGACGGCTTTCACCCAAAAAGAAAATTGAAAACACACTGGTTGCAAATCAGTTCTTGAGTATAATAAATTTCACCATGGATTCATAGCACATAAGAGATGTGCGGTTGGGGGACTTGGGGACCAAGTCTAGAGGCACAGCGAGTTTCCCCCAAAAAAATAAAAACATATCAATCTAAAAGTTGCAAATCAGTTTCTACTTTCCAGGTATAATAAATTCCACCACAGGTCCATAACACATAGGGGTCATGCGGCTCGGTGACTTGGAGACTAAGTCCAACGACAAAACAAGTTTCACGCAAAAAGCAAATTAAAAATACAACGGTTCGAAAGTTAAAAATCAATGTTATGGGAGCACATAGGGGCTTCGCAGCTTGGAGGATTTGGTGACCAAGTCCAAAGACAAGACGCATTTCACCCATAAAAAGAAATTATAAAGTAAAACATACCAATGCAAATGAGTTCCTGGGCACGACAAATTCCAGTGTAGGTCCATTGCTTATTAGGGCTGCCCACTGATTTTGTATAGGCCCAGTTCACAATGTATTTGTCCCAATTTTGATAGAACGATAACTAAGCTATAAAGAATTATTATCAATTGGTAAGTTAAGGATCTAAGACAACAAACATGAATAATTCACACAACATCCTCTCTTACTTTCACTCTTCAATTCTTGTTCAAAACATTCACATTAAAAGATGAATAATTCATAATCTAGTACCTAATTCAAGAGATTTTCAGTATAAATCTATTGATGTTTAAAAAAAAAAAAAAAAGAAAGGGAATCCTAGGTTATTAGTGAGGAGATTTAGAAAAAAAAAAGCAAGTACAACATGAATATCAAACTCAAGATACTTCAATTGGATAAAAGAATTTTTGGTTATAAAAACAAGTGCCTCATCTCAACTTATAACATAAATTGAAGTTTTTAAGAATATGAGATAGGAACGATATCACAAAGTTAAAGTTGATAGGACAAATTACATAAAATAATATGTTAAAAATGATATTATAATTTTGTTAAAAGACTTTTTGAGACTAAAGGTAGATTTTAAGATTTTTTTAAAGAAAATATTGGACTTAAAAAAAAAAATTGAACAACCTTGGCCTTTGATTTGAGGTTAACTATTCATAATTTAAGAGTACTAGGTTGATACTCGTGTATTACATAAAAAGATAGATTGTGTGATGTTATTGTATTGGTGAAATGTTTTTTTTTGGTAATATTTATATTGTAAATTTCCGTGATTTTTTGTGTTGTAATTTGTCTGTAGTAAAAATATTAGAAGCGTTCAATAATACAATTTTATGTGTCTAATTTAAATACATTATCAATTATAGTATTTGATAGAATGGTTTTAATAGATACATGTGTATCTGAATTTGTTTTGTTTTTCTTTTAAAATACATTTGCTATGTTTCTTTGAATCAAGTGAAGTATAAATGTTTTTTCGTTAATAATGTGCATTTGTTTTTGTAGAATGCTCAAGCATTTATGTATTTTGCTCATGGTTAGCATTATTTTCTATACATATTCAATGAATGATCTCTCTCTCTCTCTCTTCAAATGTGGCTAATTACAATGGATTCTTAATTAGCATTTGTGTTTTATATAGAATTTTTTAATGTTCTTTTAATTGTATTTAACACCGGGTGCATTCAGTGTTGTATATATATGTGTGTGTGTGTGTGTGTGTGTGTGTGTGTGTGTGTGTGTGTGTATGGTTTAATATTTTGTTGTATTTGCATTATTTCTTTATAGATTGGTGTTCTTGTGTTAGGGAGCTATTTTTTAGAGATGGATTTGTATAATTTGAGTTTGAACAAGTATTAGCTTGTAGAGAAATTAGACATATATTCTTTTCTTTCTGAGATAATTATTCTGAATTTTGTTGATTTGTAGAGTGACGAATGTATTATTTAATTCCAAATAAAAGGACTGATTTTGTGTGCATTATATTATGTAAAGGCGGTGAAGAATTTCCTGAATATGTTGAGGTACTTTTCCTCCTTCAACTCGTACTAGTTTAGATGTTAAATTTTGTACGAACTGATGATTATAGACACACACATAATTAGGTGTTTAGGGATGGATTTTAGTTTCAACATTATGAAAAGTAAATATCAATTGCAATCCAAAGAAAATCCTTTTGCCTTGTATATGGGCGTCAAACAAATATAGTGAACAACAAATGTAGAATAACCATTCCTTACCAAGAAAATTCCCTTGGAATTCAACAAAACCTAAAGTTAGATACCAGTACAAAGGAACCTTCAACTTCAACGTAGTGTATTCAGATTACTAAATCAAAGAAGCCAAAGTTGTCTTACAGTCTATTAAAACCAGGAAGCATGACTTTTTGTTTGAGACTGCACTTTTAATATATCAAAATGCTAAGAAAGGTATATACTCCAATAACATCTGTGAACATTTCTAGACCTCGCAATCCCTGTACTTGCAAGTTCAACTTTGAGCCATAGTTTAGTAAAGGCCAAAATGGAAAAGCCAATTCTACCAGCAACTTCTGATGCCAGAATATCAAGATGCTTTCATACACCAAAGCCAAGGTGCATCCACGCCTACACAATCATTGCACAATAATCAAATTTAAGAAAGAACCTAATTTTATAATTATTTTTTTAGCAAAAAAAAGGGCCAAGAACTAAGGCAAAGTCAAGTCCTCTTACCCATTCCTCCATTCAGATAGATAAACCAAACACTCCAAAAACAACAACCACAACAAATCAGCCCCAATATGCAAAATTCAAGCAAATCTAAGCCAAACAATAAAAAATAATTTCTCAAAAATCAAAACCTTCCTTCCAACACATGATTTGCAGCACCCTTCAAGCCCAAAACTCAGAAACCAACAACAGCATATCTAAACATCAACCAGTTGACTTTTCGAATAAAATCATAATTTAACCAAACAAAATAATAAAAACAAAAAATAGATCTTTACCGTGTTGTTGGAGGGTGCTAGGAAATTAGAAAAGATCTTCTTTTAAAAGAAACTAGCGGCCATCTCCAGCTGCCGCCGCCGCATTTTCTCTTCTGCTTCTGAGGGTAGGAGTTTTATTGTATTTGCTCTAAAATTCAAACATAATTCCCTTCTTTTGTTTCTAATTAAGTTACAAACCACCTCAACCTACTCCTCAATTATCAGTTCTCTATAACTGAATGTGGTTTCTGTATCAAAACTACATTTCTCAACTTCTACCTCAACAAATCGTAGTGTTAACGAAACACTAAATTATATCAAAACAAAATTTTACTACCAAAATCGATATTCAAGTGCTTCACCTTAGCCTCAATTGTAGTAGCCTGAGAACTCTTGAAATCTTTTTTCAACTTGTTCACTCTTTTCAAGCATGGGGCCAGAGTTTTCCCCAGAATGGCAGTAGCAATCTTCACCTCATTGCCACATCCTTTGGAAATGCCTTACAGAAACAAATACAACCTTTACGTAAGCCTCAATTGCAGCAGCCTTAGAACTCCTGAAATCCTTTTTCAACTCGTTCACTCTTTTCAAGCATGCGACCTTAGTTTTCCTCCGAAACGGCACTGCAACCTTCTCCCACCTCATTGCCAAATCCTTTGGAAATGCCTTACAGAAACAAGTAGGACGAATATGTGGGAAATTAAAAAGAGTAGAAATCTAATCCATAGGAATCAATCCTAAATGCTTACAACCTAAAAGAAGGAAATAAGGGGGTCCTTGTATCTTGCTAATATCTCAGTGCAATTGGTGCATTGATGTATCTTGCTAATAATACACGACCTGATATTGCTTTTGCTGTCAATTTATTAGCAAGATTTAGTTCTTCACCAGCACGACGACATTGGAATGGAATTAAACAAGTCATTCGATATCTCCAAGGTACAATTGATCTCGGATTATTTTATTCAAATAAAACCAGTCCAACATTGATAGGTTATGCAGATGCTGGTTATTTATCTGATCCACATAAAGCACGTTCTCAAACGGGCTATCTATTTACATGTGGAAATACTGCTATATCATGGCGTTCTACGAAATAATCTATAGCAGCTACTTCTTCAAATCATGCTGAAATTATAGCCATTCATGAAGTAAGTCGAGAATGTGCATGGCTAAGATCCATGATTCATTATATCCGAGAAAGTTGTGGATTATCATCAATCAAAGATATTCCAACTCCTCTTTATGAAGACAATACAGCTTGCATAGCTCAATTACAAGGAGGATATATTAAAGGAGATCGGACAAAACATATTTCACCAAAATTCTTCTTTACTCATTAACTTCAGAAGAAATGTGAAATTGATGTACTACAAATTCGGTCATGTGATAACCTCGCAGATATTTTCACGAAGACTTTACCAACTGCAACATTTGAGAAGTTGAGATATAAAATCGGTATGCGTCGGTTTAAAGATTTAAAGGAATCATCTCATCAGGGGGAGTAATAAACAGACATATAGAATAGTGTACTCTTTTTCCTTCACTAGATTTTTTTTCCCACTGGGTTTTTATCTAGTAAGATTTTAACGAGGCATATTCTTTATGTAATGGATGAACATCCAAGGGGGAGTGTTATGAATTATTGGAATCTCCATTAATTAGTGGAAGCTCCACTAATTATGGATTTATGTGAATTATTAGAAGATTTTTATGGATGTCCACCATTTAGTGGAGACACCACTAATTAAGATTAGTGAAAGATGATGTATGTCATGATGTAATCCACTAATTAGAGCTCTATAAATAGAGTTATTCTCTAAGCTTATAATACACCATCATTTTGTGAAAGAAAGATTAGAGAAAGAATTGTGAGAGAAAGAAATTGAGAAGTTTAAAGAGAAATTTTTTTGTGCAAAGAATAGTTAGAATTTTCTTAGTGTGTAGTATGTAGATTTTATTCTAACACTACCCTAATTTTATAACATAAAGTTATAATTATGATATTTTTTTAAAAAAAATTTTACATTTCTTTTAAAAAAAATCTTTATCTAAACTCAATACTGTTAAGTATCCTGACGATGTCACATTTAATTACATTTAATTAAAAGAAATATAAATACAGAGTCAACTGACCTTTTAATTTTTTTTAAAGAACAATTATTATCACATTAACATGTTATATGGCTCAGAAGAACGAAGCCAAATGTGGGTGCTGCCACTTGTAGTAACATTTATATATATATATATATATATATATATATATATATATATAGATTTAGTGACCTATCTCAAGCAGTAAAAAAATAAAATAATAATCTGAGAAAAAGTAAAAAGACCAAATCTGACACTCCGGACTCTTGGCATCAGCAGGGCAGATTGGGAAATCTCAGTCCAGCACATGGTAGCCGGAGACAAACAATCCATCGGAAACGTCCGCTCCGATGTCCTCGTTTCTTACATTTGACAAAATACACAACAGCTTAAAATTATGCACACACTCCTGAAACTTCTATAAACCGCCACTCTCTCACTCTTGGCCATTTCAATCAATGGAGTTGGACAACCCCGCGAGCAATCACCACCCTCAGACGACGGCGGAAGACGGCTCATCATCGCCGCCTCCGACGCAACTCGATCTCACCAGCTACCAGCTCCACGATCTTGACTCGGTCGACCTTCCCACGAGTCTCACCGAATTAGACGTCACGGCCAACCGTTTGTCCACGTTAGACCCCCGAATTGCACAGCTCTCCAACCTTAAAAAGCTTTCTTTTCGACAGAATCTCTTGAACGACGCTGGCGTCGAGCCCCTTTCCTCCTGGCATGCCATTTCCAACCTCGAGGTATTCTTCTTTAAATGGAATCTCTACTTAAAGATTTTGCATTCGACATATTGAATGAGCGATCGATGAAATTGCATCAATTGGGGAAAGAGCTACAACATTTGAAGAAAGTACAGTATCAGAGCCACCTTTTACCTAACGAATACGTATAGTTTTGTTCTATACTGTTGATTATATATTTGTGGATACACGGATTGAATGTCACTGCTATTTTCCTGTAAGTTCATTTCCAACTTACAATGTATAGAAAGATTTCCTTTCAAGTCCGGTGAGTTGTGAGTTTTGGCTGTAGGCTTTTGTTTATTTTTTTGTTGTCAAAATAAATCGAAGCAAAGTGTAGACAATGCTAATAAATGGAGTATTTCTTCCTTTAAGGAAATACGTCCCCATCTTCAATTCGAAATGGGATATTCCAATCTGAACAGAAGAGTATATGCTATTTTGGAGGAATTGCTGGCGAATACAAGCTCGAAGAAACCATGAGGCAACTAAATCTATAACGTTTTACTAAAAATTTCTTTGAAGTATTGTCTAGGAGGATGAATATTGGATTGGTTTGGGTGTGAAACAACATGATTGCAGATTACTTAGCTGCTGCTACGAAGCAACGATTTATTATTATTATTGGCAGAACACAGATGAGAGAATAGTCCTTCATGGGTTTTCACTTGATTATTGGTATTTGTGAACTGCGATTTGTTAACTTTAGTTTCTTGGACTACGCATGGTCCTCTTGGACCTCTTTAGGCAACTATGTAAATACATTTTAAAACTTCTTCCAGGCATATTAGAAGCAAAAGATGTACTTTTTGAGGCTGGATATTTACTTCGTCTAAGTGATTTGGTTGCTGAAGATATATATTCATGCATAACTAGTGTGCGTGCACCATGGACATAATGCAGAGATTCATGACTTTGATTTTGCTTGTAAAACGTGTCCTCCTATAAATTACTATGCACTTCCAATCAGTAAAAGAATGTGAGTTTTAGTCCGTTTAGAGATGTATTGTTCCTAAAATTCCAGGCATACCTTGAGGTTATAGAGATATAAAAATGTTTCTGGCCATTGTAGTTACTTTTACTCATGAAGTGTTCCAAATTACTGTGGGTTCCTGATTTAGTGATGTAAAGCTAAACTCATTTGAACTGACTCCTCAAATTGTTATGCTAATGCTTATCCAACTAAAAAGAGTGCTGCAGTCTAACTGCTGGACTTTCATTTTCAGTACAATTTCATTTTCATAAAATATATATGAATGTTGGGAAGCAATCTAACTGCTGGACTTGTTTATGTACACATAAGTAAAGCATGTTAAGGAAAAAATAAAATAATAAATAAATAAAAGCAAATAAGAAGTTCAGCCTCTCTTTACTGAAATTGTTTCCTGTTATTTTCAATCGAAATGAATTGCAGGAAGTCTCTCTTTGACTCCACACTAAGACGTAAAGATGGGGTTAAAGCAGGATGTGTACCTTTTTTCTTTTATTTTTTTTTTTTTGGTCTTTTGTTAGAGTAAATTCTAAGTAATGCAACTGATTTTGTTCTGCAGGAACTTGTTCTTAGGGACAATCAGTTGAAAAAAATTCCAGATGTTAGCATATTCAAGAGGCTATTAGTATTTGATGTTTCTTTCAATGAGATTTCGTCACTCCAAGGGCTGTCCAAGGTCTCCAACACACTTAAAGAACTCTATGTGTCTAAAAATGAAGTTCCCAAAATTCAGGAGATTGATCACTTTCATGAGCTGCAAATTCTTGAACTTGGGTCCAACAGATTGCGGGTTAGCTTCTCCTTTCTTGAATAGGATGTCAAGATATGCATAGCAATGTTCCTAAACTAAGGACAGCTATTATTTATCTAATTACTCAACAAACATTTGGTTAAAATAGTAGCCATTCAAAAAGGTCATTTTCATTAACTCGTGATTGAGAAATTTGAGCTGAACTCTGGTTTTCTTACCACATGGGATGAATGTAGCTGTAGCATATGTTTTTTATTGAAAATGACCATCTCAAAGTTCTTTCTTGTGTTTATTAAGGTAATGGAGAATCTGCAAAACTTAATCATCTTGCAAGAGCTATGGCTTGGTCGTAATCGTATTCGAATTGTTGACTTATGTGGTTTGAAATGCATTAAGAAGATTAGCCTGCAGAGCAATCGGTTAACTTCTATGATAGGATTCCAGGTAATTAATATTTTGAATTTCTATGAAAGGGGATAACTTTAATGTGGATAGATGTTTTTCCCCCGAATAATAAGAACAATTCTGTAACTTCTTCTCTTTGGTTCGCAGGAATGTGTAGCTCTGGAAGAATTGTACCTGAGCCATAATGGTATTTCAAAAATGGAAGGGCTGTCTACGTTGGTAAACCTCCGGCTGTTGGATGTGGCAGCAAATAAGCTTACGGAGATCAGTGACATCAAGAAGTTGACACAGTATGTATATCTTCAGCTTGTTCTTGAACTGTTTCTTTATCTGGTTTGGGTTGATATCTTCTTTTTTGCAGATTAGAAGATCTGTGGCTTAATGATAATAACATAACAACATTAGATGGTATCGCTGAAGCAGTTACTGGTTCCAGAGAGAAGCTGACCACTCTCTACCTTGAGCGCAATCCTTGTGTATGTATATGAAGTCCTTAAGCCTTGTCGATATGAGTGGAGACCTTCCTTCTGATTTTCCATTATTAGTTGCATTTTCCGTTTTATTGTTCCATTCTTCATGCATCAATTTGATGATATATTTCTTTTTGCTAGATTAACCTAGGAATTTGTTTGATTAATTTGAATTAGTAGGAGTAAAACAAAGTATATGGAATGCAAGTTCAATAGTAGCAAAACTATAGCTTAGGGTGTAACTTTGGATGGTAAAGATATACCAGTAGGTGATTGCTTCCGATATCTAGGATCTATATTATTCAGAAAGACGGAGAGCTCGATGGTAACGTTGCACACTGAGTTATGGTGGGTTGGTTGAAATGGAGGAATGCGACTGGTATTCTATGTGATCGTAATATACCATTGAACCTAAAGAGAAAGTTCTATAGAATAACTATAAGACCTGCTTTGTTATATGGCACGGAATGTTGGACAGTCATATTAACAAAATGAAAGTAGTTGAGATGCGTATGTTACGATAGATGTGTGGATATACCAGAAAGGTAGAGTTAGAAATAAGACCATTAGGGAAAAGGTGGGAGTGTCATTTATGGAGGAAAAGATGAGAGAAAGCCGCTTGCATTGGTTTGGACATGTACAGAGAAAATTGAGAGGTGCTCATGTTAGGAGGATTGAGGGAGGGAGGGAGGCAGGATATGTTAGATAGAGGCAGAGGTAGGTCTAAAACGACATGGATTGAGGTGATTATGAGAAATATGTCTTTGTTAGATTTGGATGAGAGTATGACGGTCGATAGAAAGAAGTGGAGAGAGATGATTCATGTGGATGACTACGCGTTGCCTAACATTAGTTCATATAACCAATCCCAAATTTCTTGAGATTAAGGCTTAGCTTGTTATTGTTGTTGTATAGACTGACAAGATTCATTTTTTCCCAAGCCCCAATATAAATGCAACAATCCCAAAGGGAAACATAGAATATGAATAAAAATGTTCCCATGAATGTTCATACTTGTGGTGATTGTCAAATCAACTATCAGATTTTACCACTTTTCATGTGATTTGTGGTTGGCTTATGTCCTTAGCACATTTGTCTTGGTAATCAATCCAAGTCTGCATTAATTGTCTTTGTGCAATCATATGCAATTCATATTCACATTTAGTAATTTCCCTTGTTCTTCAAATGCGGAACATAAGCGTGTGGTCTGTATGCCTTTGTCTTTGCCTTTTACATTCATCAATGACTTGCTGCGTGTGTGGTTTTACGGTTCCCCCCCCCACCCCTTCTCTTTTATGAAGAAAGATGTTTCTAATGTTTTTGTAATACCTGCAGGCAAACACTGCAAATTATATGACTACCTTGAGGGAAATCTTTCCTAACATTCAGCAAATAGATACTGAAATGTTTGCTTAGAAATTTTTGCGGGGTTATTGTTTGAAGAGAAAGACAACCGTTGATCACTTTGGGAAACAAAAACGGTTATCAGGCTCTGCCTTCAGAACACAATTATTCTTTGTGCTTCACCGTGCAGATGTTCCAGGAGGTGGCGTACCAGAGGTTTTCCTGTTCCCGCAGATGTCAAATCAGCAATCCAGCAGTCTAAACTACTGATGTGCTTATCCTTTCAAAGTGTTTTTTTTTTTTTTTGTAATTTAAAAATATTCTTTGCCAGTTTTTAGCCATCTTACAATTTCTACTTATTGTCTAGTATTCTATCTCTTTAATTTATCTATTTTGGGCTTCTTAAAGTACTTGCGTTCGACCTTAGCTCTTGGAATTCGAGAACCCCCAGTGCCCCAAACAACATAAAGGGTACAAAAGAAATAATGTAAACCACGTCTTTCCTCGTCTCAATCTTCCATTGTGTTTGGCAGTGAACGAATATGAAGGCAACCGAATGGGAATGGCGAACTGCTTAGTGCTCCCCAGTATGTTCTCAGATAAGAGTGTGTGCGGAAATAGGAAACCGATTTTCCTCGATGTCAAAATAAACGCTTTAACCAATTAAAGTAACCATGTAGATTTCTTAAGGTAGTTTTTTTTTTTTTTTGAACTTCTATTTTTCTCCAAGCAGGAATTCTTTTTCTACTCTTGTATGACCATAATTATTCCGGAAATTTGACCGATTAGATCGTACCAAACTAGCAAGCAGGTGATGCTGCTTGACATTATGCACAAATGGAGTATGAGCTCTACTTCATCGCCTATTTTTCACATTGGTTCTCAAACTCAGAGGGATCTGGCCGAAGGAAGCGATGTTTCTTTGCTTTCAGGAAATAGACTAGTGCGGCACAAAGAGAATCTACCATGGGAGCTACACAGGGTAGAAGAGATTTTCAATTACCCATGATTCTATAATTTGGTTTAGGAACAAGCTCAATGGCATATTCACAACCATTTGAATAGGCTCGAGAATTTTCCTATGCGTGTACTACTACCCAATGCTTCCTAGTGGACAATGTTTCAGCCTAGGCTAGTAGAGAACCCTTATAAACAAACAGAAGTTCGCCACTTTACCCAACAGTATATGAGAGTAACCCGTTAAGTATGCATGACCTAATCTTGGAACAGCAAATACATACCAAGAGTTCATATGGAAAAATCAGCAGATTTTACAATTTCCCCATAAGGTAAGATTCCACTGATGGATGATCCAGCCCAGGATAGTCTGATACTCATTCAGCGCATCTCCAATCTTTGCATACATGCGATATCCACCTGCCGCCGAAGGGTCCATATATTACCACTCAATTGGAAAACAAGAATAGTAATACCTAGTTGACACATGTAACACATGGAGGTTCTGCCCGTTGTGTGAAAAAAAAAAAAATTCCTATTCATCTATATCAACCAAAACAAAACAAATCCTATAGAAACTTCCTGCAAACCAAAACAAATCCTATTCATCTACGTCAACTAAGTTCCTCAATCTAGGTCAAAACTCCTCAAACTGCCCAGTTCAATTGGTATGAAAAAAGGAAATAAAATTGAATATTGAGAACAAGCGTTGGCAAAGAAAGACATTCAAAAAAATTCAAATGTCTACTGAGACCAATAACGAACCAAGCCTCAAGAATGTCCCCTATATAATCGAAGGATGTTATGCAAATTTAAAATCCTAAAGAACAAGAATTACCAACAATAGACCAGCTTAATAAAAATAGAAGATGAGACGAGAAAAAACAATGATAACAGTAATACTTTTTATCTGAGAATGTCTCATATACTTTATGCTTCTTTCAACCCCACATGCTCTTCCTTTCCATCAAGTGATTTTCTGTTCTCTTCCTGTTTGAAAGGTGACACCAAGACCTTTCTAGGAGATGAGTCCTCAAATTCACTAACTTCATTATGTGATTCCGCAAGTCCTTCCAGTTCATCAAGTGATTTTCCATTCTCTTCTTGTTTGGTGGGTGATACGGAGGACTTTCTTGGGGAGGAATCTGTGGACTCAGTACTTTTGGGGGAGGATTCCAAATGCTCTTCCTTTTTGTCAAGCATTTCTGTCCTTTCTTCATGCTTTGTGATGGAACCTGTTATTTCTTGTTTTTGGTCACTTACTCTGAAGCCTTTTCATCAGCTGCACCAACTTCTACAGGCTCAAGCTTTGCTTTAAGAACCTTGATTGCAAATTGTAAAGGCCTTGCATCACGAGCTGACACCAATCGTCCAGGTGATGATAGCTATTATACAAAGAAAAGGAGGCGTTATCACTTGCTAAGTTTTCAGTCACAATTCAATTGAAGTTTTCAACGAATCATAGCATGAAAATCCAAAAATAGAGTACCAAAGGACAGCAAACTTGGGAGTTTTCAGTCACAATTAGATTGACTAAAAAGCCAAAGAAATAACAATAAATATGACACCAATCTTGGGAGTTTGGCCCTGTTCTGGTTGGACCATGCAATTTCTATTCTAAATGTCAAGGAATGGCTGCAGCTTATTCTCAGGCATCAACATCTAAGGGCTCCAATGCCCTTACTTCATCTAATCTACGAAGGTCGATGTCCATTCAAAAGGGGAATTAATAGAGTCAGAAGAATGCAATTGGGATTCTTATGAAGATAAGCATAAGATTCTCCACATGCAGTTGCAGAATCAGCAAAAAGCTTGCTTTGGGAGTTCTTCTATCACATATTCTCAATTTATGTTTTACAAAATTATCAAGCTAATGTGCCAAAAGAGTAATTTGAATTTGAGCGATTGTAAGGTATATCAATTCTCTCCCATGTATTGGCCTTTGAATTTCATGGCAGCATGCATGTACATGTTCTTCTGCTTTCTGGCAGTTCTTTGATATATGCTGTTCTTTTCTTGAGAGCTGCAGAATATTACAGATCAGAGTTTGCAGCTAATTGCCCAAAATTATACTAAGCCCCCTCTCCCCCATAAAATGGATGTGTTTTTGTGAAGGCCACTCTAAATTGATCACAGAAACACACGGATGGTTGTACTAAGGTATCCACACTTCATCTGGGGGCAGGAGAAATAGGTTGTTTGCTTTTGTCCTTTGCTTTCTCAGGAAGATCATATTTCTACTATAAGTTGTTTCAGAGGAGTTCATGTTCATACAAGAGAGCAGCTACTCAACCTCCAAATGAAGTAGGTCTATCCCTCCCCATCTTTCTCTATCAGCAAGTTTCATTACTTCCATTTAATTTAAATTTTTAAATGTCTTATATTTATAGAATCTATAAGTGTAGTCTGAAGCCAGACCTCACCTAATGTTCTTCATGGAATCCAACATTCTCCCATCAAAGAGGAATTTATTTTTGTATCATTTTCAGATATAATGGTGTTTTATGTACGATTTCATTAAAATGAAAAACTTCTTTCTGGCATTCCTTTCCTTAAATGAATAAAACTGAGAAGAGAAGTGCTTGAATTTTATGGTGAATTGAGGATGAGGGGCATGAGGGTTCCTTATTGCCAAATGGATACCAGACCAAGACAACCCTGAAAAAGAAAGAAGACATAGATGGAAGATGGGGCTGGCAACATAGGTAAAATCAATTCACCAAGGATGTAGGCAACGCTAAATAGTTTGTACAGGAAGAAAGACATAAACTTGAACAAGAACACTTTAGGGCACCCACTCCAAGATCATAAGTAGTGAAAAAATTAACAACTCATCAATGATTTTATCATTAAATATATAAAATTCAATCAATGAATATTCACTAGATACTAATTCAAAGAACTGATGAAGCAAGATGCAATTTTGGTTGCTAATATGAGCCTTTTTTAACATCATTTCACTTTTATGCACTACATATTTCAATAATAATACTATTGTTCATAAGAGAGGCATTCTACAATATAGAGTAATGGGATCAAACAATCAATGAGTTCAAGTTTTAGTGTTATTGGGTTTGTAGTAGTAATATTCAGTCAATACCAACATTCTATTCAAGTTCCCCAATGCAAATGTTAGTTTATGTACACTAATCAAATGAATCTAACTAGAACATGCAAATTTGGAATACAGGTTTTCAATAAATAAATTGTACATCAAATGTTTCATAAGAATGTAGAATAGCTTGACCAAAACCCATGAGACTTACTCTGTCTACAATAAGGAGTGATAAATCCTCTTGTAGTGATTGTAAACTGCAATTGAGAGTACCTATAAATCAGAAAAATCAGTTCGTTCAGCAGCTTGTGTACAAAATTAAGATTGCGCAATGCAACTAATTTCAGAGAAATATAGATTCAAAAATTTAGCAAGTTGCAGAGAAAATCTATGTGCAAATTCATTCTTAAGCAATAAGAAAACACAAAGTCTACATCATTCAACAAATGTAATCATCATCAAGATCAAATAACCAAATTCTCTTGGAAAAATCAGATAAACTTTTTCATAGCTCATAAAACCAAATGCAGACAAGTTTAGCATATTTTGAGCATAAACAGAACAATACTAAAGACAATCGCATTTGTGGTAATTTGAAGACTTCAAACACAACAAAAGCCAACCAAAACTATCTGAAGTAAGCTAATAATCACATTTTAAAGGTTACTCATTTAACTTTTTAGTTTCCCAATTTTCACTAACAACACACCCAAATAAAATCCACCACCAAAGTTGCAACATTGAAACAAGAAAAGTACAAAACCTTTTTATCTGTCTTGTCCAACAACAAACTCATCAAGCCCTCTACAAATCTCCTTAGTAGTTGGCAACTTCTTCCCCAAATTAGCCCCTCCCCACTCCCCTCCTCCACTGCCAGCCTCACCACCTACCCAAATTCCAAACCTCCACACTTTGCTCCCGATCATCGCTGAAACTGCCATCATCATTTATAGTTCCTCCACTATAAGTCCTCAACTTCTCCCATATCTTCTTCGCATTTTCTCCTCCTCCACTTTCAGAATTTCCTTCCATGCCTCTCCCTACTTTAACCCTATCAATCTCAATAAAGCTCCCCTGCAATGGTTCCAACTTAATCGAGCATATTTTAATAACTCAAGCAAAAGTTGCAGTTTACAGGTTTTTTCTATAGTTCTTGGCAACCAAGAAGACATAAGCCAAAGGGAAAATAGAAGATACACTATAAAAACTTACATCAGCAGAGAGGTGACAAGCTCTCTCGACAACATCGATAAACCAAACCAAACTTCAATTGTTGGATTGGTATTCTACTAAGTCGTTGAAAGGAACAACTTCAAGAACCAGAAGCAG
Organism: Voacanga thouarsii; assembly: GCA_026120185.1. Taxonomy (NCBI): domain Eukaryota; kingdom Viridiplantae; phylum Streptophyta; class Magnoliopsida; order Gentianales; family Apocynaceae; genus Voacanga; species Voacanga thouarsii. The sequence goes on along the minus strand of JANUWF010001217.1, from coordinate 1,943,402 downwards.
AACCCGACGTAGAACCAAAACCAGAATCCACAAGAAATATGCAATTTGAGGAATGCTAATTTAATAAAAAATTAAAATGACTAATCTCACAATTTAATCAATTCTATCAAACCAAATGAAAACATTTCAAGTTGAGCCTCCAACAAATATTTAACAGAAAAAGAAATACAACCACCTTAATCACTTAGGAGAGAAGATTATCTGAGAAGTTTCTGGAATTCAACTCTAAAATCTAGAATCCTAATAACACAGAAAGTCATTCAATCCATGGGATGATACAACCCATTTTTACCTAATCAGATGACATTATTTCAGTAACCACTGGAGTGATTTTTTTTTTTCCTCCCCTAAAAAAAAATCATCTTCATACCTTACGTGAAGAAAAAAAAAAAAAAAAATAGAAACATTTTCTGAGCTATGCCAAAATTGCTTCCTAAACTCTCAAACAAATATAGCGCAATAACATGCTATATAAAGTTCCTCCATTGAAAACAAAAAACAAGTCGAGCAGAAATAGACAGAAAAAAATTTCAAATATTTGTTCAAGCCCCAACAACTTCAGTTGGCTCAACTGCTGTTTCCTCTGCAGGCCTCTCCAACTTAGTATCAATATCTTCGGAATAGTCACCATGAACTTCCATCAATTTGCCAAGATCAAATTTAGGTGCCTTCACCATGAACTTCCATCAATATCTTGACTTTACGGATATAGACATTCTGCAATGCATAAATGCTTGAGGAAGCCTTCTCAATCTCTTTGTCAATTGATTCTGGAATGAACTTCTGGACCAACACCTTAAGGTCACAAGATTGTGCCTGGTTGATCATAATCTCTTGCATCTTGCAAGATGACAACATGATGAAGAAACAGATAGAAAGTCTCAAAAGGAAATCTCATGATATGGATGTAACCCGAACTGAGTGATCAGCGGAGCCAGTCAAAAAGATTGGCAAAGTCGGATGCCAATCTACTGTTGTTATTGACGTGCTGTGAGGAAGAGGTCTCATCCCAGTAGTACGACCTCTAACCTGATTGATCATAGACATTAAATTGGATGAGATTAATCCCACGGAGGCAAAAACATTAAGTTCAGGACCATCAAAAATACTCGTTGAAACAGAAGTCGAACCATCACTTTGGATTGCAAAGTAAAAAACGTATGGTAGGCATCAAATGGCAGTGCAGTAGAGGCTTACCTGATATGTGGGCGCTCTAACTGAATTAGATGTCAGCAAAAGTCTCCTGCCATTAGCATCTAAACCCATTTCATGTCTATGCAATGAGTTTTCCAGGCTGCAAAACCTACACCATAGAAGCTCACATCAATACTAATTCTGCACCAGTCAGGATTATACAAGATGTCATTGTAATTGGGAAAAAAATGATGAATTCTAAACTGACAAGGATAACAAAAAATGAAAAGCAAGTATAATAGAGAGAACAGAAGAAGGTGAATAATGGGATGCATTTGGGATCAAATTATACAGAATCTTTTGGGATTAGTTTCTTTGAAGATTTATCAGGAAAAGACCAAAAGTGAATTGGCAGTGTCAATCTTGTGTTTTAGTAATATACAATGTGACTCCGGATAAAAATTTTGATTGGGTTGACCTGTTATCCAGTTCTGCAACAATCTCCACAAGCTAATGCCAAACTAATGTTCAATCCCAGCACATTAAAACAGCCCTTCCAACAATAAACGAAGAAGGATTTGAATAAAACTGTCTACTGCTAGACCTAGATTCCTGTGAAACTGAAGAATTAGATAGTATATGGCTCATCAAATTGAATCGTGCTAGGAAACAAGCTTCTTCACTGACAGCTAGGACAATTGCATAGCATTATTAGAAAGCTAAATGAAAACTGTACCCTTGAACCAATAATGGTTACGCAGCACCTAATTTAAAACAGATTGTGAAGAAATCTTAGTACCTGCTGGAATTCCTTGACCAGAGGACTTTCCCTTGATTATGCAAACTCCATTCAAATATCTAGCATACAAGCAACTAAATCAGATTCTCCACCTAGCAAAACTTAAATCATCCTTAAATCTGGCGGAAACTGCAATTAGTTTCAGAATGTTTACAAAGCAGTATGTGAAGCAGAACTCATACAGCATAGGAAGTATTCACCTTCTGCGCCCAAGCTAAATATGCTGGTCTCATCAGGACCAAAAAGAACAGAGCTAATTGCAGAATCATGAGCAGGCCTCCCTGTAATTTGCAACCCAGCAGACTTATCTATTGCTGTTAAAGATACAACTATATGACAAGTTTGATAGCGCAACACACCATCCTCTCAAGGACATTTTAGTTGATGGAATCTATTCTCTTCAGAAAAGGAAACCAAACATATGGATCATTCCATCAGTTGCAGCAGCAGCTAAAAGAGAGGAAGAGAAAGAGGCTTTGGGATTCCAATGGAAGCAAGGAAAATTTGAAACAGAATGGGGAAAATGAAAGAGAAACGGAGGAGATGAGCAGTCTTCATGGAGATAAGGGCAGAGAGGAAGGAAATTGGCTGCAAGGGATGGGACTTTGCAGGAGGGTGTGAAGAAAAAAAAAACCAAAAATAAATCAAATTACTAAATTACCCACGAGAACCAAACAAATCTTAACCGTGAAATATATCTTTCAAAAAATCTAACCTATTAATCATAATTATTTAAGAACTGTATTAAATCCTAACTATCAAATTAATAAAATTGAGATGAAAAAAAGAAATAAAAACTTATTAAAATAATATGAAGTGACAACTCACTCCCTTCTTCACAATTAGAATACACATTTAGATCAAAAACAGTATCCATGGTACAGAAGCAAAAGGAAAGGCAGCAAATTCTGAAGGAACACATTGCAATTCAGGCCTCCATTTTCTAGAGGAAGCTCCAGCAAAGACCTACAGTTAATGCCCTTTTTCAAAGGCAATTCGATTTCTGCTGGATGTTTCATAGCCATCTCGCATGGACCCTGCGCTTGCCTTCAGAGTACCCGAACTTCCTACTTTGTCCATTGCCTTTTTGCCCTTCTTAACCTCAGTCAAGAACTGGTCCAAACCAAATGGATCAGCTTCTTCAGCCTCTCTCTCAAACTCAACAGGCCTGTCTCTAGGGCCAGACCTCTCTGAGGTGCCTGCAAATGCCTTATCAGGTTTAAAGCGCTCTGTCTTCATAATCTTCTCCAGCTGCTCATCTGCACCTCCATACATATCAGAGTCGGCATCTTTCTTTGGCCTGTACAGAGTCGAAAGGGTAGGCTGAGCAGTAAACAACCCCTTGTCATAAATGTTATAAGAATCCTCAGTGGCAAACCCAGAATCCATTCCTTTCTCCTGGTTAAACAACCTCTGATCGTACATGATTTCTCCACCTCTTCCAGTTGAAGCCATACCCAGTGCAACTTTCTCACTAATGTCACGATCTCTATCTCGGGTAATCTTACTCCTCTTTCCCATTGCAGCATCCTTTGCCTCCAACCTTCTTTCCCTCTCCCTCTCCCTGCGGCGCTCCTCACGGATTTTCTCCCTCTTTAACCGCTCCTCTCTTTCCTCTTTAGTTTCCTTCTCCCTGGGGACATCCCTTGCACGCTCATAATCCATGCTCATATCATCATCACCTCTCTCAGAAGGAATGGGTACAGCAGCTGGGGGAGCAGCGCCAGTTCTCTCAGACCTAGCCTTTCGTGCCAATTCTCGAAGTTCCATCTCTTTCTTCTCTTTTTCTTTCATCATCATTTCCCTCTGGACCTTCGACCTCATCGCCACAGCTTCTCTAGCCTTCTGTTCTGCAACATATAAGGCTTCTGATAATTTGGCAAAGTTATCATTAATCTGAACCTCCTGAAGCCCCCTACCATCTGCTGCAAGACGCTTATCCAGTGGAATGGTATAACCTTTTGGGTTCTTCCAGTTTGAAATGCAAGGTGGAATCTTCCAGTCTTGTTGGTCCTTCACAGTCACAGGACGCGGTGGAGAATGCATTACTGGAACAGGTGGAGAACCGGAAGCCTTTGGGACTCTCTTGTGCTTAAACTTTGGAGGCTCCAATGGGTCTACAGGTGTCTCCACCATTCTAATAATCCTCTCCTTGGCACCTGAATTAAAAGCTGCTGACTGCTGTGAAGGCTTGTACTTAATAAATTTCGAGTCTGAAGATTGTGTAGGAACATTTTTAGGCTGAGCAGCACTCAACCTCACATTCACAATCTTCTCAAGTGCAGCTTTAGTGTTCTGAGTAGTCTCCTCAATCTCTTTCTGTTTCTCATCCAAGTCCATGTCTTCCTCATTCCGATCATCTTTCACAACCTTAGGAATCAGGTCCTTATGCTGTGAATAAACAATTTTCTTGGAATTCTCATTCTGCCTCACAATAGCGTCATACCTGACATTACCATGCTCATCAACTGTAATAGGCAAGGTTTTGCTCCCTGGTTTCCAATCCCTTTCTCTACCCATATCAAAAGGATACTGAGCAATATGAATTTCTGGAAAAGCCCCTCCATCCCCAAAATCCTCAGGCTTAGAGGGCTTAAAACCAGCCCTTTTTAAATAGGGTGGAACCAGATTAGACTTAACAATAGCAGCTTTGTCAGCCTCTGAGTTGCTATACCTTTGCTTGAACCATGGATCATTAGAGTGATCGTAAAAAGCAGCCCGGCTAGACTTGGCCGCCGGGAGAAGGTCTTTGAGAGCGACCATCTCTAATATAAATACTAATTTCAACTATACACGCCACTAACACCCTGCAAAAGAAACGACAGTAGTAATTATCAAAAATAGCTGATAAATACTCTCAATTGCACACAAACCCAACTAAACTATTATCAGTTCAAACATAAATCCGAAACACTGAGGAAACCAATCGAAACAGCACAATAGCAACTCCCTTAAAAACACACTAAAATTTAATAAAAAATCGTCGATATACTCAATACGAGACCTATGAAGAAAATCAGGATAAGTATAAATTCGCATCCGGAAAGAGGGTTCAGTTAAATTTTGAATATCAACAAAATCATTTAACAGATAAAACAGCACGAAAATCCAATTTTTATTAGTGCAGTTTCAAAATTGATGGATCGATCCACCTAGGGTTCGTTTCTTAGTTTTGTTTCTTTTTTTATTTCAAGACTAATTGAAAATCGCAATCAAAATCAAATAAGTTTCAGGCAATGTTGGAAGTTGACAACATGAAGATGAGGCTGACCTAGGGATGGCAACGGCGCCGGGGACTAGAAATCCCGGCCCCGCCCCAACATATCCCCCGTCCCCCCGTCCCCGACATGGGTAGAGGCGGGGATCCCCACCCCCGGCCCACTGGGGACAAAATAATCCCTGGTGGGAAACCGGGGATGTGGGGGCCTGGTTTCAGCCCAGTGGCCCAACAACAAAATTAAGAATGCTGAACACTTTAAAAACACATCTCAAGCCAAATTTAATGACCCATGTAAATAGACAATTCCTAACCTTATAAAAACAAAAGACAAAGACATGTTATTTTCACAAGAGGAAATTCAAGCTACAAGTCTAATTGTCCCAGCACATATCAATCCACAAAATGGAAACACAAGCCAAGACAACAAACTAGAAATACAACCCAAGATTCCAAGATATTAAAAACGTAAATTAGCAAATGACGCATGAAATAACCAAGTTCAACATACAATACAATGTAAAGAATATCCCCACTTAAACATACAATGTAATTTAAGTCGAGAAAAGTTGCAGTTGCCAAATCCAAACTTCATTCAAGTGCAACCTCGGTAGTCCCACTCAGCTAGAAAAGAAATATTGTTAGTAATTTTTTACATATTATGTACATTATTTGAAATATTAATAAATCAAATCAACAATACAAAAAATATATATAAATGATAATAAGTTTGTTTTTCAATAGTTTGTTTTTAATACTTTCATCTAATTTGGTAGAATGGATTTTGTTATAGTAACTATTTTCGGTAGCTTGTTTTTAATATTTTCTTCTAATTGATTATGTTCTACAAGAAAGTCAACTTCCTCCTTGCTTTGACTAATACAAATTCTTAGAATCTTAAATACGCAGTGACCATTGCTTCATTCTATGTTCCCCTATATGTTTTGTCTAACAAACAACACTCCTTAGAGATCTTTTCTTGTACATGGGGACTATATATACTACTGTATCTTTACTGTTGTTTTTAAAATTGGAAAGCATGAGTATTGGTCTTTTTTCCTCTTTGTGAGTCCTAACTAGCATGAGCATTAGTTATAATGCATGCAAGTGCTTAAATTTTTGAGAGACCAAGTGCACCCTAAGTAGCTCTATTTGTGAAGCATGAATATGTTTGTGATGTACTTTTACAACATTCATATATGACATAGCTAAAGAGCTGCAGCATGTTATCAAGAACTCAAAAGAAGAAAACAACAGTTGAGTGCAGGAGAGAAAGGGGCAAAAATAATGCTAACAAGGTCTTTGAAGGGGGGGAGAAAGACTCAAATCCATAACTACAACATTAGAAAAGGTCTGTCTTCTTTAGATCGATTTAAACAAATGGAATCACCAACCAAGAAAAAAAAAATTATCAAATTAAGAAGTCTGAAGAGGAATTATCTCAAATACATTCCGCTGCCCGAAAGTCATTGAAATTCTCAAGTTTTGACAGACTCTTCTTCTTTCAATTAAAGATATGAAGCTTAAACCTTGACCATGGGTGAGACATGAGTGGTGAACTGCAAGATATGAAGAACTGAGAATCATATTCTAGCCTACTTGATACTTCAAATCTCTTAAGTCACCCACTAGGTTAGAAGGACTCTGCTTCCCCTGTCACACCCAAGTCCTTACTAACTTACTTCACCCAAGTCCAACTAACTTAGTTCACCAATACAATCTGAAACAAGGAACTAAAAATGTTGTGTACTGGACATATAGAGAATCAAATTGAGCCTTTCTCTGTGGAACTACATTGAAAGCAGTGTTTTCTTGGCAACATATTCCCAATTCTCCCAGTCTTAGCCTAATGGTAAACAGTAGTCCCTATGACACTATAGGACCTGGTTTTGAGCTTCATTCCCTTCCCTTGGCTGTGCTCCATGTACACAAGCCAAATGAAATAACATCCTCCATGATCTATAAATTAGAACTGAGCCTGTTAAGGTCATTTTAAATTTATTTGAAAAGCTTTGAAATCCTAACTAATTTGGCAGACTCATTCTACCAATGGGCTAGAAAATCATTTCTTATTAGATTACAGGAAATTTACACGCAGTTCCCTTCCAATCTGGAGCAAAGCTGTATTACAAACATCTGCTATGCTAGATTCAGACCACTAACGGGATGCTGCTATGCTTGCATTCAATGCATTGTTGAATGGAGGTAAGATCACAACTTTCAAAATTTGTGCCTTGGTCATTCTTGCATAGAGTAAATTTACAGTCATTGCAAACAACTACTAATGAGCTTACCAAGGATGCCATCGGTTGGTTATTGTCTTTTTGGGTACTGTTTTTCCTAACATGACATGAACCATCCTGTTACGTATTCAATTACAAAGGCTTGGTACATTGACATAAGGGATCTCATCTGGATATTGTTTTTCCTAACATGGCATGAAACATCCTGTTTGGTATTCAATTACAAAGGCTCAATACATTGACATAAGATATCTGAAATAGATAATCGGCATCGCAAGCAAGCTTAATTTTAAAGAGGAGTTGCAATACATTTAAGCTGCACTCAAGCAACAAATATCAAAAGATACAAATTTAATCCGACTAAAGGCTCAAAATCAATCGCAAATTTCAGGCAAAAAATATACCAACTCACCGAGAAAAGGAGGGCTTCTTAACCTTGAACTGGTGTTCAAATTTTTGCAATTGTATCTGAGGAGGTGCAAGCCGTGCAACAACACAGAGAACAACACAGAGAGCGGCGGCCGCCGCGGCGACGATAAGTCTGGGCTCGAGAGGGCGGCGGCGGCGGTGGCCTGCTTCGGGTGAACAACACAGAGAAAAGAAGGAAGATGGCTTTGATTCGTTTGAACCGTTGGGATGTCCTGGTAAATTTTGATTTTATATTTTAAAACAATTTTTTTATAAGCTAATATAATATTAGCTTAAATAAAGCTCTATTTTTTAATTATATTTTTTGTTTTTGTTTTGAACTAACATAACTAAAATATAAGTTTTATTATTAAATTATTAAATTATATTATTTGTTTTATTTTTTGTGTTTATCAATGTAATAACACTTCTATTGTTAAATTGATTAATACAAATTCTTTTTTGTATTAAAATATATTTATATTATGGTTTTGTTTTCTTTTTGTAGGATATTCGCAAGATAGGGATAACTAATTACTTCTATTCATATTTACCTAATAATTTGCAAAACAAAATAGTCCAAATCCTTTATCATTTTCTTTCTAAAAAAAAAAAGAGAGGGACAATAAAACAAGTATTTTTTAATTTAAACTATTTCGTAAATATCTTTTTAAATATATATAATAATAAAAAATTTTAAGAATAAAAAATTTTATGAATAAATTTATCTAAAGTACTCTTAGTCAAATTATTTAAAAAATTAAAAATACAATGTTTAGAATATTAGAGAAATAAGAATAAATAAAATATACACATACATATATTATTATAAATATAAATATTTTTTAAATTAATTTTTTTTATAAATATACACATACATATGTATATATGTTTGCATATATATATATATATATATATATATATATATATGTGTGTGTGTGTGTGTGTGTGTGTGTGTGTGTATTTCTCTAAAATATACATGTATGTGTATATTTCTCATAAATATCTTTTTAAATATATGTGTATATGTATGTATATATACATACATATGTATATATGTGTGTGTGTATATATATACATGTATGTTATATATATGTGTGTATATATATTATATTATATATATATGTGTGTATATATTATGACTAATATTATTAAAATTCATTATTTTATATTTAATTTTTTCGAAAGTATCTTGAATTTATTTTAATAGTATTTCTTTTTTTATTTAACAATGTTTAAAGTTTATCTCTCTCTCTCTCTCTCTCTCTCTCTCTCTCTCTCTCTCTCTCTCTCTCTCTATATATATATATATATATATATATATATATAACATCAGATAATGAGAGATACTCTTTGCTGTGGAGGTACAACAACAAATAATGAAAGAACTCTATAGTCTCTCGAATATTGAAAAATTGATACTTAGATTTTATTGGTGTATATCCAAGAATAAATTATTTGCAAGATACTTCTCCTCAAGAGATAAGATATTGGTATGACTTTGGAGCTATTAACTTAATTTTTCTTTCTCCTCCAAACTTTCTTGAAATATCCCAATTACCTTTTTTGGTACAAGAGGGAGTAAAAGACTTATTTATTCACAATCCTACAGTTACTTTAAATGATATTTTATACTTAAAATTTGTTTCTCTTAGACCTGATTTATTTGAAGAAGAAAGATATCCAGCCTTTCATTTTATTCAAGTTGGGAAAGCCTATCCCTACTCCATTCAGGCAGATAACAAAAAAGAATTCAAGAAATTCAAAGAAATAGATATCCATTACAGGAGGACAATCAGCATCAGAGTTGTACTACAAAATATGAAAAGTGCCTTCAAGAAAAGATTTCGTACATATGGAGGGAAAAAGATGCACTATTCGGTAATGATCAGTCTTGCTAAAAAGACACCTCCCAGTGCAGAAAAATATTTACAGACAAAGATATAATTCCTTGAGAAAGGAATTATTCAATCAAGTTCACAGGCTCAAGCTAAAATATGTCAATTCAGAAGCCCTGAAGGTGGAATTTGTCCAACATGCACTCCACAAAGTAGTGGGTCCAGTGACAGCGACAAGCGCTCAGAAAAGACACCACTATCAAATGCCTATGATGAAGAATAAGGATAGCCGGAAGATTGAGCAATGATCGATAGCAATCAATGGAAAAAGACAAATGACTCAACAAAGATAATTGCAAAAAGATAAATGACTCGGCATAGATGATTACAACAAGACAGATGACTCACACTTCCACAAGTGATGAAGACATTTTAAATATAATTGTAATTAGATTTTGAAGTCCGAAAACTCCCTTATAAATATGTGTAGAAATGAGAAGCATATCATGGAATGAAGAATCCATTATATATATATATATATATATATATATATATATATATATGTGTGTGTGTGTGTGTATTATATTATATATATATATATGTATATATATATATATATATTATGACTAATATTATTAAAAATTATTATCTTATATTTAATTTTTTTGAAAATATTATGAATTTATTTTAATAATAATTTTTATTTAACAATGTTTAAAGTTTATATATATATAATATATATATATATATATATATATACTTAATATAAGTGTATATATATATATATATACACACACACACATTATATAATTAATATATATACTATGTATATAAATATATACATACTATATATATTTTATTTTTACATATATTATATATAATTATAATTATTGTATATATAATATAAATTATAATTTTTATACGTACGCACTATGCGGGCCGGGTAGTGCATATTATTATAGTAAAATTAAAAGAAAAATGTAAAAAGAAAAAACAATATAAGAAAAGATATTTTAAGAAAAGGAAAACTCGATATTATAAACAGAAGAAATATAAGAAGCCTATGAAACCTACTTTTAAAAGAAGAATGAAAAATGTTAAAGAATGTCAATGTTATTATTGTAAAGAACTTGGACATTATGCAAACAAGTGCCCTAAAAAATTTGATAAAAACAAAAAGAAAATTGAGATTGACGAAGATATTCAAAAAAATGATTGAAGATGGAGAATCTATTTAGATAGATAATTTTGAAGAATTGAGTACAGATGAAAATATATTTATATTAACAGATACAGAATACACAGAATCTTTTGAAGATGAATAATATAGAAATAATTGAAATAGATCTAACCATAGATAGAGAAGAAGAATCTTTAGAAGAATATAATAAAGAAATATTAATAGATAAAAGAAAATTAAAACAAATACAACATGAAAATTTTTCATTAACTAATTATTCAGGATTTCATGTTAATACCTTAGAAAAATTAGGAACAAAACCCCGAAAACATCATATTTATTATGGATTGAATATCCAGGAGAGAGCCTTATAAATATCTTTAACAAATAATAAAGTGATATACCATTATTAACGAAAAAAGATATTGAAGATAAAATACAAAAATTAAAACCAGAAATTAAAAATAACCTCTTTTTTTTTGGGATCACAATGTAAAGGGATTTATATTGATCAAAATATATTTACATGGATGTTTACTAGTTCATAGTCAAGAGGACTATTAGCTAGCGGTGGTGCATATCATTCTCCAAACTAGACAGAACATTAGGGTACAAAGTAAAAATAATAGTGTATATATGTGTTTTGATCTTTTTAGAAATATCTAACGGTTGGCAAACAGTCCCCTCAAATAGTGCTTTGTTACGTGCATACCATATGTAATAGAATGTGACATCCAAAGCAGTAACTTTAGCCTTTGCCATCCAGGAAGAGTCACGGTTTGCACGCTTGTACCACCTAAAACAAGAGCCAACCAAATTCATTGCCTGTGGTTATCCCAACCACACTTTAATTTCCCTCCAAATAGATGCAGAAACTGAGCACTTGAAAAATAGATGGCTAGTCGTCTCCATATGTGCTTTACATATGGGACAAGATAAATCATCCAAGCGGAACACAAGTGCATCTTTGGTCTTCAAACGACCCCTAGCACAAAGCCAAACTATAAATGAGTGCTTGGGGGTAAGCCCCTTCTTCCATATAGTTTTTGCCCAGAAAACCTTCGAGGAAGGCAACCCTAAGGTAGTCATAAGCCAAAGAGGTGAAGGAGGTGTAAGATGTAGCCCAGGTATGGAGAAGATTAGAAGCAGAAAGAGAACTATTTTCCCGCTCGAGAATTAAGTCCCGAATTGCTAGCACTTTACGAAACAATGGAGAATCATCCTTGTAGTGTTCAATCTCCCAAACATACAGGTGCTATATAAATAATTATTAAAGCTACCTTTAAAGAAGGATTGGATACCCCGATAGATTTAGCAATAGTGGATAATAGAATCAGAAATAGAAAGGAAGCATGTTTAGGAATTTTAAGAGGAAACCTTCAATATGGCAAATTAAAATTTAATATTTATCCAAGGATAGCTTAAAATATAAAAGATAAAGATTTTGATAAAACGTTAAGTTTATTACAAAATTTTAAAAGAAAAGATTTTTTTATGAAAATAATAGACCTTATTCCACAACTTATGCAATATCATATGCAGTATCAAACACTCATCATTTTGATTGTTTCCATATAAAAGATACAATAGATTATCCTTATTTATTTAATGATATTTGTCAAATTCAGGTGCCTAGCTTACCTATAATAGTAGAGATAGATTCAGCACTCTTAAATTTAGATTTACAGGAAAAACCTTTAATTACAAAAAATTATTTACCACCTAGATTATCATTTACCAATATTCATGTAATAAGTAATCCTATAAACAAAATAAATAATAAGACTATTATACCTCGAAATTACGAAATAAATAATTACAAACTAAAAGGAGAATATTTTGATGGAACACAAGTTAAACCCATAAATATTTTGATTGATACTGGAGCTAATAGAAATTATATAAGTCATAAATTATATGCTAATCTTCAAAAATTCCCTTTAGAGAATCCGCATCAATATACAAATTTTAGTGGAGAAATACATGAAATAAATGAAATCGTAGAAACATTATTAAAATTTGGGACATAAATTATTAATATTAGATTATTAATTGAAAATGATGGAATGAATGATACTTTTGAAATTATGCTTGGAACTACTTTCATAGAAACAGTTAAACCTTACCAAATAACTTCCTATGGTTTAAAGATTACATATAATGGAAAACATAATATATATGCATTATTATAAATAATATATATATATATATATATATATATATATATATAAGCATGTGTGTATATATATAAGCATTTGTTATTTTGAAAATCCCTTAACTTTTTGGGATAAAAATTGAAAAGAAGAAAAAATAAAATTAAGTTGCCTAATTAATGTATATATATGCATATATACATATACATAATACACAAACACACACACACTACACACACACACACATATTATGCATTTTGATAATTAATATATATATATATATATATATATATATAAATAATACAACATATATAATTTACATATAATACATTTAAAAATATAAGTATTTTTAAATTTTACTCATTTATGATCCTAGATAAATCTATGATTTTAATTTGTTTATTCCTATCTGAACCACGAATTGTCTTTTTATAGCTCATCAATTAATCAGATAGATGAATATCTTTTGAAAGACCTGTTTAAGGAACAATCAATCTCCTCTCTCACTCCTAACCGATTAACTGCCCCTGTGTCCATTAAATAATGTTATTATTAGATCTTTTTTCGGGAGATTGAGAAAAATAAAAATATTTATAGAGTCTTCTAATTTCTATATATACTAAATTAAAGTATTTTTACTACTTTATTTTTTATTTTCTTTACTGTCTTCTTTATTAGTTCTATCCCCTCTTTTCCTTATGATAAATCGAAAACCTGTGTGAAAAAAGAAAAAGAGATAATTTCCTATTTTTTGTCTTTTTTGAAATTAAAAAGAATTAAGAGGCTAGAAATAAAAGTCTTTTTTTCGCATAGATTCTCTATTTCACTGTCACAACAAAAATATAGAATGCAAAATTTTTAACTTATCTACTTAATTACTAATTATTATATATATACTATATATAGTGTGTATATATACAATATATATAATAATATTAATATATATACAAACATTAGATGTACAATTATTATACACACACACACACACAGATATATAATTACATACTATATATACAATGCGGGCTGTTCGGGCTCGGGTGGGTCGGGAATGGGTTGGGGATCTTGTGATCTCCATCCCCGGCCCGGCCCGGCCTGGTAGGTCGAGGAATGAAGCCTGTCCCCGTCCCCATCCAAGCCCCGTCGGGTCTGGCCCCCGCTTTATTCCGGAGAATTGCCATCCCTAGACTGACCTAATCAAATAAGAAGGTAATCTGGCCACCGGCGACAGAGATGAAAGAGAGCAAACCCCCTGGTCGAATATAGTAACTTAGATTAAAATTATTGGCGATTTTGATTGCAGGAGTAACATTCATGTTGCTTCAAAGGTTGGTGATTGGTTAGAACCGATACCCAGGCGGCTTTGGACTATGTGTGGATCAGTACAAGAAGGTCGGGTTACACCCTATGCAAATAACTAACTGGGTTAAGGTTTGTGAGCTAGGGCCTAGGCTATCTAACCAGCCCATATATTAATGAAATAGAAGGTAAATGGGAAGGTGATGAATTATCAATAAGTCAATTCCAATTCTTTACGACATTTTTAAAATATTTTTTATAAAATTTTTATTATTAATATTTTTAATAATTAATTACTAAACTAAATGACAATTAACTTAAATTATGAACTTTCTTACTCTCTTTTTATCACATCACTAGATTAATGCATGTGCATTGCACGAGATAGTTATTTGGATGAAATGTATTTGCATAAAAATAGATATGCCATTAAAAAAATTCTATATACCAAACAAAAGGCAGAAAGAAATACATAACAATACGAAAATGGAGGGATTTTAGTTTCAATATTATAAAAAGTAAAAATCAACTGCAATCCAAAGAAAATCTTTTCTGGATCGCTGTAACCATAAATACCAAAATCGAAGGTAGAGATATACTTATTAAGATACTGAATTATAGAACAAAAAAAAAGAAAAAAAGAAATGAGACAACAAGTTATTTTATTAAGACCCCTAGAAAAGAGTTTCACTTTCTTACATTTGTTCACCTTTTTCATTTGTTCTTTTGAAATTTAAAAACAAAATTTCAAGAGATAGCACACTTTCTTGATTTTGTATTCTAATAACCATTTAGACAATTCTTATTAAAAAATTATATAAATCAATTATTACAGTGTATATAATCTAACAATACATGGGTGGAAACGGCAATGGAAATTGCTAGGGTAGGTGGATATATATTTAGATGTTCATATAGCCACCCTCTAAACAATTATGTCCATAACATTGTTATACTATGGAACCAGTATCCTATCTCTACAATATTGCACCAATATAGTACAAAGTACTATCCATTTCCACTACACGGGTGGTTTTCTCATTCTCCTTATATCCTCTGGATCAAAAGACATTCGCTTGAATTCCTTTATCATCAATAGAAACATTCTCCCTTTTCTGATTAATCTTCAAGCCTAGACATAATAACAGTTATAACATTCTCACTAACTGAAATAGAAGATAGAATTAACAATCAACGAAACGAAAATGGATGCCTGAAATATATATTAGCAGTAATATTTAAAACCTTCGTTTGCAAGAATGTCATTCAACAGATTAGTGGCAATGGAATAGATCTACCCACAGAGGTGCGACATCATCTGAAAAGCACTACAAGAATAATCAAACAAACACATTTTTATATGCACAAACACCTTAGAAATCAAAATGATCAAAACATTACATAAAACTTCATATAAGTTATCCAACACATGGAAACAAAGGCAGCATTCAACTCCAATTGTTAGAGCACTATGAGATTTGTATCACATAAGTTGTTGGAATTTGTTTACATATGAAGAAAATATACAATTCATGCCAACAATATACTTCTTTACCAATATTATCACTACAACCTCAGCAACTATTTTATTTACTTTTAAGTTTCTCTCAAATTTCTTTTTGTCTAATAAAAACTCCACAAACACTATTAATAATACAAAGTCTTTCTAAAGCTATTGAGTTGATCAGCAATGGAAAGAGATCAAATACAGGATGCAATTTGCAAGGTAATTTTCATAAAAAAAAAAGACCTTATTCTTGAATTAATCATAAAAAATCACATTGCAGTAACAAAATTTCATTCAGCATATTGCATGTACAAACGATTCCAAGGTAGAATTTTTACGCATTCGACTTTCTTTGATAAACTCAATTAAATCTAGTAAAGTGCAAATTTTACACCTTTCTTACCGCTGTAAGCAGAATCTTTGTTTCATAACCTCAAAACATAACATCTTCATTTTAAGAGCACCGCTCATGCTAAAAATCACACATTTTTTTCAATAAACTGTTGTCAAGAAATAAAATGCATTGAATTTAACTACCTTCGTAAGGAGATTGTGCCAGGCTAAGTATCGTCATATTAAAATACCGCATGTTATCTGATGTGTATAGATTTGGGTATAAAAATCATATAAAAATAAGTATATTCCCAATCAAATTTACATTAAAACGTTAAACCCAAATTACACATATGAGCAAGCGTACTCATCATTAACATAGCATAGGGTTCAAACGAGTGTCGATCCTCAAGGAACAAGTAGACATTAATCACCTTTCTTTCATTGTTTAACTGACTCAATAAAGTGAAAAAGAAATAAATTAAATTAAATTAAAATTAAAATTAAAATATATACATGTCAAGGATGGAGAAGTATGCAACTCAAGCCATTGTTTAGACAAATATGATCTTAAAGTACCCAACCATTATTATAACTAATCATTCCCTTGGCATTATAAAGGATTATAGACTCACTTCGTTTTCAATCCATGAAATCACTATCTCCTAGACAAATTAGCATCACATATTCTGTCTCAACTAATTCACCCAAAAGATGTATTAAACACAATCCTTGATTAAATTTTCATATTCTAGCAAACTTAAAACATGGAATTAACCAATGAATCCATATTCTGGCAGACATCAATTAACCTTCAATTACCTAGTTCTTCGCAATTAACCTCTTTTTCAAGCAAGTTAAGAGACACCAAATATGAAACTAATGAATTGAAACCACTATCAACCTCTTTTTCAAGCAAGTCAATGGAAAGAAACAACCAATCAATCTCATAATAAGTACAAGTAATTAAATACCAAGAATAACAGTCAATTAATTAAAAGATCAAATAACTCTAAAAACTGTGAATATATAAAACAATGTCGAATTACAACAAAACAATTAACATATCATTGTCAAGAAAAAGAAAACAAAGTAAAAGAAAACACTCATAGACAAGCCTCATTCTTCTTCCTTTGAAGACCTTCTTGTACAACCCTCATTGAACTTGAAGAATTCCTCATTTGATTGAGTAATTTTCTATGATGATTAATGAATTTTCTCATTTTTCCTTGTGTTTTTCATCTATTTATAGGCTTAGGAAGTACCTAAACTCGTTAGTGTAATGTTCTTGGCTGAGTAGAAGTTGGAAGATATTAAAACTCTACAAATTATCAAAAATCGCGTAGAAAAAATCAAGCACCGCCTTAACTTCAGGGTACAGCCGGTGTTGCCTTGTTTCTCGGAGCCGGCGTCGGTTGTGTTCTGGTTCTCCAATTGTTCGCTGATTTTTCTTTGAATTCCGCACAATGTATTCCAGAATGCAGCTGGCGCCGCCTTGGCTACTGGAGCTGGCTCTAGTTCCACTCTGTTCTGTTCTGTTTTACCAATTTTTTGTCGTCTCAAAGTTCGTGCAATTAGTGCATGGTCAGCGCCAGTTCCTCTGTCCCAGCCGGCGCTGCCTCTAATCTGTTTCGCGACATTTTTAATTCATTTTACCCAAAAAATCTGAAATAATGAACAAAATACCATTCCAAGGGTAAAATCTCAAATATTAAGGAATATGACTAGTTATTGAGTAAAATGTACCACAAAAGAACCTCAAATAACTAGAAAAAATATGACTCATTTAGCCCCTATCTTTATCTTCAGAAGGCAAAGCACTAATTCTTGGAGCTACATAATTTATCATTCACATTACATCACCAAACCTTCTGATAAATACCTGAAATCAAATCAAAAGTAATTAATACATTGATTTATTATGAATGATTAAATCAAAGAGCTCAAATGGAAACAAATAGCTAATTCAAAAGTTAGTCTATTAAAAATTAAGCACTTAGAAATTACCTATATATACATAAATCCACATATATAAAGAGGCAAATAGAAGGAATCGCCTGGTTCACTAAGAAGGCATTGGATTTCCTACAAAATGAATAACAAAACACAAAACAAAAATTTTAAAATTAAACAAAAAATGGAATATTGTTTACTTTTTAAAATTTGATCGTATGAACAAAGACATGCAGGTAATCTGCATGTATATTTGAGATCTATGGGCTGGAAATTCAAGAAAAAAGAACCACGAATGATAGAAGAACACAGTACCTTAATGTTTTGCTTAGGGAAATTGCTATTTGCCATGATTTGAGAATTTTGATTCTTGTCTCCAACCCAGAGGTATTATACTATAGAAGAATGCCCCTGATATACAGAGAGAGGTAACAAATGACATATTATACATAATAAAGATAAAATAGGAAACATTTAATTGTTAGAGGTGCTGACTTTGGTTATTTTCTCTTTTATATCCAGATCAATTCCAAAAGAGTAAACAGGAATGTTAAAAAAGTTAAGTACAAAAGAAAGAATGCAAACATGTATGATTGAGTCAACCATAATGAGACTTGACTTGAACTCCTGTAAGAGTTCCCAACTAATTGAATACATAAAACTATAGACGAAGATTGATATTGGAAAAAATAGGTGTGCAATAATCATTGTTAAATATAGACATGGAAAGGGCCTGAAGTAAATATCTTACCTTCAAAATCACATAAGAATCTCTTGTGGAAAATTTCCCATATGAAGACTTTGGTATAGGGATAGGATTAAAATTCTCGATTCGCCATATCTCAATTCCACTAATACAATCAAGGAGCATAAAACAATTCCTCATTGATAGAATTACAGATTAGAAACAATGGAAAACTGTAAACACTTGAACATTAATGTCAATTGTTATTGCCATTTTTATTGAATTGATCAGCAATGGAAAGATATCAAAGATAGAATGAAATTGCAAGGTAATTTTCATAAAAATACGGACCCCTTTCCCTAATTAATCATCAAAAATCACATTGTAGTAACAAAATTTCATTCAGTATATTGTAGGGACAAAAGATTCCAAGGGAGAGTTTTTACGCATTCCATTTTCTTTGATAAACTAAATTGAAACCAGTAAAGTGCAAATTTTGCACCCTTCTTACTGCTGTAAGTAGAATCTTTGTTTTATAACTTCAAAACATAACATCTTCATTTTAAGAGCACTGCGTAGACAATGAAATTTGGAGAAAATGTATTTGATTTTATTTAATTAAGATTAAAAGAAAATTACATATTTTAGTCTTGATTAATTAAAATTAATATATGAATAAATATAATTATTCTTTTGTTAACATAGTTGGGCATCATTAAAAGTCTATTAAATCCAATGTATCATGAAATTAGACTATTAAATTGGGTTATTGTTAAGGGTGCATTTCACATTAAATCCAATATATTATGAGTTAAATGAAATTGGGTTAGGCCCGAAAGTTGGACTTTTTAAGAATTTCCTAACCCAAATATAATGTGAACTAAATGAAATTTGGTCAAAACACAAGTTGAGCCCAAGTTATTTTAAGCCCAAGTCTATTAGGGTTTGTTAGGAGGTTTCTTCAAAATCCCACATCGGTTGTTTATGTTAAAGTCAAGGGATTTTTTGTCTATAAATATGGTCTTCCTTCAATGGTTCAAGGCACCCCTAAAGCTTCAACAAATAAGAGGCATCTAAAGTTTCAACAAGCTCAAACATTCAAGCTTTATCAAATTCAAGGTTTAGAATCTTCATCAAATTTCAAGGCGTTCGTCTTACTCTGCATCAAACAAGTCTCGAATGTTTAGTAATCAAGTGTTCATCATCAAATTTCATTTGACCCAAGATCAAGCTCTTCAGCCCTCGAATTAATGTTTGTCAAAAAGAGAAGAATCAGAGGACTCATCCTGTAATTTAGGACTTCTTTAGAGATTTGTAACCACTTTTCATATTTATTAAATATTTTATATTTTTTGATATTTTTATTGTCTTATTTGCATACTTGAAATTTATCGTCTACAAATTTCTGACATGCCCAATGGGACAATCTCTACCTCCCATCTCTTCTCTTCAATCTTCAAATCAATCCCAAGTTCAAGTATAAAGCACAAAATCAACTTAATGGTCCCAAAGAACAGCAACACTATATCTGCTTGTTTAAAGGCTGCTGATATCATGGAGGCTGCTAAACTATTGGCAAGGCTCTACAAGTTTCAAATCAGGGGATACTAACGAAAAGTAAGGCTCAAGCTCTTTCACAAAGTAAAGCTCAAAACATCGACATTATCTTTTCACCTGCAACAGCAAAGTTGAAGCAAGGTGTCGCTTCTACAATGCGCAAGATGTTACCTTTACTAGAGAAGACCAACATTTCCAAGCAAGATGACCAAAGTTCAAGTATTGGCTCTACGTCTCAGTTCCCTCATCGGGATCTCAAATCCAAAGCTTCATTCAATGAAGATTTAACTACATCTTTTGTGGCGTCGGTTATGATGACTGGCACACAAAATTTGGAAGAGCAACTCGCGCACCTCACAAAAATGGTAAATGGACTCGCCAAACGTTCTCAAAAACAAGATTTTACTATCGCACATCTTATAAATCACTTTGAGAAGACTGGCGAAACAAGTCAAGCTCCTCCAAAGAGATCTGAAGTGCAAGAGGAAGTGGAAACTTTAAAAAAATCATAGGATATTCAAATATCCTCCGAATGTATGATTCTTATAGATCAGCTTAAATACTTCATCATAGGTACGATTAGTGATAAATATGAAGGAGGTAGCAAATCCACCTTCACATATGTAAAGCCTTATTCACAAAGAATTGATGACATGAGAATGCCACCTGAATATCAGCCACCAAAGTTGAGGGATGCGAAAACAGGGGCAGCATGCTGTAGCGGGAAAAAAAACAGAGAAAAAAAAAACCCGCAAGCCTTAGAGGCCACACGGAAGCGTGAAGATCATACATTTGCGCTCCTTAACCCTTTTAGGTTGAGTAGGAGCGGATTGAACGACTGGAATCGCCTCGCTTCGCCCACTTGAAGAAGCTTCCGGTTGAACACCCGCTAGCCTTCTACTTCGCCTTGTTTGCATCAACGCCAACCTTTCCAACTCTCAGAATATTCCTCTGCCTATACTCTAGTCGGTGAACACTATGGAGAAGAGGAATAATCTCAAATCTCATTAGTCCTCTCGCTATTGATTAGCAAAGGATAAGGAGTAAACCACAAGAAGAGGGTAGCGTGAGAGAGAGAGCTTACGTGAGGCTCTCTGTGAGTCTTTTTGAAAATTAGAGTTTTTCTCTACCAGAGCCTAGTTTATTAGTTAGCCAAAAACAGGTTTCTCAATATCTGATAAGCATATCCCCGGGATTTCAAAACACCCGGATGTTATCCTGAGAATCAGTTTGGCCTAACCCTAAACTCCTCTTAACCGTGTCTGGAAAAAACCCTAAGGTCCAAGCAATTGGGCCAAAATAATATTTATTATTTTTTTGGACCCAAAAAGCCCAAAATAATAAATATTAATTATTTATTTCCTGGGCTTATATAAACAACCCAATAAATAATTAATGAGTCCAAATGAATCATAATAATAATTAATCTTTAATTATTTATTTCTTGGACCTATATAAATAACCCAATAAATAACTAAACATTAATTATTTCCCTTAGTTTAAGCCCAGTTTAATTTCTTAATTATTCATACTGGACCTAGGCCCTGAATAATTAATTAACCAATTAAACTAGATAATTAAATTTTCCTCAACTCCTATTTTAATTAATTTATTTATTTTATTCCAGTCCAATAATAAATTAGACTTTTTGAATAAAATAAAATAAAATAAAATCCTCTTCAACTGAGACCAATTCCTCAACCCAAAATTAGTTAGGACTTACGGGCTATTCCGAGGACCAAAAAGACACATCGCATTGACTGCTAAAATGACCAAAATACCCCTGCTATATAAATAGTTGTATTTTGCATTTTAAATATTTTCTAATATCACCATAAGGAAATATTAACCCCAAGGACAATGCTGCATTAGCAAAGCCTCCGACCTACATGTGAAATGACTAAAATACCCCTCTACACATCGCCGTACATTTAGAGAGGAAGAAGTGTACTAACACCCCTCTAAATGACATCTACCATCCTTAGGCTTCTAGTCTAATGATCCACGACTTCCTGGAGTATTTTCGCTTTCCAAGGGAGCTACCCTAAAGCAAACATCCAAGTCATGTTTCCCAGGGCCCTGGACATTTTAGACTATTCGGACAACCACAAGGGGCGATATAATACAGAAACTATCTTGTACAAGTCTGTCTTAACTAACTAGTCACACATACTCAACATGCAAGCATATTGGCCCTACGATAGAACCTCAACTATAGTAAATCAAAGTATATGCTTCCAACTTCGCCAGACTACCAACTCATACTCAAGTCGTAGAGTACTAGTCCACGCTGTAGCGGTAGTAGTCTAGGTTTCTATCAAATAGTACTTTTAGAAACCACTACTACAGGTCCTATCCTACGTATTCGAAATACGCTTATGTCACGAAGTGAGTGGACTACTCACTGGCTAAAGGTAAGCCATTCCCCATTTGGAATTCATAACATAATAACCTAAACATGATGAGGTTCCCAGTCTCATCAATAGGTTAAGAACAAATGTTTATGTGTTAAATAACCCGTGATCCATACCTTACTGTGAAAAACCACCATTCACATGGATCACTTATTTAAACACAATGGGTCTGTTCCAAAACGGAAATTGTGCACAAACAAAAAAGTAAATTCATAAACAAATTCTGAAAATAAATTCTTTTATTAAAATATTTGATTTTACATCAGAAACCTAGTCTAAGAGGGCATACAATCCAACAAAAGTTTCAAAAATTTGATGGCAAAGGAAATCCTAAGCAACACATGGCTCACTTCATCGAGACGTGCAACAATGTTAGAATTTATGGGGATCTACTAGTGTTAGCCCTAAGGGCTTTCTCCTATGTTTTAACTTATAATAAATATTGATGTGGACTAACTTGTGTAATCTATATGTGATAGGACATGTTTGATCTCAATTCTTCTAAGGCATTCAAATAAGATTGTTAAGCAACTTTTGAGCAATGGAATTCAAGTATGGGTGATCAAAATGAAATTCAAGCTTATGAGATTGCATATCAAGAAGTCCTTATGAAAGAACTTTAGACTAGAAATTGTTATTAAGGTATTTCTTGTTAATTCCTATGTCTCTTTACATTATGATTCAATTGATTTCTACCTTGAAGCACACAAAGAAAAATATTTCAAAGTTTTAAAAATCTCAGAATTCTGGATTGAGTAGTTTGGATGTTTCTGCATCTAAAAGATTCGTCCAAAATTCTATAAACAGTGTTGAATCGTTTATGCCTGAAAAAGTGCCATTTTGGATTTACCTTTTGAATGCATCGTCATCTGAAACATGAGTCCAAAACATGGGTAAATTTAACAGAAAATTTATAACCGTTTTATAGCCATTGGTACTTCACTTTATGGCTCTATATAAAGCCTCTAAATATGATTAGACATAAGATTTTTGTGGCATCTTTCTAAGAAACACTCTTCCTCTATAGAGAACAAAAATCTCTTTTATCAAAGTGCTTCAAAGTGAATTCAAATTGTGTCTAAAAGGTAAAAGTATTTGTGCTTTTTTCTTGGTGCACATCTGCTCAAACAAGTGAGCTTTTACTATTTTATTGATATTTAATCTCTTTTGTATTACAAGGTTATGGTGTAAAACCCATTTAGGGTGAATCTTGATTTGATTGTTTGGTTGAGAGGTTTTGGAAAACCAAGTGTGGTGATCATCTCTTGTATTTGGTACAGTTTGATTTCATTAAATTAAGTAAATAAAATCTTGTTGAAAATCCTTAAGTGTGAGCTTAAGATAGTGAATATTGATCTTGGTAGATCGAGCCACTATACATTCTGTGTCTCATTTTGCTGCATACAACATTAACTGCATTGTATTTCTACTTTAGTCTGAATCTGGATAGTTCTTAAAGTTTTCTTGGATAGCTTTCTTTGTTGCCGTGAAGTTGGTCCAAGAAACTTGAAGATCATCAATATTCTGTATATCAGACGACTTGAAAATTTATTGTCTTCCAAAAACCTTATTCACCCCCTCTAAGGTTTTTCATTGAGTATTAGAGTTTGGTCTACATATTCTTAGTTTAACAACCTTGTAGGAAAGATCCTCATGGCAAGCTCATCTTCTCTTCTATATGTTGAAGGATCTTTAACAAATCGACCTCCTTTGTTCAATGGCAACAACTACACATTCTAAAAAAATAGAATGAAAATCTATGTGTGTTCAATCAATTTTGAGTTGTGAAATTTGATAGAGAAAGGTCCTTATATTCCGTCAAAAATTGTTGACGGTGTAAAAATGCCTAAACAGAATGATGAGTTTAGTGTTGAAGACAATGTTAAGATGACATTAAATTTTCAAGCTATGGACATCTTATGCTGTGCACTAGATGAGACTAAATACAATCGAGTTAGTGGTTGTGATTCAGTCAATGACATGTGAAAATTACTTGAGGTCACCCATGAGAGGACAAACCAAGTTAAAGAATTAAAATTGGGGCTTCTAATTCATGATTATGAATTATTCACATTGAAGTCGAATAAAAGCATCACTGATATGTTCACTAGATTCACAAATATCACAAATGGTCTCAAAGTCTATGGGAAGATTTATTCCCTTGAGGAACAAAATAAAAAAATTTTAGATGCCTTACCTAAAAACTGGCAGCCTGAAGCTCTTGCAATGGAAAAATCTAAGGATTTAAAATCCTTACCAACCGAAGAGCTGATCGGCTTTCTTCTAACACATGAAATGAAAATTAAAAGGTTTCAGGAATCCGATGATTATGATAAAGGTAAAAAGGGAATAGCATTTAAAGTTGAAAACGAGGATGAAGAAACTAATCAATTTGACAATAGTGATGGTACAAAAGTAGACAATGAAGATCTGGCAATGATAGCAAAAAAATTCAGAAGGATGTTCAACAAATGAAACTTCAAAAGAGGAAAGAAGTTCGTGAGAAAGAAAAAACAAACATCAGTGTTCAAACCTCAATGTTATGAATGTAAAAGCACTGAACACTTCATTGTTGATTGTCCAGTTGCAAAAGGAAATGAAGGTAGAATGCTTAGAAAGAAGAAAGACCTGAAAGTAAAGAAAGGCAAAGGATTGATGGGGATTTGGGATCTAAATAGGACGAGTCTGAAGAAGAAGATTCTGAGAATGAAACTGCCAACATATGCTTCATGGTCATGGAAAACGAGGTAAACTCTATTACAACTAATTTTATGTCTAATTCGCTTATATCTATGACTGAAAACTATGATGATTCAAATGAGTTGTTAATTGATATGTTCCATGAACTAAAAAAACTATCCAGAAAAAATAAAGAAATGAAATTGAAGATGAACTGTTTGATAAATGAGAACGAAAATTTGTTAAGTGGGAACAAAATGTCTCTTGAGTCACATATAAGTGTTATTATTGAAAAAGATGTGATCATGACTACTTTACAGTATGTATCTCTAGAAAATAGAAGATTGTGTGATAGAATTCAAACTCTTGAAAGTATGGTTAGCACTTTTGATGACATAAAAAATAGAGTCAATGACCTTACTATATGTATTGAAAAATTCACAAATGAAAAAAGCAACTTGAAAAAATTACTTGGGACTCAACATCAAGCTGAAAATCGAAATAGCTTAGGATATAGACATGAGAAAAAGGACAAAATTCATAAGCCTCAATTTTTTAAACCTGTCTCATATTACACGACACACAAAGTATGCACATATTGTGAAAAATTGGGACAAATAGCATCGTGATATCTTTTAAAAGAAAAGTGGAATCCAATGGAATAACTTTTTGAAAAATCAAAGGAAATGCTACTAACCTCCATGGACCCAAGAAAGTGTGAGTACCAAAAATCACTCATTCTTCTCATGTATAGGCACATTCTTTGAGCTTCACCAAATGGTTCTTGGACAGAGACATATGACTAGAGACACAGCCTTGTTAGAAGATATACAGACCACAAATGAAGGATTCATTACTTTTGAAGACAAAAAGAAAGGAAAGATTCTTGGCATTGGTAACATTGGTAAAGGTTCCTCAACCATTATAAAACAAGTATTACTAATTGATGATTTGAAATATAATTTGTTTAGCATTAGCCAACTATGTGATAATGGCAGCAAAGTCATTTTTGAAAAGGATTCTTGTTCTATCATGGATAGCTCAAATTTTGAGACAATCTTTGTTGCCAACCATGTTGGAAATGTATATGTATTCTATCTAAATGATCTTATAGCTCATGGTATTAGAATCCTCTCCGTACATGACAATAATGGTTATCTTTGGCATAGAAGATTATGTCATGTATCTTTTGATTTGCTAAATAAACTGTCATCAAAAGAGCTTGTTAGGAGATTGCCCAAAATGAAGTTTGATAAAAGTAAAATTTGTGATGCATACCAATTTGGAAAACAAATCAAAACTTCCTTTCAACCCAAGAAAATGATTTCAATTTCAAAACCTCTTGAATTAATTCATATAGATTTGTTTGGTCCAATGAGGTTTGTTAGTCTTGGAGGTAAAAAGTATGCATATGTACTAGTTGATGATTTTTCTAGATTTATTTAGACTTTATTTCTTGGATAAAATGATGAAGAATTTTTTGAATTTTTGTAACTGATTAAATGCGTTCAAAACTCTATTGGATGCAAACTGATTTCTATTAGAAATGATAACGGTAAAGGATTTTGCAACAATGAATTTACACACTTTTGTGATGAAAATGGAGTCTTTCACAATTTTTCAGCAGCCAAAACACCTCAACAAAATGGTGTTGTTGAGAGGAAAAATCGAACTTTGCAAGAAATGGCTGTTGGGATGTATGCCCTTTTAGATTAGGTTTCTGATGTAAAAATCAAATATTTTAATAAAAGAATTTATTTTCAGAAATTATTTGTGAATTTATAATTTTATTTGTGCATAATTACGTTTGGAAAAGATTTATTGTGTTTAAGTAAGTGGTCTATGTGAATGGAGGTAGTTCACAGTAAGGTATGGATCACGGGTTACTTAACACATAAACATTCGTTCTTAACTGATTGATGAGAATAGAAATCTCATTATATCTAGGTTATTATGTTGTGTATTCTAAATGGGGAATGTCTTACCTTTTGCCAGTGAGTAGTCCACTCACTTCATGACATAAGCGTATTTCGAATACGCAGAACATGACCTGTAGTAGTGGTTTCTAAAAGTACTATATTGTAGAAACCTAGACTACTACCGCTATAGCATGGACTAGTACTCTACGACTTGAGTATGAGTTGATGGTCTGATAAAGCTGGAAGCATATACTTTGATAGGCTATAGTTAAGGTTCTATCGTAGGGCCAATATACTTGCATGTTGGGTATGTGTGACTAGTTAGTTAAGGTAAATTTGTACAAGATAATTTCTATACTATATCGCCCCTTGTAGTTGTCTGAATGATCTAAATATCCAGGGCCTTGGGAAACATGACTTGGATGTTTGTTTTAGGGTAGTTTCCTTGGAAAGCGGAAACAATTCAGGAAGTCGTGGATCATTGGACTAGAGGCCTAAGGATGGTAGATGTCATTTAGAGAGGTGTTAGTACACTTCTTCCTCTCTGAATGTGTGGCAATGTATAGAGGGGTATTTTAGTCATTACACCTGTAGGTCGGAGACTTTGCTAACGCATCACTGTCCTTGGGGTCAATATTTCCTTATGGTGATATTAGAAAATATTTAAAATGCAAAATACAGCTATTTATATGGCAAAGGTATTTTGGTCATTTTAGTAGCTAGTGGTGTGTCTTTTGGTCTCCAGTATAGACTGTAAGTCCTAATTAAATACGGGCTAAGGAATTAAATTAAATTAAATTAAATTAAATTAATTTTATTTTAATAGCCTGATTTAATTATTGGGCTAGAATAAAATAAAGGTCCATGGAGAGAGAGAATTAATTAAATTAGTTTAGTGAGTTAATTAATTATTTAGGACTTTGGCCCAGTTTAAATAATTAGAGATTAGCTTGGGACTAAACTAATTTAAGCTTATTTAATTGGACTGGTTTATTTGGGCTGGAAAAATTAATTATTTGTTGGGCCATTAAATTGGTTCTAACTAGAATAATTAATTAAGCCCAATACACTAAACTAAGAGTCCAATGACCCAGTTCAGTTTAACCTATGGTTTTATTTAGGTTAAACAGGAGGATTGGAAATAACGTCGTGGTGACAGAACACACACTCTAAGAGACTGTTTCTTCTCTGTGAAAGGCTAGGCGTCTCTCTCTCTCTAGAAAAATTCCCTAGCCTATTAGTTGTTTACCAAACGGTAGTTAGGCAGGCCATATACTGGAAGACCGAGAGTTCGGCGTTCATATACATGCAAATGAGGAGTAGGCGGCTTGCAGGAATTGCATAAGAGGCTTCTACCAGCACACCTACTCCAGTTGCGCATGTTCCGGTCCAGCCACCTTTGAGAACTAGAAGGAGAGGTAAAAATTTTAAAATCTCGGGATTAGGACAAGGCACAACCGGTGCCGGCCCTGCCCTGGAATCCCTATTCTTTTTTTTTTCCAGTTTTTTATGTTCGCTTCCGCTGCATGCCCTGTGTTTTCCCGCTTTCTTATGCCTTCAATGGCTAGATCTATACTTTGTGAAAACGTCTTTGCAAAATAATTTTGGGCTAAAGTTGTTAATACAGCTTGCTATATAGTAAATCGAGTTATGCTGAGACCGTTTTTGAAAAAAACACCTTTTGAGCTTATATTTGACAAAACTCCGTCAATCTCTTATTTTAAAGTGTTTGGTTACAGATGTTTTGTCCTTAATACCCGAGACAATCTTGGAAAATTAGATAGCAAATCCGATGAGGCCATATTTCTTGGATACTCTTCCAACAAAAAGGTATGAGAGTATACAATAAAAGAATTCTTTGTGTGGAAGAATCCGTACATGTCTGTGTTTGATGAATCTAATATTTATACTCTAAAGAAAGATGATGATGATGTAGGAGGTTCAAAGGAAGTAAGAATAGACCAACTCAAAGCTCCACTGCTAGATACTCATGCAAAAGAAGAAGAAATTGAAGAGCAACAAGCTGAACAAGGAAATGAACAAATTGAAGATTCTACGAATCAACAATTGCCAAAGGATTGGAAATACAAAACAGGTTATCCCAAAGAACAAATCATTGGTGATCCAAACTATAGAGTTAAAACTAGACGGTATTTCATAGATAACTTTGCTCTTCTCTCAAATATAGAACCTAACTGTATTGATTCGTCCAAAATCCTATAAACAGTATCGAATCATTTCTGCTTGAAAAAGTGCCATTTTGGATTTACCTTTTGGATGCATCATCGTCTGAAACATAAGTCCAAAATATGGGTAAATTAAACAGAAAAATTATACCCGTTTTATAGCTGTTGGTACTTCACTTTATGGCTCTATATAAAGCCTCTAAACATGATTAGACATAAAATTTTTGTGGTATCTTTCTAAGAAACACTCTTCCTCTATAGAGGACAAAAATCTCTTTTGTCAAAGTGATTTAAAATGAATTCAAATTATGTCTAAAAGGTAAAAGTGTTTGTACTTTTTCCTTGGTGCACATCTGCTCAAACAAGTGAGCTTTTACTGTTCCATTGATATTCAATCTCTTTTTTATTACAAGGTTATGGTGTAAAACCCATTTTGGGTAAACCTTGATTAGATTGTTTGGTTGAGAGGTTTTGAAAAACCAATTGTAATGATTCTCTCTTGTATTTGGTACAATTTGATTTTATTAAGTTGAGTAAATAAATATGTTTGAAAATCTTTAAATGTGAGTTTAAGGTAGTGGATGTAGATCTTGATAGATCAAATCATTATACATTCTGTGTCTCATTTCACTACATACAACATTAACTGCATTGTATTTCTTACTTTAGTCTGAATCTGGATAGTTCTTAAAGTTTTCTTGGATAGCTTTCTTTGTTGCCGTGAAGTTGGTCCAAGAAACTTGAAGATCATCAATATTCTGTATATCAGACGACTTGAAAATTTTTAAATTGCCAAAAGCATTATTTACCCTCTTTAAGGTTTTTCAACTAGTAAAACAGTTTGTACGATCCCTTAAAGGAAATTCATTTGACTGGTACACCAATCTTGCACTTCCATCAATGGTTGGGAGCAACTTGAATAAGAGTTTCTCAACAAATTCTATAGTACCCATAGAATCGTCAGTATGGTAGAGCTCATTAACTCCTGTAAATGAAAAGACGAACTATTGGTGGATTACATCAACATATAGAGGAATTTGAACCTCAATTAAGAGATGGTTTAAGTGAATCATCTGCAATTAAAATGTGCATTCAAGGCATGCACTGAGGACTCCAGTATATCCTTAAAAGTGTCATGCCAAAGACTTTTGAAGAATTAACAACTCGTGCTCATAATATGGAACTGAGCATTGTCGCACATGGGGGCAAAGCACCTGTTTAAGACCCCAAAAAAACAAAGAATAACAAGATTTTAGAAAATGGAACAAGTCATTTTCTAAAACTAAAGTAAAGGAGTTCATGGCCATAGTCGCGGCTCTAATAAAGATTTTTTTAAAGATAACTCAGAAGGTGACCAAGAAGGTGGATCCTTCATAGGAAAGGAAAAAGGTAACTTTAGAAGAAAGGAAGTCAAAGGTAGGGGTGTTCATTCGATTTTCGATTTGATTTTCGATTTTGAAATTCAGTTTTTTCGGGTTTTATTATTTTTTTTCAAAATCGAACCGAACCAAAATTTAAAGAAAACTAATAGAACTCGTTCGGTTCAATTTTAAACTAAAATTGAATGCCTCCTTTACTAGATTCATTAACCTAATATAAATTTAAACCCAAACAAGTAAAATTTAATATAAATTACAATTCAAATCTAATATAAAATGTAATATAAATTAAAATCTAAATATTTTAAAGATTTAGGCCAAACATTGTAGCAGAAAGTTATGATTACGGATGCAAATTGCAAAGATGAAGATCTTACACTCAATTACCAATGGCTTTATTTTAGACAAAACCAAACTAAACCGAACTGAATCGAACCGAACCGAACCAAACCGAAATAATCGAAATCAAACAGATATTTTTAAAAAAATCATAATTTATAAAAATAATTAATTAATTAATGAACAACTTTTAATATTAATTATATATTTTAAAATATAAAAATATAATTCAATTTTTTGATTTTTTATTTTAGAAAACTAAAAATCGAATCGAATTTTTATATAAAATCTAAAACGAAACCGAACTGAATCGAATTTCATTAAAATCAAACCAAAAATCGAAATTGGGACCAATTCGGTTCAATTTTTCAGTTCAAACCGAATAATAAACACCCTTAGTCAAAGGAATATCCTTTCTTGATTCTGATGTTTCTTCAATGTTTGATGAATTGTTAGCTGTTAAAGCTATAGAGTTGCTAGAAGCAAAACGTCCAAATGAAGTTGGATGAATAAATGATCCCAATTATTGTAAGTACCATCGGCTGATTGTTCATCCAATTGAGAAATATTTTGTATTTAAGGACATGATCATGCAGTTGGTCCGTGAGGGACATGTAGTCCTTGAAGATGACAAAGCATCTACAAATTTGACAATTGTCACCGTCCCTCCTGTTAAACCCGTTATTTTTTAGGTTAAGTTTGGAAGTTTTGATCCTGTCAAGGTTGAAGTTGACGAACAAGTCCTTCCTACTGAATGATATCAACAAGAAGTTGAAGAATCTTCTATCTATGGCGAAGATAAAGGTTGGACACTTATGACAAGAAGCAAAAAACGCACCAAAACCTCAAGAGGTAGAGCTTCACTGGTAAGAAGCAGATTCACTAAGAAAAATATGAGGAAGGTCAAAAGTAAGAAGACCAAACTTTTATTAACAATAGATGATTCCTTTTAGAAGAAATCCTTGGTACCTCTCACGCTGAAAGATTTTATGTTAGGTATTTATGCATATCATATATGGCGCAACGGAAAAATAAAAATGAGATACCATCATAGGATCCGCATACGCGTGGAAAATAAGACATATAGAGAACAAAGGTAACAGCTTTACATTTCTTTATGCGTCTGAAAACAAAAATTTTCAACTTCTTGTTTGACAATTGTGGTGCGATCTAGCAATCCTCTTGATCAAACACCACAAGAGTCGAATGTCTAACCACTATAATCACAGTGTGTGATTATTTCTAACAGAAATCCATACGGATGATTACACTCAAGCACCAAGATTTTTCTGTGCTAGCAAAAAACAATAATGGTGGCTAGGGTTTGATGAAGATCAACGAGAGAGGAAAAAGGAAAGAGAAGGGAGTCATGTATCCCTAGGGTTTTTCGTGAATTTCTTTCACCCAAAAATTAGGTATCGTGTGTCTTACACATTTCACACGAAAAACCCTAGTAAGAACACTCCAGCTGAGAATTTTAAAACAATTCGAATTCTCTAATTGTAATTGGAAACATCAAGTTCTCACAATTATAATTTGGACCATAAATTATAACTAATTATAATTTGGCCACAATAACTTCTCTTTCTCGCAATTAATCCCACTATGTTATCAAATAACATCTTGAGTATATAATCCTCTATTGTGTGTGACCTATTAGGTTTCCCAGTTCATTAGTAGTGAATATGAATTAATTCAAACGTCTTTGAGATTAATAATCCATAATTAATTAGAATTAATCATATCAATTCTAATCAGGATTGGTTTATTAATTCATCAATTAATAAACACATATTCCCATATCATGAGCGGTATCTAGCAACACATCATGACCATCTAAGAGTCCAAGAAGTCAAGTGACTTGACATGAACCCTTTAATAACAAACTACAGTGCAATTAACTCCTTTCACCATACAATATCTCATTCAGTTTGGAGTACATAATTAGTGTCAACTCCCTCTAGAATATATATTAATTCTGGCCTGAATATAATAGTACTTGTACCAGGAACCCACTACTCTAGATGTGTATCAATTGGAACTATTTCCAATACACAGACGCTTTGGCCAAGGACTTCTCAAGTAGTAATTCCTACAAGTGGCCGTGAGATATTCGCCCATACTATTAGGAGTGGTGAATCTTTTATTGACCCTTTCAACTACTTTCGTTTACCTCCCAATGTACCCAATATTCATCCCATAGGCGGCCCTCGATTTGGCTCTAGAGTTTGGAATCAAATCTCATAATCATAATGAGCAGTAAAGGTTAGGAGTATCCTTATGAATTTTAACATGGCCACTGGTGAGAAAGTTTCGTCATAGTCAATACCATGTTATTGACGATAACCCATCGCCACTAGTCGTGCTTTATAGGTAACCACGTTACCATCTATGTCTGTTTTCTTCTTAAAAATCCATTTGCACACAATAGGTTTAATTCCTTTAGGTGGGTCAACCAAAGTCCATACTTGGTTTTCGTATATAGAATCCATCTCTGACTTCATGGCCTCAAGCCATTTGCCAAATTCTAAACTGTTCAGAACATCCTTATAGGTAGTAGACTCATCTTCATCTATGAGCAATACGTCATTATAGTCACTAATGAGAAATCTATATCTCTCAAGTGCCACACGTATCTTACTAGACCTACGAGATTCTTGTGTAGTAGAAGGTTCATCTATTCTCTCAATAGATGTGGGATCAGACGGTTGATCCTTATTTGTTTGATTCTCTTGAACTTCACTAAGTTCAATTTACTCCCACTGTCCCATTTGAGCATGTGCTTCTTCTCTAAGAAGACGGCATGCTTCGAATCAAACATTTTGTTTTCAGATGGTAGGTAGAAGTAATATCCGAAGGATTCTTTCGGATATCCCACAAACAAACACTTGTTAGACTTACTATCAAGTTTGTTTGACTGTGGCCTTTTGACAAAGGCAAGACAACCCCATACTCGCAAGTGAGATAACTTTGGTTTCTTACCAAAGAACATCTCAAATGGGGTAGAATCAACCGATTTTGTCAGAACTTTATTTAGTATATAAATAGAAGTCTCTAGTGCATACCCCCAAAACAATTTTGGTAGGTCTGCAGAAGTCATCATGATCCGTACCATGTCTAGAAGGGTTCGGTTCCTTCTCTCAGATACACTGTTATGTTGAGGTGTATATGGTGGAGTCCATTAAGATAATATCCCATTATCTCTAAGATAATTCAGAAACTCTTGGCTCAAGTATTCTCCTCCTCAATCAGATCTTAGAGTCTTAATACTTTTGCCAAGTTATTTCTCTATTTCATTCCTAAAGTCTTTGAACTTATCAAATGCCTTAGATTTGTATTTCATTAAATACAAATACCCGTATTGTGAGACATTATCGATAAAGGTTATAGAATAGTTATAACATCCTCTTACTTGTATTGACATTGGGCTACATACATCAGAATGTATGGGTTCTAATAACTCCTTAGCCCGTTCTCCTTTTTCTGGAAAAGGAGTTTTAGTCATTTTACATAGTAAACAAGACTCGCATGTGCCATATGATTCATAATGAAATGACCCTAGGTCACCAAACTTGTGTAACTTAGAAACACGATTTTCATTTACATGGCCTAAATGACAATGCCATAAGTAAGAGGTGTTAGAATTATCTATTTTAGGTTTATTATTATTTATATTAAGTATTGGATATCCAAGTTTAGAACATATAAACCATTAACCAGAGTTGCTGAGCCATAATGAATATCATTCAATGAAAAAGAACAACATTTATTCTTAAATATCAAATAAAATCCATTTAAGTTTAAACACACAATTGAGATAATATTTTTTATTAAAACTGGTACATAATAACAGTTTTGTAATTCTAAAACTAATCCCGAAGGTAGGTTTAGCTCGTATGTCCCCACAACAAGTGCAGCAACATTTGCCCCATTTGCGGTACGTAGGTCCACGTCACCTTTCTTTAGCCTTCTACTGCCCTTTAGTCTCTACAAGTTATTGTACAAATGAGATCCACATCTGGTATCTAATACCCATATCTCATTTCTAAAGACAGTATTTATCTCAATCATAAACATACCCGGAGTAGAAGTAGAAGTGCTTGTAAGCTTCTCCTTCTGCTTCTTGTCCTTAATAGTCTCCAAGTAGGCCTTACAGTTGAGCCTCCAGTGGCCCATTTTGCCACAATGATGGCATGGGCCCTTGGTAGCAGCAATGTCCTTCTTATTCACACCACTTTTGGGCTTCATGGAAGCCTTCTTCTTCTTCTTTTGAACTTTCTTCTTAGAAGAAAAAGATTCTACCATTAAAATTGCATTGGAATTCTTCTTCATGGAGGACTCTACAGTTTTGAGAAGATTGATCAACTCAGAAATGGTGGACTCAATCTTGTTCATCTGATAGTTAATCACAAATTGTAAGAAACTATTAGGCAAAGACTGTAGAATTAAGTCAATACTTAAGTCATGATCCATTGCAAATCCGAGAGATCCATGCTTCTCTATTCAGCCCAATATCTTCAGCTCATGAGTGGCCACAGAAGAACCTTCTGCCATTTTGCAATGGAATAGTTGTTTTGAGATCCCGTATCTCTCAGTTTTGGCTTAGGCGTCAAACAGCTCTTGAAGATGTAGTATAATCGATTGAACATTCATATGCTAGTACTATTTTTGTAGCTCGGGAGTCATGAATGCCAACATAATACATAATGCTATATCATATCCTCTTTGTGCCTTTTGTGGATAGCATGCTCATCAGCATAAGCATCTTGAGCTGGTGGTGGCAAAATATGAGCATCTAGCATGTAGAGCAACTTTTCTTATTTGAGAACAATTCTCAAATTTCTATACCAATCGAGGTATTTTGATTCGTTTAACTTATTGGTCTCCAAGATGCTATGTAGGTTTAGGTTTGAAGACATGATGCAAGTGTCCTAGATGTAAAGATTGAGAGGATTAGCTACTGTATATGCATATAAAATGTAAATAATTACGACTTTAATTAGATGCATTTTTACTCTACTATTTTACTCAAACCAATAGTCCTCACTACTAATTCGAGAAAGCAAAAAAATATATGGCGCAGCGAAAAAATAAAAACGAGATACCATCCCAGGATCCGCATACGTATGGAAAACAAGACATATACAGAACAAAGGTAACAACTTTACCTTTCTTTGTGCCTCTGAAAATAAAATTTTTCAGCTTCTTGTTTGACGATTGTAGCGCGATCCAACAAACCTCTTGATCAAATACCACGAGAGTCGAATGTCCAACCACTACAATCACAGTGTGTGATTATCTCTAATAGAAATCCACACGGAGGATCACACTTAAGCACTAAGATTTTTTTGTGCTAGTAGAAAACAACAATGGCAGCTAGGGTTTGATGAAGATCAACGAGAGAGGAAAAAGGGAAGAGAAGGGAGTCGTGTATCCCTAGGGTTTTTTGTGAATCACTCTCACCCAAAAATTAGGTATCGTGTGTCTTACACATATCACACGAAAAACCCTAGTAAGAACACTGCAACTGAGAATTTTAAAACAATTCGGCTTCTCTAATTGTAATTGGAAACATCAAGTTCTCACAATTACAATTTGAACCATAAATTATAACTAATTATAATTTGACCACAATAATTTTTCTTTCTCGCAATTAACCCCACTATGTTATCAAATAACATCTTAGGTATATAATCATCTATTGTGTGTACTTATTAGGTTTTCCAGTTAATTAGTAGCAAATATGAATTAATTCAAACATCTTTGAGATTAATAATCCATAATTAATTAGAATTAATCATATCAATTCTAATTAGGATTAGTTTATTAATTTATCAATTAATAAACCCATATTCCCAGATCATGAGCGGTATCTAGCAACACATCATGACCACCTAAGAGTCCAGAAAGTCAAGTGGCTTAACAAGAACCCTTCAATAACAGACTACAGTGCAATTAACTCATTTCACCATATAATATCTCATTCGATTTGGAGTACATAATTAGTGTCAACTCCCTCCAGAATATATATTAATTCTGGCCCGAATATAATAGTACTTGTACTAGGAACCCACTACTCTAGATGTGTATTAAGTGGAATTGTTTCCAATACACAGACGCCTTGGCCAAGGACTTCTCGAGTAGTAATTCCTACAAGTGACCGTGAGATATTCGCCCCTACTATTAGGAGTGGTGAATCTTTTATTGACCCTTTCAACTACTTTCGTTAACCTCCCAATGTACCCAATATTTATCCCATAGGCGGCCCCTCGATCTGGCTCCAGAGATTGGAATCAAAGCACAATACTCAGCAAATAAAGTATCTTGAAAATCTCAAGTCTAAGGATACTTGCACGTTTGCTATATTGAGATTTTATCACTGGCACTAAATAGTTATCCATGTGATTATCTCATAGCTAGGTCATCCAATGTACTTGTTCTATTAACAAGCATCCACGTGTTAACTTTGAGTATCTCAATACTCACTGATATGAGAAACACCGCCTGATCAAATCAGAAAGTCTAACATATGCTAGTCTTAACGCATTAATGATGTCCTATCTCATTAATTCTACGACTAGGGACTATGTAAGTACTAATACGATACAGTGTAGTAGGAATCTCATATCATGTTCTCTATCATGATTTCCTTAATACAGTGTTGTACTAGGGACTTTATCTAATAGTTATATTATACAAGAGTAAACAAAAGAAACTGTAAGATAAATAATGCCTTTTATTAAAATAAAATGTGTCATATACAACGTATAAGTAATTGTCTCTAGAGCATAACACTAACATTTTATACCAAGGGAACTTGTTAAAAAATTCAACATTGTTTCATGCTATGCCATACATGATGAGGAAAGTAAAGAAGATAACGATGACTATTTAAAGGAAGGAGACCTGGAGAATATTGAGTCTTTAGCAAATCTTAGTAGCTACATGGCTGAGATCACATTAACAAATGATGATTTGTTGCTGGGCTCAACACCTTTAAATAGACCATTATTTGTGGCTGGCTACGTACAAGAACAGAGAGTGAATAGAATACTATTAGATGGAGGATCAACAGTGAACATCTTATCTCTGCGAACATTATGAGAGTTGGTCATTTTTATGGATGAGTTGTTCGAAAACCGCCTTATGATACAAGGCTTCAATTAATGGGGCAACGAGTTAGTGGTACTCTCTAACTGGACATACTAATTGAAGACATACTTTCAACTGCTCTTTGCCATGTTATTGATGCCAAGATCTCCTATAACATTCTGCTAGGAAGACCATGGCTCCATGATAATGGTGTGGTGCCATCAACCCTACATCAATGTTTTAAATTCCGTCGAAATTGTATGGTGAAGAAAATAGATACTGATGATAAACCATTTACCGAAGTTGAAGCGCATATTACTGATACTAAGTACTACATTAAAAAAGATGGTGAATCAAATAAGATTAATTTATCAAAAGGGAAAAAAGATAAAAATGTTACTTTTTCCAGAGATGTCAAAACTACAGTATATGCAGAAAGCTCTACCAAGTAACCTGCACACAGAAAGCCATTGGGAGGGCTAACTTTGCCCCTTACAAAGATTGACTCAGTTAAGTCACTAAATATTCCTTTGAAAGGATTTGTCCAACCAAAGAAAGAGACAAAGGTAGAGATGGTGAATTACCTACTTCGCACACAAAGGAAGAATTTGACTCAAATGCTTATAAACTCCTAGCAAAGGCTGGATATAATTTACAAAGTCAATATTTGTTGGAAAAATTTCCTGTTGATATCAACAAGGAAAAAGGTCAAAGTTCAGGATCTACCCGAACCATGCTAATAGGAAAAGAGCGTGCCGACCTAGGTTACAAACAAGCATTTCCCATTCGACTCAAAATTAAGAGAGCAAATGTTCAACATATTACTGTAAAAGAAGAAGTAACATCAAAACCTCAATATGTTTTTGATAGATTTGGAGATATAAATCTGCATTCATCTGTCTTCAGAGACTAGGCCCAAAAGAAAAAAGAAAGTTTATTTTCAAAAGGCTTGGATTCACAGTTATTTCAAAGATAAGACATCCTGGCAAAGTCTCTTCTAAGGCAAGAACAGTGGTAAATTGTAATGGAGTCTTAAAAGTAACAACACAAGTGACATCTGCTGTGCCTTGTGATGCAGAAAGTGTAGTATCTTGTAATCACATCACCATTTATGAAGAAGAGTGTACCAAGGAAGAAGATGATGAGCATGCTCTAGCAGAACTTGAAGAAGGCGTAACAGCCATAGTTTACGAACTAAAATAAGTAAATTTGGGCACCATTGAAGATCCTCGCCCGATTTACATAAATGCACTCTTATCACCTGAAGAAGAAAAGGTTACATCGACCTGTTGATGGAATTTAGAGACGTCATTGCTTGGACATATAAAGAAATACCTGATTTAGGCATAAAAATTACCGTTCACTATTTAATTGTAAAGGATGAGGCGATACTAGTAAAGCAAGCCCAACGAGATTTTTGACTTGAGCTAGTTCCATTAATTGAAGTAGAAGTGAACAAGTTAATTGAAGGCAAATTTATTCGAGAGGTCCAATATCCAACTTGAGTTACGA
Organism: Voacanga thouarsii; assembly: GCA_026120185.1. NCBI lineage: Eukaryota > Viridiplantae > Streptophyta > Magnoliopsida > Gentianales > Apocynaceae > Voacanga > Voacanga thouarsii. The sequence goes on along the minus strand of JANUWF010001217.1, from coordinate 1,903,579 downwards.
ATATTGTCCCTGTGAGGAAGAAAAATAGACAAATTCGAATTTGTGTAGATTTTATAAATCTAAATGATGCCTACCCAAAAGATGATTTTTCCCTGCCTATTCCTAAATTGATGGTAGATGCAATCACTGTTCATGAAGTTCTTTCTTTTATGGATGGATTTTTTGGTTATAATTAAATTAACATGGCACTAGAAGATGAGGAGTTTATTACCTTTCATACTTTAAAAGGAATCTATTTGCTAAATAATGATGCATTTTAGTTTGAAAAATGCTGGAGCCATATATCAAAGGGTAATGCAAAAGATCTTTGATGATATGCTACACAAGATTGTGGAATGCTATGTGGATGATTTGGTGGTCAAGTCACGTAAATGTGCTGATCATCTTCAAGATTTAAGAAAGATTTTCGAGCGACTCCGAAAATATCAATTGAAGATGAATCCTCTCAAATGTGTTTTTGGCGTCACCTCTGGCAAATTCCTGAGTTTCATCGTTTGTCATCGAGGTATCGAAATAGACCAGTAAAAATCAATGTGATTATGAAGATGTCTGAGCCAAAGAATATCCATGAATTAAAGAGTTTACAAGAAAAGTTGGCCTACCTCTGAAGGTTCATCTCAAATATTGCCAGACATTGTCAACCGTTCAATTGTCTAATGAAAACAGTGTACCATTTAAGTGAGATGAAGCATGTCAAAATATTTTCAAATACATCAAATCTTACTTAATGAAGCCTCATGTGCTTACCATTCCAAATAAGCCATTGATTTTATATATTGCTGTACAAGAATGCTCAGTAGGGGTATTATTTGTTCAAGAAAATGACAATGGCAAAGAAAATGCACTCTATTACTTAAGTCAGATAATGACGCCAAATGGGTTAAATTATTCACCAATTGAGAAGCTTTGTTTAACTTTGATATTTGCAATTCAGAAATTGAAGCATTATTTTCAAGCACATACTGTGCGTCTTATCTTCAAGGCTAATCCTATAAAGTATGTTATAAAAAGCCTGTACTAGTTGATTGCTTAGCAATGTAGTACCTTCAACTCCAATAATTTGATATTGTCTTTGTTCAATAGATATCTGTCAAAGGGCAAGTGCTGGTTGATTTTTTAGCTGGTTATCTAATCCATGCTGAGTGGAAATTAAGTGATGAATTGCCAGATAAAGATGTTCTTATCATTGAGATTCTCCCACTATGGAAGATGTATTTTGATGGCGCAACGCATCGCGAAGGTGCTAGAGTTGGTGTAGTGTTCATTACTCCTGAAAGAGATGTGTTGCCATACTCTTTCACCTTGACTAAAAGATGCTCAAATAATGTAGTTGAATACCAAATCCTTATACTTGGGTTAGAGTTGGTTGTTGATATGAAGCGACAGCATCTCGAAGTATATGGAAATTTTCAATTAATTGTTAATCAATTACTTGGTGAGTATGATGTTAAGAAGTGTGAGTTGATCCCGTATCATAATTATATGAGACGACTTATGGAATATTTGGGTGATGTGACAATTGAGCAAATAAATTAAGAAGGAAAAATAAGCAAGCTGATGCTTTGGCAAAATTGACTTCTAATTTATGTCTGTATGATCAAGAAATCTAAATTCCTATATGTCAAACATGGGCCATACCGCCTATTTTTGAAGATGAAGATGATGAAAGGCATGAAATCCATTTTGTCTTTGTTTATGAAATTAATGAAGAAGATTGGAGATAACCTTTTGTAGACTATCTTAGAAATAGAAAGCTTCCGGATGATCCACGAAGACGGAGTGATATTTGTCGGCATGCCACCCGCTTATTTTACTATAAGGATACGCTGTTTCGATGTTCTTTTGAAGGTGTCTTCTTGAGATATTTAGGTCAAGAAGAAGCTATGCAAGTAATGAAAGAAGCCTATTCTAGCATTTGTGGAGCCCATCAATCTTGTCCAAAACTTTATTTTCGCATCAAGAGGATATAATATTACTAGCCTACTATAGTGAAGGATTGCCTAGATTATACTCGAAGATATAAAGTATGTCAATTCAATACCAATTATCTACATCAGCCTCCTGCGGGATTCCACTTGATAGTTGCTTCTTGGCCATTTGATACATTGGGATTGAATATTATTGGACCACTACCAAAGTATTCTACTGGGCATCTTTATATTTTCACTGCAACAGATTACTTCTCTAAATGAGCAGAAGCTATAGTATTAAAAAGAGCAAAAAAGGAAAATGTCATTGATTTTATATGTGTAAACATTATCAATCGATATGGCATTTCTCGATATATTGTCAAAGATAATGACAAGCCATTCTGTAATAGTTTGATGGATAAGCTATGCAAGAAGTTTAAATTCAAGCAGCATAAATCTTATATGTACTATGCTCAGGCTAATGGACTCGTTGAAGCTTTCAATAAGACTTTATGTAATTTGTTGCAAAAAGTAGTGACTAAGTCAAAAAAGGATTGACATCTTCGTATTGGAGAAGCATGTTGGGCATATAGGACCACTTATCGCACTCCAACCCAAACTACCCCCATATATGTTGGTATATGGTGGGGAAGCTGTCCTTCCACTAGAGCAACAAATTCCTTCATTGAGGATCGCTATTCAAGAAGGTTTCACCAAAAAAGATAACGCCCGTCTCAGATTTAAAAAGTTAGAAGCACTTGATGAAAAGAGGTTAGAGGCATAACAAATGTTAGAATGCTACCAAACTCGTGTTTCCAAAGCCTTCAACAAGAAAGTGCATTTTTGTTTCTTTCAAGTTGGTGATTTAGTGTTCAATGTAAAAATACCAATCATCATTGGACATAAACCAAAGAAGTTAACATCAAAGTGGGATGACCCGCATGTTGTTCAAGAGGTCTACTTAAATGGATCCTATAATATAGTTGCTGAAGATGGGTTGAGAATTAGCCCGATCAACGACAAATATTTGAAGTGATACTATACATAAATGGAGGCTCCTCGACTGCACGAGCTTAAACTGCAAGTTGTTCTTGGCCTGCATAAGTTTAAACTGTATAAAGGCAACCACCAATAGTGTAGTATGTGGTTAAACTATTGAAACATGTAAATAAATGGATACTTCTGGCTTGAACAAGTTAAAACTGCAACCCCCTCCCCCCAAACTATACCTATCCATTTTGAACTACGTTTGACTTGATTCTTAAATTATTCTTAAGATATATAGGCAGCTTAGAAGAAAATTTTCTAAATTCAGTCATATCCTTTCATCATTCTCCATTTTCTCATTTGTTACACGTGATGATTTATTGTGAAATCGACATTTGCAATAAGTGAAAACACATATATGCAAGAAAAGGTTGAGATAATATGAAAGAAGTATATTATTAATGCTAGTAAGGAATGAATCTTATTTTACAAGAAAGAAAAAAAAAATACAACTACTTAATGAAAATATGAAGCGCTACATGATATCAAGAAGAGAATTTAAACTTTTTTAAATCTTGTTGAATTACCACCAAGTATTCTCTTGTGTTCTTCACATTAGCTTCATCCTCTTCATTTACTATAGGGGCATTTTGAAGTAAAATAAGCTCTTCTTTGAGGGAAGAACAAGTGGACGCCACTTTCGAAAGCTGCCCAGTCTTTTCCTCAAATACAGTTAAAAGTTTTCTCTCTTCTTTCTTTAAGCATTTGAATTTCCTTTTGAGAGTAATAATATTAGCTTTAACTTGTTGTAAGTTGACCTTACTTTCTTCATCTTGACTTGTGAAGTCACCCTTTTTAGCTTCAACATCATCCAAGCTTTGGCTAGTAGTAGAAAGTAATTATGCATGAGACTCTTTTGAGCTTTCTCTGAAGAAGTGGATCTAGCATTGTCAAATGCACGCACTTTAGTAAAGAAAGACTTTAAGAGATTATCCAATAGAGACAAATCAACTACAGGGTCCTTGTTCAATTCTTTAAGGATATAGCAAGCTTGATCCTCAAATGAAGAGACCTGCTCGATAGGCGTCCGTTGAATCTTTTGATAAAATTGCTTTCATACTTCCACGATAAACTTCTTTTTGCAACTTGACATTAGGGACTCTCCCGGGAAGGTAGAGATGGCTAAACAATATTGATGAGCTACTGCTTTAGATTTCAGATCCTTGTATTGAAAGTAAGAGATGTCCTTGCAACCATCTTACTTTGACTAGTGAGAATCATTGATTGAGCCTTGAGAATAAGCGTGCTCATCAATGACTATACTTTTGTCCACCTAATGAAGAAGAATAGTAGAGAAGTTAAGTCACAAAAAAAGAAATGAAATAATAAAAAAGGAACTAGTTTTATCTTATCTTTGAAGGTCTCTTGATCCTTAGACTCTTGGTTCAAAATTGTAGTTGCTACATTGGTTCTCTTCCAACAATAATCTATACTATTGGAACTGGCTTCTTCAATTCGATTCAACTCCTTTCATTTTGAAGATAATAAAGGTTTCTCTGTAACCAAGTCATGATTCAAAGAAGAATATCTATTATGTCTTGAAGAATTTTCTAACCCCTTTGAAGCATTGAGACTGCTAATATCTTGATGAAGTTTCTTCTCGGAGCAAGACAAGTTTTCTATTTTCTTAAATGTAGGTTTTTGGGAATTCAACATTGAAATGTAATCTTCAAGAAAGGTTCCATGAACTTGTTCCCACCATGTTTTATATTCCGGAGTATAATGCTTTTTTATATTATAAGGAGTGGTTGGAAATATTACCTTGGCCATTATTCCGCGAAGCATGCATCTTACCTAAAGACGTAAGTTATCTATTAAGGTGACTTTATGGGTAGAAATCTCAAAGTATCCTGAGATATTTGCAAGAATTTAAATTAGTGACTAAAGCGATGCGGGTAATAAGACTCAATGATGAAGTGATCATCATTCCGTAAAGTAAGAAGACTTGAACGAAGGTTCAAGAAGTAAAGTTGTTCCTCCAAGGGGGCTGCTTCATTATTAACAAAGTAATGTTTTTTGTGCTTGGTAAGGATGTTTATTACCCAAATAATGATCTCACTTCTATAAATCCTTTTGCAAGCTTCATTTTCACTAAAATATCTTCTGCTATTTTCACCAAAATAACTCGCCATTGGAGGGTTGTTTAAGCCTTGAGAAACTGCATAGTGAGTTTTGAAGTAGTGCAGAGCCATCCATATACATAGTGAGTTGGGAAGATATATTTCTCTTCACTTGGATGTTGAGAGTTGGAAATACGATTCAATCTTCTATAAATGCTTGTCAAGACGAGAATAGCCAAACTAATTTGTTCCCTGTACGCCATCAAACTTGCCATTTTAAAGGTATTTGGACAAATGATGTCTACTTCTTCATTAGGTAAGACAAAAATGTAAAGCTAATATGACAAGACAGCCACAAAGAATGTTTGGTCTTTATTGTAGCTCCTAATGCCCAATCTTAAAAACAAAGCATCTTTTTTAGATGTTCATGCATCATGAGGTGGGATAACTCTACATGGATTGTCAGTAAATTTGGGACATGATCTTCTTTCTTCCCTTGAAGGAGGTGCTGTATACTTTGTCGCTCTTTTGAACCAAAAGTTGAGCCACTCATTGATGGAGACACTAAAGTTGTTGTTGTCCTTTTTGATCAAGTGGTACACTTGGAAGAGATATTCACAACTCCTTATAAGGAATCACTTGCCATCATGGTCCACACCATGAGTTCTGTAGCATAGAGAACAACTTCGTCATAGTGAGTCCCAAGTATTGGTAAGCCTCCAAGTTCGTATAAGTCACCTCGCCAGTTGATGTTAAGAGTGTGTTGGTAAGAGGACACTAAGCTTCGCAAAAAGCTTTGGGAACATTGGGGTAGCAATCATACACAAAATAGCGATGTATAAACAGCCTCATAGATCTTTGTAGATCTTAAGTGTCTTTAGCAACGACTTAAAACGTCATATGCTTACTCCCAATATCTCTCCCTAAAGTAAAACACCCCCAAGAAGTTGAGTGGTGAGGTCCATTGAGTCTCCTTTTGAATCATTTGGCATCCAAGTGAAGGTAACACATTGAGATGAACTTGAGGTTGATGATTTAAGGAGAGAAGAATCCATGCCTTTGGGGAACGAGTACCTTTGAAATTAACTTCTATTGACCATTCTTTCACAAGTTGTTCGAGTGTTACCTTTGGTAGGAGCCCTGCATTTTTGCCGAACTTTGCCTCATAAATCATCAAAATCGTTCCAGCTTTCGTTGGAACCTCATAAACGAAAGGTGGAGGATTGCAAATTTGAAAAGTACACCATAATTGGACCTAGTAAAAAAAAAAGGGTCCAAAAAATAAAAAAAGTTAGTTTCATAAAAGAGACAGAGAGAGAGAGAGAGAGAAAAGAACAAAAAAAAGTTGGGATTCATAAAAAAAGAAAGAAATAAATAAATAAACTAGTTTTTAAAAAAAGCTAGTTGAAAAAAAGATAGTGTAAAAAAAAAATTGGAGTTTACCGGAAAAAAAAGAAAAATCCAACTAAAAAAAATAAAGAAATAACGAAAAGAGCATGAACGAAGTCAGTTTCATAAAACTGACAATCAAAGCTAAATTTAAGGTGATTGGAAAGTTAAACCTTAAAAAAAAAGTTCCAAAAATAAGGGGAAAAAAAAATATCAAGAATAGCGACTGTCTCGATTGGAGTAGATATTATGAAAACTAATTTGGTGCTTCAGTTAACAAGAGAAGGTATTAAAAAAAATTTGGTTGTAAAAAGGAAACAACTTCAATGTTGAGTGGCAATGGTATGCATGAACAACAAGAGCATGCTGCCAGAAACAAAAATAAAGGAAACCATGGACTAAATCATGTATAAGCATGGGGCCCGCTTCAACAAAAAGACATGGCTCAGCTTTGCAGTGTGCAGATAGGCGAACATATCACTTAACCATGGAGTGATCTGAGTTCGTGCATAATGCACCAATTTTCAGTAATTGAAAACAAGAGAAAAAAAAAACATTCTTACCGAATTGCTTTGAGTGAATCCACTAAATGTCTGAAGCTATAGAAATCTTCAAGTTGGAATTGGTGAAGACGTTGAAATTTGTGGGGAAAATTTGGTCAAGATACAAGCATTTTTATAGGTGTCATAGGATGTTTGTTCCAAATCCTAAATGACTTCTAATTCTTATTTTGAATATTTTAATTTGGATTTAAATTTAAATCCAAGAATCTTGATTGGTAGATTCAAGAATACGATTCCTCCACAAAATTAGATTTCAAATCTTTTTATTAATTCCTTATAGAAATAGAAAAAGAATTCTATTTTATTAAGGATTTGAAAAGGCTTTTATATTAATTTTTAATTAATTTGAGAAATTAATATTATTCTTATTTTAAATACTTCAAGTCTTGTTTCCAAATTCTTTTGACAAAGTATTTTTCCTCAAGCCTTGAAGTAGGGGCATTTGTAGACAATGAAATTTGGAGAAAATATATTTGATTTTATTTAATTAAGATTAAAAAAAATTACATATTTTAATCTCGATAAATTAAAATTAATTCATGAATAAATATAATTATTATTGGATCAATATAGGTGGTGTTAGTGTTATGCTCTAGAGGCAATCACTTGTATATTGTATATGACACATTTTATTTTAATAAAAGGCATTATTTATTTTACAATTTATTTTGTTTATTTTTATGTAATATAACTGTCAGATAAAGTCCCTAGTACAACGCTGTGTTAAGGAAATCATGATAGAAGATTCCTACCACACTGTATAGTGTTAGTACTTAAATAGTCCCTAGTCGTAGTATTAATGAGACATGACATCATTAATGCGTTAAGATTAGCTTGTGTTAAATTTCCTGATTTGATTAGGCGATAGTTCTCATATCCGTGAGTATTGAGATACTCAAAGTTAACACGTGGATGCTTGTTAATGGAACAAGTTCATTGGATGACCTAGCTATGAGATAATCACATGGATAACTATTTAGTGCCGGTGATATAATCTCAATATAGCAAACGTGCAAGTATTCTTATACTTGAGGTTTCCAAGGTATTTTGTTTGCTGAGTATTGTGCTTTGATTCCAATCTCTGGAGCTAGATCGAGGACCGCCTATGGGATAGATATTGGGAACATTGTGAGGTAAACGAAAGTAGTTGAGAGGGTCAATAAAAGATTCACCACTTCTAATAGTAGGGGTAAAGATTTCACGGCCACTTGTAGGAATTACTACTCGAGAAGTCGTTGACCAATGCGACTGTGTATTGGAAACAGTTCCAATTGATACACATTTAGAGTAATGGGTTCCTAGTAGAGGTACTATTATATTCGAGTTAGAATTAATATATATTCTGGAGGGAGTTGCCACCAATTCCGTACTCCAAATCGAATGAGATATTGTATGGTGAAAGGAGTTAATTGCACTATAGTTTGTTATTGAGGGGTTCATGTCAAGCCACTTGACTTCCTAGACTCTTGGGTGGTCATGATGTGTTGTTAGATACCGCTCATGATATGGGAATATGGATTTATTAATTGATGAATTAATAAACCAATCCTGATTAGAATAAATATGATTCATTCTAATTAATTATGGATTATTAATCCCAAAGACGTTTGGATTAATTCATGTTCGCTACCAATTGACTGGAAAATCTAATATGTCACACATAATAGATGATTATATACTCAAGATGTTATTTGATAACATAGTGGGGTTAATTGTGAGAAAGAGAAGTTGTTATGGCCAAATTATAATTAGTTATAATTTATAGTCCAAATTGTAATTGTGAGAATTTGATATTTCCAATTACAATTAGGGAATTCTAATTGTTTTAAAATTCTCAGTTTTGGTAGGGTTTTTCGTGTTATATGATGATATGTACGAAACCTAATTAGTTAGGTAATTAACGGAAACAACTCTCCAAAACCCTAGAGGATACGCGATCCTTTCTCTTCTCTTCTTTTCTCTTTCTCGTTGTTCTTGAAGAAGAACCCTATCTGCCATTGTTGTTTTCTGCTAGCACAGAAAATCTTGGTGCTTGAGTGTGATCCTCTGTGTGGATTTCTTTTAGAGATAATCACACACTGTAATTATAGTTGTTGGACCCTCAACTCTCATGGTGTTTGATCAAGAGGATTGCTAGATCGCGCCTCAGACTTGAAGAAAAAAAATTTTGTTCTTCAGACGATCAAAGAAAGGTAAAACGTTTACCTTTTGTTCCTTGTATGTTTTGTTTTCCACACATATGCGAATCTTGGGTTGGTATTTCATTCTTATATTTCCGCTGCGCCATATATGATATGCGTGAGATACCCAACATATGGGACATCATTAAAAGTCCATTAAATCCAATGTATTATGAGATTGGACTATCAAAATTGGGCTATTGTTAAGGGTTTATTTCACATTAAATCCAATATATTATGGGTTAAATGGAATTGGGCAAGGCCTGAAAGTTGGACTTTCTAAGAATCTCCTTACCCAAATATAATGTGGACAAAATGAAATTGGTTCAAAATATAAATTGAGCCTAAGTTATCTTAAGCCCAAGTCCATTAGGGTTTGTTAGGAGGTTCTTTAAAATCCCCTGTTTATGCTAAAGTCAATGAATATTTGGCCTATAAATATGGTCTTTTCTCAATGGTTCAAGGCACTCCCGAAGCTTCAACAAACAAAAGGCATCTCAAGTTTCAACAAGCTCAAACATTCAAGTTTCATCAAATTCAAGGTTTAGAATATTCATCAAATCAAAGTTCATAATCTTCATTAAATTAAGGTTCAGAATCTTCATCAAATTTTAAGGCGTTCGTCTTGCTCTGCATCAAATAAGTCTCGAAGGTTTGGTAATCAAGTGTTCGTCATCAAATTCCATTTGATTCGAGATCAAACTCTTCAACTCTTAAATCAATATTTTTCAAAAAGAGAAGAATCAGATAACTCATCCTGTAATTTAGGACTTCTTTGGAGATTAGCAACTACTTTTCATAGTTACTAAATATTTTATATTTTTTGATATTTTTCTTGTCTTATTTACAGGCTTGAAATTTGTTATTTACACACTACTCATGCTAAAAATCTTAGATTTTTTCAATAAACTGTTGTCAAAAAAATAAAATACATTGAATTTAACTACCTTCATAAGGAGATTGTGCCAGACCAAGTATATCATCATATTAAAATACCACATGTTATCTTGGAATGCGAAACACTAATTCTTGGACCTACACAATTAGTAAACTGATAAACACCCGAAATCAAATCATAAGTAATTAGTAAACTGATTTATTACGAATGATTAAATCAGAGAGCTCAAATGGACATAGTTAACTAATTCAAAAGTCAGTCTATTACAAACTACGCACTGAAAAAATACTTATATATACATAAATCCACATATATAAAGAAGGAAATAGAAGGAATCACCTAGTTCACTGAGAAGGCATTGGGTTTCTTATAAAATGAATAACAAAATACAAAACAAAATTTTAAAAAATTAAACAAAAAATGGAATACTTTGCACTTTTTTTAATTTTGATCATCTGAACAAAGAGGTGTAGGTAATCTGCATGTATATTTGAGATATATGGGATGGAAATTCAAGAAAAAAGAACCACGAATGACAGAAGAACACAATACCTTAATGCTTTGTTTAGGTAAATTGCTATTTGCCATGAATTTTTTTGGTATCTTTGAGAATTTTGATGCTTGTCTACAACCTAAAGGTATTATACTATAGAAGAATGCCCCTAACATATAGAGAGAGGTAACGAATGGCAAATTATACATAATAAAGATAAAATAGAAAACATTTAATTGTTTGAGGTTCCGACTTTGGTTATTTTCTCTTTTATATCTAGATCAATTCCAAAAGAGCAAACATGAATGTTAAAAAAGTTAAGTATAAAAGAAAGAATGCAAGCATGTATGACTGAGTCAGCCATAATGAGACCTGACTTGAACTCCTGTGAGAGTTGTCAACTAATTGAATACATAAAACTATAGAAGAAGATTAATAGTGAAAAAAAGCAATTGTGCAATAATCATCGTTAAACATAGACATGGAAAGGTCCCGAAGTAAATATCTTACCTTCAAAATCACATAAGAATCTCCTGTGGAAAATTTCCCATATGAAGACTTTGGTACAAGGACATGATTAAAATTCTTGATTTGCCATATCTCAATTCCACTAATACAATCAAGAAGCATAAAAGAAATTCCTCATTGACTGAATTATAGATCAGAAATAATGGAAAACTGTAAACATTTGAACAATAATATCAATTGTTATTGCCATTTCTTTATTTTCCTCATCGACATCCCCAAATAAACATCCACTTCAAGCCACTTGAAAGTAAAAATCCATTATGAAATTTGATTTATCCAAACAGCATGAAAACACATTTGTCCTAATATTCAAGTAGACAACAATGTTGGTTCCTAGAAAGGATTCGTCTTCTGTTGAGGCCCTTGGAATGTTGGATCCAAATCTCTCATTGAAACAACCATACTACTTGTAACTTCCTTCAGTGGAAATAGAAGTTCTACTTGAAATTTTATAAGTAGTGTTGAGAGTGTAGAAGCATGGTGCAATAGAAAAAAGAACATAAAGAAATATGAAGCTGAGTACACATGATTAAAAAACTAAAGGAAAAAAAAAATCTGAAATCTCCTAAGATTGCAAACTAATATAACTCAAAAAGTGATAAAAATCAACTAAAAGTAAAACCTAGACATTAATAAAATTCTAGGCTAGGAAGACAACAAAGCTAAATGGAGGTTCAAGGCTAACATTTTAAGTAGGACCTGGAATACTGAACAACCTGAACTTCATTGAAGTTTAACTTTAAAATAAGTATGGTGGATATCCCTCAAAATATAGAAATTGTAGACATTAAAGATTTGATCATATCAAATCAATAGTTTTCTAAGCCTTTTTACATATTGTATCCCAACATATTTTCCTATAGATTAGGCACAAATTCATCAATTTAAAATCTTACTCAATTCAAGTGTACTCTTCCATTGGATGAATTGAAAAATAATATCTCAACATAGGAAGGAGCTATTAGCATTTGAAGCATATATTACAGACTACATAAATGTGGCATTTTCCACCCAAATTTCTAAAAGCAAATCACCCGCTCCCCTAAAAACAACAAAGAAAAGAATTGAAGTTATTTAACCCGTTCCTTCTGCAAGTGGTAGCCAAATTTTCCAGGAAAAACCTTTTAAATAGATTATTTGTGGCCCTAAGTTAGTATGTGATCCAAGTTCTAACAACTCTTATGGCAGAAATGACTATATCCCTATTACATATAAATTTGCATAGGATGGATTGAAGCTCAAAGATAATGCTACCAGTAAAATTGGGTGCCGTGTCTAAAATCTCCGTCCATTTCTGTGAATACTACCGGTAATTCTCTCTCTTCTTTTACTTGTAGTCCTTGACTACCTCTTCTTTCACCACTGAACCTGTCTACTCCAAATACTCCACCGGGCAACCTCCAAATCATCAGGCCCACAAACCATCGATATTCATCTTGAAAACATATTACAAATAAAATTCCTATATTTCCTTCTCAATTTCATTATTTGAATTCACCAAAAATTTCTATCTTTCAGGCGTGCTTTGTATTTCTGAAAAACAATTACATTTCCAATTTAGGTAAAACATTGGATCAAATATATACATAATCACAATAATGGGTTGAATAAAATAGCTAAGCAGTTAACATCTTATTCTTACCATTCTTCAAGTCTTGTTCTTGTATTACTACTCCATAATTTGTGATGGTGAAGGAGGATGGTGGTGGCGGAGCCGGCGGAGAAGAGCAGTGATGTGAGGAAGAAGGAGGTTTGGATTTGGCATATTTAAGCTGTAAAGTGTTCTATAGCTCCCAATATATGTTCGTCTTCTTCTGCTAAAATCCTAAGACTCAAGATTTGAGTTCAATGGATCATCTAAATGATACGCAGGAAATATTTGTTTTGTATATATATTAAAAAAAAATCCTTCAAATTTCTTTAAAGAAAAACTTTCATTGATATTTAAAAAAAAAAAAAACCCTTCAAATTTCTTTATAAAAAATTTAAAAAAAACTTTCATTAATAAAAAACCCTTCAAGTTTCTTTTTAAAAAAACTCTTTTAAATTTAATGTTTAAAAAAACCCTTCAAATTTCTTTTTTTTAAAAATTCTTTAAAAAACCCTTCAAATTTATTTTTTAAAATATTTATTTTAAATTTAATGTTAAAATCTACATTCATCTAAATTTATATAAATTTATATTACCTCTTTATTTTTTTTAAAAAAATTTAAACTTACTTTTGCTATGTCAATACAACACACTGCCACGTGTCTTAATTGTAGCCTTTTGCAGTTACACACACACACACACACACACACACACACACACACACACATTTCTCACGATTTTTCACTTTAAGCTGCTTCTACGTTATTTTTTCTCTACTCTTCACAAAATTACAACTATCTAACCTCTATTTAATTTGTTGGAGGTTCAATTAACTAGGGATGAAGTACCAGAAGGTGCATCAAAACCCATCTCTTTAACTTCGATTACTTTGCTTTGTGTTTATAGAAGATCGATGCTTGTTCCTCTCCCTGGCAGAAATACTTTGATATGATCGAAACCGCCTATCTCAAGGCCAACTGCCTATCTGACCTTTCTCTGCCAAGTCTTTGAAGCTAATTACTTATCCGTGAGCCCTTATTTTTCGTTCTCATTCTGTGTTTACTTTATGTATTTGAGCTTAAAGTACTTTTTCTTGAGGTTCCAATAGTTTCAATTTCGTTAGCATAAAAAATAAGTACAAAATCCTATTGTAATAACATTTACTAAATATGTTAAAATGGTTATTTAGTTTTAGAGATTGATACTGATAAATGTTGAATGTAATAGTTAATATCTTAGAAATGTATGTTATTCTTGTTAAATAGAGGAGATTGAGTGGGAAGTTAAAAACAGAAAGAATGACAAAAAGGAAAAGGAGATTCTTTTATTAGTTTATTTTTTTGAGTTGGTTTTTTGGCTTTTTTTTTTTTTTTTTTTGTGGGGGTGAAGCGAGGTCTTGGATTAGTATTACCTTCCTTGGGATCGATCTTGATAATATGTTTTCTAATTATTGTTATTATGCTAATTGCAATTTGATTATTTTAGCTTTTGGCAATTTGTTTTTTATATTGCCAGGTTTGTTGTTTGTATTACCATGTCTTTACATATTGTATTTTTTTTATATGTCATTCTCAACCTATTTTTAAATTGTATTTTCTTTTAGGTAATGGATATAAATCATGCATCAAGTTTTGATTCTTCAACAAAACATAAATTATAGTTTCAGAATATGGAAAACGACAAAATTCACCTTTAAAGAAGTAGGATCAAACAATGTTGTTTTGATATTTACAAATAGTGTTAATGTTATAAATAAAATCCATTACAAAATTTCAAATGAAGTCATTTCAAAGGTAGATATGGAATTTTGTTCTGAAGAAGATGCTTATGAATTTTATAAGGCTTATCCAAAATAAGTTGGTTTTGGCATTCGAAAGAGTCACGCTCTCAAAGATGATGAAGATAAGATTCTTGATCGAATTTTTTGATTTTTTTGTGAAGGGAAATGCCCGATAGACAAAAGTGATGTCATAATTAAATCTCATTGCCCAGAAACCCAATTCGGTTGCAAACTAAAGATGACAATTAATGGTCGACAAACATGTATTTATCAAGTTGTTCAATTCATTCCTAAGCATAATCATAGTTTGTGTAGTCCCAACAAAACTCATCTTTTTAGATCCTATAGAAAAGTAAGCCTTACTCAAGCAGTTGATGCAACTATGTCATGGAGTTGTAGAATTACTCCTAAAGTAACAATTGATTTTATGAGTAAACAAATAGGTGGACATGAGAATTTAGGATTTATCCCTTTAGATTACAGAGATTATGTGCACTATAAGCTTACAAGAGAAATGAAAGTTGGAGATATTGGGGAAATATTAGAATATATACAAAAGATGCAATAAGAATATCCCTTTTTTTTTTTTAAAATGTAATATAAGTAGATGAAGATAATTTAATAACTAATATATTTTGAGTATATGCAAAAATAATGGTAGATTTTTCATGCTTTTGCGATGTTGTATGTTTTAATACTACATATAGGTCAAATAAAAATTTCCAACCTTTTAAATTATTTGTTGGTGTTAATCACCATAAACAAATAGTAAATTTTTGTGCGGTATTATTGTATAATGAAACTACAGTAACTTTTGAGTGGTTGTTTGATATTTTTTCCTAGAGTAATGGCAAGATATAAATCAAAGACTATTCTTACATATTAATGTCAAGTAATGGAAATGCATTAGCATCACAGTGGTCAGACACATATCATCGCCTATGCATTTGGCATATATATTAGAATGTTGCCATTCATCTTAGTAATATTTTTACTAAGTTCAGTAATTTCTCAAAAGATTCTAGCAATTTCATCTATGGTTATGATGAGGAAGATGACTTAATTAATGCATGGAGTATTATGTTTAATAAATATGATCTTGAAGAAAATGATTGGTTGAGAAGAATAAAAATGGGTTTTAGTGTATGGCCGAAATACTTTTTATGTAGATATAACTACTACTTGAAGAAGTGAAAGTATGAATAGTATTCTAAAAAAGTATGTGAGTTACAAAAATAAGTTAAGTTCTTTCAATATTTCGATAGACTGGTTGATGATCATCCCTATGAGAAGTTAAATATAAATTTTAGATCAAGTCAAAGTACTCATTTCCTATCAATTCCTGTGGAAATTTTAAAACATACTTCAAAATACACATAAGGTATTTATGATGTTTCAGATTGAGATTTGTAAAGCATATGATTTGCATATGGATATATCTGAAGATGATGGAATCATTACAAAATATTTGGTTATGCATAATAAAAATGGGCATCAGCATACTATTACATATGACTCTAGCAAAGGTTCTCTTTCATATACTTGTAGAAAGTTTTCATTGTGTTGGGATTTTATATTCCCATGCTTTTAAAATTGTATCTTTGAGGATTATTGTGAAAAAATAGACAAAGAAAGTAAAAGTACAAAACAAGAAAATTCCTTGTGACATTGTATATTTAGTTGATTCGAAGGTAATGATTGGAAAATGTTATAAAGAATTTTGTCATTTATACATGAAATTGGTTATAAGGGTTACATAAACTGAAGAGACATATCAAATGGCTAAGAGTGACTTGCAAAAGATGTTAGATGTGGTGAATACAAGATTGAAAAATAAATAAGTAGAGATCATTTCAATTGACAGTGTACGAGTTCACAAAAGTTAGTCAAAAAGCACTATGATTTATTTTAATGATTGTTCTACTAATGAGGTGAAGGGAACTAAAACCAGTGAAAAACTTACAAGAAAATATAGTAAAAGGTTGCAAAATAATTTAGAAAAACCCACAAAAAGAAGAAAGACAAAGGGAAAACCATCACATATTGAATGAAGTATACAAGTATATTTCTTGCTTCAAAATAATATTGTTGTGTTTTATTATAATTTTTTGTATCTTATAGATAATCTAATAACAATATAAATTTATTTATTACTTTCAACAAATTCCATCATGTATGCAAGCACAAAATGTATAGGTATCTATTCATTCTACTTATAAATTTTTTTATGATTTGCATTTCAGTTGTAATTATTATTATGTTGTAACTTATCCTTTTCTTCTATTGAACTTTGCCCATATGAATGCAGAAGCAGTTGAAATTTGGCATATGTAATACGACGAATGTTTATGTTGAACCAGTAGCTTTGCAAATGATGCAGGTAAAGTATTTGGGTTAAATTTGATGATAGATCAATAATACAATTATTTTGATTTCATGTAACAATTTAGATATAAATATTTACCTTTATTTTTATGCAGAGTTTCATTGACTCAATACCATCTTATTCACAAGTTGTAAGATGACTTTTTCTTTCCTTATTCTTTATGATTTGACAAATTTTGTCTTACATTTGAAATAAATGAGGGATCTTTAATTGGGACAAATAACTTACTTTGGAATAGCATAATATCTGAATATTTAGTTCCATAACTAGTTTTCTCAACACATTGGAAACAAAATTCTCAAGTATAATTACTTCACATTTTTCAATAGATCTTTAAAGATTTTACCATTTTAAAATATTAAAATTAACATTTTTAATTATTCTAATATCCAAACCGAGAAAGTTATCGAAAAAAATATGTCAATGAATAGTATTGACAATTGTGGAAGTATGATGGAATTATTATAGGTATGTTTGATATTTTCAATGGTTTTTTTTTTTAATTGAATTATGATATGTTTTGCTATTTTTAACTTATAATTTCCTTTAAGGTAGAAAAATTAGTATTCGTTAATAAGAGTTCAAGATACACAGAGAAAGATAAGAGGCAACAATGAAACTACTAGTCTACCAAAGACATATCTACTAAGAAACATATTTGCCTCAACTGCTTGAACAAGGCTTAATTTCATTGCTGGTTTGTGTAATTCCACAAATATGTGCCATATCTATCTCAATTCCATATCTGTCTCAACTATGTGCCATGGGATCTAAAAGATAAGTTTTGCTGGGACTTCCCAAACCATGATTATGCTCTGAAATAATTGAACAACTTGATAAATACCTATTTGTTGGCAATTAATTTTCATCATTACTTCGCAACCAAATAGCATTTGTAGGCGATGAGATTTAATTATGGCATCTCTTTTGCCCATGGGTGTTTCCCTTTACAAGAACAACAAAAAATTCTATCAACAATCTTATCTTCATCATCTTTGTGACCATGACTCATTCAAATGCCAAAACCAACTTCTTCAATATATGCCTTATAAATTTCATAAGCATCTTCTTTGGTACAAAATTCCATATCCACATTTGGAATGACTTCATTTGAAATTTTGCAATAGATTTCATTTATCACATTAACATTGTTTGTAGACATCAAAACAACATTGTTTGATCCTACTTCTTTCTCAATAAAAATATTGATTTGTCTTTTCCATATTTTGAAACTCTAATTTATGTTTGGTTGAAGAATCAACTTGATGCATGTTTTGTATCCATTACCTAAAAGAAAATACAATTTAAAAATAGGTTGAGAAAGACATATAAAAAAAATACAATATGCAAAGAGATGGTAACAAAAACAACTAACTAGGTAATATAAAAAACAAATTGCCAAAAGCCAGAATAACCAAATTGCAATCTGTAGAATAACAACTATTAGAAAACATATCATCAAGATCAAACCCAAGGAATATAATATTGATCAAATACCTCCCTTCATCCTACTAAAAAATAAAAAGCCAAAAAACCTAGTAAAAAAAACTAATAAAAGAATCCCCTTGTCCTTTTCTTCATTCTTTCTTTTTTAACTTCCCACTAGTCTCCCCTATTTAACAAAAAGAACATACATTTCTAATATATTAACTATTAAATTCAACATTTATCAGCATCAACCTCTAAAACTAAATAATCATTTTGACATATTTAGCAAATGTTATTGCAATAGGATTTTGCACCTATCTATTATGCAAATGAAATTCAAACTATTTGGAACCTCCCAAGAAAAAAAAAATATAAACTCAAATATATAAAGTATATACAAAATGATAACAAAAAGTAGGGGCTCATAGATAAGCACTGAGCTTCGAAGACCTGATAGAGAAAGGGTAGATGGCGAACCAAAGAACTTGAAATATCTCAGTGGTGTGCTTCGTCTTGAGATTGGTGGTTTTAGCTGTATCAAAGGGTAGTACTCGCTGCTGAGGAAAGGAATAAGCACCGGTCTTTTGCAAACACAAAGCAATGTAATTGAAGTAAAAAATGTGAGTTTTGATGCACCTTCTGATACTTCATCCCCAATTAATTGAACTTCTGGCAAACTAAAGAAAGAGTAGACGATTGTAGTTTTGTGAAGAGTAGAGGAGAAATACAATGGAAGCAGCTTGGGGTGAAATATCATGAGAAAAGAGGAAATAAAGAGAGAACAAAAAAGTCTAAAATTTAGGTTAACATTGTTAATTTACTAATTAAATTTTTAATAACTAAATATTAAAAGAAAAATATTAAAAAATAAGGAAGGGTTTTATAATAGAAAAGTTACACAAGATGTTTTGGTGAATGTAACTAAGGATTCCAAATGCTAATAATGAAAGTGAATGGACGTGTAACACATGAGCATTGGGTTCCAGGCTTGATTGCAAGTTTAGGGAAGAATGAAAAAGAAAGAAAATGTTAATTGAGAAAAGAAAGGGAAAACAGGAAAAAAAAAAAAAGCGAGGTGTTTTATGTTAAAGATTGTTTAGGAGTTTATAAGGGAAAAGAAAATATTATTTATTTTTTATTTGGAAGTTTTGAGAGAAAAGAAAATAAAGATTAATAAAATTTTGATTTTCTAGAAATACCTATATCATCTTTTGCGACAAACTCCTACAAATCTGATGCGCAAATTTTGGGTTTATAAAATTATCGATTTTAAATCTATCCCTTAATCAAGTTTTAATTAAAACATTAATCTCAAAATAAAATATGTGAGAAAGTATACTCATTGCAAGTATAGCATAGGGAATTAACGAATATCGATCCTCAAAAGAACAAGTACACACTAATAACTTTTTATTTATTATTTAACCGACCCAAATAAAGTGATAAAAGAATAAAAAGAAAAATAAAGTAATATATACAACTCAAGGATGTAAGAATATGCAATTTAAACACTTATCCTAGAAAACATAACAATGACCTACTTAACAACTCTCTCAATTCATCATCATCTTGACATCATGAAGGAATATAATGTAAAGTTCAATCATTTCCCAAGTTATGAATTCACTTATATAGATTCCACTTCTTTCCCAATTCATGGAATCACTACATTTTGATTAAATTAGCAGATTTTTCAATCAAACCAACATAACCAAAAGATGCATTAAATATAATTCCTTATAGACATGAAATTAGCCAACAACCCTATACTCTAGACGAAATTAACTAACATTTGATTACCTAAGTTCTTTAATCTTTACTTCGTTTCCCAAGTCCATTAAGATTTAACAAATATGTAGAATTGATTAAATTAAACTCGATCTAACTTTGTTTCCCAAGTCCATTAGATATATATTTAATTCCATCAACCTTAATAAAATCAAGTAATCAAATACCAAGAATGATAAAAAAATTGATCAAGTAGTTAAATTGATGCATAAATCATGAATCCCAAAATATTGTCAAATTACAATGAAAACATTGAATACATCATTGTTAAAGGAAAAGAAGACAAAGAGAAAAGAAAGCACTCATAAACAACCTTCTTTCTTCTTCCTTGAAGACTCCCTTGAACAATCCTCCTTGATTTGGATGAGCACCTCCTTTAATGAGAGAATCAGAATTTTTACCCTTTAATTCACCTCTCTATGTTGTATATTTCAAACTCATGTATTCTCTTGTACTTTTATAGGTCTCTTAGATTTTAATTTCGTGGCTGAGGAAGTCTTGGCTAAGTAGGAGTAGGAAAATACCAAAATCATTGAATAAGCCCTAATTCCGCGTACAGAATTTTCGCCTCCAGAGCATACCTGGCGACGGGTACCTTCGACCTATCTAGCTCCAAGTACACTCTGTTCTTCCTCTATTTTTGCTCTATTTTTGGCCGTTTCTCCTTGGCAGACAGACTGGACCTGGCGCCAGGTTCAGTTGCCAGACCTGGCACCAGGTCTGTTCTGGAAAACCCCTGAAGCTTGCTCAAATTCTGCTACTGGAGTAGAATGGACCTGACGCCTGGTCCACTTGCTAGGCTTGGCACCAAGTCTATTCTGGTTGCATGCACTTTCTGCTCTATTTTACTTTAAATCTGCACATATTTGCTAAAAATACATTTTACAAGCAAAATGTCAAATAGGAAGGAATATACTTAGTTATTACAACAAATGTATCTTAAAATACCCTCAAATAATTAGGAAAAGAATGGTGATTTTAACCCCTATTACATATCCCCACACTTGAACATTTGCTTGTCCTCAGGCAAAACACTTTAGTGCAAGAAAAATTATCAAGAAAACGTAAGTTCTTTCTCATTCCAAAATTTCTTCACTATAGCAAAGATCATGTCTTCTTTTCAAACTTTACATACAACCCTTGTCATTCATACCATTTGAAAACAATTTCAAACTTTGAAACATTGGACAAGACATCACAATACTTTTGAAGTCAAATTAATTAAGTGCATACCTTAGTTTAAGAAACTTATTTCACTCTTCAAATAAAAATATAGATAATATGAATCACAAAAGTCAAGCCATCTACCAACTCAAGTATTATAAATTCAAAAATTGCACACTCAAGTTATGATGTGGGGAAAGCACTCTAAATTTTTTCTCCCAAAATTTTTTAATGACTTAGCGAATTGATAGCCTCAAGTGCATGGATTTCTCTTCACGCACTGTATTGGCACCATTTTCAGTCATCACTCATCATTTTTTTTTCTCACTAATTCTTTCTTTCTTTCTTTCTTACCTTTTTGCCTTCTGGATAGCCTCAAGAGAGTGCACCGAATTCACTTGCTACTTCTCTCCATATTGACCCCAAATAAGCTAAAGGTCTTCAATGATCATCAATAAAATCATTTTTTTTTTCAATTCACACCAACAATAATGTTGTCTCTACTCATTGTTTTTTTCAACTCAAATAAAATTTTTTCATAATACTCCTTAAGCTTTCCTCTAAAAGATCTTTTTTTCAACTCACATTTTTTTTTTCCCATCATAACTCAAAGTTAGCAAAATTTAAACTCATAATACAAAAGTTAGCCAATAAACTCTTCTCATATTCATCATATCTTCTATATTCCAACTAGATAAGTCAAATAGCATTCAAACACTAATGCATAAACAAGATTAATCAAAATTCTCAAGTCTTGACAAATATCTTATCCAATAAAACCAATTTCATCAAACTCCACCTAATGAATGACAAAACTCATATCTAAGTAAGAAAAAGAATTACAACCTTGCTTAACAATGAAATCCACTTATATTTTTGAAAATTTTTCACAAAAATGATATGAAAATATTTCTTCAACCTCATTCTCTCCCCTATACTTAAATTGGTCATTGTCCTCAATGGCCAAAGATAGAACAATAAAAGTACATTTAAGAAGACCAAAATGAATAAAGAAGGGGAAGAAAGTAAAAAAGATATTGTCATGATGGAGTAGCTCCAATTTTCTAAACTTTGTGTTCAAAACAAAATTGTTTCTCAATTTCAAAATTTTTTAAAGTAGCTCAATACCAAGAAAACACCAAGATAATTAATAAAAACTTGGATAAAGTATATCACCAAACCACTTTCCCACACTTAAATTGGACAATGTCTTCATTGGCAAAAAATAAACATAAGAAATCATCTCCAAAGGGACAAAAAATAATAATGGGGTAGAAAGTTTAAGCAATACTTTTCAAGTGCAATAGTGCTCCAATAGATATCCAAACTTGAGATAGAGAGAAGGGCTTGTCCAAGAGGACTTTATTCCTATAAAACAAAACAAAAATAAAAGTACAAGGAAAATAATAGCAAATTAAAGACACCTAAATAAAAAAAACCAAATTAAAAAAATTAAAAAAAATCCTAAAAAAGTAAATAAAGATACGACTCATTCCCCCACACTTAAGATGGAAAATATTTTCCTTATTTGAGAGAAGAAAAATAAACTACTTAACAAAAAAACAAAACAAAAACTCTTTCCACTCATCATGCTTCCTCATCAAACATTTTGAAAAGAAATTAAAGCTCAAAATAGAAGATAGGCATGATGAATATAGAAAGAAGAGAGGTTTTTGAGAAATAGAAGGTTTATGAAAACAATTTTTCTCATTAAAGCAAAACACATAAACCTCTTTCTCTAACATTCCTTTAGACACACAAATATTTTTGTCAACATATAAGTGCATATGGTTTCTAAAGAATGCATCAAACTTGAAATCACCTTTTAATCCTTCAAAAAATTTATCACAATTGAAATTCCCTTTTAAACTTAGTATCTGATTTCTCAAAGATGGGATCAAGAAATCCTTACTTTTCAAGGCATGGTCTACAAAACCTAAGTTACCTCCCTGAAATTGGGGTGAAGGGTAGAAATTACCACAATTCTCCAAAGCCTTCTTATACTATAGCATTGAAAGATCTAATTCCTTGAGGCATTATGAGCTCAACACATCATTAATTACATCAATGGACTCCATGAATTGAGAGGTACACTATTTATCTGCGATTTTTAATTCCCTATTGAAGATCTTATCAACCAACTTTGCTAGTTGTGTCTTGTTAGAGCTCATTCATTGGGATGATTCTTCGTATCTCTCAGTCGATGAATTTGTATTGGCCACAAGAGAATTTACTAATGTTACTAATGACGTCTCACTAAAAATATCAATGCGAGCTTGTAATCTTGCCAATCTATCGTCATTGTAACTCATTTGATTTTGTGCCCAAAAATAGTTGTCCATATGATGTCAACCTTGCACAAAAATCAAATTGAAAATAAAAATAAAAACAAACAAAAATAATAGAAAAATAAAGAAAAGAAAAGAAAAACAAAAAGGTAAAAGCAAATAATAAAAAATAATGAAAAGAAAAGCACACACATTAGATATATTCACAAACTACCTAAACAAACAAGTTAGTGGTATTTACAAGTACAACATAAAGTAAGCAAGTCAATTAAGTTACACAATATTACAAATAACAAGATATAATACTGATTTACACAAAAAACATATATACATATTTACATATAGATATATGGACATATAAGCATGGTTAAATCAAAAAAATTCAAGCTTTCGTGATATTGTTTCTCAGCAGTGGTGCCAAAAATTTGATGCCAAATCAAGTTTTTCAAAAACACCTACATGATGAAACAAAAAAATATCCTAATCCCCAGCAACAGCATAAAAAACTTGGTGCGTAAATTTTGAGTATATAAAATCATCAATTTTAAATCCATCCATTAGTCAAGTTTTAATTAAAACATTGATCTCAAAATACACATGTGAACAAGTATACTCATCGCAAGTATAGCATAGGGAATTAACGAGTATTAATCATCAAAGGAACAAGTACACACTAAGCACTTTTTATTTATTATTTAACCAACCCAAATAAAGTGAGAAAAGAATAAAAAAAAGTAATATATACAACTCAAGGATGTAAAAATATGCAATTTAAACACTTATCCTAGAAAACATGTCAATGACCTACTTAAACAACTCTCTCAATTCATCATCATCATCTTGACAACATGAATGAATATAAAGTAAAGTTCAATCATTTTTCAAGTCATGAATTCACTTATATAGATTCTACTTCTTTCCCAATCTATGAAATCACTGCCCTTTGATTAAATTAGTAGATTTCTCAATCAAACCAACATAACCAAAAGATGCATTAAACATAATTCCTTATAGACATGAAATTAGCCAACAACTCTATACTCTAGGCGATATTAACTAACCTTTGATTACCTAAGTTTTTTTATCTTAACTTCGTTTTCCAAGTCCATTAAGATTTAACAAATATGTAGAATTGATTAAATTAAACTCGATCTAATTTCGTTTCCCAAGTATTAGGTATCTCAGGCTCGTATTCTATACGGCGCAGCGGAAAATAAAACGAGATACCATCCCAAGACCCGCCTATGTGTGGAAAATAAGACATAAAGATAATAAATGTAACATCCTACTACCTAGGCCCAACAGGGCTGGGGATGTCGCCCGTCCAAAGGACAAGGGTCTTTATAACTAGGTCACACCAACAAAATAAAAACAATACTTTAAAAATTAAACTTATTACAATCCAAAAATTCAGGAACAAATCCAAAATAAATTGTTCACTATCATCTCTCAAATCAACACATAAAATAAATAACACAATGTCTTCAAAGTAGGCAACAATCTAGCTACTCACCTCCACAGTAGGATCGACCTAAAAACATGGCATAAAAGGTGATGAGATAAAAATCTCAGTAAGCCCGTGTGTGCTTTGAGTGTTTCAGGTAAAACAGTTCATGTATGCAAATTGTAAAAATTGTATAGAAGAAAATGTTGGCAAGCAATAAATAAGGATTAAAAATAAAGAGTGATGTTTTGCTTTTCAAACCATGCATGTACACAATAAATACAACCACTCAAATAGGTAGCCATTGGTTACTACACGTTGGGCCCCATGACCATATAACGGTCAAAATGCCACATTTTGTGCAGACTGACAAAAAAGGTAGGTGATCGGCCTATCGGGTAAGATACTCCTCATTCTCTACACCCAAACATACTAGTTGTCCACTCCAGAAATACACAGTCCACTTGACTGAAACTTGCTAACTCGGACCGGCATGATTAAGTAGTACTGTCGCTTCTCTAAGTTGAGTTCATCTTTTAGAGGTGGCCTCCTGCCAGAAGACTCGCTCTTACTCTTCAAAACTAGTACTACTAGCCTACCTTCATTGAGTACTCAACGTTGATTGTCCCACTTGGGAGAAAATGGATAAAATATTGCTTTACTTGAAAATAGCAATTAAGGGTTTCTAAAATTCGTATCAAAGTGGGTTTTTAGAAAGAGTTTAGTGCTTGTGCAAAACTACTTGTTTGGTTTTCAAATGATTTGTTTAACTGAACAAGAAAGGAAACAGTCCTTAATTGTATTTACAAAATGAGTGTCCATACAATTCGCGTTTGGCTTGCCATAGTAATCTTTTGTCATCAAATAAGTTTATGCAGGAGCTTACCTGATCCTTTGCTTGCAAATTCACAAATCTTCCAAAGCTGACCTAACCCCGCCTGGGATAAACACAAGTCATATGGTTATACTCAAGCTATATTTGCTTCCATAAATAATCCTAGTTCAACTTATTACAATCATGACCCTAATGTCCTAAGCTTTAAGGCTAGATGATAAAGGGTTTTATAAAATAAGTCTAGCTTGATAAGTGAAAATAACTAAGCGTTGTAAGATAATTACTAATAAGTTATAGGTTCAAATACAAATCTTAAGTGTTGTTATTAATAAATAAACTAGGGTTTAATTATGAAGAATCCTAAGTCCTAGATGATATTATTAAAATAAATAATAAATTATTAATAATCTCTTAATTAATAATTAATAGATATAAAATAATAAATAAAATTAATAATAAATAAATTTTATTAAATTTTGATCAATAGATAATAAATAAAATTTAATAATATTTATGAATATATGGCCTACAAGATTAATATTTTACCTATTATTATTTATATAAAAGGCTTTATTTATTTATTTATTATTATTATTATATATAAATATTTATATATATTATCTTTAATAAAATATATAATTTATTTGGCTAAAATATTACTATTCCATTTAATATTCCAATTCCAACTTCCTAGGGTTTCCGAAATCTTTGGGGGAAATCATAATATTAAAATTGGCCAATTAAAATAGCTTAAGATCAACAAGGTCATGATAATAATTTTCCTATTGCTAACAAGAATCATGAACATAAACTCCAACATCAATCAACAAACTATTCTATTCATGAATAAAGGTTTAAATCCATACATACTATCACATGGCCAAATCTCTACTAAGCATAATCATATTCATGGCTTCAATGAAAATAAGAACATAATACCCTATTCACCAAAGGTGACATAATATCTAGCATGCTTAAACATTCATACTCACTTAAGACATGAAGAACATGCATCGATCCACAAGAAATTTCATAAAACTTAACCATGGCCAAACATCCTCATGCTCCAATCTCAATTCCTTCATACATAAGAATATACTCAAACCCTGATCATATTCTATCTCTTTCCATCAACATCTAAGAGATATGACTTTAGAATTAAAGAGAAGGTTAAAGAGAAATACTTGGTTGATGACCATCTCAATGAAGATTCAAGGAGATCCACATGCTTAGGAGGCTTGAATCGTCCAAGAAAGAAGAAGAAAAACACCCATGGTTGTAGCAACCATTTTGGCCGAGAGAGAGAGAGTATTAGTATGATATGTTAAAGATTGAAGGGAAGAAAATGAACAAAAGTTGTTCTTGGTTACCTTGATGGTGTTTTTGAGATTTCAAGAAAAATTCTGATTTTTTATCCGATTGCATATTTTTGTTTTCGAGATTTGATGTTAAAAAATCCAAAAATGGACTCTAGGGAGTGAGTAGGCATGATCTGGAGTTTTTGGAAGGGATTGAAGGTATTTAGAGTGGTCTTATGCTTGAAGAAAGGTAGTGTGTGTTCTTGGTGTTCTTGGAGAAATGGAGAGAATTGGAGAGAAAGTGCTGGACGAAATGCTGAAGGTGTTGGCCGAATGATTGAGAGATTTCTGTGATTTGATTTTCAAATTAGGGAGAAGAGGAAAATCTGGTTGTTTGAAATTCAAGTGGAGTAATTTATGGAGTGTTTTATGGTAGAAGATATGGTAATGTTGTTTGATTGGTAGAGGTTCTTTGGAGCTACTATGGCCGATTGGTTTTGCTGTGGTTTTGCTGAAATGAATGAGGGTTGAAGGAGCTATAAGGTTGGCCAAAATGCTGAGTTCAATGGTGGGAGAATTTCTGGTTTTTGAAGCTTAATCCAAGGGAGTTTTCATGGAGCAATTGCTGAAATTTTTGAACTTCAATTGAAAGCTTGATTGGAGTAATTGAAGGAGGAATTTGAAGAGTGGCTATGGAGTCCAGTCGTGTAGGTCAGTGGAGGAGGGTAATGGAGTTTAGTTCATGGATGACTAAGGCTAACTTCACAGAAGTTTGAGATGGTTTTTGGACAAGGCTTGAAGAGAGAGTAAGGCTGGAATTTTTCTGGTTTGAGATTCGAATTGCTTGCTGAAATTTATTGTGCAGTTTTTCTGCAATGTTCCAGCCGATTTGCAGAAGGTTTGGGGAGGTATTGGAAGGTCCTTTAAGGCTGGTTTCCAGCCTTCTTTATGGAGGAGAGGCAGAGGTAATCTACTGGTCTGAAGGGTAGAAGAAATAGTTTTGTTTTTGGCCTGCTAAGCATCGAAGCTGTCCACAATTTTTTTCTGGTTTGCACAGCTTTGTGCAGTCCGATTTTTGGCAAAGAATTTTAGTCTTCAAGCTGAATTAGTTGGCCATTTTTCTGGCAGCATTTGAGTAAGAAAGATGGTTGAAATTTTTGAAGGTTAAATTGTCCAAGAACCTAGAAATTTTTTCAAATTGCTTCCATGAAGAAAATGAACACTATGGAGTAGAGTTTGAAGGTTCAACCATGGAGATTAATTCTCTTGGGAACCTTCTTTAACTCTTTCCTTATTTTCAGTCAAAACTCTATCCTCTAAGAGTCATTTTCGAAATTCCAAGACCAAAAATCCATGCTGAAATTTGCTGGAATTAAAACATAGATTTGGATAAATTGAACAAACTTAATTGGTAAAGAATTTATGGTAAGTTAGGAAATAAAAGGACATGAATCCCTTAAGAATTCTTTTAGGGCATAAGAATAGAATTAGGACATTCCCTTCATGTCTCCCCTAGGACAATACTCCTATTTCTACTTATGGAATGCAAGGGCCGAAAAAAATTCAACCTAAAAAAAATAATCATGATAAAACTTAAATGATGGGATTTGAACTCAAGACCTTAGAGATTAATTCCAAAGCTCTAACAACTAAACCACAACAACTCTTATTCTTATTTTCTCTCCCAAATATTCTTCCTATTTAATCCTCAAGCTATCTTCCTATTTTGATCTCAAGCAAAATTACCATTTTACCCTTCCTATTCAATAAGCACAACTAAGCCTTCTAGACTATAAATCATAATTCTAAAGCACATAAAATCATTCAAATATATATATATATATATATATATATTCATGTAAAAAAATATGATATGCATCCTGACTCCCTTACTCTAGGGTTGGCTTTAGGTGGGGTTTCACAATAAAGGTAACAGCTTTTTTACCTTTGTTTGATCGTCCGAAGAAAAAAAATTTCTTCTTCAAGTCGAGGCGCGATCCAGCAATCCTCTTGATCCAACTTCACGAGAGTTGAACGTTTAACCACTATAATCACAGTGTGTGATTATCTCTAATATAATCCACACAGAGGAATACTCAAGCACCAAAATTTCCTGTGCTAGCAGAAAAAGATGGCGGCTAGGGTTCTACACAAGAACAATCGAGAGAGAGAGAAGAAAAGAAGGTTTTTGTGGCTTTTTATTTTTCGTGTGAATTGACTTTTTTTAGGGTTTCGGTTATCATCATATAAAACCAAAAAATTCACTGAAAATATGGAATTCTAAAACAATTAGAGTTCCCTAATTGTAATTGAAAGCATCAAGTTTTCTCAATTACAATTTGGACCACAAATTATAACTAATTATAATTTGTCCACAACAACTTCTCTTTTTCTCAATCAACCCCACTATGTTATCGAATAACATTTTGAGTATATAATCCTCTATTGTGTGTGACCTATTAGGTTTCCTAGTCAATTGGTAGCGAACATAAATTAATCCAAACGTCTTTGAGATTAATAATCCATAATTAATTAAAATTAATCATATTAATTTTAATCAGGATTGGTTTATTAATTCATCAATTAATAAACCCATATTCCCAAATCATGAGAAGTATCTAGCAATATATCATGACCACCCAAGAGTCAAGGAAAAGTTAAGTGGTTTGACATAAACCCTTCAATAATAAACTTTAGTGCAATTAATTCCTTTCACCATATAATATCTCATTCTGTTTGGAGTACGGAATTAGCGCCAACTCTCTCCAAAATTAATTCTGGTCCGAATACAATAGTACTTGTACCAAGAACCCACTACTCTAGATGTGTATCAATTGGAACTGTTTCCAATACACAGACGCCTTGGCCAAGGACTTCTCGAGTAGTAATTCCTACAAGTGGTCGTGATATATTCGCCCTTATTATTAGGAGTGGTGAATCCTTTATTAACCCTCTCAACTACTTTCGTTTACCTCACAATGTACCCAATATCCATCCCATAGGCGGCCCTCGATCGAGCTCCAGAGATTGGAATCAAAGTACAATGTTCAGCAAACAAAGTACCTTGGAGATCTCAAGTCTAAGGATACTTGCACGTTTGCTATATTGATATTATATCACTAGCACTAAATAGTTATCCATGTGATTATCTCAAAGTTAGGTCATCTAATGAACTTGTTTCATTAACAAGCATCCATGTATTAACTTTGAGTATCTCAATACTTACGGATATGAGAACCACTACCTGATTAAATTAGGAAGTCTAATATATGCTAGTCTTAACGCATTAATAATGTCCTGTCTCATTAATACTACGACTAGAGACTATTTAAATACTAACACTATACAGTGTAGTAGGAACTTCATATCATGATCTCTATCATGATTTCCTTAACACAGTGTTGTACTAAGGACTTTATCGAATAGTTAAATTACTTAAAAGTAAACAAAAGAAATTATAAGATAAATAATGCCTTTTATTAAAATAAAATGTGTCATATACAATGTATAAGTGATTGCCTCTAGGGCACAACACTAACACTAAGTCCATTAGATATAAATTTAATTCCATCAACCATAATAAAATCAAGTAATCAAACACCAAGAATGATAGAAAATTGATCAAGTAGTTAAATTGATGCATAAATCATGAATTCCAAAATATTGTCAAATTACAATGAAAACATTGAATACATCATTGTTAAAGGAAAAAAAAGACAAAGAGAAAAGAAAGCACTCATAAACAAGCCTTTTTTTTCTTTCTTAAAGACTCCATTGAACAATCCTCCTTGATTTGGATGAACATCTCCTTCAATAAGAGAATCGAAATTTCTGCCTTTTAATTCACCTCTCTATGTTGTATATTTCAAACCCTTGTATTCTCTTGTATTTTTATAGGCCTCTTGGATGCCAATTTCATGGCTGAGGAAGTCTTGGCCGAGTAGGAGTAGGAAAATACCAAAATCATTAGATAAGCCTTAACTATGCATACAAAATTTTTACCTCCAGAGCGTACCTAGTGCTGGGTACCTTCGATCCACCTGGCACCAGGTACACTTTATTCTTCTTTTATTTTTGCTCTATTTTCAGCCGTCTATGCTTGGTAGACAGACTAGACCCGACACCAGGTTCACTTACTAGACTTGGCGCCAGGTCTGTTCTGAAAAACCCTGAAAGCTTGCTCAAATTCTGCTGCTGGAGCAAAATGGACCCGGTGCCTGGTCCACTAGCTGGGTCTAACGCTAGGTCTATTCTGGTTGCGTGCACTTTTTACTCGATTTTATCTTAAATCTGTACATATTTGCCAAAAAAATATTTTACAAACAAAATGTCAAATAGGAAGAAATATACCTAGTTATTACAACAAATGTATCTTAAAACACCCTTAAATAACTATGAAAAGAATGGTGATTTTAACCCCTATCAAAATCCAACACCTTCTTGTTATCATCATTCCTTCATAGGTTGCTCTAGAGATAATGCTATGTTTGGTTCACAAATGAGGGGGGAGAGCAAAAGGGGAACCTTTACTTCAATTAAAAGAAAAATATAATTTATTTATATTTTATTTAGTTAAAGCGGAAAAGAGTAAATAATAAATATTACATTAATTTACGTCATAATTTGTTTAAATTTAGATGGACTATTTTTGTAACGTGAAAGGAATTTATCATTTTTAATTTACTTTCCTTCTATTTTTTTTTTCCAAATCAAACGAAGTAAATATCTTATTTACCTTTAAATTTTCATCCTCTTCCCTTTTTATCTTTCACTGTGCCAAACATACTATAGAATTTATCCCACCTTCATCACCTCCTCTGCCACCATTACCACCACCATCACAAATTTTCTATTCTTTCACCTTCTAATCACAATCACACAACTAAGTTTCAAAACCAAAGACATTTTTTAAAGTAAATTTTGCGAAATTCCTTGATTTTGACCTAGTATTTGCCTAATTCTATGATTTTCTCTATCAATTGTGCATGATTTTGCTACTCATTCTAGTCGATTAGGTAATTTTCTTACCAACAACTGTGACAAGTGACAATAAGGATGAAAAACTAGGGTTTTAGAGATAGAGTGACAAGAATAAATATGGGATAAAACTAAGGTTTCTCTTCAATTTTTTTAGAAAAACAATTATAAGGGCTTAAGAGTAATATGGAACATCTCGAATCTTTCTTCTTCTCTCCTCTAAATTATGCCAAACGAATGAAAGTTCTATCTCTTTTGCCAAATTGCTTCTTTCCTCCCCACATTTCTCCTCCCAAACTAGCTCTTGAGCTTTTTGTTTGAATAAAAGTGCCATATCAATTGAATAACTGTTTTTTCTCAAAATTATTTTATTTGTTTTCTCATTTTTTGTTTTTTTTCTTTCGGCGATCCTACTAAACTAGTTATTTTAAATGATTAAAGGAGAAACTACACTACTAATAGAAATTAATGGAATGCAATGCATATACAACCCTATTGAATAGGAAATGAATCTTGAAAATGTCTGGTGAACTCATACCTATTAGTTCTTACTATTTGAACGAGGACAAATTGTTTAGTTGAATTACTGTAGAACTAGTTGGCGTCTCCACACCACACGTGAAGATTTTGCTTGTCGCGATGAAAAAATATTCATTGAACATATATATTTGAAATGTGAAACCTCAGTTAAAACCAACCTTAGAGTAAGGGGGTTGGGATGCATATCATATTTTTTTGCATGCATAAATATATTTTTGTATGATTTTATGTGCTTTAGATGAGTGATTTATAGTCTAGAAGGCTTAATTGTGTTTATTGAGTAAGAAGGGCAAAATGGTAATTTTTGCTTGAGGTGAAAATGGGGAGATAGCTTGAGGATTAAATAGAAAAAATATTTGGAAGAGAAAATAAGAACAAGAGTTGTTGTGGTTCGGTGGTTAGAGCTTTGAAATTAATTCTTGAGGTCTTGGATTCAAATTCTATCATTGGAGTTTTATCATGATTAAATTTTATTTTTGGTTAGGTAGGCTATATTTCGGCCTTTGCATGCTTTAAGGAAAGAGTAGGAGTGTTGTCCTAGGGGAGACATGATAGGGATGTCCTAATCCTACTCTTGTGCCCTACAAAAATTTTTAAGAGATTCATACCCTTCTTGATCTCTAACTTTCCTTACTTTTTAATCAATTAGGTTGAACCAATTATCTAAGCCATTTTATTTCCAGAAAATTTCTAGCAAGCTTCTTTGAGCTTGGAGTGTCAAAAATGTCTGTGTGAGAATGTCTTCTTGACCAAAAATGGGGAAGAGTTGTGGAAGGTTCCCAAGAGAATTAATCTCCATGGTTGAACCTTCAAACTCCAACCTAGTTTTGTTCATCTTCTCCATGTAGTAAACTGGAAAATTTTCCAGATTCTTGATCAGTCCAATAGTAAAAAATTTCAGCTATCTTTTCCTGTCAAATGCTGCCAGAAAAATGACCATTTCACTTAGCTTGAGGACTGAACATTCCAGCTAAAGCCGGACTGCACAAAAGCTATGCAAACCAAAAAAAAATTCTGGACAGCTTTCGCAGCAAAGCAGTCCAAAAAACCCAACTATTCTTCCACCTTTTTAACCAGCATTTCAACTTTGGTTTTCCTCCATAAAGAAGGCTGGAAGCCAGCCTTAAAGGACCCTCCAATGGCCCTTCAAACCTTCTGCAAGCTGACTGAAATATGGCAGAAATTTCTGCCCAGAAATTCCAGCAAGCTTGCGAAAACTCTGTTCAGAATTTCTAGCTTTGTTTTCTTCTTCACC
Organism: Voacanga thouarsii; assembly: GCA_026120185.1. Lineage (NCBI taxonomy): Eukaryota > Viridiplantae > Streptophyta > Magnoliopsida > Gentianales > Apocynaceae > Voacanga > Voacanga thouarsii. Next base: position 1,869,737 of record JANUWF010001217.1, on the reverse strand, counting down.
CTTGACCGAAACTTCCTCCATTTTTCTGTGCAAACTCTCCTTGAACAGCCATGAACTGAACTTCATCTTCTTCACCATTGTTCTGCTCGAAAAACAGTCCATGGCTGCTCCTAAAATCTCTCCATCAATCACTCCAATCAAACTATTAATTGAAGTCCAGAATTTCAGCAAGATATTTCAACAAACTACCATAGATTAACCCTCAAATAACCAGAAAATTCCTTCACCATTGTACACCATATTTTCGGCAACTCTAAAGCTCCTTCAACTATCATTCATCTCAGCAAAAATCACAGCCAAGCAGCCGGCCATTGTAGCTTTCCAAAAGCTCTCCATCAACCAAGATCTTCTTACCATATTTGTTTCCAAAATTGATTTCCTAAATTATTCTTTTTGAATTTCAAACATCCAGCTTTCCTTTTCCTCTCAAATCTGAAACCAATTGCCAAAAACCACTCAAACAATTCGGCTACCCTTCTCCCACATAATTTCGGCCAGCTTCAACTAATTTCTCTCCATTCTCTTCAAACCTTCAAGAACACCAAGAACACCTACTACCATTCTCATGCCTAAGACCATCCAAAACCACTTCAATCTTCTCCAAAAAATCCAAATTATACTTACTCAACTTCGTGAACCCATTCCTACAATTTTTAACATCAAACTCGAAAATCAAAGTCTCACTTTTGGATAAAAAACCAGAATTTTCTTGAAGGCTCAAGAACACCTTCAAAGTAAGTATGATCAATCATCTCCATCTCCACTCATCTTCAACTCCTAATGAATATATATATATATATATATATATATATATATATATATACACACACACTAATGAACTCTCATTTTCTCTCTCTCTCTCTCTCTCTCTTGGCCGAATGGTTACTTCAACTCTGGCCATATTTTCTTCTTCTTTCTTGGACGGATCAAGTCTCCTAAGAGTAAGGCTTCTTTCGAAACTTCTTCAAGGTAGTTATCATTCAAGTAAGCCCTTCAACCTTCTCTTTAAATTCTAGATTCATGTCTCTAGAATGATATTGGAAGGGGACGGATTATGATTAGGGTTCGAGCATGTATTGTTGTGATGGAGTTGAGATTGAAGCATGAATGAATGCGTGTATATGATGGAGATGGGATTGATGCATGAGATTATTTGACTTGGTTGAATGTTATGGTACTTTAGGGTTTGTTGCATGCCTTCATGTCGTGAGTAGTATGATTAATGGAGCATGTTAGAGATTATGTCACCTTTGGTGAATATGGTTTATGTTCTTGTTTTCTTGTTAAGGTCATGCATATGATTATGTTTAGTGGAGTTGAGATCATGTGTTGGTAAATTTAGATCTATAGCTTTATTCATGATTTGAATGATTTAATGATTGGTGTAGAGTGTATGTTCATGACTATGGTTAGCAATAGAAATTATGATCATGACCTTATTGTCGCTAAGCTAATTAAGTTAGTCAATTTTATTTCATCAATAAAAATGATCTATGCTGTAATTTCTCTTTGTGATTTCGAAAACCCTAGGAAAATATGGTTTTGAGCAATTATATAAAATAATAATAATTTAGTCAAATAAATGATAACTTTTGTTAAAGAAATAAAATATATAGATATTATATATAATAATATTATTTAATCAAGCCTTTTATATAAATAATCATAATAGATAAAATATTAATTTTGAAAGTCATATATTCATAAATACTATTAAAATTTATTTATTATCTTTTAATCAAAACCTATTAAAATTTACTTACAACTAATTTTAGTTACCAATTATTTTCTAACAATTAATTATTAATGGATTATTATTTTAAATAATATTATCTAGGACCTAGGACCGTTCATCAAATAAACCCTAATTTATTTATAGCAAGATTTAAACCTTCAATATATTAGTATCTAATTCACAAACCCTAGTTAATTTAATATAAAGCTAGATTTATCTTATAAACCCTTTATTTATTATCTAGCCTTAAAACTTGGGACATTAGGGTCATGATTGTAGTAAGTTGAGCTAGGTTTATTTGTGAAAGTGAATTTTGACTTGAATTTAATTATGACTTATATTTACCCCCAGGCGGGGTTAGGTCAACTGTTAGAGACCTTTATTTTATCTTGAACAAAGGATCAGGTAAGCTCCTGCATAAAACTTGTTTGATGCAAAATGGTTATTATGGCAAGCCAAATGTGGAGTGCGTAGACACTCACTTCTGTAAAGGCAATTGAGGATTGTTTTCTTTCTCATTTCAGGCAAACAAATTATTTGAAAATCTAGGGGCAGTTTTACTCAAACCCTAAAACTCTTTCTAAAACCAATTTTGCCCGAACTTTGGAAATCCTTGATTGCCATATTCAAGTGGAACTTTGTTTTATTCAATTTTCTCCCTAGTGGGATAAATTACATTGAGTACTCAATAAGGATGGACTGCTAAGACTAGTCTTTGAAGGGTTAAGGTAAGTCTCTCAGTAGGTGGCTACCTCTGAGGGGTAAGTCCTTCCCGGATAAGATGTCAGTTCAGTAGGTCGTGCCGGTCCGAGCAAACAAGTTTCAGTCAGGTGGACTGTGTGCTGCCAGAATGGACAACCGGTTTTGTTTGGATATAGAGAATGAGGAGTATCTTACCCGGTAGGCCGATCACCTACTTTTTGTCAGTCTGCACAAAGTGTGGCATTCTGACCATTGTATAGTTATGGGGCCCAACGTGTGATAACCCATGACCCACCCTTTTGAGTTATTCATTTTGTTGTACCTGTATGGTTGGAAAACCAAAACACCACTCTTGATTTTGACTATTGTTTATTGCTTACCAGTATTTCTCTTATGAAGTTCTTACACTTTGCATTCACAAACTGTTTTCACTGAACACTCAAAGCACACACGGACTTATTGAGATTTTTATCTCATCACCCTTTTTACCATGATTTCAGGTCGATCCTGCTATGAGAATGAGTAGCTAGTTGTTGCCTGCTTGGAAGATATTCTAATATTTATTTTATGTAATGCTTTGGGAATTGAGAGTGAACAATTTTTATTTTGGATTTTTTCATAAATTTTGGGTTGTAATAAGTTTTAAAACTTTAAAGTATTGCTTTATTTTTGTTGTGTGTTCTAGTTATAAAGACCCATTGTCCTTTAAACGGGGCGATATCCCGGCCCTGTTGGGCCTAGGTAGTGGGGTGTTACATGTAATATTTGCTTTATTAACAAAATATTGTATATATTTTACTTGTTCTTGAAATATCTTTAAGTGTATAATGACTAATTATTTCGTATTAATATTAAAAATAAATGAAAGATTATATATATTGCTAACGTTTTCTATCACTTTCTCTAAAGTAACCCATTAGTATTCTAATTACATTTGTAACATAATTTTTATGTTATGGGCTGTTCAAATTCTCTATGTATTTTGACAAATTTCATTAATATGATTGGTTTTTTAGCGTTATTGTCCATGACAATAAATAATTAGTTAAAACTTCAGCCCATTATCAAATTGACCATCAACTTTAGTGTCCTCTGTTCCTTTAGACCTCCCACTTCACCAATGAATTTAAAAGAAAACATCATCCAAAGTTATACAGCCATTTCTGCAAACAAAAACCTCACTTTCTCAACATCATTTGACAATCACTGGCTGCTTCAATAACTCTTTACCATATTGTTATAAGCATGCACATACATGCCATGAGATTGGTATATTTTGTTATTTTTTCAGACATTGCACAAGAAAATAGTAGGTCAGGCAAATGATAAACCGATATCCTAACATATCTCAAACCATCTAACAAAATGGTCCAAGTTCTTGTTAAGTTACTCCAAACCATATCCAATTTCCAAAACGAATCACATTTTTGCCCACATGTATTCTTAAATCCATATGCATTTATGATAGCTCAAATGAAGCATATCAAGATCTCTACAAACACAGCAATGTCATGACCAATTAATACACCAGATAGATATTTCCAAGGCAATTGAACAGATACAGAAATTACTAATGGTAGTCAAAGATGAGATCTCGCACTTCTTGGAACCTCTCTTCAAAAAGAGAGACCTCAGCTAGTATCCTCCAAGCATTTTCCTTAGAAGCCCCGTCGTAGTCCTGCTTCCTTTTTAACACCATATGTCCACTGATCTCCTAAACCATAGGGTTAACTTGGGTATCAAGAAGCTCTGGGCTCACTTCTCCAGGAGCCTGTTTCTCCGCATAATGCTGTTGTTTCATTCAAGACAAGTAAGTAATTCCCACCAAATAAAGAAACTATGTTGATTGAAGGCAAAACAAAGAGCCTGGAAAGTAACTGTGAGGCAAAAATCTCTTTCCTGTGGCAAGAGTAAAATCCATTTTTCAGAGTCAGAGATGAGAACATTATAAGGGATATTGTTATCCTGAAGGCATATACAGGAATCAGAAACAACAGGGACAAATCCTCCGGGGTAGTTCCACCCTAAAAACAAAAGACCCATGACTGGATAATTTAGAATTTTAGAGATTTCCACCACACCAGTGGTAGTGGTAATACTCTTAGAGGGAGCCTTCTCAATAGAAAATGGCATAGCCAGGTAATAGGATTGCAAGCATTCAACCATAGAAATCCCAATCATCAACAAAGGATTTTAGGCAACTGTGAATCTAAAAAGCATGATAACAAAATTGCAGATGGCAAAACCTGGAAATGAAGGTGATTGATGGTGGCAAATGCACCCAAGCTATTGTAACCCAATTAGAGGTATAGATTCCCTGCTTCTGCAGATAGGTAGAGTGTAAGCAAGAAGTTGTCTCGATCAATCCTCTGAGGCAAGCATTCAAAAATTTTAGGGATCAACAGCACATGTCCACATCTAATTGGGCTGACCTATTAAATTTGATATTACAAAAATTAGCCAAGTAAATTGAATTTCTATCTATGAACATTTAAGAACAAGCCCAGCTACGAATTATTAAGTACATTAATAGCCACCACACTGGGAGAGTTCTCCACATCAATTGGTGCACTGGGGAAGAACCGGACTTCATTGTCCTCACTTAGTTCAAACTGAAAGAGCACCTCTTCCTGCCCAACCTTAGTAAAGTTGAATTTGTTCTCATCCAAAGGCTGCAAGACCTAATCAACTCGAAACTCAGCTGGCCTCTTCTTGAGGTGCCTACCTTCATTCACTTGTGCATTATTTGAATCCATGTTTCCTACAAATTCAATCTTAATTTGTGCACAATGGATGTTGGGGTTTAGGTGATTCTTGGGAAATATGGCCAAACCTTAATTCAATTTTATTTGCTCAACAAAAAAAAAAATCTCTAAAATAAATAAAATAGAGCAAAATTAACACAATTAACACAAATCAGAAGATGAAACAAGCCAAGTGCCCAATAGCTGCATATAACGGAGTATATAAGCTAAGTTAACATAGAAAAAAGTAAAAGCAGGCAGTTTACTTGCAGTCTTACTAAAAGCCATAAAAGATTTTGCCCCAATTTAAACATTCCATCCTTCAAAGAGCATGCTACAGTTGTGATAATTTACACAATGCTAACAAGAGGAGCATGCTCGTGATGGTGCATGGACACATTAGCATAGATAAGGTCAGCTATGCCACCACCAATAAAGGGACCAACCCAGTAAATCCAGTTTCTGGTGAAGTCACCGCTGGAAACTAGGGTCTAAATGAACGAGTTGTGTTCATTGATCCACCGAAGAATGGTCCAGCAGCCAAGATATTGGCACCAACAATGAAACCGATGGCAATGGGGGCAATGATACCTAAGAAAAACCTTCTTGGGGTTAGTTGCTATTGCATAGACTGTGTAGACCAAAGCAAATATGGTAATAATTTCCATAACAACTCCCTGAATTGCACCAACACCAGCAGCTAGAGAGTGGACTGGAACGGCCTGCAAAGATTATTAAATATTTATCATTTTCTCAATTTATTTATGATAATATGGTACTTCAAGGTAGTTGACTAGGATGATGATTGTTTTTACCAAGCCACCGGTGACAACTTTGAGAAGGTAGTAAACAACAATGGAGCCTAGAAGTTGGGCAACCCAGTAGAGGATGCTGGTGAGAATGGTAATCTGGCCACCAAGAGCTGGGTTGACTTGGTCACCAGAGATATTGGCTCCCACAGCGATTGCAATAAAAAGAGCAAATCTATAGGAAATTGCAATTGCTACAAGCCTGGACGGATCAAGGGCAGCATTGTACGTCAATTTGTCTATCAAACATTATGTTAAGAAAGTCAGAAAATAAGCTTAAACAATATGCATTAAGAAAAACAAGAAAAATAACAAATCCATTTATGCACGGATGAGATAATTAGTACTATAAATCTATATGAAGGATATTAATCTTACTCCCTCTATTCCATTTTATGTCTCATGATTAATGTTACAAAAGATTAGTAAATAAGGAGTTTTGACCCTTTGTAGTTCTAATTCTTAGTAGTAACTACAACATTCTACTTTGGTACTGCTAGCTGCAAAAGAGCTACATGATCTAAAGAAAGGTAAAAGTTTACTAACTGAATGCTATGGCTGAACCACAGCAAGATACGCCTTGAAAGACGCAAAAATGAAAGAATCATTAAAGCACTCGAAAGCAATTCAGGCCATTTTGGGAGAACGAAGCTCTGGAAAACCTTTAGAAGGATGGAACAAATAAGATATAGACACAACTATATAGGATGACATAGAGAGAATATTTGGGTTCAATAAATCCATGCATATCCAATTAGGTTTTTTCTTGCAATCCTAGCTATCGATAACACACTTTAATGAAATTGTTTTTGAAAATGATAAAGGACATGTAGAAATATTTTAAATCCATTTTATTTGCTCAACAAAAAAAGATTTTAAAACAAATAAAATAGAGCAAAATTAACACAATCAACACAGATAAGAAGATTTAATAAGCTAAGTACCCAATATCTGCACATAATAGAGCACATAAGCTAAGTGAACATAGACAAAAGAAAAAGCAGGAAATTTACTTAAAGTCTTTCTTAATGCCATGTTCAAAAATGACTTCAGCAGTTTCTCCTTTCCTAACAACAACAACCAACTCCTTTTCAATTCTGCACAGACATTTGAAAATGATAAAGGAAAAAGAACTTAAATTGGAAGGAAAAATAACTTTAACTATTTCCTTACAGGTATGTGTCCTATCTGTTGAGTGTCAGATCCCCACCTGAAACCCAAGAAAACTTTCAACCAAACTCTATCACCAAGGTACAACTTAAGAAGACAAAGTTGGCTATTATTTGCTTTATTTATTTGTGCAAACTATCAAGTGGATTGGAAGGAGAAAGATGTTACATATTCATGAGGCTCTGTAAGTTGGCAAATGTTGATGTTATAGCACCGCTTATTCCAGAGTTATCAAACTATGTACAAAAAACAAAGCAGCATTAATAAGCACAAGTTGCTAAAAGTTTTTCCTAATTTACCAACATGATCACTCATGAGATACTAATCTGTGCATGGTGAGCTCCAGATTAAAGGCAGGCAACCATTAAAATGAAGAAATTAGTCTAAGCAATCGGTATCAACAAAGAAACACCAACTGTATATATAAACAATAGAAGAAAAGAAAATCAAAGTAACTCACTTCCCTTGCAGCGGCATTACAAAGAAGCAATGTGACTAGAAGCTGGTGCTACTTTTGAACGACAGGTAATATAGCAGCTAACAACACTAATAAAGAAACAATTAGTTATATGCACTGTAGCTACATTTTATTTGTCTCTCTGGCCTCCAGCAAGTGTTTCCATCCAGGGGATGGTGAAGCGAACCTATATCCAAAATGAAATGTAAAAGGAAAACAATATGCAGAAGTTAATTAAAAACAACTATAAGATCATAAACAACAATAGAGAAGGAAATAGCAACGAAATACTACAATTGCAGTGTGTGAAGGAGAAAATTCCTCACAATTTTTGTTTCTTCTTTGAGCAAAACAAATAGGGCCGAAGGAATTATAATCTCTAATAAAAACCTAAATAGAGAATGAAGCCGTAGAAATTAGGAGAAAGAAGAACAAGCGGCAGGAGTACTGTCTAGAGTAGCAGTTCAGATAATTGCAAAAAAGCAAACAAGATGTTAGAGTTTCTAAAATTTGCTGTGTTGAAATCGGTAGCCCACTAGAGAAGCAAATTATTTAGTCACTGCAAAAAATCCAATACAATCCTCTGTCCTATTATTGTGCGTCCTTTACCCCCTTCAGTTTATTTGTCCATGAAACAACACACTCCTTAATCTTTATCAATATCTTTCATTGACCAACAAAATCAAGAGTAAATCAAAGTCAAAGTCATTAGTGTAGAGAAATCCACCAACAAAATATAAAACAAACTAAGCATATAGCATATCCAACATAATATTTGAGTGCATTGTACATATTTTCAGCATAGTAACCATGGAAATTAGAAAGTAATAAGCTAAAAGGTTCTATTACATAACAGAGATACAAAACAAATGGATACGTTTATGATTTCAGTCTTTTTTATTCATTTATCACCTTTCTTATGCTTTTTCCTTTTGGATTTTGTTAAATTATATAGGTTAACATTTTCATAACATTGTGCATCATAGGTGGGTTTTTTATGGTAAACCATCATTGCAAAACACCGAATGATTATCCAATCATGTTTATATAGATGCCCAATATACTTAGCATACAATCAGAACCACTGAGCTTTTAGCATATCTAATACAATATTTCATTGCATTCTACACATTTCTTTGAACTTCCACACCAGAATAAAGCAGAAGAATCCTGCCTTCTATGATTCAAAAATTCATAACTACTGTTAGAAAACCTTTGCCAAACAAATTAGCATTATGCTTAAATATTTACCAAATATATGTCAAAACTTAATGTAGATACACAACCATTAAATGTATCATTTTGTGACAATGACCGTATAGCAACTAATAGTTTCTAAAAAAAACAACATATATCATAATGAGAAAAACAACATACCTCACGCCAGTTACAACATCAAATAGTTTCTCATTGGCTTTCCACACCTTACCAATTGCTCCAAATAGCATAGAAACTAATTGCTCATCTGTTGGAGTAGCTAAAGCACCCAAGGTGAGAACTGCATAATGAGAAATAAGATAAGCATAATGTGATTACCTTCTTTCTTCCCCATCTTATCTACATTCAGCAACCTAGCCTGAGAAATTTTATTTGGATTTCAGGACCTCAAAATAAAAACTCACAATTTATACAAACAAACAAAGATTTTGTCACTAAATCAGCTAATAAAACTACTTATCAGAGAGAAAGAATAAAGTTAAATGTCACTGCCATACATATAGGCACAAAAAGGAAAAATAAGTAACTTGATATACCAACAACATTGAAGGTTTAAAGTGGGAAAGCAAAGCACGCAGTGGAAGTAAAAATTGCAGAACTGAAGAACAGGAAACTCCCAGGCCATAGCCAGCGCCGGTTTCGACGACCTCAACCAGCGCCGGTCACGGCCTAGGGGCCTCCAAGGGAAATTTTTTTTTACCTCTTTTCCTCATTTTCAGAATTGGCTGGACCGAAATATGTGGGATTGGGATAGGTGCGCTGATGGAAACCTCTGGTGCGATTCCTATAAGCCTCCTACTCCATCTTTGCATGTATATGAACGTCAATCTCTCGATCTTTCAGTATATGACCTACCTAATCCCGTTTGGTGAACAACTCATAGGGCCAAGGAATATTTTCGAGAGAGAGAAAGGGGCTGTCACGTTTTTTCACACAAGAAGAAGCAGTGAAAAAAAAACATTCTTTTTAGACACAGAGAAGAGGCAGTCAAACGTAATTCTCTATTCTCCTGTTTAACCTAAATAAAACCCTAGGTTAAACTAGATTGGCCCCTTGAACTCTTAGTTTAGCATTTTGAACTAAATTAATTATTCTAATTAGAACCAAATAAATGGCCTAATTAATAATTAATTTTCTAACCCAAATAAACTAGTCCAATTAACAAGCCTATATTAGTTTAGTCCCAAGTCAATCTTTAATTATTCAAACTGGGCCAAAGCCCTGAACAATTAATTAACCCACCAAACTAATTTAATTAATTTTCTCTCTCTATGGACCTTTATTTTATTCTAACCCAATAATTAAATCAGACTACTTAAATAAAATAAATTTCATGTAATTTCATTTAAGACCAATTTCTTAGCCTATATTTAATTAGGACTCACGGTCTATATTGGGGACCAAAAAACACACCGCCTTTGTGAAACCCCAATTAAAACCAACCTTAGAGTAAGGGGATCGGGATGCATATAATATTTTTTTGCATGCATAAATATATTTTTGTATGATTTTATGTGCTTTGGATTTGTGATTTGTAATCTAGATGGTTTAATTGTGCTTATTGAGTAAGAAGGGCAAAATATTAATTTTGCTTGAGGTGGAAATAGAGAGATAGCTTGAGGATTAAATAGGAAAAATATTTGGGAGAGAAAATAAGAACAAGAGTTGTTGTGGTTTAGTAGTTAGAGCTTTGGAATAAATTCTTGAGGTCTTAAGTTAAAATTCCATCATTTGAGTTTTAGCATGATTAAATTTTATTTTGATAGGTAGGCTATTTTCGGCCCTTGCATGCCTTAGAGAGGAGTAGGAGTGTTGTCCTAGGGGGGACATGAAAGGAATGTCCTAATCCTACTCTTGTGCCCTACAAAAATTTCTAAGGAATTCATACCCTTTTTTATCTCTAGTTTCCCTTAATTCTTAATCAATTAAGTTGCTCTATTACCTAAGCCATTTTTATTTCCATAAAATTCCAGTAAGGTTCTGTGATTTTGAAGCTTCGAAAATGCCTCTTGAAGGATGGAATTTTATCTGAAAATGGGGAAGAGTTATGGAAAGTTCCCAAGGGAATTAAACTCCATAGTTGAACCTTCAAACTCCAACATATAGGTATTCATCTTCTTCATGTAGTAATTTAGAAATTTTTCCAACTTCTTGATCAGTCCAATTGTCGAAATCTTCAGCCATCTTTTCCTCTCAAATACTGCCAGAAAAATAACCAATTCACTCAACTTGAAGACTGAAAACTTTAGCCAAAACTAGACTGCACAAAAGCTGTGCAAACCAAGAAAATTCCTGGGCAGTTTTCGCAGCTTGGTAAGCCAAGAACCAAGCTATTTCTTTCACCTTTTCAATCAGCAATTCAACCATGTCTTTCCTCCATAAAGAAGGCTGGAAACCAGCCTTAAAGGACCCTCCAAAACCCCTTCAAACCTTCAGCAAGTTGGCTGAAATATGGTAGAAAAATCTGCATAAAAATTCCAGCAAGTCATGCGAAAGACCAACCAGAAATTCTAGTTTTGTTTCCCTTCTCACCCTTATCCGAAACTCACTCCATCTTTCTGTAAAACCCACCTTGGTCAACCATAAACTGAACTTCATCATCTTCACCATTGTTTTGCATGAAAAGAGCTCCATGGCTACCCCTTAAATCACTCCATCAATCGCTGCAATCAAGCATTCAATTGGAGTCCAAAATTCCAACAAATTATTTCATCAAACTTCTATGGATTAAGCCTCAACTATCCAAAAAATTCCCTCACCATTACACTCCATAATTTGGCCACCCTAAAGCTCATTCAAACATCATTCATCTCAGCAATATTCCAGCCAAACTAGTCGGCCATTGAAGCTCACAAAAGACCTCCTTCAACCAAAATATTTTTACCATATTTGCTACCATAATTCACTCCATAAATTATTCTTTTTGAATTTCAAACAACCAACTTTCCTTCTTCTCCCAAATCTGAAAATCCAATTACCAGAATTCTCCAATCCATTCGACCACCCTTCCCAAGCAAAATTTTAGCCAGCTTTCCTCTATACTCTCCATTCTCTCCAAACCTCCAAGAACACACACCACCATTCTCCACGCCTAAGACCACTCTAAACCCCGTCAATCTTCTCCAAAAACTTCAGATCACACTTACTCATTCTCTTGAATCCATTTCTACAATTTATAACATCAAACACTGAAATCAAAGTTCCACTTTCGAATAAAAAACTAGAATTTTCTTGAAGGCTCAAGAACACTCTCAAGGTAAACATGGTCGATTATCTCCATCTCCTTTCATCTTCGACCTTAATGAATATACTAATAAACTCTCTCTTTCTCTCTTTCTCTCTCTCTCTCGGCCGAATGGTTACTCCAACCATATCCATTTTTCTTCTTCCTTCTTGGACGGATCAAGCTTTCCAAGCGTGAGGATTCTTTTGAAACTTCTTCACGGTAGTCATCATTCAAGTAAGCCTATTCAATCTTCTCTTTAAATTCAAGATTAATGTCTTTTGGATGATGTTGGAGAATGATGGATTATGTTTGGAGATTGAGTATGCATATATGTGATGGAGTTGGGATTGAAGTATGTGAATGAATGTGTTTATATGATGAAGTTGGGATTGATGCATTAGGATGACTTGTCTTGGTTGAATTTTATGATGTTTTAGAGTTTGTTGCATGTCTTCATGTCGTGAGTAGTATGAATGATTAACCATGATAGATATTATGTCACATTTGGTGAATAGGGTTTTATGTTCATGTATCCTTGATTGAAGCCACGAATATAATTATGTTTAATGGATTTTGGATAATGTGTTGGTAGATTTGGATCTATGCTTTTATTCATGATTTGGATGGTTTGATGATTGGTGTAGAGTGTATGTTCATGATTATAGTTAGCAATAGGAATTATGATCATGACTTTGTTGTTCCTAATCTATTTAAGTTAGCCAATTTTATTTCATTAATAAAAGTTAATACTATATTTTCTTCTAGAGGTTTCGAAAACCCTAGGAAAATGTGGATTTGAATTGTTATATGAAATAATGATATTTTAATCAAATAAATGATATCTTTTATTAAAATTAAAATATAAAAATATTATATATAATAATAACATTAAATAAAACCTTTTATATAAATAATCATGATAGGTAAAATATTAATCTTGTAAGTCATATATTCACAAATACTAAAAAAAAATTATTTATTATCTTTTAATCAAAACATATTAAGATTTACTTATTATTAATTTTATTTACCAATTATTTTCTAATCATTAATGGATTATTATTTTAAATAATATCATCAAGGATCTAGGACCCTTCATCAAATGAACCCTAGTTTATTTATAACAAGATTTAAACCTACAACTTATTAGTAACTATTTCACAAACCCTAGTTATTTTATTATCAAGCTAGATTTATTTTATAAAATCCTTTTTGATTATATAGCCTTAAAGTCTGGAACACTAGGGTCATGATTGTAGTAAGTGGAGTTAGGATTATTTATAAAAGCAAATTTTAGCTTGAGTTTAATTATGGCTTATGTTTACCCCAGGCAGGGTTAGGTCAGCTTTTGGAGATCTCTAATTTATCTCGAGCAAATGATCAGATAAACTCATGCATAAAACTTGTTTGTTGTAAAAGGTTACCATGGCAAGCTAAATACGAAGTATGTGAACACTGATTTGGTAAAGGCAATTAAGAACTGTTTCCTTTCTTGTTTTAGTCAAACCAATTATTTGAAAATCAACAAGCAGTTTTACTCAAACACCAAACTGTTTCTAAAACTAATTTTGACAAGGACTTTAGAAACCCTTGATTGCCATTTTCAAGTAAAGTTATGTTTTACCAATTTTCTCCTAAGTGGGACAATCATCGTTAAGTACTCAATAAGGGTAGGCTAGTAGTACTAGTTTTGAAGAGTAAGAGCGAGTCTTCTGGCAGGAGGTCACCTCCAAAAGATGAACTCAACTTGGAAAAGTGACAGTACTATTTAGTCATGTTGGTCCGAGCTAACAAGCTTCAGCCATGTAGGCTGTGTGTTGCCGGAGTGGACAACCGATTTTGTTTGGGTGTAGAGAATTAGGAGTATCTTATCTGGTAAGCCGATCACCAACCTTTTGTCAATCTGCATAAAGTGTGGCATTCTGACTGTTATATGATTATGGGGCCCAACGTGTGGTAACCCATGGCCGCCCTTTTGAATGGTTGATTTTATTGTACATGTATGGTTGGAAAAGCCAAAATGCCACTCTTGATTTTTAATATTATTTATTACTTTCCAGTACTTTTCCTTATGAAGTTCTTACACCTTGCATACATGAACTGTTTTCACTGGACACTCAAAGTACACACGGGCTTACTGAGATTTTTATCTCATCACCCTTTTGCCATGTTTTCAGGTCGGTCCTGCTGTGGAGATAAATAGATAGTTTATTGCTTGCTTTGAAGACCTTGTGTTATTTCCTTTATGTATTGCTTTGAGAGGCGAGAGTATTCAATGTATTTATGGATTTGTCTTGAACTCTTGGATTGTAATAAGTTTTAATTTTAAAGTATTGTTTTAAATTTTGTTTGTGTGACCTAGTTATAAAGACCCCTTATCCTTTGGACGGGACGACATCCCCGACCCTGTTGGGCCTAGGTTGCGGGGTGTTACAGCCTTGGCTACTAAAATGATCAAAATATCCTTACCATATAAATAGCTGTATTTTACATTTAAATATTTTCTAATATTACCATAAGGAAATATTGACCCCAAGGACAATGCTGCGTTAGCAAAGTCTATGACCTACAGGTGTAATGACTAAAATACTCCTCTATACATCGTCGTACATTAGAGAGGAAGAAATATACTAACACCTCTCTAAATGACATCTACCATCTTTAGGCTTCTAGTCCAATGATCTACGACTTCTTGGATTGTTTTCACTTTCCAAGAAAGTTACCCTAAAGCAAACATCCAAGTCATGTTTCCCAAGGCCCTAGATATTTAGATCATTCAGACAACCACAAGGGGCGATATAGTATAAAAACTATCTTGTATAAGTCTATCTTAACTAACGAATCACACATATCTAACATGCAAGTATATTGGTCCTACGATAGAACCTCAACTATAGCATATCAAAGTACATGATTCCAGCACCACCAACTCATACTCAAGTCGTAAAGTACTAGTTCACGCTGTCGCAGTAGTATTCTAAGTTTCTACTATATAGTACTTTTAGAAACCACTACTATAGGTTATATTCTACGTATTCAAAATATGCTTATGTCATGAAGTGAGTGAACTACTCACTGGCTAAAGGTAAGTTATTCCCCGTTTGGAATTCATAACATAATAACCTAAACATGGTAAGATTTCCATTCTCATCAATCAGTTAAGAACGAACGTATATGTATTAAATAACCTGTGATCCATATCTTACTGTAAAAAATCACCATTCATATGGATCACTTACTAAAATACAATGGGTCTTTTCCAAACGTAATTGTGCACAAATAAAATGTAAATTCACCAACAATTTCTGAAAATAAATTCTTTTATTAAAATATTCGATCAGAAACCTAGTCTAAGAGGGTATATTTCCCAACAATCTCCCACTTGCACTCAAAACTAAGTAAGTCCGTATGTGCGCACCCCTATACCTATCCCTTTGAGTATGGATTTGGGTATAAAAATCATATAAAAATAAGCATATTCTCAATCAAGTTTAAATTAAAACGTTAACCTCAAATTACACATATGAGCAAGCGTACTCTTCATTAACATAGCATAGGATTCAAACGAGTGTCGATCCTCAAGAAAGAAGTATGCATTAATTATTTTTCTTTTATTGTTTAACTGACTCAATAAATTGAAAAAATAAATAAAAAGAAAAATAAAATAAAATAATATATACATGTCAAGGACGGAGAATTATGTAACTCAAACCATTATTCTGACAAACATGATCTTAAAGTACCTAATCATTATCATAACTAACTATTCTCTTGGCATCATGAAGGATTAAGGTAGATTCACTTCTTTGGTCAATCCATGAAATCACTATCTTCTAGATAAATTAGCATTACTTAGTCTCGTCTCAACTAATTCACCCAAAAAATGCATTGAATACAATCATTGATTAAATTTTCTTAGTCTCGGCAAACTTAAAACATGAAGGTAATTAATGAATCATTGGTCTCGACAGACATCAATTACTCAATTCTTAGCAATTAACCCCTTTGGTCCAACAAGTTAATAGATAACAAATATGGAATCAATCAATTGAAACCGCCATCAACCCCTTTGGTCCAGCAAGTTAATAAAAAGAAACAACTAATTAATTCTGTAATAAACGCAAGTAATTAAATACCAAGAAGAACAATCAATTAATCAAAAGATCAAAGTAACTCTAAAAATCATGAATACCGAAAACAATGTTAAATTACAATAAAACAATTAATACATCATTGTTCAAGAAAAAGAAAATAAAGTAAAAGAAAGCACTCATAAACAAGCCTCCTTCTTCTTCCTTGTAGACCCTCTTGCACAATCCTCCTTAATTTATTTCTCTCCAAAAAATATTGGTAATGCACTCTAAAATATAACCAAGTCTCTACATTGTGCACCTTCTTTTCCTAGGGTAAATAGCCATTATTTATATGCTTACAAAGTTTCTAAAAGAATTCTAAGTAAAGAAGAAGTAATTACTAAAATTCAAAACCAAAAAGGAATAATAAAATCTAAAATAGAAACCTAAGAAAAAACTAAGTAGTCCACTGTCTTTGACTTTTGAAGTTGAGAATTTGATTTGGACTTGATTTTGTCATTTTCTGTTAAGGAACTTCAATTGATGTTTGTAATTGTATAATTCAGCTTCCAGATGTGCGGACAACCGAAATTTGCTGAAGCTGACTTTCCATTGCTGTTGGCTTATCCGAGCCGCTATCGAGCTGCACACCACTATTACTTTTCTTTATTTTTGTTGTTGTGATCGGCTCAATTGAAGCTGCAAACCACCCAAGCCACGCAGCTACCGAATTTCCTTCTCTTCTCCTATGATTGCATCAACTTGCTGAGCCACCACCTGACATTGTTGACTTTTCCCTTTTGCCTTGGCCCACCGAGTTTCTTTAGCTTTGTTGTTGTTGCTTTCTTCTTGCTGTCGGCTCAACCGTGAGCCATGAAATTGCTTAAGCCAATTGCTTTCCTTTCTAATTTCAGTTACAATTGTTCCTCTATTCCATCAATTCTTTTTCCTCTGCAATACTCTGCCCTTCCAGTGGAAGACCGGTGTTGGGTCACTCTCTTGTGGCCTGGAGCTGGTCTTGTGCTGGAAAATCACACAAGTAGCTCCAAATTTCACCTATTTTGCATAAAATTATAGAAAAACATTTTTATAAGGGAAAAATCAAATAAGAAGGAATATGACTAGTTATTATACAAAATGTATCACAAAATAGCCTTAAATAACTAGGAAATATATGACTAATTTAGGCCCTATCAGAGTAAGTGAGTTAGAATTTTTCCTAATGGTACTAAATAACAGAAATTCTTAAAATTAATTTATATGTCCATGTACAATCTAGCGAGGTCAGACAACACCCTCTGACATATTAGGAACTTATTTCATAGAAGGTGAATGAGATGGGTACATCAATTGCGTGTAAATCCAAAGGAAAGAATTGCTCTATTGGGAAATATGCCCTCTTAGACTAAGTTTTTGATGTAAATATCAAATGTTTTAATAAAAGAATCTATTTTCAGAAATTGTTTGTGAATTTACAATTTTATTTGTGCACAATTACGTTTGGAAAAGACCTATTGTGTTTAAGTAAGTGATCCATGTGAATGGAGGTCTTTCAAGTAAAGTATGGATCACAGGTTACCTAACACATAAACTTTTGTTCTTAACCAATTGATGAGAATGAGAATCTCATCATGTCTAGGTTATTATGTTGTGAATTCTAAATGGGGAATGGCTTACCTTTAGCCAGTGAGTAATCTACTCACTTCATGACATAAGCGTATTTCGAATATGTGAAACCCCGGTCAAAACCAACCTTAGAGTAAGGGGGTTGGGATGCATATCATACTTTATTTCATAAATAAATATATTTTCATATGATTTCTATGTGCTTTAGATTTGATTTTTATTGTCTTGAAGTCTTGTTGGTGAGTATTGTGTGAGAGGGGCAAAATGATAATTTTTGCCCAAGGTGAAAATAGGGAGATAGATTGTGGATTGAATAGAAAATAATTTTTCTAGTGGAAATAACAATAAGAGTTGTTGTGGTTTAGGGGTTGGAGCTTTGGAATTAATTCTTGAGGTCTTGGGTTCAAAGTCCATCATAGAAGCTTTAACTTGATTAAATTTTATTTTTGCTTGGGAAGGAATTGGTTTCGGCCCTAAGGGCCTAGAGCAAGGAGTGATGATGTCCTAGGAGAGACATGATAGGAGTAATCTCATTCCACTCCTTTACTCTACTCGAAATTCTTAAAGGGAAATTCATTTTTCCTTGATCTTTAATTTTCCTCAATTCTCAACTCCTTAGTTTGATCAAGATGTTCTAGCCTTTTTCTTTCCAGAAAATTCAGTAAAGTGTTGAGGTCTTTTAGGATCAAAGTGTCTTGGTAAAAGACTTCTTATAGTCTGAAAATATGGAAGAGTTGTGGGAAATTCCAAGAGGAAAAATCCCTCTAGTGAGCTTGCTGAAATTTCATCCTAGACTAGTTCATCTTCCTTCATGGAATGAGCTGAAATTTTCCAGCTTGTTGTACCTTCAAAATGTCGAGCTTCTTAGCTAACATTCCCTCCCAAATGCTACCAGAAAAATGGCCTTAAGTTCAGCTTGAAACATGAATTATTTCTGCCATTTTCAGACTACTCAAGGGCTGTACAAAACTAGTGAAAATTCTGGGCAAAATCGCAGCTTTGGAGGTTCAAAACTAAGCTATTTTCTTCCAGATTTTGTGTAGTACCTTAACCATGTTTTTCCTCCCTGAAGAAGGCTGGAAACCAGCCTTGAATACCCCAGGAATCCCCCATCAAACTCTCTGCAAATTCGCTGGAAGTGGCAGCCGAAAATCTGCCCAGAAATTTAAGTTCAGCGAAATTCTGGGCAGCCAAACTTCCAGCTTTGTTTCCTAATTTTCTTCTAGCCGAAACACCTACCATAATCTGTCAAAACCTCCCTTAAACCACCATTAACAGAGCTCCATTGTTTCCCACAAGCTTCTGAACGAAAGGCAGCAATGGCTGTCCGAAAATCTCTCCAACAAATCCCTACAATTTAGCTCGATTACTTTCCAAAATTCCAGCCATCTTATTTAGTAACCTTCCATGATATCTTGCTCAATTGATCAGACTTATTCTTCAGCATTGTGCCCCTTAGTTTTGGCCATCATAAGCCTTATTGAACCAGCTTTAATTCCTCAGAAAAGCCACACAACCAGTCGGCCATAGGAGACTTCAAAGCTGTCCAAACAATCAAGATATTCTTAGAATATTTAGTTTCCAAATTCACTCCCTAAAAATATTCTTCAAGGATTGTAACAACTAACCTTTCCTTTTCCCTTCCAAACCAGAGAAACAACTCCCTAAACCCTACTGAAAATCGGCCAGCCCTATCTCCCACAGAAAATTCGGCAGCTGCAAATTCCTTACCTCTCTCTCTCGATTTTCTGCAACCATCAAGCACACACACTACACCAAGAACATTTACTTCTTCTCTACACCTAATACCCCTCCAAACCATCTCAAAACCCCACGAAAATCTCCAGATTTAGTCTACTCATTGTTGTGAATCCATCAACACCATTATTAACATCAAACTCCTCAAAGCATCTTGCTATTTCGGATCAAAAAGCATAAATTTCTGTGAAGAACAAGAATAACTTCAAGGTAAATTCACTCTATCAACTTCATCCTCTTCAAACTTGATCTCTAGTGGGAACCTATATGAATAACCATGCTAATGATTTCTTCTCTCTCTCTCTCTCTCTCTCTCTCTCTCTCTCTCTCTCTCTCTCTCTCTCTCTCATGGCCGAAATCACTCTTCTTTGGCCGGATGACTTCTCCTTCCATGATCTTGTCCTCGCCATCTCTCTTGGACAAGGTTAGCCATTTAGGGGTTGAGATCTACTCTAAACTCCTTCAAAGTATTCATCAACCAAGTAAGTACCTTCAATCCTTCTTTTAAACTCTAGAATCATGTCTCTAGGATGATGTTGTTAAAAGACGAACGGCGATGGGATTGAGTATGTGTTGTTGATGATTGAAGCATGAGTATATGTATGATTGTGAAGGAGATGGGATTTATGCATGGAAGGATTATATTGGTTGGTTGTATGTGGAATTGAGTTTGATGCATGTCATAGGTAGTAGGTGTGATGAAGTATGCTAGAGATTATGTCACCTTTGGTGAATAGGAGTTATATGCATGACTAGAATATTGAAGCCATGATCATGTTTATGCTAGTAAAGGTTAAATCATGTCTTAATAAAATTAGATCTATGCATATATGCAAGATTTGGATGATTTAATGAATTGAAGGATTGTGTATGTTCTTGATTGAGGATGGCCATAGAAATTTGATCATGATCTAGTTGTCCCTAAAACTAATTTTCACTTTATGCATAAAATACTCAATAAAATAATATTGCTAGTATTTTTGAAAAAAAAAACCCTAGGAAGGGTAGATTTGGAATTATTATATATATAAAGGATATTTTAGTCAAATAAATAATAATTTTGCTGGAAAATAAAATAAATAAATATTATTTAAAATAAAGAGATCAATTAAAGCTTTATGAGAATGATTCATAATTAGTAAAATATTTACTAAATCAAAACCCTTAAGGATTTACTTATTATTTTCCAAGAAAGGCTTATTAAATTTAATCTCAACTAGTTTTAGCTATCAATTATTTTCTAACAACTAAACTATCATTAAATCACTATTTTACCTAATACCATCTATGACTCTTGATCAAATAAACTCTAAATTTTTCCTAACAAGGTTTAAACTTTCAACTTATTAGAATTTATTTCCCAAACCCTTAATTATTTTAAATAACAAATTAAACTTAGCTTATAAACCTATTTAGTTATTATTTTATCTCAAAGCTTGGGACACTAGGATCATGTTAGTAGTGAATTGAATTGATTTAAAATTGAGGATGTGGTTTGTGACTTGAAATTGATTAAGATTTGTATTTACCCATGTGGGGTTAGGTCAGCTATTCGAGACCTTGTTGTTGTGAGCAAGAATCAGGTAAGCTCCTGCATAAAACCTATCGATGCGAAATGTTTTCCTTATGGCAAGCTAAATATGGAGTGTATGGACACTCGTTTATTTGAAGGCAATTGAGGGTTGAATTTGTTCTTATTTTCAACACTTAAATTATTTAAAAGTTACTGAGTAGATTTTTCAAACTTAAAACTCTTTCTAAAACTGATTGTTCCCAAAACTTTGGAAACCCTCAAATTACTATTTTCATGAAGAGCAATGCTTTGTTCATTTTATCCCGTATAGAGAAGGAGGAGTATCTTACCCGGTAGACCGATCACCTACTTTAGTCAGTCTGCACAAAGTGTCGGCATTCTGACCGGTAGTATGCACAAAGTGTCGGCATACTGACCATCCGGTTATGGGGCCCAACGTGTGGTAACCCATATCCCTTTCTTTCGAGTGGTTGATTTCATTACTTATGTACGGCTAGATAAGCCAAAACGCCACTCTTTCTTTTGACTAATGTTTGATGCTTGCCAATGTTTCTCTTGTAAAAGTTTCACACTTTGCATCCACGAGCTGTTTTCGCTAAACACCCAAAGCACACACGGACTTACTGAGATTTCTGTCTCATCACCTTTTTATCATGATTTTAGGTTGATCCTGCTGTCGGGTCGAGTAGCTAGTAATATCTACCTTGGAAGAGAATGTGTCTTTTGATTTTATGTATTACTTTGGGGAGACGAGATTGGATAATTTTATTTATGGTCTTTGTTTTGGAGTTTCATGGATTTACTCTTAGAGTATTTTGGGTTGTAATAAATTTTTAAGTTAAAGTATTATTTTATTTCAGCCATTTTATTTGTGTGACCTAATTATAAAGACCCCTTGTCCTTTGGATGTGATGACATCCCCGGCCCTAGCGGGCCTAGGCTTCGGGGTGTTACAGAATATATAGAACAGGACCTGTAGTAGTGGTTTCTAAAAGTACTATATGGTAGAAACCTAGACTACTACCGCTACAGTGTGGACTAGTACTCTACGATTTGAGTATGAGTTGGTGGTCTGACGAAGCTGGAAGCATATACTTTGATATGCTATAGTTGAGGTTCTATTATAGGGCCAATATATTTACATGTTGGGTATGTGTGACTAGTTAGTTAAGACAGACTTGTACAAGATAGTTTCTACACTATATCGCCCTTTGTGGTTGTCTGAATGATCTAAATATCTAGGGCCTTGGAAAACATAACTTGAATATTTGCTCTAGGGTAGCTCCCTTGGAAAGCAAAAACAATCCAAAAAGTCATGGATCATTGGACTAGAGGTCTAAGGATGGTAGATGTCATTTAGAGAGGTGTTAATACACTTTTTCCTCTCTAAATGTACGGCGATATATAGAGGCGTATTTTAGTCATTACACCTATAGGTCAGAGACTTTGCTAACGCAACACTGTCTTTGGGGTCAATATTTCCTTATAGTAATATTAGGAAATATTTAAAATGCAAAATACAGCTATATATATAGCAATGGTATTTTGGTCATTTTAGTAGCCAAGGCGGTGTGTCTTTTGGTCCCCAATATAGACCGTGAGTCCTAATTAAATACACGCTAAGGAATTGATCTTAAATTAAATGAAATTTATTTTATTTAAGTAGTCTGATTTAATTGTTGGGTTAGAATAAAATAAAGGTCTATGGAGAGAGAATTAATTAAATTAATTTAGTGGGTTAATTAATTATTTAGGGCTTTGGCCCAGTTTAAATAATTAAAGATTAACCTGGGACAAACTAATATAGGCTTGTTAATTAGAGTAGTTTATTTGGGCTAAAAAATTAATTATTAATTAGGCCATTTATTTGGTTCTAATTAGAATAATTAATTAAGCCCAAAAGGTTAAACTAAGAGTCCAATGGCACAGTCCAATTTAACTTAGGGTTTTTATTTAGGTTAAACAGGAGAATTGAAAACAACGCTATTGACAGAACACACATTCTCTGAGACGGCCTCTTTTTTGTGAAAAGCCAGATGTCTCTATCTCACTCTCTTTCCAGAAAAAGGTTCATTCGTATGTAGTTGTTCACCAAAAGGATTTAGGCAGACCATATGCTGAAAGATCGAGAGATTGACGTTCACCCACATGTAAAGACGAAGTAGGAGACTTGCAAGAATCGCATCAGAGGCTTCCACCAGCATACCTACCCCGATAGTACACATTCCAGTCCAGCCAACTCCTAGAACGAGGAAAAAAGGTAAAAAAATTTTAACCTCGAAGTCCCGCCAGAGAACAACCGACGCCGGCTAGGGCTACCGGAGCCGACACCTGCTCTGATCGGGATTCCCCTGTTCTTTAATTTTTCCAGTTTTTTATCTTCGCTTCTGCTACATGCCCTGTGTTTTCCATTTTCTATGCCTTCAATTGGTATCAGAGCATAAAGGTTTTGTGAAAATATAGGAAGCATGCATTTAGATGAATAAAACTGGACACATATGTGTGATTAAAATTGTAATCATTCGTTGTTTATGGTATGGATAGATTCTCTGTTAAATCTCGCGAATGGAGGTATAGGAGGTTTGTAATTTACTATTTTTCTTAACAAATCGTGTAAGTCCAATGTTTATGGGTATAGGCGATTGTTGATTTTGGTTGATTTCATTGTATTTAGTTTGAAATCGGAGAGCCATCGAAGCCAGAAGTTATGCAGAAAAATAGGAAAAATTCGCAGAGGAAATTCGTAGAAAAAAAAAACTGCAGGAAAGCCAGTTAGACCGCAACCGGCATCGGCTTGGGGTGCTGGAACTGACGTTGGCTTGGGTCGAAAGGCCAGTCTATGCGCTGGTTTCTCGTAGGTCCTGGTTCTATGCGGCGGGTACAGTGGATCACAGTGTAGATGGGTGCATGATCCAGTGTGGCAGGTACAGTAGACCAAGGATTTTTTTTTTTTCCTTGTAATTTTTCTTGCAATTTTTTTTTTTGGTTTTGGGGTCCATACCAAGCGAAATTAATAGTTTGCAATAGTTAATATTCAAGGAATATTTTTGCATGAAAAATATTAGTAAGGGATTTTAGAATTAAATAAGACCATTAATTAATTAATTAATTAATTAATTAATGTGTTTAATTCTATTATCTGGGCACTTAGGTTTAAAAATAGAAGAGCATGAAAATGTCTACTATTTTCTAGCATGCCATTTATTTTTTGTACCTATGTGCACGTTTTCTCAAAGACCAAAGTCTTTGGGAATGTTTTTGACAAGGAAAATATTTTTCTACAAATTAAATGGTTATTTTAGCTTGAACAAAAATTAATCCTTAGATATTTTCTCAAAGGATTTAATCCTTGACATAGAAAATATATTAGATTTAGATATTTTTGTAAGGATAAAATAGAAAGCCATTTTGTTTTAATTTTGGCACAAGAAAAATGTTTTGTCAAATAAGCTTGAGACCAAAGTCTCTAGAAAGTTTTAATTGGAAAATTTTTTAAATCATTAAGTTTTAACTTAAATAAAATTAGTCCATGGGAAAAACTCTCAAATGATATAAACCTTGACATAGAAATTTTTATGGATTTAGACATTTTATTTTTGAGTTAAGGGAAAACTTAATGGAAATTTTCAAAAGAATATTTTTCAGAAAACCCTTATTTTAAAAGACTAAGTGAGAGAGGGGTTTCAACGGCCCCATAGCTTCCATCACGGTCCTCATTAGAGATCGTAGATCCTCTCGCGTCACCCTGAGAGTGAACCCGTATAGGATGGGGATACCACAAGGATCTAGATCTAATGAAGGGATGTAATGAATAACCCGGGGCACGTACTATGATCGGTCAGCCCCTCGTTGGAGGTTATAGTGCGAGGTATGTTCATAGGAAATGAGAGGAAACGACCATCCCCTCAATGGAGTTATTTTCTAGATTATTACCTAGAAGGAAAATTAATTTGTGGTGGTTAATACACTTAGCTTAGGAAACTGTTAATCTTCCCAAGAAGCTATGTCAATTTTCTTAAGAGCCAAATTGATTATTATCAGTTTTGATAATAAGGATAAAGTGCACATATTTGTTTTGTTTTCACAAACTGAATCTTTTTCTTTTATTTTTCGATTTTTCAAAAATGGTAGGAGGTTCTTTTAGTCCATTGGACGTTATTCTCCAAGAGAATAAGCTAACGGGACCAAACTATATGGACTGAAAGAGGAACCTGGACATAATACTCACAGCAGAAGAGTATAAGTATGTCCTTTACAAAACCTACCCTATTATTGGAGAGGGTTCCACCGTCGAGGAACATGAGGCTGAGAAGGCATGGAAGAAGGCCGACGAGATGGCTCATTATTACATGTTGGCCTCCATGTCTAATGTGCTCCAATCCAAACATGAGCACATGACCACTGCGTATGACATAACTCAATCATTAACCACGATATTCGTGGATAAGAGCCGGCCTGCAAGGTAAAAAGCTCTTTGAACCATCATTAACACTAAGATGGCTAAGGGAGCATCAGTCAGAGAGCATATGCTCAAAATGATTGCTGCTTTCAAGGAGCAGAAATCTTAGGGGCTGTCATTAACCCCGAGAGCCAAGTGGATATGGTTCTCGAATCTCTACCGGGTTCCTTTACTCAATTCAAGTTGAACTATAACATGAACAAATTGAACATGGGTTCAACTGAATTGATGAAGGAGCTCCAGATGGCGGAGAAAGTCATGAAGCCACAATTAAAGGCTATGATTGCTAAGGCTTCATCTTCTAGATCTGGGCCCAAGCCCAGAAAGTTTAAGAAAAAGAAGGGGAACGCAGTGGCCCAGCCCAAGACCCAGCCCAAAGACAAACCCAAAAGCAAGTGCTTCAAGTGTGGACTGAAGGAATACTGAAAAAATGAGTGTCCAGATCTTCAAGCCAAGAAAAATCCTATAGGTAATGTTTTCTATCTAGAGCCTATATCAATGGTTGGATCAACTTCCACTTGGATTGTTAATTCAGGGGCCACTGATCATATCTGTAACTTCTTGTAGGGTTTAGAAAGATTAGAAGACTACAGAAGGGCGAACATGGACTACGTGTGGGAAATAGAGCACAAGTTTAGGCCCTTGTAGTAGGAGAGCTGGATCTTGTTTTTTATTGTAATAGAATAGTAGTTTTGAAAGATATTTTATATGTACCTGGATTTCGACAGAATTTGATTTCGATTGCAAAATTAATAAATCAAGGATATTCTGTATCTTTCCACTCTGGTATTTCTATCAGTAGAGATGGAGAAATTTTATGTTCTGGGCACTTGTATGTGAATATATTTTTCTTAAACCCTATTAACAATCAATTGAATAACGCTCAATCTGAACCTTTAACAAAGAAGAGAAAGACCAATGTCAATGACTCTTATCTTTGGCATCTAAGGTTGGGTCATATCAACTCAATCAAGATTCAGAGGTTGATCCATAATGGGCCCTTAGGCTCATTAAGAATGGAAAATTGGCTTTAGTGTGAGTCTTGCCTGATGAAAAAGATGACCAAAAGGTCATTTACCCCTAAGGCGGATAGAGCCAAGGAGGTATTAAGTCTTGTTCATACTGATGTGTGTGGTCCCTCGTCTACACCAGCTAGAGGGGGTTTTGAATACTTCATCACTTTCACGGATGATTGTACAAAGTTTGGTTACATTTACCTGATGAGACGTAAGTCTGACTCTTTTGACAAGTTCAAAGAGTTTAAGGCTGAAGTAGAGCGTCGGACAAGTAAATTGATCAAGACCTTACGATCGGATCGTGGTGGAGAGTACCTATTTGGTAAATTCAATGACTATATAGTACATCATGAGATAGAATCCCAACTCTTTACGCTGGGGATACCCCAACAGAACGGAGTAGCTGAGAGAAGGAATAGGACATTGATGGAAATGATCCGAAACATGATGTCTCTTACTACTCTTCCAGTGTTTTTTTTTTTTTCTTTTTGGATATGCTCTAAAAATAGTGGCAAACATTCTGAACTTGGTGCCTTCCAAGTCAGTACCTAGGACTCCCTATGAGATGTGGACTGGGTGTAAGCTAAGTCTGAATCATCTCAAGATATGGGGTTGTTCAGCTTATGTACTAGTAAAGGCAGACAAGTTGGAACCAAGATCAAAATTATGCTATTTTATTGGGTATCCAAAAAGGACAAATGGTGGTTACTTTTATCATTCTAAGGAGCAGAAAGTACTAGTTAGTACCAATGCTAGATACTTAGAGGATGATCAAAGTACTTCCACGAAAGGTTCAACTAGTTTGGAATTGGAGGAGTAGTTATCTTCGGAAGCAACTTCTTCTGACCCGATTGTGGAACAAGAAAAGACACAGCTTCAAGAGCCTGTACATATGGAGCCTCATCGTAGTGGGAGAGTGTCTAGGGTTCCGGAGAGATGGGCTGGAGAAGCTTTTGAGCTAGTCTCCAACCATCAGGAACAAGACCCCACTAGATTCAAGGAGGCTATTGCTGATGCCGATGCAAATCTATGACATGAAGCAATGAAAGCTGATATTGAGTCCATATACCTCAATCAGGTTTAGAATCTTGTAGTTTCACCTGAAGGGATAAAACCCATAGGGTGTAAGTGGGTATACAAGAGAAAGAGGGGAGTAGATGGGAATGTGGAAACCTTCAAAGTTAGGCTTGTGGCGAAAATGTATACTCAAAAAGAGTGAATCGATTATGAAGAAACCTTTTCCCCGGTAGCCATGCTTAAGTCCATCCATATCCTCCTTACCATCGTATGTTATTATGACTACGAGATATGGCAAATAGATGTTAAGACGGCATTTTTAAATGGTCATCTTAGTGAAAACATCTATATGTCCCAACTGGAAGGCTTTGTTGCTAAAGGCTAAGAGCATATGGTTTGCAAGCTTAAGAAGTCCATTTATGGACTTAAGCATGCATCAAGGGTATGGAACATTTATTTTGATGAGACTGTAAAGTCTTATGGTTTTATTCAAAACGAAGATGAACCATGCGTGTACAGGAAACTTGAAGGCATTAATGTGGTTTTTCTTGTCTTGTATGTAGATGATATTATACTCATTGGAAATAATATAGGGTCATTGTCATCTACAAAGGTTTGGTTGTCTAGTCAATTTAGTATGAAAGACTTGGGAGAAACCAGCTACATTCTCGAGATTAGACTTCTTAGAAATAAGAAGTAGAGAATGTTAGGATTGTCCCAAGCGGCATACATTAATAAGATGCTGGCCAGGTACAACATGAACTCATGCAAGGGAGCTCTAATCCCTTACAGACATGGGTTGTCACTTTCTTCAAGAGACTATCCTAAGTCTCAAAAAGAAAAAGACAGAATGAGTAGAATTCCCTACACTTCGACTGTGGGAAGTCTCATGTACGCCATGCTATGCACTAGGCTAGATATCTGCTTTGCCGTAGGTTTGATTAGCAGATATTAGTCAAACCCTGGAAAGGTTCATTGGGAAGCTGTAAAGCATATACTCAAGTAGTTCAAGGGAACGAGAGATTATATACTGGTTTATAGGGCTGATGACTTGGTTCCTACAAGATACACAGACTCAAACTTCCAGGCGGATAAAGATGAGAAAAAATCCACTAGTAGATATATCTTCACCTTATCTGGAGAAGCTATTTCATGGAAGAGTATCAAGCAATCTTGCATTGCTGACTCAACCATGGAAGCTGAGTATGTGGCAACTTTGGAGGCATCCAAGGAAGCAGTCTGACTCCGAAAATTCCTTTCAGAACTTGGAGTCGTGCCACACATGGACAAGCCGATTGTGATGTATTGAGATAATACTAGAGCAGTATCACAATTCAAAGAACCCAGGAACCACAAGAAGGGGAAGCATATTGAGAGAAAGTACCTGATTCGGGATTTCATTCAGAGACGGGAAGTCGTGGTGGAACAGATTGCCTCCGAGAACAATCTAGCAGATCCATTCACCAAGTCTTTGGCTAAGAGAGTCTTCAAGAGACACTTAAACACCATAGGAGTGGGCACCTATGAACTTACTTAGTCTTAGAGTGCAAGTGGGAGATTGTTGGGAAATATGCCCTCTTAGACTAGGTTTCTGATATAAATATCAAATGTTTTAATAAAAGAATCTATTTTCAGAAATTGTTTGTGAATTTACAATTTTATTTGTGCACAATTATGTTTGGAAAAGACCCATTGTGTTTAAGTAAGTGGTCCACGTGAATGAAGGTCTTTCACAGTAAGGTATGAATTACGGGTTACTTAACACATAAACTTTTGTTTTTAACCGATTAATGAGAATGAGAATCTCATCATGTCTAGGTTATTATGTTGTGAATTCTAAATGGAGAATGGTTTACCTTTAGCCAGTGAGTAGTCTACTCACTTCATGACATAAACGTATTTCGAATACGTAGAACAGGACCTGTAGTAGTGGTTTCTAAAAGTACTATATGGTAGAAACCTAGACTACTACCGCTACAACGTGGACTAATATTCTACGACTTAAGTATGAGTTGGTGGTCTGACGAAGCTGGAAGCATATACTTTGATATGCTATAGTTGAGGTTCTATCGTAGGACCAATATACTTACATGTTGAATATGTGTGACTAGTTAGTTAAGATAAACTTGTACAAGATAATTTCTTTACTATATCGCCTCTTGTGCTTGTATGAATAATCTAAATATCTAGGGAGTTGGGAAACATGACTTGGATATTTGCTTTAGGGTAACTCCCTTAGCAAGCGGAAACAATCCAGGAAGTCGTGGATTATTGGACTAGAGGCCTAAGGATGGTAGATGTCATTTAGAGAGATGTTAGTACACTTCTTCCTCTCTAAATGTACGGCAATGTATAGAGAGGTATTTTAGTCATTACACTTGTAAGTCGGAGACTTTGCTAACGCATCACTGTCCTTGGGATCAATATTTTCTTACGGTGATATTAGAAAATATTTAAAATACAAAATACAGCTATTTATATGACAAGGGTATTTTGGTCATTTTAATAGCCAAGACGGAGTGTCTTTTGGTCCCCAGTATAGACCATGAGTCCTAATTAAATACGGACTAAGGAATTGATCTTAAATTAAATGAAATTTATTTTATTTAAGTAGCCTGATTTAATTGTTGGGCTAGAATAAAATAAAGGTCCATAGAAAGAGAATTAATTAAATTAATTTGGTTGGTTAATTAATTATTTAGGGCTTTGGCCCAGTTTGAATAATTAAAGATTAACCTGGGACTAAACTAATATAAGCTTGTTAATTGAAATAGTTTATTTGGGCTGAAAAATTAATTATTAATTGGGTCACTTATTTAATTCTAATTAGAATAATTAATTAAACCCAAAAGGTTAAACTAAGAGTCCAATGGCCCTGTCTAGTTTAACCTAGGATTTTTATTTAGGTTAAACAGGAGGATTGGAAACAACGTTGTTGACAGAACACACATTCTCTGAGATAGCTTCTTTTTTGTGAAAAGCCAGATGTTTCTCTCTCACCCTCTCTCCAAAAAAATGGTTCTTTAGTCTGTTGTTGTTTACCAAATGGATTTAGGCAGACCATATACTGGAAGATCGAGAGATTGGCATTCACCTACATGCAAAGACGGAGTAGGAGACTTGTAGGAATCGCACTAGATGCTTCCACCAGCGTACCTACCCCGGTAGTACACATTTCGGTCCAGCCAACTCTTAGAACGAGGAAAAGAGATAAAAAAATTTTAACCTCGAAATCCCACCAGAGCACAACCGACGCCGGCGCCGGCTGTGATCGGGATTCCCCTATTATTTAGTTTTTTCAGTTTTTTATCTTCACTTCCGCTGCATGCCCTGTATTTTCCGTTTTCTATGTCTTTATGCTCTGCAGAGGAAAATGTTATTGAATGCACTTTTTATAGGAACACAACAGGCAGAAAGAATAACTGGGGAAATAGTAGCATGGAATTAATTTGCAAACTCAGCCAAAAAGATTAATAGCACCACATGTTATCATTGTGCAAATGAAGCACATGGTATAGTGGACCAATAAATAATTAGTTAAAACTTCAGCCCATTATTAGACTGTCCATCAACTTTAGTGTCCCCTGTTCCTTTAGACCTACCACTTCACCAATGAATTAAAAAGAAAACGTCATCCAAAGATATACAGCCATTTCTGCAAACAAAAGCCTCACTTTCTCAACATCATTTGACAATCACTGGCTGCTACAATAACTCTTTACCATATGGTTATAAGCATGCACATACATAGCATGAGATTGGTATATGTTGTTATCTTTTCAGACATTGTACAATAAAATGCTAGGTCAGGCAAATGATAAACCGATATCCTAACACAACCCAAACCATCCAAACTATATCTAGTTTCCAAAATGAATCACATTTTTGCTCAT
The DNA here is from genome assembly GCA_026120185.1 of Voacanga thouarsii. Lineage (NCBI taxonomy): Eukaryota > Viridiplantae > Streptophyta > Magnoliopsida > Gentianales > Apocynaceae > Voacanga > Voacanga thouarsii. The sequence goes on along the minus strand of JANUWF010001217.1, from coordinate 1,838,300 downwards.
ATCAATTCTTAAATCCATATGCATTTCAGATAGCTCAAATAAAGCATATCAAGATCTCTTCAAGCACAGTAATTTCATGACCAACCATTACACCAAATAGATAGTTGGTGAATCCACTACTGCATAATAGATACCAATTTCATAATAACTCATCCAATACCTATGGCCAAAATAACTTAACTGCATCAACTAAAACACAAATGTAATATATTTCAGAATTAACTAACCCCAAAATGACAGTATCTATATGACATGATTGTTCAATACCAAAAAGTTTGGTTGGATTTAGCGTAGTGAAGATACTAATAAATGGATATAGCTTTTGAGTTTTGAAAATAAGAAAAAGCAAGAGACAGAAAAGGACAAGTAAAATGAGGACATGCTCAAACAAATAAGGCACAAATGAGTCAAATCAAAACTAGAAGAAGGATAGCAATATTGTTTAGTAGAACAATATCTGTAACTAAACCATCAAATATTAATATTCAAATGGGCTATACTTGAGTCAAATATTTACCCGACAATATAACTAAACCATTAGCAGACACCCTGGCCAACTCTGGTAGAGTCTTGTTTCAACCTCCTATTGCAGCAGAAATCGCAGCTTTGATTGTTGGAGACATCAACCAAACAACAAGAAATCGATATATAATAATTGAAATGAGGACGGAAAAATTGCAAAGAATTAATCACATACACCTCTCACATATGACTATGCAATAACCTTTGCTATTTTCATATGGCGAAGATGGCTACCATTTGAACATTCGTTAAGTAATAAATACTGAAGGTCAGGGAAAAAGGCAATTCGTGACCATGAGAGAATTTTATGCACATGTCTTCTGCACATCACCCCTAACAGTATCTATCAAATCTTCAGATTATAGTATAACCAACACAATATTTCAGTGCATTGTACATATTTTCAAATTAGTACCTATGAAAATTAGAAAATGATAAGCTAAAAGGTTCTATTACATAACATGGATACAAAACTGATGGATATGCTTCTGATTTCAGTCTTTTTTATTCGTTTAGCATCTTCCTTATACTTTTTCCTATGGAATTTGTTCAAATATGTTAACATTTTCATGACATTGTGCATCATACGTGAGCTTCTGATGGTAAACCATTAAACACCGAATGGTTGCTCAATCATGTTTATATAGACGTCCAATATACTTAGCACACAATCAGATCCACTAAGCATATAGCATATTCAACATAATATTTCAGTATATTGAAAATATTTTCAGCATGTTAACTATGAAAATTAGAAAATAATAAGCTAAAAGGTTCTATTTCATAACAGAGATTCAAAACAGATGGATTTGCTTATGATTTCAATCTTTTTTAATCGAACATTACTTAAAACTAAAAAAAGAAAATTTGGATTTTGTCTAATTATATTAACATTTTCATGACATTTTGCATTATACGTGGGCTTCTGATGGTAAACTATCGTCGCAAAATATCAAATGGTTGCCCCATCATGTTTATATAGACGCCTAATATACATAGCATACAATCAAAACCACTGAGCTTTTAGCATATCTAATATAATATTTCATTGCATTCTACACATTTCTTTGAACTTCCGCACTATAACAAAGCAGAAGAATCCTGCCTTCTAAGATTCAAAAATTCATAACTACTATTAGAAAACCTTTGCCAAACACATCAGCATTTTGCTTAAATGTTTGCCAAATATATGTTAAAAACTTAATTTAGATACACAACCATTAAATGTATCCTTCTGTGACAATGACTGAATAGCAACTAATAGTTTCTAAAAAAAACAACATACCTCATAATGAGAAAAACATACCTCATGCCAGTTACAGCATCAAATCATTTCTCATCGGCTTTCCACACCTTACCAATTGCTCTAAATAGCATAGCAACTAATTGTCCATCTATTGGAGTAGCTAAAGCACCCAATGTGAGAACTGCATAATGATAAATAAGATAAGAATAATGTGATTACCTTCTTTCTTCCCCCTCTGATTTACATTCAGCAACCTAGCCTGAGAAATTTTATTTGGATTTCAGGACCTCAAAATAAAGACTCACAATTCATACAAACTAACAAAGATTTTGCCATTAAATCAGCTAATAAAACTACTTATCATAGAGGAAGAATAAAGTCAAATATCACTACCATACATATAGGTACAAAAAGGAAAAACAAGTAACTTGATATACAAACGACATATTGTAGGGTGATTATAAAACTTGGACAATATTAAAGGAGAATGGCTATACCAGATGCTGCCTGACCAACAGTAGCAGGGGTGTTTGGCAATACTCTACAAATTGATTGTGACCAGTCCATTCCTGTCCAAATATGTTGACATTTTCATGATATTGTGCATCATATGTGGGCTTCTGATAATAAATCATCGTCACAAAACACCAAATGATTGCCCAATCGTGTTTATTTAGACGCTCAATATACTTAGCATATAATTAGATCCACTAAGCTTTTAGCCTATATAACACAATATTTCATTGCACTCAACATATTTCTTTGAACTTCTGCACCAAAACTAAGCAGAAGAATCATGCCTTCTACGATTCTAAAATTTTTTTCTTCCTTGTATTTCTTTTAATATATTGCAAAAAAAGAAAAAAAAAGGAAAGATCAGCATCACAAACAAAGTCAAGTGAAATCTTACAATATATCAAAACTTCGGCTTATCGCATCTCCAACACAATATTCAGTGCATTGTACATATTTTCAGCTTAGTAACTATGAAAATTAGAAAATAATAAGCAAAATAGGTTCTATTACATAACAAAGATACAAAATAGATGGACATGCATTCTGATTTTAATCTTTTTTATTCATTTAGCACATTCCTTATGCTTTTTTCCTGTGGATTCTGTCCAAATATGTTAACATTTTCATGACATTGTGCATCATACGTGGGCTTCTAATGGTAAATCATCGTCGTAAAACACTAAATGGTTGCACAAGCATGTTTATATACACGCTCAATATACTTAGCACACAATCAGACCCACAAAGCTTATAGCATATCCAACACAATATTTCACTGCATGGTACATATTTTCAACTTACTAACTATGAAAATTAGAAAATGATAGGCTAAAATGATCTATTACATAACAAAGATACAAAATAGATAGATATGCTTCAGACTTCAATCTTTTTTCGGGACATTGTGCATCATACGTGGGCTTCTGATAGCAAACCATCATCGTAAAACATAGAATGGTTTCCCAATTATATTTATATGAATGCCTAATATACTTAGCACACAATCAGATCCACTAAACTTATAGCATATTCAATACAATATTTCAGTGCATTGTACATATTTTCAGCTTACTAACTATGAAAACTAGAAAATGATAAGTTAAAAGGTTCTATTACATAAAAGAGATACAAAACATATGGATATGGTTCAAATTTCAATCTTTTTTATGCATTTTTCACCTTCCTTATGCTTTTTCCCTTTCGATTTTGTCCAAATATGTTAACATTTTCATGACATTGTGCATCATATGTGGGCTCTAACGGTAAATCATCGTCGCAAAACACCGAACGGTTGCCCAATCATGTTTATATAGACGCCCAATATACTTAGTACATAATCAAATCCACTAAGCTTTTAGCATATCTAAACCAATATTTCATTACATTCTACATATTTCTTTGGACTTCTGCACCAGAACCAAGCACAAGAATCCTGCCTTCTATGATTCTAAATTTTTTTCTTCTTTGTATTTTTTTTAATATATTTCAAAAAAAGGAAATATTAGCATCACAAACAAAGTCAAGTAAAATCTTAGAATATATATCAAAGTTTCGGCTTATAGTATATCCAACACAATATTTCAATGCATTGTACATCTTTGCAGCTTAGTAACTATGAAAATTAGAGAATGAAAAGTTAAAAGGTTCTATTACATAACAGAGATGCAAAATAGTTGGATTTGCTTCTGATTTAAATCTTTTTTATTCATTTAGCACATTCCTTATGCTTTTTTCCTATGGATTCTATCTAAATATGTTAACATTTTCATGACATTGTGCATCATACGTAGGCTTCTGATAGTAAATCATCATTGCAAAACACCGAATGGTTGTCCAATCATGTTTATATAGATGTCCAAAATACTTAGCACACAATCAGACCCACTAAACTTATAACATATCCAACACAATATTTCAGTTCATTGTACATAATTTCAACTTACTAATAATGAAAATTAGAAAATGATAAGCTAAAAGGTTCTATTACATAACAAACATACAGATGGATATGCTTTAGATTTCAGTCCTTTTAGTGACATTATGCATCATACGTGGGCTTCTGATGGTAAACCATCATCGAAAAACACTGAATGGTTACCCAATCATGTTTATATAGACGTCCAATATACTTAGCACATGATTAGATCCACTAAGCATATAGCATATCCAACACAATATTTTAGTGCATGGTACATATTTTCAACTTACTAACTATGAAAATTAGAAAATGATAAGTTAAAAGGTTCTATTATATAACAGAGATACAAAATAGATGGATATTGTTCAAATTTCAGTCTTTTTTATTCATTTAGCAGCTTCCTTATACTTTTTTCCCTTTAGATTTTGTCCAAATATGTTAACATTTCTATGACATTGTACATCATATGTGGGCTTCTGATGGTAAACCATCGTCACAAAATACCGAATAGTTATCCGATCATGTTTATATAGACGTCCAATATACTTAGCACACAATCAGATCCACTAAACTTTTAGCCTATCTAATACAATATTTCATTGCATTCTACATATTTCTTTGAACTTCTGCACCAGAACCAAGCAGAAGAATCCTGCCTTCTATGATTCTAAATTTTTTTCTTCCTTGTATATCTTTTAATATATTCCAAAAAAAGAAAAAGAAAAAATGAAATATTAGCAGCACAAACAATATCAAGTGAAATCTTACAATATATATAAAAGCTTCGGCTTATAACATCTCCAACACAATATTTCAATGCATTGTACATATTTTCAGCTTAGTAACTATGAAAATTAGAAAATGATAATCTAAAAGGTTCTATTATATCACAGAGATACAAAATAGATGGATGTGCTTCTGATTTTAGTCTTTTTTATTCATTTATCACCTTCCTTATACTTTTTCCCCATGGATTCTGTCCAAATATGTTAACATTTTTATGACATCATGCATCATACGTGGGTTTTTGATGGTAAACTATCGTTACAAAATACCAAATAGTTGCCCAATCATGCTTATATAGACGCCCAATATACTTAGCACACAATCAAATCCACTAATCTTATAGCATATCCAACACAATATTTTAGTGCATTGTATATATTTTCAGCTTGCTAACTATGCAAATTAGAAAATGATAAGCTAAAATTCTATTACATAACAGAGATACAAAATAGATAGATATCCTTCAGATTTCAATCTTTTTTATTCATTTAGTACCTTCCTTATACTTTTTCCCTTTGGATTCTGTCCAAATATGTTAAGATTTCCATGACATTATGTATCATACGTGGGCTTCTGGTGGTAAATTATCGTTGCAAAACACCTAATGGTTGCCCAATCATGTTTATATAGACACCCAATATACTTAGCATACAAATAGATCCATTAAGCACTTAGCATATCTGACACAATATTTCAACGCCTTCTATATATTACTTTGAACTTCTGCACCAGAACTAAGCAGAAGAATCCTGCCTGCTATGATTCAAAAATTCGTAACTATTGTTGGAAAACCTTTGCCAAATAAATTAGCATTTTGCTTAAATATTTTCCGAATATATGTCAAAACTTAATTTATATACATAACCATTAAATGTACCCTTCTGTGACAATGACTGCATAGTAACTAATAGTTTATAAAAAAAATAACATAGCTCATAATGAGAAAAACAACATAAGCCAGTTACAGCATCAAATAGTTTCTCATCGGCTTTTCACACCTTACCAATTGGTCCAAATAGCATAGCAACTAATTCTCCATCTGTTGGAGTAGCCGAAGCACCCAATGTGAGAACTGCATAATGAGAAACAAGATAAGAATAATGCGATTACTTTCTTTCTCCCCCCTCTGATTTACATTCAGCAACCTAACCTGAGAAATTTTATTTGGATTTCAGGACCTCAAAATAAGGACTCACAATTCATACAAACTAACAAAGATTTTGCCATTAAATCAGCTAATAAAACTACTTATCAAAGAGGAAGAATAAAGTCAAATATCACCATCATACATATAGGCACAAAAAGGAAAAATAAGTAACTTGATATACCAACCACATATTGTAGAAAGATTATAAAAGGTCAACGAAAAAAGGCCCAAGGTACACTTGATTTGAGTACAATGGTGAATAATCTAGCTTCTAGCTAGATGGAGAATTAAGTAAATCTACAAACCAACAAAGTGCTCTTCCACACACTTAGATGAAATCACCGACAACGAGGATTACCATGTGTTGTGCTGCAAACTCTTCTTTTATATTTCTGACAAAATGATACAAATAAATAGTTTCTTGATTAACATCCTTAGAATACAAAAGAAATTCATAAAATTTAATGTCTCGGTCTTGACCTATACCTCAAAAGAATCTATTTTTTGCCATTAACAATCAGGAAGAGTAAAAGGACAACCTTTTCCCTCCTTTTTTGGGGAACAATAAATTTTTTTTCTTCTTTTTTTTAATATATTCCAAGAAAAGGAAAAAAGGAAAGATTAGCATCACAAACAAAGTCAAGTGAAAATATAAGTATTTACAGCGGAAGCCCAAAGCAAACAAATAATAAATATATTCAACCACTTATACAGGAATCACAGTTATGAAGAACAAAATGCACAAACCTGTAGATCTTTCAATTTAACCTCGGCAATAACTGAGACCAAAAGATGCTTCTCATAAAGAAATGGCCTTAACTCCAATGTGACAAGTGATTGGGCCTAAATTAGTCATATTTTTCCTAGTTATTTGAAGACATTTTATGATACATTTTGTGAAATAACTAGTTATATTCTTTCCTATTTGATATTTCCTTCATAAAAATATTTTTCCATAAATTTATGCAAAAAGAAGGAAAAATTATAGTTAATTGTGGAATTTTTCAAAACAGAACCGGCACCAGCCCAAGAAGGGGAACCGGCACCGGTCTTCCACTAGAAAAGCGTGGAGAAATTGAGAAGAAACAGAGGAAAATTGCAATTGATGTTGGAAAGGAAAAGGAAGCAAATTCATGGCTCAATTGAGCCGACAAGACAAGGCAACAACAAACAAACAATTCGGTTAGCTAAAGAAAACAATAACAACAAGAGAAAGTCAGTTTCGGTGGGGCCAAGCAAAGGAGAAACAGGAGTCAACAAAAACGGCCAGAAGAAAGAAAAGCAAAGCAAGACAGTTTTTCAGTTCATAGCTCACGGCTAATTAAGACGACAACAAAAAGGAAACAATTCGGTCAGCAATCAACAAGCAAAGAAAAGCATGAATTTCGGTGGGCTAAGGTGGAGAAAGAAAGTCAACAAAAGCAACCGAAACAGGACAAAAGGAAATCAGAACAAGAAGCAACAATTTCGGTGGGTTTTGGTGATTAGCGGCTCAATTGAGCCACTCGCTGCGATAGCAGAAGAAAGGAAGCTATTTTCGGTGGTCAAACGGCTCAAGTAAAAGCCAAATCAAACAATTCCAATGCCAAATTCAACATCAATTGAAGTTCTCCAGCATAACACGACAGAAAAATCCAATTAGTTTCTAAACTTCTCAATTTCATAAAGGCGGCGGATTCTTTAGTTTATTTAGGATTTTATTTTATTACTCCTTTTTTGTTTTTGATTTCTTTAGGTAATTTCTTCTTCTTTATTTAGGATTCTTTTAGGAATTTTGTAAGCCTATAAATAAAGGCTAATTTACCCTAGAAAATGGGAGGTGCACAATGTAGGGACTTAGACATATTTTAGAGTGCATCACCAATATTTTCTCAAGATAAATAGTTCAAAGAGGATTGTACAAGAGGATCTATGAAGGAGGAAAAAGAAGGCTTGTCTATGAGTATCTATTTCTTTCCTTTGTTTTCTTTTTCTTGAATAATGATATGTTAATTGTTTTATTGTAATTTGACATTGTTTTAGACATTCATGATATTTGGAGTTTTTTTTATTTTTTTTATTAATTGATTGTTGTTCTTGGTATTGATTACTTATACTTATTACGATATTGATTGGTTGGATCTTTCCATTAACTTGCTTGGACAAAGGGGTTGATGGTGGTTTCACTTCATTAGTTTCATATTTGTTAGCTTTTAACTTGCTTGGACAAAGAGGTTAAGAGTAGGGACAAAGTAATTCAAGGTTAATTAATGTCTGCCAGGATATGGATTCATTGATTAATTTTCATGTGTAAATTACCAGGAATGGGAATTAAATCAAGGACTATGGTTATTGCATTTTTTGGGTAAGACTGGTTGAGACAGGATATGTGATACTAAGTTACCTAGAAGATAGGGATTTATGGATTGGACAAAGAAGTAAATCTATATTATCTTTCATGATGCCAAGAGAATAATTAGTAGTAATAATGATTGAGTTCTTTGAGATCATACTTGTCTATACAATTATTTGAATTACATACTTCTCCATCCTTAACATGTATATATTTTTATTTTATTTTATTTTCCTTTTTATTTGTTTTTCAATTTATTGAGTCGGTTAAATAATGAAAGAAAGGTAATTAATGTCTACTTGTTCCTTGAGGATCGACATTCGTTTAAACCATATGCTCGATTAATGATGAGTACGCTTGCTTATATGTGTAATTTGGGTTGAACGTTTTAATTTAAACTTGATTGGGAATGTGCTTAGTTTTATATGATTTTTACACCCAAGTCCGAACACATCAACAAGTTTAACTGTGATTTGCAAATAATTAAATAAAAACCATACACTTAAAGAAAATTGCCAAAGGTTCAAGAAACTAAAGCTAAGCTGAAGTACGAAACATGAAAATGTAAAACTATCCAGGAAACCAAAAAATTTAATCTTGCTTCCTATTATACTAAAGGAAGAATGATAAAATGAAAAATTCGCAAACGTCACAAGTTTTACGTTAGGGATAAATCTTTGTACTTTGACTGATAGAAAATGTCAATACAAATGTACCAAAGAGTATTAACACCTATCAAAGATGAAAACTTTTTAACTTCTAAAATTTCTTATTCTAATTATTTTGTGTGATAGCAAGATTTCAAGAATCTTAAAGGAAATCACATTTTCAAATGTGTGCTTTATTTATTCGTGAAAAAGAAAATTCATAACTTTCAGAGTAAGGGAATCATTTGATCTAGACCTAATGTAAAGGAAGAGAAGTTGACTTTGTCACCATAAACTTCGTCATTTGATCTGCAAACCCTACATGTATATGACCATCATGTACACAAACCCCAACATTAATCACTAAGGATACAACAAAGAAAGAAAATTTTAATCGCACATTACTTAAAACTAAAAAAAGGAAAATCACATTCAACAAAGGCCCCATGCTTCAGTATCCTCTTCTTTCAATAGTGTTGAGACCACTAAACAAGTATCAGGCTCTTACATGCAACACCTTGCACATACTATCACCATATGCCTTTTTTAAAGTAGGTCATGGTCTCTGCACTTCTAATGTGCATGAAACACCACATGCATATACATTGTTTGAATTTTTTAGTCCGGGAAATAAAAAGCAAAAATCTATTATTTGTCAAAGGATAAAAATTTTAAAAAAAAAATAATAGATAAATTAAGAATAATATTAGGATAATTAATCTAATATCTATTATTTTGTAATCTTTTATTATTTTTTTTAATTTACATAACTAATTCATATGAATCTATTATTATCATATGGTCCATTATATCATAACTAATATATTATTTATATATAATATATAATGAATAATTCTATATTATTTTTTAGTGGTTATTTAACGTTTTGAGTTAAATTATATAGTTTTTTAATTTACATGATATTCTATTACACTATGTGTATCTTCTGAAGAATAACAATTCAAAAGTTAAAACTAAAACCAAAATAAAATAAAAAGACCTTACATCCATCTCCCACCAAGGTGCTTCTAGTCTTTTATCCAAGAAAGAGTATAACATCCCAACTGGTACAATATCTTTAGCATGAATTCAAAGTCAAAACTGTCAAGCTTGTCAAATTTATGACTGAAACTATTTAAACTCCTCAGAACAACATCCATTTATATTCCTTCATTGAATCTGAAAAATAGATGGTATCTCTACCACCAATATTTGCTAATACTGGGACATATTTCTTCTAAAATTCCTTGGAACTATCCTTCTGCAAAAACCGCGAGTTGTCAGGATACAAACTTGTTATGTTGCAGGTATGAGTACGAGGTGCAATAACCATAAAAAGACAAATTTAGGAATTCTGAAATTGAAAAAATTGCCATTTTAGATTAGTTATTGCTTTTCTTATTCTGCAAAGCTAAAATAAGATATATGACACCTTGTTAGCATGTAGTACACCAACCAACTTAAATCCATTTTCCTCCTACATAGCCATCAGAGAGAACATAATTAAAATGTTTCAGCAGAAGTTACATCAGTTGAATTTTCTTAGAAGAATATTCTCCTTCAACAAAATCATAATGCAGAGCCATTTAGAAAGTGTTTTCAGCATAAGGTCAACCTTTATCTCCTAAAGGGTTCACAATATCAGTATTCCACCTCATCCTATACGCAAGTTGCAATCCTATAAATCTATATCTTTGTGTCCTTCTCAGAGTAAAAAACAGCACCAATGTTATTTTAATCGCAAAAAATATGCAACTTAAACCTGTCATGTTCCTACATTAACACAAGACCTGTATGATGAGAAGTACCAAATAGTAAAAGGAAAACACAACAACTATCTGATGAAAGAGTCAAGTGAAGTGTTAGTATAAACATGCAACAAAATAGCTAACCTTCATTTGTAGTGGAGTATTTTGCATATGATCTCAACCTCCATATTTTCTTTTTTCTTTTTTCCATTAGGGCATTGGAAGAAACTATCAGAAGAAAGATCACTTCCTCTTGACTTAGTGAATGTCAAATTAGATAACCCGTTATCATTTCTTGATTCATTGGTCAAGTCAATATTGAGATCCACAACACAAGAATTTTCCAGCTCATCACATTCTCCAGAGTTTGGAATGCTGGTATTTGATTCTTGTGTCTCAATTCTTAGTTCTGGTAGATCATTAGCTGCATTTGTAAATGTTAGGTCTTCCCTTCCTGGACGTAGGTACCATGTAGACTCGTGTGTAGTGACATTATAAAAGTAGGTTCTCGTCTAATAATTGTCCAAATATGCTCTCCAGTCTCTAAAAATACCTCTGTTGCTGCTGCTGTCAACTGTATTAGAGTCAACCAGCTCTGCGCTCTGTGAATCTGCTGCTGATTGATGTTAGGATTCGTGGACTCTTAAATGCGAAAAACATTCACGAATCCCTTCTGAGGATCCAAGTAAACGATTAAGAAGATCGTAAGTTTGTAGAATTACCTCTGTTTGGTGTAATCGATATCATTCGATTCCGATTCTGTCACTGTACGTGCAATCCGAACGATCACTAGACGTTGCAGTGTGCGAACGTCCTCTATCGGATATACACCGCAAACTCGCTCGTTACCCGGGGAGTGCTAACGCCTAGGGTTTGAGAGGTTTTTTTTTCTGATCAATAGAGGCACGAATATCTCAACAGAAATTGGCACACCCAAGAAGACGGCTAGGGTTTTCTTAAAAACCCACTCCAAACCTCTTAGAGTCCAACCCTAATAATATCTTATCATATTTTAATTTAAATTCAAATTAAATTAAAACTGATATGATAAGATTATGCCATTATCTCAGTAATTTAACTAATTAATTTATCGAGTCAGATTTTTATAATCTAAACATCATCCAGATACATCGAATGTGGATATATTTCCAAATTCATTGTATCTGGTAAATTTTCTAAGTTCGATTAACTTAGACATATTTCCAGATTCATCGAATCTGGTCACCAAAAAAATAACCTAATAAGTTCGCTTATTGTGTGACCCTATAGGTTCATTTAACACTGGTAGTGTGCCTAAATCATATATAAATGGCCCACAAGTTATAAGCGGTTTCTAATAAAACATTATAACTATCCAAGTTAAATGAAGATCGGTGATCTCTTTGAACCAAACCATAATTTTATATTTAGTCCTTTTGTCACACGATATCCAGATTAAGCATAAGGCACGGAACATGTCATCCTTATTAAGCTTAATCAATTATTTCTTGATTTCATAATAGATTATTCAAACAAATGATATCAATATCTTAGATTGATATATTTGAGCACGGTCATGCATTTTAATAGTCTAACTTATCAAAGGGCACATGGATATCTCTCCCATAATTGAGAGGGACAAATTCCTTCACTATCAATCATATTCCTCTCATTGATTTATTGTATATCCAACAGTAGTCTAATTTATTATCTGGTTAAAGACAACTTTAGATAACGTCAAAATACAGAATTTATCAAGTAGGAAACTATGATGAATTTAGGTCGAAGGACTTTTAATATTATTATGGTTAGAAAATATTTATGACATGTTCCATGAAGTACTCTCACAGTGGGTCATATCCAATACATTAGTGTTCTTTAATATTTATTTATGTTTTGACTTGATATCACATATTCATGACCAGTAAAACATAGTCATCCAGTCACAAACATACTAATCTTAATTTATTATTGTTCCAATAATAATAAATGATCAGGGACATATTTAGAATAGTCATTTATTCATTGTTGGATTATCAAGTCACATACTTGATGACCACAAAACAAAACGCATTATTCATGGAAAGGAAAGCCTCATATTATTATATAAAATATAACGACAATAGTATAAGTACAAATTGACTCTAAGGCATATCCCCAACAATTGAGACTCATGCACTTACTCAACCTCAATATCATTACACAATATCTCAACTTCTGTTTCATTATCTACTATTACAGAAGCTTTTATGCATGCATAACCCCCTCATTTTTTATCAAGTCCCTTTCCTCCATAACTCTTGCTACCATATACTAAATAGCTTCCTAAAGAAAATTCACCGTCTAATCTCTGACCAACCTCCACCTGAATGCGCATTTTCAGTAAATCATTTGGGAATCCAGTGTCATAATCAAGACCATAATGCAATACATGAGCAGATATATCATCGGCAAATGTATTGGTCTTCCCTTTAAGATCAGAATACAATTGTTCACTATGGCATAACATAGATGTTAAGCATAGGGTATTGCTTTCTCCATCACTAAGAATAACTGAAGATATCTTCCCCCCTCACTTCCTCTAGCTGAACTTAGCAAATAATTATCAATTTCTTTACGATGATAAAGATTCTTCTTCTTCTTCATATCCTTTCTTTTCCCTCCATTTGCAGCCCTCTTCTATAAAATAAAGTAGAATGGTCAAATTAGGATAAAAATTATAGCAAATAATATTGGAATATCAAGTGCTTGAAGATACCAGCTTTATATTAAACAGCAAAAGGACTGCATCCCATTGGACATCCTAAGATAAATGAGTTAAATTGTTTAAGGATCCCATTGAACATCCCAAGATAAATGAGTTAAATTGTTTAAGGATGCAATGATTCATGTAACTTGACTTGCATCTCAGAGGCTTTTCAACTCTAATTGCCTGTACCTTTCCCAATGTCACATATCATGAAAAAACAAAAGCATCACTTAGAAATAGCAAAAAGAATGTCACAAGCCAATGAACTGTTGTTTTCTAGTGAACTAACAAAAGCACTTTCTCAACCGTCATTGCCTATTTGCAAACAAAATCACTAAGGCAATATATGGATAGCTTAGCAATAATGATGTTTTCCCATCCAGCAAGCAACATTAAATTTTTTTTTTCCATTTTTCATACAACTACAAATGTCATTTAACCTGTGGCAATTATGTAATCCTAGCCACAACAGTGTGTATATTTCAAACAAAAGTTTACAACTCTTGCACACGGAAAAATGCCAAAGCAGTCAAGGTCAACATTAGATATAAAGAAAAGAAGACCGTGCAATTTATATATAATACAAAAACCTTTATTTTGGAATCTAATCCCATTGAATCATGGTGATTGCTAATTAGGAAACTAAAGAGATTCAACCAAATATTTTGCAAAATTTCAACAAAGATAACCCCTAAAACTAAAGTTTCGCTTAGCTCAAACATTTTACATCCAAATCAAGCCTTAATTGAAGCAATAATGAAAAAAAAGAATTCAATCACCTCCTTGTTTGTATAAAAACAAACTGGAAGCCCCAAATTATTCATTTGCCTGGAGAGTTCCAAATCTTCAGAGCATTGCAGTTGCATGCAATTCAAGGAATACAGGTTCTGCAAATTCATATACACGATCTTGAGTTGGAACCAATCATAGTACTTCTTTTCCAACTCACATTGAAAAAAAAAAAAAGAATCTTATTACTCAAGAAACTAAATGCTACTAAAATGCAATTAGTAATCATAGTATAAGCAAAACCTCAAGTCAGATGGAAAATTGGCAATGAAAGGGGAATTCGCCCCTTCAGAGAGAGATTCAGGCATGGCACACGACCTAACCTTAGGAGATAGACTCAGTTAAGGCAACCTATCCAACGAACTCCTCTCCTGTATGTCTCGTAGCCTTTTACGTTGCCAGAAAAGGTGGGCTTTGCTGGGAATTCAAGTTGAGGTTCAAGAATACTGAGTAATTCTTGCCATTATTGAATCAAATGCAACATGTGCATCTACCCTCCTCTGCCTTCGCCATCGTGATGCAAATCTGCTCCCTACCTCGCCTCCCATTTTCCCACTCTCCTCACTCTCCTTCACTTTGCCCCTCCGCTTCCCTCTTCCTCTTTAGCCTTCAACATGAACGTTGCAGTTCTGCCCTCACCATCGGTATCACCGTCATCCCTAGCGGCGAAATTTAAAACCCTCAACCCTCGACCACATGACTTCAATTGGCAACCATGGATGCAAAATTGTGTTACTGGGTCTCAAAGACATTCACTACAAAGGAATCATGCATTGCAACATAAAACTCGACAGCAACGTCCTTGTAGTTGGAGAAAGGAGAAAATCAATTATAAAATTGCAGCTTTTGAGCTCACAATTGGGCAAAGAGAGCGGAATAGGAAGAGGAAGAGAAAAACCTAAGGCTACCTCAATGGAGAATATGGATTTGGTATCGACATTTGGACAAGGGAATGCTGTGTTTTTGTGCTTTTTAGGCAACCGTTACAAATTTTAAAAAGGAAAATTAAAAAAATATATATTGTAAAATGACTAAATTAGATATGATGACAAAATAAATCTTGACTATTCAAAAAGTTATCTAAAAAAATTCATAAGATCTGAATCATCATTCATAAAAAATAAATATCTTTCATTAAATCTAAACCATTAATTAAAAACTTATAAAAAACATAAAAATTTTGTAAAGACAAATCATTCCCCTCTTCACAATTAGAATACACAATAGAATGCTGTGTTTTTGTGTTTTTTTAGGCAACAGTTACAAATTTGAAAAAGGAAAATTAAAAAAAGAAAATTAAAAAATTAAAAAATGATTAAATTGGATATGTCGACCAAATAAATCTTGATCATTCAAAAATTTATCTAAAAAAATTCAGAAGATCTGAATTTACATTCATAAAAAATAAATATCTTTCATTAAATCTAAACTATTAATTAAAAACTTATAAAAAATTAAAAAAACATAAAAATTTTGTGAAGACAAAACATTCTCTTCTTCACAATTAGAATACACATTTAGATTTATGCATTCAATATTAGGATGATTTTGAGGCTAAAACGAAAATAGAAAATCTTATAATCCGATAGCGGGAAAATGTTTTCCAATTGATTAACCTATTTGTTATTCTAGTACAAATTCATTATAAGAACTCTTCTAACAAATTTGTAAGTTTGAAACTTACCCAATATATAATTAAGATTAACATATTAAGTATGCAGAGATATACATTTACGTTGATTAGAATGCCTTAATATATGAAAACATACAAAACATGAGTGATTATTGTAGATAGATTTTAGTAAATGAGACTTTACTATAAGATTGTGGAATTCATTGTAGTATTATAATTAAAAACTTTGCCTTTTTTTTTAATCATAGAAAAAGATTTGTGAAAGTAATAAAAATTGAATTGAAATGAATTTGTTTGAATATAATAAAAATTTATTAAATATGTGATATCAAAGTTAGGTTAAATAAAGAATATGATGAATTGCGAGTATAGTTATCGATAAACAAAAATTACTAATTTAAATTAAAGTAATATATATATATATATATATATATATATATATATATATATGTGTGTGTGTGTGTGTAAAAGTCGAAGATGAAGTATACTATTACGATACGTGAAAGTATCATAAGGTGACACGTGACTAAATAAAATTTTTTTAAAAGAAAAATAAAAATTATATTTGAATTCCTTTAAAATCTTAATTAATTAAATTAATTAATAAAATATATATGTATTTAATATTAATATATTAAAATGTGTGATTCTTTGAATATTATATATATATATATTTAATATTAATACATTAAAATGTATAATTTTTTAAATACTATCTAAAGTTACTTTAAAATCTTAACTAATTAAATAATTAATTAAGTTAATACATAATATATATTTAATATTAATATATTGAATTTTAATAACATAACAATTCATATAACACACGGGACATGAACCTAGTTTTAGATTTTAATTGATTGAGAAAAATTATTGTCTACTTTTACCTAGAAACCAACTATTAAAAACAAAAAGAATTAGTGAAGGAACCTATTTAACAACAGAGGAGAAAATAAATCCACACAATTATTATGAATAAAAATATTTGACTTAAAAAAAAAGAGAGAAGAAGATGAAGTTACTTTTGTGCCCTCTTATGCAGGATGTACGTCTGACTTCTTTTTACGTGAAGTTACCATTGTGATATTCACAGTTTGAGAATTATTCAAAGAGGTCCTATTGCTTTTCTTTTGTTGCTTTTAGATGGTTAATTTGTTGACTGGAGTCGCTGGAGGGTTTGGGTTGAATCGTCCTTGTAAATTAACGGACTCTTATAACGTTTGGGATTTTACTTTTAGGGACTATTTAGATATTTTTCAAATATTTAGGGACCAAATCGAAACATTCTAAATATCCTCTGCCTGGCCATTGAAACGACGCCAGGTATCACAAACCAATCAGAGAACTCCACGTTGCTCATTGAGGCGGATGCACCACTTGCTGAATACGCTTTGCTGCCTGCCAGTCCCTCCTTTTCCACAGAAGGCGCGGGCTCTTACTGAAGTCGAACCAGGAATATACGCAAGGCGTAGCGCTTTTTTGGAATTAAGTTGTAAATCCTCAGAACCCTCGAGGTTAATTTTGTCTTTCAAAATAACGAGCCATTCTGCAAACTTGGGGGAAAGTCTTCTCTCGTCTTGCTCATGATCCTAAAACCAAAAACCTCACAACCACGCTCACTCTCTCCCGTCAGTGTGTGATAGCAGCTTGTTTTGGCCGTCAATGGCGGACCCGGAGACTTCGGGGCCATCGACTCTACGTAACGCCTTTGGAAATGTTCTCTCATTCCTCATTCTTCTGCTAATCGGCGTTATCGCTTTCTCTATCCGTCTCTTCTCTGTAAGTGAACTCTTCTTGTCCTCAATCTGTTAGTGTATGCATACAATTCTGCGCTTAGGATATGTGTCTTCATATATAGATGTGTAACCAGGTCGGAAAATTAGATCGGATCGTTGAAATGTGGTGTAATTCACAAGACTTCGGGAGTTATTGTTGCGGAGGAGTCATGTATTTGTTTTACTCAAATTTGATTTTGGAGAAATGTGCTTAGTGTTGTTTTTTTCTCTGGTTGCTTGCAGGTGATTAAGTACGAGAGTGTAATTCATGAATTTGATCCTTATTTCAATTACAGAGTCACTCAGGTTTGGCTTCATCAATTCCCTTTCCCTTTCTTTTTAGCAAGTTGTTTTTGCCTGAGAAAATGCGATAACTACATAATTAAGAATCAATCGCTCTCTGGGCCAGTGCCTCTTATGCAAAGTTGTTGGTTATGGTTGCATTTCACTGCAGTAGAGAAGGATTTAGTAATGTTCAAGTTGCACAAGTTGAAGCATGATGAATTTTTTTAAGCATGATGTGCTATTAGTGAATGCTTATGCGTTTATATGCCTTTTAGGCTAGATGCCACAGGATATGAAGTTGATGCTTGTGATTTTCTTCTTGTTATACTCATTAATGGAAGGTGAACTTTTGAAAGCATTTCCTGTGGCAATTATTACCATGGACGAGATCAATTTAAAGGATATTTAACTGTTAGCTGGTGATCATGGTGGAATTAGGGAACCCCATCTCTGGCCAAGATCATATGCTCTTGTTTTTTAGCTAGAACAGTGGTTAACTCAGTGTAGGTTTTTGTTCTGATCATAGGATTCTTGACCCATGGGATTTTAGTTAACAAAGTTGGGATTTTTAGTATCACTCAAAGCTTTGAGGGGCAATTCTGCCCCAACATTGTTAATGTACTGCTCCTGACCAAAATCACCTACAAAATGAAGTGGAAATATGGAGGTAGAGCTGAGGGACGATTGTTTCATTGAGGCTTGGAGTTCTGGATGTCTGTACATTTCAATATGATCCTGAAAATACAAGCTATATAATTTTATCATCTCCATGCAATTTCAATTTTCATTTGATTGCTCCACTCTTTATTTTGATTCATTTGGCTTGTACTGCCAGAAATTAATTCCTTTTGTTAAATGGCTCTATGGCCATAATTTGGATGTTTTTTGTTCGACTTTTCAGATTGATGTGAGGAAAACAAGCCAGTAATATATTTAACAAGAGATGAAACATGATAAAGCCAATAGTTTCTGTATTTTTTTGGCTTATCATAAGATTTGTGTTTAGATATTTTAAACTTGATCTGAATATGTTATGATGTTCAAATCTTACCAGTTAACCAAGCTGGCAGCTGGTTGTAGTTACCTTGATTTTTTCCCATTGCCTTTTATGGATATGTTATACTTTTCCCTTTGAAGTAATGAATCTTATCCTTGCATCTAAATGTTGCACACCATATGACTGGTATCTATTTTATTTCAGTTTCTTACGAAGAATGGAATATATGATTTCTGGAATTGGTTTGACGATCGTACCTGGTAATTGCTATAAAAAATAGTGACGAAGTTCTTTTGAACATTTACTGTTGTTTTTCTCCTGGTTATTGCACTATCTAATAAAATACCTAGCTTTTGCTTGATCGAAGGTATCCTCTTGGCCGTGTGATTGGAGGAACTGTTTATCCCGGGTTAACATTGACAGCAGGCACCTTGTGGTGGTATGTATAGGTTACTATTACTTAATTCCAGCAGTTTTGTACAAGTCTTGGAGGTTCGCTAAATTCTTTTTGTTATCCTATTTTGGCAAAGCAAATAAAGATATTTCTCTCACCCAATTCTCCATCGGTTTTTCTCTTTCCTTTTCATTGACTTTACCTATCAAGTTTATTAGTGTTTCACAGTTTTGCGAAGATTGGTGTGTTGAATTAATGCTTTATGATGACAGGTTGTTAAATTCTTTGAACATTCCTCTGTCAGTGGAAACTGTGTGTGTGTTTACTGCCCCTGTGTTCTCAGCATTTGCTTCTTGGGCAACATACCTTTTGACAAAGGTTTGTTTGCAGTGCTAGCAATAGCTGTTTAAAGTTTATTTTCATTAGTCTTAGATCATACATTAAGGTCACCAGAATATCTCTTTTTGAACTTTGAGTATGAGGAAACTTAAATTTTATCATGTGCAGGAAGTCAAGGGCACTGGTGCGGGATTGACTGCTGCAGCTCTTTTGGCCATGGTAATTTAGTTTGTGGATAATTGCTATACAGTAATAGTATTTTGATGCCATTTTGAGTTATTCCCGTGATTCAGTTTCCTTATTATGGTTAATTTTAGTGATAATGATCTCAACTGTGCTATATGTTTGGGCTGTTCACAGTAAGAATGTTCATCTCGTTCCGCAGGTTCATGCAGGCACAAGCTTTCTTAGCCACTTAACTGCCATAAAATGTACCATACAATATCAAATTGTTCTTGTCGTCATGTTGAATGATGCATTGCAACATGATGTTTTTTTAATACTAATTTAGTGATTAATATATTTCATGCTTCTAATTCATAATTATATATTTTTGTACATCTAACTGAAAGGTGATGCTGTATAACACTGGTTTGACTGAATTGCTCTAGAAAATTATATCCTTCATAGAGCATTGGAATGATATCATAGTATCTGGGAAGGATCTCACTGCACCGTCTAACAATTCTTAACTTCCTTAGTAATCACAGACCTACGAGTCAAATATCCTTCTAGAGTCCAGTATCTTGTATCTTGCATCTTGCACAAGAAGTTTCCTTACCTATTTGTTTAGAAAATTACTTCCTAAACTATGCTGCTACCATTTGAGATTGTTACTAGATTTCCATGTCAGTTGTATTTTTCACTTTGGTTTATATTTACTGCTTGCAGGTTCCGTCCTATATTTCCCGATCAGTGGCTGGCAGCTATGATAATGAAGCTGTAGCCATATTTGCTTTAATATTCACTTTTTACCTCTATATAAAGGTTAGATTATGGTAATGGTATAATTTTGTTGCACCTATTGCCTATATTTGTAATAAAATTCCACTCTCCATCCTTGTGAACGAACGATGACTTTGGAGTTTGGCCTATTCTTTTCACTTGGTTCTTCATGTTTGCATTTTATTTCTTGGATATGGTTACAACTATTTTCAGCACACTAACGTGAGGTACTGATTGCAGACTTTAAACACAGGGTCCCTCTTTTATGCAACTCTGAATGCCATTGCCTACTTTTATATGGTAGGCCTTCTATGCAAATGTGGATGTTGTTGCTACCTGTCATTTCAAGTGTTTTGCTCCTGAATTCTTTTCCTCGTGACATTTGCTCTGCATTTTCTTTTAGGTTTGCTCTTGGGGAGGGTACACCTTTATAATCAACCTTATTCCAATCCACGTGCTGCTATGTATTGTAACTGGCCGATATTCTTCTCGATTGTACATTGCATATGCTCCACTTGTAAGTATCTGAATGTGCAGTTATTTTCAGAAAATATTTCAACTGTGATTGAAAATGGAGTTGAATGAATATTGCTATCATCCGTACAATTCTATAATTGGAAAATGAGTTAAATATTGCTCAGGGTGAATGGTACTCGAATTTCCACGTTTCCCACATTTCCCACATGGGTAAGCAATAGCATGTCTGTTACCATGCTAAAGATATTTCTGTAAATTTGGACACACCCAAAGGTGAAATTCTTAGCTGAACCTGGTCCACAGCCCCACTTGTGGACCGAGTTCTCACCCCAAGAAGCCACGTCTTGTTTATTTGTATTTTCTTAAGAAATAAAGGTAACCTGCTCAACTGTTTCCATCTTCGCCTTCTCTCTTCCATACAACGACTTCCAATACTCTCTTCACCAAAACTTCTCCAATTCCAGATCTACAGATCTGCCTTCTCCTCCTGGGGGACTTCTGTTTCTTCTCTTTGCCCGAAAACAATTTCCTTGCTTGCACCGGTCAACTTTCCGGGAAGGCATTGTTTCCTCTGGCAATTGTTGCAGTTGGAAATCGGCTTCAGTTGAACATTCAAAATGCCTGATCCCCAGGCCTAGTATTTTCACAAGTCCGCTCAATTTACCCCTCTTTATATCAAGATCTGATTTTTTTTTTCTCCCCTAGTTCTAAGCCTGTAATTTGAAATGAGTGAATCAAACAAAAAATGGTGTCTTTAATTTTCCCAAGATTTCATCCCATCATAAAACAAACAAATCCTATGTGAGATACCACCATTGTTGGCCCATCTTTTGAATCTGAACATACTCCATCAAGTGCTTCAAACTTTCAAGCTTTCTACAAGTAAATTATCATAAAATCCTTATTGTTGGCCCATCTTTTGAATCTGAACATACTCCATCAAGTGCTTCAAACTTTCAAGCTTTCTACAAGTAAATTATCATAAAATCCTTTTCTTCTTTTCTTCTTCTCTCTTTACCATCTCTAGCCTCTGATCAAGGACAGCAACTGATTTTTTTTCCTCAATGTTTTTTTCATCTTACACTAAAAAAAAAAGGGAGCCCAATTTGAGAATCACCATAAACCAGTGATTATGAAATTACTCAAACACAAAGACATAGGTTGATCCATATGCCGAAGAAAATGATGCCTTTCTGGCAAGAGGAGGGCTGTGAGAGGATTTGGACTTGAGGGTGAATGAGGGAACCTTGGAAGAGAAACAAAGGGAGGAGTTTGGAATGGAAAAGAGTTGAGTATGTTTACCTGTAAAATAAAAGCAAAAAGGACTTATGGATTCTTGCGGTGAATCTGGTCTACAAGTGGGGGCCATGGACCGGTTCAGCTAATTTCCCCACTCAAAGGAACTCATAAATGCTATTTATTCTGGTACTCTAGAGATTTTAATTGTGTATAGAGGTAATTTTCTAATTTTATCAGGCTATATTATTATGGCATTTCTTTTGATCCAAATACACCTTTAGATGTTTCGGTATCTTAGGAATTTCCGTGTCAGATGGTGGGCTCTGTTTTTTAAATTGCCATGGCATCCTTTTGTTTTGTGGTGAAGCAGCTGGTATCTGCCTTCTTGCTTAATGTCTAACTAATATTTTGTACACTGTGTGCTACAGAAACTGCATGAGCATGATTACATTTTTGACATATAAATTTAATCTCCTAAAATCATGCAAGTGTATATTTTTTTAATTTTGGCCTAGTCTCCGACTAGCAGTGTTATTGTGTTTCAGTAATGAAATTATGAAAGAATTTGCATAAAGGAATTTCTGTATTAAAATTTGCACGCATAAAAGAATTTCTGTAGTAACAATGGCATAAAGTAAATTCAAACTTCACAGTGGGAAAGACTATTAGTTGAACTCATGTTGTGCTTCTGAAGATATTCGGTGTATATTTAAATAGGTATGTGGCTGCAATGTTCCATAAGGCTGCTTGGACTTGTCATGCATGAGGAATATTTTTGAGGTTCATGGTTGGCCTGGAAATATTTTTGAAATCTCTTTGTCTTTTATAAATTATTAAATTTACTTACAGGTCGTTCTGGGAACATTGTTGGCTGCATTGGTCCCTGTTGTGGGGTTTAACGCAGTCATGACATCGGAGCATTTTGCTTCATTTCTGGTTAGTTTTCATCTTGTGGTTGCTTTTCTACTGTTGTAAATTATGGCTGTGCCTTTTGATTTGTAAAAAGTTGCAATTTGTGTTGATTACTTTATATGCTCAATTAGTTTTGCCTCCTGAAACACATATATCCTTCCACTCTACTGTTTTTGCAATTTTCTAATCCTACATGTTCCCTCTGGATTGTGTACAGGTTTTTATTATTATCCATGTGGTAGCTCTTGTTTACTATATCAAAGGAATTCTTTCACCAAAAATGTTCAACCTTGCCGTTACTCTTGTGTTAACAGTTGCCCTGTAAGCCTCTGTCCTTGCAACTTTTAAGTATTTTTTATTTAAGTGTTGACCGTGGAGATACTGATTAGAAAGGGATGACAACTAAATTCTTACTGAATAAGAAATTATTTATGATACTATAGAATTTTCTTCATACTTCACTTCATACTGTAGTATTCTTTCCTTGAATTTGATCAGTTCAACTTGAGGGCTAAAAGAAAAATTCACATGGGCAGTATATTGCTGAAACTTGCTAAGATTTCCAAGTTTGTTATGTGCACTCATTGAATTTGAATATTATATACCTCTTTCTTTGACCTATTACATGTGATTTTAATGTTCAGGATAGTTTGCTGTGCTGTGGTGGCTGTTCTTATAGCATTGGTAGCATCCAGCCCAACGAAGGGGTGGAGTGGGCGTAGTTTGAGTCTGCTTGATCCGTAAGTTTGTTGTCTTACAGTGTATATTAGTAGCTATGTGGCCAAGTTACTTTTCTTAAAGATCTGAAGAGAAAAGAATAACCAAACAATAGAGTTGATATGGAATGGTGGTATACAAGGTATTTATATATGTGTGTATGCTTGTATGTGTGGCTATAGATTTTAAATTTGATTTTTACCTTGATGTGAACAATATTAATATAATGGTCATCGGACTGCCTGTTGGTGAACTCTAATTCATCGTTAATCCGGGGGCCCCTTTCAATCATCTATTGTCAATCTAGAAATTATATGAAGCTAATTTCTTCTTCTTCTTTACTTCTCCATGGACTGTGGCAGAACTTATGCAAGCAAATATATACCAATTATTGCCAGCGTTAGTGAGCATCAACCACCTACTTGGCCATCTTACTTTATGGATATCAATGTTTTGGCATTCTTGGTTCCAGCTGGCATCATAGTAAGTTATCAACTTGGGGATCAATCTTTCTTGGGGCCGTAATGTATACTTATGTTCAATAGAAGATGTAGGGTCCCTATAATTGCAATTCTGTTTATCGAATCTGTCTCTGCTGCTTTTTCAGGCATGCTTTTTGCCACTCTCTGACGCAAGCTCTTTTGCTGTCCTTTACATTGTAACATCTGTATATTTCTCTGGGGTCATGGTGAGTTAATCTGGAAAACACCAGCTTGACATTATCTGCTCTCAGCTTCTGTGGTTCTTTGGCATCATTTTGATTTGCTTATATTACAGGTTCGACTAATGCTTGTGCTTGCCCCAGCAGCATGCATAATGTCTGGAATTGCGCTTTCAGGAGCATTTGATGTATTTACTCGTTCAATCAAATACCAGTTGCATGGTATACAACAAAAGTCACAGACTAATGTAAGCATGTGATCTCCTTTGTTTGCAGAAGACACCATTCAAAATATTGACAATTTGAATGTATATTGTTTGTAAACTAAGTTCTTACACTGTTGATTGTGAAGGCAGGGGATACCAGTTCTGATAATGTCGCCTCACAGACTGAAGTGGTAAAGACTGAGAAAAGTGTGCTAAAGACCGAGAAAAGTGACACAGTAAAGGAAAGACCCTCAAAGAAAAACAAGAAAAAGGAGAAGGAAAAGGAAAAGGAAAAGCAAAATGTCGAGAGGGCTTCTATTCGATCATTTGTTGAGGATAGGCTTTTGGTTTTACCTCTGGAGGCTTCTTTAGTAGCTATTTTTTTGCTTATCTTGCTGGTTGCCTTTTATGTGGTATGTATGCTTTTCTGTCTCTTTAATAATTTTTGAAAAGAGTTATCATTTCTTGCTGTGCTTCTAATTCAATATTCTTGGCTGGAGTACTGGTTATCTAGCTTCCTTTTTTTTTCATGACACCTTAATACAGTCCTCTCTGATGCTCCTTCTTTATCATAGCCAAAAGGGAAAGGGGTCTGCTGTTTGATCTGTTCTTGGTTTACACCACTCTTTTATCATATTGTTTCTGGAACAGTAAAAATATCGTTTTGTTCTTTGAAGATTGTTCCTAGGACTAGTCTTCTGCTTCTGCCTGTTTTGTCAAAATAGTCATTTACTACTATGAGCCATATTCTTTCTTGAATGATATCTTATTTGGCTAGTCATTAAGCAATATTATCAGATAACTTCAGATCCATATTTGAGTATCATAAACAGATAGGAAATTAAGCTTGATTCTCTTGTCGTAAATATGTAGACTTAGCAAGGTGGCACCTAATTACCTTTTCTCTTTTTGTTTCTTTATTTTCCAATTGACCTTTAACAATTGAGATGTTAATTTGTCTGTGTAGGTTCATTGTGTCTGGGCAGCAGCAGAAGCATATTCAGCACCTTCCATTGTGCTAACATCTCATTCTTCTGATGGCCTTCATGTTTTCGATGACTTTAGAGAGGCTTATGCATGGCTGAGTCATAACACAGAGTTGGATGATAAAGTGAGTTCCATCATTTTCCATGTTTTCTAATTGGAAGTTCTATATCATGCTGTTCTTGAATTTTTATTTCCTTCATGTATTTATTTTCTAATATTCAGGTTCTCTCCAGCATTATATATCTCTTTGTTCTTGCTTTTCCTTTAATATTCCCCTGCTATTGTTTTTGTTTGTTTGTGGCTGTTATATGTTTTCTCTTTTTTGCATCATTTTTATTTCATTCCTTTGATATCTGTTTTTAAGATTATGTATTTCTATGATCTACTGTCCTTACACTAACTTTGCATTTTTTTATACTTATGTAAATCAAGGTTATTTAAGGCGTAAGGCACCTTCAATGCGCTTCACCCTAGCATCGTCTAAGGCACTAGGCACTAAAAAAGCACCCGCCTTAGTAATGCAGGCGCTTTTAGAAATATAAAATTTATATATATCTAGAAAATAAACTTTATATAGTAACAAATTAAATTCTTATAATTAAAAGATCTTTTAATTTTCTATCTAAACTTTTTAAATTTCTAAGCTTGTAGCCACAAATTTCCCACCCATGTCTGCCTATTTCTTTAAATTTTTCACTAATCTACCAATTACTTAATAAACTAATCTAGTCAGTAGTCACTACTAATCATAGATAACTTTTCTATTGCCAAAATAACTATCCTAAATTCTTAGCGTTCTTAATAATCATCATCAGATTCTGCCTGTAAATTTCCTTCACTGCCATCTCCATGAGACTGCACATATTTAATGTTTTCTTCTTCACTATCTTCTGAGCTAGCCTCCTCAATTGGCTGTTGAATGTGAAGATGAATCCCCTGTTTTTCAATTTATGACAAACAGCTGTTAAAAAGGTATCTAAAGGGTCATTTTAATCAGGCACTCGAGGTGCCTTAGGCCTTGTGCCTAGGCAACTCAGCGCGCTGCGCCTTATTCAAATAGCCTCGCCTAGAGACCTTTGAGGCGCCTCAGTCCCTTCTCGCCTGGCCTGAGCGCCTTAATAACACTGATGTAAATCTTTTGCTTTATGTTTTATGCCTCCAAGTCTTTTGCAACATTGTTTCTGCTGTTGCCCTTAAGATTGTGTTATATTTACTGAGGAAAAGATTGAAAAATGGGAAGATTGTGAAAAACCTTTCTCTCGTTTCATTATAGCGAGCATAGGTTTTTGAATCTTTTCAATTGTTTTCTTTATATTTACATTTGTTTCAGATTAGATGATAAGGGAGTGGGACGAGTCTTATTGAACACAGAAGATTTCTAACCACTATAACTGCTCTTAGAAATGAAGATACTCGGCCAATAATAAGATTTTGCAAACTCTTTTCAGGTTGCGTCATGGTGGGACTATGGCTACCAGACAACTGCAATGGCTAACCGCACTGTTATTGTTGATAATAACACCTGGAACAACACTCATATTGCTACGGTTGGAACTGCGATGTCCTCTCCGGAAAAGGCAGCTTGGGAGATTTTCAGCTCTTTGGATGTAAAATATGTGCTTGTTGTCTTTGGAGGTTGGTCTTAGAAGTTTTTAATAGAGATTGGATAAGCAGCAGAAACTGCCCTAACTGATGCCACATTTCAGGTCTTGTTGGCTATCCAAGTGATGACATTAACAAGTTCTTATGGATGGTTCGGATAGGAGGGGGTGTTTTTCCTCACATCAAGGAACCAGATTATCTGGTTAGTATCTAATTCTAGCAATGTGAATCTAGGTTAAAAAGCTTTAGTTTTAAGATGGTTTGAAATGAATGTTAATATGTAACCTGTATTGGAAATTGAGGAAATATTTGATCAATCATGGTTCCTGAATCAACCATACCACTCCAGTTACTCATAAAGGCAAAAGAGGTGGGGACATTTTATCCTTACAATTCAAGGCAGAGGGCCCATCATTTGTTCTGAAAGAAAAACTGGAAATTCTTTGGACATGGTAAAGGATACTACAACTGGCAAGAACCAGTGCAAAAATTAATGAGATGTTGCTTGATTGACATTTCTTATTATTTGATTCTTTTACCATTTTTTATATGTTTGTTTTGTTTCTGGAGTTAGAGTGTGATTTATGTGTAATTTTGCTTAATTTCGTGTCTTGTTGGCCTGAAGACTCAAACTGAGATCTAACCTTTTTGTTTCTTTTTTCCGAAAAGAGAGATGGCCAATATCGGATTGATTCTCAGGCCACCCAGACCATGCTAAATTGCCTCATGTACAAGCTATCTTATTACAGGTGCAGTCTAATGGGGGGAAATCGTTGTTTATATGAAGAGACTGTGTACCTTTTCATGGCTTACTTCCAAGTGTTATATATTGCTGCTTTTTTTTTTCTCCTCCCTCCTTTTTGTAGATTCGTCGAGACAGATGGCAAAGGCTTTGATAGAGTGAGGCGAACTGAAATTGGAAAGAAACATTTCAAACTAAACTATTTTGAGGAGGTAAATTTTTTGTAAACTGATTGTATTGGGGGATACAAGTTTCCCTATATCTCCTGTGAACAATTGTCATCCCTTGTTCCTGATATTTTCACTTGATTCAGAAAACTGATTAGCTTGTTTGTGCTTCTTTATATTCTGTCTGTTGAAAACAAAAATTACCTCTCTTTGTTGGTGCTTCTTAAGTTGTAGTAAAGAAGCCTGCAGTATCTCCATGGATATGCAGTCAAGTTTGAATTTCAATTTTGCATTATTGAGTTTCTGTTTGTGAACTAGCTGCACTAAATCCATCATTGATGTGCCCTCATTCTAGAGAAACGGTAAAATTTAGTGCTCTAATCCTCTGCCACTACAGGATTTTAGAATATTTTTTATCTATAGCCATAACCTCTTGTTGGAGTAGCTTTTTGTATATGGAAACTTTTGACCTTTTAAATCATGACATGACATTTCATCTCCTGTTGAACCCAAGCTTACTTAGTTCGGGTGCCATATTTTGAATGCCAGTCCTTATTTGGCCTATTTAACTAGATTATTGATGTTTTCCATTTAGCTCACTTGAGCAAGAAGTATATTCCGTGCATTATTGCACTTGAACCTGAAATTGGCCTTAGAAAGAGCTTTGCTGCGAGCTGGCTTGCATTTTATATGTAGCTTAAAATTTTATTTGGATGTGCCTTCTATATTCACTTGGTTTGCTTTTTGGGTATGTATCTAGGTATTTACTACTCATCACTGGATGGTCCGGATATACAAATTAAAATCTCCAAGGAACAGAATCCGAGGGAAGACCAAGAAATCTAAATCGGTACATATACAACATACTGTTATAACTTGTAGTTTTTAGTACACGTCTTGATGTCTTACTCATCCTGGGCTTATTTTGTTTCTGGCAGAAATCTAGCTTGACGACCACCTCAAAAAATGGCAGAACAAGAAAGAAGAATCCTTGGCACTAGAAAAAAGCATTTCATGGTGTTAGAACTGATCTCAGGCCATTATGTAAGGAAAAATATAGTTTCACGTCAAACTCTTGGTAGGGGATGGTGCGGCCGTTTACAAGATTCAAAGATTTTGTAGTCTTAAAATATTGCTTGACATCACAGCGTTTTAACTCGTCACAGGCAATTTCACAAGACAACAGAGTATTTTTGGACCAAGCTCGTGTTTCATAGATCTTAGCAAGTGTAATCGAATCTCAGTTACACATTTTGTTTACCGAGAGTTTTGATTCATTTACTGGTATCTGTGATAGTCTATGCGTTATATTGTTTTCTCACTCGGCCTTGATGTAGGTAAATAGATTCTCTGTTGAATGCATTCGGCTGCCATGGATTCCCAATAAGGAGGAAGTCTTTTAGCCTGAGCTGTTGATCCCAATATTCTTTCTCCTAGTAATGCGTTGGGACCATTTTCATTTTTCATCAGATACTCGGGTGCAAAAATTGTCAAGCCTTCCTTGGCTTTCAATTTTCTATTAGAGGGCATGTGGATAATCAGATAATTAGATTTCTTTGGCGTCATGTTATATTACTACAGGTAATCATGTTACATACCTAGACCCATCCCACCAGCACCATAAAGGGAGGTATAAAAGAATAAAGAAAAGAGGGCTACGATAATTAGTTGACAACCTGCGATCCTTGACAATGAAAAAAGAGCTCAACAAATCATGCTACATCGCCCGAAATATCTGTCAATGATGCCCAAATTTTAGCATGTAAAATGTACAAACAGGTATTATTCTCCCGGAAGAAGAATATTGATTAAGGAGTTCCGTTTACTGGAAGTTGTCTCAAGAGGCGTCTACCATCCATGCCCGGAGTAGGGGATCATTAGATGCATGAATCAATTGTGTGAAGGATTAGATTTGAAAATCATCACTCTTTGGATATACCATAGATTCGAAACAATATAACTCTTACATGTATAGATCCAATGTATAGGATAGATCTGCTGAGTAAGCTTAGTAAACTAAAAAAATCAGAAGTGAGGGAAGAAAAGAAATTACTAGTACAGCAGTACACAGCCGTCAGTCGTGTCACCATGTCAGTTAATAAAGGCCGCACTTACTGGCCTCCAAGCCCCAACTCAGCTTCCCTCTTCATGTCTTATAACTAAGCAAATCAACCAAGCCAGACATCAGCTCAACTATCTTCTGCACGCCACTTATTGCAAGTTAACTTCTCTTGATGGAGAATCTGTAGTTGCACTTTCTAGACATCAGCTCAGTTCAATCTCAGTGGTGCTTCCAAATGATTCTCTGCATTGAATGAGAGGTGCCATCAATTGCGGAATTGAATTGCACAATCCACCTCTCCCTCTCTCTCTCTGTGTGAGAGCAAAGATAGACAACATTAGGGCATTGAAACATCAATTCATATTCGATGAAGGCAACAATGTGCAGGGAGAAATTCTGGGCTTCATGAGCTTCAGGAAGTTGCGTTCTATATACTAATACGTTGTATCAAACTTCTTGCTGCAATTCTGAGTCCAGAAAAACCACCTCTGCATGTACTCTCATTCGTACCAGCAACGTTATCCTAAAACTGAACCGTCAAACTTATTTACGATTAGCCAAAAGGCTAATCCCAATCATTCTATAGATGGCTTTCAGGAGCCCAACTGCCCCAGTGGTGACGCCTTCTACCAAAAGAATCTGCCATAGATCATCTGTACAAGAGAATAGAGGGCTTCACTTGCTATGATCAAATTGTTACCATAATCGTCACTACCAAGTAATTCCCAGGATCAGCTGATGGATGCATGGCAAAATAATTAAAAAAAAGAATCATGAAACTGCTTTCCATGTCAGAGTTTCTTTGGTAAGTTGTATGTCTTCTTCAGAAACTTTGAGGCTATGACATCATTCCGGTGACAGAGGACTCGAAGAATTGTGTCTGGATCCGTTGGACTCCATTGACCTGAAGTTGGAGGCAGTGGAAGCCTGGATTTTTCTGACACACCATATCTATCAAGAGTAACACGTTTGAATTGCTCAATAAGTTTCTCGGTATCAGTATGAAAAAGCTGAAGGACATCCTTCACGGCAGTTGAAAACTTATCTATCAAATCAATAGGTAATCCATCCCCATCAGACCAGAATAGATCCGTAAGAAACTTGAAATCCTCATCAACTATTGAGGCATCTGGCAGTGTAAAAGCACGAGAAGGACCCCCGGCAAGCAAAACCAATAAAAACCCATGAAAAGAAGCTTTCATTATATCAGTGATTACCCGTGTTCGGACCCTGTCATGAACTGTTGCTGACACTATCTCCAAATTTTGCTCTAGCTCCTGAAGAAAAGGTTCAATCCTAGATGATGAAACCTCCCCTATGTAAAGGTATTCCCACATGGTATGACTAAGATCATAAAATATGATCTTATATGCAGTTGACTCAGAGAGTTGCTGGGTCCCCTCTACACAAGCAGATGCTGATAGCTCAAACATTTTCCTTGATCCATTAGTGATATTGCTATCATGAATATAACCAGCATTAGCTAAATTGGTCATTATCCTCTTTTCGAGAATGTCTAACTCTTTGCGAATCAGATGCATTGTATTAATGCGAATGCATAGCTGTGGTATAGCAAAAGCATTCTCCATGTCAGCAGTGCCACCAACCTGAGATTTTCTTGGTTGAACCATATGTGACCGGTCTTTCTTCTTAAACACACCGAACTTTGAACCACCAGGACATCTAGTCAAAGCAGGCAGGGTTGGAATAAAGCTACCTTTAGATCCTGCAGATGGAATAGGGAATTATTTTCAAGCAGCAAATAATTACTTGAAAGATTTCTGTTTCAGCATGCACAATAATTACCGCAGCCAGATTTGGCCTTCAATATGTAGTTCTGCAGGCACCTGTCGAGACCACTCATCAGCTCAGGAATCAAATTTTGATGCATTGGAATTGGCAACAGAAAGAATGCTTCTAAAGTCTCATCCATGATGCGCAGAGCCTCGACAGCTGATGGCGCAAACCGCTCTTTGTTTGCTCGAGGGTTCCAGACCTATAACAGTAGAGATTGGTAATATTTTAGTCATGTGAATCGGACCCAGAGCAAACCATATTATATTCATTTCAGAGAATCTGATGAATTAGCATACATCAGATTCCTTTTTGGTCAATTTTTTACCTTCATGAAGGATCAACACGGTGTTCCAAACAAAATTGAATGGGTAAGAACTCAATTATTTGCAACCGTAGAATAGAGAAGAAACCCAAACAGAAAGTGAAGCATGAGCATGAATACAATTCAAACTTTAAACCCTATATAAATAGATGCACATCCTTTGAATTTTCTCCTTTCATCGCATAATAAACAGTTCCCATTATGTAGCCACACTTTGCAGGCTTAGGCTGAAGCACGCCTGTTTATCAAAAACCCTCTCACAATGCTAATGCTCCAAAGTTTAAGTATGGGCAGCTTTATAGTTCTATATCATGGTCATCGGTAGGATCAATAGCACAAATGGCTTATAGATTGCCTTTGCCAGTGAAAGATGAACATTCAGTTTCTGCTACAATACCAGTATTTCTTCGTTTCCTTGGTAACAAACCCAGACCTAAATCAAGTAACAGTATGATTTTAACCTTTACCTTCCCTCCATTGGACGAAGACATGCCCTGAATCTTTTTGGACCCCATTAGGCTTTAGCTGAGATGCCTTCAAAGGAAAAACGCTAAAAAAGACACGATTCATGCAATTTTAATCAAACTTATATTAGAGTTGCATATTGTTTTCCTGAATGGTCTATGGGAAAATAAATTGACAATCACAAACACAGCCATTAAGATAGCTATCAGTATCTGCAAAATGTACTCACCAAAATCATGGTGAAAAAAAAACTGCATAAAGATGTACTAAAAATATTGTTTTCCAATTTCTCAAAAGATGTGTAGATGCATTCAGCAAACTAGATTGGAATATGTTTGACAGGTTGCCCTTCAATTATTTTCCTGTCATGAGACGCTCAATAATCCTAAACTATGAGCAACTTGTAGAACATACTTCCAATCTCCTAGTGCTTACACTGTCAAGATACATAAAAAGGAAGAGTCAAGTATCATAGAAGGTTTCAACGAACAATGAAGAAACTAGATCAAGAGGCATAAAATCTATACATAATCAATTGAAACATACACGGACTGCACATTACTACATGACATGTTTCTGAGTATCAGATGATAGTATGTCTTTGTTTTTCTTCAGTGCCAAGATGCAGAAGTTAAGAAACAACAGACAGAGAAATACCTCTTGTTGCAAATTTCTCTCCACCCATTCCCTGAGTCTGTCCACCCTCGTCTTTATCCATGTTTTTACCAACTTTCCAATTACAGCTTCAGCTTCATAAGGAGTCATTTCTTGAATTATTGCTTTCCCCCCATCATCACTGTCTGCAGAATCTGTCACAGCCATTT
Source organism: Voacanga thouarsii (assembly GCA_026120185.1). NCBI lineage: Eukaryota > Viridiplantae > Streptophyta > Magnoliopsida > Gentianales > Apocynaceae > Voacanga > Voacanga thouarsii. The sequence continues at coordinate 1,804,373 of JANUWF010001217.1, read as the reverse complement.
GTACAAGATCTTTTTCCAATTTGTCAGAAGCTATGAGCACTTGCACAGCATCAGGAGTTAACTCTGTTATACTGGATATAAAATGCTTCAGTTCCTTCCTGTAACAAGCATGAAGCGTCGCTGCAGCTACACCCATAGCAAGAGGGTGCCACTGCTTAAGTATTGGACTATATATTTCTTTCTCATTAAAAGCCAGGTCTGCAACATTCTGGGCAAGTACTGAAAGCAAGGGAAGTGAATTCTGCTGGTTCTTAGAAGACTTTCTGCTCGAGATTACCTTCTCCTTTTCCTGTCTTCAAAAAGGGCAAAGAAAAATTGAGCAATACTTGCATGAGAGGAAGATTTAAGATGACAATACATTGATACACATACACATGAAGTTGTGGAAGTTAAGCAAGGTGAGGCAGAAAAATCTGAACATGGAACAGTACAAGGCTGTAGATGTTTTCTGATAATACAATGTACCACTGTGAATATCAAATAAGATCACACATCAGGGATCTGTAAAAAACAAACAGGATGTAGCTGACGACAATGACAAACAAGGATCTGAAAGAATCCAGGGATCACAAGATAATTCAAATTTGCAAAGGACAAGATTCATCCAAGATGACAATTTTGAATAATCAGATTAGTTTAGTTTAGAGTAGAATCAGAAAAGATATAAAAAAGGATGGCTGAATCAAATCTTAAACAAATGTGCTCCTCGTTAAATAAATGGGGTATCAAAGCAGGAAACATTGAGACTTGCCTGAGAAAAAGCATTATGCAGAGATGACCGGATGTAAGAGTCAATTCTACGGCATGCTATGTCAGCTTCTTTCGTCTTCCCAACACATTCACGAGAGATATCATTTCCTAGTATTTTGGCAGCTGAGATACCCAGGGATAAAACACTATGCATCACATCAATGTTGCCTCTGTAAAAGGAATCATGGTAAGAAAGAAGTCTTTTTTCTGCCCAATCCAAAATCAAGCTCACAGTAGAATTCAGTATTCTCCAGTACTCTGAGCCCTCAGTTGCCTTCTTATCCTTTTCAACTTCCAACAACAGGTTTACAGAGGCAAGAAGTAGATCATTTTCAACTTGCCCAGTTGCAACATACCGATAGAACAAGACCCATGCAAAACAAAGGTCATGCAAATTCTGGTTTATTCCAAGAACTGTCCAAGTTTTCTTGATGAGTTCCAAAACTTCATCAACTTCTTCAATGACCAAACCATCTTCATTCACATCAAAGCAAGCTTCTAGAAGTATCTGGTAAAGACGTAAATTCAGTGGAACTCCATCAGCCCAGTGGCACACCTGAGAGGCAGACCCATCAAATGATCTGCTGGCAAGTGACATTACAAGATTGCGCAGGACTTTAATTGATTCACTGTGCTTTCCGGTTTCTATAGGCCTTTCATAAGCCCCATGTAGAATCTGCCGAAGCTGTTGAGCAGTGGTGTTTCCCTTATCCAGACAAAGATGAGGATGCAAGAGCAGACCGGCCTCGAGTATCTTCAGGTTCCTCTTCTGCCATGCCTCATATTCTAGCTGACTGGGAAAATCCGCAGACGTGAATTGCTGTAATAGTTCCAGTGGTAGAACTATGGACTCAATTCGCCTTCCAAGCTGATAGAAAGCATAAAACAGAGAAATTTGTCAAAATGGTACATAAATAACTTTGCGCTAGCATTCTTTTTCTTAATATTGTAGAATTACATTTCAATACTCCAGACAAGTTTCCAGACTGACGTAGGAAAACTACAGCCAGAATGCACCATTATCAGATAACAAATCAAACAAAACCAACCAGCCAAAATAATTCCACCATAACTCAGAAGGGTTAATTACGTGAAACAAAGTGCAGAACCGCAGAATTAAATGTATGTGTACCCACAAAGAAAAAAAAAAGCCTTGCCCTGCCATTCTTTAGAGTTTCTGTTTCTTCTTTCCACCATTTTTCCATGATAACAAACCAAATGATCCAAAAGTAACTTCAATTCTCTCCTTCTTCGTATGTGAAGTAACATTCTTTTTTTATTTTCCCCTTTGGGGAAAGATTATCAATGTACTAATGCAGAATCTTATTGATGCTATATGTGAAAGTCCAACAAGATTTAAAATTTCAGTTTTATCCGTGACTATATTATTAAGGGTAGGAGAAATTATGCATTTCTCAGGTTTTTTGTTTCATTTTGGGTGTTCAATTTTCTATGCAACCAAAGAAACAGTTTTTAAAGAAAAGAAACAAATCTCAAGCCTTGCATACCGGATTCCAAAGGGGAGTTGCAGAAGCTAGAAACAAGAAGTGCTAGTGTTTGAAAAAAAGAAAGAAAAAAAAAAGGTAGCAGCTTTAACTTTTTAGCTTCACGAGGATAATTCTTCATGATGTTCAAACAAATTTTCGAGCAACCAAAGAGGGCATAAAGAATTTGATCACTGACCTGTCCAGCAGCGACTCTCAACATAGCTCTTCGGACCCGGGAATCTGTCTGCTCGGAGACCTTCATCTGGACCCTCATCAACTCACCAACAGTCGAAGCTCTCTTCTTCTGACCCACTGGATTTCCATTTTGAGCCGCAGCGGAGTCGGAATCCGAACCTTTCTTCCTCGACTTCAAGCCCAGCGCTTTCTTGACCTTACTTGCGGCCGCCGACGTCACTGACTTCTGCAAGGACGACGAAGACGACGTCATAGACTGAGACCTCTCGGTATTCCTTTCAGAATTGGAAACATAAGTCAAAGGCCTGCTGGCACCTGAGCTCCGACAAGCTGCGATGAGGATCTCATAGGCAGTTTCCCGGAGCTCCGGCTCCGTTATGTAGACACCCAATTCGCCAAATGGATTGGGCAGGTCCTCTACTTCGGCGGGCAAAGCGGTAATTCTGTTGTTGTGCATTTGGACCGTGTTTTGGCTCTTGCTTTCGCTGCGGAAATGTGTTCTGCTTTGTGCTGATGCTCTAGTGTCTCTGTAGGCATAAGACAGCACATCCATCTTCCTTTTCTTGCCCAACCCACTCTAATTATGCCGTGTTCCAGTCAAAGAGAGATAAAATAGAGGCTGAAAACCCAAAAAGCACACAGAATTTGAGAAGGGGTCTGGGAGATTAGGAGTATTGGATGACGGTGGCTGTCTATCTATCTGGAGTAGTAAGTACTCATTAAACTTTCTGCTGCTTTTCGTGTGAATCTCTTTTAAAAGAAAAACGGAGAGAGAGGGAGAGAGGCAGGCTGAAGGTGGGGATGATGATGAGTTATTCTTGCTTGACTTATAAGGAATGAATGATGTTTACGTTTATGTATTGCTTTCGGGATGCTTTTAACACAGTGAGAGAGAGACGAAAGGTAGACAGTAAAATGGAAAATGCAATCCCAGCTAAACAAAATTATCCCCTTGTTTCTCAGAAAGCAAGCAAATTTACAAATGTGGAAGCTAAGGGAAGGAGAAAACAGAACTGAACTGGAGAAAGGATGTCCTTTCCTTCTCTTTTCTTGATGATATTGAATCTTGAAAAAATTGAAACAATCAGCAATGGCTATCTATTATTCAATTAATGTGAGACGGACACAGGTTTCCTACGTTTTGAAAGAGTAAAACCAAAATGGAGAGTTGGATTTGGTGATGTGGACGTTGAACAAGCGCGTCTGGCGGAAGATGGCATTTGGCAACTGGCATTTATATATCATACAGTCATCTGCGTCAAGACTTGAATTTGTCTGCCTCTGACTCATCGCTTGTGGATTCCTCTGGTTTGGTATTCGGGAGTTGTTTAGACTCACTCATAGCAGCTGAGCGCATTAGATGGGATTACGTGCGGGCATCCAAAATTTGAACGTTAAATATTTACTTGTACTCGCACACGAAGGTTCATTTACGATATTGGTTTGGGCATTTTCTCAAACAGGTTATCAATTCTTTTTTTTTTGCTCTCACAACAATGGTTAGATGTGGAAAAGGACAACAGCTATGAGTTAGGCTTCTATATATATATATATTCCTGGTCAAGAGAATAACCAAATTTTCCGAAGTTTAAAAATGAAATAATTAATAAAAAAAATATTCCTTAATGAATTAAAAGGTTTTGAAATTCTCCTCAAAACTGATAGAATATTTTCTATTAAACAAAAAATTTCAAATTTGATGTTTATTTAACCATGTTCATTCTTTTTCTCTTATTAGTACAAAATTTTTTAAAGAATTATTTAAGAATATTTAAACTTTAATTTTTTTAATCTACAAATAAAAATAATAAATTATTTAAATTATCACGAGTCGTAATATTATTTGAACGTAATATATATTTTTTATTGAATTATATTTTAGGCTTTCTCTCCCTCTTCCATCTAATGTAGAGGTCCAGCCGCAGCTTGGAATGTTTCCATTCTTTCAGTGCTAGCATTTGGGGTACTCTTTAAATTGTCAATTAATTAGGTATTATACCACGCTATTAGGTATTCTTATAGCATCACTAACCACATGAATAAGCACTTTGTCTACTTCCCTAAAAAATATTTAATTGCCATACTTTACAAAGAGTTTTGTTCACAGGGGAGGGGAGGGAGAAGAAGGGTAGGAAGACATATTCCACTGGAGGAGGAGAAGAGGATGAGGAAATAATAATATTTACTTAATTTATTTTTTAAAATTTGTTACTTTCATAATTTTTTTTTTTTTAAAAAATCAATATTACTATTAGAAGTTGCCTGAGACGCAAATCAATGACAAGGAAACTTGGAGAAGATTCCTAGTTTGTCTAATTCAGACATGATCTAGGTTCCAATATCCACTATACAACGGAAGAAACTTCCTTGTTCTGAAGTTGTCTGTTGGCTTTCGAAAAGCAAAAGGATCCTCAGGTCAGCCACGTACCAAAAATCTATGGTCGAATGCTGAAACAGGGGACAGCTAAGCCGGAAACAGTTAAAATGAAAGGGCCTGCAGAATCGGCCGATTTATAGCTAATGAATGAGAGCATCTCAACGGAGCCTATTCTTTCAATCACTCTTATTACCACCTTTGGTCAAGAGATCTTCATTTAAGAAAGGAAAGAAGTTGAAATGTATTATAAAATTTTAATAGTATAGAATAAAATTTATATATAATAAATTTATTATTTATATAATAATTTTTTCAAAATTTTTTTTTCTCACAATTTTTTCTAATAATTCTCTCACAATTGGTATATATATCAAGTTTGAAGAAGATCTCTATTTATAGAGTTCTATTAGTGGAGTTAATCATCTATTTCTACTAATATGTATTATTGTTATTAATGGTGGACATCCATATATATTTTTCCACTAATAGAATTATTGGATTGACAATTTCTACTATGTATTTACAATACTCCCCCTTGAATGTCCATTATATAAAGAATATGCCTCGTTAAAACTTTATTAGATAAAAATTCAGTGGAAAAAAATTAGTAAAAGAAAAGGAGTACACGATTTTATATGTCTACTTATTACTCCCCTAATGAGATGATCCATTTAAATATTTGAAACGACGCATATCGATTTTATATCTCAACTTCTCAAATATTACAATCGGTAAAGTTTTCGTAAAAATATCTGTCAGGTTTTCACATGACTGAATTTGTAGCACATCAATTTCACATTTCTTCTGGAGTTCATGAATAAAGAAAAATTTTGGTGAAATATACTTTGTCCAATCTTTTTTAATATATTCTCCTCGTAATTGAGCTATACAAGCTACATTATCTTCGTAAATAGGAATTGGAATATCTCTTTTAGATGATAATCCACAACTTTCTCGGATATAATGAATCATTGATCTTAACCATATATATTCTTGACTTGCTTCATGAATGGCTATAATTTCAGTATGATTTGAAGAAATAGTTGCTTTAGATTATTTTGTAGAACGCTATGATATAGCAGTATTTCCACATGTAAATAGATAGCCCGTTTGAGAATGTACTTTATGTGAATCAGATAAATAACCAATATATGTATAACCTATCAATGTAGGTTGGTTTTATTTGAATAAAATAATCCGAGATCAATTGTATCTTGGAGATATCGAATGACTTGTTTAATTCCATTCTAATGTCGTCGTGTTGGTAAAGAACTAAATCTTGCTAATAAATTACAGTAAATGTAATATCGGGTCGTGTATTATTAGCAAGATACATCAATGCACCAATTGCACTGAGATATAGTACTTCAGGATCAAGGAGTTTTTCATCATCTTCTTGAGGTTGGAAATGATCTTTATTTACATCTAATGACCAGACGATCATTGAAATACTTAATGGATTTGCTTTGTTCATGTAAAATCTTTTTAGAACTTTTGTTGTATATATTGATTAATTAATAAATGCTCCACTTTCTAAATATTTAATTTGTAAACCAAGGCAAAATTTAGCTTTACCAAAATACTTGGTTTTGAATTCTCTTTTTAAATAATCAACTATTTCATGGAGTTCTTCTGGAATTCCAATAAGATCAATATCATCAATATATATAGTTAATATCATAAATTCAGAATCAAATTTTTTAATAAAAACACATGGACATATATGGTCATTTTTAAATCCCACTTTCAATAAATATTTATTAAGACGATTGAACCACACGTACCCAAATTGCTTTAGGCCATATAATGATTTCTACAACTTGATAGAATAATTTTCACGAGGATAATGTTTATATGCTTTGGGCATGCGAACTCTTTCGGAGATTTTCATGTAAATATCATTTTCTAAATTTCCATATAAGTAAGCAGTGATAACATCTAATAGGCGCATATCTATCTTTTCAAATATTGTCAAACTGATAAGATATCGGAGTATAATAGTATCAACAATAGGAGAATAAGTTTCATCACAATCAATACTTGGTCTTTGTGAAAAACCTTGAGCTACTAACTGTGTTTTATATCATACGATTTCATTATTTTCATTGCGTTTTCGCACAAATATCCATTTGTAACCAACAGGTTTTACACATTCTGGTGTTCGGACTGCAGATCTGAAGACTTCACATTTTGTAAATGCATTTAACTCTGATTGAATTGCATCTTTCCATTGTAGTCAATCTTTTCTATACCGACATTCATCAACTGATATTAATTTAGGATTATCATTATCTTATGTAACATCAAGAGATATATTGTATGCAAACATATTATCAATAACTGTTTCTATCCGATTCCAACTTCTAGCGGAAGTGGTATAATTGATAGAAATCTCAATGTTACTTTCATCAACTCCTGATTCTTTTATTTTGCCATCAATTATCTCTTGATCTTTATCATTCTTTTCTTCAATATGATCATTTGGATCATTTAATCATCTTTTCTTTCGAGGATTTTATCTTTAGAACTAAGAGATCAGTCACGCTTTTGGCGTGCTTTTGACTCAACAGTTATAAGTATAATATTTTGTTTTACTAGGACTTCAATTCGAATAGGAGTATTTATAACTGTAATATGTGATTTTGTTACTCTTCTGGAGTTAACAAAAGCGTCTGATATTTGATTTACAATGCTTTGCAAATGAATTATCTTTTGAACTTTAAGTTCACACGCGCTTGTGCGCGGATCAAGATAATTTAATGTTGTTGTCCAAGTAAGATCTTTCTTATGCTATTTATGTTCTCCCCCTAATTTAAGGAATAATGATTCATCAAAATGACAATCAGCAAATCTTATTGTGAATACATCCCCTGTCAGGGGTTCAACATACCTAATAATAGGAGAAGAATTATATCTAATGTATATTCTCTTTCTTATTTGAAGACTCATCTTTATACGTTGGTTTGGTACAATTGGAACATATACAGTGTTAGTGTTATGCCCTAGAGGCAATCACTTGTATATTGTATATGATACATTTTATTTTAATAAAAGGCATTATTTATCTTACAGTTTCTTTTGTTTACTTTTAAGTAATATATTATTCGATAAAGTCCCTAGTACAACACTGTGTTAAGAAAATCATGATAGAGATCATGATCTGAGATTCCTACTACACTGTATAGTGTTAGTATTTAAATAATCCATAATCATAGTATTAATGAGATATGACATCATTAATATATTAAGACTAGCATGTGTTAGACTCCTAATTTGATCAGGCGTTGGTTCTCATATCCGTGAGTATTGAGATACTCAAAGTTAACACATGGATGCTTGTTAATGGAACAAGTTCATTGGATGACCTAACTTTGAGATAATCACATGGATAACTATTTAGTGCTAGTGATTAATCTCAATATAGCAAACGTGCAAGTATCCTTAGACTTGAGATCTCCAAGGTACTTTGTTTGCTGAGTATTATACTTTGATTCCAATCTCCGAAGCTCGACCGAGGGCCTCCTATGGGATGGATATTGGGTACATTGTGAGGTAAACGAAAGTAGTTGAGAGGGTCAATAAAGGATTCACCACTCCTAATAGTAGAAGCGAATATCTCATGGCCACGTGTAGGAATTACTACTCGAGAAGTCCTTGGCCAAGGCATATGTGTATTGAAAATAGTTCCAATTGATACACATCTAGAGTAGTGGGTTTCTGGTACAAGTACTATTGTATTCGGGGCAGAATTAATTTTGGAGGGAGTTGACACTAATTCCGTACTCCAAACCGAATGAAATATTGTATGGTGAAAAGAGTTAATTGCACTGAAGTTTGTTATTGAAGGGTTCATGTCAAGCCACTTGACTTCCTGGACTCTTGAGTGGTCATGATGTGTTGCTAGATACCTGGGAATATGGGTTTATTAAATGATGAATTAATAAACTAATCTTAATTAGGATTAATAGGATTAATTATGAATTATTAATCTCAAAGACGTTTGGATTAATTCATGTTCGCTACCAATTGATCGGTAAACCTAATAGGTCATACACAATAGAGGATTATATACTAAAAATGTTATTTGATAATATAATGGGGTTAATTGCGAGAAAGAGAAGTTGTTGTAGACAAATTATAATTAGTTATAATTTCTGGTCCAAATTATAATTGTGAGAATTTGATATTTCCAATTACAATTAGAGAATTCTAATAGGATTAGAATTATTAATTTTTGGTAGGTTTTTTTGTGTTATATGATGATATGGCCGCTAACCCTAGCTATGGATAATACACACGATCTTCTTTCTCTCTCTCTCTCGTTTTGCTGAAAACATGAAGAACCCTAGCCGCTATCTTTGCTAGCACAGAAAATCTTGGTGCTTGAGTGTATCCTCTGTGTGGATTACTATTAGAGATAATCACACACTATGATTATAGTGGTTGGATGTTCAACTCTCATGGAGTTTGATCAAGAGGATTGATGGATCGCGCCTCGACTTCAAGAAGAAAATTTTTGTTCTTCGGACAATCAAAGAAAGGTAAAAAGTTGTTACCTTTGTTATCTTTATGTCTTATTTTCCACACATATGCGGATCCTGGAATGGTATCTCGTTTTATTCTTCCGTTGCGCCGTATAGGATACGAGCCTCAGATACCCAACAGTGGTATCAGAGCCATGCTATGTGTGGTCTACGGACATTGTTTTGGCATGAAAAACTATTTTCATGTGTTCGTGTTTATCTTTGTTTGTTGTGAAAATTATTTTCATTCGAGTCGAAATCGTTTCGAGCATTATGGGTTGGGCCCGTAGCACAATATGATTGTGTAAAAGTTATAACATATTTCGAAAGGTGCTTTCTTTATGTGCTGAAAATTTTCTGCAGAAAAACGTTTTCTTGAACATGGTTGTTGCCCTCTGTTTCATCTTGTGAATTTGATTTTCTATTTTGTTTTGTTTAAACTAACAAATTAGTTATTGTTTTGAGTTTCAAAACAGAAAATTCTGCTGAGAATTGTTCTCACTGATCTGTTGTAGAAGATTAGGGCACCAGAAACCATTTCTGAAAATTTTTTCTGAAAAATCACCACCACTTCCCGACTACAGCCAGCGCCGGCTCTGGCCTCCAAACCGACACCGGTTCTGTTCTATTCGCGATATCCAAAAATCATTTTTTGGAAGAGAAATTTTTTATAAAAAACCAGAACAAAGCCGACGCCGGCTCTGGCTTCCAAACTGACGCCGATTCTGCTCTGTTTGAGACGTTCCAGCTATTTAAAAAAAAAATCTTGAAATAGAATTTTGAAATGGAAAAATCTCATTTGATGAGAGACGGTAAGATAAAAATTTTTCCGAGGGGGCGTTGCCCCCCTGAACCCCGCCCGCTGATCGGCCAGCGGGACCGCCATTTTCGCTGCCAGAGACGAGATCCAAAAGCATTTTCTCAAAATTAATTTTGAGACAAATAATTTTATTTTTCAAAATAGTGATTTTGAAAATTTAAAATTAATGTATTTTTCTAAAATATTAATTTTAGAATTTATTTTATTTTTTCAAAATAGTGGTTTTGGAATAATAACAGTATATGTTTATTTTGTTTAAGCATAGTTAATAGCATGGTGGATGGTTATGGACTAAAACCAATTATATTTGTTCATATATTTTACAGTTTTAGTTTTTATGAAATATGGCCTGCGCGTCCTACCTTCTCTAGAATTCTTGTGTAATTCTCTTCTCATCTGACTCCCCTCGAATGTAACTCAATGTTTTCTCTCTTTAGAAAATTATGTAATTAGTTTACATAGGTTAGATAGGAGTAGAATTATTCTATTCTGGAGATGGCAACCAAAATAACGCGAGAAGGTAAAACTTTCTACTTAAATCATGCATGAACAGATAGGGTTAACTATATTAATTTCTTTTATAACTTAAAGAAATTAATTTAGGGTAAAGTCCATAACCATACCACGTAATCGCTTTCTTACCATGATTATCAATTATGTGATTTATTGATTTTTATGCATGTCATTCAACGAAATCACTAAAAGGAACAAATCCCTCAATTAATATTAAACCTAATTCTTTTCGTTAATATAGTAAGAACGAGAGTCTTTTTTCGAGACCAGGTTGTTGGGCAAACCCAAACCTACTTGACATCGGGCATGTTCAAACTATGGAATTAAATTCCTGATTAATGGGTTGGGTTTAACTAAATTTTTTATCCCGATTGGGCAAACTCAAGCATAAAGAAATTTAGAGGAAAAGTTAGGGTAGCCCAAAAAGCTTTAAGATTAAAAGCTGTTAATCGCCTAATGATCTAGTAGTTACATATGATGTAATTGGTATTGGATACCTACCAATGAACTCAAAGGTGGCTTGTTGGGCAAACCCAAGGTTATTCTTGAGGAATTTGGATACTGGTCCACTAGGAAAACTTCCAACGGGCTTTCCCGAATCAGTAGTGGGGGCTATTGGTTTGAGTAAAATAGTGGAGTAAAGATGCGTTTAATTAAAGATCTAATTATTTGCATATCATGTGCATATACAAGTAGCTAATACTCTCTATCTTTACATTTTGATCACTTGCATCATGTCTACAAACTTAAACCTACGTAACATCTTGGAAACCAACAAGTTAACCAAATCAAACTATCTCGACTGGTATAGAAATTTAAGAATCGTTCTCAAATCGGAAAAGTTGCTCTACATGCTAGATGCTCCTATTCCACCACCACCAGCTCAAGATGCTCATGCTGATGAGCATGCTATCCACAAGAGGCACAAGGAGGATAGTGATATAGTATCATATATTATGCTAGTATCCATGACTCCTGAGTTGCAAAAACAGTACAAGCATATGGATGCTCAATCGATTATACTACATCTTCGAGAGCTGTTTGATGCCTAATCCAAAATTGAGATATACGAGATCTCGAAGCAACTATTTTGTTGTAAAATGGGAGAGGGTTCTTTTGTGACTACTCATGGGCTGAAGATGTTGGGCTTAATAGAGAAGCTTGGATCTCTCGGGTTTGAAATGGATCATGACTTAAGTGTTGACTTAATTCTACAATCTTTACCCAATAGTTTCTCACAATTTGTGATTAACTATCAGATGAACAAGATTGAGTCCACCATTCCTGAGTTGATCAATCTTCTCAAAACTGCGGAGTCCTCCATGAAGAAGGATTCCAATGTAGTTTTAATGGTAGAATCTTCCTCTTCTAAGAAGAAAGTTCAAAAGAAGAAGAAAAAGGCTCCCATGAAGCCTAAAGGTTATATGAACAAAAAGGACGCAGCTACCAAGGGCCCATGCCATCATTGTGGGAAGATAGGCCACTGGAGGCGCAACTGCTAAGCCTACTTGGAGACCATTAAGGACAAGAAGCAGAAGGAGAAGCTTACAAACACTTCTACTTCTACTCCAGGTATGTTTATGATTGAGATAAATACTATCTTTAGAAATAAGATATGGGTATTAAATACCGAATGTGGATCTCATTTGTGCAATAACTTGCAGGGACTAAAGAGCAGTAGAAAGTTAGAGAAAGATGATGTGGACTTACGTACTGCAAATGGGGCAAAGGTTGCTGTACTTACTGTGGAGACATACGAACTGAACCTGCATTCGGGATTAATTCTAAAATTGCAAAACTGTTACTTTGTACCAGTTTTAATGAAAAACATTATCTCAGTTGCGTGTTTAGACTTATATGGATTTCATTTGCTATTTAAGAATAAATATTGTTCTTTTTCATTGAATGATATTCATTATGGTTCAGCAACTCTAGCTAATGGTTTATATGTTCTAGACTTGGATAATCCATTTCTCAATATAAACAATAAGAAACCTAAAATGGATAACTCTAACACCTCTTACTTATGGTATTGTCGTTTGGGCCATGTAAATGAAAATCGTGTTTCTAAGTTACACAAGCTTGGTGACTTAAGGCCATTTGATTATGAATCATATGGCATATTCGAATCTTGTTTACTAGGCAAAATGACTAAAACTTCTTTTCTAGGAAAAGGAGAATGAGCCAAGGAGTTATTAGAACTCATACATTCTGATGTATATGGCCCAATGTCAATATAAGTAAGAGGAGGTTATAACAATTTCATAACCTTTATCAATGATTTATCATGATACGGGTATTTGTATTTAATGAAATACAAATCTGATACCTTTGAAAGGTTCAAAGACTTCAAGAATGAAATAGAGGAATAACTTGGCAAAAGCATTAAGACTTTAAGATCTGATCGAAGAGGAAAATACTTAAGCCAATAGTTCCTGAATTATCTTAGAGATAATGGGATATTATCTCAATGGACTCCACCACATACACCTCAACATAACGGTGTATCTGAGAGAAGGAATTGAACCCTTCTAGACTGTTGGATTGTATGCCCTCTTAGACTAGGTTTCTGATATAAAATCATATATTTTAATAAAAGAATTTATTTTCAGAAATTGTTTGTGAATTTACTATTTGTTTGTGCACGATTTTCGTTTGGAACAGACCCATTGTGTTTAAATAAGTGGTCCATGTGAATAGTGGTCTTTCACAGTAAGGTATGGATCACGAGTTATTTAACACATAAACATTTTTTCTTAACCTATTGATGAGATTGGGAACCTCATCATGTTTAGGTTATTATGTTACGAATTCCAAATGGGGAATGGCTTACCTTTAGCCAGTGAGTAGTCCACTCACTTCATGACATAAGCGTATTTCGAATACGTAGGATAGGACCTGTAGTTGTGGTTTCTAAAAGTATTATATGATAGAAACCTAAACTATTACCGCTACAGCGTGGACTAGTACTCTACGACTTGAGTATGAGTTGGTGGTCTGGCGAAGCTGGAAGCATATACTTTGATTTGCTATAGTTGAGGTTCTATCGTAGGGCCAATATACTTGCATGTTGGGTATGTGTAACTAGTTAGTTAAGACAGACTTGTACAAGATAGTTTCTGCACTATATCGTCCCTTGTGGTTGTCCGAATGGTCTAAAATGTCCAGGGCCCTGGGAACACATGACTTGGATGTTTGCTTTAGGGTAGCTCCCTTGGAAAGCGGAAACACTCCAGGAAGTCGTGGATAATTGGACTAGAAGTCTAAGGATGATAGATGTCATTTAGAGAGGTGTTAGTACACTTCTTCCTCTCTAAATGTACGGCGATGTGTAGAGGAGTATTTTAGTCATTTCACCTGTAGGTCGGAGACTTTGCTAATGCAGCATTGTCCTTGGGGTCAATATTTCCTTATGGTGATGTTAGGAAATATTTAAAATGCAAAATACAGCTATTTATATAGCAGGGGTATTTTGGTCATTTTAGCAACCACGACGATGTGTCTTTTTAGTCCTCGGAATAGCCCGTAAGTCCTAACTAATTTTGAATTGAGGAATTGGTCTCAGTTCAAGAGGATTTTATTTTATTTTATTTTATTTAGGAAGTCTAATTTATTATTGGACAGGAATAAAATAAATAAATTAATTAAAATAGGAGTTGAGAGAAATTTAATTATCTAGTTTAATTGGTTAATTAATTATTCAGGGCCTAAGTCCAGTATGAATAATTAAGAAATTAACCTGGACTTAAACTAGGGGAAATAATTAATATTTAATTATTTATTAGGTTATTTATATAGGCCCAAGAAATAAATAATTAAAGATTAATTATTATGGTTCATTTGGGCTCATTAATTATTTATTGAGTTGTTTATATAAGCCCAGAAAATAAATAATTAATGTTTATTATTTTGGGCCTTTTGGGTCCAAGAGAAATAATAAATATTATTTTGGTCCAATAGCTTGGACCTTAGGGTTTTTTCCAGATACGGTTAAGAGGGGTTTAGGGTTATGCCAAACTGATTCTCAGGATAACATCCAGGTGTTTTGAAATATGAAATCCCGGGGATATGTTTATCAGATAATGAGAGACCTAATTTTGGCTAACTAAAAAATAACTCTCTGGAAAAAGAAAAACCCTAGTTTTCCCTAGCCATACTAAGGCTCACGCCATTCACTCTGGCTCTCACGTCTCTCTCTCTCAACGTCTCTCTCTTTCTCTAGTTTCTCCTTGGAGCTTTGCTAATCAATAGCAAGTGAACCAAGGAGAATTGAGACCGTTCCTCTTCACCATAGTGTTCACCGACTAGAGGTTAGACAGAGGAATATTCCGAGAGTTGGAAAGCTTGGCGTTGATGCAAACAAGGCGAAGCAGAAGGCTAGCGGGTGTTCAACTGGAAGCTTCTTCAAGTGGGCGAAGCGAGGCGAATCCAGTCGTTCAATCCGCTCCTACTCAACCTAGAAGGGTTAAGGAGCGCAAATGTATGATCTTCAAGCTTCCGTATGGCCTCTAAGGCTTGCGGTTTATTTTTCTCTCCGTTTTTTTAAACCGTGCATGCTCCCTTGTTTCACGTCTCCCTCAATGTGGTATCAAAGTCACTGGTTTTTTATCAATATAGGGAGTATGGTAGTTAATAAAAATGGAGAAGATGATTATACCTGTGATCCTTTGCTGTTTTGGTATGGGATAGGCTTGATGTAAGCTTCACCGTTGAAACATAGGAGCCCTCTGTAAAATTTTTTGGCTTTGAAGTTTAATCGTGTAAACCCAATTTAAATGGGTATAGGCGATTGTGGTTTTATTTTGGATGAGTTTTTGTAAGTAAAATTGTCCAAAGAAGCTAAAGAAGGCTGGAAAAATCGAAAAGAATGGCCTCTGCAACTTTCGCGCGTGGACAAAAGAAAAAACGAAGAAAACTATTCCTAAGCCGTGCCGCCGAGCCGAGCCACTGAGTTTCTGTGAGAGGAGCTGCTGCCAGCGAGCCGTGTAACCCGAGGCATCTCCTCAAAATTCAAGCCATTTCGCAATAGGAATTTGCAAATTGGAGTCAGGTTGCGCGCAGACCGGACGCACGAAACGGGCAGAGACGCGGATCCTTCGCGGGTCGGCAGTAGAGGGCAACTGGTTGAGGGTCGCGGGCGCGGATCAGCTCCGTGGGTCGCGCAGCAAGCGATCTGGTGTGGCGCGGTGCACCGCAGGCCATGCGGACGCGGATCCGGTGCGGCCGGTGCAGTGGACCGCCAGCGTTTTTCCTGCAATTTTTTTTATTTTTTTATTTTTCATTTTGGGTCCCATACCAGGCGAAGTTAATATTTTTGCAATATTTATATTCTTGGAATATATTTGCATGAAAAATATTAGTAAGGGATTTTAGGATTAAACAAGATAATTAATTAATGTGTTTAATTCTATTATTTGGGCACTTAGGTTTAAAAAATAGAAAAGCATGAAAACGTTTACTGTTTTCGAGTATGCTATTTTTTTTATGTACCTATGTATGCTTTTTCTCAAAGACCAAAGTCTTTGGGAACATTTTTTACAAGAAACATATTTTTCTTCAAAAACTAAATGGTTATTTTAATTGGTACAAAAATTAATCCTTGAATATTTTCTCAAATGATTTAATCCTTGATAAAGAAAATATATTAGATTTAGATATTTTTGTAAATTAAAATGGAGAGCCATTTTGTTTTGTTTTGGACTAGAAAAATGATTTTGTCAAGTAAACTTGAGACCAAAGTCTCTAGAAAGTTTTAATTGGAAAATTTTTGAAATCATTAAGTTTTAACTTAAATAAAATTAGCCCATGGAGAAAATCTCTCAAAGGATATAAGCCTTAACATAGAGATTTTATTGGACTTAGATATTTTATTTTTGAGTTAAGAAAAAACTTAATGAAAATTTCAAAAGGATATTTTTCAGAAAACCTTTATTTTAAAAGACTAAGTGGGAGAGGGGTTCCAACGACCCCACGGCTTCCATCACGGTCCTCATTAGAGATCGTGGATCCCCTTGCATCACCCTGGGAGTGAACCCATATAGGATGGGGATACCACAAGGATCTAGATCTAATGGAAGGATGTAATTAATAACCCGGAGCACGTACTATGATCGGACAGCCCACGTTGGAGGTTATAGTGCGAGGTATGTCCATAGGAAATAAGAGGAAACGGCCATCCCACGATGGAGTTATTCTCTAGACCATTACCTAGAAGAGAAATTAATTTGTGGTGGCTAATACACTTAGCTTAGGAAACTGTTAATCTTCCGAAGAAGCTATGTCAGTTTTTCTAAGAGCCAAATTATTTTCAGTGCACAAATTTTATTTTGTTTTCACAAACTAAATTCTTTCTTTTATTTTCGATTTTCAGAAATGGTGGGAGGTTCTTTTAGTCCATTGGCCGTTATTCTCAGGGAGAATAAGTTAACGGGTCCAAATTATGTGGACTGGAAAAGGAACCTGGACATAATACTCACAGCTGAGGAGTATAAGTATATCCTTTACGAGACCTGCCCTATTATCGGGGAAGGTTCCACTGCTGAAGAGCGAGAGGCTGAAAAGGCATGGAAGAAAGCTGACGAAATGGCACGTTGCTATATGTTAGCTTCCATGTCTAATGTGCTGCAGTCAAAATACAAGCACATGGCTTCTGCATATGACATAAGTCAATCATTGGCAACTATGTTCGCAGACAAGAGCCGGCCCGCAAGGCAGGAGGCTCTTCGAACTATTGTGAAACTATTGTGAACACTAAGATGGCTGATGGAGCATCAATCCGAGAGCATATGCTCAAGATGATTGCTGCTTTCAAGGAAGCAGAAATCTTAGGGGCTGTCATTGACCCCGAGAGCCAAGTGGATATGGTTCTCGAATCTCTATCGGGCTCTTTTACTCAATTCAAGTTAAACTATAACATGAATAAGTTGAACATGAGTTTAACTGAACTGATGAATGAGCTCCAGATGGCGGAGAAGGTCATGAAGCCACAGTCAAATGCCATGATTGCTAAGGCTTCTTCTTCAAGAATTGGGCCTAAACCCAGAAAGTTCAAGAGGAAGAAGGGGAATGCAGCAGCCCAGCCTAAGGACAAACCAAATGGCAAGTGCTTCAAGTGTGGGAAGAAGGGACACTGGAAAAAAGAGTGTCCAGATCTTCAGGCCAAGAAAAACCCCATAGGTAATGTTTACTAGCTAGAGTTCATATCAATGGTAGGATCAACTTCCACTTGGATTGTTGATTCAGGAGCCACTGATCATATCTGTAACTCCTTGTAGGGGTTTAGGAAGATAAGAAGACTCAAGAAGGGCAAACATGGGCTTCGAGTGGGTAATGGAGCACGAGTATGGGCCCTTGCAGTGGGAGAGCTGGATCTTATTTTTTATTGTAATAAGATAGTGGTTTTAAATGATATTTTATATGTACCTGGTTTTCGTCAGAATTTGATTTCAGTTGTAAAACTTATTAATCAAGGATATTTTGTATCTTTCCATTCTGGTATTTCTATCAGTAGAGATGGAGAAATTTTATGTACTGGGCACATGTATGGAAATCTGTTCTTTTTAAACCCTATTAGCAACCAATCAAATAACGCTTAGTTTGAACCTTTAACTAAGAAGAGAAAGACCAATATCAATGATTCATACATTTGGCATCTAAGGTTGGGTCATATTAACTCAACCAGGATTCAGAGGCTAATCCATGATGGGTCTTTAGGCTCATTGAGATTGAAAAGTTGGCCTCAGTGTGAATCCTGCCTGGTGGGAAAGATAACCAAGAGGTCATTTACACCAAAGGCGGATAGAGCCAATGAGGTGTTGAGTCTTGTTCACACTAATGTATGTGGTTCGTTGTCTACACCAGCTAGAGGAGGTTTTGAGTACTTCATCACTTTCACGGATGATTGTACGAGGTATGGTTACATTTACCTGATGAGACGCAATTCTGACTCTTTTGATAAGTTCAAGGAGTTTAAGGCTGAAGTGGAGCGCCGGACAGGTAAATTAATCAAAACCTTATGATCGTTTCGTGGTGGAGAGTACCTTCTAGGTGAATTCAAGGACTACATGGTACATCATGGGATAGTATCCCAGCTCTCTGCGCCAGGAACACCCCAGCAGAATGGAGTAGCTGAGAGAAGGAACAGGACATTGATGGAAATGGTCCGAAGCATGATGTCTCATGCTACTCTTCCAGTGTCCTTTTGGGGATATGCCCTGGAAACAACGACATATATTCTGAACTTGGTGCCTTCCAAGTCAGTACCTAGGACTTCCTATGAGATGTGGACTGGGCGTAAGCCAAGTCTGAATCATCTCAGGATTTGGGGATGTCCAGCTTATGTACTGATCAAGGGAGACAAGTTGGAACCAAGATCAGAATTATGCTATTTTGTTGGGTATCCAAAAGGGACAAAAGGAGGTTACTTTTATCATTCTAAGGAGCAGAAGGTACTAGTCAGTACCAATACTAGATACTTGGAAGATGATCAAAGTACTTTCACTAAAGGTTCAACGAGGTTGGAACTTGAGGAGAAGTTATCTACGGAATCAACTTCTTCTGACCCGATTCTGGAACAAGAAGAGGCACAGCCTCAAGAGCCTGTGTAAATGGAGCCTCGTCGTAGTGGGAGAGTGTCTAGGGTTCCGGATAGATGGACAGGAGAAGCCTTTAAGCTGGTCTTCGACCATCAGGAACAAGACCCCACTAGATACGAGAAGGCTATTGCTGATGCCGATGCAAATTTGTGGTATGAAGCAATGAAAGCCGAGATTGAGTCTATGTACCTCAATCAAGTTTGGGATCTTGTAGCTTCACCTGAAGGAATAAAACCCATTGGGTGCAAGTGGGTGTACAAGAGAAAGAGGGGAGCGGATGAGAAGGTGGAAACCTTCAAAGCTAGGCTTGTGGCGAAAGGGTATACTCAGAAAGAGGGAATCGACTATGAGGAAACCTTTTCCCCGGTAGCCATGCTTAAATCCATCCGCATCCTCCTTGCCATCGCATGTCACTATGACTACGAGATATGGCAAATGGATGTCAAGGCAGCATTCTTAAATGACCATCTTAGCGAATACATCTATATGTCCCAACCGGAAGGCTTCATTGCTGAAGGCCAGGAACACAAGGTTTGCAAGCTTAAGAAGTCCATTTATGGATTTAAGCAGGCATCGAGAGCATGGAACATTCGTTTTGATAAGACTGTAAAGTCTTATGGTTTTATTCAAAACGAAGATGAACCATGCATGTACAGGAAACTTAAAGGCATTAATGTGGTTTTTCTTGTCATGTATGTGGATGACATTCTACTCATTGGAAATGATGTAGGGACATTGTCATCTACAAAGGTTTGGCTGTCTAGTCAATTCAGTATGAAGGACTTAGGAGAAGCCAGCTACATTCTCTAGATTAGGCTTCTTAGAAATAGGAAGTAGAGAATGTTAGGGTTATCCCAAGTGACATACATTGACAAGATATTGGCCAAGTACACCATGGACTCATGCAAGGGAGCTCTAATCCCTTGCAGACATGGGTTGTCATTTTCTTCGAAGGACTGTCCTAAGTCTCAAGAAGAAAAGGACAAAATGAGTAGGATTCCCTACGCTTCGGCTGTGGGAAGTCTCATGTACGCCATGCTGTGTACTAGGCCAGATATCTGCTTTGCCGTGAGCTTAGTTAGCAAATATCAGTCAAACCCAGGGGAGGTTCATTGGCAAGCTGTAAAGCATATTCTCAAGTACCTCAAGGGAACGAGAGATTATATGCTAGTTTACAGGGCTGATGATTTGGTTCCTACAGGATACACAGACTCAGACTTCCAGGCGGATAAGGATGAGAGAAAATCCACTAGTGGATATGTCTTCACCTTGTCTGGAGGAGCAATTTCATGGAGGAGTATCAAGTAGTCTTGTATTGCTGACTCAACTATGGAAGCTGAGTATGTGGCAGCTTCGGAGGCGTCTAATGAAGCAGTTTGGCTTCGGAAGTTCCTTTCAGAACTTGGAGTAGTTCCACATATAGGCAGGCCGATTGTGATGTATTGAGACAACACTGGAGCAGTATCGCAATCTAAGGAACCTCGGAACCACAAGAAGGGGAAACACATCGAGAGAAAGTACCACCTGATCCGGGATTTCATCCAGAGATAGGAAGTCGTGGTGGAACATATTACCTCAGAAAACAATCTAGCAGATCCATTCACCAAGCCTTTGGCTGAGAGAGTCTTCAAGAGACACTTAGACGCCATAGGGGTGGGCACCTATGGACTTACCTAGTCTTAGAGTGCAAGTGGGAGATTATTGGATTGTATGCCCTCTTAGACTAGGTTTCTGATGTAAAATCATATATTTTAATAAAAGAATTTATTTTCAGAAATTGTTTGTGAATTTACTATTTGTTTGTGCACAATTTTCGTTTGGAACAGACTCATTGTGTTTAAATAAGTGGTCCATGTGAATGGTGGTCTTTTACAGTAAGGTATGGATCACGAGTTATTTAACACATAAACATTTGTTCTTAACCTATTGATGAGACTGGGAACCTCATCATGTTTAGGTTATTATGTTATGAATTCCAAATGGGGAATGGCTTACCTTCAGCCAGTGAGTAGTCCACTCACTTCATGACATAAGCGTATTTCGAATACGTAGGACATGACCTGTAGTAGTGGTTTCTAAAAGTATTATATGATAGAAACCTAAACTACTACCGCTACAGCGTTGACTAGTACTCTACGACTTGAGTATGAGTTGGTGGTCTGGCGAAACTAGAAGCATATACTTTGATTTGCTATAGTTGAGGTTCTATCGTAGGGCCAATATACTTGCATGTTGGGTATGTGTGACTAGTTAGTTAAGACAGACTTGTACAAGATAGTTTCTGCACTATATCGCCCTTTGTGGTTGTCCGAATGGTCTAAAATGTCCAGGGCCCTGGGAAACATGACTTAGATGTTTGCTTTAGGGTAGCTCCCTTGGAAAGCGGAAACATTCCAGGAAGTCGTGGATCATTGGACTAGAAGTCTAAGGATGATAGATGTCATTTAGAGGGGTGTTAGTACACTTCTTCCTCTCTAAATGTACGGCGATGTGTAGAGGGGTATTTTGGTAATTTCACCTGTAGGTCGGAGACTTTGCTAATGCAACATTGTTCTTGGGGTCAATATTTCCTTATGGTGATATTAGAAAATATTTAAAATGCAAAATATAGCTATTTATATAGCAGGGGTATTTTGGTCATTTTAGCAGCCACAACGACAGGTCTTTTTAGTCCTCGGAATAGCCCGTAAGTCCTAACTAATTTTGGATTGAGGAATTGGTCTCAGTTCAAGAGGATTTTATTTTATTTTATTTTATTCAGGAAGTCTAATTTATTATTAGACTGGAATAAAATAAATAAATTAATTAAAATAGGAGTTGAGAGAAATTTAATTATCTAGTTTAATTGGTTAATTAATTATTCAGGGCCTAAGTCCAGTATGAATAATTAAGAAATTAACCTGGACTTAAACTAGGGGAAATAATTAATATTTAATTATTTATTAGGTTATTTATATAGGCCCAAGAAATAAATAATTAAAGATTAATTATTATGGTTCATTTGGGCTCATTAATTATTTATTGGGTTGTTTATATAAGCCCAGAAAATAAATAATTAATGTTTATTATTTTTGACATTTTGGGTCCAAGAGAAATAATAAATATTATTTTGGCCCAATAGCTTGGACCTTAGGGTTTTTTCCATATACGGTTAAGAGGGGTTTAGGGTTAGGCCAAACTGATTCTCAGGATAACATCCGGGTGTTTTGAAATATGAAATCCCAGGGATATGTTTATCAGATAATGAGAGACCTAATTTTGGCTAACTAAAAACTAACTCTCCGAAAAAAGAAAAACCCTAGTTTTCCCTAGCCATACTGAGACTCACGCCATTCACTCTGGCTCTCACGTCTCTCTCTCTCAACGTCTCTCTTTTTCTCTAGTTTCTCCTTAGAGCTTTGCTAATCAATAGCAAGTGAACCAAGGAGAATTGAGACCGTTCCTCTTCACCATAGTGTTCACCGACTAGAGGTTAGGTAGAGGAATATTTCGAGAGTTGGAAAGCTTGGCGTTGATGCAAACAAGGCGAAGCAGAAGGCTAGCGGGTGTTCAACCGGAAGCTTCTTCAAGTGGGCGAAGCGAGGCGATTCCAATCGTTCAATCCGCTCCTACTCAACCTAGAAGGGTTAAGGAGCGCAAATGTATGATCTTTACGCTTCCGTATGGCCTCTAAGGCTTGCGGTTTATTTTTCTCTCCGTTTTTTTTAAACCGTGCATGCTCCCCTGTTTCACGTCTCATACGGACTATGATGGCTTCTGTAGACCTACCAAAATCGTTTTGAGGGTATGCACTAGAGACTTCTGTTTATATACTAAACAGAGGTCCGACAAAATCGGTTGATACTACCCCATTTGAGATGTTCTTTGGTAAGAAACCAAAGTTATCTCACTTGCAAGTATGGGGTTGTCCTGCCTTTGTTAAAAGGCCACAGTCAGACAAACTTGATAGTAAGTCTGACAAGTGTTTATTTGTGGGATATCTAAAATTTTTTTTCGGATATTACTTTTACCTACCCTCCGAAAACAAATGGTTTATTTCGAAGCATGCCGTTTTCTTAGAGAAAGAGCACATGCTCAAAGGGAACAGTGGGAGTAAGATTGAGCTTAATGAAATTCATGAAGATCAAACAAATGAGGATCAACCGTCTAACCCACATCTGTTGAGAGAATAGATGAACCTTCTAATACACAAGAACCTCGTAGATCTAGTAGGATATGTGTAGCACTTGAGAGATATGGATTTCTCATTAGTGACCACAATGACGTATTACTCATAGATGAAAATGAGTCTATTACCTACAAGGATATTTAGAATAGTTTAAAATCTGGCAAATGGCTTGAGACCATGAAGTCAGAGATGGATTCCATGTATGACAACTAAGTATGGACTTTGGTTGATCCACCCAAAGGAATTAAACCTATTGGGTGCAAGTTAGTTTTCAAGAAAAAAACGGACATGGATGGTAACTTAGTTACCTATAAAGCACGACTAGTGGCGAAGGGTTATCGTCAACAACATGGTATTGACTATGATAAAACCTTCTCGCCAGTAGCCATGTTGAAATCCATCATAATACTCCTAGTCATTGCTACTCATCATGATTATGAAATTTGACAAATGGATATGAAAACAGCTTTCTTAAATGGAAATCTGATTAAGGAAGTGTCTATGACACAACCTGAGGGTTTCACATCCAGTGATAGTACAAATGTGTGCAAGCTGCAAATGTCCATTTATGAACTTAAATAAGCTTCTAGGAATTAGAACATCCATTTTGATGAAACAATCAAAGAGTTTGGTTTCATTCAAAACATAAATGAACATTGTGTATACAAGAAGGTTAGTGGGAGTGCAATTGTTTTCTTACTGCTTTATGTAGATGACATATTACTAATAGGAAACGATATACTTGTCTTGCAAACGGTTAAAGTTTGGTTGTCCAAACAATTCTCCATGAAAGACCTTAGAAAAGTAACCTATATTCTCGAAATAAGGATCTATAGAGATAGATCTAAAAGGTTGCTAGGTCTTTCGCAGTCTACATACATAAATAAAGTGCTCAAGAGGTTTAGCATAGATCAATCCAAAAAGGGATTCTTACCCATGTCACATGGTGTAAGCCTTTCAAAGTCGATATCTCCCAAGACACAAGTTGAAAGGGATCGCGTGAGTAAGATTCCATATGCCTCGACAGTTGCATCTATCATGTACGCTATGATATGTACTAGGTCCGATATCTCTTGTGCTCTCAGTTTGACGAGCAAGTACCAATTTGACCCTGGTAAGGGTCATTGGGCGGCTGTAAAGAACATTCTTAAGTACTTACGAAGGACTAAGGATATGTTCTTAGTAAATGGAGAAGGTAATTTGAAAATAAACGGGTATACTGATGCCAATTTTCAATCTGACAAAGATGATTTTAAATCACAATCTGGCTACGTGTTTACGTTGTGTGGAGGGGCAATAAGTTGGAAAAGTTCCAAACAAGAGACTATTACTGACTCTACGACAGAAGCTGAGTACATAGCTGCTTCAAAAGAAGCTAAGAGACTGTTTGGATCAGAAGTTCGTGACAGAACTGGGTGTGGTTCCTAGTGCTGTTGGTCCAATAACTTTGTATTGTGACAACAACGGAGTCATTGCACAAGCAAAGGAGCCACGGTCTCACTAATGATCCAAACACATACTGCAACGCTATTATCTGATACGGGAGATCATAGATAGGTATGATGTAAAGATAGAGAGAGTTCCCACGGATGAGAACATAGCTGACCCGCTTACAAAAGAACTATCCCAAAAGAAACATGATTGTCATGTTGAGTCATTTGGTATTAGATACATGAATGATTGGCTCTAGTGCAAATGGGAGTTTGTTAGTGTTGTGCCCTAGAGGCAATCACTAGTACATTGTATATGACATATTTTATTTTAATAAAAGACATTATTTATCTTACAGTTTCTTTTGTTTACTTTTAAGTAACATAATTGTTCGATAAAGTTCCTAGTACAACACTGTGTTAAGGAAATCATGATAGAAATCATAATATGATATTCTTACTACACTGTATAGTATTAGTACTTAAATAATCCCTAGTCGTAGTATTAATAAGACAAGACATTATCAATGCATTAGGACTAGCATGTGTTAGACTTTCTGATTTGATCAGGCGTTGATTCTCATATCCGTGAGTATTGAGATACTCAAAATTAACACATGGATGCTTGTTAATGGAATAAGTTCATTGGATGACCTAGTTTTGAGATGATCACATGGATAACTATTTAGTACTAGTGATTAATCTCAATATAGCAAACATGCAAGTATCCTTAAACTTGAGATCTCCAAGGTACTTTGTTTGCTAAGCATTATACTTTGATTCCAATCTCTGGAGCTCGATCGAGAGCCGCCTATGGGATGGATATTGGGTACATTGTGAGGTAAACGAAAGTACTTGAGATGATCAATAAAGGATTCACCACTCCTAATAGTAGGGGCGAATATCTCACGGCCACTTGTAGGAATTACTACTCGAGAAGTCCTTGGCCAAGGTATTTGTGCATTGGAAATAGTTCTAATTGATACACATCTAGAGTAGTGAGTTCCTGGTACAAGTACTATTGTATTCGGGTTAGAATTAATTGTGGAGGGAGTTGACATTAATTCCATACTCCAAACCGAATGAGATATTGTATGGTGAAAAGAGTTAATTGCACTGAAGTTTGTTATTGACGGGTTCATGTCAAACCATTTGACTTCTTGAACTCTTGAGTGGTCATGATGTGTTACTAGATACCTGGGAATATGGGTTTATTAAATAATGAATTAATAAACCAATCTTGATTAGAATTAATAGGATTAATTCTAATTAATTATGGATTATTAATCTCAAAGACTATTAATTCTAATTAATTATGGATTATTAATCTCAAAGACATTTGGATTAATTCATTTTCGCTACAAATTGATCGAGAAACCTAATAGGTCATACGCAATAGAGAATTATATACTCAAGATGTTATTGGATAACATAGTGGGGTTAATAGCGAGAAAAAGAAGTTGTTGTGGACAAATTATAATTAGTTATAATTTATGGTCCAAATTATAATTGTGGGAACTTGATGTTTCCAATTACAATTAGGGAATTCTAATAGGATTAAAATTCTCAATTTTTGGTAGGATTTTTTATGTTATATGATGATATGGCAACCAACCCTAGCTGTGGGTAATACACACGATCTTCTCTCTCTCTCTCTCTCTCTCTCTCTCTCTCTCTCTCTCTCTCTCTCTCTCTCTCTCTCTCTCTCTCTCTCTCTCTCTCTCTCTCTTTGCTGAAAACATGAAGAACCCTAGCCGCCATCTTTTTCTGCTAGCACAAAAAATCTTGGTGCTTGAGTGTATCCTCTGTGTGGATTATTGTTAGAGATAATCACACACTGTGATTATAGTGGTTGGACGTTCAACTCTCCTAGAGTTTGATCAAGAGGATTACTGGATCGTGCCTCAACTTTAAGAAGAAAATTTTTGTTCTTCGGATGATTAAAAAAAGGTAAAAAGTTGTTACATTTGTTATCTTTATGTCTTGTTTTCCACACATATGCGGATCCTGGAATGGTATCTCGTTTTATTCTTCCATTGTGCCGTATAGAATACGAGCCTGAGATACCCAACATACAGCACAACCAAAAATTTTTAAATGAGCAATATTTAGTTCTGAACAAAAGCTAATTGCAAAGGAGAGAATTTATGATAACTAGTTGGCCTTATACGTACAAGTGCTACAGCATGTAAAATAGTATGTCCCCAGGCAGGTGTTGGGAGATTTGTTTTCATTAATAATGATTTAGTAATTAATTGTAATCTTTTAATATTAGATTCAGCAAGACCATTTTGTGTATGAATATGAATTACAGGATATTCAACATTAATTCAATTGACATGCAATATGCATCAAAAGTATGTGATAAAAATTCATCAATATTATCCAAATGGATATTTTTAATTTGATGGTCAGAAAATTGTGTTTGTAATTTAATTATTTGAGCCAGTAATCTTGTAAATGCCAGGTTACGAGTAGATAATAAACACACATGTGACCATCAGGATAATGCATTAATTAAGACCATAAAATATATGAACGGTTTACATGGTAGATGAATAGGTCCACAAATGTCTCTGTGAATCCATTCAAGAAATGTAGAACTTTCAGCTCCTACTTTTATTGGTGATGGTCTAATAATTATTTTCTTAGGAAATATGCAGCACATAAGAATTTTTCTGATGTCAATATCTTTTTATTTTTTAATAGATGACCATATATATTTTCAATTATTATTCTTACATGGTAGATTCCGAATGACCCAAACAATCATGCCAAACGCTAAAAGTAATAAGATCAGTAAACGTCTAATTTATTAGAGGATGAATTTCAATTGTACATTTTTTTGCAAAATACAGGCCAGTAAGAAATAACGGTAGTTTTTCTAATACAGATTTCTTACCCAAATTAATTTGAATAATATAAAGATGCTTAATACTATTTTCCTCATTTGTTTCAATATGATACCTATTTCTGCGGATATCTTTAAAACTCAATAAATTTCTTTTAGATTTTGAGAAAAATAGTGCCTTGTCAATATTAATTTTTGTTCATTCGAGCAATAATATACTAGCTTTTTTGGAGCTTTCAATCAAATTTGTATTACCATTTATAGTATAAATATTTATTTCTCCCATTTTGAGATAAGAAAAATATTTCTCATTTTTTAGTATGGTGTGTTTAGTTCCACTATCAATAATGCATACATCATCATTAAAAATAATCATCTGAACAAACATATGTATACGCAAACGTAAATATTATTAGAATGTAATGAAAATTTACAAAAATATCAGGGTAAGGCATTAGTTCTTCTGGACACTGCCATCACCAATTAAATGGTCTATCCTACCGTCTGGGTATTCAAAAAAATCAGATACATTCATATGAGTAATATTGATATTAAGATTTTCTAGATCAATATCATCATTGTTAGTATCATTAATTGGATGTTGAGAAAAATTTACTTCAATATTTTTATTTTTCTTTTCCAGTAAAGCTTTATATAATTCTACTAAATGTTTGGTCGTACAACAATTATGTGATCAATGACCTTTTATACCACATCTATAACACTTATTCTCATAATTTTCTTACATTTCTTTTTTTCCTCCCTTATCATCTTTTGTTTCCCATTCCAGGTGACTAGTATTTCTCACAGCTTGATTATATCTGTGATAAGAAAAATATCGAGCGTATCCATGACCATAACCACGACCACGGCCATGACTATGACTACGTCTATGGCTTTTGCTGAAGCGAACAACATTTACTTTGGGAAGGGCTGTTGAGCCAGTTGATTTGGCTTCATGATTTTTCAATAATAACTCATTATTTTTTTCTACAATGAGGAAGGTAGTAATTAAATCAATAAATTTTGTATACTATTTTTCTCGATATTATTGCTACAGGATAATATTCGAGGCATGAAAGGTGGAAAATGTCTTCTCCAGTATATCTTCATTAGTAATTTTTTCTCCACATAATTTTAACTGAGATATAATTTTATACATGGCGGAGCTATATTCATTCACAATTTTAAAATCTTACAACCTCAGGTATAGCCATTCATACCGTGCAGTTGGTAGTACGACCATCTTCAGGTGGTCAAATCTTTCTTTTAAATTTACCCACATGAAATATGGATCTTTTTCGGTAAGATATTCTATTTTCAAATTTTCTGAAAATAACAACGGATAAAAATCAAAGATTTAGCATTTTGTTGTACAGATATACTATTTTTTTCCTTAATAGTTTTACTAAGGCCTTTAACATTTAGATACATTTCTGTATCAAGAACTCATTACATATAATTTTTTCAAAAAATATCAAGGGTTATAAATTCGAGTTTAGTAAGGTTAGTCATATGGATCAATAAATGCGTACCTTTAGTCTTCTGGCTTATGTAACGGCAAAAACTCGTACTTTAGTCTTCTAGATTTAGAAACAGTAGAGATTCGTGTTGATAACGTGTTATAAAATTTTGGCAGTGTCAGAATAAAATCTACACATAATAAATCTTTGACTATTATTTGCACAATAATTTCTTCAAATTTCTCTCTTTCTTTTTTCTCACAATTTTCTCCAATAATTCTCTCACAATTAGTATATATCTCAAGTTTGGAGAAAAGCTCTATTAATGGAGTTAGTGGAATTAATCATCTATTTTCACTAATTCCACTAATATGCATTAGTAGTGTTAATGGTAAACATTCATATACATTTTTTCACTAATGGAATTAGTGGATTCATAACTTCCACTAATGTATTCACAACAAAATGCTAATTTAGCATTGGCATATGTACTGATTTGTGTCATTTTGGACCGACAATCGAACTGACTTCATTGTAGCGGCCTAGTCTGTCGACCGGCCTGTTTAGGATTGCGGATCGATGTGTCGATCCAAACAAAGAACCGTTACACAACAATTCTTTGACTTTTTTCATTTTAGTCTCTCACATCTATTTTATCCCCAACATCTCAAAACTATATAAAGACTCTCGAATTCACTTTAAAACTCACCAAATACTCTCTAATTCTCTCCAACTCTTTATTTTTATTCTTCTTACTCTTATAATCTTCAATTCTCTCTATTTACTCTACAAAAAGTATTACAATTTAATTTTTTTTTTTTTGAATTCTTGAAGCAAATTCTTCATACTTTGGAAGATTATTACGTGGCGAAATAGTGGATAGTTCAAATCTTGAAAAAAAATAAGAAGTACAATTCAATAAATTGTTCTTATTTCTTTGTCATTGTTGTACAATTTCGAGTATTAGAAATAGTAACAAAATCAAGTTTTAAATTAAAATGTCAAACACTCAAACTACATAATTGGGCAAATATACCATCGCGTAGTATAGCAATTTATTGGCAAGCATCGAAAATTCTCGAGAAAAGGGTAAAAGGTACCACTATTAACTATTCTTCTATTGTTTAACCTAAAGAATTAAAGGAATATACTAATTACAATAAGTAAACTTATAGAATCAATATCACCTTACACAAGATTGGCTATGCGAAGATTAAGGATAAAAAATAGAGTATAAGACATGTACGTGTCAAGGATCCCCCAAAATTAGCCAAGTATGAAACCAAACCCAAGATCATTAACTTCCAATTCTAATACTAGTAGAGGTCACAAATGCAAAACCCACCATCTCTCGAATTATAGATTTCCTATTCTTAACCAATTAATAGATATCTTAACTTCCTTAATTGAATCCAGGAAGCATTAAGTACAAACCCCAGTAATATGGAAGAACTCAATACCCCTATATTTAGGTGATATCAAACTTCCAATAATTACCAAGTTCTAATCCCTCAACCTCTCCTTCAAGTTAATCGAATAAAAACCCACATTGAACCCATTAATTGGAACTCAACTCTTAACCTTATCTCTCGAATTCATTAGGAAAAAACAACCCAAATAGCAAATCTAATACAATAAAATCAAGTAATCATTCATTAGAAATTGAAAATCAATAAATCAATAGTAGATTTAACACAAGAATAAATTAGGGTTGATCCCTTCAAAATAAAATTAAAACATTCAATACAAATTGACAAAGGAAAAACAAAAGAAAAGAATAAAGGAATGCTCATGGACAAGTTGCCTCCATCTTCATTCTTTAATCCTTTTTTGAATCAATGGTCCAATCTTTTCTCTCGTGTGTGGATGTTATTCTCCATTGTTGGCCACCTACAATAGTTTCATATTATTCTATTTATAGGCCTTGGAAAGCCCTAAAAATTGCATGAAAATCATATTTGTATTTTTGTTCTGTAAACTTGAACGTCGTTATTTGAGTTGAGATAAACAATGTTGTTTACTCCAGTATCTCTTATTTTTTCACTGATTATCTAACTACTTCATTTTCCTTTGCATTTTTTGTTCCTTTTTTATCTTTTTTATTCAGTCACCTCTTTATTTTAAAATCTACATAAAAGAAGATAAAATGTATAGATAAGTGGCAAATTCAAGTATAAAATCTTCACAAATATATCACTAATGACATAGAAAATATGTATAAAATGAACACTAATCACTCCCCCACACTTAAACCTTTGTTTGTCCTCAAGCAAGTCAGAATTATTCACAACAAAGCAAAATAGTTTGCATGCAAAATAAATAATTTTACAAGCAAGAAGCATTTTAGGTTAATTAACAAGAACAATTCGGTATATGTTCATTCGAGTTAAAATAGTAGAAATATTATTCCTTCCTTCACCTCATAATTTATCCCAACACCTATCCATTTAAGTTCATTCCATGTAAACCCGTATATTAGGCCAAACACAACCATGAACATCGAAGTTAAATTAAATAAGTTTATGCCAAATTAATGTGATTTACTCTACCCCTTGAGTCAAGAATATGAACAATATAATTGATATAAATTAGGATTAACCAACTCACTCAAGTTTCGTGGCTTACAAAAAGAATAAATCTTACAATTGTTACATCATATTACAATAATACATTTCAACTTGAAATAGCAAAGTAGGAGCCTCTTATTTTTCATTATTGTTCTACAAAGGAATGCATTTATAATTATTTTGATTTGAATATTCTTTTTACATCCTTTGCATTTTTGCTTTTTGCTTTGTTCTTTTCTTTTCTTTTTTTTTTTTTAATTCTCTTTTTTTTCACACGTTATTTTTCATCATAGGACATGTTTTTTGCATTCATAGAATCTTTTTTCCTCCTCACTTCAATAGGTGCATTGAGCAACTTATCTCTTGCTCCTACTTGCCTGCACAATGGAGAGTATACAATATACAATTAAAGATTTGTACAATACAACATACAAAATAAATAAATGAACAAATGAATGAAAATTGCCACGAAACTAAAGATAAACCAACAATCCACACTCTATATTTCATCACACCATTCTCATCC
This sequence comes from Voacanga thouarsii, assembly GCA_026120185.1. Lineage (NCBI taxonomy): Eukaryota > Viridiplantae > Streptophyta > Magnoliopsida > Gentianales > Apocynaceae > Voacanga > Voacanga thouarsii. Next base: position 1,772,109 of record JANUWF010001217.1, on the reverse strand, counting down.
ATTTCCAAAGAATCAAGTTTTACAATATTTTTAAAGGTATAAACAAGGTTAACTTTCCTTCTCAAAACTTTAGCTTATGTCATGCCCAATATATAAGTATAAATAAAATCAACTCTTCTAAAAAAGTCTTAAGTAGAATTTCTAAACAAAAAGATAAATAGTACTTCACCAAACCAACACATATCAATACATATAAAAAAAAAAAGTCTTGAAAGTTAGACCAAAAATGCGAAAAAATTTAGCCCAAAAATAAAAAAAATTCTATAAAAACTTGCAAAGGAATTTTTTTTTAAACCCTTTTTCTCCCCCACATTTAAATGGGACAATGTCTTCATTGTCCAAAATATATGATTCAAGCACATTTACATGATATAAAATAACAAAATAAGGAGAAGAGGGAAAGCAATACTCTCCGAGTATCTTGAAGTTCATTGCTAAAACATTGATGATGACTATATTAAACGGCGCTGGTTAAAAGGTAATAATTGGTGCCGTTTATTCCCAATATTCCAGCTCTGCAAATGACCGGTACTGTTTTATATGAACTGAACGACATCGTTTATTTGTTGTTCCTGCAAAAATAAAAACAAATAATTCACAAAGGTGAAAGAAATAACAATAATGATACAAGTAATAAGAACACATATATGCACCAATAGTATAATCAGACTATAAGATCAACTAATAGGAACAAAACTAAAATCAATATTAGCATCAAGAACTACAATAAGACTCCCAGCACAATACAACAAAATAAATGACCAAACCAATATATACACTCTTATGATACAAATAATCAAAACAATAAGTATTCACTTACTAAGCTCTCTATTACTCTTCAGAGCAATCATCTTGTTTTTAACTTTCTTATTATATTACTTAGCACAATCTTGATCATTAAAGTAAATAAAATGAATAGACGGATCAAAATATTATTTGAAAGAAATTCAAAATATTTCTACAAAAAAAATCATTAATCAATACTACAAATTTCAAAAATCAAAATGAGGTCTCCAACTAGTCAAAAATTAGTCTCGACACTTACAACAACTACTATACAAAGGATTACACAATTTAACAAAATCCTCGATCAAACAACAACCAACCACAAAACGCAACACCTATTATACAAGCTAATCAACTTCTCAATATATTCACCACTAAAACAATATAGATTATAACAACAATCACCACCACCAACTACTACAAGTCTAAAAGAAAAACTCAACAACAGTAACAATAACCAATACTACAATATAACAATCAACCAAGTTCTCAAAATATCTAACATTATTATAACGACTTCTTCAACTAAACTAACTTGTCCACGACAAGATCTCCTCAATTAATAATCATGTACAATAACAATTTTTACCCAACAAACACTACACAACATCAAATATAAAATTCTCCAAAAACAAGGCTAATTATAAAAATAATAGCTAAATCAATAGAATTCAATACATATGCAGTTACCCCAAAACAATATACGACAATATAAAAAATAAAAATACAATAAAATATAATGATACAAAAAACTAAAAGAATTCTATACACAACTTATTTATCTCAATCACTAAAAATAAAGAATCAAAGCAATTACAACAGTAGTACAACATAAAAGTATGTACAAATAATGGTTAGTGTTGTACAAATATATACAAGTATTTACAAAGAATGGTTAGTAATATTTACAAATATTCACATGGTTAAATCAATAAAATTCAATTTTTTTTTATATTATCCTTATTCCGTAAAAACCGTTAAAAAATCTTGTTGTGTGATTTCAAGTGTTAGAAATAGTAACAACAATTACACACACAAATCAAATTTTAAATTAAAATATCAAATACTCAAACCACACAATTGGGTAAGCATACATATTGTATAGTATAGCGTTTTAGTGGCAAGTATCAAAGATCCTCAGGAAAAGGATAAAGGTACTACTATTAACTATTTTTCTATTATTTAGTCTAATGAATTAAATGAATATATTAATTACAATAGGCAAACCCAGAGAATCAATATTACCCTAACACAAGATTGGCCATGAGAAGATTAAGGATAAGAACTAGAGTATAAGACATGCACTTATCAAGAATCCCCCAAAATTAGCCAAGTACCAAAGTAAACCTAAGAACATTAACTTCCAATTCTAATATATAGTAGTAGATGTCACAAATGCAAAATCCACTCTCTCTCAAATTATGAATTTCATATTCTTAGCAAATTAAAGAATATCTTTACTTCCCTAATTGTATCTAAGATACATTAAGCACAAACCCTCAATAATTCAAAAGAATCCAATACCTCTATATCTAGGCGATATCAAACTTCAGATGATTGTCAAATTCTAATCCCTCGATCTCTCTCTCAAGTTAACTGAAGTAAAATTCACATTGAACCCATTAATTGGAACTCAACTCCTAACCTCATCTCTAGAATTTATTAGGAGAAAGCAACCTAAATAACAAATCTAAGACAATAAAATCAAGTTATCATTTATTAGAAATTGGAAATTAACAAATCAAGAGCAGATTTAACACAAGAACAAATTAGGGTTCATTCCTTCAAAATACAATTAAAACATTCAATATAAATTGACAAAGGAAAAGCAAAAGAAAGGGATAAAGGAATGCTCATTGACAAGCTGCCTCCATCTTCAATCCTTCATTAAATCAACACTCCAATCTCTTATCTCTTCTATGTGGGTGTTATTCTTCATTGTTGTCTACTCACAATGGTCTCATCTCGTTCTATTTATAGGCCTTGAAAAGCTCTAAAAATAGTGTGAAAATTAGATATGTGGTTCTGTTCTGCGAACTTGAACGACGTCGTTTAAGTTGAGATAAAAGATACCGTTTACGCTCAGTATCTCATATCTCTTATTTAGATATGTGGTTTTGTTCTACACTGTCTCAGTTTACCCAGAAGGTGTTGTTTACCTTTGGATACTTCATTTTTCTTTGCATTTTTCGTTCCCTTTTTTAATTCTTTCTTCATGAGTCAATAATTTATTTTAAAAATCTACATAAAAGAAGATAAAAAGCAGAAGTCAGTGGCAAATTTAAGTATAAAATATTCACAAATATGTCACTAATGGTATAAAAAATATGTACAAAATGAACACTCATCAGTCACCAACTAATTAGTGTTTTTAATTCTACATCATTATTTTTTAGCTTTATTAATTAATTATTTATTTTAGTTATTTATTTAATTTTTAAAGTTAATTTACAAGTTACTTATATTTTTCAATTCTCTTACTTCATTATTTGTTAATATTTTATTTCCTTTTATTTTGACTATTATTTATTGGAATTTTAATTGATTGTTCTTGTTTAGTTTACATAATAAATATTTGAAAAATGGATTCACATCAACATCATTGTTTTTCTTCACAATCATCTACATATTTTGAATTCAATATGGGTTCAGCCTTAAATTTAATAAATAATAAAATAAGTGATGAAGATAAAGGCCCTAGCGTACAACAACTGAGTATTAATCTTGAATCTACTATAGGTGTGCCTTAGTCTGATGGTGATGATGAATCTTAGGAAGTTGTAGTTAAAGTAAAACATCTATGATTTGGATTTTTTTTGAAAATATAATAATAATAATAATAACAACAACAACAACAATAATAGGGCAATATATAAAATTTATAAGGCGGTATATGCACATAAGAGGAGAAGATGGATGAGAACATTAGTTAGACACATGAAAATATCACATAATGATTGGTTAGAAAATTTACTTAAATAACAACAAATCTAAATTACAAGAAGTCAAATTGTAAGTAATTTTCAATAGGATCATAAAAGAACTAGAATTGAGTTTGCCAAAATAATTGTTAAAACTAAATTATCTTTAAATTTTTCTAAAAATCAACATTATGAAGAATTTATGCTATACAATTACCAACCTACATTTAAAAGGATTCAAAGAACAATATTAAAAATCGATATAATAAATATATACAAAGAGATGAGAAAATGTCATATTTGATTCTTGTAATTGAAAATTTATTCTTACTTGTGATAGTTGGAATGCAATTACTAAAGAGGTTCATTTATGCATTACATGTCATTGGATCAATTATGATTTACTAGTACAAAAAAGAATTATTTGTTCTAAATTATTTGAATATCCTCATTCAGATAGTAGTATTGTTAGAAGGATTACTCAAATATGTCATGAATATAGAATATTAAATAAAATTATTTCTATTTCTTTAAATAACTCTACAAATAATGATTATGCCTAACAATTTTACAAAATAATATGAACCATATTTTAAATGGTATTTTATTTCATACTAGGTGTGCTTGTCATATACTTAATGTGTGTATTAAGGAAGGATATAAATATATTGATAATACTATTAATATAATTAAAAATATTAGTATTTTATTTATTAAAATGTCTCTAACTAGACTTCAAATTTTTAAAGCTTTATGTTGAGAATAAAATCTTTCTTTAAAAAAAATTAGATTAAATTATCAAATTAGATGGAATTCAACTTTTGATATGTTGGAAAGTGTTATACGTTATCAAAATCAACTCATCGAATTTTGTAACAACAACAATTTTCAATTTCAACTCACTAATACTCATTTTAAAAATTGTATTGCACTTTCATTATTTTTAATTACTTTTAAAGATGTAACCAAATTTTTATCAGGATCTTATTATCTAATTACTCATCATATTCTTCCTACACTTGCTAAAATAGCACCTATTTTTAGTGAGTATATATGACACATCCCTAATATAGTTCTTCTATAAAAAGTATATATGAAAAATATAAGAAATATTATGAAGATATTCCTATTTTATATTGTATGACATTACATTTAGATTTTCGAGTAAAAACTCATGAATTTCATAGTATTATTGAATATTTTTATGAAACATTAGATTTGAAATCTCCAATACTCAAGTAACTTATGATAATAGATATAAAAGATAAAACGGTTAAAACTCTATCTGATATGTATAACTTGTATGAGTTTGAGTCTTTTTGTTCTAGTTCTGGTACTGCAAGTAGAGACGGCTCATCATCATCATTTGCTAGTTAATTTCAATTACTTCGAAGATCTACCTCTTCAATTTCATTAAAACTTAATCATTGGGGTATCATAAAGTGTAAAAAAAGATCAAATACCACTTATAATGAGATGGCAATTTATAAGATATAACATCTAGTAGAAAATAAGGATTAATTTTTTCTACATTTGTAGTTAGTAAAAGGATCATGTAAAGAAATATCCAACTTTATCTAAAATGACATGTGATCTTTTGACACCACATGTCTCTATAATACCATCAGAAAGCGTATTTAATGAGAGCACTTGAATAATTGATGAAAGAAGAGTTCGATTGGCTTCTCATACTTTGGAGATGTTAATGTGTTGCAGCAGTTGGTTTGTAGCCAAGGATAGAATGACACACGATGATCAATCTTTTGATGTTTGTGATTAGTGAAAGGATCGTGTAAAGAAATATCAAATTTTATCTAAAATAGCACATGATCTTTTGACACCATATGTCTCCACAATGCCATAAAAAACGTCTTTAATGAGAGCGCTCGAATAATTAATAAAAGAAGAACTTGATTGTGTTAGTGTAATGCCCTAAAGGCAATCACATGCATATTTTATATGACACATTTATTAATGAAAGACATTTTTTATCTTTCAGTTTAATTAATCATTCCGTTCATATGTGTATAAAATTGTTAGATAAAGTCCCAAGCACATAGTATATTGTTAAGAAAATTATGATAGAGATCATAATGTGAAATTCTTAGTACATTATATAGTACTTGTACTTAAATTATCCATAGTAATAGTATTAGTGAGATAGAATATCATTAATGCGCTAAGCTTAGCATGAGTTATACTTCTTGATTTGATCAAGTGGCAGTTCTCACATCCGTGAATATTGTGATACTCAAAGTTAACACGTAGATACTTGTTACTTGAATAAATTCATTGGATGACCTAATTATGAGAAAATCACATAGATAACTATTTAGTACCAGTGATAAAATCTCATTATAATAAATGTACAAGTGTCCTTAGACTTAAGATTTCTAAAGTACTTTGTTTATTGAGTATTATATTTTGATTTCAATCTCTGAAGTCCTTACAAGATCGCTTATGAGATAGATATTATGTACAATATGAAGTAAACGAAAGTAGTTGAGATGATTAATAAAAGATTCACCACTCCTAAAAGTAGGAATGAATATTTCACGGCCACTTGTATGAATCATTACTCGAAAAGTTCTTGGTCAAGGCGACTATATGTTAGAAATAGTTTCAATTGATACACATGTTGAATAATGAATTTGGGGAATACTGAATTTGGGGAACAAGTATTAAAATATTCGGGTCAGAATTAATTAATATTTTGGAGGAAGTTGGTACTAATTATATACTTTAAACCGAATGAGATATTGTATGGTGAAAGGAGTTTATTATACTGATATTTTGCTATTGAAAGGTTCATGTCAAATTATTTGACTTCCTGGACTTTTGAGCGGTCATGATGTATTGTTAAATGTCGCTTATGATCCACTAAATATGAATTTATTAGGTAAAAAAATTAATAAATCAATTCTAATTAGAATTAATAATTTAATTCTAGTTATTAAGGACTATTAATCCTAAAAATGTTTAGATTAATTCATATTTCGATACTAATAAACCAAGAAACCTAGTGGTTCACATACAATAAAGGATAAAGTGTAACACCCCTACTAAAGATAACAGCGGAAACATATCAATACCGAGTGTCGCCCCATCTAATTTTCCAAACAAGAGGTTTTTATAATAAAAACAATAGAGTATACAAGGTCCAAATCCATACAACCACCCATACTGATGGTTACATACACACACATAACAGAAAATCTCATACGTGAAATTTTTCCACCTCACATCAGTAAAAGGCACATTATCAAAAGGAAAATGTTCGGACCTAAACTGTGGTTTCGTCTTTCTATTCGTAGGTCTACTCAATTTCAGATCCTACAAAATGGTAAGATAAAAGATATATGTGAGTGAAAAATCATCTAGTGCATCCCGTGTGTGCTAGTGCTTTATGAAAGAATATAGTACATAAAACTTTTGTGGAATAACATATCATTTGTTCAATGAAAATAATTTCAAAACTCCTTAAAAAAGAGTTTATTCAGAACTCAATCATTTTTATAAAACGGTATTTCAGTTTCAAAACATTGTCCCGATTTTTAAATTACAGGCATTTTTCCAACAGAAGGTTGGCCCGTGTGTAAAGCTTACTAGGTTTTGTCTTCGACATCACAGTCTTATTGTACTAAGGACACAAGCCTATAGTATTCAACTGTGCATTGTCGGAAGGGTAAGTGCAAACAAGTACAATGCCGAGTAATTCAGAATGTTTTTCTTACCACCGTAAGCCCAGGGATCCCAATACCAACCTTACTCACCATAAGTCGGGGATCCTAATACCAATCTTACTCACAATTATCAATATCAACCTTACCCACCGTTATCAATACCAACCTTACTTACTGTTATCAATACCAACCCTACTTACAATTATCAATCCCAACTTTACTCACCATTATTAATGCCAACCTTACTTACTATTATTAATGCCAACCTTACTCATCATACGACTCATCTCAATGTCATGTCACTGCTGGGAAATGTGCCCTCTTAGACTAAGTTTTTGATGTAAAAATCGAATGTTTTAATAAAAGAATTTATTTTCAGAAATTGTTTGTGAATTTACAATTTTATTTGTGTACAATAACGTTTGGAAAAGACCATTGTGTTTAAGTAAGTGGTCCATGTGAATGGAGGTCTTTCACAGTAAGGTATGGATCACGGGTTACTTAACACATAAACATTCGTTCTTAACTGATTGATAAGAATGAGAATTTTATCATGTTTAGGTTATTATGTTGTGAATTCTAAATTGGGAATGGCTTAACTTTAGCCAGTGAGTAGTCTACTTACTTTATGATATAAGCGTATTTCGAATACATAAAATAGGACCTGTAGTAGTGATTTCTAAAAGTACTATATAGTAAAAACCTAGACTACTACCACTACAGTGTGGACTAGTACTCTACGACTTGAGTATGAGTTGGTAGTCTAACAAAGCTGGAAGCATATACTTTGATATGCTATAATTAAGGTTCTATCGTAGGGCCAATATACTTGCATGTTGGGTACGTGTGACTAGTTAGTTAAGACAAACTTGTACAAGATAGTTTCTATACTATATCACCCCATGTGGTTGTCTGAATGATCTAAATATCCAGGGCCCTGGGAAACATGACTTGGATATTTGCTTTAGGGTAGCTCCCTTGGAAAGCGGAAACAATCCAAGAAGTCGTAGATCATTGGACTAGAGGCCTAAGGATGGTAGATGTTATTTAGAGAGGTGTTCGTACACTTCTTCCTTTCTGAATGTACGACGATGTATAGAGAGGTATTTTAGTCATTACACCTGTAAGTCAGAGACTTTGCTAATGCAACACTGTCTTTGGGGTCAATATTTCCTTATGGTGATATTATGAAATATTTAATATGCAAAATACAACTATTTATATGGCAAGGGTATTTTGGTCATTTTAGTAGCCAAGGCAGTATGTCTTTTGGTTCCCAGTATAGATCGTAAGTCCTAATTAAATACGGGCTAAGAAATTAAATTAAATTAAATTTATTTAAATAGCCTAATTATTTGTTGGGATAGAATAAAATAAAGGTTCATGGAAAGAGAGAGAGAATTAATTAAATTAGTTTAGTGGGTTAATTAATTATTCAGGGCTTTAGCCCAATTTGAATAATTAGGGATTAACCTGGGACTAAACTGATTTGGGCTTATTTAATTGGACTAGTTTATATTAGTTGAAAAATTAATTATTTGTTGGGCCATTAAGTTGGTTCTAACTAGAATAATTAATTAAGTCCAAAAGGTTAAACTAAGAGTCCAATGGCCCGGTCCAGTTTAACCTAGGGTTTTATTTAGATTAAGCGGGAGGATTGGAAATAACGTGGTTGTGACAGAACACACAATCTAAGAGACGACTTCTTCTCTGTGGAAAAGGCCAAGCGTCTCTCTCTCTCTCTCCAAAAAATTCCCTAGCCTGTTAGTTGTTCACCAAACGGTAGTTAGGCAGGTCATATACTAGAAGACCGAGAGTTCGGCGTTCACATATATGCAAAGACGGAGTAGGAGGCTTGCAGAAATCGCACAAAATGCTTCCACCAGCACACCTACCCCAATTGCGGATGTTCCAATCCAGTCACCTTTAAGAATTAGAAGAAGAGGTAAAATTTTTAAAATCTCGGGATTGGGAGAGGGCGCAACTGGCGCCGGCTAGGGCAGCCAGAGCCAGCGCCAGCCCTGCTCTAGAATCCCTATTCTTATTTTTTCAGTTTTTTTATGTTCGCTTCCGCTGCGTGCTCCGTGTTTCCCGCTTTCCGATGCCTTCTGTCACCCCATTTGAAGTGAGACAATTTCTAGAATTAGGCCATGTTACTAGGGTCATCTAACTCTAACGTAGAATTGTCAAAAAAGTTTTTTGTTAAAAATCTTACGGGATCAGAAAACCCTTTGGTCTGATCAGTCAGAAAGGGTTGGTATTGGTAACGTTGAGTACTCAGCAAGAATTCTGACCTTTGTACTATCCTACGTTAGAGTTAGACAACTCTAATAACCTGACCTAATTCTAAGGATTGTTTCACTTCGAATGGGGTGACAGGACATTGAGATGAGTTGTATGATGAGTAAGGTTGGCACATTGATAATGGTGAGTAAGGTTGGTATTGATAACGGTAAGTAAGGTTAGTATTGATAACGGTGAATAAGGTTGGTGTTGATAACGATGAGTAAGGTTGGTATTGATAACAGTGAGTACGGTTGATATTGATAATGGTGGGTAAGGTTAGTATTGGGATTCCTAAGCTTACGGTAGTAAGAAAAACATTATGAATTACTCGGTATTGTGCTTGTTTGCACTTACCCTTCTGACAATGCATAATTGAGTACTATAGGCTTGTGTTCTTAGTACAAAAAGATTGTGATGTCGAAGGCGAAACCTTGTGAGCTTTGCATGCGAGCCGACTTTCTGTTAGAAAAATGCCTGTGATTTAAAAATTGAGATAATGTTTTGAAACTGAAACACCATTTTCTAAAAATGATTGAGTTCTGAATAAACTCTTATTTAAGGAGTTTTGGAATTGTTTCCAGTGAACAAATGATATGCTATTCCATAAAAGTTTTATGTACTCTATTCTTTCATAAAGCACTAGCATACATGTGACTCATTTGGTGATTTTTCACTCACACGTGTCTTTTATTTTATCCTTTTGTAGGATTTGGAATTGAGCAGACCTATGGATAGAAAGACGATACCACAGTTTAGGTCCGAATGTTTTCCTTTTAATAATGTGCCTTTTACTGATGTGAGGCGGAAAATTTTCACGTGTGAGATTTTCTGTTATGTGTGTGTATGTGACCATCAGTATGAGTGGTTGTATGGATTTGGATCTTGTATACTCTGTTATTTCTGTTATAAAGATCTCTTGTCTGGGAAACTGGACGGGGCGACACCCAGTATTGATATACTTCGTTATCTTTAGTAGGGGTGTTACATAAAGTACTCGAGATATTATTCGATAACATTACGATGTTAATTGTGAAAAGAAGTTGTTATGGTTAAATTGTAGTTAATTATAATTTGTGGACCATATTATAATTAGAATAATTTCAATTCTAGTTACAAATTGAGAATCCTAATTCTTTTAGTATTTGATTTCCTATTCACATGCATATGTATAAATATATATATATATGCCACGGATATCGTGAGATATATATAAAAGAAGCGAGAATTGCACCAATGAAAAATTGGTTTTTCTTTGTGATTCACCTTCTTCTTCTTGAACATAACCCGAGTTGCCGTTAAATTTTGCTAACACGAAATTCTGGCGATCTTTGAGTGCTCCTTGTGTGGATTAACTTTAGAGGCAATTTCGTACTTGAGTTGCGGTGGTTTGACAGAACAAACAAGAGTAATTGTTGACTTGGTGGACAAAGATTCACAGAAGTAAATTTTTGTTTACAGAGACTCCAACAGAAGGTAATGTTCTTGTTTTTTCTTGAATCGTTCTTCCCATATAAGCTGTTCTTGGGATTGGTTTCTTGTTTTACTTTCGTGTTTTCATGACCAACAGATCTCTCTGCATGCGCAAGAGGCCAACAGATTGGCTCATCATACTTTGAAATACTTTGAAAATGTTAATGTGTTGCACTATTTGATTCGCAATTGAGGATAGAATAACTAATTCATGAATTGTTGTTGATGATTCAAATAAAGGATGTAGTGAGTCAAGTAATCAGATTTGGAATAATTATACTAAGTTATTATGTAATTATTTAATTTTATTAGAATTTTATTTTCAACGTATTTCTTCTATATTTAAATTTTAATTATTGTAATAATTTTAAAGAAGTTTAGATATCAAACCTTTCTGTTATGTAATTTTGATTTTATTAATTAATAAAACTAGTAAGGTTTCATGCTAAACCCCTATCACTTCAAGGTAATTTTTTAAATAATTGTATTATTTAGGTAATAAAAAATTTAAAAAATAAAATACATTAGAATTTTAGAAGTCAAAAAAAAAAAAAAAGAAGATCCGAAATCGTGCGAGTCAACTTCATGCCAATAAGTTAATGCTGCCTAAATGTATTTGGACCTTTTTTTATATTATTTTGAAACAAAATTATTTTGAAATAAATTTATTTGAATATAATAAAAAATTACTATATATTTGGAGTTAAAATGGGTCCAAATGAAAGTAAAAAGTAAAAAAAAAATGATATGTTATAAATACGTGACACTCTATAAGAAAAACAAAAATTATTTAAAATAATTTTAAAATGAAATAAAATTTTCAATCTACTTACGATCTTAACATTTTTACACTTATTAAAATATGTTATAAAAATTTAAGAAGTATACAAGAGAAGTAATTGATTTTTACTTTACTGCAAATACTATCACGAGAGCATCAATTGCGATCATTTCTTGTGATAAATTAGTATTTGGTTGGATGGTTATAACTTTCTTCTAATACTATAAAGTATGTTGGGTTTTCTCATAATTATAGTATATTTATAATTATGAATTTGTCGATTTATTTAAATTAAATTTTTACCACAAAATAAAATATAGTATTAATAAATAGGCGATTAAATTCTATATTTATGAGGTATAATATATATTCAAACGTTTTTAGTACATAAAGATATGTAATATTATCCTCTATTTTATATTAGTTTTTACTACATAAAGATATGTAACACTATCCTCTATTTTATATAGGGTGATTTTAACTAAATGCCACAAGTACTTTTGACCGTTTTAAGCCAATAACTTATATCTTTGCAGTAGTGGCAGGGAAAAAAAACAAAAACAAAAACAGTTTCCCCCCCAAAAAAACAAAAAACAAAAACAAAAACAAAATGGTCTTTTTCCCTTGTTTTGTGGGGCTCTTCGTCTTCCCCTCTCCTGGATTGTTGTCAAGAATTAAGCGCCAAAAAGAGCAGTAAACCATATTTTGAAAAAGGTATTATATTATGAACACGAAGTGCAACCTTCTGTAGCGATAAACCAGCTGCATTCAAGAGGTTCTGCAGCCACGGCAGAGTCCTACACTCGCCTCTTACTTGATTGTCTCCGGCGCAGAGATGCCAATCAAGCCAAAAGGCTTCAAGCACACATGGACTATCACATGTATGAACCCAGTTCCACTTTCCTTTACAATCGTCTTCTCCATCTTTATGCACAATCAAGCCATGTATCCGAGGCTCAGAACCTGTTCGGTAAAATGCCTAAGCGAGATATTTTCTCTTACAATGCGATGCTATCCGCATATTCAAAAATGGGTCTTTATAAAAACTTGTTGGATTTCTTTCATTCTATGCCTTTACATGATTCCGTTTCGTATAATACTATGATATCAGGATTGTGTTCTGCCAGTTGTGAAGAGAAGGCTTTGGGCATTTTTTTAAGGATGATAAAAGATAGAGTTAAGCCAACAGGGCATACGTTCGTGAGTGCTCTGAATGCATGTTCAAAACTATTGGAGTTGAGGACTGGCAAAGTTATTCATGCAAAAATTGTTGTGGGTGATTTTGCAGAAAATGTTTTTGTTTGCAATGCTTTGATTGATTTCTATGCAAAATGTGGTAAGATTGAGAAGGCACGGTGGTTATTTGATAGGAAATGTGAGAAAATTTTGGTTTCTTGGAATTTGATGATCTCTGGATATTTGAAAAATGGACAACCTGATAAATGCATTGAGTTGTTTCATGAGATGAAGTTTTCAGGTTTCAAGCCAGATCAGTTTACAATTTCTAATGTTCTTGTTGCTCTCTTTCAAACTGGATGTGTAGACAAAGCATGTAAGACTTTTAGGAAGATTAAAGAGAAGGATAAGATTTGTTGGACAACAATGTTGGTAGGACATGCCCAAAATGGGCTTGAAGAGGATGCTTTAGTGTTGTTCAATGAGATGCTACTAGAAAGAGTCAGACCAGATGAGATTACTTTTTCCAGTGTGATCAGTTCATGTGCAAAATTGGCATCATTTTACCAGGGTAGGGCAGTACATGCAAAGGCAGTTCACTTTGGAGTTGACTGGGACTTGCTTGTGTCCAGTGCTCTCATTGATATGTATTCCAAATGTGGAGAACCTAATGACGCTTGGACTATTTTTACTGAAATGAAAGTGAAGAATGTGGTCTCTTGGAACTCCATGATAGTGGGCTATGCACAAAATGGGAGGGACTTGGAGGCCTTGGGCCTATATGAAGAAATGTTGCAAAAGAACTTGAAGCCAAGCGATATCACTTTTGTTGGGGTGTTGACTGCCTGCATCCATGCAGGCTTTTCAAAGCGGGGACAAGAATATTTTCGTTCGATAACAGAAGTTCAACAAATGAAACCAACTTTAGATCATTATGCATGCATGATTACTCTACTAGGCCGGTTAGGAGATATTGACAAAGCATTAGATCTAATAAAATGCATGCCATATGAACCAAATTATAGGATTTGGTCTACACTCTTATCAGTTTGCAAAATAAGGGGTGATGTCAAACATGGAGAAGTAGCAGCAAAGCATCTTTTTGAATTGGATCCACACAATGCAGAACCTTTCATCCTACTCTCCAACATGTATGCTGCTTGCAGAAGGTGGGAAGATGTGTCCAAGATGAGATCTCTAATGAAGATTAGCAAAGTAAAGAAATTTTCTGCCTATAGCTGGATTGAAGTTGATGGTAAGGTCCACAAATTTACAGCAGATGATAAAACTCATCCAGAATCTGAACTTATATATTTGAAACTCAATGAACTGATAAGGAGGCTACAGGAAGCTGGCTATAGTCTGGACAAAAAGTTAGCTTTACATAATGTGGGAGAGGATGAGAAGTTTCAATCCATTTGCTACCACAGTGAAAAACTTGCCCTTGCATTTTTTTGGATCAGGATGCCTCAGGGAGTCGCACCTATAAGGATTATAAAGAACATCCGAGTTTGCAGTGATTGCCATTTGTTTATGAAGTTTGCATCTAATATTGTTGGACAGTATATCATCTTGAGAGATTCTAATAGATTTCATCACTTTTTTGGAGGGCAGTGCTCTTGCAATGATTACTGGTGATCACCATCATGCTTTGTAGGAGTTCAAGCTAGCTATAGCTTGAAGAAAGTCAGCAGTGGTGATACAAGAATGGTAGGAAATGGACCTGGTTATCTCCAAATGATGAAAGAGTGATAATTGTTGTTCGGCCAGGATTTCCTAAGGCAGGCCCTGAGAGCTCAAATGTGAACCTGGAGGTGAGGGGATACATCTTAGTTTGTAACCTGAAACGGACACTAACAGAATAAAAGGAAAAAAGAAAAATATGTACTGGAGGCTGAGGTTAATGCTATGCTTTTAGTTCTTTTCCCCAGATTCGATTAATCACAGCCTTCTCATCTATGGCCTAAGAGAGCATCTACATGACCAATTAATATTTGAATAAAACCCTGATATGAAATTTCGAAAAAGCAGGCAAGGAAGGTAAATGCACCCATCTTGAGCAACAAAGCTCCTAGATAACCAGGCTGTCGTTTACATGATCTACAGTCTCAGCAATCGTTTTTGGATTTATTTGGAAGTTTGTGCTACAAGAAGACATTTTCATGAACAACAGCAGTAACTGGTGTCATGAAAGCGAAGGAAAAGGGAGATGAATATCAATATTCTTGACTCTGAAATTCAGGTAAGGCTACAAGGACTGCCAGATTTTATCTTGTGTGACTGCTATTGCTCTGGTCCTTGCAAGTTTTGTTTCTTTATTTATTTAATTGTTTGTAAAGCATGATCTGGCCAGGATGAAACTGACTGGAGAATGATGACTATAAGTAACAGCGCAGGCTGGCAGTGGATTAATTAAAAGGCCAACTTAAGGGCATGCATATATTAGAACAACAACAGGCCGACTTCTTTCCAATTTTGCTTCAGCATTTCCTTAAGTAATTTGGGCTGCAATCTAAGTTAGTCTCTTTATATGCATGTGTATCTGAACTACATTATTTATTCCGAATTGAAAATTGGACTTTGCAGTTTTATCTATCCAACATTGCCATTCGCTTACCCAGACCATCACTTCTTTAAGTTGCTAAACAGTGGCCCCTTAAATATTGCTTCTGGTAAATAATATAGTTTGTTCAAATGCAGTATGGTATTCTTATTTCTATCAACTTTTTATGCATCCAGAATTTTTTTAAGTGCCTTCAGGTTTCTAATCTTTCATATCCTGAGATTTCAGACAAGCCACCATCTTTGATGTAATACTTTTTTGGCAAACTAACCTTCTTAGACAAGCTTTGTCAATGTTATTTATAATACGCATATGAGTTGAATTGGAAAGAAAACGTGTTTCTGGGTGCTTAAATGTAATGGGTACGGTCAACATTCCTTGTGAAAATTCGTATTGTAACTCATTGGATTTGATGAATACTGCTGCAAAGCATATTTAGAAATCTGGACAATAGATGCCCATTTGTGTTGAAATCAGGAACGAGTTACTAAACCAAGTTTTGTGTTTACATGAAACATTATTTAATATGTGGATTATTGATCTTATTCAAACTGTTAGAACACTAACATCATCATGCACATTTGCTTGAGCTTTTAGGGTGTAGGAAGGGAAGAAGCACCAGCCATAGTAGGTTTTGCATAAATGAGTGCATTTAATCGGCACAGTGTTGTTTCTTCGTCTAGATGCGTTCACTGATATGCCAATTTGGTCTGATCTTGTGTTCAAATTAAAAATTTCTTTTGTCTGATAAGATTAAACCACTGCAGAGAATTATAATTTAAAATGGAGATTGTGTTCTTTTGCCCTAAAAAAGTAGGTGGAGCTCATGTTGACCTTTGATTGGCTGCGTTGCAACTTACACAAATAAAGGCTGCTTGATTGTGTTCAGGACTAATTTCTTGCGAGTGATGCAGAATATAAGGCGTCAAGGAGCATTATCCTGTGTTTTATCCGTGACCTTAAACTGTGTTTGGGGTATCCCAATATTGATCTATGGTTTTTGAACCCATAATTTTGATCATTGGAATGATCTCAAGAACAAGGCACAACATATTCTGTTCTTTTTGTGTTAGCAGGGGAAGATCGGGCTTTGCTTGCATTCGCTCAACAGCTCTAAGATTCTACAGGCCAGGTCTGCTCGGATAGCAGCCCAGATCAGAGAATAGAGCCTGGTTGGTCTTAATTTTGGAGAAGTCACAGGGCCTCGTTTGAGAAAAAGATGGTAATTGGATCGCTGATTTTCCTTGGTCATGTGCCCACCTATACTTTTCATCCCCAATAATGATTTTTGCAAATAATCCCTATCTCTTTGTGTTTAAAATATATATTTTGAACTTAATGTAGAAAATTCCCGAGTATTTCCCATCTAGTTTTTTACATTCTAATTTTAACTGAGAAGAAGAAGAGAGACAGATGGAAAAGGTGTTTTATCCTAGATGCTTTTACTTGGATATTATGTGTTACAGCTCCTAATCCATCGTTTTCTTCCTGCACGATCAAACACATCTATTCAAGAAACCTCTTGTGTGGGGAACTCTGTAAATAAGGGCCCTGGTAATCTGAGGCTCTCAATGATTTAGTTGTCTCCAAGCTAAGGCCCAAGGCTAAGAAAGGGGACAAGCATCTCCCCTGAAATCTCATTTTGTAAATTATGTTAAGTTCAAAAATTTATACCTGCTTTCAAGAACATCTTTCACTACTGCTTTAGGATCCTGTAGAGGAGGTAAACTGCAAAATGTATAAAGTGAAATTAAAAATTTATCACTGTATCATATGTTCTGAAGGCCATATGTTACACTTCTTTAACCAATACATTATGGTGACATTGCCCTCCCACCTAAGACATTCTCCTCTTGTTCTTGGGTTAGACAATAGCCTCAACCAGTAGTCTAGTCTTTTGTCATTTTTCTATCTCCTCAAAAAGAGCTGTATTATTGGAGTGGATAATCCTCTTCTTGATGGAGCAGTAGTAGTACTATAGATTGAGACCTAAGGACGTAGGGTTTTGACTCTAGGGCACGTGCATGTTGAAATTTCATTGCCGGTGATACGTCGTGTCGACTGTCGAAGTCTCTGTAGATGCCGCGAATATTAGGAGGCCCCTACTTTGTCTCCGCCCACCCCGGCCATATCCACCGCCCACCTTTACATAAACTAGTTTTTGGCCTTTGCAACGTAGTCGACAACATCACCACCATTCCACGGTGGCATCAGTGGAAGATGCGAGTCTCCGATGACGACCTTTCTGTTTGGTTCTTTTCCCATATAATGCTCTATGTCGGCAAAATGCCAATGAGCCATTAGAGGTCCATGCACTGGCCCTGGACTAACATGTTTCAATTGACAAAATTTTCTAGAATTTTGTGCTTTTAAGACCTAAATTTTTAAGGAACAATGATATTCGACATGATATATGCTACTTTCTTTTGTTTTAAAATAAATGTTTATAATTTATTTTATTTTAAAATAGAACTTTATGTATATATTTTTAAAATTAATAATTAATTTTTTATCTCTATTTATTTTAAATTAACTATATAATTTTTTTAAACTCTTTTTTTTAAAAGAATTTTTATTGATTAATAATTGTAGTATTTTTAATATTGATAAAATAATAATTATATCTAAATTATAATATTATTTTTAATACTTTTAATTTGTATGTAAAATGTTTTATGAACACCTATTTTAAAACGGAATGAGTAAAAAATATCGATGAATAAAATTTTCATCATTTGTGCTTTTCATTGGTTAATTTTATCTAAGAATGTTGGCAGAATTTGTCACCTAACATGGGATTTTCACTTCATGTTGGTTGGATCAAATCTTGCTAGCATCACATAGATCAAGCCATCAAGGCAGCCTTGCTTGCTTATAGTATCTTTTTTCCATGATGTTGGAAAGAATGCTTTTCAAAAAGGCTGTTTTACACAATAACGCAATGATTTTTGAAACTCATCTTTCAAGTTTCTTTTATAAAACGACTTTTCTCGGCATTTCTTTCTTTAAGATAAATTCAGAAAAGCAAAATTAATCGAAAACAGAGCAAAACAGTTGTTACTTAAGGAAAGTGCGACTGAAAATAGACCCAAACAAGGGTAGAAAAGAAAGGACTATGATTAGTCCTTTTAGAAATTTGGTTTTGCGTCTATATGACATATTGCTCATGTTAACTTATTTGGCTATTCAGTTTTGGCATATGAAAGACATCTTACACGGGAAGGGCAATTTCCAACCTGATAAATTAGGTTATTCCTTTTCCTCTAGCCGATATAGGATTCTTTTACCTCCTCCTTTGCATCAGCCATCACAACTTCTTCTTGGGGGCTGGGTGATGGGGGGGGAAGGGTAGGGGTAGGGTTGAATAAGAAGAATTTCTTGGAATGTTGTCAAGGGACGGGCAAAGGCATAGGCCCCTGGTAAGATTCGGTTGGAGCTCTGTCCCTATCTCCTTAATACAT
Organism: Voacanga thouarsii; assembly: GCA_026120185.1. Classification (NCBI taxonomy): domain Eukaryota; kingdom Viridiplantae; phylum Streptophyta; class Magnoliopsida; order Gentianales; family Apocynaceae; genus Voacanga; species Voacanga thouarsii. The sequence goes on along the minus strand of JANUWF010001217.1, from coordinate 1,752,982 downwards.
CAAACATACACTAGTTTATAGTGGTAAGGCATTACCATGGTCTTGTGTGCTTATAATGTAGTACTAGACCTTAAACTAAAGGCATCGATAATGATGTTACGATAAGGTGGGATTAGAAAAGTACTTGATAATGCATATTTTTGAGTCAATGATAATTCTTTTGCTCCACCTTTAAAAAGAAATCAAATTTCAATAATTCAGCCGGATATATATATAATACAATGACCAGCCAATGTGTGGTTCAATACTTTTTTATGCCAAAAGCTAGATAAAAGAAACAACACAAGGATGCACGTGTGTCTAAATTAATCATTCTTTTTATATAATTCAAGAATTGAAACTTAATTTTTTTTAAAAATTAATAATTAAGTATTTCATCATTCGATTATAAATAGTTCTGCATTTATAATGTATAAAATTTTACTCTTTTAACTTGTTAATCAAGCGTTCAAGATAATTGGTGAACCATCGAACACGTTAGCACTAAGCAGTACAAGAATACTTGATGGGGAGGATCAAACAAGAATCAAAATGGGTCCTTGAGAGTTCGATAAGAACGGTAGACAATAATGTGGAAAGACATACGGCTTGGAGACATTGGCTACTCTGTATTTTTGAATTATATCATGTGCTTTCGACTTACCTTCTTCTTCCCAATAATTCAAAAAATCGTTCAAAGTTCTTTTTTGGCCTATTCTTTGACAAATCCTCTGTCTGCCATTTTCTTCATTGGTGCACTCTATGACAAATAAGGTGAAAGCAACCGCTTCTTCGTCCTCGTTAATCACATTGGGAGAATTACACTTAATCTACACAGTCTTCTTCATAGAGATTTGTACTCAAAAGTTCATCCAAATGCAAAGTTTAATTCATTCATGTCGACAATCAAATGATTTTTGGTGAAATATTAAAGAATGGGAATTGAACGCTAAACCTGTTCTAACTGGATATGATAATTATTTGAGGAATGTATATTTACATTTCGAGTTTTGAAAGAGAAGCAATTAAAAAATTATACTCAAAAGCTTCATAAGGTGAAAAGTTTGCTTTATGATTCAGCCCCATTCATGTCGACAGTCGACTCGTTTTCATGCAGTTCTGGATACAGGAGGGAGGGTTGAAGAAGCCAGGCCCTCTCTGGTTGGTGTTTTTGTATGGCCAATGCTTTTTAGTTGTTTGAAGGTCAGCCATTCCCATCAAGCACTTTTCAAAGCCGCAAATCTTGAAAAGCGTAAAAAAATTCCTCCCCAAAAGCTACAGGGTCCCCCGTACCTTTACACTCGTCGGCTCAGGGCCACCACCATGGATAAATCACAGTGCCTACCCACTGCAATGCCCCTGAAACGCTGTAATTCGATTTCAAGTGTTTACATTTATTGTTTTACAACCTAGTGACAATTCATTTAAGATATTTCTTCCATTTTAAATTATCTATCTTATTTAAAAGATTATACATATATTAAGATAAATAAATTTTTTAGTTAATTAAATATATATATTTAAAAATTTTAATTTATTCCCTCTTTATTTATTAAAAAGTACACATATTTCAAAGTTTGATGTATTTCAAATTGCTTCTTTCTCCTTTTATTTAAATGAGATCAGTTTGTTAAAAAGGAAATTATTTAATATATTCAGAAAATAGAGTATTATTAAATAAGAGTAAATTTGATATTATTTTCGTTTCACAATATAAATCGTTTTAGATTTATGTACAGGAATTAAGGGTCTATAAATTTCAAATAATTTTAAAACTAAACTTTTAAAAATACCCACTAAGTCTTTATTTATTTTGGTAATTGGAGAGCGTTGTGTCATAATTAGTGGAAAGAGAAAGATTATAGGGAGCAATAGAGTTGGAAAAAAGTACTCCCTCCATTTCAAAATACATGTTCATGAAATTTTTTTGTTTTGTTTCAAAATACTTATTCATGTACATATTTCTAGAATTAATGATTAGTTTCTTCCCATTTTACTCCCATTTATTCTAAATCAACTAAACAATTTTTCAAAACTCTTTTTTCTTCTTACTTTTTGAGAATTTTCACTAACCAATACTCCTTCCGTCCCCTTTTATCTGTCTTTTTTAACCGATTCACAAATTTTAAAAAAAATAAGATTTTTCAGTTAATTAATTTACATTTCTTATTTTACTCTCAAATAATCTCTCTCTTTATTAAAGAATAATTAAATTTCAAAATTTTAAGTGTTGTAAGCATATTTAAAATTTACTTCTATTTTTCACTACAAATGCACAACACTCATTATATTAAAAATGAGTATTTCTAAAAAAATAATAATTAATATCGTCTTGATTTGTTAATATGATAGATAAATTGAGACAAAAATTTTAATTAAAATGGACAGATAAAAAGGGACAGAGAGAGAGAGTATCTATCATATTTTTAGTATGGGTAGAATAAAAATTTTATTTAAATTGTAGTATTGTTTTCAATACCCTTAATTTGTGTGCAAAAAGTTTCATAAATAAGTATTTTGAAACGGAAGGGGTAATAAATTTTTATAGAATTTTATAAAACGACATATATTGTGAAAAAAAATTTCAAATCTAAAATAACTTATATTATAGAATGAAGATAGTATGTTTAATTTTAATTTTCTAACGAGACAGATAATTTAAGATAAAAATTAAATTAAAAACAAGATAAATAATTTAGGACGGAGGAAGTATTATGCATCTTTCTTCACTATTGAATTTGTACACTTCAAGAACACTAATGTTATTACCAAACCATTTTAGTAAAAAATAATTAATGCATCTCATTTGTTGAAAATCTTGAGTACTTTAGTATGTAAGTAAAAATAAATTTGTTTGATATGAAAATGATTAAATGTAATAAAAAATTATTAAAAACATAGAGTTAGGTAGAATTCAAAAAGAATATAATATATTGTTAGTGTACGAAAATTTTTTAGAAATAAAAATTATTTAAATTAATATTATTTTAAATTTAAAATGGAAAGAATCTCCTTTCACAGCCAGAAAACAGTGTTTTGTCAAGAATTCCATGGTACTTTCCTCGCCATTCCAAAAGGAATAATACTCAAACCGTGATCTAGTGGAAGCGTTGACTGTTTTGTTCCTGAAGCACGTGTAACCACCTGAAGATGCCGACAATCTCTGTACAAAACCCATGTCCTGTGTGAAATGATCTGTTCACAATACAATATAGATGAAAATATTGCTAGCCTCCAGTTTCTCGACCTTGGCCAGCACCAACTTTGCTGGATATCGGACGGGGTGATGTGACTCCAGTACGGTTCCTCCGCCGGTGGCGTGGCCTCTTTCCACTGCTAGACAACCAATTCATCCAAAAAGATTTCTAAATTTTGGAAAAAGACTGAACTTGTTTCTCTACAGCTTCTTTTCCCCCCAAAAAAAAAAAAAGTACTGTAATGTTCATTTCTTACAGGAAACGAATCCTACTGTCAAAAACTCCCCCTGTTGTGTCGGCCCCCCTGTTTTTCCTGGAAGGTGAAAATGAAAATGTCCAGTTAGCTATAGGGAACCTGAGAACTCAACAGGGATAAGACTGTACTCTGCATTTGAGCTCAGTAGTAAGTAACAAGACAGACACGTTGAAGACAGATGTTTCTTGATGATCATTGCTGAGGGAGAGTACACTGTCTGTGGTTAGCTATAACTATTACAAGGTTGAGAACCAAGGGTAAAAAATTGACATGAGAGCTGTGCTAAATATGTAGGATTTGACTTGGTACCGATCATCAATATAATGGGACACATTAGCCAATAATGTGTTATTTTAAATGGTGGGCCAACAAAGTAGGATCGACATGCCAGTAATCAAGATTTTTGTAATTACTAAGAGAATGGGAATTTTTACGAACTATTAAAATATTATAAAATTTTATTTTTAAAACTATTGTATATAAGATTGAGATTGTTATTTAGTATTAGTACGTCTTATTTTTTATTATACGATAAACAATTAAAATTATAATTAATATTTAAGTTATCGATCAAAACACGATATCTTTGAAAACTTATAATTAATTTTTTTTTAACCCAAAAAGTGGAAAGGGTGAAGCACCTTTTCCCCCCTTTCTCCGATTCCTTTCCTTTCAATCATTTTCTGCCTCCTCAATTAGTACTCACTCGATATTACATCAGCAAAAGCACCTTTAGAATGTGAACTGTAAACATATTTCTTCATGAAATGAACTTAGCTAGATTTGGTTTCTAAAACTCTCATGATTTGCATTTCACTAGTAATTAGCTTTAAACTTGCATTAAGTCGTAATCACACTTAAGTCATCACTGTTTTTATTAAGAAAGAAGTAAATATTCCTGCTGTACTCGGACTGACTTGCCATTCAATGATGAGCTAAATCAAGAAAATCCCTCTTATAATTTTGTCTGATTTAGACATAATTTCGATCATCGAAGACGAGGTGGACAAAAATCAACGTCTAAAGACCATAATGCTCATCTTGTACTTGGTGTACCTTTGAGGAAGATTATCAGAATTGTACCTAGTTCAGAAGAGAGTCGTGATTCGATGAATACATAGGACACATTGCTAAAAAATTCATTATTATTTGCAAATCCATGTCTATGCCAGCAAATCTCCTACAGGATGCCATTGATCATTCATGAACTTGGCATATGCCCGTGTGTTAGGTATTATGATTCATTGCAGAAGCAGACATATTGTCATAAATATGCTGTTGTACATATCATACCAATCATGTGTTGTTCTTGCATTTGTCATGTTTTAATAGTGCTGTCGAAGTGCAAACTTCCCGCTGTTAGCTTTGGTAAGAAGCAACTAATGGTTCAAACTTTTCCTCCTATATGGTAAGAGTCAAGTTAATATAATAACTTATATATTAATGTGGTAAACTATTTCTTTATTAGATTGCAAGATTTCGCCTTCTTATACAAATATAAGAGTTGGTAGGCTAATATTTTGGTTTTAAACTTGAATTATATTTTAAATTTTTTTTACATAGTACACTTATGTCTTTTTAAGAAAATTTTACTTTATTATAATTGGATAAAAGATACGTATACGTTTATGAATATAAAATTTAAGATCGGTATAGTAAGAATAAATTTACCAATTAAATTACTATCTTAATTTATGATTAGATTTTGAAATTACATGCATAGAATGATGGGAAAAAATAAATTAATTATTTTGAAATTACTTTGATGCTTTGTTGTCTTTAATTGTTGAAGTTGAACTCACTTGAACTACATGTATTGGTATGATGTGAAGTCGGGATATTGGCCGATAATCACAGTAAAGTAGAAGACCTAAAAGCCTAGAGCATTAACCATTTAATTAATCGTTTTCTGGACCACATTTTGAATTGAGACATTGAAGGGTGCCTTTCCTAACAAAATTGAAGGCTTTGCTAAGGACATGATAAAGGGACTTGCAAACTGTTGGAAATTAAAGGAAGGATGTTGAGAGAGAACCCTCCAATATTTTTCAGCCTTTCATTTGATGGCCCAAATCCTCGATAAATCAACATTACTGCCCCATCTTGTAGAGTTATACCTACCAATGTCAAGCACTGCCCACCGTCACCCCGTTGTCCCATTCTCTATTTAAAAACTTCATTATCTACTTATATATGATACCTATATATGGACCAACACCCTTTGAAACAATCATAAATTCAATTAATGTGCTTCTTTCTCAGCTAGTGAGAAATTTTCATCAATAATTCTGTGTTATGAATAAGATAATTCTCATCAATAAATACACAATTAAATTATTTATCAAATTATCAAAATATTCTTATTATGTGTCATGAAACAATCATAATTAATGACACCGAATATTCAAGATAATTCTCATCAATAAACACATCAATTAATCTATTTCATCAATAATTTAATCGTATGTTTATTCTTTCAATAATTTTCATCAATTTCATAAACACACCGTAAAAATGACAGAACTACATTTGAATAGAAACATATTTATTTATCATAGTTGTAAGAATTGTTTTTCTTAAAATAAATTGTGATATGCTAAATTGCTTGTAGTGTTGGAGGAAGGGAGGCTGCGAGTAGTACTTTTATGTAAAAATGTGGTACCCCGGGGAGTGGTGTTTTGCAATTCGCATGCATGGTATTGCGATTAGAGGCAGTAAGCAGCAGCGAGCGGGAATAAATGAGAAAGAGAAAGATTTGTCCATTGATTGGACACTAATTCTCGGTCAATTTACACTGATGAGTGAGTGAAAACGACGTAGTCCAATCGTTTTACGTTAATGTGCATGTCTGAGAGAGAATTATCTAAAGCAAATCACGTGATTAACCTATTAGCAAAATTGCCTCAATACTGATGGGATGGCTATCATCTTTTTGTTTTGATGCATATATTGTATGACTGATTGGATGTATCCTAGTAGAAACAAATTTTTCTATAAAACATTTGGTCGCGTTAGACGATAAATTAAATTATTTAAAAATTATTTGATTTTTTTTTTTTTTAGTGATTGTTCCTCCACTTCTTTATGCTTCGCTGCTGTTTTGGTGGATTTGCCCGGGGACAGATAAATTTTATATCAAATTAAAATAAAATATTTATTTATTTTTTTAACTATGAGAATAACAACCAACTTAAATTAATCCTAATCATAGTGCATTTGTTGTCACTAAGTTAATCTAGACTAATAAACATGAATAATACCTAAGTTTTGAATTATATGTTTACAATTAACTCCATATAAAAAAAAATTGAAAGAGTATTTAACTATATAAATTATCACTTCAAAAATTAAACAGATTATTTGTACAATCGTGTGTTTATGGAATTCTAAATAAAAAAACATGTTTATTAAAAAAAAAAAGAATGATGCTTTAAAATAACTCAAAATAGAAATATGGAGTTTAAAGAAGAGAAGCAACAAATAAATTGTGAGGCAAATAACAATAGTTTTTATCAACAAAAAATAAAAGGCTCTTGGAAGTTAATTCTCAAAGATCCAGGTTCCTCCAAAGGGTAACAGAAATATTCACTCTATTCGAATTAGGATAATAATAGAGTGTAACTTCTTAATTTTATCTTACACAGGATACTAATTACTTTCTATTAGTAGATCAAACAATATTATGAAAATACTATTCAATATAATTAAAACTAACAAAAGTCTTAATTAATAACTTAATTTAATATTCCAACAAAATATGATATTTATTTTAAGCCGAAAGAAGTTAATTAATAATAAAGTGAAAAATTAGTTAAGGATATAATTAGATTTGGGATTATATTGATTCTTTTTTAAAAAAAAAAAGTTATCACCATTACTATCTACTAAAACTCCTAATATTTTACAAATGAAATTCATTTATATTAAATTTATTTTTAATTAAAATATAAAATAGTTTTTTAAGAAAGAATTCTTATACAAACACACCTTAAATTGCTTTTATTATAAGTGCTCCTCAATAGTTGGGGGCTTATTTTTATCAACATCCCTTCTCTCTAGATGCAAATTTAAAAAAACAAAAGTGAAGTTAAATTATTTACATAATTATGAATTCGATTTATATCTCTTTTTAATTAAAAAAATAAAAAGAAGTATTGTAAGAATAATTAATTGGTATTATAAACAAAAGCAAAATTCATTTGATAAAATTAAGGTACGGAGGTGAATAAATGTAAATTCCTTCTCATTTATGTAAAATAATTCTTTCTCCGTTTTAAAATACTTGTTTATAAATTTTTTTTATTTTGTTTCAAAATATTTATTCACGTACATATTTCTAGAACTAATGATTAATTTCTTTTTATTTGATCCTTATTTATTCTAAATCAATTACATAACTTTTCAAAACTCTTATTTCTTCTTACCTCTTGATAATTTTTACCCAACAATAACTATTATGTTTTTAATATGGATAGAATAAAAATTTTATATAAATTATTATATTATTTTTAATATCCTCGATTTGTGTGTAAAAATTTTTATAAATAAATATTTTAAAACGATAGAAATACGAACTACTACGAATAGTTAAAGAGGTCAACTCGTTTAGAACTCACAAACTCAATTGCACGTGCGATGGCGCATGAAACGTTACGGTTAATGGATCTTAACGGCGAAGTCACCCGCATTATAGTACATTTGGATTGGGTCCTATCCCTTATCTATTGATAATTTGTTACCGGTAAATGGTACTCCAATGTACACTAATAATCTAGTACCGTCAAATACTAGGTTTTCAAGACTCCTGCCCCACTCCAATTCACTTCTCTCTTTTAGTTTTTGTCTCCCCATATGCATTAGGGACTCCACCACGAGATTGAACACTTGGATTCTTACATAATAATTTGGTTAGGTTGTATACGAGTGGAGTGAAGTTTAATTTTAAGTTAATCGAATCAATTTCAATGCAGTTTTCAGGTATTTTAAATAAATATTTTATTATATTAAATATATATAATATATATTAAAAATAAATATTATCAAATATTTTTAAACACCTAAAAACCTAAAAACATTTATTTAATATATATTTTATATAAAATTTCAAAATAAACATATATTTACACCTAAAAATAAATATATATAATAAAATACCTAAAAACTACATTTATATAATTTTATATAAACAAAAGTATACAACCTAAACACCTAAAATAAATATTATTTTATATTGAAATTGATATATAAATGTGTTTAGGTGTAAAATAATTAAAATATTAGGCGTAAAATGTTAAATTGATATATAAATATTTTAATTAAACACCTAAAATAATTAAAATTTTAAATATTAGGTGTTTAGTTTATACAAAATAAACAAAAGTATTTTATATAAAAGCACCTAAACACCTAAAATAAATATATATTTTATTTAATATATTAAATATATAAAAATTTAAAAATAAATATTAAATAAAATACTATAAAATATATATTATCAAATATGTTTGTAAATTGTTATACTAAATATTTAAATATTCATACTTGATTTGATTTAAAATTTAAATTGATAAAGATTCACTTCATATACAATTACTCTATTGATAGCGTAATCCCAAAAGTAGTTGGAGCTACTTTCTTGTTATAATGATAGGAAACGCTATTTTTGAAATCAATAGATGCAATTTGTTGATTACTCAATGTTGAAAATTCATTAAAATAGTTTGACAATGAAATGTGTTCTTTTGTATTGATTGATTTAAGAATGAAGGCAACATGTCAATTGATGATTTTGTTTTCATTTTTAGCAAACGTTATTGTGCCCATGTTTATCTCCCTTCTGCATCGATAATTTTGTAACATTGTCTCTACACAACTGGCGGATGGGAACGGTTTCCGTTCTTTAAATTTTTTTAAAAATTTATGTTTTTTAAATTATAATATTATTTTTTAAATATATTATTTCATATAATTTACTTTTATACTAACTTGAAATTACTTATTCGCTTGTTACTCAACCTAAAACTTTCTAGTCAACCTGCCTACAAAATAAAGAGGAAAACAAGAACCTAGGATTCAATCCTTGAGTTGAGATTGACTATTCAGGCAGGGCGGTTGGGGAAGGGTCGCTAGATTTTAGGTTTCACAGTTCCCAAACGAAGTTTTAAAACCTTAAAACGATGCAAATTAGATAGATCTCCTGTCTGCCTTGGCCTCGTCTGGGCTTTAGGCTTTAGCCATCAATGAACTGACACACACGCACACGCATGCATGTTTCCTTAAAATTTTTTAAAACTTTATAATTTGTTTTAAAAATTTTAAAATTTTATATTTCATTTTTCTAAAAGAATTTTAAAAATCATTATATTCTTCTTATAACACATCTTTTAGTACAACTTATACTTTTAACTTTAAGTCTTTAATTCAAACTTTATAATATATATATTACTTTATCCATTTTAAAATATTTATTTATGAAACTCTTTACACACATATTAATTAAGGGTGTTAAAAATAATATTATAAAATTCTTATTCTATCTATATTAAAAATATAATAACTATTGGTTAGTAAAAGTTTTTAAGAAGTAAGAAGAAAAAAATTTTTAAAAAGTTGTATAGTTGATTTATAATAAATAGAGTAAAATAAAAAAATTAATTATTAATTCTAAAAAAAATATATGAACAAATATTTTGAAATAAAATTAAAAAATTTTATGCACAAATATTTTAAAATAAAAAAAGTAATTTGTAACGTTTAATGAATGTTTACTTAAATAATTAATGGAAACACACCGAAGATGAAAGAGGACAAAAATGCATGAGCAAAGAAACGAGTATGATGATCGACATTGCTAGCTTTGCCGTGGCCTCGGCGGAGTCTCATCTCAAGAACAGCTGTATTATGATGGCTTCAACGGTGTTACTATAAAAATGCTACTACTTGCTTGACTTCGCCTCTTTGCCTTTATTTTCCTATAACTATCGAAGGGAAACTTTGAATGTTATGCCACTATATTCAACAAAGGCCAGGACAAGGCTTCTTATTTAGAATGGATTTTCCTTCCCGATGATTATCTTCTCATTTCTTTTTTCCTTTTTCCTTTTTAGGTATATATCGTCAAAAATTAAATCAATATTATGAATTATTGGAATCTTTATTAATTAGTGGAGGCTCCACTAATTATGGATTTATGTGAATTATTATAGAAGATTTTTATGGATATCCACCATTTAGTGGAAACACCACTAATTGAGATTAGTGGAATATGATGTATGCCATGATGTATTTCACTAATTAGAGCTCTATAAATAGAACTATTCTCTAAGCTTGTAATACACCATTATTTTGTGAAAGAGATATTAGTGAAAGAAAGATTAGAGAAAATTGTGAGAGAAAAGAAAGAGAGAAATTCTTATGCAAAGAATAGTTAGAGTTTTTTTAGTGTGTAGTGTGCAGATTTTATTCTAACACTACCCTAATTTTATAACACGTTATCAGCACGAGTCTCTACCGGTACAAAAGCCAGAAGACTAAGCACGAGTTTCTGCCGTTAAAAAAATCAGAAGACAGGTACGCATTTATTGATCTCTATGGCTAATCTCGCTAAACTCGAATTTGTAGCCCTTGATATTTCTGGAAAAAATTATATGCCATGGGTTCTCGATGCAGAAATGCATCTAAATGCTGAAGGCCTTAGTGAAACTATTCAAGTAAATAATAGTGCATCTGCACAACATAAGGCTAAAGCTTTGATTTTTATTTGTCGTCATCTCGATGAAAATTTGAAAATGGAATATCTTACCGAAAAAGATCCATATGTCCTGTGGGTAAATTTAAAAGAAAGATTTGACCACCTGAAGATGGTCGTACTACCCACTGCACGGTATGAATGGTTGCACCTGAGGTTGTAAGATTTTAAAACCGTGAATGAATATAGCTCCGCAATGTATAAAATTACATCTCAATTAAAATTATGCGAAGAAAAAGTGACTGATGAAGATATGTTGGAGAAGACATTCTCTACATTTCATGCCTCAAATATTGTCCTGCAGCAACAATATCGAGAAAAGGGGTATACAAAATTTACAGATTTAATTACTACCCTCCTCATTGCAGAGAAGAATAATGAGTTATTATTGAGAAATCATGAAGCCAGACCAACTGGTTCAACAGCACTCCCAGAAGTGAATGATGTTGGTTCTACCAGAAGCCATCGTTATAGTCGTGGTCGTGGCCATGGCCGTGGCCGTGGCCGTGGTTATGGTTGTAGACACGCTCGATATTTCCCTTATCACAATTATAATCAAACTGTGAGAAATACTGGCTACCTGAAGTGGAACAGAAAAAATCATAAGGGAAAAGAAAAAGAAATTGAAGAAAAGTATGAGGATATATGTTATAGATGTGGCATGAAAAGTCATTGGTCACGAAACTGTCGTACGGCTAAGCATTTAGTTGAATTATATCAAGCTTCACTGAAAAATAAAAATGTGGAAGTAAATTTTTCTCAACATCCAATAAATAATGCTGAGGATGATGATATTGATCCTGAAGATCTTAATATCAATATTACCTATATGGATGTATCGGATTTTTTTGAACACCCAGACGGTAGGATAGACCATTTAATTGGTGATGGCAGTGTCCAGAAGAACTAAAGCCTCACCCTGATATTTTGTATTTTTATTTTCATTCTATTCTAATAATATTTACGTTTGCATATATATATTTGTGTTCAGATGCCTGTTGTTAATGATGATGTATGCATTATTGATAGTGAAACTACACACACCATACTAAAAAATGAAAAATATTTTTCTGATCTCAAAATGGGAGAAATAAATATTTATACGATAAACGGTAGTGCAAATGTAATTGAGGGCTCCGGAAGAGCTAGTATATTGTTGCCTAAAGGAACAACAATTATTATTGATAAGGCACTATTTTCCTCAAAATCCAGAAGAAATTTATTGAGTTTTAAAGATATCCGCAGAAATGGGTATCATGTTGAAACAAATGAGGAAAATGGGATTGAGCATCTTTTTATTATTCAAATGCATTTGGGTAAGAAATCTGTATTAGAAAAACTGCCGTCTTTTTTTACTGGCCTATATTTTGTAAAAATACGTACAATTGAAATTCATCATCTAGTAAACCAGAAGTTTACTGATCCTATTACTTTTAACATTTGACATGACCGGTTGGGTCATTCGGGATCTACCATGATGAGAAGAATCATTGAGAATACATATGGTCATCCTTTAAAAAATAAAAGGATATTAACATCAGAAAAATTCGCATGTTCTGCATGTTCCCTAGGAAAATTAATTGTTAAACCATCACCAGTAAAAGTAGGAGCTGAAAGTCCTACATTTCTCAAACAGATTCATGGAGATATTTGTGGACCTATTGATCCACCATGTGGACCGTTCAAATATTTTATGGTCTTAATTGATGCACCATCCCGATGGTCACATATATGTTTATTATCTATTCGCAACTTGGCGTTTGCGAGATTACTTGCTCAAATAATTAAATTACGAGCACAATTTCCTGACCATCATATTAAAAATATCCATTTGAATAATGTTGGTGAATTTTCATCACATACTTTTGATGCATATTGCATGTCAATTGGGGTTAATGTTGAACATCCTGTAGCTCATGTTCACACACAAAATGGTCTTGTTGAATCTTTGATTAAACGATTACAATTAATTGCTAGACCATTATTAATGAAAACAAATCTCCCAACATTTGCCTGGGGACATGCTATTCTACATGCTGCAACACTTGTACGTATAAGACCAGTTAGTTATCATAAATTCTCTCCTTTGCAATTGGTTTTTGGGTCAGAACCAAATATTGCTCATTTAAGAAATTTTGGGTGTGCTGTATATATTCCAATTGTACCAAACTAACGTACAAAGATGGGTCCTCAAAGAAGAAAGGGGATATATGTTGGATATGATTCTCCCTCTATTATCAGGTATGTTGAACCCCTGACAGGAGATGTATTCACAGCAAGATTTGCTGATTGTCATTTTGATGAATCATTATTCCCTAAATTAGGGGGAGAACCAAAACAGCATAAAAAGGATCTTGCTTGGACAACATCATTAAATTATCTTGATCCGCGCACAAGCGCATGTGAACTTGAAGTTCAAAAGATAATTCATTTGCAAAGCATTGCAAATCAAATGCCAGACGCTTTTGTTGACTCCAGAAGAGTTACAAAATAGCATAATCCAGCTATAAATGCTCCTATTCGAATTGAAGTTCCAACAGAACAAAATATTATACCTATAGCTGCTGAGTCAAAAACACGCCAAAAGCGTGGCCGACCTCTTGGTTCTAAAGATAAAAATCCTCGAAAGAAAAGAGGATTAAATGATCCAGAAGATCATATTGAAGAAAAGAATGATAAAGACCAAGAGAGAATTGATGACAAAGAACCAGAAGTTGATGAAAGTAACACTGAAATTTCTATCAATTATACCACTTCCGGTAAAAGTTGGAATCGGATAGAAACTGTTATTGATAATATATTTGCACACAATATATCTCTTGATGTTACACAGGATAATGATGATCCTGAACCAATATCAGTTGATGAATGTCGGCATAGAAAAGATTGGCTGCAATGGAAAGATGCGATTCAATCGGAGTTAAATGCATTGACAAAACGTGAAGTCTTCGGACCTGCAGTCCGAACACCAGAAGGTGTAAAACTTGTTGGCTACAAATGGATATTTGTGCGAAAGCGCAATGAAAAGAGTGAAATCGTTCGATATAAAGCGCGATTGGTAGCCCAAGGTTTTTCACAAAGACCATGTATTGATTATGATGAAACTTATTCTCCTGTTGTTGATGCTATTACACTCCGATATCTTATCAGTTTGGCAGTACATGAAAAGATAGATATGCGTCTATTAGATGTTGTCACTGCTTCCTTGTATGAAAATTTAGAAAATGATGTTTACATAAAAATCCCCGAAGGATTTCATATGCCTGAAGCATATAAACATTATTCTCGTAAAAATTACTCCATCAAGTTGCAGAAATCATTATATGGCCTGAAGCAATCTGGGCGCATGTGGTTCACACGTCTTAGTGAATATTTATTGAAAGCGGGATTTAAAAATGACCAGGTATGTTCATGTGTTTTTATTAAGAAATCTGGTTCTAAATTTGTGATATTAGCTATATATGTTGATGATATTAATCTTATTGGAACTCCTGAAGAGCTCCAATAAACAATTGATTATTTAAAAAGAGAATTCGAAATCAAGGATTTTGGTAAAACCAAATTTTGCCTTGGTTTACAAATTGAACATCTGCAGAGTGGAACATTTATTCATCAATCAACATATACAGCAAAAGTACTAAAAAGATTTTACATGGACAAAGCACATCCATTGAGTATTCCAATGATCGTCCGATCATTAAATGTGGATAAAGATCCTTTCCGACCTCAAGAAAATGATGAAGAACTCTTTGGTCCTGAAGTACCATATCTCAGTGCAATTGGTGCATTGATGTATCTTGCTAATAATACACGACCTGATATTGCTTTTGTTGTCAATTTATTAGCAAGATTTAGTTCTTCACCAACACGACGACATTGGAATGGAATTAAACAAGTCCTTCGATATCTCCAAGGTACAATTGATCTCGAATTATTTTATTCAAATAAAACCAGTCCAACATTGATAAGTTATGCAGATGCTAGTTATTTATCTGATCCATATAAAGCACGTTCTCAAATGAGCTATCTATTTACATGTGGAAATACTGATATATCATGGCGTTCTACGAAACAATCTATAGCAGCTACTTCTTCAAATCATGCTGAAATTATAGCCATTCATGAAGCAAGTCGAGAATGTGTATGGCTAAGATCCATGATTCATTATATCCGAGAAAGTTGTGGATTATCATCAATCAAAGATATTCCAACTCCTCTTTATGAAGACAATGCAACTTGCATAGCTCAATTACGAGGAGGATATATTAAAGGAGATCGGACAAAACATATTTCACCAAAATTCTTCTTTACTCATGAACTCCAGAAGAAATGTGAAATTGATGTGTTACAAATTCGGTCATGTGACAACCTCGAAGATATTTTCACGAAAACTTTACCGACTGCAACATTTGAGAAGTTGAGATATAAAATCGGTATACGTCGGTTTAAAAATTTAAAGGAATCATCTCATCAAGGGGAGTAATAAACAGACATATAGAATAGTGTACTCTTTTTCCTTCACTAGATTTTTTTCCCACTGGGTTTTTATCTAGTAAGGTTTTAACGAGACATATTCTTTATGTAATGGATGGATATCCAAGGGGGAGTATTATGAATTATTGGAATCTTTATTAATTAGTGGAGGCTCCACTAATTATAGATTTATGTAAATTATTATAGAAGATTTTTATGGATGACCACCATTTAGTGGAGACACCACTAATTGAGATTAGTAGAAGATGATGTATGCCATGATGTATTCCACTAATTAGAGCTCTATAAATAGAGCTATTCTCTAAGCTTGTTATATACCATTATTTTGTAAAAGAAAGATTAGTGAAAGAAAGATTAGAGAAAATTGTGAGAGAAAAGAAAGAGAGAAATTCTTGTGCAAAGAATAGTTAAAGTTTTTTTAGTGTGTAGTGTGCATATTTTATTCTAACACTACCCTAATTTTATAACAATCAAGAATTATTATTATTTAATTCAGACTCTGTTGACGTATGTATTAGAGAATAGAGATAGATTGTAAATAAAATATTAAAAAAATAAAGTTTTATATTTCTTATAATGTTTATTTTTTAAATTTTATTTTGACATCTTTTCATAAGTTATATTATCTATTTTGAATCGAAAGATGTCTAAACATTAATAGAAGTTATGATTTGTGAAAATATAACTAATCATTAGTGAAAAGTTAGGACTAGTAAAAATATAATTCTTTTATAAATAACACGTTTCTTTTCTAAATTGTATACATATAGTATTGTTGATCATTCTTGTGAGAAATTAGAATATTTACTATTTTATTTCTCAAAAATTCTTATTATATCTTGAAGGTAATTTGTCTTAACCTTTTAACAAATACTTGATGCAGTAAAGGCAAATAATACTTTAAAGAAAGTATTATACACACTTCAAAAAATTATTCTTTCTTTACTATATTTTTTTAAAATGTCCATATATTTCAACAATCTTAAGGTGTTATTTGACATTAAGAAGCATGAAATCTTTAAAAGATAATGTGCTCCAAACAATCAATCAGAGTCATCAGATTAAATAGACTTGACAACACCAAAACAAATTTTAGTAGATGGAAGGATAAGATGACGTTCTTTCTTAGTGTTATCAAAGTAGCTTCCATACTTAATCCTACTTTGCCATTAATTTCTGTGCCAAAAGAGATGATTTCGAGAAAATCAGAACCAAACGTCATAAAACAGAAGAAAATGGAGTGTTGTGTTGTGTCATGGTCATACATTAGATACACTATCAGATCAGATTATATGATATCTATAAACCCATAAAGGCAACAAAAGAAATATGAGAAGCACTTGAGCATAAATAAAATTAAAAAAAAAAGATATGGATAAATTTCTAATTAAAAATATTTCAATTTTCCTTTTAATAATGGTGCTTCTTTTCTTAATCAAATACATGAACTTCAAGTTCTAATTCCCAAACTTAAAGATTTAAGTGTGAGATTTTTGAATCATTATGAGTAAAGGCAATTATAGCAACATTACTCCCTAAATGGATGATTATAAAAAGAACTTATTGCATGCCAATGAAACGTTCTTACAATATCAACTTATGAAGCATCTTTGCATAGAAGAGGATGTTAGGATATTTCAAAAGAAGGAATCCTGACTAGATCCTAAAGTGAATTATGTGGAAGATACTAGAATGTATAGACACTATTTCAGGTATCAAAGTTAAGAAATATAGTGGGGATTTCGCTAGCAGCTGCATGTGAAGAGGTGGAGTGACTTAAGAATTTGTTATTCGATATCAAATTGTAGTTACAACCTATTATATTGTGATAGTCAAGCTAGAGCTTTAAACAAGGCGTATAATGGTAAATTTAAACATATAAGTCTATGAGACAAATATTATGAGATGGTATTGTGACTGTTGTATTTGTTAAAGCAAATAATAATTTAGCGGATCCGTTGACTAAGTCATTACCAAGTAACTTAGTGAATTTAATATCATTTGGAATAGGGTTGAAATTATTTATCTAATATTACTAACAATGGGAACCCTACCTTTATCTTAACACTACCACTACAAGAAAAGGTTTAAAGGGTAACAATAAGTTGTTAAATGATTGTGAATACTAGTGTTATGTTACCCAACTAGTGTATAAATTAGAGTTTGAATATATAATGAGATATATTCTTAATGAAATATAATTATTTTCTTTGTGCGTTGTAAAAAGTTAAAAATTATTTTTATCTATATGATCATAAGAAATGGTACCATTTATAGCAAAGGTTGGATTTACCTTTGTAAATAATCATGAATTTGGGATAGAGCATGTGACCAGTAATAATACTTAAATGTAATGTGAAATGATCAATAATAATGTCGTGTGCTTAGTATTTCTAAACTAATTTATGAGTTATAGTTTAATGTTATATGCAACCTTAATTTCATTAATCTAAGTGGAATACTAGCACTAAAAAGAAAGTTTAAATTAAATGATACTATCTTTTAAGTATGATATTGTATGTATCGATTTATAATTTCATTAACAAACTAAGTGGAGTTATTGGAGATTGTTTGTAAATAGAATGTTAAAAGAGACAAAATTTCATATTTCCTATAATGTTTATCTTCTAAATTTTGTTTTAACATCATTTCATGAGAAATATCATATACTTTGAATTGAAAAGTTATAAATATTAATAGAATGTTATGACTTGTGGAAATATGATTGATTATTAGTGAAAAGTTATTACTAGTAAAAAATACAATTTTCTTATAAATAGCATATCTTTTCTCTAAATTGTATACATATATTATCGTCGATCATATTTGTGAGAAATTAGAATAATTATTAGTGCGTTTCTCAAAAATTTTTATTATATTTTAAAGATAATTCGCCTTGGTCCTTTAATAAATACTTAATGTAGCGGAGTTAAATAATATCTTAAAAAACGTGTCATACAAGCTTTAAGAGTTTTTTTTTTTTCTCTTCTATATTTTTTGGAAGTAGCCATATATTTCAACAGTATGCATTGTAGAGCTAAAAAATTTTAAACTTTGTATGTTATTATTTTTTTTTCTAAGAACGAAATAAGGAAATTAAAGTTAAGCATGAAATAACATGTTAAAAGATAATATTATGATTTCTCATTTTTTTTTTATAAAGAGGATGGCCAAAAAGTAAAATTTAGAAGGAAGCTCGAATAATTGTCTCTATCCTTTCCGTTCTCAAATAAGTTTCAGCATTCGAAAATTTGTACCTATTAAAGAGCCTCTATCATTTATAAAGTTTTAAAATTAAAAGATTGAATTACTTTTATAAAAAATTTAAAAATTAATTAATATATAATTTATCAAAAAAATAAATGTTAAGAGTGTAATTAAAATAAATAAATCTATATTTATATAAAATGACAGAGAATTATAGTATTTAAGGGAATCTAAATGTTTGACTGTTCAATTATTGGCTCTAATAGGGTGATAGAATGTCAAGAAAAGAATCTAGTAGTATTAAAATGGCCTAGTGCTAATATTATAGGTTGATGATCGAATGTAGTTATGAACCACACCCTATTTGCCATATATTCTTATCTTCTTGGCCTCCCATAAAGCATTGTAGATAACCTGTGAATCGGCTCTGTCGTTCATTGAATTCAATTCCTTTGGAGAACAGCAGTACCTTTCCTGTTATTATTTTTTATAAAAATCACTTGAATTTATTGTAGGGATATCATTATCCAAGTGAAATAAGTGAAAGGACACAGATACGAACCACCCCCAAAAGGGACATAGATAATACTATATTAATCGACATTAATTATTTGTAATAATTGTAACAAAACTTTGTTCTATAATATCATCAATATTTCCTTTACTTAACGAAAGATAAAATACTTTATGGGCTTTTTTACATACAAGAAAAATAATAGTGGATAAAATTCTTAATTAGTCGAAAAGCATTCTTTTTTAAGCAAAAGTATTGTATTGGATAGTTATTGGTTTTTGCCTTTTTCCTTCCCCTTTTTAAGTTATTATTTTTATTTTTAAATAATTGTTATTTTTGAAAGATTTTAACAATCTATTTCTTTTTCATGCCCCTGACTACCTACTAGTGTTTGAAGCTCAATCGGAGTGAATAATTTACACATATTATGAAAGTTGTAACAATTGTAGAGTTTTAAGGGGGCAAAAAAACTGAATTATTCTTATTAAAGAGTATAATTTTGGTTTTTTTAAATTAATATTATGATATAACAGAGTAATTAAAATTAAAAAACAAAGATATTTCTATTTTAAGAAATAATAAATAGTTAGAAACAAAAAGAAAATTTTCAAAAATGGCAATTATTTTAGAGCAAGTAAAATAATTGATAGTGTTTCATTTTCTTTGTTCTTTGATACATTATAAAATAGAATATGAATGAAAGTAAACATTATTATTGTCTGATACTAATAATAAAAGTCTACTTTATAAAATAGAATATGAATAAAAATAATTATTTATTATTTCGTATTAATAGCAAAAGTCTACTTTAAACAGCATCACGTGTTTGGTTTCATTTTGAGTGAAAGTCAAATTATACTTAACAATTATTAGTTGTAATAATTTAAATTAAGCCTAACCATGACTTATGAACCCTAACAACCCATCTATTGTCGTACATATTATTATATCATATAAATTGACTTAAAAGTTGATTTGACCATAAATTAAAATTCACTGCCTGAAGTTTACCTTCAAAAAATATGAAACGTGTTGGCTGGTAACGATCCTTGCCATTAAAATTAAAATCGGAAAAGGAAATGCGAAAATCTTGGACAGGATCGAGGAAGCGCGAGTGTCCAAGTCGAGAGTCGTTGAAGGAATAAGGCTGCCTAACCTCCATTGTCCTTCGGTTAAATAAAGAAAAAGAGAATCTCGTGCACGACTCTTTAAATTAAGAAGAGGGAGCATGCCTCTGTTTTTGGTTTTTGGTTTTTGTTTATTCAAAAAAGAAGATAACAAGGCTATGTTTCGAAAGAATATTTTGATTCGAAATAGAAGTGGAATATTAGTAGAAGAGGTGTAAATGATGCCCTAGAGGCATAATTCGAGAGACAACAATAGAGGAGTATAATTTTTTGAGAGACTAATGTTTTGAATTCGAGATATCGTGAGAAGATTTTTCTATCTTTATTTAAGAGATGTATATTTTTTATTTATATTATTTTACATTTTGGGGTTGATTAGTGCATATCGATTTAAGTGTTCGAATTTATGATATCAATGGATATCCAATCTTACGATATCAATATAGTACTTTTTGCATATGTAGGCATACCGTAGCGAAGGAGATTGATCATGACTCAAAAGAACCATATCATTCTCATTCTTTTTTTGTAAGAAGAAGAAGAAAAAGTTCACAAGTTCATTAGTGGATGATCCAAATAAATTAGGATGATAATTATCTTTTTACTTGGAATTATCAACTTAATACATTTGCTCCCCTAAAAAAAAATGAAACAAGAATATAAATTGATTCAGAGTCCGGAGACGGAACTACGGATGATGTGGGAAGTGATATTGGCATTCGTATTTTATTTAAATGAATTTAAAATTTTTAGAATATTTTTAAAATTTATCTTTTATTTTAAAAATTTTAATATTATCTTTTAATATATGTAACTTTGTCCTATTCTTATGTTGATTATAAAATAATTTTATAAACTTATTAGTAAACGTAATTAATTATTTCAGCCAACGTTCTAATAACAAAAATTCACAAGTGGGGCGTAGCAAAGTTTTCATTATTTATTTTTTTAAAAGCACTTGTCACAATAACATAAAGGTGCATCTCTGTTCAAGTAGACGTCTTGATAGTTAATTAAAATAAAAAATAGATAATATTGAGCAATTCCCAGAGTGGTTCTGAGCATACTAGTGCTAAACAAACAAAACATACACTTCAGCCAAATGAATATAAGAAACGACAAAAATCATCTCTGAAAATCATGAAATTATTGATTTTAATATTCGTAACTCTTTACAGCAAAATTTAACATAGCTCTGATCTAGATTTTTTTTCTAGATAGATATAGATTTATCACAAGGGTTGGTAAACTTTTCGTAAAGGTAATGAGAGTTATCTTCTTTTTTTTTTTAATTTTAAAATATAAAATAATAAACAACAAATTTATAAAAAATAATCATAAATTTAATAATTCTTTGATTTGCGTTGCACATTCAAGAATGATTACCGATGAATGTTTTTTAAAGAAATTTTTATCTGATGAGTTGCAAGAGGGCTGGCTTTGAGCTCAGCTGCTCAAGAAGCTCACTGAGTAAGGTTTGAATCAATTGGAAGCAACAGAGAGAGGCACATCACAAGGCAAAGAGCGGCTGTCAGCAAGGACCGGCTTTAAGTTCTCTCTATCCATCCCTACGGGGTAACATGAATATTAGGAGCAGCAGCAGCAGTAAGTTTTTGGATGTGCATGAATCTCTTAGCTGTATCGAAGCTGTTTTCTTGTTTAGCCTGCTACGGGAACTCATTGATATGTCCAAATCATTTCTTCCTCTCCGCACGACTTTCCACACACGGTAATAAAGCAAGTGTGGTAATTTTCTTACACCTCCTTTCTTCTTCTACTACTTTCGTACTTCCACACTCCTTCGTTTTTGTTTTGTGGGAGTGAAACCACTGTGTGTGTTTTTCTCCCAAATAGCTCAGCAAACTGCATAGTCAAACTGACCCTTTGTCTCTTTTACCTCAAACTCGAATACTTGTAGCAACACCTCAGCTTTTTGTAAGTTTTACCCCTCCTGGTATGAAAGTTACATTTCATCCTCGAGCATTTTTGCCCAAGGCACCTGTTGGACCAAGTACTCTTAGTTATAAATAAATACTGAAATTAGATAAATATTGACGGGTGTAACCATAAGGATCAGCAAAGTTTTTCGTGGGCGGTCAAAATTTCTCCCATTAAACACACAATAGGTTAGGTTAGGGAAAGTCTTGAAATCTCTGGCTTCTTCTATGAAAAGGTATCACTCGAAGGAAATGACCCTCCATGTTGGAAAGAAAATCCAAAAAGAAAGAAGGCCAAAAACAATAAGAAAAGCGTCCGATAATGGTTTTTTCTTTTTATAATTTAAATATTCAAACTTTGTTTAACTAATTTATATAAAGAGTGACCCATTAAATCTCTCTTAAACAAATGCAAATGGAAAAATGAACAAAGTCCACGGTAATTTTCTTCTTGCTTTCTCTCTCTATATATGCTTCACCATAATCATTGAAGAGAGAGGGACAAAAGAGAAAGAATCAATGACCATTTAATAACAACAGCATTGGAGGCTTTTCTTCTTTTGCCTTCCTCTATGATCACCCTATCAAAATTATTTGAGTGTAAAAGAAGATAAATTTCTACTACTATCAACCAAGAACTTGGGATGCAAGAAAGGTATATAGTGAATTGTGATTTATTTCAAATCCCAAAATTTTATAAAAATGAGCTTATAACCTCAAAAAAAAACCTCATCCAAAGAGATAGAAAATGAAAAAAAAAAAAAAAAAAGGCTAAACACACCAATTTTTTTATTTTTTTCCCCCACTAATGTTGCCATAACAAGCCTTCAAAACTTCCTGAAATCATATTATCCACCTCTGTCATTGCCAAATGACCATCCCCAAAATACCCATAGGTTTCCAAGGAGCCATGCATCAACCACGGGTGACCGTAGTCCCACCCAATCGAATCAACCGAGTCCACGAAAAGAAGCTCCTCTCGAGCCGATTCAACCGAGTCGTAACTCGGGTCTAGACTTGGCAACTCCACTATCTCGCTCAGCTCCTCCTGCGCCTGCGCCTCAGCCTCGGCCGTCGTCGACACGTCCTCCGCCGAAGAAGTCATGCTAGACAACAATGAGGATGAAGAGGACGATGACGTCATCGAGGACAGGCATGATGTCATATCCCGTGAGGAGGACTCGGTTCCTTTAACGTGTTGGTGGCGGTGCTGGTCCATTTCCATTTCCATATGAGCGGCTTTCAAGGCGGCAGCCTGGACGTCACGTGGGGAACACGTGGCGGGTCGAGGCAAGGTGTCCACTAGTTCGGGGAAGTTTAGGATGGCGGAGTTGCCTTTGATGGACAGCGCCGCGACGTCGTGGGCCCGTGCCGCCATTTCTGGACTGGCGAAGGTTCCTAGCCAGATCCGAGACTTCTTTTTGGGTTCACGGATTTCGGATACCCATTTCCCCCAGGCCCGCATCCTCACCCCTCTGTACACCGGATGCTTACTGCTGCCACTACTGCTATTGACATTTTTATTGCCATCATTACTTTTAGCAGCGGTAGTCGTCGTCTCTCCCCTGCTACGTTTACGTTGATGGTGTTTTGGACTTGGATTCTCGGTGGACGACGGCGGAGATGCAGGCGAAGAGAACGAATGACTGCTCGATTCAGTTTCAGAGTTTGTAGGCTCCCCCATTTTATAATGATCCTGATCTTGATGATGATCACGATTTTCGTGGATCTGCAGCATCCCTATTTGAGTGAAGCTCTCTATCATCACTCAATAAGTATAGAAAAGTGAAGGGCAAAGGGTTGATCAGTGTTATATGGGATCTAGAGTCTGGAGAAGATCAGTGTAGTATAAATAGGAGTGATAAATGATCAACGTGCGTGAGATGGGAGAAGAGGGGGAGGAGGCGTTGGAGATTGAGTGCGAGAAAATTAGGAGGGGAAGATTTTTAATAGCGGCAGTAGTACTGGGGTATGGCAGTAGAGAGTGGAAGTAGTAGAGACAGAGGGACCCTCAAACCGACCCAGTATTTAACCCATCATTTTCTTAATGGGTGTCGAGCACAAACCCAGACAGAGTATCTACAGTGCTTAAAAATTAGTAAGTATATATTTATATGTACAGCGAAACTCGGGGGGAGAAGAATGAGATGAAGATCAAGAAGAAGAAAGGAAGAGTAGTGAGAAGATGCGCTGGGTTGGCTTTGGGCTGAGGAGGAAGAAGGCTTAAGACACAAGCAACCAAGAAGGAGGAAGAAGTTACGGCCTCTCTTAAGGATGTAAAGTGATGGAAGAAAGAAGTCTACACATCTTTCGCTCGCAGCTGTCACCACTCCTAATAGACACGTATTTTACACACTTCACGTTATGTAATTCAACAAATATATCTAATATAAATATTTTTTAATAATATTAAATGATAAAATATTATTATTTTAAATCAATTAATTTATATTTATGCCCCTTTGTATACAAAAATGAATAAATTATTGTCACAAGATTATTTTTGATAAAAAAAAAAGATTTTCCTTTTGATCCGATGAAAATATTTTTATTGTGGAAAATTTTGCGAGAAGTTTGTTGTTTTATTTTTATTTTTTTTCTCTTAGGATGTAACGGGAAAGGATTTTTTCCAATCTCAAACCAAAATATTAATTTAAATAATTTCTATTTTTAATATCTATAATACATCAACAGCACATCATATCGTCTCTTTAATTCTATTATGAACCTTATATAATTCTACACTTTTAATAATTTTTTTATTTTATTTAATAATTATCATCTCAAATAAATTTCTATTCACTTACATCTTCCAACAAATTTTCATTGCTGCATCATATTTCAAAAGGCTCCACCTAGCAAGTCCTAGTTTTATGACGACACTCACCTAACTACTTTGGCTGCGTTCCGTTATATTTTGTTTTTGGATTTATTATAATTTACCTTCAATGAAGGTACACATTTTTGCTTTTTTTTTTTTTGTCAAATTAAAAAACGTGCACTTTACACTTATTAATCCTCAGTTAAATAAATTAAGCGTTAAATTATAAATAAAATAACATATATGGCGTCATTTATTTGTTTTAATATATATTTTTAAAATATCATTAAAAAAGAATCTTCTATGCTTTATGTAATTATTTGTCCTTCTAAATAATTTGGAAGTTGATTCGCACGTGGTCTCTCTGTATATAATTCCATTCAACATTGTCAATTTGAAGACAGTAATAGTGATTCTTTGCCTCTATTGATTGATTTATATAAAGGGATTAAAGCATTTGTATCCATAAACATAAGGGATAAATTATATTATTAATAAAAGAACCTTTAACCGTTGTGATTCAGAGGTTATATATATTCTTTCATTATTTTGTTTATATTTTTTTGGAGGTCTGAATGCCTTAATTAGAATTCCTAACACTTGCTTTTGTTGGTTGAGATATCAAAGTTTCCTAGTTAATTCCCAAAATACAATTTAGGGTTCTATTCCTTAATCTTTCTAATAGAGGAAAATTTTACCTTTCCCATTAAGCTTTGCATAAAGATTTTTTTTTCTTTTTTTCTCTCTAAAATTGCATGATGCAATTAAGTGATCCATTCTTTTATATGCTATATAAAGCCTCTATATATTTTTCAACTCCCATTAAGAACTTCAATTTTTTTAAAAAAAATACAGGTTTAGTTGATTTTTCTCTTCCCCCCCTTTTAAGGGAAATGGTTTTTCCTTTTAATATATCAATTATCAAGAAAGTGGAGATGTAGATTGAACTACAGCCTTGATAAGAGATTGAATTCATTTTATTTGATAGCAATCTGGAAAACCTTATCATTTACCTGATAGGGCATAATGTGTTGATTACTCACTAGATAATAACTAAATTGCCCTATCATCATGCCTTAAGTAAAATTACATTTGTGGATGCTCATTATCCTTATCCTTAAATGTATTTCCACTAATACCTAGCTTCCTGCGATTCCTCCTCCAATATATATATATATATATATATATATCTATATATATATTAACTTAATACGTAAATATAAAAATATTTTATTTGTACATATTTCGCACAACAACAACAATAATAATAATAATAATAAGTGTTTTTTTTCATTCTCTCTCAAAAAATCACACATGGAATCATATAATAAAAGTACTTGGCAAGAAAACTGAGCCATCTCTCTACGATGAAACTTAAAAAAGTTTTTTATTTTCCTTTTTCTATATTTTGTATATTCAAATAAAATATAAATGAAATAAGAAATTATATTAATAAAAAGTACTATGTTTTAATGAACAGGAATTTCACTTTTCGATTCCTCGTAAGGTTGCTTGCTTGCTTGCAACCTTACCGGACATGGACTTTGCTTGTTAATTAATTCTTCTTAATTTCTGATTCCGCTGCGTGTAGAGCGGGGCATTAATCAACCACAAAACTAGGGTTCATGCGATGCTAAAACTATACAAAGAGGTGAGGAAGTCTTGATTGATTTGGTCTTAATAAGAATAATTAAATTTAGACCTTCATCAATGGTCAAATCATTACTATTCCATCTATTCCATAATATAAGTCGTTTGACTTAATTTTACACATATTAAGATTCTTAAAAATAAAGTAATTTTATATTTTTTCTTCCTAAAACATCTCTATTTAAATATAAAAGAAGAGAAGAGAGAGAAAGGAGGGAAATAGAATAATAAATAAGAACAAAAATATAAAAATAAGGTTTTAAAAAGTCCTAACGATTTATAATTTGAAATAACAAAAATAATTTCTAACAACTTACGGATGGAGTATAACATTATTGTAATTAATTAATATGTGAACTTATGACTTCCCCATATGCTTTCTTCACTCTGAGTTCATTGAGATTCTAGAATAGTAATATTGAATTCCCTTTCCTTATTTTAAGAGAGACGATTTAATTAAAATAAAAGTTTTTTACTGACAATTTTCACACCACATATTTAATGAGGTCAATAAACGGGAGGAAAAGATTTTGGAAACAAAGATAACAGTTTTTTCCCCTCTCTTTTACCAAAATGGGATGGTTCCCATAAGGGTTTTTTAGGATTGATACTCCATTCCTCTTATTTATGACCTTTCTAATCTTTTGCATGGGGCTTTCAACCTTTTCATAATTAAAAGAAAAAGTAACTCTTATTTTACTATTTCATCTCGATTCTTAATTTACTCCAATATTTACAGCCTGTTTGGACGGAGGGTACCGGAGGGAGAGGATAAAGAAATAGAAGATATGAATTTTTAATAAATAAAATACTTAATATTATTATATTAATTTAGTGAACAAAAACATAAATCTAAATCATATTATTTCCTTTTTTTTTCCTTCTCTCACTATATTTAACTTTTCATTTTTTTTTCTTTTCATATATAACCAAACACTATAAATAATTATTAGTTTTTCATTCTTTCCTCTTCTTTTCTCAATCCAAATAGACCATTAATGCTATATTTTAGTAGAGTGAAAAATGATAAAGGTATAATTAATAAAATAAAATAAATATATTTTTAATTTTATAGAACGCCATATAATTATAAGGAAAAAAATTAAATAATGACAGTTATTAAGCATGGAGAAAGGATCGTTTTACTTCCCCTCAACTTTGTTTGATAGTATTTAGCTACTGTCACTAACATTGTATACTCTTTTTGTGTAGCAAGATACTTCTCTTATTACGAAAAAGTTTTAAATTCAAGATATATTTTTTTTTTCTGTCAAATAGAAGAATCTATTTATATATGTTTCTTTGTAATCAAAATTCCATGTATTTAGGAAAGAAAATTCATTTCTGTCATCGGGAAAAAAGGTCCCGACCTTGAAAATGGTAGAAGAAAGTTATTTTACTCAAATCTTCTTTACTTCCTCGTGCAATTCATAGTCTAAACAAGCATTCCATGAGTAATAGGAGGAAAATTATGGGAGAATTGGAAGGAAGGGCCAAGTGTACCACAACATTTACCGTTGAATCTATGGAGGCATGACCATTTCTAACACAAATTTAGGAAGAATTCTAACCAATGTTCTAAGGTAAATTCCTATATCTTCATCGCATGAATAGTAGCTATATATATATAGCTATATAAATGATAGGTACGGTATATCAATGTTCTAAATGGTACAACCATAGAAGAGTTGATACACATATATGACATTACGGCTGGCCTCAAGTCTCAAGCCCTAATAATTCGAAATCAATTTCAACCAAAAACCCTTGAGAATAATAAATTGGATTGTACCCTCCAAAACGTGAGATGCCGTTGGTCGATTCAAAGTATTTTTAGGTAATTAAATTCACTTCGGCCCACCATCCTACCAATATATCTATATATGGAGATCCTCAAGAACTTAATTTATAAATTAGAAGAATCATTTTGAATCTTAGAAGTATAAAAAAATTAATGCTTTGTCTCGTTATGATCTTCTCTTATTGCTGTGATACTCGGAGTAGAAAACTTGAATAGTTGAGAATATTACTGAAAACTAATACTTGTACTTAAAATCTTGCTTTTGTCCGCGTCAAGATTTATCAAGATTTTTTTTTTGTTTTTCCGCCTCAAGCAAATTAAACTTGATTTTACGACTCCTTATGATACAGCTATCCAATCTTGCCAACGAAAACTAAGCAATGCAGGTCTAAACATTATAAAGACTAGGGGAAAGTTCAACACAAATTTTCAATTCTACATGTACTAGATTTGACGACCTTCTTCATTGGTTGCAATCATATATATATCTGGTAGGAAATTTAGAGAGGAGACGTGTTTACAATGTCGAATCAATGTAGACGTTTCATCCAACTGTACATGAAAATGCCATGGATAATTGCACTTCAAAAGATAATTAACCAAGGACCCCGTCTTGTTGATACTATTTGCATCGACTATACGTTGAACAAGGACAAAATTACTACTCTATCTTAAAAGAAATTTCATCATTCAAAGCACGAGAAATGAATAGAATAAAATGCTCTTTTTAATCTTTTTTTAAACCTATTTTAGTGTTTGGTAGAATAAATTATAGTAGAAATGTTTATTTTACAGGAAAGTTCATTTCAATAACAAGCCACAAAGGCCTTTTCACTCAAATATTTGAAGAAAAATCTTAGCGGGAGAAGTTGGAATTAATCATCAAAAAGTATTTAGACTGTTTTACCCTTAATGTTTAGAACAATACTTTGAAGAAATATAGGATATTTTTGTAATTTTATGCGTAAATTTTTTAAATGAAAGAAACAATAACATTTTACTTTTATGGTAGTTTGTCTTCGACAACATCTTGGTGGCAATTGGCAACTAGAACGAGAGTACAAAGAAGGGTACTAATCGGCACAAATGGCCAATCAGAGATGGCCCTAAGTCGCACATACCACATATACATGTCTGCTTGAGTTTGTGGCGATGGCAGCGGCCCGTAATGTACCATATTCACTGATATGTGGCAAGGCCAAGAATGAACATGAAGACCTGCCGGGGGCCGATCATTTGCTGCCTTCTCTACCGTACCTCTAGGCTATCTGGCGATTGAGATGGTTGGTGGCTGAGGGTTTGCTGCCACGCTTGAGACTTGACCTATCAATGTAGCTGCAAAAATCTGTATCCAACCCTCGTCTCTCCTCCTCATACTTAGATAAGAAAAATTCCCGAAGGCGAACCTCCCACTTTATCAAAGGTCCCTTGATTAGGTGAGATGTAAATCAAGATATATATAAATATGAATGGTAGTCTTGTGAGAGAAAGGACCAATAGATTAATCCCAGCAACAACCTTCCATAATATTTCAATGAAGAATTGTCATCACACGAAGTTGAACCTGCATTGTTAGGATGTCTCCATCCCAATTACTTTGCTACTTACTAGCCCATCTATGCCCCTGGGGCTCTCCTCCTCATACTTACCAAAATCTATTAACATTTATAATGTGTGTTCAAATTTCAGAATAAAAATTAGATACTTATTTTATTTAAATGTGATCAGATTCGAATTTATTTGACTATAGATGTAGAATAATGATTTATAATTCCAGAAATAATCGAACAAAACTCAACTACTTAAGCTATAAAAAAAAAAAAAAATCCATTAGCAGCCAAGGGTAAATTCTTTCTTGTTTTATGCTTTTCTGATTCAACGATAAAATGATTTTTAGTGCTTGATCAACCTCCTGGTTTCACCACCAAGTTCATACTCTGATGATGGGCGGGTGGTTTATTGATTGTGTAATCTCGTTAATAATGCAGTTCATTTACATGTATAAATAATATTCTATTCGTTTTAAAATAGATATTTATGAAATTTTTATTTTTTTCAAAATAGATGTTTATATACATATTTTTAAAATTAATGATGATTTTTTTCTCATTTTACCCTTATTTATTCTAAATCAATTATACAATTTTTTCAAACTCTTTTTTTTTTACTTGAAAATTTTTACTAACTAATATCTATCATGTGCATAATAAAGATAGAATTGTTATGAATATTTTAAAATTATTGCAAGCTCTATTAATTGGTGGAGGCTCACTAATTATGGATTTATGTGAATTATTAGAGAAGATTTTTATGGATGTCCACCATTTAGTGGAGACACCACTAATTAAGATCAGTGGAAGATGATGTATGCCAT
This sequence comes from Voacanga thouarsii, assembly GCA_026120185.1. NCBI lineage: Eukaryota > Viridiplantae > Streptophyta > Magnoliopsida > Gentianales > Apocynaceae > Voacanga > Voacanga thouarsii. The sequence goes on along the minus strand of JANUWF010001217.1, from coordinate 1,721,878 downwards.
GATGTATTCCACTAATTAGAGCTCTATAAATAGAGCTATTCTCTAAATTTGTAATACACTATTATTTTGTGAAAGAAAGATTAGTGAAAGAAAGATTAGAGAAAATTGTGAGAGAAAAAAAAAAGAGAAGTTTGAAGAAATTTTTGTGCAAAGAATAGTTAGAGTTTTATTAGTGTGTAGTATGTAGATTTTATTCTAACACTACCCAAATTTTATAACACGTTATCAGCACGAGTCTCTACCGTTATTAAAGTCAGAAGACAAGTACGCATTTATTAATCTCTATGGTTACCCTTGCTAAACTCAAATTTGTAACCCTTGATATTTCTGAAAAAAAATTATATGTCATGGGTTCTCAATACAGAAATACATCTAAATGCTGAAAAAAAAGATTTGACCACCTGAAGATGGTCGTACTACCAATTACACGGTATGAATGATTGCACCTTAAGTTGCAAGATTTTAAAATCGTGAATTCCACGAAGTATAAAATTATATCTCAGTTAAAATTATGTGGAGAAAAAGTTACTGATGAAGATATCTTGGAGAAGACATTCTCCACTTTTCATACCTCGAATATTGTCCTACAGTAACAATATCAAGAAAAAGGGTATCCAAAGTTGACAGATTTAACATGAGTTATTATTGAAAAACCATGAAGCCAGATGAACTGGCTCAACAGCACTCCTAGAAGTGAATGCTGTTAGCTCCAACAGAAGCCATCGTTATAATCGTTATAATCATTATAATCGTTATAATCGTAGTTGTGGTAGTGACCGTGGTTATGGTCATGGACACACTCGATATTTCCCTTATCACAGAGAAATACTGGCCACTTGAAGTGGAACATAAAAGATAATAAGGGAAAAAGATATGTCCAGTAATAAAAAGATATTTTTAGTAATAATACGCATCAAATTGTTGAGATATTACATTCAAATGTCAATATACTATATTATTACTAACAGTTCAGAAAAAAAAAATTATAAGTCACTTTTATTTCCTTCATTCATCCCATTGGTATTCACGTAAACTTGAGGATGTATGCTTGTAGTTGCTATTTTTCAATAGAGCTGATGAATCTCGGGTGAATGTTTGTAATTGTTTTGTTTTCATATTTACATTAGAGGAAGACAAACAATTAGCAATTATGAGCTTTAGCTCCTCTTCTTCGACATCTTCCTCATTTTCCTTCCCATTTGAGCCAGCATCTAGACTAGCAGCAGAATTAGCCGTAAAGTTACTGCGCAATGAGTCTTGGGATTTTCTCATCCCCTTAAGTTTCTTATTATATTTAGCCTTGAAGCATGCTTGTCTCAATTTCTGTGTTTAGTCCTCAAACTGCGTATCAAGACTTTCTTCTACCAACTTCTTTTCACATTCCAATATCTCAATGGCTTCTTTCAACTTCTTCTCAACCATATGTCCTCATTCTTCTTCATTTGCATCACCTGTAAATATCGATGGAGATATATTTATTCCGGTCATTATTTACTTTTTATAACTTACAAATCTGTGGCGTAAGTTTATAAGTGTGTATGAGGGAGAACCTGAACATTCTTGATTATGGTCTCTAAGCTCACCAACTTCCTGTGAGGCCATCGACGAATTTCCAACTCCCTACATCTGTTCTTGAGACGGGTTAAGCCAATATTCAATTCTTTGGCCGAGCTTTTGATTGGCAGGTAAAAGTACTGCGAAATGGTTTCTCTTAATAGTGTCTTGGCGCTATTACACTTCTACTTTCTCTGCCTCCTAATCATCATCTTCTCCCCAGGAATTTTGTCTGTAATAATATCTTGACTTTCGAGATTAAATGCAAGATGCATGTTATGACTACTCACTCCGAATTCGTTGTCAAGATCACTCATTATTTCTCATAGAAAAGAAAATAATATCAGTAAAGATAATACCATTCAAAATCCATGTTTGAGTATATGATAACCTGAAATCATATTTTGGCTTTGTTCAAAATTTATTAGAGAGTAGAAAGGATCATACACAAGCATATCTTCATTCAGAGGAATAGCATCAAGAGGAATAATATCAAAAGTAGTTTCTTGCATGGGCAGATCAAATTGGTCCAAAACAATATGTTCACTGATTTACATAAAAAAATAAACCAAAAGAGAGTTTAATTTTATTATCAAGCACACTAAAAAAAAAAAAAATGGAAGCTCTCAAAGGTATCTCACCTGAAATTAGGAGGAAGCGGTTGGCTTGGAAAGGAAAACATATCAAAATCTTCTGCGTTAGAATTAGGAGGAAGCAGTTGGCTTGGAAAAAAAAATACACCAAAATCTGTTACGTTAGAAACCAAATCAAAATTTGACAATATCTCAAATGAATTATGAGTCTCCATATCTGCTTTGTGGTTTTTGTTTTTTTATGTTTATTAATAACTGATGACTGAGATATATATCGATATATATATATATATATATATATATATATATGTATATGTATATGTATATGTATGAGGAAGCAGAAGAGGTAGATGATAGGTGGAGAGACGGAGGAGAAGAAAAGACAAGGAGGAAGGGGAAAAAATGGTACCGGGAAGCGTGAGAAAAAAAAACAAAAAGGAATATTTATAATAGATCTCGGCATTTTCTACTTGTCATTATTTTCTTACATTTCTTTTCTTATTCTCTTGTGTAATCATTATTCTCTTGTTCTTATATTTCTTTTTCTTTTCTCTTATCATTATTCCCTAAATTAAGGGGAGAACAGAAACAGTACAAGAAAGATTTTGATTGGACAATATCATTAAATTATCTTGATTCGCATACAAGCACGTATGAACTTGAAGTTCAAAAGATAATTCCTTTATAAAGCATTGCAAATCAAATGTCAGACGCTTTTGTTGACTCCAGAAGAGTAACAAAATTGCATATGCCAACTATAAATACTCCTATACTAATTGAAGTTCCAGAAGAACAAAAGAGTTTACATATAGCTATTGAGCCAAAAGTATGCCAGAAGTATGGCCGACCTCTTGGTTCTAAAGATAAAAATCCTCGAAAGAAGAGAGGATTAATAATCCATATGATCATATTAAAGCAAAGAATGATAAAGACCAAAAGAAAATTGATAACAAAGAACCAAACGTTGATGAAAGTAATATTGAAATTTCTATCAATTATACCACTTTCGATAAAAGTTGGAATCGGATAGAAACAATTATTGATAATATGTTTGCATATAATATCGTTTGATGTTATACAGGATAATGATGATCCTGAACCAATATCAGTTGATGAATGTCGGCATAGAAAAAATTGGCTGCAATAAAAAGATGCGATTCAATCGGAGTTAAATGTACTGACACAACGTGAAGTCTTCAGACCTACAGTTTGAACACCAGAAGGTGTAAAACCTATTGGCTACTAATGGATATTTGTGCAAAAGCGCAATGAAAGTAATAAAATCGTACGATATAAAACACAGTTAGTAGTCCAAGGTTTTTCACAAAGATCATGTATTGATTATAATGAAATTTATTTTCTTATTGTTAATGCTATTACACTCCGATATCTTATCAGTTTGACAGTACATGAAAAGATAGATATGCGCTTATTAGATGTTGTCACTGCTTACTTGTATGAAAATTTAGAAAATAATGTTTACATGAAAATCCCTGAAAGATTTCATATGCCTGTAGCATATAAACACTATCCTCGTGAAAATTACTCTATCAAATTGCAGAAATCATTATATGGCCTGAAGCCATTTGGGCGCATGTGGTTCAATCATCTTAGTGAATAGTGATTGAAAGCGGGATTTAAAAATGACCAGGTATGTCCATGTGTTTTTTTTAAGAAATCTGATTCTAAATTTGTGACATTAGCTATATATATTGATGATATTAATCTTATTGGAACTCTTGAAGAGCTCCAAGAAATAATTGATTATTCGACATTAAGGATGGTTGTAAAATTACACTTTATCTTGGTTTACAAATTGAACATTTGGCAAGTAGAACATTTATTCAACATATATAGCAAAAGTTTTAAAAAGATTTGGTATGGACAAAGTACATCCATTGAGTATTCCAATAATCGTCCGGTCATTAGATGCGAATAAAGATCTTTTCCAACCTCAAGAAGAGGATGAAGAACTTCTTGGTCCTGAAGTACCATATCTCAGTGCAATTGGTGCATTGATGTATTTTGTTAACAATACACGACCTGATATTGCCTTTACTGTCAATTTATTAGCAAGATTTAGTTTTTCACCAACACGATGACATTGGAATCGAATTAAACAAGTTATCCGATATCTCCAAGCAGTTACTTCTTCAAATTATGCTGAAATTACAACCATTCATGAAACAAGTAGAGAATGGTTCATTATATCTAAAAAAGTTGTGGATTATCATATATCAGAGATATTCCAACTCCTCTTTATGAAGATAATGTAGCTTGCATAACGCAATTACGAGGAGGATATATTAAAGGAAATTGGACACAACATAGGTCACCAAACTCCAGAAGAAATGTGAAATTGATGTGCTACAAATTCGGTCATGTGACAACCTCGTAGATATTTTCACAAAGACTTTACCGACTGCAACATTTGAGAGTTGAGATATAAAATCGGTATGCGTTGGTTTAAAAATTTAAATAAATCATCTCATTAGGGGGAATAATAAACAAACATATACAATAGTGTGCTCTTTTTCCTTCACTAGATTTTTTTCCCCACTGGATTTTTATCTAGTAAGGTTTTAACGAGGTATATTCTTTATGTAATGGATGGACATCCAAGGAGAAGTGTTATGAATATTTTAAAATTATTGGAAGCTCCATTAATTGGTGGAGACTCCACTAATTATGGATTTATGTGAATTATTAGAGAAGATTTTTATGGATGTCCACCATTTAGTGGAGACACCACTAATTAAGATTAGTGGAAGATGATGTATGCTATGATGTATTCAAGTAATTAGAGCTTTATAAATAGAGTTATTCTCTAAGTTTGTAATACACCATTATTTTGTGAAAGAAAGATTATTGAAAGAAATATTAGAGAAAATTGTGAGAGAAAAGAAAAGAGAAGTTTGAAGAAATTTTTGTCCAAAGAATAGTTAGAGTTTTACTAGTGTGTAGTATGTAGATTTTATTCTAACACTGCCCAAATTTTATAACAAGAATAAGAAATTTTTTTGAATTATTTTCAAAAAAATAATTATAAACATCTATTTTGAAACAGGAAGAGTATATAATTCAACGATTAAATACTTAATTTGTTTTTAAGGAAATTAAGGATCCAGTTTGAAAAAAAAAAATTATATCTTTATACTGAGTTTTTTTACTAAGTAGGGATGAAATAAGGAATTAAGGGACTGGTTTCGTCATTGTTACTAAGGATGATATTATTTATTAATATCAAATTATTTATATGTGAGGCACAGGTTGGGGGCTTCTAAAATTAGCATCAGAACCCTATGGAGGAAAAAATTGCGTATTGAAAACTTTGTTTAATGTAATAATAATAAATTCTTATGTAGTATATATATATATATATATATATATATATATTTAAATAAATTAAAACATAAATTATTATTTTCTTTTTTTTCACTCCAACAAAACAATATAAAAACAATATATATTTACTCCTCGTAAAAATTTCCCTTTCCTTCTCTTTTTCCTTTGTAAATCAAAGATAGTGTAACTCAAAGTCTCAAACTCTAGCTTGGTGGGTTTGTCGACCTCAAGCACCCTTTTCCCTGCTTTCATATCTAGGAATAAGAAAGATAACAAAATTGGATAGCTGCCGAAACGTCAAGTATCCATGGGTACTATGTTGATCGGCAAATTAATACGTTAGCAGACTGTGTGCCAGAATTTCACAACAAAAGAAAATACACTCGACCCGCTTTTCTGGAGAATCCAAATTGCATCACTGAGCATTGCAGCTGAGAACTCATTAAAAATGGCGATCAATATAATTATCAGAACTAGTCCTGGAGGATCATAGTCATAATGTTCCGCCACGTGCAAGCATACGATGGATGGAGATTGGAGAGCGAGAGATCATGGACGGAACTAGGCGTGGGGGTAGCGCCCTTCCCCTATCATTTAAAAAAAAATTTAAATTTTTTCAAAACATTTTAAAATTTTAAATTTTGTTCTTAAATTTTTTAAAAAAATTATAATATTCTTTTCAGAGTATAAGTTTCTCGTTCCGTGTCTGCTAGAGATGAATCCTGATGGTCTCTGTATTCATAGCTGGAGTCGATAGTCCATCCTCTAGTGCCTCTTACCATATTAATGGAAAGTACTGCAGCTTTCTTACGAGTCTTTAATTTGTTTATTGGTCCACGGGTACAGACAGTGAAAGAAGGCTTTATTGCAATCTGGGTTGCTTTTTCTGCCTCTTTAATATTGCATATTTCAATTCTTTCCTTATCTACCGTCTCTTGAAGCTGCATTTTGTTCCAAATGTGGATAAGGACTATAAATCTCAAACAACTTTCAGATATATGGAAATGTACACCACACAGAGTTAATGAGTTAGCATCAAAATAGCCAATGCAATGGCAGATGAAAGACTGATTCGTTTACCAGATTCCCAGTACACTCAACAAACTCAGAGAGTTTCTCTTTGCTTCTCCTCACGGGGTTTTCTTTGTTTTTTGAAGGAATCAATACGATCGCATTCATTCTGTTTAAGGTTCTTCATTGGATTAAAACCTAAAAAAGGTTTTAAAAAGGTGTTGAAGGCTATGGTCTCTCGCAATATCATGTGTAAATAATTGTTGCAGAAGTAGCCCAGTGATATGATCGTTTCAAGGCATCATTGATCTTCCATGCCAAGTTTACATGGGTGAAGTGCAAGACGTGGAGACTGGAGTGATTGCACATTTAATGTTGCCATGGAAACCAACCATTCAAATCAATACTCTCCATTTGGTGATTCCAACCTTCGTACATGTCATTGCTATGTTTCTTTTGGAGACTTAGCAGCACCACATGTTCGGTACTGGTAGAGAGCTCCTTCACTCTTTCAATCAAAGTTTAAACAGTGCCTGTCAGCTCTTTCCTGAAGCTTTGGCAATGTCCTTTTTACATTGATAGGGACCTGGCTGGAAGCTCCCGTAGCCCTGATCATGCGTAACAAAATCAGCTACCATGTTTGGATTCAAGAAGCTGGAAAGGAGAAGAAAGGAGGATTACGAGTCTAGCCATTTTGATTGATTTTTGAGAGGAAGAGTGGAACAAAACGGTGGTAATCAGAGGAATTAGATTTAGTAAGATTCAACATGATTTTTACGATAGTCTATAATAATTGTTGAAAAATGAAATGAAGAATCAAATAATATGTTGATTGTAAAATATTACTTACCTAACAAATATTTCCTCTATGTTCAAAACTTGTTAAAAATTCAACATCCTAAATCAAACAAAGAGATGAGGTTGTTAAATATTTTAATAAAAATTTGACATTTTGGACACTAGGAGGTCAATATCATTGCCCAAGTCAGTATTCAACTATTGCATCGGTCATCTTAACACCATTCAAAAAATTTTGTTTTAATTTAATTTAATGTATTAGTTAGATGAATGTAGAAAATTATTGCAAATGGGTAGACATCGAAATTAATGAGTTAATGGGCTGGGACCAGTTTCAGTCCTACAAAATCAATACTATTTGGACTGTTTGAAGAGGCTATAATGGGCTTTTATAATTAAGATTGCTAGAGGGCCCATCCAACCCAATATATCATAGGATATTTTATTGGATTAATCAGCATTATGCGTTGTCTTCTAACTAATTTGGCAAACAGATACTTCATTAAGTGGGCCTCTAGAGCAGTCGATTCAAGACCGCGACAAAACTGGTACGGTCATAATTAAAATCCATTCATATGACTTTACCCTATGCTTGGTCCTGTTGGGCCCCTTTCTGATTGGGACTTTTGCTGGCGTCCTATAAAATCTCACTCTATTGAAACAAGGCTTTAAAAGCCCATGGGCCCCATCTTTGAAGGCCATCATTCTGCTTCAATGAACAAGTGATCACTCATTCAAAACTTCTTTGTACTCATGGGCATATGACATATGCCCACAGTTGCTTTAATGTGTACACCAACCCACTAAAATCCATTTCAATGAGTTAACTCAATAAAGATTTTAATATTGACTGTATTTCTTTCTTTCAATTTATAAATTAAAAAAAGGAATAATGGATTAAGTTGGAAAACTTTGTTATTTCTTACTCAAGCTTTAAGATAGCATCATTGCTCAGAGTAAATCCTTTGGATTGAACAGAAAAAGGTGAGCAGATTTGCAAACATAGAGCAAATATTATGACCTTCTCAGTTCATGTGGAAGGTGTTTGCTAGAAAATGTATAGCAATAAGCATAGAAGATGAGCAGTAGCTTGTCGTTGTGTCAATTATTTGTCATGTCCTATTTATTATCTCTTGATTCTTCCTGTGGCTTCCAAGTTCAACAAGCAGGGTCAAAAGTGCTTCGCACATTTCACAGCAGTCAGGCTCATTGGGGTTCTTTTTCCATGAAGAATACACCATCCAAGCATGATCAAGTTTTCTACCAGGCTTTACAACCACTGAGCCTGGAACTTCAGCATCTCGGCATGTTACTAAGCCATCACTCTTCTCTCCATATCTCAGTTGCAGATGGAGTGTGCAAAGAGCCAGGGCAGCTGATAGAGGAAGTATAACAGGCACTTTTCTTGTTGCTTGCAGAACTTCTGCAGAATCCTCACTGCCAAAGTGTGGTATGGGAAGCCAGGGAAGTTCAGCGTGAGCTATATGGGACATTGTGGCAATAACACTAGGTGCCACACTGGCTTCAGAATGAAAGGAGATCAGAGGGATATTTTCTGGAAGCTTGTGGTTTTTGATGAACTCCTTCCGCTTCTCATATGTCAGATCCTCTAGCGACCTTATGTCACCCTGCAATAAGACAACTTTTTTTCCCTACTCCGTAAAATAACATAGAAAATGTATGAAATTAACAAAGAGTTATGTTAATGAACTGCAAACTAACAGCAGAAAACATAAGAGACAGTGAAACATAGTTGTAGGTAGTAGAGATGGATGCCAACAGAAAGTATAAAAGGAATAAACAGGTTTTTGAAGCATGGTGTAATGTAGATCGGTTAGAGCTCCCAAATGTTATGTGTTACACATACACGTGTTGCTTTCTAAATGGCCTGATAATGTCTTAAGGCCTTTTGTGTTATGTTATGATCATGCAAATAATATCTATAAAGGAAATAACCGCTGAGATTAGCCACAAAGACAGAAATGAAGTGGATTGGATTCTTCACCAAGTAATAATCATGCAATGATATCGTATATGCTTAAGCAGCATCTTTGGTTAACCTGCTGTTAATGTAACATCAAATTTTGGGCAGAGCAAGGTATTACCTTAATTAGTTTGCATACCAAGAACTCCATGATCCTCCTCGTTTCCTTGTCAGCAATTTGCCCTTCACGAAGCATATCAGATGCCACAGGTGTTCCACCATAGGGGCTCTGTAGCAGTGCCAAACCAGCAACCTTGTCCTTCAACTCTTGCTGATAAATTGACAAAGCAGCAGCAGCATCAACCCCTCCCTTGCTGTGACCAAGTAGCATCACTTGCTTACCTGATCCCCAGTATAGCTCCTCTATGTAGTGTTTCAGTTCCCATGCATTGTATTCCACCGATGCCTTCAAGTAATGGGAAAAAGGTTCACAAACAAAATGGATTGCGTTATGTACATAGACTATATATATACATACCTACGCACACATTCTAATGTATAGCTAGTCTCTAGTGGCTCTGTTCTGAATATAGTCTAAAAATTGAGGAATACATACAGTTGAACATCTCTACCTCACTGTGGATTTTGGCAATGTGGCAAGCAAGACCCATCTTTGAGAAAAACCTCTTGGTACTCACAAAATATAGTGGCCCATGATTGCTGAAAAGCCCTAACAAATTGCATTTCAGGAAGTGAAATATAAAGATACAAGGCAACAATACATAAAATAAAAATAAACCGAGAAAACAGAGAAAGAGATTCTCCTAAACCTGGAATTAGTAGATAAACAAAACAGTCAGGCAGTGTGTGCTCCCCATTCCTAAAAAAGGAGAAGATAGAAGGAAATAAGATCAGAAATTCCTCTCCTCCAATTATTGATTGAAAAATGAGTTTCCAAATTTGTGGGCAGTTAAAGGATGAAAGAAAAGATAGAATCTTGAAAAGACCTTCAAAAATTTCCAGATACGAATTGGTTTCTTCCATTTTGTGGAGTTTCAACTAGACTAAAGTAGGCTGCCAAAACAATGAGGGTCAGGAATTCATGGAAGGAATGTACCTTCTACTACCCAATTTAGGAAAGATTAGTGCTACATACCCCAATTTTTCATCCCTTAAATGGCCAAGAATTGTGCATGGTGAATGAGTTACATTAAATTTGGGAAGAAAGAAAAGGACAGTTAATACTGAAAAGGTATGTGCAGCAAAGGCAGGCATCAGTGTAAAAATGATGTAGCACTATTTGAAACCAAGGAAATGAAGGTTCAATAATTGAAAGCGGCCAGTCTCAGCAGCACATAGGGCTGTCACAATTTCATTGAAATATTTATCACAATGCTTTTCTAGAAATACCAAAGTTTTCCTTGTTTATTATCTGGAAGAGATGATCAGACTATATGTAGACAAAGTCATGATCTGTTTGTTAACAGAAATCATGGTCAAACTGTCACAATATACATAACCTAAAGGAGAACTGGCCAGGCTCCCAGTGGGGCAGAGAGAGAACATAAGGTTAGAGAGAAGGAAACAGCCATTTCCCGCAGGACATAAGGTTAGAGAGAAGCAAACATGTGAATTTTCTTGGTTCATTATATGTGTTAAATTTATCACTGAAAACTGGAGGCACTGAGCTATTGAATTGAAATCTCGAGTTGCCATATATTAATTAAATTTAAGATAACACACAGGTATTGACAACTTCACGGAATTGTTGAGCATAGGATCCATAAACTCCCGGCACAAGAATACTGATCACCACAGGGAAACAAAAGTAAATTGGAATTTCCAATTTCAAAGTCTTTCAACAGCTTTCTAGTAGCATAGAATAATTAGTTGGAACTTCTGACAATTCAATATTTTTACTTGTCGATATCAATGTTTTAAATGGCATATTGTTAAAGTCAACCGAGAAATCATATCTATATATTAGGACTAATTAAAGGGAAACAACAAATTTAGACTCGGTACCTGATTCGTTCCAGAAGTTCCAGAAATCTAACTGAACCATCCTCAACAGAAGCCATTCCAGGATCATGTTGTAACCACCCTATATCATTGGAAGATCCATGAAGAGTCCTCCTTACCCTAGATATGATGCTAATGCAACAGAATAAGTCAGGTACAAGTTATTAAAAAAAAAAAAAAAGGCAAAAAAGCATTCTGTGATTTCGATCCTTTAAGATCTCATGTAAGGAAAATTATTAGTTTTCAAATTGCAACCTACTGGGGTGATGTCTGCCTCCACATTGAGGGAAAAGCAACTCCTAAACAAAGATAACACTCACCTGACCAGTTGATCTTGGGCAGACCTGACATAACAAAGAATACTCCTCCAAGTTGTCAATGCTAACCTCCCAGCAATCCTCAGCCCAAATACAGGAAGCACGAACCTAGAACCTTCAGTAAGATTAGGATCTAGCAAATATTGGTACAAAAAAGGTGAAAACAAGATCACCAGTGTAATTAATACAGTTGATCACACACAAGATATTCAGTGCAGTTAATCTTTATTTTTGTCCTTAAGAGTAGATATTGACCATAGGGGCTAATAATTGGTAGATTAAGGATGTAAACTATATAGAAGTATATTTTGAATATATTATTCAAAATATTTAATGCTTATTTTTACTATAATGTAAACCAAGAGATGAGAAATGGCAAGAAAATCTGAAGGTTCACCAGAAAAACACATACAATAATATAAGAAGAGCAAGTGAAGCATACTGTACCCTTTTAAAACGAAGTAGATGCCTCCAGAACTATAATTATTTTCTACAATTGTAAATTCTGAATTTACAGGCAGATCTAGTTCTGAGGTGCACTCTTGATTGACCCTGAGGCTTGTGCTGGAGTTGCAGGGTCCTGAATAAGTAGAAGTATCTTCACTAACAGATGTATTTGCACTACGAAAAGCAATTTTTTCTTCTTGATTACAGGAAATGACTACTGAAGTTTCCAGCCATCTTCCGACATCACTAAAGACAAGATCCTCTGCATTAATATTAAGCAAGAATGTCTGAATTACTTCCCCACAAAAGAAAAAGAAACATTTTCAGGTAAGAATGCTGGTGAATAACCACATCTGAATAGGAATTGGCATCAATGGTTTGAAGAACTCACCAATAAACTGAATGAGTCTGTGGGAAATATAATTAGTCAAGGTCAAGAGACGGGAAAATATATCGTCCATTGACACATAGGAAGAAAGATGCAGCTGAGGGAGATTATAGCTCAACACCACATCAACTGCATCCTGCTAAGAGGGCCAAGGGCCAATATTAGACATGGAGGAATAAGTTCAGAATATAACCCAACAATAATGTCTGTAATGAAAAGTAGAAAGATTTACTTTTGAGAGACCTTATCATTACATTAAAAAATATAATTGACAGAAAACCAAGTGCCGATGTTAAAAACCACCAACCAAAATGCAAATCTTCATAATTTGAGATAATCAAATATGTGAAATCATCCCCAGTATATACATTTAAATTAGAAGTAACCCTGATGAAAACGAAAGGGTGAAGATGCGGAATGGAAAAAAGAAAGTTAAGGAGAATAATCAGAAGCCAACCCAGTAAAAGAGAAGAACGCTAAAATAAGAAGGGTCTTTGGCACATACTGTTGAATGAGTGTAACTATAACCTTCCCTTGAATACAGGTCACCCATCAAATCTGCTGATTCTGAAAATTAAGTTATGCGTCAACAGAAGTGATTATTAAACAAATGAAGTTAATCCAAATTAGAAGGGATAAGACTAATATTTGAACAACATTTTCTGTAAATTTAGAACAGATTATAGATTCTAAGAAGATGTTACAATAAGGAAAGGGTGTAACCTTATATATGCTGGACGCAATTTAAACTTAGAAAACCAAAAGCTACATTGAAATTGGTAAAAATTAATCAGGAATCAGACAGGAAGTATCAAAGCATTATCCATGTAAGATGAATTGACCATCGTCCTATAGAAAGAATTAACATTTTCAATTCCTCATACTCTGGATGAGGTGGATGAAATTGTTAGACTAAGAATCGCTGGTGTCAAACATTTTATATATGATACTCAAAAAGACCATAGCAGTAGCTCAGTCTTAAGCTCCTAAAATCTAATATTGATTCAATTCTCCAGGCAAGATTTTGGAAGAAACAATGAACATTGGAAGCAACATATTCTGTTCCCACAAACTTCAATCAGTAACATAACAAAGACATCTCCTATAACTAATAACATAAGAAAAGAACTGGAAAAAAGGCAAAATGACCAAAATCACGATCATTCAAAGGCATTTGAACACATTTTACAAATGAAGCTACCATCGGACAAAAGGCTGTTTATGGAAGAATACTCACAGATTCTGCAATATATCAGTCCAGATTGAAAGGGAGACCAAAACATGCAACACAGTTGCAGATTATTCTTCACAATCAAAAGTAGACCATCTATATGTATAAATGCAAGTAGACGAGGAGGGAAGCAAAAACACCACTCCCAAATCCCAATAAAGCATTGAATTTGCCAACAACAATATAAAATTCAAATCGTTAAAAATTATAATATAGTGCAAACAATTTCAGCACCAACCGATAGAAAATGAGGGTCATTGTCTCATTGAATGAGAATGGAGCAGAAAGAACTGAACTGCAGTATCAGGTTATCTTTATCCAATCGCTATAAGAAATGGCCCACTTGGGCTTACTTTAGAATACAAATCCATGAAAAAACAAATGGGTTTCTTCAAAGTTTCTATCTTTGAAAAAGCCCTCCAAAAAAAATTGAACCAATTGAGTTTAAAAGGCGACGAATTGATTTTAATGTTCTTTTTGTTTTTTTTTTTTTTGTGGCCTTTTTGGGGAACACAAACAGCACTATTCTAGGTCGAGTTTTAACTTTTAACCGTCAACTGTGCCGACTGGTAAAAAAACATAAGCACAAAAACTGCTCTAAAATTGGTAAAATGTGTTGGGTAAATTTGAGACAGCATGAGATCTGAAGGCACACGTGTCAGACAGCTGTCAGTAATTCAACGCAGTCAGCAGAGCATGGGGAGGTGGGGGCCCATTAAACAGCTAATGGATTTGCTTTGCTAAGCCCCAAAGGTAACGTGGCATCATTAGAAGTGTTTATTGGGCCTGAGGGAACAACTGTAAGCCTCTCCCACGACTATGGCACCATTACTGTTGCTAAAATTTTGCCCTTAAAAAAATTGTGACTTAATGACAGGTCAAATAATATCCTGATCTCTTAATAAAATTGACCTATTTACTATTTTAAATTATTTTAAAAAATAACACTTTTTAAAAAAAAATTATTTTTATTATACAATTTATTATAAAATAATCAATATACCCTACATATATTATTTTTATATATTTAGATTTGATATAAAATATTATAAGATTTATATATTTTTTTATTTTTATTATACTATATAATATTATATTATTATATTTTAATTTTTACTTTTACATAAAATATCGTACCAAATTAATTACGATTAATTTTAGTAGGTCGAAGGAAATATCATTTATGATTTAAAAATTTATTTTTATTTTCTTTTCATCTTGCTTTGGCACACAAAAGGACAGGTGTGATATTGTTAGAAACAAAATAGTATTTGTTTAGTAAACAATATATAGAAATTGATTGAATTAATATTACTCTTTTCATTTCAAAATATTTATTCATGAAACCTTTTGTACATAGAGTAAATGTGTTAAAAATAATACTAAATTTAGATAAAGTTTCTATTTTACTCAAATTAAAAATACGATAGTTATTGATTGGTAAAAATTCCTAAGAAGCAAGAAGAAAGAAGGGTTTGAAAAGTTGTGCGATTGACTTAGAATAAATAAGGGTATAATATGAAGAAACTAATCATTAATTTTAAAAATATGTACATGAACAAATATTTTAAAATAAAATAAAAAATTTTTATGAATAAATATTTTAAAACGGAATAAGTACATTATAAAGAAGAAAAAGAAAAAGTCCAAAGTGAAAAAGGGAGAAAGTCGCTGCAGAATCCTCCCGTTGCGACATTTGGCTTTGTATAATAGTGACACGTGACAGCTTTGATTCTTCACACTAATAGTTTATAGTTGAAGAGAAATATATATATATATATATATATATATATATATATATATATATATAATTTGCTGCGGAATCCTCCTATTGCAATACTTGGCTTTGTATAATAGTGATACGTGACAGCTTTGATTCTTCACACCAATAATTTATGGTTGAAGATAAATTAAAAAGATTTCTTTGACTAATATCATCTCTTACAAAAAAAATATGTAATATCAAAAGTTTATCTTTGCATCAAATTGAAGGTTATTTGAATTCATTAAATATGACATTATTAAATTCAGATTATGATTATTTTTTTTTTTATAAATAAAATAAGGTTATCTTTTTTTTAAAATAAAATATGAAAATTATTTAAATTCATTGAAACATGAAAATTAGTTTTAACAACAGATGCAATGCGTGAAGAATCAAACTAAGTATCTATTAAAGATACTAAAATTAAAGTTGGAGGTTGAGTGAGGATCGGGAATTCATTAAGGCATGGGATATGGGCGTAGTGATTGTCAGAAGCTTTCTTATACCATGCGGCATTCTACTTCGGAAAGCAAAGTATTATTAGGTTTTCTGAAGGAGCAACATTAATTTACGACCAAAATGCAATAAAGTAACATTTCGATTGTGAATTGTCCAATGCCTCGATATTTCTCTCTCCATTTCTCTTGAAATCTATTATCCAAATTGGCCTAAAAGATTGTTTTTAGTCTAGAATTGAATTAGATTTTTTTTTTAAATGATTTTTACAAGGGGCACCCCAAAATGGAAAATTTTCGTTAGTACGTGTAAATTTAATTAGAAATAGCTCTTCCTACTGCACATATATGGCAACAAAATTTTGCATCTACAACATGGGAACCTGTGGTGCATTCATTTTGTTAATAAAGATTGGAACTTTTCTGAAAGTAAGAAGATGTCCATTTCTTTTCCTTCGAAGCATCTCTCACCTCAACCTGGCCAATCCATATCTAATATTAACTGCACTAAAACACGAATCCCCGACTAAAGAAACCACAATATTGAAAAAGTTTTTTCCCTGCGGCATATATTACTTGTACATTTCGTAATCTTATTACAAACAGAAAAAAGAAAAAAAAATTCAAGGTGTGTTCATGAATCTTTTTAAAGTTTGCAGCGTACTTAAAAAAGTGTTCATGGATCTTGTTAAAGCTTGCAGCTTACTCCATTGCGGTGGTGAAGAAGAAAACACAAAAGAGAAAAGGGAAAAGAACAGGAAAAAAATGTTACTTACAGAAATTAGTAGATAGAAACAATAAATTTGAAAATGCATCTACATAAAGAGTTTACTATATATAGATTTTAATACTCTCTGGCATTGCCCACCCTGTAGATTCTGATCAAACTTCCCACTCCTCCCAAGGAGTAGTCGTTGAAGAAGTGCAGGATGAGGTGCGTTTCTTGCAATAAAGAAGAGTACAGATCGCGTGATGACGGCGCCTGCAGGGAGTGCTATGAAAAGGCTATCAAGGCCAAGAAGGAGCTTAAGCGAGAAATCGATGATCTCAAGTCCAAAGTGAACTTCTTACGGTTATTTTGGGGGCCGCATCTCTATCCATCGTATTTCTCCGATGTTGTTTTGGTTGCGTCCGACGACCAATCTTCCCCTAGTCCTGTCACCGTCCCCGCCCACCGCGCTGTGCTGGTCGGTATATGTGTTTTATTAGTTTAAGTTTAGAGGCCATACTACAGTTTCTATTCTGTGGAGTGTAACAGTTACTGCATAGCGTATACTATTTTAGTGAAGCATATGGCAGCTATATATATTGTTCCTTGGGAGGAGAGAAGTGGAGAGAAAAGAAAGGATTTGGTGGGAAGAGGAGTAGTCTTCCACCATTTGGGAGATTTTAGATGAAAGAAAAGAAGAGATTTGGAAGGATTTTGATCATTCCAAACCTCAAAATCCTTTCTCCAAATGTGGAGAGAAAGTGACTGATCATGAATGGAAGAGGAGAGTAAGTCTTAAATTTACAGTAGTACCCTTGTCTTCTTCCTTTCTGATGCAAGTTTGCTGTCATCCCTTCGCTGTTGCCGCCTCGCTTGCTGCCGTCCCTCAGTTGCTAGTAATTAGGTGGTGGTGGTTAGAGAAACCCTAATTTTTTTTTCTTCTCTCTTTTGTGACTTTAGTTTTCTATTGAGATTAGAAGGAAAGAGAAGAGAGGAGATTTGTGGTGTTGATTGCAAGGTAAAGTAGCAGAGATGATGAGGATTAGAGTTCTGGAACGAAGCAACGTTGGTGACAATGATTTAGAAGTTACGCGGGATGCGGTAGCATTGACAACGGTGAATAGCAGGGGTATTTTTAAAAAAATTAGCTTATTAATAAAATTTCTTTTCTTTCTCTCTTCGGACTTCCAAACAAGAAAATGAATAATTCTCTTCTTTTCTCTCTCAAACTCCTAAATAACATTATGTATAAATCGCTTAACTTTTTCCTCTTTTCTTTTCTTTTACAATTTAAAATATTTTTCTTTTCTTTTCTCTTCTTATACCAAAGTTTTACGGGCCGAAGTGAGAATTTGGACTGATAATTCTTTAAACTAAGACATACAATTCGATCTGGTACTTTATCGGCGAACTCCTGCCAAGTTTATGTTTGTTTGTGAACATTTTGTCACTGCCATGGATTATGGTGCTTACTGGACTTAGATTCTGGTGTGAATGGTTTGAATTTCATTGATTTGGCCTGTTTAAAAGTTAGATTCTACAGAGTTCACAATGATAGCTCAAAGGATCGATAGGTATTTAACTTTACTATCATTTGTATTCCTTTGACTGAAGTTGAGAAAATAGAGGGGGGAAGGGTTGGTTTTTGACCATTGAACTTTTACATGCGTACCACCACTATATTGCATTAGTTTACCAAGTATATATCTGTGTTTATGTAATCACCTCGTTAAATGTAGACAGATGGCATGACGATTGATTGGAAATTAGATATAGAGTAATGTTGTATTTTGTTTATTTTAGGTGTGATAAACAGGAAGTCACAAAAGTTCACCTTTTCTAAGGCTGAGAATTGCATTGCAAGACCTAACCAAGAAAAAAGGAAATGAAAATTACAGTGAAAGAGCAATTATAGCCTCCCCCCTCCCCTCGCCTCCACCCCCCACCACCACCCCAAAAAAAAGTATAGGTATTGCAAAAGGTAAAATTCCCTGCTGCCTTGGTTATTATTTGTCGAGATTATTTCTATGATGTCGGCCGTAGAAATTTTAGAATTATATTTTATTAATTGACTAGGATTACCATTGCTAGAGAATCTATTGCTGATGCTATATTTTGCATAAAACATGAATAAAATTTTAATGTCAAGGATGTTTTATTTTATATATTAAATATATATGAATTTCAAACGATATAAATTCTTTACATATTAAGTAATAGTTGGCTCACTTTATTAATTTTTTTCCTTCATATACTAATGATGAACAATGGTAGGAAAAGCCTTATTGCTAGTATGTAATTGAGGATGTTGTATGGATTTTTAGGGGTATTCGTTATCACTATTGAATTTATAATGTTGGTTAAGTTTTGCATTCAGACATTATTATAAGTTAAGTTCCTTTTATGTAATAATTTGCTTTGCATATTCTGATTTCTGCTTTTTAGTGGAGAACCTTAGTATTTGGACTAACTTAAATTAATCTCTGGACAAATTTCTTAAGCAAGCTCCTTTGACTAAGATATATATCTTAGTGTATGGTATATTCCTTGTAACTAATTGGCAATATCATTTTACAACAGGCTTGCCGATCGCCTGTGTTTAGGGCCATGCTGGATAATAAGATGGAGGAAAGCATTAGTGGCACGATTAAGATTGGAGATGTGTCATATGATGTCCTTCGTGCATTTGTCAACTATTTGTACATTGCGGAAGCATCTCTGGATGAGGATGTGGCTTGTCACCTCTTGATACTGGCTGAAAAATACCAAGTCAAACATCTGAAGACCTATTGCGAGAAGTTCTTGATATCTAAACTAAAATGGGAGAATTCAATACCAAACTATGATTTTGCTCACCAGTACAGTGCAAAGAACTTGCTCGATGCAGCCTTGTCACTGATCATGGATAACATGGCAAAGCTAAATAAGCACGAAGAGTACATGGAGCTTGTGGAAAAGGACCCTCGCATGGTTGTGGAAATATATGAAGCTTGTCTATCTAAACTGGTTAATACAGCAGCAAGTAAAGATCCTGGGGCACGGTCATAGATGGATCTCGAGAAGCCATATATTTATTTAGGAAGATAACACACAGGTATTGACAACTTCACGGAATTGTTGAGCATAGGATCCATAAACTCCTGGCACAGGAATACTGATCACCACAGGGAAACAAAAGTAAATTGGAACTTCTGACAATTCAACATTTTTTACTTGTCGTTATCAATGTTTCTTCAATGTTTTAAATGGCATATTGTTAAAGTCAACCGAGAAATCAGATAAGATCATATCTATATATTAGGACTGATTAAAGGGAAACAACAAATTTAGACTCGGTACCTGATTCGTTCCAGAAGCTCCAGAAACCTAACTGAACCATCCTCAATAGGAGCCATTCCAGGATCATGTTGTAACCACCCTATATCATCAGAAGATCCATGAAGAGTCCTCCTTACCCTAGATATGATGATAATGCAATAGAATAAGTCAGGTACAAGTTATTAAAAAAAAAAAAAAAAAGGCAAAAAAGCATTCTGTGATTTCGATCCTTTAAGATCTCATGTAATTGAGGGAAAAGAAACTCCTAAACAAAGATAACACTCACCTGACCAGTTGATCATGGGCAGACCTGACATAACAAAGAATTCTCCTCCAAGTTGTCAATGCTAACCTCCCAGCAATCCTCAGTCCAAATACAAGAAGCACGAACCTTCAGTAAGATTAGGATCTAGCAAATATTGGTACAAAAAAGGTGAAAACAAGATCACCAGTGTAATTAATACAGTTGATCACACACAAGATATTCAGTGCAGTTAATCTTTATTTTTGTCCTTAAGAGTAGATATTGACCGCAGGGGCTAATAATTGGTAGATTGAGGATGTAAACTATATAGAAGTATATTTTGAATATATTATTCAAAATATTTAATGCTTATTTTTACTATAATGTAAACCAAGAGATGAGAAGTGGCAGGAATTAATTCTGAAGGTTCACCAGAAAAACACATACAATAATATAAGAAGAGCAAGTGAAGCATACTGTACCCTTTTAAAATGAAGTAGATGCCTCCAGAACTGTAATTATTTTCTACAATTATAAATTCTGAATTTACAGGCAGATCTAGTTCTGAGGTGCACTCTTGATTGACCCTGAGGCTTGTGCTGGAGTTGCAGGGTCCTGAATAAGTATCTTCACTAACAGATGTATTTTTACTATGAAAAGCAATTTTTTCTTCTTGATTAGAGGAAATGACTGCTGAAGTTTCTAGCCGTCCTCCAACATCTCTAAAGACAAGATCCTCAGCATTAATATTAAGCAAGAATGTCTGAATTACTTCCCCACAAAAGAAAAAGAAACATTTTCAGGTAAGAACGCTAGTATGAATAACCACATCTGAATAGGAATTGGCATAAATGATTTGAAGAACTCACCAATAAACTGAATGAGTCTGTGGGAAATATAATTAGTTAAGGTCAAGAGACGGGAAAATATGTCGTCCATTGACACATAGGAAGAAAGATGCAGCTGAGGGAGATTATAGCTCAACACCACATCAACTGCATCCTGCTAAGAGGACCAAGGGCCAATATTAGACATGTAGGAATAAGTTCAGAATATAACCCAACAATAATGTCTGTAATGAAAAGTAGAAAGATTTACTTTAGAGAGACCTTATCATTACATTAAAAAATATAATTGACAGAAAACCAGGTGCAGATGTTAAAAACCACCAACCAAAATGCAAATCTTCATAATTTGAGATAATCAAATATGTGAAATCATCCCTAGTATAAACATTTAAATTAGAAGTAACCCTGATGAAAATGAAAGGGTGAAGATGCGGAATGGAAAAAGAAAGTTAAGGAGAATAATCAGAAGCCAACCCATTAAAAGAGAAGAACGCTAAAATAAGAAAGGTCTTTGGCACATACTGTTGAATGAATGTAACTACAACCTTCCATTGAATACATCTGAAAATTAAGTTATGCGTCAACAGAAGTGATTATTAAACAAATGAAGTCAACCCAAATTACAAGGGATGGGACTATTATTTGAACAACATTTTCTGTAAATTTAGAACAGACATTATAGATTCTAAGAAGATGTTACAATGAGGAAAGGGTGTATCAAAGCATTATCCATGTAAGATGAATTGACCATCGTCCTATAGAAAGAATTAACATTTTCAATTCCTCATACTCTGGATGAGGTGGATGAAATTGTTAGACTAAGAATCGCTGGTGTCAAACATTTTATATATAATACTCAAAAAGACCATAGCAGTAGCTCAGTCTTAAGCTCCTAAAATCTAATACTGATTCAATTCTCCAGGCAAGATTTTGGAAGAAACAATGAACATTGGAAGCAACATATTCTGTTCCCACAAACTTCAATCAGTAACATAACAAAGACATCTCCTATAACTAATAACATAAGAAAAGAACTGGAAAAAAGGCAAAATGACCAAAATCACGATCATTCAAAGGCATTTGAACACATTTTACAAATGAAGCTACCATCGGACAAAAGGCTGTTTATGGAAGAATACTCACAGATTCTGCAATATATCAGTCCAGATTGAAAGGGAGACCAAAACATGCAACACAGTTGCAGATTATTCTTCACAATCAAAAGTAGACCATCTATATGTATAAATGCAAGTAGACGAGGAGGGAAGCAAAAACACCACTCCCAAATCCCAATAAAGCATTGAATTTGCCAACAACAATATAAAATTCAAATCGTTAAAAATTATAATATAGTGCAAACAATTTCAGCACCAACCGATAGAAAATGAGGGTCATTGTCTCATTGAATGAGAATGGAGCAGAAAGAACTGAACTGCAGTATCAGGTTATCTTTATCCAATCGCTATAAGAAATGGCCCACTTGGGCTTACTTTAGAATACAAATCCATGAAAAAACAAATGGGTTTCTTCAAAGTTTCTATCTTTGAAAAAGCCCTCCAAAAAAAATTGAACCAATTGAGTTTAAAAGGCGACGAATTGATTTTAATGTTCTTTTTGTTTTTTTTTTTTTTGTGGCCTTTTTGGGGAACACAAACAGCACTATTCTAGGTCGAGTTTTAACTTTTAACCGTCAACTGTGCCGACTGGTAAAAAAACATAAGCACAAAAACTGCTCTAAAATTGGTAAAATGTGTTGGGTAAATTTGAGACAGCATGAGATCTGAAGGCACACGTGTCAGACAGCTGTCAGTAATTCAACGCAGTCAGCAGAGCATGGGGAGGTGGGGGCCCATTAAACAGCTAATGGATTTGCTTTGCTAAGCCCCAAAGGTAACGTGGCATCATTAGAAGTGTTTATTGGGCCTGAGGGAACAACTGTAAGCCTCTCCCACGACTATGGCACCATTACTGTTGCTAAAATTTTGCCCTTAAAAAAATTGTGACTTAATGACAGGTCAAATAATATCCTGATCTCTTAATAAAATTGACCTATTTACTATTTTAAATTATTTTAAAAAATAACACTTTTTAAAAAAAAATTATTTTTATTATACAATTTATTATAAAATAATCAATATACCCTACATATATTATTTTTATATATTTAGATTTGATATAAAATATTATAAGATTTATATATTTTTTTATTTTTATTATACTATATAATATTATATTATTATATTTTAATTTTTACTTTTACATAAAATATCGTACCAAATTAATTACGATTAATTTTAGTAGGTCGAAGGAAATATCATTTATGATTTAAAAATTTATTTTTATTTTCTTTTCATCTTGCTTTGGCACACAAAAGGACAGGTGTGATATTGTTAGAAACAAAATAGTATTTGTTTAGTAAACAATATATAGAAATTGATTGAATTAATATTACTCTTTTCATTTCAAAATATTTATTCATGAAACCTTTTGTACATAGAGTAAATGTGTTAAAAATAATACTAAATTTAGATAAAGTTTCTATTTTACTCAAATTAAAAATACGATAGTTATTGATTGGTAAAAATTCCTAAGAAGCAAGAAGAAAGAAGGGTTTGAAAAGTTGTGCAGTTGACTTAGAATAAATAAGGGTATAATATGAAGAAACTAATCATTAATTTTAAAAATATGTACATGAACAAATATTTTAAAATAAAATAAAAAATTTTTATGAATAAATATTTTAAAACGGAATAAGTACATTATAAAGAAGAAAAAGAAAAAGTCCAAAGTGAAAAAGGGAGAAAGTCGCTGCAGAATCCTCCCGTTGCGACATTTGGCTTTGTATAATAGTGACACGTGACAGCTTTGATTCTTCACACTAATAGTTTATAGTTGAAGAGAAATATATATATATATATATATATATATATATATATATATATAATTTGCTGCGGAATCCTCCTATTGCAATACTTGGCTTTGTATAATAGTGATACGTGACAGCTTTGATTCTTCACACCAATAATTTATGGTTGAAGATAAATTAAAAAGATTTCTTTGACTAATATCATCTCTTACAAAAAAAATATGTAATATCAAAAGTTTATCTTTGCATCAAATTGAAGGTTATTTGAATTCATTAAATATGACATTATTAAATTCAGATTATGATTATTTTTTTTTTATAAATAAAATAAGGTTATCTTTTTTTTAAAATAAAATATGAAAATTATTTAAATTCATTGAAACATGAAAATTAGTTTTAACAACAGATGCAATGCGTGAAGAATCAAACTAAGTATCTATTAAAGATACTAAAATTAAAGTTGGAGGTTGAGTGAGGATCGGGAATTCATTAAGGCATGGGATATGGGCGTAGTGATTGTCAGAAGCTTTCTTATACCATGCGGCATTCTACTTCGGAAAGCAAAGTATTATTAGGTTTTCTGAAGGAGCAACATTAATTTACGACCAAAATGCAATAAAGTAACATTTCGATTGTGAATTGTCCAATGCCTCGATATTTCTCTCTCCATTTCTCTTGAAATCTATTATCCAAATTGGCCTAAAAGATTGTTTTTAGTCTAGAATTGAATTAGATTTTTTTTTTAAATGATTTTTACAAGGGGCACCCCAAAATGGAAAATTTTCGTTAGTACGTGTAAATTTAATTAGAAATAGCTCTTCCTACTGCACATATATGGCAACAAAATTTTGCATCTACAACATGGGAACCTGTGGTGCATTCATTTTGTTAATAAAGATTGGAACTTTTCTGAAAGTAAGAAGATGTCCATTTCTTTTCCTTCGAAGCATCTCTCACCTCAACCTGGCCAATCCATATCTAATATTAACTGCACTAAAACACGAATCCCCGACTAAAGAAACCACAATATTGAAAAAGTTTTTTCCCTGCGGCATATATTACTTGTACATTTCGTAATCTTATTACAAACAGAAAAAAGAAAAAAAAAAATTCAAGGTGTGTTCATGAATCTTTTTAAAGTTTGCAGCGTACTTAAAAAAGTGTTCATGGATCTTGTTAAAGCTTGCAGCTTACTCCATTGCGGTGGTGAAGAAGAAAACACAAAAGAGAAAAGGGAAAAGAACAGGAAAAAAAATGTTACTTACAGAAATTAGTAGATAGAAACAATAAATTTGAAAATGCATCTACATAAAGAGTTTACTATATATAGATTTTAATACTCTCTGGCATTGCCCACCCTGTAGATTCTGATCAAACTTCCCACTCCTCCCAAGGAGTAGTCGTTGAAGAAGTGCAGGATGAGGTGCGTTTCTTGCAATAAAGAAGAGTACAGATCGCGTGATGACGGCGCCTGCAGGGAGTGCTATGAAAAGGCTATCAAGGCCAAGAAGGAGCTTAAGCGAGAAATCGATGATCTCAAGTCCAAAGTGAACTTCTTACGGTTATTTTGGGGGCCGCATCTCTATCCATCGTATTTCTCCGATGTTGTTTTGGTTGCGTCCGACGACCAATCTTCCCCTAGTCCTGTCACCGTCCCCGCCCACCGCGCTGTGCTGGTCGGTATATGTGTTTTATTAGTTTAAGTTTAGAGGCCATACTACAGTTTCTATTCTGTGGAGTGTAACAGTTACTGCATAGCGTATACTATTTTAGTGAAGCATATGGCAGCTATATATATTGTTCCTTGGGAGGAGAGAAGTGGAGAGAAAAGAAAGGATTTGGTGGGAAGAGGAGTAGTCTTCCACCATTTGGGAGATTTTAGATGAAAGAAAAGAAGAGATTTGGAAGGATTTTGATCATTCCAAACCTCAAAATCCTTTCTCCAAATGTGGAGAGAAAGTGACTGATCATGAATGGAAGAGGAGAGTAAGTCTTAAATTTACAGTAGTACCCTTGTCTTCTTCCTTTCTGATGCAAGTTTGCTGTCATCCCTTCGCTGTTGCCGCCTCGCTTGCTGCCGTCCCTCAGTTGCTAGTAATTAGGTGGTGGTGGTTAGAGAAACCCTAATTTTTTTTCTTCTCTCTTTTGTGACTTTAGTTTTCTATTGAGATTAGAAGGAAAGAGAAGAGAGGAGATTTGTGGTGTTGATTGCAAGGTAAAGTAGCAGAGATGATGAGGATTAGAGTTCTGGAACGAAGCAACGTTGGTGACAATGATTTAGAAGTTACGCGGGATGCGGTAGCATTGACAACGGTGAATAGCAGGGGTATTTTTAAAAAAATTAGCTTATTAATAAAATTTCTTTTCTTTCTCTCTTCGGACTTCCAAACAAGAAAATGAATAATTCTCTTCTTTTCTCTCTCAAACTCCTAAATAACATTATGTATAAATCGCTTAACTTTTTCCTCTTTTCTTTTCTTTTACAATTTAAAATATTTTTCTTTTCTTTTCTCTTCTTATACCAAAGTTTTACGGGCCGAAGTGAGAATTTGGACTGATAATTCTTTAAACTAAGACATACAATTCGATCTGGTACTTTATCGGCGAACTCCTGCCAAGTTTATGTTTGTTTGTGAACATTTTGTCACTGCCATGGATTATGGTGCTTACTGGACTTAGATTCTGGTGTGAATGGTTTGAATTTCATTGATTTGGCCTGTTTAAAAGTTAGATTCTACAGAGTTCACAATGATAGCTCAAAGGATCGATAGGTATTTAACTTTACTATCATTTGTATTCCTTTGACTGAAGTTGAGAAAATAGAGGGGGGGAAGGGTTGGTTTTTGACCATTGAACTTTTACATGCGTACCACCACTATATTGCATTAGTTTACCAAGTATATATCTGTGTTTATGTAATCACCTCGTTAAATGTAGACAGATGGCATGACGATTGATTGGAAATTAGATATAGAGTAATGTTGTATTTTGTTTATTTTAGGTGTGATAAACAGGAAGTCACAAAAGTTCACCTTTTCTAAGGCTGAGAATTGCATTGCAAGACCTAACCAAGAAAAAAGGAAATGAAAATTACAGTGAAAGAGCAATTATAGCCTCCCCCCCTCCCCTCGCCTCCACCCCCCACCACCACCCCAAAAAAAAGTATAGGTATTGCAAAAGGTAAAATTCCCTGCTGCCTTGGTTATTATTTGTCGAGATTATTTCTATGATGTCGGCCGTAGAAATTTTAGAATTATATTTTATTAATTGACTAGGATTACCATTGCTAGAGAATCTATTGCTGATGCTATATTTTGCATAAAACATGAATAAAATTTTAATGTCAAGGATGTTTTATTTTATATATTAAATATATATGAATTTCAAACGATATAAATTCTTTACATATTAAGTAATAGTTGGCTCACTTTATTAATTTTTTTCCTTCATATACTAATGATGAACAATGGTAGGAAAAGCCTTATTGCTAGTATGTAATTGAGGATGTTGTATGGATTTTTAGGGGTATTCGTTATCACTATTGAATTTATAATGTTGGTTAAGTTTTGCATTCAGACATTATTATAAGTTAAGTTCCTTTTATGTAATAATTTGCTTTGCATATTCTGATTTCTGCTTTTTAGTGGAGAACCTTAGTATTTGGACTAACTTAAATTAATCTCTGGACAAATTTCTTAAGCAAGCTCCTTTGACTAAGATATATATCTTAGTGTATGGTATATTCCTTGTAACTAATTGGCAATATCATTTTACAACAGGCTTGCCGATCGCCTGTGTTTAGGGCCATGCTGGATAATAAGATGGAGGAAAGCATTAGTGGCACGATTAAGATTGGAGATGTGTCATATGATGTCCTTCGTGCATTTGTCAACTATTTGTACATTGCGGAAGCATCTCTGGATGAGGATGTGGCTTGTCACCTCTTGATACTGGCTGAAAAATACCAAGTCAAACATCTGAAGACCTATTGCGAGAAGTTCTTGATATCTAAACTAAAATGGGAGAATTCAATACCAAACTATGATTTTGCTCACCAGTACAGTGCAAAGAACTTGCTCGATGCAGCCTTGTCACTGATCATGGATAACATGGCAAAGCTAAATAAGCACGAAGAGTACATGGAGCTTGTGGAAAAGGACCCTCGCATGGTTGTGGAAATATATGAAGCTTGTCTATCTAAACTGGTTAATACAGCAGCAAGTAAAGATCCTGGGGCACGGTCATAGATGGATCTCGAGAAGCCATATATTTATTTAGGAAGATAACACACAGGTATTGACAACTTCACGGAATTGTTGAGCATAGGATCCATAAACTCCTGGCACAGGAATACTGATCACCACAGGGAAACAAAAGTAAATTGGAACTTCTGACAATTCAACATTTTTTACTTGTCGTTATCAATGTTTCTTCAATGTTTTAAATGGCATATTGTTAAAGTCAACCGAGAAATCAGATAAGATCATATCTATATATTAGGACTGATTAAAGGGAAACAACAAATTTAGACTCGGTACCTGATTCGTTCCAGAAGCTCCAGAAACCTAACTGAACCATCCTCAATAGGAGCCATTCCAGGATCATGTTGTAACCACCCTATATCATCAGAAGATCCATGAAGAGTCCTCCTTACCCTAGATATGATGATAATGCAATAGAATAAGTCAGGTACAAGTTATTAAAAAAAAAAAAAAAAAGGCAAAAAAGCATTCTGTGATTTCGATCCTTTAAGATCTCATGTAATTGAGGGAAAAGAAACTCCTAAACAAAGATAACACTCACCTGACCAGTTGATCATGGGCAGACCTGACATAACAAAGAATTCTCCTCCAAGTTGTCAATGCTAACCTCCCAGCAATCCTCAGTCCAAATACAAGAAGCACGAACCTTCAGTAAGATTAGGATCTAGCAAATATTGGTACAAAAAAGGTGAAAACAAGATCACCAGTGTAATTAATACAGTTGATCACACACAAGATATTCAGTGCAGTTAATCTTTATTTTTGTCCTTAAGAGTAGATATTGACCGCAGGGGCTAATAATTGGTAGATTGAGGATGTAAACTATATAGAAGTATATTTTGAATATATTATTCAAAATATTTAATGCTTATTTTTACTATAATGTAAACCAAGAGATGAGAAGTGGCAGGAATTAATTCTGAAGGTTCACCAGAAAAACACATACAATAATATAAGAAGAGCAAGTGAAGCATACTGTACCCTTTTAAAATGAAGTAGATGCCTCCAGAACTGTAATTATTTTCTACAATTATAAATTCTGAATTTACAGGCAGATCTAGTTCTGAGGTGCACTCTTGATTGACCCTGAGGCTTGTGCTGGAGTTGCAGGGTCCTGAATAAGTATCTTCACTAACAGATGTATTTTTACTATGAAAAGCAATTTTTTCTTCTTGATTAGAGGAAATGACTGCTGAAGTTTCTAGCCGTCCTCCAACATCTCTAAAGACAAGATCCTCAGCATTAATATTAAGCAAGAATGTCTGAATTACTTCCCCACAAAAGAAAAAGAAACATTTTCAGGTAAGAACGCTAGTATGAATAACCACATCTGAATAGGAATTGGCATAAATGATTTGAAGAACTCACCAATAAACTGAATGAGTCTGTGGGAAATATAATTAGTTAAGGTCAAGAGACGGGAAAATATGTCGTCCATTGACACATAGGAAGAAAGATGCAGCTGAGGGAGATTATAGCTCAACACCACATCAACTGCATCCTGCTAAGAGGACCAAGGGCCAATATTAGACATGTAGGAATAAGTTCAGAATATAACCCAACAATAATGTCTGTAATGAAAAGTAGAAAGATTTACTTTAGAGAGACCTTATCATTACATTAAAAAATATAATTGACAGAAAACCAGGTGCAGATGTTAAAAACCACCAACCAAAATGCAAATCTTCATAATTTGAGATAATCAAATATGTGAAATCATCCCTAGTATAAACATTTAAATTAGAAGTAACCCTGATGAAAATGAAAGGGTGAAGATGCGGAATGGAAAAAGAAAGTTAAGGAGAATAATCAGAAGCCAACCCATTAAAAGAGAAGAACGCTAAAATAAGAAAGGTCTTTGGCACATACTGTTGAATGAATGTAACTACAACCTTCCATTGAATACATCTGAAAATTAAGTTATGCGTCAACAGAAGTGATTATTAAACAAATGAAGTCAACCCAAATTACAAGGGATGGGACTATTATTTGAACAACATTTTCTGTAAATTTAGAACAGACATTATAGATTCTAAGAAGATGTTACAATGAGGAAAGGGTGTATCAAAGCATTATCCATGTAAGATGAATTGACCATCGTCCTATAGAAAGAATTAACATTTTCAATTCCTCATACTCTGGATGAGGTGGATGAAATTGTTAGACTAAGAATCGCTGGTGTCAAACATTTTATATATAATACTCAAAAAGACCATAGCAGTAGCTCAGTCTTAAGCTCCTAAAATCTAATACTGATTCAATTCTCCAGGCAAGATTTTGGAAGAAACAATGAACATTGGAAGCAACATATTCTGTTCCCACAAACTTCAATCAGTAACATAACAAAGACATCTCCTATACCTAATAACATAAGAAAAGAATTGGAAAAAGGCAAAATGACCAAAATCACGATCATTCAAAGGCATTTGAACACATTTTACAACTGAAGCTACCATCGGACAAAAAACTGTTTACGGAAGAATACTCACAGATTCTGCAATATATCAGTCCAGATTGAAAGAGAGACCAAAACATGCAACACATAGTTGCAGATTTTTCTTCACAATCAAAAGTAGAGCACTCACAATCAAAAGGAGACCATCTATATATATAAATGCAAGTAGACGAGGAGGGAAGCAAAAACACCACTTCCAAATCCCAAAAAGCATTGAATTTGCCAACAACAATGTAAAATTCAAATTGTTAAAAATTATAATATACTGCAAAACAATTTCAGCACCAACCGATCGAAAATGAGGGTCATTGTCTCATTGAATGAGAATGTAGCAGAAAGAAGAACTAAACTGCAGTATCGGGTTATCTTTATCCAATCGCTATAAGAAATGGCCCACTTGGGCTTACGTTAGAATACAAATCCCTGAATAAACAAATGATTTTTTTAAAACATTTACTCTTTCTGTTTTAAAATATTTATTTATAAAATTTTTATATTTTATTTCAAAATATTTATTTGTATTCTTTTTAAAAAAACAACAAATTGATTTTAATACTCTTTTTGTTTTTATTTTCCTTTTTTGGGAACACAAACAACACTATTCTAGGTCAAGTTTTAACTTTTAATCGTCAACGGTCAGAAGTGAATAGGCCGTAAGTTTAGTCTCTAAACTTTTTTATTTTGGCATAATTAGTCCCTAATTTTTTTTAACTTTATAGACCCTATATCATTTTAAAATTGGCACATTAGGTCCTTTTGACCTAATTTCGACGGGCCAACTCGTTAACTCCAATTTTCACCCATTAAGAAAGGTCAAATTTGAAATTTTACTGTAAACCTTCAATTTTTAATAAAAATAAATTAGTGTGTTTAGTCCCTGAACTTTTTTATTTTGGTATGGTTGATCCTTATTATTTTTTTAACTATATAGGTCCTCTCATTTCGACCTAATTCCGCCTGGTTAACCCTAAATCAACCATATTCTTTTTTTTTTATATATATAACTTTATAGGTCTTCTATTTTTTTTTTAATTTGACACATAAGTTCCTTTTTGACCTAATTTTACCAGGTCAACCCTAAATCAACTCGTCTACTCCAATTTTGATTTATTAAAAATGACAAATTTAATATTCACTATATATCTTCAATCATTTTTTATACTAAAATTTTGTATATATAGAACTAAAAAAATTGCCCTTTAAAATCCATTTTCAGAAACTGCCCAAAAGGATAGATTTTTATAGTATCATACCATGAATAACAGACTGATTTTTTATTGGGCTTTCAATTAGATATTAAAGGTGTATAGTAAAATACTAAAATTGCCATCTCTTAATAAGTCTGGTTTAGGGTTAAAATAAGAGTTGACGGTTGATTTATGGTTGACCTACCGAAATTAGGTTGGAATGACCTAATGTGCCAAATTAAAAAAATAATAATAAAGGACATATAAAGTTAAAAAAAAAAAAAGGAACTAACCATGTCAACATAAAAATGTTCAGGGACTAAACTCATCAATTTACTTTACTTGAATGGAGGATATGATATTGAGATTTTTTATTTAGGGAAAGGAAAGGTAGCATTGACATGTTGTGTGATTTGGTCAAGATAGAACGAGCATCAATTTAAATTTTACCTTCGTAGATTTTTTTGATTATTTGATTTGGCTATTGTTTGTAATACGATTTATATATTTGTGATTGTAAATTTAAAATTGTTTTAGTTCTATATATACAAAATGCTAATATAAAAAATAATTAAAAGTGTATAGTAAAATATCAAAGTTGTCATTTTTTAATGGGTCAAAATTAGAGTTAACGGGTTGATTTAGGGTTAACTCTAAAATTAGGGCGAAAGGACCTAACCTACCAAACTAAAAAGATAGACCTATAAAGTTAAAAGAAAAAAGAATAGGGACCAATCATGTCAAAATAAAAAGATAGAGAACCTATAAAATTTAAAAAACAATAGGGACTAATCATGGCAAAATAAAAAAGTTCAGGAACTAAACTCATCAATTTATTTTTAGTAAATATTGAAGGTGTACAGTAAAATACTAAATTTGCCCTTTCTTAATGGGTCAAAATTAGAGTTAACGGATTGTATGGACAAATTGTAGACTGTATTAGCTTCATTATGAATTCGTGTTAGATGCTGTTATTTTCAAGTAGTGTAATTTCCTTGTGTTTCTTTTTTCAGTAGTAGTTCGGGGGAATCATGTAGTCATCTTTGATGTTGGCACTAGTTATTGAGCCATCTCGCAGTTTTTTAAAACATACACACCCATGTTAAAAGAGTGCAACTCTTGTTCATTAAATAGCTATCTTGCAAAGACCTTTTTTTTCCAAAAAATAATAATTGGAAGTTACTAATCACCATTATTCAGTCTGAATATTAGTATTCTTTAGGAAAGTTAATGTAATTGAAATAATCTAAAATAGCAAAAGACTAAGGCTATACGTGGATAAAGATTGAATTGAGATGAGTTTGTTAAAATTTAATAAAATATTATTAAATATGGGTCCAATTACCAATAAGAGAGAAAAAAATATGATATGTTGTGAGTATATGATAGGTTTCGAGAAACAAAAATTATTTAAACAAATATTATTTTAAATTAAAGTTTTGGTTTGGATTGGAAAGGGTTGCTTCCTACTTATAGCCTTAAGAAAAAGTAGATTTTAGGATCTACGGTACAAATCACCCCACATGACCCGCACATGACTTTTCTAAAAGGTATATTCATCCATACATATGATCTTTCCAAGTGACGTCTGAGCAGTCACTTCTCTCTACTCTGCACTCATTTCTTCAACTTCACACTTTACAAATCGAGATTCCCTATAACCAACAGAGAAATCGCCATTAACGACTGTGGGTAGGGTTTGAATGACTGTGGTTTCTCTGGACTTTGGAGTACAAACTCATTGCAATGGCTAGAGCATGATGAAGAAAGGAAAATTAGAAGAGTAGTCCTCCTCATCAAAAAAGAAAGAGAGAAGCGGAAACGACTTCTCCGGGGAAAGTGATCTACGAAGGTGGTATGTACCCCCTCAACCCAAAAGAACAGAACGTACGAAAAGTAACAATATCCTAAAAATTAGATGATTAGGAGGGAACAGGAGTATGTTGATCCCTACTCAATATACGGTAACCAACTTGTGTTTAAATTATCATTGGGTTAGTTTGAACTTCCATTGTGATTGAGATTTGTAATGGCTCAAATGTGTGAAGTTTATAACTTTTGGTAGGACCAAAATTCGTATAGAGGTTGGGACACGGACCACTTACGTTGAAAAAGATTCAAAAAAATTTTTTTGGTCTAATTTTTATAAAAAAGTGCTTTATGTGTCGATGGCTTTATTTAGTACTACTACTTTGTCCTTGTCCATTATATAATCATCCAACTCATAAATTTATAATTTATCCACAATGCAATTAGGAATTTGATTAATATTATTATTAGAGTAAATATTCCTTAGAGACCACCTCATTATTTATCATATTGTTGCGTCAATGAATGTTTTTATTGTGTGAAATAGAAGTGAATTTTTACTTCTCCATTTTAAGTTCATTGTTGTTTGTATTGTACAATGTGTTCCTTTTATGTGGACAGATATGGATGATGAATATTTCACATTGAAGATATCCCATGGTGGCTGAATATCTGTAGCTAAAGGAGATATAGGGTATAAGGGTAGATGGATAGACTATGTAGATTACTATAGGGTTTTCACAACTAATGTGTACCAGGTTTGTATATTTATGAAATTTCTGGGGTATCTTAAGGACAACGAATATACATTATTCTTTTATTTGGAGCCTGCTGGGAATTTTAAGACTGGTTTCGTGTCGATATATAGTGATATTGAAATGAAAAAAAGGTGCAAACTTGTTGAGAGAGTGAAGGTAATTGAGTTTTTTTTGTCATGATAGCAATAGGAAAGAGGTAAAATAATTCTATAAGAATGCACCTCAAACGACTTCTTTTGTAGTGATTGAGGAGATCATTGAGGAGGATCCAAGTTCTGTTCAGCCTCCCAAGAAGGAAAAAAAGAAAGAATGACAAACTTAGGACAGAAGAGCTTTGGTTGGAATGGATTCCAAATCATAGTAATTGGTGGGCCCCAACTCAGCAAATGCTTCTATGGAAAAAAGAGACATGGCCAATGATAAAATATCAGATAGAGGGACTGCTGATATTATTATTACTGATGAAGAGACAGAGAATGAGGGCACAACACAGTAGACACTTAAACTTGTCAGAGATAGAGATCATTGATAATGTTGTCGTGATAGGAGGATTCTATTAGGTAAGTGCAAGTGATTATCAATTTAATGATAGTGATTGGGAAAGGTTGGAGATTGTTAATGATCTATTCCAGTATGACAAAATAGCTAAGTGTCATCATAATGCTGGGCTAGACAAAATAGTGGAAGAAGAGGTATTGCAGCATGATGTACCAGTTCAAAACAAGGGTAAAGGAAGAGCAGAGTAGTTTGTGAAACTGAGAAATCAGAGGAAGAAATATTGGATGACATCATATCAGATATAGATATAATGGCAAATGATGTAGCAAATAGTCCTGAACTGACGACAGAGGAAACTAAGGGTCAAAATTAGCCTAAAACTGTAAATATAAGAATAGATGAGGAAATGGTTGAGGAAATAGAAAGACAATGTATAGCAAAAATTATACTATGCCCAGGGCAAAAGAAACTACAAACATAGGAATTGGGGAGGAAAGGGCTAATGAGTGTGACTATCAGTGTGCAACATGGCAAGATGATGGATGGTTCAACTCACAAGAAGAAATTGGGACTAGAAGGGAACATGTTCAGAGTCCACCAGAATTAGATGCTTTTGATGATGGGGATTGTAAAGTTGAACACTTTACAGATGATGAGGACTACTGCCATGATGAATATATATATGATGATAGTATTTTTTATGAGTTCCAATCAGGAGAGAGGGGTACAGAAAATGATGGTACAAATTTTGTTGGTGAGAACAATGGTGACAATAGAAATATGGGTACAAATGGGGCTGGGCAGAACAATAGGGATGCTAATAATATGGGTACCCGTAGTGGTGGTAAAAATAATGAGGATAATAAAACAGAAACTAATGATGGAGCAATGAATGATGAGTTAAATAGTGTTGTTGGATCAGATAAGGAATTGGATAAGTATAGGAATAGGTATAAGGACTTCAATTATGAGAGAGATATGGACAATCTAAGGTTTAAATTGGAGATGAAATTTGCAAGTGCAATGGAGGTTAAGGAAGTTGCCAAGAATTATTTGAAACGGGAAGATAAAGTTGTTAGATTCAAGCCCAGTGAACCAAAAACAGTGAGAGTAAGGTGTAAAAGTCTAAACTGTAGTTGGGTGGTATTTGCTTCGGTTAAGAATACAACAAGCAACACTGATTTGGTAATAAAGACTATTTATCTGAAACATAATAATTGCAGCCACCAATGGAAGAATTCACTGATTACAACACAAAGGATTGGAAAAAAAATTTATGAAGAGGATCAGGGCAGACAGAAATATGTCAATAAAAACTATTAAGGCAAATAATTAATAAAGGAAGACTACAAGTCTGAAATTAGTTGCCATTAAGCATATCGTGCTAGATCCTATGCTAGGGCATTGATCATTAATACCGAAAAGAATCAATATGCAATGATTTGGAAATATGCAGTAGAGATTAAGAGAACACACCCAGACACAACAATTAAGATTTATCATCAAAATTTCAGAGAACCAGGAAAAGGGCCTAGGTTTATGAGAATGTACTGTTGTCTTGGGCCTCTAAAGAAAGGGTTTTTGGCTAGTTGTAGACAAATAATTGGTATGGATGGGTACTTCATAAAGAGGCCTTATAGAGGACATCTTTTGACAGCTATAACTGTTGATTCAGAAAATAGGTTTTGGCCAATGCATTGGTTGGGAAAAAAGTCAGAGAACAATAGCTGTGGTTTTTTTAGCTTTTATTAGAAGACTTGAGCATTCCTAATGGAGGATATTCATAGACCTTTATATCTGACAAAAAAAAGGATATCTCATTGTTAGATTATATGTATATTTACAACTTATTTTTTTCTTACAAATCAGAAATTTCTTCTGATGTGTATATGCTTCTACATAAGTTCTTATGGTATTCAATAGATGCTTCACAAGGGCTTGATGTAGCTTTGATAGAGGCATTGCCAAATTGTGAGCATAGATATTGTGTGCAACACATGTACAATAACTACAAAAGGTAGCATAGAGGTAAAGTTCTCAAAGATAAGTTGTGAAAAATTGCAACAATAACAAACCATCAATTACACATAGTAGCAATGGATGGTTTGAAAGACTATGATAGAGATGCTCATAGATAGGTTAGCAATTGCTCTAATCCTAGATAGTAGTGCAAAGCATTCTTCCCAACTGAGTTAAAATATGATATACTTTGCAATAACCTGTCGGGATCATTTAATAGATTTATTCTGGATGCACAGGACCAGCCTATTCCTATAATGATGGAAATAATCCGCATGCTAATAATGAAAAAGATTGAAGAAGATGATCAAAGATAATGAAAAGGTATCCAAATCCAAGTTGCCCAAAGATAAGAGAAATAATTCAGAAGAGAGTTATAGATGTAGTGGAGTGGAAGGTTGTTTGGAATGGGTTGGATGGGTACCAAGTTGCAGGACCTTGAAAGCAACAGTTCTCTATCGATTTGAAGACAATGACATGTAGTTGTCAAGAATAGAGTATATTTGGTATCCCTTGTGTACATGGCATAGCAACATTTCACAAGAAATGACTAGACCCTTGTGACTATATAGATGAGTGCTACAACACTTCAACTTTCATGAAGATTTATGAAAATGTTTTGCAGCTCATAAATGGTGAAAAATAATGGCTTGAAATTGATGGTGTGAAACTAGAACCACCGTTTTCATATAAGTAACCTGGTAGACCAAAGAAAGTAAGGAAAAAACAATTTAAAGAAGGTAATGATGGCAATATAAGAATAAAGAGAAGGGTTGTGATGACATGAAAAAAGTGTGGTAAAAAAGGACACAGTAACAGGGGGTGCAAGAATAGAGTAGTCATGATGGGCAATATGTTAGTGGACAATAAGGGCCCTAAGCATAAGAAGCAACTGATACTAGTGCTAGACAACACAGTGCACAGAAGCCAAGGAACAAAAAGGTAAAAATGTTAACATTTTGCCACAAAAATAGTAAGTCTCAAGATCAGTTTATTCTAATACATGTAAATACGTGCAGACTACAAACAGAAGTAGTAAGGGATCTAATCATTTTGAAGATTGTTTAGCAAACGTAGGAACTACATGCATAGATAGAGCTAATGGTTCAGAAAGGGTATAGTAGCTTTTTTTAATAAAAGACATTATGTGTGGGTTTTTTTTTGTCAATTTATAAAGAAACTAATAAGCTATATAAATCAGGAAACTAATTGTTCAGCTGATGATGATCATAGGTGACAAGAGAAAGGGTGGTAGAACCAACACCTAGAGCCAGCATATAACATTCACAAAACATAAGTTCGGAAAGGCCTTCAAGGGTGCAAAAACAAGAACCCAAAGATCATATGAGGACTTTGGTAAAGCATGGTTGGGCAATGAAAATCCAAGAAACAAGTATTCTTCTTGAAGAAAGGCTAGAGGCACAAGAAGACCAAGGAACAATTGATGCTGAGTTGGAATGAATTAGTGATTTTTTTTTTTATTTGGGTATTTTGTGAGGCTAAAGGGAAAGTTTTGGTAGCAATGATAGGCTGATTGTAGCATTTTAGTAGCAGTGATGTCTACTGCTGATTGTTTAGTTGTAGGGCAGCATTTGTAGGGTTTAAATAAAAGTAGGGATTGTACTTGGTATTTGCTTTTGGTAGAATTGTACATCTTTTGGATTAGCTGTAGGTATTATGAATGCTCAGGGTTATATATCTTATCAGTTAGATCATATGTTTATATAGATTATTGCAATGGGTGAGCATAAAGTGAACATCTCTATGAAAATTTTTTGTATTGGCTTGGATGGTTTTGAATGATAATGCAAAGTCCAAAATTACAAAATATGCTCTGTCTCATCTTCTGTTTTTTACCATTTAGTTGCCAATGCTTGCCCCCATTTAGGATTGTTTTATGCACTTTTTCCCTTTATAATAAGCTTGAATCTATTTTATAAGAGTAAGATTACATATCATATTTGTATTACATTATATTAAGGGAAAAGAGCACCATTTCCATTACATTACACTAAGGGTAAATTGAACCATTTGTATTATATTATATAAACATAGCTTCCATTGTGAAAAGAAAAGTGGAGTATATCTGGTTGTGATCAGTTCACAGAGTCACATCAGATCGAGTCCAATAGCACCATGATACACATTTATTATGCCTTACACTGTTACACATTTCCAATTGCTCTATCTCTACCAACTTCAGCACCTCTTTTTGCATCAACTGATGTAGATGAAGATGAAAAATACATCAAACATAGCACAACTACAATAAAAAGGTCCTTGATTTTCAACTTCAATCTCTTGTTCTTTGCTACTAGTTTCTGGTTCTTTGTCTGCAAATCCTCAAACTTCTTCTCGAATTTCTTCATCTGATCAGTGCCAAGTTCAATGTCTATCTCCATGCTTCTTATTCGCCTCAACAAACTTGGGATTACTTCTCTTGATCTGTCGCACATCTCAGGGTCGATCCAAACAAAAAATTTACACTTTTTACCCTTATTAGACAAAACCCAATTCAAATCTCCCAAATGCATTATTTACCTCCTAAACCCTAAACTCAGGCATCACAGAAGAAAGAGATAAAAAAAAAAAATGCATATTTTACCTCATACTCAGCACAGACAACAAACCTTCTTGATGGATTTCTATTTGTCCAAGACGTCCTGACCACGACAAATCTCCGATATCTGCATTTTGGAGGATTAAATTGGTTTTGATTTCTTGGAATGGTTGAAAATAGATACAATTCTACTAGTTAAACTCTTGTTGAGGCAGATTAAAATGGATAGGGGAAGAGGCTGCTTTATTTGGATACAAGGGAATGCATTTTTTTGTCCTCGTCATTATCAAAATGAAGGGAAACATTGGCACCCCCTTTGAAGACAACTCCTGAACTAAAATACCCTTTAGAAAAGTCATATGCTGGTCACGTGGGGTGATTCCATCATGAGTTAACAACTAATTTGGATAGAAGGACAACTACTAATACTTTATATAGTTCAAGGATAAAATTTTATGGAAATAAAGTTTGGAGGCAAACAGTGCTTTTTTTGTTAAGTTGAGGGAAAATTTGTG
This sequence comes from Voacanga thouarsii, assembly GCA_026120185.1. Taxonomy (NCBI): domain Eukaryota; kingdom Viridiplantae; phylum Streptophyta; class Magnoliopsida; order Gentianales; family Apocynaceae; genus Voacanga; species Voacanga thouarsii. The sequence continues at coordinate 1,681,980 of JANUWF010001217.1, read as the reverse complement.
CTATTTACTCTAGATTTTATGTGATTAACATAGATATTCTTTGGTATTTAAGTCGCACAATAAATGACATTCCATACTAACAATAGTAATAAAAATAGCACATTCAATCCAAATTGTAGGAGTTGGAACCTCTGAAGCTAAAACAAATTTAGTTAACAGTTAGTTTTTTCCTCCCAATACACTTTATATATTAAAAGTTAAAATATCTATTCTATAAATTACTCATATGCACATATATTCATATATAGCATATTTCTATTTTTTTTAAGACAATAGACTTATTGGGTTTAGCTATGCAAGAGGCAAAAAATTACATTTGAATAAGTAGGTAGCTTTAAAAAATAATTATACTTATGTAAAATGATTTAAATTAAATTTAAAATTTAACAGTTAACACCAATAGAGTTCTCTTATAATAATAGCTACTGGTATAGTATTAATATGACACTATATAAAACTCTTTATAGACGAAATGTAGATCTCCGGTGTGTTGGGATGATGTGGGTGAGAGAAAAATCACTAGCCCAGAATTAGTGCAAATTGCATCTGAAAAGGTTTAAGTCATTCAAGAAATACTAAAAGCTGCACACGATCATCAAAAGAGTTAGGCTGATAGCAAACGGAGGCTATTAGAATTCCAATTAATATAGAAAGAAGGTATATTTAAATGTTTTCCCTACCAAAGCTATGATAATATTTGGCAAAAGTAGGAAACAGAGCCCAATATTTGTGGGAACATATGAAATTCTTGAAAGAATTAGTGATTTGGCCTACCGGTTAGTGATGCCTCCAATAATGTCCAAGTTGTATGACGTGTTTCATAAATCACAGTTGAGAAGTTATATGTCTAATACGAGTCCTGTTCTATAGATATCACCACTTCCAGTTCAAGAAGATTTGACTTATGAAGAAGTTTCAATGAAGATTGTAGATAGAAAGATCCAGGTTCTAAGACGAAGATCGATACCTTACGTCAAGGTGCAATGTCTAATCATTCCGAATATGAAGCAATTTGGGAATTGGAGGAGAATATGTGTCGAAAATATCCTTCCTTGTTTGAGGATCAAGGTATGTAAGTTTCGATGACAAAAGTTTTCGTAAAGGGAGCGAAATGTGAGCCTGCGATCCTTGTAGCATTTAGGCTCTTTTTATTTTAGGATTTTGTATTGTGGGATAGGGCCCATAGGCGTTTAGGGATTAATTACTTTTGATGTAAGTTAAGGGGCCTATTAGTTTTTTTTAAAGCAATTAAGGGCTTTTTTACAATTTCGTTAATTTAGCCTTACACAGTTATGCATACGTTATTGATTGTTAACGCATCATTTCAAAAAATGCTTTGACAACAATGGGAGAAAAGAATCAGAACTAGAAGCTCCAACCCTATGTGAGTTTTCAACTCAATCGTTCCTTAGGCTATTGTTATTTATTGTTCTAGGGATTTTAGCTTCTGATAAGGAGCAAGGGTTTCGTGTAGGGTTGATTGGAGGAAACAGTTCATGTCTGAATTCTGATTTAGTTTATGAATTCTTGGGGTTTTAGGTATTTAGTGGATTTTGGAGGTATTAGAGAACTGTTTTGGTTTTGTGAAAAGTTTGGTAAGAACATTTTGGCTTTCTTGTAGTTTTGGTTTCTTGTTTTTTGAAAATTTTGATACTCTTAGTTTATGAAGATGTTATTTTGGTATATATTGGATTGAGTATGATTATATTGGTGATTTGATTTATTTTCAATGATTTGTAAGTTCACAAAATTATAAAGGTATGAAATTATGTTCAGTTCTATGGTCTGATTCATTGAGATATCTAATGCTTGTGGATGGTTTTGATGGGGATTCCCAAAATCTATCTAAATTTTTTGGCCCTTAACTAAGGGGATACAATATCTAGTCATCATTTAGGTCCTTGTTGAGGGATATAATATCTAATTTCTATTTAGAATCTTCTCCTAACGAAATATAATAGTTAGGAGACTGAAATTAGTTATCCGGTACCTTACCCTAAGCATGATTCATCTTTGTGAATAAATTGTTATGAATTTTTATATGTGATGTGTTGAACAACACTGTATGTATACAAGTATTGTTTTGAGAACATTTTGTGATTGGTTTTTTCTTGGAGTTTGGTAAGGAAGTAAAACTGAGATTTTACAGCAAGAAGAAACTATAGCAGAATGTTTCTGCAGTTTTCACGACTCCAAATAGTGCTGCTTGCTATATTGCTTCAAGTGGTGCCGCTTTCTCTTAGTTGTTTGGCAATATCTCTTTGTTCAATTTACTCATTACCTCCTTCTTCAACCCAAGCAGTGCTGCCTTCTCGTAGTTATTCAACAATGTTCATTTGTTCAGTTTATGTGGCACCTCCCATTTCAATCCAAGCTACACCATCTCCCTTCTAACCTTTGAAAGGCACCACCTCCCTTTTCAAACACTATTGTCTTGTTTGAACAAGCCTTTTTTGCATTTCACTTCATTATCTATCCATGTTACTTGTACTTAAGAATTCTTTATTTTTTTAGATGCAAACAAATCATTGGAAAGGATTACTTTTATGTACCATGCTATGTCTTTAAACTTTTATATAATATACTTAATTCCAAGTATGCTATGTTTTCCTTATTGAGCTAATAAACTCACCTCTTATTTAATATTTTGCAGGCTCTCAGGTAGAAGGTGATAAATTGGATGATTGGTTTGAGGAGGGTCTTAAAGGACATAATTTTTTAGCTTAACTTGTGAACTTGAGTATGCTTTGGAGTTTTATTGAGTTTAGCTTATGTATTAAATGTTCCTTAGAGTTATGGATTTAAGTTCTATATTTGGACAAGCCTTTATGTTGTCAACTCTTATTTTGTACTCCCTCCATCCTTATTTATCTGTTATATTTAACTACTTTTCATATTGTAAGAAAAATTAGTTACTTTCTCAAATTCATATAACTTGTTTATACATTCCAAAATTACCGATAGATTTAATATTCACTACAGCTATTTTCCTACTTCAGAATTTGTTTGCTCTATTCTCTCTCTAAAGTTACCACACTTCATTTCTCAAAACTATTTAATACAAGAGTATAACAGTAAAATTACTATTAATGTTATTTAATTTTTTTTAATATGACAGATAAAAAATAATACCATAACTTTTTAGTTGTAACAGATAAATAAGGACGGAATGAGTATTTTAGAGCTAATGTATTTTAAGTTCCCATTTAATGACATTTTTATATATTTTGGTTGTAAAGAATCAGTTAATGTGTCCAGGGTTCGACATTCTATTTTAAGATGTTGCCATGTCACTCTTAGATTGGGGGTGTGACAGTTTCTTCCCTTTTTCTTCTATATAGTGTTGGAAATATGTCATAAAAATTTAAAAATTATGTAAAGATATTTTACAATAATAATAGTATTTTTATTTAAACAAGTTTGTATTTACTTTTTCCATATATAAAAGTCCAAGTATATTAGTAAGTAATCTATGTGTTGGGTCATGTTTCCCTATAAGGTGTAGATCATTGTTACTTAATATACAGGTAAAAGGGTTTTTATTTAATTGATAGAATTGGGCACTTCATCAAAATTTAGATAATTACACTATGATTTTTTAGGTGGCGAATAATTTATATTTAATTGGTAAGTAATTCTCTCACATCAATAATATAAGCGTATTTGGAGAATTTTGACCAAAATAGAGGCCCTTTGAAATGGACACCCAAAAGTAGGTACCAATCTTAGGTTAACTACCTAGACCTCGCGTTCGCAAACGCAAGGTCATACGATCAAAAAGTCCCCGAGAGCGCGCTGGCATGGTTAAAAAGTGCAGCATTAAAGCTGTGTAATTAAAGGTACCTCGTGTCTAGGAGACAGGAGGCCTTGTATCTTGTGTTTGCCAGACACGAGGCACAAAGCTTTTTCAGAGATTCCATTAGGAATCTCTGAATTTTCACATGAAGATTGAATTTACAGGGTGCTTGCATTCATGGGACCGGCTTCTTCCTCGTCTATATAAATCCACTTCAAGCTTTCTTTCATCTTTGCGTTCCAATCGAATTCTCTTTGTTTCTCTTCTTCTTTGCGTCCTTATAATTCTAACACCGCGTCTTTCTTCTTTGCCGTCCTCTATTTCTTTTAAATAATTTTTGTTACTATTGTCGGATTCTAATAGCTGGTGAGTTGCTATCGAAGTAATACCATTCGTGAACAGTTGCTGTCAGAACAAGTAATACCAGACACGAGGTCAAACAATTACATCTACCTCGGGATTTGGAATTGGAGGGGGATTGTTCTAGAATTGGAAGGAAGTTGTTCCTCGTGTGTGCTAGACACGAGGTCCTGGTGGATTCTAGGTGGGTACCCCAAAATTGGTACCTACTTTTGGGCGTCCGTTTCAAAACGCCCCTAATTTGGTCCAAAAATCGTGTATTTAGAATAGGTAAAATTAGACCATGCAATAATAGTCTTTATAAAAATACTATAATAAATAAATATTAGATTATTACTACCTTTGTATGGATGAATACTGTATGATTTGAGTATAAGTTAGCGGTCTAATGAAGTTGGACGTATATGCTTTGATATACTATACGTGAGATTTTCTTCTTTAGATTAATAGCCTTGTATGCTGGGCATATTATGATACCTCAATCCCATATAGAATTGGGATGAGAAGTGTGAATGGTATTCAGGGATAGGCTTAAGTACCCATTGTCAATTTGAGATATCTAGTTTGACATAACAAGGACGACGATGGGTGTTGCCAGGCCTATAGTCACGCTTCTGGGCTTGCGGGCACTGGGCATAACTTTTGGTATCAGGGCGGGTAGCTAGTCCTCCAATATAGGAACTAAGTACTACACTGTGCGCAGTAGGAGCCACCTCTAGAATCTTATATTACCTGGTTAGTCCTTGGTTTGACCCCTAAATATGAGCCTAGTAAGGACGCTTGGGCCTTAATGAAAGGTGAATGTGATACTCCAATCCCACATAGAATAGGAATGAGAAGTGTGAATGGTATTTAAGGATAGAATTAAGCATCTATTGTTAACTTGGAATATCTATTTTGGTCCAGTCAAAATAATAGCCAAGTAGTTGACTGTGAATGCTACTAAGTCCATAGTTACGCTTTTGGGGTCGCATGTATAGTGCGTGACATATATATCTTTAGTTAACCAAAATGAACTTATATAGGAGAGCTTTTATGCCTTTCTTCACAAAATAAATAATCATCCATTTGTAATAGTTTATAATATCATACTCTAGTCACACCTAGTTTACAAAAGAATAGCATTCACTAAGCATGAATGTGTGCATATGAACATATTATACGATCATTTCATGAAACTATGAATTTGTATTTGTGTGCTATGTGAATATTTTAATTTTCTTAAATGTGTGAGGTCTATAAATTTTATGAATTGGAAGTTATGGGAGTTATTATTTGATTATGACATTATAAAATATTTTGCATAGGAAGGTAAGGATAATTTGTGAGTAGGATTTCTATTTTATATTTATATTGTTGGAAAATATGCTCATAACAAACTACGTATTTCTATATTATATATTGTAATAAATTATTATATTCATTCATAATTGTTTGTTTGCATATATTTACACGTTAAAATCCAAGTATAATAAGTAAGGTATAGGATATGGATACTTGATATAAAAGAAAAATGTTGTTCTTATTCTTTTGATGAAACTGGGCATTTAATTAAGATAAGATCATTATGCTTTATTTTCCAAATGAGGAATAGTTTATCTTTAATCGGTGAGTAATTTTTTCATACCATTAGTATAAACATATTTGAAATAGATAGAATTGGAATACATCATAATTTGATGTATAATGGCTGAGATCTTTTTATGAGATCAATAATCTTGTGCAGTAGATGTATGATTCTAATTAATTAAGATAAGTTTATACAATAGATTTTCTATACTTTACTTAGTAAAGATCAATTCACCCCCTTATGATTGTCTAGGATAATTTTAAAGATCCAGGGCCTTAGGAACGTAACTTAATAGTGTATGCTTTTTGGTAACTCCAAAAAACAAGCAGGTACATACTAAAAGTTATAAATTATCAGACTAAATATTTAAGGATGGTAGAAATCATTGACAAAGGTGTTCGTATATATTTCTTATCTTAATAATAGATGTTATATAGATGGATAGTTTCATCATTATACCTGTAGGTCGAAAACACTGAATTTATAATATTGTTCTTAGGGTCAATATTTTCATATAGTGATAATTTGAAATATGTGAAATGATAAAATATAGTTATTTATTAACAAATGTATTTTAGTTATTTTAATAGCTAAGAACAATATGCCTTTTAGTCTCCAAGTAGCTCAAATAACCTTGATAATTTTATTATTGTGCGGCTTATTGGATGAGATAAATAATTGGAAGAATTATTTCAGAAGTCCAATATTTTTTTGGTTGGACTAGAATAAGATAATGGTCCAATTTATTAATTGAATTATTAATTAATTATTTTGAATAATTTTATATTAGACTCAAGTGAAATAATTAATAAATGGAAGAGATTAAATTTAGTCCTGAACTGAGGAAAGGGCAAAAAAATCCTGGCTTATTGAAGAATGAGAAAGGTGGCCACTAAGGTATTAAAACCCAAGTGGCCGGCCAACACTTAGTATGAGGGGCTAAAGGTTTTCGTTTCGCAGGTGTTTTGAGTTTCTCTGTAAAATAGTTCTCTGTGGGTTGAAAGGAGAAACTCCAACCCTAGTTTTTCTAGCGAGTACTATCACATCTCTTTTCCCTCTTCCACGTTCTTTCTCTTCTCATCCTAGTTTTCTATATTCACCGGTAGACAATTCACATTAAGTGTGAGAATACTCTGGAAGACTAAAAGGTGGTACTTTTATGCTCATTTGATGTGAAAAAGTAGGTGCTTGGCTGGTTTATCTGCGGATCAAATGCCTGTTACCAGTCAAGAGACGCCAAGTTTGGAGAATCGACCTAAAGAGGTTTCATCTAACCTAACTCTATTGCCAGTAGTCCATCTACTGTGAAGGAAAAGTAAGTATCTCCTAAATGCTAATGAGAACTTTATCGTAAAAATTTAAATCCACAGCATATTCTATTTTCCCCATGTGCGTGTGTATGTTATAATAATAAAATTTTGGTTGAGCTTTGAATCTTAGACCTCTTAAACTTTCTCATAGCATTTACCTTTTTTGCCGTGTTTTGGTGTGTGTGCAAGGTCCTACAAAATTTGATTAATATCCAGAAAAGTCTTGGGAAATCTTTCCTAACATACTCTTTCTTGTCGCCACCCCTTAGAAATTTATTAACCATGCATAATTCTTTTCCTTGTAAGAAAATCTTAATGGAATCCTCTTCCTTAATTTTTCTCCTTGACCACCAATTTCAAAGTTTTAATCTTTCTAAATTTTTCTCAATGAATATCAAGGGTTATACAGATAGGTTTTCTCCCTAATCACTTCTATCTAGCCGCCACTCTTAAGATAGGTTTATCGTGTTTCCTACTTATTACTACTGATATTGTTATTTACTATTTACTATTTTAACTTTTATAATCATTTATTTTAATTCTATTTATAAGTTGTTGTTATTTAAAAAATTATTATTCATAGCTTATTACTATATACCATTGTTATTATTATATTTATTATAATTATTATTCATTATTTATTATTATAAACGCTATAACTATTATGTATTATTATTTATAATATTTATTATTTATAATGTTTACTATCTATGGTGCCTATTATATATTTAATTATTTATTATTTATTAGTATTTATTAACCTATTAATTAATTATTCATTTGTTTACTTACTTAATTACTTATTATTATTATTAAAAATATTAAAAATTATTTATTTTATTTATTATAGTTATTAATTAGTAGTATTATAATTATTTAATACTATATTATTATTCTTATTATTCTTAATCTTATTGGTAGTATTATTATCATTGTTGATAATAATAATAATAATTATTATTATTATTATTATTTATTATTATTATTAAATATTGTTATTTTTCTTTAGAAATATACATATATACAAATATATATATATATATATATATATATATAATAACATCATTACTATTTATGTTATTATTTTCATTATTTTTATGAGAATAGTATTATTTTATACTTTTGACAATATTATTATTTTTGGTTATATTCAAGTAATACTTATGTCACTTACTTATGTTACTATAGTAACAAATTATTTTTATTAATCATGAGATTTTTTTATTAATTAAATTTAGAACTCCTAAACTATTAACATCATATTGAGTGTTGCTATTGAGTATGTCCATGTAAAGTTAGGAGTTTGTAACACCCCACTACCTACATACTCAGATAGGGCAGGATGTCGTCCCGTCCAGAGGACCAGGAGTCTTTATAACGGGGTGCAAATAATAAAGAATAGAAAAAAAAACCAACTAAATGAAATAATAAAATATTCTTATTACATCCGAGGAAATACTTATACAAGTCTAAGAGAGAAAAACTAACAAACATCTCTTGAAAGAAATATAAATCAAAATAAGATAAAATAAACGAATGGATGATTATCACCTATTCCTTCAACCTGCTCAACATAAGTACTCTCCTGAAATCACGATATAAAATGTGTGAGATTGGCATCTCAGTAAGTCTGGTATGTACAAGTGTCAAATATAACCATTTTGTGCATGCATATTTATCAAAATCACAAAATCGTGTTTGCAAGTCAATTGCATCAATAATAGTTATACGAAGGAGCCTTACTCAATAAATCCAAAATAGTTCACAATAAATCATCATTTCATCATATTCATAATTCATTAAGTAGGGATTAGCAAATGATCCAAACAATAGTATCATAATCCATATCATGGTTACCACCATAATAACGTCCTAATGTATTCTTTCAACAATGGACAGTGGAGGATCCTCCCACTAGGTAAGATACTTCTCCATCTCTACACCCAACACTCCAATTGTTCAATCCGGATCAACAATATCTACATGGACTAATATGCTAGCTTGGACGACCTGACTAAGTAGTACTGTCACCTCTCCAAGTTAAATTCATCTTTTGGAGGTGGCCTCCTGCCATAAGACTCACCCTTACTCTTCAAGACTAATACTACTAGCCTACCTCCGCTGAGTACTCAACGCTCCCTATTTAGGGGCAGAATCATTTTTTCCTTTTTTGAAAATCTTTGATTAGCTTGTTTGTAAAACGTGATTTTTCGTAATAGCATTTTCAAATCGTTTAGTGATAGTGTAAGAAATTATTTTTGAGTTTGAATAGTTGAAACTTGATAAATTCATTTAGAAAGTAACACATTCACGTTTCCAACCCCAAATATAAAAACAATACAGTGTAACTCATCATGTTTAGCCGACGTTTCAATCATCTTGTCAAAACATCATATTGACACCAATTCCAAATAACATTGTAAAAATTGCTTGCAAACAAGTAACATGTATTAAAATAGTTATGCAAAGACTTACTTGAATAAATCAACAGCTAAACCCAATTCAATTGATGGCCCTTACTTCCACTCCTTCCTTATTTAGAATAAATGATTCTTTAATTAGAATCCAAATATTACATCCACTATTTCATGCAATATGACTTTTCATGATCTTATTAATTACCTAATTCATCCATAGTATCTAGGTAATTTAGTTTATTAGATCGCATATACAACTTCTTTTGCCATGCTATTGATCATAACTATGCATTCAATTCAAATCAAATCACTATATGACAATTCTTATATTCAACTAGTATAAAATCATCATAATCAGCCCTATAAACATTGAAAGATCTCATCTTTGCCTACTTAGCATAGATTTGGATTCATCATGATAAGATACATCAATGTCCTATCTCATACTTGCTTTATCTATGGCTTACATCAAACTATTCATCATTCTAGTTCATTCATGCTTTCATGCTAGACTCCATGAGCATTCATAAGTCAATAATTTACAGATTAAAGCCATTTAAATCAGTAAAAATAGAATCTTGATTACTTCTTAGCGATCTAGACTTAAAATATGGAAATTCCTTGATGACTAGCTCAAGTTCGATGGATAGTTAAAGAGATTGGTCCGCTTAAATGTCCTTGATCGAGACTCACCAAGAAAGGGATAAAATCAGTCCTTTATGGACGTGATTTAAGGGATAAAAGAGAAAAAGAATGGCATAAGAGAATAATAGAAGGGTTGAAGATTAATTACCTTGTAGAAAGTTTCGATTTTGGCTTTGTTCTTGGGGTAGGTTGACCGAATTTTTGTGCAGGCAGAATGTTATTTGTTTCGTGAGTTTGAGGGGTTGAGAGGGTAGGAATTTCGTGGTTTGCTGGACAGAAAAATCTAGGGTTTGGTGTTTAGGTATTTGGAGGAGTTCTACCTTATAATGGATTCTTAATCACAAGAGAAAGTTGGACAGCTTTGATCCTTCTTTGGGTGCCAAAACTGGACATTAGTTTAGGGGTTATTGCTGCTGTGTTTTATATGCTTATGATGGCAAAAAAATTGGATAGAGAGAGGGAAGAAATCTGGTTAGTTTCGGTCTCTATAGTGGCGAGAATAAGAGAAAAAAAGTGAGTCTTTGTGTAGCTATATTTTTGTGCAATACTAGAGAGGTTTTTGTGCAGATTTTTTGTTGCTGGAATTTTTGTGCAGTATGGTACTGATTGTGGCCGAAATTCTAAAGGAATTGGAGGGGAAATTCTGGTTTTTTTTTTTTTTTTTTGCTAAAACAAAGTCCTAATTGGTTAAGGTTTTCTTGAATAACTCTAGCTAGGTTTTGGAGATAGAGTTTTAATTGAGTTACAATTGCTCTAATGTGTGGTGGCAACTTTGAGAGAATTTTCAGAAAAATATAGGAAGGAATTAGGTTATTTATTTAAGCAATAATTTAATTTATTTCCTATATTAATTTAAGTAATTTAAATGGCTATTAAATAATTATTTTGCAAGATAAAATTCTGGTTTCCTTTTTCCCTTGAAGCTACCCAAAATCCTTTTTTCTTTTTCTCCAAATTTCAAAAATCCTTATCCAAGAGATAAAGACTTCATTTTAAAATCCAGCTTTATCCTTTTATTTCCTTTTTACTTATCTCCTTAAGAAGTGGCGACTACCACAATAAAACTATATATATATATATATATATATATATATATATATATATATATTTCATACATTTTACCTCCTAATAAATTACGTAGATATAACTTTTAAAAATCCAGATTAGTAATATTAAAAATTCTCTAAAAGATTATGATAAGATATTAGAAATAAAAATTTAATTTATTTCAAATATTCTATAAAATAATAAATCACACTCCTAAATTTTAGGAAATTAGCTCCAAGGTGGTGGCTACCCTAGGAGTATTTCGGCCAAGGCTTAGAAAAAATTAGGGAAGAAGAAAATAAAAGAAAGGAAATGATTTGAGGTAGCTAGGATTCGAACTCAAGCCCATCAAGAATTAAGCACCAAGCTTTATCCACTATTCCCCAACAATTCTTATGTAAATATTCTCCTAACAATTTTTTTTTTAATTTCCACTCACTTGCTTCATCCTCTTTCTAATAAATTTTTCTCATCAAAATAAATAAGAACTCAACTAACTCAAATAACACAACTACTTCAAGAGCAAATTAATTCATGAACCAACAACTTATGAAACTCATAATTTTATAAAAATAATTCGATTTACCAAATGCAATATAAAAGAAATACTATGACATACATGACATTTCCCACATACTAAAGGTGGCTTAATACGGGGTATTACAAAGTTATTTATGGATATGCAATTTTATTACTTAGTTGTGCACCAATGTTGACATATACCTTGTGTTTACCCCAAACAGGGTTAGGTTGCCTTGAGTAAGACTTAGAGGATTATTTTGCCAAGTGGAATCAAGAGTTCAAAGTAAGTCATTACATAAAGATATTTGTGAACAAAAGTGCTTCTGCAAATCAAATGCACGGATTGCCATGGAGGATGTACTTTGGGATGTAATTATGGACCGTTTATTCCTTCTGCTAAAATAAAATAATTTTAGTCAAGCAAACAATTTTTCAAGCAAAACAATAATTTTTCCTTAAACAAATTTTTACCTAAGGTTGTTTAAAAATCATAATTTCTACTTTAAAGAAAGCTCTTCATTGATTTTACATTTTTCAAGTGAAATAAACATAACGTTGAGTACTCAATAAGGGTAGACTATTAGGATTAGTCTTTGAAGGATTGGGTAAGTCTCTCAGTAAGAGGCCACCTCTGAGGGGCAAGCCCTGCTTAGACAAGATGACAGTTCTTATTGATCAGGCCGATCCGAACTAGCAGTACAGTTCAGATGGACTGTTTATTTTCGGAGTGGATAACGGATAAGTTTGGGTATAGAGATTGAGAAGTATCTCACCCGGTGAGCTATACAATCACTTTGTATCAGAATACATATAGTATGGCATCCTAATCATTCTTTTGCCATGATGCACAAAATGTGGCATCCCAACCGTTCTCTTGTTATAGTGCACAATGTGTGGTGGCATATGTATTCATAATGTACAGTTTCATAGTTAATTTTATTTGAGTGGTTATTTCTTTATAAATTGAGCACTTTTACTTTACAAATGCTGATAATACACCACTCAGTGTTCAAAGATAAATTTTTAGACTTGTAGACTTTTTGTTGTGATTTGTTCAAAACTTACATACATGAAATATTTTTTTAAACTGTCATGAATATACATAGGACTTACTTAGAAATGTTTCTCACACCTTTTTATATCATATCTTCAGATCGATCCTACTTCGAAGGTTGATTTACTTATGTTACCATGAGCTTAGAAGATTTATTTTAATGTATTTAGTTGTTAGAGATTTTAGTTACCTTCCATTTGTTTTGAGACTTGTATAAGTATTGTTTTGGGATTGTAATAAGTTAATATCAAGCTATTTTCTTCTATATTTTATATTACCTAATTATAAAGACCTATTGTTCTAAAGATAGGGCAATATCCCTGTCCCTTTTGGGCTACGTAGGTAGTGATGTATTACAAGTAGTATTAGAGCCTAGGTTTAGGCAGCTATTGGCAATATTTGGATTTATTACATTAATTTTTATAATCTCTAATACTAATCTTTGCGTCCGTTACTCGAGATTGGCCTTTTAAGAGTGGTAAGATTGACCTTTCATGTATAGTAGAACACCTGCTCTAGTTCCTATAGTGGACCTATCCTCTTTGGGCATGAAATCCGAACCTGAATCATATTGATTTGAGTTTAGAGAGTAGTGACAGTGAGATAGAGATTTAGGTTTCCAACCCTATTGTGCCAAATGATGGTAAGGAAGAGAAGATAGAAGTGGAGGTTGCTGAATTAGAGTTACCCAAGCAAGAAGGAGGAGTTGAGGATGTGCAGGCAGTAGACCTCCCATACAAGTGGTTGATTTAGTCTCAAATAGTGAGGTTGAGAAGAAAGCTCCTGATCTTGACTTAGGTGGTGAAGGAGAAGAGGAGATGGGTGATGCTAATGGTGAGAGAGGTGAAGAACTAAATGATGTTAACGATGAGGGAGGAGAAGATATGGATGATACTGATAGTAAAGTAGAAAAGGGGATGGAAGAGTCTGATGAGGAGGAAGAGGAGGTAATTGTGCCTCATTAGACTCCACCAATAAGAGAGTTTGATATTATCCCTTTTGGCTTTGACTTTGAGGAGTCCGGTGACGAGGGACCCAATCAGAAGTATAAACTCACCCCTGGTATGAGAGCACTTAGAGAGCCAGTCTTAGAGGTGAAGGATAAGGGAAAAGGGAAGATGGAAGAGAGTCCTAGGAAGAGTGAAAGTAATGGTTGTATACTTAGGTTCGAATTGGGAATAGACTGCAAGAAGAGAAGAGAAGGATGGTTCGAAGAATCTATCTATGACTACTCGAGTGACAACTAGAGCAGTAAGAAGACTTAGTGATGCAATTTGTTGATTAGGGAATCTGTTTATTAAGTTCATGGTCTATTTACTTTCTTGTCTATGAGTATCTGATCCCTATAGAGGTATCACCTATGATATCTAATTTCTTTGTGTTAAAGTATAATTTATTTTGAATAAAATTTTTGAGTATTTCACTTCTTAAAAAAAAAAAAAATACTTCCATATGTTCAATAAGTGAGCAAAAGTTATATATGTTATCTTTACGTTATATGTTTACATTCATATGTATGCATTTGTCGACCTGTAATTATGGTGATGATGATTGAATATGGCATCTAGACATAAAATTACAACAAGAGGTAGAATTGGTCATGTCAGAAAACCTTCAACACCTGAAGATGAGCTAACAGAGCACTTGCAGCCAAATGTGAGAAAAAAGCATAAAGAAGAAAAAGGTCAGAACCTGAGGGGTCTCCTAAAGTGACAGTTGGACAAGTCCGATTAAGACTTTACCATTGAATTCAACCAGTTGAGAAAATATAGTTGTTGGAGAAAATAAGTTAAAGTCATAGGTGATGACCAAGTTGGTTGAGCAGAGAGAACGTGAGATCGGATGCAGCCGTAGTGCCAGGTTAATTCTTTATTTTTCCTGAAAGAATATGCTATTTGATCTTTATTCTGCATAGCCTATATATATATATATATATATATATATATATATATATATATTATGTAGTGTACTATTCGTTTGAGTAGTGATAAGCTAGACCATAAGAGTTGAATTTATCAACTGTGTATAGTTATAGATTTTCTTATAAATTGTTTAAGCATTCCCCATCATGCAAGGAATTAGGGATCTATATGTTTGATTTGAGAGATGAAATTTTGGTTGGACAAGTAAAATTTATCAAGAACCTAACTTATTTTTCTTTTAAAGATTATGGTAGCATATTAGGCATGGAATAATGGTCGAAGCAAGAAGTTAAGTTGGTTATAGAAATAGAATAATGCACTCTTTGGGGAGCAGATGGGTATGATTAAATTTTAGAAGAGGTAAGGTGAAGGAAGTATAGAGCATAATACTAGGAGCGAAGGTTCATAAGCTATTATTGAAGAAATATTAAGGATATCTAGTCTGGTGTTGTAGCCTATGAGATCTAGTAGTAACGGTATAAGAAAAGGAGGAATTTTAAAGCTACTTATAGACTAGAAAATATTGGATAGTTTGGTTATCAAGAATATATATGGTTACTCCTAAGCTAGACTTGAGATAGGGATACCATTAGGTATGAATTTGAGAAGAGGATATACTCAAAATTGCGACTAACATTGGGAAAAAGTACTAAGGACGGGTGGTGATATCTTACTGATTGACAAAGGCTCTATTGTTTATGAAGTAGATGCATAGGATTTTAATCCAACTTTGATAATTTTATGGTATCTTTTCAGATAATACTTGATGTATTTTGAATGCCATTATAGACATGGAACAGTTAAAATTAGTGATAGAAAGTGGATATAGCATAAATTTTAGTTAAGTTTGGTAAATGAAAGTTTAGTTGAGTATGGTTCTACTTCTGGAATGAGAGGTAATCAGGGACGATTTTAAGGTAGCCTTAACCAAGATAGAAGCTGCATAGGATATCATCAAGTAGTATATCCAAGTAGGATCCTAAGTTCACTACAAGATTTTAGACTAAGTTTCAAGAAATAATGGGATCAACTTGGAAGTTTTGTTCTACAGCATATCCTTAGAATTGATGGCCAGACGGAGAAACTTATTCAAATATTGGAGGACATGAAGCGTGCTACATGCAAAGTTGCCCTACAACAATAATTATAGATCTTCTATTGGTTTGGCCCTATATGAAGCACAAGGCCAGAAATATCAAGTACTGTTGAATTAGGAAAGAATAGAAGATAGGTAGGTTAACAAATCTGGTAAAGTTTGTGTTCAAGAAATGGCAGACAAGGCAAAAGTAACAAGAAAAGGACTGAAGGTAACTCAGAGTAGGTAGAAGAGCTACGCAAATGATAGAAGGAGAATATTGGAACTGGTATTACAAACATCTTGACAAATATCTTGACAAGATTATAAGACGTGTTTCATATATCTCAGCTGAAGAAGTACGATCCTGGTTTGAAACATGTTTTGATGACGAGCCTTTGCTATTGCAATCTGATTTGAGATATATGGAGAAACCAGTTAAAATTCTAGATCGAAGTGTCAAGACTCCTTGGAATAAACAGATACCAAAGGTGAAGGTGTTATGGGAGCATCATGATACACAAGATATCACGTGGGAAACAGAGGATTGAGCCTTTGCATATAGGTTGTATTGCTAGATGGTCTGATCGGAAGACATGATGTGTTTTCACATATCTCAGCTGGAAAAGTGTTATCCTGACCTAGAGCATATACTCAAGGATGAGCCTTGCAGTTGTATTGTGATCTAAGCTAGGTGGAAAAGTCGAAAAAGGTATTGGATTGAAATGTTAAGACGCTCTAGAATAAGCAAATACATATAAAGTGTTGTGAGAGTATCACGGGATGTAGGATGCTACATGAGAGGCAGAACAATATATGAAATGGAGGGTTCCAAATTTTCTTTGAGGTATAATATCAAGAATTTCAGGGCGAAATTCTTTTAAGAACGGAAGGATGTAATACCCTACCTAAAACCCCCTGGTTATATAAGGGTACAAGCATTGCATAATATATATTATATGCATATTTTTTTTGTTGCATTTATTTTGTTTAAACTGCTTGTGGTTTTGCTAAGTAGTCGGATTGATTAGGGATTTTATTTCTATTATGTGCATAAGCTTTTATGTGTGATAATCTTGGTTGAGATGTGAAGGGTTAAGTTGAGATAGGTATGGAATGATTTGGTGAGAATGAATCTAAACACAAACTCTTCCACGGTCTAATGGTTAAAGTGGTTAGTCTATTATCTATCAATATGTGCTTGAATCTTAGCTTCTACTAAATTTATTCAATTATCGTTTTTTTTCCTTTTCCTCTTTTGGCTGACCATGACCCATGAGGATTTTTAAATCTTCATGGAAAATGTTAAGGGATTTCAATACCCATAATCTCACGATTCGAAATCAGAACTTAATGAATTTAAGTTGCTTCATGTTAAACTTTAAAAGTTCAAGTTTTACCATTTTTTCTTTTATTGAACCCTCCACAATTATGTATTGGCAAATAAAATGTCTTCTTTAGTTTTTCTAAGAAACCACTTTTCTTCTTATTATTAAGATAGTTCTGGTTATTTCACATTCAAATTCAAAATCTTTTCTATCTTAATTTTTGTTTCAATTTTTTTTGATATTATTATTATTATTGTTGTTGTTGTTGTGAATTGATTCTTTGGAATTCTCAAACTTCTGAACACAAAGCTAGCTTCCTACTTTGGTCACGAAATTTTTGGTTGTTTTCCTTTAAAATAGCTTTAGAGAATTTAAGCACAACATCCAATCCTTTTAAGTTTCAAACTTCACCTTTAAAAAAAAAAATTATACTAGTCATTATCCTTGGAGAACATCAAGGAAACAAAATTACTTTGAAATTCAAACTGGTTATTATCAAGATAGTTCTGGAAAAATTAAGATAGAAAAGATAGTTCTGGGAAATAAAATGTCTTCTTTAGTCTTCCTAAGCAACCACTTTTCTTCTTATTATCAAGATAGTTCTGGTTATTTCACATTCAAATTCAAAATCTTTTCTATCTTAATTTTTGTTTCAATTTTTTTGATATTATTATTATTATTACTATTATTATTGTTGTTATTGCTGTTGTGAATCGATTCTTTGGAGTTCTTAAACTTCTAAACACAAAGCTATCTTCCTACTTTGGTAACGAAATTTTTGGTTGTTTTCCTTTATAATAGCTTTTGAGAATTTAAGCACAACATCCAATCCTTTTAAGTTTCAAACTTCACCTTTAAAAAAAATAATAAATTATACTAGTCATTATCCTTGGAGAACATCAAGGAAACAAAATTACTTTGAAATTCAAACTGTGTCCTTTTGTTCCCTGACATGTTTTATTCGGAAACTTATCTATCAGTTTGCTCTAGCCATATATCTAGGAGCACAAAATTCCTTCCTTTCCTCTTTAGTATAAGTTCGGCTCTTATTTTTCGTTAATTGATTTGTTTGCATGCCGGCCACCACCTATTTCTTCTTTTGGGAAAAAAAAAAAAGAATAGAACTCGGAAGCCAAATCTTATTTAGATTTCAAAGACAAAGTTTCTTTCAAAATTCAAGGAGATTCTAGGAATCATAATCCTTAGCCTTTTGGAAATTTTCCCGTTATTTCTTTTCCGTATTCACTCCACTTCTCATTCCTTTTCTTAGAAGTAGTTTAATAATGTTGTTCACTCACATTGCTTCTAGAAGTTCACCCCATTATGTATCCTGTTTTGGCTAAAATAATATATATATACATGATATTAAAATCATTACTATTTATGTTATTATTTTCATTATCCTTATAGGAATATTATTATTTTATACTTTTGACAATATTACTATTTTTGGTTATACTCCAGTAATACTTATATCACTTACTTATGTTACTATAGTATCAAATTATTTTTATTAACCTCGAGATTATTTTATTTTTTTAAATTTAGAACTCCTAAGCCATTAACATCATATTTGAATGTTACTATTGAGTATGTCCATGTAAAATTGGGAGTTATTTGTGCCTATGCAATTTTGTTACTTAGTTGTGCATCAATGTTAACATATACTCTGTATTTACTCCAAATAGGGTTAGGTTGCCTTGAGCAAGATTTGGAGGATTATTTTGCCAAGTGGAATCAAGAGTTCAAAGTAAATCCTTGCATAAAGATGTTTGTGAACAAAAATGTTTCTGCAAGTCAAATGCATGGATTGCCGTGGAGGATGTACTTTGGGATGCAATTATGGACCATTTATTCCTTCTGCTAAAATAAAATAATTTTAGTCAAGCAAACAATTTTTCAAGCAAAACAATAAATTTTTCTTAAACAAATTTTTACCTAAGGTTATTTGAAAATCATAATTGCTACTTCAAAGAAAGCTGTTCATTGATTTTACATTTTTTAAGTGGAATAAACATAACGTTGAGTACTCAATAAGAGTAGACTACTAGGACTAGTCTTTGAAGTGTTGAGTAAGTCTCTCAATAAGAGGCCACCTCTGAGGGACGAGCTCTACCTAGACCAGACGATAGTTCTTGTTGGTCAGGCCGGTCGGAACTAGTAGTATAGTTCAGATGGACTATTTATTTTCGAAGTAGACAGCCGGTAAGTTTGGGTGTAGAGATGGAGGAGTATCTCACTCGGTGGACCGTACACTCATCTTGTATCAAAATGCACAAAGTGTGGCATCTTAATTATTCTTTTGTCATAATACACAAAGTGTGGCATCCTTACCGTTCTTTTATCATAGTGCACAATGTGTGGTGCTATGTCTATTTATGGTGCACGGTTTCATAGTTAACTTTATTTGAGTGATTATTTCTTTACAAGTTGAGCACTTTTACTTTACAAATGTTGATAATACAACATTCAGTGTTCAAAGATAAATTTCTGGACTTACAGACTAGTTGTTGTGACTTGTTCAAAACTTGTATACATGAAATATTTTCTTAAACTGTCATGAGCACATACAGGACTTACTGAAAAATATTTTTCACACATTTTTATATTATGTCTTTAGATAGATCCTACTTCAAAGGTTGATTTACTTATGTCGCCATGAGTTTGGAAGGTTTATTTTGATATATTTATTTGTTGGAGATTTTAGTTACATTCTATTTGTTTTGAAACTTGTATAAGTATTATTTTGGGATTGTAATAAGTTTAATATCAAGTTAATTTCTTTTATATTTTATATTACTTAGTTATAAAGACCCCTTGTCCTAAAGATGGGGCGACATCCCCGCCCCTTTTGGGGTACGTAGATAGTGGGGTGTTACAAATTGTGTTGTACACTTGATGTGTGACGTGAATTTGTATTTCTTTGAGTTGGTCTAGGAAGTACTTGTAATTAATTTATGTGAATTTTTTATAGATTTGGGTGGTTACAAAAGGTAAGGAATTACCTTTTGAGTTAGAATTACCCACTTCCTAGTTAACTAAAGTAAGTTTTCATTACATTTATGAAATATTTGTATAAGAGCTATTTTTGAAAATTTCCTATTTTTGGAAACTATCTATTGTTGGAAATTTTCTATGTTCGTAAAATTTCTATATTTAGATCTTTTTATATTTAGAACTTTCTAAATTTGTCAAGCATGACTTAGGAGCCAAGTAACAAAATTTAAATTTTATTTTAAATACTCAAATTATGAATTCATGCTCATGCATGAATTTTTTGAAAATCATAACATGCCTCGTACAAGTATGTAGCTCCTTCAATTATGAACACTTGTATTTAAAATTTTAATTTTAAATCTATGCCTTTTGAAAATCTTTGTGTAATTTGAAAAACATTGTTTGGATTGTGTTAAACTAACTTTGTAATCTGTTGTGGGTGCCATGCGATAAATTTGAATGAAGACGTTGAGTGCTCAATGAGTACTAAGTCACATGCACTAGCTCATATTAGTCTATAAGAGACTTCTAGTGGAGTGGCCGTCTCTAGAAGGTTGCCCCTTCACTTATAAACATTTGTACTAAAAATATTAATTTTAACTCTATGCTTTCTGGAAATCTTTGTGTAATTTGAAAAATATTGTTTGGATTGTATTGAGCTAACTTTTTAAAAAATCTGCTGTAGGAGCCATACGATAATTGTGAATGAAGACATTGAGTACTTAATAGGAGCTAAACCACATGCACTAGCTCGAGTTAGTCTGTGGGTGACTTCCGGTATATTGGCCATCACCAAAAGGTTATCCCTTACCAAATAGGGTATTAATACTTGGTGGTGGTGCCAATCCTCAGCTAGCGACAAGGTTCAATAAGAACCGATGATAGAATATAGGACAGTTGAGTTGGGATTGAGTAAGAGAAGAATGAGTACCTCACTCAGTAGAATGTATGCCTATAAGGTATTAAGGGTCAAGTGCTTTATGAAAGCGAGAGCTACCTATGTACCCTTTCACCACGTGACAGGGGTAGTGTGCTTCATCAATGTGAGAGCCACCTCTGCGCCCCACTACACAAATTTGATTACTATTTATACTTCATAGACACATGCATTGGTTTTGAAATTTGATATCTGTAAATCTCTTGAATTAATTTACAACAGGAATTTTTCTAAGAAAACCTTGGAATTTTTATTTAAAGCTCAATATTCTATTTTGCTACTAATTTTTTTCCAAACAAAATATTTTATGTGCATTTTACTTAATGGTTGTTTCTTACTAGCATCCTTCAAGGAGTAATGATTAAATTTGTAAAAAAGGCATATGATGAACTTGCTAATAAACTTTTGATATTTCTATAGTGCACATGAAACAAGTTTTACTTACCCCAACGCACACGAGGCTTACTAAGATAATCAATTTCACACTATTTTAAACTTATTATTTTCAAAAAGTTTCGAGTTCTAATAAGGTTAGAAGACTCGTGGTTTGAGGTCTTTGTTTTGACACCCTATTGTTATCTATTGGACTTTTAATCTGAATATTGCTTTATTTGAGGACTCTTGTATAAGTTTTTGAAACCTTATAGTAATTTTGTTTAGACTTTCTTTTCATCTTTGAATTTCTTTTACTCTTTCATTATAAAGACCATTTGTCTAAAAGACGAGGTGATATCCCCGACCCATTTTGAATTACGTAAGTAGATAGAGTGTTATACAATCTAAGATAATTTGTGAAAATCTAAGATCTTAGAATATAACTGTGTTGCTTTAAAGACAAACTCCCTTTGGATAAGCAATTATATTCTTATAAATCATATATTATGGACTAGAGATTAAAGGATCATAAATGTTATTCAAAAAAAAAAAAATGATAATACTAATCAATCCTATCTTAATAATAGGTGTCACATAGAAGTTACACATGTAGATAGGAAATAACGCAAATGTAATATTATCCTCGAGGTCAATATCTTCATATGGTGATAAATAAAAATATTTAAAATATATAGAATACAGTTATTTCATTAGTAGAGATATTTTGGTCTTTTTAATAATCAAGGATAATGTGTTTTTTGGGCTCCAAATAGCTCTAGAAATCCAAATGGCTATTTATATTATTACACAAATTATTTGAATTATTTGAGAAATGAGATAATTTATCTGATTCTAAAAAGTCCATTGAGTTAGAATAATTAATTAAGTTCAAGATTTATTTATGAGTTAGATTAATTAATTAATTCTAAAAAGTCTAATTTAAGATATGGATTTGAATAAAATATATATGGATTGCCCTAATAATTATATTGCATCATGTATTTATTATTTTATATTTTAATTAAGGCCAAAATAAAATAATAAATAAGTTGGGTTAAGATTTTATTATTTGAAATTTTAATAAAAGACCTATAACAAATAATAAAAAGGTTTAATTGGCTAAAACACAACCCTAACTAGTCTTGGACTAGGGTAGCCGGTGTGATTTTGGGACTGATTTTTCAATGAATTTTGTGGCTAAATTTGGGATAAAATGCAAGACCCAATTAAGAACTTAAAACAATGAATTTAGCGTAGAAACAAAATACCCAATTCAAATACAAGGACCCTAAAACAAAATAAAGAACTTAGAACTTTAAAAAAAAGAATCAAGGCTACTAATTCATACCCAAGAACCCTTAACCCAACTAAGAAATTAAGAACACTTGAAGAATATGAACTAGGCAATCAAAGATAACCTCTACTCTAAACCCTTAGATTAGCAAGAAACTAATATTCTATTTTGATAAGTTAGTTTTATCTAACCTTAAGAGTTTATAGACACAAATCAAAGGTAAGGAATGAAATCCTAAGATTGGTCATGGCCTTCATAGAAGAACTCTCAAAGAACTCTCTAAAGAGTATCTTTTGATCTCAATAATAATATCTAAGTTACATTTGAGATGTTATAATGCCATATATATAGACATCTAAATCTAACTAAGATAAGATCAAATCTCAACTATCCAAGCCTTTAAAAGGTCTAAAATATCCCTATTACATAACAAAAGTCCTGAAAATTTACTTTGGAACAAAACATTACAAAATAAGAAAATCGCACAAAAAATTGGGTAGTGCCTGACTCAGGCCGGCTCCGATTGTGGCCTGAACATCGAAGATTCTTGCTTCCAGAACAGGGCCGGTGCCAGTTCCACTTTCTTAAGCTAACGCTTGTTCTGCTTTGTCCTATTTCCCCTGTTTTGCGATCCCCACTTATTTGGCTTGATTTTGGAGCCCCTTCTGAGCCCATATCATCTTAGCCTTTACCTTGGGACTCTTAGGACTTGGTTAATCAATTTTCTTGGCCCTCCATATGGTGTGTTGTTCCAATTGAGCACCAATCACCCTTTTCTTTGGCAACCATCTCTTCACACTTTTCATGTTCTTTAACTTGTTGGTTGGCCTTGCTTGAAGTCTCATTTGTAAGCCTTTATGTCTTAGATTCTTCTAAAGTGCCATGAAGTGTGGCTTGTAGTTCCATCCCCCTTCTTTAGCTTTGGCATATTGCTTGGATGGATTCATATCAGTAGCCTTGAAAGATCACAGGAAAAATAAATAAGTGCAGTAAAAAAAGCTTTTATAAATTTTTCTTATTAAGTGGTTTAGGAGACTTACCTTTATGACGCTTAAGATGAACAACCGGTGGTGGGATTGGGTTAGACAGTGCTTCCTGATTTGAAACGGTGATCTATTCTATAGGAATGCCTACTAATATCCTACTTCTTCGCATCAAGCATGTACCAGTTTGCTAGTGTAAGCCTTCCAGAATATTCTCTAACCTTACTATAGGTTAATCTATCGATGAAAGTAGATGGATGAAAGAATAAGGAAAAAATAAAGTGAGAGCTATATGTGTGTTAGAGAAGAAAGAATAACGAGACGACGCCCAAAGTTATTTTTGTTATTCTTAGTTAATAGTAGCATGCATAGCAGAAAGCACAGACAACTCAACGAAACCAACAACTTTGTTTTTCCTATGTTTGCCGCCTCTCCTTTCTTTTTCCTTTAAGTGTGATGGCTGCCTTTAGGGTTAGGAAACTTTGATCATCGTCTCACACAAAACCTGGTGGGCCAAGGATTTGGTCCATCTTTATAATAAGTCAAAAACTTATTAATTCAACTTATTTATTAATTAACTGATCCTCATAAGCCTAATATAAAAATTACCCAAGATAATTAATTAATAAACCAGTTTAATTAAATTGACCCAATAAATTATTCTAATCTAAATAAGTAATTAATTCGACTCTCAAAATAATTCTTCCATTAATTATTTTATCTAATATGCCCACATAATAAATAAATTACTAAGGTTACTTACGCTATTCTGGGGACCAAAAGACGTATTATTATTGGCTACTAAAATGACTAAAATACTCCTACTAACAAATAGTTGTATTTTATCATTTTAAATATTTCATTTATCATTATATGAAAATATTGATCCCAAGAATAATACTGCAAATGCATTATCTTTAACCTACAGGTATAATGACTAAAATATCTCTCTACATAGCACCTATAATTGAGATAAGAGAAATGTACTAATATCTCTCTCAATGACATCTACCATCCTTAGATATCTAGTCCGATAATCCATGACTTCCAATATATACTAGTTTATTTATGGAAGCAACCTAAATACATACAATATTAAGTCACGTTCCCAAAATCTTGAATTATGTAAATTATCTTAGACAATTACAAGAGGGTGATTTCTCTCTTCAAGAGTATAGAAAATATTTTGTATGAATCCGTCTTAACTAACTATTTATACATAACCAACATATAGGTATATTAGTCCTAGAATCTCATCCATAGGATATTAAAATATATGCTTCTAACTTTGCCAAATCACCAACTAATAGTTAAACCGTAGGATATTAGTCCATACTGTAACAATAGTAGTCGAGTTTCTTTCATTTTATTATTCTTAGAAACCACTACTACGGGTCTAGTTCTACTTTTCTATTTATGCTTATACTTTGAAGTGAGAGGGCCACTCACTAGCTAAGGTATGTTATTCCTTACTTGAAATTTATTGTATAATAACCTTTGTCCTGATAAGATTCCTATCCTTATATACCAATTAAGAACTACAGTTTATATATTAAGTAACCAAGGATTCATACATTTCTATAAAAGGCCTCTATTCACATAGATTACTTACTTAAATACAATGAATCTTTTTTAGCATAAATCGTGCATTATAAATTAAAGTAAAGGAACTTAAACATTGTTGAGAATAAAGCTTTATTTATTACATCAAATTTATATCAGATATATAGTTTGAAAAGCATACATTCTAACAATCTCCCACTTACACTCTAAAATTATATAAGCTCATAGGTGCCCATCACTATGGTATCTAAGAATCTTCTAAAGACTCTTTCTACTTAGTAAATGGATCAGTTAGATTGTTTTCTGAGACTATATGTTTAGAACTATTTTTTCGTCTCTAAATAAATTCTCGAATCATGTGGTATTCTTCTCGATATACTTTCCCTTCTTATGGGTTTTTTTGTTCTTTAGATTGTGAAATAGCTCCTGAATTATCACAATAAAGTACAATTAGGTTATCCATCTATGGCACAAGTCCAAGTTTCGAACAGAACTTTCGAAGCTAAACTGCTTCCTTGGATGTCTGCAAAGTTTTCACATACTTAACTTCCATGGTCAAATTAGTAATACAAAATTACTTGATATTCTTCTATAAAATAGCTCATTTAGACAAGTTAAAGACATATCTACTGATAGAATTTCTTTCATCCTTATTTGCCTTAAAGTCTAAGTTTGTGTACCTTGTTGGAACCAGGTCATTGACTCTGTAAACTAGTATATAATTCATTATTTTTTTAAAGTACTTAAGCATACACTTTACAACTTACCAATGAACCTCCCCTAGGTTCGACTAATATCTGCTAACTATGTTTATAGCAAAACAGATATATGACCTAGTACACAGCATGGTGTACATGCGACTTCCTACAGCCAAAGTATAGGGAATCCTACTTGTTATGTCTTTCTCTTCTTCTGTCTTAGGACACTCATTTGAAGAAAGAGATAACCCATGTCTATAAAGGATTTGAGTCCTTTTACATGAGTACATATTGAACTTAGCCAACATCCTATCAATATATATGGCTTGGGATAGTCCTAACATTCTTTACTTTCTATTTCTAAGAAATTTAATGCTAAGAATGTAATTGACTTCTCCTAAGTCTTTCATACTGAATTGACTAGAAAGCCAAATCTTTTTTGATGACAATGTCCATGCATCATGAATATCAATTACTAGAATATCATCCATATATAACACAAGAAAGACAACATTAATACCATCTAACTTTCTATATATATACAATTCATCCTCGTTTTGAATAAAATCATAAGACTTCACATTCTCACCAAAATGAAAATTTCAAGCTTTTGATGCTTGCTTAAGTCCTTAAATAGATTCCTTAAACTTGTAAACCAAATGCTATTAGCCTTTAGCAACAAAACATTTCGGTTGGGACATATAGATGTCTTTACTAAAATGACCATTAAGAAAGGCCGTCTTGACATCTATTTGCTATATTTCGTGGTCATAATGATAAGTGATGACAATGAGAATA
The DNA here is from genome assembly GCA_026120185.1 of Voacanga thouarsii. Lineage (NCBI taxonomy): Eukaryota > Viridiplantae > Streptophyta > Magnoliopsida > Gentianales > Apocynaceae > Voacanga > Voacanga thouarsii. The sequence goes on along the minus strand of JANUWF010001217.1, from coordinate 1,655,289 downwards.
TAATGGACTTTAGCATAGCTATTGGGGAAAAGATTTTCTTATAATCGATACTCTCTTTCTAAATATAACCTTTTGCCACAAGTTTAGCTTGAAAAGTTTCCATCTTTCCATTCGTACCTCTCTTCCTTTTGTATACCCATTTACACCTAATATGTTTTATTCCTTAAGGTAAAGCTACAAAATTCCAAACCTGATTGAAGCATATAGACTCGATCTCGGCTTTCATTACTTCATGCCACTTGTCTGCATTAGCATCAATAATAGCCTCCTCGTACCTAGTATGATCCTATTTCTGATGGTTAAAGACTAGGTCAAAAACCTCTTCAATCCATCTTTTTTACCTTAGATACTCTTCCACTATGACGAGGCTCTTTTTGCACAGGATTCTTAGGTTGTGCCTCTTTTTGTTCTACAACTAGATCGCTAGAAGTTGACTCAGAAAACAACTTCTCTATTAGTTCCATTCTACTTGATTGGTGAATGTGCTTTGTTCACTCTCTAAGAATTTAGCATTGGTACTTACTAGTACTTTCGCTCCCTTGTATGATAAAAGTATTCACCTTTCGTTTCCTTTGGATACCCATGGAAGTAGCACAATTCTGACATTAGTTCTAACTTATCTTCCTTGATCAGTATATAAGATGTATATTCCCATATCTTAGATGATTTAAACTGGGCGAAACCCAATCCACATCTCATAGGGCATCTTAGACATTAACTTGGAATGTACCAAATTCAAGATATATGTTGTTTCTAGAGTATATTCCCAAAAAATAGAAAGAGTTACATGGGGCATCATACTTCTGACCATCTCCATCAATATCCTATTCTTTCTCTTTACTATTTCGTTTTGTTAGGGTATCCTAAGAGCACTTAGTTAAGATATTATCTTATGATGTACCATGTAGTCTTTAAACTCATAAAGAAGGTATTCTTTACCACAATCCGGTCAAAGGGCTTTAATTAATTTATATATTCGACGCTCCACTTCAGTCTTAAATTCTTTAAACTTGTCAAAAAAATCAGACTTACGCCTCATCAGGTAAGCGTAATCATACCTTGTACAATCACCCATGAACATGATGAAATATTCAAAACCTCCTCTAACTAGTATGGACAAAAGACTACATACATCAGTGTGAACTAAACTTAAAATCTCCTGGGCCTTATCTGCCTTTTAAGTAAATGACCTTTTGGTCACTTTTCCCTAAGACATGATTCATAGTAAGGCCAAGTTTTCAATATCAATGAGTCCAAAGACCCATTATAAATTAACATTTAAATCCTGATTAGGTTAATATGACCTAATCTTAGATGCCACAAGTATAAGTCATTGACGTTGATCGTTTTCTTTATATTTATTATAGGTTCACTTTAAGCATTATTTGCTTGATTGTTAATAGGATTTATAAAGAATAGATTACCATACATGTGCCCATACATAAAGTTACTTTATCTTTACTGATAGAAATACTATATTAGAATAAAATAGAATATCCATGACTTATTAATTTTGCAACTGAAATGAAATTTTATTTAAAACCAGGAAAACATAAAATATCCTTTAATTAAACTACTCTATTACAATCAGAAAGCAACTCCAGTCTCCCACTACTTATGCCCATACTCGGTCTCCATTCCCTACATAGAGTCTATGCTCACCCTTCTTGAGTCGCCTTATCTTCCTAAACCCTGCAAAGAGTGACAGATATAGTCATGGCAACAATTGAAGTGAATGATAATCCAACCATTATAATTGACGATAGATAGAAAGCACACCTATAGGTTCTTATTGCCAAAAGATTTGGACACTCTTTTTTTCAGTGTCCATTCTTGTCGCATTTGAAACACATCCCCTTGTGCTTGGCATTGGGCTAGTGCTAAGGCTGGGCTACTACATTTGCCTTCTTTTTTTTGAACTTTTTAAGTTTGAACCCAGTACTTGAAGAAGACATGTAACCAAGGCCTTAAACTGTGGCCTTATGACTTTTTTTGCAATTTGGAGCTCCTTCGTCAACTGTATTAGAGTTTTTTTTAATTTGTTCATGTTATAATTTAACTTGAACTAGAAGAAGGAGTCCGACAAAGTCTTAAGGACTATGTCCACTTGGCTCTCAGGGTCAACAGTGGCACTCAGGACTTCTGCTTCTTCGAAAATAATAATTATTTTGAGCATATACTCCTTGACTGATACTCCCTTTGTTATCTTGGTGTTCATGATTGCTCTAAGAGTTTCCTGCCTTGCGGGCTGGCTCTTGTCAACAAACATGGTAGCTAATGATATACTGATGTTATATGCAGTGGCTATATGCTCGTGTTTGGACTAAAATATATCAGACATAAAGGCCAACATATAGTAATGAACCATCTCGTCAACCCTCCTCAATATCTTTTAAGTTTCTCGCTCTTTCTTAATAGAACTCTCCCTACAGGGATCATATAAGACATATTTATACTCTTCAGCGGTGAGTATCATATCTAAGTTCATTTTTTAATCCATATAATTTGGACCTATTAGCTTATTCTCATGGAGAATAATGGCTAAATGAATAAAAGAACACTACTGACCATTTTTGAAATTCGAAAAATAAGTATTCTCAATTTGTGAAAAAATAAATAAATCCTTTGTGCACTTTTTCCTTATATTACATTCTGATAATAGCTAATCCAATCACTACTATCTCTAATATGATTAATATGATTCTTAAAAAAACTGACATAGCTTCATGGGAAAGTTAATAGTTTTCTAAACTAAATGTATTGACCACCACTAACATATTACATTTCTAGGTAATGACCTAGAAGATAACTCCATTGATAGGATGGTAAAGTTTCTTCTCATTTCTTATAGATAGGCCAAGTACTATAACTTTTAACGTGGGCTGGCTGATCATAGCACATATTCCGAGTATTAATTGTATCCATCTGTTAGTTTTAGATCTTTGTGGAATCTCTATCTTATATGGGTTCACTCCTAAGGTGACACGAGGAGACTCACGATCTCTAATATAAATCATGATAAAAGGCGTGGGGTTGTTGGAACCCCTCTCCTGTTTAATCTTTTAAAATAAGAGTTTACAAAAAATATTTCTTTGAAAAACTTCATTAAGTATTATACTAACTTATGTAAACTATTTATACCCGTAAAACCTCTATGTTAAGGATGATACTCTTTGAGAGATTTGTCATGAATTAATTTTACTCAAGTTAAACCTTAATGATTTCAAAATATTTTCTTTTCCAAAAACTCTAAAGACATTAGTTGATATTTGATCATTTCATACATATTTTACATAGCATTTGAGCTTTAAAGTCTTTAAATTCCATTATGGATTGCTACTTATCTCTCCTATTTTCTTTTTGTTTGATTAGATCAAAAGAATTGAAGTTGGAGGAGTATTCAAGAAGAAAAGACTGTAAAAGAGCAAAACTGAAGTGCCATAGCGCCGTTCTGGTCAACTTCAACACCGCCGTGCAATTGCTGAACTTTAAAAAAGTTAATATTCTGGGCATTCTCAGCGACGTGCCCATATGTGTTCATGTCGCTATGCATTTTTAGGATTCAGAAGATGCTGGACATCTGGAGCTTCGCAATGTCGGGCCACTCGACCTTTATGTCGTCATGCCGCAAGCTAGCACATGGCTACATTTATTCCCACCATGTCATTTCACATTAAAATTGGAGTATCAAGGTATGCACGGCGCCGTTCTTGTTATCTTCCACGGTACCGTGCAACATTTCAAGTTACCCCATGTTTTGCGATTTTAGGGCTTTCCGTGCCAAACCTATAAATACCCCTCAGTACCAACACACACAGAGAGAACTACCCATGAAATACTTCAAAGAACCTTTTGGAAATACAAGGAAGAGAAAAGAAAAAAGGATCAAGGTGGATTTGAAGAAGAAATGATCTCGACAAGAAAGATTGCAAAGTAGAGGAGAAATTTGTCCATAAGTCTTCTTCTTTTCCCTTCGTGAATTGATTTTGTGGATGTTAAATTGAAATGACTTGAGTTGTAATTAAAGAGTTGTATCCTATTTTACTCTTGTATTGGATGATTGTTTGGTTAATTGATTTATATTTTGAGTAATCTATCACTTTGGTTTGATTGATTTTGTAATTCTCTTATATTGAACTTGAGAAAAAATGTATGAGATGGGTTCCCTTTTTTATTAATCCAATACATTTTTTTTTTCCTTGATGAACTTGAGAAAGGACTTGAGAGATTAAGAACTTTGTAATAGATGAAGTTATGGGATCACCTAGATATAGGGGTTCTATGACTTTTTGGTTTAGCTTGATATTTTCTTGATTTTTATGCATTCTTAGGTTTAATTTGTATGATAGAGATATCTATAAGTTGGGTTCAAATATAGTAAAATTCACTACTTGAGAGAGAGTGATGAATTTTACATTATTTTTGGAATCTTGCTAATACTTGAAGTTGATTTCCATTAATCAAATAATATTCTTATTTGAGTATTTGTAGGAGAATTCTCTCTAATTACATGGCTAATCTCATTTTCATATTCAAATCTTGCCTTGTAATATTCTAGACTCTGCCTTATAAATTAGGTTAATGTATTTGTTTGGTACTCTTGGGTATTTAGTTAGTAGTAATTAGTCATCTTATTTCTTATTTTAATTGATTGAACAATAAAATTCAAGTGGAAGTAGAGGTAATTGACCCAGTTCTCGAAGATCTTCGATACTTACCACTTACACTCTATACTACATGATGGGTATACTTGCCCAATTGTGTGTGTATTTGAGTAAATTGGTGTTTTATTTTAAAACTTAATTGAGCTTGAGCTTATTTCTTTACACATCCATAGTGTATGCACAATGCACGCACACACATAACAAATTTTTGGCACCGTTGTCGGAGATCAGTTGTTAATATTCTAAAAAGACTTGAGTATTAATTTAATCCTTTTATTTTTATATATTTATAATTTTGATTTTTAGCAAGTAATTAATTGATTTTCTCTTCTAGGATAGTCAATTTTAGAGTTGTTTTTTTTAAATCTTTTGTGTATATTTCTTGTGAATACTCACTATATTTTGCTTTATTTTATTTTTGTTACATTTTGAGTTTAGGAAAATTAACAGTTATTTAAGTTATTTGAGTTAACTTGAGGAAATTGACACGGTTTTAGTTTGAATAGGAGTTATCATTTTGAAGGGTGATTCGAATGTCTTCAGATTCCATCAAAAAGATCAGTTGTATCAAGTGGTAGAAGATAAAGAGTGTTTAATAGGTCCACTCATCAAATATTTATTCGTAGACTTCACCATCACAACTACTACACATTTCCAAAAGATTGATGAATTACTCAAAATACAGGAGGTTTTATTAGTTAAATTGGAGAAGCAACTTGGGTATGTGGCAAGAATTATTCAAGGCAGATGTGAGGATCATAATGAAAAAGGATTGGTAGAGGCAGTCACACTTTGCAGTGGAAGGGAATTGGAAACAGTAAACAACCCTAATCAGGAAGAAAGGAAGAATGCAGATGAAAATAGTGAGTACAAGGAACTAGTGACGCCGTCTAAGGTGACCGATACAGTGTCATTGGATCAGTCTACTGTTGGAATATATTTCCTTTTAGACTAGTTTTCTGATGAAAATATCGAATATGTTAATAAAAGAATTTATTTTCGAAAATCGTTTGTGAATTAATTTTCTTTATTTGTGCACATTTTCGTTTGGAATAGACCCATTGTGTGTAAATAAGTTATCCATGTGAATGGAGATTTTTCACAGTAAGGTATGAATCATGGGTTATTTAAACACATAAACAGTTGTTCTTAACCGATTGATGAGAATGAGAATCTCATCATGTTTAGATTATTATGTTATGAATTTCAAATAGGGAATGGCTTACTTTTAACCAGTGAGTAGGCCGCTCACTTCATGACATAAGCGTATTTCGAATACGTAGAACAGGACCTGTAGTAGTGGTTTCTTAAAAGTACTATATGGTAGAAATCTAGACTACTACCGCTACAGCGTGGACTAGTACTCTATGACTTGAGTATTAGTTGGTGGTCTGACGAAGCTGGAAGCATATACTTTAATATGCTATAGTTGAGGTTCTATCGTAGGGCTAATATACTTGCATATTGATTATGTGTAACTAGTTAGTTAAGATAGACTCGTACAAGATAATTTCTACACGACATCGCCCCTTGTGGTTGTCTGAATGATATAAATATCCAGGGCCCTAAGAAATATGACTTGGATGTTTGCTTTAGGGTAGCTCCCTTTGAAAGAGGAAACACTCCAGGAAGTCGTGGATCATTGGACTAGAAGCCTAAGGATGGTAGATGTCTTTTAGAAGAGTGTTAGTACACTTCTTCCTCTCTAAATATATGGCGATGTATAAAGGGGTATTTTAGTCATTTCACTTGTAGGTCGGAGACTTTGCTAATGCAACATTGTCCTTGGGGTTAATATTTCCTTATGGTGATATTAAGAAATATTTAAAATGCAAAATACATCTATTTATATAGTATGGGTATTTTGATCATTTTAGTAGCCAAGGCGATGTGTCTTTTTGGTCCTCGGAATAGCCCGTAAATCCTAATTAATTTTTTGGATGAGAAATTGATCTCAGTTGAGAGAGTTTTATTTTATTCAGGAAGTCTAATTTATTATTAGACTGAAATAAAATAAATGGAGAGAAATTTATTATCTGGTTTAATTGGTTAATTAATTATTCAAGACCTAGGTCCAGTTTGATTATTTTTTGTTCATTTGGGTTCATTAATTATTTATTGAGTTACTTATTTAATCCCAAGAAAAATAATTAATGTTTATTATTTTGAGTTTTTCGGATCCAAAAAAATACTAAATATTATTTTGGCCCAATAGCCTGGACCATAGGATTTTTCCGGAACAATTCAGAAGAGTTTAGGGTGAAACCAAAATTTATTTTGTATATAATATTTGGGTATTAAATCTCGAAAATATTATTTTTATCAAAATAATTATTTTTAGTTTCATGATTCTTGGCTTTCTGTGTGAAAAAATAAAATAAAAGAAAACGAAAAAAATAAAATTCTCCAAAGACTCTTGGCTCTCTGTCTCTCTCGTGCCTTTTCTCCTTCTGGCTTTGGGTTTTGTTTTGTATATAAAACCAAAGGATGCCAACCGATTGCTGGGGGAGTGAAAAAAACTGAGGGGCCTTTCTTATCCTTGTTCTATGCTCACCAACATTGAGATTAGGCTGGGTCATATTCTATGAATTAGAAAGCCAAGCATTTCACCGGAGGAGAAGAGAGAGCCGGATGTTTTTGCACTAAAGCTTCAACCCACGGGAGAAGAAAGAAGCTGTTATTGAGCTTCAATTCATTCAACCATATTCTTCAAGATTTAAAACTCCAAGAGGTATATTTTCATGCCACCATGCTGCTCCAATACTCTGTTTCTATTTATGTTCTTCCATTTTTATTATCCCGTGAGCATGCTCTGTCTATGTTCATCACCTTTATCTACATCAGGAATAGTTAATAAACAGCTACCAGATTCCATTCCTTTAATTCCATATCTAGGAAGGCTTAAAAAAAAGAGAAAGAAAAATTTCATAAGTTCGTGGAATTATTCAAGCAAGTAAATATCAATTTCCCATTAGTAGAAGCTTTAGCCCAAATACCGAAGTATGCTAAGTTTTTCAAGGATGTCTTATCCAATAAAAGGAAACTTGAAGAACTATCTGTGGTAATTTTGAATGAGAAATGTTCTACGATTGTGCAAAGTAAGGAGATATCACCAAGGAAATTATAGGATCTGGGAAGTTTTTCCATCATTTGCATAATTGGAAGTGTTTTTTTTTTTTTTGCACAGCATTAGCTGATCTGGGAGCTAGCATCAATCTGTTGCTTTATGTAACTTTCAAGAAGCTAGGCTTAGGTGAACCAATATCCACTAGGATGAGTATCTAATTTGCAGACAGATCTATCAAGTATTTTAGGGGGATTGTTGAAGATGTACTAGTCAAAATAAACAAATTCATATTTTCTATGGATTTTATCATTCTTAACATGGCAGAGGATTCAAAAATTCTCTTGATTTTAGGGCGATCTTTTTTGGCCACTACTAAGGCTATTGTAGATGTTCATGGGGGGAAGTTGACATTAGGAATGGAAGATGAAAAAGTAGTGATTAAGATTTCTGAGAATATGAAGTGTTTACCCACGCAAGATGACTCCTATTTTGCAATAAGTATCTTTGATGAGTGTACAAATGATTTTGTGCAGGACAAAATTCTTTGAAACATCCTGGGCTGCATGTTTGGAAAAGGGTGAACTTGAAACAAAAGAACAAGTTGCGCATAAAGTTATAGCACATGTTGAGTAGATTGAGCATAGTGAGGGCATTCTTATGCAAGAAGTTTTTGAAACAATTGAGAAGTTAAATCTTGGTAAGAATGATGCCATTTGTTGAGGAGCCTCCTAAATTAGAGCTGAAAGAGCTTTCTACTTACCTGGAGTATGCATTCTTGGCACAAGGAAATAAATTTCTAGTAATCATTGCTAAGGACTTGGAAAGAGATAAGAAGCTTCAACTGGTTCAAATTTTGCAAGAGCATAAGAAGGCTATAGCATGAAAGATCAATGACATAAAAGAGATTAGTCTTTTTTTCTACACACATAAAACACTACAAAAAAAGCCTCTATATACGACACTTTTTTTTGCGGTGGTCTAACGGCCGTCGCTAATACCCATTATAAATGACAAGTCGTCACATTTAACAACTAAATACGAGGGTAAACAAGGCTATTGAAATTAGTGTAGTATTTGCGATAGGCCGTCGTTTATAACCAGGTAAATATGGCGGTTCATCTTAAAAAAATACTATACACGATAGATTCCAAAAAACCATCGTTTAAAATATTATGTAGGCAGTTTAAAGACCGTCGTATAAAGTGTGACGTATGCGACGGTCATTTATATATTTATAACGGTTTTGGACCGTCGTAAGTATTCAATATATACGACGGTACAGTTACGGTGATTTTGTAGCCGCAACGAAAGAAAAGCTGATATGCGACAATCCAAGAACCATCGTATTCGGTAATGGTTCTTTTTTCTCTTTTATTTGCAGTGGCTTTTATGCGTTGGAAATACTATAAGAAAAAAGGTATTTGGTGACAAAACAATTTCCTTGCCAAAGGCCAAAGTTTTCTAGCTAAAGGCCTTTTAGCGAGAAAAAATCTTCCTTGAGGCTTTCTCGCTGAAGCACCCTACTTCCAGTAGAAAAGGGTCCACTTTACAAAATATTAGCGAGAAAATATTTCAATTTTGTTTGTATAAAAATTTCAAATACTTTTTGACGGGGAAAAATTTCTTGCCAAAGACAAAATAATTTGTTGTGCATATATGCATATAAGCATTAGGTTTGAAGTTAATTTGAGGTTATAATTAGAGTTCATACTTCATAGTAAATTTATTCCGCCTTAACATTCTAATTTATTTATATTTTTTACACAAATTGGTATACAAAGCTTATTCAACTTATTTGGTAAATCTAACTGTTGGATTTTGAATTTGTGAGCCATAATTATAAATATTGATTAGGTTTTTAGGTCTTATAGTTATAAGAATAAGAATATTGTAAAAGTTATTTGATAAGCAATTGAACTGCATCCGATTGCCTTCATATTTGGTTTTCATGTATTTTTGTTTGTCTTTAATATATCAAACGGTTAGATTATTAATATGTTATCTAGAATGTATGCTTCATATATTTTTGCCTTCTACATGCCATATAAGGTATATATTTATTTAAATATTTTATTTTATTTTTGTTTAATTAATTAGCGATGAATAAATATAATATACCATATTTATATAAATATATATACCTAAAAATGATTAATAATATTTAGTCGGAATAAATCCAATAGATTTAGAGAGTAAGCTTTATATATTAATATAAGTGTATATACTTAAAAATAATTAATTAATATTTACTTGGAAGATAATATAATAGATCTAGAAAGTAAAAAAAAAAAGCTTTACACTTATGCAGATGGTTTTGGGAGAGGGAAAATTGAGAAAAAAAAAAAAGAATTGAGAGGGAAAAATCAACGTAGGAGGGAAAAAAAAGCAACCTGTACACTATGCATTTTGTTCTTACTTGACTAATAGTCTCCCTTCAATACCCATTCTGACTATCTCTTCTGTAACCCGAATCTTTACCACCTTCATTAGTACCCTTCTCGTGTTTACAATCCGACTTTCCACCACCTACATTGGAACCCTATTGCTACAAATCCTCATTTTTGTCTCTCTTCAGTTCGCTACAAAGAAATATCCCTCTTTAACCCTTTCCCAACGTAGCACAAAAAATTTGGCAATAATCAAGTGAAGGGAACGAGCCGGCGACAGTGAACAGGAGTCGGGTAGTCATAAGCTTCAAACTGCATGTAATTTATCTAAGTTTTAAACTTTTGGCAAGGGTTGTTTAGTTTTGTGTTGATTCTCTTGCCTACAAGGTTAACACAATTGCTTTACATAGTAATTAAATGATGTTTTTTTCTCGCATGAAAATTCTCATTAGGGCTAGAAATCCCCATCTATAGAGGAGAGGCATTCTCTGTAACACAAATAAATGAGTTCTAACCTCGTAGTATGGCAAATAATAAAATTTTAGGTATACACCAGCCTCGTAACAATTTGTATGCCATACTGCACAGTGCTTATGGTTCCAATTAATTTGAGGGTTTTTCTGATGTTTTCCCTTGGATTTTCTTTTTTCTTGATGTTTTCTTTTGGGTTTTCTTTCTTTTTCCCTCAGTTCTTTATTAAATCTGGACAAAAACATAAGTTGAGAATTTGGAATGATATAAAATATTATTTGTACTTAATAAATGGTAGTTTGTGTTAGTAGCTTTCTTAATTTCAAGGTACATCTAATCTATTGTTGGAATTTGGATAATCTTTTTTAGAACTGTGATGTACTAAGAGCTGAATGTTGATCACCTGAGTATGTATATTTTGGGAAATATAGAAATCAATTTGTTGTGGAATTGATGCGTTTTCGTCACATTCACTTTATTAAATATTTATTCTATTGATTTACATGCTGTGATTTTGATTTTTGTCTTGCTTTTTTTTTTTTTTTTTACTTGTTGATTCACATTCACTGTTTGATACCCTATCTTGCTCTTTTTTTATACCGGTTTTTATCGAGATTTTTGTTACTAGTTCAGCATTCTTCTTTAATGTAGATAACACACATTTTAGATTAAGCAAATGAGTTTGTAATATAATTGATTATGCATGATTGGTATACTTCTTTAACGTGTTTGTTTTGCAGTAATAAGTGGCATTTTTTTTTTCTAGCTGCATTACTTCAATCAGGGATCATGGATAGGTTATTGATAGATTTATCCAATTATCTATCTAAAGAATATGATGATGGATTGAATATCTTTCTTGAGTTTGTATGTAAAGATAAACCTAGTGGAATAAAGATACCTTATCCGTGTAATCGGTGCCAAAACTGTTACTATGTGAACCGGTAGAAACAAAGCATCATTGTAGGATGTGGGGCTTCCTCAAGCGGTATAAGAATTGGGATTGTTATGGGGAAGAATATGTTTCAATACATAAAGATACGTATATTTCTTCTCTTATAGAGGTTTTAAATGTCGATGACATGGTTGGCATGGTCAATTATGCAGATGGATTTAATGAGACAAATAATTCCAATGAGTTATCAGAAGATGTAAAACAAATTCTTAGGATATTAGAAGAATCCAATGTTAATTTGTATCCCAATTGTAAAAAGTTTTCGTCCATTTCATTCCTCGTGCGTTTGTTACATATAAAAGTTCTAAACGGGTAGCCTAATAAATCTTGTGATATGTTGCTTGAGCTATTGAATGAGGCTTTTCATGATGTTGGCGTGAAAATACCTAAAAACCATTACGAGGCAACCAAGATAACTAATATGTTGGGAATGGAATGCATAACTTGGGATGCTTGTCAGAACAATTACATGTTGTATAAGGGGGATAATGTAGGGCTAAGTGAATGTGATGTGTGTAAAGCTCCTAGGTACACAAAACTTGGTGGAAAAATATTATGCAAAAGGGTTAGGTACTTTCCATTGAAGCCTCGATTAAAGCGATTGTTTATGTCATCCAAAATAGCCTCACTAGTTAGGTGGCATAAGGAGAGATAGGTGAAAGATGGTGTATATAGACACCCAGTTGATTCACGTGCTTGGAAAAAGTTTGATGAGTCGAATCCTCAATTTTCTAGTGATTGTAGAAATGTCAAACTTGGTTTATCAGTAGATGGTTTTAGTCCTTTCTCAAATATGCATATTCCTCACAGCATTTGGCCAGTTGTTCTTGTGAATTACAATTTACCACCATGGCTTGGCATGAAACAACCATTTTTTATGCTGTCAATGCTCATAGATGGTCCTAAGTCACCCCACAACAAAATTGATGTCTATTTGCAACCACTAATTAAGGAGTTGACCGAATTATAGCGCGAGGGCATCATGGTGTTTGATTTAGTGTCAAAAGAAATGTTTCGTTTGCATGCGGCACTCATGTGACTATAAATGATTTTCCTGCATATGGGTAATTTATCTGGGCATAGTGTCCATAATGATAAAGCTTGTCCAGTTTGAAGAGTAAATTGTTTGAACTATCGTTTGCCTCATAGTGGAAAGTTTTGCTTTTTGTACAATTGACGCTTTTTGTTGCCTACCCACCTACTACGTAAAGATAAGGTCTAATTTTATGGGGGTGCAGAAATTCATACATCACCGACAAGATTTGATAGGGCACAAATTTTGTAGCAGCTTGATGGTTTTCTCATTGAATATAGGAGGGAAGATGTTAAAAAAAAAAAGAGTAGGGCTGATTTTGGAAAAAAAAATTGGGATAAATAGATTTAATTAGAAGAAGAGAAGTATTTTCAAGGAGTTGCCATGTTAGGATTCAAATCTGGTTAAGCACAATCTTGATGTAATGCACATAGAAAAAAAATTTTGTGATAATTTGTTGTATACAATCCTAGGAGACAGTAATGGGACAAAAGATACCCTGAAAGCACGCCAAGATTTAGAGGTTATAAATATTAAAAATTCCTTGCATCCTATATTAAAGCCTTTCGGATCTGGTTTCACCTTCCCCCAAGCTCCTTATACAATAAGCAAGATTGAGACTGATAGGTTTTTGAAAGTGTTAAAGGAATTAAGAGTGCCAGATGGTTATAGTTCAAATATTACACGCCGAGTGAACTTGAAAAGAAGGACTATTGGGGGTTTGAAATCCCATGATTGCCATATTTTGCTTCAGCAACTTATGCCTTTGGTAGCATAGATGATATTGCCAAAAAATGTTATCCAAGTTTTGATTGAAATTGCCACATATTTTAAACTTCTATATTCAAAGATTAACACAGAACATAGTTTTGACATGCTCCAAAACCGCTTTGTGGTAACTTTATCTCTTCTAGAAAAGACATTTGTACTGGGCTTCTTCGAATATCATAGAACATCTTCCAATACATTTGGTTGAAAATGCTCTTTTTGTAGGGCCAATACAGTGTAAATAGATGTTTCCCATTGAAAGGTAGTATTACAATCTACCTTGAAACACTATTAGACATTATTTATTGTACAATTTAAGGAAGCTTTTTTTTTTTTTTTTTTTGTAGATACCTTATGATCTTGAAGAGGTATGTACGTAATAGTGCTCGTCTGGAGGGTTCTATTACAAATGGGCATTTGATGGAAGAGCGCATGGCATTCATCTCTAGGTACTTGAATGAGGTTGAGAGTAAAGAAAATAGGCTTGCAAGGTATAGTGATGATCGTTGGGAAATAACCAAGCTAATTGGGAATGGAGCGGATGTAGTATTTGACCATTTAACCTTGACTCAAGCATATCAGTGGGTGCTTGCAAATTGTGAAAAGCTGAAACCATATCGAGAGTGAGTTTATCTATTGGTTATGCTAAGTGCTTGCATTCCTTTTTAAATAACCAATTCTGTTAAATTTAAGTTATTTTAACAAATATCGTTGTCCTATGTACCTAGGCTTCATATTAGTAAAAATCTCAAGACAAAACATAAAAGCTAGATTGCATGAGAGATAACGTATTCATTTAGCAATGTTTCACACTTGGTTGCAACGATATGTAGGTTAACAAATTCAGCATATGTGTAAATCCAATTACTGCAATCTGTATTTGCCTTTGGGCACAAACTTAAGACTTAATATGTCGTTCATTAATTTTAGGTTAAGAAAAACATGAAAATTCATGAAATATCTTGAGAGGTGAAGTGCTTTGTATGTGGTCCTTACACTTAAGGATGGATGACACTTTAATGGTTGTAATGTGAATGGCTTCTGATTTTGCACCAAACCTCATGAGGAAAATAGGTTAACACAAACAGTGGAGTGTGTTGTAGGGTTGATACAACCAGCTATTCTAGTGGTAAAGATAAGAATCCCATAAGTTTCCCAATGTCGTACTTTGGAGTGCTTACTGATATCATTAAAATACGCTATAGTAATGCTTGACAATTCTTATTGTTTAAGTGTGATTGGGTGGATTTAGAGCGTGGAAAGAAATTGGATAAGTTTAACTTCACATTATTTAATTTCAACCATTTGATGTATTGTGATAATAAAGAGTCCGATGAGCCCTACATCTTAGCTAACCAAGCTGAGCAAGTGTGGTATTCCCGTTGTCCTATAGAAGGTGATTGGCATGTGGCTATGCCCATGACTAGGAGGGATAACTTTGACGTTTATTTCAGGGATCATGAAATAAAAACATTTTCACTTCAAGAGCTAAATGTTAGTCCTATAATGTGGGAAATAGATAGTTCATAGGTCAGAAAAGGGATTCAAGAAGAAGAGGTTGATCTAAGTGGCAATCGAATGCAACCAGCCAGCTAAAAGCAATCATCTTACAAGTTCTTGATTTGTGTAAACTAAGGTACTCTTGCATGTTATATGTAATCTAGTTTTCATATGTTCTAATATTTTGTGTGTTATTTCTGGCTTTATATGGTTTTTCAATGTCATGTGGATTGATAACTTGTATGCTATAGTTTAACATATGGCGTTCATTCATTCTTTTCTTCCAGGATTCCCGTTAGTTCAAAGAAGCAATTTTCATTGTAAGTGTTATACAACCAAGAAGGTAGCAAAAAAATTTAGAGGGTCGAGATGCCAATAACAAGAAACAATGGGAAACCAGTGTCCGAAAGGGAAGAAAATAAGAGTCCTAACTGGAAGATTGCAGGATCTGGGAGGATGACCCGCAGATCTAACAATGACATATGGTGGTTAAATTCTGCCCTGTATGAGCACCTTTTTGAGTAAGTACTTCTGCTGTTTGGAACCACTATGGTATGATATAACCTTTTTGAGAGTTATACTTGAAATATGAAAAAAAAATGATATTTTCTTATATAACTTCTAGACAACTATAGTGGTTTTTAGTGAAATTTCTTTCTTATGTATCTAAGTTACCTTAAACTTCCACAGTTTGATCTATTTTTTTTATTTTTTACTTCAACTACTGATTGTAGGAAATCTAAAAATCTATTCCAGAGGAGAAACAAAGCTCATTTATAGCTTTGGATGCCATTTGGTTTAGCACCTATGAAAGGGGACCTAAAAAGGTTGTGCATGGCTGGATTAAGAAGAAGGATATCTTCAACAAAAGATATGTTATGGTAAGAAATAAGATTTAAGGCCTAATAGCAAAGTGTTATGATGAAAGACTATTAAAAATGCATCCTGCTATATGTAAAAAATCGCAGTAGAATGTTAATTTCAAGTTTACTCCTTCCATGTAGGTCACACTAGTACCTCCTGATCCTGTGTGGATTCAATAGGGATGCAGAATACTTGGACAAGTGTATGATTTTGCTAGACTCTTTGCAATCATTTAATCAATTCGAACTTGAAGGAGTTGTGAGAAAGTAAGTAGTTTTGCTCTACTGCAAATTGTTCAACTAAAGTCCTTCTTACCATACGTTGTATCCTATGTGTGATTGAAATGTTTGAACTGGACAGGTGCGTGGATAACATACATGAAACAAATGGGTGGTCAAGTTACCTCAAAGTAAGCTACATTTTTTGTTTGGTGAAAACTTCTTCTGCTACTAATTACTTGAGCATCTGATTAGTGTTTTTGATAGGATCTAATGTGCTACTAACCTATCCACAGGTACCACAGCAAGAGGGAAGTGAAGAATGTGGATATTATACCCTCTATTTTGCCAAATTGTTTATGCTAAGTACTCTTGAAAGGTTTAGTATTTTCTTTAGTTACCCATAAGTATTCCTCATGCTCCAAGAACCTTTTAACTCTACATGTTAAATCCATCCCTTATGGTTTGAATTTGGTCACAGACATGTTATTCTTACTATGTTTTGTTGTCATGCAGATGCGTCCAAATTAGTTCTCAGTGAATGATTTCCATGCACTCCGCCACTTATTACTCAATCCAGATAACAACAATAATCTGAATCAAGGACAGCCTGCTGATGCAGAACTAGGGCCCACAGACATGGAATTGAAATCCAACGACTAGCCGCTAGCAGAGCACCTAACAAAACCAAGGGACATTGAGTGCATTCGGAAAAAGTTTCATAACACATATTTAGACACTCAAGAGGTAAACAACACATTTATTTGATAAACTACCTAAACGTTCTCAGAAATTAGATCCAACATATAGATAGAAAAGGAACAGTTTACTGACCAGTAATATTCATTAACTTCTGCTTACTCTATAATGGGTATTTCTATTGCAGCTCACTGTAAGTTCCCAACAAAAGTTGAAAGCAAGGTCTGATACCAAGCTACCCAGAGTAACATTAGTAACTACTTGTTCACAATCAGCCCATAAAGGATCTCAGGCATTTGATGGCAACAAGATAAGAACAAGAACAATGATGGGTGTCATTAAAGATAAGACAATAGCAAAAAATGAGAACTATACAGCTGCTGTGAAGAATCTAGATACAATTATGAAGGAGCCAGCAACTACTGTGACTTTTGTAGTCCTAACAACTTACCCAAAAAATTCAAGACTAGCACTAAGCTCAAGTATGAACTGGACATTTTGATGAAAATTTTGTTTACTCTAACCAACATTTTTTTCATTTATAACTGATCAATGTGTTCTACCACTGTCATTTTCATAGCCCAAGCAAGTTCCACCACTACACGAAGAGGTCGAGGACATGCTAAGTTCCTAGCAAAATGGGGAACTGGATAGAAATTACAACTCACAATGACAACAGAGGGGGAAATCATTGGGGCAGAATATAATGATTTTGCAACAGCTTGTGGCATGCTGGCTAAAATGGATACCAACCTACCTATTAGGCACGCGACTTGGTATGATGTCTCACAAGAAATCAAGGACAGCTTGTGGCAGGAGATTCTGGTATGGGACTTTCAAATTAAGAGAATGATTAATTTCTTTTTGTCTCTTCTAACCTTAAATGCCTTTGCTAATGTGCAGGATAATACAACTCTCAGTGACTCTGCTGCAGCAAAGAATGTGGTTATGGGCATGTTAAATTCAATTTGGATGGATCATAAATGAAGATTGAAAAGCAATTAATTCACCCTTGCGAAATGTAGAGAAGGATAAATACCTTTTTTGTGGGAATAATCGAGTTGAACCAGATCAGTGGAAGGAACTTTGTGCATATTGGAGATTGGAAACTATCCAGGTAATGTACTTACAACAATTTTATCTCTATATTTAGTTATAAATTATGCTTCTATCTTTAGTAACATATAAGATAAAATTCTTAACATAATTTTGTTTTCGAATTATATAGAACAAAGCTCAGTAGAATTCAGCAAATAGGGCGTGGCGTGCCAACAATTCCTACCTATAACAAGAAGGACACTATTTTTTAGAATATGAGAGCATGTCAAGTTACATTGATGTGACATAAACTTTCCAATCCATTTCTTCATAATTGTTAAGTTTTTAGATAACTTGGTTTCGTACTTTTGCATATGTCATCCGAAGGCAAGTCCACATCTCAGTATGATATTTTCATAGAGACAAGGAAGAGGAAAGGTAAATATGTAGATGAAGTTACATCTAAAATGATTGTAAGTTACAACTGTGTAGAGCAAGAGATATTATTTTGGCTTTCTCTTGATATTGCCTTTTATGTCCCAGGATGATCTAAAATTTGGTTTTCAAATGCAAATGATCTACATTAAACTTTGGCATTATGTTTGCATGTTGGATTACTTTTTATATAATATTTTGGCATAAACTCTTGCTTGTTATATTACTTTCCAATCTCTAAGAGGTTGTTGGTCAATGGCATAATAATTGGATGCATCTTGATTGATTCTTTCTTGAATAGTTGCAAACTTGTGCATTTTTTTTTTCTTGTTATGAGATAATTTCTTCATGTTCATAGAAGATGATAATGAGCTTCTGCCTAGACTTTAATGGAACAGCATAGTTACCCTCTAGATAGTTTTTTGGAGGCCTTAGAGCTGTGGCACATAATTATTGATGATAATTTGCATTTGTATTTCAGGGTCAAATGGAGAATGAGTTGGCATCATTAGCGGAGGAAGAGCGAAATTTGAAAGCAAAATAAAAGAAATTCACTAAGGCAATGGGATACAATAAAAGGGGGTGCATGAGATGCATGGGAAAAGGCCCAACAAGGATATCCATGAGGGAGTATGCAGCATTGAATATTGCTGCTCAGGTACAACAACTTCGGGATGAGATGAAAGAGCGAATGGAAGAGTGCATACAACGAGAATGAGAGGAGTTGTATGCAAAGTTTCAGTAGGGAAAAGTCGAAATGCAGGCTATTTTCCAGCAGCAACTAGATGCATTTTTGTCAAAACTCAATCGAAGTGATACTGAACGCTTTGTTGTTTCTCCCATTCCACCCTCGACTGGTTCAAACACTTTCCTTGGCGTTGGGTCATCAAGGATTATACCTATTCGAGATCTTGGGAATTTAGAGGCCCCTAATCGTGGTACTCCATCCCCATCCAAGGTAAATGCCTTTAGCAGTAGCTAAATCTTTAATGTGTTTCAATTGGGATATGGGTTTAGTAATGCTGGAAAGTTTCAAGCTAGAAATTGTGCTATCTTATGCAGCAGAGTGATTGAAATTTATGATTTTTGTATGGTTGAAAAACAGAAATGAGATTACTTGTATATCCATTATAGTCAATGCCTAAGAATTTGAGAGTTAGTCCCAACTATTCTTGTGGAATATTGTTAGTGCATTAAGGTAATTAGGATATTGTCTAAGTATATTGGAAAATTTCGAGTGAGGTGAATATGTGTTGTCCTATGCATGCTACCGGAGGTTTGGAATATGTGTTCTTTTATGCATTCTACCAGTTCAGAATATGTAGCAAATATTTGATATGCTATAGGTTGGAATGTGGAATATGCTACAGGTCTTCTAATTGATAAATATTTGATACTTCTAATTTTTGTATGGTTTAAAATATAACTGGGATTGTATAGTTATCCGTTACATATTGTTGCCTTTGAATTTGAAAGTGAGTACCAACTATTCTTGTGGAAAATTATTAGTACAATAATGTAAAATGTTTATCTTGTACTTGTAACTTAGAAACTTGTTACTACATTGAATTCAAGATGTTACAAAGGAATTATGAAAGGAATGAAGGACATGGTTTCGTGTAAAGCATTAGGTCTATCTTGCAGCAATTTGAATTTGAAAACAGGGAAAAAATTGCTAGTGCATTTCTACTTTTATCTCCACAATTGAGTGCCTAGCATTAATTGATTGTAGTGCATAATATTTACTTGGTTTTTTCCTTCTTGTTTGTGCAGGCACACAAAAATTAAAGCTATTTCTAAGGGGCTACTTGGCATCAAGGAAGTTTGTGATTTAGTTTTACAAAAGCACATTTTGGTTATGAAATTGTTGGTATAGACTATTAAATTTT
This sequence comes from Voacanga thouarsii, assembly GCA_026120185.1. Classification (NCBI taxonomy): domain Eukaryota; kingdom Viridiplantae; phylum Streptophyta; class Magnoliopsida; order Gentianales; family Apocynaceae; genus Voacanga; species Voacanga thouarsii. Next base: position 1,635,301 of record JANUWF010001217.1, on the reverse strand, counting down.
ATGATGAAGGATACGTATGTTTTATTTAAAATTTGTACATATTAAAGACTATGTAATGGGATATGGTACATTTAGTGGAATATTATTTATAGATGTCAATATTCATAGCTTTTTATATAAAACTTTTACATCACTAATAAATTAATTTTTAATTCAACAAACATATGTATATACGACATTACCTTGAGTCATTGAAAAATAAAAAATACGATGCTAATCTAACCATTACGAAAAATATTAAATACGACGTTCATTTTTGCGACGCTAGCATATAATACGATAAAGAAATGACCAACTGAGAATCATCATATATATTCGAATTATTTACAGAGCACAAGAAATTGATTTACAAAATTAAATTTATATATGACACATCAAGACTGTCATATATATTGGCCAAACTAAATCATCTTGTATAAATTATAAACGACACTCGGATGACTGTTATTTTTTTTTAGGCCTATATAACAATACATACAGCGGCCTACAAATAATAGTATAAGAATCTCGATATATAAATGACAGTCGCCGAACCGTCTTTATTAGTCACATTTTAAACAACGGTTTCAAAACCATCATTTATGTCGTCTCATTTGAATAGACTATATACAACGGTTTTTTGTCATTTTTATGGCAGCACAAAGAAATCTGTCGTTTAAACCGTCATAAATACTATATACAACGGTTGTTGGTCCGTCGTATAATATAAACGACGTCAATATTTGCGACGGATAAAAACAATCGTAGGACCGTCGTTTATGATATATATGACGGCTCGTTCACTAATTGCAGCAATCTTCAGGCCACCGCAAATAGCCTAATTTTTTGTTGTGAGATCCTACTGGAAGAAGATGCCAAACCTGTAGTACAACCTCAACGAAGGCTAAATCCAAATATAAAATATGTGGTAAAAAGGGAAGTGATCAAACTTTTGGATGCAGGCATTATTTATTCTATTTCAGATAGTTTATAGGTAAGCCCAACCCAAGTGCTTCCTAAAAAGGGATGTGTGACAGTAATTCCCAATAAGAAAAATGAAATCATACCAACTAGACTTGTAACAAGTTAGATGATGTGTAATGACTATAGAAAACTAAATGAAGCCATAAGAAAGGACCACTTCCCCTTTCCCTTTATTGATCAAATATTAGAGAGGCTAGCGGGACACATGTACTACTACTTTCTAGATGGATTCTCTGGCTACTTTCAAATTCCCATAGTTCTTGAAAATCAAGAGAAGACCACCTTTATCTACCCCTTTGGAACTTTTGCTTATAGGTGGATACATTTTGGATTATGTAATGAACTTAGGACCTTTCAAAGATGTATGATGGATATTTTTGAAGGTTTAGTAGGAAAAATAATGGAAGTGTTTATGGATGGCTTTTCTATGTTTAGGGATTTTTTTGAGTTGTGTTTGCAAATTTTTTTAAAAGAGTACTCTAAATATATGAAGAAACGCTTCTTGTGCTAAACTGGAAAAAATGACATTTTGTGGTAAATGAAGGAATTGTGTTAGGGCGGCTTGGAGGTTGATAGAGCAAAGATTGAAATTATCAAGAAGCTTCCTTCACCATCCTCTGTAAAAGCAATTAGAACTTTTATGCCACATATAAGTTCTACAAAAGATTTATCAAGGACTTTTTAAATATTTGCAAGCCCCTCACCTCTCTTCTGGAAAAAGATGCTCCATTCAACTTTGACGAGCAATATTTGCAAGCCTTCAATGAATTGAAGTTCCACCTGACTAATTCTCCTATCTTAGTTACTCCTAATTGGTCCCTACCATTTGAACTAATATGTTATGTTAATGATTTTTGCAGTGGGTGCAGTTCTTGGACAAAAGTGAGGGAAGAGCTTTTAGCCAATTTACTATGCAAGCAAGACTCTCACAGATACTCAAAAGAACTATACTACTACAGAAAAAGAGATACTTACCATAGTGTTTGCTTTTAATATATTTCGTTCTTACCTTATTTTGTCTAAAGTGATTGTATACACTGATCATTCTGCTTTGAAATATCTGCTTGCTAAATATGATACTAAACCTGGACTGATAAGATAGGTGTTACTTTTACTGGAATTTGATTTGGAAATCAGAGATAAGAAGGGAGCTGAAAATCTTGCAGCAGACCATTTGTCTAGACTGGACAATCCTTATCTGGAACCTTGGAAAGAAATTAAAATTCATGATACTTTTCCTAATGAACAATTATTATGGATTAAGAATAAAACTTCATCTTCTCCGTAGTTTGCTGATTTTGCTAATTATCTTGCTACAGGGATTATTCCAAAGGAATATACTTCACAATAGAGAAAGAAATTTTTCTCAAATGTAAAGTATTACTTTTGGGAGGATTCTTTTCTTTTCTGTTGTTGTGCAGATCACATCATTAGAAGATGTGTGAATAAAGAGGTGGCTAAAGACATTATCCGTCATTGTCATGAGGGACCAAGTAGTGGATACTATCAAGCCAATAGGAATGCAAGAAAAATCCTAAAATCTGGATTCTATTGGCCCACAATTTTTAAGGATGCTCACAGGTTTGTGAAAAACTATGATAGATGCCAAAGGACAGGTAACATTTCTAAGGCTCATGAGATGCCTTTGTCAATCTTCCAAGCCTATGAAATTTTTTATTGTTAGGGAATTGATTTTATGGGACCTTTTACAAATTCTTTTGGTAATAAGTATATCTTGGTAACTGTTGATTATGTATCTAAATGGGTGAAAGCATAGGCTTTGCCAACAAATGATGCTCGGGTAGTAGTAAAGTTTTTGAAAAATCTGTTTACCTATTTTGGTGTGCCTAGAGTGCTTATAAGTGATAGGGGGCTCTGTAACAACTAGTTAGAGAGAGTTCTAACCAGATTAGGTGTGACCCACAAGCCAGCTGCCCTTACCACTCCCAAACTAGTGGCCAAGTTGAGGTAGTCAACAAAGAATTAAAAAGAATTTTGAAAAATGTGGTAAACCATACTAGGAAGGATTGGAGTGTGAAGTTAGATGATATTCTTTGGGCTTAACGGACAGCATATAAGACACCTATAGGACTCCATATAGATTAGTTTATGGGAAGTCATGCCATTTACTTGTAGAAATTGAGCACAAGGCAGTCTGGGCAATCAAGTTGGTAAATTTTGATTTTGATTCTGTAAGAGCAAAGAGATTTCTTCAATTGAATGAACTTGATGAGTTGAGGAATGAAGGTTATAAGAATCATAAAATGTACAAAGAAAAAGTTAAACAATGGCATGATAAGCATATTCTGCCAAATCGGGAATTCAAAGAGGGAGATCAAGTATTGCTCTATAAGTTAAGGCTGAGATTATTTCCTAAGAAACTGAAATCAAGATGGTCTGGACCATCGTGGTACACAAATTTTTTCCCTATGGCACTGTAGAACTGACTCATTCAGAAAAGGGAACATTTAAAGTGAATGGAAACAGATTAAAGCCCTATTTTGGAGAAGAAATTGGAGATTTGGAAAGAGTTTCATTCATCCTCTATGTTGTGGACACTTAAGTTGTTTAATCAAGTTTTTCTTGTTATTAAATAGTTTGTTCTGTATTTTTCGTCTCAGTACTTTACTTTATTTTAGTACTTATGTAGTTTTGTGATGATTGTAGATAACTTTTATGTTCTCTATGGACAAGCCTTTCCTTTCTTCTTGCTGATTTACATTGAGCTTCATATCACTTGGGAAGTATTATTCTATTTTTTTTTTCCTTTGTATTGTTTCAAGTCCTATTGTACACAAATTGCATATTCCTTTAGCCAATGAGAACATTGTGCATTTTAAGTATAGGGGAGAGAGAATTGAGTATTTCCTTGCAAAGAATTTTTGAAAAAAAAAATTGAATATTGGGGGTAATAATGTGAGTAATTTGAAATTGAGCTAAATTGAGTTAATTTTTTTTTTCGATTTCTGGCATATTTTGACTTGTTTGGAATTAATATTCTTTTTCTTTTGATGTGCAAATTTGAATTAATGTTGTTTTGATTAGATTTGGTAAACTTGTATATTTGGTTTGATATACACTAAGTCTTGAGAATTTGGCTTAACTTTACCTATGTTTTAGAAAACCTTGTGACACTCTATTTCTTAGGGATTGATAAAAAATTTGTGATGAAGTATAAGTAAGGAAATTTGGTTTATTTATATTCTATGATCTTCTAACTAATCCTAGTTCCAAGTTTAAGCAAATATGGATTGAGGTAAGAAAAGAGCTATTAGAGTAAAGCAATGCAAACAGTTGAAAAATCATTATTTACACATTTTTAGTAAGCAATTGCATTACTTTACCCTAGTGAAGATAATATTAAAGCTGGAAGATTTTTAATCTATCTCTACTAGGCAATTACATTATCCTGCAAGAAAATGAGCTTATGGACTAATCTTTTATTTACTACTCAAGTTGTAGTAACTCTTAGAAGTCAGAGAACTTAAGTAGTCATCATTCCCAACTTCTACTAATCACTTGAGTCTGTTCTTGAATTAGAAAAGAAGGTGAAACTAGTTGAATAGCTATAGACTTGTTTAATCTAACTTCGATGGCTTTGACTTTATCTATCCAAATAAACAGGTTTACACAAGTCTAACATAGTTAAATGACTCTAAACTAAATTTTCATTCCAATAGAGTTTGAATATTTTTTCCATATCAAGTCATTATTGCTAGAGATCCATTCTTGATACACATACTTTTTTCCTGAAAAGTTTTGATTTTGAAAATTTGCTTGAGGACAAGCAAAAGTTTAAGTATAGGGGAGTGATATTTGATCATTTCATGCATATTTTACATAGCATTTTAGTTTTAAAGTCTTTAAATTCCATTATAGATTACTATTTATCTCTCCCATTTTCTCCTTATTTGATGTAAATCAAAAGAATTGATGTTGGAAGAGAATTCAAGGAGAAAATACTGAAAAAAGTAAAACTGAAGCATCACAGCACCGTTCTGGTCAGCTTCAATGCCGCCATGTAGTTGTAGAACTTCAAAAAAGTCGATATTCTAGACGTTCACAGTGCCATGCCCATATGCATTCATGTCGCCATGCATTCTCAGGATCTAAAAGATGCTGGACATCTTGAGCTTCGCAGTGCCAGATCACTCAACCTTCACATCACCGTGCCGCAATCCAATACATGGCTATATTTACACCCACGACGTCGTTTCATATTAAAATTGGAGGATCAAGATATGCACAGCGTTGTTCTTGTCATTTTTCACGGCGTCGTGCAACATTGCAAATTACCCTATGTTTTGCGATTTTAGGGCTTTCCATGACAAACCTATAAATATCCCTTATTACCAACACACAGAGAGAAAGAACTACTCATGAAATATTTTAGAGAACCTCTTGGAAACACAAGGAGGAGAAAATAAGAAGGGCTCAATGTGGATTTGAAGAAGGAATGAGCTCCACAAGAAAGATTGCAAAGTAGAGGAGAAATATTGTCCATAAATCTTCTTCTTTTTCCCTTTGTGATTTGATTTTGTGGATGTTAATTAAATTTACTCGAGTTGTAATTAAAGAGTTGTATCCTATTTTACTCTTGTATTGGATGATTGTTTGGTTAATCGATTTCTATTTTGAGTAATCTATCACTTAGGTTTAATTGATTAGATTGATTTAATGGGTAATTCTCTTATATTAAACTTGAGAAATGATGTATGAGATGGGTTCTCTTTTATGTTAATCTAATACATTTGTTTTTTCCTTTGACGAATTTGAGAAAGGATTTGGGGGATTGAGAACTTTGTGATAAATGAAGTTATGGGGTTACATAGAGAGAGGTGCTCTATGGCTTTTTGGCTTAGATTGAGATTTTCTTGATTTTTATGCATTCTTAGATTTAATTTGTATGATAAAAAAATTTATCGGTTAAGTTCAAGGGTAGTAAAATTCACTACTTGAGAGAGAGTAAATTTTACATTATATTTGGGAATCTTGCCAATGCTTGAAATTGATTTGCATTGATCAAATGATATTCTTATTTGAGTAGTTGTAGGAGAATTCTCTCTAATTACATAGTTAATCTCCTTTTCATATTCAAATCTTGTCTTGTGATTTTCTAGACTCTACCTTGTAAATTAGGTTTATGTATTTGTGTAGTACTCTAGGGCATCTAGTTAGTAGTAATTCGTCATCTTATTTCTTATTTTGATTGATTGAATAATAAAATTCAAGTAGAAGTAGGGGTAATTGACCCAATTCTTGAGGATCTCCGATACTTACCACTTACACTCTATACTACAAAATGGGTATACTTGCCCAATTTTGTGCTTGATTAGTATTTTATTATAAAACTTGATTGAGCTTAAGCTTATTTCTTTACACATCCATAGTGTATGCACAACGCATGCACATGCATGCACAACATTGGTCTCTTTAATTAATGATAAAAATGTTTTAAAAAAACATAATTAAATAGGTTTTCTATTAACTTTATATAAAATCTCTAAATCCAAATATTATTTATGTCAAGGATGATACTCTTCGAAAGAATAATTTTGGATTAATTTGTTCTAAGTTAATAAACCTCTTAATTAACAAAAAAAAAAAAAACATTTTTTCTTTGTCAATTTCTCAAGACTTTGGTCTTAAGAAAAATGTGCACCTAGGTTTGCCCATAAAAGGAAAAAAGTATGCTCGAAAATAGTAAACAATGTTCATACTCTTTCTATCCTTTAATTCCTAAGTGATCAAATAATAGATTAAACACATTAAATATTTTTAATTGTCTTGTTTAATCCTAAGGTGGTTCCTCCTTTACTAACCATTTTCATGCAAAATATTCATCCAAGATAAACAAACATTGCAAGAAAATAACCGCGTGTGATATAGGATACAAAAAAAGTTGAAAAGAAACAGCAGCTCTTCAAGAGACCCAAACCATTCAAAACCCATAGCCAAACTGGTCCTCGGCTATACAAAATCAGCCATCGGCTTTTGTTGTGAGTGTAGTCGGTCCTAGCCGGCTACTAGCTTTGTGGTTGAGGGCTAGCTGACCCTTGGCTAAGGAAAGCTGGCGGGCGGCCCTAGTTGAAGGCCAACTGGCCCTTAGCTTTCTCTAGCCAGTAGCTAGCCTCTTTTGTGTGAGAGCCAACCACAGACCAGCTTTGTTCAAGCTTGCCAAGCTGGCCCTGGCTAGCTTCCATTGTGGTCGCCGATTCTTTCCTGTAACGAGCTTCTACGTTGTTTCTCTGGTGGATTTTTCTCTAATTTTCTTCCATATGATTTTTAGCTTTGATTAGGCACCACCATTGTTACATAATCCAGTAGATTCAATTTTAAAAAAAATAAAAAAATAGCCTATACCCTTCAAAATAAGGCTTACAAAGATCTACGCAAAAGCAAATAACAATGAATACAAGTATCTATGCCTTCACATACAAGGCGTACATACATTTAGTAATATCAACACAGGGGATCTAAACAATCTCAAGATTGAATTTTATTAGTAAAAGAACCACTTTTTTTTATTATTAACCTAAGCATACTCCCAGATTAAACCAGTGGTTTTGGTACCACTTGAAAGGATTGTGGGAAAAATAAATAAACACAACAGAAAAAATTTTTCCTGTTAAGTGATCTAGGAGATTTACTTTTATGACAGTTAGGATGAATAACGGGTGATGGGTTTAGGTTGGACTATGCTTCCTGATTTGAAAGGATGATTTGTTCCGCAAGAATGCCTGCCACTCGCCTACGCCTTCGCATCAAGCACGTATCAGTTTGCTAGCCTTTGGCTTTCCAGAATATTCTCTAACCTCACGTAGATTAATCTATCAGTGAAAGTAAATGGATGAAAGAATAGGGAAAAATTAAAAGGAATGGTGTCTGTGTATTAGAGAAGAAAGAATAATAAGACGACGGCCAAAGTTATTTTTGTTGTTCTTACGTTAATCGTAGCAAGCACAGCAGAAAGCACACACAAATCAACGAAACCAATAGCCTTATTTTTCCTATGTCTGTCGCCTCTCCTTTCTTTTTCCTTTTAAACGTGATGGCTGCCTTTAGGGTTCACGGATTTGGTCCATTTTTTTAATAAGTTCAAGATTTATAATTCAGCTCATTTATTAATTAATTGATACTCTTAAGCCTAATATAAAAATTACCCAATACAATTAGTTAATAAACCACTTTAATTAAATTGACTCAATAAATTAATCTAACCCAAATAAATAATTAATTAGATTCTCAGAATAATTTTTCATTAATTATTTTATCCAATAAGCCCTCGTAATATATAAATTATTAAGGTTACTTATGCTATTTTAGGAATTAAAAGACATATTATTCTTGGCTATTAAAATTATTAAAATACCCCTACTAATAAATAGATATATTTTATCATTTTAAATATTTTATTTATCACCATATGAAAATATTAACCTCAAGAATAATATTGTAAAAATGCATTGTCTTTGACATACAGGTGTAACGACTAAAATACTCCTCTACGTAGCACCCATCATTAAGATAGGAGAAATATGCTAACACTTCTCTCAATGGCATCTACCATCCTTAGATATCTAGTTCGATAATCCATGACTTCTAGTATATACCCGTTTATTTCTGAGAGTTATTCAAAAGTATACAACACTAAATCACGTTCCTAGAGCCTTTGATTTTTTAGATTATCCTGGACAATAACAATGAGTAATTTCTCCATTTAGGAGCATAGAAGCTATTTTGTATGAATCCATCTTAATTAACTAATCACACATACCCAAGTGTATTAGTCCAATGATAAAACCTCACCCATAGTATATTAAAGTATATTTTTCTAACTTCGCCAGACCACCAACCCATACTCAAGACTTAGGGTATTAGTTCACACTTTAGCAGTAGTAGTATGAGTTTCTTCTATTTTAGTAATTTTAAAAACTACTACTACGAGTCCAATTCTATGTATTCTAAATACACTTGTACTATGAAGTGAGAGGACTACTCACTAATTAAAGGTAAACCATTCCCCATCTAAAATTCATAGTATAATAACCTTTATTCTGATGAGATACCCATTCTCATCAACCGGTTAAGATTTACAATTTATATATTAAGTAACTTATGATCCATATTTTACTGTAAAAGACCTTCATTCACATAAATTACTTATTTAAACACAATAGATCTTTTTCAACATAAATCGTGCATTATAAATTAAAATAAAAGAATACAAACATTGTTGAGAATAAAAATTTATTTATTATATCAAATTTACATCAGATACATAGTTTGGAGGACATATATTCCAACAACCCGGCCATAAGGGTTTATTTAATCCTCATGGAGGTCAATTAGGGCCCAAAAAAAAAAAAAAGACAAAAGAAGTAAGCTAGCCATCATTCTTGTGTCTCTCTCTTAGTTTCTTCCTCAGAAAAATAATCCTAACCTACATTCACTAACAGCCTAATTTGTAAGGTTGAGAGAACACCTTAGAAGGTAAAAACTTCAGCATAATACGCATTTCATGAGTAGAAGTAGACGTTTGGTAGGTCTTCGAGTTAGTACAACCTTAGAGGTCATAATTTAGACAAGTTCCGAACAGCCTACTTATCAGCAAAATCCGCTTACTGCCATGGTTTCTTCTTATCCAAGAAGAAAAATAAATACGCAATCATAAACTCTAATTTAATTTTAATTTTTCACTGCGCTTGTGTGATTCTTGATCCTACATACTAGTGTCTCAATTTCGATGTCAATTAGCATAGCAAGATAAGCAAAAGGATGGCTCATAAAATGATATCCCAACTCAACATTTTGTTTAACAACCTATTTGGATTGAGGAAAGTGGAGAGAGATGAGAGGGGAGGAAATGGAGGGTTTAAGTTTTAAATATTTGACTTAATTTTTTATACAGGAAAGGAAAGGGAAAGAATAGGAGGGGAATGGAGGGGATAATATTTAATATAAAAACTTTAACCTCTTTTCTGTCAAGACTTGTTTGGATTGAGAGAAAGGAAAGGAAAGGAGTAGAATAAAAATGAAAGCGAATGAGAGGAGAGAAGAGGAGACCAATAATTATTTATGGTGTTTAGTTAGACACAAAAGAAAAAGAAAAGAAAGGTTACATATAGTATCTGGAGTAGAGAACGGAAGGAAATAATACTATTTTGTTTTACATTTTTTTCCACTAACTTAATATTATATATTTTATTTATTAAAAATATTTTAGTCCATTTACTAAAAGTTTATTAAATGAGGTTGCTTCTCCCTCAATTTCTGTCCATTTTTAGATGGAGAAGAGATTGAAGCTTTTATACTTAATCTAATCCCTTCATTCCCCTTTCATTCATTTTGTTCCCTTTATAAAAAATTAATCCAAATATTTAAAATTCAAACACTCCGTTTTCTCTCCTCCCTTCTTCCTCCATTTCCCTCAATCCAAACAGACTGAGTGAATGGAAATAAAAGGAGAAGAAATCTCATTTAATGAATATTTAGTAAATGGACTAAAATATCTCTAATAAATAAATATTTAATATTATAATGGATAAAAATATAAATTTAAATAGTATCATTTCTTTTCTTTTGTTTTTATTCCTTTCTCTAAATTCTATATTTAACACTTTATTTCTTTTTTCTATATGTAACTAAATATTATAAATAATTAATTTTTTATTTTTTCTAAATGTAACTAAATATTATAAATAATTATATCTCCACCAGTAATTTTCCAATTGCTTGTGAAAAACCTCCAACTTTGCATAGTCCCCCGCATGTAATTTCTTTGAGAATTCAATGCTTTTGCAACGTTGGACACTTTCCGAATCAGAATACTAGAGGTGCTGAAATTACTCACTTTCAGCCATCCATTTCCTTTTCGATTAATCAAATCTCACGGCTTGCAAGAAATGATGCACAGGCTGCACTTTTTTATTGCTTGCATTCTACTAGAGGTTTCACTTACACAGAGGCAGAGCATACAAGTAAGACCTAACTTTGTTCAGAATTTGGTCTCCATGGTCGACATTGATAGAGATCACATTGTTTGGAAGGCATGGTCGAAGTTATTCAGATTTTATCCTATTAATGAATTTGAACCATTTTTAGACAGCTTGGGTTTGAGTCCATCTGAAATTACACCTCTACTTCCACGGGATTTGATATTTTTAAATGATGATGGTTTGTTACTTGATAACCTTCACGTGCTTTGTGATTATGTTATTCCACGAACTCAAATTGGGAAGATATATAAGGACGCAACAACAGTATTTAGCTATCAGTATGGATTTTTTTTCATGAAATTGAAGTCTTGTGAAGACTTAAGTTTAAGTAGATTAATATTTAGCCTTCGGGGCACAGTTTAACTGATTGTGATTTTTTCAATGAGTGGATGATTACAGAGTCAAATTTGCACTTGGCTGTCCTTGCTGTTAAGGTTGAGTCGAAATTGACAGCAACCATCCTTGCTCTCTAGGACAACCAAGTCGAAATTTGCACTTAGTGACTTGCTGCTCTCTAGTTTTGGTTGGTGACATGAGCAAGGATCTAGTTGGAGTCCTTGATAAGCTGATGGAAATGGGGATTGGATTGGAGGATATCTATTGAATAAAAATGCCTGCAATTGGACTAGGATGCATGATACTCTGATATTCCTTGATGAAGTTGGGTATATTGGGGTAGAGATGGCGGATTTGATCAGGAGAAATCCAGAATTATTATTTGAAGGTTCGGGTAATCAGATCTATGCATTGATTGGTCGACTACTCAAATTGGGTCTTAGCATGAAAAAGATATGTATTCTTTGTTTAGAAAAAGTTCCAGAGATTCTAACACCAAAGAGAGCCAAGAACCTTCGTAGTGCACTGTACTTCCTGTTTGAAGTAGGAATTGATTGGGAATATATTGCAAAAATTATATCTAACCACTTGCAGCTTTTGGGTATACATTCTCTGAAGGGGCCAAAGACTGTTTTGAGAAACTTTAATGGTGATAGACAAAGGTGATGTGAAATTATCAAGGAAAACCCTGTAAACTTATTCCTTTAGGCTTACAAATCAGCTATTAGTGGCAGTATGCAAAGTGGTTCCCAAAATCTTTGGTAAACATTTGGAAAAAACTACGTTATTGCTATAGTTGGGTTATGTTGAGAACTCAGATGAGATGGCAAAAGCATTACGGCAATTCAGGGCAGGGAAGATCAGTTGCAGGAAAGATTTGATTGCTTAGTTCAAGCTGGTTTGGACTGCAATGTTATTTGGAGTAAAAACATCACGTCTCTGCTAATCGCATCCAAATATTTCAAGATTTTAGTTAGGTCATCAGCTTTGAGTAAAATGCAGAATGGCTTGTAAATCGTTAAAGTACACCCAAATGATGCTGTTTCATTAAATTAGCCACCAAATTCGGCCACATATTTCTCTTTATTTGACAGGCCGCTGGTGGTCAAGAGAGAACAACGTGGAGATGGTGGTGGACACGTAGGGTGTGCACACTACAAGAAAGTCAGCAAATTGTGACGGATTTTTGCGACGGACAAAATCCGTCACAAATTTGCGACGGTTCACCAACGAAAAAAAGGGTTAAGGGATGTAGTTGACCGACCCTCGCAAAATCGTCGCAAAATTAGAGACGAATTTGCAACGGATTTAGAGATTCCGTCTCAAATCTGTCGCAAAACTAGAGACGAATTTGAGACGGAAATTAGTTGCGACGGATTTAAAGATTCCGTTGCAAATCCGTCGCAACAATTGCGAAAGATTTGCGACGGAAATTTTTTTAAAAAAAAATTGAAGAAAAAATTTTTAAAAATTGCTCTAGCTAATCTGTCGCAAAATTAGAGACGGATTTACAACGGAAATTATTTGTAACGGATTTAGAGATTCCGTCGCAAGTCCCTTGCAAAAATTGCAACGGATTTGCGACGGAAATATTTTTAAAAAAAAAATTGAAGCAAAAAAATTCAAAAAGTTGCTCTAGCTAATCCATCGCAAATTTAGAGACGGATTTGCAACGGAAGTTATTTGAGACGGATTTGCGACAAATTTAATGATTCCGTCGCAACATTTGCGACGGATTTGCTACAAAGTGTGTTTGCCACGGATTGGTGTTTTCTTTAAAGTTGCGACGGATTGGTGTTTTCTATAAAATAAAGTTTAAAAAAAATTATCGCTGTAAATAATTTTAATCTAAAACATTTAAAGTTACTTATTAAGGCTTTTTTTGTATAATTTTGTATACTATATACACATGAGTGTTCTTATCATAGAATATGTCCATAATTTTCTTACTAATATTGCTTATTGTATAAAACATTCTTACATGTTCTTTATGGATAATTTTATAAGTTGAGTAATAAGGAGTTTCATTAATTATTAAGAAAATTTTATTAATATGTATGTATGTATGTATGTATGTATGTATGTATGTATGTATGTATGTATGTATGTATGTATGTATGTATGTATGTATGTATGTATGTATGTATGTATGTATGTATGTATGTATGCAAATTCAATGAAGCAACAACTGGTACCGTAGAGAAGCGGCCATAAACTAGAGAGTCTTGACCAATTTGAAAGATCATTTAATGTAGTTGAAATAGCTGAATTTTGGGCTGTTCGATTAAGTAAAGGAAACTCAATAGAATTCATAACTGTCTCAATCTTATTTTTTCTTTGTATTGTCTGAATATTCAGGAGTTAAGACCATTCCAACGCCCCCTTTCGCCATGCATAAACTAAACCAATAATATGTATGTATGTATGTATGTATGTATGTATGTATGTATGTATGTATGTATGTATGTATGTATGTATGTATGTATGTATGTATGTATGTATGTATGTATGTATGTATGTGTGTGTGTGTGTGTGTGTGTATGTGTGTGTGCGCGCGCGCGCGCGTAAAAAAAATATTTTGATTAAAATGGTCAAATATTTTTTGTACATTATGTTTTTTTATCTCTAACTTAATTATTCTTGAAAAAGAATTGATACGAATTTAAAATAGAATGTAATATTTTTGTATAGAAATATATGTGTGTATTAAAAAAACTTTAAAGATATGATATATATATTTTCTTTTTTTTTATAACAATATCAGTGCAATTAACTATATTACTGTGACATTAATTAATAAGAAAATTTCATTAATTATGTGTGTGTGTGTGTGTGTGTATGTGTGTGTATTTATATATGTATATGAATATGTGTGTGTATCTATACAAATTTGAGTGTGTGTGTGTGTATAAATATATAATTTGAATATATGTGTGTGTGTAAAATATTACACACACACACACACACACACACACACACACACACACACACACACACATTTGTTCATATATATTTGTGATTATGATTGTATATGTGTGTATGGGTTATATTGTGTATGAATTTATACATATATATGTAAAAATCATTTAATAAAAAAGATAGTATATAAATATACAAAAATATTTTTTTATTTTGAATAATATAGTTTTATATTGAATATAAATATACAAATTTTTGTTGTGTATTCCGTGGCTAATCTGTGATTATTTGTTACGAAATCACAAAATTGCTATTAATTCTTGACAAATTCGTGATATTTTTTAATTTTTTTTCCAATTTTTTTAAGATAATCTAAAAAAAAAAAATCAAACACTTTTCTTCTTCCCCCTCCCTCCTTCTTCCCTCCCCTGCCCGCCTCCCCCTACCCAGATCTGGCTCGATCACCGCGCACCACCCTCCCCCGCAGCCCCCTCTTTTCCTGCCGCCACCCCCCGCTAGCACTATCCCCCGCCACCCCTGCCCGCCCGTGCGATCCCCACCCGCCGCCCCCTGCCCGCACAACCCCCTCCCCCGACTGTCTCCCCTCCCCCTCTCCCCCCTGGCCAGCCCTCTCCCCTCCCCGTGGCCGGCCAGCTCTCCCCCTCCCCCGGCTCTCCCCCCACCCCCACCCCGCGACTCCCTTTGCCCCCCTCCCGCCTTCTCGTCAACCAATCCCCGGTCCCCCTTCTCCGTTCCCCCTCCACCGTATCTGCCGACAACCCCCCTTCTCCTATATTATTTTCAATTTCTACCCACAACACTTAAAACCTTCTTCTTCACACTCCAAATTCAAAGCATTCTCCATGAATTAGAGAATCAAGAAATTCAACCAGAGAAGACTGAGGTTGAATCCTCATAGTATTTCAGAGGCCTTAGTCATCATTCAACATCAGTCTCCAAAACAAGTAAATATCATTCGTTTTTTAAACTCTTACATCGTCTTTGATTTTTAGAACGCTAGTAGCAGGTGATATTTTGTGATGGAGAATGGAAGAATATATTACATTGATTTGTTTTCGTACAAGGATGGGATAAAAATTGTAATGTGGAGATATATTTAGTATAATAAGTAGTTCAACTTGATATAGGACATGTTTATGTGCTTAGTAATGAATTTTTTATGTGGTATGTGATGTATATTACAAGTAGTGAATTTTGTTGATTGTTAACTACTATGCTCACTATTAATAGTATTTACTACCGTGATAATTATTAGTTCTTATTACTTGTTGACTAATAAAACTGCTATTCCATAATATTAATACTTTTATTCATATGTTTATCTAATATTATTATTGACTGTTTATTAGAATTGCTATTTATTAAATATTAGGGGGGCAAAAAATTATTTTCAATATTATATTAGCATTACTACTAATATTTTTTTATAACATTATTTTTTAATATAAAATTATTTGATAATAATTACTATTTAACATTTAGTAGTATACTGCATGTCAATAATGAGTACTTACTATTTGTTAATGGTAAGTTGGCTACCAACAGATACCAATTGCATCTTTTTTTTCTTTTTTTTTAACTTATATGAATGGATCCCCATGAGTGATGGGTTATCATTCTTCATGAGTGATGGGTGATCATTCCCCATGGGCAATGGTTAATTACCCTTACATTAATTATATTGAATAATTATTTTGATAGTTAATATTTTTTTTAATGTTGTTGATTTTGTGGTGGCTTGGTGCCTAAAAACGTCCAGTATATATGGGAAACTCTACCGAAATTCCTAATGAATTTTGTAGTGGTGGTTGTGTTTATGGTTGTTGGTTTAACATTAATTTTGATTGTTAGTTGGTGGCTGAGTTGGTTGATGCTTCCTGGTTTAAATTTAGTTGCTTATTGAGGTATTGTCAGAGAGGTTAATAATTTTAAATCTATGCTAAGTATATTGGATATTTATATAAACATGATTGGGAAACTGATTGGTGTTTTACGACGATGGTTCACCATCACAATCCCACGTATGATGCACGATAAAGAAGTATATATAAATTACTAAAAAAATATTTCATGAAACATGTAGTTGGCTATTCAGGTATTTATAATTTTTGTTTAAAGTAACATGAAGATGATTACCCTTAAGCTTTCCCAAACCTTTTACGCAAACATGCATAAACTCATAGTTAAACCTCTTTGTGGCATAATATTTTGAATGTATAGATGGAAGATCGCGGTTGGATGTATAGAAGGCGGTTGCCCGATAAAGGGTTTACTACTGAATTTGAGCAGGGGGTGCAGGGATTTATTGCGTTTGCTTTATCGAATTCTAAGTCTGGTAAAATCAATTGTCCTTGTACAAAATGCAAGAACATGAAATTTGACTCTCCGGACCAAGTTGAGATCTATTTGTATAGATATGGGTCTGTTAGCAACTACCATCGGTGGATTTGTCACGATGAACCTTACTATGTAAATCAAAGCATGTCTTCCTCAACATCTAGTACAGTTCAAGTTGATTCAGGTTCTAAAAATCCGTATCTGGAAATGATCATTGATGCGACGGGCTCTAATTTTAATTTGGAAAGACCGTCGAATGAGTAAGTTGAAGAACCTCCTAACACAGAAGCGCAGAAGTTTTATGATATGTTGGGGGCAGTAGACACTCCCATATGGAAAGGGTGTACGAACTACTCGGTGTTTTCGTTAGTTGCAAGGCTACTAAATGTTAAGTCTGAAAATAACGTATCTGATAAAGCTTTTAACCAAGTTGTGCAGCTTATGAAAGAGGTGGTTCCAAGTAGCAACAAGATACTGATGACTTTTATCAAATGAAGAAGTTAGTATCTGGGTTGGGGTTGCCTGTTCAAAAAATAGATGTATGTAGTAATGGATGCATGCTTTATTGGAAGGACGATATCAATTTGAAAGAATGCAAATTTTGCAGACATGCTTGGTGCGTGCCTAGAAAATGCTGAAAAAAAAGAAGGGTTGGCTCGAGATCCCTTTGAAAAAAATGTACTACTTTCCGATTACACCAAGGCTGTAGAGATTGTATGCATCTAAAACTACAGCTGAACACATGAGTTGGCATGCAAAGGTCAAAGATGGAAACATGAGCCATCCGAGAGATGGTGAGGCTTGGTAGCATTTTGACCGGATTCATCCAAATTTTGCAAAGGAAGTTCGGAATATGAGATTGGGACTTTGTACTGATGGTTTCTCGCCATTTGGCATGTTAGGAAAGCAGTATTCATATTGGCCAGTTATTGTCACTCCTTATAACTTTCCACCGTGGTTGTGCATGAAAGATTCTGTGATGTTTTTAACAATCATTGTACCGAGACCAAAGAATCCGAAACATAAAATTAATGTTTATCTTCAATCATTAATAGAAGAATTGAATCATTTGTGGACTGAAGGTGTTGCTACATATGACATGGCAAAGAAACAAAACTTCCAGATGCGTGCTGCACTAATGTGGACTATTAACGACTTTCCTGCCTATGGAATGATGAGTAGATGGAGCACAGCTGGAAGATTAGCGTGTCCATATTGTATGGAGAGGTCAAAGTTTTTTCATCTACAACATGGTGGTAAACACTCATGGTTTGATTGTCACCGCCGCTTCTTACCCATAGATCACCCATTTCGACGGGATACAACATCATTTAAGAGAGATAAGGGCTCTGATATGTTACAACCTATTCTACGTCCCATTGGGGATGACCTCTAGAGCAGTGTTTGTCAATATTTGAAAATAACAGAGTCGGGAAGAGAACTTGGGAGATCAGAAGGTAGATATATGAGTCATAATTAGGCTAAATGGAGTATTTTTTGGAATTTGCCCTATTGGCGAACGCATTTGGTTCATCATAATGTTGTCGTAATGCATAATGAAAAGAATGTATTCAATAATGCCTTCAATACAGTTATGGATGTGAAGGGCAAAACTAAAGACAATCTGAAGGCCCGTCGTGACGTTGAAGTATATTGTAATAGGACAAAACTACATGTGTGTAATGTCAGAGAAGGGAGGATAGCAATACCTAAGACATGTTACACGTTGACGGTAGAACAAAAGAAAATATTACTTGAGTGGTTGATAGGATTAACTCTTCCAGATGGATACGCATCGAATCTTTGTAGATGTGTTGATTTTAATGAATTGAAGCAGTCTGGCATGAAAAGCCATAATTGTCACATCTTCATGGAAAGATTACTTCCGATTGCCCTTAGAGAATTCCTTCCAACTAATGTTTGGGGAACTTTGACAGAATTAAGTCTGTTTTTTCGGGACATTTGTGCTCCTAAATTATCCGTATCTCATATGATGAAGTTGGAGCAAGAGATACCGGTTCTTCTATGTAAGTTAGAGAAGATTTTTCCTCCAGGTTTTTTCGATGTTATGGAACATCTCTTGGTTCATTTGCCTTACGAAGCAAGGGTTTGTGGTCCCGTACAATATAAACGGATGTATCCGTTTGAGAGGTAATTGTCATTTTCCAAATTATACTACGGTTAGCTGTAGTCATTGCATAATACTTATTTAGTATCATACTTTGAATTATGCCAGGTTCTTGTTTTATTTAAAGTTAAAGGTGAAAAACAAGGCACGAGTAGGAGGGTCAATTTGCAATGCTTATCTTGTTGAGGAAACATCTACATTCTTCTCCTATTATTTTAAGGCACATATGCAGACAAAACATGTATCCATGGCTCGTAATGATGAAGGTGTAGTCGGGCGAGAAGTAGGTGAAGCTTCGTTGTCAATATGCAATATTTATGGGAAGATATTAGGAAAGATTCAAACTCGATTCCTCTCTCATGAAGAATACAAAATGGCAAGAAATTATATATTACTTAACTGTGAAGAGGTCCAACCATATATTAGATGAGATGCTTGCCCCTCTGTTGATATTAGAAATAAAATCCATTGGTAATGGTGTCATTTTCTTCTCTACAGTGAGTTCATAGCTCGTTTACAATCTTCAATCCCAAACATTTTGGAATTGGATGTACAAAGAAGGATAGAGAATGAGTTCGCAGGATGGTTTACAGATTATGTATGCTCTTCAAAAATCAGTTAAATTTCTTTACACGTGAACATATGTTGTTAGTTAATGTATGTCTACCTGAACATTTCATATGCTTTATAGGTGAACGATCCACAAAACCATGTGTCAAATATATGTTTGAAGAATCTTGCTCGGGGACCTTCAAGAAAAGTGAAAACATATACTAGGTACATTATTAATGGTTATAGATTTCACACCCACGAACACGCCGAAGGAAAGAAAACAGTGAATTCTGGAGTTTATGTTAAGGGGGGTGAAAAGGACTCAGTAGTGAGTGATTATTATGGGGTTTTTAAAGAGATTGTTGAAGTAGAGTTTTCTGGTAATCCATCACAAAAAGTTGTCATTTTTAAATATGATTGGCTTGATCAAACAACGAATCGCGATGTTAGAATACATAAGGAGTATAAGATTGTTGATATTAATTGCAAGTGGAGCTATCCAAAATATGATCCGTTTGTGTTAACTCAACAGGTATCTCAGGTGCACTATGCCTCATATCTAGGATGCAAAAGACCAAGATCCAATTGGTTAGTTGTGTGTAAAGTAAAAGCTCGACATGTGATTGATGCACCTGTGATTGATAAAGCTTACCAAGAAGAGGTGGATATTCACAATGCAATGAGCATTTCCTTAGCTATTGATCTTGGTCCCTTAGCTCATGAATCAGGCACAAGTGATTTGTTGGATGTTCAAGAAGAAGGATTACTTAGGGATACAAATGAACTCGAAGATGAAGATGAAGACGAAAACGAAGGTAACTGGAATACAGATAGCATGACAGAGATAGAAGAAGAATATATATCAGAGGATGACTCGAGTGATTAAAGTACATTTATTATACGTTTGTGATGTAAAGTTTAAATAATTCATGATGGTTGCTTATATTGTTGATCAATAATCTATGTTAAAATTTCATGTTTTACTAATTTATTGGATGATCAATTATTATACCATTTTTTGTCCTTTTTATTTGCTTAAATATAGTTAAGTATGAGTCAATGCTAACTATTTTATTTTCCACAGGTGTTCTTTGCCTTTCCATAGGTATGCTTCTTTTTTTTTAAAAATACAGTTAAGTGTTAGGGGAGACTCGAACTATTTTCTTTTCCACAGGTGTTCTTTGCCTTTCCAACAGTATATATATTTTTTTTTAAAAAAAATACAGTTAAGCATGAGTCAATGCTAACTAT
Source organism: Voacanga thouarsii (assembly GCA_026120185.1). Lineage (NCBI taxonomy): Eukaryota > Viridiplantae > Streptophyta > Magnoliopsida > Gentianales > Apocynaceae > Voacanga > Voacanga thouarsii. Next base: position 1,614,796 of record JANUWF010001217.1, on the reverse strand, counting down.
TTTCATATCAATAGGTGTTCTTTGCTTTTCCAAAGGTATATTTTTTTGTTTAATATATGAATTGGATCCCCGCGAGTGATGGGTGATCACTCCCCGTGAGTGATGGGTAATCACTCCTCCTGGGTAATGGGTGATTACCCTTAAGTTAATTGTTGTTGTTGACATTGACTTTTTACTATAGATGTCTTATTTGTTAGGATATAAAACCTGCATAAAAACTGTATAAAAGAACACACATTTCATTAACTGATGGCTTTGATCCATTGACAAAGGAAGAATCATGCACTCGCCCTTCAAAATGCTTGGAAAAGGTTAGAGACTTATGTGCAAGAATGAAGCCATTTTGAAAGAAAATAAAAATAACAAACCTTTTATTTCTCAAGTTGTATAAATGGCCAAGTTTCTACATATTCCAGTTTATCTATTGGCAGTTAATTTTTTGTTATGGAGAATGCGTTCTTTGATACAGGTTTTGTTGTACATGTTTTGTGTGTTTAATGTGTTGATGATACTTGAAATATGTTTGAATGTGGCATTAATGCCTGAAAAATGACCATTTTATAGGGGAGACTCTGTCAAATTTTTTTTATAAATTTGCATTTATAACTTGTTCTACATATATATTACAAATATGTTTGAAATTTAAATAAATTTATTTCAAAATTAGGATATCTGGCGATGGACAGTCTTCTGGAGGTGCTGGAACGGACCAACATACCCATCCTCCTAACACCTCATCACCATCACACGCACGGTGCCTCTCTGTACCACGAACGGTTTCTAGTTCACCTTCGCAATCAAGAGGTGCTTCTCAGCAGACGCTCCTACTTCCGCATCACACCATATAGGATCACAGGCTACAAACGGACGACCTATGATTATTCCTCGAGGAGATGGATGTATAATTTATAGTATGTTGAATGTTTTCCAATTTAGTATATCCTCTTTAACAACCATATTACTTTCCTTTTTGGTTATACAAAATAAGTTTGCTGGTTCAGATAAATATGTGAGAGAGATTCAAGGCATATTCAAGAAACAATTCAATGATTCGTACGCTACATACTCACATGTCCCACTACATACTCACGTGTCCCGATAAATGTACGCTACATCTCATGTATATGTTATTAAAACTTATATGCTTAGGTGTCATTTGTTGTATTTGCAAACTAATTTACTTTAAACTGTTAATTTAAACTTTAACGGCAATGGTTTACTATATTTGCAGAAGTTATTTCGTTGGCCTCCTGAGCATGGTCCCTAGATACGGAGAAATTGGGAAAGGAAGTGTGCAAAAAAGCTTTCCGATACTTTGTCGAAGACCCGAAAGAGCACACCTGCTAATTCGTGTCCAACTTGGATTGATCCAACTAATTGGTCGGAGATGAACAAACATTGGTTGGATCCCAAGTATCAACGAGTCATGCAGTGTGCAAAGCAAAATCGGTCTCGTAGCGGTGTCACTCACACAAGAGGTTCCATATCTTTCATTGAGCACGAGGAACGCATAGTAAATTCAATTTTATTAACTTTTGTATATTTCATAATTGTCAGAATCACGCACTCGCATTCGAAATAATATTCTTTTCTATTAATTTAACTGCAGAGGAGACGTGAAGGGGACACCTTTAGCTATCTAGATATGTTCAAAAAACTACATATATTCCAGAATGGGGAAAGACAAGGTCAATTTGTGGGCAAGCATCCGCAGAAGATATTGGTAAAAATAATTTATTCTTACATTATTTATTGTAATAAGTCTTCTTTTAATTTTTATAAACTCGTGTTATTTCAGGAGGAGGCAAAAGTCACCAAGGAGCGCTACTCTCAAATGGAGTCTAGCGGGTCCGTTGACGCCGTTGCTATGCCAAATGATAAGGCCATTATCATTGAGGCAGCTGGCGGATTCAACAAGGGTCGTGTCTATGGATTAGGATCAGAGACTACTCGCATTAAGGAGCAGATGCATGCATCTCATTTATTAGGATCATCTTCATCCACTCCTGTTGATGTTGACCAGATAGTTGAGACTAGGGTTCAGCAAAGGATTCAGGAGGTTGAGGATCAATGGAGGCATCGAGAGAGGAGTCACGAGGATTAGTACAAGCGTCGTGAGGAGAGGATTAAGAAGAATTTTGAACATAAAGTTGCGGGAATCACTTCTTGGATGACAGTTATATCCCAGAAGATGGGGGTTGCTATGCCACAGCTGTCTTCGGTATTTGAGGACGAGAACATGGATGAGGATGAGGACGATGACGATGATTTATTTGTTTCCCCACCTGATCATCACCCCGGTCCTAGTACTGGGTTTGATGGTCCTCCTGCTCTTCCTTCAGCTAGTGCTCCTAATCCTTTAGCTACATGATTGTATTTTGAACATTATTTATCTATTGTGATACTTATGTATACACATGTTTAGATTATTGTAGTTTTACTTTATGATTTGGCATGTAATTTATTATTGGTTTCGAAATTTTATTTGTTTTATTATATTTTATTTGTTTTATTAGTTTTACATTACAGATTTGATATTTATGAGAAAAATTGCTTAAATAATTGTCACAGGTTTTCTAAAATTAATTTTGACAAATTCGGTCTTAACTTGCAGCGGATTTGCGACGGATTTTTTTTTTTTAAATTGTAATTATTCCATTGCAAATCCGTAGCAAGTTGCTACAACTTTGCACGGATTTTTTTATTTTTTTAAATTGCAATTATTCCGTTACAAATCCGTAGCAACTTTGCGACAAATTTTTTTATTTTCTTAAATTGTAATTATTCCGTCGCATATCCGTAGCAACTTGCTATGGACTTGCGACAGATTTTTTAATTTTTTTTAAATTGTAATTATTTCGTCGCAAATCCGTCGCAAATTATAATTAAATCCGTCACAAGTTGCTGCGGATTTGCAACGGATTTTTTAATTTTTTTTAACTTGTAATTAATCCGTAGCTATTTGCTATGGATTTGCGACGGCATCTTCCACATATATTTTAATTTCGAAAAATCCCGTTGCAAATCCGTCGCAAATTGCAATTTAAGAAGGATTTGCAACGGGATTTGCGACGGATATTGTTTCGTTTATTTTAAATATGTAATTATGCCATCGCAAATCTGTAGCTCTTTGCTAGGGATTTGCGACGGGATTATTTTCCATTGTATATTATCCGTCGCAAATCCGTAGCAATCTACTACGGATTTGCGACGAATATTTTTTCATTTTATTTTTATCCATGAAAATATTCCGTTGCAAATCCGTCGCAACTTGCTACGATTTTGCGATGGATTTTTTCACATTTTATTTTATTTTTCAATTATTCCGTCGCAAATCCATAGCAAAATGTAATTTGGTTGATCAGAGATTTGACCGTCGCAAATGTGTCGTTATTTGCGACGGATTTAATTTTTCGTCGCTGTTTGCGACGCTCTTATTTGTGACGGCCTAATCCGTCGCAAATCCGTCACAACACTAGATTTGTGACGGATTTGTCCGCGTAAATAGCGTTTTTTTTTTTTTTTTTTTTAGTGGCAGGGGAGTGGCATCCCATTCCCATGCCGTGGTGAAGAAGAAAACAGAAAAGAGGAAAAGAAAGTAAAAATGTAATAGGAATTGGTAGATAGAAACAATAAATTTGAAAGTCAACCTGTAGGAGGGGTTTATTTAACACATTTAAAATTTTAGATACTATATTTGCATATCCCTAAAATACAAGGTAGTTTTTTGGAATTAAATCTTATTTTATCTAGTATAAGCTAATAACCAAACACACATATATATATAAGGAATTGTGGAAGGCTTGTGATGCAACACTTGACACCATTGACATTTAATAATATTGACAATATTAGATTTACATAGAGATTTTTTTTTTAAAGAAATGTGAAAAGTTTTTTTAATTTAAAGACATCAAATTTATTTGAATTTAATAGATTCAGATTGTAATAAACATTAAGTTTACATGAAGAATAAGGAATGTGTTCTTTCAATTAAGTTAAGTTAATTTATCTACTAATTTAAGTTATCTGTAAATTAATATTTTTCTTAATCAAATGAAAAGTCATATCACTTTATTGGATACAAATGATTCTACGTGTATGGTATTTAATTTAAAATTTTTTTAAAAAAAATAAAATAAGATTTTTTTCTCTTAAATAAAATATAAAGATTAGTTAAATTCATTGAATTTAAATGTAAGTTATAACAACTCGTATGACGTACAGTAAATCAAACTAGTATACTTTAGATGTACAAATATTTTGTATCCCATTTTTATTTCCTCCTAAGCAGTAAAAAAAATGATACTAAAATTCAAATTGTGCAATTGTATTTTATTTCAACCAAGAAAAGTGACATTATGTTAGTAGCACTTAAAAAAAAAGAAAAAAATGACTGTCCTTTTTCCCTAATTTATTAATCTTTATCTCTGTAACCGGCCAAAAAGCGGCACGGGCCCACCCTGCAGGTGCTGATCAAACTTCCCACTCGCACTACACGGGCTCAAGAAAATTCCCAAGCACCGAACTACCCAGGAGTAGTTGTTGTGGTCGACGTCGTCGTCATCATCATAGAGCTTGTGCTCGGGGGTTGAAATCAATGGATTCTTCCGAAGAAGAGGAGGAAGAACTGTTTGAAATGCACAAGATGAAGTGCGTTTCTTGCAAAGAAGAGTACGGATCACGTGATGCCGGCACTTGCAGGGAGTGCTATGAAGAGGCTAGCGAGACCGAGGCGGAGCTTAAGCGAGAAATCGATGATCTAAAGTCTAAAATTAACTTCCTACGGTTTTTTTGGGGGTCGCATCTCTATCCGCCGCCTTTCTCCGATGTTGTTTTGGTTGCGTCCGACGACCAATCTGCCCCTAGCCCCGTCGCCGTCTCCGCCCACCGCGCTGTCCTGGTCGGTATATATAGGCTTCATTGGTTTAAGTTGAGGCTATAGTACAGTCTCTATTCTGTGGAGTACAACAGTTACTGCATAGCGTACACTATTTTAATGAAGCATATAGCGGTTTTATTGTTCCTCAATTGTACGGAATTTTTACGGGTTGAAGTGAGAATTTAGGTTTTATTGGACTGATAATTCGTTAAACTAAGGCATGGGATTCAATCTGGTAATTTGCCGGTGAACTCCTGCCAAATTTATGTTTGTTGGTGAAGATTTTGTCACTTCCATGGTTTGTGGTGCTTATTGGACTTAGATTTCGGTGTGAATAATTTGAATTGCATTGATTTGGCCTGTTTAAATGTTAGATTCTGCAGAGCTCACAATGACGGCTCAAATGATTGATACGCATTTTTTATTATCATTCGTATTCCTTCGACTGAAGTTGAGGAAATAGAGAGGGGAAGGGTTGTTTTTGAGAAAATGATCGAACAGTTGGTTGATCTTGGAACTATTGAACATTTGCATACGTACCTCAAGGATGTTGTATTAGTTTACCGGGTATATATCTGTGTTTATGTAATCGCCTTGTTAAATGTAGATAGCTAGCATGATGATTGATTGGCAATTATAGAGCAAGGAAGTAATTTGTTAATTTTAGGTGTGACAGACAGAAAGTCACAAAAGTGCACCTTCTTTAAGGCTGAAAATTGCATCGCAAGACCTAACCGAGAAAAAAAGGAATGAAAATTACATTGAAAGAGCAGTTATAGAGACCCCCCCAAAAAAAAGGAATAGGCATTGCAGAATGTAAAATTCCCTGCTGCTTTGGTTACTATTTGTCAAGATTATTTCTTTGATTCAGTCAGTAGAAATTTTAGGAGAGTGTTTTATTAATTGACTAGGGCAGGATTACTCTAGAGAAGAGTGAGTAATCTTTTGCTGGTGCCATATTTTGGATAAAACATGAATAAAACTTTGACCTCTTCATAGAGTATGGAGTGTCTAAATTATTTGATTCTATACTCAATCATTTAGGATTGGAAATAACAATATTGACCCTTCAGTTGGACTAAACATGGTTGACCTTTCATGTAATAGTATAATTATTATCTGAAATTTCAATTGGTTATTCAGTGTTAAACAAATAGGCATATTTGGAGTTCAGAGACTCTTAGACCAGACTGAAATGGAAAGAGAAGTAGGAATAAGTATATTGTACTAAATCTCATGGAAACTGTGTGAAATTTCTTTTAGTCTGGAATGCTAAAATGTTTTGATAAAAACTGGAAAATTTTTGAAACTTTCAATGCCATGTCTCTACTTACTGCCCAGCTTATAATTTGAACCTTTCAGATCTCTTTTGAACATTTCAATTAAGAGCAGTTATATATAGAATACTATCCGTAGTGCAAATAGTAAAATTTTCTCTTACTTTAGTAATTCATATTTAGTTGGTGATTTTTTTTTTTTTTTTTTTTTGGGTTAACTTCTTGTTGTGAGGGGGTGGAACATGCCTTTGTCATCCGTAAGACATAAAGCTTAAGATGGTTAACGGTATTATGTACCTGATTGATAATGTGAGATCTTTACACTTTAGATATCTGGATTCTACCTGGTCTTTTACTTCTTTACATGTGACATTAAACATAAAATTCTGATGTGGATAGATTCTTCAATATGATCAGTTTCAAAGCTTCCTGACTTCTGTCCAAATTTTTGCTCTGCTTTTCTTTCTTCAACTCTTTGCTTAGTGAAAGAAGTTTGATATTTTCCAGTAAACTCAAATAGTTCGAATTGAATAAACAAGTATAACCCCCATAAAGTTTGCTGCAGTAGTATATAAAAATTTTTATGCAATGAAATGACAAATTTTTTGACCATCTACTCAGTTGTTGGCTTTTGCTTAGCATATTTTGATTTCTTTTTTTTAGTGGAGAACCTTGGTATTTGGACTAAATTAACTTAATCTATGGACAAATTTCTTAAGAAAGCTCTTTTGATTAAGATGTTATTAGTGTATAGTATATTCCTTCTAACTAATTGGCAATATCATTTTGCAACAGGCTTGCCGATCGCCTGTGTTTAGAGCCATGCTGGAAAATAAGATGGAGGAAAGCATTAGTGGCACTATTAAGATTGGAGATGTGTCATATGATGCCCTTCGTGCATTTGTCAACTATTTGTACACTGCAGAAGCATCTCTGGATGAGCATATGGCTTGTCACCTCTTAATATTGGCTGAAAAATACCAAGTCAAACATCTGAAGACCTATTGCGAGAAGTTCTTGATATCTAAACTAAACTGGGAGAATTCAATACCAAACTATGCTTTTGCTCACCAGCACAGTGCAAAGAACTTGCTTGATGCAGCCTTGTCACTGATCATGGATAACATGGCAAAGCTAAATAAGCGCGAAGAATACATGGAGCTTGTGGAAAAGGACCCTCGCATGGTTGTGGAAATATATGAAGCTTATCTATCTAAACAGGTTAATACGGCAGCAAGTAAAGATCCTGGGACAAAGTCATAGATGGTATTAATTTAAATATCAGTGTAAATTGCTTATCAGATGGATACTGATAGTGGTGGAGTTTTGACCTGTGCGATCTGTTCATTGTGTGATTTTTAGGAGGTTTACCAGAATTGGAGCTATTGACAATTTGTACTGTATTGGCTTCATGAACTAGTGTTAGTTGCTGTGATTTTCAAGTTATGAAAAATAGTGTTTCCTTCTGTTTCTTTTTTCAGCAGTTGTTGGCGGAATCATTGCATTCATCTTTGTTGGCACTAGATATTGAGCCTTCTCGCAGTTTTTTAAAGCATACACACCATGTTAAAAGAGTGCACACTATTTGCGTGGGACTTCGTACAGGAGAAAGCTACGCGTTTAAAGGCCATAGAGAAGGCTGTAATTAATCGAATAAGGGGAAAGGAGCAAAAAGCCCGTAGTCCAAAATTCGATTGCCAAGGGGTGCCGTGGGTCACCCTACCTGAGGGGTAACAGAAACTCAAAGCACAAGTCCACAGTGAAAGAGCCAGGGACTCTTTCCATTGACAAGGTGGGAAGTGATTTTCGTTGATGAACTTGAAATGCCCCATAAATGACATTCCAAAATAGCAATAGTAATCAAGACAGCACTTTCACTCCAAATTGTAGGAGTTGGAGCCTCTAAAGCTAAAGCAAATTTAGTTAATAGTTTATTTTTTCCCCTATGCACTTTATATATTGAAAGTTGAAAAGTCTATTCCATAAATTGTTCTTATTGACATACATTCATATATAGCAGATTTTCATTTTCCCTTTTTTAGAGACAGTAGATTTATTGAGTTTAGCCAGGCATGAGGCAAGAAATTATATTTGAATAAATAGCTAGCATTAAAAAATAATTACGCTTATGTAAAACTCTTTAAATTATATTTGAAATTTGACATAGCCATTCAAATATAAATAAAAATACTTTCTTTGTCTAAAATTAAATATTTCTATTTCTATTTTAAGATATTTAAAAATAAATATTCACTTTCTTCAAATAAATAACTAATTCCTTCTAGATAAGCTTCATTAACTTTCTAATTAATAAGGATAATTAATATTTTTTAAAATTTTTTCGAAAAAATGAAAGAAAATAAGGAGCAGAGAAGAAGATAGGAGAAGGGAAGAGACTTAGTCTAGTAAGGAACTCGAGGTCTATATCTCAAATAACAATCCCCCTATCACTAGGTTAAGTTATTACCAACAAAGACCATATAATAATTTAATTATAATTAATTACTCTCCTAACCTTGTATGATAAGTCAAAATAAAATATTAAATTCCAGGCAAAAAGAGTATTAAAAAATATATAGGATCAATATAAGGTTGAAGAAGCAAAATATAATATTTTTGTAAATAAATGACAATTCTTGTGCAATAAAAACTATTTAGATTTATTTTTTTCATTTGAATTGAAATTTTTATTTAAGATGAAAGCCTATCTAAGTACACTTTTAGAAAGATCTTAGAATGAAGATGTTGAAAACAAGGGACAGGTCTATAGGTTTTATACCTCTTTCATTCCAATCTATCTGTCCTATATAACCGATTAGGTAAGTATTAAGATAAGTAGATTTTTTAGTTAATTAAATATTTTCTTCTATTTTTAGCTTTAAAATTCAATTTATTTTTTTCACCTCTCTTTATTAAGAAGTACTCAAATTCTAAAATTTTACTATACTCCAGATTACTTCTTTCTCTTGTTATTGAAATAGGATGAGTTTATTGGGAAATAAATTATTTAATGTGTTTAAGAAATAGAGTGCTATTAAATTTTTAGTAAATTTAGAATATTAAATTTTAATTTTTTAAATAAATAAATAATTTGGAACAAAGATTAAATTAAAAATAAAACAAATAATTTGAGATTAAAGGAGTATCAAGCGGATATCTTTCCAGAGATAAAAAGATGCAATTAACCACGTATAGGCTGCATACAATTCAAACTTAGAAAACCAAAAGTTACATTGAAATTAGTTAAAATTAATCGATAATCAAAATATATTAAAAGATTATTTGTATAAGATGAATTGACCGTTTTATAAAAAAAAATTAATATTTTTATTTCTTCAAACACTAAATGGAATTATTATACCAAAAATTATTAATATCGATAGGTATATATATAATTATTAATTATCTTAAATTGTTATTTAACCTAAAATTTTTTGAAGGCATCAAAAGAGGCACAGGTTCGAGTAGACAGGGGAAGCAAAACACCATTCTCAAATCCCAATAAAGCATTAAATTTGCTAACAATAATACAATTGGAATATATGCCCTGGATTAGTTTATCTTATATAATTATCGAATTTATTAAAAAATATATATTGTTAAAATTTGTTTGTGAATTTACATTTTATTTATGCACAATTTTGTTTGGAAATGATTCATTATATTTAAGTAAGTGATCTATGTGAGTAGTAATCTTTTACAGTAAGGTATGAATCATAGGTTACTTAACACATAAATGTTTGTTCTTAACCGCTTGATGAGAATGGGAATCTCATCATTTTTAGATTATTGTATTATGAATTCTAAATGGGGAATAGATTATCTTTAACCAGTGAATAATCCACTCACTTCATAGCATTAGCGTATTTTGAATACGTAGAACAGGATCTGTAATAGTAATTTTTAAAAGTACTATTTAGAAGAAACACAAACTATTACTGTTACAGCGTGGACTAATACTCTACTACTGGAGTATAAGTTGGTGGTCTTACGAAGTTAGAAACATGTACTTTGATATATTGTAGTTAAGGTTCTTTTGTACCGTCGATATACTTGTATGTTGGATATATGTAACTAGTTAGTGAAGACAGACTTGTACAAGATAACTTCTACGTTATATCGCCCTTTGTGACTGTTCAAATAATCTAATTATCCAGGGCCCTGGAGAATATGACTTGAATGTTTACTTTAGGGTAACTCTCTTGGAAAGTAGAAATATTCCAGGTATCATGGATTATTAGACTAGAGGTTTAAGGATGGTAGATATCTTTTAGAGAGGTGTTAGTACACTCTTCTTCTCTAAATGTACGGCGATGCGTAGAGGGGTATTTTAGTCATAACACCTATAGGTTGAAGACTTTGCTATCGCAGTATTATCCTTGAGGTCAATATTTTTCTTAGGTGATATTAAGAAATATTTAAAATGTAAAATATAACTATTTATATAATAAGGGCATTTTGGTCATTTTAGTAGCTAAGGTGATGTGTCTTTTGGTCCTCAGAATTGCCCTTAAGTCCTAACAGATTTGGGTTAAGAAATTGGTCTTGATAATTATGAATTTTATTTTATTTTATTTAAATAGTCTAATTTATTATTAGACTAGAATAAAATAAAAGGCCCAAGAGAGAGTATATATTTTATCTAAGTTAATTGATTCATTAATTATTCAGGGCCCAAGACCCAGATTGAATAATTAAAAAATTAATCTAGATATAAATTAGATAAAAGGCTTGATATTTTATATTAGTTTATTTGGGCTTGTTAATTATTTATTAGGCTGTTTAATAGGAAGCTCAAAAAATAAATAATTGAGATTTATTATTTATGGGTGTTCAAGTCCAAGAGTAAATAATTTTATCTGACCCAATGAATAAGACCAAGGGTAAAATAAAATTAAAAAAAACAATAAGGGATGAATCTCGTGTTGTTTTGCGTGAAGAATAACAGAAAGTATGGAGCTTTCTGTTTTCACATGGATGAATTCTCTTTCTGTGTGAATTGATGAAAAGAATTCACATGCAATCAAGACCAATAAGGAAAACAAACCAAGTTTGGGAGTTTTTTACAGAGAACCCAATGTCTGTGAAGAAGAATTCACAGAAGCCAAAAACTTAGCAAACCCAATACTTCAAGCTTTAACCGGTAGTGCTATGGACACTATTTTGAAAGATCAAAGGTTTCGCGTGAATAAGGCACAGTCGACATTTACAAAGACGTGATCCGATAGCTTCAAATATCATTGTACAAATATCTACATCAGTACGAAAAGGACCATTCAATCACAGAGGTAAATTTTTTGTTTTGTAAGCATGCTTTCGATTTGATGATTTTTTCCATTTTAAACCTTCAATTGGTATCAGAGCTAGGTTTGGCAAATGTAGAAAGCATGCTAGGCTTAACTAAAATAAGAAAATATTTGTTTTGGATTTTTCTATGATCTTTCATATTTACTGGTATGAGTAGTTTCACTATAAGCTACGCGAGTGGAAACATAAGAATACTGTATTTTGATTGCTTTCATAGATATCATGTAAGCTCAATATTTTTAAGGGTATAGGCGGTCGTTTGGATGAGTTTTGATTGAAAGTTGATGAAAAATTGCGTCCAATAGTTTCTGAATCACAAAGAAAAAACTTAGAGAAGAAGGGTCGAGTCGAGCTATTTGGCCAAGTCAAGCCAAATTTGTGAGAGGAGTCGCAAGCAGCCGAACCGTGAGCCATGCGCCGCGCCACCCTTGATGAGAAAAGCTTCCTTGCGTCGCGCGAGGAAGCAATTTCATCAAATTTGCAAATTGATGTCTGCCGTGGTCAGCAATTTTGACCGCGGTAGTGGGTGGGTCGCGGGCGGGCACCTGCCCGGATTGCGGTCCATGGGTTTTCCCATGGGCCATGATCCAGTGTGGTGGGTGCACTGGACCCGATATAAAAAAATATTTTTTTTAGTCTCATACCAAACGAAGTTATTTTTATTGTACTAGTTAATATTCTTTAAATATTTTACATGAAAAATAATAGTACAAAAAATTTAGGATTAAACAATACCATTAATTAATTAATGTATTTAATTCTATTATTTGGATACTTAGGTTAAAAGAATATAAAAGTATGAAAACATTTACAACTTTCTAGCATGCTTATTTCTTTTTGTACTCTATGTGCGTGTTTTCTCAAAAAACCAAAGTCTTTGGGAATTTTTGACCCCAAAAAAAAATATTTTAATGGTTAATTTTAATTCGAACAAAAATTAATTCTGGATTATTTTCTCAAAGGATTTTATCCTTGACATAGAAAATATATTGGATTTAGATATTTTTGTGAATTAAAATAGAAAACCATTTTGAATGAATTTTAACAAGATAAATTATTTTTGTCAAATTAAACTTGAGATCAAAATCTCTCGAAATTTTTATTGAAAATTTTTGAAATTATTAAGTTTGTTAACTTAAATAAAATTAATTCATGAAAAAAATTCTCAAATGATAAAAACCTTGACATAGAAATTTTTATGGGTTTAGATATTTTATTTTGAGTTAAAAGAAAATTTAATTGAAATTTTCAAAAGATATTTTTCAACGGCCACTTATTTTAAAATATTAAGTGGGAGAGGAATTCCAACAGCCCCACGGCTTTCATCACGATCCTTATTAGAGATCGTGGGTTTTCTCGTATCACTCTGGGAATGAATCCGTATAGGATGTGAATACCACAAGGATCTAGAATTAATGGATTGATGCAATTAATAACTCGGGACACATGCTATAATCGGCCAGTCAACGTTGGAGGTTATAGTGCAAAGAATGTTCATAGGGAATGAGAAGAAATGGTCATCCCATGATGGAGTTATCTTCTAGATCATTACCTAGAAGGAAAATTAATTTGTGGTGGTTAATACACTTAGTTTAGAAAACTGTTAATTTTCCCAAGAAGTTATGTCAGTTTTTCTAAGAGCTAAATTAATCATATTAAAGATAATAGTGATAGGGTTAACTATTATCGGATTTAATATGAGGATAAAATCACAAATTATTTTATTTTTCACAAATTGAGTTTTCTTTTATTTTTTAATTTTTCAGAAATGGTTAGTGGAGGTTCTTTAGTCTTTTGGCCGTTATTCTCTGAGAGAATAAGTTAACGGGTCCATATTATGTGGATTAAAAAAGGAACCTGAACATAATATTCACTACTGAGAAATATAAGTATGTCCTCTGTGAAACCTACCCTGTTATCGGGGAGGGTTCCACTGCTGAGGAGTGCGAGGCTGAGAAAGCAAGGAAGAAAGCCAACAAAATGGCTTGATGCTACATGTTGGCCTCCATATCTAATGTGCTCCAATCTAAATACGAGCACATGGTCACTGCGTACGTTATTAGCCAATCACTAGCCACGATGTTCGCAGATAACAGCCGGCCCGCAAGGTAGGAGGCTCTTAGTACAATCATAACACTAAGATGGTTGAGGGAGCATCAGTCAAGGAGTATATGCTCAAAATGATTGCTGCTTTCGAGGAAGCGGAAGTCTTAGGGGCTGTTATTGACCCCGAGAGCCAAGTGGACATGGTTTTCGAATCTCTTCCGAGCTCTTTTACTTAACTCAAGTTAAATTATAATATGAACAAGTTAAACATGAGTTTAACTGAGTTAATGAAATAGCTCCAGGTGGCAGAGAAGGTCATGAAGCCATAGTCCAAGACTATGATCGCTAGGACTTTTTCTTCGAGAATTAGGCCTAAGCCCAGGAAGTTCAAAAAGAAGAAGGAAAACGCACCAGCCCAGCCCAAGAATTAGCCCAACAAGCCCAAAGGCAAATGGTTCAAGTGCGGGCAGAAGGGACACTAGAAAAAAGAGTATCTAAAACTTCAAGCCAAGAAAAACCATAAAGGTATTGCTCTCTATCTAGAGTCAATTTCAATGCTTTGATCAACTTCCACTTGGATTGTTGATTCTTGTGCCACTGATCATATCTATAACTCCTTACAGGGGTTTAGAAAGATAAGAAGATTCTAGAAGGGCGAGCATGGACTATGAGTAGGAAATGGAGCACGAGTATAAGCCCTTGCGGTGGAAGGGTTGGATCTTGTTTTTTTAATAAAGTAGTTGTATTAAAATATAATTTATATGTACTTGATTTTAGACAGAATTTGATTTCAGTTGCAAAGTTAATAAATCATGGATATTCTATTTCTTTCCATTTTGGTATCACTATCAGTAGAAATTAAGAAGTTTTATGTACAGTGTACATGTATGGAAACTTATTTTTTTTTAAATCCTACAAATAAGTAAATAAATAATGCTTAATCTAAACCTTTAAGTAAGAAGAGAAAGTCTAATATCAATGACTCATATCTTTAACATCTAAGGTTGGATCATATTAATTCAATTAGAATTCAAAAGTTAATTCATGATGGGTCATTGGGCTCATTAAAATTAAAAAATTGGTCTCAATATGAATCTTACCTATGATCTAATAGGCAAGGCGGCAAGGTCCCCCAGCATGGGTACCATCCTTTAATAAAAGAGCCTAAACCCCAAAAAGTGCTCGAAAAGTAGTAAATGTATTGGGGTAAATGTAAGACAGCATGAGATATCAAATGCGGGTGTCAAAAAGTGGCAAGATAGTTTGACACAGCTTACTAAGTAGTCAATGGATTTGCTTTGCTAAGTCCAAAAGACAATGACATTTTAGTATTTCATCCATTCAAAATAGGTGTTAATGAAATTTTTTTATTTTATTTTAAAATAAATGTTTATTTTTATATTTTTAAAATTAATAATTAGTTTTTTCTAATTTTATTTTTATTTATTTTAAATTAATTACATATTTTTTATTTATTTTTTATTTTTTAAAAATTTTCACTAATCAATAACTGTGATATGTTTAATAAGAGTAAAATATGAACTTTATCTAAATTATAATATTATGTTTAATATTCTTAATCTGTATGCAAAGAGTTTCATGAATATTTATTTTGAAACAAAAAAAGTACCATCTATTGAATGGAAAGAAACAAATGTTAAAAATTCTGAAATATTGTGTCAATTTTTAAATTTAATATTGAAAATGAAATTAAGTTATGAAAAATTTTAAATATGGGGAGGTCGCTTTTTTAAAACATAACTTTTCAATACTATTTTGCAATAAGCATCACATTTACATAACGTAATGTATTTAATATTATGTTGTGTATTTTTAGTCTTGTTATGTCATTATATTGTACCCCTATTATGTTGTGAATTTGATTTAGAATAGAATCAGTAAATATAAAAATAAAGTAAAGATACTAGAGAGAAGAGAAAGAATCGTTTAAATACGATTTCATTGATTGTTCGTTTGTTTACATATGACCCCTATTTATAAAGGTTTTGATATAGAATCTGAAAGTTTACAGAATCTGAAAAGTTAAGAAAATAACCTTAAAAAAATGAACGGTCACAGTATACAAACAGTCACATTATCTTCATGATAACGAACAGTCACTTACTATTGTTAGGAAAATGAACAACCACTTAACCTTTCATATTTCATAACACTCCCCCTTGGATGTTCACTTTCAACCACTTCGAAAAATGCCTCGTTAAAAACATTCATAGAAAAAACCCTATGGGATAAAAACCTAGTGAAGGAAAAGAGTACACTTTCCGTTCTGGAAGGAATACTGCCTCATTAAAAACCTGACTAAGAAAAAACTCAGTAGGAAAAAATCTTAGTTAGGGAAAAGGAGTACAGTATACATACTCCCCCTCTTAATAACATCTTCAAGATACATTTATGTCTTTCAACCGACGCATTCCAATTTTATGTACTAATTTTTCAAATGAAGCAGTCGGCAATGCCTTAGTGAGTAAATCTGCCAGATTATCACATGATCGAATCTATTGCACATCAATTTCACATCTCTTCTGGAGTTCGTGAGTAAAGAAAAATTTTGGTGAAATATGTTTTGTCCTATCTCCTTTAATATATCCACCTCTTAATTGAGCTATACAAGCTGTATTATCTTCATAAAGAGGTATTGGAATTTCCTTTTCAGAAGGTAATCCACAATTTTCTCGGATATAATGGATCATTGATCTCAACCACACACATTCTCGACTTGCCTCGTGAATAGCTATAATTTCAGCATGATTAGAAGAAGTAGCTGCTATAGATTGTTTTGTAGAGCGCCATGATATTGCCGTACCACCACATGTAAATAAATAACCAGTTTGAGAACGTACTTTATGAGGATCGGATAGATAACCAGCATCAGCATATCTAATCAACATTGGACTGGTTCTATTTGAATAAAATAATTCAAGATTTATTGTCCCTTGGAGATATCTTAGGATATGTTTAATCCCATTCCAATGTCATCGTGTTGAGAAAGAACTGAATCTTGCTAATAAATTTACAGAAAATGCTATATCAAGTCTAGTATTATTAGCAAGGTACATCAATGCACCAATTGCACTGGGATATGGTACTTCAGGACCACGTAGTTCTTCATTATCTTCCCGAGGTCAAAAAGGATCTTTATTTATATCTAACGACCTCACGACCATTGGAGAACTTAATGGATGTACTTTGTCCATGTAAAACCTTTTAAGAACTTTTGTTGTGTATGTTAATTGATGAATAAAAATACCATCTTCCAGATGCTCAATTTATAAACCAAGACAAAACTTGGTTCTGTCAAAATTCTTGATTTCAAATTCTTGCTTCAGGCTATTTCTTGCCTTTTGGAGTTCTTCTGGAGTTCCAATAAGGTTAATATCATCAACATATATCTCAAGTATCACAAAACCAAATACAAATTTCTTAATAAAAATACATGGATATAGTAGATCATTTTTATATCATGATTTCAATAAATATTCATTAAGACGATTATACCACATGCGTCCAGACTACTTTAAGCCATATAATGACTTTTGTAATCGAATGGAATAATTTCCACGAGGGTTAGAATTATATGCTTCAGGCATACTAAATTATTCTGGGATTTTCATATAAATATTATTATCAAGGTTCCCATATAAATAAGTAGTCACAACATCCATTAGACGCATGTCAATTTTTTCACGTACTACTAGACTCACAAGGTATCGGAGTGTAATTACATCCACCACAGGTGAATATGTTTCATCGTAATCGATATCCGGTTTCTGCAAAAAATCTTGTGCCACAAGTCGTGTTTTATATCTTACGACTTCATTATTTTCATTTCGCTTTCGCACAAATACCCATTTATAACCAATGGGTTTTACACCTTTTGGTGTTCGGACTACAAGTCCAAAAATCTCACGCTTTGCAAGTGAGTTTAACTCCGATTGAATCGCATATTTTCATTTTGACCAATCATTTCTATGACGACATTCTTCAACTCATGTTGGTTCAAGGTCCTCATTATCTTCTAACACTTCAAGTGCTATATTATATGTAAAAACATCATCAACAGTTATTTCTGTCCGATTCCAACTTCTGCCAAAAGTTATATAATTAATGGACATCTCACTATTCCGCTCACTATTTTCATATATTTGAATCTTTTCATCAGTTTCCACTTGATCTCTTTTCCTAATTCTTCAATTGGATCATTCTGATCATTTCCTCTTTTCTTTCGAGGATTTTTATCTTTTGAACCAATGGGTCATCCACGTTTCTGATGTGTTTTTGATTCAGTAGCTATAGGAATTGTATTTTGTCCTGTTGGGACTTCTATCCGAATAGGAGCATTTATAGCTGGAATATGCGATTTAGTTACCCTTGTAGAGTCTGCAAAAGAATCTGGCAGTTGATTTGCAAGTCTTTACAAATGAATGATCTTTTGAACTTCTAATTCACTTGCGCTTATGCGCGGATCTAAATAATTCAATAATGTTGCCCAGGCAAGCTCTTTTTTATGTGGTTTATGTTCTCCCCCTAATTTAGGAAACAAAGTTTCATCAAAATGACAATCAGTAAATCTTGCTGTGAATACGTCACTTGTCAATTGTTCAACGTATCTTATTATAGAGGGAGAATCATATCCAACATATATTCCCAACCTTCTTTAAGGACCCATTTTGGTACGTTGATTTGACACTATCAGCACATATACAGCACACCCAAAAATTCTCAAATGAGCAATATTTGGCTCGGAACCAAAAGCTAATTGTAAGGGAGAAAATTTGTGATAACTTGTTGGCCTTATGCGCACAAGTGTTGCAGCATATAAAATAGCATGTCCCCAAGCAGTTGTAGGGAGATTTGTTCTCATTAATAACAGTCTAGAAATTAATTGTAACCGTTTAATGAATGATTTAGCTAAACCATTCTAAGTATGAACATGAACTACTGCATGTTCAATAGTAATGCCAATTGACATGCAATAAGCACCAAAGGCTTGGGAGGAATATTCTCCAGCATTATCTAGACGGATCCTTTTAATAGGATAATCTGGAAATTACGCTCTTAAGCGAATTATTTGGGCAAGTAATCTCGCAAACGTCAAGTTGCGAGTTGATAATAAACTGACATGCGCGACCATCGGGTCGATGCATCAATTAAAATCATAAAGTATCTGAATTGCCCACATGGTGGATTAATTGGTCAACATATATCACCATGAATTCTTTCTAGAAATACTGGAGACTCAAACTCCACTTTTGTTGGAGATGGTTTAACAACCAATTTCCCTTGAGAACATGCAGCACATGAAAATTTATCAGATGTCAAAATCCTTTGACTTTTCAAAGAATGACCATACGTATTTTCAATTATCCTTCGCATCATAATAGCTTATGGATGACCCAAACAGTCATGCCAAACGATAAATGTAGCAGGATCAGTAAACTTCCGATTTATTGAATGATGCACTTCAATTGCATGGATTTTTGTGCTATATAGGCCAGATGAAAGAGATGGTAGCTTTTCTAATAAAGATTTCTTACCCGACATTATTTGAGTAATACAGAGATATTCAAAATCATTTTCTTCCATTGTTTCAATGTGATATCCATTTCGGTGAATATCTTTAAAGCTTAATAAATTTCTTCGAGATTTTGAAGAAAATAACGCTTTAAGAATAACAATATTTGTTCCTCTGGATAATACAATATTAGCTCTTTCGGAGCCTTCAGTCAACTTTACACTATCACTTATAGTATTAATATTTGTTTCTCCCATCTGCAGGTAGGAGAAATATTTTCTATCTTTCAATATGGTGTGTATTGTACCACTATCAATTAAGCATATATCTTCAATGCCACTTGTATATCCAATAAGTGGAATAATAGCCATCTGGGCATAACAAAATATTTATAAATTTAAATACTCAAACAATAAAAAAAAACTTTAAACGCTAATTACTATTACAATGCCAAAAATGTAAAATATAAAAGAAACATATTAAAAGTAAACATCACCAATCAAATGCTCAATTCTTCCTTCAGAATGCTCAAAGAAATCAAAACCAGAGAAAGATGAAGATGAAGAAAAGACTTGGTGTTCCTCGAAGAACGCCATGAGAGAGAAAGAAAGAAGAGAAGATCATAAGGGTTCTTGTGACCCTTGGTTTTTATAGAGTTGTTTCATGTGACTCTTCATCTTCCACTAGGGTTATATCCCATATAACCGAAAAGTCACAATTCAAATAACCCTTCATCTGAGAATTCTAACACCATTCACTTCTGGGAATGGAGTAGAACCTATTGGTCGAGTTTCATGATTTTTCATTAATAGCTCATTATTTTGCTCAACTACGAGAAGACAATATATTAATTCTGCATACTTTTTGAATCCCTTTTCTCGATATTGTTTCTGCAGGAGTACATTCGAGGCATAAAAAGTAGAGAAAGTTTTTTCTAACATATCCTCATCAGTAATATTTTCTCCATACAGTTTTAGCTGCGAGCTAATTTTAAAAATAGCAGAATTATATTCACTAACGGATTTAATATCTTGTAATCGCAAGTGCATCCAGTCATACCGTACCTTTGAAAGGACGATCATCTTATGGTGATCAAACATTTCTTTTAAATTAGTCCACAAAATAAGTGGATTTTTCACGATAAAGTATTCAACCTTTAAGTCATCATGAAGATGATGGCGGAGAAAAATCATAACTTTAGTATCATTTTGTGATGATGATGGATTTCCTTCTACAATGGTATCTGCCAGACCCATTGCAGCTAAATGCATTTCAGCATCTAGTGTCCAAGATAAATAGTTTTTTCCAGTAATATCAAGAGCGGCAAACTCAAGTTTGGTGAGATTTGCCATGTGAATACAAAAGCAAATAGGAAAAGTACTTACCTTCCTCTTTTGTTATAGCCCTGTGATAACCTTCAGTAAAACAACTTCAGTAGAGTATTGTGCTGATAACGTATCGTGAATTTGATTCAGAATAGAAACAGTAAATATAAAAATAAAGTAAAGATACTAGAGAGAAGAGAGAGAATCGTTTAGATACGATTTCATTGATTGTTCATTTATTTACATATGACCCATATTTATAGAGGTTTTGATATAGAATCTGAAAGGTTAAAAAAATAACTTTAAAAAAATGAACGGTCACAGTATACGAACAGTCACATTATCTTCAAAATAACGAACAGTCACTTACTATTATTAAGAAAATGAATAACCACTTAACCTTTCATATTTCATAACAGTTGTGTATTTTTAGTCTTGTTATGTCATTGTTAATCTTCTCTTTGCTCTTGCTATCCACTAAACTCCAACTCCCATCTCCATATTCTTCCCTTTCTCTATTCTTTACATCATTGTTAGTCTTCCCCGTACTCTTGCTCCTCCACCATACTCTAACTCCCATCTCCATATTCTTCTCTCTTAAGAGCATCTTTCAATGTAGAGAATAATCAAAGAGATTATGAAAAAATAATAATAATAATAATTATGAGTCACACATTCATACTTTAAAGATTAAAATATAAGGTACAATGACTTCTATTTATAAATTTTTTCAGCTTGAAGTCAATTGCTTAACATTTCATTATACATATTTGAGTGACATTTTCTAGTGTCAAGACTTCCACCTTGTCCAAAGATATGTACATAGGAATGGTTAACGAATCGGTTCGCATGGTGTTTTTTTTTTTTTTTCATAATTCAATTCAAATTTTGCTTCCACATGGGACCCGCAGTGCATTTCACTAAAGATGGGAACTTTTGGAAAAGTGAAGCATGCCTCACGCCTCACCTCAACTCCTCAACCTGGCCAATCCATATCTACTATTGACTTTACTAAAACATGAATTTCCGACTAAAGAAACCACAATATTGACAAAATCATTGTTCCTGCGGCATACATTACAGGTACTTTTCACAATCTTATTTACAAACAAAATAAAGGGAAAAAAAATTAAAAGGCTTCATGAATCTTGTTACCATTTGCAGTTTACTTTTGTGGCACCTCAGAATCCAACCATCTCTCCCCAGATTGAGATGTCTAGTAACTTGTTCCTCAGGCTTCCTTGAATGAGAAGGTATCAGCAATTAGCTCAGTTGAATGGGGGTGCCAGCAGGTTCACCATCTACTTCAAACACTAGAATCCCATTCAAGAAAACCACACCTTTAGGATTCATATTCATGGCCTGCCTTACATGTACTTTTAGTATACATAAGCTTAATATGCTTTCCCACGTCCCTGGAAGACGTCATCTAAGCTTTATTTGGAAAACTCTGTTGTACCAAATTGAATGAAGAGTCATATGGAAGAGATCATACTTCACGGGCTTAGCATGCCAGAGAAAATGCCGCTGAACCTTTCGCACACCAAACTGCATTTCGAGATATTTCTCCTTTGGTATGGATAGGAGAATTTCTTTCAACCTGGGAATGTCTTTTTCTGCAAGGATTACCGAGAATGCATTCCAATTTAGGATTTCAAAGAAAGGTGGCACGAAATTGTCTGATATAATCACAGGTATACACTCGTAAAAGATGGCTTCTACCACCCTTGGGCTGTTGACCTCATAGCCCTTGGGGCAGATACAGTACTTGCTGCTTTTCATGTGCTGGATGTAATTCATTTTGCTTGCTACACCGGGAGGCATTGGACCGAAGATCTTCATATCTGGGTCTTTGTCCATCCAATGTTTGAGCAAGATTGGACGTAAATAACCATGCATGCTGCCAGCATAAAAAGCAAGAATATGCCTATGAGATGGTGACTTTCCACCAAGGTCTCTAAGGGGATTCCCGGCAGAGCGCACATATGTTTCTGGTAGCGAAACATCCCTTCCGACTTTGAAACCCATAGTAACATCAGCATTGCAGAGTGCTTTGATACAATGTTCCATGTGGTGCCTTGTCTCATATGGAGCCTAAACAAAAAAATTTACATCAGATCACAATGTGCAGGAGGACAAATTCTCAAATAATGGATGATGGATTACGAACCACACATACAACTCAATGTGCACTTCTTAATGAAACTGAAGAAAAACTGAAGAAAAAAGGTGCTTCCTATGTATTCATGCACCAGCAGGAATGTCAATGAAATTTCAGTTTACAATGTCATTGCATGGCAAAAGAGGACCTGGTCTTGAAAGTTGTAGTAGATCATCATCCTCAACTTCAGTATTGTTTAGTTCACTAAAACTTAAGGCCAGTACCATTAGGTAAAATAGATTACAAACCGCAAATTTCAAAGCATTACCCAGTCATGGCAAGCAACAAGAAAATGATCTGCCCCTCCAGTTCTGTTCCAGAAACGATACTTTGCTGCAATTTTCTCCGAGTAATCCTTCAAATATTGTCGCAGGTTTGTACGATTGTGAGAATTACGTACATAAAGTGTGTGTTCTAGCATCCGAGAACTAAATGGCATATAAAAAAGGTGTGCCCTTTTTGGATCCCTCACAATGAAACGCTTATTTCCCTCCATTAGTTTCATAAACCATCCTTCAGATGCATATAGTCCCTTGAGTATTGGCTGATGAAAGATGGGTTTTTCTCCATCCTTGTAGATATAAACCTTGAGTACGCGTTCCATAAGCTGATAGCTCCTGTCGCACAGCAAAGGAATTGGGAATAAAAGAAATATAACCATGGAAATAAAGCCTAATATTCTAAAATTTAGTATAGTAGTTGCACATATTGGAGAAGAATCTTAGCTTAAAGTAAGCTGAACAAGATATAATATCCACAAACAGCACACTTGCACGTCTAGAACATGTTGCAGATTTACAGGAGATAATTTCGAAGCTCGGTCACTAATTTTGACAGATGTGATATAATGTAATAAACCTTGGTTCGCTAAGGAGATTTCCTCTATGGAAGTTCATTACAAGATAGACATACAGTGGGAACAAAGAATGCAAGTTACAATAAGGATATGCTGGAAGCCGCACAAGTTTGCATAATTCAAGACAAAAATGTTAGTGCACAAAGAATGAGGAAAAGATCCAGAGCATCAGCAGAGCCTGCCTAACTGTGTAATTAGATGAATACTGCACTTAGATTGAACTTAACAATTGAATTCATAGAAGCATCCTTCAACTAAATCAGCTGTTGGTTCCACAAAAAACTAAGTGCTTGCGGGGCTGAAATCCCCCATTCACCATCCTATCATGCTTCAATTCTGGTTGATAACTTCTACTTTCCCAGAAGGCCAAGGAGGATGTGGAGCCTTACCAGTAGACCATGGCTCCAGTATAGTGTTCATGACTAAGTAAACAAAAATCATCCAGCAAAGAGGATGGAAATTGCTATCAAGCACAAAATAAAATTACAAAAGGTTGTCATAGAGAAGCAAAGGAACAAACTCGTTGGCAAACAGGTTACTGCACTAGCTCCTTGCCATAATTGGTTGATTCCTTTGCATGATGAATTATTTTACTAATTTATTTGTGCATGTAGTTTTTAATATATTCGTTATTTCAACAGCCAGTTGTAGCTTAATTCATCCAGTCTCAAGTAAATGGAAAAGGATTAGAAGAAAGAAAGGAAGGAGGGCACAAAGGAATGCTGAAAATAAGTTGCGTATAAATGTCTGTCAATGGAAGAAATCATAAATTTCAAATTGAGCACGAGACTTCCTACAAATAATAAGTAGGCAAACCTTTTAAAGGTAGAAACATTAAGGTATAAAGGGGTATAAAGTTCTTCCTCCTTTTTCAGAATGGGAGCATTCTCAATCTGTAACTTAGCAGATAAAATTTCCCGGTCACGTTCTGATGACCATCTGGGTCTCTGCAAACATATAATATGTAAGTGAGAAACTCTCATAACTACATACAAAAGAATTCTGAAAAACACTTTCTCAACTTTGAACTAGGATTTCTACCATTGCACGTGAATGAGCGCGGTGACGAACTAGCAGCTGCTCCAGCTCATGGATTGACGTTATTGTTTTTGGAGGCATTTCGCACCTCATCTTCTTTCTAACAGGTTTCTCTGACAAAGCAGAATTATTGTTCGAGCTGGATAAATCACTTTGCACCAGCGAATGCTCCTGATCAGTTGCAAGTTGTAGAATTTTATTCCCTTTTGCAGATACATCAGTGGTACTCACATTTGTTGCCAATGTTACATTAACCATTGTATCTACAGAGTAAGATGTATCTGAAGTAGCTAGTGAGAGAGCTGTTTCAATTTCTGCCACCACACTTGCACTAGGCATCTTGTTTGCAAGACTTTGATTACTTGGCTTTACAACTTGCTCAAGGGAGAGGCTATGCCTAGTGTCACCACTCTTTGCCAAATCAAAGCCAACATCTGTATTATCACTGCCTGGTGGACCAATTTCATCTGCATCCATAACTTCGACAAATGGCATATCATTTTCTAGGTTGGCATCTTCAACAAAGTCAAGACCACTATTTGTAGCTATGCTATCAGAAACAGCATCATTCTCTTCTCCCATATCCTCGCTTTTAGCCATCTCATTTGCAATGCCTCCAACCTCATCGTTCGTAGCTATTCTTTTCATCCCTCGTACCAACAAGGCCGCCTCTTTAGTGACATTTGATGTGTTAACAGCACGAGGAACGTCAACAATCACCGACTTTCCATAAGATTGCCCGGATTTAAGCCTGAACTCCTCCTGCACAGCCAACTTGTCACCCGGCAGTAAAGACAGAAGAACATTACCATAAGGAAGCATCAGTAATTGACAGATCATATGAGTCACAGCCACTAAACCCACCACCAAAAGCCATTTCTTTCTATCGATCTGAAGTAGGTTTTGGAAATGGCCTGCGAAATTCATATTAAAAAATCTCACTTGAACTTCCGCA
Organism: Voacanga thouarsii; assembly: GCA_026120185.1. Lineage (NCBI taxonomy): Eukaryota > Viridiplantae > Streptophyta > Magnoliopsida > Gentianales > Apocynaceae > Voacanga > Voacanga thouarsii. Next base: position 1,589,416 of record JANUWF010001217.1, on the reverse strand, counting down.
TCCTCGTCAACCAATCAAAAAACATATTGCATGATAATCTGTAAAACAGAAAACAACCGAATTTTGTTTAACTATAGTTAATTTGCAAATTCCCTTGTACAGTAACTATTTGCTGGTATAATCCCAAAACCAGCCAAGAACACCATCAAATTAAAAAATTTTAGCAAAAGAGTTAAAAAGAACGACATCCAACAACTCTATCTTCGAAAACCCAATTACTTGTCTTGGACTACTAGTATTAAACAATGTCGACAAGCAAAGGGGAAAAAAAGGAATTGTCCAAGCAAAACCTATAAAGCCGTCAAAAACAGCTTTATGTTCAAGTATTTGCGTATGCATAGAGAGAGCTGAGGTACCAAACAGAAGATCGGAGATGCTGACAGTAACCCAGGAGAAATAGCATGCATCAAACCCCAAACGACAACAAAATGTCGGTCCTTGAAAATGAGTGTGCTTCAAGCCTTGCGTCCAAGAAACCCAGCGTAGGAGTCAACTGAACAAAGAGCAGCAACACAGTTTGCAAGAAAAACAACCAAGAAATTGACCTTTTTAGTGCTTGGTCTGCTTATCAATTAGGTACCCCCTTCAATTATCATAGATTATAAAGCTCTTATCTCTATGAATTTGTCCAACAACTATACTTATATGATCATGATCAAATTGAATATATAATAGTAGCATCCTCCTGCCTTCTTTCCCTTCTACTGTTCTTGAATTAAATTACTAATACCAGAGGAATCTTGCAGCAGCAGAGGTTTTTTTTATTCCCTGATTAAAAAGTTTTTTTAATCAATATTTAATTCTGTACCCTTTTTCTTAGAAGAAAGATAGTATGCTCACAATTATTGGAACTCTCGTTACAATTTAGCATTATATTTTGAAGGAAATTGATGCTTTTAAGAAGTAGAAAAGCTTAATTAAATTTCAGCTTTCATTTCTCAAAGATTTGATCATTATTTCCACTCCGGTAAGTGACATAACATCCATGATCATTTCCATTGCAACCTTTTAGTTTGTGTTGGCGTAATAATATCTTGATTTGAAGGAACATATTGAAAACAGAATTCCTTAACCACAAAAGTTTCCATATGTTACAAGAAAAAACCATCTTTAGATCACTCATTCACAGATGACTATGTCAATATCAAAGAAGAAGACATCCATTTTTCTAACCATTTAACGGTTGAGTATGTTTAAGTGACTAAAAATAGAATCTAACAGCACTTAAATAACATAAAAAGCCTAAGATACAGAAATGATAACATGAAGCCACTTGTTACATACTTTTATTATTATAATTATTTTAATGGTTAAACGTTCATTGGTTCCAATTTATCCCGAGTACAGTAAAGGCCGGCATCAACAGCTGTGCCGCACTGATCACACCACACAGAAAGGGCATATACAGAGGGGGATAGAAAGTTACAGCTAGTTTTGGTCCAAGCTGCAAGAATGTCGGCAGCTCTATTACATATTCTGAGTATTGGACCTTCCAGTTTTTTTCCTTCTTCTAAGGGTTACTTTGGCTTCCTATGTTAGCCACTTGCTACATACAAAGATTGTTCTGAAACAAGCAGACATTGCAGCATTTTGTTGAGTAGCTTCACTTCTCAAGATCACATTTCTACGTGAATGATTGATAAATACCTACAGTAAAAACACAGTCCTGGATCTTACCCATCCTGTCATTCCAGCCCTTTAGAATTGCTAACATCTCTTTCTCATGATTTCTCAAAGCCTGTTCCTCCTTTCGGATTTGTGCAATCTTGAGCAGCCATATCTCGGCATCTGATCAGTATAAACTTGCCCACAACTGAATAAATTCTATCACACACTCATCCAGATTTTACCCGGCAAACTCTGTTATACCAGATAGAATGAAGAATCATATGAAATAAATCATACTTCACTGGACTTTTGTGCCAAAGGAAGTACTGCTGCACTCTCTTTAATCTATTCTGCATCTCAGTGTACTTCTCTTCAGGAATAGATAGAAGTATCTTCCTCAAGTCTGGTACGTCTTTCTCTAGTATAAACACAGAAAATGATTCCCACTCCAAAATCTCAAAAAAAGGGGGAACATAATTATCTGATATTATCACCGGTACACATTCATAATAGATAGATTCCACAACCCGTGGTGTATGGACTTCATAACCCTTTGCGCAAATGCAATATTTACTGCTTTTCATGAACTCTATATATCTCATCTTACCTTCAATGTCACGAGGCATGGGCCCCAAGATCTTCATATCTGGTTCTTTGTTGTTCCAATGCTGTAGCAATCTTGGACGAAGATAGCCATGCATACCTCCTGCAAAGAAAGCTAGAAAAGGTCTCTTAGATGGATGATTTCCTCCAAGATCTTTCGTGGGGTTCTCCGCTGAACGAATATTGGTGACTGGGAGAGATACATCCTTCCCAATTTCAAAGCCTCTGGCAATATTGGAATTGCAAAGAGCTCTGATGCAACTTCCCACATTTTGCCTTGTGAATTGTGGTGCCTGTAAAAGTTTTTTCCATTAGCCCATGGTCAAGCCAAGTTGAACTAGACTTAAGCTATGATCTGGATGGAAAGTAAAACCATGATAGCTAATGGAGTTATAATTCCTCCCCAGAAAAAGAAAGAAACATGCAAAAAGCAAAAATAAACAATACCATTCATGAACTCTCTTGTCAACTTACATACACTAAAAGCACTTTTAATGGGTTACTAGAAGCACCATGTCTAAATGATCCAAAGAGCACAAAAGTGCTTGGCCCAATGAGATGCTAAAGTCAAATGCCAGTAGTAGAATAAAAAGTATCCCATTCAACAAGTAGCTGAAGGTGGTTCAGCAATATTATGACCAATACTGGATCAGAAGCATAAAAACCATACCCAATCATGACAAGCGACGAGAAAATGATCTGCTCCTTTGGTTCTGTTCCAGAAGCGATATTTTCTAGCAATGATATCCACATAATTCCTCAGATGACTCCCCAGATCCTTCTGACCAGCAAAATCATGTTCATGAAGCGTCTTTCTTAGCTTCAGAGAGCTGAATGGTAAATAAAATAAATGAGCTTTTTGGGGGTTCCGCACAACAAATTGTTTATTTCTCTCCATTAGTTTCAGGAACCATCCTTCAGAAGCATAAATTCCTCTGAGATGCGGTTGATGGAATATTGGCTTCTCTCCCTCCTTGTATACATACACTTTGAGGACATCCTCCATCACCTCATAACTCCTGCCACAAAAATCAGAGAAATTGAAATGCCAGTGTAAGGGCTCAGTCCAATGAATTCAGTGATTTACTAAGACCAAGGGCAACTATTTGATTTGCCAATCCATGTGCAGACTTTGGAATAGAAGCATTTAGAACAAATTATTCTCATTCCACCCACCCCAAAAAAAAAAAATAAATAAATAAATAAATAAATAAATAATAATAATAATAATAATAATAATAATAATAATAATAATAATAATAATAATAATAATAATAATAATAATAATAATAATAATAATAATAATAATAATAATAATAATAATAATAATAAAGCAAGAGAAAAGTTCAGCAAAAGGAAATCTTGAAGGTCAGAACTTAAATCCAAAAACAGGGACAGCAGCAGCAAGGAGAGGACCCCATGATTCAATTTGAAAATAAAAGGCAGATTAAACATCACATTTTCCTTTAATAGTTTGAACAATAACGGAGATAAGTGGGAGAAACATGAAAACCATCTCTGTCCCCAATTACACCAATGGGAAATGGTTCATATGTGACATTCATTTGCACATATAACCACATTAATGTATCATGGAAAAAATTATCTCATTCTCACTTCATCAATACATGTAACAGAGTGCGCATCAAGGCCTTCTCAAGGGAAAGGATCTATTGAATTGTGGAACACTTGGAGACATCTTTTGTTTCTCCAAATTTCTTGTTCCACTGTGCATAATATCATCAACCTAAGCCTATTCCTCCTCATCTGCATAATCAGTTGAGTTGTTTGGTTCTCTTTGATTATTTTTCTGCATGAAATCTTAGAGGAAGAGAACATTCCAACATAGCCATGCAATACACACAAGTGCATAGAATTGCTATCAAGTAATCATGCCAACACTAAATGAAACAAGTCATTAGAAATTTCAACAAATTTTAGCTTACCTTATAAACATGGAATAATTTCGAAAAATAGATGCATGAATTCTGGGAGCATTCCTTATAATAGGAGCATTTTCAATCTGAAGCTTTGCATTTTGAAGCTCCTTATCACGTGCAGAAAACCAACGTGAACTCTAAAAGAAATTAAAGAGATGTCAAATATCTAAAATACTCTACTCATCCTCATTGTTCATAGTGAATTAAATTTCAAATAATATACCACTGAATTCCCAAATTGAGAACCCTGCCAAAGTAATGCATTCATATCAGAGATAGATGTTGGTCTTCTACGACTCCTCTTTGGTACAAATTTACTGGCCATTGTTGAGCTATCTCTTGTCGAAACTGAAATACCTTGTAGAATCCCATTACCTTTACCTGTGGATTTGCTTATGAGATCTTTCTTGCCATCATATACTAATGACATGTTAATTCCAACATCTAATACAGAAGCATCAGAAGCTTCAGAAACTAACTCTAAGTCTCTTGCTAAGGGTGGTGACGCAAAAGCAGCCACACTTCTGACTTTTTCATTCACTAAATTCACATTGGCATTTATGGCAATGCCCTCAGAAGCATCTGTCCCCAACTTCATAACATGCTCAGCCACCTCAAGGCCAATTTCTAGATCATCTTCTTTAGTAAGGTTCTCGGTCTGGTTAAAGCTCTTTGTTTTTGTAGGATCAGTTCCCAATCCCTTTTCAGAAGTGAACTGGCAGCACCCCCCTCTTTCCTTCTCTAAATAAGCATCTAAATCTTCTCCATCCACTGGAGAGAGTTTGAAGCCTCTGTGGTTTCCTTCTTCTTCCCTCTCATAAACTGCTTCTTTCTTCATATAAGAATCAGTAGTTTCATTAATCTCAGCATGAACAATATAAGCACTCGCTGATTTTGATTTACTTGAAAGGGATGTCCTGCTGACTGTCAAATAAGCCATGCCGGCACTGGCACGTGATAGAGACTCATAGTTTCCATATGTAAATACCAAGAGCAGAGGAAGGACTACAAGAACAGCTATAATGCCAATAACACCTGGCAGTCTGTGGCTTTGGATATGACAAAATCTTTGAATCTGAAGCCTATTTGCCATGGCATAAAGTAACAGATACATGAATGATCAGATGTCAGAGACAATTTCACATGAACTGGGTCCAATATCCAAGGATGATCATCTCCTGTCATGGAATAAAACATGAATAAATCAAAGGCTTTGTTGCAGAGTCAATCATCTATCTACATGGACTACAATAGTAAGCTTATATGGTTATTAGCATTAACTAAGAAAAAAGATTGGCAGGCTGGTCAACAAAACATAGAACACAAACATCCCCAACCACCCAAATCCCTTAAATCAAGCATTAAAAAGTCCACTTTCATTGAACTTGATCCAATATGGCTAATAATTCTAACTTCAAACATCTGAACAAATTACTACACTCAGCTCAAGTTTTTACTTCATTTACACACAGAGATTTCCTACTATTTTAAAACCCAACATTAATTTCTGCCAAAATTCTACAAAAACTTGAATCTTTCTGCAACAGTTTCTTGAACATCATAAACACAAGTTTACAGTGTCAACCAAAGCATTAGCAACCAAAATCACATTAGAGCTTCAAAATAATTCTGAATCACGAGAAGGGTTTCCTTAGAACTCTAAACACCTTTACTCCAAAGAATTTCTTTCAAGTTTACTGCAGTACTAATGCTTGAACAAGCATAAAAAATACAAGTGCAGAACACATTCTAGCTCTTTCCTTATTTTCACAAGAATGAAATCCAGTAGTCTAGCAAAGACGCAGCATGGGGAAGTAAACATTAACAAGAAAAATTTAGAAACTTTTTGTGAAGAAAAAGGAAGAGAAATTACCGAAGAGAACTGAAGCAGAGTAAAAGTCTCTATGCTCAGACGAGTCAAATGCCGACACCCAGGAAGCAGATAATCTTCTCTTCTTCGAAGGGTGAATGATTGCAAGAGCAACTGTTGTTTGGTTTTGGGCGGGCCGGGCCGGGCCCAAGGACCGGCCTTGGAGTCATGCGGGCTGATCCCACAACTTGGCAGGTCCGACCCTTGGCCCATGAGGCCCGTGGGCTGGACGGGCTAGCTTCAGGCTTTAGTCTCTCCTCCTTTATTTTTTTCTCACTTAGAGTGAATTTGGTTCGCGAAGAAAAAATGGAGGAGAGTAGAACATTTTACTTCCATTAAGAGAAGTAAATATAATTACTTTCATCCTGTTTGGTTAGAGTGGAATGAAAGTAAATATGATTTACCTCTCATTATTTGGTTGTAAGGTATAAATGGAGGAAATAATTATTGAATTACTATTATACCCCTAAGGCTAATTCATAAAAAATTACAAAGTATGGTAGAATTGTAATAAAATAAACACCCTAGGACAAGAGGGTCTTTTAACCCTCATTTACTTCTCAAACCCTCCAATTCCCTTCCACATATACTTCCCCCCTTCAATCACTCCAACCAAACTAAGTAAATTACACATTTACTTCCTATTTTACTTTCCCTCCCATTTTCCTTCCCACTTTTACTCCAATGTGAAGGGAAGAGGAAGGGGAAAGGAGAGGGGGAGTGGAACATTTTACTTCCATCAAGGGAAGTAAATATAATTACTTTCATTCTATTTGGTTGGAGTGGAAAGGAAGTAAATATGATTTACCTCTCATTGTTTGGTTGTAAGGTATATAGGGAGGAAATAATTATTGAATTACTATTATACCTCTAAGGCCAATTCATAAAAAATTATAAAGTATGGTGGAATTATAATAAAATAAATACCCTAGGACAAGAGGGTCTTTTAACCCTCATTTACTTCCCAAACCCTCCAAAATAGAGAGGAAGAAAAATCTGAGATGGAAGGGATCCAATTCCCTTCCACATATACTTCCCCCCCTCCAATCACTCAAATCAAACTAAGTAAATCACATATTTACTTCCCCTCATCTTTTCCTTCCCACTTTCACTCCAACCAAACTCACCCTTAATTCTATTAAAAATTTTGATATTCAATTGTTTTGTAATTTTTTTTATTATTATTTAAATAACACGATTTTTTTAAATTATAAAAAAAACACTTTGAAGTGGTGGGCAGTTTAGCTTTTTGGCTTAGACCCTTACTTGTTTTATTAATTAATAAAATAAAGATTACATAAGAGGATGATTTAATGCCTAAATCTCTTAAAAATATTATAATTATCAAAATTTAAAAGTAGAATAAATATCATAAAAATAAATTTAAATACATAATATTACTTATCCTAAATTTCTAATTATTTGAATATTAAACTAACTATTTGGCTCACCTTATTCATCATTTGAGTCATCATCAACAATGCACGGATTAACTGTCCTATCTTCGACTACGAACCAACTACTGCAACACATTAACATCTCCAAAGTATGAGGAGCCAATCAAGATATTTTTTCATCGATTGTTCGAGCGTTCTCACTAAAGACGATTTTCGATAACACTGTAGAGACAAATGATGTCAAAAGATCACGTGCCATTTTAGATAAAATGGGGTATTTGTTAGTGTTGTACCCTAGAGGCAATCACTTGTACATTGTATATGACACATTTTATTTTAATAAAAGGCATTATTTATCTTACAGTTTTTTTTTGTTTACTTTTAAGTAATATAATTGTTCAATAAAGTCCCTAATACAACACTGTGTTAAAAAAATCATAATAGAGATCATGATATGAGATTCATACTATTCTGGATAGTGTTGATACTTAAATAGTCCCTAGTCATAGTATTAATGAGAGAGGACATCATTAATGCGTTAAGACTAACATGTGTTTGACTTCCTGATTTGATCAGGCGGTGGTTCTCATAACCGTGAGTATTGAGATATTCAAAGTTAACACATGGATACTTGTTAATGGAACAAATTCATTGGATGACCTAACTTTGAGATAATCACATGGATAACTATTTAGTATCAGTGATATAATCTTAATATAACAAACGTGTAAGTATCCTTATATTTGAGATCTCCAAGGTACTTTGTTTGTTGAGTATTGTACTTTGATTCCAATCTCTAGAGCTCGATCGAGTGCCGCCTATAGGATGGATATTGGATACATTGTGAGATAAACGAAAGTAGTTAAGATGATCAATAAAGAATTCACCACTCCTAATAATAGGGGTGAATATCTCACGGCCACTTGTAGGAATTACTACTCGGAAAGTCCTTGGCCAAGGCGATTGTGTATTGAAAACAGTTCCAATTGATATACATCTAAAGTAGTGGGTTCCTAATACAAGTAATATTGTATTCAGGTTAGAATTAATTCTGGAGGGAATTGGCACTAATTCCGTACACCAAACTATTGTATGGTGAAATGAGTTAATTGCATTGAAGTTTGTTATTGAAGGGTTCATGTCAAGCCACTTGACTTCCTGGACTCTTGGGTGGCACGATGTGTTGCTAGATACCGCTCATGATCTGGGAATATGGGTTTATTAATTGATGAATTAATAAACCAGACCTGATTAGAATTAATAGAATTAATTCTAATTAATTATGAATTATTAATTTCAAAGATGTTTAGATTAATTCATATTCTCTACCAATTGATTGGGAAACCTAATAGGTCACACACAATAGAGGATTATATACTCAAGATATTATTTGATAACATAGTAGGGTTAATTGGGAGAAAGAGAAGTTATTGTGGACAAATTATAATTAGTTATAATTTATGATCCAGATTGTAATTGTAAGAACTTAATGTTTCCAATTACAATTAGGGAATTCTAATAGGATTAGAATTCTTAGTTTTAGCAGGATGTTTCGATTATATATATGATATAATCGAAACCCTAGTTGAGGTTGGATCAACGGACACTCTAGACAACACACAACCTTCTTTCTTCTCTCTCTCTCTCAATTATTCTTGAGAAACAACCCTAGCCGCCACTTAGATTTTTTTCTAGCACAGAAAACTTCGTATTTGAGTATTCTTCTGTGTGAATTGCTGTTAAAGATAATCACACACTATGATTATAGTGGTTAGATGTCCAACCCTCCTGGAGTTTGCATAAGAGGATTGCTGGACCGCACCTCAACTTGAAGAGGAAATTTTGTTCTTCGAATGATCAAACAAAGGTAAAAAGCTACTACCTTTATTATCTTTATGTCTTGTTTTCCACACATAGGCAGGTCTTGGAATAGTATCTCGTTTTATTTTTCACTGCGCTATATAGGATACGAGCCTGAGATACCCAACAGTGGTATCAGAGCCATGCTATGTGTAGTCTATGGATATTGTTTTTGGCATAAAAAATTCTTTTCATGTATTCGTGTTTGTCTTTGTTCACTGTAAAAATCATTTTCACTCGAGTTGAAATCGTTTCAAGCTTTGTGGGTTGGGTCCGTAGCATAATATGATTGTGTAAAAGTTATAGCATATTTCGAAAGGTGCTTTCTTTATGTGTTGAAAATTTTCTGCAGAAAAACATTTTCTTAAACATGGTAGTTGCCCTCCGTTTCATCTTGTGAATTTGATTTTTTATTTTGTTTTGTCTAAACTAACAAATTGGTTGTTGTTTTGAGCCTTAAAACAGAAAATTCTGTTGAGAGTTGTTCTCACTAAAATTCTACAGAAGATTAGGGCATCAGAAATTATTTTTGGAAAATTTTTCTGAAAATCGCCACCACTTCCCGACTACAGCCAACGTTGGCTCTGACCTCCAAACCGGCACCGGTTCTGTTCTAATCGTGATGTCCAGAAAGCGTTTTTAGAAGAGAAAATTTTTTGAAAACTAGAACAGAGCTGGCGCCGGCTCTGGCTTTCAAACCGGCGCTGGTTATGCTCTGTTTTGTACTATCCAGCTGTTAAAAAAAAAAATCGAATAGAATTTTGAAAAGGAAAAAATCTCATTTGATAAGAGACGGCAAAATAAAAATTTTTCCACGGGGGCGCTGCCCCCTTGACCCCCGCCCATTGACCGGCTAGCGGGACTACCATTATCGTTGCGAGATGGGACTTAAAAGTATTTTCTCAAAATTAATTTTGAGACAAAAAATTTTATTTTTCAAAATAGTGATTTTAAAATTTTAAATTAATGTATTTTTCTAAAATATTGATTTTAGAATTTGTTTTATTTTTCTAAAATAGTAATTTTGGAATAATAATAAAAGTATATATTTATTTTGTTTAAGTATAGTCAATGGCATGGTGGATGGTTACGGACTAAAACCAATTATATCTGTTCATACATTTTATAATTTTGATTTTTTTTTTTATGAAATAAGGCATGCGTGTCCTACTTTCACTAGAATTCTTGTGTAATTTTCTTTTCATTTAACTTCCGTCGAATGTAACTTGAGGTTTTCTCTCTTTATGATGTAATTAGTCTACATAGGTTAGATAGGAGTAGAATTATTTTATTTTGGAGATGGCAACCAAAACAATGCGAGAAGGTAAGACCTTCTACTTGAATCACGCATGAACACATAGAGTTAACTATATTAATTTTTTTTATGGATCAAAGAAATTAATTTAGGGTAAAGTCCATAACCATACCATGTAATCGCTTTATTACCATGATTATCAATTTTGTGATTTATTGATTTTTATACATGTCATTCAATGAAATTGTCATTCAATGAAATCACTAAAAGGAACAAATCCCTCAATTAATATTAAATTTAATTCCTTCCGTTAATATACTAAGAACAAAAGTCTTTTTTCGAAACCAGGTTGTTAGGCAAACCTAAGCCTACTTGACATCGAGCATGTTCAAGCTATGAAATTAAATTCTTTTGGAATTAAATTCCTGATTAATGAGTCGGGTTTAACTAAATTCTTTATCCCGATTAGGCAAACTCAAGCATAAAGAAATTTAGAGGAAAAGTTGGGGTAGCTCAAAAGGCTTTAAGATTAAAAGTTGTTAATCACCTAATGATCCGGTAGTTACATACAATGTAATTGGTATTGGATACCTACCAATGAACTCAAGGGTAGTTGTTGGGTAAACCCAAGGTTATTCTTGAGGAATTTGGATACCGGTCCACTAGAAAAGCTTCCAACGGGCTTTCCCGAATCAATAGTGGGGGCTATTGGTTTGAGTAAAATAGTGGAGTAAAAATGCGTTTAATCAAAATCCTAATTATTTGCATATCATGTGCATATACAACTAGCTAATGTTCTATATCTTTACATCTAAGTCACTTGCATCATGTCAACAAACCTAAACTTACGTAGCATCTTAGAAACCAACAAGTTAACATAATCAAACTATCTCGACTGATATAGAAATTTAAGAATCGTTCTCAAATCAAAAAAGTTGTTCTACGTACTAGATGCTCATATTCAACCACCACCAACCCAAGATGCTTATACTGATAAGCATGCTGTCTACAAGAGGCACAAGAAGAATAGTGATGCAGCATCATGTATTATGCTGGCATCCATGACTCCCGAGTTGCAAAAACAGCATAAGCATATGAATGCTCAATCGATTATACTACATCTTCGAGAGCTGTTTGATACACAAGCTAGAACTGAGAGATATGAGATCTCGAAGTAACTATTTCATTGCAAAATGGTAGAGGGTTTTCTTCTGTGGCCACTCATGGGCTGAAGATGTTGGGCTTAATAGAGAAGCTTGGATCTCTCGGATTTGCAATGGATCATGACTTAAGTGTTGATTTAATTCTATAATCTTTACCTAATAGTTTTTCACAATTTGTGATTAACTATCAGATGAACAAGATTGAATCCACCATTCCTGAGTTGATCAATCTTCTCAAAACTGTAGAGTCTTTCATGAAGAAGGATTCCAATGTAGTTTTAATGGTAGAATCTTCATTTTCTAAGAAGAAAGTTCAAAAGAAGAGGAAGAAAGCTCCCATGAAGCCCAAAAGTGGTGTGAACAAGAAGGACGCAGCTACCAATGGCCTATGTCATCATTGTGGGAAGATGGGCCACTGGAGGCGCAACTGCAAAGCCTACTTGGAAACCATTAAGGATAAGAAGCAGAAGAAGAAGCTTATAAGCATTTCTACTTCTACTCCGAGTATGTTTATGATTGACATAAATACTGCCTTTAGAAATGAGATATGGTATTAGATACCGGATGTGGATCTCATTTGTGCAATAACTTGCATGGACTAAATAGAAGTAGAAGGCTAGAGAAAGGTAACGTAGACCTACGTACTGCAAATGGGGCAAAGGTTGCTGCACTTGTTGTGGGGACATACGAGTTGAATCTACCTTGGGGATTAATTCTAGAATTGCAAAACTGTTATTATGTACCAATTTTAATGAAAAATATTATCTCAGTTGCGTATTTAGACTTATGTGGATTTCATTTAATATTTAAGAATAAATGTTGTTCTTTTCATTGAATGATATTCATTATGGTTCAGTAACTTTGGTTAATGGTTTATATGTTCTAGACTTGGATAATCCAGTTCTCAATATAAATAATAAGAAACCTAAAATAGATAACTTTAATATCTCTTACTTATGGCATTGTCATTTGGGTTATGTAAACGAAAATCGTGTTTCTAAGTTACACAAGTTTGGTGACTTAGGGTCATTTGATTATGAATTATATGGCACATGCGAATTTTGTTTATTAGGCAAAATGACTAAAACTATTTTTCCAAGAAAAGGAGAACGGGTCAAGTTATTAGAACTCATACATTCTGATGTATGTGGCCCAATGTCAATACAAGTAAGAGGAGGTTATAACTATTTCATAACATTTATCGATGATTTCTCACGATACGGATATTTGTATTTAATGAAATACAAATCTGAGACCTTTGAAAGGTTTAAAGACTTCAAGAATGAAATAGAGAAACAACTTAGCAAAAGTACTAAGACTCTAAAATCTGATCAAGGAGGAAAATACTTGAGTGGTCATGATGTGTTGTTAGATACCGCTCATGATATAGGAATATGGGTTTATTAATTGATGAATTAATAAACCAATCCTGATTAGAATTAATTGGATTAATTCTAATTAATTATGGATTATTAATATCAAAGACGTTTGGATTAATTCATTTTCTCTACTAATTGACTGGGAAACCTAATAGGTCACACACAATAGAAGATTATGTACTCAAGATATTATTTGATAACATAGTAGGGTTAATTGAGAGAAAGAGAAGTTGTTATGGACAAATTATAATTAGTTATAATTTATAGTCCAAATTATAATTGTGAGAATTTGATATTTCCAATTACAATTAGGGAACTCTAATAGGATTAGAATTCTCAATTTTAGCAGGATTTTTCGATTATATATATGATATAATCAAAACCCTGGCTGAGGTTAGATCAACGGATACTCTAGGCAACACACAACCTTCTTTCTTCTCTCTCTCTCGATTGTTCTTGAGAAACAACTCTAGTAGCTACTTAGATTTTCTGCTAGCACAGAAAACTCCGTGCTTGAGTATTCCTCTGTATGAATTACTGTTAGAGATAATCACACACTGTGATTATAGTGGTTAGACGTCCAACTGTCCTGGAGTTTGCACAAGAGGATTGCTGGACCGCGTCTCGATTTGAAGAAGAAATTTTATTCTTCGGACGACTAAACAAAGGTAAAAAGCTGCTACCTTTATTATCTTTATGTCTTGTTTTCCACACATAGGCGAGTCTTAGGATGATATCTCGTTTTATTTTTCACTGCGCCGTATAAGATACGAGCTTGAGATACCAAACAGTATTGACTTACATGAACCTTCTATCAACCACAAATATTAAAATGTTGATCCTCATTTTCTATCAAGGGTTGCATATCGTAAATTGTCATCTTGTTGTAAATGGTAGATGATCTTTTTTTACGCTTCATGATACCCCATAGATTAAATACTGATGAAATCGAAGAGGTAGATTTTCGTGATGGTTGAAAGTGACTGTTAGATGATGATGAAGCTTGCCTACTTAAATTAGAAGAACCAGAATAAGAAGATTTAAACTCATACAAATTATACATGTCAGGTAAAATTTTAGTCGTTTTATCTTTTATGTTTTTTATCATATATTGCCTAAGTGTTTGAGATTCATTAAAATCTAATGTTTCATATAAATATTCAATAATACTATGAAATCCAACCATTTTTACTCGATGATTCATACACAATGCCATATAATATAAAATAGGAATATTTTCATAATATTTTTTATATTTTTCAAACATATTTCTCATAAAATAATCATATTGTGGATGGTTCATATATTCACCAAAAATATGTGTTACATTAGCAAGTGTTGGAAGAATAGGATGAGTAGTAGAATAATAAGATCTCGATAAAAGTACAAATGCTTCTTTGAAAGTAAATAAAATTGTTGAAAGTGTAATACAATTTTCAAAATGAGTTTCAATTAATTGAGGTTGAAAATTGTTACTATTACAAAATTCAATAAGTTAATTTTGAAAAGGTATAACACTTTCAAATATATCTAAAGTTGAGTTCCATCTAATTTTACAATCTAATCTAAATTTTTTAAAAGATATACCTTATTCTTGGTATAAAATCTTAAAATTTTGTTGCTTAGTTAGGGAAGTTTTAATAAATAAAATAATATTTTTAATTATATTAACAATATCATCAACATATTTATATCATTCCTTAACACATAAATTAAGTATATAACAAGCACACTTAGTATGAAATAAAATACTATCTTACATAGGATTCATAGTATTTTTCAAAATTGCTATGACAGAATCATTATTTGAAGCATTATCTAAAAAAATAAAAATAATTTTATTTAAAATCATATATTCACGATATATTTGAGTAATCATTCTAACTATATTACTACCTATATGAGGATATTCAAATAATTTAAAACAAATAATTCTTTTTTGTACTAACCAATCACGATCTATCTAATGACATGTAATGCACAAATAAGATTCATTAGTAATTGCAATCCAACCATCACCAGTAAGAGCACATTTTCAATTACAAGAATCAAATATAGTAATTAGATACTCTTTTATTTATTTATATATCTTTATTATATCATTTTTTAACGTTGTTCTAGGAATCATTTTTCATGCTTGTTGACAATTGTTTTGTATGTATTGTTCATAATGTGGATTTTCTGCAAAATTGAAAGGTAATTTAGTTTGAACAATCAATTAGCAAATCCACTTCTATTTTTTCTATTATCGTATTGAAAATTACCAATAATCTGACCTCCTATAGTATATATTTGTTGTTGTTTAAGTAAGATTTATAACCAATCATTATGTGACATTTTCATATGTCTAACTAACATTCATGTCTTTTCTCCCTTCTTATATGCATATGCCACCCTACAAATATTACATGTTGCCCTATCATTATTATTATTCTTTTCAAAAAGATTTCAAACCATAAATGTTTTTGCTTTAGCTATAACATCTGCAATTTCAATATCATCTTGACCTATATTAGATTCATTAAGATTAATAGTTGGAGTTGGTTGTGATCGTGAAACACTAACGCTAGGCCTACTAGGGCCTTCATCTTCATTACTTATTTAATTATTTATTAAATTCAATGCTGGATCTATATTAAAATCAAAATGTGCAGATGATTGTGATGAAGAAAAATAATGATATTGATTTTGATCTATTTTTTTTAAAAAAAATAATAATCAATCAAAATTCAAATAAAAGTTAAAAAAATAAAGTATTAACAAATAATGAAATAAGAGAATTGAAAAATATAAATAACAAATTAACTTAAAAATTAAACAAATAACTAAAACAAATAAATAATTAATAAAGATAAAATATAAGAATGTAAGATTAAAAAATACTAATTCGTTGATGGTCAAGAACAACAATACTTTGTGGAGTTTTACTTCTTGTATCCACTATTCCGTCACTCAATAATCTTTCAAAATATAAAGACTTTCTTGAAAAATTGAAAAAGTATATTAAAAATTAAATTCTATTCTAACATTTTTTTGTAAAGGAACTGAAGAGATTTGAGAATTATGAGATAAAGATGAATAAAAATAAGAGAGTTTAAGAGAATTAGAGAGAGTTGGAGAGAGTTAGAGAGTGTTTGATGAGTTTTGGGATGAATTATGGGGTATTTATAGAGTTTTGGGGGTTGAGGGAGAATATATTCGTTAGGGACTAAATTGTAAAAAATTAAATAAATAACTAAGCATTTTAGGGACCAAAATGAAAAAAAAAAATTCCTGGCCCGGCCTAGTAAATAGTGGCCGGTTTGGCGCTCGAGCTCAATGAGCCGAACTGCCCCACTTGCCAATGCTAGCACATACACAAGGATTAAAGCCAAAAAATAATAATAACAACAATGAAGCTTTATTATTTTTTGAGGGGAAAATAGCAATATTTTTTAATTAATGACATGTCTACTTATTAATATTTAACCTCTATCTTAATTTTACACCAAAGTATAAAGAATATCATATTTACACGGAATGGTTTTAAAAAGTTCCACTTTTAAACAAAAAATAAAAATTGGATTTAATTAACAAAAATTATAAAATTTTGGATAGAATTCCTAATGTAAAAGTTATTAAGAATTTATAAAGAATAGAAATGTATCCCAAAAAAAAAAAAATAAGTAATAGTGAGATTTGAAAAGAAAAATATAAATTTTGTTGCAAGAATTATAAAAACATTATTATAAATTTTTTATTTAAAATCTAAATCTCTATCTAGTTCAAGTCAGATCATACTTCCTTTTGAAATCTACTCTTACCTTTTATGAGAGTTCATTCTATTTGATATTGGGATTGAGTCTTATCAAATTATTTCTAACTTCCATTAATTTTATCTAATTTGTTGTTTTTGGTGTAAAATTAGGTTTTTCTGGGGGCAATTTTTTTTTTTAAATATGAGACTACCAATATATTTGCTGTAAATTTGAGATAAAAGAGCAAATGTTAAAAATGAAATTACAATTTTTTGGGGTCATAGTAGGGTTGTTCAATCAAATTGAAAATTGAACCAAATCGATTAAACCAACTCAACTCAAACCGAATTTTGATTTTTTTGGTTAGTTTGATTTGGTTTGAATTAATAAAATTATAAACCGCTAGTTTGGTTTGGTTTTTTTAAATCATATAATCCAACATAACCCAACCCAACCCAAACTGACATATATATATATATATATATATATATATATATATATATATATATATTAATTAAATTTATTTTAATTTTAAAACATACAAAAATATGAAAGAGGAAATCTTATTATGCTGGCTATCTACTTTTCTAATTTCCCTCCTCTTTTCTTGAAATTTATCTTTCATATCTAGACTAGTATGTTATCAAATATATTTATTTTTTTCATTTAATCAAATTAAAAATTGTTTGTGATTATTTTTTATAATATGTTTTGCAGGTATATTGAAACGTTTGAAGTTTAACATCTAGTAGAAATTGGAAAAGGATATTAAGCTAATATGTGTTATTTAGTTTATCAACAAACATTCTATGTATTTAACTTTATTTAGTTTGTGTTATTAACATTAGGTAATATTTGATATTGTATGGAATTATGGATTTTACTTTGATTAGTTTGTATTGTTGAGAAAGGAATGCTTTTTGTAATATTTAATTAATACTTCTACATATAATATTTTATCAAATGTTAGGGAGTAGTTTATTTACATAGAAAATTATGGAGAAACCGATTAAACCAAACCGAACACATTTCAAACTGACAGTTTGAAATTTTAAATAGTTTGGTTTGGATTCAAAATTTTCAAACTAAAATATTTAGGTTGGGTTAAAAAATCAACCCAACCCTTGAACAGTCCTAGGTTATAGTTTGGTGAAGAGGATATAGACCAAAACTAGTACCTCTCATTTATGTGAAGTATTTTATCTAGTTAGAAGTCCTAATTAATTTACAAATTTATATCCCCATCACTGATTTCTTTTTTTTTTTTTTTAATGCATGCATGAAAACTACAAATGAAATTCACAAATATTACTCAACCCTGTCCTACCACTTTTCCAATTACTTATTGGAAATCTTGGGTTAGGCAATTGGGTGAGTGATTACTGACTAGAGATCACTTAGGTGATTGGATTTTCTTTGAAAATAACACAACAAATCCTTGGCAGAAATCATAGCACTAAGGAGAGTATCAATTAGAAGTTGTTAGGGATGGAAATAGGACCTAGTTAGGTCAGACTTTGACTAAACAGGCCTGAGCTTACATTATAGGTTAAAAGCTTAAGTCTAACCCGTTAAACTATATAAGGCATTTTTTTTAGTTCAGTCATGGCTTTTGAAAAGTCTAATTTGACTTGAAACCTACCTAAAAGTCTACTTAGAGTTTTATAACATTCTTGATATAAATTATATTAATAAATTAAGATTATCAATCACTTCTTTTAATAAAATTAAAGTATTCTATCTATTTTAAAATACTTGTTCATGAATTATTTTTTGATTTTGTTTCAAAATACTTGTTCATGTACATATTTCTAAAACTAATGATTAATTTCTTCCTATTGTATCCCTATTTATTCTAAATCAACTACATAATTTTCCAAAACTCTTTTTTTTTTCTTACTTCTTGAGAATTTTCACCAACCAATAGCTATTATGTTTTTAATATGGGTAGAATATGAACTTTATCTAAATTGTAATATTGTTTTCAACACCTTTAATTTGTGTGCAAATGGTTTCATGAACAAGTATTTTGAAATAGATGGAGTAATAATTAATTAAACTTAAATATTTTTAAAAATTTTACACGTTAATCAAAATAGAAACTTTTATTTCATGCAAAAGAATTATAAATAAGTATTTTACAATAATAAAAGAGAATAAAATATTAAAAATATCCAATGATACTTAATCCACATAAAAGTTTCAGTTTCCTATATAAAATGAAATCTTTTTATTTTTAAACAAATGTTTCTTCCATGACGTTACGAGATGGAAAATGAGGTAAACATTTTTTTTATTTGTTTTTTTAATATATATTTTACCATCAAGCTTTGTTTTATTAAATTTTTCTTTTAATAATAATTGAGGGAGGGAGAAATTTTTTGTATCACCCCCTTCCTTTGGAGTATAATGAAGTACTTTGTTTTAATTTTTATTATTAGTAAGTAATTAGATGATATATTTTTAATAATTACATATCCTTTGCTTAAATTTTACCCATTTTTTCCCTTCTCATTTTCCTTTTCTTACTTTATTCTAATTATATATATCTCTCTCTCTCGTCAACAGGATACAATAATCTAATTATTTGGTGTTTTTCAATGGTACCTCATACAAAATTCTTACATCAATTTATGATTTCCTTCCTTTTTATTTACTCAAACTTCATCTGATCACATTCTTAGTCTTTCACTTCTTTTCCTTAGCATTCTTCAAATATATTGTCAGTACACTTATAGTGGGAATAATAATAATATAAGATATATAATAGATAATATTAATATTAATATATATATACACACACATAGGCTAGGCCATGTAAATTTCAAGTCAAACTTTAACTAAACAGACTCAGCCTATTTAGTTAAATAGACCTAGTTTTAAGCCCAAGCCTAACATATTTACTAAGCGGGCTCAAGTCAGGTCAAGTCTAAACTAGACAAGGCTCCGTAGGCCCTTGTTAAGAGCTCGGTCTATTTTCATTCCTAGTTTCTGTTAACATCAAGATTGATACTCTTGAAGTTAATATGGGTTCTCATGCTGGTATCAATATGATAGTAGAATCATATCTACAATTTAGCTAACACTCTTGATTATGGCATGTGTTTATTTTCCTAAACATGTGGTTTTAGCTTAATATATAGTTATTGAGAAAATTATTAATGATTCATTTGATAAATTTGAAATTTGAAAATTAAAAATTTTAAATATTTAATAATTGAATTTTGAAAATTAAAACTTTGAAGTTTTAATATGACAACTGAATTAATTATAATTTATTTTTTATTATTTTTTATTAAAACTTATATTTAACAGAAAAATAATAATAATTAAATAAGTATTAAATATTTTTAACCTTCATATTTAAAACATGTTTGATAACCAAATTAAATATTTAAAGTTAATTAATAAAGTATTTATTTAATTAAGAGTATTTGATAAGGGATAATATTAAGTTTAATTGCTTCAGTGCGTTTGATAACAAATTTTTACTATCACTTAATTTATTAAGATGTATTAATATTTTATTATAAATTTTAAGTGAAATAAAAATTAATTATATTTTAATATTTTAAATTTATTGTTATCAGACCTTTATATATAATATAAAATATAGTAAAATATAGTATAAAATTATAATTAATTCAATCTACTTTAGATTTAAAAAATTCATGGCATATTTAATAAATGAATTAAGCACTTTAATTAATTAATTATATATAATAACAAGTAATGTTAAGTGTTTAATTACTTGTATGCATCTGATAATAGATTCTTGTTATCACTTAGATTAAAACAAGCTAAAATTTTATGATAAATTTTAAATGAAATAAAAATTAATTAAGTTTGAAGTTTGGTTATTATTTTTATATATTTAATTTAAATTGTAATAAAATATAGTGTAAAAATAAATTATAACTAATTCAATCGTCATATTTTTGGAGTTGTTTGATTATACCGAAGTTTAAAGACTAAATTCTAAATACTTAAGTATCGAATTTTTTAAATTGAAATTTGAAAAGCGAATTTTGAAATATGAAGTTTGAATACAAAAGGTTAATTATAATTTATTTTTATACAATATTTTTTTATAATTTATATTAAATATAAAAATAATAATTAGGTCAGTATTTAATATATTTAGACCTCAAATTTAAATAATTTTTATTTTATTTAAAATTATTTCAATGTGTCTTAATCAATTATGTGATAATAAAAAATATATTATCCCCCGCATTGATTGAAATAGCAATTTACTCATTCGCCCAATCCAATTTTACTAGGCAAAGAGATTTAAGTGGAGATAGGGATGAAGGCGTGTTTAATTCTTCGATCCGCCAACTAAAGGCAGATCAAGACCGGGGATTGAGTAATTCCTGACTTGTCTCAACCCGTACCTAATCCTTAATATTTTTATGTTATATATATATATATATATATATATATATATTCAAAATTCTAAATATAAGAAAGGGAAGAATAAAGAAATTTGGATCTTGCAATTCTCTGTGAATGAAGAAATTATAATTGGGAATGAATTTTTCAAATTTGTATTTTTATGTTGTCAATGTATGATAATGCGTTATTCTTTTTTTTTTTTAGTTTATTATAGGATTTATTATATTTTGTTTAAATTTTATTCTAGAACATTATTATTCTATATTTTAGTAGTTTAAAATTTATTTTGAATGTTTAAATTATACTTTTATTGAAATACTTCTACAAGTATTTATTTATTTTTTTTTTCAATTTTAAGTTTGGCTAGAGAATTTTAGATTCAATATGCCCGATTTTCTTGTTGGGCCGAGGGAAAGAATTATTGCCTCTCCCATGGCAGGGACAGGCTAAGGGCAAAAGGAAGATGAGAGAGGCAGGAGAAGAGTCAGGATGTTTAGGGCTCGGCAATTTATCCATTATCAAGCACATTGATTGGGATACCAATTTATCTATTCAAATTGGTAAGATCCAAGCCAATCTAATTTGACTGGGTCATAAATTTCCCGATTTAAGGATAGAGATGAAAGCGAGTTTAATTATTTGGTCCGTCAATAGGAGGCAGATCGGGACTAGGGATTAAGTACTTCCTGACCTATCTTGACTTGCTCCTAATCCTTAATGTATGTATGTATGTATGTATGTATGTATGTATGTATGTATGTATGTATGTATGTATGTATGTATGTATGTATGTATGTATGTATGTGTGCAAGATTATTTATACATACAATATTCTTATATATTATATAAAATGAGATATACACATTATATATATGCATAAAATATTGTATTTATTATAGGTAGATTACAAATAATACATATATAGTATGGTATATCTATATATGTCTCTCTCTCTCTCTCTACACACACACACACACACACACACATATATATATATATATATATATATATATATATATCTTAATTGAAAATTCAAAATTCTATATATATATATATATAGATATATATCTTAATTGAAAATTCAAAATTCTAGGTATAAGAAAGGGAAGAATGAAGAAATTTGAATTTTGCAATTCTCTATGAATGAAATTTTCAAATTTGTATTTTTTTTTTAATTTCGTCAATGTATGATAATGTGTTATTCTTTTTTTTTTTTTAGTTTATTGTACGATTTATTATGTTTTATTTAAAGTTTATTATAGGACCTTATTATTTTATATTTTAGTAGTTTAAAATTCATTTTATTTATTTTGAATCTTTAAATTATAATTTTATTGAAATCTTTCTATATGTTTTTTAAAATTTTTTCAATTTTATATTTGGCTAGAAAATTATAGATCCAATAGGCCCAACATCCCCTCTAGGCCGGGGGCAAGAATTCTCGCCTTTCCCTGTGGCAGGGATAGGCTGAAGGCAAAGGGAAATGACAGAGGATAAAGCAGGGTCGGGATGTTTAAGGGTTGGCCCACCTGTCTCCAATTGCCATTCCTATACACTTAAATAATTAAGCAATTAATATTATTTATCATTAAATTTATTTAATTAAATAGTACTTGTTATGTCCCGTGCCCGCGGGCATGGTATGACTGTATAAGTACAGTATTTCCTTAGTAATACAAAGCCTTACATCAAAACTTAAATACCCAAACATTTTTTCAAAAAATAACAAACCAAAAATATTATAACTAAAATCCCTCCAAGAAATTTTGATCACAACTTAAATACAAGCTGTTTACCTTATTACAAGAAAGAATGAAAATCCAATCTTACACTTGTCTTATCAAGTGTTTAAGTAGCATGAAAGAAAATTCAAACAAATAAATTGATAAAAGTCTCTAAACAAATTTTGATTTCATACTACATCTCGAACATATTCCTAATGGAAAGGATATTCATACCACTAATCATTATTAGAATCTGAAAGAAGGAAATATTGAAGGGGTGAGCTAACCACATGCTTAGTAAGTAGTAGTGAACCACTTCTTCCGAATAAAATTTATACACCCTTACATAATATACATTCATGTACACTGCATTAACAATCACAATAACAAAGAAGTAATAACCATTTTCAAATACTCGATTCTAAGACCTACTTATAATATAATAAGAAATATATAATTTTTTAAATAATTAAAATATATTAAATAATTTCTTTCGTTTCAAAACTCATACTAACTAATGTAATAAAATTAATACTATTATATATATTTATACAAAATTTGTGATGGCAATGCGAGCATTCCAGAGTCACGAATTGCAATTCACTTCATGCCCTAACACTCACTGACACCAATTTCTTTTCTTTTTTAATTTGAAAACAAGAATAGGGCATAGCCGAAGTTGAAGCCAACACATATTTTTCCTTTTGAAATTTAAAAAAAAAAGAAATCTTTTTTTTTCCCTTTTACAACAGAACACATTTTTTTTTTAAAGGATAGCAGCTTGTAGTGGGGTCATGGACATGCTCCATTCCTCTCGATCCAGAAAGCCAATTCTTTTTTCTTTGAAAAATCAAAAGACATATTAGAAGAAGAGGAAATCTTTTTTTTTTTTCACAATAATCTTTCCTTTTTCTTACAATATTCAAGAACAGTAAACACCCAAAATCAAAGAACCAAAATAGACATCTTCTTACAACAAAACAAACAGCCTGAACACAAATCATACAAAAATATTCATTTATACAAATTCATATAACCATTGCCTTCTAACTGAATTAACTTATTCAATTAGGAAAATCTCAAAAGGTTTAACCCATCCTTAGCAATCCAAAAAGATTGAAACTTCGCCTTGTGTTAATTTCAAAAAGACGAATTCAATCTTAATATTATACCAAAAATGGTTAGCCCACCTTAGAGCCATCACATTCAAAGAATATAAAGAGATTCATCACATATAAAATTCATTGAATACATTCACAAGAAACAATACACGTATAATGTATATAACACAAACACCAAAATACGTGCCATACATTATTCAATCATTAAAGCATAGACCTTAAGAAGATATCACACTTTATTCAAGAATGTTTAACCAAAAGTAACATTTTTATTATATTATTCATACAAGAAAATAGAAGAAATTTATTCCTACTTACCTCTTAACGTCGATATTTGAAAACTGAACAAACTACGTTGTTCTTTTCTTTAAACCTTAGTTGAACTCTCTCCTTTTTGTATCTGTTGACGGCTACAGAAAAATAACTATGTTTTTCACAAACTTCCCTATTTAATAAATAAGGTTAGGGTTTTCTCCTTCTTTAATAATTTCATCCAAATCCCTACTTATTTAAAATAATAGCCAAATAGGATTCTGATTTATATTGTATTAGGATTCGACCCTAAAAATCTTAAGAAAATCTAAAATATCTTCATAAATAAAAGACTTCCAAAAAGAGCGAATTTTAGATTCTACCCCTCTTATAAAAAATTTCGGCCTCGAAACTTGACATTTAACTATACCACAAATCAATCCTCATAACATAATAAAAATCACTCATATTTTACTTAAAATTTTAAAATCGCAATGCGCCTTACTTTTTTAGATTTTGGTATAAAAAAATAGTCATAAAATAGTCAAAACACTATGTTCACTAATATAATTGATTTTCATCCCACAAATCTTCTAACTCCATACCTAACTATTCCCACATCCCCATGAAGATCACAACCTATTACTCTGATACCATTAAATATCACGCCCGCGCCCACAGGGCGTGGCACGACCATATCACTAGAGTATTTCTCTAATAATACGAAGTCTACCTTAAAAACTTGAATAATCGAACACTTTCTCAAAAATAATAATCTAAATATATCATAACTAAATCTTTCCAAGAAAAGTTTGACCAAAATTCAAATACATCATGTTTAACTTATTACATGAAAGAATAAAAATTCAATCTTATACTTGTCTCATCAAGTAATTATGTAGCATAAAAGAAAACTCAAACAAATAAAATGACAAAAGTCTCTAATCAAATCTTGAATTTTGATTTCATTTTACATCCCAAACATATTCCTAATAGAAAGGACCTTCGTACTATTGATCATCATTGGAATCTGAAAGAAGGAAATATTGAAGGGTTGAGTCAACCATATACCCAATAAGTAGTAATGAATCACTTATTTCGAATAAAATTTATTACACCCTTACATAATATACATACATGTACATTATAATAACAATCACATTTACAAAGAAATAATAACTATTTTCGAATACTTGATTCTAAAACATACTTATAATATAATAAGAAATACATAATTTTTTAAAGATAATTAAAATATATTAAATAATTTCTTTCGTTTCAAAATTCATACTAACTAATGTAATGAAATGAATATTATATATGTCACGCCCCATACCCATAGGCCTGAAACTGCAACTATGGATTTGGCAACATCCACAATTAACTACTTGACCGCCGTTCTCGTTGAGCCAAAATAGATATCATTAGTTAATAATGAGTATTTAGACTCATCATTATATATTATTTACATTTTTTATCCCAATCTCATGTGGTATTAGAGTATTACATTCACCCCTCCTTTAGCCCTAAACGTCCTCGCTGGGCCCAAACTTACAAATCAAGCCCATGACCAAGCATCCTCATTGGCTCCTACCACTTACGGTGTACAGTAAGAGAGTAACTATGGGCCTTGCAACACCCATGATCAACTATTTGGCAAGCATCCTTATTGGACTAAAATGGATATCCCCAATTGACAATTGGTATTTAGACCAATTCTTATATATCATTCACACTTCCCATCCCAATTCCATGTGAGATTGGGGTATCACAATATATATTTACACAAAATTTGTTATAGCAATGTGAGCATGCCAGAGTTACGAATTGCAATTCACTTCATGCACCAACACTCACTGACACAAATTTCTTTTTTTTTTTAATTTGAAAACAAGAATAGGACATGGCTGAAGTTGAAGCCAGCACATTTTTCTTCCTTTTAAAATATAAAAAAAATATTTTTTTCCTGTACAACAAAACACAAACACATACACACACAAATATATATATTTAGGATAATAGCTTGTAGTGGGGTCATGGCCACAAAGTGACGAAAGTTATTTCGTGTTCCACTACCCTCGATCCAGAAAGCCAATTCTTTTTTCTTTTTTAAAAAAAAATCAAAAGATATTTTAGAAAGAGAGGAAATCCTTTTTATTTTCAAGATAATCTTTCCTTTTTCTGACATTCAAGAATAGTAAACACCCAAAAAAAAAACCAAAATAGACATATCCTTACAATATAACAAACAGTCATGAACACAAATCATACAAAAATATTCATTTATGAAAATTCATATAACCATTACATTCTTCTAACTAAATTAACTTTTAGTTAGAAAAATGTAAAAAGGCTTAACCCGACCTTAGCGGTCTAAAAAGATTGAAACTTCGCCTTGCATTAATTTCAAAAAGACGAATTCAATCTTAACTAGGGATGACAACGGGGGCCGGGGACTAGAAATCCCGACCTCGCCCCCACCCCTGCATATCCCCCGTCCCCCCATCCCTGACATGAGAAGAGGTGGGGATCCCTGCCCCTGGCCCACCAGGGACAAAATAATCCTTGATCCCGACCAAGTAGGGACCAAGGAGGCAGGGGCTCGGTTCCAACCCAGCGGCCTAACAACAAAATTAAGAATTCTAAACACTTTATTCTATAAGTTAAACACATCTCAAGTCAAATTTAATAACCAATGTAAATAGACAATTACTAACCTCATAGAAACAAAAGACAAAGATATGTTATTTTCACAAGAGGGAATTTAGCTGCTACAAATCCAATTGTCCCAACACATATCAATTCATAAAATAAAAACACAAGCCAAAACAACAAATTGGAAATACAACCCAAGAGTCCAAGATATTAAAAACGTAAATAGGCAAATGACGCATGAAATAACCAAGTTCAACATATAATACAATGTAAAGAATATCCCCACTTAAACATACAATGTAATATAAGTCAAGAAAAGTTGCAGTTGCCAAATCTAAACTTCATTCAAATCCAACCTCGATAGTTCCATTCACCTAGAAAAGAAATATTGTTAGTAATTTTTTAAATATTATGTACATTATTCGAAATATTAATAAAGTAAATCAACAATATAAAAAATATATATAAATGATAAGAAGTTTTAAAAAAATTACCCCACTCTCATCATCGGCATTCATGTCTTCTAAAATAGAGCCAAACTCTATAGCATTCAAAGAAGAACCTATAAAAGCATTAATTAATTAAAATATAAATATAAAGACGACATGATTCATAAATTATATTTATTATATATACCTTTACTATTAGTACAAATATCAGTATACAACAAATTTTGGATACACATCAAAGTTTCAAGTGTATCTGGATAAAGTTTGCTACGATGTGGATTTACTATTTTTCCTCTAGTACTAAATGCGGACACTGACGTAACTGTAGATACTGAAATACAAAATATATCCCTAGCAATCAGGTGAAGAATGGAATATTTGTTTTCATTTGACTTCCACTAATTTAAGATATCAAATTCCCTACTACTCCATGGTAAAACTTTTTCCTCTAAATATTGATCAAACTCTGTCTTTTCGCGCAAGGTATTTTCATTTTGTGCTACAAAATTATAAAATCCAACAAGTCTATTTTTCACTGTTGTTGTTGAACGATTTTTAAGTTGTTGAAGAGATTGAACTGACAAGGAAGCTATTGACTAACTTGAATACTTCTCATTTTTTGACTTGTATTCATGAAACAAATCACTACAAAACTTCTTGATTTTTTCAATCTTCATAGGAGCATCATCACCAAATATTTGTGGAAAAGCATAATCTACCAAAATCATCTTATACTGTTGATCCAATACTACAACTACACCTATAATTCTATACACACCTCTCCAATATTTATCAAATTTATAAACCATCTTTTCAACCATTGTTTTTTCCAATTGATTCTTACTTGCAAGCCATTTCTCTAACTCCATTCTAATATTGAAAGCAGTAAGGAAAAACGAATTTACCATTGGAGAGTTGGTTTTCGAAAATATTTGGGTGGCCTCATAAAATATGCACAAATGATCACAAATCTCTTGTATCAAAATTCAATCATCTTCAGTTGGCAAGCAAGTATATAAACGCTCCCTATGTTTCAGCCTATAAAACACATCCTTATATGACAATACAGTCGAAAGTATCAAAAAGGTTAAATTCTATCTAGTTTTGCAGTCTAAAATTAGTTTCTTGGAACATGGAATACCTATTTGATGTGCAACTTCTTCAAATTTAGGTGAAGTTGTCCAAAATCTAACATTGTTATGAATCTTCTTAATCTTTTCATGTATAATTGACAATCCATCTTGAACAATCAAATTCATGATGTGTGCACGACAACGCATAGGGAGTAAACTCCCACGTAACATAAGAGAGCTGGATTGAAGCTTTCCCAAGAGATTTTCAACAATGGCATTATTTCTAGAACAGTTATCAAGTGTAATTGTAGATAACTTCCTATCAATATTCCAATCAAAGAAACTTTCTTCCATAACTTTAGCAAGTATTTCACTTGTATGAGGATATGGCACATAGATAAACTTTTCAATAACACAAAAAAGATAAAAGAGCAAATGTGTAAGTATTAACTAACTAATTGCTTTACTTTATAATAAACAATCAAATTCAAGAAGAAAAGTTAAGACAAAAAAATACCTCAAAATTCTATATTGTAATTGCCAAGCATTATCAACAAAATAAGTAGTGATAACCATGTAAGACTTGTTTTGGTGATTAGCAGTCTGCAAGTCACAAGTGACAGCAGTTCTCCCACGATTTTTGTTCAATAAAGCCATTATCTTTTTTTTTTTCTCATCATAAAATTTTTTTAAGATATCTTTCTTCAAAGTATTTCTTGAGATCATTTTGAACAAAGGTTGCAGAGAGTTTGAATATTTTCTAAATCCAAAATGGTCTACCATAGATAACGGATATTCATAGATAATTACCATCTTAGCAAGATCTCTCATCACAGCTTCTTGGCAAAAAAACATAAGTCGACATTTGTGTAATATTTGAAGAAGGATCAATTACCTTCTCTGCTAAAAAACTTTGTCTAATGTCTTGTTACTTTCTCTTTTTGCATGATTTCATGCGATCATTTCCATTTTTTACACCAGCAACAAGCTCTTGAGAGTAATAAATACACTCAGCTTTTTATTTACCATTTATCTTTTTTTGCTTAAAATGACTCAACACTGCTGATTTTTACCTTCTAATAGGTCCAACATCACTTTGGCTTTTTAGCTGTTGAGATTCTCCAACTTCAGGTTCGATACTCTTATCAACTGTTATATTCACTTGCTGCATAGGATATGACATTGGATTGCTACTATTACGTGGGGTTGAAGTAGTTTCCTCCATGAGTTTGACTAATTTGATCTTAATGTAACATCTACTAAGTTGAAAAGACAAATATGTAAAAGCTGAATATTGATTAATAAAAAATAACTCTAAGTACAATGATAGAGTATGTGTGTAATAGCAATGGCAATTTCATAAACTTCCTCATTTTCAATGGATTATGCCAAAGTTAAGTAACTTCAATCTTAAGCAATTTAAAAGCTGAAATATTTGGCCAAAAAGTACTGCATGTTGGCTGCCTATACTAATTTACTACAAGCTGAAAACTAATTTGATTATGAGTGTCTTTAGATAAATGTGACAAAAAGCTGCTTTAATGGTGGCTATCCTATTCTGGAATGAAAAAACAACTGCAACTCCGAATGAGGTAGAAACGTGGATAACAGTAGAACAAATTGAGACCAGAAAGAGAGAATTATATATAACAGTTGACAATCCAACTAACATTCAGAATTTCAAATGTTTAAATATCGACTGTAAAGAACATATAACTCCCACCACTAACTAACAGTCCATCTATATTTTGTTTTAGTATGTGGAAAGTTTTCACTAACTAAAAGGAACAAATTTTTAGAAATTGCGATCAATATTATCAGTAACTCCCACCACTTTCAACCAAAGCCATGAAGCCACAATCATTTTTGAGTCTGCATATCAATTAACTCAATCTAGCCATTTGCATCTATGCATGCAAGTCCCTACTACCCTTCAGAAGGGATTACTATTTGTCCAGCTTTTGGCAGCTTTTGATAATGCAATTAGAGATGGGGTTCATGTCCTGCCTTTGTCTTTGGGTCCTGAAGCACCCCAGGGGGATTATTTTAAGGATGCCATTTCCATTGGGTTATTCCATGTAGTAAGTCATGGAATAGTGGTGGTTGCTTTAGTTAGAAATGTATGGTTTGCTGATTTAAGAGAGTGAGGAACTAGGAATGGAGACTCAAATTATGGCTTCTTATAAGCATGAAGAGTATTAATCTATGACTGTGAGTCTATGAAAGAGACTACAAGAATAGAGAGAAAATCACTCCACTTTATTTTTATTTTTTAGGGGAAAAACCTAATTTATCATTTTTAAATATGAAATTTCAGCTATCTTTTCTCCTTTTCCTTTCAAAAAAAAAAAAAAAGTATGAGCCTTTAAAACTAACTAAATAGAGATTTTCAGTTGTTCTAAGTTAAAATATAAACAACTAGTAAAATACATAACCCAACAAATAATACAGCCATAAGATAAGCTCCAAAAATAAATCACTACCAAATTCATCAACAATACTACATTCTAGTAGTTAAGATACTCCTTTACACAATAAAATTCTCTAGAGAAATAAGAAGTAATCTATAAGTAGAATGTGAAATAAATATATATTGCAGCAGAATATGAAAAAAAAAAAAATGAGCATCTCAAATCCTCCAACAATAGCTTATGCCCAAATCAACAAAAATTAAGAAACAATCAGAGATTAAGCCTCCTTTCAGAATCATTACATGGTCAGTTAATTGGTTCACTAAGAAAATTTTAAGCTTTCTACATTTGATTTAGCTAAACTCTTAATTCTGATTACTCTTTTGTTAACAGAAATCCTGTTTCAAGGATTTTACCTACTAAGACTGTACTGGGATCTCAACCAGCTCCAAGAGTTGCAGCATTTTCTTCCAAAGGTCCGAATGCCTTAACCCCTGAGATTTTAAAAGTAAACTACTATGGGGAATAGTAAAAACTTTTAGCTATAACATCCTGCCCAATTGATTGAGGCAATTGGATAATGAAGTTTCTATATCAACTCAAATCTATTCACATGTTCCTCAGAGGAAAAATCTAACAAGGTAGCCTCTAAATGTTCTTCCTCGTCTAAAAATCCAACAAGATTAATCCAAACAGAATTAAACGTTCTTCCTGCATCTGGACTACAGTTGCAAGTTGCTGATTTAAATTCATCTAAGAAGAACCAGTTCAAAGTGCTTCAAAATGGAGAACATTTAACCAACTTACTAATTGGTCGGTAAAAGATTTAACCTTGAAGAAGATGCAACTCACCGAGAAAAGGAGGGCTTCTTAACCTTGAAGGAGATGCAAGGTGTGCAATAGAGAAGTCGACGATATCAGCTAAGTCTGTGCTTGATTCCCTTGCGGCGGTGGCGTGCTTCGGGTGAATAACACAGAGCAAAGAAGAAAGGAAGATGGGATGGGTAAGGTTTGATTGTTTGAACTGTTGAATATGGGTAAGGCATATTTGATTTTATATTTTAAAACTATTTTTTTATTACATGAGCTAATATAATATTATCTTAAATAAAGTTTTGTTTTTTAATTATATTGTTTGTTTTTGTTTTGAGCTAACATAACTAAAATATAAGCTTTATTATTAAATTATTAAATTCTATTACTTGTTTTATTTTTTGTGTTCATCAATTTAATAATGACTCTATTGTTAAATTGATTAATATAAATTTTTTTCTGCATTAAAATATATTTATATTATAATTTTGTTTCCTTTTTGTGGGATGTTCGCAAGATAGGGGTAATTATTTACTCCTATTCATACTTACCTAATAATTTGCAAACAAAATAATTCAAATCCTAAACCATTTCCTTCCCCAAAAAAACAAAAAGGGGAGGGGGGGATAAAACAAGCAATTTTTAATTTAAACTATTTCATAAATATTTTTTTAAATATATATACAATAATATAAAATTTTAAAAACAATAAATTTTATGAATAAACTTATCTAAAGTACTCTTAGTCAAATTATTTAAAAAATTAAAATACAATATTTAGAATATTAGAGAAATAAGAATAAATAAAATATACACATACATATATTATTATAAATATAAATACTTTTAAAATCAATTATTTTATAAATACAGATACATTTATTATATATACATATTATTTTTTCATACTAATTATATGTACCCATATTTTGTGATTATATATATATAAGCATTTGTTATTTTGAAAATCCCTTAACTTTTTGGGATAAAAATTGAAAAGAAGAAGAAATAAAATTAAGTTACCTAATTAATGTGTGTGTGTGTGTGTATTATATTTTGATAATTAATATATATATAATATAACATATATAAAAATATTTTATACATATAATAAATTTAAAAATATAAGTATTTTAATATTTACTAATTTATGATTCTAGATAAATCCATAATTTGAATTTGATTATTCCTTCTTATTAAGTATCTGAATCACGAATTGTCTTTTTATAACTCATTAATCAATCAGATAAATGAATATCTTTTGAAAGACCTGTTTAAGGAACAATCAATCTCCTCTCTCATTCCCAACCGATTAACTCCCCCTATGTCCATTAAATAATAATATTATTTTTTTTTCAGGAGATTGAAAAAAATAAAGATATTTATAGAGTCTTCTAATTTCTATGTATACTAAATTAAAGAATTTTCTTACTTTATTTTTTATTTTATTTAGTATCTTCTTTATTAGTTTTATCTTCTCTTTTCTTTCTAATAAATCGAAAAATTATGTGAAAAAGAAAAGGAGATAATTTCTTATTTTTTCTTTTTTGAAATTAAAAAGAAATAAGAAGCTATAAATAAAAATCTTTTTTTCATATAGATTCTCTATTGTACTGTCACAACAAAAATATAGGATGCAAAATTTTTGACTTATCTACTTAATTACTAATTATTATATATATATATATATATATATATAATATACTATATATAGTATACATTATATATAGTGTGTATATATACAATATATATTACAATATTAATATTGTATATATATATATATATATTTACATACTAGATATATAATTGCAAATTATATATACTATACGGGCTGTTCGGGCTCGGGCAGGACAAGCCCAGGCTGGGCAGGCCGAGCGAGCCGAGAAATGAAGCCCGTTCCCGTTTAAATTGGAGAATTCCTGGCCCCATTGGGCCAGGCCGGACCGGGCCCCGCTTTATTCCGAGAAATTGCCATCCCTAATCTTAACATTATTCTAAAAAAGCTTAGCTCACCTTAGGGGCATCACATTTGAATAACATAAAGAGATTCATTGAATACATTCACAAGAAACAACATAATATATATATATATATATATATAACACAAACACTAAAATACGTGACATATATTAGTCAATCATTAAAACATATACTTTGAGAAAATATCACACTTTATTCGAAAATTTTTAACTAAAAAAAGTATTTGATTATATTAATCATACAAGAAAATAGAAAAGATTCACTCCCACTTACCTTTTAATGTCGATATTTGAAGTCTGAACGAACTACATTATTCTTTTTTTTTAAACCTTGGTTGAACACTCTCATTTTTGTATCTATTGGCGGCTACAGAAAAACAATGATATTTTCTACAAACTTCCCTATTTAATAAATAGGGTTAGGGTTTTCTCATTCTTTAATAATTTCATCCAAATCCTTACTTATTTAAAATAATAACAGAATAGGATTCTAATTCGTGTTGTGTTAGAATTCGATCCTAAAAAATTTAACAAAATCTAAAATATCTCCATAAATAAAATAATTTTAAAAAGAGCGAGTTTTACAATACTTAGTTAATTAATGTTAAAATACTTAACCGAGTTATAATATAAGACCTCAAATTCACATTTTATAATTTAATTTTCAAACTCTAAAGTTTAGAATCTAATACTTAATTATTCATACTTCAATATTCAATATTCAATTTTGATAATTCAATACTTAAATATTCATAATTCATAATTCAATCTTCAAATTTTAGTGTTATCAAATAGGATTTAACTAACTTTCATTTAATTTAAATAATAAGAATATGTAATCAAAACACTTAATTAATTAAATTTAAATATTTAATTGAATTATCAAAAAGTACTAAGTCAACCATTTAGTTGTCAAGGAAGGAAGAGTGATTAAATGTGATCCCCCGATCTTTTTTCATTATGCCTTTCTACTATGGGGTTTTAATTAATTAGATGGGTTGTGGCCCAAGTTTTTATTGGGGAGTTAAGCGTAATAACTATAAGTTGTGGACCTAATTAAGGTGATTATTATTTTAATTAGGAATTTTTATTTAATTTTCTTGGAGTTTATTATTAGTTACTTGTCATTTCTGAACAGAGAATAACACTGTTTCGGAAACTACTTTGAAAGAAGGTTAAACAATGAGGGAGAAGCATCAGAGAAGGAATTTGAGCCCGAGGCTTCGAATCATGGTGAGTGTTCATCTCAATCTCTCTTTTGATGGTTCTAGTTTATTGTTCTAGGAGTTAGGTTCCTGAAGGTGTCTATGATTTTGAATTTTGGTTGTAATTGTTGAGAATTGTAGGTGCATGGAAGATTGTAGTGGTGATTAGGAGTTGTCTGAGGTGTTGAATTGGGATTTCTAGTGGTGTTTGGTAAGGAGAACTGGGTTTCCTATATTTTGAGTTTTGATATACTATTTTCAGAAAATTCTCTTCTATTTGGTGATGCTTAAAATGTATACTATTTTGGTTATATTAAAACTGGAATGAGTATGGCTAGTTGGATTGTTTATGAATATGCATGTTTTACTGAAATTCTGACGTTAAATTTCTATAAACGTTATGTTCCTGGTTTATGGATTTGATTAATATTTGTGGGTGGTTTTGGTAGGGGTATCCCAATTTCTTATGTATGGCCTTTGGCTAGAAGGATACAATACCAGGTCTTATGTATGGCCCTTGCTAGGGGGATCATATAATATCTAGTTTTTATATGGCCCTTCTCCTAATGTGATAAAATAGTTAGGAGTTGATATCAGTAGACCAATCTTACCCCCCACCCCCAAGCATGATTTAGTTCTAAATTTGATAAGTTGTAAGTGTAATGCAAACTTTGTTTTTAAAGTGGGTTTGGTTGCTTAGTTCTATTGGATTTCCTGAGTTTGTGAAACTTGAAGTTGAGCATAATATTTGTTTTGTTCTGTTCTGTTTGAGGTTTTGTTTTTCGTATGCGAAACCCAATCACAACCGGCACCTATTCAATCTTATGCCCAACACCGGTTATTTCTTGTATATCAAACTTTGATTAATCTGTTTTGAATCAGCGCCTATTAAGCCTTTTCTCTGGTGCTGGTTATTCACAGAACCTTGACACCTGACCTTTCTGGAATAAACTAGCATTGGTTACTCTCATTAAATTGACTTCTTTTTTTGTTTGACTTAAACAGGCACTGGCTCTTAGCTCCAAATGGCTTTGGTTCATGTTCAAAGTGTGGTGCCTTTCTTTTTGGCTAAGAAATCCTTGGGTTCTTCTTGGTTTTCATTCTTATGATTCGTTTGTATTGTTCTTAGTTCTCATAACGCAGCCCACTCACCAAAGGAGCATATTCTATGTGTTATGTAAAGTTTATGATCCTTTCGCAAAACTATTATTATAGTAATAAGCTCATTCTAGGCAAGCCTTTTTTTTTTTTTTACTGAGCTAGTGAGCTCACCCATTTATTATCATTGTGCATGATCTCAGTTGAAAGGCGAGGAGTTAGAATTTAAGTTTTTGTTTAGGGATGATGTTTTTTTTGGGAATTTATTTAAATTCTAGTTATGTTTGAATGCTTTCTGGAGGTGAGATTTTGGATTGGCATGTTTAAGTAAGTTTTAATGTTCCTGTATTTTATTTTGTATTTGAGGGCCTTGTATTTTAGTTTCAATCAATGTGAGCTTTGTGCGGGCTATGAAGATGTCAGAGTGGCACAGCGGAAGCGTGATGAATTTAGTTTGATATGTTAACGGTTCGACATTCCTTTTTGAGGTGTTATTGTGTCATTCCCAAATTTGGGACGTGACATTAAATAACATAGCAAAACCTTGATCTCCCCTCCCCTTAATGTACTTACCCCTTCTATCAACCAACAGATTCTCCTTAGTGGTTGTTACCTCTTTATTGTATTTGTTTGGATAAATATTTTTTTATTTTTAATTACATTTTTTAAACCAAAGAATACAATATATATATATATATATATATATATATATATAAAATGAGATAAATAACCTTCTCAAAAAAATTTAATATTCATGTATATTATTTATTTATTAATTTTTAGTTACAATTTTGAATATTCTAATACATCTTTTAATACACTTTTTACTGCACTACGAATAAAGTAATATTTATTTACGTATTTAACTCCACAAGAGCCTGTTTCCATAGATGTATTGGTATTACATTAGATGTTTTAGGTGATTTCTAGTAAAATATGAGCTCTATTTGGACAATTTACTCTCTGTTGTGTTTATTTGGTTCTTGTAGGTGCTAGAAGGAAAAATGTTAACAAATTGGAGGAGTGAAGAGTTATTGTGTACCTCGGCTAGAGAAGTGGATCATGGGCCTGATTCTTCGTCAACTAGGGCCTAATTTAATCACAAACCAGCACCTTATCAAAGAGCTTGATTGAATCAGAGGGCCAAAGCCCAGTTTGTTGCGAGAGCTT
The DNA here is from genome assembly GCA_026120185.1 of Voacanga thouarsii. Lineage (NCBI taxonomy): Eukaryota > Viridiplantae > Streptophyta > Magnoliopsida > Gentianales > Apocynaceae > Voacanga > Voacanga thouarsii. The sequence continues at coordinate 1,552,256 of JANUWF010001217.1, read as the reverse complement.
GGACGGGGAAAAGGTATAAAAGCAAGGAAGGAAGAAGAGGGTGGGGTGTGTGAGCGACTGGAGGAAAAATTGGAATGCTATTCTCGATAGAATTAGAGTTAGGACTTTGTTTTTCTTGATTTTTTGTTGTAAACTCTGGAGAGAAGTTTGGTGGTTAAGGTATATTAGAGGCAACTCGTGAACTAAAGTTGAAGAATATATTGGACACACAGTGATGTTTTCTTATGTTTGATAGTTATATTGTTCTTTCGATTTTGTTACTTGAAGGGTGTTACTAGTCTTTGTCTGATTATTGTACGTATAGAATTTGAATGCTTGATCACCATTTAAATTGTCATTAACTAGAAAAATTCGAAAGATGACTTAGTTAATTAGGACAGGTAATCAGGCCACAAATTACATGCAAAATAGAAATATATGTGTATAGTTTGTGTGATCTGTATAATGTCATGCTTTGCAATGTGTTCATTTGAATTGAATTTAACATAGAAATATAATTGGGTTATTTAATGGAATAGGACTAATAAGCCTTGAAAGAGGATGCAATGTGTTCGTTTGAATTGAATTTAACATAGAAATATAATTAGGTTATTTAATGGAATAGGACTAATAAGCCTTGAAAGAGGATATTGAATAACGTTGGACATTACTTGATTGGCAAAATGCACTCCGGAAGAGCGAATCGAATGAGTGATATAACAAATAATCTAGTGAACTCGTGTGCCTTAGACTCTTTTATTACAGCATTTTTCTCAAGAAATTGTTAGTCTCAATTCTCATTTTATTTTAAGTTGTAATTTCTATAAACAACAATATCAAACTTAGTGTTTTCTTTTGGATCAAATTAGAAGGAGTTTTGATTTCTAATTTTTGTGGGATGACCTTGTTACTTCTTACCAAAAGATAAAAGATAAAATTAATATTTGGGTTAAAAGAATATTCTATAATAATCAAATCAACAATAATTAATTTAACACGAGATTTTATGTAAGCGTAAAAATTATAATATAATAATATATAATATATTGAAAATAGGAATACATGAATTTTGAAATATTTTATATTAAATCTAAATATATAAAAATAATTTATGAAATATATTAATTATTTTATAATATATAATATATTTTTTAAAAATCTTAAATAAAAGTATCAAATCTTTTAAGATAGTTCAAAATGATAAATAAGTTAATTCTTTTAAGATGGTCATATATCAAAATATAGAAAGATAATATTATTTTTCCCTTCCTTGTAAGGGTACTTGGGACCAAAGAGATTCAAAGGTTTCTAAGACGGGGATTTGCATAGATTCAGGTATAGTAGTAGATGCAAGTTTAGATAGGAGGATCCCCTTCAGTTCAGAATCGTAGTTATGACTCATCTTTGAAAGGAAAATGTCACGCCCCGAGAGACTAATTATTCAATCATGCCAGGAGGATTGAAAGGAAAGTGTCACGCTCCCGGGTCTGGCAGCATCCACGGTCAACTACTTGGCCGCCGTCCTTGTTGGGCCAAAATGGATATCTTAAATTGACAATGGGTACTTAGGCCCATCCTTATATACCATACACACATCTCATCCCAATCTCATATGGGATTAAGGTATCACATTCTTTAAGAGCCAAGCCCAGGACCAACCAGGCGGCTTGGGGTATCACATTCTTTAGGAGCTAAACCCAGGACCAACCAAGCGACATAGGATTCTAGAGGTGGCTCCCACCGCATACAGTACTACTTAGTTCCCATACCGAGGGTTGGTTACCCGCTCTGATATCAAATGTCACGCGGGTATCACATTCTTTAGGAGCTAACCCTGGACCAACCCGCTCTAATACCAAATGTCACGCGAGTGTCTGGTTACCCACTCTGATACCAAATGTCATGCAGGTATCACATTCTTTACCAAATGTCACGTGGGTATCACATTCTTTAGGTGCCAACCCAGGACCAATCAGACGATATAGGATTCTAGAGGTGGCTCCCACCGTGCACGTTTAGGAGCCAAACCTAGGACCAACCAGGCGGCTTGGGGTATCACATTCTTTAGGAGCTAAACCCAGGACCAACCAAGCGGTATAGGATTCTAGAAATAGCTCCCACCGCACACGGTGTTACTTAGTTTCCATATCGGAGGCTGGTTACCCGCGTGAGATAGAGAATCTTAATTAAATTTAAAATTTGTATTATAGTAAATAAAGTATACTTTTAACCAAGTGAAATATTATCTTGACAATTATAATCATGGGTTGATCTAATATTTTATTTAAAAGTGTGGCAACCATGAATATAAATGGAGGTTATTTGCCTTTTCTTTATTTACCTATGCATTTTACAGTGGCAAACAATTTTTATTTTTTTTCCAATTATATTCTCTAAACTGAACCCCCGCCACAAATCCAAAATCCAAATAGATGATGGCTCCCACCGCGCACGGTGTATGTGCCCGCGGATCTAGGAACACGACTATGGGCCTAGCAGCACCAGGATCAATTACTTGGCCGCCGTCCTTATTAGGCCAAAATGGATATCCAAGTTGACAATAGGGTATCACAGAAAGTCCAAGAAACAAAGGCCAAGAGGTGGAGACAGACCGTCAACGAGGGAAAGAAAGCCAGAGGCAATAAAATCGAACAACTCCCTGAATAAAGATCATCAAAGTGATACTACTAAGCAACAAGAAAAGGAGGGTAGCAGGATAGCTTACGACGATTTAGATTTGGAAATTGCTATGGCTTTGCTTGATCTGAAAGGAGATGTTGCTCAAACTGGAGCCGGTGCACATGGTGAAGACCAACAGCGGCCGCAGCAGAGCGCGACAGAGCAAAAACCTGGTCAAGAAGTAGTATCATTGCTCAAATCTCCAACCTTGGATCAAGGTTTGTTGTTTGAATTACCCCCGTTTGGTTACAGCTTCTTCCTTGGAACTGAACTTCCAGCATTGCCACCATCAAAGATCTTGAGGGACATCATTGGAAGTTGCAGTAGGCCCTTCGAGAAGCAGCTGACAAACACTGATGTGGATAATGAGCAAAGTGGGCTCTATTTCCGCAAGGACGTAACAGGAGAAGTGATCTTGCCATTGCTGAACGATAGCGAAGTCAAAAATCTTGCTGCTGGAATAGCATTGACTGCTTATGATTCAAAAGACAATCCTTACGACATGGTATTCAAGACTTCGCTTTGTTCAAATATTGGTTATGTACTTGCTGTAGGGTGGACAAGATTCTGTGATCAGCACAAGCTAAAAGCCCTCCAAGATTGGGTTACTGTGTGGATGTTTCGCCACAAGCACACTCGAAAGGTTTGTTTCCTCCTAACTTGTAGAAGATGGTGACAGGCAGCAAAGTGAGAGAGGCCTGCGCTATGAGGTATGGATATGATGATTCATAGGTGAAGGTTAAGACTAGGTAGCTAGAGATGTTGAATCACTTTTTCCCTACCCAGTTAACAATTCCCCGAGCTTAAGTATGAAAACAGCTATCCAAGTCTCTTGGATTGATTTTAGCATAAACTGAATATATATGCACATTTTTCTTAGACATTCAGATTCTGGAAATATCAATCAATCAACTTGACAGGGCCAACAAAAAATCATAAAACAAAATTACCATTGTGGATCAAGTCACAACCAGCCATTTGGACTCATTCATTTCTTTCCGTTCTGTTAAATCTTTTCAATTTCAAACTTCACTACATTGTGGTTATAGAATGAGATAACTGGTTAATAATAACACGTTATTTGTATCACTGGTATAACAAAGTTTTTGTCCAACCTAACAGTACACTAAATAGAATGGCTGTATGTTCAAGCCATCATTGATGTGATGATTTTTGTATGGATCCAGCAAAGGATGTGCACATCATTTTAGGATTTAGACTAATTTTAAACATTCGAAATATAATCGAAATTAGAAAACCAAAATCCCCACCACCATATGCCTAATGTTTTGTAGTCAAATGGAAAAGATGACAGAACCTTAAGACACAATGCCTAGGACTCCTTGCGTTTGCCTTAGTCACTCCGGAAGATTCAGCATGTTGGTTTTTGGCTGTTGAACGTAAAAGAGGATCAGTATTTGTTCTACTGAGTCATTTGCCTAAGTCTCGTCTGCGGCTAACAAGGCTAAGTAAGCCCGGTTTGGGGTGTAAGAAACAAAGCGTGTTGGCAAGTTCAGGTGCGGAAGTAGAATATAAGTCATGGACTGATTTGAGCAGAATAAAGGGCGTCAAATCACTTTTCACTTTTCAACTGAACAATCCATCATATCTTAGTGAGAAGCATTTAAGCATAAAAATGAAAAATACTATCAAAAGTCATGAACTGATTTGGAGCTGAATATGCACATCTTTCCTTTTTCCTTCCCACAATTAAAAAAACAAAAAAAGTTTCTGCAGTAAAGATGCTGATTCTGGAAATTTTTTGTCCTATTTGGAATGTAGAGATATCAATCAATATGACAGGAGAATAATAGGTCTAATGAAAGTCTATTTTCATGGTTGTTGAGGTTTTCTTTGCTCCTTTGTCTCTGAGCCATCCACATCAGGTGCGCAGTACCTCTTCCAGAACCAGTGATTTTGCCATAGCAGATATATCTCCTCTATGGGAACTTGCTTTGTCTCCGGCAAGAGGAAGTATATAAAGCAGCTCATCAACACAATCAAACAGGCAAACAGCAGAAAGATACCATATTTGAGGTGACAGAGCGAAACAAGGAAGAACTGAGCAACAGCAGCAGTGAAAATCATATTGACACAGACCACAATACTTTGGCCAGCCGACCTTGTCTCGAGGGGGAAGATCTCACTTGGAACTAACCAACCTAGAGGACCCCAAGACCTTCCATAAGCCAGAACAAATAAGAAGATCACAATCACAAGAAAGACGCCAATCCCTCTCGAGAGCAATTCACCTTGGCCGAATTTTAGTGCCAGAGTGATGCCAACAGCCACCTGCAGGTCAATAGTAGTATTGAGCATTTGAGACCAGGTGCAAATCTAATAAGATATGTCGCTGAATATGTAAATCTTCAAAGGAGAAGTCATATTCAATGGAGTAAAAATGAAACTTACCATGCAGAAAATCATTTCGCAACCAGCTTCCAGAAAGAAGGCTCTTCTACCAAACTTGTCAACAAAAGCCATAGAAATGAGGGTAGCCAACACAAGAGCTCCACTTGAAATTGCAGTTGAATAGAGAGAGGCACCTGAGCCAAAACCTAAGCTCTGGAATATCACAGGAGCATAGAAAAGAATGGAATTATTGCCAGTGAGCTGTTGGAATGCAGGAATTCCCAGAGCGCCAATTACTAGCTGAGGGCGGTTTTTCCTCTTGAGTAGGTTTCTGAATGGATGCTTTATTGCTTGAGCAGCCTTACTTGCATCTATTAGATCAGAAAATTCTGCATCAACCTTGGATGTGCCTCGTACTTTCTCCAAGACTTTCCTGGCTTCTTCAAGTCTGCCCTGTTCAACAAGACTGTTTGGTGTCTCTGGAAGGAAAATTCCACCTATGAACATGAGAATTGCTGGGACTGTGGCTAAACCAAGGGATAATCTCCACCCCCATGGATGAATCCTTTCAACTCCATAATTTACAAAGTTCGCTATGAGAATTCCCAAGCAGGTTGTGAGTTGAAACAATTGGTTAACTGCTCCACGGACTTTGGCAGGTGCCATCTCTGAAAGATAGAGCGGAACTGCCTGCAAAAAAGAAACATTAGAAGGCTATGAAAGTCAGTTTTTATTTCTTCTGCTAATGGAGAACAAGGACAGGGGCTTACTTGATTTCCAAATCCAATGCCTCCTCCAAGAAGTATACGACCAATTATCAGCATTGCAATATTCTGTGCAAATGCATTTAAGATTGCTCCAGTAAAGAAACTGATCGATCCACAAATGATGCTAATTCTTCTCCCATATTTTCTGGTCACAACAGAAGCCCCAAATGTGAAAACAAGTGCAGCAAAGTATAGGGAAGAGGTAAAGAGAGTGAGTATCTGGTTGTCATATTTGCAGTAATCTGTTTCTTTAAGATGTGCGTGTTTCCGGCGATAAACATCAGGGAAAAATTTTATCAAGAAATCGTCCATTGAAGTTACACCCCCTGAAATAGTAACAAAAAATTCAATGTGCAATCCCTTTTCAAATTGTTGTCATGAATGCCATACCTTCAATATAAAGACACAAAATCAGAAACCCATGAATGAAATTACTGCGGAATGCTAAGAAGCTCCCCCGGTAATTTCATAGAATCTCGCACACAAATACAGCTCACCACAGGAAAGAGCAGATAATAAAGACAGCTTTTTTTTTACTACTACAGGAACGAGAAGATAAGAAAGAGCTTTTTTTTTCTTTTTTCTTTAATTGTTCGCTTTGGCAAGTGGATTATTGAACTACCCTCTGCTATTAAATGGTGAGGAATTGAAGAAAGTAGTAAAATTGACTTGAAAAATAAACATATATTTCTTGCTCCTTTTAAGAACCCTACATATATTGTTGAAGTTGAAAACCAGAAACAAACCAATATTTGGAGGCTAAAAATTCCCTTTTTATCTGGAGGGAAATCTTTATTTCTCCCAAGTTAAGTGGATTAACACATTGATATCATTGAATTTCTAATGATGACCAATTAATCATGATTTGACGACACATGGCAAATAATACCTGTCGTAATAATGAAGACAAAGAATGATATGATTAAGAAGAAAGGAACACAGATACTTGCAGAGAATAGTACAAAAAATCCGACCAAAAGTTTTTCTACAGCCAGCAAACCAGAACAACAGTGACAGACAGTACCTCAACCCAGAAAACTCAGGTAACATTGAGATTATCAAACATCTAAGATCTGACGAACTAAGAAGAAAAAACAGAAGCTCAAAAACTCACCAGAAGACCCGAGATCATAACCAAAAAATAATGAAGACAAAGAATGATATGATTATGAAGAAAGGAACACAGATACTTGCAGAGAATAACACAAAAGATCCGACCAATCAAGTTTTTCTACAGCCAGCAAACCATAACAACAGTGAGTGACAGACAGTACCTCATCCCAGAAAACTCAGTTAACATTGAGAATTTGAGATTATCAAACATCTAAGATCTGACGAACCAAGAAGAAAAAACAGAAGCTCAAAAACTCACCAGAGACTCCAAGATCATACCCGAAAAGGGATCCTCCCATGGAACCAATAATGCAGGCAAAAATGAAATACCCAGTAATCCTATGCTCATAAAGATGAGCCCTTCCTGCTCCTGACTCAACAAATCCCCCGCCCGCCATTGTTAAGCCCTTCAAGCTAACACAACCCCTTCAGTTTGCCCCTCTTCCTTTGTTTGACAAACTGAAGAGAAAAAATGGGACAGAGAGATGATGTGAAGATTTGACTAACAACTTAAAAGTCTACATCTTATATAAAGACACTCCTTTGAAATCCGCTCAATTTGGATAACTACAAATATGATTTCCATATGGAACTTAACAAATTTGAATTTGAAAATATTGTATCAAGTTGGCCTTAGCTGGAGATTGGCATATTTTCAGTTAAGACGGAGAGAAATTTGAGGTCTCACTGACATGACTTGTTCTTTTTTTTCTCCTTTTTTCTCTTTGTCAACTTGCTCATTTTCCATTGTTAATTTTTTCCACTTCTTGTCTTACTTATATTAGTATAGTGAACGAACCATAATTATAGTAAGAACCTAACCAATCAATTTCTTGCCAAGTGGGGAAGGGAAAAAAAAAAACTAAATCAATGTCCCGTGAGAGTTCATCTTGATATTTTTGCTAGTTTTAAAATATTTGTTTCCTCTTCTCCCATATTTTCCACTGTGGACTATGAGGTACAATATATTAATATTGTGGGACAATAACTTAATGCACATGATTCGCAAAGATCAAATTTAGTTAAAATATTTTGATGGGGTAAAATACATTATGGATTAGATTTAACAGTCAGTAGAGTATGTACATTTGGTAAGGAATGTTTATCTTAAAATGGTAAATGTATTTGGAGTCAGGTTGGCTGGAGTTAATTAGGATAAGGTCATGATCTGGCCTATTACCCAACCAATTGGATGTGTGACTATATCAATTTTTATGGCTGACTCAAAATTAAATAAATAAATAAAGTGGATAAAGAATCTTTGTGCAGATAGTAAGACTCATCTGCAGTAAATCTAAGCATTTCCTATATATTCTGTTTTCTCATTGATTAAAATCTTATTAAAAAAATTACTAATTGAATTATGGTAGAATACACTATTTACCAAAGATTGATACACCAATTTCACAAAAATTGATTTTAGTTATTATTTTAAGATATCTCAAAATAATTAATACGTACTTTTTAAAAAAATTATCATATTATATTATGTATATTATAAACGTACAAATGATCTCCCTTTAATTACTTTTTATATTTGTATTTAATATAGATTATTCACTTATTTTTATATTATATTTTATTATATTTATAATTTTAAATTTTATATAAAAGTTTTGAAAAATGTCAATGTTAATAGGCTTAATTTTACATTTAATCCCTTAACTTTTTTTACTATCATAGTTGATCCTTAAATTTTATTTTTAACGTTTAGATCCACAATTATTTTTCATTTAACATACTTGGTCCTTCTATCAAAATTTTCATCAGTCAACACCAAGTCAACATAATTGGCTTAACTTTTACCATAAGCGTATTTTTGGTATATAAAAATTTTCAACTACCATAGTTAGTCCCTATATTTTATTTTTAAATTTTTAGGTCCTCTATCAATTTTCAACTACCACGTTTGGTTCTTATATATTATTTTTTAACTTTTTAGGTCCTTTATCATTTTCGAGCGACATACTTAGTCCTTTTGTTCAATTTCTCGTCAGTCACAACTATTTGGTCATTGACATTAACAAAATTATAAGGAAATAAAAAATTATTTAGTCATTCCCGGTAGCTTTTGGAAATATATATATATATATATATATATATATATTAATTTAGTTGATAAAAATATTTCTCACCAATTAAGTTGTTATAAACTTTATTTGTATATTTTTCTCTTCTAATGTATTAAAAAAGTCTACTTTGTTCAAACATGTATTAAAGAATGAAAAAAATGATTTATTAGCATTATTTTCTCATAAAAGAGTAAATCTTGCAACATTTATAATTTACTACATTAAAACTTTCACTAGAAAGAGTGAATATCTATTATTTAAAAATCAATATTTTTATATAGATGATATTTATGGATCATTATATTAAAACTACACCCTAAATATTACATTTTACTATATTTTTTTTAAAAATAAAAATTTAAATTATAAAATTTACAACCATCAAATATCATATATTTCCTCCCTCTTTAGTTTTTCTCTCTTTAGGTTTTCACCAAAAGCTATCCATCTCTCTCTAGAACTTTAATTGTATAAAGTCATTATAAATTGAACAGAAAGACTAAATATGTCGTTTGAAAAACAATAAATGACTAAAAAATAAAAAATAAAATAGAAGAACCAAACATGACAATTGAAAAATGATAAAGAATTTAAAAGATTAAAATAAAGTATAAGGACCATTATGATAATCGAAAAGATTTATATACTAAGTAAAAGTCAAGCCAATTATGTTGACAAGCCAGAGGTGATATAATACCAATTCGGATATTTTTCCAATACATGAGGGTGGGAAGAGAGAGAAAGAGGCCATGCTGGACGCATGGCTTCATCCAAATTTTCCCAAAACCATCCTTCTTATCATGCAATATTCGTGCAACAGATGAAATGTAAAAAAGGTCGTGTTATATATTTATCATTATAGTATTTTACGCGTGATTTATATCTTCTTTTGTAAAAAAAAAAAAAAAACTCTTAAAGAGTTTATCTATTATTTGAAATTGATTTTTGGAGATGTAATAATAGAATAATGGTAGTATATAGTATATTTTTACAAAAAAGAAAATAAAGAAACAATAAAAAAAAATTCTGTTAGAGTGGTAGCAAAATAAAAATTTTAGCCACACCAATTTTCTTAAATATTTAATATTAGACATAAAAAAAAAATAAAATTCTAACTATTAGGTCAGAACGGATGATTGTCATATGGAGTGTTTATATTTCTATATAATTAATGATGAGTTAATAATTTAAAATTGGGGGCAAGTTATAAAAAGCATATATGATAAAATACTATGTTAGGAATTTCAACAATAATTTTAAATTTGAGAGATAGACAAAAGTTAGAATTTACAAAAACCTTCTTCAACCAAGCAAGCAAATCTAGGATATATTGAAAGATTATACAAAGAACAATTTCCATATAATGCCATCCTCCCTTATCCTCTATATCTGCCATATTCACCATCTCATTTTATTTTGTCTCACAATAATTGACAAGGCAAGACACCCATCCAAAAACTCAAAAAAAAAAAAAAATCAAATTTGATTCTTCTTAACTTGCAAGAAGAAACTCAAATAAAGTTTTTGATTATTCAACACATTTAAAAAAAAAATTAAATGTTTATTTAAATATTAAAGAAATTAATGCAAAATTCGCAAATGGGAAAGAAGTTAATGCAAAAACCATAATTCGCAATGAAAATGAAATTTTTGTGATAACAATATAGTTGGATTACGTGGAATATTTCATACCTTACCATTTAGAAGTGTCTTGTGGCCTAAACAAAACTAAATTGATAGTCAGTTCCCTATCTATGTTTTCTGTAGAGGGTTGATACTTGATTCACTGTTTTGTTTGTCCAAATCATTAATTAAAGGACAAATTATTTTGGTGATATTTTAATTATTATAAAATTTAGTTTTTACTTTCTAATTAAAAAAATATAAAATAATTTTTCAAACTTTATAATTATTTAAATTTTGTCGGTTAATTGACCAGATAATTTCGTTAATTTTTAATGATATTTTATAATATCATATTTTTATTAAAATATATTATTATTTTTTAATTGATTTTAAAATAATTGATTTTTTCTTTTTCTTCCTTTTCTTATTCCTTTTTACGCTTCTTTTTTGTCTCCCTTACCGTTGCAATTCCGCCCGCTGCAACTCCAAACAGCCACATACATCACACCACCATCACCCTCACTAGGAAAAAAAAAAAAATCAATAGAGAAATTCTCTGTCAGAGCTTCAAATATGATCTCTCAAGGGCACTTGGTATCGATTTGTCCAATAATGAGTTGCACGGAGCAATCCCAGTTGGTCTCTTTGGACTAAAAGATGTGGAATACTTAAATTTGTCTCACATTTTTCTTGTTGGTCAGATTCCTGAAACAGTAGGCAAGATGTGGAGTTTAAGACCCCTAGATTTGTCCCGTAACTCATTGTTGGGCCAGATTCCAAAAAATATTTCTGTTAAGGATAGGCTTCAGGAACAAATTAAAACTCTAATAATAAAATTACACAAGATGATAATAAAGAAATAATAATAACAAAAATAATGTAAAGAAAAAATAAATAATGAAAAAAATAATAAAAGAGAGAGACGTAAAAAATTTACGTAGTTCCGTCACATAAGTGGAGGTAAAATAAAACTTATAAAACTTTACTATGAAAAAAACAATTTACAAAAGTTTAGAAGAGTATTCCTAAATCACTAAACACCACTAATACAAAACAAAAGTATTACAAAGAACAAATGCCTTAAAGACTATTCAAACTCTTGTATTGGTGTTGTGTTCTCAAAGAACTAAATTAAGCCTTTATTTAGCAGGCTTCAAATGAGTTGGAAGATCAACAAAAAACCGATGTGGGACATCGTAACTAAACAAAGCTCAAATAGTGATCATTGATGTTTGGTGGTTTCGACGTGGGACAAACTTAAATAGATGCAAAACATCCCAATGAATTTCCACCTTGACTTACATCCTAAACTTAAACATAGCATTTTTGCTCCACTTTCTCCACAAAAATCCAAAAATCATAAATCATGAACAGTGAACGCCAATCAAGTTCAGGCACTCCTTCAACGGCTTATGAAATCTAATTGTTTCTTCTACAACTGACAATGCATATACTATTATATTTGCATATCTTTGCGATGGTCAAATCTCTCTTCTTAGTCTATTCTTGGCTATGGAATATTCCTCTTCTTCTTGAACTTCTTCATTAGAAATTACAACTTGATTAGAGGCAACATGTACTGTTACTATACTTTGCTAAAGAGAAGAAGTCAACTTAAAAGGATCAGAACTGTCAATTTTAAGCTCTCCTTGCTCTTGCATACTATCTTCATCTGTACTCGAAGAACTCGAAGACTCCCATTTAGAATTTAACATAGACAATTTATCAAATGTAACATCTTTACTAATTACAAATTTTGGTAATTTGGGATTTGGACACCACAATCTGTATCCTTTCACCCTAGAAGCATATATTAGGAAAATACATTTCTTAGCTCTAGGCTCCAATTTCCTATCATTTACATACATGTATGCCAGACACCCAAAAATTTTCAAATCAGAGTAATTACCGAGCGTACCTGACCAAACTTCCTCAGGAATTTTGAAATCAAAAGTTGCAGAAGGAGCACGATTGACAATGTGACATGCTGTAGAAACTGCCACTACCCATAAATCCTTTGTCAACCCTACATTTGATATCATACAACGTACTCTTTTCAAAAGAGTTTTGTTCATGCGTTCTGCAACACCGTTTTGTTGAGGCGTCATTCTTACTGTACGGTGCCGAACAATTCCTTCATTTTTACAAAATTCATCAAATTCTTTTTCACAGCATTCCATGCCATTGTCTATCTGCAACCACTTAATTTGTTTACCTGTCTGTTTCTCAATCAAAACTTTTCACCCTTTAAAAGTTAAGTAAACATCACTCTTATTTTTCAAAAATTAAACTCAAACTTTCCTTAAATAATTATCAATGAAAGTCAACAAATACCTGGTACCACCCTTAGACGGGACATGAGATCGACTCCAAAGATCTGAATGAATATAATGCAAAGTACGTTTAGTTCGGTGAATTGCTGGTGAGTTGAAACAGACCCTTTTCAACTTCCCGAAAATACAGTGCTCACAAAAGTCTAATACACCGGTATTTTGTCTATCCAGAAAGCCTCTCTTGCTTAACATGCGTAGACATTTCTCACTTATGTGCCCCAAATGCATATGCCATAATTTGGTGATATCAAAATCAGATAAAGCTGATGTAGAAGCTACAACAGAACCTATGACAGTAATTCTCTGCAAAATATATAAATTACCAGACCTGCAACATTTCATAACAACAAGAGCACATTTACAAACTTTCATAACTCCACCTTCAATTGCGTATTTACACCCAAGAGCCTTAAGGGTACCTAAAGAGATGAGATTCTTTTTCAAATTAGGAACATGTCTAACATCAGTAAGAATCCTCACAATACCATCATGCATTTTAATTCGAACTGTGCCTTTACCCACAACATTACAAACGACATTATTACCCATCAAAACAACTCCACCGTTATAAGCTTTATAAGTGGAAAACAAATCCCTATTGGGACACATATGGTAAGAACAACCAGAATCTAAAATCTATTCATTTTCAGACCTTATCCTATTATCAGCCACAAAAAAAATATTTCATTCACTTTCATCTGCTACAACACTAGTTTTAGTAGCGTCAATAGATTTTTCTTTATGTTTATCCTTATTTTTCAATTTAAAGCATTCAAACTTAATGCGCCCCTTTTTTATGACAATAATTGCAAACCAAATTTCTATATCTATATTTGAATCTAAATTTTGATTTACCACTACCATAATTTCTATTTTCGGATCTACCCCTGGCTACTACTAGACCTTCTGCTTGATTTCCACTAACCTTCCCAATTAAATCTCTGTCAATCATTTTTTTTAATTTTAAAGTAGATTTAATTTTCTGATACGAGATAGTTTCCTTTCCATACATCATAGTATCTCGAAAATGCTTAAAGGATTGGGGAAGGAAACACAACAATGAAATGGTTTGATCCTCATTGTCTATTTTTACATCAATATTACTCAAATCTATAATGAGAGAATTAAATGTATCAAGATGTAAAGTAATAGATGTCCCTTCAGCTATCCGAAGTGTAAACAAAGTTTGTTTCAGGTAGAGCCGATTATTCACTGTCTTCTTCATATACAAAGTTTTCAACTTTTCCCACATAGCTTTTAGCTAAAGTCTCAGCAGCAACTTCTCTTAAAACCTCATTAGAGATATTTAGAATAATACCTGATCTCGCCATTTTATTCGAATCTTCAAATGTCGATGTTGTCATCTCTGCTGGCTTCTCCTCTATTCCTTTCAAGGTTAAATCAACCCCGTATTGAATTAAGAGGCCTCCATTTTGAGTTGCCACATGCCGAAGTTGACACCCCGATCGAATTTCTCCACCTTAGTCTTTATTATCGTCATTGCCACAGAGTTAAGAGTTAGTAGCTCTGATATCAATTTGTTAGGGATAAGCCCTAGGAATAAACCGAAACTCCAATGACAAAACCACCAAAGCTCACTTGTGTTGGTGTTGTTCAAAGAACGAAATCAAGCCTTTATAAATAGGCAATTGTTCTTTGTAACTCACTTATTCTGTATTAGTGGTGTTTAGTGGTTTAGGAATACTTTTCTAAAATATTGTAAGTTGTCTTTTTCATAATGAAGTTTGGTTTCGCCTCCACCCGTAGACATAGGTTATTTGACTGAATCACGTAAGTTCTTGTATCTCTTTCTTTTATTTCCTTTCTCATTATTTATTTTTCTTTACATTATTTTCGTTATTATTTCTTTGTTATTCTCTTGTGTGGTTTTGTCATTAGAGTTTTGGCTTGTTCTTGGGGCCTATCCCTAACAAACTGGTCGGTCAAATGATTTACGTCTACGGGTGGGAGCGCAACATAACTTCACTATAAAAAAGACAATTTTTACGGATGGAGATGGAACAAAACTTCATTATGAAAAAGAGAATCAAATTAAGCTTTTATTTATAAGGCTTCAAAGAAGATGGAAAATCAACCAAAAACCGACGTGGGACATCATAACTAAACAAAGCTTAAATGGTGATCATTGATGTTTGCTGATTACGTTGTGGGACAAACTCAAATGCATGCAAGACATCCCAACAATTTCCACCCTAAGAAATCTAACCCATTTGAATTTGTCATACAATAGTTTCTCGAGGATTGTCCCCAAGGAAGAAGGGTATTGGAGATTTCCAGAAGGATTTGCCGGTAACCCCTACTTGTGTGTAGAGTCCTCCGGTCATGGCTGTCAGTATTTCCAGGAAAAGAATTTAAAGTAGATACTAATGGAGGACCAATTTCAGTTTAGGCATATTGTGGGAGTGCTAGTATTAGTTTCTATTCCGGTCTAGTCGTCCTGTTCTGCTGTTCATCTAGGACAAGAAACTACATTCTGCAAACAAAAATATAATATGCCTCTGTATATTTTCTCAAACTGATATAATGAATTCCCACTGTACAGGAACCCATTGGTTTCTTGAATTCTTTAACATCTTCAATTAGTCTGGTCCTCCTTCTACGTCATTGTGCAGACCGAGTGATGAGTGATGGCCTCGACAAATAACTGATTTAACTCAGATTTCTGTAATGATTTTTAAATTTTTCTTTAAAAAAAAAAAAACATATTTACCATTGAAAGAACAACGCCACGTTTGAGATGAGGAAACGGAGGTGGTGGAATATCGTTTAGCGAGGATGATGGTGGTGGGATGTATGCTGTTGTTTGGAGTTGCAGCAACCAGAAAGAGGAAGAAGAATGGAAAAAGAAGAAGAAGAAAAAAAAAGAAATTATTTTTAAATAAATATAAATAAAATATATTTTTAATTAAAAATATAAATTATTAAAATATTCTTAAAAATTAATATAATTAACCGCAATCAACTGACGAAATAATAAGATTTAAATGATTAAAAAATTTTAAAAATTATTTTACATTTTGTTAGTTAAAAAACAAGAGTTAGACCAATTAATAGTTAAAGAACTACTAAAATAGCTTAGCTTTCAGACAAATACTATCTTGAACTGAGTATTCGTTCTTGTAATAACAGCATGTCACCGACAATGCCATTCCTTCGCTACCAACGATGGCAATATTGGTCCACCAGTGAGCGGGAGAGTTTGCATAGCCAAGAATTCTGATTGGCTCCCAGAAGATTTGAGACTCCTTTTGCCCGCCTCTATAAGCTAATGGAGGCTCTTAGTTTGCACTTACATGAAAATTTTATAGACTTTTGGTGTATTCAGATTAGAATTTATATTTAAATTTTTTTAAAATGTAAGCATATTTTTTAATTTTATTAAAATTATATACTTTCAAAAATTAATATTACGATATATTTGGAGAGAATAATAAATTTATTAATATTTTTTAAATAAAATTCATTTACATTATATTCATCATTTCTGTTAAAATAAGTCTAAATCTGTATTTTTCTTTCCAAACAAATTCCAATCCAATTGCACCCATGGAATGCCATGCTATAATATTTGTGTTCTTTTCAATTTGGTCCTTCAGAAAAAAAAAATCACATTTTGCAATTAAACCCCTCTTGATTCAAATCGAAAAATTGTGCCTTTTCAAATGAAACCCTTCCATTCCTTTTCTAATAGATTAGAGCAAAATTAACCGTTTGACTAGATTAATGGGATGAGTAAAAAAGAAAACTTTTGGAGCAAATGTTACTCCTAAATTACTATAGTTTTTTTTCCTTACAGGGAAAAAAAATAATCTAGTCTTTACCTAACAAGCAAGCACAAGAAAATTACAAATATTTAGATTCTAAACAATCTCAGACTAATAATTTGTCACCGCATGAATTATTATTCCAATGAAAATATGATTAGAGAATGAAAACGGGACATATTAAGATAATAAATATTAAGTTATATGTCATTATTATATTTTTTTTAAAAAAGTATCTTTTAGTAGTTTTATACATGTAATTCATATATCATCCTTGTAGAAAAAAAAAATTAAAGTGCTTATCCAACATTTGAAATTAATTTTTTGAAGTGTAGTAATATAATAAGGGTAGTATACAGTATACTTCTATAGGAAAACAAATAAAGAAACAAAAATTAATAATTTTCTTTCAAAGAGGCGCAAAATAAAAA
Organism: Voacanga thouarsii; assembly: GCA_026120185.1. Taxonomy (NCBI): domain Eukaryota; kingdom Viridiplantae; phylum Streptophyta; class Magnoliopsida; order Gentianales; family Apocynaceae; genus Voacanga; species Voacanga thouarsii. The sequence goes on along the minus strand of JANUWF010001217.1, from coordinate 1,535,119 downwards.
TATTAGTCAATTCAATTTGCTTAAATATTTATTATAGTGCATAAAAGCTAAAATAATAATTAGTAAGTCAAGAGTTCAATCACTATTAAGTGTAGAGTTTATTTTCTTTTGTGATTAATGACGAACTAATAATTTAAAGTTAGAGGGCAAGTCATAAGAAAGCAATAAAGAGCCAATTTATGAATTTTAATAATAATTTTGAGGGGCTGGATAAGGTTAAAACTTAAAAGACATTTTGAAAATTTTTCATAATTTTAAAGAAAAACATATCAGTGTCAAAGATTTTTGTGTGTCCGTCCTTGTCTGTAATCAGTGACGGAACCCCCGCCGGGGGGGGGGGCGTAGTGTTGGCGGTTCCGGGGTGCTGGCATTCAGTCTCATTTTTTTTTAAAATATTTTTTTTAACAATGCCTTTTTAATTCTATTCTTTGTCTCTCCAAATAGATATATATATATATATATATATATATATATATATATTGTTATAAAATTAGGGTAGTGTTAGAATAAAATCTTCACACTACACACTAATAAAATTCTAACTATTCTTTACACAAGAATTCCTCTCTTTCTTTTCTCTCACAATTTTCTCTAATCTTTCTTTCACTAATATTTCTTTCACAAAATAATGGTGTTTTACAAGTTTAGAGAATAACTCTAATTAGTGGATTACATCATGGCATACATCATCTTCCACTAATCTTAATTAATGGTGCCTCCACTAAATAGTGGACATCCATAAAAATCTTCTCTGATAATTCACATAAATCCATAATTAGTGGAGCCTCCACTAATTAATGAAGCTTCTAATAATTTTAAGATATTCATAACACTCCCCCTTGGATGTCCATCCATTACATAAAGAATATGCCTCGTTAAAACCTTATTAGATAAAAATTCAGTGGGAAAAAAAATCTAGTGAATGAAAAAGAGTACACTATTCTATATGTTTGTTTATTACTTCTCCTGATGAAATAATTCATTTAAATCTTTAAACCGACACATACCAATTTTATATCTCAACTTCTCAAATATTGCAGTCGGTAAAGTCTTCGTGAAAATATCTGCGAGGTTGTCACATGACCGAATTTGTAGCACATCAATTTCACCTTTCTTCTGGAGTTTGGTGACCTATGTTGTGTCTGATCTCCTTTAATATATCCTCTCGTAATTGCGTTATGCAAACTGCATTTTCATGAGTTGGAATATCTCTGATATATGATAATCCACAACTTTCTCGGATATAATGAATCATTCTCTACTTGCTTCATGCATAGCTCATAATTTTAGCATGATTTGAAGAATTTGCTGCTTGGAGATATCGAAGGACTTGTTTAATTCCATTCCAATATCGTCGTGTTGGTGAAGAACTAAATCTTGCTAATAAAAGGAATATCAGGTCGTGTATTGTTAGCAAGATATATCAATACACCAATTGCACTGAGATATGGTACTTCAGAACCAAGAAGTTCTTCATCCTCTTCATGAGGTTGGAAAAGATCTTTATTCACATCTAATGACCGGACGATCATTGGAATACTCAATGGATGTGCTTTGTCCATGTCAAATCTTTTTAAAACTTTTGTTGTATATGTTAATTGTTGAATAAATATTCTACTTGCCAAATGTTCAATTTGTAAACCAAAGGCAAAATGTAATTTTACGACCATCCTTGATGTCGAATAATCAATTATTTATTGGAGCTCTTCAGGAGTTCCAATAAGATTAAAATCACCAACATATATAGCTAATATCACAAATTTAGAACCAAATTTCTTAATAAAAACACATGGACATACCTGGTCATTTTAAATCTCTCTTTCAATCAATATTCACTAAGACGTGTGAACCACATGCGCCCAGATTGCTTCAGGTCATATAATGATTTTTACAACTTAATGGAGCAATTTTCATGGGGATAATGTTTATATGCTTCAGGCATATGAAATCATTCGGAGATTTTCATGTAAACATCATTTTCTAAATTTCCATACAAGTAAGTAGTAACAACATCTAATAGGCGCATATATATCTTTTTCATGTATTGCCAAACTGATAAGATATCGGAGTGTAATAACAGCAATAATAAGAGAATAAGTTTCATTATAATCAATACCTGGTCTTTGTGAAAAACCTTTGACTACTAATCGCGCTTTATATCGTACGATTTCACTCTTTTCATTGCGCTTTCGCACAAATATCCATTTGTAGCCAACAGGTTTTATACCTTCTGGTGTTCGGATTGCAGGTCCAAAAACTTCACGTTTTGTTAGTGCATTTAACTCCTATTAAATCGCATCTTTCCATTGTAGCCAATCTTTTCTATACCGACATTCATCAACTGATATTGGTTCAGGATCATCACTATCCTGTATAACATCAAGAGATATATATTGTATACAAATATATTATCAATCACAGTTTCTATTCGATTCCAACTTCTACCGGAAGTGGTATAATTGATAGAAATTTCAGTGTTACTTTCATCAATTTCTGGTTCTTTGTCATCAGTTCTCTCTTGGTTTTTTAATATGATCTTCTAGATCATTTAATCCCCTTTTCTTTCGAGAATTTTTATCTTTAGAATCAAGAAGTCGACCATGCTTCTGGCATGCTTTTGGCTCAGCAGCTATATGTAAAATTTTTTGTTCTGCTGGAACTTCAATTAGAATAAGAGCATTTATAGCTGTCATATGCGATTTTGTTACTTTTCTGGAGTCAACAAAAGCGTCTGGCATTTGATTTACAATACTTTGCAAATGAATTATCTTTTGAATGTCAAGTTCACATGCGTTTGTATGCGGATCAAGATAATTTAATGATGTTGTCCAATCAAGATCTTTCTTGTACTGTTTCTGTTCTCCTCATAATTTAGGGAATAATATTTCACAAGAGAATAAGGGAAAAGAAAAGAAATATAAGAAAATGATAACAAGAGAATAATGATTACACAAGAGAATAAGAAAAGAAATGTAAGAAAATGATGACAAGCAGGAAATGCCAAGAAAAATATCTTTTTTTTTTTTTTTAGTTTACTCTTCCCGGTACCGACTTTTTCTCTTCCTCTCTTGTCTTTTCTTCTCCTCGGTCTCTCCACCTATCATCTACCTCTTCTTCTTCATCGCACGGATATATATATATATATGTATGTATATGTATCGATATATATCTCAATCATCAGCTATTAGTAAACATAAAAAAAACAAAAACCACAAAGCAGATATGGAAGCTCGTAATTCATTTGAGACATGATCAAATTTTGACTTGGTTTCTACAACAGATTTTGATGTATTTTCCTTTTCAAGCCAATCACTTCCTCCTAATTTCAGGTGAGATATCTTTGAGGGCTTCCATTTTTTTAAGTGTGCTTGATAATGAAATTAAACTCTCTTTTGGTTTGTTTTGATGTAAATCAGTGAACATACTGCTTTGGACCAATTTGATCTGTTCATGCAAGAGACTGCTTTTGATGCTGTTCCTCTGAATGAGGATATGCTTGTGCATGATTTTTGCTACTCTTTAATAGATTTTGAACAAAGCCAGAATATGATTCCAGGTTATTATACATTTAAACATGGATTTTGAATAGTATTATCTTTACTGATATTATTTTCTTTTTCTAGGAGAAATAATGAGTGGTAGTGGCAACGAATTCGGAGTGAGTACTCATGACATGAATCTTGCATTTAATCTTGAAAGTCAAGATATTATTACAGATAAAATTCCTACGGAGAAGAAGAGGATTAAGAGGCAGAGAGAGAAGAAGGGCAATAACTCCCAGACACTATTAAGAGAAACCATTTCGCAGTACTTTTACCTACCAATCAAGAGTGCAGCCAAAGAATTGAATATTGGCTTAACCCGTTTCAAGAATAGATGTAGGGAGTTGGGAATTTGTCGATGGCCTCACAGGAAGTTAATGAGCTTAGAGACTCTAATCCAGACTGTTCAGATTCTCTCTCACACACACACTTGTAATTTGCAAGTATAAAACTATGAAAGATTTATAAGTAAATAATCGATGATATCACTTCGATTTATAGGAGATAAAAAATAAAGAAGAAGGAGGACATATGGCTGAGAAGAAGTTGCAAGAAGCCATTGAGATACTAGAATGTGAAAAACAGTTGGTGGAAGAAAATCCTGATACGCAGTTGGAGGACCAAACACAGAAATGGAGACAAGCATACTTCAAGGCCAAATATAATAAGAAACTTAAGGGGATGAGAAAATCTCAATATTCATTGCGTAGTAACTTCATGGCTAAGTCTACTGCTAATTTAGATGCTGGCCCAAGGGAGAAGAAAGAGGAGGAGGATGCCGAAAAAGAAGATTTGAAATCCATAATTGCTACATGTTTGTCTTCTTCTAATGCAAATATAGAAGAAGAACAACGACAAACATTTATCCTAAATTTGTCAGCTCTATTGAAAAAGAGCAACTACAAGCATGCATCATCAAGTTCACGTGAATACCAATGAAATGAATGAAGGAAATAAAAGTGACTTATGATTTTTTTTTTCTGAACTGTTAGTAGTCATGTAGATTGACATCCGAATGTAACATCTCAACAATTTGATACTATTATTAATGGAAATATATTGTTCCCTTAGTATCTTTTCCTGTTCCACTTCAGGTGGCCAGTAATTCTCTGTGATAAGGAAAATATCGAGTGTGTCAATGGCTATAACTACGGTCACTACCACAACTACGATTATAACAATGGCTTCTGCTAGAGCCGACAGCATTCACTTCTGGGAGTGCTGTTGAGCCAATTCATTTGGCTTTATGATTGCTCAAAATAACTCATGTTATATCTGTACACTTTGGATATATATATATATATATTTTTTATATTATTACTGCAGGATAATATTCGAGGCATGAAAAGTGGATAATATCTTCTCCAATATATTTTCATCTGTAACTTTTTTTTTTGGCATAATTTTAACTGAGATGTAATTTTATACATCGCGGAATTCACGGTTTTAAAATCTTACAACTTCAAGTGCAATCATTCATACCATACAGTTAGTAGTACGACTATCTTCAGGTGGTCTTAATGTATCGAGAATTCATGACATATAATTTTTTTTTTCAGAAATATCAAGAGTTACAAATATAAGTTTAGCAAAGTTAGTCATAGAGATTAATAAATGTGTACCTGTCTTCTGGCTTTAATAACGGTAGAGACTCGTGCTGATAACGTGTTATAAAATTAGGGTAGTGTTAGAATAAAATCTTCACACTACACACTAATAAAATTCTAACTATTCTTTACACAAGAATTTCTCTCTTTCTTTTCTCTCATAATTTTCTCTAATCTTTCTTTCACTAATATTTCTTTCACAAAATAATGGTATTTTATAAGCTTAGAGAATAGCTCTATTTATAGAGTTCTAATTAGTGGATTACATCATGGCATACATCATCTTCTACTAATCTTAATTAGTGGTGTCTCCACTAAATGGTGGACATCCATTAAAATCTTCTCTGATAATTCACATAAATCCATAATTGGTGGAGCCTCTACTAATTAATGGAGCTTCTAATAATTTTAAGATATTCATAACATATATATATATATATATATATATATATATATATATAATTGCATAAGGCTGTGAGTGAGGACACCTAACGTTGTCCTTCGCTGTCACGTGGCGCTGCTTTGAATCTATATGAATTGATCTATTATTTTTCTAATTAAATTAAATATTATTTACCTAAAATTGAATGTTTAAAATCCTAATCTCTTTAAATTTCACTCCGTATTAAATACTTTACTCAAGGTTTAAGGTTGATACCTCCCAACAAACGGATGTTCATTGTTCTGATGCAATATTTTCAGATACACAGTATGTAATAAGTCTATCTTCAATCAAAGTCTCTAATCTATTCAAATTTGTCTCCATATTAAATAGTTTCATGTGAGCAAGATCTCTGCCACTACAGAGACTATACAATGGGACATTGGGGCTTGGACTATGGGTACGATCAATTTCCTGCTATATGATTTTATATCATATCAATTTAAATCTTTTTATCTGATGGGGGCATTAATGAACTTTCTTGGAATTTCCTGTGTACTGTTTTGATTTATTGTTTTATTATATTTTGATATTTGCACGTTACTATTCTTAAGAAGTCTCTAATATACGATCTTTCTGGAATTTTTTCATTAACTCTTCAATTGCAAATTCACTTTTTGATGTCAATTTGAGCTTGGATTTAGTAGAATACAATTAGTTTTTTTCTTTTTAAGTGTTTTGTTTATCAGTTGTGCATGCATAGAGAAGAGATAAGGGACAAAATGAGGGATTTTTTGTTGTTTTTGGTTTGTTTCCTTTGGGTTTTTAGTTTTTAAAGTAATTGAGACAATAAGAATGGGGCGTCAAAAGAATGAATTCAAGAAAATTGAAAATGTCAATAGCAAGTAAGTCATTGGCTATCCACTTGAAATTGTTGCTTTACTTTCCTTGGTTGTGGTTTGAACAGCTTGATTGCAAAGGACCCGTCACCTGCTGTGAGAGGTACTGATGAAGCAATATATGTTGCATTGGGGAAAGAAGTGAAAGAAGTCGAGTTAACTCTGACTTGGGCATTGCATAACTCTGGAGGAAAGCAAATTGTCATTCTTCAACCAGCCCAGAAAATTCCGATGAGTAATACTACCATTCACCTTTGTCTTTTTGGATTATTGGTTAATTCTTTGGGATTTTATTTAGTTTGTGTTTCTCAAGTGCTTGATTAGAGTTAAAATTTTTGCAGGTCTGCTTTAATTTGTTGGCTTTCCGCTTGAAATTCTTCTAGTTCTAGACTTTTCTTGGTTGTGGTTTCTGGTTTGCCAACACAATAGCAAGGGGCCGAGCCTGATGAGATATTTAACGTAGTCGATTATTGGGAAAAGGCATGTGATTGAGAGATTACAAGCTTGTTGCTTTCAGCTATTGAATAGCCAAGGAGGGAGATAGAAACTATATAGCTCTCATGTACGTTCTTTTCATTATGTTGCTTTTTGGTTTCAATACACAACCCATTATCTGCTAGGCTGAAGCCTTCCTATTTACAAATTTTTAGTGTTTCAGAAAGGAAATGGAGTGTAGGAATTCCTCAATATTTAATAGGACTGCCATGTTGTGTTCTGTCCTCATTGGTTGAGGGGAAGCCACCTACTTAGAGACAGAGACAGTGATAACAACTATTTTCTTCCCCTCTTCCTTTTTTGTGAAATTCTTTGTTCTTATTAGCCTTGGAGATGAAGGATTATTGTCAAATTGCAAGCTGTGTGAAGTAATACAAGCTATTGAACCAAGGCATCCATCACGACACAAGAAAGGTGTAAAACAGTCCTTTTTGCAAGAAATCTTTCATACTTTGGATATTTGCTACCTTGAAGAATATTAAGAAAATGTAAAATTTATCTGAATTTGTCGAATTCATTGAATTCAAATGAAAGTTATTTGAATCCACTAAATGTAACATTATTTAATTCAAACGAAGGTTTTTTTTTTCTTAAATGTGAAAGATTATATGAATTTTTTGAATTTAAATCAAGATTATTTAAATTCATTAAATTTATTAATTTTTGTAAAGAAGATGTGAAGGTTATCGAATTTATTGAATTCAGATAAAAGTTATATAAATTTATTAAATTATTAAAATACATAAATTAAACAACCCGTGCACAAATTAATATTTTTAAAAGTTATGATATTATCCTTTAATATATATTTTCATGTAATTTATTCTTGTAATCTCAATTTTTTTTTATGTCATCCTTATCTGTAAATTAACTAATACTTAGTGATTGCATAACATCTCCTATGGCGCTTCTCATAATCATTTGGAAAAATAAAATACGAAATTGGAATCCCATGAAAAGGATATAAGACATCTAATCTACATATCTTCATATTTATCTGGGATTATCATTTATCACCCAGTCTAAGGAAATTCAATAACAAATTGGCTCTAAAGACAAAAGCAAAAAGGTAATTGTTATTTTTCTTCACTTAGAAACAGATCAATCTATTTGTAATTTACTTGTCCATTTGCCATAAGCTATTTTTTTTTATTCCAGTATGAGGGTTCGTACTTTATATTTAATATTTTTTCAGTAAAAAAATTAAAAATAAAAAATAATTAGGTCATTCACTTAAAGTATAATTAGATCTTAGGCCTTTAGGTGAAATGTACCAATTCAATATAGCAATCACAATCAGCTACTATCTTATATAAGATCAATTATTAAGGACATCTTATCTTTAGTATGTGGATGGATTTTTGCAATGAGTCAAGATAAATATTTAATTAATAAAGTTTTTTTTTTTTTTTATAAAATCAAGAAATTTCAAATCTGATACTTCCTATTTATTCTTTTTTTATTTTCAATTTTCCGTGTAACAGGATATATATTTCAAAGAAAGAAAAAAAAATGAATAATTCACCTTTTGGACCTCTACGATCCGTATAAAAAGTGCTGCAGATTTCATAAAAAAAAGAACAACTTTGTTTATTTATTTTAAGTAAGAGATTGAAACAACTTTGCAATAACATATAATAATGACCCAAACTGTATTGGCCACTAATTCATAATCATGGCCCGTCAGATTTGGGAGTGGTGGCCCATTTGAGCGCAAATAAACTGAAGAGCTGACAACTTTTAGTTTAAAAAAGGTTAAATTAAAAAAAATCTTGTAATCTTATATAAAATAATCAAATATCTAAACTTTTAATTTTATTAATTAAGTATCTATACTTTTATATAATTGATAATTAAATAATTAAACTTTTGATTTTGAAAATTAAATGTATATATTTTTATACGATTGATAATTGGATACTCAATAAAAGAATAATTAATAACTTATTAAAAATATTTATAAATTTTATTGATTAAATTTAAAAATATGAACGTATAAATATTATACACGATTATATGAACATTACACACTATAATTGTATGAACATAACGAATAAGATTAAATTCAAAAACTCCTTATACTCTTATTCGACTGACTTGACTTAAGTATATAGAGTTTTTAAATTTAACCCCTTTCATTATGATCATACAATCGTAGTGTGTGGTGTTCATATAATACTATGTGATGTTTATACATTTATATTTTTAACTCTGACCAATAGAACTCACAAAGATTTTTATTAAAATTGTTAATTATTCTGTTATTGGATACCCAATTGTCATTCGTATAAGAGTATATATATTTAATTATCGAAATTAAAAGTTCAAATACCTGATTGTCTATCATTTAAGATTATAAGGTTTTTTTTTTAATTCAACCCTTAAAAAAAGGACAACTTTGATTTGTGGAGTCTTATTTATTTATTTATTTTAGGTAAAAGATCGAAACCTTTTGCACTAGCTGCAGAAACAAACATAGAAGGAATCACAGTGCATTTTAGAAAAAAAAAACTAAAATGCAAAATTGGAATCCTATGAAAAGGATATGAGTTAGACATCAATAATCGATGTGAAATTAATAGCTGATAAGGCCCTTTACCTTTCTTAAAGTGTATGTATAGGCTTAGCAAATTTTGCTTTATCTAATTTCTACATCTTCATTTTATCTGTAATTATCATTTATGTTATTTGCCCTTAGCTGTAGATTGGCATATTTTCAGCTTATATTAATATGGCCAACGAATCATAATTATAATAAGAACCTGACCAATCAATTTCTTGCCAAGAGGGGAGGGAAAAGGGAAAAAAAAAATAATCACTGTCCCCTGAGAGTTCATCTAAATAAATAATATTTATTTAAAAAATATTATATTATATATTTATTATGAATAAATAATATAACATTAAATTATTTTTTATTTATATGTAACGTAAAGTACCCCGGGCCAATAAAAGTCCAATTCTGTTCATTGGGACCGTTGACTTTGACTAGGATTAGTTGCTGCTTTCGTTTTGAGATGACTGACTCGTCCTTATCTTTTGTCAGACGAGACACGTGTTTTCAAAACAATGATATTATCCCAATTTAGATATTTTTCCAATATGTGGAAGCGTAGGAGAGCGGAATGGACGAATGCGTAGCTGATTAGTGCTTCATGTAAATTGGGCCATATCCATCCCTTATCATGCATTTATTCATGTAACAGATAAAATACAAAAGGATAAGTATTTTATTATTCGTATAATAGATAAAATATAAAGTTATAATACTATATATTTTGGATAATTATACCGGCAAGTCATACCTCATCTTGTTAAAAAACTTTAAGAGTGCTTACCTGTCATTTGAATATGATTTTTGGAGATGTAGTAATAGAATACTGGTAACATATATTATAATTTTTATAAGAAAACAAATAAAGAAATAGTAAATAATTTTCGGAGGCAGCAAAATAAAAATTTAGTCACTCCAATTTTCTTAAATATTTATTATTATACATAAAAGGTAAAATACTAATTATTAGATGAGAAGTTTGGATGGTTGTCATATGAAAAGTTTATTCCCCTCTATAATCAAGCATGAGCTAATAGTTTGAAATTTGGGCAAGTTATAAAGTGGTATTCCCATCGTTTCAAAATACTTGTTTATGAAACTTTTTATAAACATATTAAGGATGTTGAAAACAATAGTACTCCATTCGTCCTATAATATAAGTCGTTTGACTTAATTTCATATATATTAAGATTCTTAAAAATAAAGTGACTTTATATTTTTTTTTCCCTAAAACACTCATATTTAAATATTTTGGAAACAATAGAAGAGAGAAAGAAAATAATAAATAAGGATAAAAATGTAAAAATAACTTTAAAACTTTCTTAAAAAGTCTCCAACGACTTATAATTTGGGACATTAAAAGCGGTGTCTAATGACTTATATTATGGAATGGAGGAAGTATAATTTAGATAAAATTCTTATTCTACCCATATTAAAAATATGATAATTATTAGTTGGTGAAATTCTCAAGAAGTAAGAAAAAAAAAAGATTTTAGAAAGTTATGTAGTTGACTTAGAATAAATAGGGATAAAATGAGAATAAACTAATCATTAATTCTAAAAATATATACATGAATAAATATTTTGAAATAAAACAAAAAAAAATTATGAATAAATATTTTAAAACGGAATAAGTATATGATAAAAAAAATATCATATTATAAATTTTAATAATAATTCGGAGGGATAGGATAAACTTAAAATTTACAAAAATCTTCTTCAACCAAGTGGAACAGATGAAGGTGTAAGAAATGAAATTAGGTATAGTAGTAAGTATATCTTGAAACATTATACAAGGAGTAATTTGAATATAATGGCATCTTTCCCTATCCTCTATCCATATCTGCCATATTTGCTTCCCTAATTTAGTCTGTCTTACCAGAAAAATAGCAAGATTAAGACACCAACCAAAAAGTAAAAAGATAGAAACGTTGTATTTTTCTTAACTTGCAGTAAGTAAGATAGAAATTAGGGTTTTGATTCTTCAACAAACTTAAGAAACTTTAAGTTTTTATATAAAGATTAAAAATATTAATAGGAGTAATAATTCGCAATGAGGATTCAAGAAACTTTTAAGTTTTTATACAAAAAGTTAATAAGAGCACTAATTTGCAATGAGGATTAAATTTTTGTGATAATCGTGTAGTTGGATTATGCAGCTGAACTATGTGGAATAACAATATAGTTGAACTGTAATTCGTATTCACAGTATATATAGTTGATCGGATGAGGTTAGATGGAAGATTTTAACTCTATTGTTGGAGTGTTTTTAGGGTCAATCTTGTTATTTATAGGTAGAAAATTGTAATTAAACAAAACTTATATTTAAAATTTTGATATCCCATTCACAAATATTTAAAATTAAAATATATATATATATCTTTATATTTTTAATCTAAAATTTCAACTTATCAATGTTAATTTACAAAAATACCAATCAAAATCCAGTTTGATATGACACAAGATGGAAATTTAAAGGATTTAACTCTCAAATTGAAGAATAAAATCGCAGAAATTCATCTATCAAAAGAATGATCTGAAATTTGATTAATCAATTCAGCCCAATTTGCCTCCGATTTTTTCCAATGATCTTCTTTGGCTCAATTCAAATACAATTGAACCCCCAAATTACAAGAGACTTAGAAGAACAAGCAATTAGGACCCATAATTCAATAGTTTTTGTAGAGCCTAACCCCCAATTCCAAGTAAAGAGAAGACAAGACATAAGTACCTAATTTTAAATGTAGGAATTTGTTGGCAATTAATTTATAGATTAACCAACTGCGAATTATAGTTAAAACAATATGATAGATATGAACCTGAGACCCAAATAAGAGAAACTCGATTCAAATATATGATGTACTCTAGAGACAGACATGATATCGATGAACAAGCAACAATAAGGTGGAGGATAGTCAAGTATCCTTCCCTACCTTATTCTTTAATCTTTACTCTCGAAGGCACTACTTCTAAGTTGAAGAAATTCTTAAACACATCATTAACATAGGGAAGTCTTCATTTGTTCTTCCTCTTCATTACTTTTTAGGCTGTAGTAATGAAAGTTGCCCACATATCGACTACATTGTTGTTTTTCACCTTACACATTGCAAAAGATCTAATTCTGGATGTTTATATAAGTAGAAAATTGTAATCAAACATCAAACAAGATTTATTTTTAAAATTTTGATGTACCATTCACAAATATCTAAAAAAAATATAGTATATTGATATTTTTAATCCAAAATTTCAACTCGTAAATGTTAATCTACAAAAATTCCAATTAAAATTCATATTAAATATTTTAATATGCTTGTCTACAAATATCTAAATCGTGAAAGAGTTGTTTTCATTTTGCTCCCTGCAAAGAATGGAAGGGTTGTATTTGTAAGACTTCCTGTGTGTTTGCAAATGATAGGACTTGTCATATATGTAGACACTAGGTGTAACCTCCTCATATCATATTTTTACTATATTTTATTTTGTACACATGTCTATCATATCGTATTATATTCTAATCTATTTTACACTTACATATATATACAAATATATATATATATATATAATGTTTTTATATTATATAAAGAAGATTTAGAGTCATTCGTTAGATTTTATAAACTTTTTAAAATTGACCGGTTAAAGTTTTTCAAAATCGTAGTCCAGTCTCCATCAGCTCCTATGTTACTAGGTTGATATCCCGTACGTTGCACGGGTTATTATTTTATTAAGATTCAATATATTAATATTAAATATATATTTTTTATTAATTATTTAATTAAAGGAAAAAAAATTGGAAGAAGGCCATCGTACTATGTTCACTTGAATTAATAGGGGTTTTCATCAACATTGAAAAGCAACAAACCTTTACTAATGGTGTCAATAACTTGTATGTGAGATGGTATGGGCACTTCTCTTTTACAGAGTGTTATTACTAAAATCTAGCCAAAAGAGAAAGGTGCATAAATAGTCATATTATTGTTACAGGCCAATATTGAAAAGTATATAGCGAGCAACCAGTAGTAAAATACAAAAAACGAAAATCCAACCTAAAATCCATTGATTATTCTTCAAAATAAGAACCTTTTCTCATTTATACTTTCTTCAAGTTCTCAATCTTTCCTCCTTTGGTAGCTTGAAGAAATCCTAATAAATTGTCTATATAGCTATCTTGTTTAGCTTGATCACATAGCAGTCCCTTCATTTCATTGATCTTCTCCCTGTAAATCTTCCCCTCTTCCTCAACCATCACCAATCTCACTGATTCAGCCACCGTTTCGTGTAAAGGACCCGTCTTGCGCATCTCTCGGGATCAAATATGCAATCTTCTTCTCCATCAAGAACCTTCCTATCACGCCTTGATCAACCAAAAAAGTTAACACAATAATAGCTTTCTCAAACTGTATTACCTCCACAACTGAACTCCAGCCAGAGTGAATCAAGAGCCCACCTATTGATTCATGGCCACAAAATGGTATACAGCATATGCGTGGCAAAATTTGGAATTAAAAAGCACAATAAAATGACCGTATGCTTCAAATCCTAAAGATTCACTCTTTTCCCTAGCATTTCATAAGACAACATTACAAATCTGACAACAATATGAATGGCTATCAACTCTGATCTCCTTTCCGAAAAACTAAATAGTCTCAAAACATAACCAGTTTCATGACTATACAATTAGGAGGAATCCGAACAGTCCAAATCACATGTATCCAAACCCAAAACAAAAAGCACGGGCAAATCAAAATCAGTGACCATTGTATCAAAATGGAAAGAAACACAAAATGGAAGAAACAATATGATTTGAGAAATCAAAATGGAAGAAACACAAATAAAAACACAATCCTGATTAGATGCTTAAAAATGATCCTACATTCAAGAAAAAACTGCCATCAAGTGAATCCCTTGACACAAACAAACAAAGAAATTGAAACCCACTTCCAGAATTCACCTGTTACTCAATAAAAACAATCCAATACAATCTGATAATCAAATTACATATCACAAAAATCAACTCAACATACTTCAGATTCAAAAGGGACGAAAATGTATGCTTAATGACAAAACCCAGAAAAATTCCAGACCCTTTCTAGCATTTCAGAAACTCAACAAAGAGAACGATTTGGACCCAGTGGATCCATGACAAAAAATATAATAATAATAATAATAATAATAATAATAATAATAATAATAATAATAATAATAATAATAATAATAATAATAATAATAATAATAATAATAATAATAATCAACTTTCAATAATACCACATCGCATAAAAAACATAAAGCCAAGGGATTCAAAACAGAAGACCGTTTAGCTCACCATTTAATCAGATTTTGCTTTCCTCTAGATTAAGACTAAAAATTCAAGTCCTCTGATTGGAGGAATCGTGGCACTGGTTCTTTAACGGTGACATTTCGGCCCAGCATCGAGGTTGCAAAGTCAATCATGTCCTCCACCGAGCCGACGCACCGCTTTGTTTCGCCGCGGCTCGGCGCTCTCTCGCACTCGCCCAGTGAAGCTTTCATCATGTCTGCCATGCGAGACTCATCTTGGGCGTGGAAGATTTTCTTCAATTCTTGAATCTTGCTGGTTGAAAAGGGTAATTTTGAGAGGATCACTCGGGGGCAAGAATGACCTTTTGGGCATTTTATCTCGAATGTCTGGCATTAGCATCACTGCCCCTTTCTTCAACATCTCTTCCCAGAAGAATTTTCCGGGTTCCACCCACCGGTTAACTACCTCCTTGCCATTGGTCTTCACTGTAGAAGCCAGAGTAGCAGTAGTAGAGGTTCCATTGAGGTAATTAGCGAACTTGACGCCACTTTTGTCGTACTCCTTGAAGGTGTTGTTGACTCTGTAAGTTCTGAAGTCAACCTCCTGATTGTGAGCACCTTTTCCGTAGTCAGTGAATCTATCAGAGCCTTCATTGAAGGATTGACCGTAGTTTGAAAAACTGACGCTGGCTGCATTGGAATCCTTAGCATACGATTCAAACGAATTGTCTCCGACATTGGACTGATCGCTTTAATTCTTGAAGGTTTCTGCAGCAGCATTGCCTCCGGCGCCGTAATTCTTGAAGTTATTTTCTGGAACGTTGCCGTTGGAGCCATATGAAGTGAATCATAGGTAGGGATGGCAATGGGGTCGAGCCGGGCTGGGGACTAGAAATCCCGACCCCGTCCCGGCATATGCCCTCGTTTCCCCATCCCCGGCCCGTCCCCGCTACAGAGAAAGGCGGGGATCCCCGTCCCCGGCCCACCGGGGACAAAATAATCCCCGATCTCAGCTCGGGAAAGCAGGGAAGCGAGGGCCCGTTTGGGTCCGGAAATAATTATAAAGATTTTTTTAAATAATTTTTTTGCCTCCAATATATTTTTATTCAAAATTTTTTAATCATATAGAAAACTTTTGTAGTGATTTCCAATAATTCACATATTTATCGTATCACTAGATTAGTATGAGTAAAATTAATAATTTATAATTTATAATTTATTTCTTTTTTATTTTTCCTCTTCTTTTTTATTTTGTTTTATATACATATATAATCTACCTATAATTTATATAATGTGTGTGTGTGTGTGTATATATATATATATATATATATTGGTATGTATACATATATATATGTATATATATAATTTATATAATATATATATATATATATATACAACACATATATAATTTACCTATATATAATATGTATATATATAATTTATAATATATATATATATATACAACACATATATAATTTACCTATATAATATATATATATATATATGTAAAGCGGGCCGGGGCGGGAATCATGCAATCCCCGTCCCCGGTTGCCGGGCCGAGAAATGAAGCTCGTCCCCGACCCATCCCCGCTTAAATCGGGGAATCCCCGGCCCAACTGGGTCGGGCCGAGCCGGGTCCCCGGTTTAAGTGGGAAAATTGCCATCCCTAATCATAGGCCTCGCATCGGAGGTGATCTTTAGGGTTTTGATCTCGGCAATGGTGCAAGGGATAACAACGATTTGGGTTCATGCACACGGGTCACGCCCCCACCTGGGTCTCCTCTGTCTCAGTTGTATCTTCCCTTTCCGATCCCGATTCTTATATGACCAAGTATAGATTTCCGACAACAATTAAAGAGTATGAAATGATTAGCAGCAATGAATTAGGGTTTTCGAATCATTCAAAGCCCAGGAACTACATCAACGCCATTGCTTTGAATTCAAATGTAACTGTGAAATTGAGAAGTGTAGAGTAAAGAAATTAGAGAGAAAAAAATAGCAGAAAACCTCAGTGACGACATTTGGTCTCATATGACTCATTATAGTAGCGCGGCTAGCATTGCTAGCATCACGATTTTTAGGTTAGTGCAAGCGGCAAGATGGTCCATCTTCCATAGAAGTTTGAGATCTCCAATACAATCTCGTGTGGAAGAACAGAATGTCTTTTCCTCTTCCTCAGACCTCAGCAATAGGGATTAAAGGTTTATTTGTGAGTCTGGACAGTCTGCCTCATCAATTCCCAAAAACTACAGCACTCCACAATTGCTTATAAATACTGTCGATTTTGCCTTATAAAAAATCTTCTATTACTAACCTAAAAAATATTCTCAAAATTCTAAAACTAAGATCTATAATTCAAAATTCTAAAATTAAGATCTATACCTAATTAATAAATTTAAGAAAGAACCTAAAGTAATACTACAAAATACCTCACAAATACTTTTCTGGTAAAGTCATCAAAATGTTAGAAAAAAAATAACACATTAACCTAAATCTGCTAAGGTATCAAACCCATATGACTTTACCCCTTAATTTACGTATTATTAATTTCGAGCGCTGTAGGCTCAGGCAGCTAACTCGTGTCCATCGGCTCGTACCCATATGGTCCCTAACTCCCTACTCCCTGGTGTCCATTGACGCGCTCCGTTCGGTTGATGGATGGCTTTGTGTCGGGCGTGTCACTTGCAACTATCACCACTCTGCTATAACCAAGTCTTAGTTAGACATTTTTTTTAATTCTAATACTCCTAACTAGTTTAATCCAATTCAAAGTGTAATACTGGAACCATAGACTCCCGCCCGCCCCTAAAATTTTCTAAAATTTTGTATTTTACTTTTGAAAAATTAAAAATTTTCAAAAAATCTTTTAAAATATTATTTTTTGCCCTCCAATTTTTTTTTAATAAGAACATGATCCCTTAATATAACCTACCTCCGA
Organism: Voacanga thouarsii; assembly: GCA_026120185.1. Taxonomy (NCBI): domain Eukaryota; kingdom Viridiplantae; phylum Streptophyta; class Magnoliopsida; order Gentianales; family Apocynaceae; genus Voacanga; species Voacanga thouarsii. Next base: position 1,517,428 of record JANUWF010001217.1, on the reverse strand, counting down.
CTCAAAATTACTAGTTCTCTCCTTAATTAGGTCATTACAGTAGCTAGTTTTGTTTGAGTAATACTTCGTTTAGGATTAGTTTGTGAGTTTATAAAAGGGAGAGAAAATAAGAGAAGTGGAGAGAAGTGCCTTCTATTCTCTTGTGTAATAGATTTTTATTAAAAAAACCGAAAAGAAGTGAAGGGATCTCAAATCTCTCTAACACCAAGAATCGTTTTTCTTTAAATTAGAGAGAAATGGAAGGAAAAGAAATACTTTCAAATTTTTTTAATAAAAAAAACTATTCTTTTTCTTATCTCCTAAGCTCTCAAATAACTTTAAACGTATATCATCTCACTTTTTTTTCATTTCTTTTTCTCTTATAACTTAAAACTTCTTCTTTTTTTTTCTCTTTTAAACTTGTAAACTAGCTCTCAGTGACGAAACCATATTTTTTTTTCTTCTAGAAACTGTAGTCAACCATGTTCATTGACCTATAAAATAGCCGTAATTAGCATTTAAATATATATATATATATATATATATATATATATATATATATATATTTGAGGGATAGGAGAATGGATACAGCTGTAATTAACATTTTAGGAGTGCCAATATAAACATTTCTTGGTTCAGGCCTTAATTTAGAGCTCTTTACTTCCCCCAAAAACGAAGTTAGATTTCAATAGAATCTTAAATGATCTTAAATTGATACTATAAATTTAGTATTTAATTAAAAATATAAATTGCATTTTTTTTCCTCGTAGAGCATTGATTCACTGTTTTGGTGGTCCAAATCATTTGTAAAAAATACTGATCTTGCACTAAATATTCATTCTTATAATAACAGCATGCCACCGACAAAGCTAGTCCTTCACTACGTACCAGCGAGTGGGGGAGTGGTACGGCTGCAAATTCAGATTGGCTACCAGAAGATTAGAGATTCCTTACCTCCTCCTCTGTTAGCTAATAGAGGTTCTTAGTTTGCATTTAAATGAAATTTTAATAGACTAAGGGTTTATTTAGATTAGTATTATATTTAAAATTTTGAAAAAAAAATGAATATTGTCATATATTTGAGGAGAATAATAAAATTAATTTTTTGAAATGTAGTAAGCAGAAATAATATTATTATGTTAATAATATAATTTATTAAAAAATAGTAAGTAGTATAAAAATAATTAATTGTGTATTAATAATTTTATTACTATAATATTCAAGAAATAATAATATTGAATAATATATTACTCAGAAATAAAATTCAAACACAATTATTATTTTTTTTTGTAATGTAGTAATATAATAACGGTAATATATTGTATATTTTTATAAAAGAAACAAAAAAAATAATTTTATTTCAAGCAAAGACGCAGCAAGATATAAATCTTAGTCAATCCTATTTGCTTAAATTTTACTATTGTGCATAAAAACTAAAATACTAATTAGTAGGTCAAGTGTTCAATTACTATCAAATCAAATATAGAGTTTAAAATTTAAAATTGAACTAATAATTTAAAATTGAAGGACAAGTCATAAGAAAGCATATGATAAAGAACAATGTTATGAATTTCAATTCTTAAGGGGAAAGTGAAAGTTAAAAATTTATAAATTTTTTTAAAAAACTTCCCTATTTTTTAAAGAAAAATATAAGACTGATACTTTTTGGATGTACGTATTTACATATAATCAGGGACGGAACTATAAGGAGTAGGCTAGCTTACACTCCCAAGATTTTTTAAAATTATATATTTCTTTTTTAAAAATAATTATTTTAGTAATGTTCTTCTAAATTCGACTTTTTGTCATTCTAAAACTTTTTTAAAAATTATAATATTATTTTCTAATTTATATCACATATTTTTTTATTTCGTCTCTATCCATTAAATAAGTAATACTTATTTGATTGCATAATCTCCCCTATGGCCTTTCTTATAATCATTAAAACAATAAAATAAAATACAAAATTGGAATCCCATGAAAAGGATATAAGTGATAATGTAGCTTACCTTTCTTGAAGTGTATAATAATGCGGCCTATCTTATCTACATATCTTCATATTTATTTGGGATTATCATTTACCATCCAATCTAAGAAAAAAAAAAAGTCTAAAAAGATTCAACAATTAACAAGTTAAATATACTTGTTTTAAAAATAATTCGAAAAAAAGATAAACTATTTTGACAAACTAGCAATGGAAGGCACTTACTTAGAGGCGAATCAGTCTCTCAGAAATTTACTTGTCCAGTTGCTGTGAAACTATTCTTTGTATGGAATTTAAGGGTTATTACTTTATATTTAATATTTGTTCGTTAAAAAATTAAAACAAAAAAAAATTAGGTCAGCCACTTAAAGTATAATTAGATCTTAGACGTGAAGGCCTTTAGGTGAACTGTACCAATTCAATATGGGAAGTAATTTCCAAAAGTTTTGCCAAATATGCGATTACAATCAGCTAGTATCAATTATTAAGGACATCTCATCCTTTGCTAACCTTTAAGATCAATTTTCTTCACAGGCAAAGACAATTATTTAATTAATAATATATTTTTTATGAAATTAAAAAAAATTGAATTTATTTTCTTTTTTATGTAATAATATATTTTTAAAAAAAGGAATAATTCTCCTTTTGGACCTATAAGATTCGTATAAAAGAGTGCTGCCAGATTCCAATTGGATAAAATATTTCAATATTCTGATAAATGAAGGGTTTGGTTGCGAGGGTTCGAGGTGGACTACCCAACTAAAACGAAGCCCAAGGAGCACAGCAGCAGGATTATCTGTACTTTGGTTTCAGCTCTCAGCCTATAAATTAATGGCCCAAAATGTTACTCAATAATTATGACGGCCCGTTAGATTTGGGACTGGTAGGGAGAATGGGCCCATTGGAGGACAGAAAAACTGAAGATATGATTCATTTTGGATTGTATACTCTCCATTGACCACGTTAGGCAACTCAGTAAGAAACCCATACGTGATTATTAAAGAAGGCTTGCGGTGAAGAAACGTAAATATCTGCCCAAAACCGAACCCGGGTCAGTATTTACCAATTTTGGTTATTTAACTATTAAATTGTGCTCAAACTCTAATCTTAAGGATTTAGAGGTATTTACTAAGTTTAGTTATTTAACTATTAAGTTGTCTAAAACTCTAACCTTAAATTATGAAAGATATAATTTAGGACAATTTTAGGATGACAATTGGTTAGGAGGGGTCGAGGATTAAAAATCCTTACTCAATCTCACCTTGTAACATCTCAACTTATTTTTTACCCTTCCTTGTGACGGGGAGGTCAAGATTTCCTATCCCAGCCTATTAAGGACAAAACTATCCCTACTCCCGATCCATCCCCAAATGGAGAAGTGTGGCCTAGTGGGCCAAGAGGGAAGAAAATTCAATGGCATCTAAAAAATAAAATACAGCAATAACAAATTAAGCTTTAGTCTCAAGAAATTTAGAGTTGACTCTATGAACCAATACCAGGCTACGTGTGATCATCCACATGAATCCTCTCTTTCCACTTCCTTCCATCGACCGTCATACTTTTATCCAAATCTAATAAAGATATATCTCTCATAATAACCTCTATCTATGTCGTTTTAGGCCTGCCTCTACTTTTGTCTAACCTATCTTGCCACCCTCCCTCAATTCTCCTAACCGGCGCATCCATCGGCCTTTTCTGTATATATCCAAACCAATGCAAAGTGATTTTTTCTCATATTCTCCTCAATAGAAACTACTCTCATATTTTTCCTAATAGTCTTATTTCTGACTCTATACTTTTTAGTATATCCACCATAACATACGCATTTCAACTACTTTTATTTGTGAATATAACACATTTTAACTGCCCAACATTCTGTGTCATATAATAAAGTAGGTATTACGGTTGTTCTATAAAACTTTCTCTTTAGGCTCAATGGTATATTACGATCACATAGAACTCCTCCATTTCAACCAACACGCCATAACTTGATGTGCAATGTCACCATTGAGCTCTCCGTCTTTCTGAATAATAAATTCTAGATATCGAAAGTAATCACTTACAGGTATATCTCTACCATATAAAGTTGCACTCTTAGTTATATTTCTACTACTATTAAACTTGTATCCATATACTCCATTTTATTCCTATTAATTCTGAAGCCCTTGGATTCCAATGTCTGTCACCACAACTCTAATTTAGTATTTACACCGGTTTTAGTCTCATTAATCAATACAATATCATCAGCAAACAACATACACCATGGCACAACCTCCTGTGTAGTGCAAGTCAACTCGTTCATAACGGTCGTAAAATGGAAAGGGCTAAGTGCTAATCCTTAATGCATCTTGATAGTAATAGAAAACTCTGCAATCATTCCAACGCAACTCCTTACATTTGTACATACTCCCTCATACATATTTTTAATGAGAGTAATATACTTTAGCGAGACACCTTTCTTGACCAGCATCCACCAAACTACTTCTCTAGGTACCTTGTCATAAGCTTTCTCCAGGTCAATAAATACCATATATAAATATTTCTTTCTTTCCCTATAATATTCAATCATCTACCGTAATAAATAAATTGTCTCCGTAGTGGAACGCCCCAGGTATAAAACCAAATTGATTATCTAAAATCTGTATAATGCACCTTAACCTCTATTCAATCACTCTCTTCCAAAATTTCATAATATGACTCATGAATTTAATCCCACGATGATTGGCACAATCTTGAACATCCCCTTTATTCCTATACAGAGGAATCAAAGTACTCTTTCTCTACTTTGTAGGCATCTTATTAACTCTATATATCATGTTGAACAGACTTATCAACCACGCAATCCCTATCTCGTCTAAACACTTCTAAACCTCGATCAGTATACCATTTAGTCCCACTGCCTTTTTTGGTCTCATCCTTTTAAGGGCCTCTCGAACTTCATGCTTCTGAATATGATGAATATATGTATGGTTAACCTATTCGTTCGAAATCGTAAGGCTACACACACTCGAAACTTGAGCTTGACTCCCGTTAAATAACTTATCAAAATAGGACCTCCATCTCTCCTAGATTTCTTTGTCTTTAACCAAAACTCTATGGTTGTTGTCTTTTACACATTTTACCACATTGAAATCTTTCGTCTTCTTCTCCTTGAAATGCGTCATTTTATATATATTCTTCTCCCCATCTTTAGTATCCAACTTTTCATATAAATCATTGTAAAATGTGGATCTTGTTTTTCTAACAGTTTCTTTATCTTTTCTTCTCGTGACCTTATATTTCTTAAAATTCGCATCACTCCTAGCATTGGCTAATGGGCTAGTTCGGCCCGTCGGGCCAGGCTAAGCTTGTCCTGATGGCCAAACCGCCCACTGTTCACTAGACCGGTCCTAAGTCCCGGTCCGGTTTGGTTTGGGCCAGGGATAGAAAACCCTGGCCCCCACGGGCCGGCCGCACTTGAGAGTCGTTGCACCAATGGCTCTCAAATTTTTTTTTTTATAAATTGGTCCCTAAAACGGCTGAAAATATATATATATATTTATAATTTAGTCCCTAACGGCTATATTCTCCCCCTAACCCCCCAAAACTCTATAAATACCCCCCAATTCACCCCAAAACTCATCAAACACTCTCTAACTCTCTCCAACTCTCTCAAACTCTCTTATTTTCATTCATCTTTCTCTCATAATTCTCAAATCTCTTCATTTCCTCTACAAAATGTGTTAGAATATAATTTATTTTTTAATATACTTTTTCAATTCTTTAAGAAAGTCTTCATATTTTGAAAGATTGTTGAGTGGATAAATAGTAGATACAAGAAGTAAAGCTTCACAAAATATTGTTGTTCTTGGTCATCAATTAGTTAGTATTTCTTAATCTTACAATTTTATTTTTTAACTTTATTAATTAATTATTTGTTTTAGTTATTTGTTTAATTTTTAAGTTAATTTGTTACTTATATTTTTCAATTCTCTTATTTCATTATTTGTTAATACTTTATTTTATTTTTTTAAAACTTTTATTTGAATTTTGATTGATTGTTTTTTTTTTTTTAAATAATGGATCCAAATTAATATCATCATTTTTCTTCATCACAATCATCTGCACATTTTGATTTCAATATAGATCCAACCTTGAATTTAATAAATAATAAAATAGGTAATGAAGATGAAGACCCTAGTAGGCCTAGCGTTAGTGTTTCACAATCACAACCAACTCTAACTATTAATCATAATTAATCTAATATAGGTCATGATGATGTTGAAAAAGCAGATGTTATAACTAAAGCAAAAACATCTATGGTTTGAAATCTTTTTTAAAAGGATAATGATAATGATATAGTAACATGTAAAATTTGTAGAGTGATATATGCACATAAAAAGAGAGGAGGGATGGGAACGTTAGTTAGACATATAAAAATGTCACATAATAATTGGTTAGAAAACTTACTTAAACAACAATAAATACATACTACAGGAGGTCAAATTATTGGTAATTTTCAATACGATCATAGAAAAAATAGAAGTGGATTTGCTAAAATGATTGTTCAAACTAAATTACCTTTCAATTTTGCAAAAAACAATCTATATTATGAATAATATATGTAAAATAATTGTCAACCAACATGGAAAATGATTCCTAGAACAATATTAAAAAATGATATAATAAAGATATATAAAGAAATAAAAGAGTATCTAATTGCTATGTTTGATTCTTGTAATTGAAAATTTGCTCTTACTTGTGATGGTTGGACTGCAATTATTAATGAGTTTTATTTGTGCATTACATGTCATTTGATAGATTATGATTGGTTAATACAAAAAAGAACTATTTATTTTAAATTATTTGAATATCCTTATATAGATAATAGTATAACTAGAATGATTACTCAAATATGTAGTGAATATATGATTTTAAATAAAATTATTTCTATTTCTTTGGATAATTCTTTAAATAATGATTCTACCATAGCAATTTTGAAAAATACTATAAATTCTATATTGTATGGTATTTTATTTCATACTAGGTATGTTTGTCATATACTTAATTTGTGTGTTAAGGAAGAATATAAATATGTTGATGATAGTGTTAATATAATTAGAAATATTATATTATTTATTAAAACTTTTCTAACTAGGTAACAAAATTTTAAGACCTTATGCCGAGAACAAAGTGTATCTTTTAAAAAATTTAGATTAGATTGTAAAATTAGATGGAATTCAACTTTAGATATATTTGAAAGTGTTATACTTTTTCAAAATCAACTTATTGAATTTTGTAATAGTAACAATTTTCAATCTCAACTAACTGAAATTCATTTTGAAAATTATATTGCACTTTTAACGTTTTTATTTACTTTCAAAGAAGTAGCTGAACTTTTTTCGGAATCTTATTATCCCACTACTTATCATATTTTTCCAACACTTGCTAAGGTAGCACATATTTTTTGTGAGTATATGGACCATCTCTAATATAGTTATTTTATGAGAAGTATGTTTGAAAAATATAAAAAATATTATGAAGATATTTCTATTTTATATTGTATGACATTGTGTATGGATCCTCGAATAAAAACGACTGGATTTTATAGTATTATTGAATATCTATATGAAACATTAGATTTTGATGAATCTCAAACATTTAGACAATGCATGATAAAAAAAATAAAAGATAAAACGGTTAAAGCTCTATTTGATATGTATAACTTGTATGAGTTTGAGTCTTCTTGTTCTGGTTCTCCTAGTTTAAGTAGGTAAGCTTCATCATCATCTAACAGTCACTTTCAACCACCACGAAAATCTTTCTCTTCGATTTCATCAGTATTTAATCCATGGGGTATTATGAAGCGTAAAAAGATCATCTACCACCTACAACGAAATAAAAATTTACGAGATGTAGCCATTGGTAGAAAATGAGGATCAACATTTTGATATTTGTGGTTGGTGGAAGGTTCATGTAAGTCAATACCCCATTTTATCTAAAATAACATATGATCTTTTGACACCACTTGTCTCCACAGTGCTATCGTAAAGCTTCTTTAGTGAAAGCGCTCGAACAATCGATGAAAGAAGATTTTGATTGGCTCCTCATACTTTGGAGATGTTAATGTGTTGTAATAGTTGGTTCGCAGCCGAAGATAGGACGACTAATTCGTAGATTGTTGATGATGACTCATATGATGAATGGGGTAAGCCAAGTAATTAGTTTAATATTCAAATAATTAGGAATTTAGGATAAGTAATATTATGTATGTAATTTTATTTTTATGATATTTATTCTATTTTGTAATTTTGATCATTGTAATATTTTTAAGAGGTTTAGGCATCAAGTCCCCCTCTTATGTAATCTTTATTTTATTAATTAATAAAACAGGTAGGGGTCCAAGCCAAACCCCCTACCACTTCAAGGTGACTTTTTTATAATTTTAAAAAATTGTGTTATTTAAGTAATAATAAAAAATTACAAAACAGTTGAATATCAAAATTTTTAATCGAATTAAGTAGGAAAAAATAAATAAGGAGAGACTAAGGCCCGGGACCGGCCTGCGGGCGGCCAGCCAAGCTATGGGACTGGCCCGCACGGCTTGCGGGCTAGTCCCCCGAAACCGTGTAGTCTGGCCTAGGTGTCATTACTAATCATTCCTGCACTTTCTTAAGTTTCTATAGCACTTTCTTTTACTTTTTACATCTTCTTTCACTTCGTTGTTCCACCACGACATGTCCTTGTTTAGTAGTACTCTTCTTTTAGATTCACCAAGCACTTCCTTAACTACTGTCATAATACATTGAGCCATCTTTCTCTATATAGTATCTGGATCCGAATCCATATCAGAAGACCAGTCATCCACTTGAACTATCTTATCGACAAAGTCTGTTATTGCATCCCTTTGTAGCTTCCACTACTTAATCCTAGGGTTAACTCGATGATTTCGCTACTTACCATTTTTCCTAAAATTAAAATTGAGGACCAACAATTAGTGTTGCATAACTATACTCTCGCTTGGAATAACTTTACAATTCGTACAACCCCTACGAAACCTACGCCTCGTAATAAAGAAGTCTATCTTACTGGTATTTAACCCTCTTCTAAAAATCACTACATAAGAATCTCTCTTCTTAAATTAGGTGTTTGCTATAGTCAAATCATAAGCTAATGCAAAGTCAAGAATAGCAGTTCCTGCTTCATTTCTAACTCTGAAACCTTGACCTCCATGAATACTCTCAAACCCACTCTGATTAGTACCCACATGTCCGTTTAGATTACCACCAATGAAAAGCTTCTCTGCAGATGATATACTTTGTACAATCTCATCTAAATCATCCTAAAACTGTTGTCTAACCAAATCATCAAATCCCACTTATAGCACATACACAGTAATAACAGTAGTAATCTCGTTGCCAATCATGATCTTGATACTCAAAATCCTATCATTCTTCCTCTGTACTTCAACCACATCATCAATAAATTTACTGTCAATAATAATTCCGACTCCATTTCTATTTCTAACTCTAAAATAAACTAAAATAAAATAATAAAGTTATAAAATATAACTCCAAATAACAAATAAAATATATCAAAATTCAGTATCAATAATAAGTTATGGACATATAATACAATTTTGAAAAACTAAATCTCCCAATATAATTTTATTCATTCAACATTCAACAAAACTTGTAAAATAAAAAATCAAATATGATTTAGTTTTACACAATTAAATATTTCTTACATTTTAGTTTGAAAATAAAATATGACATGTTTTCATAACAATTCAAATTAATCTTAAAAAAATATTACCTCATTTCTCAAACTAAATATTATGATATATCTTTAAAAAATCTTAAAAGTTTTTTACTATTTACTATATTTTAAATTATGATAATATACTTTTAAAAATATTAATTATAAATTATTATATATATTTAAAAATATTTATGTATACATTTAAAATTTTGTGTATGTGTATGAATGTATGTGTGTATAAAAATAGAAATTTAGGAAACATGTCGCATCCTATCCCGCCTCGATGGATAATCTCTTACCCAATAGGATCGGGTCAAGTCAAATATCTTACTTAAGTAGGAAAATTGTCATTCATAAAAGCGAATTATTAGTGTAACTAAATTATAAATTTATACTCACCAATATCGTTTGGGAAGTAGTTGGATTTGATTCTTCCTCAACTTAAGTAATTCTTTAATTTATTGATTTAAACTCAAAATTAATGAACTTAGACTCTTTTATGAGTTAAGTGAGGATTTTAAGTGGTTGTATTGGCAATATATATTTGCGTATTCGATGAAAAATCAATGATTAACATATTGATATCACCCATATTTTCGATCAAACTTTTTGATTGCGGTGAATAGTAATGGTCAACTTTTTTTTATAGTAAAGTTGTATTTTTTATATAAAAAATATAGATTGAGTATGATGTATTGATTGAAATTTATTGATATTGAAGTAAATAGTAATTAGGGTCAACTATCTTTTATAATAAAGTTGTATTTTTATATGAAAATATGATTTGAGTATGATGCAAACTGTAAATTGTAATTTTTATAGCAAAGCTGAATTTTTTATGCCTTTGTTAAATTTGAAAATTTTTATGATTCATGTTGAAGTTGTAATTTTTATTGGGAAAGCACATGAATAAGAGCTACCTGAATTAATTATGTTTTGACTAATTGATTAAAAAAAAATTCAATTTTAGAATCCATATTTCTATGTTTATTTTAGAATATTAGTGTGTAAATGTGAGAACTTAATAATGTTATAAAAAAACTTTAGGACATTTTTTCAAACAAGAAGGTTTGCAATAGTTTCCAAATAAAGTATCCTCCCATTTGTATATTCTTTCTTTTATTGTAATAAGATTTGGATCTATCACAGATTGTTTTCCCACAAACTGACTAACCATGATGTCTGTGACTTGGTTAGGCCCGAGCCAACGTCACACCGGTCTTTTTCGAACTCGTTTGGATGCGTGCAAGTGAGTTTCAGTGGTTTTGTAGCGGATCACAATAAAAATGATAGAAAATAGCAATGAACGGAATGAAAATGACATAAAACAGTACTTAATTGGAAGTTGACCTATACCCGAATGTATGAAAGTACTCATTTCATTCATAAAAAGTATGTATAAAGGTATTTACAACAAGTATTGATGAGGGGAAACACCAACATTTATAACTGATTTCGTTTACTTCTATCCGATCTCGTTTTTATACGCTCCCTATAATAGACGTAGCAAACTTTTTTCTTGTGATAGCAATATATACCATTTTTCTAAGAAGATAAGAAAAGTTTACCAATTTTCTCTGGGTATAACTACAAAGAATCTAACTATGAAAATTTAAATACACGGCCTTTAACGTCTAAAGAAATTTACAAAAATATAACAAAAACCTATCCATATATTTATATAGGAAAATAGAGGGATTGATAATTTCAGTCGCTGGCTAGCTGTCAGCTCATTGCTGGGCATGACACCGGCTGGTCGCTTGGTACAGCGCTGGGCACATGACACAGGCATGATGTTGGGCTCGGTTCAAGCACTCAGCATGGGCACGACACGGCAGTCGGGTATGGGCACAGCTCTGGCACCTTCGGTTGGTCTCAGGCACCTTGGCTGGGTGTCTAGCAATGGCGTCGAGCATAACGGGCTAGTTTCTCCTCAAGTCATTCCTTGTCAAGTTGCACCTTTCGTCTTGGGCCTTCAGCTAGGGACATTCGGGTGTCCTTAAACTTGTTTAGGATATCCTTGGTAAGGTCATGAATGTTCCAAGGCACACTCAGCATAATTGTGCGAGGTGGCCAAGTATGCTTAGGAACGTTCGATCCTTTTAGTTTTTTAGACAAGTTCAAATATATACGAGCGTTCTATTAGCACTTCGGGCATTGAAGTTGGGCATAGGTAAGGTCTTGCCTACGTGAGTGGACAATTACAGGTTGGCCTATGATATCCTCCCCTACTTGATTTAGTGATGTCCTTGGTGCCATATTCTCTTTCAAGCTCTTAGGGATTCCTGTTCCATTGGGGTGTTTCATCCAACGTTGTTAGCCTTGCTACCTTAGAGACGAACTTCCTTTCAGGTAATTGGGTCTGGTAGCAAAGTTTACGAATCTGAACTTACCTTTTCTCATTGAAACTCGATGCATGCCATTCCCACATTCTCCATCTAACATGTACATAGTTGACAACTTGTACCATCTGCTGGACTTTCCCTCAGAGTTCTCAATAGGATTGACACACAAAAAATTCTCTATCATCATCAATGAATTCGTGTATAGAATCATGACAATGTTGAGTTAAGGTTCTTCAAAAACTCCATACCTAATATGAGTCTAAAGTCATCCATCTTCACCACGGTGAACGTAGTTCTATCCTCTTTCAGTCTAAACTTGATTTTTGCTCTGCAAGCAAAACCCACAATCGGTTTGGCTGCTAAGTTCGTGGCCTTAACTAAGCCTATTTCCTTCTCTAGTACTAGACTTAATTGCCCAACTTTTGAACATGCCAAGTAATTATGGATTGCTCCTATGTCAACCAGGGCTCTCACGGCCCTTCCGTTCACCAAGGTGTTCGCGTTCATGAGTCCCTTTGGTATTCGAGATTGTTTGCATTGTTGCAAGGGTTTGGGCAACTCCCATGATCTTGCCCTTATCCTTTTCCCCTACTGTATCCTCCACAGGGGTATTGCATTCACTAGCAAATGCCCTAATATAGTCATCCTCTTCAGTGCTTTTAGTTTCACTAGGGCTTGCCTCTCTAATGTTAGCTTCCATAGCTTTTAACAATATTGCAAAAGTACTAGGTTCCATCAGTGCATTCATTAGTTGTTTCTTTATGTCCTTTTTGGGGCAATCCTAAACGAGATATGGTCTGTTGTACAAGAAGCACCTATATGTTCTTCATTATTGCCTATTATCTACCTTTTGGTTTCCGTTCTGTCCCTCTCTCGTGATAGACAACCTGTCTCCCCCACTTGAGCTTGGTCCAGGCTGATAAGTTTGCTTAAAAGGCCTCCATTTCCACTGTTTTTATCATTCCCTTCTTAGGTTTGGTTGGATTCCTGCCCTGTACTCACTCTTCTAGGGTTCTCCTTCCGCTCCCTCACAGGGTCTAATTGAAAGTCTTGCAAGCCCTCTACCATTGTGATGGCATGAGTCAAGTCTTACACCCGCTGTCTGTTTAACTCCTTCTTGACCTACGACTTCAATCCCTCGATGAAACTTAATAGCTTGTCTATTTCTGGCATGCCCTCTATTTGGAGAAAGCATGTAGTGAAAGAGTTACGTACTCCCGCACAACTCCGGTATACCGTAGCTCCCTGAGCTTCCGTCTCACGATATACTATGTGTTCAGGGGAAAGAACTGCTTCTTTATGGCAGCCTTCATTTCTTCCCAGGTCCTAATGGTAAGCTATCTCGCTTCCATCTCCGCAACTTGTACCCTATGCCATAACTTGGCATCGTCTTCCAAGTATGTGGTAGCGGTGTCCACCTTTAAAAGCTCCTTGGTTATCCCAACCATCTTGAAGTATTGGCCGAGGTTGAAGAAAAAGTTCTCCACCTCCTTGGCATTTCTAGCTCACTTAAAGTTTTTTAGTTCTCTAGCCTTCAGCTTTAGGGCTGGTATGGTCGTTACCGGTACTTGTCCCTCAGAATTGACCTGTCCCACGGTCAATTTGAGCATCTGCAAATCCGCTCGAATCTCTTCCAATATACCTCACACCTCTTCTACTGTACGGGCATTAGCTGCTACCGATGTGCATGCCTTTTGTAGCACAACATTTTGCTAGTCATGCCTGACTTTATGAAACTGCATCATAGGAATCGTTTCTCTTAGTACGATGTCTATATCATCAGTCTGGCCATTAAGATGTGCAACACTGACTCCATGAAGTCTACACACTTCATCAATGACCTAGTGTCCATCTCGGTCTCTCCCAGGCAGATGGTACTGTTCTTGTTAACGACGGCCTCCAATGCCTCCAATTGGTTCCTTGTTGTATCTTCCCTCAAAAATGGTCTAACCATCACCATTGTAGGCTCACTAGGTTCGAACTCGATCACAGACTCACTCGTACCTATCTCATTTGCCATCTTCTGTCTAACACGGTCACAATCCGAATCCACCTATGCGGTCACTGCCACTTTTCAATCAAGGTCCTCCCACACTGACCAAGATAGCTAGAGTCCAGGCATCTAATATCCTCTGTCGTCTGTGTTAGTCTCTGGCTGGCTGATTCATGGTGATTCAATTGTCCACTGAGCTCTCCTATAGCTCTTGCAGGAAAACCGTCCACCGTTTGCCCAAAATCTAACTAACCAGTCCTCTAAAACTAACTCCCAGTGGCTTGGAGAAATATTTATAGTGCACCAGACTCAACTCCTAGTAGTTCTAGTAGCACAAATCCATGCTCTGAAAGTAACTCCCGTTAGTTACAACAACAGCGCTATGATACCAACTGTTACCGGTTGTTTTCCCCACAAATCGACTAACAATGATGCCTGTGACTTGGTCAGGCCCAAACTAACATCACATCCACCTCTTCCAAATTCATTTGGATGCTTGTAGGTGAGTTTGAGTGGTTTTGCAGTGGATCACAATGAAAACAGCAATGAATGGAATGAAAACGACAGAGAATGACACTTAAACAGAAGTTAACTAGCACCTAATTGCATAAAAGAACTCATTTCATTTATAGAAAAACAAGTACAAAGGTATTTACAACAAATATTGGTGAGGGAGAACACTAGTGTTTACTACCGACTTTGTTTGCTTCTATCTAATCTCATTTTTGTACACCATCTATAATAGCCGTGGTAAACTTTTCCCTTATGACTGCAGTAAATACCATTTTTTGGAGGAAGTGGAAAAAGTTTGCCAATTTTCTCTAGGCCTAACTACAAAGAATCTAACTATGAAAATTTACATGCATGACTTTTAAGGCCTTAGGAAATTTACAAAAATATAACAAAAATCTATCTACATATTTACATAGGAAAACGGAGGGGCTGATAATTTCGATCGACGATTGGCCATCGGCTCATTGTTGGGTACGACACGGGCTGATCACTAGGGGTGATACTGGGCGAACAACATGGGCATGGTGCTAGCATATTCGATTGGTCTTGGGCACCTCGACTGGGCATCTAGCGCTGGGCACGACTTTGGCACTTTTGGTTGGTTTAAAGCACCTCGGCTAGGCATCGAGCACAACGGGTTGGCTTCTTCTTGAGTCGTTCCTTGTCGACTTGCACCTTTTATCTTGGACTTTTGGTTAGGGACACTCGGGTGTCCTTAAACTTATCTAAGATATCATTGGGAAGGTCATGAACATTCGTAGGCATACTTGGTCTAACCGAGCAAGGTGGCTAAGTACGCTTAGGAACGTTCGATCCCTTCGATTTCCTAAACAAATTCGAAGACATACGAGCGTTTCATTAGCACTTCGAGTACTGAAATTGGATGTGGACAAAGTCTTACGCACCCGAGCGGACCATCACAGGTTGGCCAACCTGTGACAGGACACATATTATGATATATTTAAATGTTTATTTTGTTGATGAGTTTATCTTTACTATTTATTGGGCATATAGGCATGATTTGTTCATTACCCTCCTTCCTCCCTTATAGAGATCATTTCTCCCTTTTTCATGGATGTTTTGAATAGCGATGAATTCTGTAATTCTTGATAAATTAAAAAATAATTTAATTTTGAAATGTTCAAAGTATTGAAAATTACTAAATATTTTCACATTAGAGGCTTACTTACAATTGATAGAATTCAGAGTTTGAATTTATTATTTTATGTTATTTTCTATAACTTGCTTTTTATTAGTTTTTCTAAAGGGTTGGTTCTCAGAATATTAAAAGTTAGTTATGATTTCTCTTAGAGGAACTTAAAATTCTTCTAACATAAGAGACGTGGCACAATTCAAATAGAGTTTTGTACCACGTCATCTAACGATAAGGATCCGAGGCCGCGTAAGTTGTCGTATGGCAACTTGTGCGGTCATTTGAGTTTATATGAACATTTGACACAATCACATGAATATTTCACACAATTACATGAACATTTCACACGATTACATGAACATTAAAATGACATCGTTTTGAATGGTCAAAATGACATCGTTCTACTAAAAAAAAAATTTACACGCGACCACTTTTTTGAACATTAGATTTTCACCATTTTCGATTTGGGCCGTGAAATCACTGCGCAAGTTGTAGTACACAACTTGCACGGCCCCAGATGCATAAATAGCTGGAGTCGTGGGGACAACAATGAAACGAAATGTGGTCAGACTTTTATGCTTAGTGGTGATAGAGATGGAGAAGTGTGAAGTGTCCACGATAGGGTGGGATAGGACTCTTTTGTTTTATTTGTACCAACGTTAACAAAAATGTCACAACTAAATTTATATATTGAGATTGGAATTTTCTTAGGATAGAGGACAGATATTTCAAAATTTGAAACTAAGAGATTCGATTACATTTGAAAATTTTAATCATTTGACATAAAACAATATTTATTGGCAGATAAAAATTGAGATTCTAATAGATTAGGGGATGAGTATTTCAATTTTGAGAATGACAAGACGTTCTATAAAAATTTAAAAATAAGAAAATATTTATTAAAAGTTCCCCTAGTGTAGTGAAGAGTAAAATAAACATTGATCCTTTACCATAAGATTAAATCTTGATAAAGATTGAATTTTTACAAATTTTTTTTATAGTTAATTGATTTATATTAGTTATAAAATTGATTTTTTCTATTATGAAATTGATTTTCTTCTGTAAGTTGGGAAAAGTCCGTAGTCGTTACTTTAGGTGTGTATGGGTAAAGCTCGCCTCGTGATTCTAACCGACAAAGAATCACAAGAATGAAATCAGTTTAGATAAATCTTGACAGACCGACAAAACTTAGAAGGTCAATAAATATTCCGAAGGTATTCAATCTTGGAACCTAAAGTTTATCGCAACATCACCCAACTAATTGGGTTGGGGCCCAAGCCCCTGAAATTAATTTTCTTAATCTGGCATCAACATTCCTTACAACTATTACCCTCTATATTATTCGGTATTTTCTGACAACTCTTACCATCCTGAATTATTGGAAAAGGGTAAATATATTTTTCTAATTCTATACTACTTGCTGCTTTAATCCAACTATTACCACTCTAAGTTCTTTAACAATTGTCCACCCGGTCGTGGGGCCTCGACGCTCGGGTGGGGGAGGTTCGCCTTCGAGACTTCCTCCTAAATCCAAGTTCTTTAACAATTGTTACACTTGGTAGACATCCTTTTTAATTCTAATACTACAGTGCAATACTGGTTTGTTTGAGCATTTATTTCTAGGGATGGAGTCAGAAATTGAAGTTGGGAAGAGACAAATTAAAAGATTTTATAAAAAAAATTTGAAAGAGAGAGTAAAGAGTAAAATTTAAATTCTATTTTTTAAAAATTATTTATTTAATTAAAGTAAAAAATAAAATTCAAAAATTTTGGAAGAGCGGGCCGTCCCTGCTTGTTTTAGTAATGGAAACAATTATTTTTGTTCCAAAAAAATGAGTGTGGAGTCAATAGTATAAATTGACCTAGAAAATAGTTGTAATTTGCTTTTACTTTTCAAATAATTGATGGATAGGAAAATAAATACGAACCTTGACTTCTTATATTAGGATGATAGCTGTACTGTGTTAACTCAACTTATTATAATATGGATGATTAGCTGAGTTTTATTTTAAGCGAGATAGTGAGATTAGCAGTGTTAATATGAAATACCAGAGTAGTCAGGCATTAATTTCTTACTCTAATTAGCATTATTTTTCTTCCAAAAAAAACCCAATTTTAATAGACGACCTTAAATTAGATATAAATTTTGTATCTAAGATTGGTATTTAATTGGAAATCTAAGTTGCATTTTTGTTAGTTAATCTTCAAGGTTTAACTTGTTAAGTTACAATTTGAATGTCAATATAACTTGTATGAAAAAGGTGGAAAAATTGACAATTTTGTAATTTATTTGGCTAAAGTTACATTTTTTTACTAAGCAAAAGCTCTACTCCGTAATGATAATAGTGTATACTTGGTAATCAAATTACTTCAACTTGACTTCCGTGTTTAATGGTGAAGAGCAATAACCAATTCTTGGGTGCAAGTGCAATAATCAATTCTTAAATGACTAGGTTCATACTCGTGTATTATATGGGATAATTTTAATAATTTTTTCAGTCTCTTGATATCAATATAAATAGTCTATTTTTTTATTCATCTTCAAACTTAGATATAACAATAATTATAACGTTCTCACTGATTGAATCAATTTTTTTTTTTTTTATCAACATTAGAATCAAAGGTGTAAAGATTTGTGAAGACAAATATCCTAAAAGTATTTTAGATTCAAAATTTGATTTTTTTTTTCCATAGAACTTTAAAAGCCTATGTATTCAGAATTAAAAATAAAAAAATTAAAATAGTCTGTCATGTTCTGTTTGTTCATGTGGATTTTGGTGAAGAAATGGAAATGAAACCTCCAAAAGGAAAATTACCTACAAATCGCAAAATATACTCACGTAGAAAAAAAAAAGTTCAGAATCTATATTGATATTTTCATTCTGAGAAGCAAAGTTGACTACGAAATAGCAAACCAACCATAGGAAACTCCCAAAGAAAAAAAAAAGTTTAGAATCTACGTTGATATTGTCATTTAGAGAAGCAAAGTTGAATGCGAAATAGCAAACCAACCATGGGAAACTCCCAAAAACTATCCAATTCCTAAAGCCTCATTCAATTTTCAAGATTTTTTACTTCGATAACTATTAAATTCAAATCAAAATTTCAATTTAATTAAAAATAATTAATCCAAATAATTTTAATTTTTTAAATTATCATTTATTCAAGAAAAAAGTATTTTTTAAACTCTAATAAATATCTAAAAATATTTTTGTGAATGCACATTTAATATCTTTAGACATTGAAAGGAATAATGAGTTTCAATTGATAATTTTAATGCAAAAAATTGAATTAAATTTTTAGCATTAGTTCCAAAAAAAATATGTCACATGATACATATTTAGGGATATTTTTGTGAATGCACATTTAATGTCTTCATATATTAAAAGGAAAAATGAGCTTCAATTGATAATTTTAATTTAAAGAATTAAAATAAAATTTTAGAATTAATCTTTAAAAAAATATGTCACCATTGTTGACAACAATTAAATGGTAAACAATATTTTTAGAATTCTTAAAAAGATGAAAAGCGAGAAATTAAAAAGATTTTAGAACAAAAATCTAAAAGATTTCAAAAAGTTGTTTGTATTCAGATAAGCTAACATAATATTAGTTTGTATGAATTCATTCAGATAGTTTGTATTAAGATAAGCTAACATAATATTAGTTCGTATGAAATCATTTAGATACCCCCAATTTTTTTTTTTTTAAAAGCCCTTCAAATTTAAGGCAATCTGACACCCTTCTCTCTTAACAAGATTCCTAAATTTTCATGTTGTTTACCAGCTTGATCCTTTCTAGTCTTCCAAAATTAATCCTTCAAGAACTAATAACAAAAAATAAAAAAATAAAAAAATCACTTGCATCTGCAACAAAACAAAAACATTTTCTGCCATAAATTAATAGCCGAGAGTCTTGAACATTTCAAATCTTTCACCTCCTAATTACACCAAAACTTACTAAATAATATAACTACACATATAATGCACAGACTGAAAAAGACATAGAAAACCAAATTGATACATTGGGAAAACTAAAAATCATTCCTAGTTTAATCACCCTTAGTTACTGACTTCTACTCAACTTAATATCTATTCAGAATATTGAAAAATACACAATCAAACTACATGATCGCACATTTACATAGCAGTGCACTTCAAAACCACAATTTTCACTTCATTTCCCTTCAATAATTAAAATATTCAAGTGCAAAAGCATGGATTCATACATTATATTGGAATATATACCTTCTAAATTAGTTTATCTTATGTAATTATCGAGTTTATTAATAAAAGTATTAATTCTCAAAATTTGTTTGTGAATTTACATTTTATATGTGCACGATTTTTGTTTGGAAAGAACCTTTTGTGTTTAAGTAAGTGAGTGATCTATATGAATGGTGGTCTTTCACAGTAAGGTATAGATCACATGTTACTTAACACATAAATGTTTATTCTTAATTGATTGATGAAAAATGGAGAATAACTTACCTTTAACCAGTGAGTAGTTCACTCACTTCATATCATGAGTATATTTCGAATATATAGAATATGATCTGTAATAGTGGTTTCTAAAAGTACTATTTAAAAGAAACTCAGACTATTACTGCCACAGCGTAGACTAATACTCTACCACTTGAGTATGAGTTGGTAGTCTGATGAAATTAGAAGCATATATTTGATATACTGTAATTGAGATTCTTTCGTAAAACTAACATACTCGTATGTTGGGTATATGTGACTAGTTAGTTAAGATACACTTGTACAAGAGAGCTTTTACGCTATATCGCCCTTTGTGACTGTTCAAATAATCTAATTATCCAGGGCCCTGGGAAACATGACTTAAATGTTTACTTTAGGGTAGCTCCTTTGAAAAGTGGAAACATTCCAGAAGTCATGGATCATTGGACTGGAGGTTTAAGGATGGTAGATGTCTATTAGAGATGTGTTAGTACACTCTTCCTCTCTAATTGCACAGTGATGCGTAGTGGGGTATTTTAGTCATTACATTTGTAGGTCGAAAACTTTGCTAACGCAGCATTATCCTTAGGATCAATATTTTCTTATGGTGATATTAGAAAATATTTAAATGCAAAATATAGCTATTTATATAGTAAGGGTATTTTGGTCATTTTAGTATCCAAGACGATGTGTCTTTTGGTCATTGAAATGGCCCTTAAGTCATGAAAGATTTGGGTTAAGAAATTGGTCTTGATAATTATGGATTTTTATTTTATTAGTCTAATTTATTATTGGATTAGAATAAAATAAAAGGTCCAAGAGAAAGTATTTATTTTATCTAGTTTAATTGGTTAATTAATTATTCAGGACCCAAGGTCTAGATTGAATTATTAGAAAATTAATCTGAATATAACCTAGATAAAAGGTATAAAATTTTATATTGGTCTATTTGAGCTTAATTATTTATTGGGTTGTTTAATATAGTCCAAAAATAAATAATTGAGATTTATTATTTTTGAGTGTTCAAGCCCAAGAATAAATAATTTTATTTGGCCAAATAAATAAGACCAAAGGTAAAATAAAATTTAAAAATGAATTAATTAATTAATTAAATTTAAAAAAAAGACAACACGGGATAGATCTTGTGTTATTCTGCGTGAAGGATAACAGAAAGCATGTGTACTTTCTATTTTCACACAGATGGATATACTCTCTCGGGGTGTGGAAATGGAAGATAAAATGCAGCTATGATTGTTTGATATTTTGATTGGAGCAATTGGACTTATGCATTGAATTTCTATTCACATAAACAAACCCAAAACAACACAGAGAGAAAGCTCCGTTGAAGCTTTCACAAAGGTTGATCAAACCTACTTTTTTAAGCCTTCACTGGTTGTGCTATGGGTACCATTTCGGAATATCGAAATTTCGCGTGGATGAGACGCAGTAGACGTTTATAAGGACGTAAGACATTAGCTTCAAATATACTTATATAGACATCTACACTAGTGCGAAGAGGATCATTTAATCATAGAAGCAAATTTTTCGTTTTCCTAATATGCTTTCATTTTGATGATTTTTACTATTTTAAACCTTCACATTAAACTTCCTCCTATATACAAATAGAGCGAGAAAGTAAGAGTTGAGAGAGAGTGCACCAAGAATGGGATCCTCGGGGCTTGAACTACATGAGAAAAAGTAAAACCACCACCGAAGTCAGTGAAGGAGTCACTGAAGTCGATTCCATGGAGGATGAAGATGGAGATGATCCTTCAATGTGCTTCGCCAGAATGCTGATTCTCCGATCAATGAATACAAATATCAAAACAATTGAATTCAATAACTTTAACAAAACATAAACTATTCATTAGTCTAGCTAAAAAACATAAAAACTTATAGAGATCCATAATATGGTTCCTACATATAGCACAATTATGCTGGGAGAAAATCGATCACAGCCGAACTAAAGTACCAGGAAACCTTGGAAGTATGAAATTCTAGAGTGAAATTGAGTAGTTACCAACCAAATAAGTTAAGCAATCACCAAAAAAAATAAGAAGTCAATAATATCTAAGGAAGAGTAACACACATGCAGCGTAAAAGTTTCAGGGAGGAAATCACAGGTTCCCAGATTGATGGAAGCAAAATTTAACAATTCATATATCTAAGACTTTCAATTCAAACAAAAAGAGAAAATTCAAGCAATAATTCTATAACCCTTCAAATAAATCAATTAAGAACATATCTTGAAGAAAACAAATTTAAACTTATATTAATTTTTTTTTAAAAAGCCAAAAAAACAGTTGTACCTTGATCTTGTTAAGCAAACCTCCACGGTCGGCTGCTATTGACCGGTTCTTCTCCGTAACTGAACTCTATATGCATAGAAAACAAAGCATGTATTCCTCAACTATTGACTTCTGCTCAACTTAATATCTATCCAGAATATTGAAAAATACACAATCAAATTACATGATCACACATTTACACAGTGGTGTACTTCAAAACCACAAATTTCACTTCATTTCCTTATATAGTTAAAATATTCAAGTGCAAAAGCATGGATTCAGGAAAAACAAAACCACTGCCAAAATAGGTGAAGGAGTCACTGAATTCAATTCTATGGACGACGAAGACGGAGATGATCCTTCAATGTGCCTCACTAGAACGCTAATTTTTCAATTAGTAAATACAAATATCAAAACAATTGAATTCAATAGCTTTAACAAAACATAAACTATTCATCAGTCTAACTAAAAAACATAAAAACTTACAGAGATTCATAATATGGTTCCTACAGATGTCAATGCCTCTTTCTGCAATATGTTTGAAACTGTTAGGACTGTTCATTCGTAGAAACTGATAGGATTGTTAATTCACAAAAAGAGTGGTTTAGTAGATGGCTCTTATATTAGTAGAAGAGAAGCTTTGGAAACTAACAGAATATTAAATTCATCATTAAGCTAAGTTTCTAGATTAGTGCAAGTGGCTAGAAGATGGTTCATCTTCCATGGTAGCCAACGATAATCAAGAAATACATTAAATTGTGAAATAAAAATTTGCTGGAAGATGGTCCATCTTCGATGGCAGCCAAGGATAATCAAGAAATATATTAAATTCTGAAAAAAATACATTAAATTGTGAACACCCAAACCATCTCCAAAGTCGAAACCTCCAAAACCAAAGCACACTGCTCTGCCAACTCCTTAAGTGCTAATGCTGAAACCATCTCCAAAGCCAGAGCATAATCCTCCAGTAGTTGAAAAATCCCCTTAAGTTACTCAACACTCTTGGATAATGTATT
The DNA here is from genome assembly GCA_026120185.1 of Voacanga thouarsii. Classification (NCBI taxonomy): domain Eukaryota; kingdom Viridiplantae; phylum Streptophyta; class Magnoliopsida; order Gentianales; family Apocynaceae; genus Voacanga; species Voacanga thouarsii. The sequence goes on along the minus strand of JANUWF010001217.1, from coordinate 1,493,957 downwards.
GTCTCTGCAGGGCCAAAATCAAATTCAAATGCTATCCCATTTCATATATACAAAAGGACAAATCTATAGAAAAACTCAATTCAGATGCATCAATCAGTTTCTTCCCTATTTTACTTCATTAAAAATACCAAACTATGAAAAAAAGAAGTACATTACTAGACCAAATGGTTGACGGACATAAGAACCAAATATTCTGATAGTTTTGGGGTAAAATATTTGAGATTGAAAAAAAGCAAAATATGTCATGATTAAATTTTGAAAAAACTGAAGCACTTGCAGTATCCAAATTAAATAATTCGATCATAATCTCACTTTTCAACTTGTTAAAGCTCCGATCAAATTGAGCTCTTCAAGTCTCATCCCAACCCTCCATCATCGAATGCTAACTTCTCCATCATCATTGTAGGACTACAAAAGTATATTATAGAATAACTCATAGAAAACATATAAAGTCTCATTCCAAATTACTATATGGTCACTACAAAATTTCATCACTTATAGAGTTTTAGCTTTTTGAAATATGATGATACAATAGATTTAGGATAGGGTTTAGCAGTAAGGCATGTCAGTATGTTCTCCGGTTATTCTATCCAAAGCTTGTGATCAATACCACCATATTTTATACATCAGCAAAATAAAATCAAATTTACCACACACAAAACTACAAACATAAATTAGCAATTACTTGAAGTATTCAGTGGGGGAAAAACAAATTCAACATACCAAAAGCAATTAGGACTATGTTAGATTGGATCTAACCAACAACTTAAACTCAAAATGTGAACAATATCATGGAAAGAATTAGTTATAAACTACATTAGCAGTCATGAAAACAAAAAAGTTAAACACTGTCCCTTTCCCCTTAACACCCCTACAAAAAAAAAAAAAAAAAAGAAAAGAAAAGAAAAAGAAATCATACATATTCCTTGCAATGTCTTTCAGTATCATAGTTCTCGCAAACCACAAAGAATAAACTGGAACATATAGAAATTCACAGGCATAAACATAATCATGGTGATAGAAATGACTAACGTGGCATCTGTAGGAGAACATTGCCACCCAAAGGCAAATCTAAGTTCCAAATTAGAATGTAGGAAACCAAAAATACAGTATATCTCAAAAGTAAAAACGATGAATGACCTAATCTTATGCATAGAATCAAGATTGGAGGAACCACAATATTAAAAGGAAAGGGGTCATCTTTGTGAGACCAAATGGCAGCAACAGTGGCATGACAACCCTGCGTATGATGATACAATAGATTTAGGATAAGGTTTAGTAGCAAGGCATATCAGTATGTTCTCTAGTTATTCTATCCAAAGCTTATGATCAATACCACTAGATTTTATACATTAGCAAATGAAATCAAATTTACCACACACAAAAATACACACATAAATTAGCAATTAACTGGAGTATTCAGTGGGAAAAACAAATTCAACATACCAAAAGCAATTAGACCAATGTCAGATTGGATCTTGTCAGCAACTTAAATTCAAAACATGGACAATATCACGAAAAGAATTAATTATAAATTACATTAGCAGTCATGAAAACAAAAAAGCTAAACACTGTCTCCCTAATATGTTTTAAAAACAATCACTTCAAATTTCTTCAAAAGGAAAAAACTTATTTAAAATTCAATGCTTCCAAATGTCTTTTTTTTTTAACAAAAAACTTCAAATTCTTTTAAAGGAAAAAACTTTCTTTTGTGGCATCTTTCTAGAAACTTCATACCTATGCGATAGGCAATCTTCACCGAAGATCAGTTTAAGGTAATATAACAAAATCTTTTCCTACCAAAGGACTTGAGGGTCAGTGCCTTGCTTTTGGAAAATCCTTTAAGGTGGAACACAAGGCTTTTTCAAAGAATATTTTTCCAAAGGGATGTAATAGGCACTTTGTCAATATGCAAGAGGCCCAATAATTTATTTAAAGAATATGTATTTGTAGTGTTAAAAAGAAAGGAAAAGGGGGAAAAAATGGAAGGGGCAAACTCACTGCTTTGTGAATATGCATATCTGATTCTTGTGCATCACTCTCGGTTGAATACCATTCCAATGTATAACATTTGGGGAAAACTTTTTTATCCGCTCCAATTTTCACACATTATTACAGCAAGAGTCATCATTCTTCCAAACAGAAAAGACTAATTCTTTTACAGCAAAAAGGGGAAAGTGTATAGTTAAGGTCTTACAAAGTTGTTACTTTTTCAAGGAAGCCGCGATCGAGTGAATGGGTGACGGGATCATACAGAAGTTCAACGATGTTGAAGATCTCAACTGTGCGGCCTTCCTAGACCCCGATTATGCCGCCAGAGACTCTAGGAGCAGAAGGCTACGAAGAAGTAGCGGCAGATGAAGAATCACCGCCAACATTGGAGGCATGAATTGAAGAATAAGAGGGTGGTTGTGATTGCAATTTGAGCCGAGTATAGTGATCCGATATATTGAGATGACCAAGGGGTGCTGGAAGACGAAAGCGTTACCATTCCCCCCCCGCCCCACCCCCCAAAAAAAAAGGAAAAATCCATGTCAACACAGGAGGCTGCCAGGTATTACTATAACAACTTCATGTACTATTAGATGTTACAACATAAGCCTTCCGCAGTACTTATATATATATAGATTTGGGAATATAGCAAGTTTGTCATAAATTGAATTACTTCTCATTACGGTAATTAATAAATACTCCTAATTTACTTCAATTTGAATGATTAACTAAAGATTTAAATTTCAAACATTAATTGTTGGCCCAATTCTTGTCATTGATTTAAAAGATATGTTGAAGGTTTGAGGCTTCTCTATTAGACAATTGCATGGATTTATAAAATGAATTAAAAGGCAATAAAATAAACGAACTCAATATTCTAACTGAAAATATGGGACATGACTATTCTCCAATATTAATAATATTAGAGATTTTTAATATCTTTATAAAAATATTCTACGTGAGTAATAAGTATCATTGACGACTGAGATTAAAAAATAATCTCAAGTAGTTAGCAAAATAGACTTTTCATATAGAGGAAAGAAAAAGATGATATAATTAAATTATTGTTATGAATTATTGGAATCTCCATTAATTAGTGGAGGCTCCACTAATTATGGATTTATGTGAATTATTAGAAGATTTTTATGGATGTCCACCATTTAGTGGAGACACTATTAATTGAGATTAGTTGAAGATGATGTATGCCATGATGTATTCCATTAATTAGAGCTCTATAAATAGAGCTATTCTCTAAGCTTGTAATACACCATCATTTTGTGAAAGAAAGATTAGAGAAAGAATTGTGAGAGAAAGAAAGAGAGAAGTTTGAAGAGAAATTTTTGTGTAAAGAATAGCTAGAATTTTCTTAGTGTGTAGTGTGTAGATTTTATTCTAACACTACCCTAATTTTATAACACGTTATCAGCACAAGTCTCTACCGGTACAAAAGCCAGAAGATTAAGTACGAGTTTCTGCCGTTACCAAAGCCAGAAGACAAGTACGCATTTATTGATATCTATGGCTAATCTAGCTAAACTCGAATTTGTAGCCCTTGATATTTCTGGAAAAAATTATATGTCATAGGTTCTCGATGCAGAAATGCATCTAAATGCTGAAGGCCTCAGTGAAACTATTCAAGCACATAATAGTGCATCTGCACAACACAAAGCTAAAACTTTGATTTTTATTCGTCGTCATCTCGATGAAAATTTGAAAATGGAATATCTTACCGAAAAAGATCCATATGGCCTGTGGGTAAATTTAAAAGAAAGATTTGACCACCTGAAGATGGTCGTACTACCTACTGCACAGTATGAATGGTTGCACCTGAGGTTGCAAGATTTTAAAACCGTGAATGAATATAGCTCCGCAATGTATAAAATTACATCTCAATTAAAATTATGCGGAGAAAAAGTGACTGATGAAGATATGTTGGAGAAGACATTATCCACCTTTCATGCCTCGAATATTGTCCTGCAGCAACAATATCGAGAAAAGGGATATACAAAATTTACAGATTTAATTACTGCCCTCCTCATTGTAGAGAAAAATAATGAGTTATTATTGAGAAATCATACAAAATTTACAGATTTAATTACTGCCCTCCTCATTGTAGAGAAAAATAATGAGTTATTATTGAGAAATCATGAAGCCAGACCAACTGGCTCAACAACACTCCCAGAAGTGAATGCTGTTAGCTCCAGCAGAAGCCATCATTATAGTCGTGGTCGTGGTCATGGCCGTGGTCGTGGTTATGGTCGTAGACACGCTCGATATTTCCCTTATCACAATCATAATCAAACTGTGAGAAATACTGGCCACTTGAAGTGGAACAGAAAAGATCATAAGGGAAAAGAAAAAGAAATTGAAGAAAAGCATGATGATATATGTTATAGATGTGGCATGAAAGGTCATTGATCACGAAACTGTCGTACGGCTAAGCATTTAGTTGAATTGTATCAAGCTTCATTGAAAAATAAAAATGTGGAAGCAAATTTTTCTCAACATCCAATAAATGATGCTGATGATGATGATATTGATCCTGAAGATCTTAATATCAATATTACCCATATGGATGTATCGGATTTTTTTGAACACCCAGACGGTAGGATAGACCATTTAATTGGTGATTGCAGTGTCCAGAAGAACTAAAGTCTCGCCCTGATATTTTTGTATTTTCATTTTCATTCTATTTTAATAATATTTACGTTTACATATATATATTTGTGTTCAGATGACTGTTGTTAATGATGATGTATGCATTATTGATAGTGGAACTACACACACCATACTAAAAAATGAGAAATATTTTTCTGATCTCAAAATGAGAGAAATAAATATTTATACGATAAATGGTAGTGCAAATGTGATTGAGGGCTCCGGAAGAGCTAGTATATTGTTGCCTAAAGGAACAACAATTATTATTGATAAGGCACTATTTTCCTCAAAATCCAGAAGAAATTTATTGAGTTTTAAAAATATCCGCAGAAATGGGTATCATATTGAAACAAATGAAGAAAATGGGATTGAGCATTTTTTTATTACTCAAATGCATTTGGGTAAGAAATCGGTATTAGAAAAACTGCCGTCTTTTTCTACTGGTCTATATTTTGTAAAAATACGTACAATTGAAATTCATCATCTAGTAAACCAGAAGTTTACTGATCCTATTACTTTTAGCATTTGGCATGACCGGTTGGGTCATCCGGGATCTACCATGATGAGAAGAATCATTGAGAATACACATAGTCATCCTTTACAAAAATAAAAGGATATTAACATCAGAAAAATTCGCATGTACTGCATGTTCCCTAGGAAAATTAATTGTTAAACCATCACCAGTAAAAGTAGGAGTTGAAAGTCCTACATTTCTCGAACGGATTCACGGAGATATTTGTGGACCTATTGATCCACCATGTGGACCGTTCAAATATTTTATGGTCTTAATTGATGCATCATCCCGATGGTCACATGTATGTTTATTATCTACTCGCAACCTGGCATTTGCGAGATTACTTGCTCAAATAATTAAATTACGAGCACAATTTCCGAACCATCACATTAAAAATATCTGTTTGGATAATGCTGGTGAATTTTCATCACATGCTTTTGATGCATATTACATGTCAATTGGGATTAATGTTGAACATCCTGTAGCTCATGTTCACACACAAAATTGTCTTGCTGAATCTTTGATTAAACGATTACAATTAATTGCTAGACCATTATTAATGAAAACAAATCTCCCAACATCTGCCTGGGGACATGCTATTCTATATGCTGCAACACTTGTACGTATAAGACCAACTAGTTATCATAAATTCTCTCCTTTGCAATTGGCTTTTGGGTCAGAACCAAATATTGCTCATTTAAGAATTTTTGGGTGTGCTGTATATATTCCAATTGCACCAAACCAACGTACAAAGATGGGTCCTCAAAGAAGAAAGGGGATATACGTTGGATATGATTCTCCCTCTATTATCAGGTATGTTGAACCCCTGACAGGAGATGTATTCACGACGAAGATTTGTCGATTGTCATTTTGATGAATCATTATTCCCTAAATTAGGGGAGAACCAAAACAAGATAAAAAGGATCTTACTTGGACAACATCATTAAATTATCTTGATCCACGCACAAGCGCATGTGAACTTGAAGTTCAAAAGATAATTCATTTGCAAAGCATTGCAAATCAAATGCCAGACACTTTTGTTGACTCCGGAAGAGTTACAAAATCGCATATTCCAGCCTATAAATGCTCCTATTCGAATTGAAGTTCCAGCAGAACAAAATATTATACCTATAGTCGCTGCTCGATCAAAAACACGCCGTAAGCGTGGCCGACCTCTTGGTTCTAAAGATAAAAATCCTCGAAAGAAAAGAGGATTAAATGATCCAGAAGATCATATTGAAGAAAAGAATGATAAAGACCAAGAGAGAACCGATGACAAAGAACCGGAAGTTGATGAAAATAACACCGAAATTTCTATCAATTATACCACTTCCGGTAGAAGTTGGAATCGGATAGAAACTGTTATTGATAATATATTTGCATACAATATATCTCTTGATGTTATACAGGATAATGATGATCCTGAACCAATATCGATTGATGAATGTCGGCATAGAAAAGATTGGTTGCAATGGAAAGATGCGATTCAATCGGAGTTAAATGCATCGACAAAACGTGAAGTCTTCGGACTGCAGATCCGAACACCGAAAGGTGTAAAACCTGTTGGCTACAAATGGATATTTGTGCGAAAGTGCAATGAAAAGAGTGAAATCGTTCGGTATAAAGCGCAATTAGTAGCCCAAGGTTTTTCACAAAGACCAGGTATTGACTATGATGAAACTTATTCTCCTGTTATTGATGCTATTACACTCCGATATCTTATCAGTTTGGCAGTACATGAAAAGATAGATATGCGCCTATTAGATGTTGTCACTGCTTACTTGTATGGAAATTTAGAAAATGATGTTTACATGAAAATCCTCGAAGGATTTCATATGCACGAAGCATATAAACATTATCCTCGTGAAAATTACTCCATCAAGTTGCAGAAATCATTATATGGCCTGAAGCAATCTGGGCGCATGTGGTTCATACGTCTTAGTGAATATTTATTGAAAACGGGATTTAAAAATGACAAGGTATGTCCATGTGTTTTTATTAAGAAATCTGGTTCTAAATTTGTGATATTAGCTATATATGTTGATGATATTAATCTTATTGGAACTCCTGAAGAGCTCCAAGAAATAATTGATTATTTACAAATAGAATTCGAAATCAAGGATTTTGGTAAAACCAAATTTTGCCTTAGTTTACAAATTGAATATCTGGAGAGTGGAACATTTATTCATCAATCAACATATACAGCAAAAGTGCTAAAAAGATTTTACATGGACAAAGCACATCCATTGAGTATTCCAATGATCGTCCGATCATTAAATGTGGATAAAGATCCTTTCCGACCTCAAGAAAATGATGAAGAACTCATTGGTCCTGAAGTACCATATCTCAGTGCAATTGATGCATTGATGTATCTTGCTAATAATACAAGACCTGATATTGCTTTTGCTGTCAATTTATTAGCAAGATTTAGTTCTTCACCAACACGACGACATTGGAATGGAATTAAACAAGTCCTTCGATATCTCCAAGGTACAATTGATCTCGGATTATTTTATTCAAATAAAACCAGTCCAACATTGATAGGTTATGCAGATGCTGATTATTTATCTGATCCACATAAAGCACGTTCTCAAACGGGCTATCTATTTACATGTGGAAATACTGCTATATCATGGCGTTCTACGAAACAATCTATAGCAGCTACTTCTTCAAATCATGCGAAATTATAGCCATTCATGAAGCAAGTCGAGAATGTGTATGGCTAAGATCCATGATTCATTATATCAGAGAAAGTTGTGGATTATCATCAATCAAAGGTATTCCAACTCCTCTTTATGAAGACAATGCAGCTTGCATAGCTCAATTACGAAGAGGATATATTAAATGAGATCGGACAAAACATATTTCACAAAAATTCTTCTTTACTCATGAACTCCAGAAGAAAGGTGAAATTGATGTGCTACAAATTTTGGTCATGTGATAACCTCGCAGATATTTTCACGAAGACTTTACCGACTGCAACATTTGAGAAGTTGATATATAAAATCGGTATGCGTCGGTTTAAAGATTTAAAGGAATCATCTCATCAGGGGGAGTAATAAACAGACATATAGAATAGTGTACTCTTTTTCCTTCACTAGATTTTTTTCCCACTGGGTTTTTATCTAGTAAGGTTTTAACGAGGCATATTCTTTATGTATGGATGGACATCCAAGGGGGAGTGTTATGAATTATTGGAATCTCCATTAATTAGTGGAGGCTCCACTAATTATGGATTTATGTGAATTATTAGAAGATTTTTATGGATGTCCACCATTTAGTGGAGACACCATTAATTGAGATTAGTTGAAGATGATGTATGCCATGATGTATTCCACTAATTAGAGCTCTATAAATAGAGAGCTATTCTCTAAGCTTGTAATACACCATCATTTTGTGAAAGAAAGATTAGAGAAAGAATTGTGAGAGAAAGAAAGAGAGAAGTTTGAAGAGAAATTTTTGTGTAAAGAATAGCTAGAATTTTCTTAGTGTGTAGTGTGTAGATTTTATTCTAACACTACCCTAATTTTATAACAATTATAATAAATTTTATTTTATTGTATGATGTGTTTTAATATTATTAAAATATTAAAAAATTATAATATTATTCCTTCTAGAAAGGGGCCATTAGCGAAGATATGAGTTAGTTTTCATTGGTATTTTTGTAGAATATCCCAAGTTAGGCAATTTTAGATTCATATGTTGTTTTTTAGAAGTGAGTGTTTTGATGCTTAAATGAACTAAATTAATGGACGGTTTATCATTTTTTTTTTTGGGTTTTGCTTTTAATGAGAGAGTAGGTTCACTTGTTTCAGTGGTTTGAATCACTTACAAAAAATGCTATTGTAATAGACTAATAAAATAGCATGCTATATTTGGGGTTATTTTAAATTTGATCCTTTAAAAAATCACATTTTTGCAATTAAACCCCTCTCGATTTAAATTTAAAAAATCACGTCGTTAAAAAATTTTGAAATTCTCAAATGAAGCATTCATTTTCTAATTAGATTGATTCAAATTTAACTATTTGACTGGGCTAATGAGTTGAAAAAAAAAATAGAGCAAATAACAAAAAACGTAACTCATAAATTACTATAATTTTTTATAAAAAAAATTACTATAATCTTTACTTAACAAGTAAGTACGAGAAGATTGCAAATCTTTAACTTCTAAAAACAATCTCAGACTAGAAATTTGTCACCACAGGAGTTATTATTCTAATGAAAATATGATTAGAAAATAAAAACGAGCACATTAAAATTTAGATAATAAAATTTGCGTTAGATTTATATTTTTACCCCTAATATGTAAAAAGAGAAAAAAACGTCGCATAAAAAAAAAAAAAAAAACCTCAAGTGTTCTAACTTGTAAATACTACATTTTAATTGGATAGGTTGACCCATGTGGAGAAAACGGCCTCGTTTGGCAACATAGAAGAGAGTAAACAATAACTGCCTACGAAGGCTTTCAACTGAAGCACTAAAACCAACCAATAGGATCTCACCGTCCCACTGCCCGGAGGCTGGAATCTTGCACATATATATATATTATATTCCTCCATATTGAACCATGCATTAAAGAATAGCTAATTTCTGCTCTACTTCTCCAAGAAATGAAAGCACAAAAATAGAGTTCATCTTCAATTCCATCAGTGTTCCATCCATCTTTCTCCAAGAAATCAGAGTTCATCTTCTTCGATTCAATTTCCATCATTGTTGCATTTACCAGATTTAATAGGTATGCCATTTGTCTCACAATCTATTATAATCGCTTCGTTCTTCACCCATAGAACCTGCCTTCTGTCTATGTGTGTTTTGATTCGTCTAAATTGTGGGATTCTATTAGTGGTGTGATGCATTGGTTCTCTTCTGAAATAATTTACCACAGGGCTAGATAATTTGGTTAACGTTACATTGTTCTTGTGTTTTATACTGCAGTTCAAGAAAATCGGAGAGATTTTGTGTTGAATTAATATGGTTGGAAGTAAAAGAAAACAGCGTTCCAAGAAACGAAGTTCAAGCAATAAAAGAGAGAAGCCAGTCCAGAACGCAACTGCCGCGGCTGATGATGATACGGAGCTACAGAAAGAGGCTACCAGAGCAGCTCTAATTCTTTGTTCCATGAAGCATGACAAATTGGAATCGGAAATTGCCAATAAGCTGCAACAGAGGAGGAGGGAAAGAGGTCTTGACAAATCCAAATTTGAAGACAATTCATCTGCTAAAGGCCAGCCAAAACAGCCCGGGAGAGAAGAAGGTTTTAAAAGAGACAAAATGGAGCAAAGCCAACAGGCCCAATACAAAATCTCGCGGCCCACTGATCTTGAAATACCCCAACTTGGGTACAGCATCGACGGAAATAAACTTCCAACGTTGCCTTCCATGAAGCACGACAAATTGGAATCGGAAATTGTCAATAAGCTGCAACAGAGGAGGAGGGAAAGAGTTCTTGACAAATCCAAAATTGAAGACAATTCATCTGCTAAAGGCCAGCCAAAACAGCCCGGGGAAGAAGAAGGTCTTAAAAGAGACAAAATGGAACAAAGCCAACCGGCCCAATACAAAATCCGGCAGCCCACTGACCTTGAACTACCCCATCCTGGGTACAGCATCGACGGAAATAAACTTCCAACGTCTGTGAAGAGGGAGATACTTCAAACTGGAAGTTGCAGTTGGCCCTTTGAGAAGCAATTGACCCAAACTGACGTCAATGGTGGACAGCACAGTGGGTTATCTTTCCACAACGACGTAATCAGAGAAGCAATCGTCCCATTTTTTGGTAGGGATTATAAAAAACTTGATGTTAGCGATGGAATATCAGTGACTGTATATGATTCAAACGGGAGAGAATATGAAATGGTATTCAAGAGATGGAAGTGGAAGAATCCAGAGTCTTATGTGCTCACTAGAGGCTGGAAAGAATTTTGCGATGCAAACGGGCTGAAAGAACATCAAGATTGGGTCTCTGTGTGGATGTTTCGCCACAAGATCACTGAGAAGCTCTGTTTCGTTTTGACTTTCAAGCGTTTTCCGATATTTTCATTGACGGAGAAGAAAAGCAGCAAAGCTAAGGGCATCAAGATTAAGGGTTGCAGACTTCAAATTCCAAACAAGTGAGCAAGGCACAGTTGAATAATTGGCTGATTAAACTCGACCGTCCTTTTCGTTATGCGGAAGTTTTAGGTATAGCCATGGTTAAATTTCCAGATTATCAGAGTCAGGTTTTCTGTTTACCCATACTTTGGATTAGTAGAGCCCTTTTCATGCTCAACATTGTTGTTTCAAGAAAATACATATCATATATGGCGAATCACTTTTTTCTTTGAAGACATTCGGCTGTAAATGTTGGCTAAAATTTGAAGGCCATGGAAGTACATAGATACATATACAGATTCGTTTGTAAGTGTTGATTTTTAATCCTGTGGAGATGGTTGGATTGGAGCTTTATGCCTTTGCTGTTGAGTGCTCTTAATGCACGTATGTTTCTTCGAGTTCCCACTTCCCAATCCCTTTTGGAATTGCTCAATATCGAAGCACTCAATAGAACAGTTTCGAATTCATTGCTGACATTTTTTTTGTGCAAGATTGGCCATGGAATACTATATCTATTTCACAATATAATTTATTTTGAATTTAAAATTTTTTTACAAAATTCTATAAATATTTATTACTTTTTTCTCAACTTACCTCTCCCTACCATCTCTCGACTTATATTGTGAAACAAAAGTAGTAGTGTTTAATACTTTATTCGTTTCAAAATATTTATTCATGAAACTTTTTTATTTTGTTTCAAAATACTTATTCATGTACATATTTCTAAAATTAATGATTAGTTTTTTCTCATTTTATCCCCTTACTATTTTCTTTTCATACTTTTTGAGAATTTTGGGAATTTTCACTAACCAATAGTAGTTATCATATTTTTAATATAGATAAAATAACAACTTTATCTAAATTATACTACCTCTATTTCATAATATAGGTCATTTTAGATTTATACACAAGAATTAAGGGTCTTAAATTCCACACAATTTTAAAACTAAACTTTTAAAAACACTCGTAATTAAATCTTTATCTACTTTATTAATGGAAGAGAGTTGGGTCATAATTAATAGAAAGAGAGAGATTGTAGAAAATGGTAGAGTTAAAAAAAAGTAATAAATATTTATAAAACTTTGTAAAATTATCTACTATTGTGAAAAAAACTTTTTAGATTCAAAACGATTTATATTGTGAAACGGGGATAGTAATATTATTTTTAACACTTAACATGTGTGTAAAGAGTTTTATGAACAAGTATTTTGAAACAAATGAGTAGATGAGAACATTGAACACACATTAGGCAAATTATTAATTGGATGTTTCTGTTTGAAAAAAATCCATTCTTTACTAGTTGGACAACTATTTAATCTAATCTAGGGTTCTACCAACTATTTATTTTGGAAATTCATTCTTTCTTTGCTGAGTGCAACTAATGATTGGCCGGAGACAATCATTTTAGTAGAAATTGTAGAATAATTAGGGAACCAGTGAATCAGCGCAGAGATGCTAATTTCCTAAAGGATATATGGCAATCAGTAATCCTTGCAACAATTAGCAGTGATATAACAAAGTACTATGAGCAGGGTAGACCGTGGACCTCTAATGGTTAGCCAAGTGTGCTCTGCAGTTGCTTCCTCTCCAAGAACCATATAAAAGTGGCGGGTTCCGACGGATCAGTACTAGTATGGTTTTAGAGTAATACACAGCTGCTATGCATCTTTTCTCTATCTTCTGGGAAGCAGGAGTTTGCGCGTGAAAATGCAATCTTTTCTGATTCTAATGCTTGCGAGCTTAATCCAATTGAAAGTGCAGTACTGGAATATCCCAGTACCTGGTTTTGTTTGAGCAGTACTTCTTTTAGTGAGAAACCAATTATTTTTCTCAAGAAATCAGTGTTCTGTTTCTACTAGAAATCTAATTCAAGAATCAGAAAAAGTTGTGAATAGAAGAACCATTTACAAGTTGCAACTCGTGGAGTTATTGTGAATTCGAGAAATCATGGAGAGAAATTCAGGAGCAAGCCAGTTTTATTCGGTTCCATATGAGAGAAATTTTGAAGAACAAAGAGAAGATGTTGGAGCAGCTTTGTGTCTTTGCTCTTTTGCGTTCCCGAAAGTGGATGATGAAACTATCATGGAGTTGGAAGCCAAAAAGGCTCGGGGGTTGGGGAACAAGGATCAAAAGAAGCAGGCAGCAGACCGTGGAACTGGAAGAATGAGGAAAGCCATGAAGCACGGAAGTGTTGAGAAACTTGTGGAGGCTGGAAAAGACGTAGAAGGCTGCATTCTTCCAGAACTACCTCCTGTTGAGAGCTTGAATGGCCAAATAGGAATTTGCAGCAAGCCTTTTGAGAAGCAATTGACAAAATCAGATTTGCAGGTGTCTCAAAATAGGCTTCGTTTCAACGCAGAAGATGCGAATAATTTCCTGCTGCCATTATTGAATCCTGGGGAGGACCTTGTTGCTGGGATACCTGTGAACGTATATGATTCCGAGGGCAGAAAACATCCTATGACATTCAAGGTTTGGCATAGCAGAGCTTATGTTCTTATTGGAAAATGGATTGAATTTGCTAGAAACCATGGATTTCAAGAAGTCTTTGATTGGATCACTGTGTGGATGTTTCGCCACAGCCGTTCTGAGAAGCTTTGTTTTGTTATAATCTCACGACGATTGCCTACATCTGAAATGCTACCCAGAAGGAGGCGCACAGCCCTACCACCACCCAATCATGGAGGAGAAAGGTCCGGCAATGCTCTGAAGAAAGAAAACTAATTGAAATCCATGGTATTATTTGACCTAGAACATAATTGTAATTTGCTTCAACTTAACAAATTAACAAGATTTGATGCCACTATTCTTTCGACGTTCAAGCTGTATACAGTGCCATGAGAAGAGATGAAATACTTTACAGTGCTTTCATTTGTAAATTTTGCTCTGAGGAGAATGCCAAATTTTCAGTATGAACATTCATTTTTCCCTTTGTTCTTTTATGCTTTCACAATAATTTCTCTGATTGGTTTCTTTGATTGACTCAATAGGTGAAAGGTGATAAATAGTCTGTGCAAAGGACATAGGCGCAGAAGAATACTCTCTCAGCAATCTGCTATTGATATCAAGGCTACCCTTTTTCTGAAACATGTTCGACACAAATGCTTCCCTTTTTTTCAACAATTTCTGCAAAACTAGTTTGTATCTCATGCTTATGGAAGCTTAATAATACAAGGAAAATACATGCATATTTCTAGGGGAATTTTTTATATGGAGTAGGTTCACCGTGAATCACATGCTTTGAGTGTTATATCGGTGTGAATTATACATTTAAAGAAAAGTATAATATCTTAAAGTAATAGTTCACCGTAGACTCGATTCATATAAAATTTTTTCTATTTTCAGATAAAAATTTTCCTATTGCCAGAACAAGATTGACTACACTTTTCTGCTGTCCTGTTCACAAGAGGATCACAAAACACAGGGCTCCCCTTCTCCCTTTTATTATTATTATTATTATTATTATTATTATTATTATTATTATTATTATTATTATTATTATTATTATTATTATTATTATTATTATTATTATTATTATTATTATTATTATTATTATTATTATGTGATCCCGCTTTTTTGGCAAATGCAAATATCTCTCATGATTAGACTTAAAAGAAAGTTCCGCAATTTGGGTATAAATTACTCCATTCATCTTAAAAGGATATTAATGTAGCGAATAGCACACGGAATATTAAAATTTGTTATCTCCATTTCACAATATAAGTTATTTTATATTTGAATTTTTTTTTCACAATATAAGTCATTTTACAAAATTTTATAAAATTTTATTATTTTTTTTCAATTCTACCCTTCTCTACAATCTATCTCTTTCCACTAATTATGGCTGAACCCTCCCCAATTACTAAAATAGATAAAGATTTAATTAGAAATATTTTTAAAAGTTTAGTTTTAAAATTGTCTGACATTTATGGACCATTAATTTTTGTGCATAAATCTAAAATGACATATATTGTAAAACAGATGTAATATATAATTATAATAGAAAATGACTATTATATCTTATATATTTAATAAGTAGTTGAATGAGAGGTAAATTAATAATATACGTAATATATATATTTCTAATTTATAAAATTGATAAGTATTTTGGTATAATAAAAATAAAAAATTTTGACATCTTTTTAAGATAGAAGAAATAGTTGCTACCATACTAGTCCCCTTCTCTCTCTTTTTTTTATGTGATCCCTCTTTTTTTGACAAATACAAATATCTCCCATGATTATACTTGAAAGTCCCATAATTTGAGTATAAGTTAGTTGCTACCTTACTGATCCCCATTCCTCGTTTTTTTTAGGATGAAAAGATTTACCGGTTAAGAGGTTCAAGTATTGCACCACTGCACTATAATAGTAATGCACCCAAGTTTAATGTGTAGCTCAGAAGTTCACACATTTGATCCAACATGGTTTCTTGTCAACCATATAGGAGTAAAGATTTGAGATCTTTTGCCTCCTTTACTGAATTCTTGTGAACTTCTTTTCTCTGTCATTTAGTATTTCTGGTCTTGTCAATTGTCCTCAGCAGTGGACTGGTAACTCCATGAACTATATTTCAGAGCTAGCCTTATTTTGGCGCTTATTCTTTGTCTACTTTTACTTATTTCCAATATCTACTCCATATTTATCTTTTACTTCCATTTGAAATGAACCAATTAGAAGACATGAAAAATATTTGAGGGAAGGGAACCCTAACTTCTTATTTTCGGAAAAGCCATTAATGGTTGAAACTTGTTAGCTCAACTTCTTTTTGGAGAACTAGTTAGCATGGATAATTAATTATACTTTCATTTTAAGTGAGATTAAGAGTGCTAATATCATGAAAGTGAGAAGATTTATGGTAGTAAGTTAATAACTTATATATACTATATAAGTTATATTTCAATGATATTCTTTCCCCCCTTCTCTCCCTCCCCCACTCCCCCCCCCCCCCCCCAAAAAAAAGAGCTCAATTTCAATGGAATCTTAAACTATCTTATATTGGATATAGATTCTGTATCTAAGTTTGGTATTTAACTAGTTTACAATTCCGCACTTCGTGCGGAAGTCTTGTCCGTGATTAAATAAAATTTTTAAATATTTATAATTAAATAAATTTTGTAAATAATTTGTTAGTTAAAAATTCTCTAACAAAAATTGCTCTTAATAAAATGTTTTGAAGAATATTTTTTTAAGTACCATAAAAAATATATTCTACTATTTATAGAATATATACATTTAAATAAAATAAAAAGCAACTAATCATCTTTGTTTTTTTATGAATTTTGTTGGTTAGTATCACTAATCTAATAATATAATCCAAAAAAACTTCAAAAAAGAATTAAAAAAGAATGAGAAAAAATTTCCTTAACAATAAAAAAATAACAAATCAATTGGTGTCTATTTGCATTCGGATAACAACTTAATCAATTAGACTAATCAGTGTGATTTAAGGAGATTTATCTAACAATCAACAAATCCAATTTTAATTTTATTAAATAAATTATGAATCAAGTACAAGAGGATTGTCACTTCAACAACAAATTATACAAGTTCTATATGTTAAAAACAAGAAAAAGAAATAAGGTACAATCCTCCCACAATTATATCTAATATTACATTGAGAACATATAAATTTAATAACAAAAAACACTTAAACCTAGGTACTTCAAAATTAAAAATAATTTATTAAAATAATAAATTTTTTTTAGCACAACATTTGTTAGGCCAAATAATTCATTTTGTGTTTATTGTCCGGAGTATTCTTTTAGCTTTGCAAAAGAAAAATGTTACTATCAACTTTCTAAATTGCAGACTGTCTACTGAAAATTTTGATATAACTTTAACCTTCAATACAAGTAGGGATGTATTGCCTTGAGGAAATGCCAATAATTACTTTTGCTGCTCGATCATTCTACTTGATAGAAACACTATTAGGGTCTTCTCTATCGAGCAAGGCAAGAACATTGCTCGAACTTCATGCTTTGATGACATTTTCACTTGAAGATCCTAGAGTAATAGCATACACTATATTAGACCCACCTGCACCAGGAACTCCATCCATGTTCACAAAGAGAGAGAGAGAGAGTGCACATTGGAATTCCTTCTGCCTCACCCATCTTGCACATGTAATATCTTATCTCAAGCGTGGCATTTCTAGCTCCTAACAATGCTTTAACAATTGCCTAACTTGTTTTGTCATCTCCCCTTACCCACTATTCACAAAATAAATTCGTGAGATTATTTCAAATATCTTGAGAGAGAGAGAAAGAAAAAGATTTTGCAGTATGCAAACTATTTTGAGATATCAAAAAATGAATATTCACTTTCCTAAAATAAATATATTTCTCTCTAAACTTTGCTCCATTTAACAGATACAAGCTCCACTAAATCATGAGTCCCACCACTAACCTTTGTAATTAATAAAGGTAAGATTGTAACATATCCATAATCAAATGTTCTCCTAAATCTCTGTGCCAAGTCAAAATGAAACAAGCAAAATTCTAATCAAAGTTTGAAAAAAATCACCACCAAACAGCAATAAGAAAACTATGTGCAACTTCAACACCCATTTCTAAGTAGTGGAAAAGCTAAGCAATGCAAAAGCCTTGCACGTACAAGATAATGAATTATGTTTTCTCAGCTAATGTTTGGTTGTGTTGCTAATGGTCATTCAATTTGCAATACATTTGTATATGCATTATTGCTTAATTAAAATGAGTTCAATACTTGCGTTATTTGAGGTAAGCATGTTGCAGTTGTTGATAACAGTCCCATAAACATTACTATGTTGTTCAGCCAACCTTCTTAATATATTGAGATGTAATTCTAATGCAGAATTTGCATCAGACTATTTCGTCCATGTTTCAAGAGAATTTTAAGGGTTAGATTTATGCCACTTCCTTCAGCTCTTAGCATTGATGGGATTGATGATCATGTAGTTCTTGGCTCCCTAAGTAACTACACATGCATCATAATCAATGTAAACAACTTGGGGAAAAACAATGCACATGTTACATATGAGAAAAGTCAAAGCACATAACAATAACCTTTGAAGCCTTTAGGGAGTTCCACTTTTTCAATCAAGCTTGCTTATTTCATTATGTATTCTAACTCCATTTTGAAAGAAGAAGAAAATAAAGAAGCATAGACAATAAGTGCGACAACAATAGATAATAAGAGAACTATAAAAGCAACGTCTTCCTCCTTTCATCCCTCTTGGTGGAAAGACTGCATCCTTGCTTTATTTCCTATTTCTTTCATAAAGACATTAGAATGGGAGACTCCTTCCAAACTCAAAACAGTGTAATAAAAATTGCAGGAATAATGATTGAACAACTTGACTTTTTAACTAATGAGAAATGCTTTTCAAAGTGACCGCCTTATAAGTATGAGCTTCGAGGTTCAATCCCCGATAAAGTCATCCAATTAACATGCTATTAATTAGGTGGAAGTAACCAATATATTCAAGAACTCTGTTAACTATGGCATCCAAAGAAATAGAAGTGCAAAAAGCTTATCTAGAATTCGCATCTCTTATTTTCTTTCAAAATCCACTATGAATACATTAATAGCATATGCAAGCAATTGTAGTATTTAAAATTATCACATTATATTTAAGAGCAATATCAATAGCCTTTTCCCATTTTGCTAAAAACACCTAAAATTAGAGAAGTTAAACAGAACATTGATAATGTTTAAGCTATAGTGGACCAATTGAAAACACTTCAATGAAAAATGCACTTTCCTCTCCCAAGGAATATTTTTCTTGTATTTATAGCAGAAATAATAGAATGTGCTGCTTTGTGTTACATGTAACAATCATTCAAAGACTTACTTAGCTTATACTACCTTCACTACTTTTTCCAACATCTTCTGTTTTAAACTGTAAATCACTTCACCTGGTTCAACAGGTTTTTGATTTGTAGTCTAAACGACCCTCTGTATCAACTTGTCTTAGCAAAAGAAGGCTACCTCTTTTAGTAATAAAGGTCCACCTAAAAGTATCATTCTTGATTTTTTTAGTACCTTTTGAACTCAAAAACAGCTCATCAAAGAAAGCTATTCAATTCAACAACAACATTCCAAGAATTAAACTTTAATATAGTTAATTGCTCGACATTTCCAATCAGTATCAAAGACAATAAAATTGTGAACTTAACTAGTAAAAATAAGCAAATTACTTGGAGAAAAAAAATGAAAAAAAGAGAAAGCAAGAGTACCAAAAAGCAACAGTTAATGGAAGACCATGAGAAGGAGTTTCAATTTCATGAAACTAACAGGACTTCATACTTCCTTTCATTGTTTACTATCAAGTAGTAAGCCCGTTACAAAAAAAAATCAAAATTGTAACATCTATTATTCAAAACAAAGTACATAAGAAAAAAAATTACATAAAACATCCCAAAATGACTGTGAGAGGTACTGATTCATCCACATTTCTAAAGCTTGGAACCTAATGAAAGAAAAAACTAAAAACCAAAATGCTAATGCAGTTTGGAGCATGAAATTTTTGCAGGACATTAGTAATACCAAATGCTTCAATTTTCTCTTCCCCTTAGTTACTATTAACCAAAATATTACCACACCAATACTTAACAGCTATAATATTTACCTTTCATGTTGTAATCTATATCTGAAAAGTAGAAGAAAGTCCCATATTTAAAGCTATAGCCATTTCCAATAGTAAATAGAGGATTGATCAGAAAATTAAAGATAAAATTATATATTTATAAACAAAAAAGTACTCAAATATGTCTGACATGCAAAAAATCTAAACTTTTAAGATTAGATATTATTTAATCAACTTTCTGATTCTACAATGAACCTTAAGCAGGCATTATTGTTATATGATTGCCACTAATATCTAGCATCAAGCATCTCAAGGTTACCAATTAAGTTTGGCGATGCTCACAAGTCAGCAAAGTTCTTCCCAACATTCAATTACAGAATTTCTAAATGGTTCAACATAAACCCATATTAACATGCAATTAGCAAGGAACATCAGAGATCATTACAATAATCTAAATAATCATAATGCGATCAACTATTTCTCTTTTCAGAAATTTCAGACATTTTCCATCATTTCTCACTTGTTAAGTTTATATAGAAGAAAAAGCATGCTTGTAGAAGTGAACTTGAACAGAATGGTGAGAAAGGGAAAGTAAATGACTAAAAAGTTCATATTGGATTTAGAAAGGGATGCTCAATGTAGAGATACCTTTACTTGGGCGAAAGAAGGAGAATGCCTCCAGGATAACATCTTGCAATAACTAAATCATGCACTTTTATGCACGAGGCCTTTTTCATATATTCATATTTTGAGAGACAAATAACATTATTCTTTCTCATGAATGTTGGAAGGGTAGCATCCTTTCATCTAGTTGTTTTATAACAACATGAAAGGCTAAAGCTTTTAGGTTCTCTGCTTTTAAAAATGCAATCAAAATCATTCCACTCATCAGCGTTGGAAATAAGTTGTAGTTAATTAAATCAGCACATTTGACTTTAATAGTACACACTCCCTAAACCAGTAGTTGTACCAAGTGTCAATGCTCTTTTTGGAGTAAGAGAAGGCCAAACAGTATCACTGAATAGCCAGGAAATTCAAACTAATCCCTAAAAATGTATATTGACCATGTAATGCTCCAATTGCTTCATTGGCTTCCTTCAATGTTACATACTTCACAAATCAAATTCTACAAAAAGATACCTCACCAGTACATTTGGTAAATATCCACATTCTTTTTCATCTTCAGAGGTTAAAAACTCCCGTGCAAATATGCAACCTTTCAACAATACTTAAAGTAAATAACAGCATATAAACTTCATTCAAAATGTGAGCAATCCAATAGGTTGGGTTTAAACCACCAATTTCACACTCAGCACAATGGGACATGTGATTGAATGCAAAAGTGCACAATAGAATGATCTAATAGCTCCATAGTCATGGATCGAGGCATCAACCAACCAAGGATAGATAAGTATTTAAATAGTTGTCAAAGAAGCAAAAAAGGGGACAATAATCCATGATCATATAACTGCTGAGGTTCACTTCCTGATGATCATGCCATGCCAGTACATAATGCAACCTTATAGTAGGAGAATTAAAGTGTGTTTATGTATTGTTGACCTTTTATGTCTATAATTTGGCGAAATTTTGGAGCTCAAGGTTCCAAATAACTTCCCAATAGATTGATTGGAATAAACCTTTGGGGTAATAGTTCATCCTATTGACATTTCCAGGTATATGCAATTAACATAATTTGTCATTCAAATATAAACCATTTGTCCATATGGAGCAAAAGGACTAACATTTTACTGAAATAATGTAATGTAGGTGACAATTGATTTTTCACAGAATAAAAGACAAAATGAATACATAAAAATTGAATAAGTAAAAAAAAAATAAAATAAAACAACTAAGGATAACAATAAAGAGCCATAAAAAGAAAAGGTAAAAAAAAATTCTAAGAGCAATGAAGGGGGGAAAACAACATTGTTAATGAAGTAAAGTAAATAACAACCTCAACAATATTTCCATGTTCACCAAAAACAGATCTAATCTGAAACAAAGTAATAGGTTCAAATTGTTAATGAAGGGACATTGTTTGACAGAAACCAGAAGAAAGGCAGCAGCTTTTCTGTGAATTTGTGACTTCCAAAAACCAAAACCATACTATCCTATTGTTTATGTTTGTATCTAAACACTACTTATTAAGTACCCAAAAAAGAAAAATATAGACTGTCATTTGCATAAACACATTTCAACACAAGCCAATAAACAATAATGCCAACAAGTAATTTAGCCAAATGACCACAAATCAATCAAGAAAGGAATACTTGTTTAAGGATGAAAATAAGTGTTTCACCTTACATCTTCTTCTGTGACTGTTCTTGGAACTGATCCTATATAAAGTTTCACTACATCGACCCCATCTGCAAAATCTAAGATGAAAATATTTTGTGCGTTCCATATGGATTGAAAATCAAATATGGAAAATGTAATCAACTGAAAATCTGAAGACTCCCCAATCAAAACTAATACATAGGTGCTGCAGAATTTGAGCAAAGGGAAGTAGTAATAAATTTTCCAGATGATGATATGGTACCAGGAGATGTTCCTTGAGCGAAGTGAGAAAAGTGTCTTTTGCGTCCGGAGGGTCGCATTGAATGAGTATAATTACTATCTTCCCAGGGCCCAGAGGAATACTTCATTTCGTCATTGAAGCTATGGTGGGGACGGTAGTTTGATTGGTAGTAATGGTGGTGGTAATGCTCAAGGGGGTGGTGGGGGTGTGAGCCCACCGATTCCTTTCTTTAATGGGCTTATTGGGCTATTGTTTTTCTTATAATTAGTGGGTTATGATCCATAAGATTTAATAGTTATTATTATAAGTTGTGGGGTTAAGTTGCAATTTTTTAGTTAAGGACTTTTATTAATTACTTAATTATAGGCTCAATCATATTCTGAACGGTTGCGTTGTTTTTTGAAGCTATTCCAGAAGAGGAGATGAGTGAAGAGAAGGGAGAATCTGAGAAGGGATTTGAGTCTTTGACATCAAATCTTGGTAAGTTAGCCCTTCTTTTATTAGTTATAGTGTTTGTATAATAGGATTGAGACTTGTTATGCTTGAATTGAAGTTAGAGTGTTATGGTTCTAAATTGAAAAAAAAATCGATTAGAGGATTAATTGTATTGTTTGGGTTTCAATTAAAGGTGAATAAGTATTTGGAGGCTTGAATGGAAGCTTTAGGAGGTTCCAAGAGACTGAATTCAGTAGATAAGGAAATTGGATTTCCCTATATCTGGTATTGGTTACTATTTTCTTTAAAATCAATTATGTCTCTTGATTTTTTTTATGAAAGTGATATTTTGATTATATGAAAATGGTATTGAGCATGATATGTTAATTGTTATTTCTGTACAAATGGTCATGTTCATTGAAAATTATGAGTTTAAGCGAAGTTTTATGTCTATGTGTTAATTTTCTTATTCATATGATGTTGAATGCTTGTGGATTTCGTTTTGGTAGGGAATTTCCCAACTTTATAAGTTATAAAGCTCTTACTAAGGGGTTATAATACATAGGATAAGTTAAGGTCCTTCTCCTAATAGTATATAATAATTAGGAGATTGATCAGTTAAACTAAATCAAAGTTTTCAAGTATGAATCATCTTCGTGAATTAAGTCATGTTTAAGTATGCATATATATGTTTAAACGATTTTTTGTGCACAAAAACGGTGTTTTCCCTTGATATATGGATGGTTGGTTTGGTTTATGGGGTTGGGATATTGTAGGTAGGCTTTTTAGGTGCTCTAAAAATCGTATTCGCGTATTCCAGAGTGCACCCGACGCCGGCTCCCTCGCTCACGGTCGGCACCGGCTTCGCACTGTTCGGCGCACCCCGCACTGGTTGTGTTTTCCCCACCTGGTGCTGAGTCCCTTCTGCTTTGTTTTCGAGGCCGATTTTCTTCTACTGAGGCGATGGTCTTTTCCCTTGATTTATTTACTATTATTTTAATCGAATAAACAATATCGGTTCGGTATTCATGTGCCAGATATGCCTCATTCGATTTAGTATTGAGTAAAGTTAAGAGATTCATTATTCTTCTTGCCCCTCTCTTATGTCTTTGTGTGATATTCTGAGACCTTCATATAGTGTGACCAACCCACCAGAAAGATATTCTAAAACCCCATGAGTTGTGTTTTACCTTAACTTCTAAGCTATTGTGAACAAGCGTTTTATAAATATATATGTATATGTAGCATGCTCAATCTTAGATAAGCCAGATTTTCTTTCTGAGCTAATGAGCTCACTCATTCAATATTTTGCGGGTTTTCAGCTAAATGAGGATAAGTTAGAAGAATGGTTTGACGAGGATCTAGAGTGAGTAGTTGTTTTTTATTTTTGCTCAGTTTTTATGTATGTTATGTTTTGGATTAAAAAACGATATAAGGATGTTTTCTAAGTATTTCTAAAATGTTATGTTTTGACTATTTATAGTATGTAAGGATTCGACATTTTCTTTTTGGAATGTTGCCATGTCATCCTTAGTTTCGGAACATGACAGGTGGTCTTGGGGAGAATTAGTTGTGTTATCTTGTTGACGGTGGAAAGATTGCAGTGAGGTTGCAGTGGAAGTGCAAGAAGCTCCTCCAATAATAGAGAAGGAAATAGCAAGGAAGTACCTGTAATTGCCGAGTGTGAAGGAGGAAATTCCTCACAAAATTCATTTCTCCTTTGAGCAAAAATGAGGGGGCTGATGGAATTAGGGAGAAATTAGGGAGGAAGAAGAGGAAAAGGCAACGGATGTGGAGCGTCTGCAACCATCAGTATTCCCAACGCACAAAAGGATTTGAGGAAATTAAAAAAAAATAATATGAAATGACTAAATTATCCATGACAACCAAATAAATCTCAGTCGTAGAATGTTTTCTTAATGAAATTTGATCCATTTATTATTATTGTTTAGTAATACTATTAAATCTTGATCGTTAAATTAAAAATAATAAGATAAAAATAAAAAAATTATCAAAATAATGTGAAGAGAATTTACTCCCCTTTTCACTTTTAGTATATATATTTAGATTACATTGTTATTTGTAACTTAGAGGATAAAGATTCTTGAAGATTAACTTGTTAACTTTTTTGACAATTCATTACTCTCTAGTCTTCTTTTATTTCATGGCCGGCCTATAGGCTATATGAATCTTCCTAAAAGGGCATATCTTATTGTTTTTTTTTTTTTTTTGCCAATATTACTTATATGAAAAAGGGATGGAAAAGTGACAATTTTGTAATTGACTTAGTTAAACATATTTTACTAAGCAAAGTCCAAAGTTGCAAAAATTCAAGTTATTGATACAAGGTACTTCAAAATAATAATTATCTATATTTAGTTGTTCAATCGCTTTAATTTGAATTCTACAAGTTTAATGGTGAGAAGTATATAAGATAACATATTCACAAATGATTTGGAATCTCACAAGTTGTGCATAATATATTAAACTGTCCAATCACTGTTTTATATCCTCTCCTTCTATTCTCAAATAACAATCATGAGTTTTGAAGACTTTTCCCCTCTAGTTATATGTTATTTTATGAAATTAAAAATATATTTAATATTTTTTTTCTAATTATACTATTCTTATTGTTATCCCACTAAATCGGAATATTAATGGATTTTAATTTTTAAATCAACTCTGTAGTATTCAATAAGGGTAATTCAGTTTTTTTTTTTTTAAACTCCATTCATGTTAGAGTTAAAGTGACAAAACATATGTCTCCAAAGGGTAGTCGAGTTGATCGGGTAAAGAGCGTGAAAATTAGAAGGTCACAAGTTCAAATTTCATAGGATGTCTATTGGCATTTTAGGTTGTGCCGATTAGTAAGATCTTGCCTAAACTGATTTACATCCTCGTGGTTCTTTACCAATTAGGGTCCTGAGGTGGGTTTCATCCAGTCGCTAGCATTGGCAAGTCGGCCGATTCGGCCTGCCGGGCCGGGCTGGGCCAGGCCAAGGAGCCAAACCGGCCACACTGTAGTGGGCCAGGGATTTCCCACCCGCAGCTCGACGGGCTAGCCTGCCTTGCCTTGAAGAGTTTTTTTTTTTACTTTTAGACCCCCAACTTTATAAATACTCATTAATTCATCCCAAAACTCACCAAACACTCTCTCCAACTCTCTTATTTTCATTTTTCTTTCTCTTATAATTCTCAAATCTCTTCATTTTCTCTACAAAAGGGTTAGCATAGAATTTATTTTTTTATATTTCAATTCTTCAAACAAAGTCTTCATATTTTGAAAGATTATTGAGTAGCGGAATAGTGGATATTTCAAGTTTTGAAGAAGATAAGAACTAAAGCTCCACATAGTGTTATTATTCTTGACCATCAACTAGTTATTATTTTTTAATCTTGCATTCTTATTTTTTAGTTTTATTAATTTCTTATTTATTTTAGTTATTTGTTTAATTTTTAAGTTAATTTACAAGTTATTTATACTTTATTTTATTTTTTTGAACTTTATTTGAATTTTAATTAATTGTTTTTATTTAGATACAATGGATCCAAATTAAAATCATTACTTTTATCGAGTTAAGTAAAAAAAAAAAAAAGGAGAGAGGATAGGCCTGGGCCCGGCCCGTCTGGCCCGCGGGCCTCAAGGGCCCAGGGGTCGGGCCGGGCCGGGCCGGGCCCGTATTAGAATGGGACCTACCCGCACAACCCACGGGCCAGTCCTCGGGCCCGGCCCGAAACTGTACGGGCCAGTCCACATGCCTATGCTACCAGTCGCACTCAAAAAATAGCAATTGCGGAGTTTTTCCCGACCCACAAAAGTGACAAAACATATAAAATAATTAACATGCCCAATTGAAACTTTTTAAAAATTCCTTAAATAGTAAGATGATTTTTGCTCCTAATTAAATAGTCAAACTTTTTTTTTTTTTTGGTTGTGGCACCCAAGGGGCTAGGGGAGGGGTTAATGTTAACATAATTTGACCAAATTTGTGTTGTCTAATAAGAGAGCCAAATTCGGAGCTGGGGGCCATGAATATATAAGGCCTTCGAAAGTGCCCATGATTCTATGACGCCTATGATGCCCTTGGAAAGAGGAATGCATCATCTCAGTTAATATCTTTGTTTTGTTTTTGTCAATTATACTCGAAAATAATTGACTTTTAAAACTTTTCTTTTCCTTTATACAATTTTAATTTCGTGGTTTATTTTGTTGAAATTTCTTGATTTTTTATAGAGTTGGTATTAACCCAGAGTGAATCTAGATACTTAATGGAAAAAATTATGATATTAAGGTTCTAAAAAACTAGTGTTGTGGTAATTTTTTTTTTTTAAAAAAATATGATTATAGAGATAAAAAAAAAGGTAGAAATTTAATTTCTAGAGGATAACTGAATTTTGCTTTAAAGTGAATAAAATTTCAGGCTTTACAGTATAAGTTAATTGTTATTTTACTGATCCTTTCTTCTTTTTTTTTGGGTTCAAGTATTGCATTACTACATTATAATCCTAATACACCTCTAACATTGACAAGTGGGTTGATTCAGCCTACTGGGCGGGGTTGGGTCAGGCCCGCAAGCCGCACCGGCCACACTATAGTGGGCCAGTCCCAGGACTAGTCTTGGGGTGCGGGCAAGTCCGGGCTAGGGATTAAAATCCCTAGCCTACCATTGGCTGGCCTGCGGCCTACCCGAGGCCCGGCGGGCTGGCCCGTCTTGAAGAGCATTCAAGTTTTTTTTTTTTTTTTTGCCCCTCAATGGTCAAAAAACTTTTTTTTGGGGTACTTTTGGACCTCCAACGGTTATATTCTCCCCCTAACCCCCAAAACTTTATAAATACCCCTCAATTTATCCCCAACATCACCAAACACTCTCTAACTCTCTTCAATTCTCTCAAACTCTCTTATTTTAATTCGTTTTTCTCTCATAATTCTCAAATCTCATCATTTCCTCTCTAAAAAGTATTAGAATAGAATTTGTTTTTTATATTTTTTTCAATTCTTCAAACAAAGTCTTCATATTTTAAAAGATTATTGAATAGCAGAATAGTAAATAATTCAAGTCTTGAAGAAGACAAGAAGTAAAGCTCCACAAAGTGTTTTGTTCTTGACCATCAACTAATTAGTATTTTTTAATCTTACATTCTTATCTTTTAGTTTTATTAATTGCTTGTTTATTTTAGTTATTTGTTTAATTTTTAAGTTAATTTACAAGTTATTTATATTTTTTAATTTTCTTATTTTATTATTTGTTACTACTTTATTTTATTTTTTTGAACTTTTATTTGAATTTGAATTGATTATTTTTGTTTAGATATAATGGATTCAAATCAATATCATTACTTTTATCGAGTTAAGTGAAAAAAAAAAAAGAAGAGAGGATAGGCCTGGGCCCGGCCCGCATAGCCCGAGGACCGGCCCGAAACCTTGCAAGACAACCCGTATGACAATGCTAAATGCACCCAAGTGGAATGTGTGGCTCAAAAGCTCACACATTTGATCCAACACGGTGTCTTGTGAGCCATACAGGAGTAAAGATTTGAGGTTTTTTGCCTCATTCACTGAAGTCTTGTGCACTTCATTTCTATGTCGTTTAGCATTTCTGGTCTTGTCAATTGTTCTTAGCAGTCCTCTATAGGCAACCTTTTTCCATGAACTATATTTTAGAACTAACGTTATTTTGGTGCTTAATATCATGAGAGTTAGTGTCATGCCCCGAGTTCGGGGATGACACGGTAGCACCCCCAAATTGGAATGTCGAACCTCTAGCACCTCAAACTGATCCACCACACTTCCACTATGTTACTTTGATACTCAAATAACCCACACATATAAACTCACATTCCTAAAAACTCAAATTCGTAATTAAGTCTAAGCAATCCAACCGATATTAACTGAGTATTTATTTACGTAGTCTACCAAGTACATAACACACATAAATCTATCAAAACCTTCAAAGTCTAACAAAACATCTTAACCGTTCAAATAAATAAACATACTTCAGAAATTCAGACATAACAGCTAGAAATTATTGCCAATCTTCCTCAAACCACTCGTCTAGTTCTTCTTCTTCTAACTGATATCCTACAAAATGGTAAATAAGGAGTGAGCTCACTAGTTCAGTAAGGAAATCTGGCTTACCTGAGATTGAACATGCTATATATATATATATATATATATATATATATATATATATATATATACATTTATAAAACGATTGTTCAAAATAACTTACAAGTTATGGTAGAATACAACTTATGGCATTTTAGAATATCTTCAGTTGGTCACACCATATGAAGATCTTCGAATATCACACAAAGAAACAAGAGGGAGGGAAAGAGGAATAATGAATTTCTTAGTTTTACTCAATACTGAATCGAATGATGTATAACCGACACCTGAATACTGAACCGATATTGTTTATTCAATGAAAATAGTGACAAATAAATCAAGGGAAAAAGACCATCGCCTGTATAGAAGAAAACCGGTGCAGGAATTGAGCAAAGGAGGGCCAGGTGTCACTGGTGCCGAGCAGTGTGCAGCCGGCGCCGGGCGTGAAGGAGGGAGACAGCGCCGATTGTGCTCTGGGAATTGCACGAATGCAATTTTTAGAGCACCAAAAGCCAACCTGCAATATCTCAACCCCAAGAACCAATCCAATCAACCACTTTATCAAGGAAAAACACCATTTTGTGCACAAAAACCATTTAAACATATATAATACATACTTAAATATAGTGTAATTCATGAAGATGATTCATGCTTAAGGACTTAGTTTGGTTTAACTGATCAGTCTTCCAATTATTATATCACATTGGAAGAAGAGTCTTAGCTTATCTTAGGTATTGTATCCCCCTAGTAGGGTCTTATAACTTATAAAG
This sequence comes from Voacanga thouarsii, assembly GCA_026120185.1. Lineage (NCBI taxonomy): Eukaryota > Viridiplantae > Streptophyta > Magnoliopsida > Gentianales > Apocynaceae > Voacanga > Voacanga thouarsii. Next base: position 1,464,304 of record JANUWF010001217.1, on the reverse strand, counting down.
TTGGAAATTTCCTACTAAAGCAAACTCACAAGCAATCAACATATCATGAATCATAAACCAGAACATAGCATAGAATTTAGCTTAAAACCCATACTATCAAATAACACAACCATATATACAAAGGTGACAAATTATCATACCATACTTAATACCATTTTTATATAATCAAACTAGTAATTTCATAAAGGATTTAAAATGCACACGATTTCTGAAAAACAACAATCAATAGCCAAAATACAGGTAAATTCAATTTCCTTACCTAGGAATTCAAACACCAAGAATCCTCCCAAACCTTCCCTTCAAGCCACCAAACACTTATTCACCTTCAATTGAAGCCTAAACAATACAATTAATCTTCTATTCAATTTGTTCCAATTTAGAACCCTAACACGCTAACTTTAATTCAAGAATCACAAGTCTCAATTATATAGTACAAACACCATAATCAACAAAGAAAGGCTAACTTACCAATATTTGTTATCAATGGCTCGAGCCCCTTCTCAAATTCTTCACCCCATCTTCTCTCTTCTTCGTTCTTCTCTTTTGGCACTGATACTGAAGAAACAACATAACTGACATTATGATTGAGTATCTAATAAGTAATTAATTAAAACCCATAATAAAATAATTGCTATTTAATCTCTTAACTTAAAATACTAACTCTTAAACCCTATGGATCCTAGCTCACTACTTAAATAAAGCAACAATCTAATAAGTCCACTAAATTAAATAAAATACTTCAAAAGAGAAGGGTAATGATTGGGGGCTCACAGTTAGGTCTTAATTTTTCACTCTAATTAGCATTCTTTCCTTTCCCTCCTCCCAAAAAAAGATGCGCTCAATTTTAGTAAAATCTTAAACTATCTTAAATTGGATATGGATTTTGTATCTAAGTTTGGTATTTAATTGGAAATTTAGGCTACATTGTTGTTAGTTACTTAGAGAATAAATATTTTTGAAGATTAACCTGTTAATTTTGCTGACAATTCATTACTCTCTAGCCTAACTTTCCTAGAAGGGCATATCTTATTGGTTTTATTGCCAATATCACTTGTATGAAAAAGGATGGAAAAGTGGTAATTTTGTAATTTAATTAGTTAAATTACATATTTTACTAAGCAAAGTTCAAAGTTGCAAAAATCCAAGTTTCTTCACAATAATAATTATATATATCTAGTAATTCAATCGCTTTAATTTGAATTCAACAAGTTTAATGGTGAGAAGTATAGACAATAACCCATTCACAAATGATTTGGAATCTTACAAGTTTGTGCATAGTAAATTAAACTCCCCAATCACTGTTTTATGTCCTCTTCTTCTATTCTCAAATAACAATCATGACTATTGAAGATTTTTTTTTCCTGTACGATTTATGTTATTTTATGAAATTAAATATATATATATTTATTTTAAATTATACTCTTATTATTATTATCTTACTAAATTATAATATTAATTAATTTTTTATTTTCAAATCAACTCTATAATATTTAATAAAGGTAATTCAATTTTTTATTTTCTTAAAACTCTATTCGTAAGTGACAAAACATAAAGAATAATTAACATGCCCAATTGAAACTTTTTAAAAATTCCTTAAATAGAAATATGATTTTTGCTCCTAATGAAATAATATTACTTACGGTTAATTTGATAACTTAATATTTTTTAATTAAATATATTTAATAACAAATAATATTGATTATTTAATTAATTTAAATATGTATGATAATAAATTCTTAATATCATCTAATTAATTAATATATACTCAAATCTTATTTATAAATTTTAATAAAATTAAATAAATAAATAATTATTATTATTCTTTTAACTTAATCAAATTTTAATTTTTAAAATTCTCAACTTTATCAAACCGATCCTTATTCAATTCCAACATATGCAAGACAAGAAAAGTCATCAACAAAGTCACCATCATCTCCAATTAAAGTTCCGGCAAGCATCCTTTGGGAATTGAGACAAAGTTCGGAAATCTCAAATCTTACATTAAATCTATACAAATATACATATGGGTTTGGTGGACTTTCCTTTCAAATGCACAATGTGTCATATTTCCATTAAAAAAAAAAAGTATGCACAATAATTAGACTTACATCAATACACTATTAATTAATTTAATCTCTCTTGACTTAAATAATCTTACACATAAAGTTTCCAGAAGATCCTGCAAATGTCAACATAATTTTACCAAACTGACATGAAATTTTTATTCATGGCAAATTTCCTCAATTAAGGCCAATTTCGTTTACCTTTATTATACTCGTTATACAAAAATTGAATTATACGGCCATTATTTATGTTGATAATATTTTTAAAGTAATTATTATTTTTCTCAAAATACGTAATAATTCAACTCAACAAAACACTCTTTATAAATAATAAATCTCTAAATTTGTGAATAACTTATTTTATATTTTTATTTTTTCTCTCTCTCTCAAATTTCTTTAAATAGATTAAATTCATATTTTCCTTCTAAAATTTCTTTATTTTCTTTCCGTTTCACAATAAGAGTCAATTAACTTGTCTTCTATTCTTAATGCTTTCACATCACTTCACCACCAGAATCTTCAAGTCTTGACTGTATGCATATTTGGAATTGTAATATGGGGGAAAACAAAATGTTATGTACAAAAATAAGATCTAAAGAAATCACTCTTAGTTCGATATTTTTATTACAATATCTCTTTTTTTTTTACAAGTTAGACTCCTTTTTAATACTAATAAAATTAATAATTTTTTTTTAGTATTTATTTAAAATTTTAGCTCGTAAAATATAATTGTACTCAATAATTAAGATTAAAAAATAATTTTTATTAAATTAGATAGTTATTAAAATAGAAAAATTACCATTTCTTCATGAGTAAGATTTTTGGTGGTAATATTATGTGGGAAATTGTGTTGGATTGGCTTAGAGGGCCTTGTCTTCTTTGTGCTCTCATCCTTCAATGCCAAATAAAGTGTGAATAAAATGGAAGAGCATTACTACCAGTACCACGTGCTATAACACGCCACGAAAATAATAGCACCACGGTCCCACAGTTCCACGGCCCCACCACCCCGGGGCACCCAACATTGGACCCTTCGTCTTCCCATTGCAGAGTGTCAAAGACATCCAATACCTCTGTGACTCTCACTTTGCTGCCTTTCCAGGCATCAGCTTAGAAATAGGGCTTTATAGCTTTTGTTTATATGAGGTATATCATCTTACCCTCCACCTTAAATGCAAACCTCTTTCTGAGCATCGTGTTTTCTTGATTGTTTTGTGTCAGGTTGATTTCTAGTCTTTGACTTGAGCTTTTTTCTGCGGCTTGGATCATTCATGTTATTCTTTTACCTGGGTTTGATTCATCTTTTCGTTTTCTTTTTTTTCCCCCTCCCCGCCCAGAGAAGGATTAGTTTTGTCGTATTGTTATGTTGAGGCACTGCCATACATGGTATGTTTCAGATGAGGGCGATGAATCTGGAATTAGCTTTATTTTTACATTTTAACAAGTGAATTTTTCCCCTGGCGGGTTGTTTATGTGAATTTGCTCTTTAATATGTCGATGCGGGTTCTCAAATTTGTTGCTTATTTGGGTCTTAGATCTAATCAATTGCACTTCTTAATTACCTGAGGTGAGGTAAAAGGCTGATTTAGAAGTTAAAAAAATTACTGGAGCTGGGTTGCTGTGTTCTGCCAGAGATTAAATGAGTTTTTGTTGCTTTCGGATTTACTTCATGGGCTAATCTTGTTTTGCAGTGAATTGAACCCATAACAGGCTTTCTCAGTCGAACAAGCTGTATCATCATTTATTTACTTTCTTTAGTTTTGTGAAGGCTAAAGTGGTTTTGCATTTATTAATTAAAATTCTAACTTCAATAGCCTAATTGGGTGAGATTGAACTTGAGGCATCCTTAATGGAACCAACAAAAAGGAAAAAGAAAAGAGTAGGCTTAATTTGTTCTTTTTGTTTGAGTTTACTCCATGTGTACAACTAGTGGAGGAATTAAGTAATAGCTGTCAAAATTCGTGATTTTGGTTTTATATAGCATCTGTCTGGGGTGTGTTTTTACTTGCTAGTTTAATTGAATAATCATAGTGTCGATGCAATTGGTCATGTTATTTGGGAACTCTAAGATATTTTATGATGCATACTCTTTTACCTTCTGTGACTGTTGGGTTCATGCATGTCTCCCTTCCTATTTATCACTTGGAATCTATTTATGGCAGTTATGGTAAATTTGGCAGTTCCGTATCCCCCTTTTCACTGATTTAAGATGTACTTTATCCAGGGGGTTTAGTCAGATGTTCTTTTGGTGAGTCTGTGGATCATTTAGCACATGAGGAGCCTCCATAGTTATTCATTCATCAGGGATAGCACAGTTAAGGCACTTTGATGTGAATCTGATCCGTTCTTTGAAATGGAGGACGAGAATCATCTAGAACTGAGTTTGGCCTTACCATGTGGTGGAGATACTACTACGGCAAAGGGAAAAACTAGCAGCACATCGGATAGTAGGTTGGATATTAGTGATAGAGATACCAAATTGATCAATGAATTTAAACAATTTCTTGATGGCGGCACCAAGCAAATTGGTTCATCAGGAATAGTGTCTCAGAGGATACAAGAGAATTTTTTTAATAACTGTTCCAACAATCCTGTTGATATAGATACTTCTAAAAACTTAAACAGTGGAGGATTCTGGATTGCAAGTGATAGATCTGCTGAAGGAAGAGAAGAAAGTAGGCCAGATGTTCGTGATAAACGCAAAGGGTTGTTTGCTGAGGCAAGTCAACCAAAGAAGCATGAGAAAGAAACTGACCACATTGATTTACCAGATAAGTCAAGGGCATCTCACATTTCCATAAACACTGATGATGGTTCAACTGCAGAAAATGAAGATGTAGCTGATTCTGAAGCTGAGGCTTCAACTTCAAGGCATCTTTTGCAGCAGGAGGATATGGCCAAACGATATACTGGTAGTAGTCTATCTGAGGTTAATAAAGACTTTCATGGGATTTCTCATTCAAATGCTTTAGAATTATCTGGACAAAAGAGGTTTACCATTTCGTCAGAAAAGGAATTTAAGCATGGAAATGTCCCTCATGGTGTCCAGTTTGCTAATCAATCAGCGAACATCATTAACATGTCTCAGCCTCTATCAGTCAAAAACTCGAATCCAAATGGTGTACATGGAAGACCTGGCTACCCCTTACCTGGTGTTATGCAAGTTATGAGTGCAACACATAGCGAGAGAACAGGAAGCCAAACTGTGATGCCAGCAAATTTACCGTTGGTGGTTGGATATCCTGCTGTCCCGCTTCCTGCACTGGACAAGGACAATTCCAGGATGATGGTTTCTCATAATCAGCAGATTCACCCATCATATATCAGCAGAGGTCCGCCAAGCTTGGACAAGCACAATGATGATCTGAAGATAACTCAAGGTTTGCTTTTACACTTTTTAAGCCTACATCTAAGCGTGAAATCTCAGAGAATGTTGCTTTCATTGTCTGGACAAATATAAAAAAGGCTTTAGATAAGATAGCTTAATGCTGCATTCTAAGGGGAAAGAAATAAGGATATAATGAAAAAACAGAAGACATATGGATACGGTTGCTGAATTTGTATGTGAATCTTTGCTTGGCAATTCATGAATTCAAATTTAAGACTGTGACTCTTGCTGGAGGCCTGATAACCCTTGTTACCAAGCTGATGCTGTCTTTTTGTTCAATTATAGGTGATACATCATTTTAGAAGTAAGATCAATATGGGTCCTTCTATAGAAACATTAAGTTTAGATCCCCCCCTCTAGTTGCCATTCTTTGGCAGCATTTATGACATCTAGTAGTTTTTGATAATCAGCGCGCATCAAATTACATGAATCCTGAACCTATCAAAAGAATGAAAATTTATTTTCTATTTATGATAACATGACATTATCATATTGACATTGTTAGCAATTCCAACTTGCTTGTATTTATTGTCATGGAATAGTTGCTCCTGACATGAATATGGATAGATGTACAAGTGCCTAGCTGGAAATGGAGCATGCCATCCCAATGCTTCGGTTCACCACTAAAATGGAAAACTATGCCAAGGAAGCCTTCCATTCCTTTCTTGAATAAATTAAGAACAAGTGAATGACTTTTGGCAAGATAAACGCACTGACTACCTTGCCCCTGGGATTTTATTTTATTCTTTCAGGTTGTGGGAGGGGGTTAACAAATTCCTACTTTATGTGTCAATATTTCTTAAAGAAGAAGAAGGAGATAAGAGCATACTGCATATTTGAGGGAACAAAGCCTAGTATTTTGCCAACTGCTTTGGTGGTAATAGAAGTCGTGACCATGAAAGCGGTGAAGGATCCCTATTTAAATCAGTTTGATATGATTAAAAAAAAAAAAGATTTAGGAGGATAATTTCTTTCATGTGTATATGATGTGAAGGGAATGTAATTTAACAGTGGCAACAGTTGGATCATTATTAAGATATTAACCCCCTAATTGTTGAAGATAAACCTGGTTGTTAATATCAGATTTACTTGCTGCCATATGTGTAAGTTGACCCGGGTATATATTCCATTTTGCAAATAGAAATGGTTTTTCACTTCCCATGTTACTGATCTGTGGTTAGTACAACCACGGAATCTACCCGATTGGTTCTTATATGCCTTGTGCCACTTTCTACATTATGCATTTCTAGGTATTCAAGAAATATATTGACATGAGATGACTAGTCATATTTTTGGTATCAAAAGATGTCAAAACACTATCTACTTTTTCTTTGTCTATTACATATTAGTTTATGTATGCAGCAAGCTTGAAGTCATTGGTATGTGAGGCTCATGCAAGCATATTGTGTACCCAAAGTATTTGTTTTTGTTTTCCACTTTGGAACTGAGGGGGCTTTGTGATTGCATATGAAGCCCGTATACTTATGGTATGGATGTGGTTTTGTGCAGGAATTCCTCCCAAGCCATCTGAATCTAAGCAGCACGATGGGAAGGCAGTAGACCATGCCATAGGCAACGGGAAACAGCTTGCTGAAGGAGGTACCTCTCGTATAGAAGATGATAAGAAAGGAAGCAATGCAACTTTCAGACCGAAAGATGCAACGGAGTTTCCCAGGACTGATGGTTTTCCTTCTGACTATCCAACTATAAAGCCGGGGATTGCTGCTGAACTGAAATTTGGTGGTTCTGGTTCCTACCCAAACCTGCCATGGGTTTCTACAACTGGTTCTGGTCCAAATGGCAGAACAATATCGGGTGTAACATACAGATTTAGTCCTACACAGATAAGGATTGTCTGTGCTTGCCATAGTACGCACATGTCCCCAGAGGAGTTTGTTCGGCATGCTAGTGAAGAACAAACAAATCAAGATACTGGTGCTGGTGTTGCATCTGTGCCAACTAGTAACCCTGCAGCCTCAGCACAAAGTTGATTCCAGCCACCGACATGTTCATTGTTGGTGGGAGACCTCTGTTTTTTTGCTTTCAACCAGGCAGATGACATGAATTTGTCATTAGATGGATGTAGGAGAGCTGATCCTGCACGATGTCTGAAAGATTTTTGGCTTTTCTTTTCTTCCAGATCCTCTTAGCTGTTGAAATCGATGTGTATTTATTTTTCACAATCATTTAGTGCCATGGTTGGCCAAGTACATCATGAATCATCTATTTCATTAGCACCAGTAATAAATTGTGTAGATTATACAAGATCAGCTTTGTCTGCATATTTAGATTCAATGGTAACAGCTTGTATTTTGCCTTTCTATATTACTCTTGGCATGAAATTCGAATTCACCAAAAGCAATCTGAAAAATTAGACCTGTTCTCTTTTTTAGAAGGGATTACGAAAGTTACGAATATTGTAATATATTGTCTTTTCCGTTAGTACAAGTGTTCCATTATTGGTCTAAATTTCTTAATTTTACTTAAGGCTGGCGATAATGCCAAAGCAAATTTTCTCTTGTTACTTTGTTAGGGTATTTTTTATTCAAAGAATATTATTATCCTTTTGATATAAGAGAATGAAATATTAATATTTTAATTGATTACAAATTAAGAAACCTATTTCCTAATTTTTCTCTCACCATTTAATAAGCAATTACTTCTGACTAAAACCTTTAATTGCAAATGTGCAGATTAGCTTCCCACCAGACAAAGGTTATGTTGGAATTGCTGCATATCTGAATGTCTTCTCTTCCATATTTTCCGTTCTTAATTACCCCAAAAAGATGGCTACAATGTTGAGGGCTTTCCAGGGGCTTCTGAAGCCTCATTGAAGAGATCATTCATGACAATGAAGCTCAATTCAGTAGTCCAAATCTTAATATTGCTTACAAAATGAGTGTTAGAGAGTACTAGAAACTAACTCCTCAGTAATTTTTTCTAGAAAATAGATCATGCTAAAACTTCTTCGCTTAAGAGTAGAAAAAAAAAAAATAGACAGAATAGATGATGGAGTGAATAACTGAAAATTAGGAGAATGAATAAATAAGGGGAAAAAAATTAGGGCAAAGAGAAATGAAATCATCTGGTAAGCTTCTTAATTCGTAAACAAATTAGAAGATTAATATTTGATTCTCTTTAATCAAAAGGATAGTACTGTCATTTGAATAAAATATACTCTGGCAAGAGGAAAATTGCTCCGGCCTTATCTCCCGTCCTTACTTAATAATAAATAATTTAGTCAGAGATTTAAAGTCGATTTATTTATTTAAATTTTTAAATAAAAATTTTGGAGACCATTTTCAAATGTTTTGAGCCAGAAGATTTTCAAGGTAGGAGATGGGTGGTAAGTCATAGTTATGATTACCTTAATATCCTGTAATTCTTGGACAGTTTAACATTAAAAAGGAGGAACAGTGAACTAAGAAGGATATTCTCAAGTTATTTTGTCTATTTTTCCCAAACAATTGGGGGCTGTCTGATTGCGATATTTTGAGCCGTTAGTTACATTTGTCCAATCGCAGAACCAAACACACCGAGTAATTGTTTGCTTCAGCTGCAATTTTGAGAATCAAAAGCTCCAGAAGAAGCAACTCCTCTCATTTACTAGGTATAACTCAAATATAATGGACAGATTAATTTTCTTTCGAAACTTAATTAACACTCGTTTAAAGTCTAAGCAATTATCTTTCTTCCTTTCGCTTTATGAAAAATAACTCGCGATTTAAATTATTCACATTTTATATCAAAAAATATTTAACCGTTAAATTATAATACTATCTAAAAATGATATATCAAATCTATTTTTGACATATGAAAATTCATATAATACCTATAAGAGTAGCTTTTTCTTTTACTGCGGTGTGTCTCTAGGTAATAACATAAGATGATGGGTTTCTACGACAATCCTTAAAAGACTGTCGGGGCTAATGATGATGATTTTGATTACCATTACTGAAGCAGTTTTTGGTTGAATCGATCAAAGTGGTACCTTTCAGAATTTAGATTCTTATGGAGGCCCCCTTTTTTCTTCTTTTGACAAAATCTTAGGTCTTTTCGAGTGCTTTCATCAACGGGGGAAGTTATAATCTGACCTCAGCATATTTACTAAGCCCCATGGCGGCTGATCTGATTGTCACCAAGGACAAATAATTCAATAAATGAAAAAAAAAATAAAATGTAAAACGCACTTTTTAATGATTTACTCCCATCATTTGTTGGATTTGAATATTTTAGTTATACTTTGAGATAAAGATTTAGAAAATTTTAGCTATCAGATATTCATATTTAGATATTCTAAAATTCAAGTGTAAATATTGATAGCTAGACGAAGGAACAATCACAGGAGAAGGTAGATGGAGTAATTATGCACCCACTTAGTACCACCATTAAAGTAGTATTTATATTTATTTTTTAAATTACATATCATATTTGAGTTTATTATTTATGATAAACGGTAAGTTTAATATAATAAATAATTATTGAAAATTATGAGATCTAAATGGCTAGTAATATCATATCATTCATATTAAAATTATAATAAAATTATATTCTCATAAACATAGAACTTAGAGATTTAAAAAAGAAATTTTTAAAACACGAATTTACTTTCATCAATTTTCACCGTTTATGCTTGAAGTGGCTAATAAGAGTATTGCAAAGAGACTTTCTCAAATTAGATTAAAGGCAATGAAAAACAAAAATGCATGTTAATAAACAGCAATTCATATCAAATTAAGATTTTATTTTAATTTAAAATAATAATAATTTAAATAATTTTTATCTCTCAAAAATTCTTATACATTCATATTATATTTTTTCTTTTAACTCCACTTAAATCTCACATACTTCACATATTTAATAACATTTATTATATTCAAACAAACTCATTAGACATATAAATTTAATTGTTATAAAAAACATCTTACCATTACTTCTAAATTGTCTAAAAGAAATAAGAGAATACACCATTTCCATGAAAGATTCCATCCCATCGATCCTTCGGCCAATAGAAAGAAAAAGCCAAAAATGTACGAGAAAGGCAGAGAAAGCGAAGGTTTATTCAATGGCTGGCCGTATAGAAGCAAAATCATTTTACTGTTTAAAACGATAAATTATAGTTGAGTCTCTTTTAATAGCACACATTACTCTCAGCTTGAATTGTTGCTATTTACATAATTGAGATTAATTTTAATTTTATCCAGACCGTAAGTAGTAGAGACTGATTATTTATTCCTTAAAAAAATTAAAAATTTTAGAACAATTTAAATAAATTATACTTTTATCTCTTTAAAAATTTATAAAATATGTAATATTATTCTCTATATTTCTTTTTTCTTATAACTTTCCCTCATACATTCAAAGTTTTAGTTTTATTTATAATAAGTAAGCGATCCATTAAAATTTGAGTGTAATCTTTTTAAATTATGAAATATATTCTTGTTTACTAAATTATCAATCTATAACAGAATACAAATTATTTTTATATTCTATATATTAGTTTCAACTTAAGTTATATAAATAACTTCATTTGGGTGGTAATTGACGTTTGCATGTTTGACCACACTTCCTCATCAACTCAAATTATTTTAAGAAGCAAGAATCTTAAACAAGTTGTGGGTTCTTTTCTCATGTCATAGCATTTCAAGAAATGGTTTGTTTAAATAGACGGCTAACTGATATACCACAAGTCAAAAGAAAAAGGGAGATGGATTTACATAATGTGAAGAAGTGCGTATTATCTGTCATGCTTGAGTCACCGCGTTTCGTAGCCGAGAAATGCTTCTGAGCTCTGCAAATTATAGTCCTCCATCTCCATGTCCACGTGCTTCTTGATGAAACATTGCCGGATTTTCTGTGTTTGTTTTCATTCTTTAAGATTTTGTTTTCCAAAAGTAGTTTGCAGAAAACTGGGTTTTCGGTGGACATGACTGGTTTTCTTCTGTGTCTTTGAAAAATCTTTTTCGAAGATAGCTGCAGTTTCCTAAATTAGGGAAATCATGTCAATCACACCAAGTACAGCAAATGCAATTATTCAAGATGCTATTCTCCTTTTCTTGGCAAGAGAGTCCAATAAAGCATAAATAAAGTTAATAGAAGTTTTTTTCTTGGGTTTTTGTTTAATGATGAATTAATTTGGGTGTTAAAACATTTGGATCAATCTTCTCTTATTAATCTTCTTCACTAGCATAAGGGAAAAAAGAAGCGGATAAAGATAAATGTCCCATACGTATTAAATTCGAGATTATTTCTGTATAATGAGTGGTAAAATTCAAATTGAATTTGTAGTTGTGAGATAATGACAGAGCAAGATTCATATGCAAGCTCATACATGGAAGAAACCTCAATACTACTATTAAAATAGTTGACTTTAGCTTTCGTTTTAATGAAGGATTATACTAGAATCACAGGTTTCATATTGGATTATTTAATTGGCAAAAGGAATAATCAATTAGGTTTGGTAATTACTGGCAGCCCTCTAATAAGGCAAGTACATATGCATGGGGTGAATATCAACTGTATAGAGTAGAGGGTGGAGAAGTATTATTATTATTCCTACCTCCTGACTTTTAAGGCAAGCTAAGGAAGTTCTGGTGCACTAAAGCTTTGACTTTCTAAAACAATCATTCAAAAACACCTATGCAAACTCTTTCTACAATGTTCAAATGGGTAATTCCAAAGCAGCATCAAATTAGCAAAGTAAATTCCTCATACTCTTACCTCTATATTGAGAGATCTACCTTCAACATTATAAGGATTGAACCATGATACTCTTAACTATGAGTTTAATACTCGACTACTCTTAAAAACAAAAATTAGATATTTGACAAATTAAGAAATAATTAAAAAAAAAAAAAAGGAGTTGGATTAAAACTTGTATGATTTCTTGTTTAATGTCATTTCTGGAATGAAAATTAAAATATAATCATCAGGATACTGGATCAGAAGCATGCAGTTACTCTTTTATTTATGGTTTTGTTTTAAAAGAAAATTATTTTAATGACATGATTAATTCAAGATAATGAGCAACAAGTTCACGGTCAGGTGATGTCACTCAAGTCAGAAAGTTGAATATGTGTACAATTATAAGCCACACCACTATCCGATTTCAAATTTGGGGGAAACAGAAAAAGGCAAAAAAAAAAAAAAAGGAACTTGTACTAAAATGCAGTTTATGTTATTGCTCAAATTGGGACACACAAGAAAAAACCATGAAGAAACATAGAAAACTGACAATCCAGCAGAATAATCTTTTTAGGGAATCATATAAAATAGACTTATTCCTAACAAACCAATGTCTTAACTACTCCTTTATAAGACTTTGAGGCCATTCCACACTCCAAAGGTATGCATTTTCTTGCTGCAGCATGCTCTTTGGGCAAGCTTCACTTCAATCTTTCCATGAATCAGTTGAGTTTTTGTGTATTTTTCCTTCATTTGATGTTCTTCAGTGTCAAAGCACAAGGCCCTTCAGACCAGTATGATTTAGGTTCGCAAGATGTAGTCAGCAATTTCCAACCAAGTCTTGCTGTTGTAATAGGCATCCTTTCTATCATGTTTTCCTTGACTTTCATCCTTCTGCTTTATGCTAAGCTCTGCCATAGATCAGCTTCTGCTTCTGTTCAGAACCAGCTGCACATTCAAGATGGCTTGCTTCGTTCGAGGTCGAGGTCATCTGGGATTGACAAAACTGTTATTGAATCACTTCCTTTCTTTAGATTCTCTTCGCTTAAAGGGTCAAGAGATGGGCTTGAGTGTGCAATTTGTCTATCCAAGTTTGAAGATATTGAAATTCTTCGGTTGCTACCAAAGTGCAAGCATGCTTTTCATGTAAACTGTCTTGATCAGTGGCTCGAGAAACATTCGAGTTGTCCACTTTGCAGGAATAAGATCAGTGCTGATGATCTTTCGACCATCACGTACACGAATAGTTTGAGACTCTTGTCGAATCAGTCAGAGATGAGAGAGGAATCCAACATAGAACTCTACATCCAAAGAGAAGAGAGTCATCGAGGATCTTCGAGATTTAGCATCGCCGGCAGCTTTAGGAAAACCGACAAGGGTAAGAAGGAAGAAGAATTGCCAATTCATCAAAGTGATGAAACGGATGAAGATCAGAAAGCATTGCACAAGTTCAATCACAAGATTATTGTGTCTGATGTTGTCCTCAAGAATCGATGGAGCAATGTGAGTTCTTCAGACCTCATGTTCTTGAACTCTGAAATGCTTCAGCAGATATCAAGCAATAGATTCTCAGCTTTGGAGTCAAATAACGAGCCATCCACGCCCACAAGAGTGATCAGAGATGGTGAAATCAAGAATATTAAGGAGGAAATGGAAAGAAAACGAGAATTTGAAAGCAAGTTGAGCAAAATCATTCAGAATGAATCATTTCCACCATTTTCAGATCTTCTAAAGCCTTCACAGGCAAAAGGGGCTTCGGAAAATCCATCAAAAGTCTTAAATCCAAGTGATAAGAGATCAATGTCCGAGATAATTGTTCATTCAAGATTTCAAGATTTCAATAACAGAGCTGGGAATAACAGAGAGCCTTCGCTACCAGAAAATGCTGTCAAGGATGAAAGAATGAGGAGACTTTGGCTACCGATTGCAAGAAGAACAGCTCAATGGTTTGCCAACAGAGAGAGAAGATCATCTCCTCACCAGTCCCACAACACAAGGCAGCCATCAAATGTATGATTCTTCTGATCAACACCCCTCAAATTCTGTTTCTTCAATTCCTGTTGATTTTCTAAAACTCCTTTCTTTTGGTAGAATTCAAGGAATCTTTCTCCTCCATCCATAGCCACACATGGTATGGTTTTAGTCTAGGAAAAAACCTCCTTTTGTCCCTCACACTAGCATTCCTTTTTTTCAAAAAAAAAAAAAGAAAGGAATACTTGAATCCCCATTGTACATGATTTTGAGGTATAATCAGAAAATTGCAGAAGTTACGCAACAGTTATTTTCTTGGATGATAATTCAGTTACAACAGCATAAGTTCCTCTTTCCACTTTTTGTTTTATGATGAAATTAGGTTTCTATTTTTGTTATTTTTTGAAAAAAAAACCATCCACATAAAGCAACTCCTGTATGACACTCTGGTCTCTTACACTGGTTCCATGAATCAAGCAAAACTTTGGAAGATTCTTTGAGTTATACCTGCAAAAACTGTTTTCTTCCTCTGCCTTTTCCCTCTTAATTAGAAAGAAATCCTCAGATTCTGGTTGCTGTAATCTTTCACAGCTAGTTGACACTAGAAAAATATAATGAAGAAATTGAATTTTCATAGTCTAAATTCAAAATTAAATTAATTATATTGTCGGTGTAAATATTTCATTAAAAAAAATCAGACGTGTTAAGCTGTTTGAGAGCCAAAGAAGGAAAAAAAAAAAAAAAGGCACGAGTCATTGAACTTTTGGTCAACTAATAATCCATGCATTTAAAAAACATTTAACTACATTAATTTGAAAACTTCTTAATTATTTTTTCAAATTACACAATACATTGAGTTTATTTGCAATCAATTACCCCATCACTATGATAATTAGAAATTGAAATAATTTAATTCATAAATATTTTTAAAAATACATAATTATAATTTCAAAATAAAAATTATAAATTATCGAACTCAAATAGTAATTTAGTATATTGAATATTATTTTCTAATTGGATCAAGAAGTTTCATTATACTCTATACGTACACTTATTACATTTTCTTTAATAATATAAATACTCCAAAAAAAAAAAAATGGTGACTCTATAATATGTACAATTTTGCGTAATCAGCTCATTATCTAAAATTTTGGGGTGGCAACGACGAAGCTGATGTCCATGGATTGTCTTTGTCCTGACCTGAGGAATACGTAATTCATCCATGCATGTTTAGTGAGGACTACTACAAGCCTTTTTTTAAAAATAAAATCATTGGTGGGGTTGGAAAATCAATTTCTTTCTTTTTATTTTTTAAGAATTGGACCATGCACCTTTTTTTCCCTCTATCTTTCTCTTATAGACGTAACAGTGTCCTGTTGCTGCCGTGTGACATGACATTTAATATTTACTTATTTTTAATATATTATTCTTTTTTAATAATATTAATAAAATATAACATATGTAATTTTCAAGAATATTATAGAAGTAATTACCAGTCACACTAGATGTGATATTCTACCACAATTTGATATTTTACCTCAACTACTATTTTCCCCTTGTTAAATTAGTGATTCCACGGTAAAATTTCATTATCACATATCAAAATAAGTAGTGAATTTATATATTTCTCTTTTGATTTATTAAAACTTTTTTTATCAACAATTTTCTATAAAAAGTTTACTGTAATACTATAAAAAGAACACAATAAATAAAAAATTGACCACAGTTTTGGTACTTGTAGCTATCTTTCCTTTTTCACTTTGATAGAATGCTGTGAGGAAAAAAAAAAGCTTGGTAGAGAACATTATTTTCATTTCTACTGTTTCTTGATAAAGTGGTACGGTAATTACTAAATGTCTAACTATTGTCATTAGATTTTTTTTTTTTTTTTGGGATGGGCATTGTAAGCGTCTTACATCATAAAGTCGTCATTATATTTCTTGCATAAATAGGGCGATATGGATTATGGACAGGCATGGAATTAGATCATAACTTTTATATAAAACAAATCACAATATGCATATTTTGTTTTATAGGAAGAAGACAAGCCATTGAATAATTAAATAGATGATGGGTGATGTCATCTATGGTGTCATCCCAATCACTACAACACATGTCTAGTGTAACTTGAATTGCACTTGGGGTTAGAAGGGTAGCAATTTCTTCACAAAAATTTAATGGATTAGAGTGACTTGCTTAGTGAATAGTTTGTTTGATAGTTACTCATTCGTTTCTTATTTATGTGTCACTTATTTTTATTTTTTATTATCTATCATTTTTTTATATTCATAAGATATTTATTTATTTTTTATAATTATCTTTATTAACATTAGTATTACTTTACCTTTTAACTCTTTATTCGGATTATAAGAAATTAAATTAGTGGTTGAATAGTAATTCATTATTAATTTTGATATCTATTCCCAATAAAAATACTCCATAACAATTATACTTGTGAAAGTGAAACACAAGAGAGAGATAGTAATAATTGCTTAACAAATTGGAGTAAATTGAAGAGATAAGCATGTGAAGGTAATTTTGAAAATTCAACTAATTTTTTTTTTAAATTAGAAACTAACTACTTTTTTTAGTATGTAAAATTCGATTATTGGTAACTGATAAATAAGAACGAAGGGAGTATAAACCATAAAAATAGTATAGTATATCTTAAGTTTGGTTATTCAAATTTTTTATATTTATAAAATTTTTCTTGAATAACTTTATATGTGACGAGAAAAATCTATATAATGTTTTTAAAAAATTATAAAATAAATAGTGAACTTAATTAAAAAATGTTAATCGAATTAGAATACAGATAAAATTCTTTACCCATAGTTTAAACCTTCCTCTAAGGCATAAATTTGTTAGCAGCTGACTTTCTCTCATGTTGTTTACAAATTATTACTCCCTCAATCCTAACCAACTAAATTGACCTACTTATTATTTTCAGTTGTTTAAAAAAATTTAATACTTTCTTTAAATTTTTTTAATATATTATATATTATAAAATAATCAATATACCTTACATATATTACTTTTTTATATTTAGATTTGACATAAAGTAGTGTAAAATCACCAACTATATTTTTTACTTTTATTATATTGTATTATACTCTACTATTATTATATTTTAACTTTTACTTTTACATAAAATATCGTGCCAAATCAACTATTATCAATTTAGTTAGGATGAAAGGAGTACATAAGACTCAATTTATTTAATATTTATTTTTGTAATGGTAATTTTTTGAAAAATTAAATCTAAAACACAAATTCATTGTGTTATAAATAAATAAATAAATAAATAATATATATATATATATATATATATATATATATATATATATAAGTGAGAGAGAATAAAAATTTCCCCTTCTTATGAACAAAAAAAAAAAAAAAAATTTGCACCACTTGTTTAACTACTACTGCTCCTTATGACGGTGCAGGATTGACGAGGGAGGTGGAGCCAAACTGAAACTCCCATTTTAAGATGGTGAGAGATGAAGGCTTACAAATGTTATCGAGGTTTTTTTAACGCTTTATTAGGCTAGCAAGGAAGGCACCACACGGCTAAGGCTTTTGAAATTCTGAATGCCGATCAATATATAGGTTTCGGGTTTCTCTTAAGTACCAACCGGATCGTTTCTACATTTGGAAAACGTAATATCTCAACGATTTATAGGTTTAAGTAGAACAGTAGAGAGTATAAGGAAAGATCGTATAATTATATTTTAAAAATGACTATTTTGAAATCTTAATCTTACATAAAAAAGTGATAAAAGTTTTAAAATAATATATGAACAAGACTAAATATTTATTATCCATTTTTGATATTCTTTTTAGTTTAATAAAGATAATAACTAAGTAATTACTCATACATATTATTGAACTTATAAGTCGTGTACGAACTTTGATAATTATATCTTTTCGTTGTAAAAATGAATCACTACAAAGAAATTGAAAGTTTTCAAGTTGCACAACATGATATATTGGTTCTAATCTTTTTTTCATCAAAATATGGAAATTACATAAATGGATTAGTACACTTATTGATAACAGAAAAGAGTACTACACCCTAAAAACTTTAGGTGAGAATACTATAATGCAAAGAATATAAAACAAACACAACAAAATATCTTCCTCTTTTTTCTTTTTTTTTTTTGTGTCCATCCTCGATCAACCAACATTGGCATGAAGAGTCCAAAAAGTCTATCTCCTTCTGTGAACAAACTATTTACAAGATTGTGGATGAATCAATGACCCTAAAAATTATTTAAGAAAGAAATGAGAAGTGGAATAGGGACTAGATCAAGTTTGTGTAAAGAAGAAATACAAAAAAAATGGAGTAGTAAATACTAATATTGAAAGATCTACATTAAATTCACGTTAAAGAGTCTCGGTCTTGACCAAAAATCTCAAAGGAACAAAATTTTAACATTTGTTGACAAAAGAGGGATGGACAAACAAAATAGTGGAAAAAAGAGAAGAGCTTAGGCCAAACTCGAACCAAAGATTTACAGTCTGGAGAAGATGAAGTCTTGAAAGGTAGAGAGGAAAGTTACGAAAGAGAGAGAAGAGAAACAAAACTCCATCTGTTCACAAAAATTGAGAGAATTATATCAGCTCCTAATATGAAACTTGAATCTGTTTACATAGTCATCATCTTTCAAGTGGATTGCCTCCCAAATCACCACATCCAAATAAAAACCTTCATGGTACTACCAAGATTTTATTATGCAAAGAATATTAGAATTGTAATCATCCAACAAAAGATATAATTTCATTTCCAACACAATAATAAGAGCAAAAGGCATACCACAATCTTTTTACGAAATAGATGTACATAAAAATTAATTAATTGATAACACCTTGCAACAAGATACACATGATGGAAATCAAACGCGAGTATTCATGTAAATAAATGTAGAAATAAAAGGTTAAAATTACAATCTCATAAAAAATAGAAAGGTGCTTACTTATTATTGAGAATGATCCATAAATTTAACATAGGGTCAAATGTGGTGTCCAAATTTTTGAGTTTGTTTTACTTGGACCATGTGTTCAGAAGTTCTCCACGGTTGTTGAGCTGCTCTGGTTATAACAAAAAGATTAAGAATTAAATCAAAATGTATAATTAATAAATACAATAATTGCCAATGAGAGAACATTTAACAAAATATCCAACATTTTTTTTTTGAAAAGTGTTAATTCATACTAACAAAATTGACTTGCAACGACAGTATAGTTATGACTAATAAAAAAAACTTTAGCACTCCTTATTAATAAAAATTCATAATAAGAAATAGTACAAAATAAAAGAAAAAAAAAGTTTTTATACATAATCACATTGTTTCAACTTAGAAAAAAAAATTAAAAAAAAGACCGTGTTTCAACTCCATGGTGGAGGAAATGAAATGAACTAGTTTTTGTCAATAAAGGGAGTACCGCCGTAGCAATATTTCTAAAATGTTACCACACCTGAGAGAGAGAGAGAGAGAGAGAGAGAAGTTGCTTACATCTCATGAATCCGAATGGAAACTCCATTAACTCTCATGATATGACTTCTAGGCGTTCATTTCCCAGCACGTGTTGCTCTTCTTGAATTTTCCTTACCGAACTATGTGTTACAAGCTTGCAATCCTTGACCTGAATCATCTTCAAAGCAGAAATACTTCCAAACCTAGATGGTATCTCCCCAAGCTTGCTACATGAAACCACTTGAAGGCGCTCGAGGCAGGGGAAGGATTCCTCAGATGCATCCAATTGTTCAATGTCTAAGCTGCTTAGTCCCAAAAACTTGAGTTTTAAGAATTCCTCATCTCCAACCTTCCAAGTGTTCCCGCAAAAGGCTTCATAATGCAATTTCAAAACCTCAAGATTGGGTAGCTTCGCAATTGGTGATATTTCACTCCATGGTAGACTAAAAGTCCTCAAAGTAAGTTTCTTCAAAGCCCGGGGGAATTGAAATGGAATGCAAGAAAAGTGGAAAGGAGTAAAGATAGAGTCATGACAAAGATAAAGTGATTCGAGGTGTTTTAGAAAGTCCAATTTCACAACTGGATTACGGTCCATGAAAGGATCCAACACTTGAAATTTACATCTTAGTTTCTGAACATTCGGCATCTTTCTCAAGAACATTTCTGATTCTACTCCATAAGAAAGGTAGACAAGGGCAATTGATTGAACATTCTCCAATGGAGGTATGCCATCACAAATTTCATAAGGATTTCTTATTGATGGAGCAAACACATGCTTCAGCTTCTGCATTTCCCATATGGTAAGTGGTAAATCCATAAAACTCAAGTAAGAATTTTCCAAGTACAATGTTTCTAGGTTCTCAAGCCTCTTTATTGATGGTGGAATACGTCTCTGGCAGTTAATTGCTAAGAATCTCAAGAGAATCAATTCAGTTATTACTTCAGGAAACTCATAAAACAGCAAATTCATATCTAAATGCAACGCACGAAGCAGTTTAAGATAAGCAAGAGTGAGGTACTCATGATAATTCCTTTCGAACCAACGAGAAGGGGGTGAAAGACTAAGTGAGACGAGGGAGCGGACGGGCGAAGCATGTGGAACGCATTCAAGAAAAGAATTCAAGCATTCAGTTTGAATGCGCACCCCCTGGGGAGCATATGTGTCAGTCATGTGCGAAACTTGGTTCCCTCGAATCACCTTTAGAAATCTTTCTTCTTCACCCTTTGCAATGCAAAAGTCACGCAATAGATCATGAACAACACAGGTCTTGATTCCACCTGTAGACCCTCTCTTGGTAACAATGACTAGGCTTCTAGAAACAAGATCCATCAAGTACTCCTCAGCCACAACTTCTAAGCTTTTGATGTCATGATTTTCTATAAAGCCCTCTGAAATCCATAATAGAGTCAGCTTCTTCACTCTAATCTCTTCGTCTTCTGCAAATGATCCCAGATAAAGAAGGCAGGGTTTCAAAACCTCTGGTAGATGCTTGTAACTCAGTTGCAGTAGATCTGTGCAGCCTTCTTTAGCAATAAACTTTTCCAGATTTTCTCCAACTTCTTTCCACCAATGCAAACTCTCAATTTTTTCCTTCAAGAGACCTGCAGTTAGAACGACAGCCAATGGTAGCCCTTTGCAGTTTCTTGCTATGTGCTTCCCAATCTCAACGAAGTCCGGAGGGAAGCCATCTTGGTCAAATAACTTCTTTTCCAATAGCTCCCAACTTTCGTCCTCTGAGAGAGAATTTAGAGGAATAGGACTACTTCCTGATTTAGCTTCTGAAACCACCTTATGAATTCGACTTGTGAAAATGATTCGGCTTCCATTGTTATCTTCTGGAAATGACAATTTTAGCGCATCCCATGCACTAACATCCCAAATGTCATCCATGACAATGAGGTATCTATACCCTTTTAACTTTCTATAGACTGTTTGAGGTAAATCTTCCTTCATTTTGGTGACATCAACACCGCCGCCATATAACACATCACTTAAAATATCCGACAACATCCTTTTACTGTCTAATGTTTGAGAAACGGTACACCACGCACATTTGTGGAAATAAGACCGAATTGAAGCATCACAGAAAACTTTCTTCGCCAAAGTAGTCTTGCCCATTCCAGCCATACCCACAATTGAAATTATATCAAGTTCTCTTGATCCACCAATCAGTTTACCTATTATTTCCTTTACCTCATCCTTAAAGCCAATAATTTTATCCACTGTTGGAATACTAGCTTGTAAAGGGAGAGGATTGTAACTCATTTCAGGGTTGAGCGCAAGAATATCATTCATATGCTGTTCTTGTATCCTTCTCATCTCACCTTTAATAAGTTTAATTTCTTCAAAGACATCAGAAAGACATAAAATATCATGCCAAAGAGACTTTTTCATGTATATGACGGAGCAAACTGCTCTTTCTGCATTGTGCGCCACATTAGCAATTCTTGTCCAAAGATCTTCGAAGTGCTTGTGCTTAATTTGCAACTCCATAGTAGAGAAGACTTTCGAATTTGATTCTTTAAGTGACAACAACCCCTCCTGGAGCATCATGATTACATATTTTGGGAAATGGGGACACAACTCTTCCAAATTATCAACTAAAAGTGAATCAACAGATCCCAGTACATTGATCCTAGGAAAATTAAAAGATGATGGATCCAGAAACAGGTGGGCATAGATTTTTCTGACCTCTCCTTTAATTGCTTTAGCTTTTTCCAAGAAATTATGAATAAGAAAGTTCCTTTGCTCCGAGATGTCCTCCTTCATTTTGCCAATGAGCAATGCAACCTCGTTGATCGCGGCATCAGCTCGTGTAAAAACTAATTCCTCCTCGGCTAACTTCTCAATCACTGGCCGATCCATGAGAAATGTTATCAAGAATATCAACTCGATGAAAAGCATTTGAATACCATCATCCTCTAGATCAACCTGCAAATTGTCTTTGAGAAATTCAACAAATTTCGGAACAAGTTTACTCACCGCAAGACTCTCCTTTACTGGTGGATGTGAGGCTTTGAGTACTGCAAGATACATCCTTGTGACCTCTGGAGTGGATGGATTGATTTTCCTGTGCAGGTCAGAAAGAACAACATCCATTCTAGGTGCCATGTTTGCTTGCTTCACCTCTTGGACCCAGTACACAAGTGATAGGCAAGCTGCACAGCAAGCCCAAGCTTGAGTATGAATCTTGAAATCCTTCAGATCCTCATGGCTGCTGCACCATTTTGAGGTGAACTCAAGAACTTCTTTGAACATATGCAGGTTGTAATCAAGGGATTTAATTTGCGCCTTCACATCAAGGATCATATCAGCTTTCAAGGCAAGAAGACTGCCCAGGGAGGTAGAGACATACGTCATGAATTCTGGGAGCTCATCTCCTGAAAACTCGCATTGAAACGGACAATCCAAGAAACAGAGACAATCTTGTTTCATCTTTGGCTTACACAGCTGAATTTTTTCCAGCAACCCAGCAGCCACAGCGTCAAATCCTTGAAATCCATGTTCTCGGATGATTCTCACAGCTTCTTCAAGTGTAGTCTCAATATCATATTCCTCGACAAATCCAAAATTCTTATCCCTGCCGGATGGCGAGTGATTCCACCTGGCCAAGCACAACACATAGATTCTCAAATATTCCAGCTCAATGAAAAGCTTCTTAAGAAGCTTCTTATGTCGCCTTGTAATGTACTTAGAATTTTTCAGTGGATTGGCCACACCCCTCAAAATAATATCGACGTGGGTAGGATTGATCATCTTATCTCCTTTTTGACCCTCTGAATGCCTTGCAAATACTATTGTTCACTCTGTATCAGGAAATGATAGACATGAAAATGATAGGGGCTATGGTCAGTCTTGTTGACACTCTATTCACAGCAGCCAATTTGCATTATAAAAATTTCACCTAACGTGGGATGATGCAACTATGGTCAGCAATATTATATGCAAAAATTATTTGAAAAATCTTACAATTAGATTCAACATTTATTGTATACTTTTATATAATTAAATTAAATATTACCCTTTTTTTTTGCTAAATAAAAATATTACTCACGTTAAACCTAAACTAGAAGAGTAAACTGTCAGAGTCATGCTTACTTTGTTAGAAGTTGAGCTTAAGCTTACTAATAGTTTGAAATTATTGCAAATGAAAAAAAGTACAAAGTGTTCAAAAGGAATTAATTAATTAACTAATTAATAAGCTAATGTATTATAAGTATGATCACTTAAAAAATTTTTAAAAATGGATATTAATTAAACACACACACACACATATATATATATATATGAATTATGGAAAGCTCTCGTTATGACACGTGATACCTTTCACAACTCCTATTGTAACAAGTGTCATTGTCCCTTTGAGTCACATGCATCTTCAATTCACATTCTATGTTTCAAAAAAAGAATGCGACTAAATTTATGAGTTGATTATATTGAATTCACATTACATTTAAAAAAAAAAAAAATAAAGGTAAGCTGACTTAATTTATTTGTTGATTTGATTTATTTATAAATTAATACATCTCTTAATCAAATTAAATTACTTTATTTTTTTTAAAGTGAAAGGTTATCTAATTTAATTAGATTCAGAAGTTTATGAGATTCATTTTTTTGGTCAAAAAAATGAAAGGTTATCCAACTTAATTTATTTACTAAGTCGATTTATCTGCAAATTAATACTTTTTTGAATCAAATTAGATTTCTTTGTTTTTTTTAAAAAAAATGAAAATGTCATTTGTCTTAATTGGATTCAAACGATTCAGATGCACGACATCTAAATTAAAAGCAGTTAATGTGCAGCCCAAATACTTCTCCCGTTTATATGTAACCCAGATACTTCTCCCTATTAAATACTTATTTTAATGATTAAGCTTCATACTATTGGAATATATGTCCTCTTAGATTAGGTTTCTCATGTAATTTCGATTAATATTAATAAAAGATTTATTCTCAAAATTTTGTTTGTGAATTTACATTATTTTTGTACACAATTTCTCTGAAAAAGACCCATTGTATTTAAGTAAGTGGTCCATGTGGATTGTAGTCTTTTACAGTAAGGTATGGATCATGGGTTGCTTAACACATAAACGTTTATTCCTAACCGATTGGTGAGAATAAGAATTTCATCATATTTATGTTATTTTGTTATAAATTTCAAATAGGAAATGGCATACCTTTAGCCAATGAGTAGTCCTTTCACTTCATAACATTAGCGTATTTCGAATACGTAGAACTGAATTTGTAGTAGTAGTTTCTAAAAGTACTATAAGGTGGAAACCTAAATTACTATTGCTACAACGTGGATTTATACTCTACGGCTTGAATACGAGTTGGTAGTCTGACGAAGCTGGAAGAGTATGCTTTGATATACTATAGTTGAGGTTCTATCGTAGGATTAATATACTTATATGTTGAGTATATATGACTAGTTAGTTAAAACAAATTTGTACAAGATAACTTCTATACTATATCACTCTTGTGACTGTTTGAATGATCTAATTATCCAGGGCTCTAGGGAATATGACTTGAATATTTGCTTTAGAGTAGCTACTTTGAAAAGCGAAAATATTTCAAAAAGTTGTGAATTATTGGATTAGAGGTCTAACAATGATATATGCCATTTAAAAAAGTGTTAGTATACTTTTTCCTCTCTAAATATACGGTAATGCGTAGAGGGATATTTTAGTCATAACACCTGTAGGTCAGAGACATTACTAACGCAGCATTGTCCTTAGGTCAATATTTTCTAATATCATGTCAATATTTTCTTATAATGATATTAGAAAATATTTAAAATATAAAATACAATTATTTATATAGTAGGGGTATTTTGCTCATTTTAGGGACCAAAACAATTTTAGTAACCAAAACGATGTGTCTTTTGGTCCCTAAAATAACCTATAAGTCTTGATGGTTTTGGGTTAGGATTTGGTCTTGGATAAAATGAATTTTATTTTATTCGGGTAGCCTAATTTATTTATTACGTTAGAATAAAATAAAAGGTCCGAAAAGAGAATTATTTAATAACCTATTTCAGTTGGTTAATTAATTGTTCAGGGTTGTAGCCCAGGTTGAATAATCAAGAATTTGCTTGGTCTGAATTTGGTAAAAGGTTTGAGAATTAATCTGGTCTATTCAGGTTATTTAATTAATTTAATTATTGGGTTCTTATAGGCCTGGGAATAATTAAGTTAATTAAAAGCTTAAACTAATTGAATGAGCCATAGGCCCTGGGTTAAGTCTTGGTTTGTTTAAGGTTTAATCGGACATGGACTGTGAAGATAATGCTTCTTTTTTTGTTTAGTTCTAATTTTGAATCCCAAAGGATAGCTAGAAGATATCGGGTGATATCTTCTGAGAGGTGTTCTAATTTGATTGGGGAACTTTGGTTAGCTATTGTGGGTTATCAAAGGATATTAGAACATAGTGGGTGAAAAAAAAAAAAAGGCTAGAGGTTTTGTTTTTTCTTCTACCGATTTTTCTCTCTGGGTGTCTCTGTTGTGTTTACCAAGTGCTTCTGGAAAACACAAGAACAGAGAACTATCGTCTCCTGTGACTACTCTTTAGTAGATTGTAAAGAGATTGTTCAGAGACCTTTTCTTTTCCGTCCCAGTTGCCTTTCATTGTGGTTTCAGGCATCGGTCATATTCCGTAAGATCAAAGGCTCGCATGTGTTCATGTCCAGAAGAAGCAGACGACTAGCAGGTTTTGATCCAGAAGTTTCAACAAGTCAGAAAGACGACATCCCTATTGTTCAGACGCCTTCTTCAATGCCTAAACAAAATTTAAAGGGCAGAGCTATTATTTCTTTAATCTCTTCCACTAGATTTATAGCGTTTCTATGGGTTTTAATGCTTCTATTCGTCGGGTTTTAACTTTCACATACATTATGAAGCTTCATACATTGCATCTGCAGCACCTTAGAAGTTCCCTAAAAATTGCCTTCAATATCTCTGCCAAAACGCAAGCCTTATTCTAGATTGCTGGTGAATAATTAATGTACAATGGGACGACAGAGGTTGGACTATGTTTTCTTGAATGAACTATCTAAAGGGAAATAGCAGAAGTGTGTATGTTTCAGAAATTTGAGATTATGAAAGCTATACAATGTACAAAAACCAAAAGACGTAATCAGTATCGATTTTTTGGTTAAAGATAAAAAAGTACGATTGTAAAAATTTTGTTAATTGCAAAAGTTTGTGTTTGCTATTTATTTATTTTTTGCTTATGTAAGTTTTGAATTTCTAATTATTTGAAAAGTTTCTAAAACTATTGTTTTTTATGTGGCTTTAGTTTCTTACAGGAAAATATGAACTATTGTGTAATTTGTAGTCGATTCATACCATATTTTCATTTTCAGGAGGAAAGTTCTATAATGAAAAATTTTTCACTTCAAATAGCTAAAACAAATTATAAGATATTAAGTGAGGAGTTACAAATCTTGATCGATAGTAGTACTTACATAGAAGAAGTGGAAGATGACTTGCCCAATATTCACATATACTAATTTCATTTACTTCCTTTTGAAGAGGTTCAATCACGCACTAGAGACATTATTGTGTTTGTTGGTAAGGCACAAAAAAACCTTCTGTTTCAGTCGATTTCCAAAATCTTATTAGGTTTGCCACTTGCTGAACACAGTTAGGCGAGTAACAACACATCATCTCATTCATTGTCGATCTTGGAGAGAAGATGCAGCTTTTGCGTCCTTCACCTTCACCTTCACTCTCCTTACGATTTAGCTTTGAAACCCTAATTGCCTCCCAAAACTCCGATCTTTTAAAATTATCTAATGATATGTCAAAGTTCCTTATCAGACATCATTTGAAAATTTACTACTATTAGGTAGAGTAATTGGTTGGGGGTATATTCTCCTATGGATTGGCCATAAAATTAAGATTGGGAGAGTAGGTACGTTGTCTTCTGTAAATCCATCTTCCATTTTAAACTTTGTTTTCCCCCTTTTTCTTTAAATTTGTTAGGTAGCTAATTTTTGGGTTTTTGAAAAATTGGGCTACTTTTAGGGGAGTGGTTTAAATGGTGAAATGTTTGTCACAATTTCCCATGTTTTTTTGGAGGTAGTTATCATCATCTGTGCAAAGTTTCACATTTGTTGATTCGAATTTTGGATTGTCAAATTAGATACAGTAATTTTTACCCTTTTTGCTAAAAACTCTTACTCCCTACGTCTCATAAGATAAGTCGTTAGAGACTACTTTTGCTGTCTCAAATTATAAGTCGTTGGGGACTTTTTAAGAAGGTTATAAAGCTATTTTTACATTTTTGTCCTTATTTATTATTCTCTTTCCCTCTCTTCTCTTCTCTTGTTTCCAAGATATTTAAATAGGGGTGTTTTAGGAAGAAAAAATATAAAATCACATTATTTTTAGGAATCTTAATATGTGTGAAATTAAATCAAACGACTTATATTATGGAACGGAGGGACTATTTAGGTTTCAAGATTGTTAAATGAGATACATGAATTTTTCTTCCTACTTCTGAAAACAAAAATGCTGCCTTTTTCTCCGTTTAGTTGAAATCTTGGTCTTGGTAGGTTGAAAAGATTGTTGAATTAGATGATTGCCTTTAACATCTACTACATACTTTAACTCTTTAGGGATACGAATTTGTCCTATAATGGGTAGTACAAATGGTAAAATACAGTTTTAGTACTTTTTTGGATGCATCAATTTGTTCCTGCTTCTCTTAAAGTGTTTCATAAATGTGAGTTGTGCAATTACAGAGCAAGGTATAAATGCTAAAACATAAACTAAAACACAGGATTTTTCAATCCTTCATTACCATTGTTTGAAAGATTACTACTTTTTGAATCACTATGTTGGGTGTTTGGTTTTCGAATTGAAAGAAGTTTTGAATGCCAAATTCATAAAATGAAAATTAATGGTACTTACGCTATGGGATGTAGATTAGTTACGTGGGGACCTTTGCATTAGTTGTATAGGTAGTTGATGCATGAGTTTGGATTTTTCAGAGGATAGGTTAGTCCATTGTTTGAGAATTATTCATTTTTTTTAATGATCAATCTTTATTATCTTATTCCTTTCCAAAGGAACTTGCTTAACTTTTTAAGACATGCAAAATCCTACAATAGCAAATGAAACCTTTATAAGTCATATGCCAAACATGTGTGATAAAAGTTGTTTTTCTTTTTTTTTTTCTCCCTTTGATGAGTAATTATGTTCTTATATGGCAGTCTCTCTCTTTTCTAGAAAATCTAAGAAGAATCATTGTATGTCTCATTTCCACGCATATCCAAAATAAAAGCAAAAGTGATCAGAGCTTTGACTCCAAATGGATGCTACTAATGGCTTCTTCTTATTTTCAAAATATTTTGCCCATGTTTGATAGTATATGATTTTAAGTGGGATTGGTTGCAATTTTTTAATTTCAATTTTTTAATTTAAGAATTCTTTTGGGCCCCAAATCAACTCGAGTAGTCTGAAAAAGGAAAACATTTTCCCAACAGAAGTTCCAATTTGGACCCAAAAGATACAATAATCAAATTTTGCAATACACCTAATTAAATATATGTGCCTATAGGTTATCGTAACTGTCTTAGTTACTTTCGCAATAGAGGAACCTTTCGTTCATTTGCTAATATTATTTTTGGCAAATTTGTTGTGTCAATATTTCTGGCAATTTCAATCCTTTTAACTCTTATTTTCCATATGCATTGATTTGTCAATTAATAATATTAATAGCATCGTATGAAGAATATTATGATGATTTATGATTTTCAATACTTCGTTTCCCAATACAAGAACCTTGAGTTAGTTTTCATATATGTTTATTGCAAGCATGTTCTATTAAGATTTTTGTCAGATTAATAGTAAAGAATATCCTGAAATGGGATACAATAAATTTCCCCCCTTCTATTGAAAACCCAAAAGTTACCTTTTCGTCCATTTGGTTGAAAGTTTTACTCTTTATAGATTTCAAACATTGCTAAATGTAATTGATTTAGACTATAGCAACGATGTGTATATTTCGGCTATGCCTTCTTATTCCTCTTGGGTGGATTGATGGAACTGACTATGCATGGTTTCTATGTTGGAATGTATGCCTAAAATGGCCTATTATTTCTTTCGTTTAGATATTAATAAAAGTTTCATTCATTAATAGTTGTTTTTTTACATATATTGTATATTAAAAGTCTAAATATGTTAGTAAATAATCTACTAAAAGTTTAAAATGGTAAAAATCATCAGACCGAAAGCATGCTTACAAAATGAAAAATTTACCTCTATGATTGAATGACCTTTTTCGCACTGAAAAAAAATGTTTGTACAAGGATACTTGAAGCTATTGGATCACGTCCTTATAAACGCTGATTGCGTCTCATTCATACGAAGCTTTTGATCTTCCGAAATGATACCCGTAGCATTATTGGTGAAAGCTTGAAGTGTTAGGTTTGCTAAGCTTTTCGCTTATGTGAATACTTCACAGACTTGGTCTCTGTGACTAAAATTGGGTTTGCTGTGAATGGTGAACTATGAAGTGCATTCTTTTTCATTTGCATTAAACTTCATTTTCATCAATACCCCCCAAGAGAGAAACCAATTGCGTGAAAACAGAAAGCAGCCATGCTTTTTGTTATCCTTCACGCAAAATAACACAGGATCCATCTTGTGTTGTTTTTTATTTTTTTATTTTAATTAATTAATTAATTATATTTTACCCTTAGTTTTATTCATTGGGTCAGATAAAATTATTTATTATTGGGCTTAAACACCCATAAATAATAAATCTTAATTATTTATCTTCTGGGCTTCATTAAATAGCCAATAAATAATTAACAAGCTCAAATAGACTAATATAAAATTTCATGCATTTTATGTAGTTTATATATAGATTAATTTTCTAATTATTTTGAATAATTAATTAACTACTTAAACTAGATAAAATATATACTCTCTCTCGGACATTTTATTATATTCTAGTCCAATAATAAATTAAACTACTTAATTAAAATAAAATACCCATAATTATCAAGATTAATTCCTTAACCCAAATCTATCAGGACTTAAGGGCCATTTTGGGAACCAAAAGACATATTTCCTTGACTACTAAAATGACCAAAATACCCCTACTATATAAATAGCTATATTTTGTACTTTAAATATTCCCTAATATCACCATAAGAAAATATTGACCCCAATGATAAAGCTGCGTTAGCAAAGTCTTCGACCTATAGCTGTAATAACTAAAATACCCCTCTACGCATCGTCGTGCATTTAGAGAGGATGAGTGTACTAACATCTCTCTAATAGACATTTACCATCTTTAGACATTTAATTCAATGATCCACGACTCCTGAAATATTTTCACTTTTCGAGAGAACTACCCTAAAGTAAACATCCAAGTTATATTCCCCAGGGCCCTGGATAATTAGATCATTTGAATAGTCACAAGGGATGATATAGCATAGAAACTATGTTGTACAAGTCTGTCTTAACTAACTAGTTACATATACTCAACATACAAGTATATCGACTCTACGAAAGAACTTCAACTACAGTATATCAAAGTATGTGCTTCTAACTTCGTCAGACCACCAACTCATACTTAAGCGGTAGAGTATTAGTCCATGTTATAACAGTAATAGTCTGAGTTTTTTCTAAATAGTACTTTTAGAAATCACTATTACAGGTCATGTTCTACGTATTCGAAATATGCACATGCTATGAAGTGAGTGGACTATTCACTGGCTAAAGGTAAGCTATTTCCCATTTGAAATTTATAACATAATAACCTATATGTGATGGGAATCTCATTCTCATCAATCGGTTAAAAATAAATATTTATGTATTAAGTAACCCGTGATCAATACCTTACTGTAAAAAATCATCATTCACATGGATCACTTACTTAAACACAATGAGTCATTTTCAAATGAAAATTGTGCACAAATAAAATGTAAATTCACAAATAAATTTTGAGAATAAATTCTTTTATTAATAAATTATATCAGAAAATTAGTCTAAATGGTATATATTCTAACAATCTCTCCCACTTGCACTCTAAGATTAAGAAAGCCCGTAGGTGCCCACTCTTATGGTGTCTAAGTGTCTCTTAAAGACACTCTCTGCCAAAGGTTTGATGAAGAGATCTGTTAGGTTGTTCTCCGAGGCTATTTGTTCCATCACGATTTCCCGTCTCAGAATGAAATTCCGAATCAGGTGGTACTTTCTCTGGATATACTTCCCCTTCTTGTGATTCCTGGGTTCTTTGGATTGCGAGACTACTCCAGAGTTATTGCAATATATTATAATTGATCTGTCCATGTGTGGCACAACTCGAAGTTCTGAAAGAAACTTTTGGAGCCAGACTACTTCCTTGGATGCTCTTGAAACTGTTATATACTCAACTTCCATAGTTGAGTTAACAATACAAGATTACTTGATACTCCTCCATGAAACAGCTCATCTAGACAAGGTGAAGAGATATCTACTAGTGAATTTTTTCTCATCCTTATCTGCTTGGAAATCTGAGTCTGTGTATCCAGTAGGAACTAAGTCGTCAACTCTGTAAACTAGTATATAATCTTTCGTACCAATGAAATATTTAAGAATATACTTTACAGCTTGTCAATGAATCTCCTCAGGGTTTGACTGAAATCTACTAATTAAGCTTACGGCAAAGCAGATATCTGTTCTAGTGTAGAGCATGACGTACATGAGACTTCCCACAGCCAAAACGTAAGGAATCCTACCCATCCTGTCTTTTTTCTTTCGAGACTTAGGACAGTCCTTAGAACAAAAAGATAACCTATGTCTGCAAGGTATTAGAGCTCCTTTGCATGAGTCCATGCTAAACTTGGCCAGCATCTTGCCAATGTATTTCACTTGGGATAATCCTAATATTCTCTACTTCCTATTTCTAAGAAGCTTAATCCCGATAATGTAATTGACTTCTTCCAAATCCTTCATGCTAAATTGACTAGACAACCGAACCTTAATAGATGACAATGTCCCTACATCATTCTCAATGAATAGAATGTCATCCATATATAGGACAAGAAAAACTACATTTATACCTTCTAATTTCTTGTACATGCACGGTTTATCCTCGTTTTGAATGAAACCGTAAGACATAACTAAACCTTGTACAATCATCCATGAAAATGATGAAGTACTCAAAATCCTCTCTAGCTTGTGTAGACAAAGGACCACATACATCAGTATGAATAAGGCCCAATATCTCCTTGACTCTATTAGCATTTTGGGTGAATGACCTTTTGATCATTTTTTTCATAAGGCAGGATTCATACTGAGGCTAACTTTCCAATCTTAATGAACCCAAGGGCTCATCATGGATTAACCTTTGAATTTTGATTGAGTTAATATGACTTAACCTTAGATGCCAAAGATATGAGTCATTGACATTAATCTTTCTCTTCTTACTTAAAGGTTTAGATTGAGTCGTTATTTATTTAATTGTTTGTAAAATTTAAAAAGAATAAGTTTTCATACATGTGCCTTATACATAAAACTTCTCAATTTCTACTGATAGTAATACCAGAATGGAAAGAAATAGAATATCCATAATTTATTAGCTTTACAACTGAAATCAAATTCGGTCTAAAATTGGGTACATATAAAATATCCTTTAATATAACTACTTTATTACAATAAAAAATAAGATCCAGCTCTCCCACTACAAGGGCCCATCCTCGTGCTCTATTTTCTACTCGTAGTCCATGCTCGCCCTTTTAGAGTCTTTTTATCTTCCTAAACCCTTGTAAGAAGTTACAAATATAATCAGTGGCACCAGAATCAATAATCAAGTAGAAGTTGATCCAACAATTGAAATAGACTATAGATAGAGAATAATACATGTAGGGTTTTTCTTGACCTGAAGTTCTGGACACTCCTTTTTCCAATGTCCCTTCTGCCCGCACTTGAAGCATTTGCTTTTGGGCTTGTTGGGCTGGTTCTTGGGTTGGGTCGGTGCGTTTTCCTTCTTCTTCTTGAACTTCCTGGCTTAGGCCCAATTCTGGAAGAAAAAGTCCTAACAATCATAGTATTGGACTGTAGCTTCATGACATTCTCTGCCACTTGGAGCTCTTTCATTAACTCAGTTAAACTCATGTTTAACTTGTTCATGTTAGAATTTAACTTGAACTGAGTAAAAGAGCCTAGAAGAAATTCAAGAACCATGTCCACTTGGCTTTCGGGGTCAATTACAGTCCTTAAGACTTCTGCTTCCTCGAAAGCAGCAATCATCTTGAGTATATGCTCTCTAACTGATGCTCCCTCAGTCATTTTAGTGTTAATGATCGTCTTAAGAGCCTCTTGCCTTGAGGGTTGTCTCTTATCTGCGAACATCGTGACTAGTGATTAGCTAATGTCGTATGCAGTGGCCATGCGCTCGTGTTTTGACTGGAGCACATTAGACATGGAGGCCAACATGTAGCATCGAGCCATCTCGTTGGCCTTCTTCCATACTTTTTCAGCCTCTCACTCCTTAGCGGTGGAACCCTCCCCGATAACAAGATAGGTGTTAAAGAGGACATATTTATACTCCTCAACAGTGAGTATTATGTCCAAGTTTCTTTTTTAGTCCATATAATTTGGACCAGTTAGTTTATTCTTATGGAGAATAACGGT
The DNA here is from genome assembly GCA_026120185.1 of Voacanga thouarsii. Lineage (NCBI taxonomy): Eukaryota > Viridiplantae > Streptophyta > Magnoliopsida > Gentianales > Apocynaceae > Voacanga > Voacanga thouarsii. The sequence goes on along the minus strand of JANUWF010001217.1, from coordinate 1,430,087 downwards.
TAAAGGACTAAAAGAACCTTCGCCAACCATTTCTAAAAAATTGTAAATAAAAGAAAATTTAGTTTGTGAAAAATAAAATAATTTGTAATTTTATCCTCATATTAAATCCGATAATAGTTAACCCTATCACTATTATCTTTAATATGATTAATTTGGTTTTTAAAAAAACTGTCATAACTTCTTGGAAAGATTAACAGTTTTCTAAGTTAAGTGTATTAACCATCACAAATTAATTTTCCTTCTAGGTAATGATCTAGAAAATATCTCCACCATGGAATGACCATTTCTTCTCATTTCCTATAGACATTTCTTGCACTATAACCTCTAACGTAGGCTAACCGATCATAGCATGTGTCCCGAATTATTAATTACATTCATCCATTAGTTGTAGATCTTTGTGGTATCCCCATCCTATACGGGTTCACTCCCAGGGTGACGTGAGGTGACCCACGATCTCTAATGAGGATTGCGATAAAAACCGTAAAGCCGTTGGAACTCCTCTTCCACTTAATATTTTAAAATAAAGGTTTTTCTTGAAAAATATCTTTTGAAAATTTCAATTAAGTTTTCTTTTAATTAAAAAATAAAATATCTAAACTCATAAAAATTTCTATGTATAGGTTTATACCTTTTGAGAAATTTTTCCATGGATTAATTTTATTTAAGTTAATAAATTTAATAATTTCAAAAATTTTCAATAAAACTTTCGAGAGATTTTGATCTCAAGTTTAATTTGACAAAAATAATTTTTCTTATTAAAATTCAATCAAAATGGTTTTCTATTTTAATTCACAAAAATATCTAATCCAAAATATATTCTATGTTAAGGATAAAATCCTTTGAGAAAATAACCAAGAATTAAAATTAACTATTTGATTTAAGAAAAATATATTTTTCTTTGTCAAAAATTCCAAAGACTTTGGTTTTTGAGAAAATGCGCACATAAGGTACAAAAAGAAATAAGCATACTAGAAAACTGTAAACGTATTCATACTTTTTTTTTCTTTTAACCTATAATAGAATTAAACACATTAATTAATTAATGGTCTTGTTTAATTCTAAATTTCTTTTACTATTATTTTTCATGCAAAGTATTTAAAGAATATTAACTATTACAATAAAAATAATTTCGCCTGGTATGAGAGTAAAAATTTAAAAAAATTAATTATTTATTTTTTTATATCGGGTCCAGTGCAGTCGCCATACTGGATCTTGGCCCATGGGTTTGATCCGGGCGGGTGCTCGTGACCCAGCTCGCATCTGCAACATTGCCGCGGTCAAAATCGCTGACCGCAGCAAACTCCAATTTGCAAAATGCAAATTGGAGAAATGCTTCCTTGAGGAAGCCGGAAGGCTTCCTCGCACAGTGCGGGGAAGTAGAGGCTTCCGCAAGGAAGCTTTCCTTGCCAGCGGTGTGACTATAGAGGCTCCAAGCCGTGGCTTAGCGGCTTCTCTTATAGGCACAACTAGCAGCTCGGAAACGGCTCGGCTTGGCTCTGGCTTGGCTACTACAATACCATCTTCTCCAGCGTTTCCTCTTTTGTTTCAGACGCTACTTGGTTTCATTTTTTCCACTGCTTTCGATCAAAACTCATCCAAACAACCACCTATACTCTTAAAAATACTGGACTTACGCGATATCTATGAAAGCAATCAAAATACAGTGTTCCTATACTTCCACTCGCGAAATTTACAGTGAAACTATTCATATCAGAAAACACGAAGGATCACAGATTTCATCTAAAACAAATATATTCTTGTATTAGTTAAGCCTAGCACGCTTCCTACATTTGCCAAATCATGGCTGTGATACCAATTGAAGGTTTAAAATAGTAAAAATCATCAAACCGAAAGCATGCTTCTAAAACGAAAAATTTACCTCTGTAATTGAATGACCCTTTTCGCACTAAAGAAGATGTATGTATAAGGATGTTTGAAACTATTGGATCACGTCCTTATAAACGTCGACTGCGTCTCATTCACGCGAAGCTTTTGATTTTCTGAAATGGTGCCCGTAGCACTGCCACTGAAAGCTTAAAGTGTTAGGTTTGCTAAGCTTTTGGCTTCTGTGAATACTTCACAGACTTGGTCTCTGTGACTAAAATTGGGTTTGCTGTGAATGGTGAACTATGAAGTGCATTCTTTTTCATTTGCATTAAACTTCATTTTCATCAATACCCCCCCGAGAGAGAAACCAATTGCGTGAAAGCAGAAAGCAGCCATGCTTTCTGTTATCCTTCACGCAAAATAACACGGGATTCATGTTCTAGATGCCTACTTAAGTCCATAAATAGACTTCTTAAACTTGCAAATCATATGTTCCTGGCCTTTAACAATACAACCTTTTGGTTGGGATATATAGATGTCTTCGTTAAGATGGCCATTGAGAAATGCCGTCTTGACATCTATTTGCCATATCTCATAGTCGTAATGACATGCAATGGTAAGGAGGATACGGATAGACTTAAGCATCGTTACCGGAGAAAAAGTTTCATTATAATCGATTCCCTCTTTCTGAGTATATCATTTCGCCATAAGCCTAACTTTGAAGGTTTCCACATTCCTATCCACTCCCCTCTTCCTCTTGTATAACCACTTACATCCAATGGGTTTATCCCTTCAGGTGAAGTTACAAGATCTTAAACCTAATTGAAGTACATAGACTCAATCTCGACTTTCATTGCTTCATGCCATAGATCTGCATCGACATTAGCAATAGCACCCTCGTATCTAGTGTATCCTATTCCTGATGGTTAGAGACCAGCTTGAAAGCCTCTTCTATCCATCTTTCTGAAACTCTAGATACCCTCTCACTACGATGAAGTTCCGTTTTTATAGGTTCTTGAGGTTGTGCCTCTTCTTGTTTCATAATCAAGTTTGAAGAAGTTGATTCCAAAGATAACTTCTCCTCGAGTTCCAACCTTGTTGAATCTTTAGTGGAAGTACTTTGATCGTCCTCCAAATATTTAGTATTAGTACTTACTAGTACTTTCTGCTCCTTGGGATGATAAAAGTAACCTCCTTTTATCCCTTTTGAATACCCGATCTTGGTTCAACTTGTCTCCCTTGATCAGTATATAAGTTGGATAGCCCTATATTCTGAGATAATTTAGACTTGATTTACACCTAGTCCACATCTCATAGGGTGTCCTAGGTACTAATTTGGAAGGTATCAAGTTCAAAATGTATGCCGCTATTTCCAAGGCATATCCCCAAAAAGAGACCGAAAGAGTAGCATGAGATATCATGCTTCAGATTATTTCCATTAATGTCATATTCCTTCTCCCAACTACTCCATTTTGCTGGGGTGTACCCGGCACAGAGAGTTGGAATGCTATTCTATGATGTACCATGTAATCCTTGAACTCACCGATGAGGTATTCTCCGCCATGATCCAATCGTAAGGTTTTGATCAGTTTATTTGTCCGATACTCCACTTCAACCTTGAACTTTTTGAACTTGTCAAAAGAGTCAGACTTGCGCCTCACCGGTAGACATAACCAAATCTTGTATAATCATCCATGAAAGTGATGAAGTACTCAAAACCCCCTCTAACTTAGTAAACAAAGGACCACATACATTAGTATGAACAAAACCCAATATCTCCTTGGCTCTATCAGCCTTTTGGGTGAATGACCTTTTGGTCATTTTTTCCATAAGGTAAGATTCACACTGATGCCAACTTTCCATTCTTAATGAACTCAAGGGCCCATCATGAATTAACTTCTGAATCCTGATTGAGTTAATATGACATAATCTTAGATGCTAAAGATATGAGTCATTGACATTGGTCTTTCTCTTCTTACTTAAAGATTCAGATTAAGCGTTATTTATTTGATTGTTTATAGGATTTAAAAAAAATAAGTTTCCATACATGTGCCCTGTACATAAAACTTCTCCATTTCTACTAATAGTAATACCAGAATAAAAAGAAACAGAATATCCATGATTTATTAGCTTTGCAATAGAAATCAAATTTTGTCTAAAATCGGGTACATATAAAATATAATTTAATATAACTACTTTATTATAATAAAAAAAAAATAAGATCCAGCTCTCCCACTGCAAAGGCCCATACTCGTGCTCCATTTCCTACTCGAAGTCCATACTCGCCCTTTTGGAGTCTTCTTATTTTCCTAAACTCCTGCAAGGAGTTACAGATATAATTAGTGGCATTAGAATCAACAATCCAAGTGGAAGTTGATCCAACCATTGAAATTGACTCTAAATAGAGAATAACACCTGTAGGGTTTTTCTTGGCCTGAAGTTCTGGATACTCCTTTTTCCAGTGTCCCTTCTGCTCGCACTTGAAGCATTTGCCTTTGGGCTTGTTAGGTTGGTTTTTGGGTTGGGCCTGTGTGTTTTCCTTCTTCTTCTTGAAGTTTCTGAGCTTAGACCCAATTTTGGAAGAAAAAGTCCTAACAATTATAGCCTTAGGCTGTGGCTTCATGACCTTTTCCGCCACTTAGAGCTCTTTCATTAACTCAGTTAAATTCATGTTTAACTTGTTCATATTGTAGTTCAACTTGAATTGAGTAAAAGAGCACGATAGAGATTCGAGAACTATGTCCACTTGGCTCTCGAGGTAAAAAATAGCCTCTAAGACTTCCGTTTCTTCTAAAGTAGCAATCATTTTGAGCATATACTTCTTGACTGATGCTCCTTCAGCCATCTTAGTGTTTATGATCGTTTTAAGAGCTTCCTGCCTTGAGGGCCGGCTCTTATCGGTGAACATCGTGGCTAATGATTAGCTAATGTCATGTGCAGTGGCCATGTGCTCGTGTTTTGACTAGAGCACATTAGACATGGAGGCCAACATGTAGCATCGAGCCATCTCGTTGGCCTTCTTCCATACATTCTCAGCCTTACGCTTCTCAGCGGTGGAACCCTCCCCGACAATATGGTAGGTTTTAAATAGGACATATTTATACTCCTCAGTAGTGGGTATTATGTCCAAATTTCTTTTTCAGTCCACATAATTCGGACACGTTAGCTTATTCTCATGGAGAATAACAGCCAAAGGATTGAAAGAACTTCCACCAACCATTTCTGAAAAATCGAAAATAAAAGAAAATTTAGTTTGTGAAAAATAAAATAATTTGTGACTTTATCCTCATATTAAATTCGATAATAGTTAACCCTATTACTATTATCTTTAATATGATTAATTTGGCTCTTAGAAAAACCGACATAGCTTCTTAGGAAGATTAACAATTTTCTAAACTAAATGTATGAACCACCACAAATTAATTTTCCTTCTAGGTAATGATCTAGAAGATAACTCCATTATGAGATGATCATTTCTTCTCATTTTCTATGGATATTCCTCGTATTATAACCTCCAACGTGGACTGATCAATCATAGCATGTGTCCCGAATTATTAATTACATCCATCCATTAGTTGTAGATCTTTGTGGTATCCCCATTCTATACGGGTTCACTCCTAGGGTGACACAAGGGGACTCACGATCTTTAATGAGGATCGTGATGGAAGTTGTGAGGTCGTTAGAACCCCGCTCTCACTTAGTATTTTAAAATAAAGATTTTTCTTGGAAAATATCTTTTGAAAATTTTAATTAAATTTTCTTTTGACTCAAAATAAAATATCTAAATTCATAAAAATTTCTATGTCAAGGTTTATATTCTTTGAGAAATTTTTTCATGGATTAATTTTATTTAAGTTAATAAACTAAATAATTTCAAAAATTTTCAATAAAACTTTCAAGAGATTTTGATCTTAAGATTAATTTGATAAAAACAAATTTTCTTATTAAAATTCAATCAAAATGGTTTTCTATTTTAATTCACAAAAATATCTAAATCCAATATATTTTCTATGTCAAGGATAAAATCTTTTGAAAAAATATCCAAGAATTAATTTTTGTTCGAATTAAAATTAACCATTTGATTTTAAAAAATATTTTTTTGGGTCAAAAATTCTCAAAGACTTTGGTTTTTGAGAAAACGCACACATAGGGTACAAAAAGAAATAAATATGCTAGAAAGCTGTAAACGTTTTCATACTTTTCTATTCTTTTAACCTAAGTGTTCAAAAAATAGAATTAAATACATTAATTAATGGTCTTGTTTAATCCTAAATTTCTTTTACTGTTATTTTTCATGCAAAATATTTAGAGAATATTAACTATTGCAATAAAAATAACTTTGTCTAATTTTGGACCCAAAAAAAAATTATTCGGGTCCAGTGCACCCACCACACTGGATCATGACCCATAGGAAAACCCGTGGGTTGAGATCCAGGCGGGTGCCCACGACCCGCCCATTGCCTGGGTCAAAATTGTTGACTACGACAATCTTCAATTTGCGAAATGCAAATTGGAGATTTACTTCGGGAGAAAGCTTGGCTTCCGTGAGGAAGCTCTCCTCGCAAAGGCGGCACAGATGCAAGCATGGAGGCTTGGCAGCTCGTGGCTCCTCTCACAGATCTGGCTCGGCTTGGCTTCATGGCTCGGCCTTTCTTCTCCAGAATTCTCTCTGTGATTTCTAGACGCGATTTTTTCCTGCATTTTCAATCAAAACTCATCTAAACAACCGCCTATACCCTTAAAAACACTAAACTTACACAATATCTATGAAAGCAATCAAAATACAGTGTTCCTATACTTTCACTCGCGAAGCTTATAGTGAAACTACCCATACTAGTAAATACGAAGGATCACAGAAAAAATCCAAAACAAATATTTTCTTGTTTTAGTTAAGCCTAGCATGCTTCCTACATTTGCCAAACTATGTCTATAATACCAATTGAAGGTTTAAAATGGCAAAAATCATCAAAACGAAAACATGCTAGCAAAGCAAAAAATTTACCTCTGTGATTGAATGGCCATCTTCGCACTAATGTTGATGTCTGTACAAGGATACTTAAAACTATTGGGTCACGTTCTTGTAAACGTCTACTTCATCTCATTCACGTGAAACCCTTGATCTTCCGAAATGGTACCCGTAGCATAGCTGGTGAAAGCTTAAAGATTGGGTTTGCTAAGCCTTTGAAGGCTTCTCCGTCAAAATGCTTTTAGCTGGGTTTCTCTGTGATTTGGAAAAATTGAAAAAGCTTCCTTCACAGATTGCATGAAGGCCTTTTCATTTCATTTCCCCATTCCCTGAGAGAGCACCCAACTGCGTGAAAACAGAAAGCATCCATGCTTTCTGTTATACTTCACGCAAAACAATATGAAATTCATCCCTTGTTGTTTTTTATTCTTTTATTTTATTTATTTAATTAATTAAATTAATTTTTTTAACTTTTATTTTACCCCTGGTCTTATTCATTGGGCCAAATAAAATTATTTACTTAGTTACCTTTATTGTTGTTGGTTCTTCAACGTCACATTTTCCATTTATTTATGGCATAGATCTTGTATGAATAATAAACAAACCAAAATTAACATCTAGCTACAGTTGTCTTGAAATCATAACTCTCTGTAGGATATACAATATTTCATTAATAAATGAAGTCTAAGAATATGGTGACTAATACTATGTTGGATCAATCTATGTAACTTTTGTTATTACAACAACTAAAATATAAAATAGGATATAGTACTTTTGATTTATGAATAGTTATCTTGTTGATTGGGATTCATTATGTGAATGGTTGTCTTGTTGAGCATCTAATTTTTTAAATTTTGCTTTTTTTTCCCTAATTAGAAAGTGCTTGCAAAGGCTTTGTTTACTGGATCTTTCTTTGTGCTTTGACCATTCATCTTTGTGACTCTGTCAATATTAAAGAGTCAATCACCATGAAGTAATATGATCTCTGTGATGCAAATAGTCAATCCTTCAATAGTTGTGTTAATGTCTTTATTGTCAATTATTCAAATGTATGCATAAATTTTCTATCAAATCTGCAACAAATGGCTCAATTTGTTGAATTGTAGAAACTCAAAAAGCTAGAAGGAAATTTGTTGTAATGGTCAATGAATTCTGGACATAGGAAAGTGTATATATAATTGGAGAAAAATTAGCTTTATTTTTTAAATCCCACTTTGAGTCTTATCCAGTCATAGCAGAAATATTTAGAAAGTTTTCAGGGAAATAGAAAGGGAAAAAAAAAATCCTTTATAGCATAAGTAATCACAAAATTAGGCTACATTTGATTGTAATACCATATTTTCAAGAAAGAAAAACTTAGAAATTTTCAAAAAACAGTATATTTTGCTAAAGAAGTATGGGTTGATTTCTTGAGTTGTGTAATATAAGTTGATGAGTTTGGCAGCCCCATAAAAACTTTTTCACACTAATTAAGGTGGAAATTATGTCTTGTTATGTCTCATTTTGTTCCATGAAGGATATCAAGTACACCTGATGAAACTCCAACTTCAGCTTCAAGTGATGATCTTAATAACGGGTGGAGTCATAAGGTGGACTTGGGGAAGATGATGATGGGACTTTGACCTCAAGAATAAGGAAATTGACTTCTAAAGTATGGGATGAAATGTCCAGATTTACATCCCCTTCTGGAGAGGTTATAATTAAAATGTAAGTAATGCAAAAAACAGCTTAGTATGGTAAGTACTGGTGGAATTACTCACTTAAAAATTCATTTGGAACATTTGTTATCTAAGAAAATATAAGTAAGCAGGGAAAATGATCTCATGAAGGCAAAAAATCCATTAATTGATTTTGTTGAAGTTCGAAACTATATCTCTGATCAAGAAAAGAATAGAAGGATTTTAGCAAAAACAATCATCAAGCATAATTATCCCTTTAATATTTGTGAGTATGAGTGGTTTGAGAAATTCTACAGTAGTTTGAATCCAAATTTTAGGATTCTCTCTAGAAACATAATAAGGTCAAATGTGATTGGTTTGCATAAGGAAGATAAGGAAAAGTTGTATAAGTTGTTGGATAATTGTGCTTGTAGTTTATCCTTACTACTGATATTTGGACAGTTGATCATTCTAATATTGCATACACTTGTTTGACTGCTCACTATGTCAATGACAGTTGGGAATTGAAAAGGAAGGTCATTGCATACAGACCTATTCCTTATCTTCATGATGGTGAAACATTGTTCAGATTCATTAATATTATCTTAGAGTGGAGTTTGGATAAGAAACTGTTTTCCATGGTTGTTGATAAATAATCTACAAATGATTCAATAGTTAGGCATTTGAGATCATGGTTGTGTGATAAGTCATGACTTCCTTTAGGTGGAGATTTATTTCATATACGTAGTAGTACACATATTCTTAACTTGATTGTGCAAGATAGTTTGGCTTATATTGGTAATGCCCTTCAAAAAATTTGAGAAATTTGAAAGTATTTGAAAAGATCACCTTATGGCTGCCAAAATTTGAGTGTGCATTTCAACAATGTAAGTTGAAAAATAAGAAAAAAGTGTCCTTGAATGTTCAAACTAGATGGAACTCTACTTTCTTAATGCTTGATTCTGCATTACTTTTAAAGGAAGCATTTAGTCGACTTGCTCAATTGATAAAAATTACAAGCACAATCCAAGTGAAGAGGAATGAGAAGCTACTAGCTTGGTTAATACTTGTTTGAAAATCTTTTATGAGGCTACTCCTCATTTTAGTCGTAGTCATTTTCCCACATCAAATGTATTCTTTCCCGATTTGTGTAGAATCTAACTTAAATTGAAAGAATAGGTATATGATGATAATGCTTTTCTTAAAGATATGGCTAATCCTATGAAAGAAAGGTTTGAAAAATATTGGGATGAATGTTGTTTGGTGTTGGGCATTACTGTTGTTCTTGATCCCAGATTTAAAATAGATTTGGTGGAATTCTATTACAATGAAATATATGGTAATGATGCTTTTACTTATGTTAAAAGGATTAGGAGTAGTTTTCTTAATTTGTACCTTGAATATGGCTATCAGTTGGGATCTGATGCAATTATTAATGAAGGTGATGGTAATCAAAATTATGGGAATTTGAAAGTTGATGTGCTAAATCGGTTTGACCAATGATATAAAATAACCAAGTCTTCTATGCTTCATGTGTACCAAAAGGCTAAAATAGATCAATATTTGGATGAACCATTATATCCTAAGAATGATAATTTTGATGTTTTAGGTTGGTGGAAGTTAATTCTTTAAAATATCTAACTATAGGAAAGATGGCATGTGATATCTTAGCTATTTCAGCCACAACTGTTGCATCGGAATATGCTTTTAGTGTTGGATGACAGATAATGGATGAGTCTCATTCTTGTTTACTTCCTAATATTATAAAGGTATTGGTGACTACAAGTGATTGGATTGAATTACACACACACACACACACATACACAGAGAGAAGTAAGTCAAAGAATACTTGTTACATTTTAATTTCCTAAATTTACTTTTTTATTTATCTATGGCTAATTAATTGACCTTTTTCAGAGTTAATTAACTTAGAAGATGTGGTATATATGCTCTTTATTGACAAAAGTAACAAAGACATCAATTTTGATATGTAAATTTGTTTATTGAATTTATCTCTTGAAGTTTATATTATATTTTAACTTTTTAAGTGATAACAAATATTATTATTATTATTTTTCTTTATTTAATTAGAGATATTATTGAGGATTGTTGATGAAGAAAGAGAAAGTTGAAGACAACTTCTTGGATGAATTGAGGAATTTCATTTTTGGATTGTTATATAATAGTTATGAATCTATGGATATTTGACATTGTTGTTGTCAACTTTTTTTTTTTTTAATGTTTAATGTTTAATTTATATTTGTTGTAGTATGAGACATGTTATCTTAAATTAACTTGGACTGTTTTTTTTTTTTTTATTGTTATTGTAAACTTTAAAATTTGAGAATTTGAGAATTTAGCTGTTATTGTAATGTAATTTACATTTTTATTTAGTTAGTATGTTTACAGGTGTATCTAGTTATTAATATGTAATGGAATTTAAACGTGCTTTTAGTTAGTATGTTTTGGTAAAACATACTATTACACAGGTATTTTTTCACAGTTTTACATAAAACTATAAAAGAAGTTTACACATATTTTGCAAGTCAGATATGCTCGATTCAGGTCCGATATCTAGGGGTGTTCAATCGGTTTTCGATTCAATTTTCGGTTTTGAAATTCCGTTTTTTTCGATTTTTTTTCAAAATCGAACCGAATCGTAATATAAAGAAAACTGATAAAATCAAACCGAAATAATTTGGGTTCGGTTCGATTTTAGACCAAATTTGAATGCATCCATTAACATAAAATAAATTTAAACCCAAATAAGTAAAGTTTAATATAAATTACATTTCAAATATAATACAAAATGTAATATAAATTAAAGTCCAAAATATTTTAAAGATTTGGGCAAAACATTTTAGTAGAAAATTATAATCGCGGATGCAAATTGCAAAGATGAAGGTCTTAAACTCAATTATTAATTGCTTTATTTTGGACAAAATTAAACTAAATTGAATCAAAATAATCGAAATCGAACAAAATTTTTTTTAAAAAATCATAATTTATAAAAATAAATAATTATTTAATGAACAATATTTTAATATTAATTATATATTTTAAATTTTAAAAATATAATTCAAAATTTTATTTTAGAAAATCGAACCGAATTTTATATAAATTTTAAAATCGAATCGAATCGAATTTTATTAAAACTGAACTGAAAATCGAAATTAGGATCAGTTCGATTTGACTTAAACTGAATAATGAATACTCCTATCGATACCCCGTGTATTCGGGTATAGGTAGTGTTATCTCATACTCGTCGAATATTCAAGTCGGGATGGATATACTACTATTGCTAATCGGATCGAGCCCGAGACATAGTGATCTGTGTCCGATCTATCCCATTTAGAATCCTACCTACCCCTATTTTTTTTTTTTTTAAATTGACAAGGCTGCAAAATCATTTTTCAATGTTTAACACGAGGAATAGCAATCAAGTCTCTTTTAATACACATTACTCTCAACTGGAATTGATGATATTGCCATAATCGAGATTAATTTTAATTTTATTCAGATCGTAAGTAGTAGAGATTGATTATTTATTTCTTTTTAAAAAATTAAAATTTTAGAATAGTTTAAATAAAATATACTTTTGTCCCTTTAAAATTTTATAAAATATGTAATATTATCCAGTATATTTCTTTTTTCATAACTTTTCGTCCTACATCCGAAGTTCTAGTTATATTTATAATAACTAAGCAATTCGTTAAAATTTGAGTACAATTTTTTAAAATTATTAGTTAGATACTTATTTACTAAATTATTTATCTATGATAAAATGCGAATTCTTTTTGTATTATACTTTCTCTGTTTCAAAATATTTATTCATGAAATCTTTTGCACACAGGGTAAGGGTGTTAAAAATAATATTATAATTTAAATAAAGTTCTTATTCTACTCATATTAAAAATACGATAACTATTAGTGGATAAAAATTCTCAAGAAGTAAAAAGGAAATAGTTTTGGAAAGCTCTATAGTTAACTTAGAATAAATATGAATATAGTAGGAAGAAACTAATCATTAATTTTAAAAATATATACATGAATAAATATTTTAAAATAAAATAAAAAATTTCATAAACAAATATTTTAAAACAAATATCTATAAATAACTCCATTGGGTGGTAATTGACCTTTGCATGTTTTAGCACACTTCTTCATCAACTCAAATTATTTCAAGAAGCAAGAATCTTATATTAAACAAGGTGTGGGGGTTCTTTTCTCATAGGATTTCAAGAAATGGTTTGTTTAAATAGACGGCCAAGTGATAAAAAAAATTCAGTTTAATTTTTTTTTTCTTTTTGTGTTAACAAATAAATTACTTTCTTGATGCACTGATAACTCAGATAACAAACGATTAATAGTATACTTACACACTAGCATACTCTCTTGCAACGAGCTTAACAGGAGTGTCTGATATTGGAGAAACCAAACAACTCTCTGGAAGCTCTTCCGGCCAAGAATCCCACCGGGCCACCACGACCCGTTCCGCCTACAGACCCACACCAAGCCGCCCACCGACGCTTCAATGCCCTTGTTGCTGGCTTCACCAGAAATCCCCATCTCCCAAAACAGAAAAAAATGAAGGAAAACAATTCATCCTACCATTTCTTAGCGCACCTAAATCTCCAGGAACGTCACAAACCTTCCTCCACCGCGAAATGCACTTCGGTTTTATTTCTGTTACAGTTGAAGAACACGAAAAAAGTTACCCAAATAAAAATCTAACACGCAACTCAAAACCCATGAAGCCCCAATTTTCTTAAGAAAAATTCATCCCAAAACAAATAACATATCAGAAAGCCCAAAAGGAAAGAATATTGAAGGAAGCAGACTAAAGGGTCTATGGGGGAGAAAGACAGATCTGGAGGGGAAGGAAAACGAATGAGATCTTTTCGGCAAAACACAATATTTTCCTAACCTCTTTTTCCCTTGTTTTTAATTTTTTTTCTTGAAGGTATTGTGAAAGAATACTTGGTTTCTCCAAGATCAAGCACTCCTATTATTCTCTTTGGAAAAGAGGGGGGATTTGATCAGGGGCCATTCGTCCTCACGTGGCCCCGCCAAGGGATGGAGGCCTGAAATGGTCTCGACGCATTCTTTGATAGCGTCCTAATTTAAATGAGGACGTTATCGTCGAATACGTCCTATTTTACTGAGGACGTTATTCTTTAATGCGTCCTTATAAGTTAGGACGCATACACGGATTACGTCCTAGACATTGTTCCTCACATTTTTAGTGATTCTGTTATACAATTTATTATTCTTTACGTTAGAATAAATTATCTGTATTAACTGTTGAAATTATATTAACTTTAAAAAATATTGCAAAAGTATGTGTAATTAATGGATAAATCAAAAAATGTGACAAACAATGTCAACTACAGGATGAATTTTATTATCATTAAATAAATTTGTTACAATACAATTGAATGCAATCTAATTTATTCTCCAGGTTGGAAACTAGCGCTATTGCAATTTTGCCTGTTATGTACCGTTTGATGGCAATTTCCACATCTTGGTGGAGACCCTTCATTTCGATAGTCCATCTCTCCTCGAAAACGTGCAGTACGCCTTCGTCCCGGTCTATTACCTTTAAGGGCTGGTGTGTAGCCCTCCAACGAAAAGTCAGCATTATGCTATAAATTTTCATTATTGACTGGATAGAAGTCATTGTTGTAAGCCGCAATATATTTGTCCAGGGAGTAAATAGGTAGTACAAAATCAAAAGGTTGCCAGCCACGGTGTCGACAGACAGCGAATACATGTGTGCACAGCAAGCAAAAAATATTCCATTTCGTGCAACTGCAGTCCCGTGAAGATATTTTTACTGTATACACATTGTTTCCTTTTCCTCCAACTCTCGCGGGTGTCCTAACACTGAAAATTCCAACTCGTTTATTATATTGCACGACCTTATAACTTCTTGCCTTCTGCGAAGCTGCTTGGAATGTATTCCATATCAACAGAGGAAATGGCTTATTACAGTGTGTGGCCTCGGATCGATGCAAATTAAAATATTCGACAATCTTCGAGAATGTTTCATCGACAAGGGCTGTGATAGGTAATGCTCTTGGTTTTTTTAGAACACTATTTAACGATTCAGATAAATTTGTCGTCATGCATCCGTATCGATTTCCCCCATCATGTGAAAGTGACCATTTTTTCGGGCCAATACGCATCAACCAGTTGTACACCTCCTGATTGTATTCTCTTATTTCGTTCATTACAGATTCAAACTTAGATTTCTTCCTCTCTATTCCAGCTTTGTACATGAGTCGCTTTAACTTGGTGTTCTTGAACTGTTTGTTAAAATTGGCACGAATATGGTGTAGATAGTACCTGTGAACTCCCATTGGCTCCGCCCACTCAGCCTGTGTCCTCATAGCTGACAAGATTCCAGCGTGCCTGTCGGACATAATACAAACATGTCTTTCGCGCACCACATATCTTCGGAGAAGTCTAAGAAACCATCCCCAACTCTCATTTGATTCAGTATCGACAACAGCAAAAGCTAGGGAAAAAACGTGATTATTAGCATCCCAAGTGCTTGCTATCAACAAGACACTCTTATATGCCCCTCTTAAATGGGTTCCGTCGATTGAAATCACAGGACGACAATGCCTAAATCTGTCGATCGATGGTTTGAAAGCCCAAAATACGAACTTGAAAATCTTTGTATCTCCGGCATTGATGTTGTGGTGTTTCCAATGTACAATTGTATTGGGATTTGAATCTTGTAATGCCAACATATACGTTGGTAGTACTCTGAAAGTAGAGGACCATGTGCCATATAAAAATTCAACAGCAACCTTCCTAGAATACCATCCTTTTCTGTATGAACATCCAACCTGAAATTTGTCGTGTACAACCCTTACTATGGTACTGACACTTGTCTCGGGGTTATCTCTGATAAGATGCAATATGTGTTGTGCAATAAATTTGGAGGACAAATTTCGATTGTTATTGTTTATGACCCTTTGGAGACATGTGTGTTCGCCATTCCAGACCGAAATTTCCCATCGTCCAGTACTTACTTTCTTAATGATTCGAACGTACCAAGCACATGGGTTCTGCTCAGTGTTATTCCTGCAAGAGGCTGTTCAAATCGCACTCTTACTTTTAATAACAGTGAACTCGCAGCCTTTCTTAACGTGCCATAATCTCACAGCATGCACTGCTTCTGACTTATCCCGAAACCGCATTTTATGCCTTAACTCCCAATTTTCTGCTATCCATTCATCAACACGTAAGTCATCACTGGCATAGAAAAAGTCACCTTCATGTGCCCCCGAGCCTATATCTTGGAAATTGCTGTATGTATGCAGATTTCTTACCTGGATTGAAATCTGATGCACTGGTTCTGGTGGAGCATGCATTGCTGTGTGTCGAGGTAGTACGTCATCCTGGTCACTGTGGCTACTGCTGCCGGTGTCATTGTGGCCAATGTCATCGATGTCGATTCCATATTCTCCTTCTGAGGCTGGTGGTCCGTCGATGTCAGATGTTGGTCCCAGTAAGTCCATGACTGCAGTCCCATTAATTATTAGTTGCTTATCTTCTTGCATTATTTCTGGCTCATTTACTGGATCAGTATTTGGGTGACTCTGTGATTGTGGCAACTGATTTTGGACAGTTGTTATTTCCAACCCTTCTTGTTGGAGTAGCAAATCTGTGTCGGAAATGGTATGAGGCAGTTGTTCGGCGGGAAATGATGTTGACGGTATGGAAATGCCAGTATCAGCTTCAGGAACTGTTTGCACGTTGTGTGGTGCATCTAAAATGGGCTCTGTCTTTACATAGATATGTACTCCACCCTCCTCAAAAATGGAATGCAAAGTCCAAATGTTGTCCATATCGCTTTCATCTTGCAATGTAAGCAACCCCCACTGAACACGGTCTCCATATACCCAAGGATATCTCATTGATATATCCAATGTAAATAACGTCCTATCAATCCGCATGTATGTATAAATTTTATCGACAAGCATGCAGAATGATATTTTACGCTGTAAGACTAGTCTCTTTCTACACGGGCTCGCAAAGATGACTGAACCGCCTACTTCGTATGAGAGAGGGCAATTCCAGAAGAAGCCAAGGGATAGTGATGTTTCAAGTGACATAATTGTTGTACTTGGAAAAAAATGCCTTCAAGTGACAGAACCGCCTGTGAGAATGAAGTAGTTTGGCTTCGTCGCTGTCTAGTGTTTGTTTTTTTTTTTTTTTTTTTTGTTGCATGAAAGCTTGAGAGGCTTCTCCGCTTGTGAGAATGAAGTGGTTCCAAGATTGTATGGAGCTAAATAGGTGCCTTAGAACGCTATTCATGGATGCGTCCTTTATAAGGATGCAACTATGAATAGCGTCCTTCATAAGGACGCTATTATTAATAGTGTCTTATGGTACAATGTCAACTCTGAAGTACGTTCAAATCCCGGATATTTTGTTCCAAAGCGAGAATCTTTTGTCGGTTGCAAATAGGACGCTAATAGTAGTAGCGTCCTACTTTATCGAGTCTGCAAAGTTCTTGGAATATTTTCAGAAAGGCTGTCATAGGACGCATGTGATGGCAGCGTTCAACGTCATTTCAGAATCAACTAAAGATCCGTCTGACAAGGTGGCCGATCGCAGGCTTAGGACGCTATTCATAGTTGCGTCCTCAAGTAGGACGCTATTAAGAGAAGCGTCATTGTTCTGCTAGCACAGCCCATATTGTGCCTATAAAACGACTCTTGAAAATTTGGGATGCTATACTCGGCAAAAGCTTTCTAACTCTTGATAATCTATCTTTGACGCACGCGTTCTACATCTCTCTGCCGCTTCTTGAAACTATACGAGATGTGTGAACGTGTGCGTCAAAGGTAGATTATCAAGACATACTTACAGTATTACTCTGCTAATTATCATTTGGCATCCATGGTGTTAGAAAATGGTAAGTATATTTATTTCCATCTGCAATAAATATATGTCTAGTAAGAAAATGGTAAGCATATTACTCCTTGCAGAACATCTTGTAATTGCTAAATAAAAGTTTTTGGTATGATCATTGATTATTGCAGAACATCCCGTAAAACTTTTATTTTCTAATTTTGAGTATGGTTATACTATACAAGCGGTTTTGAGCCAAAACTACGGCTGTAATTGAAGAAGGATTCTAGGACGCTATTGTGTATAACGTCCTCCTTGCAGAACGTTGTCCACGTAGCATCCTGAAGACGGCTACTCCAGAATCCACATGCCATATTGTGTACTTCATGGTTTCTTCTACATTCATAGTTACGTGCCGCATTGTTACAATTCTCATATTGTGTACGATGGTTTCAAATAAACTAATCCCAATCCAATTTGTATTTAATTACACTATAAAATCAATTATAACAAGTATGGATGCATGTTTTGAGTTAAATACTTAATTGTTAATATAGCTAATAACAAAATACAATTGGAGAGAGTGCAAATGCATTTTTCCAAACTAAAAATAAAAAATAAAAAAATTGATAAAGGAAGAATCAATTATATATAGAACAATAAGAAAGCATGCAAATTGAGTCAACGTGCCGCATGGTCAGGGTCGGACAACACGTTTGGGCCTCAGGTGTATGTCTGCTGCAGCATGTGCACCCTCGACGGGTACAGTAGGATCTCCCTGCTCTAGCACTATCGGATGATAATCTCTAGGTCGCCGAAGCCACTGAACTTTAAGTCCTAGTCTGTTCTGGTC
This sequence comes from Voacanga thouarsii, assembly GCA_026120185.1. Lineage (NCBI taxonomy): Eukaryota > Viridiplantae > Streptophyta > Magnoliopsida > Gentianales > Apocynaceae > Voacanga > Voacanga thouarsii. The sequence goes on along the minus strand of JANUWF010001217.1, from coordinate 1,411,912 downwards.
ATCGACCACTATGTTCGGTGGTATGGACTCTGTAGGTGGAACATGCACAAACGCCTGCGTGACTTGCCCCGGTCCTATATCAGATGCTTGCGTCGCTGTGTCAGGCATCTGCTCTGTAATACCATCCACCCCGTCCTCCGTTGACGGTGAAAGGCAAGTAGTGCTAAAGATCAAGGTATTCGGAGTCTGCGCAGCTGGCTCCCCAGATGGTCCCGCCTCGTACTCCCCAGATGGTCCTGCATCGAACTCTCCAATCGGACCAGCTAGCAGCAGTATGGGATCTGGTGGAACCTCGGGTGCAACTCCTGCAGCTGGGGCTACACGAGCTTGCCTACCACCTCGACGCTGACCCGGAATGGCTCGACCCTCAACCTATACTCGAGGCCCTCTACTGGCTGCCTACTCCGGAATCGCTGGTACACCCGCTTCTAGAACGGGGTGCGTGTCATAACTAGTAAGATCAAACTCGACCATGGTAAGAGAAAGAGTGCACGTGCCCCTGATACACTCGAAAGCTACCCTCGAATATGAGTCAACTGTAGCTAAAGCCTCCATGTCAATGGATATAGCTCTGTAAAGCCCGTCTGACTGTAACAGCCATAAAAAAAAAACACTCATGTCATAATGAATCAAGTATGAATAATAATACATTATCGAGAAAAAATACGGAATACTGAATAATATACTTACCATGACTGTGTGTTCCGAACCAGTCCCCTGGTAGCCGGCGACCTCACTCCCTGGTGGGGACGGATTACTAATCCGTCACCAAATCCTCAGCCGGTACCAAGATGGATAGTCCGGCTTCACTCTTATCCCGAGAGCGCCCTACACGACTATCTGATGTCGCGAACCCCACAGTGCTATGAACGTTGAATGGTGATGAGACCAATTGGTCGTGTGGTTCCCCTAAGTACCAGTCGCGTGCAACTCAACATCGTACTCACAACTCTGTGGAATGAGCTGTAACATACCAAATTGTCGAAGCACACGGTCAGGGTAGTGGAACTCTACGACGTCCCAACATATGAGTGGAGTCTGTGATCGCCAGATGTCTAAACCCTCCATGTATCTCGCTGGTATGAACTCTAGGTCTATGGCATCGTATGGGCACCAAATAAACTGACACAATTTGAAAACATTTAATTGAAATACTAAAACGACAATATGAGTAATAAAAAATTTCTGTCAGAAAAATCTAAATACGTATGTGATGATCCTGCATCGCGTCTAACTGATCTCTGTATGTCACTAGAACATGCATCGGCTTCCGATATAGCCGTAGCCGCACATTCCACCTCGCACCATACGGTGCAAGTGAAGGTCTATGGCCTGGTTCAACCCTGCCAGGGCGTAGGATAGGGATGTGCTCCCAAGCCCATAACTACACGATAAAATAATATAGGTTCATCAAATTTTATTACCATTTTGCTAGACTATAAAACATCTAAAGTAATTGGAAAAGAAAAAATGAAAAGAAAAATTTAACCTGAAATAGAACCATAGGACCACAAATCTCCCTCGCAGCAGGGTTAGTTGCCTTGCAGAGGCATCTATACATCCACGCTAGAGCCGCACCACCCCAACTAAACTGACCGCAATAATGTAAGTTTGCAAGGAAGGGTAGAAAATGAAGGGGTAGTAGATGACCTGATTTGTTAGACAGAATCATACTACCAATAAAAAGAAAAATGAATCTACGTGCCCTCTGCTGCACCACTGCATCAGAAGCATCATCCAGAAGAGGGAGTGACAAATGCGCCTCAAGGGCCGACTACTCTAGCCTGTTATCCCTGAACTGGGTAGTCAGAGGTTGAAAGCCAAAAAGTGTATGTATCAAATTCATCCACACTGTCCGAGGGCGCCCATAAACCTCTCCAATGATCGGGTCACCGTCAACTCTAAGTCCCCA